>OY288262.1:2500-4821207 GCA_958450325.1 Agrostemma githago
GTTGAATATAAATTATGCCATGTTTTTATTTGGCTCGGTTGGCTCTCGATTTCAAAATCAATAAATTCGGAGTTACCTCCTCACGAATTTCGAGCAGCAGCTCGAACAAGGGGCACTCGATCGAGTGCCATAACCCACTCGATCGATTAGCACCCCTAAAAAAGAGGCAGGGGGTCTGTAGCAGGGTCACTTGATCGAGTCCCTCCTATGACTCGATTGAGTGGTCCCTTTTATGCTAAAGCGCGAGTCTCCTTCATCGTGTTAGCCTCGTCAAATATTTTTACGACCTTGGTCGTCTCCTTCATCGAGTGGTCGTCACATTATTGTCTGGGCACGCGAGGCGTCAGAAAATCCTTCACTATGATTATCTCTTCAGGGGATCCCTCGAGCCTTGTGTCTGAGTGACACTTGGCTCACTCTGCTGGGACGGTTGGAACATCATTAAATGTCCGGCCTCCTCCCCTTGTGACTATAAAGGGCTGAGTTTTGCTTGACTCCCCCTCATAAACCCGTTTTATTTCTCCTTCCACAATGCATTGGATAAAAGATAAAATCTTTAGGCGAGGAGTCCTTGTCGACACTCTTAAGCATACGGGGCCTACTAAGACGTTCAGGTACCCCAGGTTGGTGCGGACGATCATCCACCGCTGCAAGCTGATCGCCCTCCGGTCTCCCTATGCCACTAGGGCAAATGTTTTACCGTCGTCCAAGGAAAGCCTCGTTTTTTTTATGAAATAGAGGTCCGACTCCTGTATGCGGGTAGGGGCTTTTCCTGCCGAGGTTGCCGCCGGTGTTTTCCTTGGCTGCAGCCAGAGAATGTCGACCCTGATATTCCAGACTCGGGATCCTCTCCTCCTACGCCTAAGAGATTGAGAGGCAACTCCGGCTACCCTGAGGGCACCAAGCTGGCTCGGTTCATGGAGGACTGGGATGTTAGCAGCCATGACTCAGGAGACAGCGAGGGCGGGGGTTATTCGTCCGGCCATGAGGTGTTGGGAAGCGAGGAGGAAGGGGATGATGACCCCATGAATACCCCTGGTGGTTGGAACTGGGGGTCTGATTGTGAAGGCTGCAGCAGCCCCAGGGGCTACTTCCCTGACTCTGACGAAGATTAGGACTTGCAATGTCCCTTGTTTGGCCGAGCTCGCCTTCAAGCCTATTTTGTTTGTAATTGACTGATGTCAACGTCGTCAACCGAAAGGAGAATCGATCTTGAAGCTAGAGTCGAGGAGTTGGTCAAGCAATTTGAAGTGTATGTTGCTAGAGCCAATTCCCCACCCAAGACTAGAACATCTCCAAAAAGATCGACTCCACCGAGAAGGGTGAATTCACCAAGACGATCATCCACTTCACCACCTGAATTGTATCGCATTGAAATTCCATGTGATCATTGCGGGAGATATGACCACGACTCCGATTTGTGTATGAGAAAGGAGAATGTTTATCAAGCCAACACCCAAGGAACATATGAAAAATCTCAAACGAATAATCCTAATTTGGGAACCGGATTTTATTCCATGCCGACTCAAGGATCATATCCTTTTCCAAGAGCCCGGCCCCAATCAAAGGGTTTATCCTAATTCATATGAGTCCCACTATCAACCGAGACCTCCTCACACAAATCAATTCAACCAAGGCTACTTTTATCCTCAAGGACCACCTCGACCAAACTATGGTCCTCCTTTTGGAACCTATCCTCCATACAATCAAGGTCCTCCAAGGCACTTTCAAGGTAACTCTCAACCTTTATACGACATTCAACAAACAATCAATTTTCTATTGAAAGAAAATGCGTCAAATCGAGCTAGACTTAAGCTTTAGAGGCACGTGCCGCATCGCAAGCTCGAACTTCTCAAGAGCCGACCAATTCTTTCAATCAAGCATCCGTGAATGTCATTAAGGTAATGAGCAAAAATAAACCGATGAACCCCTTTGACCCACAAACTCTTACATCTCATCCCTCAATCAATGAACCCGATGAGAAAGTGGTCAAGAATGTAACCGAAAAACCAAGAAGAAATCCGTCAAAATATCTTGTAGGAGACCTTGTATACGTTATTGAACAAATTCCAATAGAGGACACAAATCTAGTCTCTAGGATTGAAGTACCCCCCTTGAATGACAAGCCACCAATCTCATTCAATAACCAAGCTTTGGACATGATAACCTTCACCGATCTTATCGAGAACATTGATACAAGCCCTTACATGCCCACCCCGTCCGAATATATTCGAGACATTATTTCGAAACCCACCGAAAGGAAAAGAGATCCCGTTTCCCCAAGAACTACACCAAGAGTTACAATTCCCATCAAGTTGGGTGATCCGGGTAGCTTTGCTATACCTTGTTCCATAGACCATGTCTTTATAGACCGAGCCTTGTGTGACTTTGGCGCCGACATTAGTCTAATGCCCCTAACCATTGCTCGCACCATCTATATCAAGGACTTGGAATACTTCCCAGTTAATGTGCAAATGGCCGATGGAACTACAAAGGAACCCTATGGACTAGCCCGCAACCTCATGGTTAATGTGGGGAATTTATATATACCCACCGACTTCGTCATTCTCGACATGCCAATTGAGGAGCGGAATCCTATCCTCTTGGGACGGCCTTTCCTAGCTACCGGTGGAGTAATTATTGATGTAAAGCAAGGGCGACTATCTTTCAATGTTGCTAATGATACGGTTCAATTTGTGCTTCCCGCGTTCCTTCCCGAAAATTCTTCTGGCGTGGAATTTTGGAATCAAATGGTGGAATTTCCATCCAATGAAGAACCCTCAACCGAAGATCTTGACTATGATAACAAAGAAGACGACGGTGCCCTATTTATACTCGGTTCTACCTCCGAAGAGGATATTACCGAAGAATTTTCAATGCTTCCCGAGGTAGCACGACTTATGGGCTTGCCGGAGTTTAGAGAAGAGCTCAAGATCGGTAACATTGAATTTGAAATTAATGACCCCCCGGGTTGCTTTTCAAAAAGCAACCCCGATTAAACTCAAACAATTCAATTCGGTTTGGTGGTGTCCATAATAACCACCTGGTAAATATTTGTATATTCTTCTCTCTTTTTATTTTCTTTGAACAACAACTTTTGGATTTTTCTTTTTGGAGCTTGTTTCTCATGGTATCTGCAGGAATTGTGAAGATTTCTTATGGAGTTTTTGGATTGCGCTACAAACGATTATAGACCAAGAAGGTTGGTTTTATTGAAGAGCTAAGGTTGGTTTGGGCCAAGTCGAAGAGAATTTTTGTAGCAAAGTCCTATTTTGTAGTGAATTATTTTACCGGGTGAAACTTCACCCGGTGGCAACTTTGCTCGAATTAAAGGAATTGACGGAAAATCCGCCGGGTAAAATTTCACCCGGTGGAATCTCACCGGGAGAAATTTCGCCCTACGGTAAAAATATTTTTGCGGCTTGGTAATTGATGGAAATTCCACCGGGTGAAATTTCACCTGGTGAAATCTCACCGGGCGAAATTTCGCCCGGTGGTGAAACCGCGTGCAAATGGTGAGAATTGGTCTGAAGACCGTCGGGTGAAATTTCGCCCGATGGTGACCACCGGACGAAATATCACCCCGCGAGACTATACCCAGCCAAACCCCCCTTACCCATCTTCATAATCAACCTTTCCTCTCTCTCTCCTTAATCAAACCCCAAAAACCCCAAACAAACCCCAAATCCACCACTTTAAACCACCTCTAATCCTTCCATTTCTTCACCAAATTTCAATCCAATTACATATTTCTCATCTCTATCACATTTCTATCATCTTCTTGGAGTTTGTTTTGAGAAATTGTCCCAATTCCGACAAATCCCAAACCGAGACCGTCATCACCATAATCGTCAAATTCAAGCTACAAGGATGAGGAGGGTAAAACAAATGGCAAGCTAAGGAAAAGGATATCCTCAATGATTAATCGCAATTCGGGTTCAACGTCATCCTCAAGGTCCGAGGAGTCGGCCGAGGCTCGGGATGAATCTGTCCCGATGCCCGTTCAAACACAAGGCTCCGTCCCGCGTGAACAACCTGTTCCGCTCGAGGTACGTTACCTTAAAATCCGTCGTAATTTCCGTGAACCTCTGTCTGGTATCTATTTCGCTAAAAAAGCTCATCTTGATAAGTGTAAGAAATTTTGGGTCTGTCGTCTCGAGCCAACTCGTTGGGCGGCTCGAGATGTACTTTTGCGTATGGGTTTAGAAACACAAGTACAAGCAATGTGCCAAAACCTTGGCCTCATCAGATTTTATGCCTCCAAGGAGGACACTTTTCAAAAGTTGACGTGTGAGTTTTTCGCAACTTTTGAGCTGAGTGGTGATGATAATACCACTATCACTTTTCAGCTGCGAGAAACTCTATACGTCCTCAATTTGAGAGATTTTGGTGCATTGCTTGGTTTACCTTCTTCTGTCCTTGGAAGGCCTAGTGCGGGGCAGACTCGGGATGACAAATTTGCTCTTGATCGATTTTGGTTTAAAACTGCCCGCCAAAAGGACTTTTAAGGGAGGGAAGATGCGTTCTTTCTCCATTCGAAGCCTCATCCTCCAATATTTGGCGCGTATCATAGCCAATTCATTCTTGTCAAGCTATGATACGCACCACAACTGTAGTGCTATACAGCCGTGCAGCTATTAGAGGATGCGGTTTTGAATAGAGGCCCATCGATCGACATGTCTGAGGCCTTAGCTACTCACTTCGCTCAGGTTGCGAAGGGCTGCCGTAAGAGATCGAATTTCTTGTGACGGGGTTGTAATAATGCTAGCTAAAGCCTTAGGCATCGATTTTAGCGATTTGACACCAGTTGTCGGGGCGGGAATTTATATAGATGAGGTTTATTGTCCTTTTTTTGTTTGGTCCCAGAAAGGGGATTATAACAGTTTGTTCTTGTATAAGATTACTAAGCTACGAGCCTTTGTAATGCCTAATCCCGAATGGGTTAGGCTAGATACTGAAGAGAACTTCGGCATGTCGAAGAGGTCCGGGGAGTACATTCGGGGTCACACCCGTGGTAAGTTTTATCAGACTGAATACCCCGAGGGACCTTTAGATTTTGGCGACGATGACATATATAGAGGTCGTAGACGTGTCAGATGAGGAACCCGAGGTTGAAACCTCCCGGGATGAGGGTCATAGAACATTACCGTCATCATCACACGGACCCTCTTCCTCCCACCAGACCGAACCCCAGACCTCGCAATTTTTCACCCCCAACTTCTCGGAATTTGAACCACACCGACACTCCACGTTCACCCAGTCTACCCCAGGTTTTCAGGAGGACGTTAACATGAGTCCTCCACGACACTCTTCGTTCTTTGGATCGGAGGACTTTTATAACCAATGAGGGGAAGTCTATGTCCGAACACGTCAGACTTGGGAGAACTCGACCACCTCACTGAACCTGACCCAGAACGCCTACAATGTGGCTCGGGATGCGCAAGATACTGCGCATAGCTCGTACACGTACTCTAGGGAAGGTTTTGAGTATGCCCGGAGCAGCTTTGAGATGGCTAGGGACGCTGCTAGGGATGCCCAAGCAGCGAGGTTAGCGGCGGAGGAAAACCAGAGGATGTTGCAACAGCAACAGAGCTATTTTGATCGATTTTTCGGTATGCCTCAGCCAGGGTCTTACTACCCACCACCTCGTCCCCCGGGTCCTATGTAAGTGGTCGAGTGTCGTCAGTATTAGTGTGGGGGTGTTAGATGTTGGTTGTCAGTCGTCAGTAGTCTGTTCTCTTGTCTCAGTAATCTCTGTCAGTCCTTGCTGCGCCAATTTTTGGCATTTGGTGATTATGGTTGTTTGTTGATTTATAGTTGGTTATTTTGTTGGTTTGGTGAGTTGTCAGCCCCTTCGTGACCCTACTTGGGTCGTTACACACGTGAGGTTTATTGCAGGTACCTTAGAAAAGAATGACCTGATTGTTGCTCCCGGTCTTAGGTGAATTGATCGCACCAAGGCCATTTGAAAAATCCAAAATTTTCTTTTTCTTTTGATTTTCCCGATTTGTGCAGAATCCGGGTGAGGTGACGTGATTACACCTACGCCCTTTCTCCCATTATCGATTTTTCTTCTTTTTCCTTTTTCTTTTTCATTTTTCACTTCATTTTCTTCTCTTGTTTTTTTTTCGGTTTTTCTTTTTGGCTAGGGTCTAGGTGACATGATTACACCTAGACCTGCCACTTCGTTTCTTTATTTTTATTTTTCTTTATTTTTACCTTCTCAATTTTCGTTTTCTCGCTTTCATTTCTTTTCTTTTTATTCCCTTAATTTTTGAAAAAACACAAAAACATTTGAAAAATCATAAAAATTCAAAAAACATTTTCCATTCTTTTCTTTTTTTCTTCTTTTTCGATTCTTTCTCTACTTGTGCATTGGGGACAATGCACAGTTTTAGTGTGGGGGAGGAATCCACTATCCTTTTCTTTCTTTTCCTTTTCATTTTTCCTTTAAAAAACCCAAAAAAAAAAATTCCTTTTTCTCTTCATTGTAGTTTTCTTTTCTTTTATTTTCGTTTTTGTGTCACTTGTATTGTCTTGCATTCTCCCCTTATAGGTACACCACCGGCACCGACCATTTAGCATGGATACGAAAGGTAGCGGAAATGAAATGAAGACCGCGCGGTAATACCTTATACCTTCGTTTTATCCCTTTCTCTTATGCATGGGAGTTTGGGCATATATGATATTTGGAGGTTCACTTGGTGAACATTTTGGAATTGGTGGCTGTGGATTGTGTTGACTTGATGGAGTTTGGAGTGCTTGGCTATACTTGTGTATTTATTTTGTTTTCTTGAGATTTTGTCATTTTTGTGTTTTCTCTTTCATTTTGTGTATAGCTTGTCTAGGTAAAGTTTTCGAAAACCCGATTTTGAGTATAGGCCAAGTGTTTATTACTCCCTTGTTAGTAACCCTTTTTGATTTTTGGACATATTTCTAGTAGAATGACCTTGAACCAATTTTTGCATTGGATTTTTACCATGAGTCCATCTTTTCTACTAGGAGTCTACATCGGGATTTGCATTTGACCACCTTAACCACCCATGGAGTGATAAGGTCTTGGTTACCGTTCCCCGTTCTCTTAGGTGATCTTACTTGAGAAGTCACTTTTAGTCCAAAATTTTCATCCTTATATGGGTTCGGAGGGGGTGCACACCCGACTAACCTATTTTCTACCATTCACCCATTTCCACAAATAAGTTTGCAAGAATATGCTTTACCTTGATCTCAAATGAATCATCTAGCCAAATATGCTGGGCTATTCAAAAGAAAAAGGGAAAATGAAGAAGAAGGGCATATGAAAAAAAAAAGCCCTCGATCGAAATAACGGGGAAAGAAAAACCGAAAAGAAAATCAAAATCTCAAAAATCGTTCCCAAACCCAAATAATCCCTTGGTTGACTTATTGCCGTGAAATGCCTACTAGAGAACTGAGTCCCGAGAAAGGAAAATAGCGGTAATTTGGCAATCCTTACCCTTTTGCAAACATTTGTCCATCTTTTTGGTCTAATTGTTGTGTGCTAAATTTAGACCGTTTTTCTTCCCATTTAGACCCGTTTTTTCCTCGTTTTGCGAATCTTGAGTGCGATTATCGCCATATTTTGAGTACTTCTCGCATTAGCGTCCCTCTTGTGCATTTTACGTATTTTTGGTAGTTTTTCTATCAATTTTGATAGGATTTGTCACCGAAATCACGATCGAGCTTCCACGAGCACAAGAGAAGGGAATACCGTCCAAAGAGCAAAGCACACAACTTAAAGTTTAAAGTCATCCAATCATACGACGAAGAATGAGACAAGAAAAGAGGCCAGAAAATGACCGGGTGAAATTTCACCCGGTGAGACACCATCGGGCGAAGTTTCACCCGACGGTAATTTGCCTCCCCCGAAGATTTTCCGAGACTTCCCACCGGGCGAAACTAACCGGGCGAAATTTCGCCCACCGGGTGAAATTTCGCCCGATGGAAAGAAGTGCCAAAAACCGCAAAAAGTGAAGAAAATCTCACCGGGCGAAATTTCACCCGGTGGGATTAATACGTCAAACCGCAGGGCAAAGTTTCACCCCATGAAGATGCTAAGGGTGATTGTCTCACCATGGAGCAAAAAGTTGGATTTAGGTTTTAGGTTAAGTACCCATTAAGACATTACTATATATATATATATATATATATATATATATATGTTACCCTAGTTTATTGCCCAAGACATCCACAATTATCCCTCATTCACTAGTATCCCTTCATTAGTGTAGTATTATCACCCCTCCATTAGAGCAGTATAATCATCCATTAGTAGAACAATCTAGTAGTATTCTTAGTAATTCTCTATAATTCTAGTAGTAATTTAGTAGTAGATCTACTTAGTTTCCATCAACGATTCTCTAGATTTCAAGTTTGTAGAAGATTATCTCAAGTTTTATTTGAAGATTTGTTGGGTTTATTGAAGAATTAGTGACAAGTTCTTCATTTTATTCATCAAAGATTCAATCTTCATTTATGCAATCTTCTTATTTCTTGTAGATCTTCAAAGTTGGTATATTTCTCTTCCACTCTATAATCTCTAGTTTAGATTTAATGTTATTCTCTTATTATTGTCTTGTTTAGATCATATTAGTGTTGTTAGTTTCTCTAGATTTTACTTATGATGTTCTAGATTATTCTCTAGTTTATTTTGTTAGATAGTATTTCTTCCATAGTTTAGTGGGTAATTGTTAGATTGTAGTTTTCTCATAGTTTTGTTGTTAGTTTCTTTAGATCTAGTTAATATGCATGTTGTAGTTATTTTCTCCTTAATTAATGTTTTATTGTCTTCCATTATGATTAGTGAGTAGATTTCTTGTTGGGGGTTTAGGGATGAGGACTTGGATTATTTGAATTAAGGGATGTTGGTGGGTTGCTTGCTTGTTGGTTTATCTTGTTTATGGTTGTTGTGTCATTGTTGTTTTAGTCCGGCCAACTAGACCGACCTTGACTAGTTTCTATCAATATGGGGAAACTCGGGGTAGAAATTACCATGACTAGAGACTTATCCTTATTCGCCGCGAAAGCGGGTTTTTAGGTGGGTTGGGTGAAGAAATTAAACCGAAAGGTGGCATTCTCTCTTTATCAATGATGCAACAAAAACTCGATTCCGACCTTCTTAGACTCCAAGTACCGAATCCCCATTTCCCCCTAACACCTTTCCCTAGATTGATCACCCCTAGCTATCCTCGTAGTCATTTCTCTAGTATAGACTCGACCCTTAGAAAACCTCCATCTAGACATCAAACACGTCACTTTAAACTTGTTGACACACTCTGTTCTCTGTGGACCGACCTCGACTTACCACGATTACTCTAGTAATTTTTGTGTTATTTCGAGTCTATAAATATTGTTTGATCCCCCGTCCTTTCGGTTTCTATAAATATTGTTTTCGGTTGGGGCGCGATCACTAATTGGTTTTCTCGAGTTTGGAACGACCCTCTATGCTTAGCTTGGGAGACGACATAACACTTACCTACAGTGCTTACTAACTCCATGGTTCTCACTTATCCACTCCATTTATCGTCCCGTTGTAGGCATCTTTAGTGGAATTAGAAGGACCTTGGTAAATTTTCAATGTTTCTATTGTTTGATTGTCATCCTATTAGGATCTTGTCCATGTCAATTTGTGTTACTAACTTGGTAGTGTTCTCGCTTGTCTTAAGCTCAAATCGGTGCTTTCTCCGCCGTTTCGATGAGGGATTCGGTGATTTATTTTCTCTTTGGTTGCGACTATCTCTTTGTGTGTGTCTTCTTTGTTTTGTGTTTGTGTGTGTGTTAGTCGCAACCCCAATTTTGAGCAAGACTCAACTTACCTTGCATGGAGGTACTCTACCTCATGAGTATCTCGATGTGAGTTGAAGGAACGGAAAGGGCCCGTTAATTGCCTCGTATCGGCTTAGCATAGTCTAGCTTAGTAGTAGTAGCTAGTTTCTTTTTGGGTCTTTGCTCGAGGACGAGCAACGGTTTAGTGTGGGGGAATTGTTGTGTGTCAATTTTGGACCGTTTTTTCTCCCACTTAGACCCGTTTTTCCTCCGTTTTGCGAGACTTGAGTGCGATTATCGTCGTATTTTGCGTAATTCTCGCATTAGTGTCTCTCTTTTGCATTTTACGTGTTTTTGGTAGTTTTCTGTCTATTTTGATAGGATTTTCGACCAAAAACGTGTCTGAGCTTCTACGAGCATGAGAGAGAGGAAAATCGTCCAAAGAGCAAAGCGCACAACCGAAAGTTTGAGTAATCCAATTAATCGACAACGAAACTGACCGGAAAAGAGGCGGAGGATCACCGGGTGAAATTTCACCCGATGAGTCATCACCGGGCGAAATTTCGTCCGATGACATTTTCCACCTCCCCGAAGATTTTCACGACATTCACCACCGGAGGAAACGACCGGGCGAAATTTCGCCCACCGGGTGAAATTTTGCCCGATGGAGAAGACGAACCAAAATCGCAAATTGAGAAAGAAATCTCACCGGGTGAAATTTCACCCGGTGGGATTAGTTCGTCAAGCCGCAGGGTGAAGTTTCACCCCATGAAGATGCAAAGGGTGAAAGTCTAGCTTAAAGAATAGGAATTGGATTATGGGCTTGAAGATTGTGTGACCCATTAAGACAAGTATATATATACTTAACCTAGGGTTTTGTGCCACTCTTGTGCCTTGAGTGAGCCTCTTAGGAGTAGGAGTAGTGTAGAGGATTTCTAGTAGTAGTAGTAGTAATTGTAGTAAGCTCCTTAGTAAAAATCTCCAAAAATACTTAGTAGATCATATTAGTATTAGATTAATTCTACTCAACAATTTTCAATCAAGTTTCCATCTTTAGTTGAAGATTTCTGTTTTTATGTTGAAGATTGTAGAATTTTGCAAGGATTAGTGACAAGTTCTTGTACTATTCTTTTCAAGATTCAATCTTTTATGTTAGTCTTCATCTTCCTCCTTAGTCTTCTCCATAATTGGTAGTTTCTTTCTTCTCCCTTTTCTCTATTAGTTAGTTTTGCTTCCTTGTTAATCCATTATTTATCTTGTCAATCTTTATGTTAGTGTAGTTTTCCATTAGTTAGTTTATGTCTTTTTGTCTTTCTCTCTCCTTTGTTATTTCCTCTTTAGTTTGTGTGTTAGTTTATCCTCTCCTTAGTGTAATTTGTTAATATAGTTATTATGCATGCTTTAGTCAATCTCTCCTCTATTAGTGTTTTGTTGTCATCCATTATGACTAGTGAGTAGATTTCTTGTTGGGGAATTTAGGGATGAGGATTTGGATTATTTGAATTAAGGGATGTTGGTGGGTTGTTTACTTGTTGATTTGTCAAATTTAAGGTTTTTATGTCTTTGTTGACCTAGACTGCAGCTAGATTGACCTTGACTCGTTCTTATCAATATGGGGAAACTCGGGGTAGGATTTACCTTGACTTGAGACTTACCCGGCCCTTTCGCCGCGAAAGCGGGTATAGGTAGGTTGGGTGAAGAAATCGAAAGGTGACACTCTCCATTTTCAACGTTGTAACTAAAACTCGATCCCGAGATTCCTAGACCCCATTTCCGAATCCCGACTCTCCCCAACACCTTTCCTATTATTGTCCCTAGCTTTAGTTGTGTAGCTCGCTAAGCATTAGTTCAACTTTTTTCGTCCCAAAACCCCCATCTTAATCCCAATCGCAACTAAACTTGAGACTTGACCAATATCGCTTAACCGTCTCCTTGTGGTTCGACCTCGGCTTGCCGCTACTACATAGTAGTAAGTTGGGACTAAAAATATTGTTTGCATGCGTGTCAGCGACAGTGCGCATCACCTATGCGCTACATGTGCAGGTGACAGACTCGGTCTGCCAGGAAGGTCTGACGACGGAGGAGAGGAAAAGTGAGACAAGAATTTGAACAAGATCTTAAGCAAATTTAACTTAATCAATGCCCGGATCCGATTCGGGTGCGATTGTTTCCATACCGGAACAATACTTATATAAATAATTATCCTACATCGATAAATTATAGGGTAATTTAACAACAATAATACCAACTATAGGGCATCTTCCCAAAATAATATCAATTTTAATAAATCTGAGAATAATGCGTATTATTGGAGTAGTTAAACAAGAGTAGTATAGGTGACCGGTTACCTGTAGAACCCTTCCACCTTCCTTTTTCACCTTTAATTTTATTTAACGGCAATAATACCAACTATAGAGCGTCTTACAAAAATAATTCCAATTTTAATAAATCAGAGAATAATACGTATTTTTGGAGTAGTTAAACCAGAGTAGTATAGATGACCAGTTAGCGGTAGAACCCATTCACCTTCCTTTTTCGCCTTTCATTTATTTCATATTACTTGACTCCTTCTCACTTACTCAGTGTACGGGGCATTAAACGTCATTCATGTAATCAGTCTTCCTCTTTCTTCAAGTCTTCAACCTCACCAAATCTAGCTAACAACACAATCCTACAACAAAATCAATACGTTAATCTAAACAAAACGTATAGAAATTAAAAAAAAACTGAAGAAGGAAGAAGGGTAATGGAGAGAGAGAGAGGATGAAGTAGAGAAGTAAGAAGGAATAGACTTGACAAAACTGACCCGACCCGACACCCGAATTGAAGACTTGATTTTGACCCGTAATTCGAATTGGCTCGAGCTAACTCGAAACTGACCCGACGATTATTATAGAAAACGAGTCGATATCCCTAAAAAAGATGAAATCAACAAACCCGAGAATGACTCGAACCCGAAATTATCCGACCCGACCCGAAGTCAACCCGATTATTATAACACGAAAGTGACCCGAGCCGAAACTGACCCGACACGGTTCACCTGTTATCTAGGTCTAAGTAGGAGGATGAAGGATAAGTAACAGCTTAAATATTAATTAGGTGACCTGATGTAGCAGGTTATAAAGTCACTTATACTACTTTTGTTTAACTACTCCAATAATACGTATTATTCTCAGATTTATTGAATTGGTATTATTTGGGGAAGGCGTCCTACAGTTGGTATTATTATCGTTAAATAACCCTAAATTATAATAAAGTGATGAAATTATATTATATAAATAAGAGTGATCATTTGTCCAAAATAAAAACTTTTTTTTAGTCTTAAAAATAGTTCTTAAAACTATAAACTTAATTAAGTAAAATTATCACACACTTTTGAGTCTTAAAATTAAAAAAGTTAAAAGTTATACTCCCTCCGTTGCATTGATTTCTTCCAACTTAAAAGTAACACATTTCTTAAGAAAAATAATAAAATATGTAAAAGTAGAGAGAAAGTAGAGAGAATGTAAAGTGGGCCACTAAGGTAAGAGAAACAAAAATAGAAAGTGAAAGAAATCAAAGAAATAGAGTAGTTGAAAAAAGAAATGTAGAGGATATCAATGAAATAGAGGGAGTATATTATAAAGGGTTATTTCATGACAATAATACCAACTATAAGGGGGCTTCTTAGAATAATCCCAATTATACGTAATCTCGGGGGCTTCTTAGAATAATCTCAACTATACGTAATCTCGTTTTAATATGAACTATGTCTTCATTAATCTCGTTTCGCTATGGACTAAATTATGACCTGCTATTACCGGTAATAGGATTGTGACTTTCTAGGGTCCTTGAGTGTTCCGTCGTCGTTCATGAAAGCCAAAACAGCAAGAAAATTAAAGCATTTTTTCTTGGCTTCTATAATACTAATCGTAAGAAAAAAAATGGAAGATGAATTTTGGGAAGATTCAAAAAAAATTTAACCAATAGCCGAAACAGAAGAGGAAGGTTCAACCCGTTTTATAGGTAACCGGTCACCTATATCAATGGGGGATTAATGAAGGCATAGTTCACTGATAAGTGTGTTTTGTAGTGCATATTTGTTATGTTTGGTCCCAGTTTCTCTTGTGAAATCGCTCTTTGGAGCGGTTTCTGGGCTACTTATGCTTCTTCTAGTTCGTTTTAAGTTCCCAAGACCATTCATGGAGAATTGGAACGATTCCGACTCGTTTCCTACACATTTGGAGCCAACGAAGAGAAGGAGCGATCACTCGGTGCCTTAGACTCGATCCCGAGCACCGAGAATCGATGAGAAGCCCATGAGAAGCAAGGAGGGACCCTTGAGATCATAATTGAGGCCTACAAGACCCATCCCGGTCGAGATGAAGGCTATCTCGGTCGGGATGATGAAGCAAAGCAAAGACAGCCTACGGATGGCCCATCCCGGCCGAGAAGAAGCTCCTTCCCGGTCGGGACCACCATCCCGGTCGAGATCAACCACCATCTCGGCCGGGATGGACCAGCTGTAGTCGCGCCTCTCTTTTCTTCTCCATATTCATTGTAACCCTATATATACCCCCCTCTTGTAATCTTATGTTATGTTAGACATTAGACACAAAACCCTAGACTACTTTAGCCTAGATTAGCTTAGATTAATATAGATTAGTCTTAATTACTCCTTAATCCTAGTTTAATCCTAGTTTCATCTTTGTAATATTGAAGACTTTTTGGGTTGATCTACTCTATTGACAACATTGGAGATCTTCCTTTGGGTTTATTTATGCAAATATTCAATCTTTTTCCTTTCTTCTAGTGTTGGTATAATTCCTCTTCTCTTTAATCTCTTTTATTTAGTTTTCATTTGTGTTTATGTTTACTAATCTTCAATAATCCATCATGAATGTTCATGTTTATGTTTTTTCATTATGGGTGTTGGGTTTACTATCTTGAACATGAGTGACTAGTCTCTTGCTAGGATTAGTAGGGGAATCTGGTGTCTTAGTGGGTGATTAAGGGTTTGTTTAAGATGTTAGTGGAAGTTTTGGTTGCTTCTTGGTTATATGCATAGAATATGTTTGATGAAAATGCTTGAATGACTTGTAGTTGCAAATGCTTGTTTTTTTCTTGCCTTCTTCTTGCGGTCATGTGTGTCGCTAAGATGGGTTCTTGCGCGGGAGAGAGGAACCTCTAGGTCGGTTTAAGTAGCGAGAGCCCGGACTATACCTAGATAACCCGACTACCCCTTCACCTTTGCTCTTCCTTGATCATTCCATCACCCTTGAACCCGACCTAATCCTAGCCCTTTTCCTAGTTGTTCTCTTCTTCGTCTTAGCTATTATTCCTTTAGTTAGTTGAATCCCTAGCTTTAGTTGTTATACTTAGCTTATTCTTAGTCTTAGTCTCCTCCCCTTTCTATTGTTTTAGTTTAGTCTAGCCTTGAGACCTAGTCAAGTCTTTAGGTGAAACTTGGTCGAAACTCTCTTTACCATCCCCGTGGACTCGACCCGACTTACCCTAGCTACGTGTTAGGTTTAGTTGGATTTATTTGATCGGTAGGACCCACGGCAAGTCCTCCCATCAATTTGGCGCCGTTGTCGGGGACGGTGCTAGTTTAGACCTAGTTTGCCTATCTACTTGACTTTGTCTTTTGTTTTTGTGTCTTTCCTTTTTTGTTCCTTTGCTTCTTGTGTGTGTGAAGTTTATTTCCTTCTTGTCTAGTGCCCAAAAAGCACTAGACTTCTCACGTTTGCTCCTAGTCTACAGTTTGTGCCTAGAGGTGGTGACCATCTTCTTCTTTACAACTTAGAGCCGCTTTTAACGGACGGTTGATAGATTGAGAGGTCCTCAACCGGGTACGAGCCACGATTTTCGAGTATAGCATGAGGTTTGATCTAAACTCCCGACCCATAGAAGCCAACATGAGCTACTCCTCTTCCTCTATGAATCAAGAGTATGCCATGACGTCTCCCTCCTACTATCAAGCTTCGAGGGGTAATCAAGACACTCGTGGGTATGAGCTTCAAGGAAGTGGGAACGGTTACCAACAAGTGAATGCTTATCAATCCTATGATCATGGTGGCTATTGCTCAAGCTATCAATGTGAACCCACCATGTTTCATCATGATTCACCATATGGAAGCCAATATCCCCAAAACCCACCATATTACCCTTCACCTCAACCACAATATGAGCCCCAAAACCCACAATACTACCAATCATCTCAACCTCACTACCAACAATAAGATGCCCCAACCCTTGGGCATCATCAAGATTTTCAAGGAGCATTACAAGACCCCAATGACCACCAATTGCCCAACTTGGGGTTATATCAAACGATTCTTCAAATGCAAAAGAGCCAACAAGAAATGGCCATCCAAATGCAAAAGAACCAAGATGAATTCATGGCCCAATATCAAAGGGAAAACGAGGCGATGGATGCTCGATTAAATGCGTTAGCGGTTAAAACCGTAATGTTTTATCCCGAACGTCACAACTAGATGAAGGGTGCTCACTTGAGCAAGGGGAGCAACCTAATCACGAAGTCGCCGATGAAGTTCCTTTTGGAAGCGAAACTTGCTTTGAAGAACCTCAATCGTCTACCCAAGAAGAGACGAATGAGGGAAGGATCCTTGGTGAAGGCATTGTCGCTGAAGAATTGGAGGAGGTTAGTGAGTTGAATGAGTTGGTAGAATTTGTGAAGTCATTGGGTGAAAATGACGAACTCAAGTTGCCCTTGTGCAAAAATGTGGAAGAACATCAAGAGCCCCTTGCACGCAAGCGAAGCAATAGTTTGGAAGAGATTGAAACCGCCGGTGGAAGTTTCAATTCTCTCCATCAAGACGATGTGGGGACAAGTGTAGTTCCGGGATTTGAAGATGGGGAACCACAACTTGAGGAAGGTATGGGGATGTGCAACAAAAAAATGAGGCCAAAACTGCTTTTTGTGCCTCGTGTCAAGGACTTGAAGTTTTCTTGTGATTGGAGACGGTGCCTAGGGAAGAAGATGTCGGTAAAGCTGGTAGGATGGATAGACCCCGGAGACAACATGAAAGATGACGTTGGGTCTTTAGGTGACTACTTCTTGCTTCCAACTTGGAGGCTTTGGAGGATAGCTTGGCTCGGTAGCGTGAGCCCTCATTATGATGTGGCTCGTGCGTTTGACTTGCTCCTCTGAGCCCTTGATGGCTATGGTTGAAGAATGAGAGTCCACCATCCTCAGTTTGACGGAGTTCCTAAAGAACCGTCATGTTGTATGTTCCTCTTTTTTTTTCTTCTCTCGAGTTTTTGTAATTGTGTTTGTGTGATTTGATTGTTAGGTTCTAGGATTTGTTTTATTTTGTGGAATTCTTGTAATTTGGAATTTTGTTGAGTGATGTGAGGGAGGGGATTCTAATGATTATTGTGAAGTTGTGTAGGATGATTGAAGTTTGATGGGTGATTATGTTGAGTTTTACATGCTCGGTCTTCTATTTTTCCTAAAAGTGTCGGCTCGGTGGGATTTTTATTGGAAGACGGGAGCTAGATGGTCGTTTTTGAGCTTAGAATAAGCTTTTGGGGACGGGATTTTGGATCCTGAGTTGTTATTTGTCGATTGGGAGGAAGATTCGGTGTGTTCTTATTGAAGGGAAGCTTCAAAGACATCCCGGGCGAGAATGCTTCTTCTCGGTCGGGACAGATAATGCTTCCCGGGCGGGACCGAGCCATCTCGGTCGGGACGATATGACAAAAATTCTCAGCTACTGAGAGCTCATCTCGGGCGAGACGAGCCCTTCTCGGGCGAGACGACGTCTCTTCCCGGGCGAGACGGACCTTTCTCGGTCGGGACGGGTTGGTGCAAGAACCCAGCTACTGTGAGCCCATCCCGGGTGAGACGAACTCTTCCCGGGCGGGATGAGATGGCTTCCCAGGCGAGACCATTTGTTCTCGGTCGGGACGGAGCTTGCCAGCGCAACTTGTTTTTTTTCTTGCAGCCCAGCCCGAAGCCTACCCTCCTTATTAAGCCCGCCCGCCCCTACTACTTCCCTCTCACACAAATACCCAACCTCAACCCAACCCATTCCCATCTCATACTAACTCATCTTCAACCTTCTTCATCCTCCATAACACCAAATAAACCCCAACTTCAAAACCCCCAAAACACCATAAATCATTCATTACTCCACCAAATCTCACCAAATCACTTCCTAAACACCTCAAAATCAGTTTCTATCCCATTAATAACCATCTTAGACCCATTTTCTACCATCCAAACCCCCAGAAATTGAAAAAAAAAACGAGTTTTTGTGCCCATTTTTCCTCAAATCCGAATATTGGGGTTTTTCATAATACTTGATTGAGCTTACTAGGGTTCATTTTGGAGGGTTATTTCATCAATATTAAGCTCCTTTGAGGTATTTTTGTGGGTTCTAGCTCTTATTTTTGGGTAAAAATCGTTCTTGGTGTTTGACTTGTTCTTAAGCTTCTTCATCTTCAATGGCTCCAAAGAAGAAAAGTAGAGTGGTTCTAAGCAAGAAAAGGAAAAGTGCGTCCACGTCAAGACCCGAAGTTGAACCCGAAGTCGAAGTCGAAGTTGAGAAACCGGAAATTCCTCGTCTCCCGGGTTTTTCTAATCTTGTCTTTGGCTCGGAATTGCAGAGGGAGCAGTTCATTAAGCTTCTTGGTAAGCCTTTTGAGCCTACTAGATTTCTTTGTAAAATCATACTTAGAAAGTTACGCATTCTTTGGCAAACTAGAAGGTTTTTTGAGGGTATGGGCTTGGAATCGTTGTTTAATATGCATGAATTGACTTACAAGCAACTCACTCTAGAGTTCTTCAGTAGTTTTACTCTAAACACTAGAGTCGACCCTCCCCGAGTTGCTTTTCGGTTGAACAATGTTGATTACCACTACACCCTACCACAATTTGGTGACATTTTTTATCTCCCCCCCTCTCCTAGTGGTAGCATACCCACCGACTTTAATGTAGCCGATGTTTGGAGATGTATAACCGGTCTCACCCTCGTCGACTTTCGACGGTTGTCTAGCCGTCATGTCCACCACCCGGTTTTACGTATTTGGCATCGTCTTATTGCGGGTACAATATTTGGGAGACCCGAAATGAGCACCTTCACACAACAAGAGTTGACAATACTAGGTGCTTATTTGAATATCAAGAGCAAACCTAGGTTTGAAACCGACCTTCCCCTTGCTTTGGCAAAGCATTTTCAAAAGATTAGTAAAGCGGGGAAACATGTAGGGGTGATTTTTGTTGGGGGGGCTCATTACTCACGTGGCTAAGGCGATTGATGAAAATTTTAGTGAGGAAGAATTGACCCCCGTATCGGGGGACACGACCATAAACGAGGAGTGTTTAGCTAGATTCCATAGGTGGATTACCTATGAGAGGGAGCATAAGAGGTATACATGGAATACCTCAGGTCGGCCACACTTTACTTTACCATGCGATAAGCTACCGACCCTTAAGCCTATGAAACATTCCATCGTCCCGGTCCAAGAACCTAACCTATTAGTACCGGGTGCGGGAGGTGATCCCGGTGCCTCTTCCTCCCGTACCCCGCGTCCACGTCCTAATATGGAGCCCCAACAACAACAACAACAACAACAACCAACCCAACAACAACATCAACAAAGCTCTTACCGACCCCACCCCTACTACCCCACCCTCCGGGCCTTTATTGATGTCCCTCAGTATGTACCATACACCCCCTTTGCCTACCCTTCGCCCCCGGCCGATCCATCTATGGCCGCTATGCTTAATGCTCTACACATTGGGCAATATGAGCAGAGGAGGGACGATTACTATGCTCAATACCCCGGATATCATCTTTTGGCTCAACAAGGGTATATAAATCCGCAAGGCTATCTCCCATCGTGGTATAGGCCCGAATACTTTCCGAACTACGTAAATCCTAGTAGTAGTGGCGCTATGATGGATGACGAGGAGTTTGAGGCCGAAGACGCCTTCGATGTTAATGGGGGGAAGGGTAATCGTGGTGAAGAAGAAGAAGAAGAAGAAGAAGAAGAAGATAATGATGAAGATGATGATGGTAGCAATGGAAGTGAGGAGGGGGATGATGACGAGCAAGATGACCATTGATTATTGAAACGATGGAGATGCGTTAGTTGCTAACCTTTGGTATGACGACTTTCTTTTCTTTTCCGTTTTTGATGCTCGTCTATTTTATTTCCCCTTGTTATGAGTGTTTTGTTAGCCCTCGGGGCCTTTGTGGTGATTGCTCCCGATTCTCGATGACGTGATTACATCGAGAATCATTTGAAAAATCCAAATTTACAAGTCTTTTTTCTTTCTTTATTTTATTTTTCTTTTAGTAGGAATTAGTCGGATTTAGGCGGAATCCGGGCTAGGTGACTTGATTACACCTAGTCCTCCCCGCCCATTTCCTTTTATTTTCTTATTTTTATTTCTTCCCCCATCCATATCTTTTCTCGTCTCGGCCCATGGTGACTTGATTACACCCCGGTCAGACACATTCTACCTTTTCTTCCCTTTTCTTTTTGATTTTTAGCTTTATTTTCGTAGTTTCCTTTCTTTTTAGTGTCTCCACACACTACCGATTGAGCATGAGGACATTGCTTAGTTTAAGTGTGGGGAAGCGATATCCTAGTATAGTTTAGTTTTATTTTCGTAGTTTTTTCGAAAAATCTTAAAAAAACCCTAAAAATTTGAAAAATTTCATAAAAATCAAAAATATTTTCTTTTATGTCTTTTCCTCTTGTGTCGTATTTTTCGTTGTATTGTGTGTTTTGCCTCCCCATTTCCTTGTAGGTTCCTTGATCGTCATAATTTTCGGAAAGCTCAAGACATCCGGTAACGTCACTCTATCCCTTTTCCTCTTTATCTCTTGTGGAGTTTGGAGGAGATTTTGTGATGGTGTGTGCTCGGGTGGAGCCTTTTGGAGATTTGTGGATGTTTGGTTGCTTATTTGGATGTTTCGGGGTGGTGTTTGTTTTGTTTGTATGTTCGTTTTCTTTTCTTTTCTCTTATTTTGTTTTGTTGTGTGTGTCCCATTTTCTTTCGTCCTTGTTGTGACTTGTTTAGTTTGTGTCTTGTGTAAAAAGGTTTTCGAAAACCCGGTTTTGAGGCTAGTGCGCAAGTGTTTACTTTCCCTTTCTAATGATATGAATCGAGTCTTGGACTTTAGTCTGGTAGAATGACCTTAAATCAATAGTTTCGTTGGTCCTTTACCTTGAGACCACCTAGTCTACTAGGGATTTACTACGGAATTTGCATTTTGACCACTTTGACCACCCACGGTGTAAAAAGGCCTTGGTTCCCGAGTCCCATCCCTTAGGTGACCATGTTCGGAATTGCTTTGACTAGTCCAAGTTTCTCCCCTTTTGTGGGTTTGAAGGGAAGGGCCCGTCCCAACTTACCCATTTCCCTACCCCATTCGCATTTCCACAAATAATTTGCAAAATTGTTGAAATTCTCACTTGGTTGCAAGAAATGCCTACAATACAAGTTATATCAAAAAGGCAAGCCAAGTCAAAAGAAAGAAAAAAACAAAGAAAAAAAAAATAATGAATAAAAAGAAAAGGCACAACAAGTCAAAAAGAAAATACAAAAGAAGAAAAAAAAATGGCATAGCAACTCAAAAGCCAAATGAAAAAGAAAAAAAATGCCAAAAAGAAAATGATAAGTGTAGTTTGTAGTGCCTATTTGTTGTGTTTGGTCCTAGTTTCTCTTGTGAAATCGCTCTTTGGAGTGGTTTCTGGGCTACTTATGCTTCTTCTAGTTCGTTTTAGGTTCCCAAGACCATTCATGGAGAATTGGAACGATTTCGACTCGTTTCCTACACTTTTGGAGCCAACGAAGAGAAGAAACGATCACTCGGTGCCTTAGATTCGATCCCGAGACCTTGGGAACCATTCCCGAGCCCCATAGACTCGATCCCGAGCCCCGAGAATCGATGAGAAGCCCATGAGAAGCAAGGAGGGACCTTTATGATCATATTGGAGGCCTACAAGAGCCTTCCCGGCCGAGACCAAGTGCCTTCTCGGTCGGGAAGGATCGGAGTGCAAGATAGGAACGGCTACTAATTGAGCCTTCCCGGCCGAGACCAAGGGCCGTCTCGGTCAGGACCAGCCTTCCCATCCGAGACCAAGTGTCGTCTCGGTCGGGATGGGCGTGCTGTAGCCGCGTGACTTTTCTTTCTTCTCCTTCACTCTTGTAACCTTATAAATGCCCCCCTCTTGTATTGATACACTATCTTATGAAACCCTAGACTACTTTTAGGTTAGATTAGCTTAGATTAGTGTAGATTAGCTTAATCCCTCTTTAATTACTCCTTAATCTTAGTTTAATCTAGTTAGATTACTCTTGTAATATTGGAATTCTTGGAGATTCTACCAATCTTGACAACATTGGTGGATGTTTTGGGTCTTCTTCTATACAAGTGTTCATCTTTTCCATTTATTCATCTAGTTTGGTATAATCTTTCCTTTCTCTTTTCCTTTAATCTTTCATATTTAATCAAATTTTCATCTTTGTTATTGTTTGTTGTTCATCTTTATTTGTTCTTCATAATGGATGTTGTTGTTCTTGTGCTAGTTTCTCTTATTCTTGTTAGTTTTCCATTAGATATGTTTGAGTAGACTCTTGCTAGGGTTATTAGGGGGATGAGATGTAATTAGGGATGATTAGGGTGAGATGGGTGGTACTAGATGTTGTTTTTGTTGTTTCTCATTTACCTTGCACTCCACATGTTTGATGAAATGCTTGTGAGACTAGAGACGATCAATCCTTGTTTTTCTTGCCTCTTCTCTTGTATGTGTGTGTTTGGTTGGTTAGTTTGGTTCCCTCATTAGTAGCGAGAGCGTGGTGAGGATGACCCCTAGGCCGTTTAAGTAGCGAGAGCCCGATCGGAACCTAGGCTACGAAAGCACGCTAGTAACCCCGTTTTCCCCCTTTTGGTCTCCTTTGCATCCATGAACCCGACCTAGCCTAGTTTCTTCTTATTGATTTATTAGCTTCCTTTTTGTCATTAGTTGCTCGTTTAGTCTTGTTAGTCGTTCATGTTATAGACCTTAGCTTAGTCTACATTAGCCTTCCCCTAGATTAGCTTGTCTCGAACCTAGTCCTAAACCGTAGCACACCTAGGTCCGACACCCCGTCCCTGTGGATCGACTCGACTTACCCTAGCTACCCAGCTTTGGTTCGTTGGTTATTATTTGACCGGTAGGATAGACGACAAACACTACCGTCAGAAAACCATTTCACAAAAAGATTCTCACCCACTCAAAATAAGTCTTTTTCCGATCGTTACCGTGAAGAGCCTACCAAAGGACCGAGTCCCTAGGAAGGATGATAGCGGTAATGATCGGTCTTCCCTCATTTTGCAATCATATCCACCTTTTTACTTGGACTAGTTGGGCGATTTTGAGCTTGGGACGACCCTCTTGGCTTATCGCTAAAGGGGGCGGGGTCTCACTTATCTACAATGTCGACTAACACCGTGGCTCATCCTTTTTCCATCCCGCCGATCGTCCCGTAGTACGTTCTTAGAAGGTTAGGAGGAACCTAGGTAAGTTACCAACGTTTTTATTGCTTTGTTGTCATACTATTAGGGTTTTGTCCATTTCGATTTGTGTTATTAGCTTGGGAACGTTGTCACTTGCCTTGAGTCCTTAACCGGTGTTTCTTCACCGCTTGTTTGAGGGAAGCGGTATTTGTTTCTTTTTGGGTGCAAACGATTGTTTGTTTGTTTGTATGTTTATTTGTTTATGTGTTTTTGTGTCCGGTTGCATCCACAGTTTTGTCGCAAGACCTTACTTGCCTTGCGGAGTGCACTTTTCCTCTAAGTGTACTCGCGTGAGTTGAAAGAGCGTAGGGTGCGCTAATACCCGCTCGGTTAGTAGTCTAGTTTCTTTTAGTTTCTAGTTAGTTGTTGCTTACTCGAGGGCGAGTAAGGGTTAAGTGTGGGGGAGTTGATAAGTGTGTTTTGTAGTGCTTATTTGTTATGTTTGGTCCCGGTTTCTCTTGTGAAATCGCTCTTTGGAGCGGTTTCTGGGCTACTTATGCTTCTTCTAGTTCGTTTTAGGTTCCCAAGACCATTCATGGAGAATTAGAACGATTCCGACTCGTTTCCTACACATTTGGAGCCAACGAAGAGAAGGAGCGATCACTCGGTGCCTTAGACTCGATCCCGAGCACCGAGAATCGATGAGAAGCCCATGAGAAGCAAGGAGGGACCCTTGAGATCATAATTGAGGCCTACAAGACCCATCCCGGTCGAGATGAAGGCTATCTCAGTCGGGATGATGAAGCAAAGCAAAGACAGCCTACGGATGGCCCATCCCGGCCGAGAAGAAGCTCCTTCCCGGTCAAGATCAACCACCATCTCATTGTAACCCTATATATACCCCCCTCTTGTAATCTTATGTTATGTTAGACATTAGACACAAAACCCTAGACTACTTTAGCCTAGATTAGCTTAGATTAATATAGATTAGTCTTAATTACTCCTTAATCCTAGTTTAATCCTAGTTTCATCTTTGTAATATTGAAGACTTTTTGGGTTGATCTACTTTATTGACAACATTGGAGATCTTCCTTTGGGTTTATTTATGCAAAGATTCAATCTTTTTCCTTTCTTCTAGTGTTGGTATAATTCCTCTTCTCTTTAATCTCTTTTATTTAGTTTTCATTTGTGTTTATGTTTAGTAATCTTCAATAATTCATCATGAATGTTCATGTTTATGTTTGTTTCATTATGGGTGTTGGGTTTACTATCTTGAACATGAGTGACTAGTCTCTTGCTAGGATTAGTAGGGGAATTTGATGTCTTAGTGGGTGATTAAGGGTTTGTTTAAGATGTTGGTGGAAGTTTTGGTTGCTTCTTGGTTATATGCATAGAATATGTTTGATGAAAATGCTTGAATGACTTGTAGTTGCAAATGCTTGTTTTTTTCTTGCCTTCTTCTTGCAGTCATGTGTGTCGCTAAGATGGGTTCTTGCGCGGGAGCGAGGAACCTCTAGGTCGGTTTAAGTAGCGAGAGCCCGGACTATACCTAGATAACCCGACTACCCCTTCACCTTTGATCTTCCTTGATCATTTCATCACCCTTGAACCCGACCTAATCGTAGCCCTTTTCCTAGTTGTTCTCTTCTTCGTCTTAGCTATTATTCCTTTAGTTAGTTGAATATCTAGCTTTAGTTGTTATACTTAGCTTATTCTTAGTTTTAGTCTCCTCCCCTTTCTATTGTTTTAGTTTAGTCTAGCCTTGAGACCTAGTCAAGTCTTTAGGTGAAACTTGGTCGAAACTCTCTTTACCGTCCCCGTGGACTCGACCCGACTTACTTTAGCTACGTTTTAGGTTTAGTTGGATTTATTTGATCGGTAGGACCCACGGCAAGTCCTCCCATCATTCATATTAAAACGAGATTACGTATAATTGAGATTATTCTAAGAAGCCCCTTTATAGTTGATATTATTGTCATGAAACATCTTTTGAGTCTTAGAAAAACTCTTAAGATTATAATAAACTTAAGTAAAATTATTCCACATCAAAAAATTATACTCCGTATAATAGGATGATGAATTTCATTATATAATTAAAAGTAATCTATCATTCGTCTTTAGATTTCAACTAAAAAAATAAAAAGTTTTAAGACTATAAAATTAAGTAAAATTATTTTGCATATTAAAAGAATAATATCATTGAAATAATGTCATTGAAAGATGTTGCGTTTTTTAGTAGGTGGTTTGTCCCACCTGAAAGAACAATGTCAATGTGTGAAATTTATTATGAGTCTTAAATAATTTTCTTTCACAATTGATGTAGTTATAAGTAAAAAGTGAGGATAATATAGTAAAAAGTTGGACCAAATGGAAAATATTTACGATGAGAAGAAGATAAAAAGACGAACGAAAATAGAATATGGAAGAAGATAGAAGGAAAGAGTAAGTACTCCGTAGTATAACTGTATCACAATGAAAGATTATCGGGGATGATCCTATGATTATAAATTGAAATCATTACTGGTTCTTAGATATCAACTATCAACTCAAATATTTACACAATAGTAAGAAAAGGGTTATTTAACGACAATAATACCAACTATAGGGCGTATTCCCAAAATAATACCAATTTCAAAAAAATCTGATAATAATACGTATTACTGGTGTAGTTAAACCAGAGTAGTATATGGGACTTTATAACCTGCAACATCAGGTCACCTAATTAATATTTAACCTGTTACTTATCCTCCATTCTCCTCCTTAACCTGGATAACGGGTGAACCGAGTCGGGTTTGGTTCGGGTCAACTTCAGGTCGGGCCACTTTCGTGTCACAATATTCGGGTTGACTTCGAGTCGGGTCGAAAATGTAGGGTTCGGGTTATTCTCGGTTTGTTGTTTTCTACTTTGTTTTAGGGATATCGACTCGTTTTCTAAGATAATAGTCGGGTCAGTTTCGGTTTAGCTCGGGTCAATTCAGATTACGGGTCAAAATCAGGTCTTCAGTTCGGGTGTCGGGTCGGGTTCAGTTTGACTTATTCGGTTCAGGTTAGTTTCGACAGCTCTAGTCCTCCTTCTCTCTTTCATCCTTTCTATCCATCACCTTCATCTTTCTTCAGTTTTTTTTATATACGTTTTGTTTGGATTAACATGTTGATTTTGGTTACGATTGTGTTATTAGCTAGATTTGGTGAGGTTGAAGGAAGAGAAAGACGAAGGATATTAATGACGTTTAATGCTCCGTACATTGAGTAAGTAAAAAGGAGTGAAATAATATGAAATAAATTAAAAGCGAAAAAGAAAGGTTAACGGTTTCTACCGGTAACTGGTCACCCATACTACACCGGTTTAACTACTCCAAAAATACGTATTATTCTCAGATTTATTGAATGGGTTCTACATGTAACTGGTCACCTATACTACTCTTGTTTAACTACTCCAATAATACGTATTATTCTCAGATTTATTAAAATTGATATTATTTTGGGAAGACGCCTTACAGTTAGTATTATTGTCGTTAAATAACCCTAAAAAAAATTATGAATTTTAATTATTATCTCCACAATAGTGAACTTTGTTAGAAGAAAGTTTGTTAAATTATTAAACTTGTGTTATTAAAATTTTAATTATTATGAGTTTAAATGTGTGTTATTAAATATTAATTTATCTTAATAATCTGTTAAATACGGAGTATTAATTTGAGAGAAAATTTGAAAAATAATGTTATTTTAGATCTTTTATTTCTATTATAACTTTTTTTTTCAATGTAATTAAGCCAACTAACTTTAATCTAATTTATAAATAAAAAAATCCCTACTCTAACAAAACAAAATAGACTATATTTGTTGTTTGAGAGTGAAATCGCACCTCAAACGTGACCCAATAGGACCTTAATAGCTCGAACGAAGTGTTCACGGACATAATATATCCAAGTGTTTCTTAGTTCTCACGTTACCCAGTACAACCCACCGAACGTGTTCACGTTCATACAGTATATATCCAAGTGCTAAGTACTTAGTTCTTGGATGACAGATACATTTGCTTGTGATTCTTTGTACTGGACAACATGAAATAGAATAAAATCGAATAAAATCAAATCAAAATTTGCTTCCTTGATCCATGTCTCGATGAAAATGTCTCTTATCTTTTTTATAACATCGCTCATAGCTATCAAATCCTCTTTCTTGCTTGCATATAAACGTCAAGAATCTGGGCATCCATCTCTTCTATGGTTTAACCTCCTTGCATCAAAACGCTTCACAAAGGTAGTCGTAAAGCAATTCCAATTGCTTATGCTTCATCCATTTAAGAGAAGTGGACTGTGGAAAAATGAAAGACGTTGACATGCAATAATAAGTATTCCATAAATAATACGACGACACTACTCTTATGCTTCATCAATTGGGCCAAGGGTTCAATATACACACAAAGACGATTTTCAAATGATCCACAACAAACAACAACGCAACAACGACGACGACAAAAACAACAATAATAATAAGCGGGTGAAAAACAATACCCCTACGAGCATTAGGTCAGAAAAGACTCACTTTTACGGAGTGGGGGAAGTTTGTTCCTTCGGTCTTTCCAACTTGGCTTGGACAAGCCTGTCCAAAACAGGAGGCTCTAGTGGTATTGGATCCAGACACCGCTCAGCGGCAGCAACAATAACCTGAAATGTCAACAAATGTCAACCTGAAACATGACAATATGACATACACTGACACCCGTTTTGTTGAGTGATTTCTGTTAGGTAACCTTGGCATTGGTTCTTGTAAACTGTACCGTATTTAGTTCTTTTTGTCCTGTTTAAAACTTATCAATGAAAAGAAAACAATTATTTACCTCGTCCAGCAAAAAATCAACAGCAGCTTCGTCTTCAACTTTATCTTTTACGGAACTTCTTAAAAACTGTACATCTAACTGAATCTGCTGAAATCCACTTCGGTTAAAAGTCTGCAGTCTAACGAACTCATGCAGACTTTTAAAGCATAGTTTTACAATCGTAGTTAAGACCGAGTCCTGCAATTTAATTTACCCACAAATTAGCTGCCGGCTAGGTAGCAAAAGCTTGACAAAATCATATAAAACACCGACTATACCTGTGTAGAATCAACTTTGGTGAATATCTCCATTTTCTGGTTAAATAGTTTAGCAAGATGGGTCTCAAGGAGTTGACTCCTTGCTTTCTGGGTGTTTGACCTAGTTAATAACCTATCATCACGTAATGGATTGCTACGTGATGATGCCGTGCTGCCATTGCTATCGGCACGCCGATGTTTACGGCTAGTGCCTTGTGGTAAAATCTGCTTCACTTCAGATAGCGATCCTTCCAGCTACAAGACAAATCACCATGAAATTGAGAACAGTATGATGGACTATTCAACCAAACACCAAAAGCAAAAATATTATGACATGGGTCTTACATGACAGTCCAAGCCATTAACCTCGTAAAATGTCTCATGCAATACTCACTGGAAAACGACTACTACCAGCTACTAGGAGGGGAAAAGTTGACTTGACAGACCATTACAGATCACTCTTAACTCTTTCTAACAGATAAGTCTAAGCAAGTCCGCCTTGCCTTCTCGTGGCTGGTAGTTGTGACATACGGAGTAATAACTATGGGGTAAAGGTGACAAAATTGATAAGACCAAACCAGAAAGCAAACCTCCTGAAGGAACAAATCGACAAACATATGAACTTCTCTGGGCTCCTTGTGCTGCAGGAACCACCAGTAGCTGGATGTTAGATGGATTACAGATTTACCGAAATTATCAAATCCGATATTGAGACTGAAACTAAATACTAAAACAATATTAACCTTGATCCAATTAGGTGTCGTAAACCGCTTTTTGAGGAGAACAGACACTCTTTCCGTCTTCATTTTTATATACTGGAAAAAGAGAGGGGGAAGAACATACAGGAACCAATATATGTTTAGGTAAAAAGGAAACGAGGAATTAAGTTGAGAGGATATTGAGATGTCATTACGGATAAACAATACGTGTATGGTACAGAATTAATAATAATATATCTTGCAGTCCGAGAATACTTCTTGCAATCTCACTCTTATCAAAAGAGCATGCGGTAGGCTAAAAGTGTAGCATCTAGCTGGAACTAGAAAGCAAATACACTAAAAAATACTCCTAGAATTCCAAGCATGAGGATTATCCCTTCGCTCAATTTAAGTGGAATCAGAAGTTAGCATTAACAGAACACTTACAAGGTGTAGAAACTTTTCAGCAGCTGATCGACATATTCTGCAAATTTCTGCAGGAACAAATGCAGGTCCATATTCACTACTCCTACCACCACCATCAGAAAATGAAGTAGCAATTTCCTGAAAATGAGTAGAGATTTACACACCATAGTTACACAAAGTTACAAACCAAAGAAGAATCAAGTGAAGTGAATCATCTTGCCTCAGTAATTCTTGGGATGGCATTTTGCTCGATAAAAACAGAGAGCTGAGACAAAACAAGAACAAGGCCGGCAACAGTTTTTTCTCCCTGTATACCGTCAGCTAAAGCATGTTGTTGACTAGCTGAATCAGTTCTCCCAGAAATAACTAGGAAGTGATTATGAAGTGTTATGAAGAAGTCTTGAAATCCTTCTTGAACCCAAACAATAACCAAATCTCTGAGTCTTGCTATCAGTGCCAGGTTGTCATCTAGGAGCTGGCGGAAGTCCTATTAGAAGAGAGAGAATAAATTACAATCAAAGCAACTGAGAAAGCAAACTGAGAGGTGATTTTCCCTTGTGAACTACCATGAAATTCAAGAAAAAATTGCACTGTGTGGGTTTGACACAGAAATTACAGCAGTTGTGGGTATGCTACTCCAAAAAGTCGTGGCTCTAAATGAAATTGTGTTGGGGTATGTTAGTATGAATGTATGATAGCTCATTTGTTTCAAAAGACACCAAGTAATGTTTCAGCAAATGTAGGTTTAACTTTCAGAGGATAACATAATACCAGCAAGATTCCCATGCTCCCTTGAATCATTGCCTTCTTGCTGGCCTCCAACATAGACTGCAAAGGGTGATCTTCTTTCAATAATTCCTTTGGGCCATTTTGAACTTTGATCAGAGAATCTGTACATTTCAAAAAGAATACATATCAAATCATGTTCACATACAGCCTGATTTGCTACCTAAACCGAAGTAGGCAGTACACTATATTACAAGCAAAAATACTACTCGTACAGCAATTGAAGTAACAAAAGAGCTTTAAAACTTACTAATAGAGTTCAGATATCGTTCACGATGTTTATCTAATTAATCAAATTGTATCTATCAAAAAAAATTGAAACTACAAAGAGGGTTTCAGAAATCCTTCTTCAGGAGAGTTATCTAAAGGTATCAATCAGTGTCGGATAATCACTTTAAAATGGCAATGATTGCTACAGCTTTTTTAAGCACCAGCGTCTCACATTCTCAAACTTCAATCTAGATAAATAAATAAATAGTGAAAACTAATTTGCCCAGCAGACCAGAACATAACTTACTAGAAATATCTTGCAAGAGATGCGAAAAGGCGCTAGAAATGTACTGTTTGACAGCATGATTTGTAGCCTGATTATTACAAATAAGTAACAATTAGCAAAGGTCAAAGGCAACAGTTCTCAAAGAATAAAAAGACAGATATTTTATCGTTGAACAAGTAAAAAGGTTCATAAAAAAACCTCCAAACAAACATCAGCAACACGTGCTTCAGGTAGCACTTCATCCATCAGAAGCACGTCCTCCCATATAAGCCCTGAACAAAACATATGCTTTTTTTAGCCACGAATGTTCACAAAGAACAAGCTTAATTGAAGGGAAATGTGAGTACATTATCATCTTCTTGAAATGCAGCTCAAACTTTAATGAGCTCAAGTACAGTTCACTACAGCGGTACAGCCACACCAAGGGGTCCCAATTTAAACACAACCTTAATAATGAAATAACTCCAACACACACATTCTGGCATAGGCTACAACCTTTGCCTAAGTAATCCGTTTTCCTCCAGAAAACACTTTTAGAGCTCATTGCTATAGAGGCACTGAACATGCCCCTGGCCCCATAAAGTCCGGGCATAAAGAAGACTATTGATGCTAGGATGGACCCAAGGGTCTCGCCCTGTAAGACCAGGATTTAAACCTTTTAAGTGTCAGAGCAAGAGAACCTCAAGGTCTTTAGATCAGTGTATTCATACATACCTAATGGTTTGATAGAGATTCATAAACCATAGATAAAAACGTAAAATGCATAATCAAAATCAGAAACAACCAAATATTTCAAAGTGATATGCTGAATTCAATAATCATTTGGAGAAAAAAGACTCACTTAGCTTATGTAATAAATCTGCTGAGCTAGTATGAATCCTTATGCGCTTTTGAATAGTTTCAAAGTGCCTGAAGTAAAGCACCAAAGTACTCACACATCAGATAGAAAGGTACACCACTAAACTTCATGTGAGTCATCAAAACACACAGGCTTTACATTACCTTGCAACGAGATCATGTGAGAATTTTATTAACTGCTGTTCTGAATCAGGAAATATCACTCGATAAGCACGCACAGCCTCTACATACTCGCGAGTTGAGAGCTGATAAAACAATGGTTAACAAAGTTAAAGCATGAAAGACACAACTGCAAGTCAATAATTCAGAAATCAGAAGGGCTGAAGACATGAAGTAAAATGGGCAAAACAGAAAAGCTGGCAATCAAAGTGTCCAGATGACAAATGCAAAATATGAATAATATCTGTTGCTAGCTAAAAACAAAGGAACTGTAAATTACAGACACAAATCCATCTAATACTCAATTGAAGAGAAGATTTCGATATCAAACTCTAGAACAACAAACAAGGTTCAATGTTTTAAGCTTTAGTGCTTTACTAGAGGACTAGAATTTTAAAGAGATTATCCCAACAAAAATACAGACTATTGCATTCATTTACATTGTTTACATAGGCCATTTCATAAGTAAGATACAGAAGCACTTTGGCGCAACTCCAAATGTAACAGAAGTTTCATTGTAGGTCTAACTGTTGGGCATTCTCTTTGGGAAAAGCCGCTAGATTGGAAGCCCAAAACAAAAGACATGCAAACTCTACAAATCAGTAACTGCACCATATAAATAGAGTTATGCATTGAAGTTGTGGTTTAGAACTTGTTTTGTTAGCTGAACTAGTTTTAACAGACAATGAGTCTCCTTGTGAGTCACAACTCACAAAGTGTGCGCCTCATGTAGTCATGTATATGAGGTGCACACCGTTTCTTTATACAAGTTTGTATTTTAAAAAGCCATTTGAACAATATTCTCCTTTTTAGGGCAAACGCCAAAGGAGAGGATATAATACAAAACTTGGAAAGGGAAAAATGTGGTAATACTATTGTTGTGATTGTTGTTTAATAGAGCATACCTCATGAACAGCAGGAAGCTGATGAGGTGATTCTTGCTTTGCACACTCATCTGATTTTACTAGGTTATCACTTTTCTCGTCAAAATGAAGTTGTAAATCACCAAGGGACTGCTCCAACTTCTCAAATAGTTGTTCTTTCAGGTTATCTACCTGTAAAATACAGCCAAACGGTCAAATATTGAATATTAATGACTTCATCGCAGTGCCGCAATTATACACATTCCTAGATACAGGAAACAGATGCAGTACAGCAATAGCAGATGTAACATAAACATGAAGGACACACCGGGAAATCCAACTGCTGCAAAAGCAATACAGCCTCAGCCCTGCTTTGAATGGATTCTGCATCTGAAAAAAGCTTTCCCTGAGAACAAAAAAGAGCACGAACGCTGAAACAGATACCTCAGCATCGCACAACTAAAGCTAACAAAGAATGGAGTCACGATATGAATCTCAATTTGAGACTTGACATCGGAATGGAGCCAACAAAGAATTTCAGTGGGACATTCTACAATTTTACACCATTAACAAACTGCCAAGTCACAAAACTATAGCATACAACACCCTGGAACTCTGACAGACTATGTTAAATTACCTGAAGTTTCTCAATAATAATCCCAACGACCTCTTCAGAAGCTTTCTTGCAATCTCGGAATGATGAATCTCCATATGCCTAGTAAAAACAAACTTAAATCATTTGGATATACAGTTTCACGGTAGGCAACAGGCCAACAACACAAAAGACGAGGTTAAAAAACGTAAACATAAGCAAGGAGTAACAAAAGAAACCTTAAATATGGGCATGGCTCCAGTATAAAACTTGACAGCATCAGCATAAGCTTCAGATTTTATGCACTTTGCAAGCCTTTCAGGTAAATCATAAATGAACTGTTCTATTCAGAAAATGAATAACGCTCAGCAAAATATTTCAGTTTAGAAAACCAAAAACAATTCCGCGACCTTCTAGATTAACAATGGGGCGCAAAAACCTGAATACTTAGCTATTGAACTATGGAACATGATGATGCACATTCATAAATTCTGAAAGCGTAATTCTACAGCCTATCTATAGATACTCCTGCTAGGTTCCATGATGACAGACTACAACTTCAGACCCAGCATAGATATAGTAATGGCAGTGACAGTCTACAGCTTCAGAACCAGCATAGATACAAGAATATCCCTATGCCTCAAGGGCTGGGGGAGGGTAACCCTGTGTTAGCAACAGTGACCCAATATGAAAATTACGTCGAGCATTGCAGTAAAGGACTTTTACTTAACAACAAAAATACTGCAGCTAGTTTAGAAAGTTATTTTCATTCCATCACAATCCAAATCGTAAAAGTAATGATTCTTTGACTCCATCATGTAACATGAGGAAATGACAAACAACTTCGAAAATGGAAGAGAATGCCATCGGTTACCAAAGAGAAGTAGTACAGTAGACACTAACATAAAATTATCAACAACAGACTACACCCTGTATGGATCCTACCCACTGTGAGGATCATGCCATCAAATTTACGCCAACTTAGAATCATCTACGAAAATACCTGGACTTTGCGTAGAAGATTTCGAGTGCGATGCATTTTTTCTATATGCTCTCTTTTCTCGAAAAGAGATGTGTTTACCCCGTCACTCCTAGACTGAACAGAGAGAATCTGCAAGGTGACCACGTCGAAAAAATCATAAACGGAATGTTCATTACTGGATTTACAATAGAGCAGGTATGTTTTATTTAACCATTAGCAAAACCATCTAACAACCTTGTCAAGTAGTTGTTCCATATTTGCTTCCATGCCCACAATATTGTTATTCATCCTACAACATTAGGGAGCAGGAATATCATTCTGAGCACGAAATGGCAATCGAAGAACAAATCATGCACTCGCAGAACACACACACACACACACACACACACACACACACACACACAAAAACTACTTCTAAATTTATGAATGATACCAAAATAGAAGGGATGTGTAGCTTGCCTTTTAATTGTATCGGTGGCACTAATAAACTTATTGTAGTTCTCATACACTAGCATTTGCAAATCTGTGTCAAGATTCTTTATCTCAGCTGCCATTTCCACGTGACGTTGCAGTAGTGTCTCCATGTTGGACTTCTGTACCTGTAATTGGTATTCACAACAATCAGGAAGTTTAACATGGAATTCAAGAAGAGATGTTCAGATGTATCGCAGATGATTTATAAAACTAAGTAAATAAAGATATTGTTATAAGCATCACAGGTTCACAGTAATCGGTTTAGAGACGTACGATTATTTTAGAAAGCAATCGTACACACACGGATTATTTCATCAGTTAGACTAAAAGATACTACAGCTCACGAGAAATCTCCTAGTGCATGGCCCCATCAAAAAAATCGTTATTTCCATAGCTACATTCCCACTTGTTCCATTCAAGTTCAACAAATACACCTATCTCACCTCACGAGTCTAAACATTATCCGTCCACACCTCAAAATCTCAAATGTAATCTCAAATCCACCAATTTCACAATCCTATATTCAAAATGCAACCATACTATAAACTTCCCTACGTGTTTATCAACATTTCATCGAGAACGATGCTACAACACCTGAATTGCAACCGCAATAAATATTAAGTGCTCATTCCACATAAAACTGCATCATCACGATGAAAATTAGCAAATATTTCGTCGTTGCATTACTCCAGTAATCAGTTAATCACCTAAACATTATCCGTCCACACCTCGAAATCTCGAATATATGCTCAAATCCACCAATTTCACCATCCCATAGCTCATGTAATCTCATTCCTTCATCCTATATTCAAAATGCAACCATACTATAACCTTCCCTACGTGTTTATCAACATTCGTTGAGAAAGAAGCTACAACACCCAAATTGCAAGCGCAACAGGATCATTAGTTCATTACGATGAAAATTAGCAAATATTCCGTCGTTGCATTACTCCAGTAATTAGCTAATCACCTAAAATTCATACTATAAACAGCGCCATTAGGTTAAAATTAGGTAAATCAATCAAAATCACAATCAAACAAACTCAAAACGAGCAATTGAACAAATCAAGCCGCTTCATCATTCCATTACACAAGTAAATAACATAAAATGCTCACTAAACAATGTGATTTACTCGAAAATTATCTAATTAAACAGCAGCAAAGAAAGTACCAGAAGATTCATGTAGTGGTCAGCATCAAATGAAGGAGAATTGATAGTATCCAGAGTAGCATATTTGGACGAAACGACGCCATAATTGCTCGAATTAGTGTGATCCGTTGAGTAGAAGCTCGATAACAGATCTCTCATCCTCTTTGCTTTATCGTCTAACGGTACTTCTTCAGTTGCCGCCATTTTTTATCAATTTGATTAACTTGAAGCTTTTGTCGCTGCAAATTTATCGATCGATCCGTCAGAATATTGAAAATCCAGAAAATTCAGTTCGAAATTGTAGCGTATTTGGATTAATCGACGCCGTAAATGTAATCGTAATTGCTCGAATTAGTATTGAAATTCAGTGATTTTCTGAGGAAAGTTGAGACGAAGAACTGAGACTTTGATTTTGTTGAAGGATGAGAGAAGATGGTTTGATGTTTGATGTTTGATGTTTGATGTTTGATGATTGTGAATAGTGATACGGTGTCGTTTTTGGTTGAGGTTTGTTTGGGCCCTCTGCTTGTTGGGTATAGAACATGATTTTGGATTACGAAATTTTCTAGCCCAAAAGAAATAAACAAATCCCCCTTTCCACTAACCATCAACTCACTTGTAACTTGACATCTATATATAAAGTTAAAAGACTTCTTTATACATTAAATTTTTTGCCACGTGACATGCATTAATGAGTTTTTTTTAATTTTTTTTTTGTATTTTATTAAAATTTATTCTTATTAAATTTTGAATTGTTTAATTACATATGTGTGTACATTTTTTTTATTAAGTTTATTTGATCACATTATTAAGTATCACAAACTTTTCGTTTACCACATATTTAATAATTTGTTATAGTAAATAATTCAATTTATTACTACTTACAATTTTTTTAATCGCAAAAAAGATTTTGTTATGCATTTATTTTTTGCCCACGTGGCGGATGCTTTCATGTTTTTTTAACAATATAACGTTTTGCAAGAAAATTATCTTTTTTTTTTAAATTTTGAATTTTCTTATTATATATGTGTTGTAAAATTTTATTTTCATTATCTTCATATATAATTAATCACATTATTAAGGATCACAATTATTTGGGTAATGTATTTAATATTTTAGTTCTAAGTTAAATCAACAATAAAAAAATTAGTAAGGAAATGATAAACAAAACTTAATATTTCACTTAAGCATAATGTATTATTCATAAGAAAACGTAATACTTTTCTAAAAAAAATTAATAGTTTGGTTGTTTCGTCATTTAATCCACTTTCGTCGTAATGATAATCAATCAAATTTAATTTGAATAATTAGATTATTTAGTATTAAGAACTTCATACTAAACTAAATAATTTATATATTTTATTGCTTTACTATTAAATTTTTTATTACATGCTTTATTTTATTTTTGCATCTATGAAATATAGTTAATTAAAAGGTTTTCTTCTCCCATCAAATTTTTGACTGAGTGACTTCTGCCTCTTCCATTAAAACATTAAAAAAATTAACCAAAACTTTTCATTTGCCTTTTATTAAAAAATATTTTTTTAATTAAATTTATAATCTATATATATTATTAAAAGTTTTTTTATGCATTTAATTTATTTTTTTGCCACGTGGCAGATGGTTTAATTTTTTTTTACAATTTTTTTACTTGAATTTATCCTTTTTAAATTTTGATTTTTTTATCACAAATAATTTATTGTTATTAAAAAAAGTTAATCATTTGGAGGTTATATTTTTTCATCTATTTTTGTCATAATAATCAAGTTTAATATTAATAATTATATTATTTATTATGAAGAACTTCATTATCATCATTATATACCTAAAAAGGCAATATAATAGGGAGTTGAAAAAAAACCATTTGTATTTTGAGAGTTCTAATTCACATTTCATTTGTTCTTCGTTGATTCTAATTTTATCTTTTGCATTTCTTTTCGTTTAGTGAACTTATGTGAAACCAATAATCAAGTATGCAATTTCTCATTTTTTAGGTATAATAATTTTATTTTAATTTATATTTGTATTGATTATTTTAATAAATATATTTGGAGTTAACTTGAAATCTCATGTACTTTGTATTCACAAGAGTGAACTTTTATTTATATTCAAAGTTGAAGAAATAAATAAAATATGATTAAGAAAAAGTTGCAAAGTGTTAATCAAAGTAGCATAATAAGAATGACAACTAGGTACGTCACCCGTGAAATTCACGGGATTATCCGCTTAAAAATTATGTGCGTTGGTTTTTGTAAATCATCCACCAAGTCGTTTGGCGAATGTATATACAGAGTAGTTGTTTGAAATTACATGTGAATCGATTTCGTGTTTAATGGAATTAAACATAGTTAAAATGTAGTTTCGATTGCAATAATGATGGTGCATAAAGTTGTAATTAGAGCTGACAAAAGTTACCTAAGAGAAATGAATCATCTTTGTTGTAAAGTATTTGTCATTCTTTATCAATGAATATTAAGTTTGTATTGATTGTTATAACAAATAATAAAATAAGGGTAAACGAAAAGGTTTCAATCAATTAATAATAAAATTAATAAGGAATCTAATAAAAGCATAAATTAATACCACATACTAATAACATAACAAATTAGTCTTTACGGTGTATTAGATATAAGTTGTAGAAAAATATGTGATTAAAAAAATTTAAGTGATAATAAATGTAATAAAATGAATCATATTTGTCGAGAAGTCAAAAAATAAAGTTAAGAAATGGATTAATTTAAACGCAATGAAATTTGAAATCTTTTATTATTTACGGATGAATATTAATTTTCTATTTGATTATTATAATAATATTAATTAATTAATTAATTAAATAAGGGTAACCGAAAAGGTTTTCCAAATTTAATAAATAGAATACTTAACATCACATATAATAATTAAAAATTCGGTACTATATTATTAAAAATATTTAGTACTATATTATTGCAAATTATTCAGTACTATATTATTGCAAATTATTAAAAATTCAGTACTATATATAACCAATTACCAAGGCCAACCGAGAAGTTTAATAATAAAGTGAAAACTTTATAACATATCTATAATTATGAAAAAACAATACATATATATAAGCAACAAAACAAAATGCAATAAGAATAAATTAGAGTCGAATGCAAGAAATTTTAAAAACACAAACAGTTGTAGCTTCTTCTTAATCATATTTTGTAAATTTCTTCAAGTTTGAATATAAATAAAAGTACACTCTTATGAACACAAAATCAATGATATTTAAAGTTAACTTGAAATATATTTATATAAATAATCAATTAAAATAAAATTATTATACCTGAAAAATAAGAAATTTCAGACTTGATTATTGGCTTCGCATAAGTTCACTAAACAAAAACAAATGCAAAAATATTAAATTAGCACTAAAATTAGAATCAACGAAGAACAATTATACAACTGAAGAGAGTATTTTAAAAATAGAACGGAAACATATCTATAATTATGAAGTAACAATACATATATAAGCAACAAAACAAAATGCAATAAGAATAAATTAGAGCCGAATGCAAGAAATTGAAAAAACAAAAACAGTTGTAACTTCTTCTTAATCATATTTTGTAAATTTCTTCAAGTTTGAATATAAATAAAAGCACACTCTTATAAACACAAAATTCATACTCCCTCTATCCATTTTTAATCTTCCTACTTTCCTTTTTGGATTGTCCATCTTTAAACTTCCTACTCACAATATTTGTTCTTTTGGTTAATTTTTGTGGTTCATATCATTTCTGACCCCACATTTTCTCTCAACTTTCATTTTCCACCACACACTACACTCCACCCTTAATTTTTGTGTCTACTCCCCCATGAAGTTTAAATTTGGATGGAGGGAGTAATATTTAAAGATAACTTGAAATATATCTATATAAATAATCAATTTAAATAAAATTATTATACCTGAAAAGTGAGAAATTTCAGACTTGATTATTGGCTTCGCATAAGTTAACTAAAATTAGATACAAAAAGATAAAATTAGCACTAAAATTAGAATCAACGGAGAACAATTATACAACTGAAGAGAGTATTTTATAAATAGAACGAAAAAAAAAATTAATAAGAAAAATTTTGCCATTGTATAAAGCCAAAACTTGATGACACATATATATATGGGGGAAAAATTTAATAAGACTAAATTGACAAAGGGAAGAAATTAATAACAACAACAACAACAACAACAACAATAATAAAGGATTGTTTGAGCATTTAATATCTGCCACGCGGCAAAAAAATAAATACTCAAATAACCTTTTAAACTTTATATATGTAGATAGATAGATAGATAATAATAAAATTAATAAGGAATCTAATAAAAGCATAAATTAATACAACATACTAATAACATAACAAATTAGTCCGGACGGAGAATTAGATATAAAAAAGGTGGAGAAAAATAAGTGATTTAAAAATTTAAGCGATAATAAATGTATTACGAATATTACTTTTCGGATTTTGTTTTTGTTTAGTGAACTTATGTAAAGCCAATAATCATGTCTGAAAGTTCTCATTTTTCAGGTATAATATATTTAAATATCATGGGTTTTGTGTTCATAAGAGTGTACTTTTTTTTTATTAATCGAAAATAGTAAATTGTGTAATACTACCTTTTATAGCAATAAGAATTTTCATTTGTGAATGTAAAAATCAATGCAAATTATTTTCATTAATAAATTTACTATGACTTACATTTTCAGAAATCACAATCTTTTCTAAAACTTTTATTTAATAACTTGTTGTATTATTATATGTGATATTAAGTTTTTTTTATTATATTAAATGTAATTAATTACATTAGTAATTGACCAAAACCTTTTCATTTACCCTTATTTAATTATTATTTGTTATAATTCATTGATTATTTATATAAATATATTTCAAGTTAAATTTATCTATCATGAGTTTTGTGTTCATAAGAGTGTACCATTTTTTTTAATTGAAAAACATGACCAATAGCCTTTGGTAACATGCACAAGGGCCAATGTTAAAAATCCTCTAAAATTAGAGGAAATACTAAACTTCCTCTAAATAAGAGGACTTTCCATGTTGATCCCACAATGGAGAGGACCTCTTCTTAGAGGAGAGAGGGTGTTAAGAGGAGGGCAAATCCTCTACATTGTACATGCTCTACGGAAAAAGAGTTTTGACATTTTCTTATTTAAACTTCATTTATCTCTAGGTATTACGAGTACTTCAACAAAGATGAGTCATTTTCTTAGTGCATTTGTTATCACGTACATAATTTTAATCACAATCTAATACTATCTTTTATAGCAATAAGAATTTTTATTTGTGGATGTAAAAATCACTGCAAATTGTTTTCATTAATAAATTTATTACGAACTACATTTTCGAAAATCACAATCTTTTCTAAAACTTTTTTTAATAAGCTGTTGTATTATTATATGTGATATTAAGTTTTTTTTTATTAAATGTAATTAATTACATTAGTAATTGACCAAAATCTTTCCATTTACCCTTAATTACTTCAAATATATCTATATAAATAATCAACTAAAATAAAACTATTATACCTGAAAAGCGAGGAATTCCAGACTTGATTAGTGGATTCACATAAGTTCACTAAACAACAACAAATGCACGAAAAAAAATTAGCACTAAAATTAGAACGAACAAAGAGTGAGTATACAACTGAGGAGAATATTTTGAAAATAGAACGGAAAATCTTTTAAGAAGACAAAATTTGCAACTGTGTAAAGGCAAAACTTGGTGACACATACGTATATGAGGGAAAAATTCAGTAAGACTAAACTGACAAAAGGAATGAAATTATAAATAATAATAATAATAATAATAATAATAATAATAATAATAACGAAAGGTTGCTCAAGCATTTAATGCCCGCCACGTGGCAAAAAATTAAATGCATAAACAACCCTTTTAACTTTATTTATAGATAATAATAATAATAATAATAATAATAATAATAATAATAATAATAATAATAATAATAATAATAATAATAACGAAAGGTTGCTCAAGCATTTAATGCCCGCCACGTGGCAAAAAATTAAATGCATAAACAACCCTTTTAACTTTATTTATAGATTTATAGATTTAATTGTTGTCATGAAGGAAATTATTGTGACGTACATTTTCAGGAATAACGATCCTATCCAAAACTTTTATTTAATAATTTGTTGTATTACATTAGTAATTGAACAAAACTTTTTCACTTACCCTTATGTAATTAATATTTGTCATAAATAAAGTTAAAAGGTTTCTTGAGGCATTTAATTTTTTGCCACGTGGCGGGCATTAAATGCTTAAGCAACTTTTTTTTTTTTAATTATTATTATTATTATTATTATTATTATTATTATTATTATTATCATTATCATCATCATCATCATCTATAAATTCCTTCATTTTGTGAATTTAGTCCAAATTTTAAAACATTTAAAACATTTCCCCATCTATTTTAAAACTCTATTTTAAAACATTTCCCCATCACGTTTTGAATCCCTCGCTTTTCAGGTATAGCAGTTTTGTTTCAGTTCATTTTTATATAGATTTGTCTTATTCAATAATTTTCCGTTCTATTTTCAAAATATTCTCCCCAATTATAAATACATTTCACGTTAACTTTAAATATAATGGATTTGTTGTTCATGGGCGTGTGGTTTTATATATATTCAGACTTGAAGAAATTTGCAGAATATAATTAAGAAGAGGTTACAGCTGTTTTGGTTTTTCAATTTCTTGCGTTCGGCTCTGATTCATTCTTATTGCATTTTGTTCGGTTGCTTATATATGTGTTGTTTTTTCATGATTCTAAATAGATAAGTTCCCGTTCTATTTTTAAAATATTCTCTTCAGTTGTACAATTGTTGTTCCTTGATTCTAATTTTAGTGCTGATTTCATCTTTTCGCATTTGTTTTGGTTTAGTAAATTCATGCGAGGCCAATAATCAACTCAGCAATTTTTCATTTCTCAGGTATAATAATTTTGTTCTGGTTGATTATTTATATAAATATTTTGTCTTATTAAAACATTTCCCCATCTATTTTAAAAATGTTCTCCCCAATTGTATACTTGCTCTTTGTGCGTTCTAATTTTTTAGTGCTAATTTTTTTAGGTGCCTTTGTTGTTGTTTGGTGACCTTACGTGAAACCACTGATAACGTCTCGAATCCCTCGCTTTCAGGCATAACAGTTTTGTTTCAGTTAATTTTTTATATAAATTTGTCTTATTCAAAAATTCCCCGTTCTATTTTAAAAATATTCTCCCCAATTATATATACATTTCAGGTTAATTTTAAATATAATGGATTTGGTGTTCATGAGCGCGTGATTTTATATATATTCAAACTTGAAGAAATTTACAAAATATAATTACGGAGAGGTTACAGCTGTTTTTGTTTTTCAATTTCTTGCATATATATTCAGAATATAATTAAGTTGATTATTTATATAAATATATTCCAAGTTAACTTTAAATATCACGGATGTTGGGTGCATAAGAGTGTGCTTTTATTTATATTGAAGCTTCGCTACAAAATATGATTACGAGGATGTTGCAACTGTTTGTGCTTTTACAATTTTTGCATTCGGCTCTGATTTACTCTTATTGCATTTTGTTTGTTGCTTACATATATGTACTGTTTTTTTCATAATTTCATACAGTAACTTTTTGTAAAAATCCAATTTCATACTTGATTACTGCCTTTGCATAATTCTCTAACCAAAAACAATATCCGAAAAGTAATATCCGCAATACATTTATTACCGCCTAAATTAAATTGAATTATTTATGAAAAAAAATAATTACTTATGGGTAAACGAAAGGTTTGTGATATGTATTACATTGTGATTAAAATATTGTAAGTCAAATGAAATTTTCATTCATTATCAGTAAATCTTATTATCAAATATCACATATAATAATACAACAAATTATTAAATAAAAGTTCTGGATAGGATCGTTATTCCTGAAAATGTACGTCACAATAATTTCCTTAATGACAACAATTAAATTTATATAAATAATAAATGAATGATGACACATATTAATTATTACATAAGGGTAAAAGTTTTGGATAGGATCGTTATTCCTGAAAATGTACGTCACAATAATTTCCTTCATGACAACAATTAAATTTATATAAATAATAAATGAATTATGACACATATAAATTACATAAGGGTAAGTGAAAAGGTTTTGGTCAATTACTAATGTAATTATTTACATTTAGTCAAAAAAAAAAACAATTACTAATGTAATTAATTACATTTAATAAAAACAATTAGTGCCAAATTAAAGTTTTTGTAAATTTGTTAATGAAAACAATAAATCTATATATAAATACTCAATGAATTATGACAAATATTAATTACATAAGGGTAAGTGAAAAGGCTTTGTTCAATTACTAATGCAATTAATTACTTATGGGTAAACGAAAGGTTTGTGATATGTATTACATTGTGATTAAAATATTGTAAGTCAAATGAAATTTTCATTCATTATCAGTAAATCTTATTATCAAATATCACATATAATAATACAACAAATTATTAAATAAAAGTTCTGGATAGGATCGTTATTCCTGAAAATGTACGTCACAATAATTTCCTTAATGACAACAATTAAATTTATATAAATAATAAATGAATGATGACACATATTAATTATTACATAAGGGTAAGTGAAAAGGTTTTGGTCAATTACTAATGTAATTAATTACATTTAGTCCAAAAAAAAATAATATCAATTACTAATGTAATTAATTACATTTAATAAAAACAATTAGTGCCAAATTAAAGTTTTAGAAAATTTGTTAATGAAAACAATAAATCTATATATAAATAATCAATGAATTATGACAAATATTAATTACATAAGGGTAAGTGAAAAGGTTTTGTTCAATTACTAATGTAATACAACAAATTATTAAATAAAAGTTTTGGATAGGATCGTTATTCCTGAAAATGTACGTCACAATAATTTCCTTCATGACAACAATTAAATTTATATAAATAATAAATGAATTATGACACATATAAATTACATAAGGGTAAGTGAAAAGGTTTTGGTCAATTACTAATGTAATTATTTACATTTAGTCAAAAAAAAAAAAACAATTACTAATGTAATTAATTACATTTAATAAAAACAATTAGTGCCAAATTAAAGTTTTTGTAAATTTGTTAATGAAAACAATAAATCTATATATAAATACTCAATGAATTATGACAAATATTAATTACATAAGGGTAAGTGAAAAGGCTTTGTTCAATTACTAATGCAATTAATTACATTAGTAATTGATATTAATTTTTTTTGGATTCCTCAAAATGTAGGTCATAATACTTTTCTTAATGATAACAAATAAATTTATTAAGGCAAACAATCAGCATTGACTTTTATTGGAAAGGTAACTCCACACACAAAGCATTTGCTAGAAACTAACTACTCTATAAAAAAACTATTTATTTTCAAAATAAATGCAGAGTTACATCTCCAAAATCAGTTGAACACCTCCAAAACACCATACAACAACAAATTGAGGACACAATGACAGCCAATCGAAAACCAATTAAGGAGCTCAAGGAGATGGAGATCACGGACATGGTAAGATAACATTTACAATAACTATATAAAATTTTACAGAAACTCAAATGAAATATTACGAAACTTTTGTTCGGACCCAATCCAACGCACAGAAAGCAACCTACACGTGTCACGGACAAATAGTTGACATTAGGACCGACATTGAATGGAGATACATCTCATGTCCGACGTGTAGGAAGGAACTTGGAACCGACAACTATTGTCACAAATGTCGACAGCAGATACAATACCCAACTCAAAGGTACCAAATAAAACTCAAGCAAGATTAAAATGGTGTCTTTATGCTACAAATGCAACATTTCTAAAAAAAATATACTACCAAATGAAAAATTACAGGTACAGAATCATCGGGACATTATCAGACGGGGACAGTGAAGCAAGTATCGTCGTTTTTGATAAAGAGGCGGAAAAAATAATTGGGCAACCAATAGACAAACTATTGGACATTTACGAGAAGGTACACGTACACTTGGCTCAACATTTCTCCCAGTCAACTTATATACCAATGATACTAATTTTTCACCACATTATGACAACTCAACCACTCTAAAAAATTACAGGACGACGGAAAACAAAGAGTATACAACATACTACAGAGTTGTATTGGCAAGTTTTTCACATTTAAGGTCGCGATAGGAACAAACAACTACGGCCAAGATAGAGAATTAAAGGTTCTAAGGACTTACATCGCCAACAATATATTAGAAGAAGTAAGTGTGTCTCAACAACAAACGAAAAAGGTGCCCAACTACATAAAAGTAGGTGAACATCGTACACTTAACATTTAACACTTTTGAAAACATATTTAGAATCAGGCTTCTGGAGGTGGACCAAAGGAAACAACCTCAAAAGAAATTGAACAAACCCAAATGGAACACCCACCGCACAATGAAGACAGGTCAATCAAATTAGACGAATAATTAAATAAAGTTTCTTTTAGCACCAAAAAAAGGCAACGCAACTAACAAATTTGAGTACAGGAGCAAAAGCAATGGAGGAAAGCGTCCAAGAAGCCCGACACCTATCAAAACACCGGCAAAGAAAAGGGAAAACCGCCACACTGATTCTTAATTTCAATACTGCCAATGAACTATTTAATTAGATTGAACTTCTGCTTGTAACCACCCACTTTATGAACTATTTCCATTATCCAATTATTGCAATCGAAACTACATTTCAACTATCTCCAATTCCGTTAAATAAGAAATCGATCCACGTGTAATTTGAGACAACAACTACGTATATACATTCACGAAACAACTTGGTGGATGATTTACAAAAACCAGGGCATGCGATTTTTAAGCGGATAATCCCGTGAATTTCACGGGTGACGTACCTAGTTAATTAGATTATTACTTTTTTCAACAAAGACTTTTCATTTACCCTTGCAATTAATTTTTTTGGTAATTACATTATTTATTACATGCATGTGTAAAAATAATATAAAGCAATGAAAAGATTATATAAAATATTTTGGAGTTTGTATCCACATTTCATTGATTTTATTTTTAAACAATTCTTTCGGTTTTTCTTATAAAATGAATTTGTTGTTTCTCAGGTTTAAGACTATTTTTATCTTTTACGGGTTTTTTTATCTAGGGACTTTATGCGAAGCCAATCGTCAAGTTCTCAATTTCTCATGATTCAGGTATAATGTTATATCTTTATTGTTCTTTATGACGGTTACGTTTATATGAAATTTTTTGTCGACTTTAAATCTCATGATTTTTTATTTATAAGAGTAAACTTTTTTGATGTTCAAAATGGAATAATTATTTACAAAAATAATGCTTGTATGCCTTCTTTTGAAATTCTATTGTTTAAGAATCAATGAATTTTCCAAAAACTTATTTACAAAAATAATATTTTCAGTGTTAATTTAAGTAACATATTATAAATAGTTAGAGTAATGCATTTAAAATTTGAGTCTGAAACTAATCGACATTATTCAATATTTTAATTATCAAAACAACTAAAGAGTTTCCTTCCGCATTAAATTTTTTGGCTACGGTGAGTACATGATTACATGGTTTATTATATTTTTCATTAATTAAATTACTAATATTTCGGTTCGCATATTTTTTTTAAAAAAAGATTACTACATCTTATCTTTCAACTGTGATGATCTTCAAATATAATTTTTACGATTTATATATAATTTTGAAAATACTACTCCAATTTATTATTTATGATATGTAAAATTAGCATCTTATTTATATTTACACTAAATTTAACAGTTTAAATTTTGAAATTTTACCCAAAAACTCAGTATGAATATTATAATTAAAAAGAGAAAAGTATTTTTGTATATCATGAAATAAACAATACTACAAATTTTAAAATTTTATATAAGTAACTTAAATAAATTACTCGAAACTCTCCATAAACAATCTTTTATTGATATGCTTAGTGGTTGAGTGTTATTTTGTTTGAGGGCTTCGGTTTTTTGTAAGATACTCTAATGTATGTCACTTTGGTTAATACAAAGTGGAGATAACTTTCTTTAAAAAAACTTAAATAAAACCTAAGAACTAATTAAATTTTTTATTGATTAGATTATTAATTGTTACATCAAAAGTTTTTCAATTGCTTTTGTTATTAAAATAAATAAATAAATAAATTATTTATTGTTTATTTATTAAATTTTTATTAATTAGATTAATAATTTTTTGATAAAAAAATTCCATTTGTATTTTTTAAACAAATACCCATTATTAATTTTTTCATATACAAAACCTATCATTTGCCCATATTTAAAAATATATTACGGAGTACTAAACGATTTGTTAAATTTTTTATTAACTATTTTATAAATAACTGCTTATTTACTTTTATTATTAATTTTTTATTAATTAAATTATTAACTGTTTCATCAAAAAAAATCATTTACCTTTTAAACAAATATAAGCATTATTAATTAATTATTATTTGTTTCTTTAAAAAGTCTTTTCACTTGCCTTCATTAAAAAAATTAAATATCATAAATAAATACATTAATAAATTGGTAACCAATAACTTAAAAAAATTCCGTACTCATTATAATTACATGATTATTTACAAATAATTAGTTGCTCTCATTTATGAGAATCAATTTAAGTATTGTATTTTAAATAGCGTAGAAGAAAAGTTAAAACAACATTGACAACACCTTCAAGTATTTGCATAGTTGTTAGTATTTTAATTTTATGTTCTCAATTTATTAGTAAACAACTCACTTCGTTACCCTTTTTAATCGCAGGTAAATACATTAGACCAATGATACTTAACACTACCAGCGGTTACAACCAACAGAAATGAGATGCAACGTTTACAATAACGGTATAATTTCATGTTCACTTTCTAATGTCCGATGCAATAAATTTATGTATTGGAGTATAATAAATTAACGTGATACTTGGTCAAAGATATATTAACATTACGATAAAAAATGAAACATATAAACCCGTGAAATTCACGGGACACATACCTAGTTCAGCCATCAAACAAGGAAAAACAAATTATTGGATTAAAACCCAATTCAGAAAATCAACCTGACTTGCTATTAAACGGCAAAAAATCAAACAAAAAAAAACCCAAAACATGAACTGCTGATTGATTCAAAGGGAAAGGGGATCTAAGGGCGGTTTGATAGAAATTAGGGGAGAAAAATTAAGATGAACTTACAGAAAAAGGCGAATGGAGTGAGAGTGAATTGGGAAGACAGCGTGAGCGCCATTAAAAGATGGGAGAGGTGAAGAGTGAAAGTGAGATGTTTTAGTTGTTTGATCAGATCACCGTACGTATATTAATATGGAGCGAGTTACATTCCCCCGCGGCCCCGCCCTTGATTTATGTACAGATATTATAACGGGTTGTCGATTAGGTAAGACAAAATTTTGACATTTTTATTTTATTTTTCAACGAAACCTTGCATTACAATACTTAGTATGCAACATGAGGTCACTCATCCGAGTATTACATGTTAATTGCGGAGGATCCCGAAATGACGTGTACAACGAAGGTAATTGACATGTATGAAATAGCACGTTCCTAAACTAATTTAAGACAATTTTACAATAGGACGAACCTAACAAAAGATCGTCCAATAAAAAAAATTGTATGACTACAACTTTATATTTTATTTTAATTTTAATAGCTTGATTTTTTATGATGATAACTAACCCAGATGGAAATGTGAAGCTTATAGCTGTTAGTGGGGCGGGTAAAAGATGGATATCATACTCTACTCGCGCCGCTTGGGGGGAGTGCTGGCTGTACGCCTGTACGGGTGGTGGAGTGCTGGTTGTACGGGTGGCGGGACGAGTTGATAGAGGAATGAAAATAACAAGTGATCAAGTCACCCAACTTTATAAAAACCCCCACTTATACTCGTGTAGTTGATTAGTTTCATTAAACGTGACCTAATTACAATTATTCTACTCAAAAATCCTAATTAATTTTCATCTCTGTCTCCTATATTTTCTCTAATTTTAATTTTGCATGCATAATTTCTTTTTTTTTTTTCTTCATTTTATCCTAATTCTTTCACTCTTTATTTTAAGTGCATCATTAATATTTTGTTTGTTAATGTGATTAAATTAATTTCATTAAAAATTAGTAAAATATCATTATTTTAAGCTAAAGAATAAGTTGGGGTGAAAGTGGAGGAAAATCAATTAGGTAAAAAAGAATAACAAGTTGATGTATAAAATGAGAAAAATGGGAAAAATTAATGAAATGGAGGAAAAGTTCGGGAAAATGGAGGAAATACAAGCTAAGGTTGTCAGAACTGGTTATGTCATAGCCTAGAATCACTGTCACGCCATCTAATTAACGGACCATTAGACGGATAATTATGATTAGGTCACGTTTTGTGAAATTAATCAACTACAGGTCTACAGGGGTATTAGTGAGGGTTTTGAAAATAGGAGGGGTACATAGTAGAAAACGGAAAAACAGGAGGATTCAACGTAGAAAAACCCTAAAATCAAATATATTATAATCAAGAGTCACAAACTAATTAATTCAATCAAACAAGCTCTATTTGTGTAAGTAAGAAGTTATGTAAGTAAGAAGTGTACACATATTACATAATGATAAGTTGATAACATCGATAATTTGTTTACTGTAGAGCGCACTTGGTTTCATAAACCTGAAAAATTATGGTCTCTTAACCACTAAATCAAGGCATCTTCAATATGAACACATCAGCAATAATCATAAACATTTATATCTCTATCTATCTATCTATCTATACAATAATAGTACATGTATCAAAAGTCATGATGAGCATATTTTATGCACCACATGACATATACTATCCCACAATCATCATTTGTTTCTCTTATAAGCTGGGAAAATGAATTCATGCACTCTTAGGACTCACTTGGAATGAAGGTATGAATTGGGGTAATGAAATTAAAATAACTAGAAAGTGGAGGAAGTAGTGATCATGCTAAGCACAAATGAAGAAAAAGAGACAAATATAGCCTCTTTTGGGGGAAACAATTACTCCCCTCTACCCAAGTAATGTATTGCTCCTATATGGGGTAATTGTTCTCACTCACCCCCTCTTTACACCATAAAATACCACCACTCTCCATTTTCTTCCCATTTTGAGCTCGATTACCCCCAATTCATTACTTCCATCCTAAGCGAGCCTTAAATTTTGGAAACTTTCTCCAAGTAATGTACACATACACTTCTATCAATGAGATTTGCTATCTGACTTCCCCGGTCGACTTTGTCTCACAAATTGAAACATTCCACTACAATGTAAGCAATGGGAGAGGAAAATGATAGGAGACGGTGGATAGTATACCTCGTACATCTGTACACTGTTATCAACTTATCATCGTCTTTGATAGTTGAAAACCTTGATGGATAATGCGAAAGTAAGAACGAATAAGACAGCAAAACCAGCAATTACAGCAGCGACTATTCCCAGCAAATTATGCTTAAAACCGAAGTAATCTTCTAGGTATTCTTCAACCGTTTGCCCGTTTTGATCCGATAACTTATTCGACAAATCTCCAAATTGTGATGTTACTAGACCATATAATGTCCATGCCAATGGGGATGTCCAGTAATACCATCTCCACCAAATGGGTATTCTCTATCATAAGCATCAGAAACAAAGTTTCAGTGAAATTTTCAAACCACTCCATAAAAGATATTGGCACGCGTAATTTTCGACATTAATCGCCATGTTCTTATCCAAAAGTGTTGTAGGCTAAAGAATATGGAATAGAAGATGAACATACCGTTCTAGGGATGATGTAACCGGAGAAGATGTTCCACAAAGCGTAAAAAGCGGAAGCGACAATGTTGGCAATGTGATGGTTTGGTGTGACTGCCACAGTCACCATCCCATAGTAAGTGAAGTACAGGAAGGTGAAGAACATGAAATATATGTACCATAAGAATTTCACTGTGCTCCATTCGAACCCTATCATCGCGTACACAATTACACCATAAACTATCGCTTGAACCAAGACGTATGGTATCTCAATAATAGCCTGAAATAAACACATAAGAAGTAAACTTCATTAGTGAACAGGCTCCCATGTACCCATATTGAGGGCCGCCTCAGCCAAAATCTTAAGGTGATGGTTGATGCCCAACTAATATATTGATATTATTAATTTGCTCTGTGATCTATAATCTAACTTGAAGAAAAGCTATGAAACGTGTACCTGTGCAAGTGCGTATGGCAAAGCCGAGTACAATCCCGCTGCTTTTTCTCTATAGAAAACTGTTCTTTCAGCACCAACTACAGGACGGATCGAGGATGCATTTTCTACCCCAAGAAATAAACAAGCAGCATACATAGAACCCATTGCATTAAGCAAATCTGTTGAATCACTCCTATATTAAGATAGCAAGAACAATCATTGTTATGTATCCATACATGGTACAAAATCGTTATCCTTTTTATTATTAGAAACTTACGTATTCTTTCCAAGGTCCCAAAACATGGAGCCAAACATTACAGCAATCCCTGTCGTGAACAAAAGTCTCACGGCATTATAATGAGGATTGCGCCAGTACGAGCAATGTTGTTTCCACAAGCAAGCCATGACCTGGACTTTAAACGGTTTTGCATATTGGGTAGCAAACGACAGCTGTTGTGAACCAGCTTTAGGCGTTGCTAACTCTCGAATTAGTCTCTTGTTGCTCCTACAAAAATGCAAGGCATGCAAAATTAACATACACTATTATATACAGTTATTGATAACCATAACTCTCTTTTTTCAAGAGTCTTCACTCACTCATGTAAGGCCGACTTTCTGTAAATGTCGTTAAAATCAATTCCTAAAGCCGTTTCTTGTGCATCTGTCGATACTTCCAGCATCCAAGTTGCCGGATTGCATCCATCTTTGATTTTTTTCACACCTGGAATAGCCTACAAGACACCAAAACAAAAGTTTGCAGCTAAAACATTATAATTCAAAAGCTAATGTTTGCTTTAACTAAATCAAGTCTAATATTTCACCTCAAAATATTGAATAAGATGACACGAGAACTGTCCGAGGGGACCAACATATATTTCTTCACCTCCTCGCTTTAGCAAGAGCAGCTGCATTCCAATTAAATTTTGTATAATTAGCTTGCTGAAAGTGAACATCTTGTTTGGTTTATGTAATTAAAGTTTTACCTCATCAAATGCTTCGAAAATGTCGATGCTGGGCTGATGAATCGTGCACACGACTGTTCGGCCAGTGTCAACCGTGTTCCTAACTGTTCTCATCACAATAGCAGCCGCTCTTGCGTCAAGTCCAGAGGTCGGCTCATCCATGAAGATGATTGAGGGGTTCGCCACTAGCTCCACCGCAATCGTAAGTCTTTTACGTTGCTCAGTAGATAAGCCGCTTACTCCCGGAAGCCCCACAAGTGCATCTCTTAGAGAGGTTAACTCAACAAGCTCCATTACCTCCTCAACAAACATCTGCAATGAGAGTTCAAACATATTGAGGACTGTCAGGATTCGAACTCGTGACCTTTGGTCATGCTGGCTGTAATACCATGTTAGATGAAATCAGACCTTATGGAGATGGTTGAGGCCCAACTATTATATTTATATTCTATCTATTAGTTTCCTAGGCGACTATCTATTAAACTTGATGTATAAGAAGAAAGTATGAATTCCGAACCTGCCTAGTCTTAGAGTCAATATCTGGTGATAACCGAAGCCAGGCCGAGAAAATCAATGATTCATAGACAGAAACATATGGAGAGTGAATATCATCCTGCTCACAGTATCCGGAAATACGAGCAAAAGTTGCATGTTTCTTCGGGTAGCCAGAAATTCGAATGTCGCCTTCTATGTAACCAATAGTTTTTCTCCCAGCCAAAACATCCATCATGGTGGTTTTACCCGCCCCACTGACACCCATAAGAGCAGTAAGAACACCGGGCCTGAAAGCACCACTTATTCCTTTCAGAAGCGATAATCTATCTTCAGCGGCACCTTGGTTTTTCATTTCCTGAAGATTTAACCTCAGATTATTACTTCATTTCCTGCAGCTTTTTCGGTTTTTTAAACTTTTATAATCTTAGGTGCTGTACCTGTGGCATGTCAACTGAATATACGATGTCCTCAAAGGTAATGCAGTACGGTTCAAACGGAAGAACCATCCCTTTATGACACTGAGGTGCAGCTGCAAGGCTTGTAGCACCGCTTTTTCCACCATTCAGGAAAACCCCTTGGTTAGTTAGCTCCAAACCATGCCTCTTGTTACCTGCATCATCTCCCTCGATAATCACTGATCCAGTTCTATCTGACACTGTAAATCAGCATACGATGTCAGCAAAATGAAGTTTGAACACGCTAAAGTATTCAAGTATAGAAAGTGAAATACTAACAGCTTAGAAAAGTGAGAGCCAAAATGTATAGAACGTTGAATAGGAGCACGAATCCGAATAACGCCCCTACCCCAATCCAATACCAGTATGCGTGTGGAAAGAACGATCGCTGCTTCATGACTTGTACTCCTATTGTTTCATTACTACCTGGTGGAATCTGTGAAATGGAAGAATAATTTAGAATAAAAATGTTTCGAAGGTGAATAAATGGGCATTGGCATGGGCATGACAACACTTCTCTGCATTTAAACTACTCGAAAATATCTTAGCCTAGTGGTTAAGACTAGATACCCTGGACATTAGGTCTCATATTCGAATCCCCTTCCCTCCACTTCCCTCTATATTGTGATGCGACTAAGTGCGCTCTTCGTTGGAAAGAAAACGGCATTTAAACTCCACAAACTTACGTAGCTCCAACTCTTTCCGAGAAATTCATTCGCAGCAATAGCATTCTGTGCATACATCATTGGAGATGACCAGAAACCCCATATCCACCACTTTTTCATGTCCCCTGTTTGCATCAGGAGGAATTTAAATCAGCAGTCGTGTTTGCTAATCTCATATTCAAATTTGATTGTAATCGGGCACCAAAGTCAAATGGGGACAAGAAACGGGAATTCTTACTGTGTGCGAGGACAAAGCCACTCAATGCAAAGAGAATAAGCAATGTTGAAGAGCCTATCACACTTGCAACAACCATAGTCCTGCCAACTGCAGCAATCGTGCGAAACAAAGCAGAAGCCATCTGATTTACCAGTATCAATAGAAGGTATTGTTTGAAGAGCCTGCAATGCAAGGGAAAAAAGAGGTTTAGACCAGTTCAAAACTGCAAATTTGCCATCAATATTGATGAATCATCTCAACCAAAATCTAAACATGATGGTTGAAAACAAGGGTGCTCAGTTGGGGTACCTGCCAATGTCTGGGTCATATCCGATTGCATAATATGTGATGAAAACCCATGCACCAACTTCAACAAATGTTATTGGAATCTGAAGTATCCAACTAGGAAGTGCGTATGCCCATGATGGAAAAAAGAGAAGGTCTCTGTGCTTGTAGAACACTGGAAGTTTGATCAAGGTCATAGACATCTCTGACATTCCATTGAACATGATCATCATAACTGTGTAGAACAAAGAGCCGACATAAACTGAACCACCAGGTGAAACTGTTCTCTTGTCCATTTCGGTGCGCAAGAATATCGTCACTCCAATGACAGCCATTATGATGAGCTGAGTAACACAAGATGAGACGAAACTCTTATAAATATGAGCAAGATGTCCGGATTAATACTCCGTAGCAAAATGCACATTAAGCAGAAGTTAGGAACGTACTTGTAAAAGTTTAAAGATGAAGACGAATGAATTCCTCTTCATCAAGAGGAACTCCCTCGATATGCATGCCTTTAGAATTTCCGATCTAGCTGCACCATACTTTCCCTTTGCTAAAGCAGCTGGATGACTCTGCCTTTTATCAAACGGGGTCTTAAGTTCCTCTTCAAGCTTTTTCCCAACATGGAAAGCCTGGAATGCCTCTGCAAATTCTCTAGAAGAGATATAACAGTACGACACATCCTCACGCTCCCAATACTGTCCTTGATCCTTCTTCGAGGTTACCTTTCAGTAGATACATTGTGACGGTTACTTATCATAACTAATGAAACTTAAAACTGTAAAATAGCATATAAAGAACTTACTTCTTGTAAAAAATCGGCAACTCCTTTTCTTTCAGGGCACCGGAGACCCATATGCTCGAAAAATTCAATTATGTGTTCTTTAGGACCCTGATATACAATGTACCCATCTGAAATAAGAATAACATCGTCAAAGAGCTCATAAGTTTCCGGTGCTGGCTGAAGAAGTGAGATGACCGCAGTTCCATTAAGAATGTGAATTGCTTGACAGATTGAGTTCACCATCTGGAACGTTGTTGAGGTATCCAAACCGTTTGATATCTCGTCCATGAAGAGGGCATTTGTCGGTCCCACTAGCATCTCACCTACGAATGTTTTTCATTTGTACAGAATTAAAACCCGTCAACATTATTGAAACCACCCTTATGGCTCGATTCACACCTAAAATAAACACGAGTAAAATAAAATAAAATAAAATAAAAAGGTTTAGTTAATCATGCCAAGTTCACCTGTTGTCACACGCTTCCTTTGTCCACCAGAGATACCTCGAATCATTTCATTCCCTACTACTGTATCTGCACATATTTCTAGCCCTAAAAGCTGATATATGACGAACTCAATTAGAAATGAAAAAATAAATAAACGAAAGATGTTTAGGATACAAGGATCAACAAGAAAGACAAGATTGTATTGCTACCTTCAAAATGTAATCAGTCACAACATTCTCTCTTTGCCCCTCACTAGCCGCGGCCTGATACGATACATTAGCGGGAAGATCAGATAGTGCATGCATTACATCAATTCAATACAAAAAAAGACAAAATTTTCGCTACCAGCATGTATTCATAAAGATGAATCAAATAGAATCTCACATTACTATATTTTCTCTTATAGATTGTCGAGAAAATTGAAGATTTTCTATAGTTATGAATAGTGTCGAAAAAAACATTAAGCTCAAGAAGTAGACAAAGCATAGCACTGTACTATACCTTCATGAAAAGGTCAATATCAGGATCAGGTTTAATATTCTCCGCTTTCTCTCTTCTCGTGAGCTCAGCAAGCATGTCTACAATCAATCATCACAGCAGCAGGCATTAAAAATACAGGCAACAGCATGATAAATCAGTGGACAGAGAGTGAGAGAATTATATAGCAGCTCGAACTATACAAACCGTATAGGTAACCAACCCCTTGAAACCTGGCAGAGTAAGACAGAGTTTCTCTCACAGTCAGTTCTCCAACATGAACATCATGTTGACTGATGTAAGCTGCAGTTCTTTGCGGCACAAACTCGTTCATCTCATGTCCATTGTAAGTCACCCTTCCTGAAACCTTCAAATACCGAGTTTTGTTTCAAAACTCCTTACAATCAATCAGGTACATTGCGCAGAATAAGTACACGTAAAATGAACATAATTCTTTCTGTCTCGTATATTTGTACCTTGAGTGATTTATCCAGTTTTCCAGCTAAAGCCAAGAGGAGTGTAGTTTTACCGCAACCAGGAGGACCTAAAAGCAATGTCAGCCTGCCAAATTTGTTCGTAAACAATACTCTAATCAGTCAGCCGATCAGCTATAAACATGGATGTCGCAATCAAATATTACTGCCAAATATTACTGGAAATATATAACCTTTTTGGCCTCACAATTCCACTAATTCCATGAAAAATCCTGATAGGCTTCTTTCGACTAGAGATTATGTGAAGCGACTTCAAGAGCCCCTGCATACGAAATTTCATATATGATAAGCTTTATACACGGTGTGTCTCGTTGCACTAGTACTGTAAAAAAAATGGATGAAGCTCACCTCAATCAAGTTAGAGGTGAAATTAACAAGGGTCGGTGATGCTCTACTTCCCACATATGCTTCAGCCTTGATGTTCAGATTCTCAAATCTCACTTCAATTGTCGGGATTCCAATCCCAACCCTGTATCAAAATCCATCAAAAAAACATAAATAAGCACCCACGGATGAATTTACAACAATTATTAATTAATTCCTCGAATCCTCGACTCCTACAATTCTAACATTATTTACACCTCAGTATAGGCGTGTACAGAATGCAAATATGAGTAGTTGAGTACCACGCCATAACGCCTCAAAAGTTCCCTCCTATCGAACGCATCTGGATCTAGCACAACTAGCCCGACCCACATCGACTATGAGTATCCAACCATGGAGGAGATTCACAACTTTTAATGCTTTTAATGCCATGTACAAAAATCCCCAACCCCTACTATTCAGCCATTTGCACCTCATCATACATAAGCCTACAATGTGCAGTTGTGACTTGTGAGTTCCTATGTTGCTGTGTCACACTCGACTATTTTTATGAAAATTCAGCATATTTGGCTCACAATGAAGAGTCCAAGTGTCGAGTGTCGGGTAATTAGAAGAGTGGGAGTAGGACTACCACAGACTCATTGCATTGCCTAGGCCCGGCAAAGTTGACTGAACCCGTACATAACTCAAATCGACCCAACCATTATGATTGACTGGCTGTAGTCACACATTAAACCTCTGATTAGGTCAAAGAAGTGGAAGAGACCAGCCCACAAACAAGTGAGGTTCCATGCTAAAACCAATTGGTGATATGAGGAGTAGCCCACTAGTTTATAAAGTAGTCTCCTCACTCTAATACCGATGTGGGACAATTCTCATCACACACATGGGAAGAGACCTCAACAATCTCCCCCTCTCGCATGTGTGAACCGAAACTCCCCCTCACTTGGTGCTACTCCGCACCCGATACTCATCAGGCCAAGTTACTCCGCATCTCTGGCTAACCAAGGAGAAGAGTCCAGCGGCGGTGCTACTCCGCAACCACGATGCGACTCCGCATCATCTCGAGCACCATCACAACATCGCACCTTACGGTCCTAGGCCGAACCATCAGTTTGTGATACCACTTGTTGAGTCCTCCACAACAGGTTAATAGAACAAGTGCAAGAGAGCAGCCCACATTTCATCCTAAAAACAATTGGTTTTATTAGCCGGCTGTGGAACAACCTCTTACAAGTTGATTAAGGGATACCAGGTTCGATCCCCCTCCCCCTCCCCCTCCCCCTCCCGCTACTATAATACTAGGACTAAGTGAGGTCTTCGATGACCCAAAATCAGTGAGGAACTACAGTATAATTTGAACTAATTAACTATAATACTCCGTAACTAATAGTAAACCCTAGCCTAGCATAGAAATTTAACAATTCGATACCTTTGAATTCGATCTTTGAGCTTCAACAAAAACTGAGAATTGTTTTCTTCAACGTGACGGAACAACCTCAAAGCAAAAGCCTTCCTTTCTTGCAGCCCAAGGCAATCAACATCAACTTGATTAGGCAAATTAACACTTGTATTATCATCATCGGAGGTGGTTGGAAGTAATATGGCTCTCCTCAGCCGGTCGAACGTCGGAAGCCGTTCTATGGCGGCCCATATCAAGGCCTCTTCATCGTCGCCACCGCCTTCTCTCCTCGACGCCGCCGCAGAAGCCACCCCGTCGTCGACGCTCCACCTCCTTGACATTTTCCCGCCACTCGTGTTTGTTTATTCTACGAAACCCAAATTAGTTACTCCGTATCTATCGCTCGGCTTATTCGGGTCAAATATTGTACTGTATTCGTTTATTTAGTTGTCATGGACTCATGGGTGAGGACTGAGGAGCCAGGAATATTATTAACAATGATTGTGCCTAACTTAATGTAGACCATAGGAATTGATAATTGATCCGTTATAAATATATGATCACAGTGTTAAAATATTGTAAAATATGGAGTAACATATTTTAATCCTAAGCAAATACCGGGTTATTCTCGGGCGAACGATCAAATTAGGATTCTGCTCTACAAAAATCATTTGAGAGAGGTTGGATCTTAAGATTCTTCCTGTAATGATCGGGAACGATCATTACTTGGAGTAGCTTTTTGTATCATACTGTAGAATTGTAACATCCTACGATTCGGATCGCGAGTTTAAGCACAAGCTAAACAACATTGTCTACGGACTAGCAAAGGTTTGTCCGTATGTACAATTAAGATTTGTTTTAGATAAAAATAGATATATGTGCGGCTTACGAAAATCCGATGGGAAGTGGACTTATATTTTGTTTAAATGTTTAAAACTTTGACTCAATAAGTTAAGGAAGTGAACAATTGAAATTTTTTTGACCTTGACCGGTCAAAACAAATACGTGTATTTGTAAACTCCGTTGATTAATTGTTAATCCATACACGGCTTTAAATGTGTTGTACACATTTTAGCGTTTATTTTTCCATAATTTCTCTCTTCCATGGAATCTGGATTTCGTTTATTTCTTTAATTATACCGTTAACTTTCTCGTTAGTTTGGGTTTAGTAATTACGATAATTTCTATCAATCTTAGTGCATTGGCCTGGGTGCGTAGTTGACGGTTCCATGGAAGCGTGGCTGGTGGGGATGGTTGGGTCAACGATGGGTAAGGGGTCGACGATGGATGCGACTTGGGCGGCCTTAAAAAATTGAATCTATTCATACTCCGTAAATAACAAATCAAACGCAATAAATAAATAAAATCCAGATAGTAAAATAAGAAGTTGATTTGCATCATCATTATTCACTACGCGGATGTTACTTTCAAAGTTGCATTATTATATAAAGTGACAAAATGAGGCATCGAAATCTATTTTTAATCCGTATTCTAAACCTATTCGGAACCGTATAAATATATAATCTGACTTGTAACTGTCTTGACCTCTATTTTAACCCGATAAATATAAGTCAATTCATGAAGCATCTCATTCGACTCCTATGGCATGATATGGAAAAAAAGATTTGTGTATTTGACATTTTTTTACCAAGTTATACTAGGAAGTAAATTTAATTGATGATGACATATGTACTTACATAGTTGGGCTACATTTTTTTGTCCCAATAGCTTTTATTATATTTTTGAAAACACATACTATAATTAAAAAAAATCTTTAAATAAGACAATTATCCTTTGTTTTAATTTGAACTTTTTCTAAAATATATTTCGTTCTACATAAAGTCACTTGTATTGAGTAATCAATCTTTCCGTAAATTACACAATTTCTACGTACTAAATTTGACATCAAAAGTTAGTAGTTGAATGGTTAATGGGGTTTGCATTTGATAAATAGGTCTATCATATACGGAGTAGGTTAATAAGTCTAATAACTAGTGTGATTAGACATGAAACCAGACAATAATTGTATACTCTCTAAATAAACTTCTAGGCGTGGAACCAGACAGACAATTATACTCTCTAAATACAATAATTGTCAAAGTATTGTATTTGTACTCCATATTCACAGTCGTTGTTACAATTACGTGTTGAACAAGAAAGCGAGCCTAATAAATTGACGAGTTAGCGAATGGATCATGTACTGTATTTATGTGGCCAACAATGGTAGACCTGGCCTTGCTCTTCTACGAGACGACTTTGACATTTTGACTGTCATTAATATTATACTCTCTCCGATTTTTTATTATCTTCCCCTTTGGTAGAAAATAAGGGTGTAGGAATGTGTGGTTCAAAATAAAAGAAGGAAGAGAGAGAAATGTAAGGGTGATTCTAGACCACATGTTGATTGCCTAAAATGAAAATACGGAAGAAAATGTGTTTCAGCCCAATAAGAAAATATAGAAGATAATAAAAAATCGAGGGGGTATATTCCACGTATCTGGTCAATGTTTGCCTAAGAATGAGATTTTTAAAATTCAACGCAATTGTCATCCAAATATCATAATGTTTTGGACATTCGATTGCCATTTTGCCCACTCATTTGAGGAACTTTTATCATTATTAATTAATTAATTATAAGACATCTTACGTGAACGGTCTCCTATATAATTTATCGACCTCATCCTATGTGAGCTCTCTCACAATAACGACACTATTTCCTACTCCGTATACGGTAATGTTAAATACAACCCGTTGTATTTAATCAATTAAAATTTTTCATACTTAGTAAAAACATAGGAATTGGAACCTAAATTACACATATATTAATGTAATTAATACTTATATTAAAGATTTTTTTCCTTTTATTTCCTTTTATCATTTTCCTTTGTCTAATTATGTTTGATTAAACTATTTCTCACAAATAATTAAATAAATGATCGAAATGGAAAGAATATAAGACAGACCCATAATCTAACATAACTTAGATGCCAACTTATATCGTAATAATATAATTACAGTATGATATTTTCTAATTCGTCTAATTGTGTTTTTTAAACGACATATACTTAAACACCGTAATAATACAACATTATTATCTATATATAAGTATAAAAAAAAAAAAAGTATAATCAAGTATATTTCATACTAGTAATACTCTTTCTATTTTCTTGAATTAGTCTCATTTTTCTTTTTTTGTGAGGGGGAAAAAGAGGAGTCAACTAATTCAAAAAGATGGAGGGAAATTAAACTATCTACTTTTCAAAATAGAAAAAAAAGTATTCCTTTATTGACACATGAAAGGTAATGTAAGGACTATTTTTTTTTTGTTAATCATTTTGATAATGACTAGTCAATCAGTAATCACATAAGAAATTGAAAGAAATAGTCATAATTAAGCAACATAACGACTAAATTTTAGTCTATCACTTGGAAACCTCTATAAAAGAAAGACTTTTTAGTTTTAAACATGCATCCATCTCATAATTACACAAAAAAAACATTTCTTCCTCTTTACTTCAAAACCTTACTATATCAAACTAGTTCATATTCATCATAATTCATGACCCTTTTAATTAAACCTAAATAATCCCCTTTCCTAAAAAATCTCTAAACACCAAATTCAATATCTTTATTATTTCTTTTCAATTCAATAATTTAGTTAAGCGTGAGTAAAGTTAAGTTGCATTAAAATATTTTTTTATTTAAATTCAATAATTCAGTCATTTTCAATTAGAAAGAACCTTCAATGTTGATGGTAAAGTACAATATTCCTGATGAAATTCTTGCTACAATAGTACCTATACTTGTATATTGGATCTATGCGGGTGTACATGTTTTGTTAGAACCGATACACAAATATCGATTACATCCGAAGGAGGAGGAAGATGAGAGAAACTTGGTTGCTAAGTCTAGTGTTATTAAGATGGTCTTACTTCAACAAATCATGCAAGCTTTTATTGCCATTGCTGTCTACAAGGTACGTACTATACGTGCATGCATGCATGCCTTCATTTGACCTTATATATCTCCCGTGAAACTATTTCACATTAAAATAATACGAATATAAAACATAATTCTATCCACACTAAATAAATTAGAATAGTAATTATCCAAATAAGTGTGTGACTCTTTCAGGGAAAAATTAGGATTGAGATGAATTATTCAAAGATAACGTCATAATTATATAATAATTCACTTAAAATGAAGTGTTGTCTATATATCTTTCGAGTAGAATTATTAGTCGTCACTCGTTAGTGGATCTTTTATCCGCAAATTTGAAACACTTGTGACTCAGGTAATTTAATAAACTACATTAGTAATTAATAGGAGTATTCAAAGTCAAAATTTCATCCTCTATTAACTAAAAGGATAGGAACTACTACAAAATTGATGAGGTGTCATGCTCTCATCAATTGTTTTCCCTCCAAAAATTTTATTCTTCAAATATGGAAACAATAGTTGATTAAAGAAACAATCAATAATAAACTTATATTTATAAAATTGTAATTGTATAAATTAATTTTTACGATAAAATAATAAATATTGATTAAAAAAACATTAAAAAGATCGTACAACTTTTATTTAAATATTATTTGAGTTAGTTTAATTAGTTTTAATTCTCTATCAATCAATTATTTAATTATGTAATTTTTTTTTCTACATTTTTTAATCTATTCATGAATTCTATTTATTAAAAGGATAACACTAACTTATGTGTCATCCTCACATTGAAAATTTTCACTCTAAACTTTCAATAGAAATAATAACTAAGAGAATAAATCAACAATTAATTCATACTCCGTATTTAATTTATAAACTTCTCAGTATATAAAAATTAGTTTTTATGATAAATCACAAAAATTGAAAATAAATAAATTATTTAAATATTATTTGACTTAGTTTAATTTAAAAAGTAAATAATTAAATATATTAACTAAAAGAGTAAATCAATTTGCCCCTTTGTAAGCATCTTCATTTTTCTCACAAAAAAAAACCTCTTCATTTTATACTAATACTAACAAGTAATTTTACCTCGGGTTTTGAATGTTTGTTCCATTTGATGAATATATGGGTGAAATATTATATTGAAAGTGAGCAAACATTAAAAAACCGAAGGGAGTAACATATTTTCATGTTAAACCCAAAGTTATAATAAATTATTAACATGTTAATTATAATTATGGATTATTAATATTATACTTCATGGGATCTATTATAACGGAAGTACCATTGACTAAAAAAATCATGCAATTGCATGAGATCTATTCTAGTTATATTTCAACTTGATGAATCGTCACTGGTCACTGGTCACTACTCACATTATTTGACCGGACAGTGGCGTCCTTGATAACTAGTTAGAATACTCCCCGAGGATGATATTATAACTTCCGATCATTTATCAAAAGACGGTTTTTATAACACGTGTTTTAATCATACAAACAAAAACTTTGCTATATGGGAGTTTAATTAGACTATACTCTGTACTATGAAAAATATCGTGAATTGCCCCTCGTATAAAGGTTTATTAGTGCGTGCGCATATGTGTTCATATAAGTCCGACTAATTAATTAATTATTTATTTTACGTGTATAGGGAACTAAAGGCGACAAATCATCACTCAACGAAGAAAATGGACTATCCGAAGATCATCAAACTCCGATAACCACAATCATCACACAATTCATTGTAGCAATGATCGTCCTAGACACATGCCAATACTTCGTCCACCGTTACCTCCACCACAACAAATTTCTATACCAAAACGTACACTCGGTCCACCACAAACTCTTCGTACCCTACGCCTATGGCGCATTCTATAACCACCCTTTCGAGGGTTTACTAGACATCGTTGGAGGTGCATTGGCTCATTGGATTTCTGGGATGACACCAAGAATTTCTATGTTATTTTTCTCATTCACTACGATTAAAGCGATGGATGACCATAGCGGGTTGTGGCTCCCCGGGAATTTACTCCATGTTTTTTTTAGTAATAACTCGGCTTACCATGACGTTCACCATCAATTGTACGGGAATAAGTTCAATTTTTCGCAACCTTTCTTTGTGACGTGGGATAAAGTTATGGGAACTCATATGGATTATTCTCTCGTGAGGAGGGATGGTGGTGGATTTGTGGTTAGGCCTATAATTATTGTTAAGGATCAAAAAAAGTTCATTAATTAGTTTTTATCATTGAACTAGTTTTATTGTCCACGATATTCGTGAAATTGTTTAATATTATGTTCTCTTTAAAAAAATGTCATTTGATTATCACTGATTGAAACGCCTTATAAAAAAAATATAAAAGTTAGATAAATAAATGAAACAGAGTAATTAATTAAGGTATATAATAATAATCGGATATGACATGAGTACGATGGATGACTGGTGCATGGAATATTGGCAGTTCGGTACGGTTCGAGAGTTTTTTTTAACATAATACTACCTCCATCCAATTTTAATCTTCCTACTTTCCTTAAAGGGTTGTCCATCTTTAAACTTCCTACTTACAATATTTCTTCTTTTGGTTGATTTTTGTGGTCCATATTATTTCTGACCCCACATTTTCTCTTAACTTTCATTTTCCACCACATAATCCACCCCACCCTTAATTTTTGTGTCACGCCCCCAAGAAGTTTAAAGTTGGATGGAGGGAGTATGAAATCACTAACTTAAGTGGTCAGAGTAGCTTGTTAGATATAACTAATAAAAAGAACAATTAAATTTATAGCAAAAAACCAAAAACAAATAAAGACAACGATGATAACGAAAACACAAAGAAAAATGAGATGGCGCCACCCGGTGGCGCCGAATTTGTGCGCCGCCGAGGGTATTTTAGTCATTTACTATACTTATTTTATTTATTTTCATTAAAATATGATTTTAAATTAAGTTTGTTGTAAAGGGTAAATATGGTAGTTCACGTATTTAAAATAACTTATAATATATTATTTAAAAAAAGAAAAAATCAAAGAAAATAACAAAAGAATCTGATGATTTGAAAAAAAAAAGGGGACCCTTAATTGTAGGATTAGTTACATATATATTGGAAAAAAAATATTTCATATACATTATAACGTTGTAATTTATTGTAGGATAACATTATAACCGACCTAAAACGCTTGGTAATTTATTTTACGAACATTAATTTCTAAATAGTGTCGATCGATTTTTTTTTTTTTTATTCGTAACAATTTGCCACCGATTGCGTTTTTTACCAATTTCTTGCATCGGTTAATTTTTTTTTAATTCGTAACATGATTATATTTTTTTTTTACCAATTCGTCACTTCGGTGCCACTTTTTTTACCTATTTGGCATCGACGATATTTTTTTAACAATTCGTCACTTACTCACTTGAGTGTCACTTTTTTTAACTATTTGGCGCCGACGATACTTTTTTTTTACCAATCCGCCATCTTTGAGACACTTTTTTTACTCATTTGGTTATTTGGCCTTCATATAAGTCGAAAATACACAGGGTTGCCCGACCGATAGTGAGTATTAAAATTACATATATAAAAACCCCCGAAAAAAAAAACAAAGTTCAAACGATCTTCCGTAGCTTAGCATTATTATTGAGCTCAGGACCAGCTTGCATTTTAACGATCTCCTGAGATCGATGACCGAGCTCAGTCAGGGTTTGACCAAATTGATTTTGTAGCTCTACGAGCTAGCTCTTATCGTTACGTAAATACACATCTCTTCGTATGTTAAGAATAAATGCAATTCATTATTTTGTCCGAACAATTTATTTATGTTAGTTGTTACCTATCATTAGTAATTCTAATTTTAATTTTCATGTATGCAGTAAGATTAATATAAGACCGTCATTTATATTCACGAGCTTGAAGTAGACGTCTTCTTTCAAGTTTGAAGTGGTAATGGTGAAATTTTTTTCCAAAAAATAATAATGAATCACTAATACGTAAATTAATGGTGAAGAATCAATTAAAAGATACGGTAAACATTATTTTATTTAAAATATTCTTAATTAAATAATTTATAATAAATAATAAATGGTAAAATTACATGTATGTCCTTTTGAAATTTACCCAAAATCAAAATAAAGATTTTCAAGATTTTATTATTTTTATTATTTTATTCCGGTGGCGCCGAGATTCGGCGCCACCCGGTGGCGCCCTATCACTCAAACACAAATTCCAATAAAACAAATACTCCCTTCGATTTTTAATAATCTTTCCATTTGACCTTTTGGTGAAAAATAAGGGTTTAGGAATGTGTGGCTCAAAAGAGGAGAATGATGAGAGAGAAATGTAATGGTAAATCTAGACCACATGTTGATGGCCCAAAATAGAAATAAGGAAGAAAGAGTTTTTCAGCCCAATAAGGAAACAGAGAAGATAAATAAAAATCGGAGGGAGTAGTCTAAAAAGCACTCCGTACATGATTTGGCAGTAACGAAATCGTAGGATATTTGTTGGCCAAAAGAGCAGAGTGAAGAAGTTTATTTATGCCATTAAATTTCAAGTCTGCAGTAAACTTTTGTATAATTGTAATATAGAAAACGAGGAGATGATTAGTTGTCTTTAAGCTTAGTGGCCGTTTGTTTTTGTGGCCTTTTTTGGAGCTTGTGATCGTTTTTGGGGCTTTTGGTCGAGGACTTTTTTAAGTCTATCTTTTTTCCCCTATTTTTGAAAGAATAAAGAGCTAATTCTTACCCCAAAAAGTCTAAAAAGAGACATTGGTTGGGAGTAATAAACCTCATAATGGGAAGAAAATGGAGGAAAGTTATGGTATTTTATGGTGTAAAAAGGAGTGAGAGAGTAACAGTTATCCCCACGGGTTAATACATTACTTGGAGATAGAAGGGACTCAGGGAGTAATTGTTTCCCCTCCAAAAGAGGTTATATTTGTCTCATTTTCTTCATTTTCCTACTTCTTCCACATTCTAGTTCATTTTAGTTTCATTACTTTCAATTCATTACCACCAATTCATTACCTTCATCCCAAGCGAACTGTTATAGTGATTAGTACTCGTAGTACAATTCTTTGTGTATGTTACTCTTACAGCCATGTATAACTCGGTAATACACTTGTTAATTACTCCGTAATTGTTATCGGTTGATCAAATGATTAGCACAAAAACAGGGTTGATCAAATGATTAAGCACAAAAACGGGGTCGTCAAATAGCAATACAGATAGATGAAACAAGACTTTTGTTTCTATGTATTTCTTAGATACAAGATTTATCTTATCTATAATACAAGTATTTGACCTGTGTTAAGCTGATGTACCCCCACCTGAAAGGTGTTTGGGAAAGAGTATTCTCCTTGCCAAGTGCTAATGATGTAGGGTTCGACCCGTTTTATATTTATGATGATATATCTGGTCTTAAACATCTTTTTTATTAGTAGTATGTCTAAGAACACCCCCACCCAATAATACTTGTCCATGTTTTCCCCCACCTACCACATCTTGCCGAACTGCTCCACCACCCATCGTATACTCCTTAGTATCTTTATCCTTTTAAGATAAACCAAACTTTAATCATGAAGATCTTCTCATTTCATTATTTTATTATCAACTAAATAAGTATATACTTGTGAGAAGATCTTAAAAGGCCAAAGAAAGTATCTATATATAGTTTTGAGTTAGACTCGAACTCGATTCAAGCTCGATTTTTTCTTAACAAGCACAAGTCAAGCACGGCCAAACTCATACTCGACTCAGCTCGGCTAGTTGTCACTCCCTAATTGCGTGACTTGCATTAATCCGATCAGTCTCCAAACCCGTCCTGACCTTACCTAACAACGGCGAAAACAAGTAATTAAATATTACTCCATAATAAAGAAGTCGATGCTTCAATAAGGGCATAAAATAAATAAAGAAACATGTGGAACATGTCTCGGTGTACTATGTATTGGGTATTTGGGTACAACGGATCGGAGAATAATAAAACAGGGCACTGAGCATACTTTACTTTACTTTAATGTGAAGATAAGGTTTAGGCCAAGCCCAACGAATCAGTAATCACCTTCTTGGCTTCTTCCTCTTATAAAACCACGCATTCTGCCCCTCGTCATTTTCTTTCCGCATTTTTGTCAACTTGCTCCTTCCTTCCTTCCTTCCTTCCTTTAAGATAAGCTTTCCTTCATTTTCTTCACCCTCTCCATTGCTTTCTCTCTTCTACAAAAATTCTTCAATCCTTCATCTTTTTCGATCGATCAAAATCCCTCTTTCTATTTGATTCCAATTTCAATTTCTGATTTGATGTTTGTTGATCAGCATACATGAGCTGCCAAATCCAGATGCGTCGGATCCGAATCCTCCATTCTTTCTCCGTCGTTTTCCTCCACTTTTTCTACGTCTTCTCTTGAATTCATCACTCATTTCAATCAATTTTCTAGGTTTTACTCAATTAATTTAGCAATTCAATTCATTACCTTTGATGGACGATCGGAAGCGAAAGAGGATGACGTCCAACCGCGAATCAGCTAGACGATCGAGGATGAGGAAGCAGAGGCACATGGAGGAGATGATTGAGCAGACGAACAATCTCAAGGTGGAGAATTCTCAGCTGATGAAGAGAATCGATGCAGTGTCTCGGCTTTTCGTCGGTTTCGAATCGGAAAACAATGTGTTGAGAGCTCAGATTATGGAGCTTACTGATCGATTATGCTCTCTGAATTCCGTGCTGCAGATTGTGGAGGAAGTTAGCGGATTGAGTATGGATATTCCTGAGATTCCTGACGCTTTGCTTGAACCGTGGCAGCTTCCTTTTCCTGTGCAACCTGCTCCTAATGCATTTTAATGGCCAAAGTTTCAAGATTGATTGATGAAATGTTGTTGATGATTGTTATTGTTTGTACTCTCTCCGTTCTATTGAATTGTACTACACTGTATACAATTTTCCGTTATCTCTCGTTATTGATTCGAAAAATGTGTAATCGAAGTTAATGTTTCTTCTTCTTGTTAGTGTTTGTTCCGTTCCAATGAATTGTACTGTATACGTTTTCTTCATAATCTGTGGTTACTATTTGCTTTTTCATAATCTATGGTTACTATTTGCTCCATTCCAATGAATTGTATACAGTTTTTCATAATCTATGGTTACGTAACTTACGTTGCCCCAGTCTCGAACGTGTAGAGTTCCGAAACTAGATCAATACATATTGAGGCGAGCTAGACTAAAATCTTAGACTCAGTCTCGAACTGTAACACAACGATGTTAAGTGTTATTGTTGTACTGTTGTCGTCCTTTGTTATACAAAATAATGTCTCCAAGTCCCGAAACTAGATCAGTATATTGATCAGTCTTGAACGTGTAGAACAGCGTTGTCGTTCATCGTCTTATAGAGTAATGTCTATCAGTTCCGAAACTAGAACAGTACAGGCACAAATAAGCTACGGAGTATAAGCTAATCATCCAAGATAACCAACCATCTATACAGTAAGCAAGAGCAAGAACAAGTTGAACAAGTAGCCAATACTGAAATGATATAGAGAATGGTACTTATAATGGTAATCAAATGTCGTAGAACGCACCTAGTCGCATTACAATATAGGGGAAGAAGTGATTCAAACGTTTTGTCCAGGTACCTAGTTTTAATCATTAGACTAAGACATTTTCGGTATCAAACAGTCGTAAATCAGTGCGTGCCATAAAATTACAGAAATATACTCAATAAATGATCAATTATCATAGGTCCTGCACTCAGCAGTCTCAGGATTATCTTGACAATAAGTCTCAAGAGGGTCCTTAGGCTTAGTATTGTCCCTAGCATGACTAGCCGCGGCACTAACCTCTTCAACCTCGTCCCAAGCAGCAGCACACTCACCACTCTCGGGATTGTCTGAGCACGTCTCCTGAGCCGTCTTAATGCTTTGCTCAATGCTCTCAGAAAGCTTATCGGGTGTGGCTTGAACCGCGACACTAAACCGGGCCTTCCTAGGGTAGGCAACACCCATGTTAGGTGATAGTAACTTTGTTGGTGGTGCCTCAATGTTTGGGAACACCTTTGGGCTCATTGCAATAAGGCTCATGCTACTCATTTTTTTTAGTGTTTTTGTTATGGGAATTATGTTAAGAGAAGTAACACAATTTTTGGTAATTTATGTGATAATATGAGAGTGAAATGGGTGGATTATGTTGTGTCCAATGGATTGTATGCAAATGAGTGGATTATGTTGAATGATATTTTGGTGTTTTTTGGGATGTAGTGATGATTTTTTCATTTTCTTCTTTTATATTGACAAGGATTTTTTGGATGATCAAGGTGTGGTGTTCTTTAATTGCAAGTATTTTGAGGTTTTTGGATAGCAAATTAGTACTCCATTGATGACTGCACACGATTGTGTAATTTTTATAAACCAAGTATTTATTAGAATTATTGCTTAACAATGGTGATGAATTACAAAGAATAAGAATTTGGGAAGACTCGATATTTTAATAAATTGTGAAGTTGGAACGAGTACTCATTATTTTCAATCGTTGGCTCGAAATACATTATATTATGACAATTATAGGTAAAAGAGCTCGGTATTACTAATAAAAGTTCAATATTCCGTATTTATCAATCCATACGAAACGTATTCTTAATTGAAAAAAAAAATCAAGCATAACAATGAATTTACATCAATCAAAACAAATAAACAATCTACTCCTACAATAGTAGTAGTACTAGTACTGTAGTACGGAGTATTTCTTTACTCATGTGACCATGTTGGGCCTAAAATTTCACATTTGTTATAAAATCAACCTAATAGATGAAACAAATCCATGCAATCCCCATCCATATAGCCCAATTTGTGCACATGTATTCATTTCCATTTGGATGAATTTCCTTCCAACATGTACCAAATTTTACCCATTTTTATCGAACAATAAGTCTCTAATTCCAGTCGTAAAAGGGTTAAACGGTATGACGAAGTAAAAAAAAAAAAAAAAAAGTACAATCGTTTTCATCAAAAAAATAACTTTTCATGATAATACGATCCCACCTTTATGTCTAATTCTAGTCGTAATTTGATTATGTCGTTATTCGCAAATGACACTAACAACAAAATGTAGCTATCAATTACGGAATATCAATAAAATTATTATGAAATTGTTGAATTAGGCTACTTCCAACAAGCCTCACTTACATTTCATAGGTAAGTAAACCACATAAACCAACTCCTTTGAAAACAAACCAAACTCACCACTAGAATCCCTCACCAATCTACACCAACTTTGTAAGAAATCAAAGAAAAATATCATGCACATACATCCAATCTTAGCTTCCCCTCATAATTGATTGCTAATTTGCTAGATTAAGTGTATATTTGAATTGTGATTATAGAAAGTGATCCATTTTTTCTGCAACAAATTTTGATAACCAACAAATTAAATCAATTTATTTAGAGGAGACCAAATAACAAAATAAGGATTAATATTATATTCTTTAATTAACATAATTTGCACAATTAATATTACACATCTATATATCAATTTTTTTGTTTAACAAATTTATCGAGAAAAAAAAAAATCACAAACATCACAATTGAATACATTTGACATACCGAGTACTATCCAAAAAACTTGAATAAATTACAAACTTCCGATTAATTTTTCTCTAGACAACCAAAATTAATTAATCGGGCTTCAACCGCCATCTTACTTAACAAGGACACCCTATTTATTTTTTTCTTATCAGCAAGAAAGAAAGCATTCGGAATGTAATGAGACCGTTCTGAATGCCAATTTGATAGTCAATTTTTTTCCCTACAAATAGTAGAAACTACACCAAAGTACCAAACACCAAGCAACAACATAACCAAAAAAAATGGGTTGCACATCCTCTATATTCTCCACAAAAACCCTACTCACAATCCTCCTACTATCAGCCGTTCCCTTAGCCATCCTCATCGGCCTCGAGACGGCCCCATCCTCCACCCACGTGTACCAATACCACAGCAACAGCTGGCTTCGAGAGTCCGTCAAATGGGACGGTCTCAACTCTCGATTCCTCGTCTCCTACATGGAGGGAGGCCTTGGAGTCCTCAATGTCGTAAATGCCGATCATGGCCGCCATGAGGATTTCCTCGAGGAAATCACGGTAGTTAGAGACGTGGACGTTGCAGGGAATGCGTCTCTTGGTATCGTCATTGACCGGCCTAGAAACCGGGTTTTGGTTGCCATTGCTGATGTCTATGGGAATCGTTATGGTGGACTAGCTGCTTACGATCTCACGTCGTGGAAACGGTTGTTTCTTGCTCATCTTAGTGGCCCTGGTACGTGTCATTCGACGACTTTGATGGTTAACCGATGTTATGTTATGTTATGTTACGTTTTATCGTTTATAAATTGTGCGCGTCAAAATTTGGATGTAATTGACATCCTTTGATCATTTTTTATCGATATTGAATTTCGAATTGGACCTTTTTATGTTTAACGAGTCTAATATGTGAATTATTTTTAACGAGTTACACGAATCAAATCCGACAAATGTAGCTAGTTCAATTTCTAAAATCACGAGAAAAGTGAAAATGTTGACGTTGATTCGAATCCTGTCAGCAAGATATAATCTTGTGAATCCCTACCTTTTGTATTTATTTAGAATAATGAGTATGATATTGCAATTGCACGTAAAAAATTTTCGTGTAGGTGACGAAAAAACGTTGGCGGATGATGTAGCAGTGGACGCCGAGGGTAACGCGTATGTGACGGACGCGAAAACAAGCAAGATTTGGAAGGTGAACGTGGACGGGAAACTGATATCAACCGTAACAAGTCCACTTTTCACTTTCAAAGAATGGTACAAAAATTTAATAGCCCTTAATGGAATAGTGTACCACCCTGATGGTTACTTGCTAGTAATTCACACAACTTCAGGGACTTTGTACAAAATTGACGTAAAGAACGGGGGCGATACCAAGTCTGGGTCTGGATCGATTCAGTTGGTTAAAATAGTGAGTGGTTCACTTTTACTCGGGGACGGCTTGGAACTGGTGTCTCCGAGTAAACTCGTGGTTGCTGGGAACCCGTATGGGCGAATGGTGGAAAGCTCAGACGGTTGGGAGACGGCCTCGGTGACCGGGACGTTTTTGGGACCGGTGCATCGGGTTGCGACGGCTGCAACTGTGAAGGATGAGAAGGTGTACTTGAGTTGTTTGTTTGGGTTGGGTTACCCTAAGAGGAAACATCTCCTTGTTGAAGCCAATTTCAAGAATAATTGATCGATCAATGTGAAAACACAGATTATTGTATGAGATCGACCTCATTCAGATTCAGTCATGTGTGTATCATATTCATACATGACATTATGACATTTACTTACAAATATAGCGTTGGTTTGTCAATATGCATGTGTTTATCAATATGACGATAATCAAAGTTTTAGGCGAGTTTTTAAAATGTAACAGTAAAAGATCACCCAAAGAGTTGCAAATACTCAGCTTGTAAGTGTCATGTCATCTTGTGAGACGGTTTCATGTCGAGATTTCGAGAGTCAAGCAAGAGAAAATATATGAATGAAAGTAGATGAGACATACTGTATGATATTTTGCCAAAACAGGGCATCCTTGACTTGATCTTTGTTGCAGTCTTATTCTATGATTACACCAGCTTACCTAATACTAGCATTCCTTACCAAATCAACAACTACTTCTCTTCACATCTTCCCTTTCACATTTCTCAAACTCAGACAATGACGTTTCACACAACCTGACTCAATTCTGATCACATAGATCAACTGGTAAGAACTATCGATCTAGCTTGACTATAGCTAGATCTCGAGTTTGATTCATAAAACCACAACAAGTGAAACAGTAGTACGTGTTGAAACTCGAAAGACGTTGATCAGTCAAGTCAGGTATGTTCTATTTGTATTCATTCACATCATCATACAACAAAATTACAACTATACAACATTAGAGCCTTAGTCCCCAAAAGATTTGGAATCGGCTAACATGAATTCACGAGAGCTGGTCCAAAAGTGAAATTGTACAAATCTGAGTATAATTTGGCAGGAAGAAATTTTTAATGAACATTTCAAAAATAAAAATAGACGAGATTGAAGCATCAAGTCACGAGAGCTGATCCTCATGAACTCGGTTACAAACCCTAATAAGAAAATCAAACTTTATCTTCAACTTGAAGATCGAAATCCTGTTCTTGTTCATCGACAATAAATTCCCTTGTACAAAAGAATTTCATACAAAACCACATAACAGCCTTCAAAATTCTGGTCATCCCAACAGCAACAGTCATATAATACAACCACAACCCAAGAAAATCACCCAACCCAACCCTAACCATCATATCCCTCTTAACCTCCACAACAACCACCAACGACTCCACCTCGTCTCTCAACCTCAACCACGACAACAACCCAAAACACCCCGCCACGGCCCACTTCTCCGCCCACCTCTCCTCCCGGGGTCCACCATACACCGTGTCGTCGACTACGGGGCGTACAACTGTCCTAGACCAATGTATCATAGTCTCATGTAACCCTACAAAGAAAACCACCTTACTAAACATGGACCGACCCTTTTCACCAAACCCTGACCCGTCTACACCGGCTTTTATAGTCGCCTCGATTCCTAACCCGACCCAAACCTGTAGGGTGCATAGGAGGACCCATGCGACGTGGACACGTGGCTTGAAAATGGGGCTGGGGAGCTCGGTTAAGAGGCTAATCTTGCCGGTTAAGCCGTGGATTAAGGATGCTAACGTGATGATTAGGAGGAGAATATGTAGGAGGAGGTTGGGATTGGTGTGTAGGAAAAGAGAGTAGAGGAATGTATTAGGTGGTGTAATCGTGATTTGTGATAGGAGATAACGTGCACTTGATAATCTTGATAGTAGTAGAAATGATAGAGGTAATAATAGGGTTAGGAGAGTAATTGAAATAAGATAAAATGGTCGAATTAATTTCGGATAATTAAAATTAATAACTTCTGAGGATGAATTTGATGACATCTTATTATTTTCCTTCTTATGCCATCCCATTTTTTGGAAATATGTCAAGTATATAGAATGAATTAGGTTAAGAAATTAAAAATAGTTTGAATCAAAAGAGAATATGGATTTGTAAAGGGTTGTTATATATAGTACTCCAGGCCACTAGCTAGTACTGTAGTAGTATATGAGACGATGATGGAAGGATTGATCTGAGCTCAATGAAGGTCAAGGTAGGTGGGAATAAATAAATAATGAAGGAAGGAAAGAGCGAGCGAGCGAGCAGGTGAAAGTAATGTAGTTTTAGTGACTACGTACTTGTCACCACGATTGTATTATTGTAGATGTCTTAGTCTAGTAGTTAAGACAAAATTAATTTAGACAATAAGTATCAAATTCGATATTTTATTATTGTAGTACGATTAAGTGTGTTTTTCGATGAGGATCATGGATGTATTGTATGTACATACATAATAAAGTAGTAGTTGACTTGAATTAATCAACTCGATCTTTTAGAGGCTAATTATAACGTAAGAGACAATATTAGTAATTTGGTAGCAAGTAGCAACTTGTTGTTAGCTGGTGTATTTTGATTAGTTGATCATGAATTCATGATTGGTCTATGAGATATATATACTCGTATGATTTATGAGTAGTTATTAGGACAATAATGACAAGTTTAAGGGTTATTTACTGTATTAGATTATTGCGGGTAGATTATTACGTATGTTCGGGGTTTTATGACTTTACTCGGTACACGCATATTATTTCATGCACGCGGGTTCCCTCGTCATTTAAGAAGAAAAAATATTTTTTGTTTCACTTTGTATTTTGTACGAAATATCTTGTTATGTAGGAGTACGAAGTATAAAGTAAATATTTATATATACTCCGTATATGATAGTGTTTTGATTATCAATTCACAAGATTCTTGGAATTGGGGTCCAAATCTTCAATAATTTGTTGAAGGTAGAATTTGAGTACAATATGCTACGGAGTATAAAATTATAAACTTTTCAATATTTACCAAAGTAAGGTTTAAGATTAAGACCTTTCAAATTCATTCCACGACGGCTCGTTATACAACTTAATTACTATTGTACGTACTTTTCCATATAAGTTGCTAGGTTACGTGAAATATAAGGTTTTATGCGTAGGCTAGTCAAAATAAATTGAGATATTTATCAAACAAATAAACTAAATTTTGTGGTGTTCAATTTTTGTGATGTCAAAGTCTCATGTTTTCAAACTATTCACGACCTATAAATGATACGGAGTATAATTAATTAATCACGGATTAATATTGTTTTCTAAAATTGAAAATATAGTACTGTTGCTATCAAGATTGTCAATTAGCGAGTTCAAAAGCTTCTCATATGAAAGTCACAAGAACAATAATTTGTTCATATACTACTTAGATTCAAATTAATGGAGTATGTTAGACCGTTTCTTAAATTCATTTGATGACTCTATCGACTCAATCCTCGAATACTTAGACTAATTACCTAACCTAAATGTTAAGTTTAACATATACACTTACCAGAAGCAAAACCATTTGAAACGCAAGAAAACATTTAGATGGCCATATGACTTTGCTTGTTAAACGGGTCAACTCTAATCCTTTTATCATCTTCAATGATAAGCATGATTAGATGAAGAATAGTTTATACCATTTCATAACTTATAGAGTAAGACGGTTTCACATATGAAACTGAATACTTCGATAAAAACACAATTCAATAATTTATTAATAAATTAATGATTGTTTTTTACACAAACGGGCCATTGTACGGTGTGAAACTGTTTTAATTAATAAATGAAGATGATGATTACTTGTAGGAAGGTTGTAACTTGTTGAAGTGGCACAAATTTGTTGTTTAGTTAATTGATTAATGTTGCTGAACCAGCTTGTTGTCTCTTTGTACACACAAGGTTGTATGAAGTTTAGTTTAATCCTACAAATGTTTGGGTTACATTATTAATGAAGATTCCATGTTTAATTATTTGCTATTTGAATATTGGGCAGACATGACTTTAGTACCCATGTTTCCCCTACCATGTTCATGTTCATGTTCATCTTAATTTGACAATGTTTTATTACAAAATCTCCTTCGACACCATCTAACAATAATAATATTAGAGTGAAACCGTCTCACGGGAGTAAAGATATTTTATAGTACAAGGTAAAAGTTTCACACTTCAAGACGGTTTATTTGTGAAATTTTGTGCTTTTATTGTGTTTTACACCGAAATGAATGTACAAGTATTTAGAAAAATAATGAAGGGTATAGATAGAGAAACCGTAAAGTAAATGACAACAAGTCATTTTCTATACTATAAGAAGAATTTTATTTTACTTTACATAATAATTAGACCGATACTGTACTACAGTAATTATTTCCTATAAGGAATAACTCAAAAAAAAAAAAAAAAAAAAACTACGCGATTATTCTATTCGTATACTATATAACTTGCAAAAAAAATGGAGCAAACAAGAGTTGGAAGGTGATGTACCTGCAGGAGATCAGTAACATGTACATACATTGACAGGAAATTCACCAAGTTTAACTAACAGGTAGCAGCTTCCCTCTCTACATTGCCCTGAACTGCCTTGTAGCATTGCAGGCTGCACAATGGCACCTTTGTCTTTGAGTCTCTGTACTTGAACGGATTCGAACACAGTGGACCGGCACATTTTTCTCGTGGAGGAGGATAACTGGGAAAAATAAACACATTCCCGAGAGTTCAGAGGTCATGACGAAGGCAAAATGGGAAGGAGACAAGAACAAGACAGGAAATGGGTATGTTGGGTTAAACAAGCAAAATGGGAAGGTGACCTATGTTGCTTCGATACTCAAAATCTCAAACATGGGTATGCAGCGTATGCGCATGACTAGAGGGGACAAATGGGTCAAACCGGCCAGGTTTGGGTCGGGTCACGTCAATGAAATTGAAAGTCGAGTACGAGTAGCATAGGAGGTGGAGGTTGACATGAAATGTATACCTGCAAGGTCCAGAGGCAAATATACTAGGCAAACCCATTTCGTTCGGGAAGGTAACAGTAGTCCCATTTGGCCCCATCACCAATCTCACACTACTGGAGGCGCGCAAAAGCTCGTCAGCTGCCTTCTCCTGTAACACATTTACGTGTCTCAGTAAACTCGTGCAATGTTCATTAACATCGTTGCTAACCAAGGAAATGTATTCAAACATGGGAAATCCTTTTACCTGGGCAAGATCTGCCACTCGTTTCTTCTTTTTATCTTCCTTCTTTTTTCTGTTCGAGTCTTGACCAAGTATCTTTCTAATAGCCTCAGCCTTTATGACAATAAACAAACAAATCAGACTTACGTACTGTTTCAAATCTTTTGATACACAGATCATAGATGCCTGCAAGGGTCCAGGAAGAGATAATAGCAGAAAAGACCAAGGGCAAACCTCAGATTCCCGAGCTGCCTTCTCATTTTGCATCTTACGTCGTTGAGCAGCCTCGGCTCTTTTCACTTGTTGCTCTACTTCAGTAAGTTGCTCCTTTTGTTCTGGAAACCAGATTACACAAAAGACCATTCAATAACTTCACTTAAAACCAGATTACGCCAAAAAAGGGACTTCGGGAGTACAATATCCGTTTTAGTGCTAAAACAGATTCAATACTACCACTCGATGATAATAAGACAAACTTTTTGCTATTGCCTACACAACTATCCTTATCATATGGAACATATTTGAATTCGTTTTACCATTGAAATGGACTATGCCGTCTTAAACTAGAATATTTGAAAGTGATATTAAAGGGAGTAAGGAACGATACACACTTCCGGATGTAGCTGGAGGAAGTCCGTTTGGAAACTCTACGACGCTTCCACCAGAGGCATCTTTGCCTGACTGAAGTGCTCTTTGGCGAGTTGTTAGGGTCAGTTCCCGCTTTGGTTCACCAGGTGATTCAACAGATTCCCTCCTCGCTTTCTTCCTTTTTCTACTATCGAGCTCACCATCAGAACCTACTTCTTCATCTTCCTCGTAATCTGTATCCATCGAAGGGGATCTCTTCTTTCCATCTTTGGCCAATGTCCCCGATTTCGATGAAGTGGGTTCCAAGTTTTGGGGACTTTTACCAGAAAACTTGGACAATCTCCGATGTTTTCTGCTTGATTCTTCATCATCCTCACCAATTCCAGCAGACAGCCTAGCATTCTTGAGTTTCTCTAAGTATCTAATTTCATCATCGTTCTCATCATCATCATCGTCCAACCCAGGAGTAGCGCGCTTCTTCGAACCCCTACGACTCTTACGGGAAGAAGAATCAGGCCTCTCGGCTTGCTTTCCAGACCCATTCTTCCCAGCACCCTTTGCTACCGTAGGTTCTTCCCTTCCAAGACTAAACCCTGCTCTTGAGAAATCCCTCCAAGGAATCCCTTGTAGTCCACTTCGTCTCTCCCTACGTGGTGCGCTATCACTATCTAAAACACCCTGCAAAGCATTGATCAATATTCCCATCAACCCTATATCAATCGCTGATAACTGATATGGTGTACGGAGTATTTTTTTACTCAAATTTTATGAAGGGGAAAAGTGGCTTTACCTTACTGACTATCTTGAGTCCTGAACTCGTAGTATCCGAAGCATGAGAACTCTTTGAAGAAGAATTTGCGTCAATAGTACGCGTAACACCACCGACTTTCAATTTAACTTTCTTGACTTTATTCTCGGTTCCAGATCCCAAACCATCCAACAACAAACCCGAGCTTTCCTCAGTCTTTGCATTCAATGTCATCGTCTTGTGATGCTCCCCACTACCTTTTACCCTAATTGTGTTTTTCCTATTAATGGGAGGAGCCACCACTCCGCCCTGCTCAACACCATCAAAAGAAGTAGTGTTTCCATATAACTCGTCAAGTCCGACATCCGTCTTTTTGTTCCTTCTCACGGTCTTCTCGCTCTCTGGGCCACTGACTACGGGAAACCTAGATACACATTGACTTAGACTAACTTCTTTCCTTCTTGAGCTGTTTTCATCACTAGAGCCGGCCTTGACATCCTCTGAGATATCACGGCCATCGGAAGCTGACTGAGATTCAGGTCTACGACGAAAGGTATGTGTCCGTTTTCTTCTAACAGCAGTCCCGATACGTTCAAATCCCGGGGAACCAAACTCCTCCATTTCAAAATTGTTACTTGGGGATATATATAGCTTCAAGATGAAAACGATGATGGAGAGTTTATACAACTAGAGACTAGCCACTGCAAGTCAAGATAGATACAGGGAATATAAGACTCAGCGCAAAGAAGATAATAACAGGCATCAAAAGTTCGACTTCAAGAGCATAAATTACAGTACTCCAATACATATAGCATGAGAAATGAAGCAAGGTTGAATCTTTTGTTCTTTAATAGATGCACAATCAGAGAACAGGATACTCCGACCCTTTTAGACCAAATTATTGAAAATTTCACACACAATAGCCGTATACTAAGATATCTATCGTGCCTGTTACTTGCAGAGGAGTCGGAGTAACAGAGATTAGAACTTAACTGAATGAATTCGACAACAATTCATAACGCAAGTATTTCACAACAACAACAACAACAAAAAAAAAAAACCGAAATCAACTAGCTAATGGAGTACAAAGTTGTTGCAACTCAAGTAGCTCAAATTTTGCACAAATTGCATATGAAAAGAGAAATCCAGAAGTGACTTCATAAGCAATGAAAACTCAATTGAATGAATTCTAAGTAGAATAATTACTAATATTCATAAGAAAAACTCAGAAATTAACTAACTGATACTACAAAATTGTTGCAATTCAACGAATCAAGTGTAGCTCAATTTAAAAGAAATCCTCAAAATTTGCACAAATTGCATACGAAAACTCAATTGAGTGAATTCCAAGCACAAAAATTAAAAAAAAATCATTGCAATTCAATGATTCAAGTAGCTAATTAAAAAGTCTCAAAATTTGCGCAAATTGCATACGAACAACCAATTCCTGAATCAAGAATCTAGTCATTTATCAAATTACTCCAATCAGACTACGAAATCAAAAAAATCCCCAGATCATAAACTGTGAGAGTAAAAACGTGAAGACAAATAACTTAATTTTTCATAAACCCTAAAAAAGCAATCAACTTTATCAATCATAAATTACAAAGAATTACTCGTAAAACCCGAATCAATCAACATATATATACAAAAGACATTACCTTGAAATGTAGAGAGAGGCGAGAAAGAAGAGGACGTGGAGAAGGGGATAAGGAGAGAGAGAGAGAGAGAGAGAGAGAGAGAGAGAGAGAGAGAGAAAGGTAAAATAAAATAAAATAAAGACAATGTTCATCGTCTTCTTTAATTCCCGCGTGTTTGTTCCAGTATTTTGGACTGTCACCATCCATACCACGATCTCATTTGAATAACCCGATCCGACTCCTGATTTGGACCCGAATTAATTTGATCTAACCCGATTCAATTCGAATGATTGTTTTCGCATATGAACAATGTTAGTAAAGAAGTTGATGATAAATGATCTGAATATTGACCGAACCCGAAACTCAGTTTATACTTCACTTAGCTACCATCCAATATGTATTGTGTTTGATACGATACTCCGTACAATATTTCGAAGAGTGATTTTAGCTCGAGGACTGAGAAGACATGGCTTCAAAATAGTCGTCATACTTGCAATGTGGAACACAAAACATTAAAAATATGAAAATGATGAAGAAATCCATTCATATGTCACACTTGATAGTTGATAGAACAAAGACGATCATAGTAAACTATATACATGAATTTTGGTTATAGACACGTGTTCAGATTTCAGACTCGGCCACCAAGAATCCTCCTTGCATTTGCAGCAACACTGTCGGCGCTAACATGGATTGCACCGGTGCATATCAACTGTGTTCCGGTCACTATGATCATGATCACCTCCAATGTTCTCTGTTGTCATCACAATTTCGTTAGTTATAATGAAAAACAGCCTGATTTTATTACTACCGGCTCTGAAATGAAACTGAATGCTTGCTTACCAAGTTAGAATCCGTGTATCCGATGCTAATCTCCTTACACGCCAATCTACAAATACAAATACAAATACAATTATCATGAGACTGTCTCACAGGAGAATTTGTGTTAATGCAGTTAGATTGTTGTGAATATTGCATACCCCATGGCAAGAACAGTAAGTGCCCAAATGCCTAGAGAAGAGGTGGAAGCAGCAAACAGACTAGATGCAGTCCATTGTATTACACTGTACATTCCCAAAAGTGAGACTGCAATGCCTAAAACTCCGACTAGAAGCGAGAAGATGATGAAAAAACCGGTTGCCATGTTCCCTATTGGAAAGTATATCGGAAATATCCTTGCAGGAATAGTCAGCACCGATGCTGCAGCACCACACGGCCACACCAGCATCAAGTATTAGCAACCATTACCATTATTCAAGGAAGATTACAGAGGTAAAGGGGATTTACCGGATTCATGAGTATTTTCGATGGCATGATTGACAGCCCATCCAGAAATGACCATGATTACAAAGTAGAGAGCTAGATTGATGACCAAAAGCAGCATCGCTGCTGATTTAGGACCTTCAGACGCCATTTTAATCGGGTTTAAGGAGGAAAAAATGGTTCTACCGGTTTGCCTTTTGTATGATGATGAGAGGAGGGATTATATGTTATGGTCTATATATAATGGACTAAGGAGGGAATATTATTCTTTGCTTGAGTTGTTTGGTGACAGTATCTTCAGAATAAAGGAATGAACTTTCCTGCATTTGGGTTTTGCCTTCTCCTAATCAAATGGCAAAGAATTTGCATCTCTAATAGTTGAGCAATACTCGTGAGACCGATCCATCAAATCTCTATTTAGCACAGAACTTCCTACATTATCTCGGATTTGTGACTGCTGCTGCGAATGTGTGATGGAGACTGATTCAAACAGCGCCCCTGCTAGTAAAAAACAGCACCAAAATGCTGGCCTGAGACGGTAACTTCCCTGACTACATCGTCAATAACCTATATGAAACAGTTTTACATGTAACGACAATTCATTAATGATGAATAGAACAAAGTACACTTCTCATGTGCTAAGAGTCAAGACTGTCTCCGCACAATAACTTACGGAAGTTATCATATACATGCTCTATTCATGCTTATTCGAAACTGTGAATCACAGATGCTGTCATACTGCAACATTATAAAAGGGTTCAAATCCATGCTGCAACACCAATCGCAAGCTCAATTATACTGCAACATTATACCAGGAATAAAATCCATGCTGCAACACCAATCGTAAGCTTGATTATGCTTTAGTAACCGTTGAACCTTTGATTTTCGACAATTCAGTGTGTGCATCTGATTGCAGATGTACTGAATGATTCGCAAGGAGGTAGAATTCCATCAATGTCAAAGCTTGTATTCAATAAAGCTAAAAGGAGCTTGAAAATTACACTTGAGAAATAATGAATGGTATCAGTATCACAATCTTTTTTATTACAAAAAGCAAAAGCGGAATCAATGAATCAATCCAATCCAATCCAGACATCCAAAATAGGGTTAGCAGGGAAGCTTAAATCGACAGAAGGGGCAAAAATGGTTCTTGTCAAGCCACCGTATAATACAATCATAATGATAAACATGTGAACAAGGCATCTTAATCACCTCAACACCTATCTCCAACCTCTCCAAACAAATCGCACACTCTCTTTCCTCCTCCTCGTCGCCGTCGATCACCCGTCTCTCCAACGCCGCCACCGCCTTCTTATCCGCCGGAACAACCTCCGTCTCCTCCTCCCTCACTCTCCTCAGCAAAAACCGATTCCTGTTTCGATTATTCGCGTCTGTTACTAATCTGTTTTGCATCATCTCGGCTCTTGCCGAGGAAACCGCCGCCGCCTCGAGTTTCACCTCAACCGCTCCGCGGTGGTTCATCCGATTGAGCCTGTCGAGATGGAATCCGAAATGCGCCGCCATGTCGGATTTCGCCGCGGATGGAACCTCGTGTTCTCCGAGCAAATCAGACATGATCGCCGCCGCAGATTCGCCGCCTACGCGTGGCACCTGGAAACACCGCTGCTGCGTGTTGGATTCGACATTCCGTTTGATGAAACGGAACTTGACGGTGAGTTCGTTAGGAGTTCCGACATCGCCGTCGTCCGCGGTGGTTGATGAGACGGTAAAATCGTAGATGAGACCGCCGCTTAAGATTCGCATGTCTAGATGCGAGATTGAATGGATGGATGGATGATTGATGCTACGACATTAATTAAGAATTTTTAAGGGATTGGATTTTGATGGGTTTTAGTGAGAGAGAGGATGAAGGTTTTAGTGAAGGATTCTGATTTTCTTTTGCAGTTGATTAATAAGTGCGTCTCTCTCTATATATATATAGTGCGTTTATTTCCAAAATTCCAACCCTAGTCGGTTTAAGAATCATGAATATCTCTAACTTCTAAAAAAAATGTCTCACATTATATTGAGTTTGATTAGGCAATAAGGGAAGACTAAGTACAAATGAAACTAATTGTGGGATCAAACTTAATAGAAGTGTTACGATTAAGAGTATACAAATATAAAGAGGTTACGTTTCTTATAAAAACAGGTACAAAATAAAGTTATCACGAATAGAACATAGAGTGGTACTGAAGAGTGGTCTCTCACTATGTTATTGAGATACCGTCTCTTTCAAGATTTTATGATTAAAAATTACCTTTAATTTATGACACGTCTCTTTATTATTTTTGTGATACGAGAATATGGCAAATTATATTCTTATGAATTATTCCATAAAAAAATTAAAACGTAAACGGTTAACTAATACTGCATGATGAGGATATAAATATCAAAATATGGCAATTTTTAGTTTTAATACTCGGTGTTAAAGTTTCAGGAAAATAAATAAAAATATGGTACAACTTCTCATGATATTTATCATGGTAATCCTGCCTTAATTAGTTTATTAACATGTGCCTAGTGGATACATGTTAGAAAAATCGATAATAATACGGAGGATTAATTTAATTGATTGAAAAACTAGTACTTGGTGTGCAAGGAATGTCAAAGACCACGACTAGTATTAGCTAGTCTATTGTTAGGAACGGTGATAATTATCCGAAATTATAATGGATATATTTGTCATCTTATAGACTTATTATTGTCGTATTCTAAATTTTTACTGTGCATTAGAATTGAATCTTTGATCTTATGATCGGAGTAAGGGGAGCAGATAATTTAAGCTAACTCTTAATCTTGGATTATTATACTCGATATGAAGAATATAATTTATATGTATAAATGTACGGTATGTATGTAGGAGCTAGGAAGATATTCTAATGCGATTATTGGAGTGTATTGAAGGTGAAAATAATAAGCAAAAAATGGATAAAATAGGTGAATGAATGGGACGTTGATGTAGTATTTTAATTTTAGAGTTGATTTATTTATATGATGGATTACTTAATACTTACACATGCAAAATTGCAAATGAAATAAAATCAACATATCAAATTAATTAATGACATGATGAAAATTCATTAATTAGTTACATACAGTCAATAGAAGATAATGATAATTATGGTGAGTAAATGACAAAATCTACGATATAATAAGATGTGTAGTCATTCTCTTGAATATCGTTGTAATAGTAAGATTTATTTTTTTTCTTCTAATGATTCAATGCATTTAGTCGTCTCGTCTATGCTATGTAATGAACTCAAATACTTATTGATAGTTAAACGACCCAAATCAGATGAAAAAAAATTCGATAAAACAATCTCGATATGGCCAAAAATAAGGTAAGAAATCCTCGATTTTTGTTGGCAGCATTAGATAGTTCTTTTCTGATAGAGTACGAGTATGTTTTAATTAACATATCAATGTGTGATAATGGGACATGCACATTAAAAACCTATAATACCGATTATTATGCATGTACTTAGAACAAAAAGGTTATAAATGAGACAAATAATAATTATATTAGTCCCACCAACTTTTTTTTAATTAAAACTAAAACTCAAAAAAATAGGGAAATAACTAACAATATACGGAGTACATAATAGCTATGACCTCTACCCTCTAAGTCTCTAACATATTCTAACTAGAATTATTAACTTTTAACCTATGAGATCGAGTTAATTATATACTATTTTTTTGTTTTGGTCATTTATTTACCTACAAATTAAATGAGTGAAATCAATGGTAAACCGAATCTTAGTCTTCCAAGGTTGATACAAGTGCTTAACTTCAGGAGAAAACAAAGTAGCAACAATGTTGATCATAACCGGCACCAAAACCCTAGAATTACGCTCCTTATTCAATCTTTCCACAAAATTCTCAACTCGATTCTCCATATCTTGTGCAACATGTTTAGGCAATCTTTCGAAAGAAATAGCCTTCTTCAAAACCATCGCACCAGGATTATTATTATTATTAGCATCGTCTCCATTTACCAACTCGAGACAACAACAATTAGTAGTTTCCGGTGTAGTAGCAGCAATAGTAGTTGGGATGGTGAAACAAGTCACATGGGATGAAAAAGGTGTATCTTTCTTATGTGGTAGAAATTTTGTATAGGAAATTTGTATGTAAAAACCTGAAGAGGGTAAATTTGTATTTCGTCCTAGTATAAAGTCTTGGTCTTCATCAATGTCGAATTTGTAGAAAGCTTCTTCTTCCAGAAATAATGCATGATCGTGGTTACGACTACTCCTTTCTCTCTCGCCATCTCTTCAATTCTTTTGGAATTATTATAATGATGAAGAGTACCCTTCAATTCTTTTGTTTGGAATTATTATAATGATGAAGAGTACGTATATTAGTATATATATAATATGAGGTAATGAGATTTGAGTTTTATTATTACGAGTAGAATAGGAAAGAAAAGCGGCGGTGGTTTATGAAAAATTAAAGGAAAGTCCAATCAGAATAGAAAATTAGGTTAATTGCCAACTCACATTTCCTCTTTTGTTTAGGAAAATATAATTTGGAAATATTTTTTTCAATCAAATGATAAATTATGTCGTCATTATTAATTAAAGATGTTTAATACTGTTTTAAGACACCTATAATGTCTTGATTCTTACTCCTTATCAATTAAGATGTTGATATTAAATTAGGTAATTTTCTTCCATGAAATTCAGGGACGAAGTCAAGATTAAATTGTATTCCGGACCGGTTTTTCATAGTGTTAGTTGTTCGTACTCGTCGTTCCTAAAACCCAAATCATTACTTAAATGGATGTCTACTAATTTTTTTACCCGTGAAAATCACGAATATATTTCAAAATAACTGTCACATTTGTTTATTAAATTTAATTTAATTGTGACAAATAATTGTAAGAATATGACCCATATTGTCACAATTAAATTGTTAAGGTTCTTTTAATGCTTTTGTGATAAAATTGTTTTTACGAAAAATATTTGAGTGCAAATGATAGGAAAAACATATTTGATAATAGATAAATATTTCTATTAATTCGTATTCTGTTTTTGATAAAAATAAGGTGGTACTTTGTTGTACATGAACTTTACTCGATCATATTTCAGAATTACTACCCTATACTCCTCATTTCTAAAATTACTAATTTGCGATGAATTTGAAATCAATTGCACCAATTAGGGTTTTTCAAAAAAATCCTAATTTGCGATGACTTTGAAATCAATTGCAGCAAGTATGGTTCTTCGAAAAAGTACTAATTTGCGATGAATTTCAAATCAATTGCATCAATTAGGATTTTTTTTCTAAAAAGTCCTCATTTGCGATTATACAAGAACCCTAAATAATTAATTTACTCTAATTAATCCTAATTTTCAATTAAAATTTTTATATGATAAAATATCGATTATCGAACTATGATCCATAGTGAATTCGTAAATAATGATTGATCGATTTTTAGGATGAATGAGGTTTAAGTAAAAAATTGATAAAAAAAATTTGGTTTAGAAAATGGTAAAAACAATACTCCCTCCGATTTTTTATTATCTTCCCTATTTCCTTATTGGGCTGAAACACCCTTTCTTCCCTATTTCTATTTTGAGTCATCAACATGTGGTCTAGAATCGCCCTTACATTTCTCTCTTTTCCTTCTTTTATTTTGAACCACACATTCCTACACCCTTATTTTCTTCCTCAAAACTAAAGGGGAATCGGAGGGAGTAGAAGTTATCTAGAAAAGAGAGAGAATAATGTTGAAATTTTTTGGATTATTGGGTAACATTGAAGTAAGAAAAAGTAATTCTGAAAAATAATTATTGACAATGAGAATTGAACCTAGGTCTACAAATATTATTCAATTGAGACTAACTACTATTGACTAAATAGACTTCATACTTTTATATTATACTCCATATATAACTTATTTCTATTTAAAAACTGAGGTGGACCATAACCCACTTTGGCCTACCAGTGGCGAAGCCACTGATGAAATTGGTCCATAGAAGGAATGTCTTGGCAAGTACTTGTAGTTGTATATGATGTATAGCATCTAGTTGGCAAGTACTTGTAATTAATTTGTTTTGGGTTTATTTGCGTTTACTATTGCACAATATTTTAGGATCATATTTTTCTACTGGTCTGATTGAGATGTAACAAAATTACGTATGTATACGATTAGTGAGTTCTGAATTGGATTAGGATTTGATTAACTTCTGAATACTACTATGCCATTGGCAAACATAATCATTATTAGTCTTCCTTGTGACGGATATATCCGTCAGAAATCGGTGACGGGTCAATAATATCGTTTGGTTAGAAAAAGACGAGTAGAAAGTAACACATGGTTTGTCTTATCCACCCAATTAGTTATTATTTGACCCGTCACAGGATTATGACGAATATTCCCGTCACAAACAAGAATTTGTCAAAGATCATACCTATTCAAATCTTGTGACTATAATCACCTTGCCGTCTTAGCTCAGTGGTAGAGCGCGTGGCTTTTAACCACGTGGTCGTGGGTTCGATCCCCACAGACGGCGTTTGTTCTCTTTTCTGTCATCTTACCCTTACGAATATGAATATCATTGGAGTACAACTTACCAGTGATAATTTTTACTGTAACTTTTTTTTGGCTCAATGAGATTTACTCATACTTCGTAGTAAAAATAGATCTAAAAGGGTGAGATGAGAGTGGAAGACTGTCGGTAAGACACAAAAATGAAGCTATCATTAATGAGAACCACCGTCCTCCGTCTACTCTCCAGCGACTTCCACCTCCTCCGCCGCGTCTCCACCGCCGCATCGCCGACGGAGAATACCCTTTTCATCAGTAAGTACGAACTGTACGGTCAACTATCGGAGGTGGGGTCAACGGGTCAAAGAGTAACGGATGTTCTACACCGTTTAAACACTAACGGATTCAAGCTTGACCATGCTGACCTTGTCTTTTGTCTTAAGAGGCTCCGTCAGTATCGCCGTTACCATCATTGCCTTGAGGTATCGCCTCCGTCGTATCTGCTGGAATTACTGGGTTGCAAAGTTCATATCTTGATTCTTCACTGTTTATTGTAATTATCTGCTGGAATTACTGGGTTGCAAAGTTCCTATCTTGATTGTTCATGTTGTTTAATGCAATTATATGTTAGGAATTACTGGGTTTCAAAGTTCTTATCTTGACTGTTCATTGTTTAATGTAATTATTTGTTGGAATCACTGGGTTGCAAAGTTCATATCTTGATTGTGCATTGTTTAATTTGATTATTTGTTTACCTTCTATTAAAATACACCCATCATTGCCTTGAGGTGTCGCTTTTTCTACCTCTCCTTCCTAATCATTTCTTTACCTTTGATTCAATTACGGGGTTGCAAAGTTCTTATCTTGATGCTTCATTCTTCAATGTGATTATTTGTTTACTTTCGACTAAAAGGTATCACTTTTTTTTTTTTTTTTTTTTTTTTACCCCTGCTTTGTATTCATTTGTTTACCTTTGATTAGGTTGGAAAGTTGTTATCTTGATTGTTCATTGATCAATATGATTATTTGTTTAGATTGAATAACGATGACGGAATTACTGGGTTGCAAAGTTCTTATCTTGATTGTTCATTGTTCAATGTGATTATCTGTTTACTTTCGACTAAAATACCGTCTATATCGATTGAATTTTTTTTGCAAACAAATGATTGAAATGAAGGAAGGAAGTATTATCTCATTTGCTAATTACTTGGTTTACTGCTAGGATTTTGTGAGTAATCAAAGTTGAATTTTTAACTTATGTAGTAGATGTTGCTCCCTCTGTCAATCGTTTGTTATGGTCCGATGCAGATCCTTGAATGGATGGAGAAGGGTTCAGCCGACTTTTCAGACCACTCATTACGTTTAAATTTAACTTATAGGCTTAAGGGTATTGATGAAGTTGAGAAATATTTTTTCAATCTTCCCCCGGAAGTGAAGAGACCGTTCTTGTACGGCACCCTGTTAAACTGCTACTGCTCTAGTAAGCTGCCCGTTAAAGCATTCGCTCTTTTCAAAAAGATGGACGAGATGTACGGTGTGTCCAACAGTTTGGTTTTCGACAATCTCATGGGTTTATACATGAAACTAAACCAGCCAGAGAAAGTGCATTATCTTATCGAGGAGATGAAGCAAAGAAACATCCCCCGTAGCAGTGTCTCGTACCAGATTTTAGTGCAGAGTTACGGTCAGCTGAAGGATCTTGCAGGTGTAGAACAAGTTATGCAGGAGGTTGAAAGGCACGGGTTTTTGAGAAACGACTGGAAAATGTACAGCAGTCTTACGACAGCGTATATCAATGTCGGTCACCTTGAAAAGGCGGATTCAGCATTGAGAAAGTTGGAAGAAGTTGTGAAACGTCGGGGTTTATTTGACCGCACTGCGTATCTTCATCTTATGAGCTTGTATGCGAAAACTGGTAACAAAGACTCGGTCTTTCAGGCATGGGGTAACCTGAAATCGAAATTCAAAGATTGTCACAATAAAAGCTACCTCGTTATGCTTCAAGCTTTATCGAACCTAGACAACATCGAGGGTCTGAAAATGATATTGCAGGAGTGGGAATTGAGGCACAAGAGCTTCGACAACAGGCTACCAAATGTTCTTATTGGTGCTTACTTGAGGCATGATATGCTCGAAGATGCTGAACTGCTGTTGAAAGACACTGTGTATCGTAGCAGCGAACAGAAACTGTGGCATCCCCATATCTCTTTCATGGGTTATTACCTAGAGAAACGAGATTTTGATTCCGCTGTAAAGCACATGGAAGCGGCTTATGTAAATGGGTGGCCACCCCGTTCAAATCAGCTCGCTCCATTCTTTGAGTATTTCAAAGAAGAGAAGAATTACAGCGGCGCTGAAAAGTTGTGTGATATGTTGAAGAATGTTCAGGGTTTAGATTCGAATGCCTACTTGTGGCTGCTTCAGACTTATGCAGCCGCTGGTAAAGAAATCTCTGGATTGCGTCATAGAATGGAGGAAGACGGTGTTAGTATCGGTTCTGAACACGAGGATTTGCTCAGCAAAATAGACCGGAGTTGACAAACAGCTTCTGTTCTATGAAGTTTGAGTTATGATCAAACAGGGAGAACACCCATTTTTCCTCGAGGTACCTTTCCGACTAGTTTAGTAGATTTAAAATTCTTTTAGAAGATTGAGAACTTGCAGGAGCAGTAATTTATGATATTGTCTCTTAGAAAACCGATGTTTGTAACGTTAATTATGCATCAATCCATATTACGGTTGTCATACATCAAATTCACGATTTTACAATCAGTTCATTTCGGAGTAATACAGATGAAATTAAGCTCTATCTATACAAAATAGGATGATGTGACTAAGCCCAAAGGGCAAGGATTGACATAGATGTGGACCCAAGGACAAGAGCGACAAAACAGCCCTTCTTGAGAGTTGGTTCGGAGCTCATCATCTTGTTATGGAAGAAGTCGGCAGAAATGAGATCAACGAGAGCCATGTAGATAAGTATACCTGAGGACAGAGAGCCTAATAAACCTTCAAGAATCAAGGCGTTGGCGCTACTGTCATCATATCCGGTGACTGAAAATATGAGCATTCCTAAAACTATCCCCACGGGTGTTGTGACGGAGAACATGAAGCACATATATGCTGTCGTCCTGAAACTGAAACCCGCCTGTTAACACATAGCTGGCATCAGACAAACCTGTGGTACTCTGACTCATCGTCTATAAGGATACGAAAGACATATTAGTGAATGAGGGAATAGGAAAGGCACTATAGTTTGTTGTGTAAAACAAACAAGTTGAGTGGACCTATTTCCTAGTCAGTGATCCACACACAACAAAAAAGACTAGTTGAAAAAGAGTAGAATGAATGCATCTCTTTACGCAACTGCATATAGATGAGATAATAGTACTCCGTAGCAAAGATCCTCAGCACAACTGATGACAATTCACTTTGTTACTTACTGACATCAAGCAAGCCAAACCATATCTCTGTTTGGGTATCATCATCTCACATATTCACATACATCATCTTAAAACTGTAATAAGTGGAGTGACCGTACTTGCTAAATGCCCCAACATTCTCGTGAAAGTGGGTTGGTGAGTCACAAGCCCACCGCACTTGTACTAGTGTATGCCTAGGTACTTTTAGTCACAACACTACACTAACTCCATCCACATCCACATCAACATTCCCATTTCCCATTTCCCACCACCCTAATTCTAATGAGGTCATCTTGGATCCTCCAATTTTGAATGGTTTCAGTTCAATTCAGTTAGTTACAGCACGCAATATTCATGACTACTACGCCCGTGGTACCAAGACAAAATGAAACTCTCGAGGCCATGACTTTATCGACTAAACTAATTAAGTGAATGGAGACGAGAATTGAACCTGAGCAATGCAACCACCAAGGCCCATGCCCTCGAAAATCTGATGAAAAGAAAGAGCCGCCACAAGTGGACGGATAGTGCATACGTTCTGAGACATCCCCATTGTAACTCCGATGATCACCGAATGAAAAATAATCCCAATTTCCAGCACCTGCGACACCATCCTCTGCCGCGCCTTCTCCGCCGCCACCTCGTCCACCTCCACCTCCTTATCCGCCTCCTCCACGTCACCCGTCGCCTTGACAGCCACCAGCTTGTGGTAGGAGGGGGAGGGGTGGGCGTGGGAGGAGTTGGCGGTGAGGTCGACGAGGAGGGCGAGGATGGCGCCGACGAGGGTGACGAGGCCGGCGAAGGGGAAGTCCTTCCAGGGGTGGCGGGTGGAGACGGCGCAGTCGGCGAGGGCGGCGAAGGCGTCGGGGAGCACGTGGACGAGGGAGGTGGAGAGGATGACGCCCGCGGCGAAGCATTTGATGAGCAGGATTGCTTTGTCGTAGAGTGGTTTGCCGTGGAAGGATTTGGCCAGGAGGACTGGGAAGGAGATTCCCACCACGCTGGTGATGAAGATGGCCAGAATTGAGGCGGTTTTCACGTGGGTTGCGGCGGTGCTGTTCCGGCATAGAACCTCGTGCGCCGCCGCCTCTGCTAGCCCGCACGACGGCATGCTTTACTTTTGGGTGGATGAGGATGTGAGTGAAGACTGAAGAGAAAGAGAGAGAGAGAGAGAGAGGACACACAAGTGACAAGTCTAAGTGAAGTCCTTTCTGAATTCAGACGCCAATTGATACTCTATTTCATTCGGTTTATATGGAGGCCTTTCCTTTGTGTGCCAAATATTTGTTGTATTGTTATAACTGTTCATGTATTCACAAAATTTGATAGAAAAAGACGGAAATTTTCTTCTTCCCGAGGATTAACGCTTTGTGTAAGGGATAATCCATCACGAGGGAGACTACTATATGAGAGCGGGAGTTGAGTGGTCTGGTAACATGATTATGTAGTATTTCTCCATCATTTGTTTAACATTAAACGAGACAACGGGTAACGAAACGTCCTCAATAATATTGTGTACCCAAAACCTTAATAGTGGTGATTAGTATGTGATATTTACTATTATTTTGGTATGAAATCGTCTTAAGCCCGTGCTTGTGTACCGGGAATTTCGTCATGGGCTTGGGTTCGATAATTGGAAGGCCGTGGTGAAGACACGTGTTATCTGACCATAAGACCGTCATTTATAACAATTTGTGTTAGAATTGTCAGACTTCATTCCTCCGTTATTTATACTCGTAACGAGTAAGCATTAAGCAATCAGATCACAGTTACAAATGGTTACATCGATCATCAACAATATTCATCATCGACTTTGATAACAAAACTTTTGCAAAACCAAATGCTCATGCCTTCTCATAGTCATACACTGCAGATGCGAGACGAGAGTATACTACAATAGCCACTGATTAACCATGTTATAAACTCGAGTTCAAAAAATAGCTAATTAGTTGGTTGTACACCTACCAACGGATTCACACACGATCCATCAACTGCGTATATATATAGAGCTCCGGTGACTCGCTGAGGCTGTGACGAAGTTCAAGCTGTCTTCCTTGAAAAGTTTTTGGGACAAATTGGCTACGTCGTACTCTGCTCAAGGGTAACATCCATGATTCCGATGGCAGATTTGGGTACATAATGGTCGTCTGTGTCTACTTCCTCGATTTCCTGCCAAAACAACCGTTAATTCATGTCTCTTTCCACCCAATTCACTACATAAATCAATGAATCCTAGGAAATATCGGACTTCATATGCATAAAATTACAAGCAAAAGGCAGCGGTTACCTGAACGACGTCTTCTCCTTTAACCACCCTTCCAAAAACATTGATTTTCTCATTGAGATCGGAAATGGGCGCAGTCGTGATATAAAGCTGGAAACCCTTTAGATCCTTTTTCGCAATAGAGGTACCGACCATGAACGCCTCGTGCTTAACACTGTATATGCAAGACAAGTTTACTTTATTTATATCGAGATGCTAAAATATAAAAGGAAAACTAACAGCATTGAATTAACCATAAAATAATTTAGTTAACCTCTTATCAAGTTGATTGTAATGCTCCCCTCTACGGGTCCATTCTTCAGCGGCTCCAATACTGTTGACCTCTCCTGCCTGTATGACGTAATGCTTTATCACACGATAGAATTGCATTCCCTTAAAGTGTCCCTTTTGACTGCAAAAGTAGCATCACATGTGAATCTCTAATAACACTACTGTTTTCAGTAAACAGTTTGTAAGACGAAAGCAGGGGGAGAGAGTGGGGAATGACAAAATGCTACTCGACATCGAGCGAGCCATTACTCTTAAAAGTATTAGGGCAGATCAACAGCATAACAGGGAGACGAATTGTATGAATCAGGTTACATACCAGAACTCGATGAATTTATCGACTACTTCAGGAGATGCGTCCTTCAATAATTCCACTACTATTAAGCCTTTTGAAGTATGAAGGGTCTGACAAAGAATAACGAGAAAAAAATGAGCCTCTTAAAAGATGAAAGAGTCTAACTAGTACCAACAGCCGAGTCTTAACATACCGCGTAACTGGGAACGGCAGGATTTTTGGAATCACTGAGATCCTATAGGAAAATAAGGCAAGATTGAACGGAACTCAGTTAGTGAAGAAGTGCATCGACTACATGATAAACATAGCTAACATATGAATTATTAATGCTAACATACGTACCTTCCGCCCCATATGAATTTTCTCAGTGGGGCTAGCGGATCTGCATATAGATTGATAAGGGGGCAAAACTGTTAAAATGGTGAAATCTATCGATTCAAACCACACCATATTACATGTGGAAGAGTAGACAGACACAGTAATGTCTCCATTCCATAAATCTACATTACCCCAAGACTTGAGCAATCATGATAACTACCAATTAAAAGCTAAATCGTACTCGATCGACAAGAGATGCAGCCTAAAATAGTGAAATATACATTCCAAGGTCATTAACAACTCCAGGCATACAGTATTAAGCTAGTTACTCCCAAACCTAAGCAATCAACAATCTCGGGTTATTATGGTAAATCCTATGTTACTGATTATCTCGTGTATCCGTGTGAGACACTTCACAATCAGACTATTCAGTTTAAAACAAAATTATGCCAAATTTTAATAAAAAAAAAATAGCTGAGTCTAACACTTGGATACGCACGTAAACGAGTCGGAGCAACATAAATTCATCAGCTAGTTGACCAAAATCTAGATTCAAAATGATCATCAACATCAATAAAGGAATGCAACAAGTTACAATCAAATCTATATACCAAGAACTGACTTTCTCACATTATAAAAACTACCCAGATTCTAAAGTAGAGAAACAACAACAAATTGAATCAAACCCGTAAAAAATGGAAGCAGATGTAGCAAAAAAGGAGCAAACTTTGAAGAAAAGAAGACAAACCTGGAAGAAAAATGCCTGTAAGTGGAGAAAATGAAGAAGAGAACCATGAAAACAATTAAACAGAAGAGAATGATTGTTGTAAGACTGATCCTACTTGGAACCTTCTTCTTCTTGCTTTGCTGCAACAAAGCTTGTGGCTTTATCCTTGCCATCTTCCTCTACAAACCAAAAAATAAAAAGTTGCAAACTTTCTTACCTAAAAAAAATCAATCAATCAGTGAATATGGTCAGAAGAATTCATTGAAAAAAAATCCCATTAATTGGAAATTGGATTCAAATAGAATTAGGGATTTGGAGACGTACCCGAATTGGGGATTGATGGGTCAATCAAATCAAATCAAATCAAATCTAAGAGTGTGCCCCTTGTGTTTTGACAAAGGGTGAATCTTCTTGGCTGTGCCTGTGCCTGTGCATCTCTCTATTGGAGTACAACGTATGTTAGTTGGTTGGCTGATGATTTGATGATGGGGTGGCATCCGAGGACTTTTCTAATTCTGATTTTTTAAGATCTGGAAGCGGTTTTTCAATTTTGACGTGCCTTAAAAATGGATGGTTTTAATAATCTTCGATGATTTTTTTAAATAAGTTTTGGTTTGGTTTTTTTTTTATCACGGAATTTCGAGAATAGTCCATTCACTCCATTTCAGTTCAATCCAGACGAATAAGGTAAAGATCGAGATAGAGGGAGTATTAAATAAATGATCTCCTTTCCCATGGTTCACAAAGTAGCTAGAAGGGAACACCCTTGGTCTCTTCAACATCTTCACTAGGGAGCAGGGAGTCGGGATAGCGACCCCAATTTGTGCACAGTTCTCACTCGCTCCATCTGTCTTGCTGGTTAAAGGCCGAAGAGAACAGCTTTTTCTTGATTCGTTTGCTGAAGCATAATGACATGCGGTGTTTGCAGCTTAACAATACATCAATATGTTCAGCAACTCCAGTCGGATATAATAAAAGCCATACAAAAAGGGATGCAATAACTTGAACACTAGCTTCGATGTTCAAAATTCATCAGAAACACAGCTACAGGAAGTATTTTGCCAATCATACAAGTCTATTTTGACTATGGAGTGAGTATATTACAAGGCACATCAAACATGTTACTGCATCAAAAACGCTGAAAGACGGTCCATTTGATTACTGCCGACCTCTTCTTCCCCTAAAACGACCACCTCTGTGTTGAATAGACGTCCTTCCTCCGCCTCTGCCAGAAGAGCCGCCTTGGTGAGTTTGCAAAGAAACCTCTCTATTTTCAGGAAAATTAGCAGCTAAGTGGAAATTAGAGCCTGCCCTCTCCTGTTGTTGTTGTTGTTGTTGTTGTTGTCCGTTGGGTAAGAATCCCGAGAACATAGGAAACTGAGCATTTGGGGTCTGAATTCCAGCTATAAACGGAGTCTGAATAGAAGGATTTGGAACCATCATGCCCAGCCAAGGTGAATTTTGTGCACTGGCATTGAAATTCATAGGACCAAAAGACGAGCCATTATTTCCGGTCAATAATTGACTGAGATCAAGCTGTTGCTGAAATGGTCTCAGATTTCCTGTAGGGAACATTTGGAGATTTTGTTGCAGCCACGACATAGCATTAGGGGATTGAAAGCCATTAGATACAGCCATGGCCATATGGCCCATATTTGGGTGAAGTGACGGCATCCCATTTCCCCAATTACCATTTAACTGGAGCTGAGCATTGGGTTGTTGCATCTGAGTACGTGCATTGGGCCCACTGAGAAAAACAGGACCCTGGCCTGAGGACTGTACACAAGGCCCATGATTAAATGTGGGCCTAATAGTGGATGTACCGGACTGATTTCCCTGACTGAAGCACAGGGATGGAGGCCTCAACAGCTGCTGCTGCTGCTGTTGCAATTGGTTAGGCTGTGGTGGTCTGACTGTAGGAGTGCACGAGTTTTCTCTATTTTTGGAGTTTCTTTTGTTCTTCTTTGTCTTGTTCCCTGGCCGTTCACTCTCATTGTTGTTCTCCCTCTTGGACATTTTTAACATTCTCTTGTACTCAGCCTCCTTCTCATCGTCAGAAAATTCGGTCTCAACACATATTTCCTCATCATTCTCACCAGAAGCATCGTATCCTTTCTGATACAAGTTCTTGTCATTGAGTACATGGCTGGCAAACTCTGGGACAAAGCCTATTGTCAAGCCAGTTTGGATATCAGAGGGGACTTCGCTTTCTGAATTATAACGAACAATATAATATGGTGTTTTCACAGGGCCGAATATTTCATCTATTATGCCTAGCGGCAACCTTCTCTCAGATATCCATAATATTGACCCTTCGCTGAGTGGACTGTGTTTTTCTGATCCTTCAACGATTACTTGAGCGCCCAAAACCTGACAAATGATAGACAGAGATACATTTAGTCATGGGACATTTTAGCTCGGCTAACATGAATCATGTTATAGGAATCTTACAGATAAGACGACTCCCACGGGCAATATTTGGTGGCCCGGCTGTATACTGACTGTGACTTCAGGAACAGGAGGAAGAACCTGAAAGTAAGGATAAACACGGTTTCCAAGTCTTTTAGATAATCGTGAATGTTAAACGGAATGAGATTTCTGAGCAAGTTTCAGCATTTACAAGATCGAAGAATAAACACTTTGGTTCACCTGTAACTCATTCTTTGACCTGATAGGCTCCTTGGGCAAATCTACATCACCATCTCCATCGTCATCAATGTCAATTCCAAGTTCCAAACCAGCAGCAATATCATCCTCGTCCTCATCATTATCATCGTCATCCTCGTCCTCATCATCATCACTCTTGAACCGAGTCCAAGAAACCATCTTCTCTACGTCAGTATCCATTACTTCACCTTCCAACTCAACACCGTCTCTCTCGAGATTACACGGCGTCTCCTGTCTAACAATCTCGTTCTTATCATCACTTGTACTGCTATCCGATGATGCTGAAGTCGAAGAAGAAGAAGAAGAAGATGATGAAGACGACGAAGAAGAAGTTTCCCTCTCAGACGACTCACATTCCGACTCAGACTCAGAGCCATCAGTTCCATCAATAGCCAATCCATCCTTACCACCAACCAAAGAAACTTTCTCCAGGCTTTTTTCAATAGAGCAACTTAGAGTCTCCGATTTGGCACAACTCGAGTCATCAACTTTCGACAGCTCATCTGTTCCACAACATTCAACCTTTACAGATTCTGACTTTTCCTTGTCATCCATATCTTGACCTGAAAGTTTATCAACCGGGTTTGCAAAACAACCGTCTTGACCAAGAATACTTGTGATTTCAGATTCATTGCACTTGACACCACCAAGACCCTCCATTTCTTTGACCCAATCCTTAATGCAGTCGAAATCTACAAAGGGTTAATCGAGACAAGTGAAAAGCCATCCAAATCAACCGAATATCCATCACAACTCAAAACTGAACCAATACGTATCATCTCTAAAAAACCTACATTCTGATTTTGAACAGCAAGAAGCAATCTTTGTTGCACCCGGTTGGTTCAGTACAGACGATAAAAATAAATAAAAAAATTGAACATGTTGAGAGAAAAGAATGAAGCTTTGACATAGAGGCAGTGAGGGAGGGCGCATCAAGATCAAGTGCAATAAGGGGTTATGGGTGAGTAATATTTGTATTGGATGCGAGCATTAAAGATAGTTGTTGTACACTAAAAATTGGACAAAATTTTGAGTTTAGGGTGTCCCAGCCCCTTTTCATTTCTTCAACTGCCAAACATGGAATCCTGATTGGGACAGTAGTTAGTTGCAGCAGAAACACTATTCTTTAGTTTTCATACAAGCCTCTAGATTAAACAAAGAAATTACCCCCCATTCTCCAAAGATATAAACAGAGACGGAAAAAGTATTACAATACAAGGAAGCAGAATGAATGAATATTAAAGCGGAAGAAACACAACAAGTAGAGAAGAAGCTAGTGCACCTGTTACTGTTACTGTTACTGTTACTAGTGTGGAGAAGAGAGGAGGGCGTTGGCGTTGGCGTTCTGTTCAGTTCAGTTCTCTCTCGCTTTTCTTTCTCTGTATTTGTGTTTGTGTTTTAGGGCTTCACTCACTCTTATATACTTGTAGACGGTCAGAGCTTGTTCCAAGTCCGTAGTGAATGTGAAAAAATCGGGTGAACCTGTTCTGAACTTGTGACAAAAGAAAAATAGAAAAACATTGGAAAATATATACTCATAGTGTATATATTGCACCTCAACCTCGAGATTGAACCAAGACTCAACCTCGAGCTCAAGTCTTGACCGTACCGATTCTGAGAACTCAAACTCGGTGACTAAGTTTATCAGTTTATCCTAAAAACCCCCCATTTATGCCTCTAATTTCTGGGAATAATTAGGGTTTGAGGAAGATTAACCCAAAATAATTACCAGGAATAAAAAACCATGTGAATTGGGGCTAATTTTAGTTCAATATCTCAAGCACACTTCAATCGGGTTTCCCATATGCTCGATTAATTCGAATTTTTCGGGTAAACTCTATATTTTTTCTTAACCTACAGTTTAATTTGGTAAGTTTTGATTAAGTAATTTGTAGTATATTTTAGTTTACGAATTTCTCTGAATTTTAGTATTCTGTAGGAAAGAACATAGCCAGAAAACATAGCGTCAAAGATTTCATTTTTCCCATCACACCGCAAAATATATACTCATACTTATTGCACCTCTCTCTCTCTCTCTCTTCCCATTTCAACCTTCATGCTGTGTCACAAAAGCAAAACTTTCCACTTTTATCTCAATACAATCACGGTAATTGCAATTTTACCATTTTTATTTTCTGCAAATTTAATTGGACTGAGTATGTGACTGTGATTTGTGAAATTGACGATCTGGGTTGGGTTGGGTTGGGTTGGGTTGTTCATCCTTTTACTTGGATTATTGATTCCCATTTGCCTAATTGCTTAATTGAGATTATTCTCGTGATTTGAGCTTATGAGGTTTACTACTTCTACTTGAACCCTGAAATTATTTCAATTATTGCCTGATTTTTTTTTCAATTCATCACTGTTAATTCCCATGTTTCGCCTCCCATTCTTTGAAATTGGTATACTTTTAATTAAATGAATCTTACTGTAAAAATTCTGAAATGGGTATGTTCTTACTGTAAGAATTTCAAAGAATCTTACAATTCGTGCATTTTCTCGAGCAGAGGGGGTTATTTCGTGCAAGGATTCTATGTCAAATCTTACTGTAAAAAGATCTGGAATTGGGAAGAAAATCGACAAATAATCCCACTGTTTCCAATCTTATTTCAACTTGCTTCATTTTTCTTATTAGAACATCACTTCTTCCTCCTCATGTAATAATTTGAGTTACTCTCTCATTCCTGATTACTCTCAATTATAAAGATCAATCCTTTATCTACTTTTTTGAATTAATACTCCTTGCCAAGCCAGATTAATTTTAATTGTTGATGTTTTCATCGTGGGTTTTAGGGGTTCAATTAGAGCGAGGTTTTTTTTGTAATTCTAAACTTGCCATTTTTTTAACCTAATCTCGACACTTTCTTTCATAATCATGGCTTCCCGCTTTCAATTACCATCCTCGAATGTATATGACACAGCTGATTGTAAATTACAGGGAGTTTTGTAATCGTAAATTTCGCCCTAATGTCTACACCTTCTTCCGTAGGAAGCTATTTTTGTAATTTTTGATCGCTTTCGCATTGGGATTCCAAGCATTTGCAGATGATAAACGCCTCCGTCTTCTCATCCAAAGTAAGCCATTCACTGTTAACTCTTTTGCTCATTTAATCACGTATTTCACATTAATATTAATTTAGTATACATCCTTTTCTTTCGTAATGGATATGTCTAAGAGTGTTCGCTAAGGATTGGATTTTATCGGAAATGGAGTCTTTTGGTTGGGAAAGATGCTAACTTTGTAGCTGCAAATTTTGGTTGTGAGCTGAGTAGATGAGAGTTTGGAGTTATGTGTGCATCTTTGGGTGCTTGTAGTTAGTTTTCCAAGACTCCTTCATTTTGACCTCGCCTTTCTCGTTTGAATGCTTTTCGTTTGCACTGGCTGGTGTGTTCTATTTAGGGCTTATCTCTTGGTAACTTCTTTAGGTATCGAGTTACCCAATCTTCAAAATTCCGAGCCCTAGCAAGGCAAACATAGGATTAGCAAAGATGGAACTCACGCTAACACGCCCCGATGATTGGCATCTGCATCTTCGTGATGGTGACCTTCTAGCTGCAGTTGCACCTTACAGGTAACTCATGATACGAAGGATGAATGGATGATCGATGGACCTTTATTATATGTATACTACACTTGCTTATGTAGCTTATTTTGGATGTTTCGTATCCTTCTTTTATGCAGTGCTAAACAGTTTGGGAGAGCGATTATCATGCCAAATCTCAGGCCGCCTGTTACCACTACAGCGGCTGCTGTCACTTACCGAGAATCAATCATGAAGGTGGTGCCTGATGGGAGCGACTTCAATCCCCTTATGACCCTCTATTTAACCGATAAGATGGTCCCTGATGAGATCAAACTTGCAAGTAAGTGTGAGTTTTTGTTAAGCTAAAAGTATATCGACAGTGTTCTTAAGTCTGATTGTTGCTTCGGATACATTAACTTTGAAGCGTCTGATCAATCTAGCTCGATTCTGAAGTTATTCCCAATGTATTAACTTTCTTTTCCTACAGGAAAAAGTGGGGTGGTCTATGCTGTCAAATTGTACCCTGCCGGGGCAACAACTAATTCCCAAGACGGCGTCACTGATCTTTTTGGAAAATGTTTGCCTGTTCTTCAAGAGATGGCAGAACAAAACATGCCATTGTTGGTAAGTTCTCTCGTCATTGATTGATGTGTGCTTTTTATCTCTTCCGTGTGTTAGATTTCAGCGGTTTTAAAGGATGATCGTGTTAGCCGACCTCATTTATTATTTCTATTTATTATTTCTATGAATAATTAATTGCTCGGAAAAGTTATATTTTCTCGATATTCAAATCTACTTTTGTGGATGAAGTCGAACCTCAAACTGATCATTTATGTACTATATGTACAGGTCCATGGTGAAGTTACAGATTCTTGTGTCGACATATTTGATCGTGAAAAGGTATTTATCGAAACAGTCTTACAACCCTTGATCCAAAGGCTCCCACATCTGAAAATTGTGATGGAGCATATCACGACAGCTGATGCTGTCAACTTCATCGAGTCGTGCACAGAAGGTGAACTTGTAATTTCTTACTACATTTAGCCTTTTGGTTTCTACGCCACTGCCTTCGGCTTTCAGAGTATTATATCGACATCCGTCCCGTTGCTCTGCAGGAACTGTAGCGGCAACTGTGACACCACAACATCTTATCCTTAACAGGAACTCTCTCTTCCAAGGCGGGTTGCAGCCACACAATTACTGTCTTCCTGTTCTCAAAAGAGAAACTCACAGTATGTCGTTTCGAATTCCACATTAACATCTTTTGAACGACTATTTGTTTGATTAGGAAATCTTAAGCAAAAGTTTCAATTTAAGACAATGATACTAATGGCAGTTTCTATAAGTCGTGTTTTCCACTAATACTGGGTACTTGTTAATGGCTAATGTAGGACAGGCAATTGTGTCAGCGGTGACGAGTGGGAGTAAACAGTATTTTCTTGGGACTGACAGTGCACCTCACGAGAGACGGCGGAAGGAGTCTTCTTGTGGATGCGCAGGAATCTTCAATGCTCCTGTTGCTCTATCACTGTACGCCAAAGTATTTGAAGAGGTAATTTTCGAGCAATGCTAGAAACTAGTACGAAAGAGTCACGATTTCCAAGATACCTTAGAAGCAATTACCTTAGAAGAGTATATTCATCAGTTTGTTTGTGACAATATACTGCTTTAATGATAATATAGGCGGGTGCACTTGAGAAGTTAGAAGCATTTACGAGCTTCAATGGACCCGATTTCTACGGTCTTCCAAGGAATACAAGCAAGGTGAAGTTAGCGAAAGAAGCATGGAAGGTACCAGAGCATTTGGGTTTTAGTTTTGGGGAAATTGTACCCATGTCTGCCGGGGAAACACTGGAGTGGCAAACATCTTGTTGATCCTGTTACGCCTCATTCATTCCTTACTTCCATATCTGTTGATGAATGAATGGTAAGAAGATTAATAAAAACTGGAGTCATTTCAAGTGTAGTTAGTTAATGTTGTTATGTGTTGGAGATGTAGGTTTCCAAGGAGGAAACCCCCATTTTCCTGAAATAATTTGATGAGTAAAAGAAGGGTTTGCGGGGGGGTTGAAGTCATGGAGTCAATTTGATGTTATTCAACAATTAGTTATATGTAATAGTATCTGTGGATCAACAAAGAAATTTTGTTCTTTTAACTGGATTTTCATATACACATATTTTTTTTTTCTTTGGATTGCATTCGTTTTCAAAGTTAGTGATAAATGAGGTTAGATATTAGAAATCTATCTATGGGTATGTATAGTAGATACTACTGTAGATAGGATAGGGTGGTATGAAAGTGGAGTCATAATAAGTATTACCCCTGCCCCTGGTGTAGTCGAAATCTGCGAGGCATTAAAATTGCATGAAAGACAGATTGGAGTAGATATACATTACATATACATGTGATGAAGACAAACGAAATCCTGCAAAAGAAAAAGAGACGAGAAATCGAAAAGGAAGAAGGAAGAAGAAGCAGCGGTGGCGGCGGAGGAGAAGAGAAGGGAGAATGCGGGTTTGTGCGTGAATCTAAGAAGAGAATCTCTGCAGCATCGATCATGTATTCATTCATATCCATCCCATCCCATCCCATAGTTGAAGATGGAAGAGGAAGAAGAAGAAGAAGAAGAGAGAGGTGGAATCTCATCTCTGCGTTTAGATTCAGGCACAAACCTGGAATCTCACTTCTCTGGGAAAAATAAGTAAAGACACGAAGACGATGATGCCTGCATGTGTTGTTTCTGTGTTTCTGTCTGCGGCACTCAATCAATCAATGAATCTGCCTCACTTGTAGTTGTAGTTCTCACCAACCAGGTAACCACCTATCCATCCTATTTTAGGCAACTAACTAAAGGATCTAGTCTTCTTTTCTATTCAATGGGCTGGATCTGAATCCCATCCCTTTATGTCGTCATTGATTGGCCCAATCACAATCAACAATTTAACCCAACAAAAACAACTGAGTAATACTCTTAAGGTTTAGTTGGGTTGGGTTGGGTTGGGTTGAGTTAACCCCAAGCCCAACTCACTTCTTAGTAATCCAACCCAAAATAAATAAACAAACTTAAAGCGTACTCAAAATGCCCAACCCAGACGTTTGATTGACGACCACCCCCACCCCCACCCCCACCCCCACCCTGCCGTTATCCTCCTTCAATTCGTATCGTATCGTATCGTATGTTCTATGAAATCTCCTTTACATTACTAGTTGTATTAATCAGATTTGTGTTAGTCGTCTAATGAATGAATAATACTAATAGGTGTCGGGGTTGCAGTAAGTTGGTAGGTAATTGGCTCTTTGATTAACCAAAGCTTTCTAATTTCATTACGGACGGGACTACTCAAACCTTGCTACACTTAATTGTGTTTCATTATCAGTCGTTAATGTCAACTGACTGTATGTATACCTACAGCAGCAGCAGCAGCAGCAGCAGCAGCAAGAAGTAATGGGTGAGAATCGGTGCCAGTACTGGCTCCCTAAAAAGAATAGATTCTGTGCCAACACCCCTCTTCATCCCTCCTTGTTCGTCTTCTTCACTCCCCTCTTCCTCTATCATCTCCCCCTCCCCTTTTTTCATATTCATGCTCATTCCTGATTTCCCTCTCTCTTAGGTTTTGCGGAAATCACACTGCAAGGTCTCATGCTAACTGGCTTCCTTGCCCCATCGACACTTCCCAGTAATTTAATCATTCTCTCATATTTCACTTCTTCATTTTGTTATCTTCTTATCCTTATCCTTCTTCTCATTCCCTATTTTTGAAATTTAAAGTCAAGTGCTTGAAGACAATCTGGAGGCACATCTCAACAAGTGCCCCATGTTAAAACAATCTCAGGCCTTGTCACGCCAGCCTTATTATCACAAGGGAATTAACCGTGGCAGTGGCACTAATCATTCTCCACTCTCAGATGAACCTGATGTTACCTCCTCTCTAATGAAGAGGAATTTGGTTTACAACTTAACCCCTCACCACTTTTCGGCTTTGCTTTCCAACATTCGGGCTCTTCACACCTCCCTTTCCAAAGATATAGCCTTGTCTTATAAGCTCCCTCAAGCTTGTGATGTCTGGATCAAAACACAGATTGATAGGTCTTTCATTTTGTTCTTCATCGCTCTCTTTTTTTTTTTTTTTTTTTTTTTTGCTGAGATGGTGTTTCTTAAGTTACACTGATTTCTCTGCTTGCAGGAAATTGCCTTACCAAGAGAAGCATGTCCTGCAACAGGCTTCTATTCTTGGCAACCTGGAGGACTTGGGTGTTTTGACTTCTTCTGCTCAAGCTTTAGATGAACTGAAACGTGATGATCCTCTTTTAGGTTCCACTGATAATGATATCTCAGCTGTTGTTGAGTTCGGAGCTGGGAGGGGTTACTTGACTCAAATACTAGCCGATTGTTACGGCATTACCAAAGTTTTCTTAGTGGAGCGCAAATCCTACAAGCTCAAGGTGAGTTATATCCAACTTCTCTATCGTTTTACTACTTATTTACTTGATGTGGTCTTCAGATATGAAAGCACCCCAGAGATTGGCCAGCTCACTACTAGTGTATTACTGTAATGATCCTTATTGACATTAGGCTGATCGAAGCTTACGGCAGATACAGGACTTGACCCTGGAGCGATTAAGAATTGACAGTAAGGATCTTCTGCATCTTCGTGTTTTGTTTGTTTGCTATAATATTGATCCTACTGTTACATGCATTTTGTTTGTTCTTTTTCCACTTTTAAGTTATGGTATACAGCGCGGCCATTGATTTTGTGATGCAGTTGAGGACTTGAATCTGAACGCTGTCGAGTCACTGAGAGGAATGCCTTACCTCGCTGTTGGAAAACATCTTTGCGGACCTGCAACAGGTACCCCTTCATAGAAAATTGGCATGGCTGCTTTGAAAAAACAATTACTAGGATTTAGGAAAAGTTCCATGAAAATAGAATTTAACATCCCTTACTCTAGGGAATGAACAACACAACATGTAAAGATGCGTAAGTATATGTCACTGTGCAGATTTGACCCTTCGGTGTTGTCTTGGTGAAAACCGTGACCAAGATAATGGAACTGAGCATAGTGTTCGTCAGAACCTCAGGGGCATTGCCGTGGCTACCTGCTGTCACCACCTCTGCCAGTGGAAGCACTACATAAGTAACTTTCGTTATTATCTGCAAACTACGAATATATCTTGAAGTTTCCTGAGTGATGAAAATTCGGTTCCATCTTCCCAAAATTTGCAGATAGAAGATATTTCACGAAACTTGGTATCACTAAGGATGATTTCCATGCTATTACATGGTTTACCAGTTGGGCTGTTGACGCTGACCACGGATCCACCGTCTCTGATGATGGATTTCTGCAATCTTCTGTACCACCTGAGTAAATTATTAACACCTCCTCCTCCTCCTCCTCCTCCTCCTCTTCTTAATATCACGGAGTACATACTCACTATTTTTGTTAATCTTTTCATATATCTGTGATTTTGGTTCTGTTTTTGTTGTAGTGGCAATGTTGAATCTCTGACAGAAGCGAAAGGCGTCGAAGACACTGTAAGGAATATGAAGCCATTAGATAGGGCGGCGTTGGGGTTTATGTGTAAAGATATAATCGACATGGGGAGGCTGTTGTGGGTTAAGGAACACGGATTGGAGAGTAAGCTTGTCAAATATGTTCCACCAGACATTTCACCTGAAAATCGGTTAATTGTTGCCAAGGCTAACTAATGATCTGCCTAAAGGCGAACTAATAATCGAGAGTGATTATTATCCTAACAGCAAGTGGGATCCGGCAAAGAGTCACGTCGCCATGAAGTAAACGATCATAGGAACAAGCTTTTTTTGAAGAAACAGGATAGTAATCTTAGACTTGTGTGAAGCGACATGCATAATAGATTGCGTTGATTTTTATTTTATATTATTGTTTTAGATTATTTCTTTGTCATTCATTACCTTCATTTCAGATGTTTTTTCATGTCGAATGTTGTTGATTATGATTACTGACATTTTGTCCAGAAAGACAACATACAATTAGGGTGCTGCCGTGTTGGCTTAGAAATTTTATGCTCGATTACTCGATATTTTATACTCGAGGAAGACAACATACGTTTTTTTTGGTCAAACTAGGTCCCGAAATTAAATGTCTTGAAATTCGTGTCATAAATACTCCATGATATAAATACATCAATCTCGTGGTAATAAAATGAGAAAATGATGTTAAATAAATACATTTAGAGGACTTTGAGTACTTTTCGAGTCGTGCTAAAATATAACGAAAAAAGCTATATACTTACTCTAAGTTGTTTTCGATTCTTTGCTAACAATTAATAGTCATTTCCATGCAAATTGGTTGTCGTTTCTAAATGGTTTAAGAAAGCAGCATCATAAACTCAAAAAAATCGTCGAAAATTGTCGAATTTGAAGGACATTATCCAAGTTTTTTGGTCAAATTAGGCCCCGAAATTAAATATCTTTAAATTTGCACCATAATTACTCCATGATATATACATCAAATCTTGGGGTAATAAAATGAGAAAATGATGTTAAATTAAGACATTCTAAGGTCTTATGAGTACTTTTCGAGTCGTGCTAAAATTTAACGAAACAAGCTATATATACTTCACTCTAAGTTGTATTCGATCCTTTGCTAACTATTAATAGTCTTTTCCACGCAAATCGGGCGTAATATATAGCCTAGGAAATAACCCGTAAAAATTTCGGCCATAATTTTTTTGGACTCCAAATATGCAAAAAACGTGATTAATACACTTCAATTTGAGGCGTTTTCGATCGATATTAGTTTATCGCGTAAAGACACCATCAAATGTTTTTTTTGGAGCTAAAATTTTTTGTGTGCGTAATATATAGCCTATTCAATAACCCGTAAAAATTTCGGCCATAATTTTTTTGGACTCCAAATTTGCAAAAAGCGTGAATAATAATACACTTCAATTTGAGGCGTTTTCGATCGATATTAGCTTATCGAGTAAAGACACCATCAAATGTTTTTTTTGGAGCTAAAATTTTTTGTGTGCGTAATATATAGAGCCTATTCAATAACCCGTAAAATTTCGGCCATAATTTTTTTAGACTCCAAATATGCAAAAAACGTGAATAATACACTTCAATTTGAGACGTTTTCGATCGATATTAGTTTGTCGCGTAAAGACACCATCAAATGTTCTTTTTTGGAGCTAAAATTTTTTGTGGACGTAATATATAGCCTAGGAAATAACCCGTAAAAAATTCGGCCATAATTTTTTTAGACTCCAAATTTGCAAAAAACGTGAATAATATACTTCAATTTGAGACGTTTTCGATCGATATTAGTTTGTCGCGTAAAGACACCATCAAATGTTCTTTTTTGGAGCTAAAATTTTTTGTGGACGTAATATATAGCCTAGGAAATAACCCGTAAAAATTTCGGCCATAATTTTTTTAGACTCCAAATTTGCAAAAAACGTGAATAATACACTTCAATTTGAGGCGTTTTCGATCGATATTAGTTTATCACGTAAAGACACCATCAAATGATCTTTTTTGGAGCTAAAATTTTTTGTGGACAGAATATATAGCCTAGGAAATAACCCGTAAAAATTTTGGCCATAATTTTTTTAGACTCCAAATTTGCAAAAAACGTGAATACTACACTTCAATTTGAGGCGTTTTCGATCGATATTAGTTTATCGCATAAATACACCATCAAATGTTCTTTTTTTGAGCTAAAATTTTTTGTGGACGTAATATATAGCCTTGAAAATAACCCGTAAAAATTTCGGCCATAAATTTTTTAGACTCCAAATTTGCAAAAAAACGTGAATAATACACTTCAATTTGAGGCGTTTTCGATCGATATTAGTTTATCGCGTAAAGACACCATCAAATGTTCTTTTTTGGAGCTAAATTTTTTTGTGAGCGTAACATATAGCCTAGGAAATAACCCGTAAAAATTTCTGCCATAATTTTTTTGGACTCCAAATTTGCAAAAAACGTGATTAATACACTTCAAATTGAGGCGTTTTCGATCGATATTAGTTTATCGCGTAAAGACACCATCAAATGTTCTTTTTTGGAGCTAAAATTTTAAGTGTCCGTAATATATAGAGCCTATTCAATAACCCGTAAAAATTTCGGCCATAATTTTTTTAGACTCCAAATTTGCAAAAAACGTGAATAATACACTCCAATTTGAGGCGTTTTCGATCGATATTCGTTTATCGCGTAAAGACACCATCAAATGTTGTTTTTTGGAGCTAAAATTTTTTGTGGGCGTAATATATAGCCTAGGAAATAACCCGTAAAAATTTCGGCCATAATTTTTTTGGACTCCAAATTTGCAAAAAACGTGAATAATATTATACACTTCAATTTGAGGCGTTTTCGATCGATATTAGCTTATCGAGTAAACACACTATCAAATGTTTTTTTTGGAGCTAAAATTTTTTGTGTGCGTAATATATAGCCTATTCAATAACCCGTAAAATTTCGGCCATAATTTTTTTAGACTCCAAATTTGCAAAAAACGTGAATAATACACTTCAATTTGAGACGTTTTCGATCGATATTAGTTTGTCGCGTAAAGACACCATCAAATGTTCTTTTTTGGAGCTAAAATTTTTTGTGAGCGTAACATATAGCCTAGGAAATAACCCGTAAAAATTTCGGCCATAATTTTTTTGGACTCCAAATTTGCAAAAAACGTGATTAATACACTTCAATTTGAGGCGTTTTTGATTGATATTAGCTTATCGAGTAAAGACACCATCAAATACTTTTTTTGGAGCTAAAATTTTTTGTGGGCGTAATATATAGCCTATTCAATAACCCGTAAAAATTTCGGCCATAATTTTTTAAGACTCCAAATTTGCAAAAAACATGAATAATACACTTCAATTTGAGGCGTTTTCGATCGATATTAGTTTATCACGTAAAGACACCATCAAATGATCTTTTCTGGAGCTAAAATTTTTTTGGACGTAATATATAGCCTAGGAAATAACCCGTAAAAATTTCGGCCATAATTTTTTTATACTCCAAATTTGCAAAAAACGTGAATGATAGATACACTTCAATTTGAGGCGTTTTCGATCGATATTAGTTTATCGCGTAAAGACACCATCAAATGTTTTTTTTTGGAGCTAAAATTTTAAGTGTGCGTAATATATAGAGCCTATTCAATAACCCGTAAAAATTTCGGCCATAATTTTTTTGGACTCCAAATTTGCAAAAAAACGTTATTAATAGACTTCAATTTGAGGCGTTTTCGATCGATATTAGTTTATCGCGTAAAGACACCATCAAATGTTCTTTTTTTGAGCTAAAATTTTTTGTGGACGTAATATATAGCTTAGGTAATAACCCGTAAAAATTTCGGCCATAATTTTTTTGGACTCCAAATTTGCAAAAAACGTTATTAATACACTTCAATTTGAGGCGTTTTCGATCGATATTAGTTTATCGCGTAAAGAGACCATCAAATGTTCTTTTTTGGAGCTAAAATTTTTTGTGGACGTAATATATAGCCTAGGAAATAACCCGTAAAAATTTCGGCCATAATTTTTTTGGACTCCAAATTTGCAAAAAACGTGAATGATACACTTCAATTTGAGGCGTTTTCGATCGATATTAGTTTATCGCGTAAAGACACCATCAAATGTTCTTTTTTGGAGCTAAAATTTTAAGTGTGCGTAATATATAGAGCCTATTCAATAACCCGTAAAAATTTCGGCCATAATTTTTTTGGACTCCAAATTTGCAAAAAACGTGATTAATACACTTCAATTTGAGGCGTTTTCGATTGATATTAGCTTATCGAGTAAAGACACCATCAAATACTTTTTTTGGAGCTAAAATTTTTTGTGGGCGTAATATATAGCCTATTCAATAACCCGTAAAAATTTCGGCCATAATTTTTTAAGACTCCAAATTTGCAAAAAACATGAATAATACACTTCAATTTGAGGCGTTTTCGATCGATATTAGTTTATCACGTAAAGACACCATCAAATGATCTTTTCTGGAGCTAAATTTTTTTTGGACGTAATATATAGCCTAGGAAAGAACCCGTAAAAATTTCGGCCATACTTTTTTTTGGACTCCAAATTTGCAAAAAACGTGAATAATACACTTCAATTTGAGGCGTTTTCGATCGGTATTAGTTTATCGCGTAAAGACACCATCAAATGTTCTTTTTTGGAGCTAAAATTTTTTGTGGACGTAATATATAGCCTAGGAAATAACCCGTAAAAATTTCGGCCATAATTTTTTTGGACTCCAAATTTGCAAAAAACGTGAATAATAATACACTTCAATTTGAGGCGTTTTCGATCGATATTAGCTTATCGTGTAAAGACACCATCAAATGTTTTTTTTGGAGCTAAAATTTTTTGTGTGCGTAATATATAGCCTATTCAATAACCCGTAAAAATTTTGGCCATAATTTTATTAGACTCCAAATTTGCAAAAAACGTGAATAATACACTTCAATTTGAGGCATTTTCAATCAATATTAGTTTATTGCGTAAAGAAACCATCAAATGTTCTTTTTTGGAGCTAAACTTTTTTGTGGACGTAATATATAGCCTAGGAAATAACCCGTAAAAATTTCGGCCATACTTTTTTTTGGACTCCAAATTTGCAAAAAACGTGAATAATACACTTCAATTTGAGGCGTTTTCGATCGGTATTAGTTTATCGCGTAAAGACACCATCAAATGTTCTTTTTTGGAGCTAAAATTTTTTGTGGACGTAATATATAGCCTAGGAAATAACCCGTAAAAATTTCGGCCATAATTTTTTTGGACTCCAAATTTGCAAAAAACGTGAATAATAATACACTTCAATTTGAGGCGTTTTCGATTGATATTAGCTTATCGAGTAAAGACACCATCAAATACTTTTTTTGGAGCTAAAATTTTTTGTGTGCTTAATATATAGCCTATTCAATAACCCGTAAAAATTTCGGCCATAATTTTTTTAGACTCCAAATTTGCAAAAAACGTGACTAATACACTTCAATTTGAGGCGTTTTCGATCGATATTAGTTTAGCACGTAAAGACACCATCAAATGATCTTTTTTGGAGCTAAAATTTTTTGTGGACGTAATATATAGCCTAGGAAATAACCCGTAAAAATTTCAGCCATACTTTTTTTTGGACTCCAAATTTGCAAAAAACGTGAATAATACACTTCAATTTGAGGCGTTTTCGATCGATATTAGCTTATCGAGTAAAGACACCATCAAATGTTTTTTTTGGAGCTAAAATTTTTTGTGTAAGTAATATATAGCCTATTCAATAACCCGTAAAAATTTCGGCCATAATTTTTTTGGACTCCAAATTTGCAAAAAACGTGAATAATAATACACTTCAATTTGAGGCGTTTTCGATCGATATTAGCTTATCGTGTAAAGACACCATCAAATGTTTTTTTTGGAGCTAAAATTTTTTGTGTGCGTAATATATAGCCTATTCAATAACCCGTAAAAATTTTGGCCATAATTTTTTTAGACTCCAAATTTGCAAAAAACGTGAATAATAATACACTTCAATTTGAGGCATTTTCAATCAATATTAGTTTATTGCGTAAAGAAACCATCAAATGTTCTTTTTTGGAGCTAAACTTTTTTGTGGACGTAATATATAGCCTAGGAAATAACCCGTAAAAATTTCGGCCATAATTTTTTTGGACTCCAAATTTGCAAAAAACGTGAATAATACACTTCAATTTGAGGCGTTTTCGATCGATATTCGTTTATCGCGTAAAGACACCATCAAATGTTCTTTTTTGGAGCTAAAATTTTTTGTGGGCGTAATATATAGCCTAGGAAATAACCCGTAAAAATTTCGGCCATAATTTTTTTGGACTCCAAATTTGCAAAAAACGTGAATAATAATACACTTCAATTTGAGGCGTTTTCGATCGATATTAGCTTATCGAGTAAAGACACCATCAAATGTTTTTTTTGGAGCTAAAATTTTTTGTGTGCGTAATATATAGCCTATTCAATAACCCGTAAAAATTTCGGCCATAATTTTTTTAGACTCCAAATTTGCAAAAAACGTTATTAATACACTTCAATTTGAGGCGTTTTCGATCGATATTAGTTTATCGCGTAAAGATACCATCAAATATTCTTTTTTGGAGCTAATTTTTTTTGTGAAAGTAATATATAGCCTAGGAAATAACCCGTAAAAATTTCGGCCATAATTTTTTTGGACTCCAAATTTGCAAAAAACTCTAATAATACACTTCAATTTGAGGCGTTTTCGATCGATATTAGTTTATCGCGTAAAGACACCATCAAATGTTCTTTTTTGGAGCTAAAATTTTTTGTGGGCATAATATATAGCCTAGGAAATAACTCGTAAAAATTTCGGCCATAATTTTTTTGGACTCCAAATTTGCAAAAAACATGATTAATACACTTCAATTTGAGGCGTTTTCGATCGATATTAGCTTATCGAGTAAAGACACCATCAAATGTTTTTTTTGGAGCTAAAATTTTTTGTGTGCGTAATATATAGCCTATTCAATAACCCGTAAAAATTTCGGCCATAATTTTTTTAGACTCCAAATTTGCAAAAAACGTGAATAATACACTTCAATTTGAGGCGTTTTCGATCGATATTACTTTATCGCGTAAAGATACCATCAAATGTTCTTTTTTGGAGCTAAAATTTTTTCTAAAAGTAATATATAGCCTACGAAATAACCCATAAAAATTTCGGCCATAATTTTTTTGGACTCCAAATTTGCAAAAAACTCTAATAATACACTTCAATTTGAGGCGTTTTCGATCGATATTAGTTTATCGCGTAAAGACACTATCAAATGTTCTTTTTTGGAGCTAAAATTTTTTGTGGGCATAACATATAGCCTAGGAAATAACCCGTAAAAATTTCGGCCATAATTTTTTGGACTCCAAATTTGCAAAAAACGTGAATAATACACTTCAATTTGAGGCGTTTTCGATCGATATTAGCTTATCGAGTAAAGACACCATCAAATTTTTTTTTTGGAGCTAAAATTTTTTGTGTGCGTAATATATAGCCTATTCAATAACCCGTAAAAATTCCGGCCATAATTTTTTTGGACTCCAAATTTGCAAAAAACGTGATTAATACACTTCAATTTGAGGTGTTTTCGATCGATATTAGTTTATCGCGTAAAGACACCATCAAATGTTCTTTTTTGGAGCTAACATTTTTTTTGGGCATAATATATAGCCTAGGAAATAACTCGTAAAAATTTCGGCCATAATTTTTTTGGACTCCAAATTTGCAAAAAACGTGAATAATACACTTAAATTTGAGGCGTTTTCGATCGATATTAGCTTATTGAGTAAAGACACCATCAAATGTTTTTTTTGGAGCTAAAATTTTTTGTGTGCGTAATATATAGCCTATTCAATAACCCGTAAAAATTTCGGCCATAATTTTTTTAGACTCCAAATTTGTAAAAAACGTTATTAATACACTTCAATTTGAGGCGTTTTCGATCGATATTAGTTTATCGCGTAAAGATACCATCAAATGTTCTTTTTGGAGCTAAAATTTTTTGTGAAAGTAATATATAGCCTAGGAAATAACCCGTAAAAATTTCGGCCATAATTTTTTTGGACTCCAAATTTGCAAAAAAACTCTATTAATACACTTCAATTTGAGGCGTTTTCGATCGATATTAGTTTATCGCGTGAAGACACCATCAAATGTTCTTTTTTGGAGTTAAAATTTTTTGTGGGCATAACATATATCCAAGGAAATAATCCGTAAAAATTTCGGCCATAATTTTTTTGGACTCCAAATTTGCAAAAAACGTGATTAATACACTTCAATTTGAGGCGTTTTCGATCGATATTAGTTTATCGCGTGAAGACACCATCAAATGTTCTTTTTTGGAGTTAAAATTTTTTGTGGGCATAATATATAGCCTAGGAAATAACCCGTAAAAATTTTGGCCATAATTTTTTTGGACTCCAAATTTGCAAAAAACGTGAATAATACACTTCAATTTGAGGCGTTTTCGATCGATATTAGCTTATCGAGTAAAGACACCATCAAATGTTTTTTTTGGAGCTAAAATTTTAAGTGTAAGTAATATATAGCCTATTCAATAACCCGTAAAAATTTTGGCCATAATTTCTTTAGACTCCAAATTTGCAAAAAACGTGAATAATACACTTCAATTTGAGGCGTTTTCGATCGATATTAGTTTATCGCGTAAAGACACCATCAAAGGTTCTTTTTTGGAGCTAAAATTTTTTGTGGGCATAATATATAGCCTAGGAAATAACCCGTAAAAATTTCGGCCATAATTTTTTTGGACTCCAAATTTGCAAAAAACGTGAATAATACACTTCAATTTGAGGCGTTTTCGATCGATATTCGTTTATCGCGTAAAGACACCATCAAATGTTCTTTTTTGGAGCTAAAATTTTTTGTGGGCGTAATATATAGCCTAGGAAATAACCCGTAAAAATTTCGGCCATAATTTTTTTGGACTCCAAATTTGCAAAAAACGTGAATAATAATACACTTCAATTTGAGGCGTTTTCGATCGATATTAGTTTATCGCGTAAAGACACCGTCAAATGTTGTTTTTGGAGCTAAAATTTTTTGTGGGCGTAATATATAGCCTAGGAAATAACCCGTAAAAATTTCGGCCATAATTTTTTTAGACTCCAAATTTGCAAAAAACGTGAACAATACACTTCAATTTGAGGCGTTTTCGATCGATATTAGTTTATCGCGTAAAGACACCATCAAATGTTCTTTTTTTGAGCTAAAATTTTTTGTGGACGTAATATATAGCCTAGGAAATAACCTGTAAAAATTTCGGCCATAATTTTTTTAGACTCCAAATTTGCAAAAAACGTTATTAATACACTTCAATTTGAGGCGTTTTCGATCGATATTAGTTTATCGCGTAAAGACACCATCAAAGGTTCTTTTTTGGAGCTAAAATTTTTTGTGGGCGTAATATATAGAGCCTATTCAATAACCCGTAAAAATTTCGGCCATAATTTTTTTAGACTCCGAATTTGCAAAAAACGTGAATAATACACTTCAATTTGCGGCGTTATCGAACGATATTAGTTTATCGCGTAAGGACACCATCAAAGGTTCTTTTTTGGAGCTAAAATTTTTTGTGGGCGTAATATATAGCCTAGGAAATAACCCGTAAAAATCTCGGCCATAATTTTTTTGGACTCCAAATTTGCAAAAAACGTGATTAAATTGAAGCGTTTTCGATCGATATTAGTTTATCGCGTAAAGACACCATCAAATGTTCTTTTTTGGAGCTAAAATTTTTTGTGTGCGTAATATAAAGAGCCTAGGAAATAACCCGTAAAAATTTCGGCCATAATTTTTTTAGACTCCAAATTTGCAAAAAACGTGAATAATACACTTCAATTTGAGGCGTTTTCAATCGATATTAGTTTATCGCGTAGAAACACCATCAAATGTTTTTTTTTGGAGCTAAAAGTTTTTGTGTGCGTAATATATAGAGCCTATTCAATAACCCGTAAAAATTTCGGCCATAATTTTTTTAGACTCCAAATTTGAAAAAAAAACGGGAATAATACATTTCAATTTGAGGCGTTTTCGATCGATATTAGTTTATCGCGTAAAGACACCATCAAATGTTCTTTTTTGGAGCTAAAATTTTTTGTGGGCGTAATATATAGCCTAGGAAATAACCCGTAAAAATTTCGGCCATAATTTTTCTGGACTCCAAATTTGCAAAAAAACGTGATTAATACACTTCAATTTGAGGCGTTTTCGATCGATATTAGTTTATCGCGTAAGGACACCAAAAAATGTTTTTTTTGGAGCTAAAATTTTTTGTGGGCATAATATATAGCCTATTCAATAACCCGTAAAAATTTCGGCCATAATTTTTTTAGACTCCAAATTTGCAAAAAACGTGAATAATACACTTCAATTTGAGGCGTTTTCGATTGATATTAGTTTATTGCGCAAAGACATCATCAAATGTTCTTTTTTGGAGCTAAAATTTTTTTTGTGCGTAATATATTGCTTATTCAATAACCCGTAAAAATCAACAGTTGATTTATGCCCGTCTACTACACACGGTCTCAATAGCATTCAACCCCCAGGATTACACGCTGTTACTCCAGTGTAGGTGGAAAAACAAATGAATACCGCCTAGAACGTTGACAAATTTTTTTAAAGAGAATGTAGAAGAAGGGAAAGATGATTTTGATTATTATTGTGTGTCTAAATGATGGTTTGGGAGGTGGTATATATAGTGGTGTGGTAGTTAGTAACAACCACTATATGACCAACCAAAAACAAGGTGGTGTGGTAGGTAGTACCAACCATTAAACCAACCAACCAAAATCGAGGCAACTACCTACCACCTCTTACCTAAGAAATGCTTCTTTTGAAACAACTATTCAAAAATCACACATGTACACTCCATCAGTCATGTACTTTAATTTTAGGGAGATGAGTAGCTCACTGCAGTGTAGTGTATCAGCTGCTCCTTATCTTATCATGTTGTCTGTATATATGGTGATTATTGCTTATATATATATATATATATATATATATATATATATATATATATATATAGGGAATGTTTTCGGGGCTAGCTATGACAATCAATGTGTAGACGAGATTATACGTTTATCGGAGGGTAAGTAAATGAAGAAGGATTTAGATCGACAGCTTGAAGTTAACTTGTTTTGAAGTAGTAAAGTTTTTTTTGGAAGTTGTCCCTGAGCTTAGGCATAAAGAGCGGCACATACGAGCTAATAATAAGTAGAGGATTATCGTGTATTAATTGGACGTGTACTGCCGTGACGTAATAGGATTTAATTGTGCGATTGCTCGTGATCTAAAATTATACTCCACTCTTCAACGTTTCTTGCAAGTTGTACTTAACAATCTTGTTTCATCATTATTGGTGAGGAGTAGTTTAATAAAACGTAGGAAATGAGGTAGGATGGATCCAAATCATAGTGTAACAAATTAAGTGGAGGAAAAGATTAGTCGGAATAATAGTATAGTGAGTTAGTACTTAAGGTACAAATGATACCATACTTAGTTGTTGGTCCAAAACAAATGAAACCTCTGTCTTCCTTGTAAGTCTCTTGAATTATTATATATATATTATCATCTCCCAATTTCAATACAGATTAATATTATTCTAATATTCTTCCTTTTCTTCTTCAAAAAAGAAAATAATAATGGAAAGTTTGATAATAGGAGGAGGAGGAGGAGGAGGAGAAAGCTTAAAGTACGTATGATTATTATTTAAGAGATAATCAGTACTCATCATCATCATCATCATCATCATCATCATCATGTGGGTTTATGGAGTTATTAGGTATGCAAGATCATATGATGATGATGATGATGATTAGTAACAGTCACACTACTACTACTACTACTCCATCCTCTTTGTTTGATAGGGTCATCATCAATGGTTATTATGATAATACTAATACTAATAATGATGATGAGCCTGAGCCTGAGCCTGCAACACCCAATAACTCCTCTTCATCCATCATTTCATGTGCATCTCATCGTCAACTAACCCTTTTTCCATATGTATGTATGTTCCATCTTTTTCCTCATCATTATTTATTATTTAATTAATTAATATCCATGCATGCATGCTTAATGCTTTATTATATCCGGAGTAGTATATATATACTCATAATTAGTGAAAGAAAGAAAGAAATTAGAATCAAACTTTTGAGGGAGGGAGGGAGGGAGGGAGGTTCATCAGATTTCTAAGAGACATTTGAGAAGAGGTTAAAAGCTAAAATGGGTAGTTTTTAGGTTGTAAGAGTATGTATTAAGGACATAGTAGTATGTATATCTAGAATGATACTTGTCGATTTCTATATCCGTCACAAATTTATAATACTATATCATTTTATACTTTCAATCGATTTTTCTTTAATTTATGAATGCTACTGTAATATTTTGGTTTGGATTTATGTTGAGATTTGTTGGTCCCAATGCAATATTTTAATTTTAATGGTAGTAATGGAAAATATATATGCTAAGTTAATGAATTGATGCTTTGTACTGTGTCGATCGTTGGTTTTATATACGAGTACTTTGTACTACTACTGTATGTTTTTTGTGAGTTGTTCTCATTCTCTGAGGAAAGTAACTTCCAAATAGGGTGGTGTTAAAAAAGAGGGACAAAACACAAAACAACAATTAGACAACAGAGAAGTAGAGAAGCAAGAGTTGCATTCATGACAAGAAGTGAAGTTGATCATCTGATCTTGAGGATGGTTATCGTTGGAGAAAGTACCCTTTCCCAGGTACCATTACTCCTACCTTACATTCATATGATAATGCATCCTCTCCTCCATCCCAATATATATCAAAGTTTCCACTTTTATTCAAATCCTCCATCTTTATACATACATACAGGAGTTACTACCGGTGCACGAGTGGACGGAGGATGTAACGTAAAGAAGAGAGTGGAGAGGTCATACAACGATCCTTCCATAGTTATAACTACATACGAAGGCCAACACACTCACTCCTCGACCACCGCCACGCTGCCTGTGCAGTTCGACTCCTCGTTCCTCAATTCACCAATTTATTTACTCCCTTTCTGGCTTCACCTGCTCACAGCAGACCCATTATTACTAGTAGTACTGCTGCTGCTGGTGTTGCTTCAGTTCATCCTTGTTTGCTTGCTCACAATAATAGTAATGGACTGCTTCAAGATATTGTTCCTGCTGCTGTCATCAAGGATGAAGATCATCATTAGGCCAGGTAGTTACCATAATTATTAACTTCATTGACCATTTTCGCTAATTAATCATATCATATGAGGGAAAACACGGTCAAGGCCAGGGAATTACTCTATTTTTTCTTCTTAGTCATTTGTTTACCATTTTTACGATAATAGTACTAGTATAGTTGAGATCGAGGGCACACAAGCTTTCGGCTTCACGTAGTTTGTCATGACTTAAAGAGGGAATTCACCTTAATTGTTGCATGGGTGAAAAAGCGATCCACCGTCACGTTTCATGATGAAATTTGTACAATAGTACAGTTATGATGCTTATAATTTGAGTTTGAATTCTATCAGTATCAAAAGCATTAGGGATATGCATAGGGAATTAGGGAATATGAACGTAATGTACATAAATATCTTCGTTAGAAATCACCGTACGTTTTCATCAAAAGTTCAGCGTCCTCTTCAATTACACTACTTTACAATATATTCTACGACAATATGACATGTATAAAACTTGTCCCGACAGCTTTATATCAACATACACAAGCATAAACAAAAAGATTGTTTAAATGAATCAAGTGGGCCGTGTCAATTTCAACTTTATAAAAAGTTGGTTCATAAATTTGGTAACATGAGAACAGATGATGAACTACTAGAAATACAGGTGAATTAAACTAAAATCGATTATGTAAGAAAAGCAGCAGCAATGCAACTGCATCCGATGTAATTGCATCATCAAAAGCTCGAGTCTTTGGATTAGTTAGCCAATTATAACAAAATGTAAAGACAGCAAGAGGGAAGGTTAGAGTGTGTACCAAATTTGTTCTTCTGGTGTATAGAGCAGTACATATAACAGGTAAAGAAATCATCTTTTTCCCGCGATGACTGGCTGATGGTACAGATAACAGGTTATAAAGAAATGATCTTTTTCCCTTGACGGCTGTCTGACAGTACAGATAGATGGTAAAGAAATGAACTTTTTCCCTCGATGACTGGCTGACAGTACAGATAACAGGTAAAGAAATCATCTTTTTCCCTCGACGACTGGCTGACAGTACAGATAACAGGTAAAGAAATGATCTTTTTCCCTCGACGACTGTCTGATAGTACAGATAAATGGTAAAGAAATGAATTTTTTCCCTCGATGACTGGCTGACAGTACAGATAACAGGTAAAGAGATGATCTTTTTCCCTCGACGACTGGCTGATAGTACACAGAACAGATAAACATTGAAGTGGTATTGATCATTGGTATACAATAGATGAATAGAATTCAACTTTCTAAAAACAAATTCAGCCCTTGAATTAAAGTCAGATGGCAAAAAAAAATCATGAAATTGTCGAGTGATAATTCTACATATATAACTACTCCGTATGTCGAAGCTACTCTTACAGTTGAACCAATTTTGGTATAACAGAGAGGATATCTAACCCTTGTAAGCTCTAGTCCTATTATATGTGTGCGCAAGTTGATGTTGATGTTAATGTTGATGCATTGAGGATATCTAGTTCATGATTTTCCTGGATTAAGATAGCCAAGATATAATCTTCTTATGTAAATTTGCAACAAAATCCGATTCCTGCGCATTTTTGCTAATCTGCAAAAGTTGTTAACAATGCATTCTAAAGTTAAGAGATTAAATCATATATACTGTATTTATGCAGCATGTACTGAACCTTAACTTAGTTTGAGGCGGTCTCTCTATGCAAACTCATTCGTCATAAAGGAGATGGACTACATACTGCATACCTGAATATGAATATGAAAACAGGATCTATGTTGTGATGCGCATAAAGAAGAGGCGCCTAAAACCATGATGCGTCCGCCTTGATCAGTTTCTTCTAATTTGTCGATTAGAGTTGTCAAGACACCGACTTTATCCTTGTCTTCGCATATCTGAAGAATGAATTCATCGTCATTGACTTGATTTATGGAAACAGTAAGTGTGGTGCTGCTGTTGTTGTTATGGGGTTGATCATCATCTTCAGCCTGCTGCTGCTGCTGCTGCTGCTGCTGCTTGTTTTGTATGACTGAGAGCATGTTGTCCTTTTCGAGTGTTAGCTTGTCGATATCTGTTTGAAGCTCAGGGATGTACTCAAGAGCTCTATCTATTACATAGGGTGCACTCCACCTCTTCTGCAATTTCATAGTTCAGGCATTGCATTATATTACTACTGTCTACATAGTACTAGAGTATGCATGCGAGGAGTATTGTATTGATCGAAATGGGGCAATCATCTAAAATCGGAGGGAGGTAGTTACCTTAGGTCTACGAGATTGGGGAAGCAAGGCGCGAAGAGCGAGGAAAGTATCATTAAGTTTCATCCTTCTAACTCTTTCCTTAGCATTATGGTTAAGTTTCTTATTATTAGTACTACATGACCCTTCTCCACCCTCCAAATTTAAATTATTTGCTGCTCTCACTTGATAATCATCCATCATCGTTGTCGTCTTTGTCGTTGTCGTTGTCGTTGTTACAGGAGGATCATCATGTAGTGTTTCTTCAAGATGATTATCATCTAAAAACATGCTCAAATAATCTTGATCAAACTGTGAAATGGGGAGTGAACTAATACATGGAAGAATATGATCATCCTCATCTTGGGTGATTTGATTTGTAATAAAAGCTTCAATTGGGAATGAGAAGTCATCATCACTATGAAAAGGGTTTTGATCATCAAATGGAGGGTTTGACATGGAAACTAACCTATATATTCTACCCTATTTACAATTAGGGCTCTAAAATTAGGTTAACATTGGGTTTTTGAAACTAATTTAAGACAGAAAGAAACAAAATTTAATAAGTTGACAAAAAAAAATCATGAACTTGTATCATTCGAAGGTTAACATCATCATGGATATATATACATAATGGATCACCTTTGAACTAAAAGATAACATTAAAAAGTGATATTCATAAACAGAGTAGGCCAGAGGATTCGCTGAATATCATTATTGGACGGACCGATAATACAATAACATTTTCTCATCTAAATTCGAATGTCAACGTAATTCTGAATTTATATATTATGGACAACCGTTCAACTAAAAGATAAACAACTCATTAAAAAGACAAAGTCAGATTGTTGTCAAGTGGAACATATAATTCAATATTATTAAAGTCGGAAGTATATGAAGGGATTAATGAATTCATGAATTGGTTGTTAGACATATATATAGCTAGTACTAGTATGTAGGCCGGAGTACCTTGTAGCAACCAAAATCCATTTGTATAGGAGTTTTGGAGGTATTGGTAAAGAGATGGAGGAGCTTGAGCTTTATTTACCTTGCTTATTGTCAGCAGCTGCTCAATCTTGATATATGAGTTGGTAGAATGTTGAAAACTTTGATGTAGTGTTAGTCTGTTAATAGATGGGAGTGAAGAAACAAGGTAGTAAAAAAAAGGGGTGTTGTACTATGTGTATGTGTGAGTAGTTGTAGTACGAGTACTACATACTTAATGTACTTTAGGCAGTAGTACAAGTACAATCAAGGGGAGGAGGGAGTGCAGTTGGGCCAGTTAGTTAATTACTCAAAATGGAAAAGGTCCTAGAGAGAGAATAATAATGGAATGATAATTGAGATGATTAATCAAGTGATTAGAGACACACGATATGTTTATGTTTATGTTTAGTGAGTACAAACTTGCTAGTACAACATTCTTGGCATGCAAGTACAACCAAAGACCACCCGGTTAAAACGAAACTAGTCAAGTTACTACTACCAAGGTAATTACAGTAATAGTTACGAATATGGCTCGTCATACAATTCTTTTGTGTAGTTAAATGACGATATTATTAAATTATGTACTACAAAATTCGAACCTGATCCAAACCCGATCCAAATGATTCTTTGGGCCCATGCCAATCCAGAAAAAGTGGATTGGACGGAAGCAGGCCTACTACATGGTGGTTGATGCTTGGGCCGTGCGTTTCAACAGAACGAAGCCCGGTAGTGACGAAATCAGAGAAGATAAACAAACAAACAATAAGGAAACTTGTATGCCCTCCCTCCTACTTCCCCCTTCATCTCCAGAAAATTGACCTATACGGAACAAACATAGCATAATCTCTACTCTTTCTCTCAAATTCTCAATTACAATTACAATTCATCCTTGTAATCCAAAGTTTCAATCTTTTCGGTAGGTTTCTTCTCTTCCCCCCCTTTTTTTTCTTGTTTTTTGTGTGATAATTTTGGTCATAGATTTCGTAATTCTGAGCTGTTCTATCATGTGGGCTTTCTTCAATTTGATTGAATTTTGAAGCAGGAGAATTTCTGCATAAAAAAGGTCCATACTTTAGTGTTAATTCTGCATAAAAATCATTCCTTTTGATCTTAAAAATCTGGCTGTGTCGTTTGTTTCATGGATATTGAGGTGGAATTTAGTTTTACTGATGTTAGGTATGAAACCGAGTTCGTAGTGATCTTCTCATTTGATTAAAATATACCATACCTCTGTACCTCACATGGAATGTACTCTCTCCGTTCACTATCTTTTGCCCCGTTTCATTAAATACTCCTCACAAATAATGATCTTCTTGTTTTATCTATGTATTAATTCATCAGGAATAGTTTGTCGATGGGTGAGACGGGGAAGCGGTCCTGGCAACAAAAGGACAACAATGGGAAAGGGAGTAACAAGAATCAGAGGAGACGGGTTGAGAAGGAGGAAAAGGGTGGGGATGAGTTAGTAGCTTACAGGATATTATGTCCTCATACTGTTATCGGCAGTGTCATTGGTAAAGCCGGAAAAATCATTAATTCAATACGACAGGAGAGTAGAGCTAAGGTTAAGGTAGTGGATCCTTTTCCTGCTTCAAAAGATAGGGTTATTACGATTTACTGTTATGTCAACGACAAAGTTGTTCTTGATGTCGATGGGGAGTATAACGAGACAGCCCCGCTGTGCCCTGCTCAAAATGCGCTTCTCAGGATGCATGCCGCCATTTCCAATGCAGTGGCAACGGGGGGTGACTCTGAGAAGAAACAAAGAGAATGCACCCTTCTTGTACCGGCTAGTCAGTCTGCCAACATCATTGGTAAGTCTGGGGCCACTATAAAAAAGCTGAGAAGCAAGACCCGGTGTAGCGTCAAGGTCGTTCCTAAAGATGTTACTGACCCAACTCAAGCGTGTGCTTTGGACTTCGACAACTTTGTTCAGGTCATTATACAATACTAATCTGGTTGATTGTCTTGCGTATTTCTTCCTGTGTGGAAGTTTTGTAATATCTGAATCGTTTGTGCAGATCACTGGCGATGCTGATGGTGTAAAGAAAGCACTTTTTGCTGTTTCTGCTATCATATATAAATTTGCAGCTAAGGAAGAGATTCCACTGGACACTAATGTGCCGGAGATGCCGCCAAGTATCATCATACCTGCCGATTTACCTATGTTCCCTGCCGGTGGATTTTATACCGGAGGTGATCCTATGGTCCCTTCTAGGTCTGCGCCGTCTATGATGGATGCTCATGCTTCAGATGTTCCACATTCGGGCTATGGAGAGGCAGGAAGCATGTGGCCTGTCGTCGTCCCCAATTATGGTGGGTCCTCTCAGTCAGAAGAGTTGATTATACGGGTGCTATGTCCGTCTGATATCATTGGACGTGTTATTGGAAGAAGTGGGAGCACTATTAAGACCTTAAGACAGGCTAGTGGTACACATATTGCGGTTGATGATTCCAAGCCAACTAAAACTAAGTACAATGGATGTGTGATTACCGTGACTTCGACTGAGGTATATAATTTCTCTTCTTTAGTGTGTAGTAAGGATGATTGAAATCCTTTCTCTCTGTCTCACCGTGCTCTTGATTTCTACGCTTCTTTCAGTCGTTGGATGATGTGCAGTCAAAGGCAGTAGAAGCTGTTCTTTTGCTTCAAGAAAAGATCAATGAAGATGATGAAAATGTTACCATTTGTCTCCTAATTCCGTCTAGGAATATTGGATGCATAATAGGAAAGAGTGGCTCAATTATCAATGAGATACGGAAACGATCAAGGGCTGATATCCGGATTTCAAAAGGCGAGAAGACAAAGAGTGCTGATGATGAAAATGTAGAGGTGCGAATCTGCTATCTTTAACGTATTGCATTGTATTGAATCTCAGTTTTGGTAACTGTTGCGGTAATGACCCGTGTGCTTTTTGATTTTGTATGAATTGCCACTTTGTGCATTCTTCTGATCTCAGGTATCTGGAGATGTTAAAAATGTTCGAGATGCACTTATTCAAATTGTTCTGAGACTCCGTGATGATGCACTGAATGACAAGGATGTCAGGACTAATTCTTCAGTTCCTGCTGATAATTTATACTCCAGTGGTGGTGGATTTTCAGTTCCCCGTACTCTTCATCAATCTGTTCCGTCTGCAAATCATTTGGGATATCAACCGAGAACTGAGCCGGCACCTGCTGTTGGTGGCATGTTGTCATCATCAAATGACTATCACAAATATGGATCTTTGTCGGTATGTTGGTATCAGTTGGACGTTTATTCAGTTTTCGGGTTTAAATTCTTATTCGAAATGTGTGTGCAGATCTGAACTTATACAACCTGGACACAGTTTGTTATTTGACCGGTTTTCACTTGGTTCAAATTTTTCAGATGGTGGATGACCCTTATATACCTTCATATTCATCCAAGCATTATGGAGGAAGGTATGCATGATATCTATCCTTTATACTCGTATTCGTTAAGCAGTAATTTTTCACTGTTTCTCCTGCTGTCTAATAAGTCTGGTTATATTGTTGGTTTTCTGTGCGATTGAGCAGACCGCAACCATCCTCGACCCTTGAAATGTTGATTCCTGCGAATGCAGTTGGTAAAGTGATGGGAAAAAATGGTTCTAATATTCTCAATATTCGCCAGGCATGTTCTGATTTCTTCTCCCTCTCCCTCCCCATATTTTTTCTTGATACAAGTGCATTAAACTATGTACTGGGTGGATATCTGAGGAAAAGTTTGTATTTTTCCATCGGCTTTCAACTATGAGAACATAAATTATTATGGTATTCTTGTTTTCTTCTGTTTTCCAGATATCCGGCGCTATTGTAGAGATGTCTGAGATGACAACTTCCCGTGGTGATCGTGTGGCATATATATCTGGTACTTCAGAGCAGAAGCGTTCTGCTGAAAACTTGATCCAAGCATTCATCATGGCAACTTAGCTTTTCAGGTTGTTCCCTCTTAGGAAAGGTGAAAACTGACAGGCCTCCTCTCTTTCATGATATTCACTTTGTATTTTCCCTAGGCTTACTTGAAGAGTCGTGCTTTTCTGCCAGTTAATATGCCTTAGAGTGAGAAGGGGAATCAAGATCTTACCTGAAGATTTATGCATGGATTGATGAAGTGGGGATTAAGTTTCACTGTCACAATCTATTCATCATCTGCTGGTTGTCTTAGGGCTTAATAGGATCTCTCTTTCCTTGACGATCTACATTCTCGCAGCTGCTTCCATTTGACTTTGTGGTTTCCGTTCTCAGTTTCAGTTTCTCTTGGAGGACATAATAATCATTTTAATCGAATTCCTGTTTTGTGTTATAAAAAACCATCTATTTTCCTTCCGTCCCTCATCTACTGCTTCATAGTCTGTTTGCGTCAATACCATCATGATGCTCATACGGAAGTGATGCATCTGGCCCTCCTTTTAAGTTCTTCCATGCATGTCGCCTTTCAGCTGTCATTTACATGATAAATCAGCTTAAAAATTGGCTTGCAGCTCTCAAGGCTTGAAGTGAGCAAATGGTATTATCAGGGAATAAACTCCCCTTTCTATTCTATTCTATTCTATTCGTGAGATATCATGGGTTATACATTGTTTCCTGTGTAGCATCTTTGTTATTTCCCACCTGCACTGTTTTGAAATTCTGAAATAATCTTTGTTCTACGTGCCTTTAAGATGATTGATTTTGGAAACTTCTTCTGATATCTTTTTTGTGTATGTTGCCAAATATTCTCTGCACCGTCGTGTTTTGCACCGATTTTGAGCCTTCTTGCCCTACTGCACCTTTGACAGAAAATCTTGGACTCTTACCCTCTTTTCTTGAAATGATATTCTGATATGCTGTAGTAGATCCAAACGGCCATTCAAATTTCAAACCATAGTTTGTGGTTTGTCGCACCTTCTGGCTTCATAAATGGGTTTGGATGCTTCATACCAAATCCGAGCCTTCTTGACCTACTGTTCTTGAAATGATATTCTAATATGGTGTAGTAGATCTAAATGGCAATTCAAATCGTAGTTTTCGGTTTGTCACACATCTTGGCTTCAAAAATGTATTTTGATCATTATCTAGGCAGATCAGTAGGAGCCCTTCTCTCTCTTTGTTTGGTTTAGGTTTCCGTTTGAGTACTCCATTTTCTCCTCTCTTAGCAAGAACAAGAGTTATTTCTAGTGCTAAGAGATCTCTTACTCTAAACCATAAGGTTGAGGGTTTGATTTTTACCCGCAATACAATGCTGTCATTCGAACCAGGGAAAAAATCTCCTCTGTTAGCATGGATCCCTAGATATTATAGACGCCCGACTCCTTTTTCTCTTGGGTTTTTCCCCTTATCAAGTCCATACCTTTGGGTTTATTAACTTAAAATTATACTTGAATGGACCTGAAGTAGCAATCCATGTCCTGTTAGATATCAAAGTGATTTGAGGGAATGGAAGATTTTAATTTTCTGCTAACAGATCATTCAATTGTCTACCAACTCTAGTCTACTCTACTTGTAGGATAGACAGTGAAGAGTAGTAACTAGTAAGTAGTAGCATCCTTTCTTAGGTTATCTAAATGGAGTTAGCGGGATTGGACCACAGGGAATATGGATGTCGCCATTTTTTCTCCCACAAGTCTAATAGAAAATCCTTCCTTCATACTGTAGAAAAGTTGTTGGGACCTAAGTTTATAATGGTGACTTGGTGAGATGAAGGTGCATGGCAATTAGAGATAGTAGGAATTATATGTTTGTAGCATGAATTTTGAGGTTCATTTACCCTTGGGAATTGTTCCCCATCTCGAGTCTGCTTGCTTGTGGTTGTTTTGAAGTTGGGGGGAATGCTGTGGTGTCATTCCGACTAGCTATCCGGAACAGTGAACAGTAGGCTCTGTCATGTAAATTATACTCTGTAGCATCTAGCAGGAACAGCAAGCATGTAAATTGTCCTCTGAACAGTGAACAGTAGGATCTGGCATACCTCTTGTATTCTAGGGGTACCCTTTCGTCTATCTTTCTACAAACTAGTAGGAGTATTCTACTCTCGCACACGTGTTAGCCATTTCTGGGTAACTTAGTTGTGTAGCTTATCTATGATAATATAATAGGTTGGTTGAGTAGTAGCTCACTTTGGTCTGTTTCTCCGTAAACTACTCATCTACTCCCATCACAGACGGGTTATCCTGTAGTTAGTGAAGCACGGTGTTGGAAGGAAAGGTAGGTAGCGTAGGATGTATTACTTGCGGAGCGCTGAAGGAAGATGGATTAGATAGGGGGTGTTTGTTATAGTTAGAAGATGTGTATTTTTGATTCATTAATTGATTTGACAAAGAGAAAGCTCAAATGTAAAGAGGTAGCCTAAGAGTAGTACAGTAGTACAGTAGTACGTAGTTTATAGCCAACAAACATGGAGTATTTGTTTATTATTTGAGTTGGAATGCCAATGTTACAGAATGATACTGTATGATTGTTTGGAGAGAATTGTTGGATACAGAGTATAGTATAGAATGTACTCTGTTTTAGTTGTCGAATTTGAGTGCTCCAAAGTCGCTTTAAAATCGTTTGAATTACGGATGCTAATATCTGAATTTGAAGGGGAGTACAACTACTCTGTAGTCTGTAAAGACAATGAGTTAGATTATGAGTACTATGTTTCGTTGGTAAAAGGGGGTGACCTCTGCTCTGATCATAAACCCACCCACGGCATTATATCAATTGATTGATTGACATTGTATAACCAAAACAAGCAGCAGGAGGTTGGGTTTTAAACGAAGAAGAAAAACGTGGCCAAGTTAAACAAGTTTGTTGAGCATTTTGTGTCAATTCTCAAAGCAAAGCCATGAGCGAGTTTATATATTGTGTGAAACCATGGCGCTTTTGTATAGAAACATAAACGATGGCTTTTGATATGGAGTAGTAATAAAAAAGGTGGTCAAATATGTGGGCCTTGAACGGCAGATGAGATGAGATGAGATGCCCCCCACGTTTATGCGCATAATAAACAAATACAGTATACTGTAAATATATTTATCCTCGGATCTTTGTCTTCTTGTCTGGTTGTTTTTATACTACTACTCACAGTATACCACATTGGTCGGACCAAATTACCGTTTTTGCTGGTTTTAGTCGGTGACAGTGTAGCTGCGACTACATTGAACGAAACAACCTTAGCTTTAATTGTATTGGTAAACATACGACTATACGAGTAGCTTGTAACTACTGAGTACATACAATGATAAGTCGTCAAGTTTATTCGTTTTAAAGTTAAATCAAGAAGTCTCGAGTTGATTCTACTCAGCTTGACACCCATAAAAACTACTCTGTACTGTATAGCGTTTGTTTATGCATTAAACCTGTGTGAGTTAATTTGAAAGCACATTGATGGTTTATGAGTAGTGTTGTGCCTGCCTGCCTGCCGTCCAAAACAGAGGAAATATTAAACCCGGTTGAACATTGAACATGCAGATGTTGACTCGTCAAGAGGAATAGGGAGTGGTGATCTGAATAAACAAAGGATAATGTATGTATATGTAGTAACAGTGACACGTTTAGTTGGAGGCATGTTATGTTTTATAGACAAAAGACAAAAGCGAGTGCAATGTTTGTTGATGAAATACTGTACGTCACAGTCACCAAAGTCGTCATAGCAACTCATACATACATACATACATACATACATACGCGCTGTTAGCTGTAGAGTATATATACATACATACATAGGATGGAGTTGATATATAATGAAGAGACTACTGTAACTCTGTAAGTAAGTAGTAAATCACGCATCACCTGAGCTTAATGCATGCTTATAGCTTGCATTCACATATATATATATATACAGCTGACACAACAGCAACATACAATACCAAACTAAACTTGGAAAATTTTACTTTGTCGTCCAATCATCAATTCTCATTATTAATCCTTGATTTCAGGAGTATATATTTGGAATATCTACTTTTCCTCATCTTCTCTTCTCTCTCGTCTAATCCCTCATCATCATCATCATCATCATCATCCTCCTCATCCTGATCATCTGGGGTTTTATTCCCTGCATGCAATGCAATGCATTCATGCTCATGCTCTCTCTTCAGGGTAATTAAGCTTCCTCCTTTCTCTTTTTTACCCCCTTATTCACCCTCATATGCATATATAGGCGGGCGGGCGGGCGAATCTAGAACTAAATTTTTGGGTTGCGGCCTTTACCTTTTCATATTTACGAATTTTTATCATGTTATGATTTTCATCATACTTTCTGCATTGATTTCTCCTCCAATCATGCATATATTAATATGATTCTTTATATCTTTCAAAGATTACAACTTTTTTTGTATAGACATACATGAGATTGTACGTGTTACTTATATGATTGTTTTGTTTCGATTCTGTTGCAGACTTGCAGGTGCAGGGGTTTTTCCAGATTATTCATGACCTAAGTAGTCAACAAACAAACGAAACCAAAAGAGGAGGAAGAATAATATAGAGACACCATTTTTATTTATATTGAATAGTACAATGATGTAGTTGGACTGGATGACATGTTCTAGACTCATCTAATCGAATCGACTTTCTTGGATTACCTAATGGCTTCTGAGTTACAAGAGTTGTTGATTGACCTTGAATGTGGGCCCCCTAGCTTACAAGAGGCGGCCACTAAAACGGGGAGGCAGACATGGATAATGAGTGTTGGAACCGATACTCATACTGACGCGACTCTGGATGTCTCAAATATGAGCAATGTAGTGATAGCTATTGACAAATTATCCGTAGTTGAGGAAACCGGAGAGGTAGTGAAGGGTGAGGATCCCCTCGAGAAGAAGAATAAAAAGGGTAACACGAAGAAGTCGTCCAAGCCTCCTCGACCTCCTAAAGGTCCTGTATTGACTGCATCTGACCTTAAGTTGGTGAAAGAGCTAACGGAGCTGGCTGCCAGGAAACGCGCCAGAATTGAGCGCATCAGGGCTTTGAGGAAGTTGAAGGAGGCCAAGCGGGCTACTTCGAGCAGCAGCAGCAGCAGCGGGATGGCTGCTATGATCATGACTGCTCTCTTTTTCCTTGTCCTCATTTTTCAAGGTATATATATATATAATGCTGTTGCTTTCACCAGTTTTAATTTGTTCGATTACTCTGAGGTAGGGTTTTGGTGAAACATGTTGTGATTAGGCGGAATTAATCGTTGCAGGTGCTTTTTCCGGGAGTAATGTAAGGAAAGAACTTGTAACGTTGCCTGAGGCAGCTATGTTAAAGGAGGGATTGGTTCAGTTTCAAGTCTTGGACAATGCTTATACAAATGATGAGATGAATCAGCATTCATCTCTGTCTTTCAGGTGAGCTGATTGTTATGGCAATATGATTCACTCACACGTTCCTTTTGTTTCATCAACTGTTCTCAGAACTGACTTGTGTATATTTCTTGATGTATGTAGTACTTCAGAGCTGCCTTCAAGCTTGAACCCTCGCAAGGAAGGAGTTGACGTGAGGTAGATTTATAATTAGAGCCGTTTGGAGGCCACGCCCATCTGTCTACCCCTTTTTTGACCGCTGATCACCTGCTTCTCTTGATGAATATGCTGCTTGTAAATATGCTGAGGGAGGATGTGTATATAGAGGTGTACCTCATAATGACTGAGGTCCCAGCTTTTGGCGGCGTCTTTGTGCAAACTTCATAATTGTAGTTGGAGATCTAAGTTTATGTATTCTTAACTAAGTTTTCGGTGTTAACAGTCGTCTCATTCTTTTATTCTATTTTTCGGTTGGATTTCACTGAAAGTCCTGCATGTCATGGGATCGGAGTATGAGACTCTTCACCAAATCTCAGGGCAAAATGTGCCTTGGGTTCGTTCAGTTCATCTATGTATCATCATCATCATTCAATCCAAAACTAACAATGGAGTATTTTTTTATTTTTCTTCATTATTTATCTCTTGCTATTTGATTACTGACTCCTGACTCCTGAGTTGTGATTCACTGTCATCTGAGATTAACTAAACATCAAATCATACAATAACTAGAATCCGAAATTACTAATGCATTTTGCATTTGATACAAAGGCGTAACTGCAGTGCAGGAACAAGTCGTTTTTCAACAATTATCTGCAAATTGTTTGAGAACCACACAAACTGATAGTAATAGTAATCGCTGGTCGAGTTTTAGATAAGGATCTCAGTGCTTAGACTCAGCCAGGATAGAGTACATCTCATCGATTGCTGCCTGGTAACGGTTGAGCATTCTGTCCCTCTTCTTCTTCATGGTAGGTGTCAGCAAGTCTGGGATGGTCTCAAAGGTCTGTGATTCTATTATCACGCCCTTGATGTATTCGAAACGTCTCAGCTGATGATTTCAACATGAAAATAATTTGTTCAGATAAAAAAAAATTGGATGTCAAAATTACTACAGCATATTAGTGTACCTTGTTTCTTTCAGCAGCAGCCTTAAGCTCGGAGTAAACACGAGTTTTGAGGTCGGGGTGAGTGCACAACTGAGAAAAGCTGCTGCCTTGGTAACCATTTTGATCAGCCCACTTCTTGGTGTAATCTTCATTAGGCACCACTACTGCGACTAGCATCGACTTTAAGCTGTCTCCATACACCCATATCTAGAGGAAACGTAGAATTTACCGTGTCATCCTGGGAATTTACAGGTCTAGAGGGGGGAGATCGAAGAGACACAGATGGCTTACATCTTCAACAATTGGACTGACAGCAAATATTTTCTCAAGGTACTCGAGTGCGATGTACTCTCCTTGTGACAGTTTTATCAGATGCTTCTTCCTGTCAATGATCTTCAACGCTCCGTTAGGAAGCATTTCCCCTATGTCGCCTACCAGCCCCAAATAAAAAGAATCAAGCAACGATGTTTTTTGTTTGTCGAGAGGTATTGCAGAAAGCAGAAACTGTGAGGGAGTAAGTACGAAGTATGAACCTGTGTGAAACCATCCGTCGATGATTGATTCCTTAGTGAGCTGAGGGTTCTTATAGTAGCCAGAAAAGACGGTTTTACCCCTCACACAGATCTCCCCGCGTGGGGGGTCAGACAAGGGGTTATACCCCATTTCCGGAACCTCTTCCAGCCGAAGTTCTGTATATACAGATGGAACACCAACAGCTCCCAGCATCGACATGTCGTCAGGCATGCAGATTGTCGACAGTCCACAGGTCTCTGTTAGTCCTGCAATGCTTGTTGAACTTTAGGCATTCCGATGCATGAACGTGAATTTAGACTATTTCAAGCAGAGATGATTCTAGTAAAACGGTACCATAGCCTTGTAATACAAAACAGCAGCTAGTGACTCGGAGAAACTCCTCTATTTCCTTGCTCCATGGTGCAGCTCCGGAAACAATGAGACGAACACGACCACCTAACCTATTCTTCACCTGAAATTTGATCTTGTATCAATCAATCTTATCGAAACAAAAACTGATATAGCATGACATCAAGATGTAAACTTTGATACCTTTCTGAATGCTATTAAGTCTGACAAAGGTGACGCGTTCTTGTGTTTGAACCCTAAATTCATCCAAAATAGTTTGCTGCAGAAGACGAGAGTTAGCGCCACAGGGTCCACAACCTTTTAACGAAACTAACAGGAAATGTATACAACGCAGAGAATACGGAGTAACTTACTATTGGTAAAGGATGTCGAATATCTTCCTTCTCCTAGGATTGAGAACTTCAACCCCTTTCTTAATGCCTGACAAACATCAGCAGCATATTTTTAACCTTCATAACATCGGGAAAAAAAATGTATCCTGGGAAAAACGATTATGCATTAAGGCAGAAGATTGATGAAAATGCACTTGCCTTCATATACACGTTCAAAGACTCGAGGCACACCAGCAAAAAAAGTCGGCTTAAGCTCCATCAGATCTTCACTTAGTTCATTTATATTCTTTTGGGGAGATTCGAGGGATGATCAAAACAAATGTTATATTTTGCTGGCGAAAAGAATGCAGTATATACAGTAGTATACAACCAACTTTTAAGGATGTGTGGACGAGGAAGAAGAGAGCATACGTACCCCATGAAAATAGCCAACAGAAGCACCCTTTCGGAAAAAATATTCCTCGATCAAGCGGTCTAATATATGAGCTAGTGGTAGGAAAGACAGATACACATCATCCACCGTCATCTGTACTCAGTGACAGTCGGCTAAATTAGATCAGAAAGAAAGGCAGAAATACTTGTTTAACTAACAGAAAGTTTTCTTAAAGTTAGATTTCTCATTTCAATCAACCTTATCTTCAAACTGCTCCATGAAAAGATCCAATCCTCGGATAGACATAGCAAGATTTTCATGTGTAATGACAACGCCTTTCGGTTCTCCACTGGTACCACTCGTGTACATGATTGTGCAGATGTTGATTGTTTGGGGAGGGACAGGCTCCGATGGTATGTCCTTACCCTGTTTGAATATCACCAGTTTCGAAGTTATTAAGATCGTCAATGTTAGATAAACCATCTCAACCAAAACCTTAACAAACGGACTGACCATCAGAAGGAACTGATCCCATGAGTAATTCTCGATCCCTGCATCACCCGCCTTGTTACTCTCTTCCTCAGCAAATGATGTGAAGCAAATAACAGCTGCAATTTAAGTAGTTCATTTATTAGCAACTTGACATAACACTTACTGAGAATTAATGACCAAAAGATAGATGGTCTCACTTTTCAGTCGACGTGAGGAGGTGCACTCCGGATTCAGCAACTGTTGATGATTCAGCGAGTGATTACTAACGAGCAAAATACATACTGAAAGTACAATAAGAATTGAGTAATAGAGAATCAAGGATATATGAAGCTAAGGTATAAACTTACTTCGCCAAATTTGTTGGGATGAACGAAAACATAGTCAATCTCAGCATGCTCGATGATGAAATCAATAGCATTCGATCCTGCATACGAAAGAAGCAAATAAATACTGTAACTTACAGTAGAAAGACCGAGAACTTAAAGATCAAAATTCCTTGCATACTTTTTATTAAGTCTTACCTAAGGTATCATAGAGAGGAACACAAATCAAACTCTGAGCATTACAAGCCTACATACACAAAGTTTACAAATTTAATCAAGGATTGAGTAGTTGGAACATTTTGTGTAAGGTTGGTTGGAGCTACATACAAACCTCCATTGCCACGATCCATTGAGGACAGTTAGCACCATATATGCCGATCCTTGCACCCTGTACGTGCCACAAGTATATATATACTTCACTTTCAGCAGAAGAAAGATCAGAAGTCGATGAATAATGTTAGTAAATAAATGCTTACAGGTTGAGCCCCACATGCTCGCAGCGCAGAGCCAACAGCAAGAACATCCTCATACACTTCCTTGTAGGTTTTCCATACATAAGGACCCCACTAATCATCCATCCAACCAAATCAATTACTATCAACACAGTACATTAAGCTGCTGATCACCATCCTTAACAACAAACTTGTCATGAAAAACTTACCTTGCCATGGAGTAATTCGCGGTAACCCAACATGTTGTTACCAGGATGCTTCTCAACAGACATTCTAGAGACAGTAACAGCAATATCAGTAAGATGAAACAGACAGACGTACGTACGTACGTGAAGTTAAGGCAGCCTGCAGGAGGAATAATAGAGTACTACCTGAAGGAATCCCAAGCAGTAAATATATCAGGATGGGATGAAGGGAAACCATGCTCGGAGATATTGTTCCGGTAAGTAGGACCCACTGCGAGTCGTCCATCTTCTGCTTCTTTACCACTTGCTACTTCCACAGACGACCTCTTCTTCACATCCATCTTATTATAGTATCATATACTTGTTTGACAGTTTCTTAGTTAAGAACAGAAGATTATATAGGAGTATATATGTTATAAATGTACGCGACCCTACCCTACAAGACGACAACTCTCGTAATTCAACACTCGAAACTAATCAAAACAAGTAGGGCTGGGGTTTGATCGATAATGTAAGCTAAGTCATGTATGTAGGTACAGAATTCGGAAATGGCAACAGTGTGAGCTGCCTAATGAATGTGAGTTAGAGAGGTCATCATAAACACGAGTTTAATGGAGGGTAATTAATTGATTAAAGACTAATAAGTGTCTAGAAATGGAAATAAAGTGGGAAGAGACGAAGTGGTAGTTGGAGAGAAGCAAGTAATTGTTCATGCAAATGAGAGTAATGTGACATAAACTAGTATTTATGAAGCCCTTCTTCCTCCTCTATTTATTATCATGCCACCAATAAAAGGACAAGTTAGTTGAGCCCATTTTATTACTACAACAAGTATTCTCCGACGTCTGATAAAGTCATGAGAGCAGGTACTCAATTATGATCTCCCGACTCTAGGTATCAAAATCATGCTATGAAACCGTTCGGTCTTAGATGAGCCCAAGGTCGACCTCGCAAAAAGTAAGTAGTTGGAATTGTTTATTGTACAAGCATGCATAAGAAGAAGGCTCGTAAGCGATGTCAAACAAACATTATGTTTGTAGGTATAGCAAGCGGCCTACAGTGATGGGTAACAAACAAACTTGTCTATTTCACTACTCTACACATGATTTATGATTACATGACACTCTTTATTGCGCGACTGAACCATAAAGAAGAAAAATGGACGTCGCATCCGAAATGTTGAAGAATTCAGCAGGTACCAAGCCATGCTTCATGTCTTCATCAGTTTCGTCTCCCTCTTGTAAGTTGTAACGGCACCCTTGTAATGGATTTATCTGTCACACTATAATAATAGATCAAAGTATTAATCATTTAGGCAAACAAGATAATGATATAGAACAGGAAATCAGCCATACAACTATACAAGCATGAAGTTCACGCTTTATTTCATGCGTGGATTTGGGTTAGACGTGGGTTGTCCTACGAACAAACGAATAAGTGGGTCCGAGATGAGTTTCTGCCTTTATGGGCAAGATGGACCATGAACATCCCTAAACATGAACCATCCCGGACAAAAAAGCTTAACTTAGTTTCATCCACTTTTTTGTTTCTCATCCGAAATGACCCATATGTATTTTGATAATCCTGCGTTTCAAATCCAAACACTCCGTAGATTAAAAATCGGTCACACAAGATGTGGACCCATGACCATTAGATTAAGAGAGAGGGAGTAAGATGGATTTTCATCTTGGCAAATGAAAACAACCTAAACATTACATACTATTAGTATGCAACGATGAACTAGACATGTTACCTAATCAAAACTGATACTCTGTACGAAGTTAGTATCGGATTGAGTATCATTCAGGCAAATAAACAGTGGAGTATCATGCAACCACCAAAGCCCTACTAATTTATTTGACATGCTCGTTTATGCAAACTCAAATTAAACATGGCTTAACTAAACAACCAGAGATGAGGATCATATGAGAAGTCGAACATTGACAATGGTACTTAATTATACAAACGAACTGACCAGTGAAAAGTAAAAACACGAGAATTACCGGAGCGAAGCAGTGACTTCGTCAAATTCGTGTTCTGCAGACTCAAGGGAGGTCTTCACGGTATCCATGCTGAACTGCAACAAGGTTATCTCAGCGTCATTACTCTCTTTCTTTGACATAGCGAGAGCATGTCTCTCCTCCAGCTCCTTTATCTTCTCCTCCAACTCCGCAATCTCATCATCCATCTTTGAATTCTCTTCTGTTCGCTCCTTGATCCGACTTTCCATCTCTATGCACGTATTTTCAGCCTGCTCGTACTTGGTCTTTATGGATAGTAATTTATGCAACAACTCTCGCACGGGTCCCACATTAAATCCTAGTTTTTCCAGGTCTACGAGAGTTTCCAGATACCCATCCAAGTGACTCTTAGGGTCATCAAAACGAGCGCGAGATACTTTTTCAGCTAAGCCAGTGAATGTGACCATACTACCTATGGCCAATCCTTCCCGACATTCTTCCTTACAATTAAACAAAGGGAAGAAATGCGGATTTTGAGGGATTTGCTTCAAAACATCCATCGATTCAATCACTCCCCATACAAGGGAGTTCTTTTTGAAAGGCAACACCAGAGTTTTCCTAGGCACGATTGCAGTACATTGTATTACTGTCTCATCTGGTTTTTTGGTAGCATCATTATCATGGCTTGAATTTCCAGCTGGAGTCTCAACTACCTGACCTGCATACCCAAACAAGTTCTAACATATTGAAAATACAACAAAAGGAAATAACAAGAAAACTCCAACAATGAGAGAGGTAAGGGAGTCATATGTAGGCAGAGTAAGCAATTTCTCGATGGTTGGCCTCGAGAGAAAAGAAATGTGTTGACTGATAGCAACTTCACGGTTTCAAGAAAGGCAGGATGCTTGGTGATTATTTTGCTTCTTTTTTTTAATCATTGAAAGAATCATTAAAGAGCATAGCATCAATTTGCAATTCCTTACACGTATCAGTCTCTGAAGGAGAGTGAGCTCTCTTCAGCCAAGCTGATAAAGTCCTATCATCTTCAGAAGCATTACTTGAAGCTTCAGCAACACCTGTAACTTCTCGGTCTACTCCATTCTGAGGTTCTTCAACTGGCTTTTCAATAGAGATATCAGTAGCATCTGTGAAATCACACACAACCATAGGCTCAGCTGTTTGCTTATGTGACATGAAATATCTGGATGGCTAAATTATACGGAGTACTCCGTAATACAAAGTTGCACCACATCACAGAACCAATAAGCAGAATGACTGCAGCAACATGCTAAAGTCAGCCTATCCTCGATCAGGCAAAAAGGTACTGGAAAGAAGCTATTATTAGTATTACCTCAATTGTCCTTGCCATTAAAAAGTTTCAATACCTTTCGTTGGAAGTACTGCCCCTGAATTTGATTTCAGTTTCTTTCCTCTTAAGATATATGCATTAGCTGGATCCAAAGCTGCTATAGATATCTTGTTATGTTTTCTGACTAGTCGTTTTCCGATACTTCTCTTTCCAAAGCTCAACCTACGAATATCATGTGACCGTTTGAACTGATCACTAATGATGCTCATACGTGTCGTGTGAGGATCACTAAAGGGAGTTGAGTCGCTTGTCGAAAGCGGTTCGATAGCATCAATAGGATTCTCGACCTCGCATGCCAGAGGTCTCTCAACGGAGTCTTTCACAACAGGAACATCTGGCCTTGTTTTTTCCACGGTTTCTGGCAGTAATGAAACTGCAAACAGACACACACACACACACACACATGATGAGTCTTACAAAGAGTGCATGAGCATCACCCAAACCGGACATCCTAAAACATGGTGTACCTGTTGTGTCAGTGTCTTCAGTCTTTGGACTAGCAAGTTGAAAGATAATTTTCGGTGGCCTGCCTCTCTTTCTTTTCAGATTTGTTACTTCGCCTTCTTTTGGAGATTCACTCGCCTGGAACAAGAGTGTTAACAAAAGTTCACGTAAAATAAATTAAGAAAACCCCGGTATATTAGCATTCCAAAGTCTAAATAGGGCAGCAAGAAGGAATGGAAACAAGAATGAGCAAAGGCAACATTGGAACATGGAGAAAGATGTCTGGACGAGTATTCAGCTTTGAAGTGGATAGTCAAAACTCAAAAAAGAATTAATCCAAAAGGTTCTAGTATAACTTACCGCCTCATTATCATTTGCCATGGTCTTCTTCAGCAAATTCCTCGCTCTTGAGCTCAAGAACTTCTCATTACTTGTCAACCCAATCACAATTGGTCCCTTCGGTTCCACATCTTTTTTTGGTGGTGTTTCGTCAACAGTCATTGGTAGCTTCCGTGGTCTTCCTCTCTTCCGTGAAGTAGGAGGCTTCACATCATGACCCTACAAACAAAAAATTCAAATACTTACACAATCTATTTCCATCCCGTAGCTGTTACAGGAAAAATGCTGGTAAGAAGACTTAAAGAGTAGCTCTGAAAAAGTAATTACAACATAACCAAGAGTGAAGTCCTAATCTCAAAACGATTTGGTGTTGACTAACAAGGATCAACCTTTGAAATTGTTCATCAAACAATGGAAAAGGAAAAGATAATAGAGATCATTAAATCTACACTAATGGACTTTATCATCGGCATATATCAATATTCATGGCCAAATTTGCAAAGCACAGAAATAGATAGGAAAAAACATTCTTGCACTGACTTCTTCAGAAACAGAATACTGTTTGTTATCTTCAGACTGTTCTAAATTAGCGTTCTCTTGAGGGGAACGCATTGAGGGGTCAAGCTCCAACGAAGTTGGAGTCTCAGAATCCAGAACCTTCTTCTGATCTACATCTTGTATGCATGTCTCAGGAGATAATGTTGCATCCTCTTCATCTGATCTTCTTGAAGGCCTCACGGACGTAGCCTTACGTTTAGCATTTTTGCGTTTGTTTCTTGTGTTGGTTGGCGTTGTGTCAATGCAGTCAGCCTTCTCACTCCCATTCATGTGTAGGTCTTTCTCACAACTCCTCAAAGTCGGAACAGAAGTAACTTGTCCATTTTCCTGCATAACAAGAGTTTAGCACGAGTGTAAGTAGACGACGCGCAAAAACTAACCTTGCAGAAATGCATAGAAGACAAAATACATTTAGCAAAAAGAGCGCAAGAGAAGCATACTTGGCAAGAATAGTGCCGTTTGACACCCCCGGAATCCATGTAAAGCCTTGAATTTCGTGACTAAGATCCTCCACTGAAAAGAAGAAAGGATACAAACAAACCATTTCGGAATTTGGATAAGAGTAAACCTCTTGTAAGACCGTCTCATGTAAACTTTGTGTGCTATCATGTGAGACCGTCTCATTCAAGAATTGGTGTTTGAATAAAGAGGCACACAACATAGTACTGTAATGCATACTGCATGACCTTCCTAATCCAAAATCACTCAACAAAACAGACATGCATACATAAAAGTCATCGAACCAAAGGGGAAGTTTACCCTAAACATGCATTTCAGTAAACCCCTCTTAACCAAAGCAACCATATTTCACTCAGCTGACACAAACTATAATAGAGTAAGACGGTTTCACACATCGATACATGAGTGTTTTTAGGTAGAATCACTGAATACAAACAAGTAAAGCAACAATCTTTCAACAAAAAAAGATACACAGAATGTAAGACTGAATTGCAAAATCAAAAAGAACACACCTTTCCTCCTCAAAAAAGAAAATGAAGAACAACCCAGCAAGTGATTAGTATGGCAAAGAGATGAAATTGAGATCCAAAGGGAAATTGGGGTTTTTTTTTTGGGAGAAGAGGGGTGGATTTTCATATAAACTTTTGCAAGGTATTCATTGTTTTCGAGTTTCTAGGGTGAAATTTTTGGGTATGGATTTTACCAGTATCACTGGTAGATGAATGTATCATCAACTCATTGGGTAAATTATTGTTAGTATGCGGTAAGTAAGAGTATATTCGACGTTAATTATTGGGATTATTTGGTGATGTAATGACTTTTTTATTTCCTTCCTTCATTATTTTATTTTTTGAATTTTGACTTTTAAATTGGTTACCTATTCTAAGATCATTTTAAAAATTCGATATATTTATTAAAAAAAAAATATCTAAAATATGAACGCATAGTCTAGGAAGAGACCATTTGTCGGTATCAGGTACCACTTTACTTCTTACTAGGTTAGTACCCGTGCAAAGTTGCACGGGTATAAATAAAAAAATTACGTAGATAATCTTATTTGGATATTAAATCTTTAACCCAAATAGTTTTTAAAATGAAAAAAAAGTGTATGCTTAGGGCAATAGCAATGGTAATATACTAAGGGGTCGTTTGGTTACCCGTCCAATTACCGGGAACTCGGGAAGTGCAAGTTTCCAGGAAGTGCATTTTCAATGAGTTGTTTGGTTGCCCACTTCCCGGGAATTGTCACTTCCTCCACAATGGGGGAAGTTACTCACCAAGCCCCCTTGGTGGGTAGAACTTCCCGCATGAAGTCAATTCCACATGGCAACCAAACAATATTTTTTAATTCACGTGAATTTCAAGTTCCCGGTAACTTTATCTTCCTATGGTGAACCAAACGAGCCCTAATATTTAAGAAGTTTCATAACATATAAGGAGCTCCTTAACCATTGTGATAAAAAATAAGGAGCTCCTTATATGAAACCGGTTTCTAAAGTAAGAAACCGGTTTCATACATTTAAAAGAGTGAAAAAAAGGGACCCATAATAAATTTATGAAACTTTTAACATTGAGAAAGAATAAAAAGTTCCTTATATGATTATATATGCTTTGGTGGCAATGAAAATATGTACATGAAACTACAACCATTGCTATTGCCCTTAAAATCAAGTGAAACATCCCCACATGAAATCAATGCAAAGATATATGTTTGACCTGTATATATCTTTTAGCATATTATACGCATATCTCGTACATTTGATACAATTATTGATTGGGTAAATTAGTTTTAACTTATGTTTTTTTAAATAATGTAAAATTTACTTTCAGTATTACTAACTTAATATAAAAATCATAACACAGAACATTTCAAAATAATTGTGAATAAAAAATAGATATCTAATTGGAATCGCCTCATGAAAATCAAAGTGCAGCATTAAAAAATAAATGATTTTTATCTCGTAAATTAATAATAAAATAAAATATTTAGGGCTCGTTTTGTTCGCCATGGGAAGATGGAGTTATCGGGAACTTAAATTCACGTGAATTTGTATTTCATGAGAATTACAAAGATATTGTTTGGTTGTTATGTGGGAACGACTTCATGCTAGAAGTTCTACACACCAGGGGACTTGGTGGGTAACTTTCTCCATTGTGGAGGAGGTGGCAATTCCCGGGAAGTGGGCAACCAAACAGCATATCAATTTATCAATTCATGGGAAGAGATTACAGAGTACTACTATAGAGTCGTGTAATATGTGAAATGTATGTGTTATATTTTTCAATTTCAATATATTTCAAAGAAGTTTGGTTACTACTTCGTATTATATACGAAGTACGACATTAGATGAAACTTACATACATTTTCATAACTAATATCCATTTTTTTGGAAATTATTATTGGTTATTGATACTAATATATTTTATAGATATAGATTTTTTTAATTATTTCATCATGTTATTTTACCAGTGATTATACTGATTAGTTTACGTTATACGGAGTATAATTTTTTTTTTAAATTTATGTATATTTGTTTATATGTTAAAAATTGTGTAATAGGGATATTTTCGACAATGTTTAATCTATATATACTCTATTATCATGTGAAAATAATTTCAATCGCAATAAACGTGATAAGTTGTTTTGTCTGCGGGTGTATACCTACCACGTTTTCAGATATTTTAACTCGTTTAAATAAATTACATTACTAGCAGAATTTTAAACTTGTGCCTATGTCGTTTTAAGGAAGTATATACCAAAATATCTCATTAATATGGAGTTTTGGATTAATATGGAAAATGTGATAAATTAAGAAAATGCTTTTTGGCGCCAAAAAACCAAATGTGTGGTTTCTGCATTATATATTAGTATAGATTCGTAACTATTTTATGATTAAATATATTTCTAAATGATAATTTTGTTTTGTACAACTTTTTATAACAAGCGTGCTCTTTTATATTTGTATACTTTTTTATGTTAAGCGTACTTGTTTTTATTAGGTTTGTTACCACGGTTATCTTCATTTGTAATTGGTCTATCACCAAACTTAATAAAAGACCGTCTCTCAGTAGACATACTCAAACATGAGATAGCTTGACGGCTAGATAAGAGTTTGGGTTCTTTGTTACTCCTCATATTTTGCGTGCTCGTTTCAACTAACTCGATAGAAAATTCGTGCAATTTCTAATTATTTTTGTTCCAAGCCCCGAGTTTGTGAAAAAAGTGTTTTACACTTCATTTCGAGCTACCCAAAGGGTCGTAATGGGTCATCACATTTCAATTTAACCTAGATTTCATAGCATGTGTTTTGGGTCACTTCAGGATATACCTTGCTCGATTTCACGCCCAAATAGCAAATATACCTCGTCTTTACACGAATGTTGGTCGCTTAACACATACCGACGCCCTTAAACTAAATGTTATCCGTAACTCCGCATATTTTGTGTTCTTGTTTCAACTAACACGATGAAAACTTGGTGCAATTTCTTGTCATTTTTGTTTCGGACCCCGAACCTCTGAAGACCGTGTATTACACTTCAATCCGAGCTGCTTGGGAGGTCATTCAGGATCAGGTTTCAATCTAGCCTGAATTTTATTCCATGTGCCTAAGGTCGCTTCGTTCAGGATGCACATTACGTGATTTCCCTCCCAATTCAAACAACAAGCATGATTAATCAAATTTCGGCCAATGGTGATGTTTGTACGTAACACATCCACGTACCCTCAAAAGTTATCAGTTGGTACTCATATTTTGTGAAATTACCCGATGAACAATCTGTGCGATTTCTGGTCCTTTTTGTTACGGACCCAGAATCTTTGAAAACCGTGTGTATTATATATAGTCTTCATTTTGAGCTGTTCGGGAGGTCGTAACGAGACACGTTTCAGTTTAACCTGAATTTCATATATACCATGTGTCTGAGGTCGCTTCAGGGTGTACCTTGTCCGATTTCATGCACCAGGCAAAACAACAAGTATACGTCGCTTTTACACGATTAATCGATTTTCAGTCGACGGTATTCGAGTAACACATATTGACGGTCTCAAAAGTTCTCTGATGTTTATCATATTTTGTGTGATCGTTTCAAGTAACCCGATGCAACAATCCGTGCAACAAAGAGAAGGGATTGACTACACGTAGACGTTCTCACCTGTAGTTAAGATGACAACAATACGAGCTCTTGTAGCAGTTGGCATCAAGAAAAACTGGAGCATGACACAACTAGATGTGAATAATGCCTTAGCTTCTTACATGGAGATCTTGATGAAGAAGCAAGTTTATATGAGGATTCCTCAAGGTTTGAAGGTTGATGGTAAAAATATGGTGTGCAAGTTACAAAAGTCTCTTTATGGATTGAAACAAGCGTCAAGGCAATGGAATGTTAAGCTCAACCAAGCTCTAAGGACTAGGGGTTATAAACAGTCCTTCAATGACTATTCATTGTCCTCGAAGATGACAGATGGGAAAGTTGTGTTTCTTGCGGTATATGTCGATGATATCCTCTTAGCAGGTGATGATCTTGACGAAACTGATGGTCTAAAACGTTTTCTGGATGACACATTCAAGATCAAGGACCTTGGCGACCTCAATTTCTTTCTTGGGTTGGAGTTTCTTAAGTTGCCTACTGGAATTGCTGTCACACAAGTATCTCAGGAATTTGCTCAAAGACTTCAATTGTTCCAATGATAAACCTGTCGCTTCTCCTCTAGATGCTACTCAACAGCTATCTCATGATTCTGGTAACCTCATTGACAATCCCGAAGACCATAGACGATTGGTTGGTAAATTAAATTTCCTTACCAACACAAGGCCTGACATCTCCTTTGCAATACAGTTATTAAGTCAGTTCATGGCATTCCCAAGAGATCTTCATCTCAAAGCCGCTTATCATGTTCTTCACTACCTCAACAACGACACTTCTCAAGGCATTTTCCTCAATAATACGACAGATTTTACCCTTTCTGGGTTATGTGATGCAGACTGGGCGGCCTACTCTCACACCAGGAGGTCCGTTAGTGGTTTTCTAGTGTTCTTTGAAGGTAGCCTCATCTCATGGAAGTCAAAGAAACAGAAAATTGTTTCCCTCTCTTCTGCAGAAGCAGAGTATAGATCGTTGAGATGCCTTACTGCAGAACTAGCTTGGTCTCAGCCCGATTCCTGTCAAAAGTGACAGTCAAGCCGCTATCCATATAGCCAAGAACCCCGTTTTCCATGAGAGGACTAAGCATATCGACATCGATTGTCATTTTGTACGAGAAAAGTTACTGGAAGGCCTCATTACTTTATCGTACATTCCCACGCACTACAATGCAACCTGCAGATATCCTCGCCAAGCCTCTCTTTGGTCCGTAGCATAAATCCCTACAAAGCAAGTTGGGGATATTTTCACACCCACCAACTTGAGGGGGGTGTTGGAGTATAACTAACTAGGTTGTTATAAAGTTGTTATAGTTAGTTATTTGTTGTACAAATCTGTTATAGGATGTGCCTATATAAGGCCTCCTCTGTATTCATTATTACTTACTAATTCAAATCATCTCCTTACAATTCAATCACTTTCTTCTCATATCAATACCAACAGAATATCTGAAAAACCGTGTACTATACATTTCAATTTGAGCTGCTTGAGAGGTCGATGTACCAGGCTGGGTCACATTTTAAATGCAACCTAACTTTCTTACCATGTATCTGGGGTCGCTTCAGGATGTACCATTCCCGATTTCACGTCCAAACAACAAGTATACATTGCCTTTACACGGTTAACCGATATTCAACCGACTGTGGTCATTTAACATATACTCCGAACTATATGTCTATATATCGACACCCTCAAATATTGTCTGTTGCGTACTTCTCTTAACAAACGGATCGGATCCGAGGATGGTATTATAGATGATTAGATGTATCTTGATAAGAATTTCTCCCATATACTACATTTAAGCTTATGATGATTTAATTTAGCAAGCAAGTAATTATTTTAAGTCAATACATTCCACTAAACCATTACAATTAGTATGTAAATTATTGCTTTGGTGGGGTCTTTTAATGTTATTACTTGCTTGCTTTCTACTCCTATTTTTGCTTGCTTATAAATACTCCCAACCTCCTCATTCGAGAGACTCATCAATCAAATGAAAAACTTATACTACTAACTTACTAAGCTACTAACATACATATTCCTAGCTCTATGGCAACCAAAAGGTACGTACCTTTCTAGCATTTCCACTAACTCATACTCTCTCCGTATTTTATGTTTCTTTCCATATTCTATTTTGGACTACTATAATTTGTTGTTATGTATGCAGATTGCAAATCAAAGTTGGAAGACATAAAAGATTAACAATAATAATAATCATGGAGGAGATTATTGATGAAGGGAGATGTCGTTATGTATCATCATCAAAGTTGAACTTGAACTCGAATTCGGACATAATCATATCTTAAGCACTCTTTGGCGCTATCCTACCTGAGCTTTACTACACACTCCTTTTGATTAGGTTTTACGCATTTTTTTTCTTGACCTTGTAAGACCTTTTCTTGACCTTGTAAGACCTAATCAAAGCCTAATAACCCATATTACAAGCTGATTAAGATGTTAATCTTGGAAGCTAGTATTCATGGGATTGGGTGATTAGCGTTTACATTCTCCTTCCAACTCGTCTTCTTACCTCTTGTCTATCCCTCCTGAGCTTTAAGTTACGCCTGACCTCCTCGCTATGTAAAACCGTCTTTTAATTAATAATGTATTCGAAGTACGTGTTACTATATAGGTATGAAAAGATTTGTTGTATGTGTTGGATGAAGCGTACATACACATACGTCAGTTTTATGAGCAATTTATTTATTATATGGAGATGGAGCAGACCACCCGTGTGACACGGCGCATATGTTTGAGGAGAATGCGGAAAACAAGAGGGAAACAAACAAATAAAAAGAGATGGAATAATAATAATAATGCAGAGTTTAATGTAAGGTGGAACAAAATTATATGCTCTTTCTACTATGCACCAGTAGGCTCACTTTTGTATGATTTGTGCATGCATGCTACTTCTTTACGACTTCAGTTATGTCGTTATCAATTAATAGAATAATCGAAACTCGGATTCATATATATATGTATGATAATTTATATAGTTCGATGATCTAACAAGCTACTACACGTGAGTATATAAAGCCGAGTATAGAATTAGAAACAACGAATGAAACTTACTAGCCCTACTAATTACACGGTAAATCAAAGGTTAACTTCACATAATTATGAATACAAAGAGAACGGACACTAATTACGTTATATTTATTGAGAGAAAATATTAATGTATTTTAAAAAAGTGGAATGGAATGGAATGGAACGAAGCATGCATGCAATGCATTATTGAATTGGAAAAGTAGTGTAAATGAATAATTGGGGTTAGTGGGGAATTGTAGTACACATGCATGCACGATAAAATGAGGGTATATTTATAGTAGTTGTCATGTTAACACATATAGCATTCCTTATCTTAGAGTCTTAGACTATAGCGCATGATAATATGTACCAGGGTTCCACATGTTTCTCCTACATATATTATACCTACCTTAAATTCCATCTTCAAAGGTACGTAGTAGTCCAAATTCAAACTCGTAGTAGCAACGCATGCAGCTAGATGATCTGATCAATAATAATGCATGAAGAAGCAATATCAGAAGCGCATGCATGCATGCAATGCAGGAATAATGTAGCAAGCAAGCTAAGCTAGATATCGCGCTACCATGCAATGCAATAACGTCACAGTCGCATGCATGTATGGAAGCTAAGATTTGTTACGAACGAATATTATTATACATGGATGCATGCAATGGTTACGTTGGTATTTGTATCTTAAACATAATCGTTACTCGACTAACAATCTTGCTGCTTCATTCGTTCTAACTCATTTGACTCAACCTTTGTGTTTCGACGTGGATCATCATCATATATACGAGTACTTTGTAGTTTGTACTGCTATAACTTCATTTAGGTATGTGGTATAGAAGGTAGCTAGCTAGCTAGTATAGGGCAATGGAGTTGACTGTTGAGGGATTTAGAGGTGCGTGAAGCCGTGAATCATGCATGGTGTCCTTTCACACAGCACACTGTACTGTACTACACTACTATACTACATACTCATGTGGTTTGGGATTGGGATGGAGGCCATAATAAAGAAGATGCATCTATCCCGTGAATTGATGTGAAAAAAACCATTACTTGGATGGGTGGGACTTGCAACTTTTTTTGAGTTTTGGTGGGGGCTCTGGCTCTCAGCTCTCAGTCTCAGGTGTAGACCGCATTCACCGCAATCCTTTTTACAAGTTTTCCACCTTTTGGGCAACACTTCCACATGCATGCTTTTCTTTAAGCATCTCCCTTCCCCTTTTATCACCAGCCTGCCTGGTTTGTAACGAGTATATATATATATATATATATATATCCGTTACATACACATTCGTGACAAATCATATACTCCAGTGCTTATTACTCTGTATGTTCTATTGGTTTGGACGGATAAAATAGGGCGAATTGCACTGAGATAGTCGAGACAAAATCAATCTCGTGATGCTGGCTGGGGTGAACTGAACTGAACTGAACTGAATTGACTCGAAAAAAGTGGACTAGGACATACAGGGCCTCATATGATATGGGTTGGCGAAGATATAGGCAGCTTAGTTTCTCTTGACTAATTAAGTCCATCTATATTGGGCCGAAAAAGATGTCCAGAACTGAACTCCATCTATAATATATATATATATATATGGGCCTCACCCCTCACCTTCACCTTCAATTGAACAACTAACGCAATAAAGACAGCGCGCGCGAATCAAAATGTGATTCTCTCCTTCCCCGTCGTCCTCTTGTATTTTGATTTGAGTATGAAATTCAAAACACCCGCCCTCCCTCTTCTTCGCTGGAGAAACTGGGAAGTGAAGAAGAACCCTAACTATTCAATTACGGAGTAACAATGTTGAATGTTGATTGCGTTACCATTAATTCAAACCCTAACCTCGATCAAAATCAACGATATGTGGAAGCACGATTCCCCAATGTGAGTGAAGAAGAACCCTAATTATTCAACTACGGAGTAACAATGTTGGTTGCGTTACCATTAATTCAAACCCTAACCCTAACCCTAACCCCAATCTAAATCTAAATCAACGATATGTGGAACCACGAATCCCCAATTCTTCTCCCATTTCACTTTGGGATTACTTACCCCGCAATCCCGATTTTCTACTTTGGGGATCTGAGATCGATAATTATGCTCTTCAATCTGCATTTCTCATCCGCTTATGATGATGCTCTGGGGAATTGGGGGGAAAACTCGTCTTCGCGAATCAGTTTCAGGTATGTGTTATCCTAATTATTGTTGTAAAACCCACGCCCACTTACATACGTAGCAAATGCAGGTAATTCATTGTAATGTGTTTGTATTGTAGTAATTGCCTACTTTGGGCAGGTTGAGATGCGTTGCAGTGCGAGATCGATACGATGTTGGGTATTTTATCATGTACGTATGCTGCTCTTCAATCTGCATTTCTCTGCTTATATATATGATGCTGGGTAATTGGGGGAAAACCCGTCTCCGCGAATCAGTTTCAGGTATGTGTTATTCTAATTATTCTATGTATGTATGTATGTATGTATACTTTTGTAATGTATTTCTATTGTCTGATCTAGCTGCTCTCAACTCTGAACATGGAAGTTGCATAGCCATATATCGATTAAGATAATTACGGACTATTTAACCCGACTTTGAATGTCTACAATTGGTAATGGGTGGGTAGGAGTAACTGCATAGGATATGGTTAGGGTTAGAATAACATAGATAATGAATGATACCCAATATGAGTAATGTACTTTAGACGGGAATCATGGTTGATAGAAGATTGCTGGCTTAGTGTTGGGCATAAACTATACCAGAGGGCTATCACTGGCTCTCTCTCTCGGTACCACTCGTAAACATGCTTTTGTGAGCTGATACCACAAGGAGATTTTACTTACTTAGGATATGACAAGAAATTTAATGTGCGACCTCTTTCGAGTGGAAGAGGAATCACTTATTCTATAAGTGTAAGTATTGTTGGATTTGTCTGTGGGTGGATGCGGCCATGCGGGTTTATGTCCTAGATACAAAGGTAGGTGGAATATAATGATTACAAGGATAGATCATAACTTAAGATAATGATGATTATAGCAACGGTTTTTGGGTAGTCTGAATCGTCATATCTGGAATATTTGAAACCACAGTAGGATTCAGATTGATGCGATGCATCACAAGAAAGTCTGCAGCCCGATTAAAGAAGAGACGAGGATTAGACTAAGGATCTATCTTAAGGTAAATCTGTGTGAAACAAACAATGAGTGGATTCAGCAGCTTCTTAGTCACTGATCTGTTTAGAGTTGCTTAACTGTGCAGTAGGTTTATTTATGAAAGAACGGACGGACTATGTTAGAGGAAAATGAATAAAAAACAACACGATAGTGTAAAATGTTTCGCTTGTAACCTAGTCTTGTGAAAGATGAAACCATGAAGCAAGTTCTAGTGCCACATACGAGGAAGGTTCCTAGTAAGGCGATTCACGTTTTTTTATCTTACTGCACCAGTCCATTATGCATGACAAAAAGATTTCGAGGCATCTACATCCTATGAGAATACTGATTCATTACCACTTGGTGTCTCTTCTTCAAATTTTGTCCAGTATGGAGTCATTGGCCTGGAAAATGCAGCTGAGCGGTGCAGACTTATAGTTTAGTAACGTATGTCGATTTAATGGGCTTTGTTATCTGTAGAATATACTAAATGTAATAGTTGGGACTTAACATCACCTTAAGGTTTTGGTTGAGATGTTCATCTAACAGTTATCGTCGTTATTCGTATTGTTTTTCAAACTTAGTATCCTATTCTGAAACCTACATTTATGTTTCCAGATATTCGTCTAGATACATCTCCACTCCCAACAAAGAAAACCTACATTATTTTGAAGTGGAGTCTTCGCACCAGATCGTGCAGAAGCAGTTATTGAGATATCAGAGTGAGTTGAAGTGCCGGAAAAAAACCACTCCACCAGTTGGGACATTGCTTCAGGTGATGACATGGGTTCACTTCCACCGCAGGCAAATCTTCCAGGCAGGTATCTGTATTTTAAGCTTTGATAACTTTGCTCTAATTTATTTTTGTTTCGAGATTAGCTACTTAGATTTCGTTAACTAGAGTCTATATTAGTAGTTTAGTACCATCCACGGCCCTACAAGTCTCTTACACCTTCATTATTACTCTGTATTTAAGTTGACCTTGCAAATTTCTGATAGAAAATGGCAATACGGATGCATACCATTAGGCATCGACTTATTGCATCCATGTTCAACTTAGTCTAGAAAACTCTGCGAGATTGATTTGTTCGAGTTTTGATGACTTAGGTGTGAGAAGGATCACCTTGTGGTGAACGGCACCATACTACCATGAGAACATTTGGGGAAGGTCTTTAGGTAGTTAACCTAGATTTGCTCGCTAGTTAGTCAACATCAGTAGAACAATATTCTGTGCAGTAATATACAATAGCATTTAACATTTAGTATATCTGCCATCGTTTTTGTTTGAAGAGCAGCACTAGTATATAACAAGCTAAGACATTTGGGGATTATGCTTTGAATTTCTGCGGTTGGGGGGGTATGACTAATGATTTAGCAGGCTAGATTGCTTAGCTCCTGGGTGAGAAAACATGAACCATACACATCTTTCTTGACCTGCATATAAAATGGGATGTCGTCACTGTCACCCTTGTATAGGCAGATGCTGTGAGTGTGCTTCTCCATCTCAAGTGTATGCTCCATCGTCGTCAAGAGCTTCTCCTCCTCCTGACGACAAGTGAGCAGCGCTTTGGCTAATAAGAGTAGTGAAGCCATAATATTGTCTGTTTAGTTGTGAAGGAGAGTTTTGCAAGCCTAATAGTTATGGAGAGCTCCATATGCCAACTCTTATATCCTCTCTCATTATAGATATGCATCTTAATTCTCAACTACTTGTATGAATTCCTGGTGAAAGTTAAGTCGAACACACAAGGTGAATGATCACTTCTTGCAAATATACTTCAGCAGAAAATAAGCAAGTCAGTATTTGGTAAGAAATCAAGTCTCACTAATGATTATTAATTTGAAATAGGTCAAACGGAAGCAGAATACCTAGTGAGTAGCAAATTGTTTATCACATAGATCTAAGTTGAGTGTCATTTGACCCGTTTTCATATGGCCGGCTTAAGAGAGATAGATTGATTTGAATAATGTAACATTTGTGAGGCATTGACTGAATTAGGGGGAGGAAAGAGATGTTAGTTAGGAGGGAAGCATGAAGCATGCAAGGCTGCCTAAACCCTTGATTAAATGAAATAGGAGACACATGACCAGTTATTGCTGAGTAAGGGTAGGTCAATGGGGGGCGTTGGACAACCACAGAATTACAGGAGACAGGGCCAATGGAATGATATGTATCTCCCATACTTACACTCTAAACATGAGAACATGGCATTGGTTAACATTGATTTGGGAATAATAGTCTATCTAGACATCAACGTACGTACCATTACATGAGAGTGAGACAAGGATATCTTCAGTTGGGTGTAGTTTACCGACTTTTGTTAGCTACTAATGTGGCCAAAATATTTTCGCATGTCTAATGTTAGGTGTAATAGAATATAAAGATAATAGTAGGACTCTTTGACACTGCCCAACTCTTTTTTATGTGTCCGACCAAGCTAGTGTATGCCAATGGCAAAAGGATTTTTTGGTGAGAAAATGAATAAACTTAAGGAGTGTTTTTTTTGCCAGCTAAGACATGCTTTCTTATTTTCATCAACATCTTCTTTCTTTTCTTTTTTAATATTACAAAATATATAATTAATATTAACCCAACTTTTAATCCACCCAACCTTAACCACACATTTTCCTTCCCTAAAATATTGCCTTCCCTAAAATGTTGTCTTCAAAGGTACCAAGAAGATCATAGTGAAAAGTATGGAGTACTCCGTAAAACTTAAGGAGTAGATGAGAGTATTTTTTTTTTCTTTTGGACTCCTAATGAAGTTGTTCAAAATGAAATTGTAGTCCTCCACTACGGAATGTCTGTGGGAGTTAAGAAACAATGTTAATGTTAACGTTAATGTCAATGTTAAGAATGAGAAAGATAGGGAGAGAGGAAGAGCATACGTAAGATAGCAGTTGGGAAGTCATACGTCAGAATGAAAAACCTTTAGTGATGTGGACTTGCCTAATTATGGTCAATTGATGTGATCACCCCTAAAGTTAGCCTGGTTTCCTCAAAATTATACTCACTCCTACTTGCGCAAACCCCCCCACTTAATTATTATTATTGTATGACAGTCACGTAAAACTGCTCGTACGTCCATAAATCAACATAGATTTGGGTATGCTACCATTTCCTACCTACACTTTACATTATTAGGTGGGGAAGGTGAATGATTATGAAACTCATGTGATTTATAGTAATCAACGTCTTACTAACTTATCACTCATCTCATCTCATCTCATCTATCTGTATAGGATACTGATTATGGAGTATTAGGCATTTGCACACGTTTCTCTCTCTTTCTTTTAAAGCGATTACAAAGTCTTCTCAACCTTCTTTTCCCCTTTAAAGATTTGCGTTTGTGTTTGTGCTTGTGCTTGTCTTCCGATCATTTTCGACATTGCCATCGAGATCTTCTCTTTCTTTTTTATGGAAAGCTAAGAGTTTTAAGAAGTTGGTCGTGGCATAGATGAGTACCACATGAAATATCCTTCCCTCCCTCCTACTTGCTGGATTTTTTTCCCATTGGGTCTGTAAATGATGAGGTACGACTGTAGGACTATGACCATTGACAGCCCTCTTCTCACATGACAAATCACTGTACTTTGTGAATTGTTCTTCCGTTCCTCACATATACACGTCAATTTTGTGCCTTTGTTATCACAAGATAGGTCATCTATAGGAGTACATGTCACCCCTAAGCACATTTTTTAAATTACTTCGAGTTTCCTATTTTCTTTTTAATCTATCAATGTGTGGTTCATATTTAGAAAGAAAGGGGAAGAACACAAGAACTCGGAGGGAGTAGTTGATTTTAAGATGTCAAACTACATTAGTTCAAAATGTAAATACAAGTAGACCGAAATTGATTTGAAGACGTTTGAGCTAATTCCTACCATTATGGGATGTATTGTTATCGCATACGGATTGTGTAGGAAACTTGAATCAGAAATGAAGTTGTAGGACGCCAAAAATAGAGATGAAGAAAGGAGTCGAGTTTGGAGTTAGATTTTCCTTTATGAGGATATAGATTTGCGAATAGATAGTAGAGTACTAGAATTAGCTAATATTCTCCTAGAATAAGCAGCAAGCCATGGAAGGTAATCTTCCACGCATACAAGATACTACTACAGTTGGAGTTGCATTGAAAATTACTAATAGAAAATGAGATGCGCCTCCAATAATGTAAACACTCCTAAATCACCACTCCCATCTCCATGATTAATGTACATCATTTTCAGGCTTTTCTTCTTCTTCTTTCCTAAATGTCTAAATCCCACTACCTACTAGCCCACCATTAGTGCCCCCATTCTTCTTTTCTTTAATACCCGAGTACTCTATAATTTCTAGTTTTACTGCTGCTGCTGCTGCTGATGCTACTATATGTGGGTGACCTCATTGTAGAATCATCCTTAAAATGTGAAATTCCCGAGGGGGGACAATGAAATAGTTAGTGGAGGGGTCGCTTGAATCGGTTAAGGCGACAGTCACTGAGACGGGAGGTACGCATAGCTCGCTTGTATTCCCCCCATGTAAAGGGAAGGTAGAGGTTTGGGGTGAGGGGCGAGACCATCTCCTTTAGAGGGGAGATCAATGCGTTCAACGGGGGAGCTCCGAAAAATATAGTCGACATCCTTGCTTTGGTTGCTGAACTATTTGCCATTGCCCTATGTTTAACACTCGTGAATCTTCCGTTAGTCAATACCTGTGAATGTAACCAACCACACAGTCATGTCATGTACTGTAAAAAAAACAACCCCTACTGGAACGGGGAAAAGTATTAACTGTAGTAATAAGAGAATAGTGTACCTGAAGAGCATCGCCGACCATAACATAGAAAGCAGAGGGATCAGGTTGAACAGAGATCCATAAACCGTCGGGCATGCAAACCTGGAGACCAGCAACGTCGTTGGATCTGAGGATGGTTAGGATCTGAGGGTCGGAATGCTCACCGAAGCCAACACGGTCAGGGGATAAGGGGTGTCCGTGTTTATTAGGAGGGTAGTAATTAAGCCTGAGAAGAGAATCACTTTGGGAATCAGTGATCATGTGGCTCAATATGGAGTTGTCGGACACCCAGAGTCCCTCTCCCATGAGCTCTAGCAACTCGGTGGCTAACCCTTTCACTGCTCGAACATAATCCGCAACTCCTTCACTGCACATTTCACGCATCAGTGGATTAGTAAATTAGGGGGTGGGGGTGTGTGGGGACAGTGGACAGAGGGGTGGGGGGGTTCTTAAATGGGAAAGAAGGGACGCAGTACGTTCCATCCTGAAAATGGAAAAGACTCTGCCCACTGACCACACCCTGGACATACACACACACACACAGTCATACATACAGACAGACACAAATACACTTGCTGCTGCTGCTGCTACTTTCCTCTCCTTTCTTTTCTTTTCTTTTCTACTGATTTGATTTGATGTGTGGGAGTGAAATGAGAGTAGAGGCCAGCAGCAGCAGCAACAGCAGCAGAATACAGAGAGAGAAAGGGAGGTGTGGCCTGTGGGCTGTGGGGGCTGTGTTTAAGTGTACTACTGGTAGTAAAAATATCTAAGGTTCATTGATTTGGCAATTTGAGTCTGAACCAAATTCAGCTAAACATTTCCCCATTCCACTTCACTCCATTCCTCCTTCCCTTGGCTGCCTCCCTGGCTCCTACTTTCCCTACCTTCTCAATGCATATGCATCCCTCCATCCCACCAACCTTTTTTTTTTTTTTTTTTTTTTTTTTTTTTTTTGTGTGTGTGTGGATCTCATATCTCCACTTCACCTCTTACCTTTCACATCGGAGTAGTATATATGACTCCCAACTTAGATTTACCCACCTTACCTTTTTTAGACACTCTCGATAATGTTATTGGTCTCTTTACTTCATGATAATCTCGTTTTGAATTTTGAAATCTAGGTGATCGGAAGATATTAGTGGGTAGGTAATTAAGGTGAAAATGCAATCGGTAAGTGATGAATATATTCATTTGTTTAGAAAAGATAAGGCTAGTGGGTAATACATGACTTTATCTTTATTTACCTAAATTGAGTATTATTTGACCTGACCTGTCAAACGTTTATGACAAATAATTCCTTTACAAACAAGAATTTGCCGCACTGAGCAATATACAACACCTCATATTTGTCCAATTAATTAATATTAATATTAATATTTGGGGTAGGACTTACTAGTTGTGTCCCCATAGCATACCAAACCCCATCATACATAACATAAACATAAACATAACCCCCGATATTTTATGAGAAAAAAACATGAATGAATTAGCAGTTGAATATTGAATTGTACTCCTACCAGTCATCCCTCCCTACACAAGTCAATGTCAATAAACAAATGATTATCTCCTCCTAAAGTAAACGACCACCCATTTAAACTACTCGTACTACGGAGTACCAGTACTAGTATTTTTATTTAATTAGAGACAGACTGACGGACCAATTCCCATTTTTCAAGTTGATATATAGCCACGACACCTTCCCTCGTCTAATCACCGCTCTCACCCTAATACTAATAATAGGCCGTATTTCCTCTAATTTTCTAAGATCTTCCAACTTTATTATTTAAAATTAAAGGAACTACGGAGTAATTGTTTTTCGACCAAGGAAGGAAGGAAGCTGCTGCCTCCGAATTCAAAGCACATTAATTAGCACATTAATTAATTAGGGGAAGTACCTGATGGTCGTCTAACCTGTACTCCTCTATTCAATTCCAATTCCTCCACAGACCGACCAGTCCACATTATTAAGAATTCCGACTACTATTTGTATTAATACTCTCTCTATTTCTAATGTCAACTCAACTCCTACTCCTACTCCTACTCCTACTCCTACTCCTACTCCTACGTCTACTGTTACTGTTACTGTTACTACCATCAATTACTACCACCAACATCTTTTTATTTAGAAGTATTCATGTTACCCTACCATTTATTAACCAAATTTTGTTCATAACCGTCATGCCTGCCTTGGGACAGACGGTTACCCCCATAAGAGTTACGATATTTTATACCTTATATGTATAGACGGAGTATATCCGTCTGTATATATAATGATTATAAACTAGTACGGAGTACTTGATAGGGTGATGTTTATATGATTCAATTCACTGCATTTATTTAGACTTTACAAAGCTTCATTATTATTCAATGCTCTATCTTTTGTGTTTGACAAACCCCATTCTTGATTCTTTACTATTTAAGATACTTTACCCTGTAAAAGATGGAGGAGGTAGTCGCTATCGCAACATCGCAATCTACTAATGCATGACCGCTAAAATATCAGTTTTTTCCCTTTTTCTTTTTCTTTTTCTAATTAAAATACTCATACCACCCCAATACTCTTCTACATGTAAATAAATTAGCCAAACAATCTGACGTGGGTAAGTACACAGATTTTGTCGTGAGACGGTTTCACAATACAATTGTTATTCTTTGATAGTATTGCTCATCTATTTGTCTTTGTTTGTGTAATGGAGTAGGGAGTGTTTTCCCCTCCATATATGGTAATCCCAATTTTGAATGCATGTCTTTATGTAAAGTCAGCGTTGCAAATTAAATTAAATTAAACTAAATGGGTATTTTATATATATATGACATATAGACACACCATGAAAATTGAGTCTCATTTTACGTGTCGTATTAAACATACATACGTATATACATAATTTACCAATAGTATGTAGCAACATTGGATGATGATAATAATTATAATAATAATAATGTAGGCCTTTAATGAATAAAAATAATACTCCTTCCGGGAAACTATTTTTTTTTGTTCTATTTCATTAAAATACTCCTCACAAATATTGAGGTAACGAGGCTATCGATATAATGAAGCAAAAAATAATGTTCGGAGAGAGTAACGAAGAGGAAGATGAAGATATTTAGGCAGGCATTTTTATTAGTATTACCTTAAGGTAGGAGGATGAGTGGAGGAGTCGGAAGCGTGTAGGAGAAGGTATTCAAGGTCGCCAATGTCACCGTTGGAGCCTATGTTCCTAGAGCCGTAGCCAAAGGGGGCAGGCTGCTGGCCGACCAGGGCGTGCTTGTCCAAGGCGGTGGGGGTGGCAAAGAAATCGAGAGCGTGTTGCTCGAGAGTGGATATGACGTGGTTGGGGACGCCGTGGTTGACGACCTTGAAGATGCCCAACTCTTGAGAGGCCTCTACTATCAACTCCCTCAAGGTTGACCTCTCTTCTCTTTTAAGGGACATGTCTATGCTTGGCACCCCTACTCCCTTGGTTTTCTTACTTCTCTTGGATGCATTTCGACTTGCCACCACCATTTTTATACCTTAAAATTAAGGACTAAAGGGTTACTAATTGGAGGAGTTTTTGAATATGAATATCAAGTTTTGGCAAAGGAAGAAATGTATGTAATGTAATGTAGGGGAATGTGTCATGTGTGTGTATATATATATACTAGTGTGGCGCAAAATAATTATGATAGTAATAATAATAATAATAATAATAAGAAAATAAATAAATATGAATATGGAATAGGACCGGCTGAGATATGAGTAGGCAAGCATGGGATGTGGGACCTAAATGGAAATGTGGGGTCATCCTTCATTATTTAATTATGAAAGGTAGGTGATAGTAGCAAATATTTTATGCTATTATGTCTAATTTGCATAATTATTACTTCATGATTATGATAATCAATAATCCCCTCGATATTAAAAGAATAACGTTTGCACACGTATCATCACCATGTTAAATTTTTTTCCCTTCTAAAGTCTTACTCCCTCTGATTTTTACTGTTCTTCCCAAAGAAAATAAGGGTATCACCGTATAAGAGTGTGTGACTCAAAAAAGGGGAGAGAAATGCAAGGTAAATCTAGGCCATATGTTAATTGCTTAAAAATGAAATAAGAAAAGGGGAATCCGCTCAATTAGAAAATAGGGAAGAAAAAAAAATCTGAGAGTATTTTTTAATTATGGAAACAAATCATTATCGAAATTAATAATCAATTAACTCATATTTTTAAGACTCTAAGAGGGCGTTTGATTCGAAATATTGGAATGGATTGGAATGAAATGTGATTTCATAAAGGATTGGAATTGGATGCGCACACTTGTTAGCGGTTGTTTGGTTCGAGAGTGGAATGTATTATATTTGTATTAGAGATGGTATGAATTTAGAATCATGGGGTGGGGGTAGGGGTTGTAATTTTAAGCGTTTGGAGTGGATCTACAACCCTTTGGGGTTCTAACTTCATTCCTAAATATCCCAACCAAACATTGGAATGGTTTGAATCTATTCCAATCCATTCCCAAACCTCCAACCAAATACCTCCTAATTATAGTACTTCCTCCTAGTCTTTGGAATTGCCTACAAGAGTGCAAGCCAATGTCTCACATCGGTGATGTAAAGATATATAGAACATCTTTATAAACATCCACCAACTATAATACTACGAAGTCTTTTGAAAAGGAGTACAAGAGTTGATTCGTACGCAATATAGGCACAACATGAGGTTTCCATGCTTCCGCACAACAATTCTTTACAGTACTTCTCGTGTTTCTTTTGATGGTATACATTTGATTAAAAATAAAAATACCTCACATTTGTCAAACAAATCTATACAATCAAGTGAAATGATGTATAAGAAATAACATAGTCGTGTTAAATCTTGTTTGATTCGTTTTTACAAGTACAATTAAAAATATGGTATCTTTAGTAATTTATATCTATTGAAAATGAAAGATATTTAGGGTCGTATCAAGTGCAAAAGATATAAATAGAAAGGTTGAAGCTAAGTTAAGTAGTACGAGTATTGATTTGAAAAACAAATGAAGTAAAGAAGTACTCCCTCCAAAATAGAGAATTGGAGGAAGTATTTAATTTAATTATTTAGTATGGAGTATTTTTTAGTTGGGTAAATGTAAAAGGTTAATTGATAATCCTTAGCATGCATATAACTCGAGGGTTGATATTTATTACATGATCAATGCAGATGTTGGCTTAGTAGAATTATATCAATGGGGAATTTGCAATGTATGTGTGTATTAACCCTTTGGGTTCATGATTTCATGCTTGTACAAAGAAATATTGGACTAATAGATAGATACTCCCTTCATCTCGTTCATTTGTTTGTCTTTGACTAAAATATTCCTCACAATGAATATAAAAGAACAAACACAAATGAACGAGACGGAAAGACTATCTATATGAATGAGTATAGTATTTATTTTATACGGAGTATATCTGTATCTGTATTTATATATAGATATGAATAGAATAGAATAGAATAGAATAGTGTGCTGAAGCCTGAAGGTACATTCCTTTTTGTAGATTTATGGAGAGGAACAGAGAAATCCCCAATTAATAAACTACTAATAAGGTTGACTTTGAATTAAATGCTGTAGTCATAATCTATTGGGATGTCTGAAATGTTGTGTCCAACGGTAAAAGAGGAGATGAGGAACAAGTAATGGAATGGATAGAGGGGGATTTGCGCAGAGGAATTCAAAGGGAGGGAATTAATACTACGAGTACTTCTTGTATTGTATTAAGAAGATTACTTCTTCAATAGTCATAGTCTTTTCTCCTCACGTGCCTTCTTTGTTGGATACGTTCATGCTTATCTCTACTCTTTCCTCTTTACTTGCTGCACTCGAAGAAACTTAAATGCTTCTATTATAATACTCTTAGTATTATAGTATGTCCCTCAGGAGTCGTCAGGCTAGTAGGAGTACAAGTGTATTTCTTTTCATTTATTGCTTCCTAGATCATTCCACCACCCACCACTTTATTAAGACTTGGCTTTCTTGAGCTCCCTCGTTTTCATGTGTGATATCGCTTTGAGATATTGTTTTACGTAAAGTCAAATTAGTTTATAAAACTAGTTGGCGTTGGCGTTGGTTTCCAACGCATCAGTTCACCAATTGATTTTAAGATGAAACATCGTGTTTTATGTCATTGGTCTTATTCCCTGTTTAATATGTAGTACGGAGTAGTTTATAAATAATGAGGGGTTGAAAATAGTGTAGGGGGCCGGGTACAATTATATGGGTGATGATTAGTAGGGATTGATTGGTTTGCCTACAGTTTGGTGTGATTTATTAGTTGGGAATTGGAAGTGACTCAAGTGATGATGATGATGATGATGATGATGATTAAGTGGGCTAATCTCAATCAGAGTTACAACCCCCACGTTTTTCCACAGTAAATAAGGTATCCCTTCACCAATTATAGAATCTTTGCTACAATTAAATAATACGGATACGGAGGAAAACACAAATTAGAATATAAGACAGTCTAATTTTATAAAAAAAATAGTACTCCCTTTCGTCCATTCAATCCTTGACATGGAGAGTTTCACAACTTTAAAAAAAAAAGTGGTATTAGTAAATCAATAAGGATTATAAGGTAGAGTGTTTTGCAAAAATGGAATGTAAAAAATTGATTAGATTGTCCATTTATAGTAAGTGTAAAGAATTGAATGGATGAGAGAGATTAATTCATTTGTTATTGATAAATGAATTACGAAGTACTCCGTATCTTTTTATATAAAGAACCGTTTTACCTGTACGAAACTAATACGTAAAAGATAAAAAAAGGTGTGAGGGAGAGGGAGAGGGAGGAGGTGAGGAAAGAGGAGGAGAGAGGACCACGTAAGAAGTGGGGAAAGAAAGAAAGAAAGAATGAAAGAAGGATGGTGGTGAAGACTGAAGAAGGCGAGAGAACGAGAGAATCATAAAGTGTGATCATGATTCATGTACAAAGGAAAGGAATATGATATGAGTTGGGGGTGGGGTGGGGGGCGGGGCGATGCTGGGATGGGGTTTGCTTCCATTTGTTTCCAGACATCTTGCCTGTTCTTAGCGGCTCTCTGTCCCCCCCCTCCCCCCCTATTTACTCTCATTCTTCCCTTCCCTTATATCAACACGTACTCTACGCATAATAAATAAATAAATAAATGCTTGTGTAAAACCGTCCCACGATTCATATGAGTTAGCTTATTTGGAAATGTCAATTGAATGGAGAAATTGACTAGCTCCCTTGGCCCTCCCCAACCTAAACTAATATGAATACATTGAATCTAAAGTTTCAACGTGTGTCGTTTAACATCTTATTTATCCTTTATGATTCGTGAGTGAGTGGTGTACTGGTTTGGAGTTGGTTTCACATTGTGTATTTATAACCGTCTGTATTCTGTATATTTTAACTAGGTTTGATCTGTCAAACGAATTGGGCGGACGGCACAGGGTGATTCTAGGTCAGGTTGACAAGGCGTTGCTGGCCCCGAGTCGTGGTTATGGGATCCACTATGGTATGTGGACAAGCGAATGATAAAGGATGTAGGAAGGAAGCACAAGGTGATTTTAGCTCAGGTTGACAAGGCCTGGCTGGACTATGGTACGTGGACAAGCGAATGATAACAATGTAGGAAGGAAATGAGGTACGTTATTAAACGTTAATCATAAAAAATACTCTGTAAATTTTTAGATTAAATTACGGAATATTCGTATATTTCTCGTGGATCCCACCTTTTTTAAGTTGAATCCTTTGCATAAAAATGAGTCAGTTGCTTGCTATAAGGTGATTAAACAAAAGAAAAACATCAGGTGTACTCCATTTATTACTGAGACTAATCTAAAAGCAACTTTATTTCTTCCATATGAACATGCATTATTGCATTCATACTACATGTATAATGTTCAGCTGTTTTCTTCCAGGATGGGTAAAGTTTTAAGATATTATCTTACTCTTAAAACTTTTGAATGTTAGTGTTAAATATGAGGTTGCGTCGATCACCTTGCCCTTCCTTCTTATTAGATGGTCCTCATCTCTATGCTTAGATTGGACAAACTTCCTCTTATTACCTGTGAATTCTTTTCTTTTAACCCGTCATTAGATTACGACAAATATACTAGTATGAGAAAGAGGAATTTGTGATAAATATTGGGCGTCTAAGACGTGTGGGGCTGTGGGCGCACTTAATGGGAAGGGGGGGGGGGGATTACTTAAAGACTAGAGAGAGACAGATGCAGAGCAGAACAGAGCATTGCAGTTTTACACACATACATTCATACATTGATACGTGTTTTGACTTCCTCCTCCATTTGCTTTGACTCTGTTAATACCTTTTTCCAATTAATGACTCTCTGTGTATACACTGACTGTAAAAGATAGAAGACCAATAGAGTTGGATCCCCAACTGTAATATGGACCTCCACCAGGTGCCTCTGCCTCTGCCTCTGCCTAAAGCATTCATCTCTATTTTCATTTGCTAACCCTTTTACGAGTAGTATTTATTATTATTACGGGCAAATTCTTGCTTGTGATGAGAGTATCCACCCGTCACAAACGTGTGACATATCAAATAATTTCTACTTGGATAGAAAGATAAACCCATGTGCTATTTTCAAGCGATATTATTTGATCCGTCATCGATTTGTGATGGATATATCCGTTACAAGAGAGACTTAGTCATTATTATTATTATTATTATTATTATTATTATTATTATTATTATTATTATTATTATTATTATTAGTACTACTTTCTTTTCTTCCTCTTTGACTGAAAAGCAATGTATTCATAATTTGACTAATGACTAGCTAGTTATCAACTTCATGTGTTTGTTATCTACTCTCTTTTTGGTTCAAGGTTTAATGCTCTAATGCACTTTGCACATTTTGCACGTACGCAACATGAAAAGAATCTTGACCGTCTCTCTTTTGTTATCTCTATTCCTCTTTAACAGGTCCTAATTCGATCATATCAATATATCACAATGTTTCTGACTCTACAACAAATTTAATAAGAACATGTAAAATACCGATGACGCTATTCAACACCAACCTACGTACTCCCTCCTAGTTTCCGTTTTCCTCCATTTTTCATTATTGAGGTTAGTTTGCTTTTATTTTTTTATTTTTTTTGGTATTGTATCTTTAATCAATTATTTATTCATTTATTACTTCCCTTTTCTCTTTTTATTTACCACTTATTTGTGTTTTTATCATTTGTTTATTCTTCCCTTACTATTTGTACCCAAAACAAAAGATACAAAACCGAAAATTAGGAGGTAGTACTACTTTAAGATGAAACATTAGTTGACTTGTGAATTATGATGACGGGATAAATATCTAATCTTGTTTAACACCTTAAAAAGTAATCGTTAGCGCGAAGCATAAATAACGAACATTAATCTTAGAATAACTCAATTAGAATGTCAATTTAGAGCTAGCATTAACTCTGGCTACATACATTGCTACTTGTTGCGGAGACACAGTGTCACACAATTGCATGTATTTTAAAAAAGATGATAACATTGTTAGAACAGGGTTGGACAAGTAGTTAGCTAATTGGTTGTGGTTTATTTGAATTTGCAGACATATAAAAGATTCCTCTGCTTGTTTGTTTGAAACCTCAAATGTGAACATGATTGATTCATTCCTAACCTAGCTAATAAATCAGCCGCCCTTAGCTTGCTTCCTTTTCATAACTTCTTACTACTACAACTACCACTCCTACTAACTCTTCCTTAACACGGATTATCCGTCTTAAGTTTGTAACAGGTCAAGTAATATCCCACTTACATAGAGTAAGATCCCACCTTTACTCCTCCCTAAGCTTTTTATTTTTATCTTTTACCTAAATACTTGACCCGTCATATATTCGTGATGGATATTTCCGTCACAAACAAGAATTTGTCAATCTATAATAACTCTACTTAACTCCATCTTCCATGTGAGCTACGAAGTCTATGTATGTGAGTAGTTAATTCCTTCATTAAATAATGATAGCACCATTATTATTAACTGCTACGTCAGTCAATTAGTCAAACCCCCTCTCCCTAAAGAAAACATCATGGCAACGAATCTGAAACAGTGTTGCGGCTTGCCACATGGCATAAAGCAAACCTATTTGCCACTTTGCCTCAAATATAATACTTCCTCCGAGTTCCGAGTTTCTAACATTGACATATTTGGATTTTGAGTGGAAAATAAGGAGGGGAAAATGAGTTTCTCAAAATAGGAGGAAGAGATAAATGTGAACCATACATTTATAACTAAAATGGAAAGTGGGTAAAAGATCAAACTCAGTCCAAAAAAGGAATATGGGTCAATTAAAATGGAGGGAGTACCGTATTACTAAGAGCAACCACAATGATAGTTCTTACTTCTTACCATTGTGAAAGTCAATTAAGAATATAATATTGTATTACTAAGAACTCAAGGTAGTTCTTACCTTAAGGTTGTCAATTAATAACTTTATGAGATTTTCTACGCAGTATCACTATATTTTTCACTTTTCTAGCTGGTATCCCTACCTTTTCTATGTCTATACATGGTACCCTTGAAGTTTACTAAGTATTAATTTAACTAGCGCCCCAATTTTTTTTTTCCATCAAGGTTTGTCGTTACATTGTGTTTTTAGTGTAGGATTAAGACTTCAATATCATTTAAGTTAGATAATTAACAAGTAATTGAGCTTAATTTAAGTGTTATCAGTTGATTTGACAATATAACATCAAAAATATAATCCGTTTATATTCGGAGTATAACTGCAAACATGTACAAAATTGTTACTTTAAGCTCAATTATCGGTTAATTAGGTATGTTAAATGATGTTTAAGTTTTAATCTTGAACATAAAAAGATAATTTGTTGCCAAAATTCGACAGGAACAAAAGTTTAGGGGTACCAATCAAGATAATAATAAAGTTTAGGGATACCAAAGAAACTTTTAGTAAAGTATAGGGTACCATGTATACATGTAAAAATGGTATGGGTATCAGGTAGAAAAGTAAAAAGTTCAGAGGTACCACATAGAAAATTCATTGTGAAAGTCATTGAGTTTGTAAAATAAGAACTTAGTTCTTATTTAAAAACCAAGTTCTTAGATTATAATAACATTATTTATGAGAAAAGAATATGGTAGGTAGGTCCCAATTAAGAACAAAATAAAAAGTTGTTCCATTGATGAAAAAAGTTCTTATAAATATCTATAAATGATGTGGAATTGGAAATAAGTTCTCCATTGTAAATGTTGTAAGGACTACACTACTCGTATCATGGTGATGATGACGAATGCATAGCAATTAGCAAATAATTAAATAATTCACTCAAGAATCCAAGATAAAGATAGAATTAATACAAGGCCTGATGAAAAATGTCACCGGCTCAATTTCTTGGTAAGAGCGAGCCAGTGTCCAAAATTCAGCATATATTGCTGTGTAAGGGGTGTATTCAATCAATTCCATATAAGGGAGCGTGTTGAGGTATGTTCGGAAACTTTAAATTTTGGTTGAAATTGTTTGCGCACCACTACATAAGTCTAGTTATCAAAAACTAAACAGCCGAATTGGGTTTAGAAGTTAGAGTAGTAGAAGTGTATGTATGGATTTGTGATAAAAATAAGCGTGGGAGTTGAAAACAGAGGATGCTAGCTATAAAAATAAGTAGAGTCTTGAATATGAATATTGGGATTGGGAGATCGAACGTACATAGCTAGGGACTAGTATGCATATCATGGTTGATAACAACGTGAGCGTGTGAATCAATAATAATAATAATAATAATAATAATAATAATAATAATAGATGATGGGAGTAATAATGGAGAACTGGGGTTGATTTAGTCTCCAAATAAAGTGTAGATACGTATGAATGACCCATAAATTATTAATGAACCGACAATAAAGGTAAAGCCTGTGTTTGATGACCAAATATTAATACTTCATCCATTTTCTTTTTATCTTCTCATTCATTTTTGACACAATTTTTTTATAATGAATATAAAATGATAAATTTAGTAAATATTGAGAGTAGAAGGGTAAAATATGTGTAAATTGGAAAGAATAAATGTATAAAGTGTTGTAAATAGTAAGGGTAGTATGGTAAAAATTATGGACTAAAATGAAAAGAAATGAAATGGGAAGATAAAAAAAAAAAGTGGCCAAAAAAAGAAATTAGGAAGATAAAAAGAAAATGGAGGAAGTAATAATATTTCCTCCGTCCTGTTAAATAAATTGTTCCGTATTATTAAAATATTCCTTATATAATGAATGAGGAAATTAAGCGATCTTCTTAAGACGGAGTTAGTAATTAATTATGGGACTTAACAAAGAGGTTTACATGAATCTTCGAGGTTTGTGTTAGTATTTGTGTACTTTAACCGAGCTTCCATTCTGGTTTCCACACCTCCTTCCATTTTTTATTCTACTAGTGTACTTTGTACCCGTGATTTCATGTAACAAAGATCATAGTCGTCCTAGCTGTTGAACTTTAATTTGTCCTTAATTACATCATTATTATTATTATTATTATAAGTTTTAACCTCCAAGTTTTACCAATTGACCAATGTGTTAACTTCTTGCATGCATTATATTTATATTGTTAATTATAGCTGGCCAGCTCTTGATTTTGGTCTCAAAGTCGTTAGTCAATAAAGGACTCCCTCCCTCCCTCCCTGAATTGGACACTCATGTAGTCTCTTGTGATCTCCCACTTGCATGTAAATTGTTAAATAACATGAGTTTATTTTGTAGTCAAAAAATGATAAAGTTACACTCGATGTCCATATTAGGGAGTAGTTTAGCAATCCCCATTGTTATTTTTAAATAAAGGGATTTTTTTACGTGGTACCCCTGAACTTTTTATTTTTTCACCTGGTGCCCCTATCATTTTTACATGTATACATGTTACCATTGTACTTTACTAAAAGTTTCTTTGGTACTTCCTAAACTTTATTATTATCTTGATTGGTACCCCTAAACTTTTGTTCCTGTCGAGTTTTGGCAACAAATTACCTTTTTATGTTCAAGATTAAAAGTTAAACATCATTTAACCTACCTAATTAACCGATAATTGAGCTTAAAGTAACAATTTTGTACGTGTTTGCAGTTATACTCTGATATAAACGGATTATGTTTTTGACGTTATATTGTCAAATCAACTGATAACACTTAAATTAAGCTCAATTATTTGTTAATTATCTAAGTTAAATGATATTGAATTCTTAATCCTACACTAAAAACATAATTTAACGACAAACCTTGATGGAAAAAAAAAAATTGGGGCGCTAGTTAAATTAATACTTAGTAAACTTCAAGGGTACCATGTATAGACATAAAAAAGGTAGGGTACCATGTTGATACAAACCAAAATATTAGTGAGGGGTATACTAGTAAATTTGTTATTTATTTCTTATTCTCCAAGTCATTTAGCTTATATAAGGCATTAGTAAGTTGTAAATGAGTATCCAAGAATTTATCATTGAAAGTTAATCTTTCTTAGCTATCCAATCTCCATTTTCTCTCTAATTCCACCCAAATTCATTGATTAATCCTAGGTGATTCCTTCTCTCACCACAGATTATTCTAAAGATCACCTAGCCTATTGACTAATTTAGTTGAACAGCTAAATCGATCCTATCGTCTATTTAGTTCATTTTTACGCAATCGTGTCTCATAAAAATACAATTGTATCACAGGTAGAAAAGTGAAAAATATAGGGATACCGCGTAAAAAATCCATTAAGTAGAAAATCCCTTAAATAAATGATGAAGTTACATTAATGGGTTGCTCGCAACACAATGCACCCAGTATACTCGTATGTAGTAGTGTAGTAGTATACCAACAACTCAAACTGAATATTTTAAATTTTAATCCTAACTTTATTCGCCTAATTAATATCAAATAGCTGGATGTATGTTGTAGAGTAATTAAGGTAGTATTTATTAATCGAGTTAGTAGGTATAAAGTTGCGTTGTGATAAAGAGATGAGAAGTGAATAATGAATGTTAAGATTACTATTATTATTAGTGGGAAACAGCAGCAGCAGCAGCAGCAGCATGTATGGAGATGGAGATGGAGGGATTATTATAAAATGAGACTAGGTTTGATATGAGGTGAGCTTGCGTCCATATCATGATGGTGACTCCTCAATACTACCTACGTACGTACTCATAACCCATTTTGGTTTAATCTCAGATCATCCCTCTCTGCTTTAATTTGCTTTATTATTATGAAGAAGTGGGTGTGGGTGTGGGTGTGGGTGTGGGTGGATTATGATTCATGGAATCATGGATGGGTGAGTGAGTGAGTGAGTGATGATGCAGTGTCATTAATTACTACTACTACTTAATTAGCAAGATTATTGAGTGGGTTACGTTAATTAAGACAGATGCATATGCCTGCATGCATCACTCAGATGTTGATTGCTGAGTAATTATTAAGTAGACAGTGTTGGATTTCGTCACTCATGCACCTACGTCTTTCATCATTCGTCAAACCCCCCTCCCTCCCTAACTTCACTTCACTCATCCATGTTCTCAATTTCTAATCCATGCACTTTCGATCTCTGTCTCGTTCATTTGTTTACCTTTGATTAAAATACTCCTCATGATGAATAAAAAAACAAATAAATGAACGGAACGGAACGGAGGAAGTAGTACATAATCACCTTCTTCTTCTACAGTCTAAGATTTTCTACTCTGTAACTAATTTTTCTCAAAATCCCTATCAAAAATGAAAGTTGGGTGCCATCTTTCCACTTATACACGGTGTCCGACACCTTTGGCTCTGGATCCATACCAACACTGATCTATCACAATTTAGACTTGTATTCCTTGATTAACATACATACATACTGTGTTGTGTATATGTCATTGTCGACAACCCTAGCTATTCATTTCCTTAACTGTATACTCCCTCTGTTCAATTCATTTGTTTGTCTTTTATATTCACTGTTGTGAGTATTTTAATTAAGGGCAAACAAATGAACGAGGCGGAGGAGTATTTTAATCTGTATGTGAGTGTATGAAGAAAATTTGGGCTTGGTCCAAAGCCAAGCCAGCCTGATAGGTTTAATGGACATAGGAGTTAGGACTATATCCAGTTACATTGTACTCCATCTTCTTATAGAGGCTCCATTGGGCCTGAGAATAGTGATTAGAGTCAGTAGTGTGTTCCACAGCAAATAGTCAGTCAATAATTAGCCGGTGTGGGGGGCTTAAAGTATGATTGTTGAATCAGTAGCGTGTCTAGGTTGAAGAGATTTCATGAATGCATCTCACTCTTTCTGTCTTCCTCTTAGCTCTTAATAAAAGAAAGAAAGACGACAGACGACCATAAACATATTTAAGTCTGCATTTCTATTATTATAAACCTGAATACATGAATTTCTGAACTCTAAAACCTCGAAATAGGAGTAGATTATTACCATAAACTTGACTTCCATTAATTTATATTGACTCCCATCCTATTTTCTGCAATATAGAATACTGCCTGGTTGCCTATTTGATGCCAAAATCCAACAAGGAAAATGTAATGCATACTGTATATCTATATGTAAGCTCCCAAAAACTGATAGCTGTAGAAGTTGAAGATAAAGCGAGGCAAAGTGAGTTGTATAATAATGTTGGCAATGGACATACCTAGACAAGGAGTGACTGGAAGGGGTGGCGGCGGCCGAAGAATGATTATAGTTGTATTGCTGCTGCTGACTCTACCAGTCGGGAATGGAGTCAAGGAAAGGAATCATCCCATTCTTGTGAATTTCGGTGACTCGAATTCAGACACTGGAGGTGTCTTAGCTGCCACTGGTCTTCCTATTGGACTACCCCATGGCATCACTTTTTTCCACAGGGGCACTGGTCGATTGGGCGATGGCCGTCTTATCATCGATTTCTTCTGTATTAACATGTTCTGCTTTCTCCTTTGATTTCTAATTTCTAATGTCCCTCCCTAATAATGCATGTCTTCCTTTCAGGTGAACATTTAAAACTCGGCTATCTCAGCCCTTATTTGGATTCTCTGGCTCCAAATTTTAGGGGTGGCCTTAACTTTGCTATTACTGGTGCTACCCTCCTCCCTAAATTTGTTCCCTTTGCACTGGATATTCAAGTTAGACAGTTTGTCCACTTCAAAAACCGCTCTCTTGAGCTCGTCTCACAAGGTATGTATTCCTGCTTTTCCTATCTTGTTGGTAGCTGCATCCCTTAAGAATTAAGACACTGAGTCATTGACTTTTTTGCATCAAGGATCAAAGGACCTTATAGATGAAGATGGGCTTCGAAGTGCACTCTATATGATTGACATTGGACAAAATGATCTTCTCCTGGCTCTTTATGCATCTAACTTAACCTATGATCCGGTGGCGCAAAAGATTCCTGCCTTTCTTGAAGAGATCAGATTAGCCGTGGAGGTTGGTTTTCCTGCGCAAAGCAGCCTGAGTCAGTTGCTTAGAGGATAGTACTAGTAGAATTAAAAAAAACATATCTCATCAAGACTACTATTTACTAACAATGCAGACGCTGTACCAAAACGGAGGGCGGAGATTTTGGATCCACAACACAGGGCCCTTAGGGTGCCAACCCAAAGAATTGGCCCTACATCCACATAAAAGCAGTGACCTTGATCGTTTTGGATGTCTTAGTCTGCACAACAAGGTAGCAAAAACCTTCAATAAGAGACTGCGAACGCTTTCTCAAGATCTAAGGTCGGTGTATAAGGATACTGTGATTGTTTATGTGGACGTGTACTCCATCAAGTACAGCCTGTCTGCCCATCCTCAGAAATATGGTAAACCTCAGTCTGATGTTTGCTTTAAGTATCTACCTGTCTTTGATCTTGACAAGTTAAATGTAAGACAGTGCATTTTTGTTTATAGGGTTTAAGGATCCATTTGCAGCTTGCTGCGGTCGTGGGGCGCCATACAGATACGACAGGAATGCAACATGCGGGCAGCCAGGTTACAGTATATGCAACAATGTGTCACAGTCCATAGTGTGGGATGGAGTTCATTACACTGAAGCTGCAAACCGTATCGTCGCATCCAAGATCTTTTCAGGGCATTATTCAACACCCAGTATCAAACTTGAGCAGTTTTGGGACTCCTCATGATTACAAACAAGTTGAGCTCCATTCAATTGAACCCGACCAAGTTTAATTGCGGAATTATTCATGGTTTTGGAAAAGACATCACAGGGTCACGTAACTTTTACTACTCCGTACTTATTTTACATGACGCTTCTTTTGAGTTGAGATCACATGAATTATCCATGAATGACAGATCGAAGATAAGTTACAGGTCACAATGCATTATACTAAATGACTACTTAATAATCTAAGATGAGGGAGGATTAAGGAGTAGACTAAAATATGCTACACCTTCAATACAAACTCAACACTCTGGCTGACTCCTGACAAGCCATACATTAATAAGGCAGTCTAATTAATAGTCTATACAATGCGATTAATTAGCAGTGATCAAAGGCCGTTTGCAAAAGAGGTTGAGGTGGTTCGCCTTGCTCAAGGCATGTCACCGGGGGAATCGTGAGGGAGTCCAAGCTGCCGTAAGCATTCCAGCAGAAAGCGTCCAACACTATTTGGCCTTGTGCTGGAAGAAGCTCTATGTCAGCAAGTGTAATGTTGGCACAAGGTAGCGCGTCACTGCATGCAAACTGCATTGGAGGGCTCCTCACATCATATGTCCCCTTCACACTCGTGTACACTATGTCTCTCACAAACACCGCCGAGCTCTGGTTGCTGCATCCTCTCCCCTGACAATAAAACTGATCTATTATGATCGGGTTCCTAACTGCTTCCATTCGTATGTTGTCAAATCTCACCCCCGACACCCCTCCCGACCCCCCTTGCCATGTCTTTATCCGCACCCCATTCTCCGATGTACTGATCTTTGAATCTCTCACCGTCACATTCTGCACGCACGCTCTTGAGTTGTGGTTCCCCAGGCTCCCTATACTATTTTCACATACCAACACCAAAATGATCAATGTCAGATGTTGGACACACAATGCAGGTAGTTGGTTTCTTAAAGCAAGGAAAAGGCAAGCATACCTGATTCCATGACCAGGCCCACAGCTGATATTTCTGATGTCTACATCATAGCAGCCAGAGCCAATCGAAACACAGTCATCTCCTGTAGAAAGGAGCGTGATTTATTCCTACTAATAAACATGCATGACGGAAATGGCAATTAAGAGTATGACATAATAGTTCCTAACCGTTGGAAATCACGGAATTGTATATCTCGACATTGTTAGTGTTCTCGATGTGAATGCCATCTGTGTTGGGACTCAAGGCGGGAGCTGTGATGTGAATGGATTCTATATGAACATTGTGGCAGACATCAAATCTGAAGTGGAATTGAGGACTGTTTTGGATTTTTAGTCCTTTGACTGTCAAATTTGAGCTCTCAAAGAACCTAATGGCCTGCATGAATTGAACAAGTAAAAGTAGTGTAATCATTAATATTTCATTGGACTTAATTAAGATTAAGAGACGGAAATGGGAGCTTACAATGGGGCTATCGCAAGGACCAGGCATTGTTGTTCCATTGATTCCCTGTAGAGATGAAACAAACGTGTAAGCTCCTGCAGGCGCCAAAAGACTGCTACAACCGACAGGTAGAATGAAAGATGTAACCTTGTGAGGCTTGCAAGGGAGATCCCACCATTTCTGGCCTCGCCCGTCAATGCGTCCGCCTCCTTCAAGTGACATGCCCTGGATTCTAAAGAACACCAGCCATTGACGCTTACTCACGGTATGAGGCCATGCTTCAGGCCCGTCAGGTGGCACTACAGACCCATCAATCTGTTCCATTTTTCCATATATAGCAGGTCATCAGGGAAAAAGGCAGGCAGACAGACAGACAAAACGAGCTATATCATCTTTTGTCACATAAAGTACCTGGAAAATGATGTGAGATTGGCAAGGGCCGGTAAAGATGGTAGACTGAATCATGAAGGTATATCCTGGAGGAGCATGTAAGACAGAAGAGTCAGTATCAGTGTTGCTGCAAGCTGAATCCCAAGCCGTCGTGAAGGCTTCAGTATCATCAACACTGCCATCCCCTACTGCCCCAAAACTCAACACATCGAAAACACCAGTAGGAGGATCAGTGTAGGTCGGGGGATCAGCGGGGGGGTCTTGAGGCTGAGGCTGAGCCCAAGGCGGAATAGAAATCCCTGAAGTTGGAGGAGTGGCAGCACGGGAATGTGCATGTTTGTGTCGTTTAAATGCGTGTTTGTGGTGTCTAGCCTCAGTGCACAGCAAGAAACTAAAACAAGTGAAGACAATAAGTCGTAGAAATAAGAATGGGAGACGGATATTCGCCATCAAAAAGGTTATAGCAAATTTTTAAGAGAAGAATAGGAACAGGAATAGGAATAGAATGGGGGTAAAGAGTACAGAAAAGAGAACAGAAAAGAGAAGTTATGTATTCCTAGTAGTTGTTGCCAAGTGTAGAAGGGTAAAGGGTAAAGAAGAAACAGGAAAGCATGCAGAATGTAGTAGTAAGGCTGACTGGCAGAGCACACCAACACCAACACCAGCACCACCAAGATGAAAATGAAAAAAAGCACATGCATAGGTATATAAGTAGTAGGAAACTTGGGTTAGTGGGGAGGATATAATAATGGGGGCAAAAACCAACCCATATTGTAAAAATAGGCATGCTTCCTTTTTTCCTTTTAGATGAGTGGAGTGGATGGTGCAGAGAAGAAGACGGTTTAAAAAGGCGGTACACCCAAATACCACATACCACATACCACATACCTCAGGGAAGGGATCTTCTTAGCCCATGTTCTACCCCATTACTGCTTACCGCCTTTTATTCATTCGTCTGCATTTACCCAACTTACTTTTTTCTTTTATATATTCATTCTGATTTATTTATGATTATCATCCCCTCCTTTGCGGCCGAAGTTGCTTTTCTAGTTTTCTGTTCCTTCCTTCATTTGTACTTGCATTGATGAGTTGATACCAATGCATTCATTCAGTCAGTCTTGTACAGAATAATGCTAGACTGCCTTCATTTTTTTCTTGGTGAAATGATGTGCCTGTTTTACAGTGATGTCTTATCAGTAGGCCTACTTTGGAGGGGGGACAAGAGTTGAGTTGGATAGTTAGGCCTCTACAAATGAAGCTGTAATTAACAACCTCAGCAAACCATGTCTAAACACCTATCTAGCTAACTACTCACAGTTTGTCAGTCAGAAATCGGAAATATACTCGAGAATAGTGACATATAATGAGCAATAGGGACGAAAAGGGTAGAGTTAGATCAGGCGTCCCAATAGGGGAGTATGTAAGAGGCAGATGAGATTACCCAAGCGAAGTGCAGGAGCAGGACCGCAGCATGCAGTGAAAGTATGTATTTTATGGAAGGTCGGTCCCCTTCCAGTCGCAGTCAGTCCCAAAAGCATGCAGCTCCAGTAGAGTGTTTTCCAAAGATGATTTCTCTTGGTTGGAGGTAGGTAGAAAGAAAGAGCAAGTGAATATAATGTAGAAGAGATTAGAGGTGAACCGAGTTAGTAGTTGACAATATACGAGTATAATTTAGAAGAACATGAATGCATATAAGTAGTTGGTTAACTAGGTTGGCTATATGAATCAATGGTGATTGGTGATACAACATCAGAATGTAGGAGCCTGTCCTGGTCCTGGTCCTGGTGGTTACGAGTGTAGGAGGCTGCGAAGCAGTACCTTGCTCCGCTCGCTCGTGTTGATAAATACACTAAAATGTTATGTTATGTTGCTGTCTCTCTTTCGACTTTTGTTGTTTATTATAAATGGGTTGTGGATCGGATCGGATCGCATGGATATACATACCTGGGATTGATCTGAATCATATTTTAAGCAAGAATAAATTTTGTTTTGGTAGATTTAATCAAAGAATTAATAATTAAACCCATTGGGATTGGGAATTCTTTTTCTTCTTCTTCTTCTTCAAAGTTCAAACCCACTCACTCACCCATAACCTATTTAGTTACCGTTGTTTACATATAGTTTCTGGGTTTTTGTGTCTTCTTTCTCTATATGTGTATATATATATATATATATATATAATCTTCTTCCTCCTTAATCAATCAATACAAATTCCCCCTTTCTCATCGACCGCAATATCCCTCCCTCCCTCCTTCTCGTTAATCATCGATTTATGCGCGATAAACGACGATAGAGCGACGCGCTGAATTGATGAGCGGGACAACTGTGTAAGCATGCATTCTTATGGAGTAATCAATTTTTCATTTTTCCAGAAAAATTGGAACTTGATCATGCAAAAAGGTTGAATCTTTGATAACCGGATTGGGTTTCGTTTTATCAATCGAAAAACACCGCTGTTATTATAATTATGCGGGATAAAATTCAATTTCATTTGAGGAACAGATTTATTGCTGCCAAACCCTAATTTTTTTTCCAAGAAATTGGGGAACGGAATTAATTCTGACAAATTTGATTGTAGTACTATGATTCTTGATACCAGGAGTACAAATAAGGAAAATGCTCGAAACAATTTGGTACAAAAATGGGTTTTGCTTATTTTACGAGGACAAAACACAAGCGAAACTATCGTCGTTTAAGGTATCCAAAGCCACAGATCGACAGTAATGGAGTTTCGCTGTTAACTGTGAGTGTGAGTGTGATGACGGACGTCAATGATCAAATAACATTATTATTGTTAAAAAATGGGGTTCATTATTGGGAGAAGATGAGTGGTAAGTTTAGATTGTTTCCCTGTTTATTACCAATGAAGAGACAGTATGTGATGCCCGGGAGGCAGTGTAAGAGGATTTGGCATTGCCGTATGCATCAGGATTATATTCGTGTATAAACAAACAGACTATCTCGAGTCTGCTAACATCTCTTCATGACACTACAGTTAATATATGCACACAAATGAATGTGGAATGTGGACTGATGAATCCTTGGTAGTAGTCTCTGGGATTCATACAAAGGTCAGCCAGCCATCATGAGGAGGTTGTGTCTGGAAGTCGGCTCTTTGCAAAACTTGAAAACCCTTGTAACCCTCGTAGTAGTAGGCTTTGGAGAAAAGGTTGAAGCGCCTGTAATAATTACCCAACTACAAACATTGAGAGTACATACATACATACATACAACTAGAAGCCCATTCTTCTACTGTCATCTCTGTATGATTTTGAAAGCGAGAAGGCTTACTGATGAGACAGGCACTAAAATCTGTGGAACTTCATAAGATACCGTCAGCTGAGATATGACAGGGTCAACTTATTAGCAACAGACAACAAAAATTGTACAAGGATAGTAGACAGTATCATTGTGGAGTCGGGAAATCATGATGCATCACAAAATCAAAATATAATTGAGTCGTACTCGTACTTTGCAAGGGATGGTTGAACTTGAAGGATATAGGTAGCTAGCGCAGTTCTGGCTCTGCTGAATTGAGCATCTGAGGTTTCTCTAAAGTAACTGGAATCAAATCAAACTGAGGTATATACCCTAATTTTTAACTGGCAATCAAGAGATGGTCTGCTGATTCATGAAAGCCTGCACCTTTGGCAGGGAGCACTCTCTCTACTGATTACTAGTACTACTTTTCAGCAGCTGCTAAAATGACATGACAAATTTGGGTTGTTGAAGACTTAGACGGAGAGTGCTCCAAATCACAGTGTTAATAAGATGTGTTTGTGATCCATAAAGTGGTAAATGAAGAGCCTTTGTGAAGTAGTAGTGTATTGAACATACACAAAGAGAGAATCCGATATATAAAGAGGTAAAGGGGGGCGCAACATTTTCTCCCTCCCCCAAAGAAATGAATGTAACAACAAGAACAAGTAACGTAAGAGAAAGATGAAGCAGAATCCTCCATAGATATTGAAGTATGTAATTGCAGTAATGAAATTGGAGATGGTGCAAAATAAAAGGTAGGTAGGGGTGGGCGGTTACTTCAATGAGGCAAGACGAAGGACCTTTTGGGAAAAAGCGAACAGCACCGCTGCAAGAAGAAGATAGAAAAGTTGGGGGCGAGGAGGAGTGAAATAATGTGATGGAAGGAAGGTTAAGGTAGATGGAATTGAAGGAAGATACCTATTTGGAAGACCTTCCAGAGATCTCCAGTGAATTTTCTTATTTGGGATGGGCTGCAATGCAATTATACAGTACATCAACAATAACATTAACCCCAGTGCCTCAATGGTGTCGGATGTAGCTAGGCAGCCTTACCCTTGTGTTAGCAAAGAGGCTGTTTCCGAATGACCCGAGATGGAAAATTGCGTCAACAACATCATTTAATGACTGCTACTCGTACTTGACGAGAGAATAGAAATGAATGGTGGCAGTAGGTAGAGGTACCTGAAGGTTTCTGGCAAGCCATGAGAAGTTAATATCGCGACCAAAAGCTTCGTACCTCAGCGTCCATCTAGATAGATCAGGCTTATCTTCCAAAACCTTGACAGAAGAAATGAAAGGCATCCACTGTGGCATTGATTCCCTGTCTAAGTAACACTTGTAGGCCACCGACACCGGGACATCAACCTCCATTTTCACCCTGCCCAATCAACCCCACCATATATATATAACACTATAACATGGAGTACCTAGTACTAGTACTAGTAGAAGATAAGGAAGAGTAGTAGTAGTAGTAGTAGTAGTACATACGTGCAGTCTTGCATTTGCATGATGAGAGGTGGTAGTGAATGAGGATGAAGATGAACATGAGCATGACGAGTGGGTCTAAGAAGAAGCAGCTTACTCAAAAATGGATTGCTGTTTCTGGAAGACAGATGGCTTAACAGGGTAGAAGAAGAGGAGGAGGAGTTGATGAACAACAACTGAGGACGATGATTAGAGGTTGAGATGGAGATGGAGGAGGTGAGGCTCCTGCCAACAATGGGACATGAATACATGGAGATAGTCAGATAGATAGATAATGGTGGAGATGGAGATGGAGATGGAGAGAACCAAACCAAGTGGATCCACGATTCCCAGGTAATTTCAATATGATTACCACACTCTTATATTCCTCTCATCCAATTCCAAACCAATCAATTTTTACCCTTACTATAATAACCCCACTATCCAATGGAGAGTAAGTCTCGTGTAAGACCGTCTCACATACGTGTTTATTGTGAGACATATCCTATAGCTCACTAAATTTCAAAATGATAACTACCCTTGTAAGAGAGATCTCACAATAAACTTATTGTGAGACCGTCTCATTTGAGAATTAGTGCTCTGAAAAACGAGTACTCCCTCCCATCCATTCAATCCTTTGCAAGGAGGTTTCACAACTTTTAAAAAAAAAATGGTAAAATTAAGGATATTATTGATAAATAAAATGATTTTATGGGTTCACCAAAAAATAAGAAAAATGTAGTGGAATTTTGTGTAAATAGAGTAGTGGAATTTGGTAAAAAGTTAATTTCAATCATTTGCTAACAATTAATAGTCATTTCCACGCATATTGGTTGATTTTAAATTGTTTTAGAAAACAACATCATAGGTTCAAAATAGTCGTCGAAAATTATCGAATTTGAAGGTTATTCACGTTTTTTTGTCAAATTATGTCCCGAAATTAAATGTTTTTAAATTCGCATCATAATTACTCCAAGATATATATACATCAATCTCGTTGAAATAAAATTAAAAAAAGTTATTAAATAAAGACATTAAGAGACCTTATTAATAATTTTCGAGTCGTGCTAAAATTTAACGAAACAAGTTACATACTTGACTCTAAATTATTTTTAATCGTTTGCTAACTATTAGTAGTCATTTCCGCACATATCGGTTGTTTATAACGAAGCATCATAGACTCAAAAAAATCGTCGAAAATTGTCAAATTTGAAGGTTATTATTCACGTTTTTTGGTGAAAGTAGGTCCCGAAATTAAATGTTTTTAAATTCGCATCATAATTACTCCATGATATATACATCAATCTCGTTGTAATAAAATTAGAAAATGGTATTAAATAAAGACATTTAGAGGCCTTATAAGTACTTTTCGAGTCATGCTAAAATTTAACGAAACAAGCTACATATTTGACTCTAAATTGTTTTTAATCGTTTGTTAACTATTAATAGTAATTTCCGCACATATCGGTTGTTTCTAAATTGTTTTAGAACGAAGCATCATAGACTAAAAAAAATCATCGAAAATTGTCGAATTTGAAGAATAATTATTCACGTTTTTTGTTGAAACTAGGTCCCGAAATTAAATGTTTTTAAATTCGCACCATAATTACTCCATGATATATACATCAATCTCGTTGTAATAAAATTAGAAAATGGTATTAAATAAAGACATTTAGAGGCCTTATTAATAATTTTCGAGTCGTGCTAAAATTTAACGAAACAAGATACATATTTGACTCTAAATTGTTTTTAATCGTTTGCTAACTATTAATAGTCATTTCCGCACATATCGGTTGTTTCTAAATGGTTTCAGAAAGAAGCATCATAGACTCAAAAAAATCGTCGAAAATTGTCAAATTTGAAGGTTATTATTCACGTTTTTTGGTGAAAGTAGGTCCCGAAATTAAATGTTTTTAAATTCGCACCATAATTACTCCATGATATATACATCAATCTCGTTGTAATAAAATTAGAAAATGGTATTAAATAAAGACATTTAGAGGCCTTATAAGTACTTTTCGAGTCGTGCTAAAATTTAACGAAACAAGCTACATAATTGACTCTAAATTGTTTTTAATCGTTTGTTAACTATTAATAGTCATTTCCGCACATATCGGTTGTTTCTAAATTGTTTTAGAACGAAGCATCATAGACTAAAAAAAATCATCGAAAATTGTCGAATTTGAAGAATAATTATTCACGTTTTTTGTTGAAACTAAGTCCCGAAATTAAATGTTTTTAAATTCGCACCATAATTACTCCATGATATATACATCAATCTCGTTGTAATAAAATTAGAAAATGGTATTAAATAAAGACATTTAGAGGCCTTATTAATAATTTTCGAGTCGTGCTAAAATTTAACGAAACAAGCTACATATTTGACTCTAAATTGTTTTTAATCGTTTGCTAACTATTAATAGTCATTTCCGCACATATCGGTTGTTTCTAAATGGTTTCAGAAAGAAGCATCATAGACTCAAAAAAATCGTCGAAAATTGTCAAATTTGAAGGTTATTATTCACGTTTTTTGGTGAAAGTAGGTCCCGAAATTAAATGTTTTTAAATTCGCATCATAATTACTCCATGATATATACATCAATCTCGTTGTAATAAAATTAGAAAATGGTATTAAATAAAGACATTTAGAGGCTTTATAAGTACTTTTCGAGTCGTGCTAAAATTTAACGAAACAAGATACATAATTGACTCTAAATTGTTTTTAATCGTTTGTTAACTATTAATAGTCATTTCCGCACATATCGGTTGTTTCTAAATTGTTTTAGAACGAAGCATCATAGACTCAAAAAAATCATCGAAAATTGTCGAATTTGAAGGTTATTATTCACGTTTTTTGTTGAAACTAGGTCTCGAAATTAAATGTTTTTAAATTCGCATCATAATTACTCCATGATATATACATCAATCTCGTTGTAATAAAATTAGAAAATGGTATTAAATAAAGACATTTAGAGGCTTTATAAGTACTTTTCGAGTCGTGCTAAAATTTAACGAAACAAGATACATAATTGACTCTAAATTGTTTTTAATCGTTTGTTAACTATTAATAGTCATTTCCGCACATATCGGTTGTTTCTAAATTGTTTTAGAACGAAGCATCATAGACTCAAAAAAATCATCGAAAATTGTCGAATTTGAAGGTTATTATTCACGTTTTTTGTTGAAACTAGGTCTCGAAATTAAATGTTTTTAAATTCGCACCATAAATACTCCATGATATATACATCAATCTCGTTGTAATAAAATTAGAAAATAGTGTTAAATAAAGACATTTAGAGACCTTATAAGTATATTTCGAGTCGTGCTAAAATTTAACGAAACAAGCTACATACTTGACTCTAAATTGTTTTTAATCGTTTGCTAACTACTAATAGTCATTTCCGCACATATCGGTCGTTTCTAAATGGTTTTAGAACGAAGCATCATAGATTCTAAAAAATCGTCGAAAATTGTCGAATTTGAAGGTTATTATTCACGTTTTTTTGTTGAAACTAGGTCCCGAAATTAAATGTTTTTAAATTCGCACCATAATTACTCCATGATATATACATCGATCTCGTTGTAATAAAATTAGAAAATGGTATTAAATAAAGACATTTAGAGGCCTTATTAATAATTTTCGAGTCGTGCTAAAATTTAATGAAACAAGCTACATACTTGACTCTAAATTGTTTTTAATTGTTTGCTAACTATTAATAGTCATTTCCGCACATATCGGTTGTTTCTAAATGATTTTAGAACGAAGCATCATAGACTAAAAAAAATCGTCGAAAATTGTCGAATTTGAAGGTTATTATTCACGTTTTTTGGTGAAACTAGGTCCCGAAATTAAATGTTTTTAAATTCGCTCCACAATTACTCCATTATATATACATCAATCTCGTTGTAATAAAATTAGAAAATGGTATTAAATAAAGACATTTAGGGGCCTTATTAATAATTTTCGAGTCGTGCTAAAATTTAACGAAACAAGCTACATACTTGACTCTAAATTGTTTTTAATTGTTTGCTAACTACTAATAGTCATTTCCGCACATATCGGTCGTTTCTAAATGGTTTTAGAACGAAGCGTCATAGATTCAAAAAAAACGTCGAAAATTGTCGAATTTGAAGGTTATTATTCACGTTTTTTGTTGAAACTAGGTCCCGAAATTAAATGTTTTTAAATTCGCACCATAATTACTCCATGATATATACATCAATCTCGTTGTAATAAAATTAGAAAATAGTGTTAAATAAAGACATTTAGAGACCTTATAAGTATATTTCGAGTCGTGCTAAAATTTAACGAAACAAGCTACATACTTAACTCTAAATTGTTTATAATCGTTTGCTAACTACTAATAGTCATTTCTGCACATATCGGTTGTTTCTAAATGATTTTAGAACGAAGCATCATAGACTCAAAAAAATTGTCGAAAATTGTCGAATTTGAAGGTTACTATTCACGTTTTTTGGTGAAACTAGGTCCCGAAATTAAATGTTTTTAAATTCGCACCATAATTACTCCATGATATATACATCAATCTCGTTGTAATAAAATTAGAAAATGGTATTAAATAAAGACATTTAGAGGCCTTATTAATAATTTTCGAGTCGTGCTAACATTTAACGAAACAAGCTACATACTTGACTCTAAATTGTTTTTAATCGTTTGCTAACTACTAATAGTCATTTCCGCACATATCGGTTGCTTCTAAATGGTTTTAAAAAGAAGAATCATCGACTCAAAAAAATCGTCGAAAATTGTCGAATTTGAATGTTATTATTCACGTTTTTTGGTGAAACTAGGTCCCGAAATTAAATGTTTTTAAATTCGCACCATAATTACTCCATGATATATACATCAATAATGTTGTAATAAAATTAGAAAATGCTATTAAATAAAGACATTTAGAGGCCTCATTAATAATTTTCGAGTCGTGCTAAAATTTAACGAAACAAGCTACATACTTGACTCTAAATTGTTTTTAATTGTTTGCTAACTACTAATAGTCATTTCCGCACATATCGGTCGTTTCTAAATGGTTTTAGAACGAAGCATCATAGATTCAAAAAAAACGTCGAAAATTGTCGAATTTGAAGGTTATTATTCACGTTTTTTGTTAAAACTAGGTCCCGAAATTAAATGTTTTTAAATTCGCACCATAATTACTCCATGATATATACATCAATCTCGTTGGAATAAAATTAGAAAATGGTATTAAATAAAGACATTTAGAGGCCTTATTAATAATTTTCGAGTCGTGCTAACATTTAACGAAACAAGCTACATACTTGACTCTAAATTGTTTTTAATCGTTTGCTAACTACTAATAGTCATTTCCGCACATATCGGTTGTTTCTAAATGGTTTTAAAAAGAAGCATCATCGACTTAAAAAAATCGTCGAAAATTGTCGAATTTGAAGGTTATTATTCACGTTTTTTGGTGAAACTAGGTCCCGAAATTAAATGTTTTTAAATTCGCATCATAATTACTCCATGATATATACATCAATCTCGTTGTAATAAAATTAGAAAATGGTATTAAATAAAGACATTTAGAGGCCTTATTAATAATTTTCGAGTCGTGCTAAAATTTAACGAAACAAGCTACATACTTGACTCTAAATTGTTTTTAATCGTTTGCTAACTATTAGTAGTCATTTCCGCACATATCGGTTGTTTCTAAATGGTTTTAAAAAGAAGCATCATCGACTCAAAAAAATCGTCGAAAATTGTCGAATTTGAAGGTTATTATTCACGTTTTTTGGTCAAATTAGGTCCCGAAATTAAATGTCTTTAAGTTCGCACCATAATTACTCTATGATATATGCATCAATCTCGTTGTAATAAAATTAGAAAATGGTATTAAATAAGAACATTTAGAGGCCTTATAAGTACTTTTCGAGTCGTGCTAAAATTTAACGAAACAAGCTAAATACTTGACACTAAATTGTTTTTAATCCTTTGCGAACTATTAATAGTCATTTCCGCATATATTGGTTGTTTCTAAATGGTCTCAGAAAGAAGCATCATGGACTCAAAAAAATCGTTGATTTTGAAGGTTATTATCCACGTTTTTTTGGTCAAATTTGGTCCGCAAATTAAATGTCTTGAAATTCGCACCATAATTACTCCATGATATATACATCAATCTTGTGATAATAAACTTGGAAAATGATTTTAAATAAAGACATTTAGAGGTAATAATGTCTTTTGAGACGTTTCAGAATCAATCGAAACAACTTGTGTACTCCAATTTATATCATGTCAGAAGGTTCTATTAATCGTTATTAAGCATTACGTTGATATCCACAAGTTTTTGTCAAAAAATATTCGTGTTTCAGAACAACTTTAATTTTTAACCAAAACAGTCGAAGATGATCGATTTTGAAGGTTATTATCCATGTTTTTTCGACCTTTTCAGTCTCGAAACAAACTCAACATAATAGAAGTGGACTTAAGTTAACTAAAGCCGAAAAGAACATGGCCGGGCCAGACAATAGCTAACCCGGGGATTTCTCAGAGAGTCACGGCAGGCGTGAGGGCGTAACATGTTAAAACGTGGCTAATAGAATATAAATAGGCCTCAACCATCGCCTTAAGTTTTTGGTTGAATTGATTCCATAACAGTGGCATATATACATCTTCCTGTCAAAGCTGATAGTCCAGGAATCGTATTATTGTATTCCACTGCTGGTATGACTGTATCTACCAGTCTAACATCCGAACTACCTTTCAACTCCCTGTTTACAAAACAACATTGGTTCATAACTTCATATATACATACATACTACGTCTGGCGATAGATAGATAGATAGATAGATAGATGGCGGAAATGACGTACTGGTACGATGCAATTTGTTTGGGCATTGTCGGGGTGGCAGTGCTTGTGTCCGTATACGTGTTGTGGACAAGGGAAAGGGAAAGGGATGGCGACAGCAGGGTGCAGCTGCACGCTCTTTTAGAACCCACGTCAACGTCACACACGACTCAGTACAATAACAGTAACAGACGACTGTGGAGTAGCTGCTGGCGTGGGTTGCACCCTGTTTGGCTGTTGGCCTTTCGACTCACCTCCTTTTTTGTGCTTGCCGCCTTCTTGTCATGGGATATCCGCGTCTGGGGTGCTTCCATTTTCATCTACTACACCGAGTAAGAGTAACCAACCTCTCTTCACTGTCTGTATAACTAACTCATTATTGTCTGTGATACGGTGGATAATCATCTGATCTGCAGGTGGACGTTCACGTTAGTTATGCTCTATTTTGCGGTATCTCCACATTCCACAATATGCTCGATCTGTTACAAAACTCGCTGTTTATTTACAGTAACTAAGGTGACGGTTTCTGTGAGCAGATTGGAAGTCTTATGTCTGGTTACAGCTGCTGGTTACACTATTATAAAGCAACTGAAGAGAGTAGGTGCAGAAAGAGACTGAAATTTTGGGGATATCTCATGCAAACTGCATACCAGGTTAGTTTTGACTTTCGACATATGAAATTGAGGAAACATGATCGATATATAAAGAGAGGATCCTTGAATTGGTTAACAGACTTGTGCAGGTGCGGTTATTTTGACAGACATAGTTTTTTGGGGAATCATCGTACCTTTTCTGTCAAATTCACGTCTTCGATTGAACCTGGTGAGCCAGCCAGTCAGCCATACACTTGAGTTTGTAGCAGTACATGAATTCCATACACACTTATGTTCATTCTGTGTCGTCTGTGTTACAGCTGATGGGATGTATGCATACTGTCAATGTCGTCCTTCTCCTCATCGATACTTCAATCAATGGACTTGTAAGTGAGCAGAATGCTACTGTAGTACTGTATTTCATAAATCATACTACCAGTCTGAATATATTGTTTTGGTTGCTGTAAAATGTGGTAGCCATTCCCCTGGTTCCGGCTAGCCTACTTTGTGCTGTGGAGCTCAGCTTATGTAGTATTTCAGTGGCTTATTCACTTGTTCGGTTTTTCATGGTGGCCGTACCCCTTCCTGGAGCCATCAACAGCATCGGCGCCTCTGTGGTAATTACAGTCTTAGCCATTCAAGGTTGTATCCTGTCAAATTAAGCATTGCATTCAGATAATGCAGCTAACCATATCTTTTTTGGAATGCAGCTACTCGATCCTGGCAGTATCTCACGTTGCTTCCTACGGATTGTACGCGCTGATTGTCCGACTCAAGGATTCTGTATTTTCCAGAATTTTTCCGGTTTCATACATACGTTAGGGAAGGCTGATGGTTACGACTTACGAGTTACGACTATGAACTGTGGCAAATTGTGTACTTAGTTGAGTAGGGGGGAGTTGTTCACTTGTTCTTATGATATATAATCCTTGCATTGGTTTCCTACGAGTTTATGACTGACTAGTGACTACCCAAGGGAAATAAATAGCTAACTAAGTTAGACAAAAAACGTGTACACGAGTCGAGCCAAGCGCGAGCTTTGCTTTACTCATTAAAAAAAATTCGAATTTGAGTCGATATCAAGCTTATCCGGGCTTGAAAAATTTGAGTTTACAAATAAGTTCGCGAGTTAAAATGCGAGTTTGAGCCCAACTCGAGGCTATATATAATACTCCCTCTCATTCATTCAATTCTTTACCTAGGTCCACCATTTCCCTTCACAGAAACGCCCCCACGTCAAGAATTGAATGGATGGGAGGGAGTACGTGGGTTCACAGTTAATGCTAACCACTGATATCAAACAAAAAAGGACGAATCACCTAGAAATACGGATGGAATATAATATTTGGAAAATAATAATCAAATGATGTGATCGTCAATTATACAAACCCTATAATTTAGTGGTGTGCTTCCCACGAGGAATACTACTCCCTCCGATTCATTGGATTCGCAACGTATTTCGTTTTTGGCAAATTCATCAGCTTTGCAACATTTTCATTTTGGGCCATATTTTTCTTATGAAATGACTAACCTACCCTTAACTTTTCATTACTATATTCCAAAATATTCAATCTAATATTATTATATTAGTTAATCTTACCTGACATCACTATTGTGGTCCACCAATTCACTTTCCTTATTTTTTGTGTGAATAGTAAATGTTGCGATTCCAATGAATCGGAGGGAGTATTCATTTGGTTCGGGGGGAATCATAAATTTATTTTTGTGTGTGACGAAGTTATCCGTCACTTTTTAATAACGGGTCAAATATGATTCGTTTATATAGAAAATCACAAAACACCAATGTGTTAGTCTTTTCTACATAAACAGGTCATATCATATTTGGTCCGTTATAACTTATAACAGAGTGACCGATGTCTCCGTCACAAGGGAGACTAGTTTCGTCTTATTGGAAACTAAAAGATAAAATGAAAAAGGTAGTAATCAATTAATAATGGAGGTTGAGAAAGGTACAAAGATGCTGTGATGTGAGTCACTCACTCACTTACTCACTTGACTTACCTGATTAGTTGTTGGTTGTTGGGAATTGGGATGCTCTCTTCTTCGTCTTCTTCTTCTTCCTCTATTATCATTTGATCCAATCCAACCCGACCCGACCCGACCCGATCCAATGCAGCAGTCAGGAGGTGAAGCTGTAGGCATTGAATACTGGTTGAAATGGCAGGTTCCAGTATGCGCATTCATCATGCTCATTCCAGCTGCAGTTGCCATCAAACTCATCACCATATCTTCGTCTGCATCCAACAACCACAACAACAACAACAACAATGACAACGACAACGACAACGACAATCGTCTGTGGGTCCCTTGCTGGAGAGGTCTGAACCCAGTATGGCTCCTTGCCTACCGCGCTTTCGCTTTTATCACCATGGCGTACCTCCTCTACCAAATGCTTCTCTTCGCCGGCCTCTTCGCTTTCTATTTCTATACCCAGTCAGTCACTCATTCACTCACTCACTCGTTCATTCTTATCTACGACTTTCTTTTTTTATCGATTAACAGCATCTGTCTGTCTTCTCTGCAGGTGGACTTTCGCATTGGTCATGCTCTATTTCGCGGTACCCTTCCTTTCCTTTTAGGATAGTTTCACTAGAATTGTCACGTTTCTATAACGGGCATGCTTTTGTATTATATTCACACTCGTCATTTATTTCGTCTGGTAGATTGGAACTGTTATCTCTGCCCGAGGATGCTTCATGTCGTCCCATAAACTGCAATCTGGAAGCAGACACACGGATACAGATACAGATACGGATACTCTGCAAACCAGCTTACAAGGAAACAATGTCAGCGACAGTGTCGGTGAAGCGAAACAGGCAGCCCCAACCCCATTTTTGGGATCTGCTTTCGTTGCCATTTACCATGTTAGTTAGTACTACTCCTCCTTTTCGACACAGCCATTACTCGTGGTTTGTTCAAAACTCTATTTATTCATATGCCATCTGATTTTATTCTGCCGTGCGTTCACTAGACTTCTGCAGGCGCTTCCATACTCACTGATTTGGTATTTTGGTGCATTCTGATGCCTTTGATGTCAGGAAAACAGTTTCAACTTACATTGGTGAGTCGATATCACGTTGATTGGTGTCAGTACACAGTACACTTCAATGCTGTTAATAAGTCTGTCGTACGGTCTTACCTATCTAGCTTCTGTCATTTTAGTGACTGAGATTGTGAATGAATGAATGGCAGGTAATAGCATGCATCCACTCGCTAAATGCCGTCTTCCTCATCATTGATTCTCTACTAAATGCTCTTGTAAGTTAAGCATTTCCCTTAAATGCATGCGCACTTATAACAGCAGATTAGATCAACGTGTTCTGTTCTCTTGTCTTACAGCCATTCCGATGGTTTGGCTTCAACTATTTTATGCTGTGGACGGTGACATACGCTGTATTTCAGTGGATCCTTCATGCCTGTGGTTTCACATGGTAACAAAACTCATCCCAACATTTTACTGTACTGCTTAATCAGTCTGTAACAAAGAATCAAGTACGTAGCTGATGAAGTCGTTGCATTGCAGGTGGCCGTACCCCTTCCTAGACCTCTCGACTCCTTGGGCGCCTCTTTGGTAAGTTTGAGAAGACTTAAAACTCCGGTTCGCCTCTTTGAGGGTTTGTCTTATAAAGAAAGATATGCATCTGCAGGTACTTCGGAATTGCTCTGGTTCACGTTCCGTGTTATGGACTGTATATACTGATTGTAAAGGCAAAAAACTCAATCTTGTCTAAGCTATTCCCGAGAGTATTTATCAGGTCAGTAGCTGGCTAGCTGCTGCTTCATCTGTCATCACTATCACAATGCTTTCTAAAATTCCCGAGCATAACATCTTAAGGCTTGTAGGTCAGATGGAGAGATATCGGACCACCATAGCAAAACAGCTTGAAGCATTAGCTTGGAGGGATGGAAGATTAACGAGCGAATAAATGGAAGATACGGGCACAGCACAGCACAGCACAGCAGCACAGGACTAGTCATTTCTTGCAGGCACAATAATGCAAGCTCACTTGTTTTCTCTTTTATTTCTCGCCTGCGAATTTGTAAAGACAAAAATTAAGCTGAATGCCAACCAATTGAAGAGTATACATTTGCTCTTTACGAGTTCAGTCCCCAACATATCAACAAGACCGAAATAAAACATTTCGAAGTAGACCTAAATTAACTGATTCGCGTCAAAGCACCAATATAATTCGAAGAAGATCTATACAAAGTGAACCCAAGTAAACATTTCAGACAGCACACTAGCATCTCTGTTTTTTATGTTCAACGAAGAATGTAAATAGTCGAATTACAATATTGGGGGAGGGAAGATTCGAACCTGAGACCTACTGTACCAAAGCACCTAATCCTAAGTCCTAACCACTAGGCTAAGACATCTCTGTTTGTGTTTGCGTGTGTGTCGCTAAATGTGTTTATCAATCCTCCAGATTCATGCTTGGGCAAAATATTCGACACGGTAAGGTAATATCCGTCAGAAATTTGTCAGAATCAATGGAAGAAGACAAATTCTTGTTTGTGACAGGTCAAGTAATAACCATTTAGATTTATTTTTCTAAGAAAGTGGTATTATTTGACCGTCACAAGGGAGACTTACCCGCAGAAGAATGCACAGTCTATTAAGTTTTGTAATTAAGCAAAGTGTTTGTTGGTGAGTGCAAGGTGTGTGGTGACTAGAGAAGTTGAGTGGTACGTCATCGCTTACATAAGTTATAAAGATATTTGAGGAAGAAGATACCTACTTGGTAACCATGTGTGGAGTACAGTAGACTGCTCAAACTTTGTCGGGTCAAGTCAAAATACGGATACTATAAAGCCCCAGGAATTTGTTTACATTATCCTTACGTTCACGATTCACCTCGTATACCTTGAAACTTGAGAGCAACCACTGAAAGCTATATTTTCCACAAAAATTGCAGTACTAGTATAATGGAGTCTAGTGGGTCTACTCCGAGCGGCACGGTCATCTTCGCGACAGTGGGCCGAACTCAGTACGGGTTCGACATTTTCTCAGTCGACATTCAGGCATTCGCTTCTCCAGAAGAAATCCGCCTCACAGACAGCGTCTCAGTTAACTTCAATGGTCAATTCACTGATGACATTCAGTCGATTGTGTTTGTCTCTGAACGCACTGGTTCTGCAGAGCTCTACCTCAGCCGGCGACCCTTCGACGACCCGCCTCAGAAACTCCGCTCCACCTCCAGCAGCCTTTTCCAAGATCGACCCATTGTCCATGAGGACCGTCTTTACTTTGTCTCGACTCACGAACCGACTGTTTCCCTTTACAAGAGCTGGCCTGCAGTCTACTACTCGTACGTCTCCCTTGAGGGTGAAGAGGATAATAAAGCAATAGCGACTCGTCTCACCCCGCAGGATGTTGTTGACTACAGTCCCGCTCTTTCTCAGTCTGGCAACTACATGGCTGTCGCTTCCTACGGGTCCAAGCCTTGGGGAGGCGACTTCCACGAGCTTGATACACAAATAGTTGTCTTTCCTGTATCTGATCCCTCAAATCGTACAGTTTTGGCAGATCGAGGTGGCTGGCCAACTTGGGCTAGAGACGACTCTATCTACTTCCATCGTCAGTCTGAGGACGGCTGGTGGAGCATTTACAAGGTGGATTTCCCCATTGAAGGGGCGCAGTCACCTCTCCGCGTCACTCCCCCGGGTCTCCACGCTTTTACTCCTGCAGCATTTCACGACGGCTCTAAAATCGCAGTGGCTACACGCCGCAGGGACAGGGGTCCATACCGCCACATCGAGATCTTTGATGTGGAGACAAGGCAGTTCCAGCCTGTGACAGAATTGCTGAACCCGGAAACCCATCACTACAATCCCTTTGTCTCGCTCGGGGGCAAGTTCTTGGGGTACCACCGCTTCCGTGGTGGAGAAGAAAAAACAATAATCCCAAACTTGGAATCAATTAAGTCGCCCGTGAAATCGATGAAGCTCCTCCGAATAAACGGCAACTTTCCTGCAGTCTCACCTGGAGGCGATCTCGTGGCATTTAATCCTGGGTTGGAGGACGGCAATGGCGGCGTCAAAATCATGAAATCGGACGGCTCAAAAAGCTGGACATTGATCAAAGGGCAGATAGCCTTCCACAATTCGTGGAGCCCAGCGGATAAAAACGTCGTGTTCACCTCACTGGGAGGCATCTTTCAGGCATCCCACGTCCCAGTCCAGGTTGCTCGTCTCACATTTGACGCGTCAAGCTTAGACGCAACCCAAGAAGAAGAAGTGGAAAGTGTAGTAGTGAAGACATTGACTAAACCGGAGACAGGGAATAACGGTTTCCCTGCCTGCTCGCCTGATGGTAAGCTCGTGGTGTTCAGGTCAGGAAGGTCGGGACACACGGGACACAAGAATCTGTATGTCATGGACGCGGAAAAGGGAGAGTATGAAGAGGAAGGAGGTTTTATACAGCAAGTGACACAAGGGGCATGGACGGACACAATGCCAAGCTGGTCGCCTGATGGAGAATGGATCGCCTTCTCGTCCAACATGCACGACCCCAGCAATGCGGTCACCTTTGGAATATATATGGTGAGGCCAGATGGGTCTGGGCTCAAGAGGGTGCACCTGGAGGGGTCAATGGAGACGAGCCTGGAGAGGATCAATCATGTGTGCTTTAGCCCTGACAGTGAGTGGCTCGTCTTCACGGCCAACATGGGCGGCGTCACTGCTGATCCGGTCTCATTGCCTAACCAATTTCAGCCGTATGGGGATCTATACATTGCCAGGGCAGACGGAACTAGCTTGACTCGGCTCACATGTAATGCCTATGAAAATGGTACGCCTACCTGGTATTCTGAACAACACCAACACCAACACCAACACCTCGTGTTCAACAGCAATGCACGCGTAGCAGGATTGGATGGTGAGCACTTGAGAGGCTTATTCGTAGACCCGCTTTGGATTAATTAAGACTCCACTGTAGTTCCCTTTCAACTTTGAAATAAAAATGAATGTCTACAATTGTCTGAAGTTGTTGGTCTTCTTTGCGACAGTATTATCTGTCATAATGTTAAAACGGGTCAAATATATCCAATTAGGAAGAAAATGTCAAAAATCTTTTCCTAAACCCGGGTTTGTCTTATCCCATATATTTGACCCATCATAGACGGATATTTCAGTCACAAACAAGAATTTGCCGGTTATGACTGGCAAGGCTTCGAATGGAATCACTTGTACAAAACATTCACCTCTACCAGAAATGGATTTTGGGATACTCAGACTTTGCATCAACAAAATCAATTAACATCTGACATTACAGAATTCACAATAACTGTACTCCAAAATCCAAGAAAATCAAATTCAATTTCCCCAAAAAAAATATACACAACTAATTGCTGCTGCTTTCACATTAAAAATGATAAGAATTCAGCATTTCGACATCATAAATTCACGATAATTCAAAATTACAAAAAAAAAATCGAAAAAACGTACAGTAGTAATAATCTGCTCGAAAATCGAATTTTTTTTACAGAATTCACAATAACTGTAGTAAAAAATCAAAGAAAATCAAAGAAAATTTCCGCCAAATAAAATAAATCAAAATACGACTAATTGCTCCTGCTTTCACATTAAAAACGATCAGAATTCAACATTTCGACATCATAAATTCACAATAATTCAAAATTACAAAAAAAAAAATCGAAAAACATGTACAGTAGTAATAATCAAGAAAAAAAAGTAGAAGACAGAAGGTGTTACCAGTCAGGGTATTGAGGGAGAATTAGGTTTTCTTAACGACTTTCTATATTATTTGGGGATAATCCAACCCTTTTATACTTTGTGCCTGTAAAATTCACATGTGTCTTGTGGGTTGGATCGAACCTTAATGGAGCGGGTTTGGATCAAATATTTTTGGATCGAATGGACATGGGTTCGGTTTGGGTCCTTAAAAAATATACGAGTCCGAGTTTGTATTTAAGTTATGAGATCCAGACTCGACCCGTGCATGGACCCAAGTCAGTCATAACTTCTTACGAGTATTTATCTTTGTAAGCAGATTTGAGCATCAATTTAGTTAATTGATTTCTCCTTGCGATGAAAAAATGTTAAGATTTTCGATGAAAAATTAAAGTTATAATTGATTAAATTTTGGACTCGTGGGAAGACCCATACCTTGAGGATTTTAGGCTACGTTTGGTGATTATGACTTAAGGTTGTTGCGATTACTCATTGTTATTACACAGGTATACTAATTTTACGTACGAGTATTTATTATCGGGATTTTGAATTTTTAATAGTTAATTTATATACTGAAAATATATACTCGGTATATATTTAGAATTATTATGACCCTTGTTTTATTATCGCACCGAATCCAAAACCTTGTCTATTTCATCTTTTTAATTACGAAATTAAAAGTTGTAAGGTGTTAAGCTAATATACTCAAATTTCCAACAAGTAAAAGTGTGTTAGTAAGCTAGGTAATTAGATGAAATTATTTGGGACTGAACCTCGAGATTAAATATAAATTACGAATACGAGATATATATATGTAATACCACACAAGTTAATACTATATAGAATGAAGATCTAATAAACCGGGAAAAGTATACATATCCACCACAAATTTGCAGTCGAAAAATGGAGAATAGCCCTAAAAATAGCATCTATGCTTGAGAAAATGAAGGATGAAAATGCAACTAAATTTAGCAAAACAATCCTTTAAATAGGGTTGAGTTCAATGAGAAATCTCATCCCATCACATCTCAATAAATAAAACAAAAAAAACAAGATCGAGTTAGGGAGTAATAACAATCTCTCCCTATCTTGTATCTTGTCGTATAAATAAAATAAAATAAAATAAAATAAAATAAAACAGCTCGCCGTTATTATTGAAAGAAATAATAATGGCGAGTAAGGTGGTGGTGTCTATAATCTCGATGATAATGGTGGTAGCGGTAGTAGTAGGAGTCGTGGGTGTGGTCCACCATAGTTCTAAAAAGGTTGACGATAACAAGAGCGAAACCCACGACGAGAGTTTATCTATGTCGATGAAGACTGTAAGTGCACTTTGCTCTCCGACAACATTTAAGGATGCTTGTATAAAGTCCTTGGGGTCGGTGGCTCAGAACGAGAGCACGACCCCACAGGACTATATCCACGCTGGCGTCAGCCTGGCTCTCGATCAAATTGTTAAGGCTTCTAACCTTACGGACACTCTTATCCCTAAGGCGAATGCCACGAAGAACGTGGAGATGACCCACGGGGCTATCGAGAGTTGTAAGGGTTTATTTGATTTGGCTGTCGATCGTCTCAATGAGGCTATCGCCTACGTCCACGATCCTGAGTCGTACAAGGACGAGGAGTTGGTGTGGAGCATTCGTCTGTGGCTCAGTGACGTTGTCACGTTTGCGACCACCTGTTCTGATCAATTTGAGGAGGCTGAGGCTCCTGATCTACACCAAATCATGCAAGACGGGATCGTCAATGCTACTGAGCTTACAACTAGCATGCTCGACATTGTCACGAAGTTTAGTCACGCCCTTTCCAGTGTCGATCTTGCTCTTAATCCCGACAAGCTGATGGAGATTGCAGCATCTTCCGATCTTCAGAACGTGACGAATGCTGTAGCAAGCACAGCCAAAACCAGTCGTCGTCTCCTAGGAATATCTGTTGATGCTGACGGTTATCCTACATGGCTTACATCTACCCAACGGAAGCTACTCGGTGCCAAAGGGTTCAAAAAGGCGAAGAAGATCAAGAAGAACAAGGGTTTCGGTAAGAAGAAAGGAAAAGGCAAGAAGGGGAAGAAGGGCAAGGGACTAAAAAAGGCGAAAAAATGGATGAAAAAAGGAGCCGTCGCTGGTGCTGGTGCTGCAGCTGGAGCCGCAACAGGAGCTGCAGCAAGACCAGGTGTTGTTGGTGTGACACAGGGAATGAGACCCAACGCTGTCGTTGCCCTAGATGGTAGCGGACAATTCAAGAGCATCATGGCCGCTTTAGCCGCCCACCCTGGTAAGACTTTCCAAGGGAGGTACGTCGTCTACGTTAAGGCAGGCGTTTACAACGAGGAAGTTCTTATCGGAAAAGAGCACCCTAACGTCTACATGTACGGAGACGGTCCAACAAGAACCATAATAACCGGTAACAAGAGTTTCAAAAGAGGGTTCGGAACATCCAAGACGGCTCCATTCAACGTGGAAGGCCCTGGATTTTTCGGCAAAGACATGGGATTCCAAAACACAGCAGGATTCGACGGTCACCAAGCTGTAGCCATGAGGGCTAACGGTCTACAGTCCGTGTTCCAAAACTGTTGGTTCGACGCTTTCCAAGATACCCTCTACGTCCAAGGCGGGTCACAGTTTTTCCGCGACTGTCAAGTGTCGGGCACAGTAGACTTCATTTTCGGAAATGGTGCAACCATCATTCAGAACTCGAAACTACTAGTGAGACTACCCGGTCCCGGTCAAAAGAACATGGTGACAGCCCAAGGCGGTCTATCTCCAAACGAAGCAACAGGACTAGTAATCCAAGGCTGCGAAATCCTCCCAGACAGGGCACTCTTCCCGCAACGTCTCACAGTCGAAAACTACTTAGGACGACCCTGGAAAGCGTATGCCAAGACCGTGATCATGGAAACGACAATTGGAGACCTGATCCGGCCCGAGGGTTACTTCCCATGGGCCGGCACAGAGAATCTTGACACATGTTTCTATGGTGAGTACGCGAATCGTGGACCGGGTGCCAACCCGGCTAGGAGGGTTCGATGGAGGAATGTAAGGGTATTGAACCGGGCCGAGGCCCAACGGTACAGTGCAGCCATCTTCCTAGGGGGTGCTCCTTGGGTTAAGGCTACCGGTGTTCCACTTAATCCTAATGTTGCATAGATAGACCCACTCGATCGATCTACCATTAGTTTGTTTGTTGTCAACCCATTAAACTTTTTTTTGTTACGGATCGGACTACTTAATCTTAATCTCTTTCTTTTCATTTCCACATTATTATTTATTTATTTATTATTCATGTCAATCGAAAATTATTAAAAAAAATTAATACAACATCGCTTGATTAATTAATTAATATACGGACTAATTAATTCATTTACACCGATTGAAGTTACATTCAGACTAATATGACCCGTTGTTGCTAATATTCTTCCTATTCATTATTTTTTTGTCTCATTTCATTAAAATATTCCTCGCAAATATTGACGTGATATACGACATGTGGTAAACGCGGACAACACGCACTAGAGTTGTAACTTGTAAGCCTGTAACGTAATGGGATACACAGTGTACATACGTTTATGTGTAGGCAAAGGTCGTCAGTGCTGACATATATACAATAACGGGAGGGAGGGAGGGAGGGATACATTCTTTTCCAAAATGTTAGGCTAATTATCAAAATCAACTTCACAAATTCACACAGTGTAATTACTCGTATTTTTTATTAATTTACATTTACATAATTATATTATACGAAAAAGATTTGTTACGTTAATCTGAGACATACTCCGTATCAGGGGCAGACCTAGGGGGTACGCACAGCACCCCACGTGCGCACCCTTCAGTTTTAATTTTTTTTTTTTATTAAAAAACACTGATGCTTAGTACTTGTTTAAATTGAGTGAGTATAAAGCAATCAAAAGGATTGTGGCGCACTGGTAAGCAGTGTGGCCATTTGGTCAACCTGATTGGGGTTCGAATCCCTTTTATTTTGTTTCGTCGATTACGGAGTACGGAGTATTTGTTAGTTTAAATATAACTCCAAATTATGGACTCTAATTTTGGATTATTTTAAATATTACTGTACTACTTATTTAATTTGTTGGTTTCACATTAATTCTTTATTTGGGTTATAAGTATTTGACTATTTTGGGTATTTTTTATGTCAATTTTTTGTTTGTACAAAAGGTTGTAAAAAGAGAACCCGTTCTACAGTTAATTGAATATATTCATTCTCGATTTCAAAAAATATATATACTCCGTATATAATAATTCTCAATCGTTTAACCCTAACTTTGGGGTTTTTATTAGTTGGTGTCGATTATTTCTTTAGCTGACTTATCAATTTCATAGTGTAACCTATTTAAAATTAGTTACAAAAAATTTAGTAGGATTTTACTCCGTGTTTAATAATTATAGTTTATCTAACGATATGTAATTATGTCACGAAATGATGAATTTGTGTTTTTTAATTAATTTTGTTATAGTATCCGAAAAAAAAAAATGAACCCCTCGTTTAAATTTCTGGGTCCGCCACTGCTCCGTATTATTAAAGATTATTTTCATATTTAGATACGACTATACTATACGAGCATCTTAATTAGGGGAATAAAATTGTTAGTAGCATATAAAGGTAGAATTTTTTTTGAAGAATCCATGAGATCCAACAATAACAACGGTATTTTTTGTTTGGTTTGTACGAATACGGATATAATCCTTCCTTTATATATTAAAGGAAGGACCAAGAGCAACTATGTGGCAGCACCTTCATCCAGTATTTCCAAATACTCCACTGACAATCATCCAACATAAATTAGGCAGCTAATGCATTGACTAAATTGGGCTTTACAAACCATTTACACAATAAAACCCGGTAAACCATAAACCATTTTTTTTTGTCGATTCTTATCTCAATAATGTATAAATATTACGGGTAACCATTTTCTAAAATATATTGGTACATACGAAAGTATACAAAAAAAACGTTTTTAATTATTTTCGTAATCTAAATATTAAAATTTTCTTTTTAGGGAGTTTGGATATGACAAAATTATTTAGAAGTAAAACTAAATAATGTGATATGGAAATTGTAATAAAGTTAAATGAATAAATAACAAACCTCAATTGTTAATGACATACATTACATGGGTAACTGTGAATTTAAATTTCTTTTTTTCTAGAGTATAATTTGTTTTCATTTTCCCTTTTTTTGTGTGAATTGTGTGAAACGACTATTTTACAAGTACTCATTGCGACGTTTATGTCGTTATACTTACGATATCTTCTACATTATTTATCATACACTATTCAAAATTGGGTGAAATTCACCTACTCACGTGGGTTATTTGACTTAGATATTGAAGACGCTGTAATAATTGTCTACATCAAAATTCATTTCTTTTTTTCGTTCATTTTCATATGGATTGTAATTTGCCTTTTTGATGCAAAAAAACGCTTCAATGCCGTGAATGTTCACGGGTATTACACTATTCTCTAAATTCGTTAATTTAACAAATGTACCATGCAATAAAGTCTCTATGTTACAATGTTTATAAATTATCTTCGATATTTTCTAATGATAATGAAAACGTCTCAACCCCGTGAATTTTCACGGGTTAGTACACTAGTTTATATAAATAATTCTAGCTACCACATTAGAAGGACATACTATATACTTTAGATTCAAGCAAAATAGTATAAATGGGATATCTCATCTACTTTATGTTATTTTTTAAATTCATCCGGTTTGATTTTGATTATTCGAATTAAGTAGGATTTTAGTCAAGAATAATGAAATTGAATTTTAAATTTTTAAATGTTAACTCTTAATCGTATTGCGTTCCCAAATTCAAAGCAAAATAAGTGTTGGTGTCACCTGGCAGTTCTAGGGGCGAATCCAGAATCAAAACTTTGGGGGTAACGGTTCATCATATTTGCTTACTATATAGTACTCCCTCCCTTCAAAACCAAACACACCAAACCCCATTTTGATACTGTTCACAAGTCGAGAGAATTTCGATATTCTCGACAATCTACATGTAGTCATGTGGGATCTTGTTTGATTCGTTTACATGAGTAGATTAAAAATATCAAATTTTTATAATTTTTAATAATGTAAAATGAAAGATATCGATGGTGTAAAACGTGTCTCGGCAAATGTGAAAAAGCAAATGGTGTGTTTGGTTATGAAGGGAGGGAGTATAAAATGGTATTAATTTTACGGACTTTGGGATAGCTGAAGTCGATAATTTTAATCACTATTTTCAAGTTTGGGATAACGAGTGTTACCCTTTGACCTCTACTACTAGCTAGATTCTGCCCGGTGAATGATGGTGAGTCACAATCATGGGAGAAAGAATATTAAATCCAGCTTGGTGCGCAAGCAAACTCAAAAAAAGAATGCATAATAGTGCTTAATGTCAAACCCCCCATTATTATTATTATTATTATTACTACTACTATGGTATTTTCAATATGTGTCCACTGGACACATGTTAATACCCTAATTAAGGCAAGATTAACCATGATATTATCATGAGAAGTTGAAATATTAAGCTTTAATTATCATATTTATATGATATTCATTTAAATCTTACCTTAACTAACTTATTAACGTGTGACCAGTGGACACACCTTAGAAAAACCGTTATTATTATTATTAATAATATTATTGATTAAATTAGGTGTACTGTTCAAGTGTTAATAAAATACTGAAATACTTTAGTCAAATTGGAATTGGTAATAATCAATATAAGTGCTTGATCCATATGATTAAAGCACATACACAAATTAAAGCGTGTGAGGCCGCCGTGAACTTTTTATTATTCAATCAACCAGCACCACCACCACCAGCAGCAGCAGCCACTATAATCTACAAGTATATATACACAAAAACTTGTATGAGACCGTCTCACGATAATTTATCGTGAGACGGCTCATATGAGAGGTGGTTACTAAATTTGTAACCACCCCTATGTGCTCATGTGAGAGGTCTCACGATAAAATTATCGTGAGACGGTCTCACATGACAGTAGGTTTTTATAGATTATCTCTTTTCTCAACTTTCCTTTGTAGTCTATCATTTTTTACAACTTTATCTCTACTAAGACAAAGTATTTACCATTTTGTCATTTCATTAACCCATATTACCTCACACATCATCCTAATATCCTATAAAGTAGTTATAATTGCCTATATACCCTCATCATTACATAATTTTCTTGTGCAAAAGTAAATGAGACAATCATTTTGAGACGGAGGGAGTATTAATTATCGCTTTATTATATACTTTCTCCGTCTTTTAATGATCTACCCGTAAAGAAGGAAGGAAGGTTGGGTTGGTGGGTTTTAATTTGTTGGTTGGTGGTAACAAAAAGTTGGGTTTGAATTGGAGGGAGTCGAGGAAGACGACTTTGGGTACAAATCCCAGAAAAAGAAAGAAAGAACAGGACACCATACCCTTTATCTACAGTACTCTTTATGCATGTATGTATGTATGCATGAATACGATACAAGAGCAATAAAAGGAAGCTAAGCTATGCTAGCTAGCTCCATTATCTTCATCTCGTTTCCTCTCTAATCGGTATGATTTATTTATTTATTTATTTAATTTACTCCCTATTATTTAAACTTCATTATTCACGTTCATAGTTAGTTACTAGTTTGTTAATTTTAGTTTTACAAAAACTAAAAACGTCTAGTTGAAAAACCAAAAAAAAAAAAAAATCATTACTTTTCATTGTAAGAATATCAACGGAATCTTTATTGTTATAAGATTAGTGATTATCTTCATCTCGTTTCCTCTCTAATCGGTATGATTTATTTATTTTTATTTTTTTTGGTTCATCAAAGAGCGCACTTAGTCGTATTACAATAATAGGGGAGGAGATTCGAACCTGAGACCTCCCTATTATTTAAACTTTCAGTTAGTTATTCACGTTCTAGTTAGTTAATAGTTTGTTATTTCTGACACCAAAAATCGTTACTTTTTATTATAAGAATATCAAAGATGGAATCTTTATTGTTATAAGATTCGTGATTATCTTCATCTCGTTTCCTCTCTAATCGGTATGATTTATTTATTCACGCCCTATTATTTAAACTTTCGATTAGTTATTCACGTTCCTAGTTAGTTAATAGTGTTCCTAGTTAGTTAATAGTTTGTTATTTCTAGTTTTACAAAAACTAAAAACGTCTCGGTGAGACACCAAAAAAAAAAAAAAAAAATCATTACTTTTCGTTATAAGAAGATCAAAGATCAAATCTTTATTATTTCCGTTATAAGATTCGTGATTATCTGCCTGCTTGCCTCATTTTGATCTCACTTTGTATGGAATCAATACTACTTTTTCCGTCTCGGGTCATTTGTTGTCCTTTGATTAAAATTTTCCTCACAAATGACTGAGAATTCATTTACATTCCAGTCTGTGCACTGAGAATGCATGAGAAATCATGCTCTGTAAAACATACAGAATTGTTAATGTTACTGCAGACCGAGAAATGATAATCGGTACAGTCATAGAATCGAAAAGTATGCATTCGCCTGGCATTCTCATCGACTGTATGTATCATGTATCTCGTCTCGTCTTCTGGTAGCATTAGCATACCTACCTTCTGTCTACTGCTGGTGTACTGTACTGTACTGTACTGTAATGTACTAGCCAGCTTTTGTGCATCATCTTCTCCATATATAAACAGCCGCCGTCTATGCTTATTATCTACTGTAGGTACTTAATTAGCTAGCTAAATCCCAAGCGAGGAAGATCGAGGATAATGTCCAATCAGGAGAGTACGAGTAGTGTAGCAGTAGTTGAAAGTAAAGCAACCAGCTCTACGACGACAAAGCTAATAAAGAAGCGACGGGAAGAGGAAAAGGAAGAGGATGCTGCTACTCCTATTAAGAAAGTCTCCTTCTACAAGCTTTTTGCCTTCTCTGATTCTACTGACAAGGCTTTGATGATCATCGGATCTCTTGGCGCTCTTGCTAATGGTGTCGCTATGCCTTTGATGGCTATCATTGTCGGTGATGTTACTGACGCCTTTGGGAAGAATCAGAACACCAACCATGTCATTCACGTCGTTTCTCAGGTTTCCCTTAAATTTGTCTACTTGGCCATTGGAACAGCAATCGCTGCTTCTCTTCGTAAGCATCTATTTCAAAACTATTCTTATTCTTACACCGACACTCTTAGTCCGCTGATTAAATAGAATATTGAAGCATTGTTTTTGTTTTTTGGCAGAGGTTGCTTGTTGGATGGTTACAGGAGAAAGACAGGCAGCTAGAATAAGGAACCTGTATCTGAAAACGATCCTGCGACAAGACGTTGCCTTTTTTGACAAGGAAGCCAACACCGGAGAAGTTGTCGGAAGAATGTCCGGCGACACTGTACTCATCCAAGATGCAATGGGGGAAAAGGTACTATAATTACATTTATCCCGCTTATTTGCTTCGCTTCTGCACGTGCAGGTTTACAGGTTAATTAAAAGACTTCGTTTTCAGCTTTCTTTACGGTTTGTTTTATCTTGCTTGATTGCTTTCAGGTTGGAAAGTTTTTGCAGCTGATGTCAACGTTTATTGGCGGTTTTATCATTGCATTCATCAAAGGCTGGCTTCTCACCCTTGTCATGCTCTCGTCCATACCCCTACTCGCAGCAGCTGGTGCTGCAATGACAATCATAGTATCGAGGATGGCATCCAAGGGCCAAACTGCTTACGCAAAGGCCGCCATAGTTGTCGAGCAGACTATTGGTTCAATCAGAACTGTAAGCCACCCACCCACCCACCTTTCATATACATGTTTCTGATTCTGTTAACGAACAACCATCTCAACCAAAACCTTAAGGTGAGTTCGAGGTATTAGGGGCTGCCAGGGTTCGAACTCCTGACCCCTGGCTCTGGTACCATGTTAACGAACCATCTCAACCAAAACATTAAGGTGATGGCTGAGGCCCGTTTATATTCTATTATGAACCTTGCCGTGTTTCCCTTCAGGTGGCCTCGTTTACAGGAGAGAAGCGAGCTATTGCAAGTTACAATAAATCCATCGTTAGCGCTTATCAGTCAGGTGTCCACGAGGGAGTGGCTGCTGGGGCTGGATTGGGTGCACTTTTTCTCGTCGTTTTTGGCAGCTATTCATTGGCCATATGGTTTGGTTCAAAGATGATTCTAGACCGGAATTATACAGGCGGTACTGTCATCAATGTCATTATTGCTGTCCTTACTGGTTCCATGTAAGTGAACTCACACTTTCAGCTACATAACGGAGTATGTCGTCTATTCTATCCCGTTGATATCGTCCATTTTGAATACTGGTGCAGGTCATTGGGACAAGCATCGCCTTGTATGAGCGCGTTTGCTGCAGGCCAAGCAGCAGCCTACAAAATGTTTGAGACGATAAACAGAATACCAGAAATCGATCCTTATGACCTGAGAGGAGAAGTTTTGGATGATATTCAAGGCGATATTGAGTTAAGAGATGTTCACTTCAGCTATCCAGCTAGACCTGACGAGCGGATTTTCAGTGGATTTTCTCTTTCAATCTCGAGTGGCGCAACTGCTGCTTTGGTTGGACAGAGTGGAAGTGGGAAATCGACAGTGATCAGCCTAATCGAGAGATTCTACGATCCACATGCTGGAGAGGTTCTAATAGACGGAATTAATCTCAAGAAATTTCAGCTAAGATGGATCAGACAAAAGATTGGCCTTGTGAGTCAAGAGCCTGTCTTGTTTGCTTCCTCGATTAAAGACAACATTGCATATGGAAAGGACGGTGCTACAGATGAAGAGATACGAGCTGCAGCTGAGCTCGCAAATGCTGCCAAATTCATCGATAAATTGCCTCAGGTTTGAACTGCTTCCTCGAATTTTACCATCACCAAACACAAATGTAGCTACATATATATGATCTTCTGATTCGAGATCTCTGGCAATCTTTGTAGGGTTTGGATACCTTAGTGGGTGAGCACGGTACCCAACTTTCCGGTGGACAGAAACAAAGAGTTGCTATAGCAAGAGCCATTCTGAAAGATCCACGGATTTTACTTTTGGACGAGGCTACAAGTGCACTTGATGCAGAATCGGAGAGGATTGTGCAGGAAGCACTAGATCGTATCATGGTAAACCGGACTACTGTTATCGTTGCCCATCGCCTTAGTACAGTCAGAAATGCTGATATGATTGCAGTTATTCATCAAGGAAAGGTAGTTGAGAAAGGTTCACACTCGGAACTACTAAAGGATACTGAAGGAGCATATTCTCAACTTATACGTCTTCAGGAAATGAGAAAAGGAACGGAGAAAGCTGACGAATCTAAAGAGATTTTAAGGCAGTCTAGTCACAAAGGATCGTCTTTACGATCTTTGAGCCATGGATCTTCTGGGAGGGTGCATAGCAGCCGTCACTCCTTTTCAGTGATATTTGGTGTCGCTATGGATCCTCCAGAGAGTACGCTGCCTGATACTGAGGGCTCCAATATTCCGCTTTCTGGAGATCAACCAGAAGTTTCAATTTGGCGTCTTGCCTCTCTCAACAAGCCTGAAATACCAGCAATACTTCTCGGATCTCTCGCTGCCATTGCTAATGGGGTCATCTTCCCAATATTTAGCATTCTTCTTTCGAGTGTGATCAAAATGTTTTATGAGCCACCCCACCAGCTCAGAAAGGACTCACGGTTCTGGGCCATAATGTTTTTAATCCTTGGTTTGGCTTCCCTAGCGACAAATCCAGCTCGAGCCTACTTCTTTGCTGTCGCTGGTTGTAAGTTAATACAGCGGATCAGATCTATGTGCTTTGAGAGAGTAGTTAATATGGAGGTTAGTTGGTTCGATCTGCCAGAAAATTCTAGTGGTGCAATCGGTGCAAGGTTGTCTACTGATGCGGCCACTGTACGTGCATTGGTTGGAGACGCACTTGGTTTGCTTATTCAGAATCTTTCAACTGCAATTGCTGGTCTATTGATCGCTTTCCTCGCCAACTGGATTTTGGCGTTCATTATTCTTGCATTGATACCCCTGATAGGACTTAACGGGTATCTCCAAATAAAGTTCATGAAAGGCTTCAGCGCAGATGCAAAGGTTATTTCTTTCTCTCCCCTCGCAAACTATTCGTGCTGTCATGCTCATGCTGGCCACATCCTTAACCGACTTTCTTGTACTACTGCAGAAGAAGTATGAAGAAGCGAGTCAAGTTGCTAACGATGCAGTTGGAAGCATTAGAACAATCGCTTCCTTCTGTGCTGAAGAAAAAGTAATACAGCTTTACGAAGGGAAATGTCAAGCTCCGATAGCAGCTGGTATAAAGCAGGGATTGATCAGTGGAATAGGTTTCGGGTTGTCCTTTGCACTGCTCTTTTTAGTCTATGCCGTCAGCTTCTATGCAGGTGCCCAGCTTGTTGGCCATGGAAAAACCACTTTCGATAATGTTTTTCGTGTAAGCTGAACATTTTCTTTTTTTCCTCATTACAAGTTTTCCTACCTCTGCAAACCAATCATTTTCTTTGATTTTTCCAGGTATTCTTTGCATTAACCATGGCGGCGATAGGAATATCACAATCAAGCTCCCTCGCACCAGATAGTGGGAAAGCAAAGAATGCTGCAGCTTCTGTGTTCTCGATTCTGGATCGTAAGTCTAAAATAGACCCTAGCGATGAATCAGGTCAGACCTTAGACGAAGTCAAGGGTGAAATTGAGCTTCGTCGAGTGAGCTTTACATACCCCACTAGACCTGATATGCAGATTTTCCGAGATCTATGCTTGACTATTCACGCTGGCAAGGTAAATCCTAAACTTTCGATATTCTCTGTGTTTTCTTTTTGTAACCAGCGAATGCTTAATTGTTTGTGGTACATGGTATTGAACTTATCAGACAGTGGCTCTTGTCGGAGAGAGTGGCAGTGGAAAGTCGACTGTAGTGTCGCTGTTGCAAAGGTTTTACGATCCAGATTCTGGCAGTATTACCCTAGACGGGGTTGAGATTGAAAAATTTCAGTTAAAGTGGCTGAGGCAACAAATGGGGCTCGTAAGCCAAGAGCCTGTTTTGTTTAACGAGACCATACGTGCCAATATTGCTTACGGGAAAGGAGGCAATGCCACAGAGGCCGAAATTGTAGCAGCTGCAGAGTTGGCTAATGCTCACAAATTTATCAGCAGCCTGCAACAGGTAGTCTGACTAGTGTCTTGATTTCGTCCGGCCTGTTTATCTTTTATACTCGTAATTGATTGAGGTTGTTGTTGTTGTGGGTTTCAGGGGTACGACACAGTGGTAGGAGAGCGAGGAGTTCAATTGTCGGGGGGTCAAAAGCAAAGGGTGGCTATCGCTCGTGCAATAGTAAAGGATCCGAGGATACTTCTGCTGGATGAAGCGACGAGTGCACTTGATGCTGAATCAGAAAAAGTAGTGCAGGATGCACTGGATCGAGTAATGGTAAATCGGACGACTGTGGTTGTTGCTCACCGGCTGTCTACCATTAAGAATGCTGACGTGATTGCCGTGGTGAAAAATGGGGTAATTGCAGAGAAAGGGAAGCATGATAGTCTACTTCGAATCAAAGATGGGGTGTACGCGTCATTGGTCGCGCTTCACATGACTTCTTCCACCTAACGCGGTGAAAGAGTCATGCTATTCGAGTAATCATAGTTTTATTACGGTGTATAAAAAAAAGGTGAAAGAAGTACTCGTAGTATATTGGACCCTCGAGTTTTCAAGGTGTAAGTAAGTCAGTCAGTCTAACATCTGTATTTATACTCCGTATTATTATTATTACTTGTATTATTATTATTATGATTATGATTGTGCAATTGAGTTGAGTTGAAGTAAAGGTAGGCTTAGTGCATTTTAGAATTAAGGGATGAAATGTTGGAGTACTAGTAAAAGGTTTTGCCCAGTTTGGCAAACAACAGCAACAGATTTATAATTATGGATAAAATTAATAGAATATGGTTAGCCTATTATATTAGCAGATTTATAATAACAGATAACATTAGCAGAGTACAGTTAGCATATTATATTTAGCAGATTTATAATAACAGATAATGAGTTGACTATAGGATAATCAAAGTGAATATGATCCTATTAGCCACGTATTCGAAAACCTTAGATTCAGGCCAATATATTATTGCAATATACGATTTATGCCGTTTATCAAACACATAAAAGTTTTTTGTCAGAACCTACGTGTTTGTGAGCAATTACTTTATTTTATTTTATTTTATTCTTGACATTCAACTACCTTTTATTTCCAATTTTTGTTAAAATCTACCTAAATCTAATTTCCGGTGACCTAAAGGTCAAATTTTCTGCTAGAGGTGATCATTGGAGGGTTCGGAACGGACATGGGTCAGACTAAGTGTGAAATACTGATCCACGAACAAGCGAGTTAGTGAGTTTGGGACAAGTTCACGGACCGGGCCTCATTTTTGAAACTATTGTGTCCAAGCCCGCTAAAAATTCGGATCATCCGGGACAGGCCAATCGAACGATACATCCCATAAACAACTACTATATTTTCGGCGTTCACTAAACCTTAATCTATATATAAACATAAAAAGGCATCCCAACAAGTTTTTTATGAGCTTCTAATGAGTGACATGTGGCAACACTCCCTTTTTTTCCTCTATGCAAATTGACTTTGTTTGACCGGCCAAAGGAGAAGATGAAATGACAAAATGAAGCAATTTATAGTGCCTTAAATCACAAATTGACTTCTACAACGAACAATCCATAACATTTTTTTTCCTCGAATCACGGCTCCGGCAATCGTTGTTCCAAACAGTCAAGATTGACTTAAAACTGCCACCATTCTTTTTAAAATGTAAGATTATATGAGTATTTTTCCTCTTAAAATTGTTTCAATTGGATTATTATTAGTATTTTCTCTTAAGTTTTTGGTTGCACACAGGTATGCGCCACCTTCTCTTAATGTACTCTGCATGTTAGTATAATGCACTCTACATGATTCGAGTTTAGACTACTTCGTTGGATAAAATATGTTTGTCATTTGTAGGACATAAGCCTGAGACGATTCATCAAAGAAGATGTGTTTTGGGGAATTACTCGATCTACGGAACAATCTAATCATCTATCTATTATATTTAGGATTACCTTGATTATTCAAACTAAATAAGATAGATTCCGTAGAACAAAATCACAACTTTCCAATTAATGTCCCAACCTCATAGGTAAATTCTAAACCTCAATGTTTACTTAATATCTTGCTTATCCGAATTTACTTTGAGTAGTAAGGAATAATTATCATGTTACTAATTATTTAACAACTATGTCACGTTGTCACTACCACCACCAGACCACCCCACCCAACCTTACGAGTAAATTTGCTCTCTTATTATGTTCGTTATGTTAGTAGCTATCATAAACTCAAACATAACTCGATAGATATGAAATTGTAAGCTTTAAAGTAAAACATAATGATATTATCATTTAAGAAGAGAAAACAACCAACGATAAACAAACAAGACATGCTCCCCAATACGTCACATATAACAACGGCCAGAAGAGTACGTATGAAGCCAATTACATTTACAAATAATCGTGTTATATGTCTGATTATGCCAAGTAACCGAGTATGTGTATCATGCATCGCAGAGATGAAACTGAAGAGGAAGAAAAAAAATCACGGAGGGGACTACTAGAACTGGAAAGGTTTTGAGACTACAGCTATATACTATTGTTAGTTAAGGAGTCTGCCAACAAAATTTGAAAAATTATTTACGTACTATTGTTAGTTACCTAAATTGCTAATACAAACGAGCATGTATGTGTTATACTAGAATAATACTCCGTCTACTTTAAATGATTGCCCAATTTTCATTATAATACTCCTCACATATATTACCCAAATGGGGCAATAATTGAAAACCGGAGGCGGTTAGTGTTATCATCATTTAAATATTATTTTCACATATCATTAACTATTTTTATTTTTTGTCTAAAAAAACTATGTTTACTATTTTTTAAATGGTGTGTAAGTTGAAAATTTTGGCCACAAATAAAGCTATGGTAATGATAAAGAAAAATCGTATAATATATACATCGTTAGACCCGTGAATTTCACGGGCACGAAAACTAGTTGTTAAGTAAAACACCATGAATAAACGGTAGTTTCTGACAAAAAAACTCAACAAACATAAAATTAATAGATTAAACCGTAAATCTACCGGATTTAGATTGAAATCGACTAACCTGGTCGAGTACGTTGTTTACCAAACCGAGCCTAAATCCGAAGTATAAACCCTAGAAATCAAGAACAGTGCTTGGGTTAGTAAGAGAACTCGAAGAACAAAGAATTAACAGTAATGGCGAAAATGGAATTACGGTGGATAGCTTCCTCCTCCTTCTCACCTTCATCCTCTTCCTTAGGAATCGGATTCTGCAATTCTAAATTATCCTCCATTGTTCTTCCTCTTCCTCCTCCTCCTTCCACCTTCCAATGGTGGCGCTCAATTTCGACGAACACGAGGAGGAGAACGACGACGATTACATCCGCATTTGGAATCGGCGGCAAGAACAAGAAGAAGGATGATGATTCGAAACTCCAAATCGTCGAAGAAAAAGAAGCCATTGAAGAAATCGAGGAGGAAGAAGAAGTGCCGTGGATTGAGGAGAAAGCGTTGGATTTGGTTGAGTTTAGCGGGTCGGTAACCCAAGCTATTCCCGGACCTCGGGTCGGTAATTCGAAATTCCCATGGTTTCTTGCTATTCCTTTGGCTTACTTCGGTATCACTTTCGTCGTCGCCGTCGTCAAAACCCTAAAAAAACTCTCCTCGCCCAAAGCCCACCGCCGCCGCCTCGTACGTCTCCTCCTCCTCTTTTTTTTTCTTTTATTAATTAATTAATTAATTAATTATTATTACAGAGTAATTATTATAATTATTCTCCGTCTCGTTCATTTGTCTGCTTTTATATTATTCTCCGTTCCATTTGATTCTTTGCATTTGATTTTTGGGTACTATTTGTAGATAATTATATTATTACATATTTCTAAAAATTATAAAAAATTGATACTTATAATGTACTCAATTAAACAATGGAAGTTATATTTTATCTTATATATTAGAAATTACATTGACTATTTCAGTAGTTTTACCTATGAATAGTGCCCAAAAAGCAAATGCAAACAATCAAAATAAAATAAAATATACTCTTGTGTTATTTTGTTTAAATTGTCTAATCGAATATGTTATAAATATCAAATTTTTATAATTTTTAGAAATATGTAACTAAGATAATAGACAAAAGATAACGTGTATCGACAACTATGAAAAAATAAGTAAGCTAGAGGCAAACAAATGAACGAGACTGAGGGAGTATAATGGAGTAGTAGTGGTGGCGGTGGCGGTGGTGGTGGTAATTACTGAGTAGTTTGAACAAAGTGCAGGTGACGAAAAATGTGGACTTGATCAAAGCAATTGATGAATTGTTGAATAAGCAAAGAGAGCTAGTACAACCACCTCTTTTCGAGGATCTCGTTAACAAGACAGGCTTTGGCACAGACGATATTCTGCGCAAGTATATTCGTTATGCATTGAATGAGAAACCGTTCAACCCCGACTTGGTTGCAGATTTGATTCAACTACGGAAAGCTTCAATGTTGACTGACTCCCAGGTTGCTCAAGTCTTGAATGATATCTCAACCCGAATTGTCAAAGACAAAGGTAGTGTAAGACCGTCTTATAGTATAATTGGTAGTATTTGAGAATTGAGACACGTACTTGTTATGCAAGGCGGCAATGTGTTGTGTTCTGACTGCATCTACTTCGTCTCTCTCTCTCTCTCTCTCTGTCAGGCCCGGTTGTCATGGATGCTTCAGGCTACTCGGAAAAGGGTTTCAAGAGAAAGCTTGCTGTGCAGGCTCTTTTCGGAAAAGTTTTCTATCTATCTGAGGTACTCCTCCACATCAAACGAAGTTTATAGTTGTATGCCTTTTGGCGTGTGAGGTGAATTTTGGTTAGACCGTCTGACTTAAGACTCACAGCTTCATTTGATTGATAACCCCTTTGTCGGTTCATTAAGATAAGCATCGTATTTCGCAAACTGGTTCTGAATTCTGATGCATATCATTTATATTGGAATTTTCTTGTCTCCAATGTGAATTAATATCTGCAGTTTCGTGACTTTGAAACAGCTGCCTGATTTTTGTTCGAGGGATAGCTCGTTGACAGTGAAGGAAATATTTGGGGTTACCGAGTGAGTCGACTAATCTTATAATTTCACCTATTCAGCTGTTTCTCTTACGATTTCACATCCTGATTTTCTTGGTGTTTTTTCTTTTTAGTGAAGATGCAGACAAGCTAAGAATACACACCCTCTCTGATGCTGGAGATATGGAATCCCTTGAGAAGATGGTTGAAGAAAGCGGGTCGGATTCAGGAGATAATAGGGAGACCTGAAAACTTCGACCTCTCCATCTCGTAAAATACTCTTCCAAGCTTCTGGGGCTTAAAATGTCGATTTTTTTTGTTCTAATAGCCTTCGCGGTTCAACAGAGGGTTCAGTTAGTTCCTATGTAATCAGTCAGCTCGATCTGTAATGTGACATGGGGGCGACATGAGAGGAAGAGTTACAGTTTTGGCGAGTAGTAAATGAGAATGTCAAACTATAAATCTTGTAACTTGAAATTTGTCCGACTAACTTTATTAAAAAAGTTATATATTCGGTTTTTTTTTTTTTTTAAACTTGGTTTTTAGTTTTTGAATTTTAACAAACGATTCATATATCAGTAAAAGACTCACTATGAGTCAACAAATCGTCTTCAGATATGATTTTGCAATTACGAAGTACTCCATAGCGCATATACGGCACGTTGGGGGTGAAACTAAAAATTGATCACAGTTCACTGACGAAATCAATCTCGTGATGAAAACCATGATTTTTCGAGAAAACTATTGATAAAAAAAATTCTACATAAAATTACATCCAAACAGTTGGGATAATCTCGTAGAGATAACCTCTCGAGCAAGGATCGATAGCAAAACAGCATTCAAGCATCGATAAAGTGAAGATCGAAAGTATTTGGATCGATCTGCCAGACGTTCAAGGCTGCGTATTCTTCTAAACATTCTTTCAATTGGGCTTCACTGTAACCCTGCGAAAACATTCACAATAATATACGAGTATCAGGAACTGTCTATAGTCTCGTGACTCTCATCAACACAACCGGTTTTGTAAACCAGATCGGGTCAGTTTGACTCGGATCATTTCCGGGTTTTAAAGAATCGGCCTAGTTTGGGTTCGGGTCATTTTTAGGCCAGTCCGGAGATATAAGCTTGGCTCTTTAGTTCGGGTCAGTTTTGTTAGGTCTAATTGTCATCGAAAACAGGCGGGTAATGTCTAATTTGATAAAATGTGAAATGCGAAATATTTAAGCTCATCGACAGACCTTTCGTGAAATCCAGTTAAGAGCGTGTGCATAGCTGATGTCCATTTTGTTAGTTCTTGCAGCTTCGTCTCTCAAGATAGAATAGATGTCGGAAATGGCATCGAGGCCAGATTTCTGACGATCATCAGAGTACAGGGAGAATTTCGACATTTGCATTAATCTTAGGGACTCGTCTACATCACTTTGAGCCACGGTGTTTGAGAAACGGAGTCTTGCCAGGGCCTGTTCAAATCATACCAGCCTTAGTAAAGAAATTCCCGAAGAACAATATATATACACCACACGGAACCCTAATCCAAAATTATGGATATCTGACCCGAAAATTAGGTTTACATCAGATAAACTATCCAATTTTTTTTGTTTATTTGGGTCAAATATGGGAATTAGTTTTAAACTATTTGGATATCCGATCAATTCAAAATTTTATTTTCCTATTACTCATACGACTGTTGCATTTTAGTACGAGTAATTATTTTGGTAATTTTTTCATTAAGCTTTCATACAGTAAGTAAACTCGAAATTGATCTAAGAGTTGATGTAATACTTTAGAAATAGGACTTACAGCTGAGAGTCGAAGAATGCTGAGTAGTGTTCTAATGGTTGTATAAGAATGGGGCGTATCTGATCGAGCCTCTTCTTGTCGAATGCTAGAGTATGCACTAGCAATGTACTCTTCTAGCTCTCTTGGAATGGAAGGCGTTACTTTTCTCGCTGAAGCAATGTATGCCCTGCAAATCAATTTTCGTAGAAAAAACATTAAAACAAAAGGACCTAATTGGCTAATTTCATCTGCAGTTCCAACGAAAAGCGGAAAATATAATCACCTTAGAACAGATGGTTCTAATGGAGTGAATCCAAGTGCAGGAGATTCCCGATTTTGATGGACGTAAACCACGTGCCTTGCCAGTTCGAGATCTGTATCCATGTCTGCCTTATCTAAGATCAACCACAGAAGATCGAACCTTGACAGAAGAGCTGGAGGGAGGTTTATATTTTCGGCTGGCGTTCTCCGGAGATCATATCTTCCCCTGGAATTAAATTGATCAAACATAATTTAGGTTTTCTGGTATCATATTTTGGATATGATAAAAAAATTGGCGGAAAAATATCGAGCATTTTACCAAGCTGGATTAGCTGCGGCGAGAACAGCTGTCCTTGCGTTTAGTGAGGTAGTGATCCCTGCCTTGGCAATGCTTACCGTCTGCTGTTCCATCACTTCGTGTATTGCAGTACGATCTGAGTCTTCCATCTTATCAAACTCGTCAATAGCACAGATACCCATATCCGCAAGAACCTATAACCAAAAAAAAACAATGAATGAACACAAGTTTACATAATTCACAAGAAATACACAAACGGAAGAGATGATGATTGTGACTGTTAAAACTTCGATTCAAAGAGATCTAAAATAAGTCGATTATTACCAACGCGCCACCTTCAAGGACGAACTCATTGGTGACGGGGTCTCTTTGAACTGCAGCTGTCAGACCGACTCCACTGCTCCCTCTCCCGGTTGTATAGACACCTCTCGGTGCTACATTTACGATGTACTTCAAAAGCTGACTCTTGGCAACACCAGGATCACCCATCAAGCAAATATGGACGTCGCCTCTGATCTGCAGGATCAAAGAGATTTAATCAGCACAAAAACAGGAAATGAATAAATAACACGTACTCGTACTCCATAACTTGGGTACTTTTTCAATGATAATGCGCCGTGTTTCTAAAAGAAAGCAAAAGACAGTATTGACACTTTGTCGTTCAATAAATTACTGCGTTAAGATTCTACGACATTGTTGCTAACCTGCATTCCGTCTTTTAGTTTTCTATGGGGAGCACCCACGAGAAGCAAAAGCAGAGCTTTCTTGACATCCTCATGCCCGAAAATTTCAGGGGCTAATGATTGTGCCAATTTGTTATATATCTCCCCGTCCTCAGATAAGCGAGCAATTTCTTGTTCCTCTTCATTTCTCAGCTCATACCTGTCAAGAAAAAAGAAAAACGTCACATCAGCACATGAATCAGCCTTTGAAATTATTACGGCCAGTTGCATAAAAAGAATACGATAATTTGTGAAGTTAGAATAAGATACGGAGTAAATTGCAGAAAGCATACTCTTCGTATTTTCGTTTGAAGTGAGTGACAGACATAGCTTCCAAGTATGTATCCGCCACCAAACCAGCTCGCATTGCTCTGAACCCGGTATAAGGCATCGGAAGAAATATTCCTGATAACTCAACAACATCACCAGGAGAGACCTGAAAACATTATCAGACGCAACTATATATAAGAATACAGCAGATAATCTTTCATAGGATCCTTCGTGCAAACAATTTGGGAAATTCTGTTTCATGTACATTTGAATTTACGGAGAAATACAATGTTTAAACACAATTGAAACAACAATAAGTTAATCATCATGTACCTACAAAAAGAACACAGACCTTTCTTGTTAGTTCACCCCTGAAATGAACAGTCATGGATCTCGGGATGTGCCCTTTAGGAACGTGTTCAGCTAACTCTTGAAGTTTGGCCTGATATGTAAAGAGAACGATAGTGAGGCCATTGACCAAGCATATTGGCGTAAAATCACATAAGAGTAACTCTCCTATAGGGCCCAAAAAGAGAAGCACGATTTAATTTAAGGTAAATGTTATAATTAAAAATGTCGAGTTTTTAGTTTCATTTTGTGCCACTGTTGCTATGAGACCAATCCTATAAATCCTATTGCGTAGAACGGTCTCATACAACAATTTGTGATCACGGTATATAGTTGAATAAGTGGAGTGACAACCTCTTGAAACTTCAGAAACTTTGATGCTCTCAGTTGGAGAATGAGATTTCCCTTTGTGTTGTTCAATTCGCAACGTTTTGATGGACATTCAAATAGCGGCATGAAGACTCTGGATGTTACTTCCTGTAAAAATAGAAACTAGTGAGAAAAGTAATACAGCACAGAAATAGCAACTTTTTTGAAACTAGTTAGAAAAGTCAGTAATAAAACAAAGGCCAAATCACCTGATAGATCTCGAAACCACAATCTTCACACGTATACACAGCCACCTGCATCAAAGGCTTTACATCCGAACATCGAGTTACAATCCCAGATATCCTAACAAGCTGTCCTATGTAGGAAGCCTTAACCTCACGGATAGTAAAGGGCCGTTCCTTTGAAGATGCTCTGATGTAAACCTCGCTGCATTATGAATTCATAGAGCATTAGAAAAACAGGAGATGGACATTTTTAACGACTTTACAATCCTAGCATCAAAACAAACATAATAGCTCAAAAGAATTGTTCCTGAGTTCTAGAACTATATTTTCCATAAAACATGATTCGTGCAAAATCGTAACAATTTTCCAATGCATACAACTAAAAGAAACACGAGGTTAGTTGACAAGGAAAACATACTAGAAGCGCTTAATTTCAGCTGGCATTTTCTGAAGGGGATCAGAACCATCGGCATTATCGCCACCTTCTTCAGACCTCTGGGTCATCAAAATGTCATGATCATCATCAGGAAACGGTTCCGTTGGCTCCGGCATCAACTCATCTATCGCCTCTGCAAAAATGCCTATGTACCTCTTCGTATTCTCCGTAACTTTCCTCACAAACTCATCATCCGCATCCTTGTACTAACAAAGAAACAAACATACAATCATCTTACCATTCAAACCCTTCAAAATTGTGCACAAAAACGTGTTCTACCATGAGAACAAGTGAAGTGATGCAATTAAATGAAGAAGAAGAAGAAGAAGAAGAAGATGAAGAGCTCACATTGAACAAGTCTTCTAGATCTATCTCTATCGCTCGATAACGCCGATTTGATACATCTTGCTGAAGTGAATAAAAACACAATAGCCAAATTAGTTACCAGAGAAACTCGAGAAATCCGAGTTTTAAGCAAATCACGAAGATAAATGCGATAATTAAGAATCAATAAAATCTTAGAAATTGAAGTTTTAGGCGAATTACAACAGTAAAACAACACATGTAAATCAGAAAAAACCTAAGAAATCGAAGGTTTAAGCGAAATGCAACAGTAAAATGAGATACCTAATGAAATCAAAGATAGACATTACAAGGATGTTCATGTATTTCGATAAAACCTTAGAAATCGAAGTTTTAGGCAAATTACAACAATTAGAAATCCGAGTTCTGAGCGAATCACGAAGATAAATGTGATAAATACGAATCAGTAGAACCTTAAAAATCGAAATTTTCCGCGAATTACAAGTTTACAACACTAGAACAACGACACTTATAAATCAGTAAAACCCTAGAAATCGGAGGTTTAAGCAAAATACAACATTAAAATGAGGATACCTAATGAAATCAAAGAGAGACATTGCGAGGATGTTCATGTACTTTGATAAAACATTAGAAATCGAAGTTTTAGTCGAATTACAACAATTAGAAATCCAAACTTTAAGCAAATCACGAAGATAAATGCGATAATTACGAATCGATAACTACAACAGTTAAACGTCGACATTTAGAAATCAGTAAAACCCTAGAAATCGGAGGTTTAAGCGAAATACAACATCAAAATGAGGATACCTAATGAAATGAGCGACATTACCAGAATGTTCATGTACTTCAATAAAACACCAAAAATCGAAGTTTTAGTCGAATCACAACAATTAGAGTTCTAAGCGAATCACGAAGATAAATGCGATAATTACGAATCGATAAAACATTAGAAATCAAAATTTTACACAAATTTCAACAGCAAAACCCTAGAAATCGGAGGTTTAAGCAAAATACATCAGTAAAATGAGGATAACTAACGAAATCGAAGAATAACATTACCAGAATGTTCATGTACTTCGCATCGCCATGGATGTCAGCGAAGTTGAGGATAAAATCCTTCGCCAAAGCTGTAAACACCAAAAAAAATCAAAAAAAAATCAAAAAAAATCGAGAAAAAATCAAGGAAAGAGAGAGGCGAAGACGAAGAAGACGACATACATTGGTGATGTTCGTATACATCTTCGGTCGCCATGTAATCCATTTCTGCAGAGGTAGAGAGGGAGAGAGAAGAGTTTGACGGCGAGAGAAGAAAGAGTGACGAGTGAGGTGAGAAAACCGTGAATTGCAGGACAAAAGAGGGGAAGATGGTGTTTTGGCGGGAAAAGTGAGTATCAATGCGCGGGAAGTTAAGTTTGTCGGGTCAAACCGTCACGAGAGAGACTTACTCGTTTTATATAAACGGGTTAAGGCCTGGACCGGGCCCGGAATAAAAAATTCTGGTCCGATCTTGATCCGATTTTTTCCGGTCCGGATCGAAATTACATTTATTTGATAAAAATTCCGATCTAACCGGACCTAACCTGTCAAACTGGTCCAATGGACCGGAATTTCAAAAAAAAATTGAAAATGTCGTTCCAATCCTGGTCCAAATTTTTTAGATTCCGGTCCAGATTTTTTGAAGATTCTAGGTCCGGTCCGGTCCTAGTAAAGAGCGTATATGATTTACCAATTACATTAGTTTAAACCTCAAAATGATCAATAACTAATCTAAAGCGGTCATTTTTTTACTATAAGTTACTAGTACTATTCCCGTCTCAGTCATTTGTTTACTTTGTGAGAAGTATTTTGATCACAAGTAAACAAATAACCGAGACGGATGAAGTAAATCATTCTTATCTTCTGTTACACGATACAACTGTTGTACACCATAGTTTGCGATGACTCGAACCTTAGGATTTTCCTCTAATTCACTTCACTACCTTCCCTACTACAAAACTGTCCTACTTATACAGATGAAGTAGTACATTTGAATACAACATCATATCGAGGTTAAAAAAAAAGATCGAAACTAGAAATAAATAGAAAGTTTTCTCTCGATTTCGTCCTGCAAAACATCGCATTGATTCAACAACCGTGACAGCCTATCGTCTTTATTCTCGTCTTTGGTCACCAAACCCGGAGCACTAGTCATCAAATGGATGCTCGAATCATCCACGGACTGGATCTGAGTCTCGGGGTGACTGTTATTTTCTTCGAAAACATGATCAAACATGGAAACCATCGCTGTATTCTCACCCGATGCTATTGCTGCTGAAAAATTCCTCGAAGTTTTAGGTGACGATTTTACCCTTTTCGAAGAAATAGGACTGCAGCTAACTTGAACCATTTCGTCCAGCGATGGATGAACACTGAAATGATGCGTATCAACGTCCATGTCCGACTTCAGAAACTGTGGACTGCTGCAAGAAATGACGGACTTTTCCAAAACGTAAACTTTTTTACTGAACGTCGATGCACTGTTTAATTGCCAGTTGAACACCCTTCTGAAGATCAGTACCCAACTCGGAACCATCTTGAATTCCGTGTCATGAAGCTCGAGCTTAGTGTAATTTTGTACCATAAGAGTCGCTTCATTTACCGCCATCGTCCAGTGCATAACATTGCTTGTTTGACTCAAGTATCGAATCAAACAATCCTGAAGTTGCCGCCTTTGTTCGTCGATTTGCTCTTCACTGTTACACCCTTTGATACCCAACCAAGATAAGTCGTCAGAAAAATACGGCAATTTGGAGTTCCTCAAGGCAGATATTACAGGGTCGACTTCTTCAGGCGAACTCCATCCTAAACTCGGTAAAAACTCTTTCACTGCTCTTGACTCAGGACTAGACTCGTCCAGTAGAAATAACTCGGGACATGGCCAATTATTAGGGTTTGCTTTAGCAGCAGTAAAAATAGCATTAACTGTCTGATCCAAAGCTTCGTTGAAGGCGGATATATACCGGTTCGGACCTAGTCTGTCAGAACTGAGGTGAAGAGCATCTACGCACAAGTTCAGGTGCAGCGATACCAGTTCACGTGTTTTCACACAAGAGAGGGTAGGTTGGGGACGAGATTCAGATGCTAACCAAATCAAACCATCCTTCAACTTTTGATCGCTGAAATACACGCAAAATCGACCGGTATTGTCCTCCCTTTCATTCAAGCTGACTATAGAGAAGTTTCTTACCCGGGATTTATCGAGCTCGTCCAGTCCTAGTTTAGTGACAATACTATCAAAGGTGTCGGCAACATCGTCGCTTCTAGAACCACTAAGAATCAGAAGGGGGGTATGAGCTTCAAGAGGTAAAGACATTGCGAGTTTGTGAAGGTGGGTCCTTTGAACATCCCACGGAACTGTCTCGGATATAGGAAACAGTAGGGCATCAGTTCCAACGAGATTTGCTTCAGAGTTACCGGATGTTGTATCCTTTATGACAGAAAAGCAGCAGGCGGTGTTGCCAGAATTGTAAGGGGCCCACGTCGTCCAAACTGAAAGCCCTGGACCCGACATTGCCAAACCTTGTATAGATTCATCGTTTACTGCAGGAATTAGTTTGTAGTGTAACCATTCGTCTAGAGATGAATGTTTCGAGGGATCCCTTGCTTCGTGGTTCAACCAGGAAAATGAGATCACCTTCCAACAGACACAACTCGAGTTTGTGTTTTTTTCAGCAAGTTTAGCTGCAACAAGGTCGGAAACATTCCATCTTACTAGTGACTCTTGCCGTTTTTCATATCTTTCATGCACGGCTTTGTCGATATCTAGCCATGGTGAATGCACCGGCTTCTGCAGAATTGAAAGCTATTGTTACGCAGACAATCGCAATTATAAACAAAAGGAGAATAGCAGAATGAGGCTCGCCGTAACTCACATCGTTGCTCTGCCAAAGAGGTGGACCCAAAGAGAGTGAACTCAAAGCAGCATTTGCTGCTAATCTGTTTTCTTCAAGGAGCTTTTTCTTTCTTATGAAACGCCGCCTCCAGAGCCTACACCGGGGAAAAAAAAGTGAAGTCAGTAACAACCCGAGACTTGTAGCAAAGTCAACCACGATGAGGCCTGAACAAACCTTATTAATAACCGAAGCTTAGCCTCGGCGACTTCTTCATCAAAGTTACACCCATCATCATCATCATCATCATCATCATTCTCAACCGTTTCTTCCACATCGTAAACATTTTTCGCGACCAATTCTTCCATGAAAACATCACCTTTTGGTGAAGTTGCACTACTTGAGGCAACTTCTAAGACAGACGGGATGGGTTCTGTGACATCTGCTGACACAGGAGATAATGGTGCTGCAAATAACTCAGAGCGCGCAAATATGCTGGGAGAACTTTGTATAGGTCCTTTAAATTCATCCTGTACTGAAAAGGCTGCTAAAGAGGGAGTATGGGGTCCAACAGCGAATTGATCAGTGGAGGAAGTCCATGGAGAAATCTTGTCGCTCGGTTGACTGTCACCCGAAATATAAGAACTACTTTTCGGTGTTAATGGAGAAGGTTTCTCCTGCAAGGTATGACTTTGGAAACTTGCGAAAGCCTCGGATACCCTGGTCTTATTTCTCGGAGAATCTGCAGCAACCCTTGAATTATCATTGAAAGGCTGATCAAATCTCAATCCAGGAACTAGCCCAACTTGCCTACCATTGGATCTATCGGAAGCAGATTGAGCTTGAATTCTACTACTTCTCGGTGTCGAGACAGCTTCTATCTCCATGTGTCCACCGTCAGAATCATTAAGAAAGCTCTTAGTCTGTACATTTTGACTAGTTTTATGAGTATTTTTACTGTACTTTTGTAAATGGCTTGTTTTAGGTGGCAATATAACTTCATGCGAAGATGACACATCTTCCACAATTGTATTCGATCTTTTCCTGTGAACAAGCGTCGAACATCGAGTGGGATAATCCTTGTCATCATGGAGGAACGGACCGTCCTTGACCATATATGGCTCTTCAAATTCCTTTATCGAGAATCCATGATACACCAAGAGACTCTCAATGTCTTCTCCCTAATAAATGCATATCATAAGAAATATGGACATTTAGCAACTAGACAAACAGCGCAAGGTAGCCAGGAGGTACCTCCATGCCAAGCCACTTGGCAGCATGCGTCACAGGGAGACCTTGATTATACTGCAAACCAGAGTGTAAAGAAGCAAGTGCCTGGGTTCTCAACTGTTGGAGAAAACGCACAAATGTCAGATGATCATTATATTTGTTAATATCAGCAAAATCAGTCTTATTACTTCCCTTAATAACTACTCGTACTCCGTATGTTACTCTGACTTGTCTGCAAGTATAGGACACGATACGGGAGTACCGCATACGGCTACTTTGTGCGGAATTTTCGTCTAAAATGTACTAATAGTATCAAAGTATCATATCGTATCAGATATGCGATAAGGCAGATAACTGAATTTTCAAATTCAAGACGTAATACCCATACATGAAGCATTAAACCTTTACCTTAGAGAAGTGGGCATGCATTAGGCACGCTTGAGTGTAACTTGCTTTTCTTGCATGCCTGAAGAAGGCAATAAAATTGCCAGTTCTACACGATCTGAGAAGAAAACGAGATGAAAAACATTAGACTAAGCTAAAGGTGATCCTGTAACCAAACTTCTAGCAGGGAGACAACCTTGCAACATCACGTGCAAAGAGGATTTCTTGAGTTTGTCTTATCTCAGGGGTCATCTTAGCAAGATCGAGAGAGAGCTCGGCCGGTTCAACCTACAAAAAAGTTTCCTGTAAGTACAAGGGGAAAAGAAGCCAAGTAAATATCATGTCATGTGGCTTTCCCTTCAAGGCATGACTCACTTTATAACCAGGGTGTTTGTCTAGCTTAAGAAGAGCATAATAGCCACGGAATTCTTTTTCTGTAGGGATAAAAACTCCTCTTTTCCTGTGATCATCATACAGCTGAAACAGTTCCACAGAAGTTTTGTTCATCTGCTCGATATTGAGATGCGCATCAAATCCCTCAGAAAATCCTTCTCCCTTGGAGAATTCGCATAATTCATGCATAGCAATTACATGGAGCCTTATCTGAAGCAATAGAAAAGAAATTTAGCCTGGAGCAATGCTAACGGAAGTTCGAAAAAGCATTCTAGCCACTTTATCAGTCAACGAAACCAAACAGACGAAATTCTGCAGAGTAAAGACATAAAAGATTGTAAAACCAACCATTTGCTCCAACATAGTTATGGCCTTAAGATTAAAGATGTGTTGCATCCTCAAGTCCATTCGGATCGCCCTCATCCTGTCCCACAAGAAATTGTACAAGCCAAGCAGCCTATCATCATAAGGCTGATCTAGCAAACCTAGAAGGTAATCCATCGTCTTCTGCAAGATGGCCATTGGTCGAATCAACTCTGCCTCCCTCTCAGCAGTCCTGTTATACTGAAAACAAGGAATGGTGAGTTATTTAGCATCCATCTAACAGCCTATAATAAGAATTTAAGCGCAGCTTGATTCTCACGGTACCTTCTTAACAGCTAAAATCTTGGTTGTATGATTTCTGTCCCCATCCAATCTTTCATATCGGTCAAGATCTCCCTTTCTTTCTCGTTCTCCCCTTTCCGATTCTGAATAACATGCAAGAAAATTATTCTTCTATTATTCACTTTGAATCTAGCATAACCATGCGAGTTCTGAGTTGAGACTCATCTCATCAAAACAATAAATTGCAAAGTTATTGACGATTGAACACATCAATCAGCTAAAGAAAATACCTGGACACATATCTGGACACATCCCTACAATAATATTGTTTGACTGCAAGTCGTTGTCATCATAGTCCTGGGACGAATCGTCCACTGAACTCTTATTTTCCGTGGATTTTATGGAAGTAAATTTCTTATTCTGAGGAATATATGGACCACGTTGAACGAAAGTAGTTGACTCGGCTTCATCTAGCTCAGTCTTAAAGCGAGCTAATCTCTTAGCCTTAGCCTGTTCTTCTCTGCAAACGCAGGGTGGATGTGACTTTCAGTTAACAGATCCATGAAAATAAATTGCAGAACTGCTCGTGTATAAGCTTCTGAATACCTTTCCGTATCATCTTCAGGGGAGGGAGTGTTCCTTATAAAGGCTTGCCCAGAAGCAGCAGGAGGTGATCTAGTTCGTTTGGTGGGGGTATTGCTAGGAGGCCTTGTAAGAGTAGCATCACCGTCTATTCTATCAGAAGATGGAGATATTCTCTGACTATATTGAGAATAACTTATATCAGCGGGCCTGCTAGTAGACTTAGGAGGAGATAAGGAGGGCCTGAACATCATCAAAAGTGAGTTATGTAACGTCTAAGATAACCAAAAGGCATGCACTAACCTAAAAAAATCTTAAGCAAGTTGCTTAACCTACTCATCTCACAAGTCGTAACACATAAATATATATATGTAACAAAATAAATATAAATGAGGTTCGCATATAGGAGGTCAAGATTTATGGTAAAAATAAAAATCATCAAATAGATGTTCATATAACATCATAGCTAACTACAAAATGTTACAGCTATAAGCCTATAAGTTATAACTAACCTTTGAGGTTTGTGCAAAGAATCTATGGGATTAATATTTGATCGATTACTTGCAACAGCAGGATATGGTGACTGCCTTCTTTGTGAAGCTTCATGGCGGATGAAGGTATTATCTGTATACCTAAACCAAGAAGTTAACATAATTATAACATGTGTTTGAAAACAGATAGCTTAGTAGGGCAGAAAGACCTGTAAGACTATCACGTGATGATTCAACGGAGAAACTATAAAATAAAAAGAGGCATAAGTGGCATAAATTCAGGAAGGAGCAAACAAAAAAAACCTACCCTTCCGCGGAACTAGTAATAGGCTCGTTCAAAAAATCATCATTATACTGTACAGGAGGGCTTCTGGAACTTTCTAGGATATGGGAGGGTAAGACCTTAGAAGGAAAATTTGTTCCAAGGTGATTCGGAAAGGACCTTCCCTGATTAAGATTGCCGAAACCTCCGGGATTTGAACTTTGCCTATCTCCCCATTGCACTGAAGAAACTCTGAAGACAGTAAAGAGAAAGGGCTTAAATGCCTACGACATTGCCATAATAGTATCTGATCACAGAGCAGCAGTAGAAATGATCATACAGGACATAATAAAAACTACGAGTATACACTATTTCAGTACATTGTAGTATCAGCATCGGAGTGTCTCCGTCACAATCAGTATAATTCGACATCAGTCGGCTAGCCAAGTAATGTAAATCAACACACTATTCCAATGACTAGTTCTTCAAAACCAAAGAAACTAAAGAGCGAAAAGTAAACACACAAGTTGCAAATGCATCGTATAAACTAGCACAAATTATAAAGAGGTCTTACCTATTGGACGCAACATTTGGCTGAGAACGAACAGGGGGCATGGAAGGCGTGTTCACTACTGCTGCAAATGTCCTACAGCGCATAAAAACACAAAAATCATACCCAAATAACAAGTAGTACAGCCATAAAGCTACTGGCGTGAATTCTCATCACGATCATCAGTCTAACCTTGCGAATTTCAGTCAAATTTGATGAGACAGATTCTAATTCAAACTTCAAAACAGTGCATTTGGTTTACTCTCAAGTCTCATCCAGTCATCCACTCATCCATATAAAGTAGTCAGCCAAAACTTCTTAAACTATACGGTCATTCAACAAGTCTAGTAATGAAGAGTTCTGGCTTAACTCTAATTGGGTTGAAAGTCAAGGTTAGTTCCAGTGATGGATCCCTCGGTAACAATACCGCCTCACTTGGCTTCTGAAGCATGTAAGAAACATTGGATATCCCATTATATAATGCTTAATTTATTTCTAAAAAACATCAAATGCACTGTTCATACATTGTAGATAGCTGCACGTTGTTACAGCTAGTACTAACCTTTGAGGCTTGTTCGAAGAAGCTATGGGATTAATATTGGACTGATTACTTGCAGCAGCAGAAAATGGTGACTGCCTTCTTTGTGAAGCTACATAGCCGTCGAAGTTGTTAGCTGTTTGCCTAAACCAAGATGACAGTGACAAATTTTCAGCATGTATTCAAAAACAGACAGGTGACTACGATTGGAAGACATTAACTGAGTATCAGATCACTGATTCTAAAAAAGGCAGCACACGACAGTTGATTGGGCAGAAATGAACACAAAAGGCCTACCTTTCCATGGAATCATTAATAGGCTTGTTCAGAAAATCATCATTGTACTGAACAGGAGGTCGTCCGGAACTTCTCAGAACTTCTGGAGGTGAGACCTTAGACGAAACACTAGTTCCGACGTGCTTAGGAAAGGACTTGTCTTGATTAAGGTTGCCGAAACCCCCAGAAACTGAAGTTTGTCTGTCCCCCCATTGAAAAGACGGAACTCTGAAGATACAAAAGGGAAGGGTATAGTGGCCTAAGCATTTTAAAAAGTGACTTGCATAGTTACACTGTCTGGTCGGAATGCTGAATGCAGCAATAGAAAAGATCGTACATGAACACGATAAGAGGTGGGCTTTTTACCATTCAAATCCAACACTCACAATTTCCTTTTTCACGTATGCCAATATCTTTAGTTTTAAATTAGTACAAATTTATAATGTACTCTTAAACATGAACAAAACAAGATCCCACTATATATTTTTTTCTTATTTACTGGAAGAAATTTTGAATATTCCTCTTACATATGAACAGTGTACGAAAAAAAAAAAAAAACTGAGAGTTGGATTTGAATGGTGGGAGTGTTTCCGTCACACTATTAGCCCAATTTAACAACAGTGAGTTGGCCAAGTAATATGATAATAAAGACGCTAGCTTTGTCTTGAAAACGAAGAAACGAAAGAGATATAAGTAAGGACACATGTTGATCAACATACTCCACATACAATAGCACGAATGGTTGGGAAACCGGGTTTACTTACCTATTAGATGGAGCATTTGGTTGAGAATGATCAGTAGGCACAGATGAAGGCGTGCTTACTACCGCTGCAAATGTCCTGCAATACATAAAATTTCACTAACCCATACCCGAATAACAAGTAGTACATCACATAATAATTACTATAAAAAAACGCAATTCTCAACATTCGGACGATGGAGGAGTTAGAAATTGACCTGGGGTTATGAAACTGAGGAGCGGCGATGGAACTAGGAAAGGAAGTACTTTGTGGGCCTGGGCCTGTACTTCTCGGACCCGAGCTCCTCCCGAATCCGGACATCACTCACTCGGTCACTCACCCACCCACTTTCTCTTCTCCTATACTTCAGATTTGGCTCCACTACACTGTTAATTCAATCACGGAATTTCCGATCAAGCAACAGCCTTATCACATAGTGTAGCCTAATCATTGACAAAATCAAACCAATAAAGTGAATAAGGTCTGAAATTTCAAGTTCTGTAGTCACATTAATCACAGATTAGGGTAAATTAGGGGACAAGAAACAGAGATTCAGCAACAAAGAAATGAAATATCATCTAAAAATCTACATATTCAAGATAATTAAGTGATAATAATGAATCAAGTAGCTCATGAACCCTAATTTTCGATTGTAACACTGATGAATCAAGTGTGACTACAATATAGTTCATAGTATGTGAATTTGAGACGTATATAACGAAAGTGGGGTAGCTTCCTGGAATCCAATCACCGAATTTCTGATCAACCAACAACCTTATCACATATTGTAGCCTGATCATTGACATATTCAGCCCCTAAATAAAGAAAAAAAGTTTGAATATTCAAACACTCTAGTCACATTAATCACGGATTAAGGTAAATTCAGCAACGAAGAATTGAAATATGATCTAAACTCTACATATACAAGATAATTAAGCGATAGTAACAAGTCGAGTAGCTCACAGACCCTAATTTTCGATTGTAAAATTGACGAATCAAGTGTGACTACAATATAGTTCATAGTATGTGAATTTGAGATGTATATAACGAACGTGAGGTAGCTTCCTGTGAATTCAATCACCGAATTTCCGATCAACCAACAACCTTATCACATTAGTGTAGCCTAATCATTGCACTCCAGTCACATTAACCAGCGGATTAAGGTGAATTAGCATACAATAAACTGAAATTCAGCAACAAATAATTGAAACATGATCTAAACTTTACATATACAAGATAATTAAGCAATAATAACGAATCAAGTAGCCCACGAACCCTAATTTCGATTGTAAAATTGATGAATTAAGTGTGACTGCATAGTGTATGTGAATTTGAGACGTATATAACGAACGTAAAGTAGCTTCCTGTGAATTCAATCACCGAATTTCCGATCAACCAACAACCTTATCACATTAGTGTAGCCTAATCATTGCACTCCAGTCACATTAACCAGCGGATTAAGGTGAATTAGCATACAATAAACTGAAATTCAGCAACAAATAATTGAAATATGATCTAAACACTACATAAACAAGATAATTAAGCGATAGTCACGAATCAAGTAGCTCACGAACCCTAATTTCGATTGTAAAATTGATGAATTAAGTGTGACTGCATAGTGTATGTGAATTTGAGACGTATGTAATCGAAATACAGTAGCTTCCTACGAATTCGAAAGCGATAAGAGGAAGAGGGAGATGGAGATGGAGATGGAGATGGAGATGGAGATGGAGAAGGAGATTACCGTATGGAGGAGCAAATTAGGGATAACAATGGCGGAAAGCAGCAATTTGGGGAAGTTCAAATCGGAGAAAAACCATGAGCATACGGTGTACTCCGTATATCAGTGACAATTAGACTTGGCTTAATATTGTTTTAACTTTTAATTACTTAAAAATAATCAAATACGGAGTAATTAGTAACCGATTAGATTCGTGCAGTGATGCACGGTAAATTTATGATTTTATATTTAATGATTATTTGTAAATATATAATCGATGAGTTATTAATTTTTTTAAGATGCTATCAAATAATAATAATAATAATAATAAATATATTTACGGTTGATGTCGCTTTGAACGTAATCAGTACGGTTACAGCCTTACGTGTTCCGCCGTTCTGACCTCTTGCGTACCCGAGTGACATCGTTGTCTTCAAACTTATAAAGAAATTTGCATGCATATATTTTACAACGGTTATTGCTACAATGAAATCTCAGTTCACTAACTCCTCGACGGGTGATGTTGTGGAAGACCTGGCAGGGTGCACACACTTCCGGCTAGTTGTGGTTAGTTCATGTTTATGGTTTGGGGCAAACTATGAATAGAAGGACTTACTGTTGTGTGCTTGGCTATCGATTAGGTAGTCTTCCTTCGTTCCTGGTGCCTTGACATTGTTTTGCGTACTATAGGGTTTTTGTTGATGACATCCATGTTGATCATGTTGTGAAGTGTGCGGGAATTGTTCGTTTTAAGCATCGACATAACCTCGTTCGTGACACATTTTGGATATGTGTTATTGCTTTAGGATTTCTGTAGGTGACTAAGGAGGTGATATCGCTTTTACTCGACGGGCATGATAGGCCTTTTTGTTTCTTTATTAGTGGGATAGAGGCTTGATGTGTGTATTGATCTCGCCAGGCCCTCTCTGTTGACCCGGTTTGGGATGATCGATTTTGTGGCCGGAGGCGCATTGGTTGATGTTGCTTAACGTAAAAATGCTAGCGGCGTACGACAATAATTGGCTTCTCTAGGTGGAATTAGATACATATGTTGTCACCCTGTTTCAACGGATTCAAAGATTCGCAGGATGTCGGGGGCACGTGCATCTGTTCATATATTTATCGGGATTAGTTTAACAGTTTAACTGATGGGCATAACAAATTTTTACGTTGTGAAGGCTTGTGACTCTGTTCTTACAAAACGTGGCTCAATATGGGTAGATCTAACTTCGTGATTGTACGTGCAGTCTTGCACTCGTTGATCCTACTCGACGCAGATACATCAAGTACCAAGTTTTTTATGTAACCAATTAATTACTTACCGTTTCTCACCTCTTTCCTTCTCATCGTCATATCTATTTACTCCCCTTCTCGTTCCACGTCTTTCACCAATGCAACTTTCCATACTCACCATCAAACCATCTGCTACAAAAAACACCGAGTAGTAACCGTTCACAATTCCCCCTCAACGTCCTGATTTGTTTACTTCTCTTCTCGTTCCACGGCTTTCACTAACTTTCCATATTCACCATCAAACCATCTGCTACAAAAAAAACCGAGTAATAACCGTTCACAATCCCCCTCATCGTCTCCTAAAAACACCCAAAATCCCATTAAGATTTCATCAAACATACCATGAAAATTGATTTTGATTGATTACTCATACTCATACATACATTGCATACGATATCCGTATCCGTATCCGTATCCGTATCCGTATCCGTATATGAATTGTCAAGTGCCAGATTCAACAATTCTGTATTTTCCCTTTTCTAATTAGAATTTCGAGTGTGTGTAAAGTCTGAAGAACAAAACCCAACTTTTCACCATCTTTGTTTTTGCAACAAAAATGTTCTTCTTCTCCTCCATTTCATCTCTCAAATCTCAAGCTACCCTTATAATCGTTCACCTGGGATTTTAGTCTAAAGGTATTTTCCCTTTTTTTTTTTTCTGCAAATCTATGGTTTTTTCTACAGTTTAATCCATTAATTTTTCATTAAAAAGTTGGTATTTTTTTGTTATTTTTTGTATATTAATCAGTAATTGATTTTTGTTCGATGGGTATTGATAAGTTATTGATTTGATTAATCTTATTAATTTGATTAATTTGATTGAACTGGGATTTTGCTGATAATTTGATAAAGATGGTGAACTGTGATTTTTTGATTGAATATTGAAGGTGAATTAGAACTGTTTGAAGGTGAATATTGCTAATAATTTGCTGTTGTTTGAGATTTTTGGGATTGTTCTTGGTATACTAGGTTTTCAGCATTAATCCACGCAAGAAATTGCGAATTCGATTGATTAATCAAGCATTCCTTAATCCAAACTGTTTGAAAGATTTGAACTTTGCTGTTGTTTGAGCTTTTTGGGATTGTTCTTGATATGCCGGGTTTTCAGCATTAATCCATGAAGCATTCCTTAATCTAAACTGTTTGAAAGATTTGAACTTTGTTGTTGTCTGAGCTTTTTGGGATTGTTCTCGATATACCGAGTTCCCAGCATTAATCCATGAAGCATTCCTTAATCTAAACTGTTTGAAAGATTTGAACTTTGTTGTTGTCTGAGCTTTTTGGGATTGTTCTCGATATACCGAGTTCCCAGCATTAATCCATGAAGCATTCCTTAATCTAAACTGTTTGAAAGATTTGAACTTTGTTGTTGTCTGAGCTTTTTGGGATTGTTCTCGATATACCGAGTTCCCAGCATTAATCCATGAAGCATTCCTTAATCTAAACTGTTTGAAAGATTTGAACTTTGTTGTTGTTTGAGCTTTTTGGGATTGTTCTTGATATACCGGGTTTTCAGCATTAATCCATGAAGCATTCCTTAATCTAAACTGTCTGAAAGATTTGAACTTTGTTGTTGTTTGAGCTTTTTGGGATCGTTCTTGATACCGAGTTTTCAGCATTAATCCATGAAGCATTCCTTAATCTAAAGTGTTTGAAAGATTTGAATTTTGTTGTTGTTATGCTCGGTTTTCAGCAAGTAATTGTGAATTCGATTAATCAAGCATTCCTTAATGTAAACTATTTGAAAGACTTGATCTTTGTTGTTGTTTGAGTTGCGAGATTGTTCTTGTTATACTCGGTTTTCAGCATTAATCGATGCAAGTAAATTGTTAATTAATAGATTAATCAAGCATCACTTCATAAGTACTGTATATAGGTAACTGTGATCACGTCTTTTTGCTCATTCGCAATCTGCATCGCGAATTTCAAGTTTCCGATTCTCGTTGTTAATGCAAGTTTCGAACTTGTTATCTTCAGATTGTTCATGTTCACGTAGACATGGATTTCAAAAACTGTGCTTCCACCAGTTTCAAGTCTTCTTTTCACTTGAAGACTCCCAATGTTTTCGATAAGGTGCAAGAGTATCCTCGTTCTGATGGGCGGGCTAGAGTCACAGGCCGTGCTCTTGTACCCGACGTTGATATCGATCTCAGGGAAGTGTACTTTTTGATATTGCAATTTCTTTCTTCCGGCCCGTGCCATAATTCTTTCGGGCAGTTGTTGAATGAACTTACCGAACATCACCTTTTACCTAGAAGATATCATACTTGGTTTTCAAGAAGCGGGGTGCGTAGTGGTTGTGAGGATGATGACGGCGTGTCAGTTCCTTTGCCCTATGAAAATCTAGTTCACAGGTATGTATCAACGTCTTTTTAATGCACTTCCGTTTCCTGAATTTATATTGATGTTATACCTATCAGCGTTTCTTTTAATATTAAAATCAACGCTGGAAATTTTAGGATAAACACGTGTAATATGTAGGAAAATGTTGCGCCTATGATTTTAACTTGGAGAAAGCAACCTAGCGGTTAGGACCAAGTACCCTAGACAGTAGTTTGCAGGTTCAAATCCCCCTTCCCCTATGTTGTAATGTGACTAACCCGATTGAATCCGCTACTCATGTTTGTTTGCAAAATAATTTACTCCGTAATTTTTTTATATTAGGGCGTATAATTTTTTTCCATAATATTGTACTTCGGTTTACCCTTTTCTTTGTCATGTCAGGCTATTAGGAGTATAATTTACCCAATCGATTATATTGCTCTCTGAGTAATCGATCTCTTTGCAGGTATCCCCATATTGCCAAAGATCACCTTGTTAGGCTTTTGAAACAGCTTATGCTAGGTTCTTCTCACCCATCTCCTAGCCTTGGAAACGGTCCAAATGCTTCTGATGTTCCTACTTTGCTCGGGACGGGTTCCTTCTCACTTCTGTGTCGTACGCTCCTTTCTCCTTAATGCTTGATTTCATCGCTTGTAATGATTTCTATTGTTCGGAAAGCAACATAGCGCCCTAAGCAATTTAATAGAAAGTCATGGCTAAAAGTCTAAAACCTAAAAAAAGGTGACCAATTGGGACTCGAGAGGTGTAAAGTGGAAACGTTAGTTTACTTCGTGATAGGGTTAGCTGAAGTGGTAAGGGCTCCTTTACTCCAACCACGAGGTTGAGAGTTCGATTCTCATCCGCGACTTTGCGCGCACTTCTTAGTCCCGCTTCTTCATAACAGAAAAAGAGAAAAAGTAAAGAAAAGAGATACTTGCAAATGTTGCAATGAAGTTTGTTGATTTTCAGCTCATGTTCAGGTGATAAAAACGAGAAAACACAAACCAAGCGTCTGCCTCGTTACTTGCGTTGGCCTCACATGCAAATTGACCAAGTGCATGGATTACATCTGAGGGCTATCGGTGGTGGATTTGCTCGACACCATCGTGCTTCTGCAATACAAGCAGCTTGTTATGCCATTGCGAAGCCATCGACTATGGTTCAAAAAATGCAAAATATTACACGGCTTAGAGGTCATCGAAATGCAGTTTATTGTGGTAATCTACATATCTACATATTTAAGTCATATTCGTATTATTTGCTAGTTTGGTTCTTAAATCTACAAGTTTCTCGTTTGTAGCTATATTTGATCGGTCAGGGAGGTATGTCATCACTGGATCCGATGACCGTCTAGTAAAAATTTGGTCGATGGAGACTGCGTTTTGCTTGGCTAGTTGCCGCGGACATGAGGTGAATTTTTTTACTGTTCGTGAAAATATTTAGTCAACACTCTTATGAACGGTAAAGTAACTGATTTTTCGTTACTTTCGTAAGGGAGATATCACTGACTTAGCTGTAAGCTCGAACAATGCTTTGGTGGCATCCGCTTCAAACGACTTTGTTATTCGTGTGGTAAGCTTCCATTTTTTTTGGACAACTTCAGATATAGATTCATGCTAGACCAGTGTCTGATGTTGTTGTCGTCGTTGTTCAGTGGCGGTTGCCAGACGGGTATCCAATATCAATATTACAGGGGCATACAGGTGCTGTTACTGCAATTGCATTCACTCCCAGGACCGGTGCTGCATACCAGTTATTATCGTAAGTTATCATTTCTTTAAAAGTGAAGTTCTCCAAAAAAAAAAAATGACCCTTACATTCTGAACACCTGATCTTGAATCTGAACGCCCTGATTACCACCTAGGTCATCAGACGATGGTACCTGTCGGATATGGGATGCGAGGAACTCTCAGTGCAAACCTCGGATTTACGTTCCAAAGCCTGCTGAGGTTGGGACTCTTGGCAGCGGTAAGTAATTTCAGTTGTACTCCCTTCATCCCGTTCGTTTATTTATATTTTAATATAAATAAATATGCTTTTTCTTGCAGGTACCACCGCCACCACTCAGCAAAATCATCAGATTTTATGCTGTGCTTACAATGCGAACGGAACTGTCTTTGTTACTGGTAGCTCCGATACTTTTGCAAGGGTAATACTCATTCTTGATGGTAAATTGAGACGGCGACTTGACGATTTCAGTTTATTTTGCCGACTCCAAATCTTTTTGGGACTAATGCTCTGATGTTGTTGATGACGACTAATTAATGTTGGTGGGTGTAGGTTTGGAATGCTTGCAAGTTTAGTGCTGACGATCCAGAGCAAACGTATAATGAAATCGATCTACTGGCAGGACACGAGAATGACGTCAATTATGTCCAATTTAGGTCCGGATTTTTATTCCCTTTAGATATTGTTCTCCTTCGCCCAAATGTGCGACTGTTCCATCAAGTCCGAACTAACTTTTTTTTTTTTGGGCAGTGGCTGTGCTATTTCTGCAAGGTCTGGTACCATGGATTCTCTAAAGGAAGATCATTCTCTGAAGTTTAAAAATTCATGGTAGGTGTATCCGACTGTTCTATAGCCAGACTCTTCTACGAGATGTCGTGTCCCTCAGAGTTGGACACTTTGGGCATTTATTTATTTATTTATTTATTTGTTCTACATTGGACATGCGACATGGCAAGTTGGCAACCAAGTGAAGTGTTTGAGTAACATAAATATTATATAAATATGATGATATTTTAGCCAATCGAATGTGTACCTACAGGTTTACTCATGATAACATCGTAACATGTTCCCGTGATGGAAGCGCTATCATTTGGGGCTCAAGATCACGTAGATCACATGTGAGTTTCCCCTATTTACGTCTCTCTCCAATTTTTAGAAGCTATTTACGTCAAAAAATCATTTTTTTTTGTCTAAATTGAAGAATCGAAGTGTCATGTCAGACACGCGACACAGAACCCAAGTGAAGTGTCGGAGTAACATAGGTTTTTAATTGATCGTTTTTATTGTGGATAGGGAAAAGTCGGGCGTTGGACGAAAGCCTATCATCTTAAAGTACCTTCACCGCCGTTGCCTCCTCAACCACCTCGAGGCGGACCACGTCGGAGAATCCTTCCAACACCTCGTGGAGTGAATATGATCATGTGGAGTCTTGATAATCGTTTCGTCCTTGCTGCTATCATGGGTCCGTCACTACTTCCAATCCCTCAATTTGTCGCTTTCTAAATCCCATAAAATATATACTTCTTACACCACATTTTTTTTTCCACTCATAATATTTTTGAATTTTTTTATAACGAATGTGAATATTTAATTACTATTAGTATGTTATAATTTTGTTATTTTTAATACTTATTCACAATCAAATTTTCTAAACTTCGACACCTCAAGTGTCAATCTACGAAGATTATCTTACGATAGAGGAAGTAGTGATTTTCCGATTTTCATTGTTTTTTCTATGTGGACAGATTGCAGAATATGCGTGTGGAATGCCGCAGATGGCAGCTTAGTCCATTGCTTGACCGGTCATACTGAATCCGTAAGTGTTAAAATAATACTTCCGTACTTAAGTCACCTTTATTTTTTTTTATTTTTTTTTGGTACCATCATTACAATAATTTGTACGTATAAGTTTAATGAAAGACCGTCTCTTCTTGCAGACATATGTTCTAGACGTGCATCCGTTCAATCCTCGCATTGCTATGAGTGCCGGTTATGACGGAAAAACCATAATATGGGACGTAAGTATATATCTTTTTCCTTAGGATCCGCTCTATTTGCCCTTTTCTCGTATATTTTCTAACCGAACATCTTCGACTCTTCAATTTAGATATGGGAAGGGACGCCGGTTAGAGTGTTTGAAATCGGACGTGGGAAATTAGTCGATGGAAAATTCTCTTCGTAAGCGACAAACTCTAAAACTTACTACTACCCATTAGTCGACGAAGTATCTTCTAATGGCAGATATATATATATTTTTTTTTTTTTTTTTTTTTTTTGTGAAGGGACGGGACTTCGATTGTACTTTCAGATGATGTCGGTCAGATATACTTGCTTAATACCGGCCAAGGCGAATCTCACAAAGACGCCAAATATGATCAGTTCTTCTTGGGAGATTATCGTCCTCTTGCCCGTGATACTCTTGGAAATGTTCTCGACCAGGTATGAATATATTTGACCCGTAAACCCGACCCATTTATTTCCTGGGTCAGACCCACAAATCTTGACTCACAAGTGACAACCCAACTCACCCAAACCCTAAAATAACTTAAAGGTCACTTTATGTTATTTAGTGACCTTTAAGTTAAATAGTGACCACGTTTTAATATGAAAAAGTGGTAACTATTTATCTGAAAGTGGTAACTAACTAACCTAAAATGGTCATTAATTGCAAATTTTTACTATTGTCGCATGGTACAACGGTTGTACACAATAATTACTGTATTTGTTGGCATGCAAATGCAGGAGTCGCAGCTACTTCCGTACCAAAGAAACTTACACGACCCGCTTTGTGATTCAAGTAAGTCACCCGCGATTTGAAAAAAAATAAAAAAAATATTGGTTTGAAAAATCGAGTTGAAATGGAAAAAAAAAACAAAAAAAAAACGAAGTAATAAATAAATAAATTAATTAATTAAGTATAATTATTTTCAGGTATGATCCCGTACCCGGAACCTTACCAAAGTTTATATCAGCGTCGACGACTAGGCGTGCTAGGTGTGGAGTGGCGTCCGTCTGCCTTGAGGTTTGCGGTGGGCCCCGATTTCAGCTTAGGCGATGATTTTCAGATGGTACCTTTACCGGATCCTGAAGCCATCATCGATATTCCCGAACCTATAGACGCTACTTTCTGGGAACCGGAGAATGAAGTCATGCCTGATGATAATGATTCTGAGTATGATGTCGACGAAGAAATTTCTAGTGCGAAAGAGCAGGGAAGTTCGAGTACTAGCGCGTATGGGGATACTGATTCTGAGACTGAGAACTTTGAACATAGGCAACGGCATAAAGATGTTCTTCGTCGATCTAAAAGAAAGAACGACAAGGCCGATGTAAGTCGTGTTTTTTTTTTTTTTCAAAATAATGGTAGTTATATTAATTAGTAATCAATAATTGAAATTAAAATATCAATAATTTATTACTCCGTACAATTTTGTGTTGAACATGAAAATATATTACGGAGTATTACTTGTTACTATTAGTATAAAATGAAGATGATAAAGGGAAAAACTTACTTTTTTAATTAATAAATTAAGTCAAATAATATTTAAACAAATATTTTCATTTTTTTTTTAAATTTTAATTTTTCATATTCTGTATAAAAAATTAAGAGCTAATTTGATAAAAGCTAATTAATTGCTTTTTTAATTAATACTTTTATATTTTTCAAAAATTAATTGCTTTTTAAAAAATTAATTGCATATTTTGTATTTTTCATATTTTTTTAATTTGATAAAAGCTAATTTGTATAGTGAGAATTTTATAAATTTATAAATTAAATACTCCTTTAGAAATTAATTGCTGATTTGTTCTCTTGATAGTATTTGTTTCCATAATTGAAAATTAAGAGTTTGTTTGCAAATTTTTTAATGTAAGGATGACACGTAAGTTAGTGTTATTCTGGATTTACAAACACGTGGTTTTATTGTATTTTCGCAGGTCGAGTTTGGTTCATCGGGGAGACACACGAGAAAAAAGAGAGTAGTCGATTGTAACGGCAGTTCTTCGCAGCATAAGAGGAGTAAGAAGTCGAAGGTCAGTCGAACAGGTCTGAGACGTAAGTCTTCACGAGCGAGTATATCCCGTCCTCAAAGAGTTTCCGCAAGAAATGCAATGAACATGCTCTCTAAAAACCCCGAAACCTCTTACTTGGACGAAGAACTCGATTCAGATATTCACTTTTCCGAGAGCGAATCTCAAGATTCCATAATCCACGTCGACGACGAGCCTGATTTCTCCCTCGTTGATGAATTTCCGAGTACTGAAAACCCTATTGAGCCCGTGGAGCCCGTTGAGCCTCAAGCCCCGTCACGAAATATTAAGAAATTGGTGTTGAAAATCCGTGATTCCAAAAAACCGTTGCTTTCCGATGGGATTTTCGATGAAAAGTTGATTTCTTCGTCTTCGTCGTCTTTACCTCCTATTCCCAAGGAAGATCGGCCAACCAACTTAAACGGCGATGATACCAAATCAAGTTATCTAGAACCGTTGGATCAAAAGCCGTTTCAAAGTGTGAACAAGATCATGATCAAGTGCAAAGGACTTCTTCTCGATAAAACTCCCAAGCGTGAAGAAGAAGAAGACGGTTTTCTTCCTCCGGAAAACGCTATTGTCGTGAAGAAAGATTTTTTCGACGAGTTGAAAGGTGGTGGTTTTGGTGGCGGTGGTGGTAGTAGTAGTAGTACTCAACCCAAACCGACCAAGATCAAAATCAAGTCGAGTCGACTTTTAACCCAAGAAAAAGCTCCGATCGTGAGATTAACTCCCGAGGTTTCGGTTTCCGAGGTGAAGCCGAAGATGACCTACGCAAGAAGTCACGGGAGTAGCGAAGAAAATATGTCTAGTTCGAGTTATCACGATCAAAGTCAAGGGTCCGAGTACTCCGACGACGATAATGAGGATGAAACCGACATGGTACGTCGAACGAGGTCGGTCGAGTTGAAGGCGAGCACTCGTGATCCCGAACGAGGGACTACTTATAAGTTGAAGTTGAGGAAAGGCGATAATTCTCAGAATCTTTCGAGGGATTGGACGACGTTGAATTCTGATACGGGTAAGTCGAGTAGAGGTAGGGTCGTCGACAACTTCTATGAACAACACGAGGAGGTGCAGCGAGAAACAAGTGTATCCGCGAGGAAGATTTCTTGGTTGATGTTGTCCGAGCATGAACCGGGTTACCGTTATATTCCTCAACTCGGTGATCAAGTCGCGTATTTGGTACAGGTAAATTCGATACTCCTATTCTTTCTCTTCTTCTCGAGATAGCAAACGGGTCGGGTCAACCGGGTCCGTCCGGGTTGGGTCAGCTTCGGGTCGAGCCACTTTCAGCTCCGGAGGAATATTGGGTTGACTTCTGGTCGAGCTGGGTCATTTTTCGTCATTCGGGTCAACTCTGGGTTAGGCCGGGTCAATTTTGGGTTACGGGTCAAACTTGGGTCTTCGAATAACCTTTGACCGTTTTTTTTTCAGGGCCATAGAGAATATATCGAGACCACAAATGAGCGAAGCCCATTAACATCATTCACGGGACGATTAAACCACGTCGAAATTTGCCTAATCGAAAAAATCGACTACGCGCACACTCCGGGATCAGGCGACAGCTGCTGCAAGATCACCCTACGGTTCACCGACCACTCCTCGACCGTGTTCGGAAAAACACTCAAGCTAACTCTCCCCGAACTCCTAAACGTGCCCGATTTCTTGGTCGAGAAAGCATGGTACGACGTCGCCGTGAGTAGGAAATGGACCCCGGGAGACATGTGCGCGGTTTGGTGGAGGAACGAGAATAGCGAAGGTGGGAATTGGTGGGACGGGCGGATAGTTTCGGAAAACCCGAAATCTAACGAGTTTCCCGAGAGTCCGTGGGAACGGTACGGTGTTCAGTATAAGAGCGATCCCAATGCACAGCTCCATAGTCCGTGGGAATTGCACGATCCTGAAGTCCGGTTTGAACCCCTTCATATCGATTTTGAGACGAGGAATAAAGTTCTCGAAGCTTTTTCCAAATTGGAAAGGAGAAAGGTATTTTTTTTTAATTTTATTTAAAAAAAACTGTCTTCGATTTCTTGTGGTGAAAAAGTGTCGAAATAATAATGAATTTTTTTGTCGAAAATTGCAGGACGAGGGATTGATGCAATTGGAAAAGGTCGCCTTAAAGCCGGACTTCTTAAACAAGTGAGTTTCGTCTAACTTATAAAAAACCGTTTTATGGCGAGAAGTTTTTATTTATTTAATTTTTTTTTTTTTTATTATTATTTTTTTTTTTTTAAAAAAAATTATCGTGAAAATTTGATATTCCTCGTTAATTACATGAATATTTTGATCGGTCTTACAAAAAAATTGGTACTGCGGAAAAGCTCGTGCTATTTTTTTTCATTTTCATTTTATGGTCACAATTTTTTTTTTCATCGAGTTTTTATTTATTTTCTTGTCGTAAATTTATCATTCGACGATATAGAAGTATAATAATAATAATTATATTGTCGTAAATTTGAGTTAAGAGGTTGATAAAAAAATAAAAATTCGAATATGTATACGTGCAGGTTTCCAGTCCCGTTATCTCCCGATGTAATCAGATCGAGATTGAAGCAGAACTACTATCGAAGCTCGGAAGCAGTAAAGCATGATATCGACGTGATGATATCAAACGCTCGATCATATTTTCCGAAGAAGGCTGAGATTTCGAGGAAAATGAAGCGTATGGTCGAGCTTTTTGAGAGGTTATTCGATGTATGAACGGATCATTGAATCGTATACCACAGTTTTTCGATCCTTTTTGGTGAACGATTTTTTGTTGTTGTTACGAAACCACATTGCGGGATTTTAATTCATTGATTTGCAATTCAAACTAAATTGCTCGAGTTATCGAATTCCCACCTTATAGTTTACGAAAATTGTACGAAAGATCGGAAAAATTAGTCTCTCGATAACATTATGAAAGATCGCGTTCACTAAGTTTTTTAATTATTAGTCGTCACGATCATCCGAACAAAATGAATGCCTTCGACTAAATCCTTTATTATCGGTCATCTCGGACCACCTTGCGAAGATTTCCGAGACTTCAAGCTTACCGGAAAACTTCATCTTCCTAGCAATCTCCTTCAACACATTCGGCCGTCCAACTCTCGAGAAATTATGACCAAATTTGGTGAAATCGAGGTCCGGGACTCTCATACCTTTATCCATCACTTCCTCGACGTACTTACACGCCTCGTCCGATCTCCCTTCCCGTATAAGTCCACCAATAAAGACGGTATAAGAATTCTCGTCGGGGCAACACCCTCGTCTAAACATCTCGTCCCAAATCGCACAACCCATTTCGCTATTCCCGACCAAAAAATACGACTTCATTATCATATTAAAAGTATGGATCGTTGGCTCGACTTTGGATTGGATCATCTTGTTATAAACTCGGAGCGCTTCGTCCGCGAGTCTCCTACTCGTCATCAATTTGATCAACGAGTTGTATAGTCGTGCGTCGGGGGGGATTCCGTTTTCCTTCATTTCGTTCAAGAGACCGTTCACCGCGTCCATTTTTTTCACGTTTCCAAATCCCGTCACCAAACAAGTGTATGTTGCTACATCGGGTGTACATCCCGAAGCAAGCATCTCGTCGAAGAAGGCGACGGCCTCCTTCATCATAGAATGCTTGCATAAATACCTTATCAATATGGTATAACTCTTCACATTCGGAGACGGTCCTTTCACCTTCATGACCTCGAAAAGCTTTATTGCATCGGATCGCTTTTGAACTTTCAAGAGACCGTCGATCATGATATTATGAGCAACGACACCGGGCTTTAACCCTCGATCGATCATCTCATTCCATATCGTCCCCGCCTCGACAAGATTCTTGACCTTACACCAACCATTAAGCAAAATCGTGTAGGTTTTCTCGTCGGGTGTGAACCTACTCTTTAACCTATCATACAAAACTCGAGCTTCTTTCACGAGTTTCTCCCTCGTTAGGGCGTCGAGCAAGATGTTAACGGTTTCAACTTGGACTTCGAAACCGTATTTTTTCATCATCTCGAACACCTCGACCGCCTTCTTCCTCTCTTTTCCCGAAGCATAAGAGTTGACCGCGATCCTAAAGCTATCCATGTTTAAAACACCTTTCTCCCCCATTTCTTCGAGCAACGACCTTAATGTCTCGTATTGCCTCGTTTTTCCCATTACCCTCAACATAGCATTGTAAGTCCTTGAATTGTGTTGAAACCCGGGTTTTTGACCTGCCCAACAAAAGAAGCGAAAAGCGGGCTTTCGTGCATGTTTAAACCTTAGTAAGACTTCAACAACCAAATCATGGGTTAAGTTAATGTCACATTCGTCGAGAACTGCCTCCATGTTGCGGTCTAGTGCGAATAATTCATCGATCACCTTAGCCACCCTACTAACTTCCTCTTGATCAACTACAACATCATCACCATCATCATCGTCTTCGTCTTCGTCAACATCAACAACATCGTCATCCTCAACAATTTCTCCCTTGTCTTCAAAACAAGAGCTAGAAAACATCCTGAAGTGACCAACACCCTTCAAAGGTACGATCTTTCTTACAAAATCGACTTTGGTCGAACCTGAAAACACCTTATAACCCCCCAAAAACTCAAAATTCACCATCTTTCTACCAAAACCCGATTTGGGCAATGCCCGAAATTCCCCCCTTTCATGACCTCCTAGTTCCAAAGACATCGTCTTTCTACCAAAACCCGATTTGGGCAATGTTGAAAATGCCTTTTCATGAGCTCCTAGCTCCAAAGACATCATCTTTCTACCAAAACTCGATTCGGGCAATGCACAAATTGCCCTTTCATGAACTCTAAACTCCAAAGACACCATCTTTCTACCAAAACTCGATTCGGGCAATGCGCAAATTGCCCTTTCATGAGCTCTAAGCTCCAAAGACACCACCGATTCGGGCAATGCACAATTTGCCCTTTGATGAGCTCCTAGCTCCAAAGACACCATCTTTCTACCAAAACCCGATTCAGGCAATGCCCAAAATGAATCTTCATGAGCTCCAAGCTCCAAAGATGCCATCTTTCTACCAAAACCCGATTCGGGCAATGCACAAATTGCCCTTTGATGAGCTCCTAGCTCCAAAGACACCATCTTTCTACCAAAACCCGATTCGGGCAATACCGAAAATGTCCTTTGATGAGCTCTATGAGCTCCAGCAACAACATTTATGATAAAATCCAACTTGGGCAAACCACAAATCGACATACATTTGCGAAGAACAAACAACCTTGAAAAACCCATCAAATATGGCCAATCCAATTGAATTTACATCAAATTGGGGTTAAGATTGAAAACCCCCAATTTCCTAAAATCACAGAATTAGAACCCTAGAATCTAAAATCAACCCATTTCCCTTTTACATGAAATTAAAGAGAGTAAATTCATAAAAAAATTGAGCTATTATATGAGAGGAATTAATCAGAAGAAATTACCAGCTATTCGTAAAAGTTTATTGCAATGTAGTATAGCTTTGATTCTTCGAGTTTGAGTTCAATTTTCTAGGGTTTAGTGAAAGAAATCGAATGCGCCAAGAGTTGAAGTGAGACGGTTTTACAATAGGATATCATGGACTCTCGACGATTGTAATTAAATTATTTATCGTAAAATTGTCTATTTTTCGATGAAAGAAAATATTTATTTGTAATTTTTTAAAAATATCGGTTTTTTAGCGATTAATTATCTAAAAAAGTCCTTGAATAATTTATTTGATAAAATTATTGTACAACGATATTGTAATACTTCGTAACATGTAGTACTCTACCACGGAGTAATTTTTTAACGATGACGATAATTAATTAAGGTGTACTAATATCATTAAAAGATCGTTGTAAGTCGTAGTTAAGATAATTCGTGATTTCCTGTGTTTCTAGATGGTTAAGTTAATACCGTAAAATAATACTCCGTACTTCGTAAGAAATAATTAAACATGTCGAGTTATTAATTAATTACTCTAGTCCGTATAAATTACTCGTACTATATATGAAATAATACTTCGTAAACCGTGAAGACTTTTTGCATCTTAATGATATCTAGAACCTACTTCGTATGGAGTATTAAATAAGTTTGGTTTTTGTCATAATGAACGTTCAAAGTAGAAAAAATAAAGATAAAGAAGCCGAGTTAGTCAACTTTTCCCGACTTTCTGAAGATAAAATTAAAAATGCATCCTAACGTATTTGATTTACGCTATTACTACTCATTATTTTAGTAAAATGTAAAATTGTTAACTATACATTATAAACACTTTTAAAAAAAATGTATCAAAATAAATCTAAAATTCATTAAATATGATTTTATTTGTTTTTGTCGAAGTATAAAAAATAAACATAAAGGGCTCGGGATAGTTAGCTTTTCCCGACTTTCTGAAGATAATTACTACAGTACTCATTATTTTAGTAAAAAAATAATTTTGTTAACTAGACATTATAAATACTTTACGAAAGTTAATAGTATATATGAAAATAAGATAAAAATAATTAAATAAATTCTGAAATCATTAAATGTGATTTTGTGTTTGTCAGAATGAACGTTCGAAATAGAAAAAATAAATATAAAAAGTCCGGGTTGGTATTTGAATATTGACTTTGAAGATACAAACCATGTTACTCAAATTAAATTTTAAATTTTCCCCATGTTATGTAAAGTCTATTGAATATAGAAAAAAATGGTTGTAAAATCAAACCCTATTTATTTTCTTTGTTCACCACATATGAGTGATAATAGAGTTTATATTTTACTTGCAATTAAGTCTTTGTATGTAGTTGGGTTGTTGTCTTGCTTGTTTGGTGAAATTGGTACTACTTGTAATTTGGTACATTTGTGCCCATTGCATGTTTGGTTTCACCTACCTTTTTTACGGTTTACTTTACTTCAGAAACGATGTGAATAGTTGTTTTAACGTCGTTTGATAGATCAATGAGGGTTAGTCATAGGTTATATATAAAGGGTAGCTAGTCTCTTTAGGAGATTTCAAACCTTGTATGGTTGTTCGATCATCTGACGTTCTTATGAAACATATATGCATGTTTGGTTTTTCACGGTTTATTTTACTTCAGATGCGATGTGAATAGCCGTTTTAACATCGTTTGATATATCAACGCGGGTTAGTCAGGTTATATATAAAGGGTAGCTAGTCTCGTTAGGAGATTTCAAACTTCGTAAGGTTGTTCGATCATCTGACGTTCTTATTTCACTGGCCACTGCACCCACCTTTTTTTGCGGTTTACTCTATTCAGATGCGATGTGAATAGCTATTTTAACGTCGTTTGATAGATCAACGAGGGTTAGTCAGATTATATATAACAAAGGGTAGCTAGTCTCGTTAGGAGATTTCAAACTTCGTAAGATTGTTCGATGATCATCTGACGTTCTTATTTCACTGGCCACTGCAACCACCTTTTTTCCCGGTTTACTTTATGCAGATGCGATGTGAATAGCTATTTTAACATCGTATGATAGATCAACGAGGGTTAGCCAGGTTATATAAAAAGGGTAGCTAGTCTCGTTAGGAGATTTCAAACTTCATAAGATTGTTCGATCATCATCTGACGTTCTTATTTCACTGGCCTGGCCATTGCAACCACCTTTTTTTCGCGGTTTACTTTATTCAGATGCGATGTGAATAGCTGTTTTAACGTTGTTTGATAGATCAACAAGGGTTAGTCAAGGTTATATATAAAGGGTAGCTACTAGTCTCGTTAGGAGATTTCAAACTTCGTAAGGTTGTTCGATCATCTGACGTTCTTATTTCACTGGCCACTGCAACCACCTTTTTTCACGGTTTACTTTACTTCAAATGCGATGTGAATAACAATTTTAACGTCGTTTGATAGATCAACGAGGGTTAGTCATGTTGTATATAAAGCGTAGCTAGTCTCGTTAGGAGATTTCAAACTTTGTAAGGTTGTTCGATCATCTGACGTTCTTATGAAACATGTATACATGTTTGGTTTCACTGGCCACCCACCTTTTTTCACGGTTTACTTTACTTCAGATGCGATGCAAATACTGCACCGTTTGTGAAAAATATATAGATTGTTAAAATTTCACCCTGCTGATATAAAAAATAAAAAAAAAAATTATTAAACCGAACAATTATTAATTCTGATACGATCATTAAAAACATTTTTATACTTATATTTTCAATATTATATATAATAAAGGTAGAGGTCGTCACATTATTTATCCGACCTTCTTACCTCGTCATAGATTGGGGTCGCTTGAAAATCCGACCACCGTTATCTTTTTTTTTTGTTTTTTCTCTCTAAAGATATAAGATCGAGACTAATACATAATTAGATAGTAAAAAGGTAAAAAAGGTAAAAAAAGTAAAAATTAACTATGTGAAACTTTAATTTTCACTAAGCTTTAATTTCTTGCTATCTCTCCAATGCTTGTTGTTCCTCATCATCATCATTAGCCTCTTGTTCACGGATTAGGGCATCCTATACAACAAAATTAGAGTAATTAACGACGATTAACAATTAAATTAAAAATACATCGATTTTAAATTTTAACCATAATTTTTTTACTCATGGTAATTAATTTAATATACGAAAAAAACTTGAACTCACGTGAATGTAACGTTGTCGTTTGATGCTATTCTGAAGTGCTGAAATCGTCCGAATAATTATGCACATAGGAATAATTACTCCACAACTTCTAAGGATTATTATCTGTATATACAAAAATTTACCACGATAATTATCATGTACAACCGTTGTATAATATAACGGAAAAAACTTTAGGTTAAATAGTGACTGGTTGCTGGTCACTATTTAACCTAAAATGCTAAGTTTTTATCATAAATTATTAATTTTTGTGTTGTAAATTTTATACGTGGTGAAAAATGAAAATTTACCGTTGTAGGTGAAAAAGGGTAATGTGGTCCTCCTGATAGCACTTCAAACATATGTCTCAGTAATAAAATGGCTGTAAACTGTCAAAAAAAATAACCACAGTAAAATTTCTGTACATTAATTTTAGTCAATACACAACTACTACTCCCTAGCTACTCTATGCAAGTCATTCTGTCTGATGTCTTAAGTGTTAACACGATTCTTTGACCGTATTTTTTTGCATTATTATTTATACAAGTAATAGTTTTTGTCGGAAATTTAATTTCGTGAAAGTTTATTTTAAACAAATTTAGGTATTTTTATCGTATCTTAATGATATTATGTATTTTACGACATATATATTTATGCACACTATTACAAATCATTAAATTGCAATCAAACATTTTTACTTACAATTTTACAAATTTAGATGAAAAGTCATAAAAAAATTAAAAATTATTTTGGTATAAATTCAAATAAAATGTATCGTAAAATTTTCCAACGATGCTATTATTCATACATTTCGTGTAAAACAATCAAAACTATCAACTATTATCACGAGCTTCAATCAAAATAATTTTTCACTAAAATTGTTCGAGAATAAAATATATAATGTAGTACGGAGTACTAATTATGCAATCTTTTGATTTCTTTTACAACTTTATTATTTTCAAATCAAAACAATAATAATAAGAAATCACAATAATTAATATATTATCAATTAGAAATTTAGAAATCTATAAATAATATACTACGTAAAAAAACAACGAATTTATATATATCGTGCAATATTGCATCAGTCTATATACAATACTCCCTTCAATTTTTATTTATTTTAAAATACTTCATCTGTATATTGATGAAATGAGACAATAAATAAAAATCGGAGGAAATAATATTACTACTCGCCCCGTTCCAATCAATTCCATGCATTTGGTTATTGACCACTATTCATAAATAAGAAAGAATCTTCGATATAACTTTTAATACAGTATATAAGATAAAATATAGTCATGTGAAATTTTGTTTAAATTGTCTAATCGAATGCATTATAAATATCAATTTTTTATAATTTTTAAAACGGTAATGTTAAATACAGCCCTAAGGGTTGTATTTAAGCATTAAAAATCATCCAAATTTAGCATAAACTTATGGATCGAAGCAAAAATTACACAAATATCAATACAATTAATGCATGTTTTAAAAGATTATTTCTCTTTATGGTCTCTTAGATACAGCCCTTAGGGCTGTATTTATCATTTTCCTTTTTAAAAATAGGTAACTAAATATATAGATACTCCCTCCGTCCCGGTCATTTGTTATACTATTCCATTTTAAGCTGTCTCACTCATTTGTTGTCCTTTCTATTTTGGTATGTATTTTAAGTAGTAAAAGACCATTATACCCCTCATTTCCAAACTCATGTTTATGTTCAATTGGATTAGGTGATTCATTTGGTTTGCATATGGTCCCCACTTTATTCAATTTACATATATACTCCAATTTGCTAGCTTATGTTTGTGAAGGGAAGGGTAAATTGGTACTTTCATTGCTTGCCTTGGTCTTTGTGCCCAAATGAAAGGATAACAAATGACCGGGACGAAGGGAGTAAAAGAAAACATGCATTGAAAAATGTGAAAAAACAAACGTGTTGAATTGATTGGAACGGAGGGAGTATACAGGAGTATTAATTACTCACAATGATACAAAAGGGGGGATGCACCACATTGGGCACTCAAGACACAAGTGAGTGTACTATATAATTAATGACCACTCAACTATAAATTCCACTAATAAAACCAAAACTAGTCCAAAAGTCTTACTACTTGCACCCTTTTCAATTGCTACCATTGCATATTCAATTATATAATTTAATGAATTTTTACAACTTTTAGAGTATAGCTAGACCCCTATACAATCTTTTGGATTATATACTAATTACATTTAACTACACTGATCATCCGTGACTCGTACAGTATACGTTATGACGACTTTACAACACTTTTAGAGGTTATTGTAGTTGAATTGATGTCGAATGTGACCAAATTTAGGTCGACAATGCAACGATACTAAAAAACGAATCAATGTCACAAATCATTAAAGGGTCATATAGATTGATATGACAAATATTAGGTCGACGACAATGGTTAGTAAAACCCTAATCCCGATTCAATGTTACCAACTAAAAACTCGTATTTTTCTTTAAACCCTAAACTCGATTCAATGTTACTAACTATAATTAAGTTGATGAACATACAAGAGCTAATAATTAAGGGAGCAATTAATTACATAAATGATCACTAAAACCCGATTCATTCAACAATCTAATTAACCTAGAGTGTTATATATCGTACAACGATCTTATAACAAACAATTGAACACTGAGTATTTATTTATATTATTAAAGACCTAATTACATAAATGATCATTAAAACCCGATTCAACAATCTGACCTAGAGTGTTATATATATCGTACAACGATCTTATAACAAACCATTAAACACACAAAGTATTTATTTAGATTATTAACAACCAAGATCAGATCTGACCTAAATCAGACCGTTATATGACATACAACGATGATGTTACCTACTCTATTAATTAATTAATTAATTAATTGATATATACAGTATCGTACAACGATCTTATAACAAACAATTGAATACGAAGTATTTATTTAGATTATTAACAACCAAGATCAAATCTGACCTAACTCAGACCGTTATATGACATACAACGATGATATTAATTACGTACTCTATTGATTAATTGATTAATTATTTAGTTTATTATTATAACCACCTAGATGTAACACAATTGAAGTGAATCTCAATGCAGAAATTAATGCACTTAATTCCTGAAATTATGGCAGTGCATGGCCAAGAAGGACAGCTGTGAAATAATGTAAGAGTAACATGTTTTTTTCCATAAAGTTGAGGACATTGATTGTATATAGATCACTTTCTTTAGTCTTAGAAATTTAGTGACCTTATGTTAGGGGGTGTGTGTGATGTGTTCTACCACATTAATCAATAATATTCCATAATTAATTAATTAATTAATTAATTTATGATTTGATATTGGGAAATAATAAATATATTTTTAAGGACTGTATTTAAAAGATTAAACAAGGAGGAAATAAAGTGTTAATATATGTATTAATTTTATCGATATTTGTGTAATTTGATCTTCAGATTCTAAATTCATATCGGAGTTATTGGAAGGTAATATTTCATAATTAATTAATTTATGATTTGATACTGGGAAATAATAAATATATTTTTAAGGACCGTATTTAAAAGATTAAACGAGGAGGAAATAAAGTGTGAATATATGTATTAATTTTATCGATATTTGTGTAATTTGTTCTTCAGATTCTAAATTCATATCAGAGTTATTGGAAGGTAATATTTCATAATTAATTAATTTATGATTTGATATTGGGAAATCATAAATATATTTTTAAGGACTGTATTTAAAAGATTAAACGAGGAGGAAATAAAGTGTTAATATATGTATTAATTTTATCGATATTTGTGTAATTTGTTCTTCAGATTCTAAATTCATATCGGAGTTATTGGAAGGTAATATTTCATAATTAATTAATTTATGATTTGATACTGGGAAATAATAAATATATTTTTAAGGACTGTATTTAAAAGATTAAACGAGGAGGAAATAAAGTGTTAATATATGTATTAATTTTATCGATATTTGTGTAATTTGATCTTCAGATTCTAAATTCATATCGGAGTTATTGGAAGGTAATATTTCATAATTAATTAATTTATGATTTGATACTGGGAAATAATAAATATATTTTTAAGGACCGTATTTAAAAGATTAAATGAGGAGGAAATAAAGTGTTAATATATGTATTAATTTTATCGATATTTGTGTAATTTGATCTTCAGATTCTAAGTTCATACCGGAGTTATTGGAAGGTAATATTTCATAATTAATTAATTTACGATTTGATATTGGAAAATCATAAATATATTTTTAAGGATTGTATTTAAAAAATTAAACGAGAAAATAAAGTGTTAATATATGTATTAATTTTATCGATATTTGTGTAATTTGATCTTCAGATTCTAAGTTCATATCATAGTTGGAATGTAATGTTAAATATCGAAAGCCCTAAAGATTGTACTCCGTATTTAAACATTTTAATATTTTTCAAATTTGGTATAAATTTAGAAATAATAAGCTTTATTTACCATAGTTATACAATATCATGATTAGTCACTTATTAACGTGTGCCCAGTGGGCACACGTTAGAAAAACCGATTATAAATATATTTGTCCAATCGGTATGTCATCCTAAAAAACATCAGTATTAATAATTTATTTCCTCGTTCGGTTTAATAAATTAAATAAAGCCCTAACGATTGTATTTATTATTTTATTTAATTAATTTATAATTATAATAATTAATTAATAATTTAATATAAGTAATAGATGCACAATGGTGTGGTTAACTCAGTGTACACTACACTCTTCACTACTGTCTTAATAAGAAGCCAAAAAGGGAACAAAGTGTGCAAATTTGTAGGACCCCAACCCTATTGATCACAAGATTAAGACATAATTTTGTTTTTATTACATAATAGTCCAACAAATTAGAAATGATGGGTTAGTTCATGCTTTAAATAATTCACCCTTTATTTATATTATTATTATTATTATTATTATTATTATTATTATTATTATTTTAATATATTAAGGACTATTTAAAAAAACTATTATAAGTAACTAAAAAGGACTATTATTCCCATAAACTATGGGCTATAGACTCTAATAGTAAACAATAATAATACAAAGAGGTTTTTCCAAACCATTTTTCGATATGAAATTGTATCGAGAACTGCATAGAATAACTACAATAATTTCGTTATTCAATGAATTTTTTTTGCTTTATTCTATCGTTATTGTCTTATTGATATTGAGATCTATGCTGTTGTAGCAGCAACAACATCAGTATTCAGCAGCTAGCAGCAATACTGATGTTGCTGCTACAACATGGATCTCAATAGTTGGTCGTAATTCTGAAATCGAGAATGATGGATCTTTGGCTCTATGTCAAATTACTTATTACGGAGTATTATTATTATTATTATTATTATTTTGCAAGAAATTTATGACCCATTATTATTATTATTATTATTATTATTATTAGTAGTAGTAATATGTACTCCCTGCAGACACTATTTTTTGTCCCATTTCATTAAAATACTCCTCACAAATAATGAGGTAATGGGGCAAAAAATAATGTCCGAAGGGAGTACTATATTAATATTAATATTATTATTATTATTATTATTATTATTATTATTATTATAAATTGAACTTTTATTATTATTATTATTATTATTATTATTATTATTTTGCAAAATTCTAGATTGTGAGACGAGTTTTTTGACTTGGAAGTATGAGGTGAAAAAGACTAGGGGGATAAGATGAAATAATATTGGTCCATCCAATTATGAGTAGTATATATAGAGTGGGGTTATCATTTTTTTAGTCAATGTGGTGATTTTTTAGTGCATGCTTTTTTATTTATAATAATAATAAACTTATTGATAATAATGTAAAAAGTTAAGAGTTGTTTATAACCATTAATTTAAATTAAATTCTTAACCTTATCTTATCTAAATATAGTTACTAAATATATCTCCATCATGCAATGTAATTGCCTTTATATATATAAAGATTTTCTAAATAAATTATTAATATTAAAATTAACCAATAATCGATCGACTAATGTTGGGCTAATATAGCATCGTTTACATTAATAATTAATTAAAAAAGAAGTAAGTCGATGTGGACCGCGAACATGTCACAATAAGCTGGAGTATATAATACTCGATATAATTTAACTAAATATCTGATTTATTCAATTTATAGTCGATGATTCAACATTGAATAATCGAAAAAATAATTTAATTTAGAGATACGATACTTACAACAAGGGCAACCCTTTTGCAATATGAAGCACTTCGATATGCGGTCGATGTGCATTCGGTTAGGGCTAATAGCTCGTCGTTGTCGAGTTCTTCCTCTTCTTCTCCTTCGAAGCTTTCCCTATATTCATAATTTTACGATGAGTAACTTATTTTAATATAAACTAGTTTATGTAATCGAATTACTGTTAGAATTGCTGAATAAATAAACTCGAAAAAATTAATAATGTAGCACAATTATTGATCAGCGCTAAAATAAGTCATTCATTAAGTTATTAATATGATTTAAAAGACAGTTTCACGTTAATTTAACATTAAATATCGTATATAATTACTGAATTTAATAAATTATATATATAAATTTTAACCTCAATGACAAATGACAATGGAGTGAACTAACACTACCACAATAAGTCATATTATATCATTTCTTTACACTTTCAAAGTGGAAAACTTAAGAGCACTAACCCTAAAATAATAACGATTTTTCTAACAACGTGTTTACAGTATACACACGTTAATATGTTAATTAATGAATGAATCACCATTATATTGTCTAAGTATGATAATTAAGAGTTCGTATTTCAATTTATCGAGATAATATCATTGTAATTTCATTCTTCCTTAACGTGTAATATCATCGTATTTCAATTTATTGGGCATACGTTAGAAAAACCGAAATAATAATAACAATAATTAGTAGTAATAATTAAGTCATTAAGAAAATGTCATTAGCAAAATTGGAGTAGGTAGACAATAGAGAGTAGCTAGCTCTTAAGTGATTTACAAGTATTTTTATATTTACACAATTTATAGAATAACACGGTACAACATTCTCACATGTGAAACAGTCTACTTTCGTAAAATGATAATTAATTTATTATCAATAAATGAATAAATGTTTTCATATAAATGGACCGTTATTATGCAATATGAGACCATCTAACACGATAACTACAAAGTATTAATTTTTACTATATTTATAACATAGAGTATTACACAAAACAATTTAATTGTCTATTAATTTTTGTCCATACTTGATTTTGGTTGATGTGTTTGTCATATTAGGTAAAGTAGTTTAATTTGTGTATAACTCAATCACGAAAGCTCACTTTTAAAGTAATTATATTATTAATCCAATGTTTTCTATTCTTTTAAAAATGTGACATTTTATATTACCAAAAAAAAAAAATGTGACATTTTAAGATTTAATAAATATTTTCCAATCTCGGTTAAAGGAGGAGGGTTGCGACAAATTTGTGACAACTAGTGAAAAAATCCCGTATTTTAAAAAATCAAGATTTTTCTCACAGATAATATAAAAGGGAAGTAATTTGGACCTGGTGATGTATCGATAATACCTTTATTTTAAACACTAGAACGACATATTCGTTGAAAAAAAAAAAATAGAATTGGCGATGATAATTTTTCGAGTTTTTGTCATAATTGATACATTTATTTTAATTCATCTTAGATTAGGATTTAGGACAATTTCTCTAATATATAAAGAATTAATGAAGATAATTTTTCAAGTTTGTTTACATTTTTTTTTTTCGGTTAAGGAGACAGAAGGGAGACAAGTTGAACGTAAACCTATAAATATATTTATTTTAACAATTCGATTAGGACATATTCGTCGAAAAATGAGAATTAGTGACGATAATTTTTCAAGTTTTTATGCCTCGTTTGGAGGGAAATAAAATAAAATAAAATAAAATCGAATTAAGTTAAGTTAAATTAAATTAAATTAAATTAAAAGAAGAGAAGAATATTAGTTTACCTGATACTGACAACATCATCTAACACCACTAACTTCTTTTGTTGTTTAGGAATAGTTGTGTACCCTGGTTCATATTTCTGCATGGAATAATAATAATAATAATTATTATAATAATAATAATAATAATAATAATAATAATACAAATTAAATTTCTTTTTCAAAACTCAATAAATAAATAAATAAATAAATAAATAAATTGAATGCTCCTATATATCATAAAATTTGACAAATTATAAATTCCTATTTACCCTAATTACTCAAAAGACGGTTTCTCAATACCATTTACTAAAAATCTCGAATATGAGACGGTCCGTTACCCTTTTGTTTTTAGTGTAAAAATAATACAATATGTATGTACGTGTTGCACTAAGTTTATGTGAGACGGTCTGACGCGAGATTTAATCTGATTTTTGGACAAAAATAAAGAATAATTTTTTAATGCTACTATGTTATAAAGTGAAAATGATTGAAGTCTTAAAAATAAAAAAAAGTGACATAAAATGTGGGGTATGTACTCATGTTGTGTGGCCATTGCATTCATGTTTTTATGGTGAATTTTTTTTTTCATATTCACCAAATTTATAAGATAATATAATTATATAAACATTTTTTTCTCCAAAAAAAAAAATTTAAAAATGGAATAAATAAAATACATTGAAGCTTTAGTTTATGTTCAATTGATGATTACTTTGTCATTAAGACATTGAAATTAAGGAATAAATTAATCCATTTTCCTAATTTACAAGCAAATAAGAAATAACTAAATACTAATTTGATGATTAATAATAATAAAGGAAAATGTATTTCCTAATAATGTAATTAAATTAAAAAATATACGACAAATTTACGCGTATATTGATGTCATTAACGTTTCATTTATGTTTTTATTTCCTCCTTTTAAAATCTTAAATAAATACAACCTTTCTGATGATTAATCGTACGTAATTACAAGAAAATGTATTAAAATTAAAATTACTAAAAATAAACCTGTAAGCAAATTTCGCAGATAATGTTTCCTTTTTCGTCACACCATCTTTGTATGCATTCTCTATGAGCAAACTGCAACATAAAAAATTTAAAAAAAAATTAGCTCAAAAATCAAAATTAACCCTTTTAATAATTACGATAATATAAATAAATAATCGAGACAGAAACGGAATTATTATTACCTTGGCAGTACCAGTGCAAGCACAAGGAGCTTCTAATTTTCTAACACTTTCATACTCAGCTTCATGGCAAATTCTACAGTAATTTGCATATGAATTTGTATGAAAATCATCCATAAATAATACAACTTCATCCATTTTATCCAAAAATTATTTTTGAATAAATAAAATTATGTAATTTTTTTTTTTTTTTTTTAAAATTTTTTGTATGGAATTTTGAGTTTTTTTTGTAATATTATGATGTTTGTTTGTTGTCTCTGGTTTGCTCTGTTATATATAAGAGGAATGTAAAGACTAAAGAGACATGTGAAATTACAAAAATGCCCTAGGGTATTATTCTATAGTTTATTTGAATACAAATTATAACGTTAGACGGTTACACACGCGTGAGACAGTCTAGTTCTGTGATGAATATATAGCTTCATTTACTATTGATAATGAGTAAATTGTTTATAAAAAAGGGCTGATGTATATATGATACGGGATGAGTCTGTCTTACACAATAGCTACTGCTATTTGAATACAAATTGTCGCATCTGTATGATCTTATAACAAGTCAAACAACATGAATATGACAAAAGTAGAATTGATTATATGGAATAACAAAAACTTAAAAATCGTCTCAACTAACTAGACCTTGCCATGGGTCGGACCCTGCTAGCTAATTGGATTCAAAACGACCAGTTGATCATTGACCCTGAATTAGGATGAGTTCGGACTCATGAACCAGTCCAGGCTAGGCTAGGACAAGCCAATCCATTTGCATTGCTTGGTTAACCACGTCAACTAACATTTAACTATACGAGACCTTGTCACAGGCCAGACCCTGCTATCTAGACTCAGAACCGATCTGTTAGCAGGGTTGTTGTGTTAGGGTCGAGCTAACTGATCCCCAACCCTGATTTAAGGCCAATAAAAATGTCTAAGTATACGTTACGTACGAGATGTTGTTATATATAATCTAAAGACGAATATAACTGTGTTAAGAGAAATCAGCCCGTATCTGTATATATATATATAGAATTAGGATCCTGTCCAAACCACAAGTTCGGTGCGAACCATCCGAACCCCACGTACTTACACTTCTTTAAAGCTTCACTTACACTTTTAGAGGCTCCACTTACACTTTAAAAAAGACAAAAAAAAGGGATGTTCATCCGGTCGATTTGGGGCAGGGGGCCGGTGAACAGGCCTTATGGTCTTTTACCTTGGTTTGGACGGTTCACACTGAACCTTGGTTCGCACCGGATCCCGTCCCTATATATATATATATATATATATATATATATATATATATATATGCTTTATTTGAAATGGACATGTTAGTTAATTGAAGTATGTCATCCACTATGACAAACTTTAACTATTTCTTTAAGAAAAAAACAATAGAGAAGAGGATGGATGGATGAGTAATGAATGAGTTGATCACTCACATACCAAATTGTAAAAATTGGGTAGGAATTTTTTTGTATACTTTACGTGAACAGATTCAGTGCTATGTCACACTAGTATTGTCCTTCATTTAGTTGAGCAGTTACATATATTCTCATTCTAAATATCTAATTCAATTATCGAGTAAGACAGTCTCGTAAAACAATCAATTTCTGTAAAAAAAAAAATTATTTATTATTAATATACAAATGTTTTTTTTAATATAAAAAAACGGTTTCACCGTATGAGATTGTTTCATACAATAACTAGTTAACTACTAATTGAATTATTAATAAGAAATGAATATAATCGTATTTATGAAATTTCATACAATCACGCGTGAAACAATCAATTTCTGTAAAATAAAATAAAATAATTTATTATCAATATATAAATGTTTTTTTTATATATGAAATATCGTTTCACCGTATGAGAGTATGAGACTGTTTCATACAATAACTAGTTAACTAGTAATTGATGAATTATTAATAAGAAATGAATATGATTGCAGCTGGTTTATTGTGAGATGGTTTTATATTAATGTATTTTTGTAGTAATTTAATTAAGGTGTAATGTATAAATTCTTTATATTGATTCTAATTTAATATATCCCAATAACCAAATATAATTAATTCATCCAATATATATAACTATATAAGTTAGGAATTTATGCTAATGTAATTAATTTAAGATGAAATTCATCACCCATTTCTAATATAATTAATTTAGAAATTCATAACTATATATATTATTAATATATAGTCTATATTCTATAAATTTATAAATTTATAAATCTAAAAACAATATAGTTGGTCAAAATAAATCCATTTAAGTATACAAAAGTAATTGATACGTAACAATAATACTAGCTAGCTAGCTAGTGTAGTTGGTCGTGATACTAGCTAGAGATCCACAATTGATGCATACATATTGCATTTCTAGGTCATAGCTAGATTCATAGCCAAATTTGTACGATCTGATCTGATCTGATCTGAACCAAACTAAATCTAATATATATCCTCGATCTCATACATTCTTTCGTCATGGCCTGGTAACCAGTCGTTCAGTCCGGTTTACACTTTAGATCGACCTTATTAGTCGATTTTGAATTCCAAACTGGTCTAAATCTGGAAAACCTAAATCAAAATGGTGGACATGCAGTTCCGAGGAAAATAAGATTATACAACTGGTTGTACAATATTTACCGAGCTTTTGTCTATATTTACCGAGCTTATACAAGTTTCCGAGCTGAGTTGTAAGTTTACCGCAAAACTTTGTGATAAAGCTCAGAATAAATAAAGCTATGTACGACTGGTTGTATAATCTTCTCATTGCAATTCCGATCCCTAATTTGATAGACAGTAATTAATCTGTCCAGTCTCCAGATTCTTCTGTTTTTTTTTTTTGCTCTGGATTCGGACCGGTAAACACCCTTAATACATCTAATGAGTATATATACCAAGTAATTAATTTGTCAATGGAGAAATTAATTAAAATTTATGACCTAGCTATCACTCTACTAGTTAATCACCCATGCACGTCGTTAATTTGATACTAAACTTAAGCAAAAGTCTTAAGATTACTTCAATTCTTATAGCTAGAAATTAGATTAATTCAACATCTAATAATTTGAGATAGAGTTAATTACTATATATACCTCTAGGTAAGGATATAGTCGAGATATCGACATATATACGTAAATTATAATTAGAGAAATAGAGAATATATACGATGTTTTTAGTCCGTATGTATGTATATCAATCATATAAGGGCCTAAGGGGTGTTTAATTTGGTTATTAGTAGGCTAGCTAGTTTAATTTAGGGTACGACTTATTAAAGAAATAACGTGTTATTAGCACTAATGACGAATATTTTAAAATGAAATATATTTCGAATTATGTTCATTTTTAATTATCTTTTGGAAAATTAAATATTGTTAAATTTAGGCAAGAAACTTTTTAATGAGAAAATAAACATTAAAGAAATAACGTGTTATTATTAGTAATGACGAAAATTTTAAAATGAAATATATATATATATATATATATATAGTGAGGATCCGGTGAGTCTTCCTCATTAAATGAATCCGTCCCGTAATTTAGGGCCATTAGATCTAATAAGATCAACGGCTTACAGTAATAAACCAAATCAAATCAAAATATAATAATCAATCAATTCAAACGACAAACCTATTAACGATTAACCTAATCGCTTCGACTAGATCATCATCAAATGAAACAATCATGCTTAAATTCAGAAATTGAAAAAATCATACTTTAAATCAGAAAATGAAACAATCAATCCATTCAGACGACAAATCTATTAACGATCAACCTAATCGGTTCAGTTCAATCATCAAAAACAAATGAAACAATCAATCCGTCACCTCAAGAACTCAATCAGCTCAAGTCTCAAAAGATACAAAAACATTAGTTCTTCTCTAATAATCATACTTCCGATTTCCGAATGAAACAATCAGCAACGAAAACACTTCGATTTCAATCAATGAATACAGCTATATAATTCAGAAAATGTAAACAACAGATATGAAACTGAGAAAACAGGAATCAAATTGAGAAACAATTGATCGAAAATACAACCAACAATTTCGAAATACATACCAAATTGGGTAAAATTCTGGTTCGGGGCTTTGGCTGAGTTGTTCTTTTCAGGTATGGATTGGGTTAATCTGGGTTGTATCAGCTTTTCAAGGTCGACTAGTCATGAATTCTAAAAGCTTCTATAGGTCGGTAACAGACAGTAGAAAAGGCTTTCTTTCAAGCCTAAAGATGTGTGCTAGGAGTTGATCTCATTACTACGCTGAATCCATGATGTTACAGTAATATGATTACTGTATCAGTATTATATAATTATACTTGTGTTACTGTAATAGTGTGACAGTGTCACAGTAAGATATTTGTGTTACTGTAATAGTGTTCTGTTACTGTAACATTATTACTGTGACATTATTATTGTTATTCCTTATTACTGTAATAGTGTCACAGTAAGATAGTTGTGTTACTGTAATAGTGTTCTGTTACTGTAACAGTAAGATTATATACGATGAAGATGACGCTGAATCTCAGCCATTCATGTGATTTGATCATGTGGCTGTGATTCGCGGGACGGACTCATTTAAGATAGAGAGACTCACGAGATGCAATTCCTATATATATATATATATATATATCGTATTATTTTAATTTTTAATTATCTTTTGTAAGATAAATATAGTATACTTTGTATAAATAAAATTCAATTTAGGCAAGAAACTTTTTAATATGAGAAAATACATGTCTCATTATACATTTTTTTTTTTACGGTTTCTCATTTTTTGGTATATATACGGAGTCAGTATATGGTCCAATTTTGTAAAAAAAAACAATTTTAATTATTATTAAAAAAAATCAAACGTTTTTCTGCAAAAGGGATCGTTTTTAAGAGGGCTGGTGTGAAACCGTGTCACACAATAACTGATCGAGTAATTAATTATATAGATATATAGTGAGTGAGAATGAAGTAGAATCTAGAAGAAGCACAGGTGCACAAATGTTGGTTTAGTTAACAACATACATTAATTAACAAAAGTGCCCCTATAATTGTAGGACCCCACCTTAATTAGCCGTCCTAATTAAAATTAATTATATATTTTAAAATAAAAATCAAATATTAAATAAATTTAATTAAATAAATAACACTTGTATGTTTTTGCTAGATCATGGCCTTAATAATTATGCTTTCTAATTATTCTTATTCTTAATTAAAATTAATTAATTAATTAAATTAATTAATTAATTAAATTAATTAATTAATTTTATGATCTTGGTGACATAGTTCAACCCTAATAATCTTTAGCATTATATATAAAGATTAAAGGATACTTTCAACTTAATCTTGTTTGATTAATTAATGGTTTAGGTCAAAAGGACAAAAGGTGTATTATCTCAATCAAAAACATTTATAGCTCGGACGAGTCAGACTGTCATTCTCGGACTCTGGTTAGGTCTGAATTATGAGCGGGTTGGTGCGAACGAAGGATCGACCAAATACTACTCCGTATAACACAGTACACGAGCTGGTGCAGGTCAGGTCAGGTCGGGTTGGCAGGTTAAATGTGTATGATCAATTATTATACAATAATGTGTATATATATTTACATAATTAAGTTTGATTTTATCAAGTGACGAAATATACTGATTTAAAAGATAATGTTGATGTAGTTTTTAGGGACAGTATTTAAAGAATTAAAATCTTCTAAATCTGATACTACTCCGTATCGAGTTGGAAAGCCCGTGCGATGCACGGGCCTATTTTTAATGAAAATGATAATAATACCAGGTTAGGGGATTGCATAAATTTGTGAAATTATTGGTTGACAAACTCTTATTTATATAATATAATTTCATCGTATTATTAAATTTTCTTGATGTGGTATAATTTACTTTAATTTATAGCTTTAAGAGTTGCTATAAGACTCAAAAGATTTTTCTAAGTCAGCTCATCATAATTAAAAGATTTTTCTAAGTTAGCTCATCATAATTTTTCGATGTGATAATTCTACTTATATATATGATTTTAAGAACTATTTTTAGGACTCAAAAAGTCAAAAGATATTTGATTAATACTTACAGACGATGATTACTTTTATTTATATAATAGAATTTCATCACCTTCATGCAATTTTTCGATGTGGGATAATTTTAATTCAATCTATAGCCTTTAGAGTTATTATAAGATTCAAAAGATTTTTTTATTAATATCTAAAAACGAATAATTTCTATTATTGATGAGGTAGAATTTCACACACGTTTATAGTCTTAAGAATTTGTTTAAGACTCAAAAAATAAATTTTTAAAGTTTATTATAGCCCTAAGAGCTTTTCTAAAATTCAAAAGATGTTTGGTTTATATCTATGAAATTCATGACTTTGTAAAAAAAAATTGATGTGAGAAATTTTACTCAAGTTTATAGTCTTAATTAAAAGGTTTTTTAAGACTCGAAAGTGTGAAATATATTTACTTAATTAAGTTTATGGTCTTAATATTTTTTTTAAGATCCAAAAGATTTTGTTTTTCATGTAAGTTATTAAGGACAAACAATTACTCTTATTTATATAATATAATTCGATCACCTTATTACGGAATATACTTTTGGACAAATGATTATCTAAAATGAATGATTTCTCTTATTTATGATATTTTATCGTAATTTTTCGATGTGTGATAATTCCACTTAAATTTATAGTTTTACGAACTCTTTTTAGGACTCAAAAGATTTCTGCTTGATATCGTCATAGTTTTAAGAACTCTTTTTAGGACTCAAAAAATTTCTATTTGATATCTAAAGACGATGGTTACTTTATTTATGTAATAAAATTTCATCACTTTTTTGTAATATTTCGATGTGGGACAATTTTTACTTCAATTTGTACCCTTAAGAGGAATATTATAAAATTCAAAAGATTTTTGATCAATATCTAAAACCGAATAATTTCTCTTGATGTAGAATTTCATCACCTTATCATAATTCTTCGATGTGCGATAATTTTATTTAAGTTTTTAGTCTTAAAAAGTTCTTTTAGGACTCAAAAGATTTCTCGTTAATATCTAAAGATGAATAATTGCTTTTACTCCGTATTTATATAATAGAATTCTATCACCTTATTATAATTTCTCGATGTGGTGTAATTTTACTTTAATTTATAGTTGCTTTTTATAAGACAATTTTTTTTGTTAATATCTAAAAATGGATGATGTCTCTTATTTGTGATATAGAATTTCATCACCTCATCATAGTTTTTCGATATGTGATAATTCTACTTAGGTTTATAGTCTTAAAAACTCTTTTTAGAACTCATTTTTGGTTAATATCTAAACACAAATGATTTCTCCTTTCCATCAACTTATGGTTCTAAGAATATTTTTAAGACTCAAATTTTTTTAGCTGATATCAAAGGACAAATGATTATTATTTATAATATATAGAATTTCATCAGTTCATCATAATTTTTCGATGTGAGACAACGTTAGGATAATTATAATAATAAACGAGTTTTTTTTTATATCTAACGACTTAAGAATAAGCTATTACTCGTATTTATATAATAAAATTCGATCACCTTATTATAATTTTTTTATGTAAGATAATCTTACCTAAGTTTATAATCTCAAATGTAAGTCTAATTTTTTTATATCAAATTCCATCAGCTCATAATTTTTTGATATAGAATGAATAATTTTGATTTAAATTTAGATAGTCTTACCATAATTTTTTATTTAAATTTTTGATTTAAATTTAGATATCAGCTCATAATTCTTAAGAACTCTGGTACTTCGTCATTACTTGAGTTTATAGTCTTAAGAGGTTTTAACACTTAATTGAGTTTTTGAAGATATCTAATATTGATTAGTCATACTTAAGGACGAAAAATTACACTTATTTACAATATAGAATTCCATCACTTCATCATAATTTGGAGGAATGATTATTTTATAATATAGATAGAGTTTCATTACCTTGTTACTTCAGCTTGTACTCTTATTAAGATATTTTCTAAGACTCAATTTTTTTTTATTGATATTTAATAACGAATGATTAGTCTTATTTATAATAATATAGAATTCTATTATCATAATTTTGTTGATGTGGGATTACTCTTATTTATAATATAGAATAATCATTTTTTTAAGACTCAAAAGTTTTTGTTTCGATATTCAAAATCAATAATTCATCTTATTTATATTATAGAATTTCATAATCCCATCATAATTTTTCAATGTGGGATCTTAAGGTTATAATCTTAAGACTTCTTTATGACTTAAATTGGTGGAAATCTAAGGACGGGTGATTACTACTCCGTATTATTTATAATATATAGAATTTTATCACCTCCTTATAATTTGTCGATGTGTGATTACTATTATTTATAATATAGAATTTCATCACCTTATTATAATTTGTCGATGTGGGATAACTTTAATATCTTTATATGGAGTAAATTCATCACTTTTTTCGAGAAAATAATATGAAACAAATAATATGAAATTTATACTCTAATGAAAGCATTTTCTACCACGAATCTAATTAATTCATTTCTATGATTTTATTTACGATAACTTTTTGTTAAACGAAATTTAAAGTTTTTTAGATGAAAAATTATAAAACATCACATTAATATAATAGATTAAATGTATTATTGTAATAATTAAAAGATTCTCTATTTTATTTATTATTATTATTAATGATACTTACCTAAATTGAGCTTTTTTTCAACGGACCAATCATATCGCTCGAAAACTTCCTCCTTCATATATATATATATTGATTGATGATAATATTATACAAAAACGGTCACAGTTATATGGAGTTTTAATTTTTTTTATTTAATTGTTTTATGGAGTTTTTTTTTTTTGTTTTTTTCTTAATTCTTAGATACAACGCTTAATTAATTTAGGTCTGTATTTATCATTTTTCATACAGTTTAATTGAATTTGCATTGAAGTGTGTAATGAAGAACTTTTTCATTATAACGGCTATATCTACACAATTCAAATAATCAAACCTACTTCTCCCACTTAATTAATTAATTATTAATTATTAATTATTAATTATTATTATATTACCTGAATTTTGAATTTAGTGGGACATGCAAACGTAAATTCAAATCATTAACTACACACAATAGAGCAAGTAATAGAGTGACACAACATATAAAAAAAGTAGCTCTAACTACACCATAAACTCAAGAATAATCATGTTAAAATTTTAATTTTAATATATCTGATCTCTCGTGACGAATTATTCATCGTATTATGAGTATTAATTATAACAGGTTAAATATTTCATACGAGTACTATTTAATTAGATAATAATAAAACATTATCCTTGGACGCTGCTAATAATATCGCTTTTGTCATTTTTTTTTTATCTAAATGGTTAAATATTTTAGATTAAATATATTTGACATGTTATAAAATACTTCATATGATTATGACACTAATATTTCTATCACAGATGAGAATTTACGATTTCTTAAAGCATGCATATATATATATATATATATATATATATATATATATATATATATATATATATAAAGCTAGTTTTGCCTTTTTTTCTTGATTTTGTTAAACAACCTAGATTTTTGGCCTTTGCCAAGTTAATAAGTTATGCCTATTGCATGACTCAATGGAGTAGCTAGATGTCACCTGTCAGTCTGTCACAAAGTTATAACGGTTCAAATAATACAGTATTCACATGGTCAAACAAAATTTGAATATATCGAGAAGACGGGAATATCAAATGCTTTGCCTTTATCCAAATATCAAATGACGGATGATCACAAACAATAATTTATGCTATAGTATTAGCTATTAACGGGTCGAGTTCAGGCCGGATTGGGTCAGGTCGTTAAGGATATATATAATAAACAATAAACAGTCGTGACGGCCGGACGAGATTGGTTGTTGGATTCGATTAGATCATCATATCAATTCAGGTTAATTTTAAATCGAGTTATTCGAGTTAGACCAACTTTGAAAGTAGCTAGCGATCAATATCATTTATCCAAGAGGGAGGCACGGGTCCGTGTCCTATCCAAGCCTATATATATATATATATATATATATATATATATATATATATATATATATATATATATATATATATATATATATATGATCACAACGTTTATAATAACATCAATTTTAATTTATCATTATTATGTGGAATTAATTGAAATTAATTTGTCTCTTGCTTCATATAATAAATTAATAAGATTGCAAATCCAATTTGTTGAGAAATCTTTAATCAAGTACATCAGCTAAATTAGCAATTAATTAATTAATTAGTCAAATCTTTTAATCAAGTACTTCATTCCTTCCACACAATAACACAAGCAATACAAATTGATTAAGGCATATAGAAATAATTAGCATTTGAATTATTTATTGAATAACGTACGTTAAATACAGCCCTAAAGATTGTACCATTTTCGTCTCAATCAATAATAGTTTAGTCTATTTACTGAATGTATTTAATACTTTATCATTGTGTATAAATCATACATATGTAAATTTTTTTAATTGAGACAGAAGAAGTATTATTTAATTTAAGCATTTAAACCTAAAAATTGAAGGCCAAATTTACACATAAATCGATACAACTAATTTTTTTTTTTTATTTATTTATTTTTCATTTCACATATAATCTGAAATACTAACACAATTCTGTAGACGGTATTTAACTTATTTATTTATTTATTTATTATTTTTTGAAAAAAAAACCTAACAAATGAGCTTAGATAATCGCATTAAAATCATCAGAAATAATAACAACTTCCACGTTTTGCTGGATCAGAATGCTCCCAAACGCACCTTCTTACAAAAAATGATATAAAACGCGAGAACTCATGGACGACACGGTTACAAATTTATCGTTTTGTTTAGGTTAGTAACGTGGACGTAACTTAAGAGTGACGTAAAAATAAATAAAATGCATGGATCCATACAGTTTAGATTCCGTTATTTGATGTCTACTCGTTATTTAATTTTTATATTTTTAATTTAATGCGTTTTAGTCCCACAAAATTGTGTTAATTATTGTTAATATAAATGCTTATCCTAAGATTAGTAGGGACTGTCGTCTGCTCAAAAATCGATCTAAATTAATTAGGGCTATTTTATGATAATAATACCAACTATAAGGGGGCTTCTTAGATTAATCCCAACTATACGTAATCTCGTTTTAGTATGAACTATGCCTTCATTAATCTTTCATTGATATAGGTGACCGGTTACCTAGAAAACCGGTTGAACCTTCCTCTTCAGTTTCGGCTATTGGTTAATTTCTTTTTGAATCTTCCCAAAATTCATCTTGCATTTTTCCTTTCCGATTAGTATTATAGAAGCCATGAAAAAAATGCTTTAATTTTCTTATTGTTTTGGCTTTCATGAACGACGACGGAACACTCAATGACCCTAGAAAGTCACAACCGGTCACTATTACCGGTAATGGCAGGTCATAATTTTGTCCATAGCGAAATGAGATTAATGAAGGCATAGTTTATATTAAAATGAGATTACGTATAGTTGGGATTATTCTAAGAAGCGCCCTTATAGTTGGTATTATTGTCATGAAATAACCCAATTAATTATACCGTGTTCCAAAATATAGTCCAAATAACTCGGGAAAAAAATTTCCAAAAATATTCTTATTTTATTATTATTATAATTATTATCGATCTAGTCCAAACCTAGAGAAAATCGGACCTAATGGGATTTAGTCGGGTCTTAGGGGTTCATTTGGCTAGTCTGGTTCTGGACCGATGAAGAAAACAAAAGCTTTTAGTCGAATTATTTTTCTTTCGTTTATGATTTTTTTTTTCTTTCTTTATTAACGTTCATAGTTCATAGTTTCTTTATTAACGTTCAAGGTATACGTTCAAACCTTGAATTAAACTCGAGTCAATCTCGGTTGGGAGGTCGGTCCACAGTGTGTCGATTTAGCTGCCCTTGTTACTCTCGTTGTCAGTAGAGGTGGCAATCGAACAGATTTGGTCAACACTGGATCAGACAAGTCTGGTCAAATCAGATCAGGTCATATCTGTTCTTGACTACATCCAGATTGGATCGAGTCAAGTTCGAGGTACTTGTGGGTCAAGATCAGAGCTGACTAGTCAACTCTTGGCCCGAGTTCTGCTCATAGTGTTATCACGTCGAGTCAGTCAGATAGATTTGTGGGGTCGAGTTTTGGATGGTTTGAATCATTTTAGATTCAACCTTAAGTCATTTTGATAATGCTTTGGCTTCGCTGATTCTCTTATGTAAAACCGTCTTATAGTATATAACGAGCTCAAATAAATAAATAAAAAATAAATAAATAACTAGTATATTTGTATTCAAATTGGGCCACAGGTAGTTTTCAAATTGGGCCTAAGATAAAATATTTGTATTCATTCTTATAAAAAAAATTAATTTTGTTTGGGCCAAGATGAGTTATTTGTTCATGGATCAACCCTACTTTAGGTATCAAATATAGTTATAAACAAATTCACGAAAATTCATATGAGACGGTTTCACGTAATTTTACACTGAAATCGTTTTTGTGATTACATAAACATCGATACAATTAATGTAAATATTAAACCTTTATTTCCTATTTTAATTAACCTGTCAAATATAACCCTAAAGACTGGTACTTATTACTCGTATTTCTTACGAGTATAAAATTAAGCCATTAAATATCTTCGATAGTTCTATCTATATGTGACTATGTAAGGGATAGTGAAAGGAATGAAGGACCATGGTCGATATATAAATAACAATAATTAATGCGATGTTTTTTTTCAACTTATTTTCATTTCAAATAATCAATTAAATTCAATCTTATTCAGTTTAGTTAAATTAATTAATTTAATCCAATTAATTTCAGTTTTGTCTGAACTCTTAATCAATTCAACTCACTTAATTCATAATCTATTTATCCTTAATTGTTCATAAATTAAATCATAAATTTCTGTTTATAACGAGCATATCAGTTATAAACTTTTGACGGCCAGACGACTGATATTTGAGCCGCCGTAACAACTTTAACAAGTTTATAATCCTTACATTCTTATTTGTAACGAGCATATAATAAGTTATAAATAAACTTAGGACAGGTAGACAAAGACAAGAATTTGCTACTAATTAATTAATCTGTCCATATATACGACTGATAGATATTTAAACCGTAACAACAACTCTAACAAGTTTATATATGACGAATATATCCGTTACAGGGGAAACCGAGTCTTGGAATTAATGCATGAAAGTTACGTGAGTGTACATCATCCAACCAACGAGTGCATTTAGGGACCATGCATGCATTATTATTATTATTATTATTACGTAAGTTTGCTCACTTTCCCCTAATTATGGGAATTCTACATAATCACCCACTTGGAAGAAACTCAATAAACAAACAAATAATGTTTCCAAATTTCCATATATATACAAAATATATTACATTACTTTCATCTATATTTATGACCTAATTAACTAGTGAGTACTAACTACTAGTAGGTACTAAGTACTTAATTAATTGTGACGGAATTAACTTTCAAAAAAAAATAAAAATAAATTAATTGTGACGGAATTAGGATTTGATGTTTGACAGAAATCGATATAAAATCTTATAGAGTACGTAACAAGTAATAACGTGTAAATATAACAAAAATTAGAAGAATTTTTTTTTAGAGAAATTCATTATATTGATTATTGAGTGTTATTCTTATTAATCTGTATATCGTAAAGTTGATATAGTATGTCATACAACGTCACAACGATTTATTTTCAAAAAAACATATTGAGATTTTTTATAAAAATAAATATTTTGGTATAATTTTTTGTTTTTTAAAATATAAATTATTGATTATTTAGATTTAAGTGTATAGTTATGGACTATATATTGAATCATCTAGAATTATCTTGACATTATTGGCATCCAATTTTTCCTTGTAGGTCCTTCAAATAATACTCCATCTAGTTGAAAAGTAAATGTGATTAAAATATAAATTAATAAAAAATATCTCATTTTTATAAATATCTCATATAGATAAAATACTATATTATTTATACGAGTAATTTTTTTTGGATGGACAATTAAATACGGAGTATAAAATATAATATGAATTTACATTTATTATTTCCGAGATTTTTTTAAATTAACTAAACTTACATATATCTTTTCTAAATTATGCTACGAAGTATAATTTTTATTTTATCTCGTTATTTGTGTGAAACAAACTCGAAATCATCTCATAAACATTTAATTAAACAAACCTAAAAAAAACTATACAAATTAAATTCAATGAATTTTTTTTGATAATAGTTTTATCTATAAACATTTAATTTGAAAAAGACATGTAATAATAATAGAGAGGAATTTAAATTCTTCACGCCACATTTGTCACTATTATATTCCTCTATATAAACTCCAAAAACCCTTCACAATAACCATTTATAACAAATATAATATCTTAATTATAATAAAATTGAAACTAATATTAAAATTAAAAATGTTGGATAAAATAAAAGAAAGTGAATTAAAAATGGATAATAATAATAATAATAATAATAATAATAATAATAATAATAATAATAATAATAAAGGGAGGAAAATAATAGTAGTGGCAATAGATGAGAGTGAAGAGAGTATGCAAGCTTTAGCATGGTGTCTTAACAACATACTCTTAGTTGATGAATACTCTACTACTCTTGTTCTTCTCTATGTCAAGCCTCCTCCTCCTCCTTTCTCTCCTTTCGATGTCGCTGGTATGTCACCTGGTCGACAAATATCTATATCTGTATCTGTATCTATATCTGTATTCACCTCTGTTGATATTCTATATAAATATCTGTTAATAAGTTATTTCTTGTGAAATTGCCTTAAATTGAGTAGCAGAAATCTGTATCTGTATCTGTATCTACATGTGTCTGTATTCATGTTTGTTGATATTCTTGTCTGATCTGTTATGTTAAGTTTCCTGTAATCTGTGATGTGAGTACGTGTGTGACAGTTGATTATTCATTATTTATGTCTATATCTTTCTGTTAATAAGTTTCCTGTAAAATTGTCTCAAATTGAGTTGCAATCTGTATCTATATATATACTTGTGTCTATATTCATGTTTGTTGATATTCTTATTTGATCTGTTATGTTAAGTTTCCTGTAATCTGTGGTGTGTGAGAGTTGATTCATTATTTATATATATGTATCTGTTAATAAGTTTCATGTGAAACTGTCTCAAATTGAACAACAATTGTATCTATACCTGTATTTGAATCCACATCTGTTGATATTCTTATCTATTATGTTAAGTTTCCTGGAATCTGTAGTGTGACGTTATAGTTGATCGAGTAGTTGATTGATTCATTATTTATATATGATAGCAATATAATATCTATGTGTATTATTTGTACATTTGTTGATATTCTCTGTGTATGTTATAATGTTAAGTTTTCTGTGAAACCGTCTGATCAGATTAAATTGTGTGGTGAGACAGATTACTTGTTAGGTAATGATGTGGTAGCATCAATGGAAGAGTACTCAAGAAAGCTTGTTGAATCAGTGATGTCTAGAGCTCAAGCAATTTGCATCAAGTACAATAACATCAATGTACCTCCTCCCTTCACTACTAGTATCTTCTGTGACACGGTTTTACAATATATACAATTACAATATCGACTTTTTTAGCATTCTGCTACTCGGTTAGTACTCCCCCCGATCATTATTTATTGTCCCATTTCATCAATATTTGTGAGAAATAATTTAATGAAATAAGGCAAAAAATAGTGATTGGACGGAGTAATAGATTTTTATTAAATGATTTATTTTAATAATCATTTACAATTATTACTCATATTATAAATAAAATGATTAATTCAACAGAATTTATTTATTTATTATGAAATGAGTAATTAACTATATTGTTTATATCATTTTTTAATTAATTAATTAATTATATTATTTGATTTGTTAATAGATTAAAGTAGAAAAAAAAGTTGGAAGTGGAGATGCTAGAGAAGTGATATGTAGGACAGTTGAGAAATTAAGGGCAGATATGTTGGTCATGGGAAGCCATGGCTATGGATTCTTGAAGAGGTAAACATATATTTACTTTATCTAATTACACGAATTCTCGATCTCACGATAAATTTATTGCAAGAATCTGCAGACGTACAAGGTAGTTATTATTATTATTATTATTATTATTATTATAATTATAATTATTTTATTTTGATTAATATGTCTCATGATAAATAACCATATATGAGACGGTCTCACATTCAAATTTCTAAATTAATTAATGATCACTAATAATATACGTACATATATTAATTAAATCGGAGTATATATATAATGTAATAATTTTCAATTTCAAAGATTATACTTCGAAGTATCAAAGTTTACGATCATAAAGGCTGTATTTAACATTATTTTAATTATTATACAATTATTAAATTAAGTGTGATTTTTTTATTTTATTTTTATAAATAATTAATATTCATAATTTATTTATTGTTATTATTCTTAATGATAGGGCTCTTCTAGGAAGTGTAAGCTATGATTGTGCAAAGAGAGTGAAGTGTCCTGTGGTGGTTGTGAAACATCCACAAAACTATTGAAGAACTCTTTCTCTTTACACAAAATAACCGATACTTTCGTCACAAGGAAGACTAGCTGTTCTCTTTATTAATTTTGTATGTAATTCATCATATATAATTGTATATATTTATCATAAAATTATGATGTAATTAATTAATTATCTCAAGTAATCAAAGTTTAGCTTAAAGTTTAATTTCCTCCAAAAAAAAAAAAAAAAAGCTTAAAGTTTAATTAATTATCTCATTATTCTCATATTTTCCATCATTATCATTAATATTAACACAAATTATAACTAAATAGTCCTAGGGAAAATGATTGATATGATATTTTTGTATATATAATAAATATACGGTAAAAGTTGGACAAAAATGTACAAAAATATTTTGTAATATACATAAAAATATTTCGTTTTTAGTTAGAGTTCCGAGATTCCGAACATTTGTAAGTGGTAACTGAGTTGTTTCTATCACGAAACTTAATTATTTTCTTGTTAAATAAAAGCGACATCTTTAGAATTTTGCGTGACTATATATATCGTAAAATTGACATTATTGCGAATTGATACAATTGATGTGAATCATAACTTCATCATAATTACGTTAAATCCTCGCGATAATTTTATTGATCTTTTAGTATATAGAGGATTAATTTTGATTTATAATCATGCATAGATGCATGGCAAAACTCAAATTGATTTGACCAAATCTTACTCAATATCGATATTTGAAGCTGCTTGCGATCTTTTCGAGTCGAGCCAGATTACTCGACTTAGACACATTAAATTGTCAAGCCAAGTCTATATCAACTAACTAATCACATTATTTGAAGCTGCTTGCGATCTTTTCGAGTCGAGCCAGATTACTCGATTTAGACACGTTAAATTGTCAAGCCGAGTCTATATATATCAACTAACTAATCACATTATTTGAAGCTGCTTGCGATCTTTTCAACTCGAGCCAGATTACTTGACTTAGACACATTAAGGGCTCGTTTGGTTCATCTGGGAAGTAACTTCCTGTAGGGAGTTATATTTCCTAGGAATTTACTTCCCACGTTAACATCCCATGAATTTGCAAATATGTGTTTGGTTGCCATCCTGGAATTCACACTTCACATGAATTGAATTCCCGTATATTGTTTGGTTGCACTCATCTAATTCCCATGATTTTGTTTATAAAGACTATTACGCCCTTAATTAATCAAGGTTCTAATTTGGCTACCGACCATGATATGCAGTCGTAACCAAATTACATCATCAGCCTAAAAAAGAACAAACATTATTCATAAAAATAAACTGAGTTACATTATTCTCACTGTTCCGTAAAAAAATATTGTTCAGAAAAAAAAAACCGTGTTCTAGTGAAAGTTTGAAAAAACGAAATTAGTAGTTTGGTTGATTGGAAATTAACAAGCCCCGCACATATGTGAATTTAAAATCCTCGGGAAGACTGAAAAAAAAAAATAGTAGCAATTTGTTTCGATGCAATTAGGGTAATAGAGTGAGAAATATGATGAATGCATGAGGGGGTAAAAAAGTCATTGACATAATTCGTGATGTGGGAAGTGTAACTCACCGAGAGGAGGGGGGGTCGGTGAGCAACTTCCCGCATCATTCAGGAAGTGCAACTGATGGTGGAAGTTTGAGTTACCCCATTTTTTCACTTTTGGGGTAACCAAACAACTTCTTCAAAATTCATTTCATGGGATTTTCTACCTCCCGGGAAGTTGAGGAGCAACCAAACAAGCCCTAAATTGTCAAGCTGAGTCTATATCAACTAACTAATCACATTATTTGAAGCTGCTTGCAATCTTTTCGAGTTGAGCCAAATTACTCGACTTAGACACGTTAAATTGTCAAGCCGAGTCTATATCAACTCACATTATTTGAAACTTAACAGAGGATACCGTAGTACGGTATTCGAGTAGCTTCAGGAAACATAGAACATGATAGGAGTATTGTGTGAAAGATTACGAAACACACGACATGACAATATTATGTGAAGGATTTAGGAAATACACACTAGAACAATGATGCTATGTGAATGGTTTAGTAAACCCGGACAATATTGAGTGAAGAATTAGGAAACACATAGTAAACCCAACAGGAAAATATTGTGTCATTGATTTGCTGGTTTGAGTTAGATACGATATCTTTATGATACTATAAATATGGGTCTGGGTTTGTATTCATATTCAAGAAGAAATATAGAAGAAAGAAGTTACACGAATATCAAAGTTGCTTGCGATCTTTTCGAGTCGAGCCAAATTCCTCGACTTAAACTCGTTAAATTGTCGAGCCGAGTCTAAACCAGAGTCGAGCTTTGACCGAACCGACCTCCACCTACTAAAACTCAAATTACAATTTCACATCACACTCTAATTAATTTCCCAATTAAGAATCCATTAAACATCAACTGAATCTACCCTCCTTTACACTCCATATATATTCTCAATTTCATCAAATTCCCAGATCAATAAATCAATCAATCAATCAAATTGAATCAAATTGAATTAATGGGGTTTTTCGATTGGTTTTATGGGATCTTAGCATCTCTTGGGCTATGGCAAAAAGAAGCTAAGATCTTGTTCTTAGGCCTCGACAATGCTGGCAAAACTACCCTTCTTCATATGCTCAAAGATGAGGTACTCCAATTTTTTTTTTTTAAATTTAATTTTAATTACTTTTTTTTTTTGTTAAATTCATGCGATTTTGTATGAAAGATTGAATTTCTGGTATGATTTTCATTGCTTATTCGCAAATTTTCGTGTGAGACGATTTCACAGTAATTATTACGATAATTTTAATTTTAACTACTTCCCAATTTTGATTGTATTTACTTAATTGTGAAATTCATGTGATTTTTTATGAAATATTGAATTTTTAGTGTTTTTTTTTTTTTTTTTTGTATAATTGTTTATTCGCAAATTGTCGTGTGACACGGTTTCACAATAATTATTACGATAATTTTAGTTACTTCTCAATTTTGATTGTAATTAATTACTCGATAATTGTTAGATTCATGTGATTTTGTATGAAAGATTGAATTTTTGGTTTCATTGGTTATTCACAAATTCTCGTGTGAGACGGTTTCGCGATAATTATTACCGTAACTTTAATTACTTCCTAATTTTAATTGTAATTAATTACTCGATAATTATTAAATTCATGTGATCTTGTATTAAAGATTGAATTTTTAGTGTTTTTTTTTTTGGTATGATGATTGTTTTGGTTTCATTGCGTATTCACAAATTCTCGTATGAGACGATCTCACCCTACACCTAGGCTCTTAATTTTAAGTCAAATCATGCCGAATTATCATAAAATTAGTCGTGTCGTGTCAAGACACGGCTAAACGAGTCCGACCAATTTGATCTTTTTTTTATGTAAAGAAGAGTATGAAGCTTGTTTCGACTGTCGTTAATGGTTGATTCGGTGAAAGTGTAGAGACTAGTTCAACATCAACCGACGCAACATCCGACATCCGAAGAATTGAGCATCGGAATGATCAAGTTCAAGGCTTTCGATTTGGGCGGCCATCAAATCGCTCGACGCGTTTGGAAGGATTACTACGCCAAGGTACATTCTCACACGTGACACGACACCCTAAGTGAATTGTCTGTCTAACATAGACTGCACGCTTGTGTTTTCCAAACCTGATCCGGTTGACCAGTTTGTCAGAAACCTGACCCGGTTGACCAGTTTGTCAGAAACCTGACCCGGTTGACCAGTTTGTCAGGTGTAATCGAAACTACTCACAAACCGTGTATCTTATCAACGCAGGTAGACGCGGTGGTGTACCTAGTGGACGCATACGACAAAGAAAGGTTCACGGAATCAAGGAACGAGCTCGACGCCCTACTCTCGGACGAAGCCCTAGCCAACGTCCCGTTTCTTATCCTCGGGAACAAGATCGATATCCCGTATGCCGCGTCCGAGGACGAGCTTCGGTACCATCTCGGCCTCGCAAGTTGCACCACCGGAAAAGGGAAGGTTAACCTCGCGGATTCCAATGTCCGAGCACTAGAGATTTTTATGTGTAGTATCGTTCGGAAGATGGGGTACGGTGAAGGGTTCAAGTGGATGTCGCAGTATATCAAGTAGACGACCGACTAGACTAGACGGGTTTCAATCAAACTGAACTGAACCAAACCAAACTAAACCGTGTCAATTAGCTAGTTTTTTTTCTTGTATCACAATTAATAATGTTTTTTTTTTTATAAAATGATTTGTGGTTTTTTTTTTTAATTAAAATTTTAATATTTACGACTTACGAGGCATATATTTAATACATTTAATTAATTACCGAAAAATAAATTTTATATCAATTAATAAAATAAATAATTATTAAAATCATCCAAGTTTCATACTAATCGATTTTTTTTCTCTCTCAAGATTTCTAGTTAATATTATTGAAAAACCACAAAAATGATTAAATTTTTAATATCTACGACTTACGAGTATATTTTAATAGGTTTAATTAAAAAAATCAATTTTATATCAATTAATAAAATAAATAATTATAAAAATAATCCAAGTTTAATAACTTGTTTATTATTTTTTTTTCGAGATTTCTAGTTAACATTGTTGAAAAACCGTCTATTATTTTTATTTTTAAACACTGACTAATCGTTTACCAAAGCCGCCAAAAACTCCCCTCTTTCGTCTCCCAAAATCAAATTGAAGAAGTGAAGAACCCTAATTGATAATCCGCGGGAAGACGATTTTTGCTTGAATCACTCATCAACAAAGTTCGATTAATTCAATTCAATTTCAATTTTGATCAATCGAAACGCAGGTATGCTTCTGTCATCGAAATTAGTCTTAAATTACTGTGTAGAACGCGAATTTCGTATCTCGAATTTCGAATTCTTCCCTAAATTTATCGCATTTTCTGCAAATTAATGATATTTTCTGAATTTATTGTGATTATGATGTGATTTTAATGCGTTTGTTTTGATAAATTTGTTGATTTTATGGTATTCCCTAATTCTTAATTTTACAGTACGATTTTTCACATTTTTTTTTTTGAATAATTTGTAATTATTTCTCATTGTTTTTTCTTGATAAATTTGTAATCTTTACTGCATTCAATCATTCTCACATTTTTTTTGAATAATTTCTAATTATTTTTCATTGATTTGTTTTGATAAATTTGCAAACTTTATCGCATTCACTAATTCTCACATTTTTTTCGAATATATTGTAATTATTTTCATTGATTTCTTTTGATAAATTTGCAAACTTTATTGCAAACAGTATGATTTCGTCACATTTCCGAATATACTGCGATTTTCTTATATAAAGACGACTTGACGATTTCTGATAAATCTGTGAACTTTCTGGTTTTCCATGGTTTTGCAGTTTGCACCTCAACAATGGCGGAAGCATAAGAGCTCCAATCATCGTAAAAACACTAACTTTCTATGCTGAGGTACTCCTTTCGCCTCTACACTAACCGCTTTTCCCGACTCTTCTGCCATTGGTCTACTTCTCACAATGATCCCCACCTCCCCTCGCCCGAGTTACTCTCACAGCTATGCCGACTCATCTCCCAACGACGTTTCAACTCTGTCTTACAACTTAAATTTCAGTTTTCGGATAATGTTGTATTGGAAATCCTCCATACCCTTCGACTGAACCCCGAGGCTTGCCTAGGGTTCTTCAACATCGCCCTAGAACAACAAAAATACCGACCCGGGTTCAAATCTTATTGTAGGATCGTTCACATCTTATCCAAAGCGAGAATGTTTGATGAAACCCGTGTCTACTTGAACCAACTTGTTGATATTTGTGTTCGTAGTCGATACCCTGTCGAGGTTGTTTTGGGTGAATTGGTTCGGGTTTACAAAGAGTTTAAATTTTCTCCTACCGTGTTTGACATGATTCTTAAAGTTTATGCCGAAAAGGGGTTGTTCAAGGATGCATTGTATGTTTTCGACTACATGGGTAAATGTGGAGCGAGGCCGAGTTTACGGTCTTGTAATAGTTTGCTTAGTACTTTGGTTAAGAAAGCCGAGTACGATACATCTTTGTATGTGTATGATCAAGTGATTCGGATGGGATTTCCCCCGGACGTGTTTATGTGTAGTATTATCGTAAATGCGTATTGTAAGAGCGGGAGGATTAGGAAAGCGGTTGAATTTATTGAAGAAATGAAGGATTTGGGTTTGGACCCGAATGTCGTGACATATCATAGTTTGATGAACGGGTATGTAAAGCAAGGCGATATGAATGGAGCAAGATCGGTTTTCAGTTTGATGCGTGATAAAGGTGTACCGGTAAACACGCTCACTTACACGATTCTAATGAAGGGTTATTGTAACCGAGGCGATTTGAGTGAAGCCGAGGATTTGTTTTCTCGAATGAAAGAGTCAGATTTGGTGGTGGATGCTCACCCATATGGGATTTTGATAGACGGGTTTTGTCGTGATGGAAAAATGGACGATGCAGCGAGAATTCAAGACGAGATGTTGAAGTCGGGATTGAAAATGAATACGGTCCTTTGCAATACTTTGATCAACGGCTATTGCAAGAACGGTCAACTCACACGCGCTGAGTCATTAGCATCGATGATGTTAACTTGGGGATTGAAGCCCGATTGTTATACCTTCACTACCTTGGTCGACGGGTATTGCACCGAGGGTCGGATCACCGATGCCTTTGCTCTTTGTGATACGATGGTACGTGAAGGGGTTCACCCCACGGTCGTAACCTATAACATTCTCCTTCGTGGGTTGTGTCGTGAAGGTGCGATCGACGATGCTCTACGTATTTGGGAAATGATGTCGGAAAGGGGAGTAAACCCGAATGTTGTAAGCTACTCCACTTTGCTTGACGGGTTTTTCAAAATGGGACGGTTTGAGGACGCGTTTAGATTATGGAAGGTATTCCTAGCCAAAGGGTTCGCCAAAAGCGACTGCAAAAATATCGCTTTTAATACGATGTTAAGCGGTGTATTCAAGACCGGGAACACGGCTGAAGCGGAAAAAATCCTTCGGAAAATGACGGGATTACGATGTTCTCCTGATATCGTAACGTACCGAATCCTCGTCGACGGGTATTTTAGAGTCGGAAACGTGGAGAAAGCGTATGAAGTCAAGGAAACGATGGAAAAGAACGCGATTCCATCATCCATCGAACTTTACAATATTCTCATACACGGGTTGTTCAAGTCCGGGAAATCATCCATGGTGTCGGATTTACTCATCGAACTTCGCGAAAAGGGTCTAACCCCGAATATCGTAACTTACGGCTCGTTGATTGCAGGATGGTGTAAAGAATTGAGGTTTGATAAGGCTGTCGAAGTGTACGAGGAAATGTTAAGAAAAGGGCTCGAGCCGAATTTGATCATTTGCTGCTCCATTGTCGGTTGCCTTTACAAGCTTCGCAAGATGGACGAAGCCAACGTATGGCTTCGAAAAATGATCGACATTCAGACGAAGAATAATAATTGTAATGATAATAACGTGATTTCGAATTTGAAAGTTTCGGGATTGTGCAAATCCGGGAAGATGGACGAAGCAATGTCGATTTTTTCAGATCTATTGAGCAAAGATGATTTCGTCCCTGATAAATTCATCTACGGATCTTTGATCCACGGATACGCCATTTCCGGTGACATAGACGCAGCTTTTCGCTTACGCGATGACATGATACAACGAGGTTTAACTCCAAGCATCACGATCTACAATTCTCTTCTACACGGACTTTTCAAGTCGAATAATTTCGAACGTGGGTTGAGGTTGTTCCGTAAACTGAAATTCAAAACGGGTTTGGATAATCCGAATGTGGTTACTTACAATATTGTTATTGCAGCGTACTGTAATGTCGGGAATGTAAGTGAAGCGATGAAGGTTAAGGATTCGATGGTCGAGGAAGGTGTCGTTCCATCAGTCGTTACTTACTCAACGTTGGTTACCGGTTTATCCAAGGCAGGAGACGTGGAGAATGCCGCGAAGGTTATTGATGAGATGATCGAGGTTTACGAGAGTGTCGAGTTGAAGGATTTTCCTGCGTTGAGTCGGAATTGTTTCGGAAATGTCGAAGAGTTGGTAGGGTTACGGAATGCTTAGTTCACGACGTTCGTCTTGTTTTCTTTTTTAGTTGTAGGACTCTCGGATTGAAAAAACACGTTATGTTGCTCGGAAACCGTGTTTTTTTATCTTCACGATTGGAAAAGTCGAGTCATCGTAAAGTGAAAATTTTGTGTGTAACAAAATTATTATGTAGAATGAATTTGCATGAAATTTTTAGTCATAAGGCCTCTAAATGTCTTTATTTAATAGTTATCTCCACGCATATCGGTTTCAGAAAGCAGCATCATAGACTCATAAAATCGTTGAAAAATGTCGAATTTGAAGGTTATTATCCACGTTTTTTGGTCAAACTAGATCCCGAAATTAAATGTCTTAAAATTCACGCCATAATTACTCCATGATATATACTCCAGTATATACATAAATCGCGTGGTATTAAAATGAAAAAATGGTGTTAAATAAAGACATTTAGACTTTATGAGGACTTTTCGAGTCGTGCTAAAATTTAACGAAACAGGCTATAAACTTGACTCAATGTTGTTTTCGATCATTTGTTAACTATTAATAATCATTTCCACGCATATCGGTTGTTTCTAAGTGGTTTCAGAAAGCAGTATCATATACTCAAAAAAATCGTCAAAAATCGTCGAATTTGAAAGTTATTATCCACGTTTTTTTGGTAAAACTAGGTCCCGAAATTTAATGTCTTGAAATTCGCAATATAATTACTTCATAATATATACCTCCGTCTATTGGTAATAAAATGAGAAAATGGTGTTAAATAAAGACATTTAGAGGTGTTGAGTACTTTTCGAGTCGTGCTAAAATTTATTCATCAGATTGTATTTCTTTATCTTATTTAAATTTTAATAAAAACGAATATATCCATGTTAAGAAAAAAACCGAAACAATACAAGCCACTTATAAAATTCTTTACACGTATGTCCACTTACGACTTTCTCACACTTTTCTAACACTCAAACACCACATATTTGATATTTGAAAGCAACTAATAATAATAATAATAATTATTATTATTATTATTATTATTATTATTATTATTATTATTATTATTATTATTATTATTATTATTCTAGCTTTTACTTTGAAAATTTGACCTAATTTTCTACCACATAAACTTCTTTTTATCACACTATATATAATCTCACTCTTATAATTATATTTCATATATCATCACTTCAATCCTCCAAACCCGAAAAAAAAATAAAAAAAAAAAACTTTCGTTAAGAGAATTATTCAGTATTCATTCTCTAATTTAGTTTTGTTTCTCGAGAGTTGAAATAATCGAGTAAATAAAAAAACACGAGTGTAGTTTCCACATATATATTACAAATTATCGACCAAAGTTAACAATTTTTCTTCGAGAGTTATTCAGAATTCATTCTCTAATAAACTTGTTTTCTCGAGAATTTTGAAATCCAGCGAGTTCACATATACAAATTGTCGACCAAAACTAACCATTTTTCTTCGAGAGTTATTCAGAATTCATTCTCTAATAAAGCTTGTTTTCTCGAGAGTTTGAAATCCAGCGAGTCCACATATACAAATTATCGACCAAAACTAACAATTTTTCTTCGAGAGAGTTATATTCAGAATTCATTCTCTAATTAAGTTTGTTTTCTCGAGAGTTTTTAAATCGAGAAAGTCAAAACCAGAGTTCAATTTCTAATTTCTACGTTCAAATCTCGTTTATATCAAATAATAATGGGAAACTTTAGCTCGTGTTTTAAAGCCGAACCCACGAAATCAAACGTAGCAACGTTAGTAGACTCACACGGTCAAACCAGACTGGTACAACTTCCTACAACAGTCGTCGAAATAATGCTGGAAAATCCTGGATTCGCCCTTTCACCAGTCGACAACCTTCGACAAACAAGACGCATTCCGGTGATGAAGGCCGACGACGTGTTACTTGGCCGGAAAGTTTACCTGCTAGTGCCGGTTGACAAAGTCAACTCTAGGTTGTCTGACTTGCAACTTGCAGCCATTGACTCTTTAGTTAGTTCATGTAGTAAACGGACACGTGGCAGTTCCAAAGTATCTCCTATTGTGGTGATGAAGGAGGTAACCGGTTTAGCCGGTCAAAAGAATGGAATTGGTAAAGCATGGGAACCGGTTCTTGAGCCAATCTTGGAAGTTCTTTAGATATCGTAATGGTAGTTATTGTGTTAGACGGTCTCATCCTGTACAAAAATGTCGATGTGTATAATTCGTTTATTAATTATTAATAATAAATGAATTATCTTTTTATAGAAGTAAACCGTTATCGTCTTACCATATGCTTGATAAATCTTGTAATTGGATATAATTATATAAATATAATAGTCGGTCCTGATAAATTCAAATGACTTACTCGTAGATTTGTAAAATTTCGACCAACCCGTTTTTTATACGGTCGAAATCCAAAAAATTGATCAAACGTTATTAAAAAAAAAAAAACAAGATCAATTAAATAATACATACCACGGAATAATAGTATTTAATTTCGATATAATATTACTAAATATTATTCAAATAACTTAGGTTAAACTAACTAAATCACATCGAGTAGGGAAAATATTATCTCGAATATCCCACTAAAAAAAATACTGTAGAAAATAAGATCGTAAATCACACCATTCAGAAAAAAATAAAATTCTAACATCCGAGATAAAATGATGATAATTAATACGAGCCGAGTTTTTTCTTACGTGACTTGTGACACCCAGACAGACGTGCCATTACACAATATTATCAATAAAAATTAATAGCATGATTTCCTTAATTAATTAATTAACTAATTAAGTAATTGATTAATAATTATAATATAATGTTATGATTTATGAACCCTAATCCTCTTTTTCCCTATTAACTCAAACACATATTCATCTCCAATCTTCAATTTGTTTGCAAGTACAAATGAACGCCATCCTCCACAAAGATAATATGTTCCACTATTCCATGAAACATTCACATCCCATGCTTCTCCCTTCGAGTTTTCGACTTGGATCACGAATTTTCCTGATCCCGAACTAATCCTTCTCGCAAAATCCTTAGGAAATCTCTGCATAAAAATCACATATTTAACCCTAATTAATAATATAAGAACATTTATCATGTATGATTGTATGAATTCGACGACTTAGATTAAAACAACGTTATTTCAGCAATCCTTCTCGAAAAATCCTGAGGAAATCTCTGCATCAAAATCACATATTTAACCCTAATTAATAAGAACATAGTATATCAATTCAACGACTTGAATTCAAACAACGTTATCTCAGCAATCCTTCTCGAAAAATCCTTAGGAAATCTATGCATCGAAATCACATATTTAACCCTAATTATTACAAACATTATATCATGTATGAATTCAACGACTTAAATTAAAAGAATGTTATCTCAACAATCCTTCTCGAAAAATCCCTAGGAAATCTGTGCATCAAAATCACATATTTAACCCTAATTAATAAGAACATCATATATGAATTCAACGACTTAAGTTAAAACAAAAAAAAAAAAAAAAAAAAGTTATCTCAGTGATCCTTCTCGAAAAATCTTGAGGAAATCTCAGCATGAAAATCACATATTTAACCCTAATTAATAAGAACATAATATATGAATTCAACGACTTATTAAATTAAAACAACGTTATCTCAGTGTTTCAATGACATACATACGATATGATCCACGAGTTTTCTACCTAGTTTTTTAAGTCATTATAGTGTTATGATGATCAACTAATCATTTCAGTTTCATTCAGATCTGCTCGAGTTTTTCAACTCATCTTTTAACCAGAATCATATTTTCAACTCATTTCAGTTCTGTTCAGATCTGCTCGAGTAAATAATTAGGTAATTTAGTAATAAAGTGAAAGGAATCTTACCACAACAAAAGTGCTTATCACATTATACCCCTTCATACACAACTTGCAATGAGGATTATTTTCTTCAAACTTGTGACTTATTCTTTGATCAATATTATTATTAGACAAAATAGTAGTTGAATGAATTCTTTCGCAACCCGTCTTGTCGAAGATCTGTAGGTTAAAACGCATCTGTCCGTCATACCGGAAAATTAAGAACTCATTATCACCCAAGGAATTTTCTTTCATGACCTTTGGCCAACCATCTTCTATGTATGTGTAAGTGGTTGTTTTCCTTAGCTTGACTTCCCAAAAACCATGAACACTTTTGATTGTTGCTTTTGTTGTTGTTTTTTCCTTACACATGTCCTTGGATAAATGCTTCATAAAAAGTGGTGGAATTTTCTATATAAAAAACATTAATTAGAGTCAGAAATTTAAGGGTTATTTAGATTTTAGAACGAGAATTAAAAAAAATGGAGGAAGTATGATTTAGATTTTAGAGAAGAATGATTATTTCGAAGAAAAAAAAAATGAAAGCAAAATAAAATAAAATGAAAATGTAGTACAAAGAGAATTAAATTGTTTTAAATTTATGATTGATATATTCCGTAATATTAAAAATTACTTCCTTCATTTTTTTTTGTCGTTTTAGAGTTCTACACAATAATTAAGAATTGTGTTGGGAAATGTTATGATAATCATTATGTATAATAATTGTCCCTTCAAAAATGAAAAACAAAATACACTAATAAGTAATTAGAAAGACAATATTATACTCCGTAGGAAATCTAAAACGACAAATAAAACACACACAAAAAAAAAACAATATTTTTCTAAAATGATAAATTTAAAAAAAAAACGGAGGAAGTATGATTTAGATTTTAAAAATGAAAGCGAAAAAAATATGAAAATGTAGTACAAATAGAATTAAATTGTTTTAAGTTTGAAACAGATATATTTCGTAATATTAAAGAAATTTCTTACCACTTTGTGAGTGAGATAATCACCAATAACAATTTGGAAAAAATAAGGCTTCATTTTCTCCATAATTTTCTTCAATTTTGAAGCTTGAAATTATTTCTCAAGTTTGTTCATCTTCAAAGTTAAATAATAAATAAATAATAATTGTATAGTATTATTATTATGTCTTATTAGTAAGAGTTTTATGCTCCTAGAATTAAATAAATGACAAAATTTGCAGATGTGTATTTAATTTTTTACTTTATAGACTTTCTTGGCATATTTTATTAAAAAAATAATAATTATTATAATTTGTTTTAGGTATGTCATTCAATTGTGCACTACAAAGAATCCTTACTTATTTTAGGTTATTGATAAATCGATATTTGTACATTATATCTCGATTTGAACCCGTCAACATCAGAACCGCCCTTACAACCAAAACTCGTAAAAAAAACAAGGAATTACAACACGTTTACGTCACAATAAATTCACTACTAAAATCATAGAAATTATCTCAACTTGAACCCGTCAGCACCAGAATCGTCCTTACAACTAAAACAAATATTAACGTACATTTACGTCACAATAAATTCACTACTAAAATTGTAGAAATTATCTCGATTTGAACCCGTCAGCACCAAAACCGCCCTTACAACTAAAACACGAAAAAAAAAAATTAAAAAAATATTTCGTTTACGTCACAATAAACTCACTACTAAAATCGTAGAAATTATCTCGAATTTGAACTCATCAGCACCAGAACCGCCCTTACAACTAAAACACGAAAAAAATAATAAAAAAAATAAAATAACGTACATTTACGTCACAATAAATTCACTACTAAAATCGTAGAAATTATCTCGATTTAAAACCGTCAGCACCAGAATCGTCCTTACAATTAGAGTAATACATACAGTCTTACATAAAACAGGGGAAAACAGGGGAAAACAGAGGAAAACAGGGGAAAACAGAGGGAAACAGGGGAATACATAGCTCTAATTATCCACAAGAAAATGAAGATAAAACACGGTTTTTTCGACATCAATTAGCTCGAAAACACACACGTCTCCAATCTCAAGTCCGATATCGATCCAACCGTCATTCAACGCGCATCGTCCATCACTTCTTCGAAACTCAATTTCCCATTGTCTTCCCTTCATCATCACTTTCACTACGTCCCCGGACCGACATCTAAGATGTTGTTCAGCGAACGACTCTGGTATCGTCTGCACCGACACGTAAAAATTAATTATTTTTCTAGTTAAATTAATTAATATTTACGATTTCGTCCAGGACTGTGCACCGGTCCAAGACCAGACCAGACCAGACCAGAATTATTTGTCATTAATAGTTTCGATCAAAAAATTATTGTCTGTCAGACCAGACCAGACCGGACCGGTTAGACTTGATTATGCATAATAAAACATATTTTAAAAAAAATAAATGTAAGGGCAAAAAAATTTCGATTTTTCCGGTCCAAACTGGAATTTCTACGAATCCGATGATTACGAGTAATTAAATTAAATTAAATTAAATTATTTTGTATATGTTATACTCTTTCTGTCTCGTCCATTTGTTTACGAGTATTTTTTTTTTTTTTGAATAGTCGAAGGTAAATAAATGGACGAGATAAAGGGAGTATTATATATGCGGAAATCTCGACATAATAATCTTTGAGAAGAATTAACACAATAAACAAATTAAAGATTTTAAATTAAATTATTTATTTTGTACAATGTTATACTCCATCTGTCTCGTCCATTTGTTTGCGAGTATTTTTTTTTTTTGAATAATTGAAGGTAAATAAATGAACGAGATTACGAGACAGAGGGAGTATTATATATTTATATGTGCGGAAATCTCGACAAAATAATCTTTGACTAGAATTACCACGATAATTTATTTACGTCTTTATATTACTTACCAAGGATGAGCGAGCGAAATTGTGATATTTGATCGTCGTGATGAAGAACGGGTTGTCAAGCACAGAAATTCCGGCATCTTCGAGCACTTCGATTGCTTCGTCTTTGGTACTCAGCCAAGGAACAAACCCTGCATTGCATTCACCATTTTCGACATTTTCTTCGAAAAAAATAATAAATTCATGATCGAAAATAATTTAATCTAATTCAAACCCGAGTTTGAATTTTTAAAAACCGTCTTTTTAAATTACTTTCGACAACGTTCTTTAATTAATATATCGATGATCGAAAATGTTCTTAAATTACTTTCGACAACGTTCTTTAATTAATATATCGATGATCGAAAATGTTCTTAAATTACTTTCGACAACGTCTTAATATGAAACAACGTAAACTATTGACTGAAACAGACCAAAATCGACTGTATGTGTCGCTCGTATTAATCACTTTTACTCGTATCTTATAGAATAAGATCTAATTGAATTGTTATCGAGAATCGAGATTAGTGATAATTAATCAGGTTAATTGTACGATGATTCGTGATTAAAAACGTAAATTTTTGACTGAAACACGTCGAAAATAAAATAAAATTACCAGCGTGAAAACACGCAGATAATATTACGCGTTACTCGTATTATATTTAATGGAATTTAATCATATTGTTATCGAGATTAGTGATAATTATTGGGTTGATCATACGATAATTCGTGATTAAAAATGTAAACTTTTGACTGAAACAGGTTTTAAATAAAAACCGTCTGAAAACATAAACTATTGAATAAAACACGCAGATAATATTAACGCGTTACTCATATCATATTTAATTGATTTTAGTTGTAATAATTGTTATCGAGATTAGTGATAATTATTAATTAGGTTGATCATACAATAATTTGTGATTAAAAACGTAAACTTTTGACTGAAGCAGGTTTAGATAAAAACCGTCTGATCGAAAACATAAACTATTGACTGAAACACGCAGATAATATTAACGCGTTACTCATATCATATTTAATGGATTTTAATTGTAATAATTGTTATCGAGATTAGTGATAATTATTAGGTAGATCATACGATAATTCGTGATTAAAAACGTAAACTTTTGACTGAAACACGTTGAAAAAAAAAATACCAGCGTAAAAACGTAAAATATTGACTGAAACACGTTGAAAAAAAAATTTACCAGCGTAAAAATGTAAACTATTAATTGAAACAGACAAAAACAGACATACTTTCCAACTCTTGGCTAAACATCTGAAATCTCGTAACATCATCGAGTTCACTTGGACCGCCTTCGTCGGTACACTCGTAGGAAATCTCGCAAGCCGTTGTGTCGAAGACATTAACTCGGAAACTCGAGTTTCCGTTGTAGGTGAACAACACGAGCGAACCGTATTCGATGGAAAAACATTTGACGAATTCTTTCCAACCGTCACGGAAGAATAGCTCGTTGTCGTTATCGCCTTTGACGAGTTTTACGAGACGGGTTTCGCCCGTGGGTACGGTTAGGAAGCAGTTTGTTGATAGTTCGTCGATGTATTTTCTCGCAAATGGTTTTGGGATATTCTGTCGAAAAAAAAATTTAATTAATTAAACATCTCGTAAAAACAATCAATTCGAAAAAAAAAAAAAAGATGTTCACGTTCGGAACTTGTAATCGAGAATTCCGAGCAGTCAAAAAATAACTTTGACTGGTTAGATTTTTTAAATACGAGTTTTTTTTTTTTAAAAAAAAAAGTAATTTTTTTTTACAGCGAAGATCATGTAAAAAGGGTCAACTTGGTAAAAAAATCAAGTTAATCAATAATAATACGGAGTAATAATAAGTAATTAAAAATCGGTTTATTTTTTCTGAAAATCCACACTTCAACTTGGTTTAATTAAACATCTCGTAAAGACAATCAATTAAAAAAAACAATGGTCGCATTTAGAACTTGTAATCGAGAATTACGAGCAGTCAAAAAATAACTTCGACTGGTTAGATGTTTTAAATACGAGTTTAAAAAAAAGTAATTTTTTTTACAGCGAAGATCATGTAAAAACAATCAACTTGGTAAAAAAAAACTCGTTTTAATTTTTTTTGATAATCCACTTTTCAAGTCCAAACGACTGCTAATTAAGATAGTTTTCGCACGATACGACATTTTAGCAATATTTTATTAACTTTAAAAAATTAAATAACTAAAATTAAAAATAATTACCAATTTGTTAGAACCAAAGGAAGGGGAGAGCATCAACTTGTAAAAGATTCTTTTTGGAATGCTCATGGTAATAAAATCACTAAAATATTTACCTTTGTGAAAGGTAAATAAATTATGGGATTTTGTTTGGGGTTAAAGGGTAAATTAAATGACTTAAATTAAAGGGTAGTACCCTAAATTAAATGGGTATACATCTACCAAAGTACATAGCCTTTAAGATTGGAAGACACATTTCATTTAAGAAAGTCGAGAGTAGGTCTCTTGGGCGACGGTCCGTAAAATCAGAGGTCTGATTAATCAGATCGTATTTTAAATATTGTAGGTTATATACACGGTTAAATCAGATCGTATTTTAATAATTGTGGGGCATTTTTTTTTTTTAATTTGCGGAATTTAAAACCGTAATATAAGTAGTTAGGACTTATCGATTTCTCGTGACTTTACCAGTTGAGCTAACTGACATCTATCTGTACAAAGCTGGTTATCAGACTCATCTTAATTAAATCTTACTCGTAATACGGACAAGTTGTTAAATATCGTGTGAGATAATACTCAATATTATTCAGGATTCGAAACCGTCAGCATCAAATTATTATTCTAGGACAGGTCTTTATCAATTCAGAAGTATATAACTTCATGATTTTCTTTAAATTGAAAAATATTGAATGAAATAAATTCAAATATTCAAAATATTAAATGTCATCAATTGAAAAATATCGGTACGTTTTATCTTATGTCAGGACTAGGGAAATGATAAATATTGCCCTAAGGATTTAATATTTTACTCGTAATTAATTGTATCATTTTTGTGCAATAATGTTAAGTTGTCATCGATTCTTATATTAGTTTCAAAATATTTTTTTCACGAGCGCACTTAGTGCATTACAATATACAAAAAAAGACGAGGATCGAACCTCTAAAACCTATTGTTCAGGATACATTTGATCTGTCTTAACCACTGCACTAAGACATCTACAATAATTAAACTAAAGACCTTAATTAATCATGATTAGATGAAAGAGCGCACTTGCTTAGTCGCATTACAATAAAATAGACGAGGATCGAACCTCTAAAACCTATTGTTCAGGATACCTCCGATCTGTCTTAACCACTGCATTAAGCTAAGACATTTACGGTAATTAACCTAATAATTAAAGACCTTAATTAATTAATCATGATTAGATGAAAGAGCGCACTTGCTTAGTCGCATTACAATAAAATAAACGAGGATCGAACCTCTAAAACCTATTGTTGAGAATACCTCTGATCTGTCTTAACCACTGCATTAAGCTAAGACATTTACGGTAATTAACCTAATAATTAAAGACCTTAAACAATCATGATTAGATGAAAGAACGTACTTAGACGCATTACAATAAAATAGACGAGGATCGAACCTCTAAAATCTATTGTTCAGGATACCTTCGATCTGTCTTACCTTAACCACTGCACTAAAACATCTACGGTAATTAAACCTAATAATTAAAGACCTTAATTAATTAATTAATTAATCATGATTAGTTGAAACCCTAATCCTATTTTTACCAATAATTTCAAATAAACATTCATCTCCTTCCTTTAATTTGTTGGCATTAAAAAATGAACTCAATCCTCCACCAAGACAATATGATCTATAATTCAAGAAAGCATTCACCTTCCATGCTTCTCCTTTCGAGTTTTCGAGCTAGATCGTTATTTTTCTATTTTGTCTTTTCGGTTCTGAATTGATCTTCGATGAAAAATCCCCAGGAAATCTCTGAATATATATAATCACGAAAATAAATTATTAGACCAATGTATTATCGTATACTAATTATAAAACCGTCTTACGTTAATTAAAGTTAAAGACAAAAGTCTTTTTTTTTTGTTTTTGTATAATTCTGAATTGATCTTCGTTGAAAAATCCCTAAGAAATCTCTGAATATATATATATATATATATATATATATATATATATATATATATATATATATATATAATCACGAAAATAAATTATTAGACCAATGTATTAACGTATACTAATCATAAAACCGTCTTACTTAAAGTTGAAAACAATTTTTTTTTTTTTTTTTGTATAATTCTGAATTGATCTTAGTTGAAAAATCTCTAGGAAATCTCTGAATATATATAAGGATGATTGCGAAAATTAATTAGACCAATGTATTAATGCATACTAATTATAAAGCCCTCTTACATAAAGTTAAAACAAAAAATTTCTTTTTTATATAAAATGGTTTTACACGAGTATTTGACTAAAATGGGTTTTTATTAAAAAAAAAAATTCATACGGTCCCAAAAACAACACAAAAGTAATTTTTATTTTGTCTAAAACGGGTTTTTATCAACCATTTTTTTTGTTACCCGTTTTACATCACGCTCGTGTAAAACAGCTTCACATAAAAGACGATTTTTTCATACAATTCCAATAGAATAAAGACACTTACCATTGAAGATTTCTTTACATTGTATCTTTTCAAGCAAATCTTGAAATCAGGATTTTCTTCAAAGTTATTATTATTATTATTATTATTATTATTATCAATAATTTCATTAGGGACACATTCATTATCCTTTATTTCTTCATTAGGGTTTTCTTCCTTAGGGTTTTGGAAGGCGATTCTTTCACAACCCGTCTTCTCGAAGATCTGTAGGTTAAAACGCATATGTCCGTCATACCGGAAAACTAAGAATTCTTTATCACCCAAGGCATTGTCTTCCATGACTTTAGGCCAACCATCTTCTATATATGTGTGAGTAGAAGTTTTCCTTAAATTAACTTCCCAAAAACCATGAACACTTTTGATTGTTGCTTTTGTTGTTGTTTCTTCCTTATTACACATGTCCTTGGATAAATGCTTCATAAATTGTGGAGGAATCCTCTACATAAATTAATTACTTAAATTAATTAATTAATTAAAATAAAAGTATTATTTCAAAATAACTAGGATAAATTTTGCAATTTTTGTTAAACTAATAGAGACAATATTTTTGTTGAGACATAGTTGATGATTAAAATAATTAATGGGATTAATAAATTAATTAAATTTCATAAATTAAATTTTTGTTTAGACTTAATTCATGATTAAATTAATTAAGGATTAAATAAGTTAAATTCATAAATTAATGATTATTTCATAAATAAATTTCTTGTTTCATAATTCATGAGTAAAAATAATTATGACAATATTTTCAATTAATTTGGCTACTTTTCTTTCTTTCTTTTTTTAAATTATAGATAATTCATGTGTTAATATAGATTATATAAATTATAGATTTCATAAATTTTCTTTTTAAATTTTTTAAAAAAAATTCATAATTCATGTGTTAATATGACTAAAACATTTTTGTAATTACATCCCTAAAATAGTAGATTTTCAACCATATGATAAGTAGTTTTTTTTTCCACTTATCGACAATGCATTCATCTTAATCACTAGACTAATACATAAAAATACATAGTAATAATTCTTCACTAAGTCATTTGTTTACCATTTATATTATTTACAAGATAGTAAAAAAATATTTACCACTTTTTGAGCAAGATGATTGTCAATCACGATTTGGTAAAAGTAGGGCTTCAAATTCTCCATTGAATCTTCAAATCTTCAAACTTTTATTAGTTTTTGAATTTCAAATAATTTTGATTTTTGAGATTTTGTGACCAATCTACTCAATAAATGAATAAAGTTAGTAAATAGTAAATGAAAGTGAATAAGTGATAGTAAGAAAATTAAATGAGTTGGTTGTATCGTAAAACGGTCATATTCGTCTTACCTTCAAAATCGTTGAAATATTATCATCTCGTATAATTAATTAGATGCGACGCGTTTTCATTTACTCCTGAATAACATAAATTCTTTTACGAGACGGTCGTAATTATTTTTTTTAACCTTAATTTTAATAGTTGGTTATAAATTTTTCTCATATGAGAATTAATAACACGCGTGTAAGACCGTCTTTTATAAAACTAATTGCCGAAATAATTTATGTTGACCGTGTTTTTATATAATTGCTCGTAATATAATAACTAATTTTTCGATATTAAATATACCTCACATATATTAAACAAAGGGAAGATCTTTCTGAATCGGGAGGAGTACTTATTTTTCGTACAGAATTGGACTGTCTTACACGAAAATCTATCTCACCCTACAATTTGTGTTTTTTTTGTCAAATTAATTAATCTAATTATTTCTAAATTCGAGTCAGATAAAATCACAAAACCAACGAAAACACCCAAAAATAAAATAAAATATTTTCTTTTAAAAAAAAAGAAAAAATAAAGGAATTCTTATCCTTTCATTTGAATGAACAAATATCCACCATTTCTCTAACATGTTATCCATCCATGTAATACCACCATGTTACACCAGTGTCCGACTCTAGACACTTCAAAAATTCAATAATAATAATAATTCAAAACCCGTTTCTATAATCTCGTCTTTTTCTTCATTGTCTTCAGTTAAATCTCTAGAAAACTCGAAACCCAAAAAAACCCGAAGAATTATACTAATAAAATCGACTTCATTATTATTGGTCTCGTTTCCATTTTTCACCGTCTCTAAATCAAGTAATGGAGCAACAATTACACAATTTTACGAGCTTCCGAATTCTGGTGGTGTTAAGGGTTTGGACCTTCGCCTTGGCGACGGTCCCACACCCATTAACGGTGATCAGGTAATTATTACACTGTACGTCTGTACTCACTAATTTTTCAATGAGACGATATTATAATAAATTTATTTTATATTTAATGTGTAACGTGGACGTGATCATTTAAATTTGTTACGCGTATATTCAGGGCTGTCAAATGAATTTGAAGTACGATTTTAAATTTTAATTTTAGGCTCGAAATTATATGAAAATTCTATTTTTTTTTTTATTAATTAACTCGATTTTTTTATAATCTTTTGAATTTTCAATGAGACGATATTATAATAAATTTATTCTATATTTAATGTGTCTGGTGAGATTAGGGCTCGGTGTTGTTTTTATAATGTGTAACGCGATCATTTAAATTTGTTACGCGTATATTCAGGGCTGACAAATGAATTTGAATTACGATTTTTAAATATTAATTTGAGGCTCGAAATTATATGAAAATTCAATATTTTTTATTTTTTTTAATCTTTTGAATTTGCTGGTCAACGGTTCTATGTAATAAATTAATTAATACGAAATAATTTAATTTATTTTTATTCGAAAGGTGTCAATACATTATTATGGAAGGTTGGCAGCAAAACAAGGTTGGAGGTTCGATTCTACATACGATCACAAAGATTCTACGGGCGAATCAATTCCATTTACCTTTATTCTTGGATCCGATGGAGTAAGTAGTGTATCGATATAATTAACACAAATTAATTAATACGTTTTTTCACGGGTTAAACACTCACAAAGAAAATGTATATAATTGTACAGTAATTATTGTGTAAGACGGTCTGTCGAACAGGTGATTTCAGGTATTGAAGCGACCGTAAAATCGATGAGAGTAGGTGGTATTCGAAGAGTAATTATTCCACCATCACAAGGATATCAAAACACTAACCAAGAGCCTATTCCACCTGATGTACGTTTTTCCATGTCATTTCATTAATAAAAAGTTATACAATTATTATATATAAAAAATATTCAACATTGTGTGTATATATATTTTGAGACACATCGAAGAATTATTAATCATTTCATTGATAAAAAGTCATACGATTATTATATATAAAAAATATTTGCATTGCGTGTTTATATATTTTGAGAAATATCGAAGAATTAATCAGCTTATTATTATTGTCTTTATATTCAGTTTTTCGACATTGTGTGTATATATATGTTTTGAGAAACATCGAAGAACTATTAATTATTTCATTAACAAAAAGTCATACAATTATTATATATATTTAAAGATATTTGGCATTGTGTGTATATATATTTTGAGAAATATCGAAGAATTAATCAGCTTATTATTATTGTCTATATATTCAGTTTTTCGACAGGCAACGGTTGTTCACAACGATATTCAACCCGACCCGTCTAGCTAATGGAGAAGGCTCGACGCTAGGAACGCTCATTTTCGACATCGAACTTGTTAGTGTTAAGCACTAGCTAGTAAGGAAACGAAACTCAATTCAGTTTAGTTCGACTTTATTTATTTAATTATTTTCAACGAAATTAAGGTAATCGATGAATTATACTCTGTATATTACAAGGGTTGTTTGATAAAATCATCGTTTTATTATGATTAAAACGAGTCAGATATTACTATATTTCGAGGCATGCAATCATGCATGTTGGGTTTGTCATGTAATTATATTTCGATAAACTCGTTATATGTTTACGACAGATACATAATTTCGAAACAATATAATTTAAGTCTTTGATGGGCTCAATAAAGCAAGGTTGACCACAATGTAGATATCTAGAAAAAGCCCATCTCATTTGTGCTAGGCCCATTTCTTTGGCCTTTTCTAAGTTTTTTTTTTTTTTTAAACAATATGTAAATTATTAATTAAAAATTATTATTATTATTATTTTTTATTATGAACGGGAAAATTTTATGGATGAATCAAAAAGCAGTTTACAAAAAAATGGGTAGAAAACCGAGATAATATCTAAAATGGGAGATATTATTATTATTATTTTATTTTTTGTTTAAAGTGCGAGTTACACAAATTCTTGTAAATGATGGATTTTTGATAATATTAAATATTTGTTAAAGTCGTGTAAAATCGTTTACAATTCAGTATGTATGTAATATACGTTATCTAAGGTATTGGTATGTAATATGTATAGAAACATCAATCGATCTCACAATATACATAAATAAGATAATTATTCTGTATTTTATTTATTTATTTAATTTACAGTAAATTACTATTGTATGTCTTAACGTGAGACGGTTTCAGAGCAGATATATTCTACAAATACATAGTAGTAGGAGTATTTAGATATAACTATAGATCTTCATGTGATAGAAAGTAAATCAGATTTAGGCCAATAAGAATGTTGAATATAATTAATTATCAAACACCACAACTTGCACATTTCATATAAATTAATTAATTAATTAATTAATTAATTAATTAATTTTAGTAATTAAAAAAGTAGTAGATTTATTCTCCACTAATTATTCTCTGAGCAACTTTTTTTGATCACCCTATGACAATCTCATATAGGCTGGCCATTTCTTTCCCATCTTTTTCATATAATAATTAATACATATTTTTGCCTAATTATTTACTCACAATTCATATTCATAATTATGAATAATAATGCTAATAATTAATTAATTAATTGCTTAATTTTAAAATTGACATCATAAAGTGAGTTATAATTTCGTACTCTTAATTAATTTTCTTCTCGATTATTTATTTATTTACGTTTTATATTCATTATTTATAAGAAATATTTTCATCAAATGTAAAAATAAATGACTGAAACAAAATGAATAATATTAATTAATTATGACGATTACTAGCTAGGGATGTTAGAAGTTGAAGTTGCGATATGATAAACCCTAATAAATTAAATTTGCTTTTGCAATCTGTTTATGTCAATATCAGTATTTACTAAATACAACAAAAATGTACGGAGTATACATCAACCAGGCAATATAATGTCGGATCTAGGATTATTGTTACGTTAGTTATTAGTTCTCTCGAGGATACAATTTTTTTCCTCGCGCTAACATCAGTGTTATTACTAGCTAGCTAAAGTAAAGTGATCGTAATTCGTAATTGTAGTTTAAATCAGGTTATTATTACAGACGTTATACAACTGTTTTTATTTGAATTATCGATAATTCTAAAATAGTACGTACACTGTTATAGACATTATACTTTATACAACGATTTTATTTGAATTAACGATAATTCTATAATTTAAATTAGGTTATTATAAGCGATATATATATATATATATATATATATATATATATATATATATATATATATATATATATATATATAACGGTTTTATTTGAATTATCGATAATTGTAATTGGACATGACAATATATATGTCATTTGCCCCCACGTTAATGGTTGAACCAATTCAACTTAGGATACTCTCGTCGTACTCGATCCCCACCTTTTGGAGTAAAATTATTGCATGAAAAATATATAATTAATCTTTAATTAATTATTTCTATTTATTTGTTAATCATTATTATTATTATTGCATGATTATGTATGCGATCCAAACATTAATTACATACACAGAATTCCTATATTATTGTTAATTACGCATAATTATCTTCTTATCCGATTTAGGGCTAGCACACGTTGGAAAAAACCGTCTAGTAATTTTACGTGTTTAATTTGATAAATGACATATTATGATAACATATAGATTTAAATGTTATTAGTAACATGATGAAATTAAAGATAATTATTTATTTATTTATTTATTTGTACTTGAGAAGAATTAAAAAAAAAAAAAAATCGGCTAATTACCAAATACATATTCTTAAATTTGTTAATAATTTAATTTGATAATCAAACATGTCACTGACTTCTGTTAACCGTATTATGTTAACGTTACCAGTAATTATAAATAAAATTTGTGTGTTGTAAAATGGATGAATATATTTCCTAATACGAAAGCTAAAAGCCTAATATATATGTTAAGAAAAAATTACCCGATTAATACTTCATTAATAATATTGAATCAGAACCGTTAAATCAAAATACAGAAAACAAGAAAATCGAGAGGATCATTTAGCCTTCGAACCGTCCCTATAATTATAGGTCATGGACTCAAAGATAGTCATGTAAAAAATGGAACATAAAATCGACAATAATGCATGAAACAAGCAATAAAGATTAAAGTCATTATCGTATATTTTTCCATTAAAGTAAAAAAAGACAAATGCAATTTGTTATCACTTCACGTCCATAATAAAAATAAAGATTCTCATGCAAGTACGTACGTACGTACGTTACGTAGATTAAATCATGAAAGACGGTCCGATCTCATGCAAGAAACGGTTCATTTCTCGTGAAAATATAAATTCATTTATTGTTGAATAATGAGTAAAAAATTTATACAAATGGATTATTATATATACGGTGCGAAACTATCTTACACAATAAATACTGGTATATATTCATTGATTATTATAATTAATTAAGTTTATAACAATGCATTGTTCCTTTAGTTTTATTTAATATCGTATATATGGTATATTCTCGCGCATGAAACGGTTCACTTTTGTGAAAATATAACATCATGTATTATTGATAACAAGTGATTTTTTTTTATACAAATGTATCTTGTTGTATGGTGTGAGATTATTTTACGTAATAATTATTGTGATAAATAAATAAATTAAATGTAACATGTACGAATGTACGATATTAAATTAAATAAAAGTAAAGGAACAATAATGAATAGTTGTAATCAATGAATGTAATAAAACATAAAAAGTAATTCAATCAATCTATATTTTTGGAAACTTTTTTTTTTAAAAAAAATATTTATATAAAGTTAAAATGTACTATTATGTCTATATATATTGAATAAGGTAATTTTTTTGGATTTAAGCTAAATAAGTTAATTGAGATTATATTGTTTGTCAAAAATTAAAGTTGATGGTGAATAATCATATATCAATAATATATCGATAATATATTATACTCCGTATTAGTAATTAAGTGATGATAGTCGATGTTGAGTACTCGAGTAAGTTTTAATAATCTTAATTAGTTTTTAGTTACTCTCTGCAATACCAATTTTATTCGATTCTGTATTTTCCGTACTTAACTTTCAAATTAATTTTAACTTTGAAATAACTCGACAAAAGTGAGTCACACCGTATATTAAATTTAGAAAACTCGTGATTTAATATTAATTAATATATAATAATTTTCTTACATTTTATTTTAATTATTTTTCTATAAAAATTGTACATTATTAATAGTACATATTAATAATAATTACATTGTACATTTGTACATCAATACATGTTCATAAAGTGAACTAACTTTACAATCAAAATAATAAATTTGCAAGTGACAACCAAATATGAAAAAAAAGGTAAAGTAATAAATTTGTGTGTCCAATGCCAATTAAAAAGGGATTTTTTTTTTCTTAGGTGGTTTTTTCCTTTATTCTTTATCTTTTTAAAAAATAATTATTTATATTTCATTACTTGAAATAAAAATGATAATTAAATTGAAAGAAGGACAAAATCACAAGTAAGGAATATATTCAATCATGTGATTATACAAAATATTTTTAAACAATAAATAGGTAAATAAATAAAAACACTCGAGTTCTTAACTAAAATTATTTTGAAGTACGGAGAAGAATAACTTTGCGAAAGTATACAAGCATAATTTACGGATGTGAATCGTAATACTGTCTTACGATAATGATAAAAAAACACAACAATTAATTTGTAAAATTATATTGTAAATAACTACATGTTCACGTGATAAAATCACTTTATATATTTCGAGTACATTACTATACATAAAATATATGTTTAAAACTTTTTAAAACACGGTAATTAGAAAAATTAATTACTGAGTATATACAAGAAATTTCGCTTTAATTGTGAATTTTCTTGCAAATAAAAAGACACAAAATAACAGTATATATTACTCATAGTCCATGGATTTCCTTTTTATTTCACTTTTCTTCAACTTATATTATTTGAAATTACCATAAAAAAATAGAATAAAATAAAATAAAATTTATAAAAAGAATATTTTTTTTAGTGAATAAAATCAGAATAGAATTAATATTATGTGGTAGAGTATTAATTCCATTTAAGCATGGGATATTGGATACTCATTGACTTATTATTATTTATTTTTTTACGAAAATGATAATATACCATCCTAAGAACAGTATTTCTGTATTTAAATAAATATTTAAATCAAACATTAATGTTTTTAATATACGTATAAATTTGACATATATTTTTAATTTAATTCTTATTTACAATCCTAAAGACTATATTTTACATTAGCTATTTTTTTTAACGAGTTTTATATAGTATTTTACGAAAATGATAATATACAGTTATAAGAGTGGTATTTCTGTATTTAAATAAATGTTTAAATCAAAATATTTTTAATATACGTATAAATTTATCATATATTTTTAATTTAATTCTTATTTACAATCTTAAAGACCGTATTTTACATTAATTTGTTTTAACGATTTATATATATTATTATGATACCGTTTCATGAGAATTTATGATCGTCGATCTCATAATTCAAGAGAATAAAATAAGTGCTTTTCTTTATGATTTGCAGAGAATTTTGCTGACATTTATTCAATCCAATCCAATTTATTTTCTTGAATTCAAAGCTTTATTTATTCTTAAATAATTAAAATAATAATAGAATAAAGATAAGGTTTATAATGATATATATACACTGATTTTTATTCAAAAATGAACAGAAGTGCATGTGATCTGCCCATGTTTCTGCATCTTGTATCATTGTACGTACCATCAAGCCAAAAAATACCGTTTTTTCTAATATTATTTAAAATAAATATCTTCATTTTTCGTATATTATCTAGCGATATATATTCATATGAAAATATATAAATTGAATACCGTATATACTAATACTAGTTGGAAAGTCCGTGCGATGTACGGGCCAATTTTTAGTGACAATGATAATGACACCAAATTAGAGGATTGTATAAATTTGTGAGACTATCCAATAGTAGAAAGTAAGTCGAAGGTAAAAGTATGTCTAATAGTAAAGAAATAATATCCACATACGTGAATGTGTTTTTTGGGAGGTCATATACGCGGTAAACGTCAAATTAAATTATACGCGTGCATTGCATTTAAAACTCGTATGTCTCTCTTTAAAACAATACCCGGTAAATATTTGTGCTGATAGTTGATATCTAAGAACCAATAATGACTTCAATTTGTACAAATACGGAGTATTTTTTATTTGGTCTAACATTTTTACTATATTAACCTCACTTTTTACTTATAACTACAATTATAGAAATGAAAAATATTTAATTTATACATATGACGTTATTCTTTCAATGACAATGACATTTTTGTGTTCTTTCAATGTGAGATAGTTTTTACTTAATTTTATAGTCTTAAAAGCTCTTTAATTTTTCTCGATATTTAAGCACGAATTATATAATGAAAATTTATCGCCCTATTATATAATTTTTCGATGTGAGATAGAGTTTTTTCTAAGACTCTAAAGATGTTTGGTTAATATCTGTTGACGAATGATTACTCTTATTTATAATAAAGAATTTAATTAGTTCATCCTAATTTTTCGATGTGGGATAATTTTACTTAATTTTATGTCTTAAAAGATTAATGATCAAAAGATTTTTTTGTTTATATCTAAGAACGGATGATTATTCTTATTTATAATATATAAATTTATCAACTTAATATAATTTTTGTGAGATGATTTTACTATTTCTATATGTAATAGATTCATTACTTTTTCGAGCAAATAATATGAAATTTTTCGATGTGAGATAGAGTTTTTCTAAAACTCAAAAGATGTTTAATTTATATCAATGAAATTCATGACTTTGTAATAATTTTTCGATTTGAAAATTTTTATTCAAGTTTATAATCTTAAGAGTTTTTTAAGACTCAAAAGTGTGGATAATTTACAGTTTTAAGAACTCTTTTTAATTAAGACTCAAAAGATTTCTGATTGATATGTAAAGACGATGATTACTTTTATTTATGTAATACAATTTCATCACTTTTTTTTGTAATTTTTCGATGTGAAATAATTTTTACTTCAATTTATAGCCTCAAGAGAAATATTATAAGATTCAAAAGATTTTTGATTAATAATTTTTCGATGTGAGTATAATTTTTTGATTAGTAATCAAATGGTACGGAGGGAGTATAATTTTTCGATGTGAGGTTATGTTATTCAAGTTTGTAGTCTTATTAAAATATTTTCTAAAACTCAAAAGTTTTTTTTTTTTTTGATGTGGGATAATTTACTGTCTTAAGAGCTCATTTTAAGACCCAAAGGAACATATGATTACTCTTATTTATAATATAAAATCATCATCTTATTTTAATTGTTTCGATGTGGAATAGTTTTTAGTTTGTAGTCTTATTAAGAGTTTTTCTAAGACTCAAAAGTTTGTTGGTCGATATTCAAAAACAATGATTACTCTTATTTATATTATATATTTCCAAAACCTCTTCATAATTTTTCGATGTGGGATAATTACTTAAGGCTATAATCTTAAGAGTTTTTTATGAATCAAAATATTTTTGGTGGATATCTAAGAACGGATGATTACTCTTATTTATAATATAGAATTTCATCACCTTATTATAATTTGTCGATATGGGATAACTTTAATATTTTTATATGTAATAAATTCATCACTTTTTCAAGCAAATAATATGAAATTTATACTTTAATGAAAGCATTTTCTACCACGAATCTAATTAATTCATTTTTATAATTTTATTTACGATAACTTTTTGTTAAACGAAATTTAAAGATTTTTGGATGAAAATTATAAAACATCACATTAATATAATAGATTAAATATATTATTGTAATAATTGAAAGATTCTCTGTTTGATTTTTATTATTATTAATGATACTTTCCTAAATTGAGTTTTGATGTAACGGGCCAATCACATCGCTCGAAAACTTCCTCCTTTATATATATATTGATTAATTAATTGGTTCATCAATTAATTACATTGTATTAGCTACGTCTACGGACCAAATACGAAAGAGAGTATTATTAAGTTCGAGGAGAGAATAATACAGATTACTGATTTTTTCAGAATCAGAGTTATGATATACATAATAACTGCTCAAATAGCTCGATTATCAGAATTATCCGAAATTATACTGTACTCTCAAACCCTAGTGCAGAAAACCTAAAAGATCGATTAGTTATCTGAATCTCTAATCCAGACTAATTAATATATACTGTCCAATAATATCGAGAACCTCGTGATCTCTGTGATTGTCGTTCAAATCAGCAACAAAACAAATTCAAGTTATAAGTAAACCGAATTTTTACAGTTTTATATATAGTCATTAGTAGTTTAATTTGAACTAGTTGATGTATATTGTTCAATATTATACTTTTAATTATAATTTAAATAGTTATAATTATAATTACAAATTAAATTTTAATTAGGTAGTAATAATTAGGGCACGATGATGTTATCCAAGCTACTTTTAATTAATTTTTTTTATATATAAAAAAGAATCTTCAGAAATTTGCCACTTTCTGCCTCCTTGGAGTTAGACACACCTTGATCATGGGAGCCTATATATATCTATAATCTCTTTATATATTCTCCTCTTTATTTAAAATTAAATTAAATAAATATAATATTATTCCTTTACGTTTACTTTACAATCGTTGTATGATAGGACAGATAGAAAGAATTCAAAGAAGTCGATCTTATAATACTCCGTAAAAAATAAAAAAATATTATTTTACGGAGAAAAAAGTGATCATATACTATTTATTTTAGGTTAAAAATACACTCTGTAATGAAAAATAATTAATTTTAATCATAAAATGATCTTTTTTTCTAAGTTGAAGTATGATGAGCTAGACTGAACGAAAGAAAGTTATTTTATGATAAAAAAAAAGATTAATTTTACGGAAAAAATGATCATTATTTTGGCTGAAAACATTCGTAACAGAAAATAATTACGAGTAATTATTTTTAATGATAAAATAATGAGATTTTCCACGTTCAACTACGATAATTATTCTATTTTAAATTAATCATTTGCTTTTTATTTACTTCCAAATAGATAAAAACAAGGATTTTTCATAGGATTCTAATCTTCCATGATTAAGAGATATTTTCTTAATCACAAGTAGCTACTATATATGTGAGTTGGTGCTATTTAACTAATTATTTGAATATTAGGATATTTCTGTCACTTTTCAGAGGTATTAGACGGTCTCATCTTGTAAAATCGTTCCTTTATATTAAAAAAAGACTTACTTTTTTACAAATAGACTGTATTATATTTGAAATCGTCTTACTCTATAATTTGTGTTCAGAGTATTTAACTGTAAAGAAACATTCTTAGTTGGTTACGAAATTTTATTTTGATTGTCACAATATTAGGTACTCCATATACTATACAAGACATCAATCACGTTTTTCTATTTTTATCGTTTATTTTTATCTGAATTTATATTTTTCTAAAAAAAAAATTAGAATAAATGTAAATATATAGAGTATTCATAATTTTTACGTTTTATTTATTTTGTCACTAATTGAGTATATGGAGTAATAAAGATCATTTTATAAGTTTGACTTTATAAAATGAATAAATAATTTAAAATTTGACAAAATTAGTAGTAAATTAAATATACAATATATTTTAATAGTATTTGAACTACATGGAGGTCATTATAGGTCAACAAAAACACTTAAAAGCATACATTATTAGATACTCATACATGAACAATTTGTATTGGATAGATAATGCAAACCACTCATAGGCCACATTGCCATAACTTAACTATAGAATAAAAAGCTAGCCTAAATGATTAAAAAAAATACAAATTACAGGGTAAGACGGTTTCACGCATACAACAGTCCAGTTCTACAAAAATACAGCTGATTTGTTACTGTTAAATGAGTTACGAAATATATATTTTTACATAAATATATAAACCATTTCATGATGTGAGACCGTCTCTGATTTATCGATTTATGTGCATGATTGATATAGGTAATGTAGCAAAAACAAACAAGCTAATAATTAACCTAACCAACATCATAGCCAATAATATGGGAATGACAGCAAAATTATGAGAGAAAAAAAGTGTACAATCATACAAGTATTATATCCAACTTTTTAGATTGAACTCGAAATAAATAATTTAATCCGTCTTTATGAAATTTCGATTTAATTTACTACAAAAAAAATATTTGTATCAAAAAATTTAAAATAAATAACTTTCATCTGGAATATTAATACATATATATTCTGTATGAATTAATTTGAAAAAAATACATTTGTATTAGAAATTTTGTCATTTGATATAGTTTTTTCGTACCGAATATACAAATTAAATTAAATTAAATTACCAAATAATGATACAAAGTAATAAAATAATAAAAATAATAATAATAATAATAATAATAATGCAAAGCATAAATGCATAATCTATCTGTCTAGGTGTGCCTTTCCTACATGCCATGCGACTATGCATGAGAATTTACATGCAAGTAGGGACAAGTGAATAAATTATTTATTGCAATTTGCGTTTTTAATTAATATTTTTTATTACGATATTTGATTGATTTGAATTTTATTCGTAAGACTTTATATCATACGATTTAACATTTATTGATTTGTATTCATATTGTAGGATTCGATATATACGAGGAGTTACTATTAATTACTGTTTTTATTTAATTTAGACGTGAACATATAGAAGGCCGAAAAAAAAAATTCAAATAAAATTATTCACCTAGTAAACAATTAATAAACATTTAATTTAGTTAATCGTTGTCCTAATAAACATTTTATTTATACAAATTAAATTAAATTTAGTTAATCAAGTTAATTATGATGAGAGATCTCGCATTTTATGGATGCGATTTTAAATTATTATTTTTAATTTGTACCGGTTTTTCAAGAGATTGACTTACTCCTCACTTAATAATAAACATATATTTTTATTTGTGCCTATATTATTTTGAATTCCATGATTTAATATTACAAACTAAGAGTGGTTTAGTTTGTTTAATTCACCAATTAAACTTAATTGAAGTTAACCAATGGGATATCAAGTCATTAATGCATCCTCAAAGGAGACATGTCTAGTAAGAAGGAACCTATCATATACTATGCTTCTATGAGATCACTACTTTTCAACATCAACTTAATATTGTAACAAGAATTATTAAAATAAAACAAATATATAAATGGTTATTATTTGTTTAAAGAATATAGCCAATTAATGTAATTGATAATTAATTAAAGTAAAGACCGTCGAATAAACTTATGGTCGATGCGTAGTTTTAAAAGTTAGTTTGAGCGAGGTCCCCAAATAATAGGAAAAAAAATGATATACTTTATATTTGTAGTTGATTGTATTTGAACTTGACATTCAGCCATCAAATAAAAACAAATTATTGAGTTTGAGCCATCTTCCGAAAAACCCTCAGACTTTATATTAATCCGCATTGTAAATATTAGTATCATTACGAGTTTAATTAAATTTTAGGAATTAAATAGAGTTATATAAATTATTGTAGCTAGTGGACTGAAATTTATATTGTATAATTTTGAGATCGTTTCATATGACTATATGATGAATTACTAATTTTAACAAAGGTATGTATAATTATTTTTTACAATTCTCAAATGCAACATATCACACAATCAACGGTAAAATCGGTCAAATACATAACAAGTCATCACATGATAAGTTGTCTAAAAAATGCTGAATATTTTCTCTATATTAGCACGATATATGTATATTATTTAACCTGGTTTGAAAACAAAATTACGCATATGATTGCGATTAAAAGAACCATGAATATTGTTATTATTAATTTCACCAAATGTATGTATAATTGTGATTATAGATTCACAATTATTCTTTATTTTTTGCAATTCCCAAATGAAACATATCACACTATCTATTTATATATATAATTCTTATTTGTGACGATATTATCCATCATAAACTATAAAATCAGTCAAATATATGTCAAATCACATGATAAGTTGTCTAAAAAATGCTGAATATTTTATCTATATTAACACTATATACATGTATTATTTAACCTGTTTTACGTACGATTTAACATAGATACTCTGTCTTAAGCGAGACTAACCGATAAAGTTATAAAAACAAGAGGACATATCATATCATTTGTCGCACTTTGCAAGCTAAGGTAATACAAGTGGTGATCATTGAAGTGAGGTCCCAAGCAACAAACTTTAAGTTGTCACGTGTCACTTGATCAAGCTATGGCATCAATCATACTATCATGCTTGATGAGTAGATCATACAAGGATGATACTTATCTTTTGGTGTATTTTCTTGAGTACAAACCAACAAATTTCTTATCTCTCAATGGCCTAGTGTGTATCCATGTCATCTAACGGGTTTTGTACGTGTTTAAAAAGAGAATGAGTTAGATTAAATTTGATGGTAAAACGGGTGAAATTAGAGTGAAAATCGTCTGTCTAAAGTTGTTTAGGATAAAGGGATTAACTAAAGAAAAAACGGGTTTTAGAGTTATTGAGGTTGATGGGAATAAGATTAGTGTCGGGTTGAAACAAGGCAGATCGTTGTTTTTGCCAGCAGGATAGTGAGAATTATGAATTGAGCGCCACCCTAGCTAGATGGTGGGCAAAACAGAAAAAGAATTAACCGATGAGAGCAGTTGCAGAAGATTCTCCGAAATTCAGAGAATAGAGGGATAAGTAGGTGTTGTCGATATCCACAAATTGCAGAACAAGTTGTAAGCAGTCGCTAAGCATAGCAATATTGAGGAAACCATGTCTAACGGCCCAAGAAGTGGCCAAGAAAAGTTCATTTGCTTCAGCTTGGAGTTGTTACGAAACCAATCCAACCAAAACCTTAAGGCGATGGTTGAGGCTCGTTTATATTTTATTACGCTCCCTCACTCGCGTGTGTCGAGATTCCACTTGAGAGTTCGAGATATTGGGGGCTGCCAGGGTTCGAACTCGTGACCTTTGGCTCTGATACCATGTTACAGAACTAACCAATCCAACCAAAAACTTAAGGTGATGGTTGATGCTCGTTTATATTCTATTAGGAGTGGCGAGTCAGTTCGAACCTTCAAATTCATTATTCTAGATCGATGTTAAGAGTTCATGTCTTGAAGCACAAAAGAAGAAGGTAAGTCAAGCGGAGGAAAAAATGACCAGCCAGTGAAATATCGAAGAAGAATAATGTAGGGTATGTGGCCAAAGGGGTCTCCTCAAAGTCCTTCTAAGGACCTCCATTGATCATGGATAACTTCCAACTAATAAAATGCCAAGGTAGATTGATTATTGGCCTACATTTTGTTGTCATAAGGAAAACAAAGACTTGAGCTCATATATGTTTGTAAGATGATGTATCATGTATGTAGGGTATGTGCCACTATGAAGGACAATGCCTTGAGGTATAAAGACAATGACCATACTTCAAATGTACATTCTAAAACTAATAATTACATGGGGTGACATTAATAGTAAGTGAGATAATCCTGTTCAGTTCTTTTAAGAATCACTGTTAATCAACAACGGTAACTCTTGACTAATGAAATGACAATTGTAGATTGTTCTTCTAAGCCAAATGTGAAGGATAATGCCCTAAAATATAAAGGCAACGAGGAGCTAGTGACTTGATTAGTGTTGATTATTGGTAGTATTCTAAAACTAATTACTCTAAAACATATCGTTAGGGTGTCAAGTCTCTGCCTAAGTTCTTAGATTGACTCACGGCCTACATTGTGCCTCAAATGAAAACTTGAGCTTATGTTTGCAAGTTTGTAAGACACTTCTACTAACAATGTAGGGTATGTGCCAATATATGAAGGACAATAAGATATAAGAGTAATAACTATACTTGGAATACATATTCTATATCATTAGGGTGTTAGGTCTCCGCCGAAGTTCCTTTATTGCTCACCGATAACTCCCGACTATTGAAACACCAATGTTGATTGATCGATCAATGGCCTACATTGTGCTACAAAAAACAACTTGAGCTTATGTTTACATGTTTGAATTGTAAGATACGTCTACCAATTATAATGTAGGGTACGGTATATATATGCCAATATGAAGGCCAATGCCCTACGATATAAGTGTAATAACCATACTTCAGGTCTCTGCCTAAGTGTCTTTATTGCCCACCGATAACTCCCGACTAATGAATACTAATGTTGATTCACCAATGGCCTACATTGTGCTACAAAAAACAACTTCAGTTTATGTTTACAAGTTTGTAAGATACTTCTACTAACATCTAGGTATGTGCCAATATATGAAGGACAATGCCCTACGATATATGCGTAATAACCAACATGAAACACCCCACATTGATTGAAGATGTCATATTTATGAACTTAAATGATTAGTGCTTAAAGGGATTGAAACTACTACTCATATCAACAAAGTGCATTTTCTTTTATTTCTGGTTATTCATACAAAATAACTTCGCAGTTAAGCGTGCTTGGCTGTGAGTAATCTTAGGATGAGTGACCTCATGGAAAGGTCTTCAGGATGCGCATGAGTAGGGTCAAAATGTGCTGGAAAGGATTCGTGTTGGTCTGTGGGACCAGTACAGAGCCTGATGATAGTTTGGACTGGGGTGTTACACAACATACTCCAGATCTATGCCTAAGTTCCTTTATTGTTCACCGATAACTCCCGACTAATGAATGAAATGCCATTGATTGACCAATGGCCTACTATGTGCTACAAAAAAACAACTTAAGCTTATGTTTACAAGTAATGTGTATTGTGTAAGATACTTCTACTAATAATGTAGGGTATGTGCCACACAAAGTGAAGGACAATGCCCTAAGATGCAAGGGCAATAAGGAGGCTAGCTATCTAGCTAGATAAGTGTAAGTGAGTGACTAAGTGAGTGTATGTATGTATGAGTGAGGTGTTGATTGGTAGGGGATATGAAAAGGAAGTGAAAGGAAAGCTTTTAAGGCAAACCAATCTGGCATTGTAACCTTATTCATGTGCGTTGGGATAAAAAACACACAAAATGTGGGTGTGTGACATTAAAGCCAAAGCAACCCCATCTTGTTAAGCTTACCAAAAACAATTGTTTTCGATCAGTATATCTGTCATAAACTTGTAACCGACATACGGCCACATCTTATTAACAAACATTTAATGTTTTTCGTTATTCTGATTTTGTCTCAATCTGTTCATATATGTGATAGATATATAATCTGTTATAAGTTTGTAACAAAGATGCTCGGATCGCTGTTCTTGTAACAGAAGTATCCGTCATATTGTTATAACGAGTCAAATAATGACCATTTTGATAAAAAATGACAAAGCATCAGTATGATCCATGTGATTTGTTTTTATTTTTTTTTCTATTTAAATGAAAATTATTTGACATATCACATTAATATGACGGATATGACCGTTGCAAACCAGAATTTGGTGACTTATAACTTAAGTAGCCTTTACAAAGGGAAATAAAAGGCATTATTCTTGTTTCTTAAGAGTCACAAAACTTAGTTTTTTTTTTTCCTTACTTCTTACTTAAATGTTTGGTAGTTTATAAAAAAAAAAACTTTTTTTTTTCTTAAGGCGAATTTATAGGTGAAATAATTGAATGTTATAATTTTTAATTAGTATTGTTAGTATTTATAATAATAGAATAACTTCATAATATTTCAAAAGTATTAGCAATATTCTCTAATGATATAGTATTTTCCTAATTTTATTACTATTACTCTTTCCTAGCATAACAGAATAATATTCTCTAATAATATCGTATAATCAGATAAGATGTTTTTTGAAATTTTCTATATGGTGTCCCTGTATTTTTGCATTTTCTACCTAATATCCCTTAACTTTTCGAAACATATATGGTGTCCGGTATCCCTATATTTTTGCTTTTTCTATATGGTGACCATATTCATCATTCATTAATATTACCTATCCTATTCAGTTTGTTATAAATTTAATACATTGTCAATTTCAATCTTATTACCATTAAATTGTGATCATGTGGTAACATAGGAGTCATTCATTTCATAGTACTTCTAAATAAATATGCAAATTGCATAATATGTATACCTTTCAATTTTAACTTGCTTAATTATTATCACGTCACGATGCATGCACATATTACCAGGTTTTATCGCAGTTATTAAAAAATTTAATTTGTAAGATTATACAAAACGGTAATTGTGAATCGTGACCGAAGACTCAACCACTACACCACCAAATAAATACTCCATATATAACAAAAAATATTATATAAATATTCATCATCGTTCGAATTTTACGATTTTCACTTAAAAACACACACAAATAAAGCTTTATTTGTTTTGAATAAGAGTAGGTATAACAACATAAATTTCATTTAGTATCTTTATTTAATAATTCAATTAATCCATTACAATTTTTTTTATTTTTTTTTTGAAAATCCTTATTTCGTAAATTTAATTTAATTCCTTTATTTATTTAAATGGGTACCATTTTGTAAATATTCATCGTTCAAATTTTACGAATTTCACTTAAAAAAACACACAAATAAAACTTTATTTGTTTTGAATAAGAGTAGGTATATATAATATAACATAAATTTCATTTAGTATCTTTATTTAATAATTCAATTAATCCATTACAATTTTTTTTATATATTTTTTTTTGAAAATCCATATTTTATAAAATTTATTTAATTCCTTTATTTATTTAAATGGGCTACCATGCAATTACTTCTTCTAGCAATAAGACCACACATCAGCCATTATCATTTCCCTGCTGTAGAGAGAGAAATAAGCTGCAAAGTCTAGAGAGAGAGAGAATCTGAAGGTTTTTGCCAGCTGTGCACTTCAAGGATTAAAGCTTTTTTTTCTGCTTAAAAGCTGTCCATTTTTTTTTGTTTTTCTCGATACTCTATGGAGAAACCGTCTCTTAAAATATTAAAAAAATTAATATCAAAAGAAAAAAAAATTAATTATAAATTTTTTTCATTACGTGAGATACCGCTAATTAACGTTATTGAGATACCGTCTGTTATAATTTTTTTTTGTTAATTAATACTCTAATATGCCATTGAATAGTATTGAAATTCAGCATCATTGTATTTAAATACTCTATATTAATCTTAAGATATTTTAAAAGGTAATTTAAATTACTTGTAAATGTTATATGGAAATGATCATTAAAAAAATTACTCGTACGTAATTCAGTATCTCATTCTAAAAATTAACGTCATTATTCATTCGTATTATCATTACTAATTTTATAAGATGTATATTTGCTCAAAACTAAACTAATTACATCGAGTAATTAGTTTAGGTTCGTCCGAATGCACAAGATTTTTATACGTAGTATATATAATTATTTTTACGTTTTAGGTAAGATTCTTATCCATGATTATGAACCGAGTTGATAAGCATTATAATCCTAGATAATCCATTAACATTTTGTGGTTTTAGAATTTTTTTTATCGAAAGCGATTATTCAATTAGTATATAAAAGATTTTTTAATAACATTTTTAAAAGATTTTTCGAACATATATATCCACTTGACACACGTTAACATGTTAATTAAATAAAAATTCACGAGAGACACATAACACACGTTTGAAAAAACCGTAATTTTTACTCTCGTTCCATTTGATTGTTTGCATTTGTTTTTTCACCCTTGTCAATGCATGTTTTTTTGTCTATTTCTTCAGTTACATATTTCTAAAAATTATAAAAATTTGATATTTATAACCGTACTCGATTAAACAATTTAAACAATATCTCACATTACTATATTTTATCTTATACTCCGTATATTAGGAATTACATCGACGATTTCACCCACCCAATAATAACACAAATTCTTAGGAGAGCCCACTCTTCAGTACCACTTTATGTCCTATTCGTATCCTTAAATGACAATTTTGTTTTGTACCTGTTTTTATAAGAAGCGTACCCTCTTTATATATATTTGTGTACTCTTTTATATTAATCGTACCTACTTCTATTAGGTTTGGTACCACTGTTACTTCTATTTGTACTTAGTCTCTCAGTAAAGTTAATGAGAGACCGTCTTTCAGGAGACCTACTCCAATAATAAATGCAAACAATCAAATAAAACGGGTAATAATTTCTAATTCTCTTCCTTATTAACACTCCCCCTCATCTCCCTAAAATCTAATCTATTCCTCACCCTCTTCCCTTTCTCTCTCTACATATTCTCCTTCAAATATATAAAATCTCCCATTTTCACTTTGATTTCATACCATTTCTCTCACACACACAAATGTCTCATTTCTAGTGAGATCAACCATAATTTTTTTTCTTCTTTTCTTTTGATTGATTGATTTAATCAAATCAATCAACATTTTTTTTCACAAAACAATGTCTACTTCTTCCTCTTCATCTTACTCTTCCACTTCTTCTTCTTCCCCTTCTCATCTCCCTTCTTTAGACAAGAAGCATTGGTGGTTGAGCACCAAAAAGGTCCAATTTTTTCTCCATTTTACTCTCTCCGTTTCATTTGATTGTTTGCGTTTGCTTTTTCACACTTGCCAATACACGTTTTATTTTGTCTACATCTTCAGTTACGTATTTCAAAAAATTATAAAAATTTGATGTTTATAATGTAACAATTTCACTTGCTAATAGTGCCCAAAAACCAAATGCAAACAATCAAATGGAACGGAGTAAATACCACCTATTTCTTCATTTGGGTACCTCTAATTTTGCATTTTCTATAATGGGTTTCCTTCAAAATCAAGTTTTTTTCAATTGATTTGATTGAATTTATTAAATTTATCAAATTTATTTGATTTTCAAATTCAATTTTTGATCTAATTTTTCCTCGAAAGATTCAATTTTTCTTTAATGGGTATCTATTAATTTGTCATATCATTAATGGGTAATCATCAAAATTTGAAATTTTTGATTAAATCGATAATGGGTCACAAATCATGAACAATTATTACTCTGTTTTTGATTTTTTTTTTTTGTGAAATTTTAATTAATGGTTAATTGATTATTACAGATGGTGGACAAATACGTAAGAGAAGCAAGAGCAATGATCTCAACTCGGGATCAAAGCGAGATCAACTCAGCACTGAGTCTACTCGACTCAGCACTGAGTCTCTCACCGCGTCACGAACTCGCTCTCGAACTCAAAGCTCGTTCTCTCCTCTGCCTTCGTAGATACAAGCAAGTGGCAGACATGTTGCAAGATTACATCCCGAGTTACAAAATGGCTTACTCGGATGACTCGTGTCACTCGTCCGGGTCATCCTCTGACAACTCGGTACATAACTCGTCCTCCAAGGAACGAGTCAAGCTGTTGGGATCGCCTTCGCAGTGTAATAGTAACTCGGTTAACTCGGAGGTTGACTCGCCGAGGTGTGATTATCCTTCTGTGAGGTGTTTCTCGATTTCTGATTTGAAGAAGAAAGTGATCTCTGGTTTTTTCAAGAACTTTGATAAAGATGGCCAATGGAGGTAGTAATTTCATTTCATTTCATCTTTAATCTTAAAATACGATTTCTAATGACTTTACTACCTAAACTAGTTGACGGTTTTTAATTAAGCTTTATTATTGATTAAAAATTACTAATTAATTAATCAATTAAAAGTAATGTTTTTTGTGTATAATGTAGCTAATAGGTGTTAATTAGGAATATCGTGATCACTTTACTAGCTAAACTAGTTGACGGTTTTAATTAAGCTTTATTATTGATTAAAATTTACTAATTAATTAATTAATTAATTAAAAGTAGAGTAGGTCTCCTGAGAGACGGTCTCTCATTAACTTTATTGAGAAACTAAGTACAAATGGAAGTAACAGTGGTAGCAAACCTAATAGAAGTAGGTACGATTAACGTAAAAGAGTATACAAATATAAAGAGGGTACGCTTGTTATAGAAACATGTACAAAACAAAGTTGTCATTTAAGGGTACGAATATGACATAGAGTGGTACTGAAGAGTAGTCTCTCAATAAGTTATTGAGAGACCGTCTTTCCCAAGAATTTGTGTTAAAAGTAATGATTTTGTGTATAATGTAGCTAAATAGGTGTTAATTAGGATTATCGTGATCACTTTACTAACTAAACTAGTTGACGGTTTTAATTAAGATTTATTTTTGATTAAAAATCACAAATTAATTAATCAATTAGGAGTAATGTTTTTGGGTATAAATGTAGCTAAATAGCTAATAGGTGTTAATTAGGATTATCGTGATAACTTTACTAGCTAAATTAGTTGACGGGTTTTACTTATAATAATTTTTTAATTCCATTTTGTCATGTTTTATTGCAAAATTCAAAGCTTTATTGTTAAATGTTAAAAAAAATACTAATTAATTAATTAATCAATTATGATATAAATTTTCATAATAACTTTACGAGCTAAACTAATTGACGAGTTTTGGTTTGTACAAACTTTTGAAGTTTTTGATTCCGTATGTCTTGTTTTTTTTCCAAAGTTCAAAGCTTTAGTGTTAATCAAAATTTAATTAATTATTTAATTATTAGTTAATTAATTAATTAAATTAATTAATTAATTCATTAATGTGATGTTTAATTTGCTTTAACCGAAAGGAAGCATGATCTTGTGCATTACGCTAAATAAATCTTGTCCAATTGTCCACCACTTGTGTTTTTATTATAAAAATATTCTCTTTGATTTTCTACAATACAAAAAAAAAAAAAAAATCATGTTAATATTCTCTTTGATTTTCCAAAAAAAAAAATAATATGTCGAAAATTTCGTCAATTACTAAATATAATACCGATATTATTCCGTATGTTTTTATTGAATTGGTGCTCGAGAATTGTTTCCTGAAATTCCGATTTCGTGTTGAAGTACTAATGGAGTAGTTGGTGTAATTATAAGCTTATGACTTTTGATTAATTATTAATTAATTAATTAATTAGTTGAGTTTTACAAATAATTCAACTAATATTAAAAGGGTTTGGTCAAATAGTTAGGTAATTAATTAATTAAATGTTTTAACAAAAACTACGCGTTTTTAGTGTAAATTTTAATTGTCAAACTGTCGATGTGGGACAACTGGCTGTTACATTAATTAGAGTAACAAATTTTTAGTATTTGCATTGATTATTGTCATGAATTATTTTGATTTATATATTTATATATTGGGTTGGTATTACCTAATTTGTTGTGAGACGGTTTTACAATACGGCCTGAATTATAACACAGTTTCCTTTATCCCACTTTTATACTTTCAGTAATTATTGTGTATAACCGTTGTACCATGCGACAATAGTAAAAATTTGTAATTTATGGTAAAAAGTGTTCATTTTAAGATAGTTAGTTAACGCCTTCGTATCAAAACTGGTCACTATTTAATCTAACGTGGCCACTAAATAACCTAAAGTGATAACATTTTACTATAAATTCATAGTTTTAAGGTCTGTCGTACGGTATAACGGTTATATACTATAATTTGTAACTTTCCTATCACATCTCGTGTCGAGTTATTATTAATTAAGGGTACGGGACACGAGATATGACATAAAAGTGGGAGAAAGAATCTTAATTGCTTACCCTAATTGTGGAAAGTTTGGTAAGTTGTTGCAAAGAAGATGATTAATGAATGTGATTTGGTGTGATATTTTTAGGTATTTGGTGTTAGGTCAAGCTTGTTGCCATCTAGGGTTGATGGAGGATGCAATGGTGCTTTTACAACATGGGAAACGGTTAGCGTCGGCCGCCTTTCGTCGAGAAAGTATATGTTGGTCGGACGATAGCTTCTCGTTCGCAATCGACTCCGACCCGACTTCGACTTCGTCGGAGTCGCTCGTGAATCACCACCAACCGTTGACCGAGGCCGAGTCGATTTCCCACTTGATAGCTCACATTAAGCTCCTTCTTCGCCGTCGTGGGGCCGCGTTGGCGGCGTTGGACGCGGGTTTATACTCCGAGTCGGTCCGTCATTTTTCGAAGATTTTGGAGGGTCGTCGGGCGGCCCCGCAGGCGTTCTTGGCCGAGTGTTATCTTCATCGATCGGTTGCGTACAAGTCCGGCGGACGGATTGCGGAGTCGATAGCGGATTTGAATCGGACCTTGGCTCTAGACCCGAACTCGACCGCTGCGTTGGAGTCTCGGGCGGGTTTGTTTGAGTTGATCGGGTGTATAACCGATGCGGTTCACGACCTTGAGCATGTGAAATTGTTGTATAATTCGATTTTACGAGACCGGAAACCGCCCGGTCCCGCGTGGAAGCCGAGGTCGGTTCCGTATAGGGAGATACCCGGTAGGCTTGTTACTTTGGGTTCGAAGATGAGCGAAATGAAGCAAAGGATCGCGATGGGTGAGACGGGGAAAAACGTCGATTACTATGCTTTGATTGGGCTACGAAGGGGTTGTTCGAGGTCGGAGTTGGACCGGGCTCATTTGCTTTTGGTATTGAAACATAAACCGGAAAAGTCGATCGGTTTTTTGGACCGATGTGAATTTGCCGATGAAAACGATTATGATTCGGCCAAGGATCGGGCTAGGATGTCGGCCGTTTTGCTATATAGGCTTATACAAAAAGGCTACACGAGTTTATTGGCCTTGATCGCCCAAGACGAGGCGGCCGAGAAGGAGCGCAAGAAGGCCGAGTTAGTCCTACACGAGACCCAACAACAACAAAGAGCTCAAACCAAGGAAGTCGTTCGCAAGCCAATTCCCGTGCCTAAACCCAATGTTGGTCGGTCCGATGAACGAAAAAGGCTCGACAATCAAGGCAACAACAACAAGAGCAACAATGACGATAATAATAACACGGGATCATTCCCGTTCCAAGGAGTATTTTGCCGGGATTTGGCCGTTGTCGGAAGCTTGCTCTCCCAAGCCGGGTTTAACCGGCCGATTTCAGTCAAATTCGAAGCATTAAGTTGCTAATAAGTCGGGTTTGGTGCAAACACGAAGACGGTATCGGAAAATAAATATAATTATTGCCTTATTGGGGATATGTCAAGAAAATTAAATGGTTTTGGTATTAAAATTAATAAATATTATTGGGTAAAATCATAAATTTGTAGAGGTTGCAAGGTTGATTAGTTGGGATTATAATGTGATTAATTTTGGACTTAATTTAATTTCATTGTACATAAAAAAAATGAGGATAATATGAATTTTGGAGATAATTGAATTTTGGTACTATTTCTTTATTTTATTTTTAATGTTTATTTAGTGCACATATATTAAATTGTTTTAATAAATTTTATAATTTCTTTTCACCATAATAGTAATTATTAATGTAATTAGTACATTTTTCATAATTTTGTTTATCCAATCTCTTAGTTAACTCTTACATTTTGTGGTCCAATTTTGTACCTCTATTTATATCTTATCGAAAGTACAACTCATGTCGATCAAACTCGTATTTGTAACTTGTGGACGTCACGACACGATTTTAATGTTAATTCGATCAAATATCCGTAAAATGATCAAGTTAAATCAATTGCGAGAAATTAAGCAAAATGATCAAATAAAATATTATTCGTACTAATAATTATCATCATTTTTTAGGGTAAAATCATAACTTTTTTCGAATTAAATGTCATTTAATGTCTTTCTATTAAGATGAGTAGTATCAAAAAACTTTTACATTAAACTTTACCATGAAACTAGACAAATTTCATTTATGTCAACTAACTTTTTTTTGTAGGTAAGCTTTGGATTATTTCATTTAATTTTTCGATAATATTATTAAATACAAATTTTAGAATCGTAAATAAGAATCAATTTTTTTTTAAAATGGAATTGAAGTAGAAATATATGACAAATTTACCTGTATATTGATGTTATTAATATCTAATTTAAACTTTAATATTTTTCGAAACCTTACGTCTGTATGGATTATTTTTTAAAAAAGAAAACAATTTTTTCTATTGAATTTTGATGAGTAATATTATTATAAGTAATAATTGAGGATTATTATTAGATTGGAATATAATTTTTTTAAATGAAATAATTGAATGATTTAATTTAAATAATTTATTACAAAAAAGAGTAAAAATTCACTGTTTTTGTAATCATTTTTCTAATTTTTTAAAGAACAAACAGTAATTTTTTCTATTGAATTTTGATGAGTAATATTATCATAATTTATAAGTAATAATTGAGGATTATTATTAGATTGGAATATAATTTTTTTTAATGAAATAATTGAATGATTTAATTTAATTTATTTATTAAAAAAAAAAAAAAGACTAAAAGTTCACTGTTTTTTGTAATCATTTTTCTATTTTTTTAAAGAACAAACAGTAATATTTTCTATTGAATTTTAGTGGGTAATAGTAGTAAGTAATAATGGATGATTATTATTGGATAGTAATATAATACTCTCTCTTTACATTTATTTTTTAGACACTATTCATATCTGAATAAAATCGTCAATATAACTTCTACTAATATATATAAGATAAAATATAGTCACGTGACATCTAATTTAAATCGTCTAATCGAATACGTTATACATATCAAATTTTTATAATTTTTAAAAATACTTAACTAAATATATAGACAAAAGAAAAACGTTCATTGACAAGTATTAAAAAATAAACGTAAAGAATCAAATGAATCGGACGGGATAGTAAATAATAATGGATGATTTTTATTATTGGATAGGAATATAATATTTTTTTAATGAAATAATTGAATGATTTAATTTTTTAAAAAAATTAATTTTTTTTTTTTTTTAAAAAAAAAAAGTAAAAGAATGTCACTGTTTTTGCAAGGTTACTTGAAAGAGAAAGGTGGTGCAGGTGTAGGCTGGCTTGATAACAACAAAGGATGGGTCTAATCACTCTCTCATTTGCAGCTAATAAAAGCTGTACTTGGACTTTCTTCTATTCATCACTCATTATTACTCCCTCCGTTCAAGTCCAAGTTTCCCTTTTGTTTTTTCACGTTTGCCAACGCACATTTTGCATCGTTAATATCTTTCGTAACATATTAGTAAAAATTATGGAAATTGGATATTAATAATCCATTTTTAAAGACGAATCAAACAAGATCCAACATGCATATATTTTCTCTAATAGATTGTCGTGAATATCGAAAGTTATCCGTGATTGCAAATAGTGTCAAGACAAGGAAGGGGAAGGTTGGAATTGAACGGAGAGAGTATTATTTACTTCTCCACATGCCAAAAAAAACTCGATACTGATTCGTATAACCCGACTCATATTTATGTACTTCAGTTACGAGTATTTCTCGTTTAAACCCAATTACTACGATATAGTAAAAGGAGTAAATTAATCGAAACGAGTCTGAAATCGAAGGATATGTTAAACCCTAATGACATGGCCGGGTTGGCTGATCTGATCCAAAAACACGATCTTTTCGAGTTCAAGGGACTAATTAATGACGGGTTAGATCAAGTGATAATTGTTGTGTTAACCTAACGAACGAAAGGTCGATCTCGTGTACGTGTATGAGTAGCTCGGCTGATACAACAATGTTGAAACTCATCGTAAGATCGAGTGAACTACGTTTATTTGAAGTTGTCGATGTTGTTGTTGTTGCTAACAAAGCACTCGATTTTGAAATAACCAGAGTTAAGGTAGTCAGATCAGATTCAAACACGATCTGAAATCTTGAACGACCCTTCTTGTTAGATTGTTTGGCTCAAGTACTACGTTTTGAAACTGTCGACGTTATTTCTGTTGCTGAAAGCATCAGAATTAAGGTAGTCAGATTCAAATACGACCTAAAATCCTGAATGACGACCCTCCTCGTTTGATATGATGTGTTAACGTGTATGTACTTTAACGACGACTAAATAGTCTAATAGTACGGTTTACATTATGTTTTTAGGTTAATCGTTTAAGTTACGACAAACTGAGGACGAAACCCGAACCACCTTAATAAAAACACCAACTTTTTCATTAAAGGTGATTTTGAAAAAAAAAAAAAAAAAAAAAAAAAATACTCATATACGTACAAATGTACAATATCAAATGGTCAACACAAATGATAATATAGGTATTGAGTATTGACTTATTTAGTCAAAGTTGGACCCAAATAATTTATTACTACGGCTTAATTCAATTATTATTATTATTATTATTATTATTATTATTATTATTATTATTAATGTTATTATTATTTTTATTTTTATTTTATAAAACGGAACTTGTTATTATTATTATTATTATTATTATTATTATTATTATTATTATTACTTTGTATTATTTTTTTATTTTTATTTTAAATGCAAAGATATTAAAAAGTTTAGACATGTATAAAGTATTAGCATATAATGATGGTCATAATTTTTTTTTTATGCAAATGTACTATTTGATTTAGTCCGGATTTGAGAGTCTCGAGTATAGCAGTATGTTTCTCTCTGTCTCATGAGTTTTAACATTGAATATATAATGACGAAATTCCTGGCAAAACTCGAACTTATCGGATGTAAAGTTCACTAGTATATATATTTTGATGTTTTTCTTTGCCAACTGGAAAATGAGACCTTTGGCTTTCTAATTTAGTCCGGACTCGAGAGTCTCGAATATATATAACAATATGTTTCTCCCTCACGAGTTTTAATTACATTGACCTACAAAATACCTGATAAAACACGAAATTTTGAGAAGTAAACCCATTAGTAATTTGATGTTTTATTAGGAATATTATCTTTCCTAATCTATAATATTTTATACTGATATAACTAGTTACCAGTTGATCTAAATGCTCATTAACGAGAGGTTTACCTATTACTCTACTATACATAAATTCTGGTTTAATTTGTAACAAGCATATCCGTCACAAACTCGTGACATATGGAATAAAGATCTATCTGCATAGATCAAGACAAACCGTTAACTATCCCCTATACATTATGATTTTGCCTGATCTATCCACATGACCGATATACTTAACCAATCACTGATTTGTAAGGAATATACCCGTTATGAGAATAAATTAAGTCCTTGGATTCCTCCTATTATTATTATTATTAATATTATTATTACTATTATTTATTTTTTTAATGAAGTGAGTGTTGTTTTTCTTGAAGAACTCATCATGATGAAGTGCATGAACTAGTTTGAGATAAAATGATGGCATGTTTAAGTATTTTTGCTAAACTCAAGATATTACTTAGATTGTTAGGATAGTGTGTACTCAATTGTTTTGTGCTCATTATGGTCCTTTGTAGAATTATTATAGTGGTCCTTTAGATTCTCACATGTATACCATGACTTTTTTATTCTTTTACATTATGGGCATCCCATTTATTTATGCTCAAAAAGTCTTGAAAACTTTAGAGAATTAATTTATTAATATAATAAAATTTTAAATGAAAAATGGTTGCATTAAAATACATATTACATTTACAAATATTAATGTTTGCCTTAAAGAGAAACAAAATGTAAGGAAACATAATACGAGTAGATATATAAAAGTCGATATTTATAAAATTATACTTATGTTTACCCGTATGTATTATTATTTAAATGTCTTTCTTCGTATTATTTGAGTTAAAATTGTACTTTGAATTAGTTTTGTGCTACATTTGGTTTATAATATAAGTTTTAGTTATTTAGTAACAACATACTCGAGTTAAGATCGGAAGATTGCAAAAATAATTTATTTGTATACAATTTTTATGGCTGTTTTAAGGAAAATGACATAATTATATGATCAATAGCTTCATAAAAGAAAAATAAAATAATCATAATTAGTTTGTGAAAAACGAGGATAATACACTTCAATTTGAGACGTTTTTGACCAAAAATAGTTTATCGTGTAAAGACACCATCAAATGTTCTCTGTTGGAACTAAAATTTTGTGTGGACGTAATATATGGCTTAGTTAACACACCGTAACATTTTCGGGCGATAGTGCCCCAAATTTGCGAAAAAACGTGGATAATACACTTCAATTTGAGGCGTTTTCGACCGATATTAGTTTATCGCCTAAAGACACCATCAAATGTTCTTTGTTGGAGCTAAAATTTTGTTTGGACGTAATATATGGCCTAGGTAACTACCCGTAAAATTTTCTACCATATTTTTTTTTGACTCAAAATTATCAAAAAATGTGGATAATACACTTCAATTTGAGGCATTTTCGACCGATATTAGCTTATCGCGTAAAGATACCATTAAATGTTCTCTGTTGGAGCTAAAATTTTATATGGACATAATTGTGGACATGACATAGGTCCACCCCGACGCGGCCACGCGCGGGTTTGGGGAGGCGAATGAATCTCCATATGAGATGGTCAAATTGAAATTTAAATCGAAGTAGGAGTCGCCACCGAACTTTGTGGGAGTTCGGGCCCGTTCGAACCCACTCTATGTCGTAGTGGGTCGTGTACAAAATACGACCCATTTCCGATGTCAGAGTTTATTGGGTTCGTCCCTTTGCATTATGATACCGATACCGACATTATCGGATATCGTGTATTGAATGACTCTCGTTGCCAATGGATTCGGACATCCGGAAACCATGGTTCTGAGTAAGGGGTGAGGGTACGTGTTGGGAAGTTCACTAAGAACACCCAACCCCGCCCGCACTTAGCGGCCTTTACTAAGATATCGTTCGTTTTTGGTGTACACGCGTTAGTTCGACGGTTGAATGATATGCAAACATTATTTTCCCTAAGCATGTGAGAAAAATTAAATGGGTTGCTAAGTCGTTTAATGCATCTTAAACTAATAACGTCAAAGTTATATTTAGCATGTGAAATTCGTTTTAGTCTAATAAAACAAAGGGTTATTTAACAACAATAATATCAACTATAGGGCGTCTTCCCAAAGTAATACCAATTTCAATAAATCCAAGAATAATACGTATTATTGGAGTAGTTAAACAAGAGTAGTATAAGTGACTTTATAACCTGCTACATCAGGTCACCTAATTAATATTTAACCTGCTACTTATCCTCCATCCTCCTCCTTAGACGACAGATAACGGGTGAACTGTGTCGGGTCAGCTTCGGGTCAGATCACTTTCGGGTTATAATAATCGGGTTGACTTCGGGTCGGGTCGGATAATTTCGGGTTCGGGTCATTCTCGGTTTTGCTATTTTCAACCTTTTTAGGGATATCGACTAGTTTTCTATAATAATAGTCAGGTTAGTTTCGGGTTAGCTCGGGTCAAAATCATGCTTCGGTTCGGGTGTCGGGTCGGTTTCAGTTTCGCTTATTCGGGTCGGGTCAGTTTTCTCAAGTCTACTCCTCCTTACTCTTCTCCTTCATCCTCTCTCTCCATTACCCTTCATCCTTCTTCCGTTTTTTTTCTATAAGTTTCGTTTAGATTAACGTGTTGATTTTGGTGTAGGATTGTATTGTTAGTCAGATTTGGTGAGGTTGAAGGAAGAGGAAAACCGAAGACGTTAATGACGTTTAATGTCTCGTATATTGAGTAAGTGGAAAGAGTGAACATTAAACAAATTAAAGGCGAAAAAGCAAGGTGAACGAGCTCTATCGTTAACGGGTCATCTATACTACTCTGATTTAATTACTCCAAAAATATGTATTATTCTCAGATTTATTAAAATTGGAATTATTTTCGGAAGACGCTCTATAGTTGGTATTATTGCCGTTAAATAAAATTAAAGGTGAAAAAGGAAGGTAGAAGGGTTCTACAGGTAACCGGTCACCCATACTACTCTCGTTTAACTACTTCAATAATACGTATTATTCTCAGATTTATTAAAATTGATATTATTTTTGGAAGACGCCCTATAGTTGGTATTATTGTTGTTAAATAACCCTTAAACAAAAGATGAAAAATAAATCGCTGCAAACACGAGCAAACAAGTTAGTAACGGTTCATAAATCGAATAAAGATGTAAATACAATAGTATGCATGATTTTGAAAAAGGTTTATGACACATGATGGATTAACACGTGTTGACCGAGGTCGAAAAAGTATTTATCGAAATCTGAAAATATGTCGCGAAAATCGCTGTTTTATGTAAGGAACGAAAAGAATAGAAAACGAGCAAAACAAAAAAAAAAGGGGTTGATTTTCCAGGCTCTCGCGCGAGTCGCCTGGGAGGGGGCGCGACTCGCGCGGAAGTCTGCCCCGGATTTTGGGTCTAGCGAATGGAAATGGAGAGCCAGCAAAAAGCCTGTCCACTGAGCAAAAATCCTTAGAGAAGAAGGATTCTCAAAATTCTTCGAAAATCGTTAATTTTTATAAATCGCGTACAAATATGGATTAATTTATACTCGATTTATATTTTCGATATTCGTCATATCCGATATTCGATTATGAAATCGATATCAAATAGTCGGAATGATTTTTAGAAAAAGTTTTGTAAAGTTTGTTTTGAAAAGAGTTTGAACGAAAAGAAAAAAAAAGTTAATTCTCTCCGCGTAAAAATCGTCGAATTTTGTTTAAAAAGATGTAACGATTTTTTAGCATTAACGAGATTTAATTTAGTTCTTGTTAGATACGATATTCGATTAGAAAATCGATATCGTATTTTAAGAACGTTTGTTTTATGAAAATATTTTTTGTAATATCGTTAATAAATTAAAAAAATGCGACAACGACCCATAAAAAAAAAGACCGACGACACGACACAAAAACGAGAAAAAACGTGAAAAAGGAAGAATCGGGTTTGATTTTACACCCTCAATCTACATGCTTTGTTTTCTCGGAAAAGAGCTCTCGTCGGAAAGTGGCTTAGGCACGGGAGCGTCGAGACGATGTGGATGAGTTTAGGATGGTGTATTTTGGACGTGTAAAGCGACGGGTGGTGACTGGTTTTGGGGACGGATTCGTCGGGTTGTTTTTGTCGGTATTTCGATGCTATTTTTGGATGTATGTCGTAGATGAGTAACGTGTATAATTGATGTCTAATTGCTTGATAATTGATGATTGATGTCTATATTTTGTGTGACAGGAGGGTCCTATTTATAGGTGAAGTCCTTGATAGGAGCTAGGAGAAGTATTCTTGTTTAGGTGACAAGAAAACACCGGTTTGGATAGGAAACGTAGAAGTTTGAAAAGAACGAGGATTCCGTTTCTTGGTGAGGAAGCCATGTACCTCGGCTGAAATAGGGCTGTTTTGGCCGAGTGTTTGATGCTCGGTCGGTAAATTGATTTGGTTTTCGGATAGAATTCCTACTTGAGATCGAATTCTATCCTTAAACGGATTTGTTTAATATTGATCGTAGCTGATTTTTGTAGTGTTTGAGTTCAAATCGAACGTGTGAGGTGTCATGGCTGGTCCGTGTGTCTCGAAAAAATATCTTTGACCGGGTTTGACCCGGTCGCTAAAATACGGTTTTGCCCCTGGTGCCGGATTCGACCCAAATTAGTCTTATTTCACTCAAAACGACCCACTGGGCCTGATTTTGAGGTTGGTTTTGTGAGATTTGTACTCCGTAATAAGCTCAAGCCAAATGCCAATGATTTTGAGCCCGTTTTCGAGTATACTAAAGCACGTTTGCATCCGATCATTATCGGGTGTTTGGCGGAAACTACTATAGACACCTGGCGGTCAAAATGTGGGTGTCTACAATAATATATGGTCTCGGTGACAACCCGTAAAATTTCCGGCCATATTTTTTTTGGATTCCAAATTTGCAAAAACCGTGAATAATACACTTCAATTTGAGGCATTTTCGACCGATATTAGTTTAACGCGTAAAGACACCATCAAATGTTCTTTGTTGGTGCTAAAATCTTTGTGTCGACATAATATATGGCCTAGGTAACAACCCGTAAAATTTTCGGCCTTATTTTTTTTGGACTCCAAATTTGCAAAAACCGTGAATAATAAACTTCAATTTGAGGCGTTTTCGACCAATATTAGATTATCGCGTAAAGATACCATCAAATGTTCTCTGTTGAAGCTAAAATTATGTGTGGACATAATATATGGACTAGGTAACAACCCGTAAAATTTTCGGCCATATTTTTTTTTTGGACTCCAAATTTTCAAAAAAACTGTGAATAATACACTTCAATTTGAGGCGTTTTCGACCGATATAAGTTTATCGTGTAAAGACACCATCAAATTTAATCTGTTGGAGCTAAAATTTTGTGTGAACGTAATATATGCACTAGGTAACAACCCGTAAAATTTTCGGCCATATTTATTTTAGACTCCAAATTTGCAAAAATCGTGGATAATACACTTCAATTTGAGTCGTTTTCGCCCGATATTAGTTTAATGCGTAAAGACACCATTAAATGTTCTTTGTTGGTGCTAAAAATTTTTTGTGGACGTAATATATGGCCTAGGTAACAACCCGTTAAATTTTCGGCCATATTTTTTTTGGACTCCAAATTTGCAAAAAATGTAGATAATACACTTCAATTTGAGACATTTTTGACCGATATTAGTTTATCACGTAAAGACACAATTAAATGTTCTCTGTTGGAGCTAAAATTTTGTGCGGAGGTAATATATGGCCTAGGTAACAATCCGTAAAGTTTTCAGCCAAAGTTTTTTTAGACTCCAAATTTGCAAAAAAACTTGGGTAATATACTTCAATTTAAGGCGTTTTCAACCGATATTCGTTTATCGCCTACAGATACCATCAAATGTTTCTGTTGAAGCTAAAATTTTGTGTGGAAATAATATATGGCCTAGGTAGAAACCCGTAAAATTTTCGGCCATATTTTTTTTGGACTCCAAATTTTCAAAAACCGTGAATAATACTTCAATTTGAGACATTTTCGACCGATATTAGTTGATCGCGTAAAGACACCATCAAATTTAATCTGTTGGAGCTAAAATTTTGTGTGGACATAATATATAGTCTAGGTAACAACCCGTAAAATTTTCGGCCATATTTTTTCTGGACTCCAAATTTGCAAAAACCGTGAATAATACACTTCAATTTGAGGCGTTTTCGACCGATATTAGTTTATCGTGTAAAGACACCATCAAATGTTCTCTGTTGGAGCTAAAATTTTGTGTGGACGTAATATATGGCCTAGGTAACAACCCGTAAAATTTTCAACTAATGTTTTTTTAGACTCCAAATTTGCAAAAACCGTGAATAATACACTTCAATTTGAGGCGTTTTCGACCGATATTAGTTTATCGCGTACAGATATCATCAAATGTTTCTGTTAAAGCTAAAATTTTGTGTGGAAATAATATATGGCCTAGGTAACAACCCGTAAAATTTTCGGTCATATTTTTTTGGACTCCAAAATTTCAAAAACCGTGAATAATACACTTCAATTTGAGGCGTTTTCGACCGATATTAGTTTATCGTGTAAAGACACCATCAAATGTTCTCTAATGGAGCTAAAATTTTGTGTGGACGTAATATATGGCCTAGGTAACAACCCGTAAAATTTTCAGCCAAAGTTTTTTTATACTCCCAATTTGCAAAAACCGTGAATAATACACTTCAATTTGAGGCATTTTCGACCGATATTAGTTTATCGCGTACAGATACCATCAAATGTTTCTGTTGAAGCTAAAATTTTGTGTGGAAATAATATATGACCTAGGTAACAACCCGTAAAATTTTCGGCCATATTTTTTTTGGACTCCAAATTTGCAAAAACCGTGAATAATACACTTCAATTTGAGGCGTTTTCGACCGATATTAGTTTATCGCGTACATATATCATCAAATGTTTCTGTTAAAGCTAAAATTTTGTGTGGAAATAATATATGGCCTAGGTAACAACCCGTAAAATTTTCGGCCATATTTTTTTTGGACTCCAAATTTGCAAAAACCGTGAATAATACACTTCAATTTGAGCCGTTTTCGACCGATATTAGTTGATCACGTAAAGATACCATCAAATGTTCTCTAATGGAGCTAAAATTTTGTGTGGACGTAATATATGGCCTAGGTAACAACCCGTAAAATTTTCAACCAAAGTTTTTTTAGACTCCAAATTTGCAAAAACCGTGAATAATACACTTCAATTTGACGCGTTTTCGACCGATATTAGTTTATCGCGTACAGATATCATCAAATGTTTCTGTTAAAGCTAAAATTTTGTGTGGAAATAATATATGGCCTAGGTAACAACCCGTAAAATTTTCGGTCATATTTTTTTTGGACTCCAAAATTTCAAAAACCGTGAATAATACACTTCAATTTGAGGCGTTTTCGACCGATATTAGTTTATCGTGTAAAGACACCATCAAATGTTCTCTAATGGAGCTAAAATTTTGTGTGGACGTAATATATGGCCTAGGTAACAACCCGTAAAATTTTCAACCAAAGTTTTTTTATACTCCCAATTTGCAAAAACCGTGAATAATACACTTCAATTTGAGGCATTTTCGACCGATATTAGTTTATCGCGTACAGATACCATCAAATGTTTCTGTTGAAGCTAGAATTTTGTGTGGAAATAATATATGACCTAGGTAACAACCCGTAAAATTTTCGGCCATATTTTTTTTGGACTCCAAATTTGCAAAAACCGTGAATAATACACTTCAATTTGAGGCGTTTTCGACCGATATTAGTTTATCGCGTACATATATCATCAAATGTTTCTGTTAAAGCTAAAATTTTGTGTGGAAATAATATATGGCCTAGGTAACAACCCGTAAAATTTACGGCCATATTTTTTTTGGACTCCAAATTTTCAAAAACCGTGAATAATACACTTCAATTTGAGGCGTTTTCGACCGATATTAGTTTATCGTGTAATGACACCATCAAATGTTCTCTAATGGAGCTAAAATTTTGTGTGGACGTAATATATGGCCTAGGTAACAACGCGTAAAATTTTCAACCAAAGTTTTTTTTTAACTCCAAATTTGCAAAAACCGTAAATAATACACTTCAGTTTGAGGCGTTTTCGAACGATATTCGTTTATCGCGTACAGATACCATCAAATGTTTCTGTTGAAGCTAAAATTTTGTGTGGAAATAATATATGGCCATGGTAACAACTCGTAAAATTTTCGGCCATATTTTTTCTGGACTCCAAATTTGCAAAAACCGTGAATAATACACTTCAATTTGAGGCGTTTTCGACCGATATTAGTTTATCGCGTAAAGATACCATTAAATGTCCTCTGTTGAAGATAAAATTTTGTGTGGACATAATATATAGTCTAGGTAACAACCCGTAAAATTTTCGGCCATATTTTTTCTGGACTCCGAATTTTCAAAAACCGTGAATAATACACTTCAATTTGAGGCGTTTTCGACCGATATTAGTTTATCATGTAAAGACACCATCAAATGTTCTCTAATGGAGCTAAAATTTTGTGTGGACGTAATATATGGCCTAGGTAACTACCCGTAAAATTTTCAACCAAAGTTTTTTTATACTCCAAATTTGCAAAAACCGTGAATAATACACTTCAATTTGAGGCGTTTTCGACCGATATTAGTTTATCGCGTACAGATATCATCAAATGTTTCTGTTAAAGCTAAAATTTTGTGTGGAAATAATATATGGCCTAGGTAACAACCCGTAAAATTTTCGGTCATATTTTTTTTGGACTCCAAAATTTCAAAAACCGTGAATAATACACTTCAATTTGAGGCGTTTTCGACCGATATTAGTTTATCGTGTAAAGACACCATCAAATGTTCTCTAATGGAGCTAAAATTTTGTGTGGACGTAATATATGGCCTAGGTAACAACCCGTAAAATTTTCAACCAAAGTTTTTTTATACTCCCAATTTGCAAAAACCGTGAATAATACACTTCAATTTGAGGCATTTTCGACCGATATTAGTTTATCGCGTACAGATACCATCAAATGTTTCTTTTGAAGCTAAAATTTTGTGTGGAAATAATATATGACCTAGGTAACAACCCGTAAAATTTTCGGCCATATTTTTTTTGGACTCCAAATTTGCAAAAACCGTGAATAATACACTTCAATTTGATGCGTTTTCGACCGATATTAGTTTATCGCGTACATATATCATCAAATGTTTCTGTTAAAGCTAAAATTTTGTGTGGAAATAATATATGGCCTAGGTAACAACCCGTAAAATTTACGGCCATATTTTTTTTGGACTCCAAATTTTCAAAAACCGTGAATAATACACTTCAATTTGAGGCGTTTTCGACCGATATTAGTTTATCGTGTAAAGACACCATCAAATGTTCTCTAATGGAGCTAAAATTTTGTGTGGACGTAATATATGGCCTAGGTAACAACGCGTAAAATTTTCAACCAAAGTTTTTTTTTTAACTCCAAATTTGCAAAAACCGTAAATAATACACTTCAGTTTGAGGCGTTTTCGAACGACATTCGTTTATCGCGTACAGATACCATCAAATGTTTCTGTTGAAGCTAAAATTTTGTGTGGAAATAATATATGGCCATGGTAACAACTCGTAAAATTTTCGGCCATATTTTTTCTGGACTCCAAATTTGCAAAAACCGTGAATAATACACTTCAATTTGAGGCGTTTTCGACCGATATTAGTTTATCGCGTAAAGATACCATTAAATGTCCTCTGTTGAAGATAAAATTTTGTGTGGACATAATATATAGTCTAGGTAACAACCCGTAAAATTTTCGGCCATATTTTTTCTGGACTCCAAATTTTCAAAAACCGTGAATAATACACTTCAATTTGAGGCGTTTTCGACCGATATTAGTTTATCATGTAAAGACACCATCAAATGTTCTCTAATGGAGCTAAAATTTTGTGTGGACGTAATATATGGCCTAGGTAACTACCCGTAAAATTTTCAACCAAAGTTTTTTTATACTCCTAATTTGCAAAAACCGTGAATAATACACTTCAATTTGAGGCGTTTTCGACCGATATTAGTTTATCGCGTACATATATCATCAAATGTTTCTGTTAAAGCTAAAATTTTGTGTGGAAATAATATATGGCCTAGGTAACAACCCGTAAAATTTTCGGCCATATTTTTTTTGGACTCCAAATTTTCAAAAACCGTGAATAATACACTTCAATTTGAGGCGTTTTCGACCGATATTAGTTTATCGTTTAAAGACACCATCAAATGTTCTCTGTTGGAGCTAAACTTTAGTGTGGACGTAATATATGGCCTACGTAACAACGCGTAAAATTTTCAACCAAAGTATTTTTTGACTCCAAATTTACAAAAAACGTAAATAATACACTTCAATTTGAGGCGCTTTCGAACGATATTCGTTTATCGCGTACAGATACCATCAAATGTTTCTGTTGAAGCTAAAATTTTGTGTGGAAATAATATATGGCCTAGGTAACAACCCGTAAAATTTTCGGCCATATTTTTTCTGGACTCCAAATTTGCAAAGACCGTGAATAATACACTTCAATTTGAGGCGTTTTCGACCGATATTAGTTTATCGTAAAGATACCATTAAATGTTCTCTGTTGAAGCTAAAATCTTGTGTGGACATAATATATAGTCTAGGTAACAACCCGTAAAATTTTCGGCCATATTTTTTCTGGACTCCAAATTTTCAAAAACCGTGAATAATACACTTCAATTTGAGGCGTTTTCGACCGATATTAGTTTATCATGTAAAGACACCATCAAATGTTCTCTAATGGAGCTAAAATTTTGTGTGGACGTAATATATGGCCTAGGTAACAACCCGTAAAATTTTCAACCAAAGTTTTTTTATACTCCCAATTTGCAAAAACCGTGAATAATACACTTCAATTTGAGGCGTTTTCGACCGATATTAGTTTATCGCGTACAGATACCATCAAATGTTTCTGTTGAAGCTAAAATTTTGTGTGGAAATAATATATGGCCTAGGTAACAACCCGTAAAATTTTCGGCCATATTTTTTCTGGACTCCAAATTTGCAAAAACCGTGAATAATACACTTCAATTTGAGGCGTTTTCGACCAATATTAGTTTATCGCGTAAAGATACCATTAAATGTTCTCTGTTGATGCTAAAATTTTGTGTGGACATAATATATGGCCTAGGTAACAACCCGTAAAATTTTTGGCCATATTTTTCTGGACTCCAAATTTTCAAAAACCGTGAATAATACACTTCAATTTAAGGCTTTTTCGACCGATATTAGTTGATCGCGTAAAGACACCATTAAATGTTCTTTGTTGGTAATAAAAATTTTGTGTGGACACAATATATGACCTAGGTAACATCCCGTAAAATTTTCGGCTATATTTTTTTTGGACTCCAAATTTGCAAAAAATGAAGATAATACACTTCAATTTGAGACATTTTCGACCGATATTAGTTTATCGCGTAAAGACACCATTAAATGTTCTCTGTTGGAGCTAAAATTTTGTGGGGACGTAATATATGGCCTAAGTAACAATCCGTAAAATTTTAGGCCAAATATTTTTTGGACTCCAAATTTGCGAAAACCGTGAATAATACATTTCAATTTGAGGCGTTTTCGACCGATATTTGTTTATCGTGTAAAGACACCATCAAATTTAATCTGTTGGAGCTAAAATTTTCAGTGAACGTAGTATATGCCCTAGGTAACAACCCGTAAAATTTTCGGCCATATTTTTTTTGGACTCCAAATTTGCAAAATCCGTGAATAATACACTTCAACTTGCGGTATTTTCGACCGATATTAGTTTATCGTGTAAAGACACCATCAAATGTTCTCATTTGGAGCTAAAATTTTGTGTGGACGTAATATATGGCCTAGGTAACAACCCGTAAAATTTTCGGCCATATTTTTTTTGTCTCCAATTTTGCAAAAAATGTAGATAATATACTTCAATTTGAGACATTTTCGACCGATATTAGTTTATCGTGTAAAGACACCATTAAATGTTCTCTGTTGAAGCTAAAATTTTGTGGGGACGTAATATATGGCCTAGGTAACAATCCGTAAAATTTTCAGCCAAAGTTTTTTTAGACTCCAAATTTGCAAAAAAAGTGTGTAATACACCTTCAATTTAAGGCGTTTTCGACCGATATTAGTTTATCGCGTAAAGACACCATCAAATGTTCTATGTTAGAGCTAAAATTTTGTGCGGACGTACTATATGGCCTAGGTAACAACCCGTAAAATTTTCGGCCATATTTTTTTTTACTCAAATTTGCAAAAAAACGTGGATAATACACTTCAACTTGAATCGTTTTTGATCGATATTAGTTTATCGCGTAATTTTCGATTGACAAAGTCCACACCAAATGCAATGCTTCGGTGAAATACTTGGGTCATTTGGATTTCAATGGATACTTTTAAATGCGATAAGATGGCGTTTTAGGACATGTCGAAATCATTCGAAAGATGTTCTATATTTCGTTTTTTATCGTATACTGTAATAGGGTTCTAATAATCATATCTATTCATTTTATTCCTAACGACAAATTTTTGTGAAAAAAAGATGCGCGCTTTCGAACAACTTTCGTTACATTCAAAAAATAACCGAAATAATTTGGTTCATATTTGCGTTGGACGAAGTATACACCAAATACAATGCCTCAGTGTAATACGAGGGTCATGGATTTCAATGGAGACTTTTAAATGCGACAAGTTGGCGTTTTAAGACGTGTCGAAATCATTTAATAGTAGTTATATATTTCGTTTTATATCGTATAATAGGGTTCTAATAATCATATCGATTCATTTTATTCCTAACGACAAGTTTTTGTCAAAAAAGTTCGCACTTTCGAACAGCTATCATTACTTTCAAAAAACAGCCAAAAACAATTGATTTTGAAGGTTATTATCCACGTTTTTTCGGCCTTTTGGGTCCCAAAAATAATTTGGTTCATATTTGCGTTGAACGAAGTCCACACCAAATACAATGCCTCGGTGAAATACGAGGATCATTTGGATTTCCATGGAGACTTTTAAATATGATAAAACGGCGTTTTAAGACGTGTCGAAATCATTCGAAACTAGTTATATATTTCGTTTTATATCGTATAATAGGTTTCTAATAATCATATCTAGTCATTTTATTCCTAACGACAGGTTTTTGTCAAAAAAGATTCACGCTTTCAAACAACTTTCATTAAGTTCGAAAAATAGCCAAAAATGATCGATTTTGAAGGTTATTATCCATGTTTTTTCGGCCTTTTGGGTCCCGAAAAAAATTTGGTTTATATTCGCGCTGAACGAAATCAACACCAAATACAATACCTCGGTGTAATACGAGGGTCATTTGGATTTCAATGGAGACTTTTAATTGCGATATGATGGCATTTTAAAACGTGTAGAAATCATTTGAAAATGGTTTTATATTTCGTTTTATATCGTATGATAGGGTTCAAATAAGCATATCCAGTCATTTTATTCCTAACGACAAGTTTTCCTCAAAAAAAATTCGCGCTTTCGAACAACTTTCATTACTTTCAAAAAATAGCTGAAAACAATCGATTTTGAAGGTTATTATCCACGTTTTTTTTTGCCTTTTGGATCCCGAAAAAAATTTGGTTCATATTCCCGCTGAACAAAGCCCACACCAAATACAATGCCACGGTGTATTGTGGGGGTCATTTGAATTTCATTGAAGACTTTTCAATGCGATAAGATCGCGTTTTAAGACGTGTCAAAATCATTTGAAAGAGCTCTTGCTGCTTTTAAATGCGATAATATTCGCGTTTTCGAAGAACTTTAACTGCTTTCAATAAATAGTAAAAAATGATCGATTTTGAAGATTATTATCCATTCGATCCAAGTCGGTCCAATTTACCATCTTGAATCGAGACTCGGTAAGTAAGTTATCAACTCAACCAAATATTTAAACAAATAAATCACTCTATTTATGATATAATCCCCCAACTTGGATATAATTATTAGTACTATACTTTATTTATAATACTACCTTCGTAAAATACAAAGGATACGTTTGTTTTTTCACACTTGCCGAGACACGTTTTACATATCAATATCTTTCGTTTTACATTAACAAAAATTATAAAATTCGATATTCGTAATCTATTCATTAAGGCGAATCAGACAAAATTCTGCATGATTATATTTTCTTTTATAGATTGTCGGAAATATTAACGATTCTGTTGAGTCGTGAACAGTGTCAAAATGGAAACGTATCCTTTGGATTCGAACCGTGAAATTAAAGGAATATTTCTACAAGTTATATCATCTAGTAATCCACAATTTTTGCTCTGACAATACTCTGTCTTCAACTAATTAATTAGTGTTATTATTATTGGGAATTGAATAACAAATCTTTTACAATTACAACTTACTCAATTTGTTCATAATAATAATACAATTAATTCAAACGAGGTGATTTAGTTTTGCTAATTAAGTCATCTATCTTGTTATCTTGTGTTCAAAGTAAAGGAATATTTGATTAAATAATTTTTGTAGGAAGTGTACCATTTATTGTACTTTGAATGTAGACATGTACTCCAATTTCTTTAGTTCCATGCATTTAATTTTATTAAAATATTAAATAAATATTATTAAAATATTTATTTAATATTATTAATTTTGTTATCAAAAAAAATATTTAAATAAAATGAAGTTTATATATAAAAGGTAAATAAATGATGAATATATAGAATGTACGAGAAATTTATAATATCGTCGGTAAAAAAAATTATTTTGACAATTAGAATTTAAAATGAAATATTAGATATATTGAGAGACCAAATTATCAGGGAAAAAATGTATAAAAAAAAAGGAAAATTACGGCGTAATATATTGCTAACGAGTAATTTATATCGGTTTATGTATGGGTTTTATTCGTCACTAGAGTTAATCCATTTAAGTACAATCAGTTGTGGATTTAACGTTACCAATACACTTACATGGTCTCTAACACCGTAAAAAGAAACTGTTTTTTGTTTATTTTATAACTTTATTACTGTATATGTATATAGCTTCTAAATTTTAAATGTTAACACGTTATAATATGTTAAGATGATCAGATGGATATACCGTTTTAAATAATAATTTGTGATATTTAAAATTTATGAGATTAAAATATATTTATAATAATTAAGATTTTTTTTGAATGGAAGTGAAGAAAATGCATGTGATGTTTGAATGTTGGAAACATTGGAAAGAGGAAATGTAGTGATTAGATATGATGATGTCAGAAACTAGCATGTGATGGAATCATGGAATCATGTTGTATCTGGTCGAAAACCGTCTTTCGTTAAGTTAGTGTGAAAAATATAAGAAAATTTATCATGTCAGAATTCTCTCATTAACGTTATTGAGAAAATCGTCTGTTATTATTAGTTTTTGTCGGATTAAAACTAGTCAAATAACAGGTTTATTTGGCAAAACGATAGTAACACGGTTATAATAACAGAAACATTAACAAAATACAGTTAACAGATTTTAGAAACAAGTTTTTGCTATCAGGTTAATTTATCAGAATTAAGAATGAGTTTTCGATAATCAGCAAATTCTGAAATTAGATTGTTTTCATTTGTACTTGAATACTCCGCACATGTCGTTACAATATGTTGTTATTAGCATCATATTCGAAACAGTAAATTCGGAACAATATACTATCGAAATATCTCATTTACAGAGTACTAAATACATGAAAATATACTAAAAAAAATATATCCGTTATAAACGAGAATTTTAAATTTTAAATTTTAATTTTTTTTTATTTTAGTTTTGGATTTTTCTTGTGTTAAATTATTATTATTGCCATTTGTGTTAAGATTGTTTTTTTCCACCATGATTGGTTCATATACTCATGAAGTTAGTACACTTTTGAGTTCTTATGACAACATCAATTTTTGACCTTTTTTTGCTTGGATCTTCATGTTTACTTTCATATGCAACTATGATTCAAATTACACTTCCCGTCTCGATTATTTATTCACTTTTTATATTATTTGTGATAAATATTTTAATCAAATATAAATAAATTATCGAAACTAAAGAAATACACGATTCACTCTCTTGTTTGTTTTCTTAGCATGGTCTTTGAGTTCTTTCGTCGAAGGTGACCTGATTTTTCTGACCCCAAAATGAGCTATCCCGACCCCGACCCCATTAAAATGTTTTATCTATGTAACTCGGGTGTTATTTATTCAACCCGTTATATTACTTCCAGACGAATAACCCGTTTCAAATGAGACCTAGGCCCAAATGTTAGAACATAGAAACATCCATCATCAAGTGGGCTCAAGTCACACCCTAGGCCCAATGGAAGAGCAACTACATACTTTGGGGTTGGGCCGGACGTTAGCGACTGAGTTTGGGCTTGGGCCGAACATTAGCGATTGAGTCTGGCCCGCCAATGTAACACCCCGGCCCAATTCTAGGACCGAAAATGTCAACCGCGGTAGCTCGCCAGACTTTGTACTGATCAGTGATCACACAGACCAACACGAGTTCTTTCCAGTGCATTTTTTCCTCACTCATGCACATCCCGAAAATCTTCCCGGGAGGTCACCTATCCTTACACTACTCCCAGAGTCTCAGCCAATCACGCTTAACTGCGGAGTTCTTTTGCATGGCTGATCAGAAAAGAAAGTGCACTTTGTTGATATGAGTAGTACTTCAAATCCATTTAAGCAAAGCTCGAGCATCTTCAATCAACATGGGGTGTTTCGGACTACACCTAACCCGACACATCCAACAAAATCGATTTTTGTGTATTTTTTTAACTTAAAGAATTCAGTTATTTACGCTCGGCTCTTTTCAACTCACTTCCATTCAGTTCATTCCAGTTCCAATCCAGCTTAGCTCAATTCGATTCGATTAATTCAGTTCACAGTCCAAAAGAACACGACCTTACACGTCCTTTGACAATACAAGGACGTAAATGAAGCACGATGAGTCGATGATTAAATTATTTCGTTACCGTATTTAATACTCCAAATTCCATTAATACGGTACGTCACAAATGTACGTCGGACTATGGCTCGTCACTCGTGCCTAGTAACCATCACATAAATTGTAGTATGAGTACAATACATCATCGATACCATCGAAGATGTGTTAGTCTAATAATTTGATACTGTATATTGATCTGATGATGAAATACAGTTACGTATTACTTTATTAGGTTGGAATTATCCTTCTACCTCGTATGGGACCTCTGTTGCGTCGGTGTTCATTCATAATTATATCTGCTTTAAAGCAAAAACCTCGCGAATTTACTCTTCAGTTTCTAAGTTTTTATACTAAATTTGAAAGATATTAAGTGGTGAAATATAATATAATAAAGTATAATATAATAATACAATATTATAGTGCTTTTTTCCTCGATCATCACTCGGTTATATATTATGATTTATTTATGAGAAATATTTTAATCGAAAGTAAAAAAAAAAGGTTGAGACAAACAGAGTGTTCAACGATTTCTAAATAAATTAACTAGAAACCGTCTATGTAAAAACTTTGTGATATTAATATCAAAATGTGATCAATTTAATACATTTGACATAACTAGAAGTTGGACTAGGAGTCTAGGAAATGAGTAATTAAGGCAAGTTGATCGACAAAATTTAATTACACAAATTAAAGTTTTCTTGACATTTAGTAATAGTTTTTTGGAATTTTGGACCTTACTATTAATCAATTAATTAATTAGTAGACATTTTACTAGACACATTGATAATTGATAGACACATTAATTAGGTAGTTAAAAAGATATGTTTAAATGTTTGCAATTTAAATATTAGAGCTAACTTTGACCTAACCCTAGGTGTAGGGTGGGTTCGGGTCGAATCAACTTAGGTCACTTCCGAACTAGGTTGGGATTGGATTGGATTTGGATCGGGTCAAGTAATCGAGTTAATTTTTGCTTTCTATGGAAGGTTTTAGCGACGAAATGGTAGTTACTCCGTATTAGATATAGGTTAGGGTATGGTGTTCACCGGTCCAAATCCGGACCAAATCAGATCGGATAGACCCAGAGACCGGTCACCTCAAAAATATAAACCCGGAGACTGGATCAGTGAGAAGGGATCTGAACCTGACCAGACTTGACCCCTAAGTCCCGTTTGGACCGGAAAAATAGACTAGTTTTGGAAAAAAAAACAAAGGTGTGGACTGCAGTCCAGACTGGCCACCAATTTTTTGCTGACCCGAAGACCGGACCAGTATGTATCCGGTCCAATCCGATCCCGACCACCTTTTGAACATCCTTAGGGTTAGGGTTCGATCCAGGTCCGGGTCGGTTGGTGAAAATTAGCAAAATTTCGGTCTGAATAGTAGATTGATAATAATAAATCTACTAATTTTACATGTTCGATATATAAATAACATATTCCGAATTCTGATAACATATCATCTGGAATCTACATTTTTTTTTAATATGCTGTTAATAACAACATACTGAAACAACTAACGCATTCAATTTATAGATGAAAACAATTTAATTCTTATCAAATAATTTTTTTTTTGTTAATAATACTCCGTACTAATTTTAATTTAATAGTCAAATAAACTACTCGTAGCTATTAAAATCTGTTAATTATATATTTTGTTAATATTATCATATATCAAAAATTTGCTACTATCGTTTACCAAACACGGATATATAAATAATTATAATAAATAATAAAAATGTTTGGGAAATTGAATAGAATGGAATATTCTCATATATATTTAGACTTTAGTACATTGGGTGAAAGTAGTTGAAATGAATAAAGGCAATATATAGCCGCAACAATAATTATTATTATTATTCAATATATAGGACAATTTAGTACGTACAAATAGTTGAAATGCCCGACTTGCACGGGAAAATATATAGTAAGATGGTACTAGAAATATTTTATTTATTAATTTAAATACTTGTTACTTTCATTAATTTATTAAATATTGTTGAAAGTTGTTGAGATTGTATATTTAATAATTTATATATAAATATATGTCACTTAATAATAAATGTAGGGTAATATTTTTCGTATATATAATATATAAATTTAATAAAATATAACGTGTTTAATTGCAGTTCGTATGAATTTGAAGTTTTTTTTTTTTTTTTATATATATGTTGTAATGATGTAGGGAGTATAAATTAAACTCGAGCGATATGATGAATTTGATGTTTTAATTACTTATACACGTGGAGAAATTAATGTTCTTATGTTGTAATCGAGGGTACAAAAAAACATCGTTGTCCTACTTTAATTTTGATATAGTTTAAATTGACAACTCAATCGAAGTTTTGCTTTTTTTATGAATTACAAAATGGAAAATTGTTGGTTTGACGGTTTTTTTAGATATATATAAATATCGAGACAATTAAGAGGGAAAAAAAAAGGTTAAAATGTTTATGTATATTGTGTGAAGTTCCTAGTGTCCACATGATCAAAGAATTGACTTACATACAATGCCTACCCACATTGCTCAATATAATACACACGATCTATTTGGTAAACAATATATTTGGTGAAAAATAGCAGATTTCGATCTAAATAATAGATTGACGGTCACTTTATCAATTCCATGTGTTTGGTAAACGGCATATTTCGATAACATATTGACCGAAATCTAATGCTTTTGAATATGCTGCTAATAGCAGCATATTGAAGATAACATATTCAATTAATACATAAAAACAATACGATTGAAATAACCTGTTATTACAATATGCTAACTGTTTTTTTGTTAATATTATCTGATACTACGTATTTGCTACTGTCATTTCCCAAACAAGGCCATAATTGATGATTAACTTAATACATATTCACGTATTGTCAACATTCTGTATTCAAATACAAACGTCATATGTCGATCTACCACTTTCATGTGTTTGGTAAAAGTCATATGTCGATAGCCTATTGGCCGAAATCTACTAGTTTTGAATATGTTGCTAATATCAGCATATTGAAATAACATATTCAATTAATACATAAAAAAGATATGATTGTCTTATAACGAGCTAATTACCAAATATTCTTTCTTGATATTGCTAATTTGATTTGATAATCAAACCTGCTATTACAATATGTTAACCATTTTCTGCTAATGTTATCCGTCATTACAAATCTACTATTGTCATTTTTCCTAAACAGGCTAGGCCATAATCAATGATTGACTTACATATTCACGTACTGTCAACATTCTGTATTCATCGTACAAACTCTGAATGGACATATATATATCTCCAGATATATCGAGCCAGTTATCGAAAAATCAATTGTTTTGCATGCATACGATACACGATCGATGGATTGACTTTTACATATTCAGCCACTGTCAACATTCTGAATCCATATATACAAACCCTAAATACTTAACGTTATTGACGAATTGACATCTATATACCTCCATATATATGAAGTCAATTAACTTAAACTCATAGGTTACATCGAACAACCAAACGATCCTGTCAATTTCTGGTAATGTATATAGAAAAGGTAAGTGACATTAATTAGATATTTTAAGTGCGCGCGTGTATTATTCTGCATCCAACAAACCCTGAATGCATATATACGTTATTTGATTGAATTGACACATGAATACCTCCAGATATATCGAAACAATTTAGCAAGAATTCAAAGGTTACATCAAACAACCAACGGTCTTTGCTTGTCGAATTCTAGTAATGTATATAGAAACGGTAAGTGACATTAGTTAGATATATGTGTGATATCATGCATACATACAAACCCTGAATGCTCACGTTATTGATGAATCGATCAACATCTATACACCTCAAGATATATCTAGACAATCATTCAAAATTTAGTTGATGTTCTGCATTTATGTGTAAACAACACGATCAATGAACTAACTTGCGTATTCAGCTACTGTCAACATTCCGTATCCATACAAACCCTGAATGCTTACGTTATTGATGAATCGATCAACATCTATACACCTCCATATATATCCAGTCGATCATCCCAAATTCAGTTGTTCTGCATGCGTACACTACAGATCGATGAACTAACTTACATATTCTGTTACTGTCAACATTCCATATCCATACAAACTCTAAACACTTTCGTTATGAATCAACATTTATAAACCTCCAGTTACCGAGAATTCAGAGATTACATTGAACAACCAAACGATCTTGTGGAATTCCAGCGATGAGTAGATTGTACAACCAGTTGTACATAACTCTGTGTACAACTAACTGGCTTTATGATTTTGAATGTTATCACAAAGTTTTCGAGTTTTGTTATAATAAACTTTCTGAACTTTAGTGTAAAGTTGTCGAGCAAAATCACATAAATGTTTAAGCTCAAAAACATACTAGCTCCCTCGCTCCGTCCCAATGAATTCTTTGCCTATTCCATATTGGGGGCGTCTGATCAACGAATTCGTTGTCTTTCTATTTTAGGAATACTTTTTATGTGTAATTTGACCCTCCTCATGAAATTTGACTCCGCCTGTCACCTCATCAGTGTTCTTCTTTCCCTTGATGCCAAAAGCAAAGTCAAAGAATTCATCAGGACAGAAGGAGTACAACTCAGCTCAAAAACTTGTATAAACCCAGTAAGACCCTGTTCTTTTCAACGAGACTCATTTTGTTTCAGTACTTCAGCAGTTTTTGTGGGAGTTGTATGGCTTGAGGCCATGTCATCTAGACTTCGAGTCTGTCGCCCAAAGAGTGTCTTACATGGTGTGCAAGATTTGCAGACTATTGCGTAAACTCGAGGGTTTACCTACCCAGAACGCACCAAAGGTAGCGGTCGCGAGTTCCCTCGTCACCTAAAAAAATCAGTTCAACCTATTTCAGTCCAAAAGAACATGACCTAAGTATATACAAAAGTTCAACAACTTTGATGATGTGGCTGTACACATACTTACATATAACTGGTGATATAATATTATTTTCCGATTTCTAGTAATGTGTATACAAAAGGCAAGTGACATATAATTAATTGTATTAATTGAATTGAATTTTATTTGACAAGTGAGATGGATCAACGTGGTGGATGGAAACCCTTTCACGAGCCTAACGACCTATAACTTGCCACGTCACACCTATTTCCTTAATTCTATCGACGTGGACCAATCCACGTCCGCTAATTCCCTTCCTCCTGGCTTGGGCCCCACCACCTCAACCTCCACTTTTCTAGGTCTTTTTTTTTTGTCCTTTTTTTTTGAAGCGATTATATCTGTCTTACATACGTTTAAAAGCTGGTTGAATACTACAATTTACAGAGCCGTAGTTACGATGTTTCTGTATGTCTGGAAACGAGATTTTTGAGAAAATGATTAGGAATATTCTATTCGAATCAGAGTGGTTTTTCACATTTGATGATATGATTATACACCTGGTTGTACAGTAGTATAAAAATCAGGATTTTGGATCTGGTTGTACGGGATTATAACTTTACACTAAAGTTCAGAAAGTTCGCAAAAAACTCGAAAACTTTGCGATAAAACTCAAAATCATAAAACCAGTTGTACATGGAGTTATGTACAACTAGTTGTTGTATAATTTACTCATTATTGATAAATATCCGCTTTACGTTTAAAACTGGATGAATACTACTGAGTCGTACTCTTGCCAATAGTTATGAATCTAAGATGTTTTTGTACATTTGGACTGATAGGAATACTCGCTTTGAGTCAGAGTGTTCTTCAATTCTAATTTGATTAAAATATCTGACATTAACTAACAGAATATATAACGTGTATTCATCCAATAAACGACAATATAATTAAATCAGAAAAAACCCAATTAGGGAAATGAATTTAAATATACGTCTTAGACTTAAATCGGGGTTGAATGCTACTTCGCACTTCTGTTTGGACTTTGGACACGATTTTTATAAAAAAAAGTAATACAGTAGGAATATTGTGTCTTTGAATCAGAGTGTTTATTCTCATTCGATTAAAATGTCTCACCATAATTAATGTAGTAACGTGTATCTATCCAATAATAAAAGATCGGATAATCTAAACCATAAACCCGATTAGGAAATTACGTGTCAAACACTTACAAGTTGCAACACATACCCTATGTAGCATTCTTTTTAGACTCTGTTCTTTTGGACATAAACTGACTGAATCAAACCGAAAATGTCTGAACTGAACTGAAAGTATCTGAATATAAATTCAAAAGAACAGGGCCTTAGTCTAATAGTGTCATATACTCGTATATATTTAACTTGTTTTTAATTTTTTTAATTTTTTTTTCTTTCGAAATCTTAAATAATACAGGACTGTATATATTATGTTCCATTTTTTAAAACACGCACGTAAAAAATTTATAAAAGAGATCGTTGAATTGAACCGTGCGAGATTGTCGAGATACCCACTTTTCTTTTCAATATCTCTCAAAATATATATCTAAATATATTAAAATGTATGCTCATATCGAAGGTCTTTTCGTAAAGATTTTTGTGGTATAATTTTTAATAAGACGAGAGTAATTAACAGGTCGTCTCGTAAAATGAATTTAAAAGGTTGTCTCGTAAAATTGAAAACGAAAACGTCAATTATTTCAATTTTTAGTAAGAAAACGTCAATTTTTATAAGGAAAAAAATTGAATTTACAAGGCTGTCTCGTAAAATGAAAACGTCAATTATTTCAATTTTTAATAAGAAAACGCCAATTTTTATAAGAACAAAAATTGAATTTACAAGGATGTCTCGTAAAATGAAAACGTCAATTATTTCAATTTTTAATAAAAAAAAATTAAATTTAAAAGGTCGTCTCGTAAAATGAAAACGTCAATTATTTCAATTATTAATAAGAAAACATCAATTTTTAATAAGAAAAAATTGAATTTAAAAGGTCGTCTCGTAAAATAAAAACGTCAATTATTTAACAACTGTATTTATCGTATTTGATCTATTGATTTGACCCGTTTCACGGTTAACGAATAATATCCTCTTAGACCGACGGTTGGTCCAACTCTTTATATAAAGTCTCATTACTTTGTTACTCCATTTTCCAACACACTCCCATGCACTAAGACCTCTCACTATAAATTCTAACCATACTTACAATAAAATTTACCTCAATTACCTAAATTACAAAAATTTACCTAAATTATTTACCATTCTTTTCAAATAATTTACGGTGTTTTTAAAAAGACGGTGGGCGATGGGGCGGGCGCCGTGTTGTGAAAAAATCGGGTTGAGGAGAGGCCGGTGGACGGCCGACGAGGATGAGAAATTGACTAACTACATTCTACAACATGGTGAAGGCTCTTGGAGGTCTTTACCTAAAAATGCCGGTATGTTAATTATCTAGTTTAATCGATAAAGTTATTAAACAATATTTTTTTTTTGTTAATTTTTTTATAAATAAAAACTTAAGTTTACCTAAAAATGCCGGTATATGTATATATTTCTCGATATTGCAACCAATGCTGTTAATTAACTAGTTTAATCGATAAAGTTATTAAACAATTTTTTTTTTGGTTATTTTTATTTTTTAAAAAAATTTAAGTTTACCTAAAAATGCCGGTATGTATATATTTCTTGATATTGCAACCAATGCTATTAATTAACTAGTTTAATCGATAAAGTTATTAAATACTCCGTAACATTTTTTTTGGTTTTTTTCTTTTAAAAAAAAAACGTAAGTTTACTCTAATGTGGTTTTGCCTTTGTAGGTTGTTAATGTTGTTAACTAGCTTAGTCGATAAAGTCATTAAATAGTACTCTAATGTGGTTTTGTTTATATATGTAGGTAATGTTGTTAACTAGTTTAATCGATAAAGTTATTAAGAAATAATATTAATTTTTGTTTGTGATTTTTTTTGGTTTACATGCACGTGTGTAACATGGTTTTATACTAAAGTTAAACTCGGGGTCTAAAGTAGTTTAATCGATAAAGTCATTAAACAATAATAATATAGTTAATAACAAATTAATATTAATAATAATGATCATAACTCATAATAATAATAATAATACTAATAATAATAAAAATATATTAAGACGGAAAAATATTGATCATAGGAAAATATGGAGTACATGCATAATATAAAAATAAGTGTAATTTCTCATTAATAATATAATTAAATTAAGATTTGTTGGCCTAGACATAGCTTCGTCATTATTATTATTATTATTTTATTTTTTTTATTTTAATTATTTGGATTTATTTATTAAAAGAAATTAATTATTTGTTTTTAAACAAAAAAAAATTGAGCTAATAATATAAATGAAGTCAATTAGTAGAAAAATTAGGTATGTTCTAGACTTCTAGTCATATAGGGTTTTTAATATTGAACTAGCAATGATAATTGACAAGTGTTGTTCCAATCAACTATTCTAACCAATTTACTATTCACATTGTATTGTCAAAATCTTCATATGGTTAGACAATAATTACATCAAATTAAATTTTATCCATCTTAATATTATAAAAAATCAGATATATTTCAATGTTTAGATGACACGATTTTTAATCTATTAATTTATTTATGTTTTTATTCTCTTATAAAAATAAGATGAATATATTTTTTTATCGAGAAAATGTAATGTTGATCTTAATTTAGTGAATATAATATGGTAAGAATAACAAATTTAATTATAACCCTTTTAAAAGAGAAATAATTTAAATTCAATTTGTATATCTGTCTTAATATTATAACAAAGTACATATATTCCGTTATTTAGATGACATGATTTTTAATCTGTTAACCTATTTATGTTATTATTCTCTTATAAAAATAAAACGAATATATTTTTTTTATCGATGCTCATCTTATAGTGAATTTAATATGGGAAAAATAACAAATTTAATTATAACCCTTTTAATAGGGAATAATTTGTACTTGATATAGTAGTAAAAATAAACATCATATGATTGGATGTCATAATAATAGAATGATTCCATAAATTCTACTGCATCGAAACATCAATCTTACCTATATGTATCTGTATATAATCACTTTTTTTTGTTAAAAAAAATTATTGTGTATATTTATTTTCTAAATTACTTGTCGGGATCGTGTCAGACTACAAATTGACATGTGCATAGCTTTGTTCGCTGGTGTTTGTTACCTTTTTCTATTATTTTTTTTTACTAAAACTATATAGTCCACATAATTTTAGGAATCAGTTAATCTTCGTAAATAAAAACCACGTGCATAGATAAAGACAAACTCAAAAATCGTTTACTACTTCTTAGAAATCGTGATTTTGTCTTATTGATTTATATATTAGTGATACGTGACCAGCCATAAGTTTGTGACGGACATACCGTTTTTTGTGAAATTTTGGTGAGGCCCTAGTCAAATGCATAGCATAACAAAGTGTGTGTATATAGTTCATGATATTAATGAGTTTTAGACTTATATAAATTAATTTATTTTGTCATGAACCTTGATTTAATTTATTTATAGTACCTCATTATAAGTAGTAAAATTAAACTTATTAGCTGTTATTTTATAATTTATTTATTTATTTATTTATTAATTTTATTAATATGACTAACAATTGGAAATTAATTTTTTAATTTTATTTTGTGGTTTTGAATTGTAGGGCTTTTGAGATGTGGGAAGAGTTGTAGATTAAGGTGGATTAATTACTTAAGATCTGATTTAAAAAGAGGAAATATTTCACCACAAGAAGAGGATACTATTATTAAGCTTCATGCTACTTTGGGCAATAGGTTAGTTACTATTTCCGTCTCGATTATTTGTTTAGTTGTTATTAAATTTAAATACAGCTCGTAAAACATACTTCGTAATTGACTAAAATATATAGTGTACGAGATAATTAATAACCATTTTATCTATGTTTAAAAACCTAACTCGATTATTCAATTATTTTTATCTGATTTAAAACCTAACTCGATCTCAACAAAAAAATTCATTTATTACAACCTGGTGATTTAAACGTGACAGCTCGTAAAACATACTTCGTAATTGACTAAAACATATTGTATGTGATAATAATAGCCATTTTATCTATGTATAAAAACCTAACACGATTATTCATTTATTTTTATCTGATATAAAATATCTACCTCGATCTTCTCAACAAAAAATTCCGTTTATTACAACCTGGTGATTCAACCGTCGATTCGTTCTTCTATGTGAATACATTAATAAAGTACTCATACTACATTTAAGAATTTTGTTTTATTTTGTTGTACTATACAATAAATAGGGTTTGTTGACATTATTTAAAGTCGGACTATTCTTGGAAATTAAAGATTAACGAATAATACAAATAAATGTCCCAATTTTTTTGGGACACAAGTGTCGTGGCTTGTACATATTCACTTAAAAAACAAATTCTGATTTACAACGAACATATCTCGACATCCGTTACAGATTTATTATAAATCTGGTAAATACATATAATTTTTTTTTATTACCTAAAATCATTTTATTTAATTATGTAATATTATTTGATTATCATTATTAATTTTTAAATTTTTTTTATAGATATATCTGTCGTAAATAAGAATTTTTAACTCGTAGAAATATTGAGCATATAGTACCCTTTTTAGTTGGGGTTGCATGTCCACCATGCATGGCACAACCACAATTGTACCCTTAAAGTTTGTAGGACACCGACATCTAAAGAGGGCAAGGTACATACCTTGATGTAGGAGTATTGAATAGTAAAATTTGTTGTCAAAAGTTGTCGGATGAATTTGAGAAACTCGATTTATTTTAATTTTGTAAATAATATAATGTCGTAAATAAATAAAAAATATTTTTACCTTGATGTAGGAGTATTGAATAGTGAAGTTTGTTGTCAAAAGTTGTCGAATGAATTTGAGAAACTCGATTTATTTTAATTTTGTAAATAATATAATGTCGTAAATAAATAAAAAATATTTTTTTTTTTGTAGTTGATTATGTTCGGCCTATCACGTAAATTCAACTAGTTATGTTCGATACTATAAATTTTTTTTTTATTATTTTTATAATTTAGATATTAATTTATTTATTTTATAATTTTTTATTTTACATAATTATAAATAATATGATGGCACACCGCTAATGTTGAGTTTGAGTGAACGTTGGGTGAAATTCATTCTCTTTCATTGAAACCAAACAACAACCTAAATTTGAGGTAATTTCATTCTTTTCCCTCTGTTTTCCTTTGTTGATTTCATTCCCTTTCCCTTTGATGAACCAAACGCCCCTAAATAATGTGTTGTACTATAAAATAATGGGTTATTGAGAGACTATATATATTTTCTACTCCGTATAAGTTTTTCGGAGCATAATATATAGGGTTTTTGTTTTGTTTTTTTAGTTGTATTTAAGTATTTAAAACCTTCAATCTGATGATTAAGTATAATTGTTCACTAATTATTAAGTATTTTTTGAAATTGAAGACTACTTTTATATATATATATATATACCAATTTAATTAATACATATACTAAAACTTTATTTTATTTTTTTAATCTTTTAAATGAACCCTAAGTTCATATTTATCATTTATACCTAGGGTTATATTTTTTTAATTTTTTTTTTTTACTTACCAAAAAAAATAATACAGTCCTAGGTTTGTATATATCATTTTCCTATAATTAAAAACATTACCAAACGTAAATGTGTAAATGATGTTACATTAATTAATGTATTATTATGGTTTTCAAAAAAAAAAAAAAAAAAAAAAATTAATGTATTATTATTAACACAAATCTAATCAAATTAACATAAATTTTCTTGTATCTTCCATTCAATTCTTCAAAGTCAATGTCATAGAAATATATAGAATGGTGGCTAATTATATTTCACAAAAACAAAATGTGGTCGACCAACAATTTCAATATATCAACACCAATGTTTTTTTTCTTCTAAATAGTACTCCCTCCGATTCATTGGATTCGCAACGTATTTCGTTTTTAACAAATTCATCAGCTTTGCAACATTTTCATTTTGGACCATATTTTTCTTATGAAATGACTAACCTACTCTTCACTTTTCATTACTGTATTCCAAAATATTCAATCTAATATTATTATATTACTTAATTGATATCACTATTGTGGTCCATCAATTCATTTTTCTTATTTTTTGTGTGAACAGTAAATGTTACGATTCCAATGATTCGGAGGGAGTAGGTCCCAATTAAAGTGTTAATCATATGAAAATTATATTATTTTTATTTTTATTTATCATATAGTTGTTGATATGATATCAAAAGGAACCCACTTCAATTAATGTAGTTTTATTTCTTCTAAAAAGTTGTAAAAGTAGTGCTCTATATAGTTGTTGTTTTCTTAATTAACTTTATTCGGATCGAGTCGGGTATAGTATAACCACATAACGAACATAATTTTTTGTACGAGTTTTAACATTGTTATGTTTTTTTAGCTCAAACTCGAAAAACCCTAATTAAGTTAGAAAAATCGTTATTATCAATTGATTTGAATGTTCATCTAAAGTCTAAACCCTAAACCTTGAACCCTAATTACACATAAGCAACCTGATTTTTAACATTGTTTTGTTCTTAGAGCTCGAACTCAAAATACTCTTTAGAATCATGACCTTACTAATTGATCTGAGTGTTCACGTAAACAGTAATATATAAAGGTTGTGAGTGAACAAAGTGTCAAAGATTGTTTTGTTTTTCTTTATACTATTCAACTTTCTTGGATTATTTGGAATTATTATTTTAATTAATTGTGCTTTTTATCAACAAAGAGAGAATAATGAAATATATAAACATACACAAGGTAAAACAAAGGAAAATAAGTAAAAATGTTTTTTTTTTTTCAATATTTCATCGAATTCTAGCGAACTTTGAACCTTTTCTTTTCATCAGTATTATTCTTTCTTCGAATGTTTAGAATATTTTATTTAATATGTTTATTTTTATTAACAAAGAGAGAATTAAGGAAATATATAAACGTATATAAAATTAAAAGAAGCAAAATAAGGTTAAAAAAATCAACATTTTCATCTAATCCTAGCATTTATTTTTGTTTTTTTTATGTACTTTGAATTGCAATAAAAATAATTTTACTTCAATTTTATAGAGAGAAAATGACATGTGGTCTCCCCTAGCTAGTAATAATAATAAATTATAATTAATGTAAAAGGCCCCATTTGCTTTCCTCAACAAATTGAAGAGCAATGTTAACTTTATAAAGTCCAATGATTTCTTGATATTACAATGTGAATAGTTAATATGCATCACATGGTTCTTCCAATTGATTTTAATTGGTTTTAACTTTTAATAATAATTTTAGGTGGTCCGCTATTGCCGGACAGTTGCCAGGGAGAACAGACAACGAGATCAAGAATTACTGGAATTCTCACCTCAGTCGAAGAATTCATACAATTAGGAAGCCTAATGGTGAACAAAATGTCATTAATCTCAGCTGCGTGAGCGCTGCACCTAAACGTCGTCGTGGTGGCAGGATCAGCAGGGCTGCGATGCAGAGGAACAAAGCGATTAATAATCGCGATGATATTAATACTAATACTGATATTGATACTAATACTGATAATAATAAGGCGGTGATGCAATTCGCCGGTCCTATGTTCGAAAAAGAACAAGGGTTGTTGGGAATTGAAGGCGCGATGGGCCTTGACGTTTTGATGGACTATGACGCGAGCCCAATTGGGGTTAAGGGCGTAGGCCCGATTGAGGAGGACCAAGAACAATGTAGTGGGCTAGCCCATGGGAGTAATTCAATCGAATCCAACGGTGGAGGATCGACGTCATCTTCATCATCACCGTCCATTTTGTCATGCTTTGATCAAATCGATCAAATTGATGGAGGGTTGGATTGGGATTTGGGGATTGATATGTTTGATGACGTGAGATCTGGTTTCCAATTTTGTAACGAGAAAGAACAAATTATTTCGTGGTTGTGGGAAAACGATGACAGTTATATGGAAACTGTAAAGTTTTCTGATGTGGTGCCCGACGAGGATCCTGATAAGGAACAAGCTATGGTTGCGTGGCTTGTCTCGTGATTTTTTAAATTATGGTTCGGAATTAGGAATCGTTTGTTGTTAGTTAGAAAAAAAAAAAAAAAAAAAACTCGACCAAGGATCGTCTTTGCTTAGCTCTTGGTTCAATCCTTATTCTTTGTTGAATTGAAGTAGTTCAATTTTTTGTTTTTTTGTTGTTTCGAAATTAGTTTCGATATTTCGTCAATTAGTGGTGAGTTACGAAGGAATAGATTGAGTAGATCTTGTCTAATGTTTGTACAGACGTACAGTTAGTTTTCTTTGTGACGTGTTATCTGTCGTAGTGATATAACGACCAGAATATTAACATAAATGTTACTCATTTAGTTAGGTATTGGCAAAACATTCTGGTTTTCTGTGGAATAACCGTGTTTTTGTCTATCTCTATCTGAATGGGTAAATGTTTGACTCGTTATAATATTACGACAGATATGTCGATCTGTAACATAAATTTTTGTGATGTTGTAAGATGTGTTTGTGATGATGTGAATATATGATTTATGTGATGATTGTAGCCTTTGTACAACTTTAATTTTCACTTTTTTCTATTGCAATAATGTCATTAAAAAAAAAAAAAATATTGTCATAATCTCATAACTTTTGTGCAATGTGATTGATTGATAATATAATGTCCTAAGTCATTCATGTATTATGATTAAACTCTTTGAAAAGAGAAAAAGAGAAAAAAAAAAATGTAAGGATACGACAAACTTTTTTCGAATGTAATTGATGAAAATATTGGAATTTTGTATGAATTTTATAAAAAGTGTTATTCATTATTTCGAAAATTCAAAAGTTATGCTCCCCAATTAAGTTTTTAATAGAATGAGCATTGAGCAATAATACGACAATTATTTTTAAACTATCGTTGATGAAAATATCGAAATTTATATGAATATTATAAAAAGTATTATTTATCGTCATTTAAAAAAGTTCAAAAGTTAAACTTCGATTAAATTTAAGTTTTTAATAGAATGAGCAATAATGCATTAATGGAAGCATGATCTATCTAGCCACTTGGAACCAAGGTTACCGCATGTATTTTTTAAAATGAAGGTTACACGTAAAATTTTCAAAAATACAGGGTTATTAAGTAGAAAAATCCTAAATTTTAAAAAAAATATGGAGTATTTCTATAAAATATTTTTTTTATTAATATCGTGTATAATTACACGAGATCTATACTATTAATTAATTAATTAATGGGATATTTCCCACGATATCCTCGAACTTTGACACATTACACATGGTACCCTCATTTTAAGTTTGTTCCTATGGTAACCTTGTGTTTTGCGTTTAGTGCCCATGGTACCCCTAATCAATTTTCCGTCATAACGGTGTTAAAAGTTAGTTTAGTTAAAGTGATTAATTTCAATTTTTTTTGGTGAATTAGTTAGAAAATTAATGAAAATCAAATTAAAATAGTTGAAAATTGAGGAAATGTCCATGGTATCTCTGTGTTTTCAATATTTTAACGATGGTACCATTCTATTTTCAATTTTTTGTCCATGGTATCCCTATGGTTTCAATTATTTGTCCATGGTACCCCTGAATGAATTGTAACCACAAGGGTAACATGGGCACTAAACACAAAACACAAGGTTACCATAGGAATAAACTTAAAATGAGGGATACCGTGTGTAATGTGTCAAAGTTCGAAGATATCATGGGAAATATCCGTTAATTAATTAATATAATTAATGATAATGATACATACACAAAATGTGACAACTATGTTGACATACCTAGGGCATTAAAGTTGTCTCTCAACTTGCCCAAAAAAAAAAGTTAAGTAAGCAATCGTGATCAAATAGATCAAGTAATCAATTAGTAGAAAGTTAAGTGTTTGGATTTGATCATTTAAATGTTTTGCTTGTCGGGTTTTTATTTGTCGCATTAGTGTTATAATGGATCAAATATTAGTCTTAATTAGATAATTAAGAACTCGCTCTAAACCCTTCTCCTTCCTCCCAAAAAAACCCTAGCTACCAAAAAAACCTTGGGGCTATATTATCGCTTTAGTATTAGTATCGTTATTACTATTCTAGTTATAATAAGTCCTCTCCTTTTGGAGAGTTTCGTCCCCATCAATTGATGAGTTTCGCTCTCTCTTTTAGGAGAGGTATTGAATCTACGATAGCGGAGAGGACGCGAAAGATCAGTGCTACAATCGTTCATTATATGGTATCTTAATTTATGTCAGATTGGCGGCTACAATCTATCTGGTTAGATGAAATCGATTCTCCTCAACACCTTGGAAGATCCAAGATATGTTGAAAGAGGATGTGCAGAAGCAGAGATCAAAATCATAGTGAGAGATCTTTGTTTTGACGAGAATTTATTTTATTCAAATTTTATAGCATTGTATCCGTTTAATTTTGATATAAGTTGTAGATGTCGTATGACTTTTTATTAATGAAATGATCTATTCGCTCAAAAAAAAGATAATTATGAAAAAAAATATCGGTTTTTGAGAAATAACATTGTTTTTGTCTTTCTTTAATGCTCGTTACAGATTAATATAGGTTCCGAGAGGCCAACAAACAGCAAGTAATCCGATGTTTTTCTTTGCAGACAAAAAAAAATGCTCGTTACATACTTACATTATTATTATTATTATTATTATTATTATTATTATTATTATTGATATTTCATTCACATACAAGAATTTGTGAAAATAAATAAATAAATAAATAAATATATATATATATATATATATATATATATATATATATATATATATATATATATATATATATATATACTATTTAAAAGGTTTGAGTTAGTTCGATTAAATTAAATCAATCATTTTCTTTACGTTTTGACTTTTATAAATATATTTTAAAAAAATTAATTAGGTTTGTTCGAGTCGAGCTTTATTGCTTGAACTGATTTCTAATAATCAGCGAGTCGACTTACGTACTTTTTTTTTTTAAAAACAAAAAACATGTTACTTAATACTCGCAAACTAGTAAAAAAAAAATTAGTACAAGTCTATAGTAATTAATTTCATTGATCTCCATCTAATATATATAAAAAAATAAGCTTTAATTTATCTTGAACAATAAATAAATGAGTCATATATTTATATATTTATATATTTCACAATCGGTATTTAAATCATGTCCCTGATCCAATCGTTATGTAATGACTTATCGTTACAGATCGATGAAGTACTCTATATATCAAAGTGGTTTAAAAATATTAGTACAAGTTCAACAATTATTCCATGGATTTCCTATCTATATATAAACATATATACACTTCATCGTACACGTACAAATTAAATATACCGAGATATAATAATAATATCAGTTTTTCTAATATGCATGATATGTTTACTGGATACACGTTAATTATGGAAAAAAAATACAATTTAGGTTAGCTCATTGCCAACCATGTTACTTTTTTTTTTATTTTTTATTTTTTATTATTATTTTTTTTATTTTTAAAAAAACCATGATATTTAATACTCCCAAACTAGTAAAAAAAACATTAGTACAAGTGTATAGTAATTCCATTGTTCTCGATCGATGTTGAAATCGTTCCCTTGATCCAATCGTTATGATGTTATGTTACTTATATGTAATAACGTATCGTGACAAATCGATAAAGTACTTGTATATATCAAATTGGTTAAAAAAATATAAGTACAAGTTTTGTAATTATTCCATTGAATCTCCATCTATGTACAAACATACATTTTCATCTTAATTGAACAATGAATATAAATAAGTCATTTATATTAGGTTTTCATACAAACTAGTTTTTTCACCCGTGCAAACGCACGGAACGTGTTTGTTTTATGTTGAGAAGAATTTATATCCCCTTTGTTTTAGCCTTGAAATGTTCTAAGTCTCGAAGAGGTCTGGGACAATTTTTGGGGTTTTATTAGTATTTATAATATATAGACGTAAATTAGATCTTTAAATCGTTAATTACTTGTTTAATTATTTTGTCTAAATATTTTTTAAACTTATGTAAATGATTAAATTTAGTGTTAACTAATTGTTTAATTATCGTTTACGTCATGATTGTTTGATTGTAAAATGTTAATTATGTGTCTTATAATTGTTAATCTCATTAATTACCGTCGTTGGTTATCAATTGATATTTTTCCGCTTAAATTGTTAACATCGTTAGTTATATCTTTAATTATCGTTATCGTCTTTATTATTAAGTTAAAAAATATATCAGAAACTAATTAGGAGGGAAGGGTATAAATGTCATTTGTGTAATTAATGTCGTCATTCTAAAGCAACATGCTAAATTCTAAATTTTGGTATTTTATAATTAGAATGAGTTAAAAAATATTTTTATAGAAACATATTATCTTTTGATTATATTTATAGATAAAAATACAAAGATACTTCGAAGTCACCAACTTGTTAATCTTCCGTAGTGATGAATAATATTACTCTTCAATAATGAATTACACCTATTATCAAATGAATTTTTTTTTCTAAAATAAAAAATCAAACACCTTCATTTAGTAGCTTAAGGATTGAGTTGTAGTGATGCCACGTGTCGGCTTGTAGTGATGCCACATGTCGGCTTATTAGAAAGGAGACTTCTTAGTTTGTCTTTTTATATTATTATATAGATTACAACTTGGTCAATGGACCACAAGTACAAATTAAAGACACCATGATATGATAATTAATGATAAAAATAATACTCGTAATAAAATTGATTTTTATAATTTGCACGATATGTTCACTGGGCAGGCGTTAATAGTTTAATTACAAAAAAACATCACAATAATAATATTATATAAATATGATAAATATATAATTTAATAATCAATTTAATTCTCACGATAAAATATTGCGAGTAATATTATTGTGAAATTTTTTCGTGATTAAATTATTAAGGTGTGTCTAGTGAACATACGTTAGAAAAACGTAATTGTTATTTCATACACGTGTTTTACTATATTGTACACATTTTGTTATTTTTCCCGTGTTTAATTTACCCTTCTCTTTTAAAAAACCTCTTTTAAACATCTGCATTGAACCTAGACAAATAAATCAACCAATTCGCGATTATCGAAAACTATTCAACATTTAACAAGTAATTTAGATTTGGTTAATTATCTCGTTAATTTATCATTAATAGTTTAATTATATCGTTAATTATCTCGTCAATTAGGGTTTTTAGTAATTACAATATTTCGATCACGTTGGTTAGTTGAGTGCGTGGTTGACGGTTTCGTGGGTGTGTGGCTGACGGGGTGGTTGTGGGTCGGGTGGTGGTTGGTGGTCCTCGACGGTGGTTATGGATGGTCCTCGGAATTGGGTGTTGGGGTCCTCGATTCGTGGGATATCTTTCGTTTTTCACCCTCTTCACTCTATAGGGGGGAATGAGAAGGGTAAACACGGAAATAACGTGTACAACGTAGTAAAATCTGTGTATGAAATACTAGCACGTTCCTAGAAAAATCGTAATACAATTTAGGAGAGGAATGAATATTGAATGATCAGTGGCAGTTCGTGTCGGATCGTGCCTCGTGCCGGCCTGGTCGTGGCTTGCTCCAACCAAGCCTAGTCCAGACACAGGTAGGAGGCCCGACGTGTCGTGTCTGGTCTGCTCGTCGTGCCCTGATCCCCATTTCCAAGCCAAAGCCCGGATCAGGTCGTGCCTGACCAAAATTTCAAGTTTTTCCATTTTTCTTTGGTTTAAAGTCGTGCCGGGCCGTGGAACGGATTTTTCTTCAAATTGATGTCACGGCCCGACTTACCGTGCTCGTGCCTTAGCCACACATCATCGTGCTCGGGCCATGTCACACTTTTTGTCGTGTCGGGTGGGGCCGCCCAAATGGGCCCGGCTCGAATAGCCACCTCCATTGCCATCAACATTTAATCAAGGGGGTAGAAAAGGGTCCGACAATATTTATTAATGTCATGGGAGATTAAATGAGACATTCTTAAAATACAAAAGGAATAATATTAAAATAACAATAACAATAACAATAACAACAACAACAATAATAATAATAATAATTTTTAACAATAACAACAATAATAATATTAATAATAATAATTTTTTGTAATCTACATTTTGATTCATCAATAAAATCCTCCCATTTATAATAATAATAATAATAATGCAAGTTCCATTTCATAATAATAATAATAATAATAATAATAATAATAATAATAATAATAATGACAAATTTATTCACATTTACGGATAGAGTAGAGCACGGAACTAAAATTCAGATGGGAAATGTGAACGAGGTAATTATTGTGTAAGACGGTTTTATAATCTACAATAGTTCATTTGTACGAAAACTTCACTCAATTATCAGTAACACAATTACCGAATTATCAGCAAAATTGTTAATTAATTACATTGTTTAACCTAAACTGCAAAATCAATTTACAATTTCACCTCGAAAACTTCGTCGCAAAACCCGTCTTTCTTATGTCTATAATGGTATATCCGACTATCCGAGTGTCGTAATTTAGTCTCTCGAATACTGCATCAGCTCGAACCACTGCACCAGAAAAACAATTCATTCCGTCATCAGATCGAGGATTTGCACGAAATGCTTAAAAAAATTAGTAATGAAATGAGTTTTTTTTTTTTTTTTTTTTTTTTGAAAATAAATAAATAAATTAATACCTGTCTCAAGAGATCGGCGAGGGTTCGAGGGAGAGACTCGATGTTCCGTAGCACGATGTAGTATGGAAACGGGAACGTGTCTAGATATCGACCAGGCTTTTCCATCGGATTTTGCATGATGTTCATGAAGTTCTGCGGGTACGATTAGTAGTTAATAATAATAAGTAATTAATCGATCATTAACTTAAATAATTCCCGTGTTTTGATAAACGTAAAAAAAAAAAAAAAAAATACTCGTAGTACATTTCTAAATCTCGAGTTTAATTGGAAAATAGACGAGGAGCAAGTAATGTGGTAATCTCGAGTTTGACCCGTAATCCTGACCTGACCCGACCCAATGGGAAATGACCCGAAATGTTTTTTTTTGCAGCATACGAACCATTTTTCTCTTAAAAAATTACTACTTGAAAGTGACCTGGACCCGAAATGACCGGTTAATTTCGGACCATTCGATTTGTTGAGTTGGATGAGAAAATTTATTAAAATTAATAAAATATTTATATTTGGATTTATAATTAAAAAATTAAAACTACTTATAATATTTTTTTGAATTAAAAATATAAACAAATATTCAATTGAATACCGTACTCGTACAATTTTTTTTATCATTTAATAATAATATACGGAGTAATTCTTACAATAATTTTAAAATTGATTTCAATATTTTTTTCCAAATATAAACATTATTACTATGATTAAAGAGCATAATAATAATAATACTAAGTATCAAAATAAATAAAATATAATATTAAAAACATTTTTTTGATTTTAAAAGCGACAAAATTTTGACCCTAACCTAGACCTGGCAACCCATATCGGGCCGTGTCATGTTCATGTTCGTGTCATTGGTAAACAGGTCACGAACCCCTCAACCCAAACCCGACCCATTTAAGTTTCGTGTCGTGTTCGTGTTGAACCACTTACATAAATGAGTCATCAACCCTCAACCCAAACCCATTTATTTCGTGTTGGGTTCAGGTCGTGTTTTCGTGTCGTGTCCATATTTGGAAAGTATTAACATATTTATGTTAAAAATGATTAAAAATATTTACACTACTTTAATAAACAGGTTATTCGTGTCAGTTTCGTGTTTTAGGACCTCAACCCAAACCCGACCCAATTAAATCTCGTGTCGTGTTCGTCTCGACCCACATACATAAATGGGTCATCAACCCTCAACCCAAACCTTTATTTCGTGTCGTGTCATTTTTTGCCGGCTCTGCCCTAACCCGACCCATATTCGACCCGACCCATTTGACACGTCTACTGTATGTAGAGAAAAGAGCGAGAGAGCGAGCGAGCGCGCACCTGAGTATCGACAATAGACTGTTCAGCAGTATCCAAAAGAAGAAACACGACCATGCAGTTTCGGTTCAAGAGGTCACCGAGGCATTTCTTTATACTTTTACGACACTCGTGGCTGTGACCGTCGGAGATGATAAGAACAAGTTGTTGCGACGAGTTTTGTCCGGACGGAGTTCTGGCATTGGTCGCTGCTTGTCGTAGTATGTTGTTCAAGTATCGGAGAAGGTCTGTGATTGGCTTGTCTAGTAGCATATTCTCTTGGTTAAATGCCAGGCTCGAGATCATCTATTTCATCGAATTTCAATTAATTTTTTTTCTTTAAAATAAAAAAATTAGCGAGGACCACTTATCAATATAAATTTATAATTTCGATATGAACAAGAATTAAAACCAATTTGACTAACTAGAATACGATAAGTTAAAATAAAATATAAAAAAAAAATTAAAGAAAAAGTATGCTGGTAATAAGAAATACTCGAACTAAAATATAATAGGCTAATATTTTAGTTCGATTCCTATTGTTTCCATCATCTGTTTCATCGAATTTCAATTAAAAAAAAGATAATACTTAAAAAATTAGCGAGATAAATTTATAATTTCAATATGAACAAGAATTAAACCGATTTGATTGACTAGAATACGATAAGTTTCTAAATATTTAATGTAAATGGAACAATATTTTTGTTGTTAGTTTTCAAATTTTAATTATTGACGTGCGACAACAATTGTGTCTATTAAAGCAACTAACAGAATTATGGAAATGAATTCAAAGGAAAAAATCAATTAAACAAAATGAATCCAATTTTTATTTATTTGGGTCGGATATAGATATTAATTTTAAAACATTTTATAACCAATACAATTTTAAATTATATTTATTTATTTTTTTGGATAGGGAGTATGATATTGTTTCAAACTTAAATCACTTTCAATAAAAAATTTGGAATACGGATATCCGAAATATATGGATACCTGCGTTCCTGCCTCGGGAGTCAAGGGTTGGTCAAAGTCCTGGAGTAGTCGGACATTCCCGGCTTTTCCGAAGCTTGTAACGGCTAAGTTCCCGACTTCGAGCTGAGACATGGCACGGTAGACGGTGACCAAAGCTTCGATAGCAAATTCTCCACAGAGATTCTCGGACATACTGCGGGAATCGTCTACCGCGATAACAACTTGGTAATCACGTTTATTAGGTTTCGTACGTCTCAACCATATCTTATCTTTCCGGTAATGACTCGCAATATACGGAATTACCTGTTCGATTAGCAAGAAGGATTAGTAAAGATGAAACATCAGCGGAAAATTACGAAATCTAGGAAGAGAAGAACGATAGATATTTCTAGTCGGGTTTGAGGGAGTACTCAAATTGTACTTCGTATCATTATACTGTAATAATCATGTGATAAAAATATGATTTAATGAATAAAACATATACTCTATGCATATTATTTCTTAAAATTTTGATGGATCTGGATAATCCGCGGATCCAATTTCTTAAGTAAAATTTCAAATTCTTCAAACTTTTTTTATTAACGAGTATTATGACCATATTAAATTTTCATAATCTTACAAATAAAATCAAATGAAAAATATTTCTTTGAGAAATTTTAGTCTATAATATTAATACAGAGTATTTTTTTTAATATAACTGTTCTCAGGTCGGGTCACGAGTCGGGCGGGTTCTGACCTTAACTATTCGGGTCATTATCCGGACAGGTCAGGATAATCGAGTTGACTTCGGACTGGACCAGGTCATTTTCGGGTTTGTTATTTTCAACATTTTTGGTGATATCTACTCGTTTCTATAAAAAAAAAAAACCAATTAGTTGCAGGTTAAGCCGGGTCAATTCGGTTAATGGGTCGAACTCGAGTCTTCAGTTTAGGTGTCGGGTCGGATTCAGGTCGGGTCATTCGGGTTGGGTCACTTTAGCCAGGTCTAGGTACAAGTGAGTAAATCTTACGAGTATTTTTTAAAAGAAAAATAATTACGTACTTTTTTCATGTTGATCCTCTTGCCGGTCCGGTAATCCCCTTGAAGTTTGCTGGCAAGTGTCGGCTCCATGATAAGACGCAACTGTTCAGCCAACTCCTGCGACAGCCTCGTAGTGCGTAACTCATAGTTTCTCCATCGAGCACCAGCATTCAATTCCAAGTCGTTCAATTGCTCTACAAGATTCCGCTCTATCTCAGGTTCATCGGAAAAGTCGCCCGTTACACCAGCCCGACCATTCTCACGATTCATAAACGAATTATTCATCGAAACCAAACTATCTCCAGGATTCGAAGGACCGACATCAGTTCCACGATCTAGTTCAGTATCATCAACATGCATCGCCTCCTCATGTGTATCAGGAATTTCGTTTATTTGCTGAACTTTGCCAGTGGAAATCGAACGGTTTGGGATTTGTTCAGTGTTATCATCACGATCCCGAGAATCGGACTTTTCGTTGGGTTTTTTACTGTCCTCGTCAATACCGAGCTTATCATCGTCGTCGTCAGGCCGGTCATTGCCGATATTATGCTCCATTTGGTCGGGCATTGCGGGTCCCATTGCCTGATCTGTATGCTGTTCAGACTCACGTGTATACCGATATTCATCCGCACCTTCATCCATCAACTCATCTACGCCTTCGTCTTTGTTGTCTGTTTCCGGAAGGTCAGACGACATTTTAACCCGCTCTTTCCATTCTTTGAGAGCATCTCCTAAATCCCTTAAAGGGTTCAGTTGACTTTTCTCAAATGGTGAAATATCGGACTCAGGCTCAGGCTCGGGCAATTCAGACGGTTTTTGGTCAGTTATCGGATTACCATGAGACGATTTCCCTAACAGTACATCTGTCATGCTGTCATTATTCGCAGATGGAGTGAGATCGTTTTGCCACATCGTTTCAGGTGCAGTACTGTTTGAATCATCCTTTTGCATTTCTGTCGGTTGTTGGACCGACGACTGTGTGTTAGGGAAGCGGTCCGTCGACAAGTCCGATTTCCTTTGCTCAGACGAGTCCTTCGACAGTTCATCGTTCTTCTCAGATTCATCTGCAGATTTTTCCTCGGATTTGTCGTTCACTTGGTTAGATTCCGCTTCGGCTTCTGCTATAGTTTCGTCTTCAGGGATAGTAGTCGTGTCAGGCTCCACATCTCCGTTTTCTGGATCGTTTTTGTTTTCTTCGTCTTCTCCAACTTCCTCTTCAATAGAATCGGGCTGATCCACGTCCATTTTATCGTCTTCGTCTGCAGAAGCTTGACTCGGCTCGTTCAGGTCAATGTCGGTAGGATCAGCATACATATCCTCCTTATCAACATTCATTTCCTCAGTTTCGTCCTTGTCCGAATTCAAACCGTCATCGTGATGATCATCATCATTTTCACCAGATTCGTCGGGATTACCGTCGCCATCTCTATCATTTCCAGCATCAAGATCCTTATCATCTTTTGCTCGAAGTTCCCGATTATTTTTATCTTTGTCATCGACTGAAGATCCAGGGTCGTACTTCTCATTGGTAGCATCAAGATCCTCATCTTCTTCCTTATCAAATAACTTTTCGTCAGCGATTTGACCGTCTTCACCAGTCGCCCCCATCTCGCTATCCAGCTTGTCAACCTCGTCGTCATCATCTTTGTCATTATCGTCAGCATCGGAATCCTCACTAACACTTTGTGCAGGAGCATCAAATTCTTGATCCATTTCGATTCCCTCGACATCCTTACTTGGGATTTCGTCTGGACCGTCCTGTTTTTGTTCCTGTAGATATAAGAACACCAAACACAGTATAAATACAACAATAACATGAATCATTATCTGAAGTCGTTACCCAAAAAAAAATTGAAAAAATTTTAAAAAAAATAAAATGAAATGGAAGACGGACAATACAATAAAATAATAAAATACAGTTTCAAACGCAGTTGAAAGCGTCAAGTGTTTGATGCCGGAAATTCATACGTTAATATTATTACGGCTTTGACAGTCAAAGAATACCATTTTTTGCCATTCGATTTAATATACTCACCCTTTCTATTATGGGTCGTTTCTGAATAAAATTCACATATTACTTTATTTCTTTTTTTTTTTACTGTTTTTTGCGGTTACTATAAATTGTGACGTCACATATTTCTCGAACTTTCATTTTCCACCACATTCTTATCCTCCATAATTTTTGCAAATAGAGACGGAGAGAGCAACAAGAAAGTTTTCAGATTAATCATTTTAATAATAAAGTTTATATTATGATAAAATCGTGGTCAAAGTCGACAAAGTTTGACCACCAAAGCCTAACGAGAGAAATGAAAAAAGAACGGGGGGGCGTAATGCAGACCTCTTTAGAAGTTCCCAAAAGTTGATCCTCGTCAGTTATCTGATCACTAACATCTTGAACTCCGACACCTTCTCCCATTCCAGTCCCACTAGCATCTTCAGTTGTCTTGCCGGAGGAATCGTCAACCGCCTCTTCAGTAGCTCGTCCGTACCCATCGGAAAATAAGCAGGCAAATACCTCAGCGAGGTCGAGAGTCAGACTAGATATCATCTGATGGACCGTCATAAAGTCAAGCAAGAGACTGTCACTGAACTTCAATGCTAGATTCAAGAGTTCTTCAAGACGAATAAATTGACCCGTTTTACCAGATAAACCATAATCATTGGCCAGTTTCACCTAAATTAAGAAGATAATTAGTGCACGATTACGAAGAGAACTTAAATCGTCTCTCACACACAAAAAAAGGGAGTAAATATAGTGTACAACCGTTGTACCGTATAAAAAGTAACCACTTTAGGTTAGTTAGTGGCCGCTTTCAAATAAATAGTGACGACTTTATAGTACTATAAAGTATGAGTAGTCATTAACTAACAAAAAACGGTCACTTTTTACTATTTTTTTAACTTCTCTTGCATGATGCAACGGTGGTATACTAGAATTTACGGAAAAAAAGGCGTGAGTTTGAGAACTTACAGCACACATAATTAAGTTATCGAGTTCCTGGCTCAAATGGTCCAGCTGCAGAACGGATGCATATGAGTCGAACGTGTATTTACATGAAGTGATGTTGTCAGATGATACATCAACGGGACTACTCCAAGAACCTAGTTTCTGAAGAGCATTGCTGATAGATACGCATGTATCATCGAGGTACGAGCCCATTCTGGCATCCAATTCGGAAACAATTTCGGTTGACACGGGAGGCTTGCTAGGGTGCAGAGACGAGTGAAACTGCTCTTCCAACTTCTCAGCCTGCAGTTCAAACATAAAACAAAGGCGTCTTAACATATTGTCTCTTTAGCACCTCTTAACAAATGAGACCGTCTTACTCTATTGTGTTTATATACAAGTGACATAGTGACAGAAATATGAGTATATGTATACCTTTTCGAATATATCACGAAATTGTTCAATCATAATAGCAACGGCTCTTTTGTTCATTCCCTGCTCACGGAGAGCAAGAAGATCTTCTTGAAGCTCTCGAATGAGCTTAAAGTTCTGAATGACGGTCTGCTCCATCTCTTTCGTAATCACAATAGCCCGCATTTGTCCAGTAAGTTTTATACAAGGGCCACGACCAAGTAGTTCACCATCTAAAAACGCCTGAGAAAATGAACATTGAGAAATGAATAACGATTTCGTAACATACATGCTAAAGATTGGAGGAATATAAGAGAAAGTGCACCTTAGAATCCTTGGCTAACTGAATTTTTTTATTGAGAAAGGCGATTATGTCGTTTGCTGCACTTTTGGTGTTTTGACATGTACTCAAATGGGTTTTTTGAATAGTTTCGAACATCAAGGATTCTTTGTCCAATGTCGAACACACAGCATCAAACAGTTCCTGAAAAGGATTAACACGATAAAACAACATCAGAACCTTAGTCCCAAAAAAAATTGGGATCGACTAACATGAATCATTATCGGAAATTGCCAAGTCGTCTCCGAAAACAGTCGGATAAAAAGGCATAAAAGGAGTAATAATAAGGAGAAAATTAAATAAATAAATAAATACACGCATTAATAATTTTTTTCAAAAAGAGTTGTTAATAATAACAAAAAAAAACAGAAATGAACCACAGAGACATAGTAGGCCATTGAGTGAGGCAGGAAGAAATGCTTGCCTTTTGCTGCCACATGCACCTTAGGAGAAGATGTTGGCCGGAACATATAGTGACTCCATCACCAGGTCCCTCAGTCGATGTTTTACATGCAGATAACTTTTTTATACAACGACTAATTTCTTTCAAGTCATTCAAACGTCTGGTGAAATCGAAGGCAGCAGCACGTTGTTCCATCTGAATTATTAGCAGGTGTCCTAGAAAGCTAATAGATCGATTAACCTGCCAGAGACATAATATATTTCCTCAATGAGCATCAAAAGAACATATCTACACTCCAAGTGAAATCACTTCGTCCCCACGACTTCACGGTCCACAAACATGAATAATCACAATTCACAACTAACAAGGAACTGTTCTTAGGAGGTACAGCAATTAAAAACGTAGAAAACGGGAGACGATAAAGCTGGCATATATCGCTTGATAGGCGCATATCAGATACTTAAAAGAAAAGAAAAGTTATTTTTTTGTGACTCATGTCACAAATTTTTACCTGATCAGGATTGAAATCTTTATGAAAGTTGAGAGAAATCTGTTCTAGATTCTTCACAGATGCTAAGCTCTTGAAGTAGAGTTGATTGGCACATTTCCAACTGTCTTCCAAGCTGGTGTTTTTCGAACTTTTAGATTGGTCGGATTCAACACCGAATTCATGAGAAAACAAGCTTTCAAGCTTCGGCAGCAAATGGTGCATATCATAGGCAGGCAGAAAGAACCACCTCTCTGACTGACACCTCTCATTTTGATCCTGCGGCATTGCAGTTTTAGCAATAATAAAACCGTCTTGTATGGAACTTGAACTATCCCAATTTGAGTAAGAATGTACATAAGAAAAATTAACCAAACTACATAGGGACAAAGCTATGGGAAATATGGAAATCACTGTTTCTACGAGACTCGCAGAGAGGACAAACATTTTTTGGACAACCCGGCACTCGGACATTGGTGTGACACTTGGACTCTTATATTTAAAATCGAAATATGCCGAACTTTCATAAAAATAGCCGAGTCCGACACTTGGATAGTGGATACGCACCCATGTCAAACACATCTAAACGAGTTCGAGCAACATAGGATGAATACTAAGAAAAGCATTGTGATATGTGCTTACGTTTAACATGCCAGGCTTTGACTTGAACAGTGTACTGTTTTCCAACAGCTTAAGAAGACTGGATTTGTGTTTCGACAATCCAGACTTTTCCAGCAGCTTTAGGAGATCAGAAAATAGCCTTGTCTTTACTTGTAATTTCCCTTCTTCCTTCCATATAACCGCAGTTTCTGCCACTGTTGTACTTACCTTTTCAAGGTTATTCCTGACAATACTCCAATATTCTTTGTATGCTAGGCCAGGACACTCGATAGTATCCACTGAAAATAAATAAATAAATTTGTGAGGACTTACAAATAATGTCAAAATAATCTCATGCAGTATACAAATCATACTGTATAATGCAGTATACAAAAAAAAAAAAGTGCATATATTTATCTCAACTTTTACAACGGGAGTTTAAAGCATACATTGAACTTTGCATGTTCTGCCGAATTTTTAATTTCATCTCTAAGATAAACCCGAGGTTTGGTTTCAGCATGGTTTTATCACAAGAAAAGGAAACAAATTCAGAGGATCATAACTCCTACCTGAGAGTTCGGGATTGGTTAATTGAAAAATGAAAATTGGTTATTCAGAACTCACCTAAAATTTATGATTGATTGAAGTTTTTTGTTAAAAAAACTAGAAAACACAGTTTGATTACTCTTTTTTCAAATCGAAGATCTCAACGATTATAAAGTGGCAAACACATGAATTTTCCCTTTGTTAAAAAAAGAAAAAAAAGAAATAACCTTCCAAATCCTTAAACACGGGAATTGAAGACTGTGTCTCCAATCTTGTACCAGGATTCTTGAGGGTAGCATTGTTGCCAAGCTTCAGTGATTGCAAACTTCTCCGTGCATATTCTTGAGTAAGAACAAGCATAACTGGCTGCTCGAGTTCATCCTGCAAAACATAGTTGTGCACATTGGTAAGAAACGAAAGAAATTAAAAAGATAGATGAACTGAATGACAGATACGCACCAACAAACACTCTATTACAAATGGGGTATTTACCCCACGACAGCTAAATAAAAGGGATATTCTGCATGGTACCCCCGTTTTTTTTCATTTTGTTTGGTGCCCCGTAACTCAATAACTTTGACCCTCGGTAACTCAAGGTCAAGATCGGTTAAACTTTGACCCTCGGTAACTCAAAAGGGATAACTTTGACCCTCGGTAACTTTGACCCCCGGTAGGATAAAAGTTGAGGTCGATTAAACTTTGACCGTCTATAACTCTTTGTAGAAAGTTCCAAAAGTAATGATTTTTTCCAAGCTAATCGCTTTTACAAGATATTTGTTTTGAAATAAAAAGAGCCGCTTTCGGAATTCATGGTTGAAATAAAAAGATGGTTCTCAAGGGCATATATATATACTATCTTTCATGCAAAGTGAAACTCACCGTGTATTTTTTAATAAGCTTCTTCAGCTTTTGGCGTTGCCTTTTCGAATTCTCCAAGTCCAAGTGCTTCTCAGGACACTTCTCGAGACGCATTTCCCATCCACACAGTTTCTTGTGATTTGCAACCTCCTTTTTGATACTTTTAGTGGTGGTTTCAATGTGCTTCATAATTCTGAAAAATAACCAGTACAAAATTAGTCATTCCCCAAAAAAACAAAGAAAAAAAGGCAATCTATATAAAATATTTTGATTCAGTGGAGGAGAAGTACAGAAAGAAAATGGACTCACAGTGGTAGCGATTGCACATAAAAGCCAAACACATTGTAGAGAATATCTCGGTTTTCCTTATCCGTACAGCTGCACAAAGGATTAACAGAAATAGAGCTAAGATAACAGATAGATCGAGGATTAACTGATATAATCGACCGATATTGACAATAGTAAAATTTCATTTCCCTGTTCATTGTAAATAAAATTTCAATTAGAAAAAACGAGGCTATGAAGAGGACCCCCTACCTTGTATATGATCCAAGGTGTATACCAGCGTTAAGTTGACCATAAAATGAAAGTATAAGCTGCAGCCGTCTTCTATATTCACCCAAATTGGATGTTCGAACCAACTCCTCTAAGCTGCAAAAAGAAAATATGATTCAGTATTTTTTTATGCATATTTGGAGGCAAGAACTTCGAATCCTTCCACCTACAAAAAAAGTTAGCATTACCTCTGTAAAGTGGTCTGAGCATATTCAACAATATCTGTACAGTTCTTCCGATGGAGAACCGAGTACAATGGAAACCATAACTGCAAGAATAGGCAAAATATTTTAACACCTTAATACGACGTGAAGGAAAAGACGGGCATCATAACACAAGTTGCTTTTAGGTCAACAACAACATCAGAGCCTTAGTCCCAAAAAGATTTGGGGTTGGCCAACATGAATCAATATCTGAAGTCGTAATCCGAAAAAATAAAAAATAAAATGAAAGGCGAACAATACAATAAAATAATACTGTACGAAGTAATAAAATACAGTTTCAAACGCAAAATTAAGTTGGAAGCGTTAATAATAAGTTTTTAATTACAAACTCCAAGTTCAAGAAAAAAAATATTTAATAGGTAAAAATACTAGTAGGAAAAAAGGTATGAAAATAATTTTTGAAAAGTAAAATAAAAGAATTAAGAATAAATAAAAAGAATAAAAAGTTTTTTTTGCAAAACCGCAAAAAAAGAAATAAATAAGTAAAAAGAATATGTTTTTTAGGTTGGCTAACAAAAATTGTCATACAGAACCGCAAAAGTTAATTCGGAAGACAATGAAAAGAAAGTAAAGCACGGAATTTTACCTTTGCGGCATTCATCTCAAATTGAACAAGTACTTCGTCCAGCACTGTCTTCCACGAATCGATCTCCATCTTCAGAAAAATTGAAATGCGATGATGTATACGTTCCATTACATCTGCCACAATATACAAAAGCGGAATAAATATATAGCAACTAAATCATAATATGATGAACAGATAAATTCAAATTCCTCCTTAACCAGCAAATGAAGGTGCCCACCATTTATAGGAAGTTTGGCTCCGCCTGCCTGAAGAGACTTGACTCGGCTGACGAGAAATTGAAGGCCTGAAAGAGCCTTGAACATCGAACAGAACAAATAAATTAAAGTTATATAAGAACACTAATGGCTGAAAGTACAGACTCTCCAATCTCCATGCTAAATATCTTTACGGAATCAAAGTTACTCAATTTAATTTTTACGGAATTTGGTTGGGTTTAACTACCTTGATAAGTAGGCCTAAATATCAAATCTCAACGGAAAAGAAGGTAGCCTAAATTTACCTGGGCAACCGATGTGCTAGGGGGAAGAGCCAAGAGCATTTCCGTAATTTCGAGGAGTTTCATCAGTCCTTGATCTTCATCCCTCACTTTTAAGAAGGATATAAATTGGTCTCTAAGAGAAAGAAGAACCGTCACCATGCTTGCTACAACAGGAGGATTTGGGTCCTGAATCAGAATGAAATTATAATTAGCAACATCACCACATTAAGAAGATAAAGGATGACAAAAAATTAACGACTACTCCCTCTCTTCAAATCCAACCTTCACAGTTCCTTTTTTCACGTATGCCAATGCGTATTTTGAATCATTAATATCTTACTTTATATATAAGTAAATATTATTGAAGTTTGATATTAATAAAAGACAAACCAAACAAGATCCCCATGGATATATCGGAAGGGTATCGAATATTATTATTGCACGTGAATAGTGTAAAAAGAAATGCGAAGCTTGGATTTGAATGGAGGGAGTACAACATACCTTGTAAAAAAATCATTTTGTAAAGAAAAGAATTTGTAATACCTTGTAAAATCGCCGGACACAATCTGAATTCTCCGACAAAGGAAATTCCTGTTCATGCTCTAGACAAAGGCGGAACATATGCTCAGCAACAAGCCTACCATCCAAGCAGGAAGCGTCGATTCCCGTCAAATCTGGAAACATATAGAAACACAAAGGAACATTATTTTCCTTCATGTATCCCTACAAACGATGATGTCTTTGATGTTTCAGAAATAGCAAGCCTACCTTTCACAACAGAAGCTCCAAGCGTGTAAGTTTTAATGAAAGAATGTATCTTATCAGCATCGGAAACGTGTACAACGCCAGGCTGCGTAATAGGAACTAAATTAGTAGCTATCATTTGCGAGGAGTACAAGATATCGTAAAACGATGGAAATCAGACAGATGTAAATGAGGTATTGCCCATTTACAAATACCTCGTGTTACAACAATAACCAAGCCACCAAACCAGCGACGAAACCTAGAAGTGTAAGAGGAAAAATGACACAAAGGTAGGGTTCGAGAAAACACACAGTTTCAGCTAAGTTGCTTGATCCAAATAATTGATTGTGAGCATTGACCAAAGTGTGCATCATTGAATCTGGAATCATGTTGGACTGTCCAGAGCTTTCAGATTGTTCGACAGATTCCTTCTGCAAATAAATGTTCTCTCGTAAAATAGTGAAAATTCAATACGAAGTAATACACTTGATACACCACCGTGCTTAAATATGGGAATTTACCTTTTCAACGCTTTCTTCATCATGAAGCAATTCTTTCCACTCTGAGAAACTCTCGCTTGAGAATGAATTGCCGAGAGTTGATAAATCAATATCACATGCATCATCAAGCTTGAGAGCTCGAGGTTTGAATTTGTATAATTGAGCTTCATTATCCCTTTTTGTTTCTTCATCAACTTTCACATCCTTCCACCAGCTTGTAAAGAAATTGAAAACCCCATCGATAATCTGACACGGGACACAATGAAGAACAGTTAGTTCCAAAAAAAAAACCACCAAAAAAATCATCACCTAAGAACAATCGATAATCAAAGAAGTTTCAACAGTCAAATCCATACCCTGAAAGACGCATTGTCCAAAGTTCTCGTAATGGCTACAGTATCCACAACATGTCTGAGCATGTTATCCGAAAGAGAAGCTTCCAAATCAAAAGAAGAAACCTTTTTCTCTCCACCAATCCTTCCAGTTGAAGTAACAAGCTGCTTCAATAAATCCATCTTCTCCACCCAAATAGACACCGACAAATCAACGGTGTAAATTGGGTATTTGGGAGAAAGGACGTCAATCGTAATGTGTCTCTCAAAAGGATAATTGTGAGGAAATCTCATGAAAAAATAGATAGCATCCTGCAATTCACTTCATCAATTAGAAAATGAGAGACAAAAGATATAGGATACCGGTTCTGACAGTAAGGTGTTCAATTACCATAACGCAATCAACTTTGCTTCCTGGTACTCTTTCAAGAAAATTCTTCTGCAACGCATTTGTTAATAGCAACGCCATGCCTAATTTCATTTCGTATACAGCAACTTGAATGGGCTGGATGATATCAATATAACTGCTATACTCCTCAGATAAGCGATCAACAAACTGGCTTGCTGTTACCTGAGTACAACAATGCAAGATTCATAAGTTCTTTACATAGACTTTCATTTTTATTACCCAACTCTGAAGGCCGATAAACGACTGTACAAAACCCAAAAAGGTTTGGCAACAGACTACTTAACTCTGAAGGCCCATGAACTACAATTTTCGATGACGAAACGTTGAAACATATATACCCCGTGTGAACTAATTTTACAACTGTAACATATGATCATTCTTTCAAAGGGGTTGTGAAAAGGTAATAAGAGTAGGAAGGGGAAAAAAGACAAACCTGCCAGTTACCAGCTCGAGTAATAAGTGATGACAATGCCATATTATTCTCCTGTAATAGCTTCAAGCCTAGATCAACATTCTCAGAGAACTCCCTACACTCCTCCTTCAATCTAAAAAATTTTCCGGGGTCGGAACGAAACACAATCTGCAAATATGAGTTCAATACTGTCAAAAGAACATTCACCAAAACTAAACAAAAGGAACTTCCCAAAAATTACAGACTGTTTGGCATCTATCACATCCCTTGCTGAGTATCTATTAGAAGGAAGTAAACAAAAAGACAAAACGGCTAACTGCTGAGAAAATAATCTGACTTTACATTACCTTTTTCTGCAATCTCTTGCACTCAGATTCATGTTTTTCCAACAAGTTTGCTTTTTCCTCATCAGATTTCCGTGAACAAAGTGAACCGACCAAATAATCACAATGTTGTCTAACCTGAATTTATCAAGAAAAAAGCCACATATAAAACAAACATAAGTAGACTGTTCTAAAATATCTCACAAAGCAATGCATTACGTAATGGGTAAAATGTCAATACCTTTATTTCTGTGGAAAGTGATTTACATTTGTTCACTAGCTTCTGATACTTGGTGCTATATTTTAAAGCCGGGTCAAGCTCATCACAAGCAAGTAGAAGGTGAAACCGTAGACCTCCTAGTCTTAACCAAGCATAGCTTATTCGGAGCAGTAGATCTAAGGAGGAAAAACCCACAAATGAGAATTCCTGAAAACATTAGCAATACTAACAAAAATCAATACTAATACTACCATCTGAAGAGCTTGTATCAGCAAGTTCTCTGAGTAATGGTTCGAAGAATGGCTTCACCAGAGAAACAAATCTCTTATGTCTAGATGAAGCAAGCAGTGTAATCAAAGCTTCAATATCGTCTCCCTGCAATGAACAGCAAACCACAACTTAAAACCTTTCTTAAGAACTCCCCTTACCCTAATCATTGTCGGAAACCTTTCACGGCATTGGGGTAATGTTGTTGTGATGTTGTATTAGAAATATATTGCAAATATGTTACAAACTTGTTTCAACGAAATGTGTTGTCTTAGAGACTGAATAAAGTCGATTGGCAAGAATTCGAAGAAATAAAGGGAGCTTATCTCAGCAGTGTGCAGCCGAAATTTCTAGTTTAAGAAGGTAGAAGGCAGCTACCTTAGAAACACCCTTTTGAAGAGACACAAAGCGTGAACCGATTGCCACAAAGTCTTTGGTAGTGAAGGACTTCTTGTGGGCAGATATGATCTGAAAGCAAAGAATGCAACACTGAGAAAAAGACGCTGGTCAACGCTTTGGAAAACCACAAGCAGGATCAATGATATGATACCTGATGAAACAACGAGCGGGCAGCACGTAAGAGAGATGAATGCATATCTTTACTAGGACTGACACTTCGAAGGATATTTGACGAAGCAACCCTAAGCTTCAGACGATGTAACTGGTAATCCTTCATCACAAATGGTTTTTGCCTGTAGAGTAAAATATCTCAATATATCACAAACGGTTTTTGCCACTGGCTATATTCTTTACTTCTCTTACATGCATATAATTACATGAATCACCATAATTATACAAGGTGCTATGAACAAAAAAAAACATGATACTAGATGCCCTAATATAGACAAGGGAATGACCATTTGATAAACAAATGGAAAATAGGGGGTTCAACTGTGCATTTCTTACATAATATGGTGAACAGAGACTGTTTTCACAGGCTTGGCAAGCATACTCGGAAGCTCAAACTCAAAGGCATTTATCCCAGAAAGCTCCTGAGAAAAGAATGAAAATTTCAGCTCACGTTGAAACATGCACAAATAGCCAGTTATGAACAGATAGCTAGCTATACAATAATTAATGAGAATACCTTGCTAGACAGATGTCGGCGATTCCACAAGGACGAATGCCAGTTAAACCACATAGCATGGACAGAGCTGACAACCTTTGAACCAGCTGCATCCCAAAGAAGACAAAAACTTTAGGTTCCGATGTAGAAAACTAAGATAGTAAGATGTCAGATAAATCATATAGTACCTTCAGGAGTTTTCGACCAAGCATCAACAATCCACATGATTTCTTGATGAGGTACGAAATCTAAAGGAGTTCTCGAAGAAAATCTGATGGCGAGGTCACAAGAATTTTCAAGACGGTCATTCAACCCAGATAAAATCTGTAAATCGTAGCAAAGTACGGTTAGACGGACCGGTGTAAAATAGAACTCACACTCCAATGTATACCTTATCGCTTTAACTTCATTATATCACTATATACAGCAATTAGGCATATTTCACAGAATACTACCAATGGAAGTATGGAGGCATTAGGCAGGAAGTGACACTTTACTGGACAGTGGACACAAATAAGTCGGGTATAGTGTAGAATATGCAAGAGATTGAAAAGGTAAGTAAGATGATAATCTTACCGTTTGTAAGTCCCTAGCATCAGCAACAACAATTTCTGATAGATCTTCAAGCAACAATAAGTCTAGTAAAAGGCTTGTCTCATCAACTATAGAAATACTATCGCTCCAAGTCTCAAAACCAGAGTTGTTGCACATCACTTCTGGGATGACAGTACAGCATTTAGAAACAGCCAGAGCATATCCACTTATTGGGGAAGCTTCATTCACTTCCAATTTACTTTTCTCACTTTCGTATCTTCTGGATAGTATCTGCACAAAATAACTCGAAATAAAATATAACAGAATAATCTCAAGTTACTCCAGAAAAAACGAGCTTGTTCGTGATGCTTACCACATGCATCTCCTCTAAGCGCTCGGCAACATTTTCAGCCGTTTTGTCCAGACAGGATGACATGCAAACACCTACATCCAATGAGAAGCGTAACGAGTGTCACAATTTTTTTTCATTCCACTCTCTAAAACCCTTGTTCTTCACTTGGCATACAACACTTCTACCATCATTCACCAGGTCTATTTAAAATTTATACTTTAGTTCATGAAACTTAACTTCACATTTCAGCTTCGCACTATAATGACATTTTCAAACAATGCTACTACATAGTATAGTACAAATTATTATATAACATAGTTGCTGGTTGATGCCCTTTTATCACGACCAGATAGCTTGCCTATTTACCCAGAGAGAAAAAAAGTTCTGATTGATAGATACAACTTCCTACCTTTGTTATGACAATCAACTCTTATCTCTCCGATGAAGTCAGGAAAGGTTAGCACATTATACTACGAGTAATACCATGTGCTTGCATAGTACTTGTAAGCAACTAATTATAAAACCAAATTTGCATGACTTAATGACTCGCCTGTCAAATGCAAAAGCATGAAGCTAAAGAGGGGTGATGAGAGATTTGTGGCTCACCTTGCATTGCAAGTAACCGAAGCTCGGGATTGGTTGACGCTGCTGTCTCAGAAAGGACACCATCAACTGCAAACATAAATGTTTTCAGCACAATCCAAGCTTATAGCTTGTCAAAAGGTAACCGATGCAATAAATGGTAGACTTACTCTGATTAGTGAAATTAATCTTACTAGGCCAGACTAGTCGGGCAAAGGTAACAAGTTGCTGGAGTTTGTAGAATATATCAGCAGACTGCGGCAATGAGGGATGTCCTCCATAGGCCCACAACAAGGACTTCTCCGAACTCAATGAGAAGGGTAGTCTTCTACTTAGAATACTTGCCATCATACCAAGATTATTCTGAACAATGATACATAGTTTTAGCATTAGTTTGAGGTCAAGAGCAATAGACTACAACGACTTGAAGAGCCATGTTACTGCTTCGGACACAAGATAAGTAAACACACAAATAATGGAGTACCATCGTAGACTGATTAAGAGAACAAGATTTATTTCAGAAAATCAGAAGCAACAACAAAGCCGTATTCCAAAAAAGTATAATTATGGAGGGGGGAAGTAAAGTACATACCAACACATTGTCTACAGCATCTGGGAAAAGCTTTCTCAATTTAAGCACGATCTTGATCAACGCACGCCAATGAACTAGCAGAGCTTCAAACTGTGAAAAATTAACAGCATTCCAAAGTAAAATGTGCACTTCGAGAAGATCAATATAAGTTTGATGTAGACAATCGAAAATCGGGGATTCAATTATCACACTAAGCACTTCTTCTTCCAACTTCCTGAAGGACTGCGTCAAAGATTTCAAATCGGCGTCACCGGAGCTAACCTCACAATTCCACTGTCGTAAACTAGCTCTTAACAAACCGACGCTTTTGACTGCATTACAAAGACGTATTGAGGAAGATATTGATACTCTTGCTAGAACGTCAACAGGCTCCAAAGCAAGCATTGGCAGTGAATGCAAGCCAGCATCGATATTTTCATGCATCTGAAAGATGCATTCCCAGATTGGATGTTTTAATTCTTCTCGAAGTAAACCCTCCACAGAACCAAAGAGCTTGCAAAAGGGCTGCAACTGACCGTTAAACCACCTAAACCAAAGAAGGTTTAGCTCAATGTCCATTGGTCCAGTGACTTGCTCCATAACCCAATCAATTGCAAAATTGAGAGATTCGGTAATCACAACATCAGAGTCACTTGCTACAAAATAATTAATAATTTCACCATTTACGCCCTTAGGATACATTATTGTCCGCAGTTGCTTCGAGTTCACTAAATAAATTGACTTTGACCCGCGATCCTTATTGAAGCTCTGTAGTTTAGATGATGCGCATTCAGCCCCAAGATATTCCAGATACATGCAATCTCGTTGAACAAAAGCTCCCTTGGTATACCAGACAAAATCTGTAAGTTTCAATGATGTGGGCCACCCACCAGCCAAACAAAGAGACGATTGTCCACCAAAAGCATCTACTGAACAGGAATTTGTCAAATATAAAGCTTCTACTTCACGAACTATATCCCATCCCGAAGATTCGCCTAATGAAGAAAGATATGAATGCTCCCAACTTTTGTGAAGACTCCATAGAACATCGTTTCCAGTCATCAAAAGCTTCTGGAATAAGTGAACCCATCGACTCAGTTCGAGATATGTGATTTCAATATGAAGGGCAAGACCTCTAATCTTTGCGTGTATATGTGCTTCTGCCATCGAATCTACCAGCGTCTTGGTAGGAATGTCGGACAAAGCAAGAAACGTCTTGACATCATCTAATTCAAGTTCCCGGGTGTGCTGGTCATATGTATCGAGGAGCCAGTGCGGTTGCATCACAACTATCTCAATTCCCCTGTTTCGCATTGCTCGGGAAACCTCACCATGCCTTGGGTTAACAGTAAGAAACATCCTGAAATTAGGATGAGGAAACAGAACTAGAGGTTTCCCGTCAATGTTTCCGCATTCATTTACAGTAATTGACCCATTTGATTCAGCTAAGGAATTGATCCGGTCAAGAACCTACAATAACATGTTACACAGAAAGCAGGAATTAGGAATGGGGTGAAACTTATAGGCAAACACAATGGAAAGAATATGAAAAATAATACAGTCCACTTGTTTGAGATTGCCATCACAAAAAGTAGAGAATCTGTAGAGACAGACAGAGTATTTGTCAACTAAAAACGAAGATTCTATTTGATGAAAATATGAAGGTTATGATAACAAAATGAAATACCGTTGGATTGCAGAGATTAGCATCCTCCAAGACAATCCATTCTCCATTCTCAATTGCTTTAATCAACAGTCCAGCAGCCCATTCAAACTTTACCGAGGTCGGCTGTCCGTTTTGAATCGCCTGCAACTTCCGAACTTTTTGCAAAACTTTAGACAAATCCCCCAAACCCCAAGAAGTTGATGACATATGACTTTGCGAGACTGAAGTTAAGAGTTCAACAATCTCAACCAACAACGATAAAGAGTCTCGCCAATTTTCACCATCACCATTATTAGACCTCGACATATGACCATAATTTACATTAGACGAAAATTTGAGCCATTTTGCGATCAAATCTCTCCTCTCTCCAAGTAACTTATCAGCTGAGGAATCTAACTGAGAGCTGTAGTAATCATTCACAAAACCTTCAATTTGATTGACAACGAAACCAAAATTCCTGTAGGCATTGTATTGCTCAAAGGACCCAAGCAACTCAGATATATCAGTCGCTGACGAAAGATTTATTTCTTTCAGCACATTTCCAGTAAGTTGCGCAAGCAGCCGTATCAGGGACGTTTTGCCAGAAGCTGTGGGCCCAACCATGATGCACAACCATTGTTGTTGAATACATTGTACCGTAGCTTCCAGACAGTTTCGGAATCCCGGTAGAATCTTAAGCTCACTACCTATGGTCTTACTTGAACTTAAAGTGTTCCTCTTAATGCTCGCACCTCCTACATGCAAGTAATGATCATCCAACTCCACACGAGGGTAGGGATTAATTAACGGCTTTGTTCCGAAAACATCTTCATATAACCGCACTACCTCCCTTCGGTCATCGGTAGTACGCATCCTCTGTACATAGACAACATTAAGAAAACAATCACACTTCCTGTTCTCGGGTGCACCTGCAATGTACAACAATTTAGAGAGGAAGTTTCAAATAATAATCGAGACATTAATTACAGTTGACTTTACTCAAAGTCAAAGACACACATTGCCCGACCATATTTTTGTTTAAGGTTGCATGTCAATATCATAAAAAATGTTTCTCGATTTACTAACAAAGATGGAAAATCTAATGGGAAGAAATAAAAGAAATAAAGATACCTTGAATTATCTCACAAGAGCGAATCACATCGCGGAGATTAAACTCCCATGGGGAACCCTCTAGGGCAAACTTGCGATGTAGCATTGTGTCCTCATATAACCTTTTATTAAACAAAATCAACCTAGAAAGTATCGACTCATGAATTGCTGGAAAGAGGGAGCGACATATGAAATGATAATCCTTTTCGCTTAATTCATCCACATAAACCTGATTTAATAAAACAAAGAAATCGTAAGGTTCGAGAGATACTAGTGACACTCATCTTTATAAACTACACTAAATCAAACATGACAGAGTAAAGACAACAATCACAAGGAATGAAACAACTAAGAAGTGGTACTAGATACATACCTTGGTAAATCGGTTAAGAAATGATTTTGGAAGACCTTTTCTCCCACCACCCTGATGAGTAGGATTCTGACAAGCAAAGACTCTAAAAGATGGTGGGCACTTGAAAGAACGGCCCAATTCTGGAATAAAAACCTCAGCTCTATGGTCTAGGATAGCATTTAGCCCCTGCAATACATTTCAGTGATAAAGAATTGATAAGACGGTTTTACACTCGAGGTACACGAAATAAGAGAAGAAACATTAAAGCAAAAGGAGTAAGAGGAAGATCAATGCCTCCAAAACAGATTGCTGAGCCAGGTTGATTTCATCCAACAAAACCCAAGATCCCTCTCTTAGAGCCTGCAAAGTCAGATAATAGAAGTAAGCATCGAACCAGAAGATCCCAAGAACATTGAAGTATGAAAGTTACATTTGTTTACCTGAAGTAAAATTCCATCCGACCAGGCAAACTGCAAACCGTCGTCACTCTCAATAGGCAAGTCAGAGCCCAGAAGATCCATGATATCAGTCTGTAAACAATCGGAAAATACCAATCAAACAAGGCAGGTAAAGTACAAAACTTAAATAAGAGACAAAATATAAATGAATATAAAAAATAACAAAATTATCACAACAGAGGATGGATAGTGAAAATTAATGACCTGATCAGACAGATTTATTCGCACTACATTGTGTCCAGAAAACTTTCCAATGGCAGAGATTAAACTTGTTTTTCCAACTCCGGGGCTACCCTCCAGTAAAACTACAATATTTGAAAGCAATTAACACAAGAACAAAACAGAAAAAGATTATCACGAAAATTAGTTTAAAAAAAAAGACTGAGCAAACCAGGTTTCCGTAGTTGCATAGCACGCAAGACCCGCATGACATTTCTGCTAGTTGTAGGGGCCAAGAACTCGAATCCCTTCTCTTCACAGGGCGCACAGCCTACAAAGAGCGTAAATAATTCATATCAACTCAGAAAATTAAGCAAGAATATTACATAATTTGCACTCTGAAAGCCAATAAAAGATGGTAAAGTTTACCTTTCGGGATAAAAAAAGGATTAATGCCAAAAATATTATCACATTGCATCTCATCTTCCACTGAAGAAAGTGTAGTGCTGATTTCACCCCACCCGTAATTTTCAATCGAAGACAGCTTTGATTCATCTATGGTAGAATCAAGATCCTGTTATAATAGACATAAGTAAATAAATAAATAAATAAAACAGCCTTAATCACTCGCAAAGTGCAAAAAACATTCAATATGTATCAGCATAATAGCAGCAAGCATGCCAGCAAGCGTAAAACAAGCGAAGAGTAACTAAACTAGCATTACAAGCGACAAAGTTTGCAGGTGTCAACTAGCTCAGTTGCTGAAGCCATGACTCATGAGAGATGGTGTATTCAACTATTCATAACCTGGGTTCGTACCCCGTTAGCATCATAGTTGCCCTTTTGTCTCTCTTTAAACCAAAAACAAGCGAAAAAGTTTAAAAGGACGGTGAATAAAAACCTTTAGTTGCTTCACTAAGTATGCAAGGCTTTTCTGTCTTAATTCAGCAGCTTCATTCTTTGATATACCAGTGCCTGGATAAAAAAATACACAAAATTATAGAAGTGTGAAGAGTGAAAAGACAATACACAAAACTCACTTGATGGACAAGTAATCGGAAACATTTGAAGTGTAGAGACAAACCACATACCCAAGCTTAATCCATCGAGCAAAACAAGGAATGCTCCATGAATGAATGCAAAATCAGGCTGCAAGTTCTTCATCGTGTTTGTAACAAAATCTAACCAAGCTAGAAGGTCCCTCACAGTAAGGGCTCTTCCTGTTTGTTGCTGATTGTACCACTGTAATAATGATGTTTACAACAGTCAGCACAGGAGGATAAAGCATATACACTACAGTATATCACCACTATCCCCGACGAACTCATTTTAGGAATTTATAAAATGAGGAAATCGCTTGAAAATAGAAGTCGAGAGAATCATACATCCCAAAAATTAATAAGAGGGTCCACAAAATGATGATGTTCAGCAGTAAGAAACCTGCGTCAGGTCAAAACAAAAGTCAACAGAGCGCAAAGTAATCATAAACAATGGTGTAATAAAATCACCATAAAAACCGTCTCACTAAAGTTGGCATACCTTCTCGCAATCGCCCTAAGCTCATCCATATCATCAACCGAAGGAACCCAAATCTCAGTAAATCTATTGCGCAGCGCCGGGGATAATTCTTTCTTACCAAAATCACCACCAGGATTCATTGTGGCAAGAAGGAAAAAGTCTTCATGAGCTGTGATAGTCTCCAAGTCAGATCCTCCCTTCTCGGCCAATGACTGTAGGAAGAATAACAACATCAGCGCCTTAATCCCAAAAAGATTTAGGGAGACTGTAGGTTCCACAAGGTATTTCCGTATATATAAAAGAAAGGTTGCATAATACTTGCCAATTTTCGATCAGGTTCAAGCACACTGTTCAGTCTTTCAAGCACACTATCATCAGCCAAAGAGATCTCATCAACAAGAAGTAGCTCGCCATGTTTCATAGATTCCACAAGGGGTCCATCTTGCCACATAAAAATCGTTTGCCATTTTTGGTATAGCTGAGACAGCTCTTCTTTTACTTTCTCAAGATAAGCGATATCTTGTTCGGAAACACCAGATACTGAGGTCAGACATTGCTTACAGTTGTCTAAAATTGTTGCCAGCTGATAAAGGGTAGAAGGTGCTTTGCCAATATCTGCTGAGATGTTCTGCGCACACACACAACAACAATAACATCAAAGCCTTAGTACCAAAAAGATTTGGGGACGGCTACTATGAATCAATATCAGAGGCATCAAGTCGTCATCCAAAAAAATGGAAGGTGGACAATACAATAAAATAATAATAAAAATACAGTTTGAAACGCAAAATCAAGTGGAAAGCGTTAATAATAAGTTTTTAGAGGGTTACAAACTCCAAGAAAAAAAAAGTAAAAATTTAAAAAAAAAAACAATAACAATGCAACAGTCTGAACAAATCACCATTCATTTTATTTTTTGTTACACAGGTTGCAAATTGACAGATGTTTAGCAAACATACATATACATGAGAGTGGATGAAAGCCTTGGACAAAAGCTGCTCAATCAGACTCTTGAAGTCAGAAGCTAATCTCGGCCTTTCTCGGATAGGATAAAAACCCTGATATTGAATCGTCAGAAGAGCATTAGCGAAGTTGTATAACAATTCGGCAGTCTAAACTTCTTTAGCAGTCCATAAAAAGGAAAAAAAAAATTGCTCACCCCAATAAAATCGGATGTTTCAGTATATTGATGACAATTCAAAATATGTAAATTGGCCTTGGCCTTTAAAGCCAAACTCAGTAACTGGCAAACAGTCGTCTTTCCACCACCAGTTTCACCAACCAACAAAACAGGCTCTCTTAATTCATAACACCGTTCCACAAGGAAGAACAACCTCTCCATACTTCTGGTTGGAACGATCCTGTAACAACGAAAAAACATTCAGGACGATGAAGAACACGGTCCATAAACAAGAAAAAGACGGCATCAAGGACAACGAAAAATCTGAGAATTCTAACTCTTGAAAAGTATCCGTAGGAAAGGGTGTTTGCATGGATCCCTGCATAAAGGCAAAGCTCCAAACTTAGCCAAGTTAAAAATATTCAAGAACGCAAAGAAAAAAATCACTTAAACGAAAACTGAAGCAGGCTAGCTAAAATAATGGAAGTAGCAACACTACAAGATTTCTCCTCAATACCAATACGATACACATCGGCTTATTCATTCAATCAATCAATGATGTCACTAATTTCAACTACAATCAGTAAGAATACACAGAGTAACTAGAATCAAGAATTTGAAAATAGACAGAAACCTTAACTGTACCATATTGGAATAAACAATTTATTCATTTAACGGAATATGAGTTTCATTTTTCTTACTGATAGAATTGCTTATGAGAGCACGAGAGTTTACGTAACTTGCTCTCTTTTTGTACATGGGTGTCTTTTTGAGCTCGAGAAACACCCCCTTGGTGATTCATTATCACCACCGTCTTAGAATGAAATCAGTGGAAGTCAGTGGTCTCACAATTTACCCAATAATCTTATTACATCACAGAATTTCAAACATAAGGAAAAAAACAGAAGGACGAGATATGGAAGAGATACTAGAAAGAAAAAATTGTTTTGGTTAGGACTTAAGAGTCGTAGGAGTCACCTGGTTATACAGCTCATGAGTCTTCAGTTTTACATTCAATTGCTTCTCCAGAACTTCCTGTACAGTTTTCCTCTCACTTGCATCACGAAGTCGCTCTGCCAAAAGATAATAGCCATCTCTAGCCAAGTCCTCATAGGACAGCCCATATTTCTGGAAACGACTAGCCCATCGAAACAAATCTCGTGGAGTTATAAAACCATGTTTACCAGCAAAGACTTTACTGTTTTGCCTGCGCAACTGTAGTTCATTCATAACCTTAATCATCTTTTCGGCATAACTTCGAGGGATTTTGCCTTTTTTCTCCAAAATTTCGGTCAACTCTTTCTCGGGAATTTCATCAACATGCAACTCAACAAACCGATTGCGAAAAGCACGGGAAAGCATTTTCCGCCCTCCATAGATGGTAGGAGGATTCTGAGTCGCAAATAACATAAAATTCGGATGAGCATGCACAGTTTCGCGCAGTTCAGGCACAAAAAGTTCTCTATTATCATCCAGTAGTCGATTTAACGCTTCTAGAACATCAGTTGGTGCAAGATTAAGCTCATCCAAGACAATCCAGTGCCCATTTCGGACAGCCTTTACCAACACACCTTCATGGAATACAAGTTTCCCACTTGCATCTGTAATATATGAGCCTAAATATTCTTGGAGATCAGTATGTTCATGATTGTTAATACGCACAAACTCATGACCCGTTTTGGCAGCAAGATATTGCACTAGACTGGTCTTCCCGCTGGATGTGGGTCCCTGCAAAAGAACTGGATATTTTTTTATAAAGACAGCTCTAGCCAAGCTCCTGATATGCTCCTCAACAGTTTTGGTCAACACATAATCTTGCAAAAACTGTTCGGATCCAGCCCTTTCATTAATCTCTAATAAACGGTCCAAAGGAACAGGGGGAGGCAATTTAATATTTTTACCAGCTCCAAGCAAATTTGAAACTATCCACTTATTCATTATGGCAGCACTACGACCATCCAACAACGTCATGAAGAACATGCAAAATCCGTCATACAAGGCTCTCATGATTCCCAATCTTTTTGCCGCGTTAGTGTATTCTAAAGCACGATAAAGAGATCTCAAACTGTACTGCGGACTCTGGTTAGCTCCATCTTGTAAACTTCCCTCGGAATCTTTCTTAGCAGCTTTGTAAAAACGGACGATCTTGCTTACTAAATCTTCTTCCTTAATAAACTCGCTTACAAAAAGAGACAGGGCAGCATCATCCAACACATCATCCACAAAATATTCTGTAAATCTACTACGCAAAGCATATGGCAGATCCCGCTTTCCCGCGTCGGTAGCAGGATTCATGCAAGCGAACAAGCGGAAATTAGGATGTCTATCCACAAAAACACCATTTTCTACTAAGCATAGTGAACTACTTTCCCGGTCAAGGACTCCGATGATTCTTTGCAATGTTTCTAGGGGAGCCAAATTAACCTCATCAAGCAAAATCCACTCACCATTTCTAAGCGCAGTAACAAAGGCCCCTTCAACAAAAGAAAATATCATTCCTGACGACGCATTGATTTGTTTTCTGGCAATCCCAACTTTTTGAGAAAAAGTTTCCCACCGTACCATAACTTTTTCATTCAAAGGTCTCTTGCGCTTAGTTCCAGGTCCACACTTACCTAATTCAGCCACACGTTGTACACACTTATAGAAGTCACTCAGTAAGCTGGTCCAGTTTTTCTTCATTGCATGTTTCTTCAAACGAGATAGAAGACTCTCATTCTCCTGAGAAAATATGGTAGTACGTCAATAAGGTTCACAATTAAGGCAGATACTTCCTCTATCTCAAATAAGTGTCCCCTTTCTAAGTTTAGTTAAATTTTAAACGAACCTTCCATATTGCCCCAACTTAAGTACAAGTACAATATTTCATCACAGTCGTTATTTCATCACAATCGTATTGCCATGTTTCCTTTTTTACTCAGCAAATGATGCTATTTCATCACATTTATTCTTAGATACAACCTTCAGTGAGGAACAACATAAATAGGATAGCAAACTTCCTATATCACATTACCTTTTCAGAGAAGGTTATCTGAAACAGATTTCTGAATTCATTGTACAGAGGCACACATATATGTTGAGGATCCATTGGTTTAAACCCACCTAAGAGGTCAGCAACATCACTCTGCTGACTTAGATTCTGAAGCATCGAATAAAAAACATGTCATACACACAACAGTTTGATCAAGAGATATTTCAAGCTGCATTCAGGTGAGAAACCTTCTGCCAGCGAGTGAATAAGAGAGCAAAGAAACGGGAATAAGATACCAGAACAGTAAGCTTTTGACCAAGTTGTGCTGCAAGATGCTGAACAAGTGTAGTTTTACCAGTACCAGTTTCACCAACCAGGAGTACGGGCTCATTCCATTTGACACCACAAGCTATCCTCTCTAATACGAGAGACGAACTTTGGATGTTAACGAAACGTTTCATTTTATGAGAAACCTGTAGCACAGTCGATAAAATACAGTTTAAATATTACCTCGGAAAATAATCATGAATATTAGGGCAGATTTATTCAACTTACAGCATTCTCTCTTCGTAGAAGAGTGACTCTTCCGATAGTCACTTCTCCATGCAAATCCTGCATATTTGAGTGGAAGAGGGTAAATAACAAAAGCCTAACCAAATCAAATTCAAAACAACAACAACAACATCAGAGCCTTAGTCCCAAAAATATTTGGGGTCGGCTAACATGAATCATTATGTGAAGTCGTGACCCGAAAAAAACATAATAGTAGAAATATTAGGAGGACGAACAATAAAATTAATAATAAAAATACAATTTCAAACTCAAAATTAAGTTGAAGGCATAAGTAATAGTAAAAAAAATCCCAAGTTAAAGATTTTTTTTGATTTTTTTTTTATCAAATTCAAACATTAAGTTATAAAGAAGACCAGCCTGAAGTATGGGTCTATCCAAGCTTAAAGTTTCTGCTTTGGAAGGAGACACTTTCCACGCCTCTGCTATATCTCTGACAATATCCAGCCGTTTTTGTGGTGAAGCAGAATAGGCAGCAAAAATATCCACAGCCTGAAACGATTTATGTTAAATCATTAAGATAAGAAGAAAAAATCGACATTCATCAAGATATATGAAATGAAAAATAGAAAACCAGCCTCTCTAAAGATCCCACTGCGCGTGTCTTCTGACAGCCCATATACACTGAAGCTGAAGCCTGATCCAGCAATTCTTTTGCACCATTTTAGAAGATCCCTGAGAAGTGCATGCAAGCCTTAGTACAAACAAAAAATCGAAGATAGAAACTTCCAATAGTCGAATTCAAAAATCACGGCCATACCTTAAAGAGAACTTGCTGGAATAGCTCATATTGGAAGGCATGATTACCTCCGAATTCCCATTAAGCGTTTCAAGTGTTTCTGTGAAATATACAGAATCATAAAAATATGCACAACAAACATGGATTGTTGCACATGCCACCTAGCTTAGTTGATAAAGTCGTGAGGGGTGGTCCTCGTGGCATGGGGTTCGAACCCCATCAGCATCAAACTCGCTCTTGTGGGTCCATTTAGACCAAAAAGAAGAAAAAAACATGGACTGCTGGCACCCAAGGCGAAAGACTTACCGATGAGCTTCTCAGCAATAGGTTCCAAATCTGGATACCATGCACTCACAATATTCACCAAATCTGTGGTCGCAGCTGGCTTGACCATCACTCTCCTCCAAAGAGAAGACAGAGAACTTTTACCTATAGAGAAGATTAACAAAGTTCTATTGAATTTAAGAATTTATTACAAGATTTGGCAAACTAATAACAAAAAATTAATTCAGATGTGGTAAGCTTTTTGTTTGCATTTTGCAATACTAGATAAAGCAAAGTACAACCCACCCCCACTACTCTGTCACAGGCCCGAGGTTTTGAAGCAATGAGGTACGGAGTAACTTAAAATAGGATACAGATACTTCAATATTTTCAAACGACTTCCGACTATACAAAGCCCTACAATAAAAATAATAGGATGGCATTCGGAAACACAAATACACATTACGCTTACAAGAAAAAAAATCATTAAGAAAGTATTCATCTCACATACCTTCAGTGCAGTGATATAAATCAACCTTCGAAGTTGATATTGTTGAAAATAATCGAAAACCTTCGGCAACTCTTATAGCCTGCAAAAAAGTGACCATTAAGAAACCTCTTTAAACTCCTCATACTAGAATAGATACCGTGTGTTAGCATATAGCAGAAACTTTGAGGCAAAGAAAAAAAATGACTACCTCTCCATAACCAGTAAGAAAAGAACTACTACCCTCCAAAAGAGGTAATAGAATGGACTGCACATCTAAAGCTGCTTGGTCTATATTTTCGAACACTACCCATAAGCCAGTTTTCACAGCCTGTTTAAAGTAATCATTCCGTTCATTAATAAGAGCATCAATTTTAATTCAAAAAAAATGGAACACGAGAGCTCAAGCACAGATTTAAAAAATACACATTACAACAGAGCCAACCTGAGTCAGAGGACCTGGTTGCCATCGAAAGTCACCAGGCAGCTCCGTACAGACATAGCCTCCAATTAATGTCTTTCCATCAATATGTTCGTCCATGTGTATCGAAAGAACTTATGGAAAGACAATGCAAAGAACAAAATAGACAATCAGTAGCTACATGAGACCGTGGAACCAATATGCTAAAAGGCACTAGCAATTTAGCAAGAATATATTGCCAGCGATCATCAGCAACGGGGGTACAAAAGTTTACGGTAATGTAGAAAACATAATACGGAGTAATTGTTAGTACCTTCATTTCCACTTTCCTCTGCTAATTTGTTAAGAAGTGCAGTTTTCCCACAACCAGGCGGACCATACAAAAGAACAGGCCATTTCTGGTTGACGGCCATAATGACCCTCTCACAACTGCTCTTCATCGCGGATGTCATGAGAAACGGTTCACGATTTCTGACCATTACAAAAGAATGAAGAACACCGACAATAAGTTAAGAGAGTAAAGCAAGCATAGCCTTCATGAAGATAATATGACCGTAAGAATTAAGCATCAAAGAAATCGTAAATTGGTGAGATAATATAGCAAAATGGCGCACTAAAGTGGTCGCTCTCCTCTTTATCATGAAGTGACGGTCATTGGATGTGGTCGCTCTTCTTGCTATTCGGAAAAATTATTTTTGCGTTTCTAACACAGGGGTAAGGATTCGTTCTCGAGACACTGAAGTAATGTAGTTGATAAGATAATGTTTGCGATCACACAACAACATTACCCCAAAGGTAAGGAGGGTCGGATGTATAATACAAATAAATATAACATGTTATACTCTGTATTATAATATACTCGTATTGATATACTCCGTATTATACAAAATCATGAAGAACACGAAAACCAATAGGCTTTAATAATTACGGTGACAATGATCATATTGACAACGCACCTCATTAAGCATCTCTTAGGCCTTTTAGGTGCTGCATAGTCAAGGAGCTCCAGCCCATTAACAGAGTCAAGATCTCCTCCATTTAAAGAAAGGACGCCATTTGAAACATAAGGAGATTTATCCCTGCTAGTATACCAACCCGCCTTTTCTATCGATACATCCCAACAGAACTCACGCCACCTATCAAAATGAAAGCCAAACAATATAATCAAAAGTCCATTGTTGAATTCCAATGTAAGTACAAAAGTGTGCACGTTAAGAACTTACCGCAACAAACATGTTAAATCATCGACAGGTTGTACACCTAAGCTAGCACTCCTGTTTGGTAACCTGAGAAGAACACACATTATCTGAACCCCGCACCATTTTATATCGCTAACAACATCGGAAGAAGTGTCGAATTTTCCAGATTGATGAACGAAGTCCAGGAAGCAGCACCAATCCCAGCGGCTTGAAAAGTATTCCACTTCCAGAAGGAGGAATCGATAAGATGTCCAGACGATATCTCTCAAATGTGTTGCAGCCTGCAGGAAAAGAAAGACATGATGAAGACGGGAATGTTAAGGACTGCAAAAGACGAGAGTAAAACTGTTCCCTATAGGGTAACTCGATCATTTGTTTTATCTTTCTAAACTGAGAATGCATTTGATGGGTAACTCGATCACCCGTGGCATTAGATCATCCAACAGCAAAGGGTTGCCTCGACTCTCTTTGGTCTTTGTGCCGAAAGTGAAAATAAACAAATGACAAAGACAGCGAAAGTAACCGACAAATTTGATTTTTAGTTACTAGGAATCTACCGTCGCATGTAACAGAACTTGGATAACATTGTCACGAAGCAAAACGGGATGACATAGAATTATTGAACTGATGATACAATATCAGAATTCAGTAAGACGGGACGATACTCAAACATGCGAGGTTGGAGCATATTTCCTACAATTCTTCAACAAAAACAATCAAAACAAAAACAGTACTTACATCAGAACCCAGGTTAGAAATAGATGTCATCCGAATAATACGAACAAACGGAGGTCCTCCGAATTCAAAGTAGCTGTCTACCACCCTAGAGGAAAACAGGAAAGCCATTAAGTTCAACATCCGATACTGAGGTACTCATAAGAGGATAGGAAAGTTGGCAAAAAGTAATACACACACCATTTGAGAAACGGAGCAAGGTCAAGAACGCGGCAAAAGGCGAGACAGGCAACGTCATGAAGATCCAAAAATCTCCCGTGTCGAAAATACACCTCAATCACTCCATCACCCTCTATGCCATCAAATTCCTCACACCCAATAAAAAACTTATCCATAGAATTGTTATTATTATTTACAACCCCAAAACTCAATTGAGGCACCAGTTTCATCAAATCGACAACACGTTGGACGATTTTTCGAGCAATCGGGCGAAAACAACCCATGATTGGTATTGTGTAGCTGGGATGTAGAAACACATTTGCTACGGCATTTACCACTTCTTCCTCTTTCACCTCACTCCCCTACATAATCAAATCATCACCAAATTACGAAAAATCAAACATATTGAACTTTAGCAAACTACTCGTATAAAACTGCAATTAATTCAATATACCAACATCATCAAACTATCAAAATATTACTCCGTTCAAACATAAAAATCAATAGTTTAGCAACCTATAATACTGTAATTTTAATTCTTCTTCCTCTTTCACCTCACTTCCCTGAACAAAATTAATCAATCTAATCCAATACCCACACCATCAAATTACGGAAATCAAACCTAATGAACTTCAGCAAACTATAGAACTGCTATTTACTCACATCATCAAATTACAAAAATTAATCAAGTTTATCCAATACTCACATCATCAAATTACGAAAATCAAACTTATTGAACTTCAACGAACGATAAAACTGCAATTAATCCAATACTCACATCATCAAATTACAACAATTAATCAAGTTTATCCAATAACCACATCATCAAATTACGAAAATCAAACCTATTGAACTTCAGCGAACTATAAAACTGCATTTAGTTCGATAACCACACCATCAAATTACGAAAATCAAACTTATCGAACTTTAGCGAACTATAAAACCGCAATTAATTCAATACACACATTATCAAATTAGGAAAATCAAACTTACCAAACTCCAGCGAACTATAAAACTGCAATTAATTCGATAACCACACCATCAAATTACGAAAATCAAACATATAGAACTTCAGCGAACTATAAAACTGCAATTAATTCAATAACCACATCATCAAATTACGAATATCAAACTTATCGAACTTCAGCAAACTATAAAACTGCAATCACAAATTCTCATGCGAAACAATCTCACAATACGATTATCGTGAGACCTCAATTAATTCAATACACATATCATCAAACTATCAAAACATTACATTAAAATATCAAAATCAAAAGTTTAGCAAACTATAATACGATAATTACGTCAATTCAGTTCATTCAATTCATCAACCAACTTCAGCAACTATAGAACTGCAATTAATTCAATACCACATCATCAAATTACGAAAATCAAACTTATCGAACTTCAGCGAACTATAAAACTGCAATTAATTCAACACAAACATCATCAAATTAGGAAAATCAAACTTACTGAACTTCGGCAAACTATAAAACTGCAATCACAAATTCTCATCAAACTATCAAAACATTACATTCAACTATCAAAATCAAAAGTTTAGCAAACTATGATACTGTAATTTTAATACTTCTTCCTCTTTCACCTCACTTCCCTAAACAAAATCAATCTATTACATCATCAAATTACGGAAATCAAACGTCAAACCTAATGAACTTCGGCAACTATAGAACTGCAATTAATTCAATACTCACATCATCAAATTACAACAATTAATCAAATTTATCCATAAACACATCATCAAATTACGAAAATCAAACTTATCGAACTTCAGCGAACTATAGAACTGCAATTAATTCGATAACCACACCATCAAATTACGAAAATCAAACTTATCGAACTTCAGCAAACTATAAAACCGCAATTACTTCAATAACACATCATCAAATTAGGAAAATCAAACTTATCGAACTTCAGCGAGCTATAACACTGCAATTAATTCAATACATCAAACAATCAAAACATTACATTCAAACTATAATACAATAATTCAATCAATTCAGTTCATTCAATTCGTTCAGTTCGTTCGAATCAATCGTACCTTAGCTAGCAACGAAGTGAAATCGGTTGCAGCGGAAAGCTTCGGACATCTGAGGAGTAACCTCTCCAACTCCATTTGCAAGCTAAAGCTTCCATCAATCGACATGATTCACTACAAAAAAAAAAATTAAAATAAATTAATCAATTAAGTTTTCGCAAAACCGAAATGAAATGAAATTAAAGTCAGTTTAAGAGTATCAATTTCGAAATTGTTTCAAAATTGTTTCAAAATTGCGCCAATTGATGGAGAAATCGATCGAATTGAGGGAAGAAAAATGGCGCTCGCTTGCTTCTTCACTCTCTAGGGTTTAGGGTTTATGTAAGAGTAAGATATTGGAGTATTTTTGAAGTGTGAATCGGGTTTTGTTCATTCCGAGTCAAGTCGAGTCGAGTCGAGTTGTTTTAGGTCCGACAATGGAACGAAGTGAAAATTAAATACGGGATTAACGGGTTTGGATTGAGGCTTTATAATATGATCCATTTATGTAAATGGGTCGACATTAACCCTACACGAGATTTAATTGGGTTGGTTTGGATTGAGGATTCAACTCGTTTACCTATGACACGAACATGACACGATCCGAACCGTTTGTCGGGTCGGATCAGTTCGGAATCGTGAGTTTGTTCGAATCGGAACGAAATGAGTACCGTTTCGGAGTTAATGATCGGATGGGTCGTTTATTGTGTTTCGGGTTATTGAATCGATTTTGGTTTGGTCGGGGTTATGAGTCGAGCGGAGTTGTTGGTGATGTGGGTCGAGTTACGAGTAGTTCGGATTCGTGAGGTCGTTCGAATCGAGACGAAATGAGTATTGTTTCGGGAGTTAATGGACGGGTCGTTTATTGTATTTCGACCTTTATCTGTTTGAGCCTTTCGGGTTGAGCCCGTTTGTTATTAACCCCACCTATAAATCGGTGTTGGTCCGTTGTATACTATTAGGTCGTTCGATACTTCTACAGAAGAATTACGAATTACACATCATCGTTTTTATTCACAAATGATTTGGTAAGACGGTCTCATATCATAAAACTGTTTCCAAATTAAAAACGTGTTATTCGCACGAGTCGCAACTGTCGTCCGAAGGTTTCATGTATGAGCACGAGAGCGGTTCGTCTTGAATGCTAAGCATGGAATCACACGTCGGGGCGAAAACATGCTCGGACGAACTTAGAGCAGAACATCCCGGGACATGATGACGGTCGTCATTCTCCAATGCTTTCATCGACTCCCCTCGCACTCCATCGAAGTCGGGATCACGCTCATCGTCATCCAACGGTTTCATATACGATCCCATCGAAGAACACCTTTCACCATGAAACTCTCGAACGTCACCCCCCAACAAGGGCTTAAGGTACGAGCAAGACCGTGTTTCAACCCCAACGTTGAATCCCAAATCAAAAGACGATGAGCATGACGGTTGAGCCCTCATTTGCACTGACCGTAAGAGTGCCGTTTTCCTTAGGTCGCTCGAGTGGCATATATCGCTCGGGGATGACGGGAATCTAGCTTCGGTATCCGAACCTCTCGTCCGAGGCTCAGAGGAGGACGGAACAGAAGTGCTCGGAGGACTACAACAAGCACTTATCGGCTTGTATCGGTATGGAGAGACGGGGCTCGTAGGACGGCTTTCGGATTGAGGTGAGGACGCGCTCATCGGCGTTTCGCAATACCTCATGTCGTCCAAGTCTTCCGACATCGGTGAATACTGCAACGACATTTCATCTCTGCACGAAAAACGTCACTCTTAATCTCAATACAACCCCATATAACCTTTACTACGCTAGAACACGGTAACCCTGGTCATGGGCCGATTCCGGGTCGGACCGGATTGCTTTGGGTGGACCCCGGGCCGGGCCTCAGATGGCATCACGCCATCACCTGGAATCGGCCCATAACACAGGTTGGCACCCACGGGTCAAACCGGGCCGGGTTCTGGGATCACGATCCGGGCCCAGCATATTGAAAAGGGACCGGGTTGTTTTGGGTGAACCCGGGTCGGGCCTCAGATGGCATCGGCTGGCCCGGAACACGGGTCGTGAGCGGATTGGGTGTCCACGGGTCAAACCGGGCCGGGTTCTGGGATCACGACCCGGGCCCGGTATATTGAAAAGGCAGACAGTGACGGGCCGGGTCACAAACGACCCGTGAAATAGACGGTAAACGATTCACCTCACCTAAGATAGCACATGCTTTCAGACCTCGCCGGAGAATCCATAATAGTTTCAGGCATCGGGTCTCCCACCGTCAATCCGTTCAAGCTAGACGCCATCATCTGAAATTTTTCCGTCTTTTCGTTAGGAACACACTAAATCACAAACACGAACATCGTCTCTTCGATGCAAATCGCCAAAAAAAAAAACGAGATTTTCCAACTTTCTACTCATCTCAAACACTCAAATTTCGGTTTTAATCGACGTATAAGCATGGTTAGCCGATTTCCTCGGATATCTAGCTAATCGTGAATCGTTAAGACCGAATTCGTGAACACGTGCTCTATAAGGGAGAATCGTGAATCGGTAAGGGCGTATTCATATCGAATCGAATCAAGTAACAAATGCATGTAAAGTTCATGTAAAGAAATGTCATCTTTTTGTTAATGAACCAACACAGCCAAAACCTTAAGGCTATGGTTGAGGCCCGTTTATATTCTATTACGCCCCCTCACTCGATTCCACTTGAGAGTTCGAGATATTGGGGACTACCAGGGTTCGAACTCGTGACCTCTGGCTCTGATACCATGTTAAAGAACCAACTCAACCAACACCTTAAGGCTATGGTTGAGGCCCGTTTATATTCTATTACTTTTCACCTGAAATCCTAATTATAAATTCAATCCAACAAGAACCCTAATTATAAATGTTTGTAATTATTTCAAAACACCCAAATTTCAATTTTGACAAAAAAAATTGTCATATTTTCAACCGAAAATTTCAATGTTCAACAATATTTTGCTCATTTTAATTGAATTTGTAAACTACCTATAATCAAGAACACTATGAATTTCTATAATTGACCGATAAAATCGAATTTTTCAGCTCAATAATCAGATGAAATTCAAACAAGAACATTAAAAAAATCAATACAATAACATTTTGCTGATTTTAATTGAATTTTCAAACTACCCAATAATCAAGAACACTATAAATTTCTCTAATTAATCAATTAAATTGAATTTTTCAGCTAAATAATCAGATGTTATTATTTAAAAATAAAATAAATAAAAAATCAATACAATAACATTTTACTGATTTTAATTGAATTTTCAAACTACCCAGTAATCAAGAACACTATATAATTCTCCAATCAACAATAAAATCAAAATTTTCAGCTGAATAATCAGATGAAATTCAACCAAGAAAATTAAATTAAATTCTTCAATCAGCAACAAAAAAAAAAAAAAAAAAAAAATTATAAACAAAATTGAAAATAAAAAATACTCCGTACCTCACTGAGATAACGTTTATGGGAATTAAGATTATCAATATAAACTTCATCTTCAGGATCTCTACTTCTTTTCCCATTTGGTGATTGTGAATTTGATTCCGATCGCATTTTTTTGGGGATTTTTTTTTTCTGGGTTTCACGTAAATTTATTAATTAAATTAATTAAATCACTCGTCACTGATCGTGTGTCGTTCCGGGTGTATGTAGATTGTAGATAGAACTGAAAAACGGGTCAAACGAGACGGTTTTGGGTCGATTGGTCGAGTTAGCTTCGGATCATGTCATTCTCGTGTTTGAAAAATTGGGTTGATTTTGGGTCGGGACGGTCATTTCGGTTTTTTGTCGTTTTCGGGTGTGTTATTTTTTCAACATGTTTAGGGGTAGCGACTCGGTTTCTATAATAACATCTAGATCAGTTTCGGACTTGGCTCGAGTCGGGTTACGGGTTAAACTTCGGTCTTCAGTTCGGGTGACATATTGGGTTCATGTAGATTGTGGATAGAGCTGATAAACGGGTCAAATGAGACGGTTTTGGGTCGACTGGTCAAGTTAGCTTCGGATCAGGACACTCTCGTGTTTGAGAAATCGGGTTGATTTTGGGTCGGACGGTCATTTCGGTTTTTTCTCGTTTTCGGGTGTGTTATTTTTTCAACGTGTTTAGGGGTAGCGACTCGGCTTCTATAATAATATCTGGATCAGTTTCGGACTTGGCTCAAGTCGGGTTACGGGTTAAACTTCGGTCTTCAGTTCGGGTGACATATCGGGTTCATGTAGATTGTGGATAGAGCTGATAAACGGATCAAACGAGACGGTTTTGGGTCGACCGGTCGAGTTAGCTTCGGATCAGGACACTCTCGTGTTTGAGAAATCGGGTTGATTTTGGGTCGGACGGTCATTTCGGTTTTTTGTCGTTTTCGGGTGTGTTATTTTTTCAACGTGTTTAGGGGTAGCGACTCGGCTTCTATAATAATATCTGGATCAGTTTCGGACTTGGCTTGAGTCGGGTTACGGGTTAAACTTCGGTCTTCAGTTCGGGTGACATATCGGGTTCATGTAGATTGTAGATAGAGCTGATAAACGGGTCAAATGAGACGGTTTTGGGTCGACTGGTCAAGTTAGCTTCGGATCAGGTCACTCTCATGTTTGAAAAATCGGGTCGATTTTGGGTCGGGCGATCATATCGGTTTTTTGTCGTTTTCGGGCGACTCGGTTTCTATAATAACATATGGATCGGTTCCGGACTTGGCTCGAGTCGGGTTATTGGTTAAACTTCGGTCCTCAGTTCGGGTGACAGAAGGGGTTCATGTAGATTGTAGATAGAGCTGATAAACGGGTCAAACGAGACGGTTTTGGGTCGGGTTAGCTTTCGAAAGAAAACACTCTTGTGTTTGAGAAATCGAGTTGATTTTGGGTTGGGGCGGTCATTTCTGTATTAGGCCATTCTCGGGTTTGTTATTTTCAGCTTGTCCAGAGATATCGAGTCGGTTTCTATGATAACATCCGGATTAGTTATGGGCTTGGTCGGCTCAAGTCGGGTTACAGGTTAAACTTGGATTTTCAGTTCGGGTGACCGACCGGGTTCAGGCCTGGTTATTCGGGAATGGTCAATTTTTGTCGTGTTTACATGTAGGTTAGTCTAGTGATCATGCTTGTGCTCGACTCGAATCTGAATTGTATCGGATGATCGAAAGGGGAAGAAAATTACTTGCATGGTCAAACCGAGATCGGTTAATTCATTTACTACTCCGTAGTCCGTACTTGCATACTCGAATCGAGATCGGTTAATTTATTTACTACTCACTCTGTAGTCCGTACGATGTTTTTCGTTGTTGATGAAGTTAGTCGAATATGACTTCTAAGAGACCGTCTCTCGCTATTTATTACTCTTCGGTTACTCCTTAGTCCTTACATTATAACTTGCATTAGAATGCTAATTATATATATATATATTTAAAATTGTTCTAATGATCATTAGCGTGACATCCGTTGTCGTCCAGCGGTTAGGATATCTGGCTTTCACCCAGGAGACCCGGGTTCGATTCCCGGCAACGGAACTTTTTTTATTTTTATTTGTTTTTGTTTTTATTTGTTTTTGTTTTTATTTTTAGCACTACATTTTTTTTTGGAGGTGACTATAAAATATAACTATATAAACAAATTAAAATTAAAATTAAAATTAAAATTAATTATATAAATATTAGTTACTAACTAGTTAACTATATAAATTAATTATTTATTCTTATTAATTATTTTATAGTTATTAATTAGTTAATTATATAAATTAATTATTTATTCTAATAAAATATAAAATAATTCTTTATTCGATTCCCGGCAACGGAACTTTTTTTTTGTTTTTATTTTTAACACTACATTTTTTTTTGGAGGTGACTATAAAATATAACTATATAAACAAATTAAAATTAAAATTAATTATATAAATATTAGTTATTAATTAGTTAACTATATAAATTAATTATTTATTCTTATTAAATATTTTATAGTTATTAATTAGTTAATTATATAAATTAATTATTTTTTCTTATAAAATATAAATTAATTATTTATTCGATTCCCGGCAACGGAACTTTTTTATTTGTTTTTATTTTAACACTAATTTTTTTTTTGGAGGTGACTATAAAATATAACTATATAAAAAAAAAAATTAATTATATAAATATTAGTTATTAATTAGTTAACTATATAAATTAATTATTTATTCTTATTAAAATAATTTATTATAATGTCATTTTCTTAGAGATTTAAATCTCCAATAATCATGGGACGGCTATATAATGTTTGTGGTAGCATGCATGTTCTCTTCACAAATTACAATAATCAAACTAATTTTGGAAATGCATTGAATATCGTGTGGGACGGTTTCATATAAAAAAATGGAATGCATATTATTTATTTATAATAAATGAATTATCATATTATTTATTTTTAAATTAGATCTACTACCGAATTCCCATATACGGAGTATATATATAGAGGAATTTGTCGTCAATTATTACGTCAAAAAAATACCATAAATTTAAATTCATTTTAACCTCTCCTTTAATTATTGATATTGATGCTAAAATTAGTTTTTGCTAATTTTCTCAATTATTTTCACAATCCTTTAAAAAGAACTCTATAAAAACATCGATACATTTATTACAAAAATTTGTGCTTAGAAATTTCCATAAATTATAAAAAAGCATCAAGTTCTTCCCTCTTCCTCTGCATCCCGCAGGGAAGGGGTGAAGGCTTCGAATCAAAATAACTTGAAAAAAATCCAAGTTCATCCAAATCCCTTCATTTCACATCAAATCCATAATTAATTTAATTTAATTAATTAATTATGAGCAATGCAGATGTTAACGATGTTTATAATCTCAACAAACCTCCTTCCTCCAAAAGCAAAAGTTCAATGAATATCTTTAAGGTGGCGTTAAGCAAGTTGCGCAACAGGAAGAGCAGCAACAACACCAAGTCTGGTGCTGCTCTTCCTGCATCCACCAACACTACTCTGACAAAGATAATAGGGTCAGTCCGACCCCTTCATCTTCAGAGCAGTGTTGGCGATGAGCTAATGTACTCACCACCCCCGTCATCAGACGACCAGCCTCAAGAACCAGGGCTGGTCGTCGTCCAGGAGGGGGCGGCGTTGGCGACCTCCTCTAGGTGCTCATCGTCTAGATCGTTAGGAGGGATGACAAGCATGTACGCATCCGCTCAGAGCTTGTATGACTTAGACGATCATGACGGTGACTGTGACAATGACAATGACAATGATGAAGATGCTTATTACGATGGCATCGTAGGTGACGAATTGATTGATGTTAAAGCTGAATTATTTATTGCAAATTTTTATCAACAAATGAGGCTTGAGAATTAACATTATTTTAAAAAAAGATATTTAATTAGAGTGCAAATAATCACGGGAAAATATTCTTTTTAGGGTTTCGAGTTGGAGGAAATATTTAAAACTATTTATCGGGAAAATAATTCCTTTTATTTCTAAAAATTGGACAAAATACAATAAAATAAATAAATAAAAAATCCTAGGGTTTTTTGAGGAAATGTTTAATGTTATTTTTTTGTGAAAAGAAATTCATTTTTACCCTAGAAATGGAAAGAAAATACGAAAAAAATTATTTCTGGGAATCAGAAGATAACAGATAGCTCGGTTTTATATCATTTGGTTTGATTAAAGTGGGAAAAAAACTTAATCTACATGACTACATGCATTAATATAATTTATTAATTTGTACTCCTATTTACTATGCAAATTAAAGTTAATCAATGTACTATTACTATGTAATTTGAAATTTGTTTAGAATTTTTGTTTCATTGTGGAGTAACATTTTTGGGTGTTTGTAATTGTAATTTTGTGAAAATGATTTTGTGGAATAAAAATTAGCATAGAAATGTGCAATGGTAACTTTTTTTTTGTTGATATTTTATAAGACGGTTTCACGATATTTGATACCTGATGTCTCGTAATAATACTACCGTGAAAGTCGTTTCACTTGCACATTAGATCTACATGCATGTCGGGATTGAACCCGAGCCATTTTACTTAAATCAACAAACTGACCGACCAAAGGGGAGTCTGAATTATAACACATCAGTCATCACGACAACAGGTCTAGTTTCCTGTTTTTGGACCAAAGCACGTTTATAGGTGTAATACCCCGAGTTTAAAGATATTGGATATAGTTATGGTGCTCAGATAGGTGTATATTTGATATGGTTTAAGAGACTCATATGGGTGCTTAAAGGATTGATAGTACTATTCATATATATCAACAAAAGTGCACTTTATTTTCTGGTTGTCTATGCAAAAGAACTCCGCAGTTAAACGTGCTTCAATAGCAGTAGTCTAAGGATGAGTGACTTCATGGGAAGGTTCTAAGACTCACATGAGTGAGACCAAAATGCGCTTGAAATGACCCGTGTTGATCTGTGAGGCCATACCTGTTGAGCACCACAAGATCATCGATCCAATAATCGACCATATGGGAGTCTGAACCAGAACGCAACAAATCCAGTTACCTGTGTTTGGACCAAAACAGGTTTTATTTTTTTTTTTCGGGTCTTGTGAGCATGAATTGTGCCGAAAACTAGCGAAGTAGCGATCCAATGATCGACCATAAGAGGAGTCTGAACCAAAACGCAATAGGTCCAGTTTCCCGTGTTTTGTCCAAAGCATGTCTAAAGATCATTTTTTACTCTTTTTTTAGGGTTTTTAAAGCTTGGATTACGTCGAAAAACAGAGTAGAACTTATTAAATTTCAATCATGCTCGATCTAACGATCAAATATATACTCCGAACAATTAATTTCCGAGAGTATCATCATCGTGCACTTCGAAAACCAAATCACGTATTCAAAATCCAAACAATATCGGATTAATTAAATTACAAATCGAGTCGGTTTTACCAAATCTATAAACCCCAAGAGACATACACCCGTGAAAGCGCGAAAAATAGCAAAAGAGAAGAAGCCGCCATTGAAACCAAGGTTTGAAAATACACCATGTCTGCAACCCTAAACATCGTCTCCTCCAACATTCAAGGTACCATTTGACGAAAATTAATCTCATCGATTTTGTTTTGCTCTTTATATTATCCGTAATCGTGATTTTAATTTGAATTTCTGTGTGTTAATTGAGCAATTAGGTTAATTTAATTGATGGAATTTTGTCGAAATGAATGAATTGGGAATCGATTATCTAGGGTTTTCTATGGTGGGTACCTGTTAATTGAGCTTATGAATGTGGTTTTAATTGTGATTGTGATTTTAATTTGTTTTCTGCTTAGCATTTGGGTGTAAATTGAGCAATTAGGTTAATTTAAATCATTGGAATTTTGTCGAAATGAATTAATTGGGAATCGATTATCGGTACTCGTTATTGAGCTTATTAATGTGTTTTTAATTGTGATTGTGATTTTAATTTGTTTTCTGTTTAGCATTTGGGTGTAAATTGAGCAATTTAGGTTAATTTAAATCGTTGGAATTTCGTCAAATGAATGAATTGGGAATCGATTATCGAGGTTTTTCCATGGCGGGTACTCGTTATTTGAGCTCATGAAGGTGTTTTGTTTAGTAAATTTGTGTGATTTTGGAGGTATGAGTGATGCACACCAAGTGTTTGTGGAAATAACAATGTCCGATTTTGAATTTTCGTAGTGACCCACTTACATAAATGGGTCATCAAGACTCAACTCAAACCCGTTAATTTCGTGTCATGTTATGTAATATCGTTTCACTCATCTTTTGATCTTCGATTTGGTATAGGAGGCTATGGACTGTCCGAGACCAGTTTGATCCCGTGCTTTAGGATGCAAGGAAGATCAGTCCCCGTATCTTCATTTTCCGGGACTAAACTCAAACCGTGTCAAACGAAGATAATATACTCGAAGCAGTCGTTGAAACACACATCATTCGTCTGCAAGATAGGTTCCGGCCATCAGAGAAATAACCCTGATTTTCCGAAGCATAATCGACGTATATTCTCTCGTGATAGAAACCGATACAATGAAAATCGAGACACTTCCAAGAACAATCTCGACGAATCCGAGTTCGTATCCACGAAAAACGGGCCGATACTTTCTATTTCCAATAATCCGAGGTCGAATTCTGTTATTGGTCCCGGAGAAAAAGAAAGGGAGATTGTCGAACTTTTTCGAAAGGTTCAAGTTAAGCTTCGTGAAAAGGGGGGTGTGAAAGAAGAAGAAGACGAGAAGGTTGATTCTTCGAAAGAACAAAACAAAGAGACTCAATCCGTCGATTCTCTCATTAAGCTTCTGAGGAAACATTCGGCCGACCATGGTCAACGAAAAGTCAAAGTCAACGGTGGCGGTCCCAATGAATTCAGCTTCGACCACCCTAGCAAAGTCGAAAAATTTGAAAAAGCCGATGCGGATGAGCGTACTAGGGTTGTCGTGGAGGAAGAACCTGAACCCGAAGAAACACGAAAGCCGTCTTTTGGCAGACCGGTTTCAAGTTTCAGACGTCAGTCTCCGGTTCCTAAGGTTCAATACGAGCCCATTGTCTCTAAAGAGTCAACCCATGATTCTAACATAAACGGGTCTTATTATGAACCGGTCCCTGACTTTGAGTCTGATTCGGAGCCACATTTGGATATTGCACCCGTGTTAGAAGTAGAACGAGACGAGGAAGAAGAAGAAGAACCCGAAATAGTGTTGGACCAGGAAATCGGATTCGTGGGTGAAGAAGAAGAAGACGATAATGACGAGAAAGACAATGAAGTCGTGGATCTGAATGCTATGAAGCTCGTCGAACTGAGGGCAGTCGCAAAAGCACGAGGTATAAAGGGAATTTCTAAGCTGAAGAAATCGGACCTAATTGGACTGCTTACTGCTTAGTGACCGACTGAAGAAGAAGAAGAAGAAGAAGAAGAAGAAGAAGAAGAAGAGTGAACTCGGAAATTTCAGTTTCCTTAGAAATTTTACGACTTAACAGTCGTAACAGTCGAGAATCGAGAGGTTGTTTTTGGTCGATGATCTGCAGACGATGTTTATGTTTAGCCTAGGTACATAGTCGAGAAATCCCGAGGTTATTCCTCGGATTTTCCTGTTAGAATGTTGAGATTTTGTAGAACTTACTTATAATTATCAAAACTTGCAGGCAGTTTTTATGTCTTAATGCCTTTTGCAGAACTATAGTCGACACGAATATTTTAATCCGATTAGTTTAAAATTATACGGAGTAGTTTTAAATTTTAATCCGAGTTTATTACGTGGTAAATATATTTTAAAATTATACGGAGTATTTTTTTCACGATATCGTAATCATAATACAATGGTCACTAAAATGGTAGTACTATAGACCCAACTGAATTATACAAACATGTTGCGGGGATAGCTCAGTTGGGAGAGCGTCAGACTGAAGATCTGAAGGTCGCGTGTTCGATCCACGCTCACCGCATATTTTATTATTTTTCACCCATTATGACTAATAATCTAATTATTGTCGTCAAACCGTCTCAAAAATTCATAACAACGATGAAAAAATATTCCTTTTTTTTTTCCATTAGTAACAATTAAATTACTTTGACACCGTAACAATTTAATTACTTTGAAACCGTCTCATAAATTCAGAATATCGAAGAAAAAAACATAACTACAATTCTCTATCCCATATTTCATACACAAAATAAAAACAACCGATGCCGAAACTAGCACTTTGGATCAGATATCATATCCAATCGGAAACCCGGTTGTCCTTTTGATGACGGTTTTCCGATCCTTCCTACGCCCGTGCTCCCGATCCAAATGCGCCTCACCGCATATTTTATTATTTTTCACCCATTATGACTAATAATCTAATTATTGTCGTCAAACCGTCTCAAAAATTCATAACAACGATGAAAAAATATTCCTTTTTTTTTTTCCATTAGTAACAATTAAATTACTTTGACACCGTAACAATTTAATTACTTTGAAACCGTCTCATAAATTCAGAATATCGAAGAAAAAAACATAACTACAATTCTCTATCCCATATTTCATACACAAAATAAAAACAACCGATGCCGAAACTAGCACTTTGGATCAGATATCATATCCAATCGGAAACCCGGTTGTCCTTTTGATGACGGTTTTCCGATCCTTCCTACGCCCGTGCTCCCGATCCAAATGCGCCTCACCGCATATTTTATTATTTTTCACCCATTATGACTAATAATCTAATTATTGTCGTCAAACCGTCTCAAAAATTCATAACAACGATGAAAAAATATTCCTTTTTTTTTTTCCATTAGTAACAATTAAATTACTTTGACACCGTAACAATTTAATTACTTTGAAACCGTCTCATAAATTCAGAATATCGAAGAAAAAAACATAACTACAATTCTCTATCCCATATTTCATACACAAAATAAAAACAACCGATGCCGAAACTAGCACTTTGGATCAGATATCATATCCAATCGGAAACCCGGTTGTCCTTTTGATGACGGTTTTCCGATCCTTCCTACGCCCGTGCTCCCGATCCAAATGCGCCTCGTGTATTAACCCAACATTGTGATTCCGATCCTTCCTACGCCCGTGCTCCCGATCCAAATGCGCCTCGTGTATTAACCCAACATTGTGATTCCGATCCTTCCTACGCCCGTGCTCCCGATCCAAATGCGCCTCGTGTATTAACCCAACATTGTGATTCCGATCCTTCCTACGCCCGTGCTCCCGATCCAAATGCGCCTCGTGTATTAACCCAACATTGTGATTCCGATCCTTCCTACGCCCGTGCTCCCGATCCAAATGTGCCTCGTGTATTAACCCAACATTGTGATTCCGATCCTTCCTACGCCCGTGCTCCCGATCCAAATGCGCCTCGTGTACTAACCCGACATTGTGATTCCGATGCCTACCACCGTGTTTTTGCTTCGGCCCATCTTTGTGAACACGATGCAAATAACAATCGTGATCATTTATTTGCCCATGTCGATGATGCCTATGTTCACCGTAATTTTTCCTTCTATGGTTACGGTTCATGAGCTCGTGTTGATGCACCCGATGCCTATGTTTCCTATGATGTTTTTGCACCGGTTCTTCGTCGTCCCAACAACATCGGTCTTCCCACCAGTCGTATATGGCATCGAAAAATCCCTTTTGATGCAATAGCCACAATAATACAAGCACTGAAAAATCGTCGTCTCCGAAATTAAATTATTTGACTTGTATATATATATATATATATATATATATATAGGGGTGGGATCAGGTGCGAATCTCATTTACACTTTTAGGGGTTCCATTTACACTTTTAAAACCGGTCTGATTTTCTTTCCCTTTTTAAAAGTGTAAGTGAAGCCTCTAAAAGTGTAAGTGGAGCTTTAAAGAAGTGTAAATGGGGTTCGGAAGGTTCATACCAAACTTGTGGTTTGGACGAGATCCTAATTATATATGTATATATTGGGTCGTTGATTAGCAAGTTCGGATAGACGAGTTTTTTTACCAGTCGGAAAGACGGAGAGGAATAGGCCGAGCATTAGAACCCAACCGATGCAAACGTATTGAATATGGCATTGGAAATCGAACAACCCCGAACACTTGCTTCTGCTCGAGAAAAAAACAACAATTTATGAATATAGACATCGACAGTGTCGAAACCTATGTTGCTCGGGTGTCAGACTCGACTATTTTTATGAATATTCAGCATAATTTGGTTTATAATGGATTGGGTGGGTCGGGTCAGAATACGGGTCGGGTCATGTTTCGACCCTGAATTAACGGGTCATTTCACGTTCGGGTCAAATGGGTCTTGGGTCGAGTTTCTACGGGTTTAGATGCACGAGATAATTAGAAGAGTCGGAGTAACGTAGATATTACCTGCAAGATTTTCCTGTGATGAAATCCGACAAACCAGACCAAAATTTGTTCCATATATTTTTAATCGATTCGAAAAAACCCTTCGCAGACGTCGGTGGTTGAAACGGTGGACCTTGCGACCCGTTGTCGAAACCTGTGGCTGTCGTCGTGAACTGACACTCGGCTCTATCGACTTCCTTGAAATCCGAGTCTTTTAGAATCGCTACATGATGCAAAACACGCAAAAACTAGACCTGTCAAATGGGTCAGGTTGAATACGGGTCATGGGTCAGGCTAGGGGTCAGAATACAGGTCATAAATAGTTTCGAACGTCTGATTTTTTTTACCGTTCTTAAGTAAAAAAAAAAGACGAGGCGTATATAGGTTTTTAATAATTACCGGAACAAGCGTATTTTGCGGCTTGATCAGTCGTCGGGTTGATTTTGAAAGATCGTGTGACGACCTCGTTTGGCTTCATGATAAAGAATTGCTCCTACGACGAGACAGATAGACCGACTTTAAAAAAAACGTCGTATTCAATATTCATCGAGTTAAAGAACTCGAGATATTTTTGTTATATGTACCTCCATCATCGTTATGCCTTTCGAGCATTGAAACTGCAATACAACAACAACAAAATAAAAAAATATCTGAAGTCGTCATCCAAAAAAAATAAAAAAAATAATGGAAGGCGGACAATATACAATAAAAATATTAATAAAAATACATTTTCATACGCAAAATTAAGTTAGAAAGCGATAATAATTTTTTTTAAAGGGTTACGAACTCCAAGTTTAAAAAAAAATACTTCGTATGAAAATAATTTTTGAAAAATAAATTAAAAGAATTAAGAATAAATAAAAACAGACAATTTAATAATAAATCTCGTCAGTAAATTGTATTTCGATTTGATGATCGATTACTATAGAAAGAAAAGAAATGTAAGATTCGAGATTTGTCGTACTGTCAAACTATAAGACGCTTCGACTTCACCGACATTCTTGGCTTCAATCCTCGCGATCCCAAATTGAGCTAACGCTTCGAATGTAGGCACGATAATGGCTAATATTTTTCCCGGGCTCCTACGAAATTAAATAATTATTTTACGAGTATTAAAAAATACGCGTATAATTCTTCAAAATAAAATAAAAATACGCGTTTAATAAGGTTAAAAATACTAAAAAAAATACGCGTATAAGTGTATAACAATAACCCGATCCTCCACGGTCGTAAAATGAGGAATATTAACCTTTGGTAGACGTATTCGATGTCATCGGCCGCTAGTTCGATCAAGAGATTCGTATTCAGAGCTTCGGTGATACCGATGGAAAACGAACGCGGCCCTGCGCCCTAAAAAAAAATACTGTCGGTGAAGATGAGACAGTTTGCGAGCAGCTCGAAATAATGTGATCAGTTAATATATTTTTGTTTTTTTTTCGAAAAAAAAAAAGAATAATAAATACATAGTTTTTCGGCATATAAAAATGTTCTTTATTGATTTGTCTGATACGTTTTGTATTTTTTTTTCGGATCCCAAGTTATTAAATCAGATCGATGAAAAATAAATAAATTTTAGCTCGCGAGCTTAATTTTTTCAAGCTCGAGATCAAATTCTGCTTAACGAGCACGAGCCGAGCAAACCCTAAATATACTCGAAGAAAACGTGTTTCCTAAAATGGAAAAAACGATGACTCAACTGGATGATCGTTGATTCGCTCAAACCGTCCGACTACACCATACAACGGCGGTTGATTCCTACCAATCCGATTCTGATCCGCCTGCAAAAAAAAAAAATCAGAACTCGACACGACCTGATCTGTTTGTCAAGTAAACGCAAATGTAAAAAAAAATTGTGTATCGAGAGTCGAGTTTCGAGGAACGAACTTCGAAAAAATTCCATAATTGGTTGTGTAAACAACTCCAAAAGGGTGAAGAGCAGAAATCGGGTTGGCCGTTGAACGCCTCGTAACCGACGCCAATTTTATTACATTCGATACCGTCGAGCGTGAATCGAACTCTTTCGAGAAGCATCCACATCGTAATGTTTTTGCCTAAATCCGGTGGTTGTCCCGGCCCATGCTTCAAAACATTAAAAAAAAACGCGATAAAATAAATAAATGAATAAATAAATAGACGGTCTAAGCGAATCGTAATATTCTATATATACCGTGCATTATATAGAATTTTCGTGAAAAAATAAACGCGATAAAAAAATTAAATAGACGGTCTAAGCGAATCGTAAAATTCTATATATATACCGTGCATTATATAGAATTTTCGTGAAAAAAAAAAGCGATAAAAAAATATTAAATAGACGGTCTAACTGTCTAAGCGAATCGTGAATTCTATATATACCGTGCACTATATAGAATTTTCGTGAAAAAAAAGCGCGATAAAAAAAATTCTATATATCGAATAAACGGTCTATATATATTCTAAATAGACGGTCTATAAAATTATATATATTCTAAATAGACGGTATATAAATTCTAAAAAAAATTCTATATAGACGGTCTAAGCGAATCGTGAAATTCTATATATATACTGGGTATTTTTTAGAATTTTCGCCAAAAAAATAGGCGCGATAAAGAAAAGACGGAAAAATATTTCTACGATTTTTTTTTTATATAAACCGTGCATTTTTATACCTAAACCTGTCAAAACTCGACCTGACCCGAATTCGAATTGACCTGTTAATTCAACCCGACCCGTTTGACAGGTCTAAATTCGTACCTGTCTTGGTATCGTCAAGTAAAAATCTTCGAAAGACGGGATATTCGTGTAACCAGCGAAGTCTCCGATGAGATTAACTCTTAGAAAATCGTCGTTTGATATTGCTGTTCGGTTTTCTGGACCGACGATCACTTCCTATATAACAATCGTCAATGTATAAAAAAAAGAGCAAAAACGACCGGAAAAAAAAAACGACGGGAAAAAAAACGTCGGATCGAGAACTTACGGATACTTTAGAAGCGGTTTTGACGACAATCCGAATACTGAATCCGAGGGTTCGTTGTCCGATACCAAAAACATGAAACCTACGTACGTAAATGACATTAAAATTGTCGGTCGAGATCTGCGAGATTTTTGTGTTACGAAAAATCGTTTTTTTTTCGAGATTTAGGGAAGAAAAACGTACCAATCGCCCGGAAATCGTAGACAATGTGCCGTATTTGCTTTTCCTTTTAGTATTTTATCGACTGAGATGACACATCGAAAAAATTATACTTCCTCCATTTCGAGAATAAAATATTTGATACGAAAGGAGAATAAAACACGAAAGTTTCGAGACTTACAGAAATTTCCACATGACGATGGAACTCGTCTCCGATCACCACACGGACAACATATCGGCTTTCGAAAAAAAACGAAGCACAAAGACGATGAGAAATTGTGAATTCTCGTCGTTCGTTCGTTACCTTTCAATCTATCGAAATAATTGAGAAATTAATAGCAAAAAAAAAATGTGATTATACGAGTAATAGTACCTCGGACGCTTCGATTATATGTCCTTGATCGTCTCTCAATCTATATAAAAAATTTTTTACGGAAAATTTAGTCGAATCTACGTGTAAATAATATTACGGAAAATGGTTACGAGAATGATCGAAGAGAGATTCGATTGCCTTTCGCATATTCGAACGATTCGTGCGTCGGCATCCGGCTCGCATTTGCGCGTTTGAACGTAAAATTCTTGAGGTTTGTACGGAACGTCCTGAAATTTACGTCGAAAAAAATATATATTCAGTTTCGAACGCAAAATTAAGTTGAAAGCGTTAAACGCAAAATTGGTCATGTTTTTTTGGACCGAAACTGACTGAACTTAACTTAAACTGAACTTAATTTAACTGAAACTGACTGAAATATAGAGACAAAAATATGCCTCACTGTGTCTGAGCTGAACTGAACTGAAACTGACTGAATATAAGTTCAAAAGACGAGAAGCGACAAGATCATACGCGTATATATGTGAGCTCGAAAAGGGCGTAAGCGGCGGATTTGTTGATCGTAATCACGGGAGGTACACGCAACGTTTGCATTTTATCGGTCGAGTTTTCTTCGACTTCGACGACTTCCGCCACCATCGACGATTCTCCGCCACTCTAAAAACAACACAAATCCACGATTTTTGATCGTAAATTGAATTTTCACAAATTTTTCGAGGATTTGGAAAAATAAAATAAAAGGTCGACTCATCACGGAAATTATTGTACTTCGTACCAACGGAATTTTCACTAATTTTTCGAGGATTTGAAAAAAAACAAAGGACTCGATCATTACGAAAATTATTATACTAATTAGAATTTTTACTAATTTTTCGAAGAACTCATCACGGAAATTATTACTATATACCAACGGAATTTTCACTAATTTTTCGAGAATTTGAAAAAAAAATTATAGAACTACTCATTAGGGAAACTATTATATTAACGGAATTTTCACAAATTTTTTCGAGAATTTGAAAAAACAATAAAAATTAAAGGACAACTCATTACGGAAATTATTATATACCAACGAAATTTTCACTAATTTTTCGAGAATTTGAAAAAAAAATTAAAGGACTACTCATTACGAAAATTATTATACCAACATAATTTTTACTAATTTTCGAGGAACTCATTACGGAAATTATTATATACCAACGGAATTTTCACTAATTTTTCGAGAATTTGAAAAAAAAATTAAAGGACTACTCGTTACGAAAATTATTATACCAACATAATTTTTACTAATTTTTCGAGGAACTCATTACGGAAATTATTATATACCAACAGAATTTTCACTAATTTTTCGAGAATTTGAAAAAAAAATTAAAGGAGTACTCGTTACGGAAATTATTATACCAACGGAATTTTCACTAATTTTTCGAGGATTTGAAAAAAAAAAAAACGTACCGAGTTGCTAGGAATAGCGATATTAACCAAAATCTTTCGAGTACAATTGAGGTCACCACCTACCGACGACGTCTCACATTTCTCGAGTTTCGATTTAGATAGAATTTGAAGCGCGTCTCCAAACCCGTCTTTATTGTTGTTGTTGTCGAGAATTCCGAAAGAAATTAACACAATACAACACAGTATAAACTGTATAATCGACAGCATTATCTCTGCATCGACGAGGAATTATTATTATTTTTTTACCCTCGAAACGGAAATTAATTAATCTATAACAACATTCACGTTCGAAATTATTTTTTACTGTCTTGTAAATTATTAAAACAAATGTAAATTATTCATTACTCGATTAATTTATACAAAAAAAAAATCTAAATTAAATGTATAAAAATCGATTAAAAACAACAAATACTCAATAATAATAATTAAATTAAATTATAAATATATACCTGTTGATGAAATTATCTCTTTACCCTTCAATCATCAAATTCCATGGATTTTTAATCTGATTTGAAGTTTACAGTAAAACAGTAAAAAAAAACTGAGCAAGTAGTTATACTGACAGTTATTATGGCTGGCAAAAAAAAAAAAAAAAAAAAAAGACAGTTATTATAGTTTAAAAAAAAAGACGGTTTTACGATAATTAAAAAGAAAACAATAAAATAACTACCTAATTATACATTCATTTATACAAAATAACCTTATTCGAAGACCGTTTTTTTTCCCCTTTTCCGAGACTATTCGTATGTTAAAAAATCTCGATCCAACTCTCGTAAACTTTACCAATCAAACTAACCAACATCATATTCCAATTAATCCCACGAAACAATCTTATTCGAAAACCGTCTTTTTTTACCGAAGATGTCTTAGCCTAGTGGTTAAGGCTAGGTGCTCTGGGACAGTAGGTCTCAGGTTCGAATCCCCCTCCCCTATATTGTAATGCGACTAAGTGCGCTCTTCGATGAACCAAAAAAAAAAACGTCTTTTTTTCCATTTTTCGAGACGAGTCATACAATTAAAAAAAATCTTGATCCAACTCTCGTAAACTTAATCTTATTCGAAAACCGTCTTTTTTTCATCTTTCGAGATGAGTCGTACAATTAATAAAAAATCTCGATCCAATTCTCGTAAACTTTACCAATTAAGCTAATCGACGACGAAATTTTATCCCAAATTTTGACCACAAAGAATCCTTCCTCATTAAGGCACAATTACAAACCTCAATATTTCATCAATTTTTCTGGGAAAAAAAAACCCTAATCGAATCGAATCATCCCAAAAATCATCAACTTTGCAATGGGACAACAAAATTCAAAAGATGAATTGGTTTATCAGCAAGTAATCGAAGGAAATATTGATTCAATTAAAGATCTTTCCACTCAAGGAGCTCGTCTTGAGGTTTTAAAATCTTTAATTAATTTATTTTTTTTGGTTATTTATGATTATAATTTGGGGGTTTTGTCGATAATTTTGTGGGATTTGATTGTTTTTTTTTTTTTTTTTGGTGATAGTGGATTGATAAAGAAGGGAAAACTCCATTGATTGTAGCTTCCATGGATCATAGATTGTATACTGTAGCTAAAACTCTGATTGAATTGGGTGCAAATGTAAATTCTTATCGTCCTGGTAAGGTTCTATTCATTTCCTCCTCGATACGACTTGACGGTTTCAGATAATGATTCATTGATTCATGTTAATCGACCCCAAATCATTTCCGAACTTATCCTCTTATGCTGTTTTCACTTTGATTTTAGTAATTAGGGACTTAGGGTTGTTTTTTTTGAGTTAATCTAGCTTTAATTTTAGTAATTTTAATTTTCTGATGTCGTTAATTCATGTTAATCGACCCCAAATCATTTCGGAACTAAGCCCCTTATGCAATTTCCACTTTAATTTTAGTAATTAGGGTTGTTTTTGGAGTTAATTTAGCTTTAATTTCAGTAATTTTGATTTTCTGATGTCGTTAATTCATGCTAATCGACCCCAAATCATTTCGGAACTAAGCCCCTTATGCTGCTGTTCTTACTTTGATTTTAGTAATTAGGGTTGTTTTTCTTAGTTAATTTAGCTTTAATTTTAGTAATTTCAATTTTCTGATGTCGGTAATTCACGTTAATCGACCCCAATTCATTCTCTAATGTTGTTGTTGTTGTTGTTGTTGTTGTTACTTTAATTTTAGTAATTGGGTTGTTTTCGATTGATTTCTTTGGATGTTATAGGCCGCCATGCAGGAACACCGTTGCATCACGCTGCAAAGAGAGGTCTTGACACCACCGTGAAATTACTTCTCGCACACGGAGGTAAATACAAGTATAAATATTTCTGGTTTCGTCGACTATACTGTCACATTTTTTTTACCCCGGGTAAAATTTTCAGCGAACCCTTTCTTGAGAAATGACGACTGTCAAACACCGTTGGACGTGGCTCGAGTGAAGGGTCACTGTCCTGTCGTTCGTGCAATCGAGGTATAGTTTTTAAGGTTATATATACTTTCACAGTTTCACGTACCGATAAATTTGAAAATTAGGAAGATTTCTTGAATTTTTTCCGTTCCTCTTGCCCTCAGAATCACGTCTCGTATTTCTCGGGAGATGTGCGTGAGATTATGGTCGTCCCGGGCATTCTTGAACCATTGGTTCCTCAACGACTATCAAGAAAGCGATCAAAGTATGTAATCTTGATCACGAATCACGTTTTTCGCTGCTTTTTTCTCCTGACCCGTGAAACCCGAGTTTGACCCGTCACCAGAAATGATTCGACCTTTAACCCGAATGTCTCTCTCGTTCACAGGAAGTGTTGGGTGGTTGTCGTTCCTTGCAACCTGCCGAACCCAAACAAGCCTCCGAAATTAGAACTTGCTGTATATAATACTCCCCAGGTATGATATCGACATATCATAGTCTCGTATTTATTTATTTATTTATTTATTTATGTTACGTAATCTTTCATCCGATTTCCAAAACCAAAAACCATAATTGAAGTTTTTTTTAATTTTAATTTTTTTTTTTGAGCAGGATCCACAGCCTCATACCGTGATTGCCCTATGGAAGTGTCAAATCGCAGAACCGAAGTTTCAGGAGTTAGATCCCGTCTTAGTAATCATCAACGAGTCCACCGGTAATAATATATCATTATTTAATTCAATTTCATCAAGCGACGTATCCACGTTTTTTTCGCTAATTTTATACTCGTACTTCACCCGAGCCTATAGAATTGATAGGTATAAGTAACCCTTCAGGATTTTGAATCGGTTCAGTTTACGTGTTCAGGAACTCGTTATAAATTTTTATCCGCCATTGAAGGAGACCGACGTCAACTCACTCAACTATACAGTGCCTGCAAAGGATTTCCCGAGGTATTTACGCTCTTAAATCGCTTATTACTTAATTTTTCTTGGATTTTCTTAATTATTTGTGGTCATGAATATTTGATCGTGTTTCACGATCAATATCCATGTCAAACTCGGGTCTTCAGGTGTCGGGTCACGGGTCAGGTTCGGGTAATATCATTCGGGTCGGGTCAGTTTTGCAAATTCAGTCCGTCTCATCGAAGAATTTTCGATTGTGAATGTTGTAGGTTGCGGGCCCGCCTCCTCAAGCGTCGGACCCTCGGCCGCCAAGCCTCCCGACCAACATTACAAACGGATGGGACGATATTTCAACTAGCTCTTCACACAATGGATGGGGTGGATCAAGTTCAACGAGTGGGCCACCGCCACCAACCTCGAAGACCGGTCAACCCCCCACGAGTGGGCCGCCCACCACAGACGAGTATAACGGGTGGGGCCCTAATCCTAGTCCCGGTCCCTCCACGGACCCCACTCCCGATGTTCCACAACCCGTCTCTTCTGCGGCCGCCCCGTCAGCACCTCCATTGCCCGACGAGGGCCTCATGGGCCCCATCAGTTACCCTGAAATCGACTCGACGCCAGTCGACTTGGCGGGTCCCGCAGGACACGGGAAGAAACCGGAGGGGGAGGACGGTGGTGGTTCGTGTGTTATATGTTGGGACGCGCCCGTCGAGGGGGCGTGTATCCCGTGTGGTCACATGGCCGGTTGTATGTCGTGCTTGACCGAGATTAGAACCGTGAAGGGAGAATGCCCGGTTTGTCGAGCCAAGATTGCTCAGGTTATAAGAGTTTACGCGGTTTGATTTAGAACCTTTGTGTGATTGTGTCTCGTCTCTTGGTTCGGTCATTGGTTCGGTAACTAACCAACCTAACAACCCTAGGCTCGGGATCAGGATCGGGAAGGGGATTGGTTAGCCATATACTGTAGTATATATTTTCTCCTATATAGAATGTTTCTACAATTTGTGTAGACATTTTTTTGTGAATGAAAATTCGTAAAACTCGACGTTTTTTTGTGTTTGCGTGTTATTTTTGGAGCGTAATGAATAAATATATAATAAGGGTTCGAAAAGTCTGAATATTATGTAATCTTGCCCTTTTACGATTGATGATTTGAGGAAAAATATCGAAGATTTAAAATGAAAATTTGAAAGAAAAAAAAACGAAAATTCCAACCATTGATAATTTAAATGTGTACTCCTATATTTTTTTTATATGAAACAGTCGTAATATTTGAAGAAACTTAATTCCCTATAAATTAAATCGAATGTAGAATTTTATGTAACTAGTTTATTTTACGAGTATAATTATTTATCAGGGAAATGAATCATCAAAGTTGTACTTAAAGAGTTGACAAATTAAATAAATTTATTTTGAGACCGTCTCATATGAATTTTTTTGTATAAATTCTTAATACCCGCCCTTATTACTTCGATTTATGTAAATGAAAATTCATTATAATAAAAATAATATTATTACTATTATTATTATTAGAAGTATTATTAGAATTATAAAACACAACTTAAATAATTATATTAATTATTATTTTATTGCTACTATTATTTATTTTAATTATAATTCTTTTGGTATAATTATAATTTTTTTTATATTAGTAAAAAGGTTGAATATGTAATTATTTAGACTACTACATGTACATGTGAGGGTGACCCTTATTCATTTAATTGGCGTTACCGATTCGGGTAACAACATGGAGTGAACGGCAATCAAATCATTATTAAATGGACCCTTTTTTTTACAATCGATTACTCGTAGAACGGTTTTACACTTTTTTTATAGGACAATTTTATTTTATATGGATAGATCATAATGCAAATTAACCGACAAAAAATTGTCCAAGACGATTTTATATATACAAAATAATTTTATTATATACTCCGTAGTACTCAATTTATCTAATTTTATTGTCGTTTAATTTGTCCTTATTTTACACTTGGTTTTACAATAAAAAAACAATCGATTACTCGTAAGACGGTTATATACTGATAAATCATAAAGCAGATTAACCGACAAAAAAGTGTCAAAGACGATTTTATATATACAAAATGTTTTATTATACTGTAAGTATGTAATACTCATTTTATCTAAATTTATTGTCGTTTGAATTTATCTGTTTTAAATTAATTATCGTCTTTTATAAATAAATAAAATAGTTGAAAAAGTAATAAATAAAAAGTGATTGAGATTTGAGACAACTTTTTATAAATAAAGTTAATTAATAATGAGAATGTAAATAGTACTAGTAGAAATATTATTGGATAATTTATTTCAATCATTGTACTAAAAAGTACTCAATATTTCATTAATTAGTAAAATATATATGGCCCCTCAAATAAAACAAGTAACATGATTTAAGTATTCCTTTGTTTTTTTCTTTTTAACAAAAAAAGGTGATAAAAAAATATAAGACGATTTTACGTATGAGACATCCCGTTCGATAAAGATAATTCGTTTATTATTGATAAATTAATGATCTGTTTATTATTGATAATTCCTAAACCCTAAACAAATGTATTCGGGTAGATAATTTGGAGTAGTCGATAATATTAGGCTCGAGAATTTTCGAAAATGGATGTGTTTCGAGTTAGGTCAACATGCATTTGATTAATTACGGTTTTTATAACGTGTAATGACTCGTGTTATATAAAATTAAGCATAAAACACAACTTTAATAACTGTATTTAAGCACGCATTAAACACCTTAATTAAAAAATTGATACAAGTATATTAATTCAAGAAATAAATACTTTTTTTAGGCAAAACATGGCTTTATATTATACTGTATTAAATCAACTTCCGACAACTCAAAAGCGGGTTGCGGTAATTATTAATTAATATTTCCTTTAAATATAATAATCCTACATACAAATTCTCATATTACATAGTTTTACAGTAATCAACTTATCATAACGTGAAACCGACTCATATGAAACTACTATATATTCCCTCCGAATTTTTTTTTGGATTGCTATAATACATATTTTTTTTAAGAATCAAATGTTGCAAATCGTCAGAATATCAAATATAAATGTGGTTGGATTAAATAAGGAAGAAATTAAATTAATATTGTAATTAATATAATTAATTATAATAAATTGGTAATAATACAAATATTACAAGTGGAAGTAGAAACAAAGAGTTCTTAATCTAATGCCTAGCTTTTGACCAAGTGGAGCAAATAAGAGTAGTAGTATCAAAGGAAGACAACTATGTATAATTTTTTTTTTTTTTTTTTTTTTTTTGTACATCGAAGAGCGCACTTAGTCGCATTACAATATATGGGAAGAAGGATTCGAACCTGAAACCTACTGTCCCATAGCACCTAGTCCTAACCACTAGGTTAAGACATCTTCGGTATAATTTGTAGGGACGAATAAATTATGTGGATAAGATCATAGAATCACTTGATAATGAAGAAATCTAAATACTACAAACAAAAAAAAAAAAAAAAAAAAAAAAAAAAAAAAAAAAAAAAAACTAATCCCAATTTAATAATTTATCATATGATCAATATTTTATGACATTAGTTTTTAAATCACTTAATTATTATAATTAAGGTTCAATAGAATTTAAAATAAATAAAGTAATAGTATAATAAAACGCAAATAATATGATATATTCGTAGTATTTTAAAATTTGATGATGAATATAATATTATATCGACGTCAGATCAGTATTTTTTTGAAATTAAAATGGGTTTATATTTGTAAATATAGCCTAAAACCACGCTAATTAATGTCAAATATTTAATCCCTTTTTTTTTTTTTTTTTATCTTTTATGTATATTCGTTATGATGAGTATTTTAATCAAGATAAACAAATGAATAAGACGAGTGTGATATATTATATGTATATTATATTTTATAACTAGTCAATATTTCATTAAATCACCTCGAAAGCGTATGTAAAATCCCTCGTGACGCGTATTTTGACAAAGATGTAATCCGTTGACCAAGTAGTTTGCTCTATTTCCATGGACCGAGTCTCGACCATAAGGTTAACAACACTTAGGAGCGCTAACAAGTCGAGCAGAGCACGAGCTTAGCTTCTAATCGTTAAGCAAATCTCGAGCTCAAGTCAATCTCGAGCTTGCTCGCCCGAGCTTTTTAAGCAAAATATTAACTAATCTCATTATTTCGAGTTGCTTGCATCGCCAGTCTTTTAAGTCAAGTCAATCGTTGCTCGACTTGCCTACTCGCCGTTAAGTTGTCAAGTCGTGCCCAAACACGAGCTAATCGAACTCACACAAACTACACTTTGATCAAACCGAGCTTGAATTGTTTGCGAACTGTCCCGTCTCATTATCACCATAAACCCTAATCACACCTACTAATATAATATCGAGCTTGACTTGTGATCGTTACGCAAAACTCAAATTCAAGCTGATCTGGAGCTTTAATTTCCCGAGCTTTTTAAGCAAAATAAGAGCGAAACATTAACTAATCTCATCATTTCGAGCCGTGCGATCACCAACCTTTTGAGTCAAGCCAATCGTTGCTCGACTTGACTACTCGTCATCGAGTTATCTCAAGCCATGCCCGAACACGAGCTGATCGAGCTCAAACAAATCAAACTTTGATCGAACCAAGCTTGAGTCACGTACTCACGTTACTGGCGAATTGTCTCATCTTATTATCATTCCTAACCCCTAATCTCACCCACAAGTTCACTACTTCCGGTGATTAATGCACGTTTTCTTCTGTCCATATCTGTCGTTACATATTTCTAAAAATTATAAAAATTTGATATTCATAATACATTCGATTAGACAATTTAAACAAGATTTCATATGACTATACTCCGTTTTTTACAGTATTTTTTATACTATATTACTCATAAAAGTTATATCGAAACTTCTTATTACTTATTAATAGTATATATTTACACACATTTATTGACTGATTATGTAAAACCGTCTTACCCGAGAGTACGCATCCCCAAAAAAGGAACAAATAAGACAGCATATACTATCCAAATATGGTATGGGTCCCCTTTACCCGAATATAATTCCCAATACCCAAAACATAAAGTAAAATAAAATAAAAATAAAAATGAAAAATCAATTTTTTTTTATTGAAAATAAACAAAATTAAATTAAATAAAAATAAAAATAAAGAGTACACTTTCCATTTATTCATTGTTCATGTAAAAAGAGCGTTGTAAACAAGGCCATCATTCACCTCAAGGGTTTTCCAGAAAAATGATGAATTATTCATTTATTCAAAGGTTATTATTTAATTTTCTTCATTTATTTGATTTATGTATTTAATTAATTATAATAAATATTTATTTAATTTCCCAACAATTTTTTTTATTTTTATTCCCAATAATAATGATGTTTTTTTTTGTTTTTTTTTTTGCAGTTTTTGGGTGTTTTAATGCCTTCAAACAGTAATTTTTCCTGCATCAGGTGACACCCTTTTTCTTGCATTTTCAGTCCATTGTCCTTTTTTTTTTCTGCTAATTGTTATGTTTTTCCCTCTTTTTTGATTATTTATTGCTTCTATTTTGGTGTAAATGTTGATTGATTGAATATGTTTTTTTGGGTTTTTTTATTGGGGAATGGGAGCTAAAAGGGTGAATTTAGTGACTCGGGTTTTTACCCGATTCATCTCATGACTTTACCAACGAAGCTAGTCGACATTTGATTGTAATATTGCATATATATGATGTTGAAATGGTGTGTAATTTTTTATTTTTTTGGGGGTTTTTTATTGGGTAATGGGAGCTAAGAAGGTGAATTTGGTGACTCGGGTTTTTACCCGATTCACCCAATGAATTTTACCAACGAAGCTAGTTGACATTTGACGATAATTTATATTCAGTGTTCTTGCAGTAAAACATAGGAGTATAGTAGTTCATGTTTGTTTTTTTCATGAATTGAGACTTTTGTTCTTGTTTTGTCATAGGAATCGAACTCGATTTTGTTGGCAATGTGGGCAAAAGTTTGAAACTTGATGATGTTTGAGCTGTAAATAGAGGAACTGTAAGAATTTATGGATGTTCTTGCAGTAAAAACATTTAGTTCATCGATTTTTTTTCCTGGATCGGGACTTTTGTTACGGGTTTTGTCATATGAAGATCTCTAGTTTAGGAATTGAACTCGATTTTGTTGGCAATGTGGGAAAAAGTTTGAAACTTGATGATGTTTTGCTGTTAATAGTGAAATTACAGTAAAAATCAAGGGTGTTCTTGCAGTAAAAAAACATTTAGTTCATCGATTTTTTCCATGAATTGGAACTTTTGTTCTTGTTTTTGTCATATGAAGATCTCTACCTCGATTTCGTTGGCAATGTGGGAAAAAGTTTGGAACTTGATGATGTTTGAGCTGTAAATATAGAAACTGTAAGAATTTACGGGCGATCTTACAGTAAAAACACTTAGATCATCGATTTTTTTTCATGAATCGGGACTTTTGTTATGGGCTGTCTTACGGAGATCTCTAGTTTAGCAAATCGAACTGAATATCTGTACTCATGCGGGAAAAAAGGTTGAAACTTGATGATGTTCGAGCTGTAAACATAGGAACCATAAGAATTCACGGGTGTTCTTGCAGTAAAAACATCTAGTTCATCGATATTTCTGGTTTTTTTTTTCAGACTTTTGTTATGGTTTTGTCAAAGGAAAATCTCGAGTCTAGGAATCGAACTCGATTTCATCACCAATGTGGGAAAAAGTTTGAAACTTGACGATATTTGACGTGTTAATAGAGTATACTGTAACAATTGACGGGTGTTCTTGGACTTTTGTTACGGTTTTGAACTTGATTTCATCGGCCACATGGGAAAAAGTTCGAAACTTGACGTTGTTCGAGTTGAAAATTAAACTCGATATTGTTGTTGTTGTTGTTGTTGTAGAGACGGATCAAATGGAGACGAACTCCGTGAGATGCTTAACCAACAGCTTATCTCGATTCATTCATTTGATGTCATGTCAAACATGGAAGTCGATGCCGACTCAATACCTCAAAAGCATGGCAACCTTGTTGAAACATCTTAAACCTCTTTTAGACGATCTCGATGATGAAAAGATCGACTCGTATTCAAATTTGTGGAAAGCGTGTGAAAATCTCGACAGTTCGGTGAATGCTGCTGGCGATTTTATTGAACGATGGTCGCCTAAAAAAAGCAAGATTCTTTCTGTGAGTTGATCACATTCCTTTCTTCTTCAGTTTCCGGTTTTTCACTCGACAATGACCCGACCCAAATCATCCTACTTGATAAGCCTGACTCGTGACCCGTAACCCGAATTGACCTAATGCTGACCCAATCCGGTCCAAAAACACCCGACCCGACTCCCGATTTGGTGACCCGGGTTTGGCTCATAACCCGAATTGGTGACCCGGGTTTGGTTCGTAACCCGAATTAACCTAATGTTGACCCAATCCGGTCCGAAAACACCCGACCCATAATTAAACCCGACACGACTCCCGAATTGGTGACCCGGGTTTGGCTCATAACCCGAATTGATGACCCGGGTTTGGCTCATAACCCAAATTGATGACCCGGGTTTGGTTCGTAACCCAAATCGAAGACCCGGGTTTGGTCCGTAACCCGAAACTGACCCCTAATATCATTATAGAAAACGAGTCGATATCACTAAAAAAAAAGTTGAAAATAACCCGAACCCAAAATGACCCGATACCAACCCGATTTTCGGGCTTGACCCGAAATGGCCCAACCAAAGTGGTTGAAACCCAAAATGGCATGGCCTGACCCGACCCAAACCCAACTCAATTGACCCATTTGCCGTCTCTACTTTGCAGGTTCTACAATGCGAATACTTACTGACGAAAATTAGAAGTTCGTCTCTCGAGATTTGTGGTGTATTATGTAGGTTGCTACGGACATCAGCATCTTCATCGGGTTTAGCTGGTGTTCAAGTATGTACCGAAATAATGGTAGCTTGAAATTTAACTCCCTTCAATCTTTTTTTTTCAAATAATCTATACATCGAATTACAGTTTCAACGTCGAGTGAAATTTTCTAACTTTCTGTAAAACAACGTACCAGCATTGTGTGCAGGAGCTCCAAACTTGGCAAACGGATCGAATCTCGAAACACATCGAACAAGCTCTCGAGAGTAAAAACGAAGAACCCTTTTCTTGCAATGAACACTTGGCCGAGATCGTTACTTCTCTCAGTTTGGTGTCAAATCAAGAATTACTTGCTGAGAGTATCGCAGGTAAGATAACACTACTCTTCTTCGAGATGACCCGACCCAAATTGAAGACCCGGGTTTGACCCGTAACCCAAATTGACCCGGCTTAACCCGAACCTGATCCAAATGTTATTATAGAGAACGAGTCAATATCCCTACAAAAAGTTGAAAATTGGCCCGTACCCGAAATGACCCAGCCCGACCCGAAATCAACCCGACCCAAAGCTAACCCGTATTTTTTTTACCCGTAAAAAGTTGAGTATAAGAATATAAGATGTTCTCTAATATATATCTCGCTCTCGAATATTGCAGTTGAAAAAGAGAGGATGAAAGCGGAATCGAACAAGTCCGACACGGAAACCGATCAAATAAACCAAATCGCGGATCTTTTGGACTTGATTCGGGAGTATTCTCTCAAAAATGGATCGTGTTCGATGAACGGCGTGACCATCCCGTCATACTTCCGCTGTCCGCTATCACTAGAATTTATGTCGGATCCCGTCATCGTTGCCTCGGGTGTGACTTTCGAGAAATCCTCCATACAAAAATGGCTCGCCAACGGGCTGACCGTCTGCCCGAAAACGAAGCAGTATCTTTCCCACGTCAATCTCATCCCGAACTACACCGTCAAAGCCATGATCGCCAACTGGTTAGAGGATAACAACCTCACGGCTCCGAACGGACCGAAAATCGACCAAGAAGAAGCGAATTTGCCGCCTTCACAAGACGTAATCCGGACCGATAGTTTCCGTTGCTCGGTCCATAGTAGTGACTCGATGTCGAGGTCGTCGATGGACGTAATCTCGAGCCCCGAGCACTCGTACACCCACAGCCGGACTCATTCGACCGCGAGCGACATCGTCTCCGAGGGCTCCCTCGTGAGCACGTCGAAGCCGGGGAAAATCTCGTCGACCGACTACGCTCGAGCGCTCTCGGTCCGACCGTCCGACACGGGGTACGACGAGACGACGACGTCCGCCCACGTCGACGACCTCGTCCGAACCCTCAAAACCCCGTCGAATGCGTCGCAAAACGCGTCGGCTTTGGAACTCCGACTCCTCGCGAAGCACAACACGGAGAACCGTGCCATCATTGGGAAATCGGGAGCGGTGGGCCCTTTAATCTCGCTCCTTCGGTCCGAAGTGAAGTCAACCCAAGAGCACGCGGTCACCGCGCTACTAAACCTCTCCCTCGACGACGAAAACAAAGCGAGGATCGCGTTGGCCGGTGCTATCGACCCGTTGGTGCATGTTTTGAAGACGGGAAACGACGCGGCCAAAGAAAACTCGGCCGCGACACTTTTTAGTCTTTCGCTATTGGACGACTACAAGTCGAAGATCGGGCGGTCAGGGGCGGTCAAAGCGTTGGTCAGCCTTCTTGGACGAGGGACGGTCAGGGGAAAGAAAGACGCGGCGACTGCTTTGTTTAATTTGTCTATTTGCCATGATAACAAAGCTCCCATTGTTCAAGCTGGAGCTGTGAAGTATCTTGTTCAGCTCTTGGACCCGTCGAAAGGCATGGTGGATAAATCGGTTGCTCTTCTCGCGAATCTTTCGACGGTATTTTTATTCGAGAATTTTAATTAATTATTCCGTATTATATTATAGGAAAAAAAATTAAAAATATATTTGAGGACTATTTTTTTTGTTTTTTCATTTATTCTTAATTCCTTTATTTTATTTTTCAAAAATTATTTTCATAACGAGTAATTTTTTCCTACTAATATCTTTCTTGCTAAATATATTTGTTTTTGAATTTGGAGTTTGCAACCTTTAAAAACTTATTACTTCACGTTTTCAACTTGATTTTGCGTTCGAAAATGTAGTATTATTATTTTATTTTTATTTATAAAACGGAGAATTTTATTAATGAATCAAAACGCAGTTTACAAAAAAATTGATGGGCAGTCGAGATATTATTATTATTATTATTATTATTATTTTACATATTGTCCGCCTTCCATTTATATATATATTTTTTTTCGTGACGATTTTTGATATTAATTCATGTTACTCGACCCCGAATCTTTTTGACACCAAGGCTTTGATGTCGTTGACTTGTTGTATTCGATCAATAATAATGAAGTCATTGTATGATCTTATAGGTATCGGAGGGGCGTTCGGCGATAGCTCGAGAAAAGGGAATTCCGTTGATAGTAGAGATTGTTGACTCGGGTTCACGACGTGGGAAGGAAAACGCTGCGTCGATATTGTTGCAGTTGTGTCTTAATAGTAACAAGTTTTGCACATTGGTTCTCGAAGAAGGTGCCGTTCCTCCACTTGTCGCCCTTTCTCAATCCGGTACCCCTCGAGCAAAGGAGAAAGTACGTTTTTTTTCCCTCCGCGTTTTTCTTCTTTTCGTTCAAACCCTAGAAATCATGTACACGTGAATGAGTAAACCTCGCAAACGGGTCAAATAGATCATGCTCTTGTCGAGTCTGGTCATTTTAGAGTTTCAAGAACTCATGTCGGTATGTTTTTTCCCCTTGTTTTTCTTCTTTTCGTTCAAACCCTGGAAATCACGTACACGTGGATGAGTAGACCTCACAAACGGGTCAAATTGATCATGCTCGGGTCGGGTCATTTTAGAGTCGTTTTTTCAAGAACTCATGTCGGATTAGGATTGGCTTGGCTAGATCATTTCGGGTTCAGGTCATTTTCACGTGCCTTATTTTGGTGTACTTGGTTCAATTTGGGTTACTTTTTTTTTTTTTTTTTTTTTTTTGAGGAAGTAACCCGGGTTTTTAAACCGTGCTCGTTCATGTAGGCTCAACAACTTCTAAGTCATTTCCGGAACCAACGTGAAGGCACAAGCAAGAAGCGGTCATGATCGAGAATTCGAGATATTGTAGTCTTCATTAGTAGGAGAGTATTACTGTATTAGTCTACATATCGTTTTTCGACATAAAACCCGAGTGTAAAACTATGTTCTTGTAGTCCAAATTTTTCTACTACCATTTTTCAATTTGGGTATAATTTGTATATGGTAATTGGTAAGTTTAATTAGTTTTGTGTAAGGATAATTAGGTGGTGTTTTAGTGAAGAACTAGTGATTAATTATTGAGTTAATTACTTAATCAATTATTAAGTAATCCTACTCTTCCATGGATTATTGTTTTATGTTGTGTATAATTTATTTGTCGGTCCATGATTCGCTCCGTTTTCATTATCGACCTTTGACCCGTTTGTAACATTCGGGTAGTCGTTATGTTTTCTCGGGTTTTTCGATAGTGGATTGGTTCTCGATGGCCGGGTTTTTTTGCTACATTCTGATCGGTCCGTGATTTAGGCTCGAACTCGCATTTTAGCTTATGATATGTTCTCAAGTTTGGAAGTTCGGGTAAGCTCAAGATATGTTCGAGTTTTGCATAATGAGCACAAGCTGAGCAAAGCCAAGCTCGTCCGGCCGCCACATGGCACTATATTTGTTGGACCAAGTTATTAATAGGCCCAAAGAAGTAACAAAACAAGTTGGATGATTCAAGACCATTTATTTAGATGAAATAAATAAGTAGACATGACAAAGTAAACCGAAAATTCGATCGAAAATACCTGAATTGATAAGCGATCGAACCCTTGATATGATTAACCTTGAATAATATTCAAAACCCGATTCAATTCAAATTGAACTGAACTCAACATAATCGAATGATACCCAAGCTAGCCTAAATGAATCTGAACCGATAACAACCAAACCGATTAACCTAAATGATTTATAACAACACTAACAAATTGGTAAAAATGGTTGACCGAAATGAACATGATCGAAATCGAACTGCAACTGAAAGAAGGTTAACCCGATTATAACCGAACCCATTTAACTGTTAACCCGAATCCGATCCATTATCATCTCTAATTAGGGAAAACTTTCCACAATGTTGTTGTACATTAATTATTAACATTAACAAACATTAATAAAAAGGTCTACAAAGTTAGCAAGATATAGTACATGAACATTCATATGTACACATCATCTCTATTCATCTCCATTATTATCATTTAACACTCAACAAGTTTCCCGTCTCCTTCACAAACTTGTGACGGTTGATTGATTGGTTGAATATTACTTCATCCCATATGAGTTGATGAAGACAAAATATCTGCTATTACCGAAACATTCTGATTTTGTTTTTCTAGCCATATGAACGATATTTAACCCGTTGTAACTTTGTATCTGTCACAAGGGAGACGTTGATGAAGACAAAACATCTGCTATTTCCCGAAACATTTCGATTTTGTCTTATTCCATCCACCCATATGAACGGTATTTAACACGTTATAACTTTCTTACATACAGATGATATATCTGTAAACTACATAAGTATAACCTCATCAATCACTCAACAAGTTACCCGCCTGCTTCATAAACTTGTGACGAGTTGATTGATTGGTTGAATGTTACCCCATATAGGCTGATGAAGACAAAACATCTTCCATTTTCGAAACATTCAAATTTTATCTTATCCAACCATATGAACAGTATTTAACCCATTATAACTTTGTTACAGATATATCTGTCACAAGGGAGACGTTGATGAAGACAAAACATCTACTATTTCCGAACATTTCGATTTTATCTTATCCACCCACATAAACGATATTTAACACGTTATAACTTTCTTACAGATGATATATCTGTCGCAAAGGAGACCATGTCACATAAATACAACATAACTACATAAGTATAATAACCTCATCAATCACCCAATTTATACTCACTTGTCACTTCATATTACTACTACTACTACTATTACTAGTCTCCCCATTCAACTATTCTCTTCATCATCTCAATACAACAATTACATACACAAACCCTAGCCATACAATCAAAAAAACCATGGATCCTCACCAAACTAATAATAATAATAATAATAATTCATCATCATCGTTATCGTTATCATCATCGTCTTTTCTCTTTTCTTCATCTATTAATCCTTCATCTTCCATTATTTTCGCGAATAATAATACTAATACTGATACTAATAATCGTAATAATAACAATAATAATTCTATTACAAAATCATCTTCTTCATCATTTCTCTTTTCTTCATCTATATCTCCTCCATCTTCTATTGTTATTACTAATAATTCTAATTTTAATTTTAATAATAATAATAATTTTAACAACAACAATAATAACAATAATTCTACTACAAAATTATCTTCATCTTCATCATCATTTTTTCTCCTTTCTTCGTCTATTTCTCCATCATCTTCTATTATTACAAATAATAATATCAACAACAACAACAACAACAACAACAACAACAATAATAATAATATAAATAATAATAATAATAATAATAACAATAACAATAATAATAATTCTACTACAAAATTTCTCCTTTCTTCATCAATTTCTCCATCATCTTCTATTATTACTACAAATAATATTAACAATAATAATAATAATATCAACAATAATATTAATAATAATATCAATAATAATAATAATAATAATAATAATAATAATGATAATAATAATAATTCAAGTAGATATAAAAACCAAAAAAGAAGAGATTGGAACACATTCATACAATACCTAAAAAACCATAAACCACCTTTATCACTAAACCTATGTAGTGGTGCACACGTGCTAGAATTCCTACGTTACTTAGACCAATTTGGTAAAACTAAGGTACACACTCACGTGTGCCCCTTTTTCGGACACCCAACCCCGCCCGCACCCTGCCCGTGCCCTCTTAGGCAAGCTTGGGGGTCACTCGATGCCCTAATCGGGCGGCTTCGGGCGGCTTTTGAGGAGAACGGGGGTCGGCCCGAGGAAAACCCGTTTGGGGTTCGGGCCGTTAGGTTGTATCTTAGAGAGGTTAGGGTTTCGCAGTCGAAGGCTAGAGGTGTTAGTTATGAGAAAAAGAAACGGAGGCGTGTTGCTGATGACACGCCTCCTGCTTCTGGTGACGGCTGGACAGCCGCCGCCACTACATGATTTTATTGGTTAGATATTCGTTTTTTTTTATTTTTATTTTTTAGTTTTAGTTTTAAATTAAATTGTGTTACAGAGTGTATTTCATGTGTACACGTTACATGCATAACGTGTTAAATTACTAGCATTGCAATGTGTGTACACGTCACCTAACGTGTTACTAGGTATTGGTTAGGTTTTGTATGAGATCGTGTAATGAATATTATCGTTTAGTTATATGTATTGAGTATTATTATTAGATTCATGTCTTTGAATTTTTTTTTATTTATCGTCGGTTTTGAATATGAATATATAGCTTTGATATTGTTTAAGATCGAGTTAGGTGAAATTAAAGAGATCCTCTTATGGAAAAATCGTACATACGTAACATCCTGTATTTGGTATTCCTACGATCCAGATCAAAAATTACGGAGTAGAAAAATTATTCTACACAAAAGTAGACCATCTCACGTATTTGAATTTGGAATGAAATGAAAGGTAGTAGCAAGTAATAGTACAAAAGATCGAGTTTCTACTAAATCAAAAACCAAGAGACTAATTATACGATGAATCAACATGACTCGATATGTACAATAAACATATATAACCCGACATTCTATTATTATTATTATTATTATTATTATTATTATTATTAAATTGCAAAATCGTATGTAATATAACATCCGATATATGATCAAGATCAAGAACAGCTTAACAACGATTCTAAACAAAAGTAAACCGTCTTAATTACATATTTCATACATCCTATGATCTAGATAAGATAGGTTTAACAATAATTTTACGTAAAAGTAGACAGTCTCACGTATTTCAAATATCCTATGATGAGTTCACATCAAGATCAGTTAATTAACAATGATTATATTCTAAACAAAAGTAGAGCGTCTCACATATTTCAAACATCCTACATATAATCCAGATAAGATTAGTTTAACAAAGATTCTACACAAAATTAAAGTAGATCGTCTCAGATATTTCAAACATTAATTATCGTATGATCCAGACCAAAAACAATTTAACATCTACACAAAAGTAGACCGCCTCACATATTTCAAACATAATCCTGTGATCCAGATCAAGAACAATTTAACAACGATTCTACACAAAAATAGATCGTCACACATATTTCAAACATCCTATAATCCAAATCAATCACGATCAAAATCATTTTAACAACGATTCTACACAAAAGTAGACCGTCTCACATATTTCAACTTGGAATGAAATGAAATGTAATAGTAGTAGACTAGTAGTACAACAAATAGAGTGATGGGATGAGCAGAAAATCACATAATGGAATTGAATTGAATAGAATTGAATTGAAGATTATTATTATTATTATTATTATTATTATTATTATTATTATTATTAGGGCTGAGATCCCATCCGAACCTTAATATGGTACGAACCATCTGAATATCAATTTTTTTTTATCCTTTAAAAGTGTAAGTGAATCCCTTAAAAGTGTAAGTGAAGCTTTAAAGAAGTGTAAGTGAGTTTCGGACGGGATCCTAATTTATTATTGTTATTGTTATTGTTAGGGCTGGATCCCATCTGAAACTTAATTCGATACGAACCGTCTGAACAAGGCAAAAAGCCATAAGTCCTGTGCACCGGCCCCCTGCCCTAGACCGGTCGAATGAATATCCAATTTTTTTTTTTTTTTTTTACTCTTTTAAAAACGTAAGTAAAACCCTTAAAAGTGTAAGTGAAACCCTTAAAAGTGTAAGTGGAGCTTTAAAGAAATGTAAGTAAGTTTCGGACGGAATCCTAGTTTATTATTATTATTATTATTATTATTATTATTATTATTATTATTATTATTATTATTATTATTATTATTATTATTATTAATTATTATTATTATTATTATTATTATTATTAATTATTATTATTATTTATTATTATTATTATTATTATTATTATTATTATTATTATTATGATAAAAGTTGATGAAAGAAGCGCAATAGATGGAGAAAGTCAGAAATGGATTAGCAATGAATAGTAATAAGATGGTCAGATCAGACTGCATGCAACCCCAACCATAATCTACTATGCTTCAAATTACTATCAAATACTCCTAATATTCACTAAATAAATTGTTTCTTTTTGTCCCTTGTGTATTGTCTCCCCCACCATTAATTCATTTAATTCCCATCACAATTTCCTATTTAAACCGATATATAAAAATACGTGTACGATTTCTCTAACGTGGATTCATTCATTCAGCAAATCAGCGCACGTTAACATGATAATATATATATTAACGGCTGTCCAGTAAACATACATACACATCTTATAGATCTATAACCACGATTGATACTTCCCTCGTTTGCTTTTTGGATAATATTCATAGGTGAGTGAAATTTGTTAATAATGTAACTAATAATTAAATATCGAGATATAATCACCTCGATATCTATTAATCACCTCTAATTAATTTGCCGGATCTATTAGACTGAATTTGTTTATTAAAGTAGGGTTTGAGCTCGAAACTTCTTATTAGGGTTTTCGCATGCATGATATTAGAGTTCGGTATGTAATAACAAACTTACAAACGATCTCTTGTAAAATGAATTTATATTTTATTGTAAAATTGCATTTAAAAGAATTATTTTTCGGAATTGGTATACAAATAAACATAAACTATTATACTCGTTAGAAAATTTCTAATAATATACTCTAATATATTAATATTAACAAAATAATTCAACACAAATATTATTTTAGCGAATATTGTCACGTAATGTTATTTCATTTTTTCTACATGCACTTAATATATACTTGTATAAAAACATAAACTATTATACTTGTTAGAAAATTTCTCATAATACGAGTATAATATATTAAAAGTAATAAAATAATTCGACACATATTATTTTAGCAAATATTGTCACGTAATGTTATTTAATTTTTTTTTTGCGCTTAATATATATTTTACTATATTTTTGTGTTAATTTAGCAAATACTTACAAATCGATACAATTATTAAAACCGTATCAGATACCCGATTTTGTTCTTATAATAAAGTTATATAAGTGTCAAAGTTGTCATGCATATAAGTTGGCCGACAGTCTCTTATGATTGGATTATGTCACCTAATTGTAACTCATGCATCTAATCATCATCCTAGATTTTGTTTGTTTTTGTTGTTATTAATAATAATGGATATAATTGTAATGTTTTTTTATTCTCGAAATATCATTATATCGATTTCAAAATTAAAACGGGATAAATTTATAAATAACGTAATATTTAATCTTTTTTAAGTTAAAGATAGGTCTGTCTGTCGATATCGTAGACGATAATTTAGGGTTTAGGAATGTTAATAATTAAGAAAACATCGAGGGATATTTTATTTGATATTTTATTTTAAATTGATGAACATGAATATATTTTTACTCACTTTTGAATTTTAATATTTTTTTTACACTATTAATTATTAATAATAAAGATAGTTCAAATTATTTATTTGGTACACTTAATTACGAAGTAAAATAACTCGAGTAAAATAATAAAATAAAATGATAAGCAAATAATTACCTATAAGGAGGAAAAAAGTACTACTCCATATTTTTACTCACTTTTGAATTTTAATACTGTATATTTTTTTACACTTTATTAATTATGAATGACAATAATAATTAATGAAATAAATAAAGATAGTAAAGCAATAATAATTACTCCCACATATACCTAACAAATCCAAACCCATTTCATATTTTCTATTGAAGTGTCTTTTCAAATCCAAATTTTAGGTTTACTTTGTCGAAACACGTTTTACACCGTCAATATCTTTTGTTTTACATTAACAAAAAATTATAAAAATTCGATATTCTTAATCTATTCATAAAGACAAAATCAAACCAGATCTCACATAACTATATATATATTTTCTCTTATAGATTGTCGGAAATATTACCGATTCTCTTGATTGGATTTGATCGAAGGGGGTACATTCATACACAGATTTTTGTTCGTCACACGAGTATATATATATATATATATATATATATATATATATATATATATATATATATATATATATATATATGTCATAAATTTATAATGGGACAAAAATATTCACACGTAATAAATAAAGATAAATAATTTACTACGTACTTTAATTTCTTGATATTTTAATTTTATTTTCATCAGTTATAGATTTATAACGGATAAATTCGTTACGTTTACTATATTTAGTGATATTAATAAGATGGCATACGATATAAATGGAATCATGCAAGTCTAGTCACCTCAAAGCAGAAATTAAACCGTGTAATATCATCTATCTCAATAATGGGTTTTGTTCAAATCAATGAAAATAATGATGAAATATCACATTTCATTTTGTGCAAAGTTGAAAAAAGTAAAATAAATAAATAAATAAATAAGTAAAATAAAATAAAATAAAGAAAATGATAAATTTGTAAATTAAAATAAATATTTTACAGTAATTATTGTGTACAACCGTTGTACTATGCGACAGTAGTAAAAGTTTGCAACTTATAATAAAAGTGATCATTTTAGGTTAGTTAGTTACCAACTTCTGATAAATAGTTACCACTTTTTCATATTAAAACGTGGTCACTATTTAACTTAAAGTGATCACTAGATAACATAAAGTGGTAACTTTTTACCATAAATTTGGTCCGTCGTACGGTACAACGATTGTATACTATAATTTGTGAATATTTTAATAGATTAGAAGAGAAAATAAATTCGTTATATATATACTCCTATATTAATTGCATATGCATACTTAAATACGAAATATTAAATACTAAATTTGGAAAATATTAAATATTTAAATACGATTTTTAGGGCTGTATTTGTAGCATGAGAGTATTGATATGATTTTTTTTTCAAGTGTACGGAAATAAGTAATATATGATTAATTAGAATTTGATTATTTGACGTGCATTTATTTAACTCGTTTTATAACAAAAAAAAAAGATCGATTGAACTTAAGAAAGGTGGCATGCATGCACTATTAATATGATTTTTTTTTCAAGTGCATGAAAATAAGCTACTTCGTAGATTATTCGACAAACTAACGTTATTTTATTTTGTTTTATATTAAAGATCGAAAAATTGTTTTAAAATAGACTGGCTGAACGTAAAAAAAAAAATAGAAAAAAAAAAAAAGTGGCATGACATTATTAATATGATTACTTTTTTCAAGTGCATGAAAATAAGATAAGAGTAATAATAATAATAATAATAATAATAATAATAATAATAATAATAATAATAATAATAATAATAATAATAATAATAATAATAGAATCAATATTATTCCGTAGATGATTCTACGAACTAACATTATTTTAACTTGTTTTATATTAAACATCGAAAAATTGTTTTAAAATATACAGACCGACTGAAAAAAAAAACGGTGGCATGATAAATTGATAATATTAATATGGTCGATTAATTTTTTTTTTCAAGTGCATGTTTTTTATTTTTATTTTTTATTTTTTTCAAGTGCATGAAAATAAGTAATAATGATGATATATAAATCAATAGATTCTTTGACGGACTTGTCTCTTCATGCATGTCACACCAAATGCATTATTATCATTTTTAGTCTTATTATTATTGTTATCTTTGTATGTTCAATCAACTTTGAATGACGGGAGATAAAGCACTATATATATTTTTTCACCCAGTTTCTCTCGTGACAGATATATTATATAATAACAGATCAATATATCATTCATATAATCGATAAAATTAAAGAGAAATTAAATCAATATATAGTTTGTTTTAATCTATATATATTCATATAATGTCGATATTTGACCCGTTATAAGTTGTGACAGTTATCCATATTCCGATCAAAAACAAGAATTTGTGATTTTTTATATTTTATATTTTATTTTTTAACGGGTCAAATACAATATCACCTTATATTCATATTGATCGATAATAAAAACAAATAAATCAGAATGTCTAGGGCAAATAATTTATCTTTATTCATCCATATCGTATGCTCACATCGAAAAGTTTTTTCGTAAATATTTTTATGACATTTTCATAATTTTTCAACCAATATTTTTTTTTTTTTTTGTAAAAATTGAATTTAAAGGGTTGCTGCCTCATAAAATGAAAACGTCAAATATTTTAATACGGAGGGAGTAATTTATCTTTATTCATCTATAATATAACAATATAACAATATATTTGACCCGTTATAAATATTCTCGTGGTTTTTTTTTTTTGTAAGAGTATATATGGAATTATTCCATTGATGTTTTATTTTACATCAATGAATCATTTTCCTAAATTGGTGAAACATGCAACATTGTTGAATTATTAGGTCATGGATCTTTCTACCATTTTTAAGTTTACAGTTGATATAAATTGTATATATATGCTAGATTATTTAATATTTAATTAATTTCTAGGGTTAATAATCAATGTTTGGTGTTGTATATAACTATATATCACACAATATTCTAAATTTTAACTACTTTGAAGTACAATAATAATGAGTCTTTAATTTCTCATTAATCTCTCAATAGTTGCCCTCAAAATTGTACTATAATATAGTAATGAATGTTTTTTTTTTGTAGGGAATTTCAGTAAATTGATTGCATCGATTAATGAAATTTGCTGTGTTGGTATCGTTTTTGTGATCGATATTACAAGCAACGCAGTAATTTATGAACCGACATAATTCAATTACGTTTCAGATGATCAGATCGATGACAACTGCTTTTACTTAACAAAATCACTGAAATGTACGTGTTTCAGTACATTGATTCCGTCGGTTGATGATGATGATGAAAATCGGTGTACTCATATCGTTTCTGTGAAATAGTAATACTGTAATGTATGGACTAATTTAGAATTCAATTATGTTGCAGATCGATGACAGCTAGTTTACTTTAAAAAGTCACTGAAATGTAAATATTTCAGTAAATTGATTGCGTCGGTTGATGATCGTATCGTTTTTGTGAAATAGTAATACTGTAATGTATGGACTAATTTAGAATTCAATTATGTTGCAGATCGAAGACAGCTGGTTTATTACTTAATAAAGTCACTAAAATGTACGTTTTCAGTAAATTGATTCCGTCGGTTGATGATGATGAAATTTGTTGTACTCGTATCATTTTTGTGAAATAGTAATACTGTGATGTCTGGACTAATTTAGAATTCAATTATGTTGCAGATCAATGACAACTGGTTTATTACTTAATAAAGTCACTAAAATGTACGTGTTTCAGTAAATTGATTCCGTCGGTTGATGATGATGAAATTTGCTATACTCGTATCGTTTTTGTGAAATAGTAATACTGTAATGTATGGACTAATATGGAATTCAATTATGTTGCAGATCGATGACAGCTAGTTTACTTTAAAAAGTCATTGAAATGTACGTGTTTCAGTAAATTGATTCCGTCAGTTGATGAAATTTGCTGTAGTCATATCGTTTTTGTGAGCCAGTAATACAGTGATGTATGGACTAATATAGAACTCAATTATGTTACTCCGTATTACAGATCGATGACAGCTGGTTTATTACTTAACAAAGTCACTGAAATGTATGTGTTTCAGTAAATTGATTCCGCCAGTTGATGATATTTACTGTACTCGTACAGTTTTTTAGAAATAACAATACAGTAATGTATGGACTAATATGGAATTCAATTATGTTGCAGATCGATGACAGCTAGTTTACTTAACAAAGTCACTGAAATGTACGTATTTGAGTAAGTAAATTGATTGCGTCGGTTAATGAAATACTCCGTATGTGGTACTCGTATCGTTTTTGTGAAACAGTAATACTAATGTATGGACTAATATAGAATTCAATTATGTTGAAGATCGATGCATGACAACTAGTTTCCTTAACAAAGTCACTGAAATGAACATATTTCACTAAATTGATTGCGTTGATTAATGAAATTTGCTGTGCTCGTATCATTTTTGTGATATCGTAACGCAGTAATGTACGAACCGATATAATTCAATTACAGGTATGTTACAGATGATGACAGCTAGTTTACTTAACAAATAAAGTCACTGAAATATACGTGTTTACTAAGTTTCGTGTCAAGGCTATCATCAATGAAAAACTGTGGATTATTAGGTTTTGAAAAACTGATTTGATCTAACCGCCCTCGCATTAGATTACCAATCACAAACTGAATACAATTTGAAAGGCTAGATTCAAGTTACAAGTTAAACTCAAATCTTAAGTATGTACGAGTGCTTGATCTCAAGTATGGGTTAATCCGCAACCTAACATGACTCGACCTAACTTGAAAAGAGTCTACCGTTTATTACAACACACAATCAAATCAATATCCCTAAGAAAACTTAAAATACCAAATCCGAAAACGAATCGAACCAAATCGAAATAAACATTGTCACATTTCTACTCACAAAATAAGTAAATAACACCCAACCCACAACCCAAAATCGACCTAATTAACCCAAACTCGAACTCGATTAACTCATTTACGAGCAGACCTGACAAACGGGTTAACCGGGTTGGGTTCAGATCGGGTCAAGCCACTTTTGGGATATAAAAAACAGGTTGACTTCTGGTCGGACCATATCATTTCAGGTTTGCTATCTTCAACTTGTTTTTCAGGTATATCAACTCGTTTTCTATAATAATATATTCCCTTTGTTTCTTTGATATCTTCCCCCATTTCCTTTTTCAACCATTTCTTTGATTTCTTCTACTTTCTTTTTTTTCTATCATAATTCTCTCTTACCTAGGTGGCCCACTTACTTTACTTTCTCCCTACTTTTACTTATTTTATTATTTTTCTTAAGAAATGTGTCACTTTTAAGGTGGAAGGAATCATAGAAACGGAGGGAGTAACATTCGAATCAGTTCAGGTTATGTCAAATCAATTCGAATTACGAGTCAAACTTAGATTTTCAGTTTGAATATCGGGTCGGATTCAGGTTGGCTTATTCGGGCCGGGCTTAGTTTTAGTTGATGAAAGGGCTAGAAGGGAAGGGAGGGGGGGGGGGGGGGTGAGGTGGGCCATGGGTAGAGAGGAAAAAAGGAGAAGAGTAGGACACGAGAATCCCGGAATCTGCGGTCAATCCGATGCGACCTTTGGTTGGATTTGACATATATATGACCCCTCCATTCCCTTCTTTCTAAAACTCACAAACGTGCGACCGGTTTATCTGTTACAAAGTTATAACGTGTTAGGTATCATCTACGTTAGTAGATTAGACAGATACAGAGTTATATACAAAGTGTTTAATTTGATCTGTTGTAAACCAAGAATTTGTGTCTTCAGTTCCCCTGGTGGGAGATCAGAGCAGGATTTCGCCTCGTGATAATCTAGTGATCCGTATTTCATCACTGAAAATAGTACGAGTACTTTATTGTGTTGCGAGAGGTTATGAATCGTCAATTTCTGTTCGAAAGAGGATACAAACTCGTTCGTTTTAGCTAGACTTGGGCGGCAAACATGGCAACTGGGTCGGGTCGTGTCGTGTCGTGCACAATTTTCGGGATATGAACGAGACTTCGTGTCTTCATTATTTCCCCGGGAGATCAGAATAAACGATCAGGATTTCACCTCGTGATTGCAAGAGGTTATATTGTGAATCGTCGATTTCTGTTACAAAAAATGAAGAGGATACAAACTCATTCGTTTTAGTGCGTTTAGGTAGACCTGCCCGACAAACCAGCCAACTAAGTCGTGTCGGGTCAGAAGAATCGGGTTAACTTTCAGTTAGACAGAATCAATTCAAATGATCGATGGATGAAACTCGGGTTTTAATTAAGTTAATGTAAGATGTCGGGTACTTAAGTCGAATTCAGATCAGGTTATTCGGATCAGATCAGTTTTACCGGGTGTAAATAAGTTAAGTTAGGCCCTGTTCTTTTCGGCTTACTTTCAGCCCGTTTCAGACCAGCTCAGCTTTTATCAGCTCAGCCCAGCTCTTATCAGCTCAGCTCAGCTCCAATATTTTTCTTAAAATTATTAGATAATTTATATAAAAAATTATTAGTTTCAGCTTTTATAAATTCAGCTAAGCTCTTATCAGTCCAGCTCAGCTCCTATCAGACCAGCTCAGCTCAGCTCAGCCTTGTTTCAGCCGAAAAGAACAGGGCTTTACTTTGTTTTTGGGGTTAGCCGGCCCACCAGCCGTGCGAGCGGAGCCCCTTGTATAACCCACGTGCACCCTCTTCTTTTTTGTCGGCTATGCTTTCCCTACTTACCTCTACTTCTTCCTCACACTACTACTTGATCATCCTAGTCATCATGACTCGAAAGACCGACGTATTCATCTTACGATTAAAACATATAGGTTAAATAATACTCGTAACAAAATACTCGTATCTAAATTTGATCAAATCTTGGTATGGTTCGAGTTGATCCGATGATCTCCATGTTCGGGTTTTGGGTTTGTCGGTGTTTGGATTCAAATGATCTCATCATCTGACTCGGTGTTCAGCCAGCGTCCCTAAATGTGACAAGCGTGTTAAATCATCTGAATTTAATCTAATCGGATCTCGGTTCGATTCGAGTTGATTTGATCTCCAATTTCGGTTTTTGGGTTGTTTTCGGTGTTTGGATTGAAACGATCTCATCTGACTTGGCGATTCAGCATCCCTAGATGTGACTGGCGTGTTAAATCATCTGATTAATCTAATCAAATCTCGGTTCGATCCTAGTTGATCCGGTCTCCAAGTTCGGTTTTTGGTTTTTGTCGGTGTTTAGATTCATACGATCTCATCTGACTCAGTTCATCGTTAGTGCTTGGTGCTTGTGCTTTTATCTCGTCTATCTTACTTAGTTAATTACTTGTTTCGCTTCAGTATGTTTTCTATTTTCTTCTCAACTCCTTTTACACGGTACGATCTCTAGGACATGACTTATCAACTTTAACCATATTTTTCTAACATCTACTATAATGCTGCTCGCTTCATTTTTGCAGTTGGTCTCTGTTAAGACAACATCTTAATCTAGATAAGTGTTTTAATTTGCTAATACATACCCAAGAGTTTTTATTTTATCTTACCCGCTTATTTGACTAGTTATAAGTTTGTGACAGATAGTCTCGATAAAAAAAGAAAAAAAATTGTGTCATTTACTCATTAGTCATTTCTAATGGACTTTCCAAAATAACATAAGTTATGATATAAATCAAAGACTACTATAAATATAACGGGTTTTCTAACGCGTTAGAAAAATCGTTACTATTTTCATCCAGTGTATGGTGTGGCATACAAAGTGATACACGAAAATGGGACAGGAGATCCACCCCGAGATTAAACCCATTGTGCCCTAGCTAGACACTTCCACCATTTGTCCTTCTTATTTATGCAATCAGTTAATCTCTCGTTACACGATCTCACGTATAATAACTACCAAAATATAACCAGTTAATTAACCACCTATCACTGTGGGAGATATCTCACAGTAAAATTTTATCGTGAAACCATCTCATAGAAGATTTTACGTTTTGCAATTCTTTGATCAATTAAATATATATATATATATATATATATATATATATATATATATATATATATATATATATATATGAGGATGCATGTAGATTATTTATTGCCATGCAATAATAATAATAATAATAATAATAATAATAATAATAATAATAATAATAATAATAATAATAATATATTTATTTGCATATTTATTTAGATTGATGTGGTATGAGTGGCACACCTAAATTTAAGGGATTTCATATTTAAAAGTTTCTAAAATGAGATATACAAACATGTCCTACATGATTATATCATGGATTAAAACCTTCTATACCCTACTTTTCTATATTACCACCCTTTCTACTCCTCTAATTTTGAGCCTCTTTATCTTTATTAATTTTTTTTTATAAAGAGTAGAATTTGTGGTGTCGATTAATCTCCCTTAAATCAGATATATTCTTTTTAATATATTAATTAAAAAATAAATTTAATTAAATAATTTATATAAATAAATTTAAATTTAATTCTAATATAAATTAATATATAAATTTTTCTTTATAATAAATAAATAAATTAGAATTAATTAATTAATTAATTTTGTATAAAGAGTAGAATTTGTAGTGTCGGTTAATCTCCCTTAAATCACATATATATTCTTTTTAATATATTAATCAAAAAATAAATTTAATTAATTAATGTATATAAATTAATTAAAATAAATTTTAATATAAATTAATATATTAATTTATCTTTATATATAAAAAAAATTAGAATTAATTAAAACAATTAATTAATTTTATTTTATAAAGAGTAGAATTTGTAGTGTCGGTTATTCTCTCTTTAATCAGATATATTCTTTTTAAGATTAAAATGTACGTGTTAGTTTACCACCCTCCTAATTATATAAACGTTTTTTCTAATATGTGCCCTAAAGAGTCTAGAAACACACGTTAAGAAACCTAGTAAGTAAAGATTGATATAAATAATTACTCGTATATTAAAAAAAAAAGTCATAAGACGATTATATATAATGTTGACGAGATTTGAGTCTGAACAATCGATCATGAGTAAAATATTATTCACGTGAGGGTTTAAATCTATATATGCATGGGGTTTTATTTTACGTATAGTAACACACAAGTACGTACGTATATATAATACATTGCATGAATTAAATGAATTAATTATCGTCATAATTTGAATTAATTAAAATGTGTACGCAATTGAATAATAAATTGTCAATGCATCATAATTTTAATTAATTTTAAGATCTGCGTAAATTATACAGTAAGATTAATAGATTATCCCAGCGTACAATATAATGATCCAGTTATGATACGTTTTATATATATAATCACGTGTTAGAATTACTTTCACGTTATTACAAGTAGTAATTTAATTTTTCTTTTTTCTTTTTTCCCTATCTCAACCGCCTTTGTTCAGATTTGAGATCAACGGTGAATATCATAATAACACTCATACCCAATAAACAGAGTTCGATCCAAAATCCAAAAAATTATATAAAATTCAGTTCATCTCGTGATTATATTCATTAATGCAATACGTTTTATATAACACGAGTTAGAATTATTACTTTCAGGCCAGGTCTTTCACGTTATCTGTATGAACTAATTTAGTCAGTGAATATCATAACAACACTCAGAAGCATGAGTTCGATCAAGGAACCAATCGATTAGATAAAATTCATGGATCAGTTCGTATCTTGATTCATTAATGTAATAAGTTTTATATAACTAACACGAGTTACATTTATTTTCACGTTATCTGTCATGAACTAATCAGAATATCTCGAGATCTAAATTACACAAATCACAATTATTTTATAAGTATATATATATATATATATATATATATATATATATATATATATATATATATCAACTTTTATTCCTTTTTCTTTTTTCCCATCCCAATCAAGTAAAAGTGTTTTTGGCTTTAACTTATGGGGATCTTAATTAAATTCCATAATTAGTGATAAATCATAAGCTAGTTTTTGGGACAAATTCTTTGAATTTTGGGTGACACTCAAAAATCGACGAGTAATTAGTCTACTTTATAACAGATATATTCATCATAAATCGCTGACAGATCAAATAATACATACCTGGTTAGATTTAGACAAACCTAAAAATTTCTCACTCCGTTCAAATCCAAAGGATATGTTTGTTCTTTCACACTTGTCGAGACACGTTTTACACCATCAGATCAATATCTTTCGTTTTATATTAACAAATTTTTTTAAAAATTCGATAATACTCTTAATCTACTCATAGTGACGAATCAAACAAGATTTCACGTGACTGTATATTTTCTCTTATAAATTATCGGAAATATTAACGATTCTCTTGAGTTGTGTCCAAAAGAAAGCGTATCAATATCTTTCGTTTTATATTAACAAAAATTATAAAAATTCGATATTTTTAATCTACTCATAGAGACGAATAATCAAACAAGATCTCACATGACTATATATTTTCTCTTTTAAATTATCGGAAATATTAACGATTCTCTTGAGTTGTGAATACTGTCCAAAAGAAAGCGTATCCTTTGGATTTGAACGAACCAGAATTTGCGAAAAATCAACAAAAAAAAAAAAAAAAAAAAAAATTCAAGCAAGTCAAACATGTCCACCTCTTACTCGTGGTGTGGGCCCATTGGGCCTTTGGATTTAGACCACTTATTGTACGGAAAAAAGACCTATTATTGCACTTGTTAGTTGTTATAACAACATGAGATCTAGCTAGTGTTAAATTAAGATCATAAAACCCGTATATCAGACCGTTTCACGGAAATTTAAAAAATCGTGAAATCGTCTTATGGTAAATTTATTGAAATTAGAAAATAATGACAATTTTTTTTTCTTTGAATGATTTTATAAAAAGTGTATAAATAAATAAAATTAAAAGTAACTATGGAGTAATTATTGCACTTGTTAGTGGTTAAATTAAGATCATAAAAACTCATATCAGACTGTTTTACGATAATTTTAAAAATCGAGAAATTGTCTTATAGTAAATTCATTGAAATTAGAAAATAATGACAATTTTTTTTTTCTTTGAATGATTTTATAAAAAGTGTATAAATAAATAAAAGTAAAAGTAACTATGGAGTAATTATTGTACTTGTCGGTGGTTAAATTAGGATCATAAAACTCGTATCAGACTGTTTTATGATAATTTTAAAAATCGAGAAATTGTCTTATACGGAGGGAGTAGTAAATTCATTGAAATTAGAAAATAATGACAATTTTTTTTCTTTGAATGATTTTATAAAAAAGTGTATAAATAAACAAAAATTAAAGTAATTATGGAGTAATTATTGCACTTGTTAGTGGTTAAATTAAGATCATAAAAACTCGTATCAGACTGTTTTACGATAATTTTAAAAATCGAGAAATCGTCTTATAGTAAATTCATTGAAATTAGAAAAATAATGACAATTTTTTTTCTTTGAATGATTTTATAAAAAAGTGTATAAATAAACAAAAATTAAAAGTAACTATGGAGTAATTATTGTACTTGTCAGTGGTTAAATTAGGATCATAAAACTCGTATCAGACTGTTTTATGATAATTTTAAAAATCGAGAAATTGTCTTATAGTAAATTCATTGAAATTAGAAAATAATGACAATTTTTTTTCTTTGAATGATTTTATAAAAAAGTGTATAAATAAACAAAAATTAAAGTAATTATGGAGTAATTATTGCACTTGTTAGTGGTTAAATTAGGACCATACAACTCGTATCAGACTGTTTTACGATAATTTTAAAAATTTAGAAATCGTCTTATAGTAAATTTATTGAAATTAGAAAATAATGACAATTTTCTTTTTTTACTTTGAATGATTTTATAAAAAGTGTATAAATAAACAAAAAATTAAAGTAACTATGGAATAATTATTGCACTTGTTAGTGGTTAAATTAGGATCATAAAACTCATATCAGACTGTTTTACGATAATTTTGAAATTCGTGAAATCGTTTTACAGTAAATTTATTGAAATTAGTAAATTAGTATAGATCTCATGCAATTAAATGATTTTGTAAAAAGTATATAAATAAACTAAAATTAAAGTAATTATATATTTTGTAAATTTTTTGTATTGGACTTTATATTATGTTATTAATTTTATATTACATGAATATATAGAAAAGCAATTTTTTTTATTAAATTAATTATTTGAGATAATTAAGTTACTCTGTAAATGGTTACTTTGTATTAAGTTATCGAGATAAATCATTACTTCGCATTATTTTATAATTACATAATTAATGAGTTAATTTTATAGTGTAATTTAAAACCTTCTTACAATTTGTGATGATAATTAGAAAATTCTTACTCCGTATGAGATAGTCTCACTGTAATTTTACTGTGAGATAGCCTCATAGTAAAATTAAATTACCGTGATTTACTGAAATTAGAACGACAATACTCCTTAACGAGCAATTTTATGATAAAACCGTTATTGACATAATTAGTGAAAATCATCGAGATAAATTGTTAATTCGTTATTAATCTATGATTACATAATTAACGAATTAATAATCTTAAAATGTAAAACCGTCTTACTGAATAATTTATGACGAGTTATATATCTCTACATTATTATTATTATTATTATTATTATTATTATTATTATTATTATTATTATTTTTTATTTATTATAAATGCCGAATTTTATTGATGAATCAAACAGCAGATTACAAAAAAATTTATTATTATTATTATTATTATTATTATTATTATTATTATTATTATTCAAAACATTCATGATAATTAGAGTGCCATCAGAGCATAGCATAGGTCATATCACTTGCTCAGTTGTGAGGTCAGTGTTTCAGTGGATTTAATTTTATTTGGTACGTTTGTTTTTATTCTGGCGTGACACCGTCTTACAATAATGTACTTCAGAACGATAATTTAAAAAAAAAAATCCATATGATTCAATATTTGTACAATTTTTTTTACGTAAATCCATATATTACAGATTTCGATCTAATATTCGACCCATTAAATCGAATATTTTCTCTAAAAGTTAAAATACATAAAAACCTAAACATCGATCGATCGGTCCATCTACGATCTATATATATTAATCTCATCTGATCAGTAAATAATCACTAATTTTAAAATTAATTACGAGTTAGTTTCCCTTGTGACGAATTATACAAAAAAAAAACAGCTGAATTATTACTCATTTAGTCAGATTTATATAAAACACATACTCCGTATATATTAATCTCTTCTGATCAGTAAATCACTAATTGTCAAGTTAATTACGAGTTAGTTTCCCTGCGACGAATAATTATGCAAAAAAAAAAAAACAGATGAATTATTACTCATTTAGTCAGATATATAAAACACAATTCATTGTCGTTTCGATCGATCTAGGGTTTAACAATGCTTTTATCTTCTTTTTTTTAACCGACGAAGTGGATAAATATTTGGCATGCTATAAAAATATGACGGATATTTTACATTGACAACAAGAATTTATGATTAATTAATTAATTACTAATAATCAAAATTCTAGCAATAATAACACTTTTATGATGGTTTAAGTAGAGTACCTTTTTTTACTTATAGTAGATAAAACGATGTGGTTAAAAATACGTCTAGTCCAATCACATCAACAATAATAGACCTCCTAACCTACCTTTATTTATATCCCGGAACTCTCCTATGAAACTGTCCTACAATACACGATTCCGATCTACTAAAAAATAACCCAAAATAAAATACGGAAGATATAATTTAATCCGTAATTTTTTTTTATAACGATAATTATTTAGACTTTTAACTTATATATAGACCGATTATCTGAGTATTATACTATATGACGGTCCTATAAAATAATGTATTGTGCTTTATTAATAATAGGACAAATAAGACTTAATAAAATAAAATAATAATATAAAACCGTCCTATAATATATGACCCCGATCCAATAAAAAATAACTAAATCAAAGACAAAAAATATCATTTATTCTGTAATTTTTTTTATAAAGATAATTGTTTAGACTTTTAACTTTTATATATATATATATATATATATATATATATATATATATATATATATATATATATATATATATATATATATATATATAGACCGATTATTTGATCTTATATTATAGAACGGTCCTATAAAATAATCTGTTATGCTTTATTAATAATAGGACAAACAAGAATTAAAAAAACCGTCCAATAAACTCCCCTATAAAACCGTCATACAACACAAAAAATATCATTTATTTCGTATTTTTTTTATAAAAATAATTATTTAGATTTTTAACTTATATATAGACCAATTATCTGATTTTTATACTATATAACGGTCCTATAAAATAATCTGATGTGCTTTATTAATAATAGGACAAATAAGAATTAAAAAACCGTCCTACAACACAAAAAATATCATTTATTCCGTATTTTTTTTTATAAAAATAATTATTTAGATTTTTAACTTATATATAAAAACCGATTATCTGATCTTATACCATAAAACGGTCCTATAAAATAATCTGACGTGCTTTATTAATAATAGGACAAATTAGAATTAAAAAAACCGTCCTATAAGCTCCCCTATAAAACCGTCCTACAACACAAAAAAAATATTATTTATTCCGTATTTTTTTATAACGATAATTATTTAGATTTATAACTTATATATAAACCGATTATCTTATCTTATACTATAGAACGGTCCTATAAAATAACACGACGTGCTTTATTAATAATAGGACAAATTAGAATTAAAAAAAATAAAATAATAATAGGACAAATATGCCTATCACTTTTCTCTTAAATACTCCTCTTTCTCCTCCTATTCCATACTTCCACTCCACTCTCCCTCTCTACATAATAAAATTATAAATTTATAAAAATTTAAAAAATTATAAAAATAAATAAATATGGAATTACCTCCAAATAATAATAATAATATTAATATTAATAGTGATAGTATTAGTATTAGTACTAGTAATAATAGTAGTAGTAATAATAATAATAGTAGTACCCGTGACGGTTTTATAAGCACTGTCACGGGTACTACGACGAGTCTGAGCCAGCAGGCTCAGACGTCGTCGTCCTCGTCGTCTTCAAGGTACGAGAACCAGAAGAGACGAGACTGGAACACGTTCGGTCAATACTTAAAAAACCACAGGCCGCCGCTGTCCCTGAACAGGTGCAGCGGGGCCCACGTGTTGGAATTCCTGAGGTACTTGGACCAGTTCGGGAAGACCAAGGTCCACACGCAGGTGTGCCCGTTCTACGGGCACCCTAACCCGCCCGCACCCTGCCCGTGCCCGCTCAGGCAGGCGTGGGGGTCCCTCGACGCGCTCATCGGGCGGCTGCGGGCGGCGTTTGAGGAGAACGGCGGGCGGCCCGAGGAGAACCCGTTTGGGGCTCGGGCCGTCCGGCTGTATCTTAGGGAGGTTAGGGATTCGCAGTCGAAGGCGAGGGGGATTAGTTATGAGAAGAAGAAACGGAAGCGGTCCGTTGGGGTCAACGGGGTTATTGGACCGGGGACCAGTCAGAATAATACTGACTGTTCCCCGGGTTTGGTTTTTTCTGGTGGAAACGTCGGATAGTTGACTTTTTGACTATCCTGTGTCATCGTCATCAGGTAAAACCGAGTTCAAATAATATCAATAATCATAATAATAATAATAATAATAACGATAATGATAATGATAATGATAATAATAATTAGTCACTAATATATGGTGATTAATGAGGGTAGTGATATAATTAAATTATGTAATTTATTAATTTATGTTGGAATTTAAAGTTAATTATTATTGTTGTTGTTGTAATAGTTGGATTTAAATATTTAATTTGTTGATTAGTTAGATTAGATTAGATTGGGTAATTAGGGTTAATTAATTAGTTTAGTTATTTCGGAATTTAATCATGTAGTTTTAATTATTATCGAACAATTGTACTACTTTTCGTAATATTAAGAAATATCGATGATAAATTTATAAATAATTACTAGTAGCCAATATGTATACGCTCACATTGCGTACATATTATTTTTATGTACGCAATGTGAGTATATAGTGTCGTAAACGTTATTAGTGTAATAATTAAGTTGGATTTATTGTTTATTGACTTTGCTAGGGTTGATTAATTAGCTTGTTTATATCGGAATTATGTGGTTTAATTGATCAATTATATTATCGTACTCGTAATATTAACTTATTTATTTATTTTAATTAATTTGGACATTATTTAATTTTGATAATTAGTTTCATAATACTCAAATTTTTATATGCAATGTGAGTATATAATTGTTTGTAAATTGGTTTTATTTATTGATTAGTTAAGATTAGATTTGCTAGGGTTAATTATTTGGAAATTGTGTAGTTTAAATTGATCAATTGTATTTAAATTTAGAATAATTATTTTGCTAATTTTCTTAATATTGTTTGCATTTGTATTAATCAAAGCTAAATAAACACACACAAATTAAATAAATTACTCGCTTGTACGTTTATACATATACATAATCGTCTTTTAAATAAAACATATTTTATAATACTATCAATTTTAATTTTAATTAACTTTATAATATTATAAAATTATTTACATTTGAAAAAAAAATCAATTGATATATATTTTGAAATTTATAAGACTCCATGCGCTCACAAATTATTACCTCGTTTGATGAATACGATTTTACAAAAACACAAAATATATATATATATATATATATATATATATATATATATATGTGAAAAATATCATTGAAACGAGAGTACATACGAAATTATGAGACGATAATTTGTGAACGGAAAGAGTATATAATGATGAACAATGTTTGACCTATATGTTGGGGTGAAGTGTACGTAAGTGTATAATTACTGTACACATTGAAAGTTATCTCAGGGTAAAATAGTTATTTTCATTTATTATTTTCATTTATTATTATTATTATTATTATTATTATTATTATTATTATTATTTTTTTTTTTTTTATTTTTTTTTTTTTATTATAATTATCGGAACTTGCATTAAACACCAGAACAAATTACAAGAACTTGCATTATTATTATTATTATTATTATTATTATTATTATTATTATTATTATTATTATTATTATTATTATTATTATGTTTTTTACTTCATTGCATTTTTTTTACTAGATCATTGATTGATGTAATAATTGAGTGAAATGTAATATTTACGCTCGAGTTTGGATGAGTTCGGAATAAACTAGGTATTCGTTCGAAATTCTTCGAGATTATTAAAAAGTTGAAAGTCGGAAAAAGGTTTGGGGTCGACTCGAGGTTAATATTATTTTTTTCACTTTTGAAAGAAAATCAAAAATAAATATGCATGGGGGACGGTTTGACGGTTTTTTTTGGAACCGAATATGCATGGCTATCCTAGTGGGAAGGTTATGTCTTTTCACGTACAAAATATTCCGGTGACATGAGGAATCAAATAATGGACGCATAGAAGCTAAGTATGCCAAAAGGAAACAATTATATTTGAAATATTCATAAAAAAAGTTGGACTTTCATCCCTACAAATCGTTATCACAATAAGAAAAAATAAAAGTCATATTTGAAGGGCCATATTTTAAATTCTCCCTTTTAAAATTACTTTAAATAAATATAAAATAAATAAAGTAGGTTAAATTAGATTATAAATTTATAATAATCGATAATTTTTCAAATCTCTAATTTGTAATTTAAATTCTCCCTTTTCAAATTACTTTAAATAAAATATAGAATAAAATAAATGAGGTTATATTAGATTATAAATTTATAATAATCGATAAATTTTCAAATCTCTAATTTGTAATTTAAATTCTCCCTTTTAAAATTACTTTAAATAAAATATCGAATAAAATAAAGGAGGTTAGATTATAAATTTGTAATAATCGATAAATTTTCAAATCTCGTGATCGTAATTAATTACAATGTGGAGATACTTAAGATTCATTGTCTAATTTGTAATTTAAATTCTCCCTTTTAAAATTACTTTAAATAAAATATAAAATAAAATAAAGGAGGTTAAATTATATTATAAATTTATAATAGTCGATAAATTTTCAAATCTCGTGATCGTAATTAATTACAATGTGGAGATACTTAAGATTCATTGTCTAATTTGATTAATAAGTTGAAGGGCCATTATTTAAATTTTCCCTTTTAAAATTACTTTAAATATAATATAATATAAAATAAAATAAAGGGGGTTAGATTATAAATTTATAATAGTCGGTAATTTTTCAAATCTCGTGATCTTAGTTATTAATCTTTTTTTCTATTATAAAAAAGAAATCGATTTTGAATTACAACGTGGAGATACTTAAGATCCATTGTTTAATTTGATTAATTAATAAGTTTGTTTCGCGAAAATTTTCAAGTATTTCTCACAATTTCTTTGTAATGATTTTCCATATTACTTTCACGCGGTCGGTTGGTCACTGTATAGTAATTTGATCATATTTTTTTCTAATTATGATACATCGATCGATACCCTTTTATGAACCTTGTGATAACCTAATATAAATAAACCCTAATGTGGGAGACAATGTTGAGAATACAATGTTTTTTTTCCTCAAACGAAACAATCCTTAATCGCATTATAATAGTGAAATTAAGGTTCTAAACCTAAGATCTATCGTTCAAAGTCCTAACCACTCGACTAAGACATACAAAGTATTCAGTAGATAATGTTGCACTGTGATACATGATGCCGTGTTTGAAATGATAGTTGTGAATTCAAGTAACTCAAGGTAATCACCCCGGTTATTAAATTTAACGATAAATGACGAAAAATATGATCATTTTAAAGAATGACATCAACTGAATTTGACGACGTTTCATGCATTATGATGTACCACGAAAGAATTGTCGAAAAAAATGTTACTCTGATATTTCACTTAGGCGTCGTATGTATCACATGTTCGACATCAACACAATACTTCGATACTTAATTCAATTTAGATCGAAAAATCAAAAATTTTGCTCAAAATGACCGTGTCCAACGTTCCAACACTGTATCAAACACGACATATGATAGAAGAGTCCGAGTAAAGTAGGGTTACGTTATAGGGAAGGGAGATTGAGACATGCATGACTCCCTTACTTTATGTGCACATCAACACAATACTTCGATGCTTCAATTTAGATCAAAAGATCGAAATTTTTGCTCAAAATAATCGTGTTCAACATTACGACACTGTGTGATCAAACACGACATCTGATAGGAGAGTCCGAGTAACCCCTAACTTTATGTGCACATTAACACATACAGTACAACACTTCGATACTTCAATGTAGACCGAAACATCGAAAATTTTGCTCAAAATAACTATATCCAGGCCAACAATTCCGACACTGTATCAAACACGACATCTGATAGAAGAGTCCGAACAAAGTAGGGTTATAGGGAAGGGAGATTGAGACATGACTCCCTAACTTTATGTGCACATGCAAGTATTTTTGAATGAAAATGCAATTTTTTACTAGAAAGAGGGACAATATAGACTAGTTACTGACAAAATAATTCGTACTTGTACGTAATTTTATTCATGAATTTATGGAATTATTGACCAATATTAATTTGACACAATATATAATTATATATAGTAAACGACAATGAGTTCAGTTGCTATTGGTAAAAGATTTAAGAAGAAGTTTTTAGTAGTAGTACTTGAAGAATATATATAAATATATATTAGGGTTTGGACAAATTTTATTTATTTTTGATGTGACTTGTTAGTATATATTATTAATTATTTTCTACAAATTTTAATAATGTAAGAATAAGAAATTTGTGTATTTAATTCAATAATTTTAGTGTGTGTCATATATGATATAAATGTCTCCTTAATTATATGGATGCATGAGTTAATTTTTATTGTTGTTTTTATTACGATATTATTAAGATTGTGATGATAAATTTAACGTGATATCACTGATATGTCAATGAGATGAATCAATACATACACAAGTCAAATTTATTGAAAGAATTATGGTAAATATGATTCAGATTTATCCACGTTATTAAGTAGGGTCAAAGTTCGCGGTATTCACCTCAAAATATCAACAAAGATCATGTTATCGCCGCCTAGCTCAACTAAATCGTCTTTGCCAAACAATAAGTTACACGAACATCCATTTGAATGTTCAAATATAAGCCATCATCGCTCTCTCTTGCCTAGCCCAGGTTCGACCAAGTTAGGCAGACCGACTGGACCAGGATAACTTAGCCAGACCCTAACCTGGATTGGTGGTCGAGTTAGGCTGGACTAGCAACGAACCAGGTTATTCAGGACACACAAATTAGACTCGAGAATACAAATCAGATTATCATTCTGACCCATGTTTTAAACCAGGGCTACTAGCTAGACCTAACCTAGCTACATCAATAATGTGACCACCTTGCATGATTTGTGATGGATTACTACTAATACAAATTAGACTTGAGAACACAAATCAGATCGTTCTGACCAACGTTTTAAATCGGGGCTAGCTAGACCTAACCTAGCTACATCAGTAATGTGACCACCTTGAATTGCATGATTTGTGATGCATCACTACTAGTACAAATTAGACTCGAGAATACAAATCAGATCGTTTTGACCATCATTTTAAACCGGGGCTAGCTAGACCTAACCTAGCTACATGCCTACATCAATAATGTATGTGACCACCTTGCATGATTTGTGATGCATCACCCTCAATATAAGACCCGACAATTAGAAAAATAAGCTTTTGCAAGAGGTCTAGAATGAGCCTAAAACAAACAAAAGTGTACTACTACTTAAAGTGATGTCTATTTAATGTGTGTAGCTACACTAGTAGTTACACTACATACTTACACACACATGCACTACTCCTATTGTATTGTAGTAGTGTATGTAGTTACTAGTTAGGGTTCCACCAAGCAATCAAAGAAGGTGCATTGAAGGGTCAAAGAGACATGAATACTATGTACACACAACCCTTGTCTTTGCCACTCTAAGAACCCAATCAATAATCAACTTGAGGACATTCTCGGTGGTTTAGATTAGTTTTGTAATGAACAGAAGGTTATCAATTTTGCGGAGATATATAGAGCACAAGCAATAATCAACTTGAGTTCGTTCTTGGTGGTTCAGATTTGTTTTGTAATGAACTAACGGTTATTAGTTTTGATGAGATAGAACACAATGCAAGCAATAATCAACTTGATTTGAGTTCGTTCTCGGTGGTTCAAATTTGTTTCGTAATGAACAAAAGGTTATTAGTTTTGCTGAGATCGAGCACAATGCAAGCAATAATATCAACTTGATTTGAGTTCGTTCTCAGTGGTTCAGATTAGTTTCGTAATGAACAAAAGGTTATTAGTTTTGCTAAGATAGAGCACAAGCAATAATAAACTTGAATTCGTTCTTGGTGGTTCAGATTTGTTTCGTAATGAACAACATTAACGGTTATCAGTTTTGCTGAGATAGAACACAATGCAAGCAATAATCAACTTGATCTGAGTTCGTTCTCGGTGGTTCAGATTTGTTTCATAATGAACTAATGAATATCAGTTTTGCTGAAATAGAGAGTAGTGAATAATGATTTTATATAAACTTGTTCAGTTACTCTCTCGCGTTTTCAATGTTTTATCATTCAGATAATTCATCACATGACTTTGTTTTTGAATGTAAAGATCGAGAATTTCGAAATGATCGAATGAATGAATATTAGTCCATCCATCGCAAATTCTTACTCAGATCATTAATTGTGGCGCTATAGATTCATTCTAACCATCACAACTAAGATTTGCGGATTATCTGTATCGCTACTAACTTTCTATATATACAAGTGGTGTATCAAGTAGTTTTTGAAATCTTTGAGCTAGGTATCGATGTAATGATCCCGAACACACATTCGACAGTCAGATTGGTTACATGCAAGCCACGATAACGATGTATTCGATCCATATATGTTAGTATCGAAAACTAAATAATCCAGACATCTGTGTATGATGGTGTAAACTATTAACCGAGGCAGAAGGAATACGGGAAAGTAGCTAAGGGTCATAAGGCAATACCCCCCAAAACCACAAGAAATTTTAAGTAAAAATAAAGGTAAGAAGTCCTTTATAAATGTTTTGTAGGTACAAAGTTACTTGATAAGGTTCAGAGTCACATGCCTAAATTGGAGGGTGTGATAGAACATTTATTGAAGGATTGAAATGACTTATCATACATACACATTCATACATACACACAACACACATAACTTCTTCAATAATACTTTTACCAATTCTTACAACTTTTATTATTGAGAGAGAGAGAGATAGAGAGAGGGTAAAACATAATTGAGGGAGAACCGCACGTACACACTATTTTTTTCAACCTATTTTCAACCTATAGTATAGACTGGAAAAAAAAAGGTCGATTTTGAAGGTTATTATCCACGTTTTTCGGTTCGACTGAGTTCTGAAAGTAAAATGTCTTGAAATTTGCATCATAAAAGTAATTCATTTGGATCGTCGGCGTTTCAGCTGGATCGTCGGCGCTTTATACGTGATTTTACCGTATTGTCCTTGTATAATAATCGTTAATATAATGAATTGGTTTTGTTTATAAATCTAAAACTTACGTTTCGGAGTATTAATTTGTCATGTAAATTGAACGGTTTATGTGACACGTTTTCCCATGGACCTCGGACATCTTTTTCTATTAATCAATAATATAATTGATTGATTTTTATTTAAGTCTAATTTTCTGTTTCCGAGTTTAAATTTGTCACGATTTTTCAATTTAACGGTTTATTTGACACGTTTCCCATAAACCTCGGGAATCAAGCAATCAAGTAAGGTTTTTGTTTTATATCTCATAATTGATTAATTGATTAGGTCGATTTATAATTTTGTAATTAGTTTGTAGGTCGATTTATTTCATTAATTGATTAAGATGCTAGTTATGTTAGTTCGATTTGATGTTTGCGGCATGATTAGAGATTAACGGATTGTAGGGAGAATTTGTTGGAATAATCAAAAACCCGGAAATAACCACTACTACAATTAAGATTAAATAGGATGGTTCTTAACCGTTCTATATTGCATAAGGAACCGTCCTTTAGGTCGACGTCCTATTAAATCAAATAGCGCGGTTCCCAGAAGGTCAAACCGTGATACTATTCAACTTTAATAGGACGGTTCAAGGAGGAACCGTCCTATTTAATGGATCCAGAACTGTGAAATTCACGTTTTGCCGATCCACAAAACGTGAGAAACTCACGTTTTGTGGATCGGCAAAACGTGAGTTTCCCACGTTTTGTGGATCGGCAAAACGTGAGTTTCTCACGTTTTGTGGATCTGCAAAACGTGAAATTCCCATGTTTTGACATTTTTTTATATTTGGTCGTAACCACGCTAAAAAAAAAAAAGACAAAACGTGAACATTTCACGTTTCACCGATCTGCAAAACGTTGGAAAGTCACGTTTTACCGACCTGTAAAACGTGAAAGTGTCACGTTTTATTAGATCCGCAAAACGTGAAAGTGTCACGTTTTACTGATCCGTAAAACGTGACTTTCTCACGTTTTACTGATCCGTAAAACGTGACATTGTCACGTTTTACAGATCCCTAAAACGTGATACTCTCACATTTTGCAATTTATTACGTATTATAGTTCGTCTTTTTTCTACGTCAAATTAAAAAAAGACCGTCACTAGAGAATCGAACGTCAGCCGATAGTTATAATCGAACGTCAAAAATAGAGTAATGAAGTGTGGGGTGGTGGAGGGACCATAACCCATAAAATAGGACAAAAAATTATGGAGTAGACGGTTTTAGAAAAAACAAAAACCGTCACATTATCGAGTAATTAGTAATGTTAATATACGTAGTAACATTATTCAAAATGTAATTAGTAATGTTAATGGGGTAAGTTAAAGGAGGGGCTAATGCGTCAATTCACGTTATAAAGCGCCGACGATCTAGCTGAAACGCCGACGACAAGGAATAGCTCTTCATAATTACTTCATAACATATACGAGTACATCAATCCCGTGGTAAACTGGTAACAAAAGAGGAAAATGGTTTTAAAATGAAGACATTTAGAGGTCTTATGAGTACTCTTTCGAGTCGTGTCGAAATTGGACGGAACAAGCTATATACCCGAGTGTAAATGATAGACTTTTCAACGCATATCGGTTGTTTCTAAATGATTTCAACAAGCAGCTTCATATAGATGAAGAAATATCGTCGAAAATTGTCGATTTTGAAGGTTATTATCCACATTTTTTGGTCTGACTGAGTCACGAAAGTAAATGTGTAGAAATTGGTGTCATAATTACCATATATACATCAATTGCGTGATAATAAGAAGGGAAATTGTTTATAATAAAGATATTTAGAGGTCTTATGAGTATTGTACGAGTCGTGATGAAATTGACGAAACAAGGTAGATATTTTAAGTCGTCTTTGATCTGGTTGAAATGATAGATAGTCATTTCAATGCATATCGGTTGTTTCCAAATGGTTCAGCAAACAGCATAATGGATGCAGAAAAACTATCAAAAATTGTTGATTTTGAAGGTTATTATTCACATTTTTTTGGTCCGTATAGGTCCTAAAAGTAAATGTCTTGAAATTTACATCATAATTACTTCATAACCTATGCATTAATCCCGTGGTAATAAAAAGAGAAAATGGTTTAAAATGAAGACATTTAGAGGTCTTATGAGTACTCTACGAGTCGTGTCGAAATTGAACGAAACAAGCTATATATATATACTCTAGTCTAAATTAAATGATAGTCTTTTCAACGCATATCGGTTGTTTCTAAATGATTTCAACAAGCAGCTTCATAGATGCAGAAATATCGTCGTCCATAATATATACATTAATCCCGTGGTAATAAAAGAGGAAAATGGTTTAAAATATAGACATTTAGAACCCTTATGAGTACTCTTTGAGTCGTGCTGAAATTGGACGAAACAAGTTATATACTCGAGTCTAAATGGTAGACTTTTCAACAAGCAACTTCATAGATGCGGAAATATCGTCAAAAATTGTCGATTTTGAAGGTTATTATCTACATTTTTTTGTTCGATTAAGTCCCGAAATTAAATGTCTTGAAATTCACACCATAATTACCCCATAATATATACATAAATCCCGTGGTAATAATAAAAAGTAAAAAGTGAAAATGATTTAAAATAAAGACATCTACTCGATTCTAATAAAGAGCTCTTATGAGAACTCTACGAGTCGTGTTGAAATTTGACGAAACAAGCTACATACTCGATTCTAAATCGTCTTCGACCCTTCGTTAACTGTTTATAGTCATTTAGCACATATCGGTTGTTTTTAAATGGTTTCAAAAAGCAGCATCATATATTCAAAAAAAATCGTCAAAATTGTTGATCCTGAAGGTTATTATCCACGTTTTTTGGACTGACTAGGTCCCAAAATCAGATGTCTTGAAATTTCTACTGTAATTAGCGCATAATGTATCCATAAATCCCGTGGTAATAAAAGGAAAAAATGATTTAAAATAATTGTCGATTTTGAATGTTGTTATCCACGTTTTTTGGTTTGACCGGATCCCAAAATCGGATGTCTTGAAATTTCCACCGTAATTAACCCATAATATATTCATAAATCCCGTGGTAATAAAAAGAAAAAATAATTTAAAATAATTGTCGATTTTGAACATTATTCACGTTTTTTTTGTCCAACTAGGTCGTAAATATATCAACAAACCTCTCCGGTCACCATTCACCAGTCGTCGTCGATGCAGAACCCTAAATCCCCAATTAAAAAAACCCCTAATTTCAGTCCCCAATTAAAAACCCTAAATTCAGTCCCCAATTATGTTCGATACAGAAGATTTCAATTGGATCTCTTGTACTGAGTGCCGAGTTCGCCTCAATCATTAACGTAAGCCTTCATTACACGATTTATTTTATTTGCCTGATTTAATTTGTGATTTTAACAGTGACTTTTGTTCAAACCCTAGATTTAAATCCTCTCGTCTGAATTTAAACAACGATTCCTTCTCAAATTCAAGACTTCACTACCGAAATTCGCCATCAACTAGCAGAAACCGGTAACAGTGGGGTAAGATGCATAACGATCCTATCTTTTTTTGGTAATTAAATTGATTGTTTCGAATATGTGAATTTTGTGTTGTTATGTATGCTTGTTGTTTTGTATCCGGAATTGTTCAAAGATAAATTCTTGTTTGTGACGGAAATATCCGTCTTAGACGAACCCATGAAATTCGCGATTCGTAAAATATATAGTATAATTCGAAATAAATGTAACCAAAATGCAACCAAACATCATAATGCTCTCTAATATGGATTTGTAATTCGATCGAATTGATTCGCGATTCGTAGGGTGATAGACCAAATTCGATTCGCGATTTGTAATTAGGTTGTAGTTTTTTTTTTGGGCATTTTCTTCCTAATTGGGTACTCCATATTTGACTCGTTTTAACGTTATAACGGATATGTTTGTCCGTCGCAAGCAAGACCAACTGTCGAAGGTTATTCAAAATACGAGTAGATAGGAGTAATTCTTATGAGTTGGGTTTTGTATCATTGAATAACTTAGTTATAGTATGTTTACATTTTTTTGATGAACCTAAAACGAAAGTAGATGTTTATTAGATTTTGGATTCATGTTCGTAAAAAATGGGCATTGCGATGACTGGCGGTAAATTGCTCAACCTGCTTTATGTCGATGCTATGCTTGGTTCGAATGTGATGCAGGCTGAACCTATGCTGGTTTGTGTTGCCTGAAAACGTAGACTTGCTGCGCTCTTGTGAGCAACACTGGTATCTTTAGTTGATGGGCAGAACATTCCGAGTATTGGTAGTGTGTGAGGGATGCATTTCTATCAGTTTGAGGCGGTGGTTTCGTGGGTTATGTTCAATCTGTTCTTACTTGATTATTGTTGTAGTAATAAGAATACTACTTCTGCTACTTGTTTTTATAATGAATTTTCTTGATCATTGAACGTTTTCTGAAGAAGAATTGAACGTTTTGTTTTGAAGTTGGAAGTGTTATTATTACTCCGTAAATCATTTCTTACTTTATTATCGTTGTAGCAAGAAGAAATTAGATGAGCTAGTTTTGCGAAATCATTCAAAGTTGTTTAACTCACTGGATAATTGAAATAGCTACATGGGGGGTGCGTATGAAGTTTATTTTGGCTGTTTTTGCTTTAGATTCAGTTGAATTTTCAAGTTAAGTCGGAAATTGTTTGGTATTTTTTGGTTCTTGCTCTACATTCAGTTTTGTTTTGAGTTAAGGCTCGCTACGTCGGAATGTCTATGAAGTTTTATTTTTGGTTGTTTTTGTTGTAGATTCAGTCGATGTGTTTCTTTAGGCAACAAAATTCAGTTACTAAGGGTAAGAGCGGGTGACCTTTCACTTTCTTCATCTCCAGTCTTCTCAAATCGTGTCCCCTGAAAGCATACGATAATCTTTATGTTTTGATTATCTGCCCGTTTGCTTAATAATGGTTCACTTATACTAATCCTAATCTTTTTTTCTTTTTTTTTTCATTAATGTGTTGTCTTATTGTTCTGTTCATGTTTTAAATGAAGTTTACGTAGATATATAACGTTAACAACGACATCTCGTGTTGGTGTGTTGCTTTATAATAGTCATGGATGGTGTCAGTTAGAGCTCTACTTGTTTCTATACATGTAATATCTGTGATTCTTGTGGGCTTAACTTGTAGATACGGAGTATTTTTTAATCTCACGACTATTTTGCCGTTTCCACATTATTACAGGTTGAGGCTGAATGTCAAGTAACATGCATGCTGCACTTACAAACTAATCAGGATTTGAGACGGTATCTAACCTCTAATGCTCATCATACTAATTATAATACAATTATTGATGTTGTGCAAGTTATGTGTGTAAACTTGTTTGAGACGGTCTTACATGTGAGACCGACTCATTAATCTTATAATTCCCGTGGTCATAGCTATTACTCTATTAGATCAGGACATCTTCGATAATGGGTCACTAACTGTATGTATGCACTTGTGATCCCTGTCTTTTTTTTTTCTTTTTTTGTGTGTGAATTTTACTCTCTTGATTCATTTTGGGTCCTCTAAAGACGGACTATCGCTGATATGGCTATATACATCTGACCCCTTCGTCGTTGGTAATTCGCAGGGGTTCTTGAGCAACAGGGTTCGCAGGAGGTGCAGGGGCTCAACTCTTTTCTATTACTAGCAGAACAGCTACCCCAATCGACAGTCGTACGTTCTCTTTTTCTCTTGTGCATCATCGTGATGGTTCAAAGTCATTGACTTGGGAAATTTGTGTTCTCCGTCCTGCTTGTATTCAGTGGTGATGGACTCAGAAAATATTATTTTTACGCTTGTTCAAATTAATATCCACGTTTGATCACAAATATTACCACGTGGAGTATAGGGTTATTTAACAACTTAGGGCGTCTTCTCAAAATTCATTTAATCTAGGATTTCATTGTTTTCAGGTAACAAATATTGGATAAAATGTAATATTATTTAACGAAAATAATACCAACTATATGGCGCCTTCTGAAAATAATATCAATTTCATTTAATCTGAGAATAAAACGTATCATTGGACTAGTTAACTTGGAACATTGACGACTTCTTAATACCAACTATAGGGCCCAATGATCCTTGACTCGGTCCTTCAACCATTTCAACACTTTGACATGTTTCAGGTACTAGTGTACTACGTACATAACAATTACTCGTAGTTAAGTAGATCTATAGCTGCTTCAAATATTGGGTTATTTTTATTTTTAATCATAATAAAATACTATGAAATGGGAGATTATTATTAATATCAGGATGTAATTTTGTTCTATATAAGATTTTAAAAAAAATGTTAGATAAAAAGGTTTTCTATGGATGTTGTTTCGTGATGGAAGTGAATTGCATAAACGACAATTCTTTAGTACGAAGTAATTGCGGTTTGATAGGAGATTTTAATTTGGGTTTTCTCTTTTCGTGCAGAATTGAAGATCCCGGAGAAGACGAAAAAAGGAGATACTCTTATTTATCCATTAACTAGTCCCGTATATTTTCAGTCATTAGCCTCTTACATCGTACCATAGTTTCTACGTGTAAATTTATGTATCGAATTTTTAGAATTGTGTAAACTGATTTTGGAGGATATTTTTTACTTTATTGTTGTTTCTAATAATGTAAGACATTTGGTATTGTCTTACTGAAAATGCAATTTCAATGCTGCCACGTTAGACCTACGTTTATATTTTTTAAATTATTTGCGGCGTTATATGGGGAAAAGCCGCAATTAGGTAATTATTTGCGGCGTTTTTCTGTCAATGACGCCTCAAATAGTGTATTATTTGCGACGTTTATTAGGGTGAACGCCGCAAATAAGAAATTATTACCGGCGATTTTCAGTCAAAGACGCCTCAAATAATTTTTACTTGCGGCGTATTTTGGAAGGACGCCGCAAATAGGATCCTCACATAATGTCTTTATTCAGCAATTTTTCAAAAAAAAAAGCCTCGAATGAAGTTATATGCTTCGCTCTAAGTCATTTTCCATCCTTTGTTAATTATTAATAGTCATTTCCACGCATATCGATTGATTATAAATGATTTCAGAAAGCCGCATCATAAACTCAAAAAAAAATCGTCGAAAATCATCGAATTTGAAGGTTATTATCCACGTTTTTGGTCAAATTAGGTCCCGAAATTAAATTTCTTGAAATTCGCACCATAATTACCCCATGATATATACATCAATCTCGTGGTGATAAAATGAGAAAATGGTGTTAAATAAAAGCATTTAGAGGCCTTGTGAGTACTTTTCGAGTCTTGCTAAAATTTAACGAAACAAGCTACATACTTCACTCTAAGTACTTTTTGATCATTTGCTCACTATTAATAGTCATTTCAAGTCATATCGGTTGTTTCTAAATGGTTTCAGAAAGCAGCATCATAGACTGTAAAATCGTCGAAAATCATCGATTTTGAAGGTTATATTCACGTTTTTTGGTCAAATTAGGCTCCGAAATAAAATGTCTCGAAATTCGCACCATAATTACCCCATGATATATACATCAATCTCGTCGTAATAAAATGAGAAAACGGTGTTAAAGAAAAGCATTTAGAGGCCTTGTGAGTACTTTTCGAGTCTTGCTAAAATTTAACGAAACAAGCTACATACTTCACTCTAAGTTGTTTTCGATCATTTGCTCACTATTATTAATAGTCATTTCCAGTCATATCGGTTGTTTCTAAATAATTTCTGAAAGCAGCATCATAGACTCAGAAAAATCGTCGAAAATCATCGATTTTGAAGGTTATTATTCATGTTTTTTGGTCAAATTAGGTCCCGAAATTAAATGTCTTTAAATTCGCACCATAATTACCCCATGATATATACATCAATCTCGTGGTAATAAAATGAGAAAATGGTGTTAAATAAAAGCATTTAGAGGCCTTGTGAGTACTTTTCGAGTCTTGCTAAAATTTAACGAAACAAGCTACATACTTCACTCTAAGTTGTTTTCGATCATTTGCTCACTATTATTAATAGTCATTTCCAGTCATATCGGTTGTTTCTAAATGGTTTCAGAAAGCAGCATCATAGACTCAGAAAAATCGTCGAAAATCATCGATTTTGAAGATTATTATTCACGTTTTTTGGTCAAATTAGGTCCCGAAATTAAATGTCTTTAAATTCGCACCATAATTACCCCATGATATATACATCAATCTCGTGGTAATAAAATGAAAAAAGGGTGTTAAATAAAAGCATTTAGAGACCTTCTGAGTACTTTTCGAGTCTTGCTAAAATTTAACGAAACAAACTACATACTTCACTCGAAGTTGTTTTTGATCATTTGCTCACTATTAATAGTCATTTCAAGTCATATCGGTTGTTTCTAAATGGTTTCAGAAAGCAGCATCATAGACTCAGAAAAATCATCGAAAATCATCGATTTTGAAGGTTATTATTCACGTTTTTTGGTCAAATTAGGCTCCGAAATAAAATGTCTCGAAATTCGAACAATAATTACTCCACCCTATATAAATCAATCTCGTGGTAATAAAATGAGAAAAGGGTGTTAAATAAAAGCATTTAGAGGCCTTGTGGGTACTTTTCGAGTCTTGCTAAAATTTAACGAAACAAACTACATACTTCACTCTAAGTTGTTTTCGATCATTTGCTCACTATTAATAGTCATTTCCAGTCATATCGGTTGTTTCTAAATGGTTTCAGAAAGCAGCATCATAGACTCAGAAAAATCATCGAAAATCATCGATTTTGAAGGTTATTATTCACGTTTTTTGGTCAGATAAGGTTCCGAAATTAAATGTCTTTAAATTCGCACCATAATTACCCCCATGATATATACATCAATCTCGTAGTAATAAAATGAGAAAAGGGTGTTAAATAAAAGCATTTAGAGGCCTTGTGGGTACTTTTCGAGTCTTGCTAAAATTTAACGAAACAAGCTACATACTTCACTTTAAGTTGTTTTCGATCATTTGCTCACTATTAATAGTCATTTCCAGTCATATCGGTTGTTTCTAAATGGTTTCAGAAAGCAGCATCATAGACTGTAAAATTGTCGAAAATCATCGATTTTGAAGGTTATATTCACGTTTTTTGGTCAAAGTAGGCTCCGAAATAAAATGTCTCGAAATTCGCACAATAATTACTCCACCATATATAAATCAATCTCGTGGTAATAAAATGAGAAAAGGGTGTTAAATAAAAGCATTTAGAGGCCTTGTGGGTATTTTTCGAGTCTTGCTAAAATTTAACGAAACAAACTACATACTTCAGTCTAAGTTGTTTTCGATCATTTGCTCACTATTAATAGTCATTTTCAGTCATATCGGTTGCTTCTAAATGGTTTCAGAAAGCAGCATCATAGACTGTAAAATCGTCGAAAATCATCGATTTTGAAGGTTATTATTCACGTTTTTTGGTCAAATTAGGTCCAAAAATTAAATTTCTTTAAATTCGCACCATAATTACCCCATGATATATACATCAATCTCGTGGTAATAAAATGAGAAAATGGTGTTAAATAAAAGCATTTAGAGGCTATATGAGTACTTTTCGAGTCTTGCTAAAATTTTACAAAACAAGCTACATACTTCAGTCTAAGTTGCTTTCGATCATTTGCTAACTATTAATAGTCATTTCCAGTCATATCGGTTGTTTCTAAATGGTTTCAGAAAGCAGCATCATAGAATCAGGAAAATCGTCGAAAATCATCGATTTTGAAGGTTATTATTCACGTTTTTTAGTCAAATTAGGTCCCGAAATTAAATGTCTTTAAATTCGCACCATAATTACCCCCATGATATATACATCAATCTCGTGGTGATAAAATGAGAAAATGGTGTTAAATAAAAGCATTTAGAGGCCTTGTGAGTACTTTTTGAGTCTTGCTAAAAAAATTTAACGAAACAAGCTACATACTTCACTCTAAGTTGTTTTCGATCATTTGCTCACTATTATTAATAGTCATTTCCAGTCATATCGGTTGTTTCTAAATGGTTTCAGAAAGCAGCATCATAGACTCAGAAAAATCGTCGAAAATTGTCGATTTTGAAGGTTATTTATTATTCACGTTTTTTTGTCAAATTAGGTCCCGAAATTAAATGTCTTTAAATTCGCACCATAATTACCCCATGATATATACATCAATCTCGTGGTAATAAAATGAGAAAAGGGTGTTAAATAAAAGCATTTAGAGGCCTTGTGAGTACTTTTTGAGTCTTGCTAAATTTTTTTAACGAAACAAGCTACATACTTCACTCTAAGTTCTTTTCGATAATTTGCTCACTATTATTAATAGTCATTTCCAGTCATATCGGTTGTTTCTAAATGAATTCAGAAAGCAGCATCATAGACTCAGAAAAATCTTCGAAAATCATCGATTTTGAAGGTTATTATTCACGTTTTTTGGTCAAATTAGGTCCCGAAATTAAATGTCTTAAAATTCGCACCATAATTACCCCATGATATATACAACAATCTCGTGGTAATAAAATGAGAAAATGGTGTTAAATAAAAGCATTTAGAGGCCTTGTGAGTACTTTTCGAGTCTTGCTAAAATTTAACGAAACAAGCTACATACTTCACTCTAAGTTGTTTTCGATCATTTGCTCACTATTATTAATAGTCATTTCCAGTCATATCGGTTGTTTCTAAATGATTTCAGAAAGCAGCATCATAGACTCAGAAAAATCGTCGAAAATTGTCGATTTTGAAGATTATTATTCACGTTTTTTGGTCAAATTAGGTCCCGAAATTAAATGTCTTTAAATTCGCACCATAATTACCCCATGATATATACATCAATCTCGTGGTAATAAAATGAGAAAATTGTGTTAAATAAAAGCATTTAGAGGCCTTGTGGGTACTTTTCGAGTCTTGCTAAAATTTAACGAAACAAACTACATACTTCACTCTAAGTTGTTTTCGATCATTTGCTCACTATTAATAGTCATTTCCAGTCATATCGGTTGTTTCTAAATGGTTTCAGAAAGCAGCATCATAGACTCAGAAAAATTGTCGAAAATCATCGATTTTGAAGGTTATTATTCACGTTTTTTGGTCAAATTAGGCTCCGAAATTAAATGTCTCGAAATTCACTTAATAATTACTCCACCATATATACATCAATCTCGTGGTAATAAAATGAGGAAATGGTGTTAAAGAAAAGCATTTAGAGGCCTTGTGAGTACTTTTCGAGTCATTCTAAAATTTAACGAAACAAGCTACATACTTCACTCTAAGTTGTTTTTGATCATTTGCTCACTATTAATAGTCATTTCAAGTCATATCGGTTGTTTCTAAATGGTTTCAGAAAGCAGCATCATAGACTCAGAAAAATCGTCGAAAATCATCGATTTTGAAGGTTATTATTCATGTTTTTTGGTCAAATTAGGTCCCGAAATTAAATGTCTTTAAATTCGCACCATAATTACCTCATGATATATACATCAATCTCGTGGTAATAAAATGAGAAAATGGTGTTAAATAAAAGCATTTAGAGGCCTTGTGAGTACTTTTTGAGTCTTGCTAAATTTTTTTAACGAAACAAGCTACATACTTCACTCTAAGTTGTTTTCGATCATTTGCTCACTATTATTAATAGTCATTTCCAGTCATATCGGTTGTTTCTAAATAATTTCTGAAAGCAGCATCATATACTCAGAAAAATCGTCGAAAATCATCGACTTTGAAGGTTATTATTCATGTTTTTTGGTCAAATTAGGTCCCGAAATTAAATGTCTTTAAATTCGCACCATAATTACCCCATGATATATACATCAATCTCGTGGTAATAAAATGAGAAAATGGTGTTAAATAAAAGCATTTAGAGGCCTTGTGAGTACTTTTCGAGTCTTGCTAAAATTTAACGAAACAAGCTACATACTTCACTCTAAGTTGTTTTCGATCATTTGCTCACTATTATTAATAGTCATTTCCAGTCATATCGGTTGTTTCTAAATGAATTCAGAAAGCAGCATCATAGACTCAGAAAAATCGTCGAAAATCATCGATTTTGAAGGTTATTATTCACGTTTTTTGGTCAAATTAGGTACCGAAATTAAATGTCTTTAAATTCGCACCATAATTACCCCATGATATATACATCGATCTCGTGGTAATAAAATGAGAAAATGGTGTTAAATAAAAGCATTTAGAGGCCTTGTGAGTACTTTTCGAGTCTTGCTAAAATTTAACGAAACATGCTACATACTTCACTCTAAGTTGTTTTCGATCATTTGCTCAGTATTATTAATAGTCATTTCCAGTCATATCGGTTGTTTCTAAATGATTTCAGAAAGCAGCATCATAGACTCAGAAAAATCGTCGAAAATCATCGATTTTGAAGGTTATTATTCACGTTTTTTGGTCAAATTAGGTCCCGAAATTAAATATCTTTAAATTCGCACCATAATTACCCCATGATATATACATCAATCTCGTGGTATTAAAATGAGAAAATGGTGTTAAATAAAAGCATTTAGAGGGCTTGTGAGTACTTTTCGAGTCTTGCTAAAATTTAACGAAACAAGCTACATACTTCACTCTAAGTTGTTTTCGATCATTTGCTCACTATTATTAATAGTCATTTCCAGTCATATCGGTTGTTTCTAAATGATTTCAGAAAGCAGCATCATAGACTCAGAAAAATCGTCGAAAATTGTCGATTTTGAAGATTATTATTCACGTTTTTTGGTCAAATTAGGTCCCGAAATTAAATGTCTTTAAATTCGCACCATAATTACCCCATGATATATACATCAATCTCGTGGTAATAAAATGAGAAAATTGTGTTAAATAAAAGCATTTAGAGGCCTTGTGGGTACTTTTCGAGTCTTGCTAAAATTTAACGAAACAAACTACATACTTCACTCTAAGTTGTTTTCGATCATTTGCTCACTATTAATAGTCATTTCCAGTCATATCGGTTGTTTCTAAATGGTTTCAGAAAGCAGCATCATAGACTCAGAAAAATTGTCGAAAATCATCGATTTTGAAGGTTATTATTCACGTTTTTTGGTCAAATTAGGCTCCGAAATTAAATGTCTCGAAATTCACTTAATAATTACTCCACCATATATACATCAATCTCGTGGTAATAAAATGAGGAAATGGTGTTAAAGAAAAGCATTTAGAGGCCTTGTGAGTACTTTTCGAGTCATTCTAAAATTTAACGAAACAAGCTACATACTTCACTCTAAGTTGTTTTTGATCATTTGCTCACTATTAATAGTCATTTCAAGTCATATCGGTTGTTTCTAAATGGTTTCAGAAAGCAGCATCATAGACTCAGAAAAATCGTCGAAAATCATCGATTTTGAAGGTTATTATTCATGTTTTTTGGTCAAATTAGGTCCCGAAATTAAATGTCTTTAAATTCGCACCATAATTACCTCATGATATATACATCAATCTCGTGGTAATAAAATGAGAAAATGGTGTTAAATAAAAGCATTTAGAGGCCTTGTGAGTACTTTTTGAGTCTTGCTAAATTTTTTTAACGAAACAAGCTACATACTTCACTCTAAGTTGTTTTCGATCATTTGCTCACTATTATTAATAGTCATTTCCAGTCATATCGGTTGTTTCTAAATAATTTCTGAAAGCAGCATCATATACTCAGAAAAATCGTCGAAAATCATCGACTTTGAAGGTTATTATTCATGTTTTTTGGTCAAATTAGGTCCCGAAATTAAATGTCTTTAAATTCGCACCATAATTACCCCATGATATATACATCAATCTCGTGGTAATAAAATGAGAAAATGGTGTTAAAGAAAAGCATTTAGAGGCCTTGTGAGTACTTTTCGAGTCTTGCTAAAATTTAACGAAACAAGCTACATACTTCACTCTAAGTTGTTTTCGATCATTTGCTCACTATTATTAATAGTCATTTCCAGTCATATCGGTTGTTTCTAAATGAATTCAGAAAGCAGCATCATAGACTCAGAAAAATCGTCGAAAATCATCGATTTTGAAGGTTATTATTCACGTTTTTTGGTCAAATTAGGTACCGAAATTAAATGTCTTTAAATTCGCACCATAATTACCCCATGATATATACATCGATCTCGTGGTAATAAAATGAGAAAATGGTGTTAAATAAAAGCATTTAGAGGCCTTGTGAGTACTTTTCGAGTCTTGCTAAAATTTAACGAAACATGCTACATACTTCACTCTAAGTTGTTTTCGATCATTTGCTCAGTATTATTAATAGTCATTTCCAGTCATATCGGTTGTTTCTAAATGATTTCAGAAAGCAGCATCATAGACTCAGAAAAATCGTCGAAAATCATCGATTTTGAAGGTTATTATTCACGTTTTTTGGTCAAATTAGGTCCCGAAATTAAATATCTTTAAATTCGCACCATAATTACCCCATGATATATACATCAATCTCGTGGTATTAAAATGAGAAAATGGTGTTAAATAAAAGCATTTAGAGGCCTTGTGAGTACTTTTCGAGTCTTGCTAAAATTTAACGAAGCAACTACATACTTCACTCTAAGTTGTTTTTGATCATTTGCTCACTATTAATAGTCATTTCAAGTCATATCGGTTGTTTCTAAATGATTTCAGAAAGCAGCATCATAGACTCAGAAAAATCGTCGAAAATCATCGATTTTGAAGGTTATTATCCACGTTTTTTGGTCAAACTAGGTCCTGAAATTAAATGTCTTTAAATTCGCACCATAATTACCCCATGATATATACATCAATCTCGTGGTAATAAAATGAGAAAAGGGTGTTAAATAAAAGCATTTAGAGGCCTTGTGAGTACTTTTCGAGTCTTGCTAAAATTTAACGAAACAAGCTACATACTTCACTCTAAGTTCTTTTCAATCATTTGCTAACTATTAATAGTCATTTTCAGGCATATCGGTTGTTTCTAAATGGTTTCGGAAAGCAGCATCATAAACTCAAAAATCGTCGAAAATTGTCGAATTTGAAGGTTATTATCCACGTTTTTTGGTCAAACTAGGTCCCGAAATTAAATGTCTTTAAATTTGCACCATAATTACTCCATGATATATACATCAATCACGTGGTAATAAATGGGAAAATGAATATATTATAGGTTCCGGATCAAATGAATTCAACCCAACCCAAACTAGTCCAATTTCTACATTAGCCCATTTACATACACAACCCACTTACATTACCCAAAATATAAACTCATTACCAACTCATCCAAGTCAATGTCAATATTGACCTTGACCAACCCATCTAATCCCCTCCATCTCCTCCTTCATCGATATTACTCTTTCTGTCTCGTTAATTTGTCTGTCTTTTATAGTCATTATTATAAGAAGTATTTTAATCAAATGCAAACAAATGAACGGGATAGAGGGAGTATATAGTACTGTATATACACCTCCGTCTCGAACTCTCAACATTAAAAAAAAAATGTTCTAAATGTGGCTATAATTGCAACATTTTAACAAAAATATTGGATTATATGGATAAATACAACATTTTTGTGATAAATATTCCATAATTATCATATTGAAACCAAGGATAAAATGAAGTAAACCAAAGGATAAAAATTATACTAATATAAACTTGAAACATTTTATTAAGTGAAAATTCTTAGTAAAAACAATACAAAAAGCAACCTAGCTAGTTTAACTCCCGTGCAGATTTCCCGTTCCATTTTTGTGTCTCACTCTGTGTGTCACACCATACACTGGATGACACATCGCCTATTGCATAAATAAAATATGCAACAAATATTATAATGTGTTAATATGTCATCCTGTAACGTGTATGGGACAGGAAATCCACTCCGGTTTAACTCAAAAGTGCCTATATGATGATCCAACATCATGTTGTACATCAAGAAGTTCCTCCAATACATTATTATCAACATACTCAAACTCAATTACTTCACTAATTTGATCAACTTCTTGCTCTCTAGAACATGATGCATTACCATTATTATAATTATTATAATTATAATTATAATTATAATTATTATTTCCTCGTCCACGTCCAGCAGTACCATTACTCGACGAGCTAATATTATCGTCAACCATTTGATATTGTTGTTCATTAGGAAAGTTCAATATGGCTAGGTGACCTCTGATGTTGAACGCAGCTCGATCATATGCACGAGCTGCATCTTCAGCAGTATCATAGGTTCCTAGCCATAATCGAGCACCGTTTCTCTTAGGATCACGAATTTCAGCTGCGTATTTACCCCATGGATGTCTCCGGACTCCCCTATACCTCGAATTACTAGATGATTTTTGTCTAATATTATTATTATTATTATTGTCACTACCCTCCATTGTGTGTTTTTTTTTCTTAAGATTATATTTAGAATTATATGATATTATTATTGTTGTTGTTGTAGAAATTTGGATAAAATTGTGTGCACAAATGGAGGTGTATATATAGGTATATGTGTGTTAAATGTAGTTAAGTGTATGAGTTGATGTGGTCAATGTTGCTTGTCATGGTAGGCTTGAAAATATTATAGGACTAATAAAGAGATGGTCCAAAGTGACGGGTGCTATTTAAAAGATGTCTCATGGTTGAAATTACATTCAACTCCTTCACTTGAGAATACAAAATATAAAACTTTTTTTTTATACTCCCTCCGTCCCAAAATGTTTGTCCCGTTTACTTTTGCACGATAACTAAGAAAATGGTGTGATGATTGAGTATATAGGCAATCATGAATAGTTTATAGGGTGATGTGTGAGGTGGTGTGGGTTAATGGAATGGCAAAATGGTAAATACTTTGTCTTAGTAGGGACGAAGTTGTAAAAAAGGATAGACTAAAAAGGAAAGTTGAGAAATGGGACAATCATTAAGAACCTACCCAAAAAGGAATACAGGACAATCTTAGTGGGACGGAGGGAGTATATAAATAGGGGAATTTTATTGATAAATCAAAACAAATATCATAAATATATTACAAATATTACAAAAATATAATAATAATAATAATAATAATAATATTATTATTATTATTATTATTATTATTATTATTATTATTATTATTATTATTATTATTCAAAGGAGAATTTAAAATATAAGACTCCTTGAGAATACAAAATATAAAACATTGTTATTATAATTATTATAATTATCATTATTATTTAATTCATTTATTAATAACAAAATTAATAGGAAATACTCTATATCAACACTAATTAATTCAAATACAAAAAAAAAGATATTTTTATTTATTTGTATTATTATGTATTTAATTATTGTTATTATTATTTCTTTATTATTATAATTATCATTATTATTAGTTCATTTATTAATGAAAGAAATTAGTAGGAACTAGGAAATACTCTATATTAACTCTAACTAATTCAGCTTCATTTTACTTATTTACATGTTTCAAACTCAAGAAAAAAAATGAGTATAAATAGAATCTATTAACTCCCTGAATTTTTTTTTTATTAACATTTAATTAAATTCAGCTTCATTTTACTTGTTTGCATGTTCCAAACTAATGAAAAACGAGCATATATGAATTCAAATAACTCCGTCCTATTTATTATGTTTCGCATTAGACTATTTAATCGAACATAATTTTGGAAAACAATAGATATAAAGTATATAAATACATGTATTTCTATTAAAAAGAGGTTTATAAATATATACGTTCCATTTACTTAAAACAAAATTATAAAATACTCCGTATATAAATATATATATGTATTTCTACATTAAAAAAAAAATACATTATTTTTCCAACACCATATCATTGGACCAACTTTATTTAGTTGGACATACATTTATTGTATTATCAAATGAGGAAGTAGCCCATGTATGACTGAGTAGTGATTCGTTAGTTAGTACTCCCTCCGGACACTATTTTTTGCCCCACTTCATTAAAATACTCCTCACATATATTGGGCTAGTGGGGCGAAAAATAGTGTCCGGAGGGAGTACTAAATTTAAATACAATAATGTTGTTGGTTCTACCGGGCGAATCCAGGATTTTAAATACGAGTATAAGATAACGAAAAAAATACTTATCGTAAATAAATAAATATCGTAACTAAATAACATCATAATTATAGCACCTAAATTATTTAAGAATAATGGTAAATATAGTCTTAAAATTTGTATTTAAATATTTACTGTAATATCCTACAGATTGATTATAAACTTATACGAAGTAAATTAAAAACTACATGACACATAAGTTATAGCCTTAAATATTTCATTTTTTTTTTCTAAATTTGAGATAAACATAGAAGTTAAAAATACTAAATTACACATACATCGATTTAATTAATACATACATCAAAAAAAAAAAATTCCTCGTGTACCAAAAAAAATATTACTATGATAATATTCTCTCTTTAATTAAATTAAATACAGCTTTAAGAGTTATACTTCCTCCATTTTCTTTTTATCTTCCCAATTTTCTTTTTTGGCCACTTTTTTTTTTATCTTTCCATTTCATTTCTTTCCATTTTAGTCCATAATTTTTACCATACTACCCTTACTATTTACAACACTTTATACCTTTATTCTTTCCTATTTACCCACATTTTACCCTTCTACTCTCAATATTTACTAAATTTATCATTTTATATTCATTACAAAAAAAACCGTGTCAAAAGTAAATGGGAAAATAAAAAGAAAATGGATGAAGTATTTAATTTAATTTATCATTTTCTTTATTTAACAGATAATAAATACTCCCTCTAATTTCAAATTATTATCCCATTTTATAAACATATGTAACTAATATTATATTGAAACGGAACAGTAATTTAATTAAAACCGTATTTTACATAAATTTTGGATGTGGGTATAAAATAATTTGACAATTTTACCCTCAATTTATTTTAATTTATTTATTTTTATTTTATTTTATTTTATTTTATTTTATTTTATTGCTTATTTTAGTTTAATTATTGAAGTTTGACATTTGACTTTGTTGGGGTCAGTCGATTGGGCGTATGCATGCATGACAACATCGTTGCTTCACGTGCATCGACGTTCGATCGTCTTCTTCTTAAGCTTCTCCCATAATGAATTCTAAGAACCTATACACTATTGTGAGAAATAGGTCAAATTCTAATATATTTTGTTGAATTCAATTAATTATTTTATATAATATTATTATTTAATATGATTATATTATTTTATGTAATTTTATTATTTTAATATAATATAATATTATCAAAGGGTAGTGACCAAATTAAAAGAAGTGGTTTATTAAGAAAAATTATTCGTATTATTATTTGACTGATTTCAAAATTATCTTTTACTTGTATTTTACGAGATATTTAGTATTTTTGTGTGTTCGATAAAATAATTTTTTTTCAATTTTATTTTTTATTTTGAAAGAGAGGTCAAATTTTAATATATTTCTTTGAATTCAATTAATTATTTTATATAATATGATTATTTTATAATATAATTTTATTATTTTTATACTCCAGTATAATATTGTCAAAGGAGGTGACCAAATTAAATGAAATTAAAAGAATTGGTTTATAAAGAAAAATAATTATTAAGAAGTAGTATTTGACTGTTTTAGAATTGTTTTTTATTTTACTAGATATTTAGCATTTTGTATGTTTGATAAAATAATTTTTGATTTTTTTTTTTATTATTAGCATAGAAATATCACTCACTTATTTCAATATATGATTATTAATTTATTATCTTGAAGAAAGTATTTCTTTCATGAATATAACTATTTATATAAACTTAAAACAAACTAAAATGTATACTTTAAGGTGTGAATGAGTTACGTATTTAATGACATCGCAATTATGAATAAATATAACTAGATTCTAAATCTTTGATATTACAAGTTTCCTATCTTAATCGAACCCAAAACATTAGATTATTTATTATTATATTGTTTTATTACACGATGGTCCACTAGATTCACTTTATTATTTTTCCATAAAATAAATAATGGTAAGTCAATTCTTCACCTCTTTACTCTTTAGTGTTTTTACTTTGCTAGTAAGTCAACATGTGGAAAAATTCACGTTATTGAGTGCTGAAATCAGTTAATTTAATTGGTAAAAAATGTAAAATCACAAGAAATCATATTTGGTTAGACCACAGTTCTACAAATTAACGTTTTTCAATGCAGACAAATTAAAAGATCGTTTATATTTGAAAGCTTAATTTACGTTAGGTCATTTTAGACTGTATTATCAGGTAATAAAATGTTGTTCAATATAATTTGATACTTAATTAAATCATTCAAAACCGTCATTCATAGTCATTTTGAATCTAATAAACTCATTTTAAATCGATCTATATTCATATTCACTCTACATATTCTTAGCTTTAGTTAGAATAAAATGACTCAATTCAGATCTACCGGTTTTGTCACGCTTACCTATACACTACAATCTACGAGAGCACTGCTTCAATTCGAAAATTAAAATCAGATATATGAAAATAAAAACCCGACTCTTAATATATTATCTTACTCATTTATCATTATATATTTTACATAAAAATATTATTTTGATAATTGAATTTTCTTCAAAAAAAAAAAAAAAAAAATTGTTTTTAGTGACAATTTTTTGTGTGTGTGTAATGATGAGGTAAATCATGCATAATTGGGCTTGAGCCCATTTATTTGGACCAAATATTTTTTTTTTTTGTGAATCAAGTTTGGTGGGCTCTAGTAACTAAATTTGCTTTTTGTTCAATATATGATGAATAATGGGCCAATAATTTTGTACATGCTAGCAATGACGTCATATCGTTGCAAAAATATCATCATCAATTGGGGTAGTTGGGCTTGGCCCAACTTAATAATTTGATGATACATCAATGTGTGATTAAGGGTAATTAAGCATGAGATTAGTAAAGCCTTAATTGGGTATTTTTGATTTTATCGTCGATGTTTTAATCTAGTGGGCTGAATGATTTGATACATCATCGATGTATGGTTAAGGTTAAGCATGAGATTAGTAAATCCTTAATTGGGTATTTTTGATTTTATCGTCGATGTCTTAATCTAGTGGGCTGAATGATTTGATACATCGATGTATGATTAAGGTTAAGCATGAGATTAGTATATCCTTAATTGGGTATTTTTGATTTTATCGTCGATGTCTTAATCTAGTGGTTAAGATGGACGTACCACGTATCTGAACAATAGGTATTGGAATAAGAAGTGTTCGTTTCGTTGAATCAAGAACATAAATTTCGGTATTTGATTTTAGCTTTTAGTTATCTGAAGTAGAAGTGTTCGTGGGTCCTGCCAGCGGGATTGTTCGTATTTCTTCGTGGGCCAAATTGCCACACTGGTCTGACCCAAGCTCGTAGATGATCATCTCTGATCTAAAAGGTGATCAGTTGGGCGAGCTGGTCAGGCTAAGCTTAGGTCGTTGACCATGACTCTTGCCTTGGCTCCCTTCGTTAAAAGGACATTTGGTCGAGGTCATTGACATGACGTCGACCAGTTGAAGCTAAAGGTCCTATTAGAGTTGGGCATGGGACAACCCATCATGACCCGTCTTTTGTCACGACGTGCAGTCAAAGGCTAACCTAGTCGTCTAGTCTAAACTTGGACCGTAATCACCTCTAGTATAGCAATTATAGCTAGCGATGTGTGAAGTTAGGTCATGAATAACGTAACACTTATCATGACTTTACCAACTAACTTAACTGACATTTTCAAAGACCTAACATTGGCTAAATTATGTACTCTATATGTATTTCATTGGAACAATGACTTTATGATAACCCGACAATCAATTAATGTCGAGATGTTTGACTTCGATATCATGTGAATCTAGACGAAAAATATCTAGACCATACTTATGACGAGGATAGAGATTCTAGTTTATTCCTACAAAACGATTCTAAATCTAAATATCTAATCAATAATAACAAAAATAATATATCGTTAATTATCGGATAAACTTAATATTAATAATGATTACAATAATAATAAATTTGTTCCATTAATAATAATAATAATAATAATAATAATAATAATAATAATAATAATAATAACAACAACAATAATGCATATTTACTATTATTATTATTATTATTATTATTATTATTTATTTATTTATTTATATTTTTATAATAATGACAATAATAATTATTATTATTATAACTATCTAAAATAATTTTCAAATATATAATTTTTTTTAAGTTTCCGTACCAATTAGAGAGTTTTTTTCGTAAATATTAAGATGAACATGGATGGGCCCAAAAACCCAAAATGCTTAATAAAATATTATCCTAAAATAGAGATGGTGGGAGGCATAAGCTGACGTATAGGGCCCAATATAATATCCTTGTTTTAACGTCATAAATACTCATCAAAATAAATCGTAGATAAAACAATAATCAGCTGGTCTCTCTTACAACGATCATATATCAATATAATTTTCGGAAAAAAAAAAAATTATAATTAAATTTAATTAATTTAAAATATAACGGTTTTAATTGTCATTTTTCGTTTAAAAAAAATGATTACATATTGATGTCTGAATCTCGATAAAACAATAATCAGTTGATGATCATATATCAATTCTCGAAAGGAAAAAAAACCATTTTATAATTAAATTAAATTTAATTAAAATATGACGGTTTTAATTGTCATTTTTCGTTAAATAAAATGATTACATTGATGTCTGAATCTCGATAAAACAATAATCAGCTGGTCTCTCTTACAACGATCATATATCAATATAATTTTTGGGAAAAAAAAAATTATAATTAAATTTAATTAATTTAAAATATAACGGTTTTAATTGTCATTTTTCGTTTTAAAAAAATGATTACATTGATGTCTGAATCTCGATAAAACAATAATCAGCTGGTCTCTCTTACAACGATCGTACATCAATATTCGAAAAAAAAAAAAACATTTATAATTAGATTTAATTAAATTAAAATATAACGGTTTTAATTGTCACTTTTCGTTAAATAAAATGATTACATTTTGATGTTTGAATCTCGATAAAATAATAATCAGTTGGTCTCTCTTACGAATTACGACGATCATATATCAATTCTCAGGAGAAAAACCCCCCATTTTATAATTTAATTTAATTAAATTAAAATATAACGGTTTAACTTTCATTTTTCGCTAATAAAAATGATTACATTTTGATGTCTGAATCTCGTCACTGTTTTTTTATCGTAATTTAAAATTATGTAATAAGTATAAATATATGATTGGTCCAACTATATTTGTCGTTTTATAGTCGCCTTAGTTTTGGACGTTTCTGCCGCACTCCTTAGATCTCATCTCCCAACTAACAAGCAATTAAATTTTGGTCAAAACCCATTAATTATTTGATTATTTGATTAATTAATTAATCACTAGATTATCATCAAAAAAAAAAAAAAAAAACTTTTACACAAATGATAACGTAAGACGGTTTGTAATTTCGTAAAATAATAATTCATTTACTATTAATAGATGTTATAAATTGGTTTTCTAATTTGTGTCGTCACGTTAATAATTTAATTACAGAAATATTAACAAAAATATTAACCTGATAAATTGATATATATTAATTCATATTTATCATAATTAAATAATAATTAAATTATTTACGTGTATCCAGTCGACACGTGTTAGAAAAAAAGTTGATATATTAATAATATTGTTATAGAAATAGTTTAATTACAGATAAATTAACAAAGATATTGGCATGGTAAATTAATATATTAATTCATATTTATCATTCTTAGATAATAATTAAACTATTAATGTGTATTCAGTCGACACATGTTAGAAAAACAGTTGATATATTAGTAATATTGTTATAGAAATAGTTTAATTACAAAAAGATTAACAAAGATATTAGTCTGATAAATCAATATATTAATTCAGATTTATTATACTTAGATAACAATTAAATTATTAACGTGTATCCAGTCGACAGTGTTGAAAAAATAGTTGATATATTAGTATACTGTTATAAAAATAATAACGATTTCACGATATGAGACGGTATCAGGTAATTAATAAAACTCATAAGTTTATTGACCACAAATATTTATTCAAATGACGTCCAATGATGTTGTCACCTTGTGTTAGGATAAGAGGTTGAGAGGAAAAGTGATTTTCCATGATGTTTCTTCTTTTAAGTTTTAGATTTTATATTTTTTTCGGACGATATTTAACGAGTTAAAAAAAATCATAATATATTTATTAATTATATTGGTTTAATTAATGATCGTATTTAATATTTTTTTTTTTTTTTTAATTGTTCGATGGGTGTTAGAAGTTTAGCAATTAAAAATATACGAGGGTTTATGTATATCACTCTGACGAGATCTAAACTCGGTTTATTTTATAAGTAAAGTAATGCATAAATGATTTTACCAGTTGCGATAACTAACATATATATATATATACACCCTAATTTTCAAGGATTATTCGTTCAGTTCGACATGTCGTATTACATTAAAAACATACATTTAACTATGATAAACTCATTGTTTTTTACCTAATAACTAAAAAAATGTAAATTAAATACAAAATTGGCTTAAATATATATTTTTTTTGTTATGATAATTTTATTATGAGACCGCGTTGTTAAAACAATTTTTTTAAATTCGTGGAGTTATTTAACTAATAATAATCCAAATGTTGGTGAAATACTTAGGTCACAAATTTTGTTGTGTTTAGCAAATTTGACTCTCCCAATATTTTTGAATGGGCAATTTAATTCCTACTTATTATTATTATTATTATTATTATTATTATTATTATTATTATTATTATTATTATTATTATTATTATTATTATTATTATTATTATTATGTATTTGGCAATTGGCATATATATTCCAACACTCCAAATATCCTTGGTCAAAAGAATCCAAATAGAGAAAAATTAAACAAATAAAACAAAATTAATTATGTAATTCGATCGTGAACCATATATTAACTTCTGATCAAAAAAAATCTCATAAAAATTTTTTAAAAAAATTATAAACAAATAAATGAAACGAAGGAAATAAAAGCTCTTTATAAGCTTAATTAGTTCTCTTTCTTTCAAAATATTTATTTTTATACTTCATTTATACATAGTCGATTATAAAAATTCTCAAAAATAATAAACAAATAAATAAACTCGTTTGTTGAATTAATTTCGCTTAGGAAAAACTATTATGAGCATTAAAACAAAATAAAAAAAATTCTTTAGAAAAAAATCAACTTCATTTATAGTATAAACAATATGACATTTAAATTCAACCATATTTCTTAAAATAAATAATAATAATAATATGACTTAGCTTTGCTATAATTAACGGGGGTGGGTGCCCAGATTGTATCTCAGTTATCCACCAATTTTTTGTAAATTCCGTTTTGATTATCTAATACGAGTAAAATTCTCCTGTTTATAATAATAATAATAATAATCATCATCATCAAAAATACGATGTTTCTGCATAACCCTAATATGACTTTTCAAATGCGGACTATATATATACCACGTTTGAAAAACCGTTTTAAACAAGATTAAACAAAGTACCTTAAAAATCAAGATTATGTCTTTATCTTAGAAAATCTTTTTATTCAATTGGATAAATACTAAAAAAAAAAAAGTGAATATTTAAGAGAATAATTACTTCAAAATAAAATAAAAATGTCAATTTTCATTATTATAATATGCGCACTTGTATACACGAATGTCTAAGTGCATTGGACTAAGACTGAAGAAGGTCCAAGGAAACAACATAAAATAAATTACAATATTTTTTATATTTATTTTACAAATATTATTATATTATATGCTTGAAAGTGAAATTAATTGATTATAATTTATAACTAGCTAGAATCTAGTGATCTACTAACTATAAATAAATAAATAAATCTCTTCTAGAAACTAATTAAGGATTATTAAAGACGAATTAATGTGATAATTTAATCCCGTTTTTGAAATTTTCTTTAAAAAAAAATTAAGTATATAGGATTATTATATACTGTAGATTTTTCTCGTGACGTGACTATGAAAAGACAGATCATGTTTATTATCAATACATTGTATAGGATTATCGGGTTTTTTTAATTGTGCGTGAGCTAGGTCGTGTACACTTTTCTAAATATTATTGCTGACCTAAACGTTATTAGAATCTTAATACAATATAACTTAATAATAACATGTTTTTCATGTAAATGATCATATGATACCCTAGCATAAAAAGTTGACAACGCTTTTTGATGACACGAAACTACATACGATTTGGACTGTTGAGATAAAACAAAGAAAATCTTATATATTAACTCAATAATAACATGTATTTCAATCAATCAGAAGATTATATAACCAGTTTATACATAGTTCTATATAGAACTGGTTTTACAAGTTTCGAGTTTTGCTGTAAACTTTTCGAGATTTAGTGTAAAGTTGTCGAGTTAAATCACATAAAAGTTTAAGCTCAAAAACTTACAACTCAGCTCAGAAACTTTTATAAGTTCGGTAAATATATACAAAAGCTCAATACCATTGTACAACCAGGTGTATAATCCTATTATTACCCTTGTATAACGTGTGGCCAGTGGGCACACGTTAGAAAAACCGTATATAATACTCCCTCCGAGTTCCTATTATTGTCTCACTTTCCTTTTTGGGCCGAGTTTGATTTTTGTCCCACTTTCCTTTTTAGGCCATCAATTTGTGGTTCACAATTACTCTCCTATTTCTCTCTCTTCCCAAAACCTTTTGGGACAATAATAGGAACTCGGAGGGAGTAATATAATATGATATGAGCTATGGGATATGTATGACAATGATATGATGAGATAACAATTGCAATGAATCTAGTCATTTTAGTCCAAAATTTAGGCATGCAATCTTCTTCTTTAGTTTCTACAAAATACAAGAATTTCATCACCAACCTTGTATTTTTCACCCTTCTTGACCACGCCGCCGGACCAAGTATTTGACCCACGTGACTTAATTAAAATCAAAATCCCATGCATTATTCTCAACCTAACATTTGTCTCTAAGAGAAAAATAATAATAATAATAATAATAATAATAATAATAATAATAATAAATAATAATAATAATAATAATAATAATAATAATAAAATAATAATAATAATAATTAATAACGGTTTTTCTAACGTGTGTCCAGTGGACACACGTTAATAAACTAATTATAGCAATATTATCATGGATATCGTCTAAGTATGTTAAATATAACTTTTTTTTTGAAGTGCGTTAAATATAACTTAATATTTCAATTTATCATGATAATATTCATGTTAATATTGTTATAATTAACTTATACACGTTAGAAAAACCGTAATAATAATAATTATAATAATTATAATTATAATAATAATAATATGGTCAAGGTCTCCTAAAAAACATCAACAACAATGACCAAAATAGGATCACATAAAATACTCCTACTATATACTTTATTTTACTTTACTTACTTAATTCCATCAAATCATTAAATTAAATCAAAACCATTAACATAGTACGATCGATCTGATATATCTGTTTTAATATATGTTTTAAGAATAAATATACATGGTCAAAGACATTTAACGTTGTTATATTTTATAGGGGTTTGTTTCGTTATTTCTCGTGTATGGTGTATTCTAGTTAAATTATGTTTTATTCATGTTGTTTGACCAATTATAATATTAAAACGGATAAAAGTTTTAAACAGGAATTATGTAAGGGTTAAATACATTCCACGTGTCGTCAGATTTTACCGGGTTTATTTTCGTTATTTCTCGTACATTCTGGTTATGTTTTATATATTCATGTTGTTTGACCAATTATAAAATTAAAATTGATAAAAGTTTTAAACAAGAATTATATATCGGGTTAAATATATTTCCCGTGTCGTCAGATTTGATAGTTTTTTTTGTTATTTCTCATGCATTCTATTTTTGTTCTCTTCATGTTATTCGACTGTCCAGTTATAACATTAAAACAGATATAAATTAATATAGTTTTAAACAAAAATCATATCAATTCAGATACTTTTCACATCGTTAAATTTGCAGATTTTTCGTTATTTCTTATTCATATTATTTGACCTATTATAAAATTAAAACGAATACATCCATTTTAAATTGATCAATTTAATATTAATTAGAATATTACCCTAAATATAATAACCCAAAAACATCCTCCTTGGTCCATAATTTACATTACCATGTCATTCTCACAATTTATATCACTATCAATAATCTTATGAGCACTAATTAAATACTCTCTCCAATTCTTTAAATTCGTAACATATTTCATATTTGGCAAATTCATTAGGTTTGCAACATTTCTATAATAGGTAAGTTTTTGTTTGTGTAAACTTTTTACTTTATTGGTGAAACCCACCATCTCCACTCACAACCTTATTATTTGTGCAAATAATAAACGTTGCGAATCTAAAGAATCGGAGGGAGTAAACATTTGTATTCTTCTGATAATAGTCTTCTTACAACTAGTTGCACCTTTTTTATTTGTAAGTGTTTTTATGTATGCAAGTGGATAGTTTCCCATAGGCTATTATTCCATCACTTTTTGTAAAGGGTATAAATTAGGTGGATTTGCATCATTTTTTCCAATTTTTGTAACTTCAATTATATTGTCACACCTTACCAAAAAAAAACTCCAAAATGGACACTACTACAACTACTACATCCTCTTCATCAACCTCTTCAATTTTATCCTACAACTCTTTTTCAAACTATTACAATAATAATAATAACAACCAGAATCGACACCAGTATCTGCCACCAGGGCAGACGACGTCGTCAGAGGATTCATCATCCTCTGGTGAGTCACAGAAGTCGTTCCCATGGGACGAGTTCTGGTCACAGTATAATTCCCTCTCACTTCCCCAGCTCCCGTTCAACTTTGATGACTCGGACGAGATGGCTCTTTTTCACGTACTATCACAACCAGAAGAAGAAAAAGCACAGGGGAGTGACACTACCACTGCCAGGGTTCAGGTTCAGGTTCAATTACCAAAACCTGAACCCTGGTCCCCTGTGTCCCCAACCAATAACTCCTCTTTCTCTCCTGAACGTCAGCAGGAGAGGAAGAGCAGTTACAGGGGCGTTAGGAAACGTCCCTGGGGGACGTACGCAGCAGAAATCAGGGATTCGACTAGGAACGGGGTTCGAGTCTGGTTAGGCACTTTTGATAGTGCTGAGGAGGCGGCCTTGGCGTACGACCAGGCCGCCTTCGCCATGAGAGGCAACATGGCAGTCCTGAATTTCCCTGTCGAAATAGTAAAGGAATCGTTACACAATATGAAACACGAAAATGGAGAAAATGAAGAAATTTTTCATGGAGTTTCATCATCATTGTCTCCAGTTATTGCATTGAAAAGAAAGCATTTGTTGAGGAGAAAATCAATGGAGGACAACAATGGTAGAAAAAGAGGAAGAAGAGACAAAATTAATTCAATTAATTCTTGTAATAATAATAATTCTACTACAAATGCTAGTTGTGTTGTGTTTGAAGATTTGGGAGCTGATTTCTTAGAACAACTTTTAGGTTGTTCTTAACTTTTTTTTTTTTTTTTAAAAAAAAAAAAAAAAAAAAAGTGGTAAATGGTAATTAATTAATTAATGGGAGTAGTAAAATTAGTGGGGGTAAAAATACTTTTTTTTTTCTCAATATTTTTTTTTACATCCAATTTTTTTTGGAGTACCGTCTTTCACAATGTTACTGAGAGACGCGTAGGAAAAAAAAGAAGATAAAATTAGTAGGATCGGTCATTATATTAGAGGTTTCTTGTTAATGTTAATTAGAGACGGTATGTTCTAAATTTTTGTATTTTTTGGGGGTCCATTTGAGGGTAGAGTGTGATTATTTTGTCCCCTTGGTAATTTTATTTCTTTGTAAATATGAATGTGTATTGGTCGTGAAAAAAATAAATAGATATTGTACGAATTACTGTAGTATTTTTAATTACTGTCGGTCGATTTTTATATTTTAGAGTTTACCTTGTTAAGTTATAGTGTTATTATATTATTATACTTGTATCTATTTATATTGAAAATGGATATTGCCGAATTGGGTCTGTGAATAATTTAAGAAATAATGAGAATTTTTAGTCTCCCTCGGTTCGAAAATCAAGCATTTGAATTGATATGATTTTTATTGAATTCCTACTAAATTGTCGTATTGGTGAATTCGTAGGTTCAATGAGACTGATACTCCGTATTCAAGTTCTTAAATTTATACCAAATTTGAAAAGTTTTAAATACAATGTTAATGTTAAAAATTGAGGAGTTTATTTTGATAAAGTTAATCAAGTGACACGGGTTGAATTTATAATAATTGATGTCGACTACTCAAATTACGAATCTTTTATACAAAACAAAATAAAAGAAAATAATAAAAGAAAATATAGTAAATAATTTCTTTTAAATGAGTCATCACGAATATATTTATTAGTGAAATTAATGACGAAAATGATATATAGAGTTCCAAACACCGTACACGAGTATATAATAAACACTTTTTTTTCTCTTAATTTACTAAATATCCGAAATATTGAAATCGAAATATCATTTTTGAAAGTGATTGCGAGAGTTTTTATTGAAACTTGAAAGCAACAAAAATGTTTTTGAAACGCTTTTTTAATCTTATTTTAAACGACATTTTTTTTTCATTTTATGATAGTTTCAATGTTAAATCGTAGAATAACTCGAATAAAGTATAGTCTCCTCAAAACGTTATCGATTTTACTCTTTATAATTTATTAAATACCGAGTATATATATTAATTGAATAATTTCCCCCAAGTGTTTTATAAAAAAAAATATACGGAGTAATAAATAAAATTAGAAATAATTCTATGCAAAATTTTGAGTTTTTTTCGAGTCACATAGACAAAGTACGGAGTATTAAGTAACCTTCATCCAAAATCCGACATGAAGGGTCGGGTCAGCTTGATCTGACCCGACCTGCCCGAGGTCAAAACCGGGTCGCTCCAAATACCAGCCTCCCTTGCCCCGGCTCGGAACCAAACGTGGCCCGACCCGATCCGACCCAACCCGACTACTAAAAACACTCAAGAGGGTCGTGTGGGGCCCAAATTCATGAGCCTAGCCTAGCCCGGCCCGGCTACTAAAAACACTCAAGAGGGTCGTGTGGGGGTCCAAATTCACGAGCCTAGCCCGGGCCGCCACCTACTTAAGTTTGTGCCCGAACCAAAGCCCACAACCCGAGCCTGCTGGTGGCCGAGCCTCAACACGGGTAGTCGAGAAAACAGGCATTGAAAGTTTGTAACACAGTAACAGTAAGAAATGCATATATATGACAGTAACGCAGTAACCGAGGACATAACACGGTTTAAGCATTTTCGATGTGGAGTAAAATAAATAAAAAACCGTTATTTCGGGTTAATAATAAAACCGCTTAGTTTTTTCACTCAGTGTGCGCGATCTTTAAGAACTTCAAGATCCATTTCAGAAGGGTCGGTAGCTTGAATCTCGTAGTGAACTCCGTCTAAATCATGCTTGAAGTTCTCTTTCGATGTGGCATATAACATCTTCGAGCGAATACGTGAGGTGGATGGCGCCCTGCAAAACAAGTATATCAAAAACCGATCAAAACCCGTCACAAAAAAAAGTTAAGTTTCCAACTCAAAACATCAAATTCACAAATGGGTCGGATTACGAGACCAAAAAAACGAAATGGGTCGGATTGGGTGTCGGGTCGTTGATTACGGGTCGGATTGGGTGTCGGGCCAAAAACTCAAAAATGGGTCATTAAGCCTCGAGCCCTTAACCCATGTAAGTAGGTCAGATGAGGTCGTGTTCGTGTCGAACCACTTACATAAATGGTCACCAAGTCGTGGGAGGTTCACCGGTCCAAACCCAGACCGGACACCCAAAAAAAACCAAACCCGGAGACCAGACCGGTTAGAAAGGGGCATGGACCGGACCGGACGGGACCGGCCACCCAAAAAAACCGAACCCGGAGACCGGACCGGTTAGAAAGGGGCATGGACCGGACCTCACCGGCCACCCAAAAAATCCGAACCCGGAGACTGAACCGCTTAGAAAGGGGCATGGACCGGACCGGACCGGCCACCCAAAAAACCGAACCGCTTAGAAAGGGGCATGGACCGGACCGGACCGGCCACCCAAAAAAACCCGAACTGGTTAGAAAGGGGAGTGGACCGGACCGGACCCGGCCCGTTTAGGACCGGTTTTGCTCTTACCATGCAATGAAGAATATTTTGCTCTTTTGACAATTGTCGGAGGTGACGAAATCATAGTCATAGACAGCAAACCGACAGTCGTTTTCAGGCAACGATGCAACGAAATCGGTGTAACTCTCGGCCGGAGTTCCCGTCTTCTCAACCACGATCCCGCTTTTCATCTCGTCGATCTTGAATACCACGTAGCGATGACCTTTCTTCCTCTTTAACTCGAGGAACGCGTCTTTGCTGTCATCTGACACTGATAATCCCGACAGAGAATTCGACTGTATTTCATAGACGATTAAACACGGTTTTGTCGAACATTCGAATGATAAATTGAGATCAAATATGAGTCTATGACGGGTTTTTGTCGAAAATTGAAAATATTATTATCAACAAATTATATAAGAACAATGAAACCAATATCAATCAACTACAAAAGCATAAAACTTTAACCTAAGAACACAAATTTTTTTCAATTTTTTTTTTCGGCCAACAAAGAACGGATTTAGTCGCATTACAGAGCGGGGATCGAACTTGGGAACAATAGGGGGTTAGATTAAGAATACAAAGTTTTATTTAGATAACAAGAGCAAGATACAAACAAGGATGATTATTAACAAAAGAATTAACTCAAAATTCAAGTTAATTTCTTTGATTATTATCTAATTAATGATCAATCAAATTAAACAACCATGAAACCAACATTAATCAACTACAAAAGCATCAAATTTCAACTAAAAACCAAAAAAAAAATCAACAATTAACAATTAACAAAAGAATGAACTCAAAATCCAAGTTAATTTCTTTGATTAATTATTTAATTAATGATCTATTAAAGTAAAAAAAAAAAAAAAAAAAAAAAAAAAAAAAAAACATCAATCAACTAAAAAATCATGAAATTTGAACTAAAACCACAATCTTTAAGCAATTAACTCAAAATCCAAGTTAATTTCTTTGATTAATTAATTAATTAATGATAATTGATAAATCAAAGTAAAAACCGACATCAATCATCTACAAAAGCATCAAATTTCAACTAAAAACCCAGAAAAAAAAATCAGCAATTAACAAAAGAATTAACCCAAAATCCAAGTTAATTTCTTTGATTAATTATTTAATTAATGATCCATCAAAGTAAAAACCAACATCAATCAACTAAAAAATCACGAAATTTGAACTAAAAACACAAACTTTTTTCAAGCAATTAACTCAAAATCAAAGTGAATTTCTTTAATTATTATCAAATCAAAACATCAAGCATGAAACTTGAACTAAAAACAAGCAAAAAAAACACACAAATCTACAAAAAAAAAAATGAAAAATTGAAGGAGAAAAAAAGAGAGTATACCCTTTTGAAAGACATGGATGATGAGCAAAATTGAGGGATTTTTCAGCAAAAAGATTGGATTTTTTGAGATGGGTTTGATTTGAATTGGATTGAATTTGATTGAATTGAAAAGGGTTTGTTCCTTATTATTCTTATTACTTTGGTTTTTGTTGTTTGTTGGTGGTGGTGGCAAAATTGGGATTGAAGAGAGGGGATGAGAGGAATATTGGGTAGCTTGTCCCCATTGACTTTCAATTGTGGGCCTCTAGGTTTGACCTTAAAAAAAAAAAAAAAAAAAAAAATATTATCGAGAAACTCTGTTATATAAAACCGTTCTATCGTATAAATAGATCTGATAAAGAATAATAATCGAGTTTAAAAGGGTGGTCACGGGTTATTAATTCGCTGGAAATGATCGATACAATTCTAAGGGTAGCTTGTCCCATTGACTATCGATTGTGGGCTTCAAGTCAAAAAAAAAAAAATTATCGAGAAACTCTGTTATAATACCGTTCTATCGTATAAAACAGATCTGATAGAAAATAATAATCGAGTTTAAAAGGGTGGTAACGGGTTATTAATTCGCTGGAAATGATCGATACAACTCTAAGGGTAGCTTGTCCCATTGACTATCGATTGTGGGCTTCAAGTCAAAAAAAAAAAAAAATTATCGAGAAACTCTGTTATAAAACCGTTCTATCGTATAAATAGATCTGATAAAGAATAATAATCGAGTTTAAAAGGGTGGTCACGGGTTATTAATTCGCTGGAAATGATCGATACAATTCTAAGGGTAGCTTGTCCCATTGACTATCGATTGTGGGCTTCAAGTCAAAAAAAAAAAAATTATCGAGAAACTCTGTTATAAAACCGTTCTATCGTATAAACAGATCTGATAGAAAATAATAATCGAGTTTAAAAGGGTGGTAACGGGTTATTAATTCGCTGGAAATGATCGATACAACTCTAAGGGTAGCTTGTCCCATTGACTATCGATTGTGGGCTTCAAGTCAAAAAAAAAAAAAATTTATCGAGAAACTCTGTTATAAAACCGTTCTATCGTATAAATAGATCTGATAAAGAATAATAATCGAGTTTAAAAGGGTGGTCACGGGTTATTAATTCGCTGGAAATGATCGATACAACTCTAAGGGTAGCTTGTCCCATTGACTATCGATTGTGGGCTTCAAGTCAAAAAAAAAAAAATTATCGAGAAACTCTGTTATAAAACCGTTCTATCGTATAAACAGATCTGATAGAAAATAATAATTGAGTTTAAAAGGGTGGTAACGGGTTATTAATTCGCTGGAAATGATCGATACAACTCTAAGGGTAGCTTGTCCCATTGACTATCGATTGTGGGCTTCAAGTCAAAAAAAAAAAAATTATCGAGAAACTCTGTTATAAAACCGTTCTATTGTATAAACAGATTCAATAGAGAATAATCGAAGGTTAAAAGACGGTTGTTAATTCACGAAAAATGATCAATACAGCCCTAAGGACTGTAAATCTGTAATTTAGGTCAGATTTTGTTGCTCAACCAGCCAAAGTCGATCACAAGCTAATCGACCAGGGCTTTGGGTCGGACCACACTACCCAGATTCTAGACACTGTCTGGTCAAACTCCCTAAAAAAACACTAAAACATGATATGGGTTAGGTCGGGTTAGACAAGAGGGAACCAAGTATGACGTAGTTCGACTCAACCCTACTTAGGATTGAGCTCGGGCCGAGTTCCATGAGACCGGTACGGTCATGGACTCATGGTCCGAACCGGCTCATGTCGACCCGGCCCGGTGTTCAAGTTACATTAGCATATATACAAAGAGGCCCACTAGTCTAATATGTCTAGATTGAAACTCTTATAAATATTGATGGGCTAGTCCATTCCACATATTGGGCTTGGTTTGCTTGGTGTAATGTGGATCTAGCTTTCTTTTTTTATTTAAAAAAAAAAAAAAAAAAAAAACTCAAAATATAATCTAAGTATAATCTTAATTAATTAATTAATTAATGTTAAAATTTTATCAATAATTTTGATATCATAATGATAACGTTTTTATCATTTATCTGAAAAAGTAATCGTACCGACAGACAATAGTGTAAACTTCAAATCATTCATAATAAAACACGAAAAAAAAAAATAGTGTGACGACAATTGAGTAAATCATATATATATATATAATCGATGATAAGACATCTTTTACTCTTTGAAATAATTTATTTGATTTGAAATCTTTTTTTCTCTGTTTTATTTTTGATCCATATTTATATAACGACTCACGTACTATCACGGAAAAATATAATAAAAGTGTCTTATCGATATGATTATATTTACATAAAGAGAGTGAATAAAATTAAGCAGCCAATTTAGAAAAAAAATATGGTTTATACTACATTTATACCCATACAATCATCATGCATGACACAAGAATAAAATTACTATTAACTCATTGATAATTCGCAAAATTAACGAATATATTTTATTTTATTATTTCAACTTTATTACAGGTTAAATAATACGAATAAAATAGAAGTAAAATACTCGAAAAATAGGAAAAAAAAACATGTCTTATTTAACTAGATGTGATATTATTTATTCCATTATAATTTTAAGATTAATATATCTGTTACAAGTAAAATATAATTCATCATGCATGACCTAATTATTTTCCAACAAGGAAAAAAAACTATCATTAACAAAATAAAATTACTATTAACTCATTGACGATCCACAAAATTCTTATTTAAAACAAATATATTTTACTGTTTTAATTTTATAATAGATCAAATAATACGAATAAAATAAAAGTAAAATACTCGAGAAATAAGGGGAAAAAACGTGTCTCATTTAATCAAATGTGATATTATTTATTTTATTTATAATTAGATGAATATATCCGTTCGAAGTCAAATATAATTAATTTTAAAACAAAATCATGAAACATGACTACAAATTATTGATTCTTTGTGCTTTATTACTCAAAAAATTAGGGCACGTCTTTTCCTTGTTGCTTTAGTCTTAAGTCATGGCCCTTTTTGTCTACCAATTTCGGTCTATTTAAAACGACACTTTGATCATATTTTTAGAAATTATAAATTTTTACGAAATTTATTTTTGACGTAAATTTAATTATTTTTTAAAGTGATTTTCTAGAAAGTTTTAAAACGTTGACCTCGATCAATAAATCAAACAGGAAAAACATAGTAATATTATTTAGAAAATACTCGTATAAGATTTAAATTACTCAGTACAATCAAACAGGATAAATACAATATTATTGAGGAATTATTTATTTATTTATTTTATACAAATGAGTTTTAAATCACTAAAATACACATTCGAAACGTTATTACTTCGTATAAGTTTTCGAATATATTTTTCATATGCTTATGGACGAAATTGTCGTAGACACAATATTACTTATTAAACCCATACGACTTTAGAAAACTCGTAAATGACATATACTCAATCATTATTGTAATACGCATGTTCAAATTTATCATCGAGTTAAATAATTTAAAAACTACTATTTAATTACCCTATTATTCACTATTCACTCACAATTATTTAATTTCCCACTTTTCCAACTAAATATCCTCTTTATTATTTTTATTTTTTCTTAATTTTTTTTTATTTTATAAAATATTCTACTTTTAGGATCTGTTTGGTAAACAACATATTGAAGGAAAAAAATAGCAGATTCCAGCCAAAATAGTACTCAGATTGACCGTCAAACTAATAATTTCTTTCGTTTGGTTAACGATATATTATTGCGATAACATATTTGCCAGAATATACTGTTTTTTTTTTTTTTTAATATGAGCATATTAAAACAACATACTATTAAATTTATACATAAAAAAAACTTGATTCTCCTATAATCTTCTACGGTAATTATTATCCATTAATCCGTTATTACGAATCTGATACTGTTATTTGTCAAACCGAGAAATATCCCACTATCAAAGTTAGGGAATACTAGTGTATGTTGGCACGTTTAACTTGACTTCATATATGAAAAAAAAGGTAAAGACAATAGTACAAGAGTCCAAGCATTTTATGCTCCCCACGTTACACGTACGTAAACCCCACGAGGGAAAGACAACAAAGACATGATCAAATACGATAGTTATTGCATGAGACGGTTTTACATCCGTGCAACAAATAATTTTATGTCGTGTATAAAAATTTACTAAATTATCAATAATAATAATAATAATAATAATAATAACGGTTTTTCTAACGTGTGCCCACTGGGCACACGTTAATAAGTTAATTCGGGCAAGATTAAAATTGATATCGTATAAGTATGGTAACTAAAGCTTAATATTTCAACTTCTCAGGATAATATCATGGTAAATGTCCCCTTAATTAGATTATTAACATGTGCCCAGTGGGCACATGTTAGAAAAACCGTAATAATAATAATAATAATAATTAATAAATGAAGTTGCATTGTCGTTTTACAGAAGTGAAACGTTTCATGTATGTGTGTTCAGATGACATTGCATATTCTACACCGTAAAACCGTGTATAAAAATTCGTTTATTTAAATACGATAGTTATTGCGTAAGACGGTTTTATAACTGTGCAATAATTTTATGTCGTGTATAAAAATTCACTAAATTATTATCAATAATAATAAATGAAGTTGCATTGTTGTTTTACAGAAGTGAAACGTTTCATGTATGTGTGATCAGACATTCAGACTGTCCTACACCGTAAAACCGTGTATAAAACTTCGTTTATTTAAATACGATAGTTATTGCGTAAGACAGTTTTACCCCCGTGCAATAATTTTATGTCGTGTATAAAAATTCACTAAACTATTATCAATAATAATAAAAGAAGTTGTCCTTTTACAGAAGTGAAATGTTTCATGTATGTGCGATCAGATGATTTGCATGTCCTGCGCCGTAAAACCGTGTATAAAACTTCGCTTATTTATCAATTATAAATGAAGATGTATTTTCACAAAAATTAGAACGTCTCATGTATGATCAGACTCACTTACACCGTATAAAACTTCGTTTATTTATCGTTAATAAATGATTTTTTTCCACAAAAAACTATAACGTCTCATGCGTGATCAGACCGTCTTACACAATACAAAGTAAATTTGCAAAGCTAAAATGAGAACACAAATTTTGACCAAAATGCCCTTGGCTTGTGTTTTTAGTCATGAGAATATTCCTTTGTTATTTAGAGGAAAGACTTGTGGACTAGTAGACATTTGGAATATGTATGTCTATCAACTATCATTGTCTATCAGAAAATTCGAAAGCTTACAGCAAAATTCGAAATCTTTGTGATAAAACTCATTATTATAAAACCAGTTGTATATAGCTGGCAAAAAAAAGAAAGTTATTATCTAGTTACTAATTACACCATCGTATATGAATTAATTAAATCTGATCCAGTCTAATTACGTCTTAGTTTCTGAATTTTCTTGATCGATTAAGTCTAGTTCCGAATCAATAAACACCCAAAACCCTAGCCATCATGGCACATATAGGGGTGTGGTCCAAACCCGGACCGGACCGGACCGGAAACCCCAAAAAACCCCAACCCGCGGACCGGACCGGTTAACAAAGAAACCCGGACCGGACCGGACCGGACCGGACCGTAAAAATATACTACCTCCGTCCCACTAAGATTGTCACATTTCATTAAAATACTCCTCACAAATAATAGGGAAATGAGACAATCATTTAGGGACGGAGGGAGTACTAAATTTGATATTTTTTTAAAGTGTGGACCGGACCAGACTGGACCGGGGACCGGTTACCAACTTTTTTGGGACCCGGAGACCGGACCGGTATGTGCCCCGGTCTGGACCGACCCGGACCTTACGGTCCGATCCGATCCGGTTTACCGGTCCGGGTCAATTTTTGAACACCCCTAGGCACATAGTAGTAGATTTGACTAGACAAATTCAACTCACACTAATTAGGGTTAATTAGGTAATTAACCCTAATTAGTTTGTTAATTACCTAATTAAACTTCTATATATTATCCAATATCCATACTTATAATCTTTCAATAACTATTGAGTGTCGGTCACAAAGTCATGATTAATACACATCTCAAGTGGCAATAAAGTGCTCTTAATTTACAATTAGTTAAGTTATACTTATTATAATTAATTAATTAATTCGATTTTTTTATCGTGTGCCCATTGAACCCACGTTAATACATTAATTATATGGAAGAAATCGGAAATTAATATATGTTGTTTAAGTATGGTTAAATATGAGTCAGTATTTCAACTTATAACACGATAATATTATTGTGATTAATTTCTTATTTATTATTTAATTAGCCTATTAACGTGTGTACAGTGACACGTGATAGAAAAATCGTAATTATAATTATGTTAATTAATTAATTTGCTTTAGTCATATGATTGGTCTTTGAATTAAAAATAATAATAATAATAATAATAATAATAATAATAATAATAATAATAATAATGGGACTAGGAAGCATGCAACTAGGCATGTACTCCTCCATTTCTCTTCCCACTATGTAACCATCTTCACCATATTTTTTATAATTTAATTAATTAATTTATGATGGAAAATAAATAAATAAATTATTTTGCTAAGCAAAATCTTATTGGCAAAACATTCATAATAATTGAATCAATAATGTTACTTCATAGTTGTATATTTTGTGTACTTTGTATTTAATTTTGAGTTGATAATAAAAACAGTAAGGATCATTTGTCGACTTCTGTGGTACATTCTGTAATGTGTGTTACTTCGTACATAATAATTGAATTAAAATATTACTATTAATTACAGTATAATTATCTATGTTCTGTACTTATATTTAATTATGAGTTGATACTACAACTGTTTCACTTCATTTGTTGTTTTGACGTTTTAGAAAAGATTAAATTTTTCTTTTTATTTGTCGTTTTAGAGTTCTCTTTCTATGTATTGCACGTCGTTTACATGTCCAAAAACAGTAATTACTTGAGAAATACTCTGTTTTAAACTATTTTGATCGGTGCTTGAAGTTATTTTTATCATTTTCAAATGTCTTTTATTTATTTTACCTTTTTTTTTTAAATCCAACTACTTCTTAATTCTCGTGAATCTGCTAAAACGACAAATAAAAAGAACAAAAACAGGGTACTAGAGTAGTAGAAAAATAGAGTCAACTTTTTTAAGATCTTGATTCGGTTTTAAGTTATATAAGGTGTTTGCATATGTCACACTATATCTCATATAACAATAAAAATCGAGTGATTAATGATCCTCGTGATCCTCATGATCGTTATTGTGATACATTTACTTTGTGATGACATCGTCGATCTAGACTAGAACTAACCACCCTCGGGTTAGCCTTGTTCGAATCGTTTCATAGGTCCGACCCACCGTACCCATCGCCTTGAGTCGGAGTCGCAAAGTGGTTCAAGGCCTAAATCTTCAAGCCGCAACCTGTAGTTAGGACTTAAGATTTACTCTAACCTTCGCTCATTCTGACACGAAGTCTACAACAGCAGTAACATGCATGATGCATATATATACTTCATCTTCAGATTAAAAGAGTGAACCGTAAGTGTGAGATGAATTTAACGAATTGCAGAAGAGTAATCACATTATCACCATCTTTATATCGCTGGTAGCTTAGTTAAACAGTGTCCAGAAAACGATTTGATACATTATTTGTTCTGATATTTTCTTAACATTCGATCAAAATCAATTCAAATTCGATCATTTTCAAAACCTGGACGTTTTTACACGAAATCTGTGCTAGCATTAAAGAATGTACTCAAATCAAAACCTGCAAGTTATGAACAGAGATCCTCCAACACAATACATATCACATATGATAAACTGTCTGATTATCATTAACACAAACCCATCGGAAACATTGAAAAAGATAATCAATCATCAAACTAAAATCAATTGAACAAACCCATTCAATTTTGAAATTTTTACTGTATTTACGAAACACAGTCAAATCAAAACCTGCAACTTATAACAGGACAGAGATGCCTGATATTATCATATCTCATAGACATCATCGATCCTCATCCAAATATCAATTCACACATGCAACCCATCAGAAACATCGAAAAAGATAATCAGATCATGAAGCTAAATTTAGTTAAAACTTTATCAAGTTCAAAATTTATACCATCATTTATAAGACATAGTAACTAAAATCAAAACCTGCAACTTATAACCGGACAGAGATCACCGATAACGTATCATATCTCATAAACAACATCCCAATCCAATTATCTATTCACATTCACATACAAACTCATCAGAAACATCGAAAAAGATAACCATCAGGTTAAAATCAACTAAAACTCGATCATCAGAAGTATCTTTTATAAAACATACTCAGATCAAAACCTGCAACTTATCAGAGATCATTGATACTATATCACAACATCCCAATCCAAAATATCCATTCACGGTATCACACAAACTCATCATCAGAAACATCGAAAAAGATAAATATAAGGTTAAAATCAACTAAAACTCAATCAACTTCAAAATTTATACTACCATTTTTATAAAAACATACTCAAATCAAAACCTGCAACTTATAATAGGACAGAAATCTCCGATACGATCATATCCCATAAACAAAATCTCCCTCTAAATATCAATTCACACAAAAACCCCATCAAAAAACATGGAAAAGTGCAAACACACCCATCAATTTCCTAAACAAAAAAAATATATCAATAACAATGAATAAAATGAGATTTTTTCCACAAAAAAAAAAATAAAATAAAATAAAATGAGATTTTAATGTAGATTTTAATGATAGAATCAACCCTAAATAATGACTACATTTTCATTAATACATTATACACCCCCTTCCCTCTTTTTTCATGCTTTGTGGGTTGTGGGCCCAAATTCTTATTATTATAATTATTATAAATATTATCAATATTAATATTATTTATTTATATATTTATTTAATTATTTTATAACTTATATACTACTACTAAAATAATAATCTCATAATCCATACTATTTAAATTGCACAAAAAAACATATTCATTCCTCTAGTGACTCCTCCACATTAAACTCCCCTTGTAGAAAAAAAAAAAATCATAGAAAAGAGAGTTTTATTCCCATTTTATTTATTTCATACATTATATTCATATAAAATCTCCATTTTCAAAGATAATTAAAGCATAATCAAGGGGTTTAAAAGGGGGATTAATTTTAATATAATTTAATTTAATTTAATTAGTGAAATGGGTAGAGCTCCATGTTGTGAAAAAATGGGATTGAAAAAAGGTCCATGGACTCCTGAAGAAGATCATATTCTCATCAATTATATTCAACAAAATGGTCATAATAATTGGCGTGCTCTTCCTAAACAAGCAGGTAAATTTAATTTAATTTAATTAATTTAAATTAAGTTTATTAATTTAATTAAATTTTGATAAATTTAATTATTTTATTTTAATTTATTTGATTTTTTGGGTTTTTTTGGGTCGTAAAATGAGAACTCGACCGAGTTTTTTTGTCGGTCGAGGTTCTACATTTGAAATAAAAAAAAATTCTGGATCCGCCACTGATTTAGATGAAATTTTTATGTGCATGTTTATTGGGGGAATTTATAAAATTAATTTAGTTATAACATTTTATTTTTTGATTTTATTTTTTTAATATTTTTTTTGGGGTTTAATTAGTGAGTCATCTAAATAAAAGAAAAAATTCTGAATTCGCCCGTTGTTGAAAATTTTGTTTGTTTTTATTATAGATGATATTTTGGATGTGAGATTTGTGTGCATGTTTTTTTTTTTTTTTGGAAGTTAATAAAATTAATTTTATTTTTTTCTAATAGTTTTTTTTTTATATATTATTATTTTTTTGGTTTAGCTAGTGTATTCTTAATTGAAATAAAGAAAAAACTCTGAATTCGCCCCTGAAAATTTGGGTTGGTTTTATTAGATGAAATTATTATGTGCATGGGATTTTTATTTAGTTTTCAAGGAAGAAATTCATTCATTTGCTAATTATAATATCATAATTATAATTAATTATTAATTAATTTAGCCAACATTTTAATCTTTTTTCCAATATTTTTTTTGGGTTTAGTTAATGAATCATCGAAATAAAGAAAAAACTCTGAATCCGCCCCTAACAAAATAGTGTTGTTTCTATTAGATGAAATTAATATTATAGCACATATATGATATATGTGCATGGAATTTCATTCATTTATTAATAATTTATTTATTAATTAATTAAATTAATTAACATTTAGGTTGTTATTTTTTTTAATTTAATTAAATTATGTATTTTATTTATTTATTTATTTATTTATTAATATTTGGTTGTAAATTTTGTGGTAAATAATTAAATGTTATGGTAAAAATGTTAGGATTATTGAGGTGTGGTAAAAGTTGTAGACTTCGTTGGACAAATTACTTGAGACCGGATATCAAGAGAGGTAACTTTACTCAAGAGGAAGAAGAAAGTATCATCAAGTTGCATGAAATGCTTGGAAATAGGTATGTATCGTTTCACGGTGTAAAATCGTCTTTCAGTCAAATTTTTATTTATATATAAAACCGATATTAAATTAACACAAATTATAGAATAAAACGGTTTTTTAATCGACTTTTACGATAATTAAATTAATTATAATTTTATGGTTTTAATATGTATCGTTTTACAGTGTGAAATCGTCTTTCAGTTACATCTTTTATCTATATAAAACGATACAAATTATAGAATAAAACGGTTATATACAGAATATAAAACGGTTTTTTAATCGACTTTTACAATAATTAAATTAATTGTAATTTTGTGGTTTTAATCAATTTGTTTACCTAGAAAATTGATGCATTGTTTTGTTTTTTTTGTTTACATTGTTGTTGTAAATTGTGATGAATTTTTATGTTGACTAGCACAAAATACAATGAACTTGTTTTTATTATTATTTATTTTATTTTAATTTTTATAAATGGAGCAATTTTATTGTTGAATCAAAACGTAATTTATAAAAAATCGAGATATTTTCTTATATAAATGGGGCATTTATTTTATTTATTTTTCTATTTTTATAATTATGAAACGGGTTTTCTAATGCAATTTAGAAAAAAATGGTGGACAGCCGAGATATTTTCTTATATAAATGGGGCATGTTTTTTTTTTAAAATAATTAACGAAAGGGTTTTTCTTAACGTGTATCCAATGGACACATGTTAATAAACTATTTACAGCAATAATCACATTGATAATATCACGCGAATTTGATAAATATATAATGAAATATCTTTCCTTTTTTTTACGGTTTCCGGAGATCCTGGATCCGATGTCAACATCGAAAATTGTACAATGTATTAGGATGAACAATTATGGTAGCAAATAACTAAATAAAATCAAATTTGGTATCACATTTTCTTGATATTTTTTTGGTTAAAAATCAAGACTAATTAATTAATTAATTATTTAACATGGAAAAATATCTTAATATTTTCTACTAATTATGGTTAATTAATTAATTACCAATTTATAGCTCTAATTAATTAGTCAACATTGGTTTGCTCATTTTATTTTAGTCAAAGCATAAAAATCTCAACTTTTTTTTTTTTTTTTCAAATTGATAACAAATTTAGACTATTCTTAAGTCATAAAATTCGTTACAAAAGTGCTTGACTAGTAACATTTCCAAGATATTAATTAATTAATTAATTTTCATTAATTATATTTGCATGCCATAATTCATACATTTGCATCATTAATTAATGTACATTAAAATGTTTTTAAAAAACCGTAATTAATTAGTAGTTATCGACTTATCCTTCTGATACGATTTCACGTCGTGAAACGATCCTCTGTATAAAATGATCACTAATTAATAGTACTAAAAGGAATTGTACAGTTTCACGTCGCAGACCGTCTTACACTGAGTATAATTTAATGTCATTTATTTGCATTTGCGGAAAAAGAAAAAACCGAAATATTAATAATTCAAATAATAGTTTTTAAACCTAAATAATTTAATTTATTGTTTTATAACGAGTTTCTCCTAATTTAGGTTCGCTTTATAATATAACATCAACGTTATAAGAGAGTTTTTTAGATACAAATTATTTATTTAATTTGTTATTAGCATTACTCCATTATTTATTTAATTTTTTAATAAAAATATTTTGTCCGCTAATTCTCAAATAGACGGTTTCACAATAAATTTATTTAATTTCGTCGAATACACAAATTTACTACAGTATTAATATACGTGTGCTACAAAATAAAAAGATTCCTGAATTTTTCTGAATTTCTGACCCCCTTTATATATATATAATAATATATTCAATTTAATTGCAAATATTGCAAGTTGCATAATTTTACTATATACTCTTATTTAAAAAATCGAGTTTGATTCAGATCGTTTTACATAAGATTTACTCGTATTTATTCAATATATTCCGATTTGTCCTAAACTATCTTTCCAAAAAAAAAAAAAATTGGAAAAAAATCTTATTAGGTGGTCCGCAATAGCAGCAAAGTTACCAGGAAGAACAGACAACGAGATCAAGAACGTCTGGCACACTCACTTGAAGAAACGACTACCTCCTCGAACCGACAACAACAACAACAACCACCCCGACAACGGTGGCTCCGCCACCGCCACATTGACCACCGCCGCCTCGACGGCGGTGGTCAATGTGGCATCATCGGGACCGGTTTCTGGACCGGTTTCCAGAAAGCGGTCCCGAAAGGTGAGTGTGTCCAAAAGAGATGAGTTTCACGAAAAACGAGCATCAATTACAACAACAAATGCAACAACCCATGAGAAAAGCAAGGCACCAAGTGGCATTGATATTGGTCCTACAATCCAAGGGTACCCTACAAAACAAGGGCACCCAACTTCTACTTCAATTAAGATTGAACCATGTACTAGTGAAGTGTCAACTATAACTACTAGTACAAGTAATAGTGGAGGAGAAAATGACAAGACCACCAACACTACAACCCGGGTCGAACCCGGTCAACCCGGGTTCGACCACCCGGGTTGTGATGCTGGTGGTCAAGACTACTTATCCGATTTACCCGAGATTAACGACGATTTTTGGATGGAGGTGTTGTCGGTGGAGGACACGGCCATATCGACTGTCGACGAGCTAGTTGGGTGCAAGGACGAGGGAACAACGGGTCATAATAATGACACGGTTTTCAAGGAGACGAAGATCGAAACCGAGTATGATAATAATAATAATAATAATAATAATAATAATAATAATAATAATAATAATAATAATAATAATAATAATAATAAGGGTAATTGTGAGGATATGGATGTGTTTTGGCATAATCTTTTGATTGAAACACAAGATTTGTTGCCTGAAATAGCAGAAATGTTGTAAGGGTAGTGGTGGATAATGTGGGTTTTGTGATCTTTAATTATCTAATTAATTAATTAAATTAATTAGTGTTAATTAATTAATTAAGTTTTAGTAGTTAATTAGACTTTAATTAATTATTATTAATTAAGGAAAAAGTTGATATGATATCCATATATTTGTAGGATTTGTGTTGTAAAAAACCAAGTTTTTTTTTTTTTTTTTTTGGATGTCATGATTCATGAGAAACTAGACCATTTCATTACGTTTGTTTACTGGACACATGTTAGAAAAATCGTCTTTATATATATATTTTTTTGATATAAAAGTTGGTTTTAGTTAGAATTTTTATACAATTAGGAAACATAATTAATTTTAAGTATTTTTTTGTTATTATTATTATTATTATTATTATTTTTTTTTTTTTGGTAAAAGATTAATTCTTTATTCATTCATATTGGGAATAAAGATAACTTCGCTTTTTTTGTTATTAATTTTTTTTTGTTACTAATTGTTTGGGCCTAAAGTCTAGTTATTTCCGACTTATAAAAATTTATCGATTTGTCACTTCATCTGAATCTGTTCGATGTTTATAAAACGATAGTTTTACAAATTACCCAAAATCGACTATTAATTACTTGTAATTTTATCGCTCGAGAATTCTAGTTAAACTAGTGAAAATCTTCTTACGTGATAATCGAAGACATCTTAGCTCAGTGTAGTTAAAATTAGGTACCCTGAAAAATACGTCTCGGGTTTGATTCCTCCTCCTGCCTCTATATTATAATGCGACTAATTCCGTCTTTTTTTCATTCATAGAAAACTATAATACTCCCTCCGAGTTTCTAACATTGCCCCGTATTCTTTTTTGGGCTGAGTTTGATCTTTTACCCACTTTCCATTTTTGGCCATAAAGGTGTGGTTCACATTCAACCACCTATTTCTCTCTCTTCCTTCTTCTTTTTTAACCACTCATTTTCTCTTCCTTATTTTCCACCCAAAAAGAAACGGGGCAATCATAGGAACTCGGAGGGAGTATAAGATTGTTAGTTCCTAGTTGTCATCATTAATGAATGTTTTTTATTCATTAATCAAATATTTAAGTATTATTAGAGGGTGATTATGCTCATAAGATTCCTGATTAAAGCAGGATTTTATGGAGATTTTGTTTAGACAAGTATTTCGTCATCATATGGTTTTGATTAATTAATTAATTAATTAATTAATACAAAGTACGAGTAATTAATTAATTAATTAATTAATTAAATTAATTAATTAGTGAGTAAAACGTACTATCGACGGCGGCCGATTTGGAGGAACCCGCATAACACACCCTTTTCATGCTTTATAATCCTCTCTCATTTTTCACAAAAAATCGTCCGTAAATCTGTGACAGAAATATCCGTCATATGATTATAACTTACTATAACATGTCATGTACAGTCGGGTCATCATCGGGTCAGGTCTGATCCGATCATTATCGGGTCAGGGTCGGGTTCGACTCGGTCTGATGCAGGTCGTATTGGGTTTTGGGTCGGGTCAGGTCAAGTCACTATATTTTTGAATCGTGTCAGTTTTACTCGGGTTTAGGGCCGAGATGGGTCCCCTTGGCCCAAGCCGAGTCAAAATTTCACCGGTTTCAACTCACTTCAGTTCAGTATAATTTTTTTTTTTTTTTTTGGGTCAATTGAATAATTTAATTATATGCAATTAATTTGTTTTTTTTATACAAGTACTTTTTGCATGGATGGATAAAGGTATAAAGGATAGAACTATAAAAGTCAAATAAAGTTTGGTTGTGCTCCATGTTTAGGTAGTAGTGCATGAGTCCAATATGTCATCCCTATAATTAAAGTTCTGTTTTCGATGAATATATCCGTCATAAATTTTTGATAAATCGTATATTAGTATATTACTCACATGGGTTGATGATGACAAAACATTTATTAATCCCGAAACAATATGATATCGTCTTATCTAATCATATGGATGATACTTGGACCGATATAACATTGTGACGGATATATCCGTCACAACTCACAAGGGTGAATACCTTAAAGTTACCCTCGTGATGGAACTATTCTTCGTATTGTTTTAAGTTACAACGGGTCAAATAATAACCGTTTAGGTAAATAAAAGACAAAGTATCGGTAATTCCTATATATTTGCTTTTACTCCGTATCTTTTTTATCTGAATGAATATTATTTGATCGGTCATATTAATAACTACGTCACAAATAAAAATTTGTGAGTAAAAAACTAAAACGGGTAATTGACAAAAAATTACGAATAAAGTCACACGTTAGAAAAACCGGGAAAACTCCAAGAGTATAAGGATAGGTTTTACCCAAAGTTACAAAGTTTTTTACTTTTTTTACTGTAATACATAAACATACAAACATTCTTAAAATTTATAGTAAAAAAACACATGAAGGACTCGAAATCTAAAATTTTAATTCGACATCAATTTCTCGTAATAACGACATTAATAAGGAAATAATTCGAAAGATTTTATAGTAAATCGGAAATCTTCATTGAAGTATTTTACTATTTTTAGAACCGTAACAAAGGAGGATTCAGTAAAAAAATGAGATCTCACAGGAAATCCTTCATTGGATCGTCGTGATGAACCCTCTTCATTCGGTATGCTTCCATTTCTTCAGGCGTCACGCCATCATCGTATTTCACATTGAACTTCCTCTTCCTTTCGTCTGTCTCTTCTCTCTTCCTCTTATCCTCCTACGCAAAACAGATCAAGAGACGGTTGAGAAAATTATATGACGGGTTTTAAGACGATTGTAATGGTTTAGTTTAAAGAGAGGAATTTACAACAAAAAACAAAAAAAAAACAAAAACGAGTAGCATTTCGGATTTAAAGAAAATGATTTTGTAAATAAACAAAAAAAAATAAAAAAACGGGCAGCATTTCGGATTTAAAGAAAATGATTTTGTAAATAAACAAAAAAAAAATTAAAAAACGGGTAACATTTCGGATTTAAAGAAAATTATTTTGTAAAAAGCTCTTTATGTACAATATGGGTCGTGAATGTAACCATGGTTACCGAATTTACTATGAATTCACTCTTACGTGTTTTTGGTAAAAGAACACGAAAAAATTCGTTCGACTTAGATTCTTAATCAAATACTAGTAATATGGTTAAATATTGTGAATAGTAAAAAAAAATCGGATAATATGGTTAAATGGTTAACGGGTTGGTCTCCCATGAACGACGACTTTTTTTCTTAAATATGGCTAAATACTAGTAATATGGTTATTTTTTTCTTAATCAAATACTAGTAATATGGTTAAATATTGTAAATAGTAAAAATTCTTAAACCGGATAATATGGTTAAATGGTTAACGGGTTGGTCTCACATGAACGACGACTTTTTTTTCCTTAAATATGGTTAAATACTAGTAATATGGTTATTTTTTTCTTAATCAAATACTAGTAATATGGTTAAATATTCTTAATCAAATACTAGTAATATGGTTTAATATTGTAAATAGTGAAAATTCTTAAATCGGGTTATACGGTTAACGGGTTGGTCTCACATGAACGACTTTTTTTCTTTTTTCTTTTTGTGTAATCGTAATATGTAAGTACTCGAGAGGTCGTTTGTTACCTTCTTAAGAGCTTCGGCCAGTTTCTTGTCGTTGAGAACCAAATCATCGGGTACATCGGTTCCCCAAGTTGCAAGCCTTCTTTCTTCCGCAACTACCGGTTTATCTGTCGCCATTCACCAAAATACTCGTATTAGAAATTAATTAAATTATGTGACTTTGATTAACAAGGACGGAAAAAAAAAATTAATTTAATTTTTTTTGGATAAAAGCGAAAAATTAGAAACACACCTTCAGAGGCTTCTTTTCGAGCGATATTTGCCTTCATCAAATCAGCTGACGCTTCAGCAGCTTCGATACCAGCAGCACCTGTACAGTAACTGTTTCGAACGGTCTGCTTACAACATTTGTATCCCCATTGAAAGTCTTTCCACCACGACCCCCAAATACTTGTGTGATTATTTGCGTACACGTCTTCTTCGTATTTACTCTTCGGAAGTGCCATTTCCTAAAAATAACATAGAAAGTAGGTTACGATTTATCTCACAGTCAGAATTGGCAAACCACGACACATAATTAACGGGTTTGGGGTTTAATTAATTGGGTCGAGGTCTCAGAACACGAACCCGACACAAATGGTCTATTTATTTGATTAATGTTAAATTATTTAATTTCTTCATCGCATAAATATGCTTGCACTTTCCAAATATTGACATGACACGAACTTGACGGGAAATTGCTGGAGGCTTATTGACCCATTTGTGTAAGTGGGTCGACACGAACACGAGATTTTACTGATTCGGGTTTGGATTGAAGGGTTCGCGACCGTTTTCATGTGACACAAACCCAAATTCGACATGACCGGTTTGTTTCCCAAGTCTACCTCACAGTAAACCGACAAAAGGGGTGTGTGCAAAATCCGGTCCGGACCGGAAAAATGGACTGGGCCGAACCCGGAATAAAAAAATCCGGTCCGGTCTCAGGTCCATCATTTTGGGCAATTCCGGGTTCCGATCCGGTCCGGTTCTGACCCGGTTTTTTTCGGTTTGGACCGGAAAGACCGGAATTATATTTATTTTGATAAAAATTCCGGTCCAACTGGTCCGGAATTTCAAAAAAAATTGAAAATTTCGGTCCAACCGGTCCGGCCCGGATTTTTTGAAGATTCCAGTCCAGTCCAACCGGATCCGGTCCAGTCCTGGACCGGTGCACAGCCCTAGACAGAACATGTCTAAACAAAAATGGAACATGAAAGCAAATAGAGAGTATTTGACGGATATTCTACCTGGCCCTTGATAATACGTCCAGCACGATCGTATTCAACTTGATCCTCACTTTGACCAAGTAGAAGTTCCCGAGGAATCTCCTCCTCCGTTGCAGCATTACCATACTTCTCCTCTATAGTCTCCTTAACACGGGACTTCAACGCCTCTTTAGCAACCTTGAAGTTCTTGTAACATAACTCAGCTTGAGACGGAGCTGCTTGCATGTGAACATCTTGGCCCTTGTCGAATGCCTCCCATGCGTGTAAGTTCAATTGCTTGAACTCTAACGCTTGACCACTGAGCCTGTTTTGATTATCACCCTAAATAGAGAAAAAAAAAACGTCAACAAACAGACGTGAAGCGAATTTAATCATGCAAACTACCAATCCACTTTTTGAAGTCAAATTTACAAAATATTTTCCGATTATATTTAGTGAAATTATACGTAAAATTTGAATATAAAACTAACATATTTACATTCCTAGGTTTCGGAAAACTATAGTTTCAACACAAAAAAATTACTCCCTCCATACCAGTAACTTCTTCCGAGTTTCCTAATAAGGAAATACCACTAACTTCTTCTGATTTCACTTCTTTCTTTTTTTGGCAAATTTTTAAACTAAAAATAACCCAATTACTTGACTAATAATTCCAAACTACAAGAATTAACATAATTAAAATCAATATTAATCATATAACACATCTCAATTAATAACTGATTTACCATCTTAACCCATTAATTACGGAGTAATTGTTTAATATTTTATTATTTGTTTTAATGAAATGGGAAGATCAATGTGGTACGGAGGGAGTAATGTATAAAGAGAGAAAAACACCGTCAAAGTGTCGTCGAGTAGATTGTAAAAAAGTCAAATAGGTAGTTTGGGATGTAATGAGAGGGGGAGTGCTGAATTCAGTGTACGTACTGCGTAAAACTTCTCATTGGGATCAGCATCTGGAAGAGGATCTTCACGCATAGACCGTGTTTTAGGGTCATAGTAAGCAGAATTGACGTCTAGATTCAAAAGATACTTCGCTGTATCTTCCCGAATACGCAAGTTCCTGCAAGTTTTTGAACATACACCATCAGCAAACTACAACAAACGACCAAAACAGGCTATAATGACACTTTAAAGCAAAAGTATACCTAACGGTTCCAGTACTTCCTCCACCAGTAGTACGAACACGTTTCTCAACTTTTGCAAAATCCATCTGTTTGCTCTCATCGACCTTTGCCTCATCAACTTTCAAGTCATCGTCGTCGTCGTCTTCGTCGACAGTAGCCAAGGCCTCGATTTCCTCAACTGTCTTGTTTTTTTCTTCGAGCTTTTTCAATTGCTGTTCCTTGAGGTACTTTCTCCTTGCTTCCTCCTTAGCCTCATGCCGATGAACAACATATGCATAACTTGAAGGATCAAAACCATTCCATCTGTCACGCTTTCCGTCAAAATTTAGTTCGAACTCCTCTATTATTTCATCAGCAGCAATGTGTTTCCCTGTGAATTTTGCTCCGAGTTTTCGAGGTCTATCCATGCACGCTTTTATATCATGAGTCATGGCACCACAACTGTAGAAATGCAGACGCATTATATAAATAAGATGCATGAAAAAAAATACTCCGTACTAAAATCATTACTGTGCTAAAAGGCAACGGAACAAAACAAACATAAGTAAACACGCGAAACTAGTGCTAAGAAGCACCCACTTACTTAGTACAGGCACCTTTCCGATACTTGGTCGCCTGAAAACCCTTTTCACCTCTATTATACCACGATTTGGTATAATTAGGATCAGATTTCCATTTCCTTTGATGCTTCAAACTCTGAAATTAACACCAGGAAAAAAAACTCGTTAGTTCTCAGCATATATATGACATAAATACATAATCTCAAGTCAAAGATAAGAACGAAGGACAACGACAATTGGGTGATAACTTACGGGTTTATCTGAGTTAAGGTACCATGGAGCAGAAGACATATACTGTGGAATGTGAGGATTAATTTCTTTTCCATCTTCATCGACCTCAGCTGGCGCAAGCCCAGCTTTACGAGCTTCCTCCAATTCCAGCTGCTTTCTATGGTCTTCCCTCGACTTAAATGCCACTGAAATAAATAGATTTTCCAAAGGGTAAGTCAGATTGTAAGTAGCGTGGTTTACTTTCACACACAGCATATACGACATTTACACAAAACAGAATCAGACACGATTTCTTCTATAGAATACTACGGGATAAAAAGGAGGGAAAGGGAATCAAATCAAGGGTTACATCTATTGAAACAAAACTGGAAAATTCAATCTACCAACAAAATATATCGACAATTTAGATATCAAAATCAAAATCTATAACAAAAGTGCACTATCTCAAACCCTAAGTTCGCCCGATTTACAAATTAGTTCGTTCGCGATCACCAACGAACTGAATTTTGAAATAGAAATTGCTCAATCAAACAACAAAAATCAATCCCGAACAAATACTATTACCTGATGAGCCCATGAAGTAATTCCCCAAAGTAAATCAGATCGTCAGAACTAAGTTTCACTTTTACAGTGACGAAAAATTCGCTGCGTTTCGATCACAATTGAACCGATAATTCCAGCTAAGTTCATCAAACCCTATCTTAAATGACAATATCAAATCTAACCCAAACCTTCCCAAACGAAAATTTTAAGTATCAACAAGAATTCAACGAAAATCAAATCAAAGCTCACATCTATTGAAGTAAAACCGGAAAATTCAATCTAACCGCAAAATTCATCGACAATAATAGATATCGAAATCTATAACAAAAGTGTACTATCTCAAACCCTAATTTCGCAATTGAATCAAAACAGGAAGAGATGAATTGAAGACTTACTTGATGCTGTAGCCATGTTTGGAGAAAATTAGGGTTTCAAGCGAATGAATTGGGGATTTTTTTTAAAGGTAATCGATGAGAGAGAGACACGAGAGATAAGAGAGAGGAAAGGAGTTACAACAAAATAAAATGAAAAACGGAATTACTTTTTCATATTTATATACTCAAAAATTAACAGTAATTATTGTGTACAACCGTTGTATCATGCGACAGTAGTAAAAGTTTGCAAGTTATGATAAAAAGTGACCATTTTAGGTTAGTTAGTTACCACTTTCAGATAAATAGTTACCACTTTTTCATATTAAAACGTGGTCACTATTTAACTTAAAGTGGTCACTATTTAACGTAAAGTGGTAACTTTTTACCATAAATTAGGTCTGTCGTACGGTACAACGGTTGTATGGTATAATTTGTGAAAATTTAATGAGTAATGAAAACTTTCCTTAAATGGAAAGATGAGAGAAAATCAACCCAGTCCAATAAGGAAAGAAGAAAGAAAATAGATAATCGGAGAGAGTATGAGTTTTTGTGTTTTTCTCATTATTCTAAATTCTTAATTCTAAAACAATTTTGATTTTTTTTTAAAATCTCATTAATCCTAAAAATTGATAAATATGATTAGAACTCGATAATCAATGTATTATATAGTAGTAGATTGATTATTTACTAAATGAATTAATAATTATGAAGTAAATAAAACAAAAAAAAAACTGAAAACATTCAAAAAAAAAAATTGATAAAATAATATTCTCTTCGTTTCATTTGATTTTTTGCATTTACTTTTTGGACATTATTCTGAAATCGTCAATGTAACTTCTAATATATATAAGATAAAATATAGTCATGGAAGATCTGGTTTAAAATGTCTAATCGAGTATGTTATAAATATCGAATTTTTATAATTTTTAGAACTACGTAACTAAAGATATAGACAACAGAAAACGTGCATTGACAAGTTTGGAAAATTAAATGCAAAGAATCAAATGAAACGGAGAAAGTATTAATAATCTAAATACAAACCAAATTAACTTAAGAGGAATGAGGAGAAAAAACTACTACGGTGGTTAGGGGTGTTCACCGGTCCAAATCCGGATCGGACCAGACCGGACCGGCAACCCAAAAAATCCAAATCCGCGGACCGGACCGGTTAAAAAAAAACCCAGACCGAATCCTCTTAAGATCGGACCGGACCGGCAAAATACACTAAATTTGATTAATTTTTTTAAGTGTGGACCGGACCGGTAACCAAGTTTTTGGAGACCCGCAGACCGGACCGGTATGTAGTCGGTCCGAACCGGACCGGACCGTACGGTCCGGGTCGGTCAGGTTTGCTGGTCCGGGTCACTTTTTGAACACCCCTAACGGTGGTGGAGTGGTCGACACGGTGGAGAGAGGGTGGGGAAAGGGCAACACTGTGGAAGGGGAGGCGCGGAAGGAAGGGATGTGTGGTAGAAGGAGGGCGGTGCAGTGGAGACAAAACGAGAGGAAGGTTGTGGAGCTGGTTACACTAAGAGCGGAGCGCCCGACAAATTATGCATTTTTTTCAAAAAGAACAAAAGCATCTCAATACATTTTTTTTTTTGGTAAGACAGAGGGAGCTAGACCCTAAGCATTCTCAATCTTATAGCTGAAGTACGCAGCTGGTGGAATATATCTCGGCCAAAGGACCCCTGCAAGGTCTTGATTCACTAAACAAATCAGCCGGCGTGTCCTCAAAATTAAAGACTGCTAGCTGGACGTTTTGCTTAACTCCAAGATTGGCAAGTCAAGCAATCTACACCTCAATACAATGAAGAGTCTTCGCTAATGCTTGTACTCTATTGTTATGGGACCGAGAGATAACCTAATAATACAACATAGAAGGAAAATCTCCTAGCAGGGGCTCATATAAGAGGAACTGAACATTGTTTGATGACAGTAGCATGATAGTGAAGTACAGTTGAATAAATAGACACGAGTGCAACACCTCATCCATCTACGTCTGGTATAGATAAGTGTAACACCCTGTCCATCGCTTGACGATTGTGTGTCACATTTGGCGCTCAACAGGATGTGTATTGGCCCCACATACCAACACATGCTCTTTCTGACGCATTTGAAACACTCATATCCAAGTTAGGAAAGAAGCATGCAATTTGTTGATACGAGTAGTACTATGAATTCTTTTAAACACTCATCCGAACACCTTAAACCATATCCAATATACCCTTTTAACTCGAGGTATTACAAGAAGCAACATGATAAAAGATTAAAGGAGGGATACCGAAATAATCAAATCATTTAATGCAAACAGTTATTAATTAATTACAAAGGTATTACACTCCAGTTCAAAAAATCGAACACAAAACCCTATTATCCAAAACACACTCATCTTAATTAACCACCAGACCACAAACTTTACGGTAACACTATAAGCGCTAATTCTGGTCACATGTAGACATATAAACAGGCAAAGTAATTTTACTTTTATGCCTAATACAAACCGGCAAACAATTACAGTATCAATTACAAAACTGTGGGTATATATTACACTCCAATTCAGAAATTCGAACCCAAAACCCTATTATCAAAAACACACTCATCTTAATTAACCACCAGACTACAACCTTTTACAGTAAAATCGTCAGCGCTAATTTTGGTCACATGTAGACATATAAACAGGCAAAGTAATTTTACTTTTATGCCTAATAAAAACTTTTTTCTTAAGATAAGTAGTATTTTTAATACTAATTAATATTTTTCCTGGCTCATGTATATAAAAAGAATTTCTAACACTTTCTTCAATCTTTTTCTCTTTGTGAAGTAAAATCTTGTATGAACCTTCATCATCAGGAATGAATTCATCCTTGTATGTAACATCCCATCCTACTATCATTACTTCCCATGTTATGGTCACCTTTGCCTACAACAAATATTCATCAAATAAATAAAAATATAATTACTCGGAATATCACATTTTGTTGAATTAAAAAAAATATTAAAATGGGGTTTGAGAATTTGGAATTATTTTTATTTTCGTGAATCTAATTATAAATATTTAATTGCTTGTGTTTCATTTCATTTTAAATTCCGAAATGTTATCCAGAGTAGGAATTGGACATGGATCGAGGTCACGAAAATAATTTTTAAAAAAAAATTATTACGAAAATGTATACTGCTCTCTCTGTTTCATTGATATCTTCCACATTTTCCTTTTCAATCATTTCTTTGATTTCTTCCACTTTCTTTTTTTTTCTATCACACTTCTCTCTTATCTAGGTAGCCCACCTACTTAACTATCTCTACTTTTACTTATTTTATTATTTTTCTTAAAAAATGTGTCACTTTTAAGGTGGAAGAAATCATAGAAACAGAGGGAGTATCAGTTAAGAAAAATGTATTATGATTGGATTTACGTGAAAAAAAATTACACATGGTTGGATTGTGACGAAAATGAACTGAAATTGGTAAGAAATTCATCTTAATTCTAATTTCAAATTTGAAAATTAACTATACCAAAAAAAAAACACGCAAAATAAAATAAAATTATTTGTACCTCTGATACCGGTAGTTGGAAGGTTGATACCGCGCCACCTCGAATACCAAACTCTAAGACAACATCTTCGGAGGTAAACACTTGATCATTTTCCCTTCTAAGACCTCCGTATTGTACCGGGAGATTTTCTGGAGGTATGTACCTATACAGGGTTGCCAAATAAAGTTGAGACATCGAGTTCCAAAAATCATATTCAAATCTTAATTAGTAGGGAAATTATTTTTTGTGGTTGAACTTACATTCAGCTAGCAAATAAAAACAAATTAATTATGATTCTGAAAACATTTTGAATTTGCTATTAAACGATTTTGTACCTATGCTGATGTTTTTATATTGTAAACTTGCGGAAGTCAGGGTTCTTTGACGTCGTTGAAGTGAATAGATATTTCTGAACTAATTCAGGTAAATATAATTGTAAATTATTATTTTTTTTTTTTTATAAAGTAGAGTCGGATATATATCAATTATGACCACTAAATTGTAAAATTATGCAAGAATTTTATACAAAAGTATTACTCCTCGTCTGTTTAATCATTTGCTTACATTTAATTTAAAAAAAATTGTAAAATATACAGAATAAAAAATAAATAAATGAATGAAACAGAAAAAATATTATGACAAATTAAATTCAATGAAAAAAAAAATATGTAAAACTTACTTTAATAATGTTTCTGTAAGTTTATGAGGCCTTGAAAATATGAACTTTTTTCGAGTTCCTTGTGAACAATATTGTGTGATTAGCCCATTGTACCAATAATACCAAAAAGGAGCATTTATCACAATCTACAATGCCAAATCAAATAAATAAATTACTAATAAATAATAATAATAATAATAATAATAATAATAATAATAATAATAATAATAATAATAATAATAATACTCGTCTTAGTTTTTCTATTGCTAAGGGAGTCGGTGCCCAGATAGTATCTCGGTTACCCACTAACTTCTTGTAATTTGTTTCGTTATTAATGCAAGCTTCATTTATAATAATAATAATAATAATAATAATAATAATAATGCAAGCTCCATAATAATAATAATAATAAAAATAAAAATAAATAAATAATAATAATAATAATAATAAATAATAATTTTGTTGATTTTTTTAAAAGAATATGTTGATTTTTCGTATTATAAAAAAATGACACAAAAACTCTTTCATCCATGAGCAGAATTATGTTTTTTTTTTTCTCTTTAAACGATAAAAACTTAGATGTTTACCTACGATATTAAAACTTACATGTTTATATATAAGCTCGGGATAATATTGTTGAAAAATTGAGACTACATCTTTACTAATTGGACCAAGTTCACTAGTAGGTCTAGGAGCATTCTTCATATCACTAATCAACACAAATGAATCCACCCCACCAATTTTGAAACTTAATTTCTTTATACTTTTCTCCATGAATTGAATCCTCCATCTTAAAAATTCCTTCCTACTTTTCTCGGTCCCGAACGTCTTCTTATAGAACACTTTATTCGTGAACGCACCGTACAGATTGAAGCATAATGGATGTCCATCCCTGTCTGAACTTTGTAGGTAGATTACCTGTTAGCATATCATTAACATGACATAAATCTCATAAATCTTTGAACAACATTAGATTAGAGCTGGCAAATCGGACGTGCCGGGCCGTGCTTCGTGTCGGCCCAGTCGTGCTTTGTGCCCGTGCAGCCCGGCTCCGTCGTGCCGGGCCGGGCCGGGCATGACTCCGAGAACATGCGTCGAGGCACGGTTCTTAGCCCGGGTTCGGTCGTGCCCGACCAGATTTTCAGGATTTTTCATTTTTTTTTTAGGATTTCGAGTTGTGCCGGCCGTGCTTAGGCAAGGCTTTTCTTCAAATTGGCGCCGCGGCCCGACTTAGGACCGGTCGTGCTCGTGCTCGTGCTCGTGCTCGTGCTTTTCGTCAAGTCATCACCGTGTCGGGCCGGGTCGTGCTTATTTTTGTGTCAGACCAGACCACCGAGATGACCCCGACCCGGTTTGTCAACTCTATATTAGATCTCTACAAGACAACTTCATAAATAATAGGATATTCTTACGTTACCTTGTTAAGTTCATCATTGTCTCCTAAATCTTCTTCGATAATACGATCAATCCCCTGTTTCGCCCTCCAGATCAGTGTTTGTCTGAGTGATTCTAAAGCATCGATAACCTTATAATGTTGAGATTTTAGGTATTTTAATAGAATTATATCGGTTCCTTCATGTTCTTTACTAGGTAACAAGGGAACTCCCCATAGGGAAATGTCCCTTAAATTTTGGGACATACCCTCTTTTTCTTCTTTGGTGAATAATGTATCATGATTAATGAGATCTTCCAATTTTAACCTTAATTCAAATAATGCTTTTCTTGATTTTCCTCTTCTCCACCTTCTAAATACCTTTTTCTTCTTTTTCGGCTTCTGGGTTCGTTCCTTCGTTGGATTTATATCGGTTACGTTCGTGTCAAATTCGTTTATTTCACCTGCGAATTCATCATCCAAATCTGTGTTATTGTCGTCGTCATCACCACAACTAGAGCTTGTCTCTTCATCCTCGGTCAAATCTTTCAGAAAATCATCGTCGGTATCACCTGTATGCTCTTCTTCGCATGGAGACACGATTTCTGAATTATCCATCATAGGTGAAAACTTAGATCAGAATAGATTATAATAAATGTTACCTTTTCTTATATTTTCTTTGATTAATTTTTGAGATTTCTAAAATCCCAAATTAATAGGGATGAAAATATATATAGATAAAAAACATGTTTTTAAGAACTTTGTTGCAAGGATGTCTCATATCTCTTTAATTATTACAACAATAATAAGAGTTTAACTATATTAAGAAAATAAAATAAATTTTTACAATAAAAAAAATGGAGGCTCATTATTCATACACTACACTAGACTCAAATAAATAGTAAGGGACGTGTTAAAAATTATATACGGAAAAAAACTACGCTCTGCACGCAATTTTCTTGTTTACCATTATCATTTCTCTCATTCCTCTATTCGATTTGAGAGACAAGACGTCAGATCATTCTCCCAATAACTGATCGGCTGACGCATACACCACAAGAAGTCAGATCATTTGGCATTGCAACCATTAGACCATGACACATCGTTACATCCTACCACTGGTTGACTCCTTCTAGTTGAAATGATTCATGTCACCGACAAATGAACGATGATCTCAACCTCGTCACTCTGTTGTTTCCGACAGATTGAACTCATACTCGTCGTTGCTACCTCCGACGTCCATGTTTTCCTTTGTTTTCGCTCGCCACCATTGCTACTCCAGGCACGTTGTAGTTAACGCCTATCGCCGCATACGACATCCTCAACGACCACCATGCATACATTTAGGTTTAGAAAGATAGTACGTAGAAAACAAAAATTAGAGTTTTTAACCAGGGCGGACACAAAAAAAATTAATGAGAAAATGTGTAGAATGTACTAAATTTTGTGTGTGATTCAACCATTTCAAAGAATAATACTCGTACGAAGTATCAGCTTATAAATTTGCTCAAATTTCATAAACAATTTTTTTTGTCAAACAATTAATGATAATATTTTTTTTTACGTAATTTATAAAAAACTAGTATTAATATAATACTCCATATCGAATAAATAATTTCTACTCATATTTAATTTTTAAAATTTTTAAAAAACACCATATTAATACCAAATTTGATTAATTATTTTGTATTTAATTTCATAAATTCATAAAATATTAACAATACATACTAAAATTAATATAATTTGTAATTTTTTCAAAATAATTTCTATTTCATTTTTTAAGATTTATAAAATACCATATTAATACCGAATTTGATTAATTATTTTGTATATTTAATTTCTTAAATTCATAAAATATTAATAATATATACTAAAATTCATAAAATATAATTTGTAATTTTTTTGTACAAAGATTTTAGCAAAAGATATTTATTACATTGCAATTAAGGAAAAATATAAAGATAAATATTTAATATTGGTATAATTATCATGGTGTTGAGGTGTTCATAGACTAGCCGGCAAAAATATCCCCATTTTCGCACAATTCAATTAAATTAAAATTCAATTGCCGTACCTAAACCCTAATCCCCAAATTCACTTCTTCTTCTTCTTCGACGAATCAATCACTATTACATCTCTCTCCTTCGGTAATTTCATCTTCTCTGTCTTCAATTTCTGATTCGATTCTTCACTTCACTGTAAAACTAATTCAATTCTGCTGTTTTCAATTTTCATCGATTTTTTTTTTTTTGGGTTTTTTTGTTTTTTTTTTGTAGGGTTGAGGAGTCAATTGGGTGAAATAGTGGCTGGATTAAGTGAACTTTTAGTTTGGTTTAGGTAAGTTTCGTTAATGGCGGATTCTTACCTCGTTGTTTAACTACTTTAATTCTGCTATTTCATCGATTTTACTGGGTTTTTTGTAGGGTTGAGGAGTGAATTGGGTGAAATAGTGGCTGGATTAAGTGAATTTTAGTTGGGTTTATGTAAGTTTCGTTAATGGCGGATTCTTACCTCGTTGTTTAACTACTTTGATTATGCTACTTTAATCGATTTTTTTGGGATTTTTTTGTAGGGTTGTGGAGTGAATTGGGTGAAATAGTGGCTGAAGTAATTGAATTTGAGTTGGGTTTATGTAAGTTTCGTTAATGGCGGATTCTTACCTCGTTGTTTAATACTTTAATTCTGCTATTTCATCGATTTTTCTGGGTTTTTTGTAGGGTTGAGGAGTGAATTGGGTGAAATAGTGGCTGAGTTAATTGAATTTTAGTTGGGTTTAGGTAAGTTTCGTTAATGGCGGGGTTAGCTTCTGCTTCGGCGGTGCTCGGTGGCGTTTCGAAACTGAATTTGAATGATAAGAAGCTTAGTAATCGAAACGGTGGTGGTAATGGTGGGAGGTTGTGTTCTTCGTCCCGGAAATTCCCTATTTATCCCAGATTGTCGATTTGCCGCCCTTCTGCTGGTTTCTCTAAGTGCAGGTATAAAACCGTCTCACTCGATAATTGCTCCTGTATGTATGCTTGTAGCTGTGTTCTTGATTAACTTACCCTTTTAGGTTATGTTTTGTTTTAATCATTATACCTGTTTGTATTGGCAATTGATGATATAACAATGGATAATGCCATTATTGGTAGAGACGAGAATTATCGAGTTCTTAAGGAAGTGAACCAAGTTACAAAAGATAACTTGGGAGGTGGGTCGGAGCTTAGGGAGTGATCGAGTGTTCTTGGTTGCCAGTAGCTTAGTTCGGCTTTTGGTCGTGATATGGCAGTTGTAAATTTTGGAGATAAACTTCAATGGAAGGCAATTGGGTGATCGAATTTGATTAAGGGCATCATACCTGTAATAGGATGGTTTGGAAAATTCCCGCATGTCGCTTAGCAAAAATACAGATGACATATACACTGTTAGAGCGAATCACGAATTCTAGCAGTCATGACTGGATGAACAAAAAATTGTACTTACATTAAGGGAATTCACGTCTACGTCAACAAAAAAGGGTAAATATGTTTAGTAGAAAAGTGTCTAATGTAACGAGGTGTGTATTTTGAAGTTTTTTTTTTCACCACGGATAGAGTAAGGGAGCAAGGGACGTGCTAAATCATACACGAAAAATAATTTGTTGCTTTTCCTTTGGCTCTTTCAGTATTGTCATTGCTTCTGTATCTAGATATATAATTCAGTAGATAACTGTGTACGTAACATTTGGATAAAAGGTGGTCGCATGATGGCCTAAACAGCACGTCTACTGCACTTCGTATGAGAAATAACCTGTGGAAGCAGAACAGTGTCATTTTTCCAGAGGGGCGGCCCCTGGTAACTCCTTCAGAAGGTAGAATGCACAGGTGCTGCAACCACATCAGTCGTAGGAAAGGGTTGTATACTAAGTGTTTAAGTTCAAGATTTACTGCTGACAGATCGACATTTCCATTGTCGAAGGTTTTGCCTGAGAGCATTTCTGTAAGTCCCTTTCAGTTACTTTCTGTCTCCCCGTGTCTCTCGTGTGAACTAAGTTCACGTGTTCTGTGTTCTTTAGGTGAGGAAACATCATGCTCAATGCTCTGCTGTTGGTCCAGACGAACCACATGCGGTTAGTACAAGTTGGCCAGAAGAAACATTGGAGAAATCTGGATTGGACTTTCTGGAGAATGAAGTAAGAGGAGAGATAGACGTAGATGAGTTTTTGAACGTTGAACTTCCATCTCACCCCAAGCTATACCGAGGACAACTAAAAAATGGACTGCGCTACATTATTTTGCCCAATAAAGTTCCACCAAACAGGTATTTTCATCCACACCTTGGTGTCCCCTTTTCAAAATTATAATCGACGGTCTTCATCTTGGTCTATTTTCTAAATGCTTTATTATCATAACGTAGCAATTAATTGGAATTCTGAGGACATATTACTAGTCAGGATTACGCTTTCATTTATTTTACTTCCCGTTGTATTGCCAATTGCCATACATTTTCACAAGTATTGTCTCTTGTCTAAGGTTTGAAGCTCATATGGAAGTTCATGTTGGGTCTATCGACGAGGAAAATGATGAGCAGGGGATTGCACATATGATAGAGCACGTTGCATTTCTTGGAAGTAAGAAACGTGAGAAGTTGCTTGGGACAGGAGCGCGCTCCAATGCCTATACCGACTTTCACCACACTGTCTTTCATATTCATTCTCCAACTCATTCAAAGGTTTGTTGCTTTTCATCAAATCTCTGACTTAACACTTCAAACTTCAGTTGGTTTTTCGGGTTTTACACTGAGCACATCCGTATTCATAGTAACACTACCTGATGGTGATCTGCTTCCTTTTGTACATTAAAAATTAACAACTTATGTGTATTTGGCAGGACGCTGATGGCGATCTGCTTCCCTTTGTACTCGATGCTTTAAATGAGGTACCAATTGACATGATGGTGCAAGCACTTAAAAGACTAGGATTGTTCCTTTTCGAGGAGCCATCTTCAGAGATCATCTAATAACACTTATTGTTTTACCACGCAGATAGCTTTTCATCCTAAATTTCTTTCATCAAGAGTTGAGAAGGAAAGACGAGCCATATTATCAGAACTTCAGATGATGAATACTATAGAATATCGCGTTGACTGCCAGGTGGGCGAGGACTGTCCACTTTCCCAGAAAAAAACATTTATCAGAATATCGTGTTACCAATTCTATAACTCTTGTTTGTCATGTTATTTTTATGCAGCTTTTGCAGCATTTACATTCAGAAAACAAGCTGAGTGAAAGGTTTCCAATAGGATTAGAGGAGCAGATTAAGAAGTGGGATGCTGATAAAATTAGAAAATTCCACGAGCGGTGGTATTTTCCCGCGAATGCTACCTTGTACATTGTTGGGGATATAGATAATATCTCAAAGACAATTTATCAAATCGAGGTGAGTGACTTTTGTGTGAGTTGGTTTACCTTCTTAGGTATGGTGAGAGATCACTTTTTTATTTATGGTGTTTCTACCACCTAGCTGCTGGTCTCATTTTACTTTCTGTTTGTACTGTAGACTGTGTTCGGCCAGACGGGTTTGGAGAACGAAAAAGAGGCTGCCCCTCCTTCAACACCTAATGCTTTTGGTGCCATGGCTAGTTTCCTTGTGCCGAAATTGTCAGCCGGGCTAGGAGGAACTGCCCACGAGAAGACCCAAGCTTCTGATCGGTCCAAGATTGTAAAAAAGGAACGACATGCAATAAGGCCACCAGTTGAGCATAATTGGTCTCTACCTGGGAAGGGTAGTGTCCCGAACCCTCCCCAGATTTTTCAGCATGAGTTGCTTCAGAACTTCTCTTTTAATATGTTCTGCAAGGTAAAGAGACATTGCATGTTCTAATCGGTGTCAGATATGTGTATCATGTTGTGGACTTTATTCAGATATGTGTGTTTCATTTGATTTTGCCTATGTTATCGTTCTTATGGTTGAAATTTGAAACAGGTGCCTGTGAGTAAGGTCAGGACATACGGTGATTTGCGAAGTGTACTTATGAAGAGGATTGTTCTCTCTGCCTTACATTTCAGGATTAACACTCGATACAAGGTCTTTTATCAGAATTTCATTTTTTCGTCATTGTTTAATGGAACTTTTATGAATTCCGATTTTGTTATAGTAATTTTTAATACTCCGTACTTCGTATGTTAAAAATGTGCAGAGTTCAAACCCTCCTTTCACTGCAATTGAGTTGGACCACAGTGATTCTGGAAGAGAAGGTTGCACTGTCACCACACTTACTGTTACTGCTGAACCTAAAAATTGGCGAGATGCAATCAAAGTTGCAGTTCAAGAGGTTTGTACTCGATTATGTTCGTTCACTTGCATCACCATATCTGTTACCTTGGTGGAACAAACGACATTCTTCACAAGTTATAATTCTTTCGTCATGCAGGTCCGGAGGCTGAAAGAATTTGGTGTAACCAAAGGTGAATTAGCTCGTTACAGGGATGCCTTGTTGAAAGACAGCGAACATTTAGCTGCTATGATTGATAATGTACCGTCGGTGGACAATTTGGATTTTATCATGGAGAGTGATGCTTTGGGACATAAAGTGATGGACCAACTGCAGGGTCATGATTGTTTGGTGGCTGTTGCTGGAACTGTAACCCAAGAAGAGGTATATGCTATGTCGTTGAGAATACTAAACTGTGGCACAACCGTCTGTCATTAATATCGAATTTGATTAATTATTTTGTATTTAATTTCTTAAATTCATAAAATATCAATAATATATACTAAAATTAATATAATTTGTAATTTTTTGCAAAATAATTTCTATTTCATTTTTTAGATTTATAAAATACCATATTAATACCGAATTTGATTAATTATTTTGTATATTTAATTTCTTAAATTCATAAAATATTAATAATATATACTAAAATTCATAAAATATAATTTGTAATTTTTGTACAAAGATTTTAGCACAAGATATTTATGATTTTTCGTATATTCACTGGTATGTACAATTCTTCAGAGTATAGTGGACTAACTTTCTGGTCTTGGGTTGAAGGTCAACTCCATTGGCGCAGAAGTGTTGGAGTTCATCTCTGATTTTGGCACATCAACTGCCCCTGCTCCCGCCGCAATTGTTGCATGTGTCCCTAAGAAAGTACATGATGATGGTTTTGGTGAAACTGAATTCAAAATATCGCCAAGTGAGATTTCAGAAGCCATAAGAGCAGGATTGGAGCAACCTATTGAGGCTGAACCAGAGGTACGATGCATGGACAATTTGGGTGTAGTGTTTTTTTTTCCCTTCAATTTCTTCTATATATCTAAAGTATCTGATATTTATTTTTTTGTATCTTTATTCTAGCTTGAGGTGCCGAAGGACCTTATAAATCCATCACAACTAGATGAATTAAGATTGCAACGGAATCCCTTATTCGTACCAGTGGTAGCAGAGCAAGGAACTAAATCTTTTGACAAAGAGACAGGGATTACCCAGCGTTGCCTTTCCAATGGTATTTCAGTAAATTACAAGGTATTGTTAGCCCTGTCTTGCCTTGTTACCGTGAGTTCATGATTGTACCCGAAGTTTCATTTGTTACGTTTGACATATCAACTCTAATTTCATTGTAGATCTCCAGACACGAAAATCAGAGTGGTGTCATGCGACTCATAGTTGGTGGTGGGCGAGCTGTGGAAAGCTCGGAAGAAAAAGGCTCTGTTGTCGTTGGAGTCCGAACTCTCAGTGAGGGTGGCCGTGTTGGAAACTTTTCACGAGAGCAGGTAAAACCGTAAAACACATCTATTATTTGTGGTTAAGTTGAATTCTTTATTCCGGGTTTGCCTTTTTTAATCATGTACTAATTACTTTAACCGTTTAACGTTATTCTTCTGGCAGGTCGAGCTTTTCTGTGTGAACCATCTGATAAATTGCTCTCTGGAATCCACAGAGGAGTTTATCTGTATGGAATTTCGTTTTACATTGAGAGAAAATGGAATGCGCGCTGCATTCCAGTTGTTGCACATGGTTCTTGAGGTACTTACCATATCTCATAGTCTTCTTATCCCTAAATTTATGGAAGATTCGTGTTATTTGAGCTTTCCGTAAAACTGTATTCTCTGTCTGCTATAAATTTTTTTTTTCTTTTAAATTTTTAAAAACTGTTTTTAACCTTACAGTCATGCATGTAAGAGATTATAATTTATTATTTCGAGTGCAATGCATTACATGCATGACTATGGGTTTTCCTTTGCGAGAGTTTATTTGATGGTGCATGAGATTTAGATTTAACGGTACCTTATTGTAGCCTGTTGTTTATTTTCAAAATCACGATGTTTCTCATTCTAAAATGTTTGAAATTTCAGCATAGTGTCTGGTTGGATGATGCATTCGATAGAGCGAGACAATTGTACCTGTCATACTATCGGTCAATTCCTAAAAGCTTAGAGCGATCTACAGCTCATAAGCTTATGGTTGCTATGTTAAACGGAGATGAACGGTTTGTCGAGCCCACACCCGAGTCACTACAGAAATTATCATTACAGTCTGTGAAAGAGGCGGTAATGAATCAGTTTGTGGGTGGTAACATGGAGGTACTCTCCTCGCCATGCATCTTTCATACGGAAATTGTCGTTTCTCTGAAGTTACAGAATCTTTTATTCGGAGTGTATGATTATAATTACTGTCTCTGAATGGTCAGGTGAGCATTGTCGGAGACTTCTCAGAGGAGGAGATAGAATCTTGTATTCTTGATTACCTCGGAACAGTTAGCACGTCACGTGATTTCGAGAAGGAACTTACTGTTGACCCAATTATTTTCCGCCCACCATCTGAAATGCAATTCCAGCAGGTAAAATAAAGTCATGCGTGCTGGCGTTGTAAAAAAAAATAGTCGTCTGCAAATGAGTACTGAAGTCACGTGGGTTTTATCAAAATTTTACAGGTCTTTCTAAAAGACACGGACGAAAGAGCTTGTGCCTATATTGCTGGCCCCGCACCAAACAGATGGGGCCTGACTGTGGACGGGGTGGATCTTTTTCAATCTAGTAAGTTCTCGTCATTTGAACCCGATGATTTTTTTTAAAAATATTTTAATAATAATATTGTCACTAAATATTTGAACCCGATGATTTTTTTTTTTTAATTATTTTAAATGTTGTCACTATTTTTTTTTTCTAGATGAACGAATGAAATCTGAGGTATCATCACTGGAGAACTCGCCTCAAAGCAAAATTCGAGGCCATCCTCTCTTTTTTGGCATCACGATGGGGTTATTAGCCGAAGTTATCAATTCAAGGTGACTAAGCTGCTAACATTGTGTATGAAAATACATACTCGTACAATAGTTTCATCGTTACTTCCTCCTTTCAAGTCATATATTATTGTTATATATTAACATTATATAAATAAATAAAATATTTTGTTATAAATAAAATATAGATTTAATTTTATTTATAAATTTTTTATTTAGTGATTCTAATTCGATTTTATTACATAAATAATACTCCGTAAATCTTCTAATTTTATTAATATATAATTGTAATATTTGAATATATATATTTTTTTCAAGGCGGAGAGATGGCTCAGTGGATGAATTTATATACGTTTGTTCAAAACCGGGGTCTTAAGTGCTTGTTTTTCTTGCAGGCTTTTCACTACAGTTAGGGATTCCCTGGGCTTAACATATGACGTATCTTTCGAGTTAAACTTATTTGATCGGCTAAATTTTGGGTGGTATGTGATCTCAGTGACATCGACCCCAGGAAAGGTGCGCACTAAGTTTGTCGCTCGCATCCTAAATTCCAACTTTATTTTGTCACCGTGTTTTTTTGGTTTTTTGGGTCCGCACATCTAATCACCAGTGTGTACAGGTACACAAAGCGGTCGATGCTTGCAAGAATGTTCTCAGAGGCTTGCATAGCAACAAAATTGCTCCACGGGAGCTCGACAGGGTTAGTACAATCACAAATCTCGGAAAATTTATCAGTCACAAAGTATAGCACTCGTAGTTTGATTTTGTGCAATTTTCGATATTTTGGTCTACAGGCGAAGAGGACATTATTGATGAAACATGAAGCTGAGATAAAGGCGAATGCATACTGGCTCGGTTTGTTAGCTCATTTACAAGCGGATTCAGTTCCGAAGAAGGTAACATGCATACTGCCTTTTAAAGCTATTTATGTTTTATTTATTTATTTATTTATTACTCCCTCCATTTTTTAATGTTTGTTCCATTTTCTCAATATATGTAAGGAATATTTAATTAAAATCGGGCAAACATTAAAAAAAAAAAACCTTGGTTTTTTAATGTTCGCCCCCATTTTCTCAATATATGTGAGGAATATTTAATTAAAATCGTTTCTCAATATATGTGAGGAATATTTTATTAAATCGGGCAAACATTAAAAAAACGTAGGGCGTATTAATCTTGATTCCAAATAGTTATTTTTAGTCATTTTTTCGTTGTATACTCTTCTTTGGTTTCTTTTTATCGTCTTTATGATGCTCGTTTACAGCTTATATATTTAAGTTAAGTCGTTTCTTTCCAGGATTTATCGTGCATAAAAGACCTTATCTTCCTGTACGAATCTGCGACAATAGAGGATATGTATTTTGCATACGAACAGTTAAAGGTTGACGAAGGTTCTCTATTTTCTTGCATTGGGATTGCCGGTGCTCAGGCTGGAGACGACATTTCAGGTGTGATTTGATCTGAATTTATGCTCTGCTTAATGTTTCACAACCACCCGGTTTTTTTACCTTTAAATATATCTGCGTTGGATAGGACGACGTAGAGTAAGAGAATTCGTGTAGACTATTTATTTTATTTTATTTTTGTTCTTAATTTTTATTAGTATTATTTTTGTTTTATTTGTTCTTAATTTTTTATTTATTTATTTATTTATTTTATTTTATTTTATTTTGTTGACTAATTTTTATCTGCTTAATTTTTCTTAATTTTTTTTTTTAAAATTTTTTAATAATTTTTTTTTGTTGACTAATTTGTTCTTAATTTGTCTAATTTTTTTTGCTTATTTTTTTTTTTTTATAATTTATTATTGACTAATTTTTATTTTATTTATTATTCTTAATTTTACCTTACTACTACTACTACTATTATTATGCCTATTTATATGATTATTTTTTTGAAAACGACTTGATGATTTTGAATATATTTATTTGATTCACAGTTGATATTCCGATTGAGGTTGAAGAGTCGGTTGAAGCAATTCCGGGACTCCTACCCGGTGGCCGTGGCCTGTCTACAATGACTAGGCCAACTACATAAACAACGCAGCTGAAACAACGCTGCTGATTAGTTATTGACCATCCCGAGTTGAAATTCGAGCTCGACAAGTCGACATGAACCGAATATCTTGTGTTGTATGAAACGGTTCGAGGCCGAAGGAAAAATACTCTCTACTCTTACTATACACGGCGACTTATAGTTTTTAGCCTTTTAGGTATTTATTTTCCATTTCCAAAATGAGTATATAATATAGAATGTATATTTTCTTTTTCCTCTATATTATTGTACAACATAATAATTATTATTATTATTTCTCGAATAATTTTAAATAAATTTTATTCTTTTAACCGCGCAATCACAAACTCATAAAAAAAAATTAAACTTTCCGCTAGTTATCGAAATAAATTATTGCGAACCATTCATATTTCATAATCCGCTTTAATTGTAAAATGCAATTTTTCAACCAGTTTGCCCGTATAGAACAGAAAACGGTTTTATCGGTGGTTTTGGTGTTCTAAATGGTCGTTTTTTGTCGAAATAGGTCGCGATATGGTTCACAATATAATCGACAAATTTCACACATCAAATACGAGTATACTAACTGCTTTTTCGAGTATATAAAATTGATTTCCAACCGACATGAGTCGAGGAACTGAAATTCTATAATCTTTTTTTTAAACTCGTACTTCCTCGAGTTTAATTAAGGGAAATTTGACAAGCTGAAAAACCGACATTGTCAAAAATTGTAAACTGAAAAACCGAACGAGAACTTCTCCCTTGATCCCAATAACACGGGAAAATCGTGGACATTGTCAAAAATTCTTTCAAAGCGTAACGGTTTAGCGATAAAATGTTGTATGAATAAGGCCATCAATAGGCTAAAAATGGTTGTTATACATGGGAGTAAGATAGCAGTATCACGGTATCAGTATCAGCATCGACAGCAAAAGATATACGAGTTATATCGTTTTTACGAGAATTCTTGACCCTTTTTTCGGAAATTAAAGATCTTTTTGCATCTACTACTTTCTAAGAGAAAGCAGTTCGAAACTACGAATATGGTCATCGCGGGATTCGCGGGGCCCTCTCGAGGCGGACCCACGAGGTCTCGAGCTTGGCCGAGTCTCGGTTCCTAATTGAAGCCGTTGTATGTTCGAGGAAAGGCGGGCCCCGCTCGAGGTAAGTCGACCGGAACGGCTCTTCCCGAGTTCACCGGACGTTGCCGGCCTGCTGCTTGAGAAAGCCGTGGCTCTTTTCGACGAGCTGCTAACTCTCGACACGTTTGCCTTCTCCGAGTCTTTTAGCTGACATTTCACCAAGCTCGACGTCAAAAACATATACGAACGGATTTCATTTTAACCTAATGCCCCCCTAAAATATCGGAAATCGCTTCCTCACGAGAGTCACGGCTATAGAAATTCATGGTCGGCTCCATTTGAGCCGAAAAAAAGGCGGTTTGGGAAGAGCGGACGATTAATCAAATGACTAATACTCTTCGCAAACACGGGAAAAAAAATACGTTCTCCATAGCCAGACGAAAGGAGCACACGTCGACAAGCTTCTCTCCCTCTTCACCTGGCGAGAGGGAGGAAGACCAATTAGACCCGGCAAAACTAGACCCGACCCAACAAATCAACCCAACCCGAGTACCCGACCTAACAAATCAACCCGACACGAGTACTCGACCCAGCAAATCAACCCGACCCGACAAATCAACCCGACTCGACCATATATAAGAAACCGAAGAGGGTCAATTATGAAAAAAAGGGGTGGAAATTTAGGAGAAGATTACCACGTCTCGAGATTTGATCATGTCTTGAGTGTTCCGAGACTTGGAGTGATCACCGGAACCCAACGTATTTCGACGAGAAATGGCTTCAACTGCACCCGTGAGTCTATCACGAAGTTCTCGGCCTACTGGCAACAACAATATATAGAACAAAGGATTAAACGACGAAATTCTATTGAATGCTCGTTATATTAACGATGAAAAGGAACAAAAAAAAATGGGTACGAACTGACGAACCTGAGGTTTTTTCCGGTCTTTCCATGGATGGCCCGGCATTTAAAGCGGGTTTTGAAGTTGGCTGTCCGAGACGACACAGAGAAACTAAAAATTAATACTAAAAAAATATTTAACAAATAATATATATTTATTATATTATTATATCATATATATAAAACTTAAAAATATATTTATTAAAGCATTAAAGCAGGTTTTGAAGTTGGCTATATATTTATCATATTATATATATATAACTTAAAAATATAAAATTAAAGTTTTGAATTTTTTAACAAAATATAAATATAAAACAATTATTAATAAAAATAAAATTATTATTATTATAATAAATAGAGTAAATAAAATATAAAATTATTATTATTAATAAAACAATTATTATTAGCAAGAACAAGCGAATTAGAATACCCGTGCTCTAGAGCTACCCCCGATTTGGGGATACTTCAATTTTGTCCAGTCGAAAACATGATCGATCTGATAACCTGTCGAACAAGCAAAAATTAAGACCTTTTAAAAAGAAAAAAAATCGGCGAATGAACAAGTCACGGAATATAATCATATATCGACATGCTTTAGGTAAGTAAAACTTCCACCTTCGCGAACGAACAAGTCTCGGAAAAGTCTCTTCAAATAAGAGTAATCGGGTTTATCTTCGAAGCGTAATGATCGGCAATAGTGAAAATATGATACGAACTCTGCCGGGTATGATTTGCATAGAACCTGCCACATATAATGATCGAATGAGAAGTGAAAAATAATTAAATTAATTCGAGAAAACAATAATTGAACAATAATATCTGAAGATTTGGGGTCGGTTAACATGAATCAATATCTGAAGTCATCATCCAAAAAATCAAAAAAAAAAAAAAAAAAATTAACACAAATGAAGTGTCGAAATAACATAGGGAAAAACTAGTTGCGATCAAATGAGAAGTGAAAAATAATTCGAGAAAACAATAATTGAATAATAATATCTGAAGATTTAGGGTCGGCTAACATGAATCAATGTCTGAAGTCGGCATCCAAAAAAATAAATATATATATATAAATAAAAATAAATAAAAATAAAAAATAAAATAAAATAATTGTGCTCGAGTAAAAGAGGGAGTTCACCTCAATGGGGGTCATCATCTTCTTTTCACTTATTTTATCGTATTTCTGCTTTTTGGTGTTCGCATTCAGCCCTTGCCACGGTAGACTGGTTTTTGAAGAGAAACACGGAATCATAAACCATTCAAAAAAAAAAGCGGAAAAACATTAGATTTGGGGTCGGCAAACATGAATCAATATTTGAGGTCGTCATCCAAAAAAAAGGAAATAAAAAAATAAATAATAAATAAAATGGAAGGCGGATAATATAAATAAAAATACAGTTTCAAACGCGGAATTAAGTTGACAGAGTTAATAATAAGTTTTTTTAAACGAACCTTCCTCGTAAGAAATACATAAGAACGAATCCAAGAGATTCGAGATCATCCCGTCTGCTTTGTTCTGGAAAATAATATGAAGAAAGTTAAATTAAATTCCTCTCGAGGGTAAATCCGTGGATCATTGTTCTTGGCATTTTATCGAATAGTCACTAACCGATTCCTAAATGAGTATTGGTACTTGCATAACGTGCGGTTCCTGTAAGGCTCTTGTTTTCTCTGCGAAAAATATAAATAAACAATCAATCAGCGACGGAATTGAAAAATAAACATCAAATGATGTTTAGTCCCAAAAAGATTTGGGGTCGGCTAACATGAATCATTATTTGAAATCATCACGTCATTTTTTTTTAAAAAAAAACATATAAAAAGGCGTAATAGTAGCAAAATTAGGAAGGTGAATAATAAAATAATTCGTAATAATAAAAATACTCCATACATAGTTTAAACTGAAAATAAAGTCGAAAGCGTTAATAATATAGAGTAATTTTTAAAAGGGTAAATTACGAAAAATAAAATAATTAAGAAAAATAAAAAAATACTAAACATTTTTCGTTCGAAACTCAAATAAGAAGGGAAAAAAAAGGGTCCTTTGAGCAATTAGATTGGCGAATTTTTTTATTTTATTTCTTCGAAGATCATTGGTTGTACATATGATGACTAGTGAGACGAGATTTTCCGACATTTTCTCAAATTATGTGCAACAAAGGGGAGTAATTAAATGATTTTAATCGACGTTGCTACCTGTATGGTATATGCTTATGAGTTTGGAGATCCCGGTATTTCTTAGCTAACCCAAAGTCAATAACGTAAACCTGCACGAAATCAAAATACAATACTTGATAATGTCGGTCCAAGGCCCGTTAAAAAGTTGGGACATCGTGGATGATGGACATTACCTGGTTCGCTTTGCGACCAAGGCCCATTAGAAAGTTGTCGGGTTTTATGTCACGGTGTAGGAACCCTTTTGTGTGCATGTACTCAACTCTACTAATCTGCAACCAAAAAAAACAAATAACAATACGATCAAACACGAGTGTTGATTTGACAAAACTGACCCGACCCGAATAACATTGAAGATCCGAGTTTGACCCGTGATGACCCGGGTCAGAATTTGGAGTGCTTACTAATTGGTCGGCGAGCATCAATACAGTTTTGAGAGTAAATTTCCGATTGCAATAGTTGAAGAGGTCTTCCAAGCTTGGTCCGAGGAGATCGATCACCATTACATTATGTTCACCGTCAATTCCAAACCACTTAAGATGAGGAACTCCGGCTTCAGCCGAGGAAAATTTAAACGATTAGTCACATTCAGTAACCCACGCGATCAACGAGGAAAAAAAATTCAACACAAATTAATTTATTTAAAAAAAAAAAAAAAAAAAAGTGTGTGTCGATGTACTTACTTCCTCCTTGCAGCAGCAAATATAGTTTCGATTCATAGTGAAGCTGAGGATGCTTGGTTTTCACAGATTCCTGAACCACAATCAACGCCGAAAGTTATTAGCATTAATATGTTTACTGCATTTGTGACAGTCTAAAAAAGATGGCAGAACACGCCTCGGGAAGAAAACAAACATTGCATCGAATATGAGACTCTGATAACAGGCAAATACTATATAGTTTCAGGAAATGTGATGTAAGTCGACTAATATGTTTACTGCATTTGTTATATACTCTCAAAAAGATAGGAAAACACGGCTCGAGGAAGAAAGAACAAGCATTGCATTGAATTTGAATACGATATTCTGATGACAGGAAATCTAAAGTTTCAGGAAATGTGAAGTAATCTCGAGGAAGAAAACAAACAGTTAGGTTAAAACCAGGAACAGAAAGAGCAGCATTGCATTGAAATCGAATACGACATTCTGATGACATATCAGGCGAATCTAACGTTTCAGGAAATGTGATGTAAGACAGCAAAACACGGCTCGGGGAAGAAAATAAACAGTTAGGCAAAACCAGGAACAGAAAAACAAGGATTGCATCGAATACGACATTCTGATGACAGGAAATCTATCGTTTCAGGAACAGAAAGAACAAGCATTGCATCGAATACGACATTCTGATGACAGGAAAATGTAAGACATCAAAACACGCCTCGAGGAAGAAAGAACAAGCATTGCATTGAATACGATACCCTGAAGACAGGAAATCTATCGTTTCAGGAACAGAAAGAACAAGCATTGCATCGAATACGACATTCTGATGACAGGGGAAAATGTAAGACATCAAAACACGCCTCGAGGAAGAAAGAACAAGCATTGCATTGAATACGATACCCTGAAGACAGGAAATCTATCGTTTCAGGAACAGAAAGAACAAGCATTGCATCATAATCAACATTCTGATGACAGGAAATGTAATGTAAGATCGAAAAACACGTTTCAAGGAAGAAAACAAACAGTTAGGCAAAAACCAAGAACAGAAAGAACAAGCATTGCATCGAAATCGAATACGACATTTCTGATGACATATCAAGCAAATCTATAGTTGCAGGAAATGGAATGAAGTCAACTAAAAACAATCAATCAATCAATCAAAAGTTTTCAACAATGACATTACAAATATAATAAAATTAAAAGATTAATTAGATCATATATATATATACCATTTTGATAGCAACATCCTCTCCAGTTTGAACATTGATCCCTGATCAACAACACAAACATCAAAATTAACATAATTAGATGATAAAAATCGATTTTTTAAAACAAAAACATTAAAATGAACAAAATTAGATGATAAATTTGATTTTTTTTTCAAACAAAAACATCAAAATTAACCAAATTAGATGATAAAAATCGATTTTTTTTAAAACAAAAACATCAAAATTAACATAATCATATGATAAAAATAAAAAAATTAAGCAAAAAACATCAAAATTAACATAATTAGATGAAAAAAAATCGATTTTTAAAAACAAAAACATCAAAATTAACATAATCAGATGATAAAAATCAAAAAAATTGATCAAAAAAAAAAATACCTAAATAGAGTTCCCCAAATGATCCACTCCCAATTTTTTTCCCCATCTTAAACTTTCCACCAATTACACGATCCATCTTCAACTTCCCCCAAATTCACCAAAAACAAAATCGATTCTTCAAAATCAAAAAAAAAAAATCAATTCACCCCCAGAAATTCTTCAATCAAGCATCAATCAATTCAATTCAGCTCCAAAAAAAAAAATTGAGAAATCACTCGACTTTCATGGATCATCAAAATCCCCCCAAATTAATCCAACAAACAATCAACTACTCATATACATTTCTCACCCAACAAAGTCAAACAATTATACAATTAATTATTATTCTTTATTTTTATTATAATTTTTTTTTTTTAATAGCCGGCTAAAATCCAAAAAGCAGGCAACTTTATTAAATTGGGCAAAAACCAATCAATCAATCAATTTAGGGATGAAAACCCTAAATCTACCCAGAAAACCAAAAAAAAAAATTAAAAAAAGTTGAGATTTTTAACAATTAAATGACAACCCAGATAATTAAATAGACAAATAATAGGGATTGTGATGTGAAGAATGATTCTATGATTGATTTTTTTTTTTTTTTTTTTTTTTTTTTGCGATTGACAGCAATTAATTTACCGCATTTACGCAAGTAAAAAGGGGGGAAAAAGATAGATAGAGAGAGAAGGGAAGATGGTCAGCGTGCGTGACTGGTGAGAGACCAAATTGAATTGAATGAAGAAGAAATTTCGTCAGAATTTATTGCTACCAATTTTCTTTCATTTGTGTATGTGTGTGTGTGTCGGCTTACATTACTTTTTCGATATGGAGTATTTGGATAAAGACGGGTTTTGAAGTCGGTTTTTGTATACTGAATGAGAAATCAATAATACCGAAAATGTCTTAGCCTAGTGGTTAGGACTAGGTGCTTTGGGACAGTAGGTCTCAGATTCGAATCCTCCCTCCCCTATATTGTAATGCGACTAAGTGCGCTCTTCGTTGAACCAAAAAAAAAAAAATGAGAAATCAATAATTAAATTTAAAAAAAACTAATCGTATTTGTATAAATTGGACGGGTTTTTAATTTGGTATCCAGTTCACAAGATGCTGGAACGCGTGCCGCAGTTCATATTTTCACTAGAATTAGCTTTGCAATCGCTAAGGGAGTGGGAGCCCGTGTTTAATGCAAGTTCCGTTTTTATAAAAAAAAAAAATAATTTAAAAATTACTCACTTTTAAAATATCAATTTTAAAATTTACTCTCTTTTGAAATTTTTGTTAAAAATAACTCCCAAAATCTATCGAAAGTTCAAAAATTGCTCCCAAATTTATTTTTAGGACGAAAATACCTTTGGCATAAATTAATGTGAAAGTAATGTGGCATAAAAAAGATAGGGGCATTTTCGTCCATAAATTATATTTTGAAGCAATTTTTGAACTTTTGATAGATTTTGGGAGTTATTTTTAACAAAAACTTCAAAAGGAAGTAAATTTTAAAATTGATATCTTTAAAGGGAGTAATTTTTAATTTACTCAAAAAAATAATAATAATAATAATAATAATAATAATAATTAGAAAAAACTAATTTGTATAAACCGACTTGAATATATGAACGAAGACGGGTTTTATATTCAGTCTTCTATATACTAAATGAGAAATCGTTAATTTTAAAAAAAAAAAAAAAAAAAAAAAAAAAAAAAAAAAAAAACTATTCGTATATGTATAAACCGACTTGAATATATGGAATTATGGATGAAAATGGGTTTTGATAAAAAAAAAAATCATACTCTGTACAAACCGGCTTGAATATATGGATGAAGACGGGTTTTTTTATTCGGTTTAGTGTATACTAAATGATAAATCATTAATTTAAAAAAAAATACTCCGTATATAGTAGTATATATTTATCGTATTTGTATAAATCGACTTGAATATATGGAGGAAGACGAGTTTTTTTTACTCGAAATTGTTAATAAAAAAAATAATCGTTTTGTATAACCCGAGTTGAATATTTGGATGAAGACGGGTTTTTTAATCGGTCTTCTGTATACTAAATGAGAAATCATTAAAAAAACTAAAAAAAAAAAAAAAAGTGATTGTATTTGTATAATTCCGACTTGAATATATGGATGAAGATGAGTTTTTTTATTCGGTATCCTGTATACGAAATGAGAAATCAATAATTAAAATAAAAAAATTTAATCGTGTTGTGTAAATCGACTTGAATATATGGTTGGAGACGGGTTTTTTATTCATCCGTCTATATAGTAATGAGAAATTAATAATTAAATTAAAAAAAAAAAAAAAATGATCGTATTTGTATAAACCGACTTGAATATATGATGAAGACGGGTTTTTTTTACTCGAAATCATTAATAAAAAAAAATATTCGTTTTGTATAACCCGGCTTGAGTATCTCAATGAAGAGTTGTAGATGGGTTTTTTTGCTCGATTTTGATGTGAATTACTCGACCTAAAAAAAATCGCGTGTTTTATATGACCTGACTTGAATGATTGATTCGGATAACTCGAGCTAAACCTGACTCCGAGCTTTAATTTGATTTTCTTATTAATTGCCAACGACTTGACCCGAGCCGAGTTGGGTAACACGGTCTTAGACCATTTTGTGATTTTTTTTTGAAAAAATATTTCGAGCATTTATTTACCAAATCGTTTCTTATATGATTAGCATTTTGTAATTACGGTAAAAAAATAAAATAAAATAACAAAACATTTCCGGTATGAGACCTCGATTTAAAATTAAATCCAAATATCGGTTTTCTATTTTTTTTTTCACAGCTGTAAAAATTACATTTTCAGCTTGAACAGTAAAAATTACATTTTCAGTAATAATCGACATATATAATGTCATACAGTAATGTTCACTTTACCGCTTTTCTTTTGACAGTAAAAAAAAATTCTGCAAATTCTGAGTAATCTCACGGTAATTTTAGTGTGAGACCTAATCACGGTAAAACCATCTCATTGGAGTTTTAATTACATCCGAATGTATTTTAAGGCATTTGGGACGAAGTTTTATCAAGTGAAGGATCTGATTGACTGTGACAAACTACTAGCGATGGAGACGACAGACCGACATTGGTCGCTGAATCCGATGACTCTTCTGCAAAAAAGAAGAAAAGAACGATTATATGATATGATGATAATGTGGGTTGAGCCCGTCTATCTGAAAAACCTACACCTCGCAAACGGGTCAATCAGATGGGTCGGGTTCAATTAGGGTTAGGCTGAGTAATTTCGAGTTTGGGTCATTTTTATGCAGTAATAAACATTCAGGTTAGATCCGGGTTTGGTTTGGTTTGGGTCGGGTCGGGTCAGTTTTGTCAGATGTACTCAAAATGATCAGATCTCAATTTTTGGACAAAACTGTTCAAATTCATTTGACGGCTCTACATTGAATAGCGTAAAGAAGTAGAATTGGACGATGACAGCATGAACAAATGCATCAACATGACATAAAAGTCGAGTAGCTAAATCGAGTATAATCACCGACCAACCCAATTTCAGAACGACTCATTTGGAAACGTAAACTCAAAATAGGTATGACCTGAAAACCCATATTCGTCACCGTCTTTTGTCCCTTGTAGCAGTTTAATCACTTTTTTTGGTAAAGAGTATCGGTTTTAAGATTATAACATTACATGCTTCTGTAAGTAGGCTAATTGACAGCTGAAAGAGTTAAAAGAAAAAAGAAGCGAAAAAAGGAGGGTAAAAAAGTAAAAAGAAGAAAGTTGTGAGTAAAAAGTCGAAAAAGAAAAGGGTAAAAATAATGGTGGTGAACATTGCCGAGTGAAAAAGGAGGGAAATAAATTATTTACGGTTCGACTTTTACTTAGGTAAGTCTATTTAAAAAGTCTCGGTTTTAAGATTGACAGCTGCGAGAGTTGAAAAAAAAAATGAAGCAAAAAAACAGAGTGAAAAAAAAAAAACAAAAAGAAGTTTTCTGCGAGTTTTACCCGAAAAAGAAAAGGTAAAAATAATGGCGGTGAACGTTGCCGAGTAAAAAAGAGGGAAAATAAATTATTTACGGTTCGAATTTTACTTAGGTAAGTCTGTTTAAACAGTCTCGGGTTTTAAGATTATGCGAAAAAACAGAAGCAAATGCTTTAGTAAGTAGGCTAATTGACAGCTGCGAGAGTAAAAAAAAAAAAGAAGTTTTCTGCGAGTTTTACCCCAAAAAAGAAAAGGTAAAAATAATGGTGGTGAATATTACCAAGTAAAAAAGGGGGGTAAATAAATTATTTACGGTCAGAGGGTGGTGGACCGGTGGTGATCCATCGCTTTCGTGGGGTGGGGGCTCAAAATTCTGAACAACACAGGAAATAATTCATTCCGTAGCACGTTTCAGAAGGACGATGAGTTAATGCAACACAGATTGATCGACATTGTTTAGGTGACGGTGTTTCAAAAACCGACATTTTGACGACCAGACACAGTAAGAACAGACTGAAACACGGTTTAGGCATAATGAAACAAACAGTAATGGGGTTTTAAGGATTATGTACCGAAAAGTGATTTGATTGACGGTTTCTTTAGTTTGGTGTCTTTCTTCTTCAATTCGGCTGCATAGTCGTGAATCAGGAAAACGAAACGTCAGACATCAGTCATGAAAGAATTAGTTAGACGATGAGGAATCACGACATCATGTGTACTTTCTATACTATGTTGCATGAAGCACAGTTACGACTTACGATCTGTTGAAGCACAGGAACGGAACAATAATTTTGCTGGGAATTATGGCGATAAAGATACGTCCTACCTAACCTAACTAAGATGAACATAACTATCTAACTATGATTCTATGATTCTATGAGCATTTGTGAAACGTTATGTTGCTCGGACTCGTTTAGAAGTGTTTGACACGAACGCATGTCCAAGTGTCCGGGTGTCTGACGCGGCTAATTTTATGAAAATTCTGCATATTTTGACTTAAAATGAAGAGTCCAAGTGTCATGCCCATGTCCGAGTGTGAAGTGTCGGACACGGGTACGCGAGGTAATTAGAAGAGTCGGAGTAACATAGACGATGACAACAACATTACTCCAATACCTCAAGAATCAGATAAGGTGCAATCGGAATCAAACTCGATTGTAGACTGTCAAGACAGATAAAGTAACAAGAATAGGAATACCTATGCCAGGAAGTTGATAATCATTCATAATTTCGAAGTTTTTGTATGTGTAGCCCACGAAATTAAGATCCTTGGACGATAACATCTGCACGAGCAGGACATACAACAAGGAGTAAAAATCAAGAACGGAGTACGATTTAAGGAACCATACTTATTTATCGATGATGACTTGATGGCGCACATAAATGCACATTCACTGTTTAGGGCGAGATAAAGTCGGAATAATAATTCAGAGATCTATAGGAAACGATTTAGAACAACGAGGCATCAGTTACGAAAAAAGTACCAGGCGACAGTTCGACACGTTGAGAGACTAACATAGGAAGTTATATCAAAAACCATGATCGATTTTCTCACCTTTCTCCAAGGACCTGTTTTTGAAGTTGATTGCAGTTGATTATCAGCCTTAAAAATTCATTAAAAAAATGCAATGAGTCCAAAAAAATTCAATAAAAAAATAGGTCCATAAATCGACAGAAGACATTCAAGCGACTCCAGTACCTCGTCGAAATTTTCGAAATTCTGTGTGTCTAGCTCATCGTTGACTTCAGGAATAAAAGCGGCCTCCATTTGATATATCGTTTCCCAATCAATACCTTTGAACCAGGGATGAACCTGAAATCAACCAAAACAACGACGAATCCTTTATACAGTATCTAAATATATATCTTAGATGGATGAACGGTATAGTACAGTACAGCACCTTAATCTCATTAGCGCCCTTTGAACCGAGTCTTTGGTCGACATTGCACAACAGTTTACTGATTAGATCGGTTGCTTCAGGAGTTAGCCTTGCTTCCTCGGGGAATTTCAAGTGAGTCCTCCAGTTTACTATCTGCAAAGGACAGCAGGAGGGAATCGAACTTTTAACACTTCGGCGATTAGCAGATACAGTACAATACTGACATCACAGATTCTTGTTTCTGACGGGTATATTCGTCATAAATTTATGACGGGTTAAGTATAGTGGAAAAGACCATTCGTCGAGAGTCTATTTGACCCGTTCTATTCATAAGACAGATAGTTTCGTCACAAGGGAGACCGACTAGACACGACATTGAAGATTTCAGTGAGAGTTACGGAGTACATATCAAGTGATCAAGCAAACGCCTAAATGCTATTGTGATTAAAGTCTGCTGACCACTTTTAATCATCAAAAAGAGAGAAAATCGAGTGAACAAATTGCAGTATCTTCAGAACATGGAGCAACAGTGATAAAGCAAAATAAGAGAGTGAAACATCAATATTTACCTTCCGACAGGTTGTCATAGGGTCATCGGAATAAAAAGGAGGATAACCAACAAGCATTTCAAACATTATTGCACCAAGTGACCACCTGTGCATAGAAACATTAAAAACGGCAGCAGAATCAGACACACATATTTAAGCTGTCATTAACCGAGCAGAAAGCAAAAATGGATTACTGAACTGTCATATGCATTGTACGATGCAGTTTTCGTTATGGGCCTAAAATAGCTCTCTATGAAGATACCTCTCTTGATGAAGTTGAATTTGTCAGGTATTCACATTACAACTAGGCCGTAAAACCCGCTTATAAACTTCTTGTGCAATAGCATAGCTACGAAGTTGGCCAGAATTCAGATTTTTCACACAAAGCGAACTTAAATGAGTACAGTAATTTCTACGAGTAGTTTCTTACCAATCGCATTCCATTCCGTAACCCTTCTTTAGTAAAACTTCAGGGGCTATGTAATCAGGTGTACCAACGGTGGAGTAAGCCTGCATGTTATCATTATGCAAGCATGAGAAATTTGAGTCTCGGCTATCCAAACAAAAAAAACTCTATAACATTAGAACGACAGTTGGTGCATCACGTGCATGTATAGTGTATACTTTGGATGCATGAACGATTATCCAGCTTTTTTATCTATAACGAAAAACTATTAAACAAGAAGGAACAACTCCTCGAAAGAAGTCATAGTGAACATACAAGCATTCTACGGTTCTTTTGCCAGTGCTCAAGTTGCTCTTGCTGAGAACGCGGCCTCGGTCTTGAAGACCCATCGATAGTGGGCGATCCTCCAGTTCCGTTGGGAATTTCTAAGTCTTCTTCAATTGTACTGCAATCTAATGGTTTACAAAGGCCGAAATCTGACAGCCTCAAATGCCCGAACTTATCCAATAGAAGGTTATCGGGCTTAATATCTCTGCAGCAGATAAAGACGGAGATTTTGCAAGTTAGCACTGTACACAAACTAACATCAGCGACAAATCGACGTCTGTCTAACTACGGAAATCAGTTACAGCTTACGGACCTGTGAATGTAGTGGTGTTTGTGGATAGATTCTATGGCTAATACAGTCTCTGCAACGTAAAATCTTGCCTCGTCCTCAGTCAATGTATCCTTCCTCATGAGTAACGTCATCATATCACCACCGGGAAGATACTCCATGACAAGATACAAGAATTCCTCGTCTTGAAACGAACAATAAAGCTTAACTATGCAATTGCTGTCTACTTCAGCAAGCAGATTTCGTTCCGCTTTCACATGCTCCACCTGTAAATTCAATTGGCAGTAGAAGTATCATCTATGTGTAACATATAGACCAACAACAACAACAACAACAACAACAACAGAGCCTTAGTCCCAAAAGATTTGGGGTTGGCTAACATGAATCAGAGCCCGAGGTCGTCAAGTCGTCATCCCAAAACAAATAAAAATAAATAAAAACGGACAAAGAAAAGGAATAATAATAAAATACCGTTTCAAAATCAATTTGAAAGCACTAATAATAAAAAGTTTAAAAGTTTAGAAAACTCAAGTTAAGTATGGAAAATTTTGAAACAAAATAAAGAATTAAGAATAAACAAAATAAAGAATTTTGTAACATATAGACCAAGCGAGGCGAAATTCAAAAGCTTGTATAGTTAGTGCCTGTGTTAGTCCGTGGTGCTGTGTCGACACAAACACAATACTTTGATACTTCAATTTAGACCAAAAAATCGAAATTTTGCCCAAAATAGCCAGCGTGTTAGACACAACGCCTCATAGAAAAGTCTGAGTAACACAGGTTAGTGAGAAGGGATAATGACAGACGAAATCTGAATAGAGAAAGACATACTTGTCCACGGCGAAGCATCTCAGACTTTTTGAGTTTTTTCATGGCATATACATGGCCAGTAGTAATTTCCCGACAAACTCTAACCTGCAGCATAGAGAGAGATCAGTTAATTGATATGAAAGCGTCTTACAATAAACATTCGTCTTAAAATAGATCCAAGGACAACAAACACCTCGCCAAATGCGCCCTTGCCAATCATTGTCAATAACTCAAAATCATCGGCGCCCATTTTATGTCTTTGCATACGCATGTATTCAGTCTCTTTCTTCTCCAAAAACTTAAGTAGGTTGTTCTGGTCTTCTTCAGACACGTCAGCATCGGCCAACTTCTTCTCTAATATACTTCGACTGTTCACATATCACACCCAACACGAGATATAATCATGTCAAACCTAACTGTTCATTGTACCAGTATCGTAGTATTTATGACATAGTCAAGAATTTACCTATATGTACTACTCCGTATATAAACTCTTTTAGTGCATAATGAAGATCAATGACGGTTTCCCCACCCGTCCCCAACTCTAACAGAAAAAACATTCGGACATCCCCATAACATGCGATGTTACACTAAAAATGGCAGTAAAAATGACCAGAAAAGGTAAGTGAGATCGTACATGTACTTCCATTCGGACATCCCATTCATATTCTCGTCATTTAGTTAGATGTCACGCTCATTCTTTCGTGATGAAATATCATTATACTCCGTAATTTATAATCCCTTGATGTAAAAAAATCACACTTAAAAATACCACATGATCCTCGTTCCTTACAATTCCCTTCCCCGCTAGGATCATCAACGGGGTTGAAGGGGACAAGAAATATTTGAAATATCGGAAGTTCAGGCTTTCAGCGTAATAGATATAGGAAGGGGTCAATTACTTTGAGTTAGACTAAGACAAAAGAACGATGAAATGTGAGTAAACTCATGAGTCATGATAAATCATAAATGTAGCAGCAGCTCGAGCTAAGCAATCGACAAATGACCTTCAGTTATCAGACAGTCACGAATTCTAAGCACACCCTAAAGGCCTAAAACAGTTTCCAAGCAAGCATACCGTTCCTTCCTCTCTTGCAGATTCTTCATCTGCTCCTTGTAATGCTTCTCTATATATTGCTTTGCTGCTGCAACCCTTTGCCTAGTAATATTAGATGGTGCGTCTTCATCTAATATCAAACCTGCTGCATCATCCCGTCCCCCCATTTCAGAACAATTTTTCGAGGTCTTGTCACGCGGCTGAAACTTATTTAACCAACTCTTGGCTGAATCCATTTTGGTGTCTCTATAAATCACTCATATAGAAATTTTAAAAAAAATCAATGGTCTGCGTCGCTAGTTTATCAGTATTGCAGTATCAAAAAAAAAAAAAAAAAAGTATCGAAAAACACACCAAAAACCACCTCATCTGTAACAGCTCAGGTGAACTTCCTATTTCTCGAGTTACCTGCTTGAATCAAAATGCAAAATTAGTTAAGTAAGACGGTTTTACATAGCCATTGTTGCGAAATCACATGTTATATGTATATTAACAAAAAAAATTCTACTAAAAAACTAACAATTTGAGTATAAACTGTTTAAAAAAATCCGTTAATATATTTTCATAAAACGTATACAATCAAATGGAATGGAACGGAGAAAGTATGAATTATAGTCGTCGATTCCAAATTCCACCTTATAACCATTGATCATAGATTGACCATAGATTGTTCATAGATTGAATTATGTTGTTCCTAAAACAAGCTCAAATCACAATGTAGGTCAAAATTCGCAAAATCCAACCAATTTTGCCCAAAAAAACAAACTAACAATTCGATTCTATACATTTTCAAAATTCCGTTCACATTTTTTCATAAAATGTATAGAATCAAATGGAACGGAATACAAAGAGTATGAATTATAGTCGTCGATTCCACTTTTAAACCATTGATCACAGATTGTAGGTCAAAATTAAAAAAAAATAAAAATCAACCAATTTTGCTCAAAAAAACAAACTAAACTACAACAATTATACATTTAAAAAAAAAACAATTCGTTTCTATACATTTTCAGATTCCGTTCACATATTTTCATAAAACGTATAGGATCAAATGGAACAGAACAAAGAAAGTACGAATTAAAATCGTAAAATACATAAAAATCAAATATTGTTCCTAAACCAAGCTCAAATCACAATGCAGGTCAAAATTCCCAAATTTTCAACCAATTTTCCCCAAAAAAACAAACCAAATTCATCAAATTGATCATATAATCTGCAATTACAAAAAATGCAATGGATCTAGCAACAAAACAATACTCCATCCGTCCTTTACGTTTCTTCCCATTTCAATCAAATATTCCTCACAAATCTTAAAAAGCGGAAAGAATATAACATAAATTCATCAATTGATCATATAATTATCCAATTCCAGCTTCATAATAACACAAATTCAACAACAAAAAAAATTGCAAAATTCAAATCCAAAGCGTACGATTCTCTTGTGTTGTAAATAGTGTCCAAAAGGGAAGCGTACCCTTTGGATTTGAACGGAATGAGTATAACATAAATCCATCAATTGATCATATAATTATGCAATTCCAGCTTCATAATAACACAAATTCAACAACAAAATTGCAAAATTCAAATCCAAAGCGTACGATTCTCTTGTGTTGTAAATAGTGTCCAAAAGGGAAGCGTACCCTTTGGATTTGAACGGAATGAGTATAACATAAATCCATCAATTGATCATATAATTATGCAATTCCAGCTTCATAATAACACAAATTCAACAACAAAATTGCAAAATTCAAATCCAAAGCGTACGATTCTCTTGTGTTGTAAATAGTGTCCAAAAGGGAAGCGTACCCTTTGGATTTGAACGGAAGTAGTATAACATAAATCCATCAATTGATCATATAATTATCCAATTCCAGCTTCATAATAACACAAATTCAACAACAAAATTGCAAAATTCAAATCCAAAGCGTACGATTCTCTTGTGTTGTGAATAGTCTCCAAAAGGGAAGCGTACCCTTTGGATTTGAACGGAATGAGTATAACATAAATCCATCAATTGATCATATAATTATGCAATTCCAGCTTCAAAATAACACAAATTCAACAACAAAATTGCAAAATTCAAATCCAAAGCGTACGATTCTCTTGTGTTGTAAATAGTGTCCAAAAGGGAAGCGTACCCTTTGGATTTGAACGGAAGGAGTATAACATAAATCCATCAATTGATCATATAATTATGCAATTCCAGCTTCATAATAACACAAATTCAACAACAAAATTGCAAAATTCAAATCCAAAGCGTACGATTCTCTTGTGTTGTAAATAGTGTCCAAAAGGGAAGCGTACCCTTTGGATTTGAACGGAAGGAGTATAACATAAATCCATCAATTGATCATATAATTATGCAATTCCAGCTTCATAATAACACAAATTCAACAACAAAATTGCAAAATTCAAATCCAAAGCGTACGATTCTCTTGTGTTGTAAATAGTGTCCAAAAGGGAAGCGTAACCTTTGGATTTGAACGGAATGAGTATAACATAAATCCATCAATTGATCATATAATTATGCAATTCCAGCTTCATAATAACACAAATTCAACAACAAAATTGCAAAATTCAAATCCAAAGCGTACGATTCTCTTGTGTTGTGAATAGTCTCCAAAAGGGAAGCGTACCCTTTGGATTTGAACGGAATGAGTATAACTTAAATCCATCAATTGATCATATAATTATGCAATTCCAGCTTCAAAATAACACAAATTCAACAACAAAATTGCAAAAAATGTGATCAAAAACTGCGGAATTAAGATCAATTAGTACAATTACCGAGGGAAATTCGCAGACCGATGAAGAAAATTGCAATGGTGATCGTCGGTCCTCGAAAATTTCCAGCAAAAATTAATAATAAAATTAAAATTAAAATACAAAAAAAAAAAAAAAAATACCAACAAAATAAAATTGAAGATTATTGAAGAAAGAATTGGGAAAATCAATGAATTCGGAATTGAAAATCTGGGAATCCTTGAAAATTCAGATTCTCAGGTTTTTTTTAATTTTTTTTTTTTTTGATTTTTTTTGTTGTTGTCTGTAATTTTGGGGGGAAATATTTGAGATCACTCTTCTTCCTCTTCTTCTATTTTTATATGAGTATAATATATATATATATATATATACACAGACGGTCTCACGTCGTGAAACGGTTTCTTTTTATAGAAATGTAAAATTATAAGTATAATACGGAGTAATAATACGAGTATAATACGGCGTATTTTTATTTTTTTTGGTGACGAGTGAACCCGCAGTCGCTATCTTTGGTCAATTAGAGGATTATATAACCACTTGTACATAGTTCCATGTACAACTGGTTTTAAGAACTTGAGCTTTATCACAAAGATTCCGAGTTTTGCTGTAAAATTTCTGAGCTTTAGTGTAAAGTTGTCGAGTTAAATCACGTAAATGTTCAAGCTCAAAAACTTACAACTCAGCTCAGAAATTTTTTTAAGCTCAATAAATATACACAAAAGTTCGAAAACTTACACCTGGTTGTACAATACTATTGTACAACCAGGTGTATAATCCTATTTTCCATCTTTGGTGCGTTCTGGTTAAACCATCGGGTATACGCATAGCCTGCAAAAACCACGTACACAGTACACCAGGTAAACCGTCTCTTGGGGGCGATAGGCTCGAAGTCTGGAAGGCATGGTGTCAAGTCATACAACTCTCACAATATCGCTCTTGTAGGACTTGAAGCTGAATATGAGTATAATATAGTCGGTCTCACGTCGTGAAATGATTTCTTTGTATAGAAATTTATTTAAATTATTTATGCATGATAAATGAATTGTCTTTTTACAAAATTAAACCGTCTTACTGTATTCGTTTTAGGTAAACAAATGATCGGGACAGATGAAATATATATTTAAATCTAATGAGAAATATATATACTCCGTATTTGTTAGAAAATATCCGAGATCGATTCCTAAAAATAATATTAAATCCTTCGAGAAATTCATGAAAGCGTTATCATTTTCGGGTGCTAATCTCATATAGTAAGATCTTAGATCTCATACGGGTGTCACATTTACGCGTATCATCTACGAACTTTAAATAAATAAATAAAAGTTCATCAATCTTATAATAATTCATCGTAAAAATTACCATTTTTACCGCATTGTTGTTAACCATTTTATTCTCGATTATGACTATTTTTATTATTATTATAATTGTAAATTATCATTTTCTCGTAATTTTTCCCGCATTGTTGATAACCATTTTATTCTCAATTATGACTTTATTATTATTATTATTATTATTATTATTATTATTGTAAATTACCATTTTTTTGTAATTTTTTCCGCATTGCTGATAACTATTTTATTCTCGATTATGACTTTTTTTAAATTATTATAATTATACTGATAATTTGTTATAGTATTATATAACGGTCCTACACGATAATTACTAATTACTAATTATTATATTAAATTAATTAATACTACTAGATTTTAGAATAATTCAATCCATGATTATTGTACTCTACATGGTCCAGCTTGTATACTTCATGGGTACATTGATTACTACTACTACTAATTTACAATGACGATTTTGATGTTGACGGGTTTCACAGATTATCACTACCGTTATTTCTCGACTTTACCAACTAAATACACCGACCCAAATTTGAATGTAACGAGTCGTATGAGGTTATCGACATTACCAACGAAGAAATTGGTATTAACTTGTGTTTCGCATAATACACCATGTAAATTTAGAAAGACGGTTTTGATGTCGTTTTGAAAAGAAATACTCCGAATGCAACCGTAGAGTTATACAACACTAACATTCTCAACTCGTAAAAAAAGGAGATGAAAATCTATGATGTCGATGAACAAGTCAACAACGAACCGTGAATACAAGAATAGTCGAAGAACATGGTGACGGTAATGAACTTGGTATTACAAGTACAACGGGCGCAAATCAATGGAGGAGAGAAGAGCCTCTAAAGTGACCTAATGGAGGTGAAGCCCGAGCAAGAGAGGAACGGTGTCAACGGCTTGACGGTGTGTCTCTAGGGTTGAATTGCGAATAGCGGCTGCAAAAAAAAAACAATCAACATGCTTAAAACCTCAGTCGAGAACCCAAACATCATGTAATCCGATGCTCTTTCTTCGTTGGCAAAAAAAAAAACTCAGGCGAGAATGCGAGATCAATGGAGCTCGAGGAATTGGATCAGTTCTCGTATATGAGACCGTCTCACATAATAATTCACTTGAAACGAGAAAACAATAATCCGACACAAATTTACACGTGAGACCGAGACATACCCATCAACCCAAAAAAACCGAGTACAAGAGGATGTCGGTGTTTGATCTCATATGGATTATCCGACACAAGTTTACACGTAAAACTGAGACATACCCATCAACCCTATAAACAACGAGAACACGAGAATTTTGGTGTTTGATCTCATATGTAAGATTGTCTTGTACAACATGGATTGGTCTCATATTGTGAGACAAATACCAAATGATTTCGCATTTGGGTCAGATCGTCTCACATAATAATTTACTTGAAACGAGAAAACAATTATCCAACATAAATTTATACATGAGACGGAGACATACCCGTCAACCCTATAAAGCAGAGAACAAGAGAATTTCGGTGTTTGATCTCATATGTAGTAAGATTGTCTCTCACAACATGGATCAAATAATTGATTTCGCATTTAGTTATAGTGTTGATGGGTCGGTCCCACGTTAATTTTTTTTTTTCGAGCGGGTTTTGAACAGCGAGAGGTAAATTATCAAACCAGTTATTGAGAAGCCTTACCGAATCTTTGCTCACGGGTTTTGCATCTTCTGCAATCACTTCAACTACGGTTCCTGATTGTTCAGCCTGCATAAAAATATCGACGAGAGAAGTGAAAAACAGTCCCATCGACCCATTAATTCATATATTTAAGAGAGAAATATAAATATATAATCAAGTATTTGGTTGGTGAGTCGGTCTTGGTCTTACATGTGCGATTGTCTCATACAAGACTCAATGAATTCATATTGGTGCAGCATTGAACATGGCGAAATAATGCAGACATGTGCATAGCCTAAGCCTAAGGTTCGGGTTGGCTAATCGAATTTTTTTTTTTTTTTTTGAGAGCTCGTGAGTTCAATCTGTAACACTGACCGACCATGCAATTACCGAATAATACAGTATTTTGTTCATCTTTTTCGAAACACTCGTTTTTTTTTTTTTTTTTTTTTTTTGCCAGCAAAATCAAAACCACCCTACAGCAGAGCCGACACTAAAGTGTGAACTCTTTTGTTAAGGGATCGGGGATAACATAATACAACAAGAACATAAATAAACACACGGAAACTTGTAATATCGATTTATGGACTTAGAAGCTAAGTTACCCCGAACTTATCCCGTGTCGGATATGTATCTTGTTGGATACGATAGGACACTTCATTTTAGACAAAAATATTGAAAATTCACCACAAAATAACTGTACCCGGTACTCCGATATGTATCGTACCCGGTACTTGGAAACGAGTCGGAGTAACATAGCTTACGAGTGCATCGAAATGACACGAGAGGGCTAGAAACATTTGTATTGTGAATTTATGTATGAATCCAATGTACCAACATCATTCAATCAATACTGAAGATATATTATGAATTTATGATCAGATCATTATGAGTATGACAATAATATACGACCCTACGAATAATACTATGTACATCGAACATCGTATTTCAGAACTACAGGGGACGCTGCAAATCGGGACATACCTGAATTTCATTCATCAGCTTCATGGCCTCGATAATGCATAGGACCTGTCCCTTCTGCACTTTATCTCCAACCTAAACCCGTTTCAAACCATTCTCAGCAAATTGTCAAAGAGTAAAAGGGCATAGAAGAGGCAACATCTAGAACACTCGAGAGCATTCGGAACCATGTAGAAGGACCCAGGGTCCCGAGACAACGCAAAATGTTTTTTTTTGTCCTTTTTCCAAGTTTAGGCCAAAAAAAAAAGAGTAAAATAAAAATTACTACTCCCTTTTAAAATATCAATTTTAAAATTTACTCTCTTTTGAAATTTTTGTTAAAAATAACTCCCAAAATCTATGAAAAGTTCAAAAATTGCTCCCAAATTTATTTTTAGGATGAAAATGCCCTTGGCTAGAGGGTGAGGTGAAGTAATATGGCATAAAAAAGTTAGGGGCATTTTCACCAAAAATTATATTTCGGAGCAATTTTTGAACTTTTGATAAATTTTGGGAGTTATTTTTATCAGAAATTTCAAAAGGGGGTAAATTTTAAAATTGGTATCTTAAAAGGGAGTAATTTTTAATTTACTCAAAAAAAAAATTCATCAGGGCCTCAAGAAAGAAGAAATTGTAGATCCGTTGTTGCTCGAGAGGCGAGACTTAAACACGGATATGACACTTCGACCCACGTCATTTAGTTCCAAAAAACACAAGACATTTTCATAAAACAACCAGAGTCAAACACGATCTAATCAGATAGTAGTCAATGTATAGACGGCCTCACGCCATGAAACGGTCCCTTTGTATGAAAAGATCCCTCATTTATCAATAGTAAATGAATTGATCTGTAATTTGTGCAAGTCGGTTATTTTTGAACATGAATAGCAATAAATTAAAATAAAATAAAGATCTAACTACTTGCCTTTACAAATGGAGGTTCACCGGGGCCAGGACAGCGATAAAATGTCCCGGCCATAGGACTTAGAGTAGGAGGTACTGATGACTTTGCTGACTTGGCAGCAGGAGCAGCGGGTTTTGGAGCAGGTAAGGCGGGGACAGGAGAAGGCGGCGGCGCATTAGATGCTGGGGATGGCATTGGCGGTGGAGAGTGCATCATAGCATAAGGAGGAGGGGTTTGTGTCGGTTCAACGACCAGCTTCTTCCTGATTAATATCTCACAGTCATGCTGCTTCAGTTGTAACTCCACAATGTCTCTGGAATCCACGAGCCTGAATCACGAAGAACAAAGCATGATCGAACACCCTCGTCAAATTAAGTTCATCATAATCAAAAACCATCCACATTTCACTAGAGGTATATATTTTCGATTTGGGTGATGAAATACCATTATTACACCTTGATTTAAAGAATTTAAGTGTAAAGATCTTGTTACTCAGACTCTTCTACGAGGTGTCGTGTCTGACACGGTGTTGGCGTGTCGAGCACAGCTATTTTGGGCCAAATTTTCATTTTGTTGGTCTAAATTGAAGTATCGTGCAGGTATCGGACAAGTGACACGGCACCCAAGTGAAGTGTCGGAGTAACATACTACAGATATCGAATTGCCGTCACCACTATTTTACTCAACAAGGGACAATAAAAATAGGATAAAGGGAGTACTTGACAAGATCGGAGACTTGATTTAAGAATTCAGAGATGGACTCTTCTGATAACTCAGTAGCCGAAGTTCCTTTGGATGGTTCATCGATCTTTGTTTCTTCGACACGTAATCCTGATTTAGCTTCTGATGCAGCTGGCGCATTATTAGAACCTTCCACAGCAATCTTGAAGTCGGAAAGAAACGTGTGCAGATTGTCCATTATATTACAAAAAAAATGATCTTAACGTCACGGGAAAAGAAAGCTGTAACGAAAATTGATTCAAGAAGGCTCACCTTGTTCAATTGTGCCTTCACTGCGACCATACGGCTCGGAAGAGGCTACATGGATGACGACAGAACGAAGAACAATGATTAACATAAAATTACATAGCATTCAGTAGGTAAAACAGTAAAACAGTAAATCAGTAAAACGACTTATGGCTTAACTCGTCTCATCTATCCAAGTGATTCGAGATTTTTAGTTAAAATTTCTGCCCCAAAAAACTCGTCTCATCTATCCAAGTGAGATGTTATTAAACCGATTTCAATCAACAATTAACCTAACGATAGATCCTGATTCCGCCACTGCTAGTGATAGGGAAAATCCTCATTCCACCATTTCAATGAACAATTAACCTAGCTACTAATCCTGAGTCCGCCATTTCAATGAACAATAAACCTAGCTACAGATCCCACCATTGATAGTGATAGGGAAGATCCTGATTCCGCCATTTCAATGAGCAATTAACCTAACTACAAATCCTGATTCCACCATTGATAGTGATAGGGAAGATCCTGATTCCGCCATTTCAATGAACAAGTAACCTAATAACAAATCCTGATACCGCCATTGATAATGATAGCGAAAATCCTCATTCCACCATTTCAATGAACAATTTACCTAGCTACAGATCCTGATTCCGCCATTGATAGTGATAGGGAAGATCCTGATTCCGCCATTTCAATGAACAATAAACCTAACTACAAATCCTGATTCCGCCATTGATAGTGATAGGTAAGATCCTTGATTCCTCCATTTCAATAACCAACTAACCTAACGACAAATCCTTATTCCGCCATTTCAACAAACAATAAAACCTAACTACAATCCTGATTCCACCATTGATAGTGATAGGGAAAATCCTGATTCCACCATTGATAGTGATGGGGAAGATCCTGATTCCGCCATTTCAATAAACAACTAACCTAACGAAAAATCCCGATTCCGCCATTTCAACAAACAACTAACCTAACGACAAATCCTAATTCCACCATTGATAGTGATAGGGAAAATCCTGATTCCGTCATTGATAGTGATAGGGAAAATCCTCATTCCACCATTTCAAGAAACAACTAACCTAACGACAAATCCCGATTCCACCATTTCAATAAACAACTAACCTAACTACAATCCTGATTCCACCATTGCTACTGATAGGGAAGATCCTGATTCCACCATTGATAGTGATGGGGAAGATCCTGATTCCGCCATTTCAATAAACAACTAACCTAACGAAAAATCCCGATTCCGCCATTTCAACAAACAACTAACCTAACGACAAATCCTAATTCCACCATTGATAGTGATAGGGAAAATCCTGATTCCGTCATTGATAGTGATAGGGAAAATCCTCATTCCACCATTTCAAGAAACAACTAACCTAACGACAAATCCCGATTCCACCATTTCAATAAACAACTAACCTAACTACAATCCTGATTCCACCATTGCTACTGATAGGGAAGATCCTGATTCCACCATTGATAGTGATGGGGAAGATCCTGATTCCGCCATTTCAATAAACAACTAACCTAACGAAAAATCCCGATTCCGCCATTTCAACAAACAACTAACCTAACGACAAATCCTAATTCCGCCATTCTAGTGATAGGAAGATCAGATACCAGTGATTATACCCAATTACACAAGAACCCTAATCGAAAAAACACATGAAAACATCAAAACAACCCACATTGATGAAATCAAACAACTACCCAGATACCATAAACAAATTCAACCTACGAAAAAATAATTGGAGATACCTTTGAGGAGAAAATGCGGAGCTTAGGTTTAGGAGAAACAGGAAAGTAAAGCTTAGTAGGAGGAGAATGATGATAAAAATGGCGTCTAGTTGTTGTTAATTTAGTAACAACAGTTGAAGATGATGAAGCTGCTGTAATTGATGCCGCCATTGTTGTGATTAAACTTAAGTTCTTCCTTATATGATGTAAATCAGTCGATCAATCAATCAATCGACCAATCGATCAATTGATGGGTAATTGATGAATTGAATTGAATGCAATGTGTCGATGAAATCGATGAAGATTGAAGATGATGATGAGATATACCCTTCTATTAATTTTTTCGATTTTTTGAAGAAAAATTGAAAAGATCGATGATTCCAATGTAACGTGAAAAATAGTTGTGTGTGTAGTGTTAAAGTGTGTGTGCATGGGATTCGAACCTTGGATCTCAATATCTAGACGACTAGACATGACAAAACCGACTCAAGTGATCTGATTATCTGACCATCGAGTAACCCGATACAACCGTTCCAAGGCCGGACAAAGACCCGAGCTTGATCTGTAGCCTGAATTTATTAATTTTGGCTTCGATTCGGTTTAGAATTCAAATTGTCGGTTTGTCTGTTGCAACGGGTTGACATTCGACTTTCGTGGAGGATTGAGCTAAAGCTCGTTATTTTTTTTGGAGGCATGAGGGACTGGATTACGAGTTGCGACCCATGTAGGTAATGTATCCCGTGGTGGAAATATAAGTCACAATCTTTGGCAAAACCGCGGTCTCTGTAGGCACGTTAATGAGAAGGGGAGTTTCGATATACTCCCTCCTCCCCACTATGATCTTCCCATTTATTATTTTAATCACACCCATTTTGATTAAAAGTGGGAAGATCATTGTGGGGAGGAGGGAGTAGTTAGAGACCGATGTTGTAACACCCTGACCCAATCCTACGACCGGAAATGTTAACCGTGTGTACCACCCCAGCCACCGCTTGTGGTCCGGGTGTCACTTATGGGCTCAACAGGTCGTGTACTGACCCCACAGATCAACACAGGTCTTTTATAGCGCATTTTTACCTCACTCATGCGCATCCCATAACCTTCCCAGGAGGTCACCCATCCCTAGACAACTATCAGCCAAACTTAACTGTGGAGTTCTTTTGCATAGACAACCGGAAAAGAAAGTGCACTTTGTTGACATGAGTAGTACTATCAGTCGCTTTAAGCACTCATTCGAGCTTCTTAAACCATATCGAATACACGCTCCTCTGAGCACCATATCCAATATATACTCTTTAAACTCGGGGTATTACACCGCGGTAGCTTGTCAGGCTTTGTACTTGTCTCACAGACCAACACGAGTTATATCCCCACTCAAGCACGCTTAACTGCGGAGTTCTTTTGCATTGATGACCATAAAAGAAAATGCACTTCGTTGATATGGGTCGTACTTCAAATCACTTTAAGCAAAGCTCATGAATAGAACATCTTCAATCAGCATGGGATGTTTCAGATGTGAGAAGTGCCCTGAAGGTATCGAAGTAGACGATTTGGGGCGATCTGATGCAGGTCGGTAGGACGTTGCATGAATTGAGCAAGTCGGTTGATGGAAAAAGTAAGGTCGGGTCAAGTGAACGATAAATATTGTAAGCTCCTTGTAATAATAGCTTGATAGTCAGAATCGTTCTTGATTAGAGACGATTCGTGATGTGCTGTGACAAATATACTCGCTACAAAAGATGGATGTATGTACCACTAAAAAAACGCAATATGATAATTATTTCGATTGAGCTTGAACCAAAGTGTCACGCCCATACTCTTATGAGTATGGATTTGACACGTGTGTCACTTAATACGCGAGAACACAACAACACTATTGTTTCATAGTTGTGGAGGATTAAGTACATGCAAACTCTCGTAAAATAACTAAAGATGATTCGTCTTGAATGGTGCAAAATTTGGGAAAAATGACGGAATTAATAACAAACACTTATCTTTTACCGATAGTAATACGAGAGTTACATGGTTAGAACAATATGATTTCCAAAGGCCATGCAATCTTGAATGACACGAGCTGGCGCGATGGTAAGTTGACCTGAGTCGAAATGGGTGGTCTAATGCTAAGTTGACTTGAGTTAGTCACGGCGATATCTTTGAGCTGGGTGAACTCTCGATGAGCTGGCTAGAGTAGACCAGAGAGGATACATACCGTGACAAGTGACTCTTAATCCATTTACATGTAACACGAACACAAAATCGAGAGTAGATCCGAATTCGGGAAATTGAAATACCTACTAAGGGGTCGTTTGCGAATTCGGGAAATTGAAATACCTACTAAGGGGTCATTTGGTTACTCATTCAATTACCGGGAAGTGCAAGTTCCCAGAAAGTGCATTTTCAGGTAGTTGTTTGGTTGCCCACTTCCCGGGAATTGCCACTTTCCGGGAATTGCCACTTCCTCCACAATGGGGAAGTTACTCACCAAGCCCCCCTTGGTGTGTAGAACTTCCATGAAGTAATTTTCCACGGTAATTTCATCTTCCCATAGTGAACCAAACGGGCCCTAACTTATAGCAGGCTATCAATAGGCCAACCAGGCAACAAATCAAACTCCTACTCGGTTGTACGGAGTACTAATTCTTCATAACCCTAATTTTTTTTCCCGCGAATTTTCAGCGACCCTCGAAAATCTCAATCGACACACGAAACTAGGGTTTTTTCGGGAATTCAATTCGCGGGAAGAATTGTTCGTTGAGTGAATTGATGTACACGATTAGTTGATTTGATTGATTGGCTGATTGATTGATTGGTGATTCCATGGAGGTGGGAGAAGAGGATGCTATTTTGCTCAATAGTTTGGGGGTTACTTCTGCGAATCCAGAGGATATTGAGCGACACATCTTAGACAAGGTTTAATTCTTACTGAATTTGATTTTTTTTCGGAACGAATTTCTCGCATTATGTTGTTCTTCGATTCCTTGTATTTGGATGTGATTTGTTTTTGGAATTAGAGGAATGTTGGGAATTGAAATTTAGGGTTTTAGCTAGGAGGAATGTTTAATTCTTGCTGAATTTGGATTTTTCGGAACAAATTTCTCGAATCATGTTATGATCCAATTCGAATGTGACTTGTTTGGGTGTTAATGTCGTTGTTGATGTGATTTGTTTTGGAATTAGAGGAATGTTGCAAACTGAAATTTAGGGTTTTAGCTGGGAGGAAGGTTTAGTTCTTGCCCAATTTGGATTTTTCGGAATGAATTTCTTGAATTATGTTGTAATTGAATTCGAATGTGATTTGTTTGGGTGTCAATGTCGTTGTTGATGTGATTTGTTTTGGAATTAGAGGAATTTGGCAAACTGAAATTCAGGGTTTTAGCCAAAGGGAAGGTTTAATTCTTGCTGAATTTGAAATTTTCGGAACAGAAATATCGAAATATGCTATTCTTTGATTGATTTGTATTCCGTTATGCAATCGAAAATGTCACTTAAACGGTAATGAAAATACGTTAAACATGATGGTTGACTAGGTGGAAAAAGTGATTCGGAACCCATAAGGATAAGGTTCGATTCATTTATTCAATCGACCCGGCTGTGAATTCATTGCATTTTATTATAGATGATTGATTGATTGTTATTGGTAAAGGAGATCATCATTGTATTAAGATGAGTTAGTTGAATTTACAGACTTATAGTTAGAGTGTTTATGCTGCAGGCTACGGAAAATGTTGAAAGTAGTCTGCAAGGCGAGAGGAGACCAGCAGAAGAAGTTTGCAATGATTCAACGGAGAATCAACCTTCGTCGTCAGGCCAAGTAGAGCTGTTGCATAAATTAAGGGCGATAGACGTGGAAATTGATGCTGTGGCATCTGCTGTTGAACTAGCGAAAACTGTGCGTAGCAATGAGGAGCTCGATTCTGAAGATCATGATGGCGAGAAGGATAATTTGGAGGATAGCATGGGTGGTAATAAGACTATTGCTAGTGATAATACTCTTCAGCACGCGTTAGCTGCTGATAGACTGAGGAGTCTAAAGAGGACGAGGGACGAAATACATAAAGAGCTTTCGAGTGTGTGTAAAGATAGTAAAAGCGGTGGAGTTCAGGATAAGATATTGCGGTATTTGGTTAGGGAAGAATCAAAATTAAAGAGCAAACCTAAAGAGGGGAAGGATAAGGGTAAAGGGTCGAAAAAGCAAAAGAAAATAGTTTCATATAAAGAAGATGATGAATTTGATGCTGTTCTCAATGCAGCATCTGGAGGGTTTGTTGAAACGGTGAGCTGAATTTTTTATCGCAATAGTTTTTCTAAAGTTTGTTTTATTCTTCTTGCTTCAAGCAATTTAGTTATAAACGACATGAAAGGGTATGAATCTAACAACTATGTGGCTTAGGAAAGGGATGAGCTTGTACGGAAAGGACTTTTGACTCCTTTCCATAAGCTGAAGGGCTTTGAACGTACTATACAACCAGGATCGTCAGGCCTACAGGAGAATTTAAATGGCACAGGTGATCGTGCCTCTGAGAGCGTTGCTAGAGCGGCACGCTCGTTGGCAGAGGCCGCACAATCCCGCCCAACTACGAAGCTTCTTGGGCCTTCGGATCTCCCAAAACTTGATCCACCGACTCATTCGTTCAGTAGACTGAAAAGATTTAAGGTTTCTAGTAATAAGGAGTTGGATGGGGAGAAGGGTAATGATTCAGAGAGAAGTAAAAGAAGACCTTTGGCTGGTAGCAAATGGAGGAAACGTATTGCTAAAGAAGATATTATGGGTGTTGAACCTGGTATGTATGTGAGTTTAAACTTTAAACTTATTCTGTTTTTTGCTTGATAATGTATCATTGAATGTTTTCGTGAATGTGTACATGTTCTTGGAGTAGAGAACATGCATTATTGGTATCGCCATATGGCCCCCCCAAGCCTACCGACCTGGACATTTTGATCCGAGAACTTCCACCCACAACCCTTTAGGATGTCACCTCCCGAGACTAGATAGAAGGGTAGAGAAGGAGAACTTGGTTCTATCAGAACCAGCCGGACACAAGACGGGAACCGAACTGGTAAAAGGTCAAGCTTGAAAAGAATATTAATAAAAAAGCGAACATAGAAAATGTGGCAGCCCCTGATTTTGATAAGAGTGAAAAGACATGGCGATCGAACTTCCACTTAGTGCATACTTAATTTGACATTACTATCTTGTTCCGAATGTAATTATGCCATTCATCTGTTGCTTCAGTATGCTCAAGGATGTCTAATATCAGAAAATATTAACGAGTTATCAAGGATAATGAATTTAAGAGATATGTCATTTTGACTCTGTTATGTGTGTTTCTCAATAATCACGGAAGATTAATGTTCTATTTTCTAAATGGTAGTAAACACACAAAAGGAGCTCATATGGCAGACACAAGATGTCATGGATGAAGATGGGAGTGAACCTTCTTCGGTGACACTAGAAGGTGGGCTCAATATTCCCGAAGCCATATTTAACAGTCTCTTTGATTACCAAAAGGTTGGTGTCCAGTGGCTATGGGAGCTGCATTGCCAAAGAGCTGGTGGGATTATCGGTGATGAAATGGGTCTTGGGAAGACTATTCAGGTGCTATCATTTCTTGGGGCGTTGCATTTTAGCAATATGTACACACCAAGCATTATTATCTGTCCGGTTACGCTGCTAAGGCAGTGGAAGAGGGAAGCCCAAAAATGGTATCCCCGTTTTCACGTGGAGATTCTTCATGATTCTGCGGTCGATAGTGCTCGGAAGAAAAAACAATCAGAATCCGATGAAAGTGATTATGAAAGTGAGGCGTCGTCGGATTGTGATACTGAAATAGCTACCCCTTCCAAAGGTGCAAAGAAGTGGGACGTCTTGATAAACAAGGTTTTGAAATCAGACTCTGGCTTGCTTATTACAACATATGAGCAACTTCGTATACTCGGGGAGAAACTATTGGATATTGAATGGGGTTATGCAGTGCTTGATGAAGGTCATCGTATTAGAAACCCTAATGCAGAGGTCACTATCGTGTGCAAGCAACTTCAGACAGTTCACCGTATCATAATGACTGGTGCTCCTATTCAAAACAAATTGTCCGAACTTTGGTCATTGTTTGACTTCGTCTTCCCTGGGAAATTAGGCGTCCTGCCAGTATTTGAAGCAGAATTTGCTGTACCCATACAGGTTGGAGGCTATGCTAATGCTTCTCCCTTACAAGTTTCCACGGCATATAGGTATAGTTTGTCGCTGTTTATGCTGTTGTGGTAGTACATTCTTTCATGTTTTCAGATTGTGGAGGCAGTTGGTCTTCATGAGTTTTAGTTTTTTTACTACAATGTAAAATTTGAATAGAGTTATTGATATTAGACTTTTGGTTAGCCATCACGAGTTTTTTCGGGGTGTAGATCTGCAAAGTCTGAATCGGGTTGGATCGGGTCGATTTAGATTTAGGGACATATTTGGCTTGTTTTGTTTGGGTACGGAAATATGGTCGGGTTAGTTTTCCCAAGTCCAGTTGCGTGTTTAAAATGGATTGTGAAGTTCTTTTCTTCCCATTGCACAGGTGTGCAGTTGTCTTGCGTGATCTGATAATGCCTTACCTACTACGACGTATGAAGGCTGACGTTAACGCACAGCTTCCAAAGAAGACGGAGCATGTTCTTTTCTGCAGTCTAACACCTGAACAGCGGTCGATCTATAGAGCTTTTTTAGCTAGTTCCGAGGTCGAGCAGATTTTCGACGGTAGTAGAAACTCACTGTATGGCATTGATGTGATGCGTAAGATATGCAACCACCCAGATCTTCTGGAGAGAGAGCACTCTTCAAGTAATCCAGACTACGGCAATCCCGAACGGAGTGGTAAAATGAAAGTCGTGTCTCAGGTATTGAAGACGTGGAAAGAGCAGGGTCACCGAGTGCTTCTTTTCACACAAACTCAGCAGATGCTTGACATTCTAGAGAGTTTTCTTATTGCGAACGAGTATAGCTACAGAAGAATGGATGGCCACACTGCTGTTAAACACAGGATGGCACTGATAGATGAATTTAATAATTCCGTTGATGTCTTTATCTTCATACTAACTACCAAAGTCGGTGGTTTGGGGACAAATCTAACTGGTGCAAATAGAGTTATCATTTTTGACCCGGATTGGAATCCCTCAACGGACATGCAGGTTAGTTTTGCAACCTTAGCACATACTTCTCTATTATCGTTTGCCTAGTCTACTCGCGCCGATATTCATGCTTTCTTGTTTGGTCACTTCTGTGTGGCGGAGAATGACCTTCGCATGATCTTTTGGTAGCTATTACAAATTTTTTGGACTCGTATATTGCTTGCTCAATGTTTGTGGGGACGGGCAAAAACTTCTGGGACCAAGGGCTTTGTTCTGAATGTTGATGTTTGTGCAGGCCAGGGAACGTGCGTGGCGTATAGGTCAACAGCGTGATGTAACAGTATACAGATTAATTACTCGTGGAACGATAGAGGAAAAAGTGTATCATAGACAGATCTACAAACATTTTTTGACAAATAAGATATTGAAGAATCCGCAACAGCGAAGATTTTTTAAAGCCAGGGACTTAAAGGACTTGTTTGTTCTCACCGACGAGGATCACACTGAAACATCAAACATTTTCGGCCAATTATCGGAGCAAGTTAATGTTGTTGGCACTGAACCAGATGATCGGCAAAACCAGAATCCCTCTACATCATCTGCACCGCTTGCGAATGACACCGTTCCGAATGAAAATAACGTTTGGCAGCAGGGTTGCTCAGAGGATGAAGAAAGAGGTAACGATGAAAATGGTAAAGCGAAGGATGATGAAACAAATTTCTTGAAGAATCTGTTTGATGCGCATGGAATACATGTAAGATTTCCGAGACATATACTTTCTTTTCTCGTTATGTCTTATTTGGCTGAAATGAACTTTAACGTAATTTTAATTTAACTGAAATGAGCTTAACTAAAAATTTTATTTATTTATTTTCCCTCAAAAAAAAAAATTAAGTGAAATGAGCTTAACTTCGTTGAACCGAGCGAAAATAAGTCAGAAAGAATCTGACATTATTGTGAGACCAACCCTTATCCTAAGCAATGATGTAGAAATTCACGTGTAACGGGATTATGGGTTACATGGGTTGGTCTCGTTTTTTTTAGGAGTGTTGATCTCGTGTGAGATGGTAATATAATGTAAGTCTAGAGCCGGCAAAAAATGACACGACACGAAAACCCGACACGAACATGACACGAAATAAACGGGTTTGGGTTGAGGGTTAACGACCCATTTATGTAAGTGGGTCGACACGAACGTGACACGAGATTTAATTGGGTCGGGTTTGGGTTGAGAGGTTCGTGACCCGTTTACCAATGACACGACCACGACACGACCCGATCTAGTTGCCAGGTCTATGTAAGTCCGACCCAGTAATTCAAAAAACATCACTTGTTTACTCATTAATACAGTAAAAAAAATGTAAAGAAATCATAGGTAACCGTTATATGGGCCGCTGTTCTGATAATTTTACCGTAACTTTTTTCTCCCCAGAGTGCCGTAAACCATGATGCTATAATGGACGCACACGACGAGGACAAAATAAGGCTCGACGAGCAAGCTTCTCAAGTAGCCCAACGCGCTGCTGAAGCTCTTCGCCAGTCACGAATGCTAAGAAGCAAAGAGAGCATTTCCATACCAACCTGGACCGGAAAATCCGGTGCTGCTGGGGCTCCGTCGTCTGCCCGTCAGAAATTCGGGTCAACCGTGAACTCACATTTGATTACCAAATCCAGATCAGAATCCGACCCGTCTAAACCCGGGTCAAGTAGTTTAGCTGCAGGAGCTGCTTCTGGTAAGGCTTTATCTTCTGCTGATTTACTTGCCCGAATTCGTGGGAACCAAGCTAAAGCAGTTGGTGACGGGCTTGAACATCAGTTTGTTCTGTCAACCAACCCACCGGGCCCGGGCCTGGGCCCGGGCTCATCTAGGCCGTCTAAGAACCTCGTTGGGGTCCAGCCCGAAGTCTTGATCCGACAGATTTGCACGTTCGTTCAACAACAAGGCGGAAGCACGAATTCCGCCACCATCGTCGAGCATTTCAAGAATCGAATCCCGTCAAAAGATTTGCCTCTATTCAAAAGCCTCTTGAAAGAAATCGCTTTGTTAGAGAAACGTCCTAGCGGTTCATTTTGGGTTCTAAAGCCTGAATATCGGTAGTATTTTGTTGCTCGAACCGTAACTTTCGTTTTATTTTTTCCTCGGTGTCTCTATTAATCTAATCTTTCTAGTTCAGATCGATTCTACTACCCGATTCTATCACGACCCGGTACGTACAGTCGAGTTATGAAGAACTTGCTTAGGCATTGATTCTTTCATTAGTGTAACATGTATCCCGTTTGTATATTAGTGGAATATGTAATTTTTTCATCTCGGTCATTTATTTATTTTTTTATATTAATTTTAAAGAGTATTTTAATCAAAAGAAAATAAATGACGGATGGCCTATATTAATTGTAGATTGGTAGGTAGGTAGGTAGTTAGGTAAAGCAATCTATGCTTGTAAGTTACATATTCATGAGTATTTAGTTTTAATTAAGGGATTGTTTTACGTTGTGAGACCGTTGATCCGTGGTCGTCCCAATAGCCCGTTTGTCATCTTAACCGAATCGAATTGAACCAAGGAAATCCAAATCGAGCTAAACTGAACGAACGTGTCTTAGCTCGATTCCGAACTAAACCAGGTGAACGATTCTTGACTCGATTTCAAACTAAACCGAACGAACTTGTCTTAACTCGATTCCGAACTAAAACAAATGAACGAGTAGTCTCGAGTCTTGACTATAAACGAACTCAACTCGACTAAACCAAACGAACGACTCTTAACTCAATTTCGAACTAAACCGAACAAACGAGCCTTGACTCGATTCCAAACTAAACCGAACGAACAGAGTCTTAACTCAATTCCAAACTAAACCGAATAAACAAGTCGTAACTCGATTCCAAAGTAAACCGAATAAACCGAGTCTGAGCTCGATTCCAAACTAAACCAAATGAACGAGTCTCGACTCTCGAGTCTTTGACTCAATTCCAAACTGAACCGAACCAAACTGAACCGAATAATTCCCTCCTCAGCAAGCAACAAACACAACACTTGAGACTTGAGAGTTGAGACTTAAGAAACTCGATCATCTTGATACACAACAACAATGGCGGAAACACCATCATCATCACCATTAACATTCACTTCAGAAATCGACGACGAAGAATCCTTCGAACACACACTCCTCGTAGTCCGCGAAGTCTCCGTCTTCAAAATCCCGCCTCGTAGCACCTCAGGAGGTTACAAATGCGGCGAGTGGCTTCAGTCCGATAAGATCTGGACCGGCCGCCTGCGAGTCGTATCGTGTCGCACGCGCGCCGAGATCCGGCTCGAAGATCCGGTTTCCGGTGATCTCTTCGCCGCCTGTATCGTCGCCGCCGGCCACCGTGATCAGTCGGTTGAACCGGCGCTTGATTCTAGTCGATATTTCGTGCTTAAGATCGAAGATGGACAAGGAAAGCATGCGTTCGTCGGGTTAGGGTTTTCCGAGCGAAACGAAGCGTTTGATTTCAATGTCGCGCTTTCTGATCATGAGAAGCATGCGTTGAGAGAGAGTGATGGCGGCGGCGGCGGCGGCGGCGGTGGCGGTGTTAGTCGTGGTGAGGATGGGCAGGGTATTGATATTCATCCTGCTGTTAATCATCGCTTGAAGGTATGTTCAATTTTGAGCTTGAATTATCTTTGTTTTTGATAGAAATTTCGATTTGATTTAGAATTAAGTTCGATGAGTTTGCGAATTTCGAGTTTAATTCGCTGTTCATCGTCGCTGTTATTCGTCATTGTTTATATCGATTGAATCGTGTAATGCTGATCAACTTTAGCTTAGCAATGTTCAATTGCTGTTCATCATCCGTTACAAAAATCTGCGAAATTTCGATTCCGTTTTTTATTGAAATGTGATTTGATTTGGAAATAAGCTCTATGAGTAAGCGATTTTCGACTTTAATTTGCTGTTCATCGTTGCTGTTAGTCGTCATTGTTTATATTGATCGATATCGCGTAATGCTGATCAAGTTTAGCTTGTGTGTGATTGCTTAGCAGTGTTCAATTGCTGTTCATCATCCGTTACAAAAATCTGCAAAGTCTCGATTCTGTTTTCTCGATTTGTTTTTTTAGGGAAATACGATTTGATTTGGGAGTAAATTTGCGTAATGCTGATCGTGTTTAAGCTGATGTGTGGTTGTTAAGGCGAGTGCATTTGCTGTTCATCATCAGTTGAACGTAAAATCAGAAAAAAAAAACGTATTGATTCAAGAGTATACTAGTACATAGTGCGGTTCGAAATTATTACTGTTTGTTAACGTGATCAGAGTTAGCTGTTACTTGTATATGATTCCAAAGGTAATGTTGTTTTGGATATTAGATTTAGGATTACGATGCTTGGTCGAATTTGTTCGATATGGAATAGATGCTGATCAAGTCAATCAAGTGTAATACAGTTGACGAGTTTTATAGGCCATTTAAAAGTACTCCGTATATTGCTGTGTTGAGTTAGGAGAAACGGTATTAGATAATTGCATTGACTTGATCGAGTGAAATGGGAAGTTAACGGCATGGGTAATTTTGAGTTTGATGTTATCGTATATTCATATGGACAATTGAAAATAATCAGTTTTATTTAAGGGTGTGTTCGGTTAGGAGAAACGGTATTAGATAATTACATTGACTTGATCTAGTTTATATGGGAAGTTAATGGCGCGGGTAATTTTGAGTTTGATGTTATCGTATATTCAGATGGACATTGATTGTGTGTATTTCAGCTTAGAGATCGATCTAGCTTTGAGATTCTCAGTGGTAGTTGAGAGTTGACATTCGAGCATTATAGCCATTTTAGTGTAATAAGACATTGATCGAGTTCATGTTGATGGAGGGATCTAGCCTAGCGCGGTAGTTGGTGTTCTATAGTGTATACATTTGCTTAATTAAACGCAAAGCAATATTTTTGAGGTGATGGGGCTGTTTAGAGTCTTACATCGTCGAAATCTTGTGGTTTCGATCTTGGTGTTGAGCAAGTGTAGGGATCTGTCGAGTTGGAGATTGATGTTGCTTTGGTCTTAGGAATCGTTTAGTTGATAAAGGAAGCTTAACTGTATCAAGCTGAACTCAATAGGGCTGAACGTAACCTAATGCAGCTCGAATGTCGCTTGAATGAGGCTTTGCTGGAGACAACTAGGTCATAGTTTGTTTAAGTAACGGTTTAAATTAGGGAAACGGGTTATGTCGCTTCATCTTTTTCTCAAAATAATTATTACTGTTCTTTTTATTTTATTTTATTTTATTTTATTTGTGGAGTAGTTTGAGATTTTGGCAGGTACCTTACCTCGATATTTTTCCTTCAGCATCATCGTCGCTCTTTATTATTTTATTGTATCGTTTGCCTTCCATTTTATTTTTTAATTATTTATGTTTTTGGATGACGACTTAACGACTTCAGATATTGATTCATGTTAGCCGACCCCAAATCTTTTTCGGACTAATGCTCCGATGTTGTTGTTGTATCATCGTCGCTCATGTGAACTGATCTCTAGTCTCTGTCATTTACAGGAAGGTGAAACAATACGAATAAACGTGAAGCACAAACCAGTAGGTGGAACGGGTATGCTTTCAACCGGGAAATCAGGTGGGCTTTCTAGTACCGGCAACCCAAAACCTCTGGGTCTGGCCCCACCCCCGAGTGGTGCTGGAAAGATTCGCACTCCGCTACCACCACCTCCAAACGACCCTGTTGCAGTGAGGATTACCTCCAGTCTTAAGGGTTCGAAGGAAACTGCAAGACATGGTTCCGATCCACTGTCCGATTTTTCTCAACTTGAGGTATGTTTTTAAGTGTATAAATCGGGTGTGTCCGAATGTCCGATAGTTGCGAATAGACCCGACAATCAAATGGGGTCATGCCGAGTTCGGGTTGAGATTACATGTCTAAACGGGTCACGAACACGGCCTTCAACCCAACCCAATTAAATCTCGCCTCATGTTCGTGTTGACCCACTTACATAAACGGGTCATTAAGTTTCAAGCCTAGTGAATTTGTGTGAGGTCACGAACACGGTCTCCAGCCCAACCCAATTAAATATCGTCTTGTGTTCATGTTGACCTACTTACATGAATGAGTCATTAAATTTCGAACCTTGTAATTTTGTGTGAGGTCATGAACACGGTCTTCAACCCAACCCAATCAAATCTCGTCTCTGTTCGTGGTGACCCACCTATATGAATGGGTCATTAAGCTTCACACCTGGTAATTTTGTGTGGGGCTCGTGTTGGGTTTTCATGTTGTAATGCATCATCGTGTATTCGTGTTCATCCCAAAGCTCGCTCATGGTAAATTAGTTTCATCGCTCATGGTCATGAACACTGTCTTCAACCCAACCCTAATAAATCCCGTGTCGTGTTTGTATTGACCCCCCACTTACATAAATTGGTCATTAAGCCTCAAACCCGTTAATTTTGTGTGATGTTTGTGTTGAGTTTTCAATTTTTCATGTCATAATGCACCGTGGTCTTCATCCCAAAGCTCGCTAATTCCGTTATGTGTATGATGTTGTAAACCTACAGCGGAATCTTCCTTCAAAAGCGGGAACCGAGACAACAAAGAGCAGCAGCGCAGCCGGATGGGCCGCGTTCTGAATCCACCCCGACATTTGTATCAAATCGGCATCGTTTACAAAACGGTATACTCCTCAAATCTCGAGCGAGAGTTTTACTCAACCGGCTATGACGTGTGTTAGTTATCGACTCACTCATCGTTACATACATTATACATTTTGTTTTATTCATGACAATAAGACATTATGACACCTCCGTCACTCCGTGTCCCCAATCATTTGTTTACCTTTGATTAAAATATTTTTTTTTCTCGAAAAGAATATATAAAAGGTAAACAGATGAATGAGTCGGGAAAAAGTATATTGTCATTATAAACTTCGAAGATCTTCATTTACTTGTGTACTTGGGTTCCTACTCGTGTCGGTAAATTTTGCTTGTGTATGATTGTATCTCTTGTGAGTTCCGATTGTATAATTTCTTTAGTTATCGACTTTTTGGAGCTAAGTAGATGTCGACTAGTGCAGTTGGTTTACCTTTTTTTTTTTTTGCAAAAATACATCGAATTCAACTCGGCTCGAGTCAATTTCTCAGCATAAGATCCAAATGTTACTAGTTGATAAATCCTTATAAGATTGACTCGGGCTATGAGGCGGCCTTACACCCAAACCGAAGACTCGTAACCCAAACTGACCTCACCTCACCCGACTGACTCATATATCTATTACCGGCTTACATCATATAAACCAATATTCCCAAAAAGTTAAAAACAATAAACCCGAATTACCCCGACCCGAGGCAAATGACCCAAAAGTTACCCACCCGAATCAACCAAGCCCGAACTCCACCTGATTGACCCATTTACCAAATCTACCGAACTGAATTAAGTCAGACCAAAAAGTTGAAAACAACAAACCCAAATTAACCCGACCCGAGACAAATGACCATAAAATTAACCATCCGAATCAACCAAGCCCGAACTCCACCCGATTGACCCATTTACCAAATCTACCGAACTGAATTAAGTCAGACCAAAAAGTTGAAAACAACAAACCCAAATTAACCTGACCCGAGACAAATAACCATAAAATTAACCACCCGAAATCAACCACGCCCGAACTCCAGCCGATTGACCCATTTACCAAATCTACCGAACTGAATTAAGTCAGACCAAAAAGTTGAAAACAACAAACCCAAAGTAACCCGACCCGAGACAAATGACCATAAAATTAACCAACCACCCGAAATCAACCACGCCCGAACTCCACCCGATTGACCCATTTACCAAATCTACCGAACTGAATTAAGTCAGACCAAAAAGTTGAAAACAACAAACCCAAAGTAACCCGACCCGAGACAAATGACCATAAAATTAACCAACCACCCGAAATCAACCACGCCCGAACTCCACCCGATTGACCCATTTACCAAATCTACCGAACTGAATTAAGTCAGACCAAAAAGTTGAAAACAACAAACCCAAAGTAACCCGACCCGAGACAAATGACCATAAAATTAACCAACCACCCGAAATCAACCACGCCCGAACTCCACCCGATTGACCCATTTACCAAATCTACCGAACTGAATTAAGTCAGACCAAAAAGTTGAAAACAACAAACCCAAAGTAACCCGACCCGAGACAAATGACCATAAAATTAACCAACCACCCGAAATCAACCACGCCCGAACTCCACCCGATTGACCCATTCACCAAATCTACTGATCTGAAACCGGACCGGATCGAACCGTTTGGACCATAAGAAACCACACAACAAAGCCACAAAAAAGCCCATATTATAGCCCATATAAATTTACCCAAAATCATTAAATTAGGGCTTCTTCGTCTGCTCTCTCTCTTTCTCTGTTCGTTCGTCGCCATACTTGGACCTCAGAGGTTCTATATCCTTCTTCTTCTTCTTCTTCTTCCACTTCTTGATTGATGTAATTGATAGTTGATAATCGATAATTTTTCATATACTTGTTTTTTTATTAATTTTGTTTTCGTTGCAGATTAATTCAAAAGCAAATTCGAATTTGATTTTGAATAAGTAAAAATGTATCTACAGTTTTACATCAACGACAATGGCGACAAAGTTTACACTACCAAGGTCTTTCTCCCTCTCTTTCTTCTTCTCTTCGCTTTTGCTTTCATTATTTTTTGCGTATTTGATGATATTTTTTTTGCTGTTTATGTTAAATTAGGTTTAAATTAGTTACTCTGTTCGTCTTACGCCAACTAAAAGATTTGGTTTGATTTGTTTTCATGGTTGTAATGATTATCGAAGATGTTTTAGTCGAGTGGTTAAGACGGTCGAGGCTCGAGTCTCCCCTCCGTTGTATTGTAATGCAACTAATTGTGTTCTTCGTCGAACCAAAAAACCCGAAATGTCTTAGTCTAGTTGTTACGACGGTCCAGACACGAGTCTCCCCTCCCCTATACTCCCTCCCATCCATTCAATTCTTTACACTTACTATAAATGGACAATCCAATCAATTTTTTACATTCCCTTTTTGGCAAAACACTTTACCTTATAATCCTTATATCCTTACTCTATTTACACAAAATGCCACTACTTTTTCCTTACTTTAAGTTTGGTGGACCCATAAAACCATTTGATTTACCAATAATACCCTCGCTTTTACCATTTTTCTTAAAACTTGTGAAATCCCCCATGTCAAGAATTGAATGGATGTGAGTGAGTATATGAATATAATGCGACTAATCGTGTTCTTCGTTGAGCCACAAAAAAAAACCAAAGGTGTCTTAGTTTAGTGGTTATGAAGGTCCAGACTCGAGTCTCCCCTCCCCCTATATTGTAAATCGTAATGCAACTGATTGTGTTCTTAGTTGAACCACAAAAACCGAAGGTGTCTTACTCAAGTGGTTAAGACGGTCCAACTTGAATCTCTCCTCTCATATGGCCATATATTGTCATGCCACTAATTGCGTTCTTCATTGAACCCGCAAAATAATAATCTGTGTAATAATGATACCGAATACTATGTCTTACCTTACTCTAGTTGTTAATACGTCGAGTCTCCCCTTCCCTATACCGTAAATTGTAATGCGACTAATTGCATTCTTTGTCGAGCCATGAAATCTGGTTAAGGATAACGGAAGATGTCGTACTCTAATTGTTAAGACGTGGCACGCTCGAGTATCCCCTTCCTTAGATTGTTATGCGACTAATAACATTCTTTGTCGAGCCACGAAAAAAATAATCTGGGTAATGATAACGGAAGATGTCTTAGTTGTTAAGATGATGCACGCTTGAGTCTCCCCTCCCCTATATTATAATGCGATTAATTGCATTCTTTGTCGAGCCACGAAAAAAATAATCCGGATAATGATACTGAATATGTCTTAGTCCGGTGGTTAATATGGTGCACGCTCGGGTCTCCCCTTCCCTATATTGTAATGCAACTAATTGCATTCTTTGTCGAACCACGAAAAAATATAATCTGGGTAGTGATACTGAATGTGTCTTACTCTAGTGGTTAAGATGGTCCGGCTCAAATCTCCCTTCTTCTATAGTAGTATTTGTAATGCACTTATTGTGTTCTTCGTCGCAGAAATAATTTGGGTAGTGATGTAATTATAAATGTTTAAATTCGGATTTATGTATGTGTTTTGCAGAAGGAAAGTCCTAATGGGTTGGCTACACAATCAGCTCATCCAGGTAAATACAGTATAAATTGATTGAATTTTTGCACTTTGATCGAATATGCTCAGTTAGTAAGGCTACACATTCTGCTCATCCACCCAACCCTCGAATCTTTTTGGGACTCGGACTGAGGCTCTGATGTTGTTCGTGTTGCTGTTGCTGTTGTATAGAATGTGATATTAAGGCTCGATTAATAAAAGAATTCATGTTAGCCGATCCCAAAAATCTTTTTGTGATGTACTCCCTCCGTATCTATATGTTCGTCCACTTTCAATATAATACTCCACCTATATATTAAATAAAGTGGACGAACGTATAGATACGGAGGTAATAGGTTTTTGTATTGTTGGTGCTGTATCAAATGTGTTATTAAGGCTTGACTAGTAAAACGTTTCATACTTTCATGTTTGCTGACGACAAATCTTTTTGGGCCCAAGGCTTCGATGTTGCTCGCGTTGTTGTATCAAAAAGCCTTATTAAGGCTCAATTAGTAAAACGATTCGTGTTAGCCGACCACAAAATATTTTAGGGACTAAGGCCCTGTTGTCGTTTTGCTTGTTTGACACGTGTCGTTACGACGCTGATATGACACGACACTTCGACACTTCAATTTAGACCAAAAATCTACATTCTTTAGCCCAAAATAGTCGTGTCCGTCACTCCAAAGTAACACAACTACACAAGTCCTTATTCCTGGCAATCTATGTTTCTGTTTCATAATAAGACTTCAATGTCCACCTTCTGATCTTTTGAACAAATCAATTATGCAGCTCGTTTCTCCCCTGACGACAAGTACTCGAGGCAGAGAGTTCTGTTGAAGAAGCGGTTTGGACTATTGCCGACCCAACAACCTCCTAAGAAGTACTGAACAAAGAAACCCAAATCTCTGCTCGTTTAATTTTGGACCGATTGTTTGTTAAAGCAGTGCCCTTCTACTAAAACATTGTTGATATGCTGTCTTGCTGTAATTTTCCCTCGGCCTTTTGAACTCGTGAATCGTGATTGTAGCCTTGATTCGATGAATGGTTTAAAGTATGATGTTAGCTGATATACTTAGCCGTGTTTGATGTTAGCATTGCTTGTACGGCTCACGGTACTTGGCCGTGTTTGATGCCAGGCAATTACTCATACATACGGAGTAGTTGGTATTCCTCGTTAGAAACCGTTGATGGTCTCTTAGAACTTGCTAATGTGCCGGGTCAGGCCCAACCCTGAGGATGAGTCGGACCATGTTGTGTCGGAGTGTCGGATTCAACTTTCTTTAGGTCGTTCGACCGATATAGCATACGGAGAGCAATATATTTAAAAAACGTACGTATTTTAGAGGAAGTCAACCTGGCAAAACTGTCCGACTCGAACCCCAACTAAGAATCGAGTTTGATTCGTAACTTGAATTGATCCGGCCTAACTCGGAAAATGTTAACGTATTTTAGGGGAGCCCGACCTGACAAATCTGACGGACTCAAACTTGAACTAAGAATCGAGTTTGATTCGTAATCTGAATTGACCCGGCCTAACTTGGAAAACGTTAACATAGCAAACGAGTTGATATGTCTAAATGACCCGAACTTGAAATGATTCAGACCGATATGAAGCTGATCCGACTCGGTCACAACCCGTTTGCCAATTCTACCCGAGACATGATATTGCAGCAGCCCGGGCTTAAGTGGGCCGTGCGTGTCGGTTTGGAAAATCCGAGCTCATCGGAACGAATTCGGCCGTGCTGAGTCGGTCCGGTCCGCGTCGTTGGCCACCTTTATACTCCGCTCTATATATATATACACGAATTAGTGGCGCACTTTTTTTTGTATGTGGCGCATTATTTAATCTAATTGAAACGTTTCAAAACCACAAATAAATACTGTAGTAGTAGTAGCAGCTTGAAGAACACACCACTACTCAACAATGGCGATCAGCGAACAGCGAAAAGCGAACGACGAACGTATTTCTCTCTTTCTCCAAAATCATATTAATTTGATTCACATTTCCTCCATTAATGCACAATTCAGTGTTCTTATTCTTGAATTTGTACTTTGATACTGACTAATTTGATCGTTTCTCAATCTTTTCACGATTTTACAGAGTTTGATCTCACGTTTATCTGCATTATTGTTGCGATTTCGGAGTAATTTGACGCATTATTGTCGCGATTACGGAGTAATTTGACGCATTAGTGTCGCAATTTCGGAGTAGTTCGACGCGTTATTGTTGCGATTTCGGAGTAGTTCGATGCATTATTGTTGCGATTTCAGCGGAATTCGATTGATGAACTCGCGATTCCTCATTATTTTTGAGGTACTGCGCTTCGATTATTGTTTCGATCGTAATCTGAACGATTTTTGTTCGTTCTTTTTCTCAATCGTTTCATTTGTTTTTGCAGAGTTGAATCTCACGTTTATCTGCATTATTCTCCGATTTCGGAACGATATCGAAATGATGAACTCGCGATTACTCATTCTTGCTTGTTGAGGTACTACGCTTCGATTATTTTGATCGTAATTCGAACAATTTTTGTTCCTTCTTTTTCTCAATCTATTCACCTGTTTTTTCAGAGTTGAATCTCACGTTTATCCGCATTATTATCCGATTTTGGAGCGGTATCGAAATGATGAACTCGCGATTAATCATTCTTGTTGAGGTACTGCGCTTCGATTATTCTTTGATCGTAATTCGAACGATCTTTTGTTTTGTTGCTGTGTAATTTTGTGCAGTAATTGTTATAATGTGATTATACTGTATGCATGTTCTTCTAATTTCACGCATCTCGCAATTCGAACGTTTCTCTTTGTAATTTCATTGAAGTTGCTGTAATTTTGTTACTAATGTAATTCGCATGAACGTTCCTTGTAATTTCAGATTTCGTGACGGATTTCTGATAGCTGATTAGAATAATACTCTGTATTTGAGTTCATACTTCATAGATCAGAGCTTGTTGTGATATAAGAGGAATGCTGAATCCAGAGTAGTATTAATAGTTGATCTGAGGTTAGTGTCGGTTCTAGTTATTGATGACAATGAAGCAGTACGATGTCGCTGTCGTTTTGAGGAGAACATTTAGTGAAGGTTCATTCATTGAAATATGTTTTCTGAAGATTCCTTCAGTATATGAAATAGTAGAAGGATTTTCATGTATATTGTTATTAGTTTTAGTTGAAGGAAGTGTAGGATCGAGTTATTTATGACAGTAAATTATCACGGTGTCACTATCGTTTTGAGGAGGAGGTTCATTATTGAATTGAAGGCTGTTTTTGTAAGGATTATTCAATTAAGGAAGTGTAAAAGTAGTAGAACTAGTAGAGTCGTAAAACTAACTAGCTAGCTGTAGTACTAGCTGTCGGAATCATGCGCTTTATGGAATAGTAGAAGGATGCTCTTGCATATTGTTATTAATATTAGTTGAAGGAAGTGTCGGATCTAGTTATTTATTACAGTGATGTCACTATCATTGTGAGGAGGAGGTTTGCTACTTGAAGTTTTTTTTTTTTGCAAGGATTCATTCAATTTACGAAGTATGAGTAGTAGAACTAGTAGAGTCGTAGAACTAGCTTGCTGTAGTACTTCCTGTCGTAATCATGTGCATTATGGAATAGTAGAAGGATGTTCTTGCATATTGTTATTAATAGGAGTTGAAGGAAGTGTTGGATCTAGTTATTTATGGCACCAAAGGATCACGATGTCACTGTTGTTGTGAGGAGGCCAGGTTCATTATTTGTAGGGTGTTTTTGCAAGGATTCATTAAATTATCGAAGTACAAAGTAGTAGAACTAGTAGAGTTGGAGAACTAGCTGTCAGAATCATACGCATTATGGAATAGTAGAAGGATGTTCTTGCATATTGTTATTCTTGCATATACGCATTATTTGTAGGGTGTTTTTGCAAGGATTCATTAAATTATCGAAGTACAAAGTAGTAGAACTAGTAGAGTTGGAGAACTAGCTGTCAGAATCATACGCATTATGGAATAGTAGAAGGATGTTCTTGCATATTGTTATTAGTATTAGATGAAGGAAGTGTAGGATCGAGTTATTTATGACAGTGAAGGATCACAATGTCAGTATTGGTTGTGAGGAGGTTCATTATTCTCAGGGTTTTTTTTTGCAAGGATTCATTCAATTTATGAAGTACAAGTAGTAAAACTAGTAGAGTAGTAGTACTAGCTGTTGGTATCATGCGCATTATGGAATAGTAGAAGGGTGTTCTTGCATATTGTTATTAGTATTAGTTGAAGGAAGTGTCGGATCTAGTTATTTATGACACTGATGTCACTATTGTTGTGAAAAGGAGGTTCGTTATTTGAAGGGCTCTTTAATTTATGAAGTATGAGTAGTAGAACTAGTAGAGTCGGCGAACTAGTACGAGTAGTAGTACTAGCTGTCGGAATCATGTGCTTTAGTTGAAGGAAGTGTCGGATCTAGTTATTTCTGACACTGAAGGATCACGATGTCACTATTGTTATGAGGAGGACGAGGTTCGTTATTTGCAGGGTGTTTTTGCAAGGATTCATTCAATTATCGAAGTACAAAAGTAGTAGAACTAGTAGAATTGGAGAACTAGCTGTCAGAATCATGCGCATTATGGAATAGTAGAGGGGATGTTCTTGCATATTGTTATTGGTAGTAGCTGAAGGAAATGTTGGATCTAGTTATTTTTGACTGTGAAGGATCCTGATGTCACTATCATCGTGGCTCGTGAGGAGGAGGTTCATTATTTGAAGGGTGTTTCTTTTGCAATGATTCATTCAGTTTACGAAGGACGAGTAGTAGAACTAGTGCTGTAGTACTAGCTGTCGGTATCATGTGCATTATGACATAGTAGAAGGATGTTCTTGCATATTGTTATTGGTAGTAGCTGACGGAAATGTTGGATCTAGTTATTTTTGACCGTGAAGGATCATAATGTCATTATCGTCGTGAGGACGAGGTTCATCATTTGAAGGGTGTTTTTTTTTGCAAGGATTCATTCAGTTTACGAAGTACGAGTAGTATAACCAACCAGTAGAGTCGTAGAACTAGCTAGCTGTCGGAATCATGCGCTTTATGAAATAACAGAAGGATGTTCTTGCATATTGTTATTAGTATTAGTTGAAGGAAGTGTCGGATTATCGGATCTAATTATTTATGACAGTGATGTCACTATCGCTGTGAGGAGGAGGTTCGTTATTTGAAGGGTGTATTTTTTTGCAAGGATTCATTCTGTTTACGAAGTACGAGTAGTAGAACTAGCTAGCTGTAGTACTAGTTCTCGGAATCATGCGCATTATGTCGACAAGATGTAGTAGGGCTATCGTTGGGAAACTTAAAATTCATAAAAAGTGATGTTTTACAAAAGTAATATACTACATTGTTGTAACTGTTTGTCAAGTGGTAGAAGTAGAACTGTATATTTGATTCTTATAGCAAAGTGCTTCTCAGAATAATCATCTGTCTGATTTATGACACTATTATTTAACACTAACAGGATACGGAGTATCAATTACTCTGTTAGATTTTGCATATTTGACACGGTATCAGAATATCGTGTGCTGTGTTTTGACTGTTGATAATTGCCTTAAATTTAGTTCCGATTTGTGTGTAATGCTGTTTCGATGTCTGTATTACAATGGAATGAATAGAACTAAGGCTGATCTGATGTAAACCTCTGGTTCCTCTGGTTTTTTGTTTTTGGTTTACTTCCTTTGTTTATCCAAGTGTCGGGGTCAGTTATTATACTATGTACTGTAATTCTTCATAATTTCACTTAAGTGCTATGTTGCTCGGACTCCGTATCTAAGTGTCGGACTTAACTATTTTTATGAAAATCTGTCTGGTTTAAAATGAAGAGTCCAAGTGTTATACCATGTCCGAGTGTCAATTGTCGGACATGGGTACGCGAGGTAAGGCGTGCTAGTGTCATAGACTTGTTTAATACTTAATTGAGCATCTCACATTGGTAGACATGGTAAATTGGTAATTCGAAGAGACGAGTTAACATACACTATCCTGTGTAGTGTTGATGCACATACCTGTAATACTGCATCTAATGAGAAGAAAGGGTAAGCTCAAGTAGGGTTTCGATTCTCACCTGCGATGTAGTGTGCTCTTCTCTAAGCCAAAAAAAAAATACTGCATCTAATAGTTCTGTGAGAGTGGGAAGTGCCCTTGCTGAAACAATATACAGTATATATTTGAAAGTTGTAGTGTCGTCTATTTCAAATTATCCTGCAATGTAGTTTTGCTGTGAAAACCTTCATTTTTACCTATGTTACTGTGACTTGTCCGCAAGTATGGGACACGATACATATCGGAGTATCCGATGCGAGTATTTTGCCATGAGGTTTCAGTATTTTGGTCTAAAATGAAGTATTTTTACATGATACAATGGCTTAAGTGAAGTGTTTGAGTAACGTAGATTTTTACAAGGTATTGGTGTCTGTTCAAAGGAACATACTCACATGACTAGATGTCACTGTGCTTAGAATTTCCCCAACACAACACATGACATATACTCCGTATGATACATCAGTTCAAAAATGAATCAGCTCTACTATGTTGGTAAAATATCATTAGCATTCATTATTGAATATCGTCGATTCTATGCAACTGAAAGCTTAGAAACTCCAAAGAGTCCGTCTGCCACGCATAAATCTTGTCTTCCTCACTTTAAAATCCGAGTTTAATTTCTTTGATAGATTTATATTGATAATTGATTCGGCTGTACTGATTTTCAACAATGTCACTTTCGTGTGCAGACATTGAAGAGAGACAAACTCCGGATGGGTTTTAAGAATTTAAACGTCGCAATGGAAAAAAATCTCAAGAAGGTTACACAAGATACAACAGGTTCCTTATCTACTCTTACATTTATACTACGTATATTCGGTTAATAATTTCTTTGATAAATGCCGTGCTCATATGATTCGATATGATCATATATTCGTATATATTTTTTGTAGATGTCATTGTATTTAGAGAGTATTTGTGAAACCAGTGAGTGAAGGTTAGTAAATTTTCAAATAGATCCAAGGACTTACAATTTGGTAGTTCTTTTGTACAATGGTACAAAACAAATGACCCAGTTCAACAACTGTGGAGTGTTATGACACTGTGTCACTGTTCGAGTCAACTTTGATCCTAAAGCCTTGTTCTTTTGAACTTTTTTTAAGCTAATTTCGACTCAGTCAGCTTAGCCGCCCACTTCACTTTAGCTCACTTCATCCCCATTTACTTCGGCCCACGCCACGTCAGCTCACTTTAATTCTGTTCAGCCTACTTCAACTCAAATGAACATGGCCGTCGTAGTCCATGAAACTCTCTTTGTAGTTTTCATTTTTCATTATTTGTCATACGAGAACAGTCCCGTCCGGTTCCACTTCAGTTCAGCCTACTTCAGCTCAAAAGAACCCGGCCTTAGTAGTCCATGAAACTCTCTTTGTAGTTTTCAATTTTCATTATTTGTCATACGAGAACAACAGTCCGTCCTGTTTCCAATAACCACTTCAGTTTTCAGCTCAAAAGAACATGACCTTAGTAGTCCATGAAACTCTCTTTGTAGTTTTCAGTTTTCGTTATTTGTCATACGAGAACAACAATCCCGTCCTGTTTCCAATACTTGGATAAAGGCTATATACATTGAATCAAGAGTGGGCATTTTGTTAATCGATTTGTCATTCACATTATAGACGGACCCGTTCAGTGTCAGTACAACATGTTTATTTCCAAAGTCGAGAGATGTGTGACAGTAGAGAGGAATAAATCCTACAGTAGATCAACCTTAGCAAATTGATAGTGTGCAAATTGTTCTCTACATATATAGTGTTAGAGCTGGCACCAGAGTGGCACAGGCTAAGAGATTCAAGATTGAACAAATTTCTGTAGACTTTTTAAGTTTTTTCAGCCACGGAACCCCAAAGGTTATTCTGTAACACCCTGGCCTAACCCTAGTACCGGAAGCTAGGCTTTGTACCGGTCCCACAGACCAACACGAGTTCTTTCCAGTGCATCTTGGCCTCACTCATGCTTATCCCAGAAACCTTTCCAGGAAGTCACCAATTCTAAGACTACTCACAGCCAAACACGCTTAACTGCGGAGTTCTTTTGCATGGACAACCAAAAAAGAAAGTGCACTTTTTTTGCTTATAAATAGGACTCTTTAATCAATGTGAGGTGTTTCATATCCAACCTGTTAAATCCTTACGACTTTTTAGTTCCCGAAGAAATGCATTAGCTGACCAGCAATGTCACAGTAGATTCCGTGAAGAAAGCTATAATACCCATGCTATGATTTCAAGCAACTTCTCCCTGCTATCCTACTAAAGGAAATTAAGTTTTAGTATTAGATCATTCTTCTCCGCTTATTTTCAGCTCACTTTAGTTTAGTTTACTTCAGCCTACTTCACTTCATCCAGTCCCGTTTTGTTCATTTTGGCTGGGCCGTACAACTCACTTCAGTCGCAAAGAGCTTAGAGTTGTAGCTTGTAGGTGGTCCATCATCTTTTTTCTCCTTTTAATATAGGACACACATTCACAAAACTGTTATAATCGTAAAATGCTAATTGATGATCAACAGTCCAAAATTTACTGTAAGTGTCACATTGATAACATTTAGCTTTGCGTCGTTAGAAGATAACTATTTTTTGGCCCCGTGCTGAAATCGACTTTGATGTAATTGGTGTAATCTGCGTACTGTGGAATTAGAATTTTCGCGATGGGTTTCCTTGTCCATCTTTTTCTCGGTGTATTTTCATTTTGTCTTGTACGAAATAGTTTTGATAGGAGGCAACTTCCCACACTCCAAAAGACAATCATAGTAATTTTGTGAGCGAGAGTTAGGTACTTGATGCTCTCGATCTGAAAAGCCTATAAGGAATAAAAACTAACCGACGGTGACTGTCGAATAGTTATGTTTATTTAGGAATTTGCAATAATTGGTAGCAGGACGTGATCGTTCGATATCAGTGATGACAGTAGGAACCCTGAGCTTTCTATCATAGTAATTTAGATGCTCTCGATCTGAAAAGCCTATAAGGAATAAAAACTAACAGACGGTGACTGTCGGATAGTTCTGTTTATTTAGGATTTTTTGCAATAATTGGTAGCAGGACGTGATCGTTCGATATCAGTGACGACAGTAGGAACCCTGACCTTTCTTGTTTGAATGCTGAAGTTTTCTTGTGAGTTTGTGGATACAGTTCATCATCCCCTTACATTTCCTGTCCGAATATTATTGATTCACCTCTACACTGTTTAACGGAGGAGAGTTATGTTCAATGTTTTTGCGCCGTAGTCTGTATAGGTCCAATAGAGAATACGAAAAGATATCTAGCCCGAAATTTTCATGTTTACCTCCTTAGAGAAGTCCAGACTGAACTGTTTGGGATGTCCGAATGCTGTTTCTTTATCTCAAGTCACAGCGTTAAATGTTAAGTCATTCTAAGTTCTCCATCGTGACTAGAAATGAAAGTGGGCACGCGGGTTGACACAGTCCACCACGATCCATAGTCCAATAAGGCACGTGCCCATGGCACGACACACCATGAGCCGTGTCTGGGTTGAGGTTTGAGAAAGAAGACCATGCCTAGTGCAGGCAAGGCACATCACGTCACGTTACGCTTAGTCACATCCTAGCATGACACACTATGGGTTGTGAGCCGTGCTTGGGATGCTATTTCCATTTCACATTTTCACCTACACGGTAGGCACGACACGAAGCTCATCTTTCCATGCCTGTGCCATGCAATTTTCTTTTCTAGTGTGCCGATCCTAGAAATTGCATGAGATGCTAATCTCTATTCGTGACCCACTTCCATTTATATTCGTGACGGACCCTGGAAATTAATTTTAAAATCTATACAAGCATAAAATCTGGCAAAATACAAAAAGGAATGGTGATTTTGGACCCCATGTAATAATACATGTGTCCTTGCAATACTTGCATAATTGCATAATTGCATGGGGATTTTTAATCTCCTCTTGTACTTGCTTTTGGTCATAGATTTGCTGCAAACCAATTATCTCAGTTAGTGTTGCTCATACTTTTTCTACAAGCTGTCGTGTCCCACCCGATGTCAGATCGTCAAGCACGACTATTTTACTCAAAATTTCCAACCTTTTGGTCTAAATTGAAGTATTGGAGTATTGCGTTGGTGTTGGACACGCGAAACTAATAGAATATAAAGATAGCGAAACTAATAGAATATAAAGATAATAGTTGAGCCTCAACCATCAACTTAAGGTTTTGGTCGAGTTGGTTAATCTAATATGGTATCAGAGCCAGCGTGACTAAAGGAAAAAAATAAGATTATACACCTGGTTGTACAATAACATTGTACAACTGAGGCGCAAAATTGTTGAACCTTTGTATATATTTACTGACTTTATAAAAGTTTCTGAGCTGAGTTGTAAGTTTTTTAATTTAAACATTCATGTGATTTAACTCGCGCGACAACTTTACACTAAAGCTCAGAAAATTTTCGTCAAAACTCGAAACCTTTGTGATAAAGCTCAAAATCTTAAAACCAGTTGTACATAGAGCTATGTACAACTAGTTGTATAATCTTCTAACTGTACCAAAGATCACAAGTTCGAATGGTATGGGAGACCTGTGCACTAACCACTTGGTTGAGTTGGCTCATTTATGAATCTATCGTTAATCTATTAGACACGATAGCCAAGTGAAGAGTTTCCGTACCATTAACTAACTCCTTACATGATCTTTGTTTAACTAAATGTATACCTGGAGATGACTTTATTTATTGATTTCCAATAAAGATGGGTTTTGTTCCTTTTGGATTCTGTAGAATGGCACCTTGACACCTTTAAGAGAGAATCTTGAGTCTTGATATAAGAGAATATTCTGACTTACTTTAGGTGAATGATTAGGCACTTTGATGGAGGAGCCAAGGGGCTTAATTACACCTTTTAGAGGGGATAAGTCATGAAATTAATCATGAATGATATGAAGTCTGTAGGATAAGTTATTTGTCAAGTTATCTAATTGGTTTGTAGTTTGTTGATTTTACTCTTAAATGGTGGGGGATGCCAATTCCTTAAAAGCTCATTTTTAACACTTAAATTTTTTAGCTTTTTTTAATCTTAGGTGTTTTCTACCTGGAAAGAGTTTATTCACAATCTACTCGGGAAAACTTTAATTGTTTGATTATCGTCTTATAAAATTTCTAGTAAGTCTATTGAGAGACGGTTTTTTATTAAGTGTATTGAGAAACCAATTACAAGTGAAGGTAACAGTGGTACCAAACCTAATCATAAAATAGGTACGAATAAAACGTAAAGTGATACTTATAAGTGATCTTTTAATAACTTATGAAAAGACGGTCTCTCCTGAGATTTTATGTTTTTCGAATAGAGAAGTACACCAAATTAGTCATGAATGATATGAAGTTTCTAGGATAAGTTATTTGTCAAGTTATCTAATTGGTTTTGTTGATTTTACTCTTAAGTGGTGGGGGATGCCAATTCCTTTAAGCTCATTTTTAACACCTAAATTTGTTAGCCTTTTTTAATCTTAAGGGGGCAGCTGTGTGAGGGCATGGTCAGGCTGGTGATTGATCATGGTCATGCTAAGGTGAAGGATGACTGCTCCCCTTACCCAGACTGATCGGTCATGATCGTCACGATCATGGTCATGCGTGAGGGTATGGTCAGGCGCGGTAGGTTTGGGGTACCACTTTTCTTGGACCGGGGATTAGTGGGTCTCTTTAATACTCCCTCCGTTCAATTCCAACCTTCCCCTTCCTTGTCTTGACACTATATGCAATCACGGATAACTTTTGATATTCACGACAATCTATTAGAGAAAATATATCCATGTGGGATCTTGTTTGATTCGTCTTTAAAAGTATATTATTAATATCCAATTTCCATAATTTTTACTAATATGTTACGAAAGATATTAACGATGCAAAATACGCGTTGGCAAACGTGAAAAAGCAAAAGGGAAGCTTGGACTTGAACGGAGGGAGTAGCTTGTATATCTAATGATCAAAAGATGTGGGTACGGGCACGGGTGCGGGCAGTTAGACTCTTGGGGCTAGGTGTTGTTTGTACCTAGAAAGAGTTTATTCACAATCTACTCATTGGAAAAACTTTAATTGTTTGGTTATCATTTTGTAAAATCATTTTCTGAATAGATATTTTTTACTTTATCAATCTAAAAATAAATAAATTTTAAAAGTATATAAAGATTTGTCTCTATTTGTAAAGGATGAAAATTATGAACGAACAAGTATTTATTTTATTGAAATGTTTCCAACATGCAAATTTATCATATTACTATGCATTAAGTATCTTAAAAGGTACTAAAAATTAGAATCATTGAATTGATGCCTCTAATTTTGAGTGCTAAAAATCACTTTTTAGGCTTTTAAAAAAATACTCCAGACTATAACTTGCAAGCAAAAATCGGGTGTTTGACCAAGTAAAAGCTTCTATTGATCAAGAAGTGTGGTCCTTTACCCCACGAGATTGTCGTCGAGCTGCTCATACGCTAGCGCATGTAGTTTATGGTAGTGTCGGTAAACGTATTTGGGAGAATGTGAACTATGTTGTTATCTCCGATTCTTCTTTAATGACATGGTCCCAGACTCCCAGCTATGGGTTTCAAAAAAAAAACATCTCAAAAAAAATTAAGCCAAACAACATTAATTACTTAAAGCTAAACATGTTTATGCCTGTCTTTGTCCTTAGATAACCTTGACATTATTATATACTCCAATGTATACAGTCCATTACTTATTTGTGTTTCATTGTCAAGTATTCCTTCCGGTTCTTCGAAATTACAACATTTGATTAAAATATACCTCATCAATCATATAAAGTGTTGCAATTCCAAAGAACCGGAGGGAGTATTATATAGTGACCAGTATTATAATCAAGAGTGGATCATACTTAAATTAGGGCCTAGCCTAGCTATAATATAACAGTCTCCTAGTCTTAATAATTGGCTTAACTCTTAACTCATGTTACTTAGAACCGAAGATGTCTTAGCCTAATGGTTAGGATTAGGTACCCTGGGACAGTAGATCTCAGGTTCGTATCCCCTCCTCTATATTGTAATGCGACTAAGTGCGCGCTTCGTTGAACAAAAAAAACTTATGTTACTTAGACTCGGGTTTATGGGTCAAAATGTCGTACGGAGTACTCCTATATGGCTTTTTTTTTTTTGCGTATATTTCAGTTTTTTTTTAACTTCTAAATTGAAGTGTCGACGTGTCAGACACTTTGTTTATGTGACACACGACACGCAATCAAAGCGAAATTTCTTAAATGAAGTATCTGTTCCATTTTACTATTACTTATTTGTGTTTCAATGTCTAGCACAGTGACCCAGTACATGGTGAGATCATACTCAAACTAGGGCCGCCTAAGCTAGCCTATAACAGTCTCCTAGTTTTCAACGTTTGTCTTAGCCTATGTTACTCGGACCCTCGTAGTGCTAACGATTGTCTTAACCTATGTTACTCACACTATTCATGTGTCGATGTGCCAGTTATGAGTTTATGACAATTTGTTCGAATTTGTCTGTTTTAGTCTAAAATGATGGAGTATCAAAGTGTTGATTATGGCTAATTGGTTCGGTTTTTCTGTTTCTGATCTAAAATGAAGTGTTTGAGTGTTGGATATGGCTAATTTGTTCGATTGTTCTGTGTTTTTGAATTTTTATGTTCTAGTCTAAAATGAAGTATCAAAGTGTTGGTTATGGCTAATTTGTTCGGTTTTTCTGTTTTTGGTCTAAAATGAAGCGTTAGAGTGTTGGTTATGGCTAATTTGTTCGGTTTTTCTGTTTTTGGTCTAAAATGAAGCGTTAGAGTGTTGGTTATGGCTAATTTGTTCGGTGTTTCTGTTTTTGATCTAAAATGAAGTGTTTGAGTGTTGGATATGGCTAATTTGTTCGATTGTTCTGTGTTTTGAATTTTTATGTTCTAGTCTAAAATGAAGTATCAAAGAATTGGATATGGCTAATTTGTTCGGTTTTTCTATTTTTGGTCTAAAATGAAGCATTAGAGTGTTGAATATGGCTAATTTGTTCGATTGTTTTTTTTTTTTTTTTTTTTTTTTTTTTTTTGTCTAGAATGAAGTGTCAAATGGTTATTCATCTCCAATCCTCTGAATATGAGATAAACGCGATACATGACAAAAGTGAAGTGTCGAAGTAAGGTACGTGGCTAAACTAACACCTTATTACAGTAATACATAACGATATCATTGCATTGTATAACAAGGGCACTGTCCAGTCATTTCAGTTGCGTATAGTTATGATTAATGCTCTATAAATCAATATGATAATGACAGCAAATAATAATAATAATAACAAAAATAAAATAAAAATAAAATAAAATAAAATAAAATAAAATACAACTGTGTGTGCTTTGCTGCCATTGATGGTTACATTTCCATCAATTAGAAAAGAGAGGTATTAGCAGCGAGCTGTTGCTTTGGTTTCTTGTCAGTTAGGAAAGTAACAGACATGCTGAGGAATAGGATGCTGTAGATCGTTGAATGGTGGATAAAAATCCTCACAATTTTTAATCGAAGACAAGAAATACCCGTCTTAAATTTAAAGTGCTGAATATGCTAATAGAACAAAAGTGAAATACCTTGAGACTAGCGACAAATATGTCGTTAGACTGTACTCCGTTCTATTCAACTCATTTTAGTTAAGTTTAGCCCGTAGAACAAGGTTTAAGTACAATGTTATTTGACTGGTTTTACTCGGAGAATCGATCAAATGGAAAGAAGCTTTGCTGTAGTCTATAGATTGTTGAACGGTGGATAAAAAACTCACAAATTCTTGTTTAAGACAAGAAATACTCGTCTTAAACTTAAAGTGCAGAATATGCTAATAGAACAAAAGTGAAATACCTTCAGACTAGCGTAAAATATGTCGTTAGACTCCGTTCTATTCAACTCATTTTAGTTAAGTTTAGCCCGTCCAGTGAAAAGCCTCTATAACCAATCCAGCCATATTCTGTTTGGTTCAGTACTACCACTTTCAACGGGAAAGAACAAGGTTTAAGTACAATGTTATTTGCTGTAGTTTGTAGATTGTTTAACGCTGGATAAAAAACTCACAAATTCTTGTTTATGACAAGAAATACTCGTCTTAAATTTAAACGGATCAAATATGTTTAAGATAAGATAAAAGTGAAATGCCTTGAGAGTTGAGACTAGCGACACATTTGTCTTAACACCCTTGGTAACTTCAGTTAGTTGAGCCCCATTAACTCCAGTCTCACTAAGTTCAATTCAGTCATGTTCAGTTTAGCCGTTTTCAACCGGAAATAATAAGGTTTAAGTAGAATATTACTTGTATTTGACTGATTTTATTCTTAAGACAGACTTATCCGTTCACGAGATATAATAGACCCCCTTTTCCGAATTTTCTACTTTTTAATGAGGACTAAAGATCAGAGTACTCAGTATATGCTCACTCTAAGGGCATTTGTGTCCTCTTCGATTCCTTTCACTTCCTCTAAAATAGTTTGAATTTTGTTATGAAACGATCTAACTGGATAAGTGATTGATGAGGTAGATCAATAATAATACTCGTACGTAAAATTAAATAGTTGTCCGAGAGAAAAATGATAAGAGATGGAGATAAGGAAATAGAGAGAATCTTTCGATGTTTCCCTATTTTTACGTGTTTGACGAATGCAGCTAAGTATGCCACGTGTCATTAAGTATGACCACTATTACCAAAAAAATAGGTAGATTATGATTGAGCTTTTTGGAACAAAGTTATCTCTTCAAAGAAAGGTTTTGGTGAAAAAAAGGTGATTACAATAGAGAGAGAGATTTATGCAAAGTTACTTTATTTGATTCTATCTGCATAAACTTTCTTTTATGTAAGATTATATTATGAAACCACTACAATTATTAAAGACATCTAAACTCTTAAGGTAGAGTAATATAAATACTTATATTCTTCAAAATTTGGAATAATTAGAAAACGCAGTCTATGTTACTCTGACTCGACTGTAAATGTCGAATAGGTAAATTTACGTGAATTTTCTACATTTTTTGGTTGAAAAAAATGAAGTGTGCTACGTTCTAAGTGTTTTGTGGTGTCGGACATGTGATACATGATCAAAGTAAGTATCGAAGTAACATATTTCTTGGATTGAAATGAAGTCATCGGTCTAAGTTTTTTGTGCCGTCGGACATGTAATACACGACCAAAGTAAATTAAAGTGTTGGACTCTTGGAGTAACCTATTTGTTAATTAGATGAATCATCTCAAAGTAAGTGTTTTGTGGTGTCGGACATGTGATACACGACCAAAGTAAGTGTCGGAGTAACATATTTCTAAGATTGAAATGAAGTCGGTCTAAATTTTTCGTGCTGTTGGACATGTGATACACGCACAACCAAAGTAAAGTAAAATGAAAACTTTAAACTGATAGGTGAAGCTCAACCAATATATTTATATCTTATCACCCCTTCACTCGAATGAGTGCCTATGTTACTCTAACTCGACTGCTAAGTGTCGAATAAGGAAATTTATGTGAATTTTCTACCTTTTTGGTTGAAAAATGAAGTGTGCTACGTTCTAAGTTTTTTGTGGTGTCGGACATGTGAACACGACCAAAGTAAGTGTTGGAGTAACATACTTCTAGGCTTGAAATGAAGTCGGTCTAAGTTTTCTGTGCTGTTGGACATGTGATACACGCACAGCCAAAGTAAATTAAAGTGAGAACCTTAAGCTGATAGGTGAAGTTCAACCAATATATTTATATTTTATCACCCCTTCACTCGAATGAGTGCCTATATATTGGGTTTGAAGAGTGGTCAATGCACGTATTTTCCGTGTCACGTGTTGAAATTAGACTAGATATGGGAGGTTATTAGGATTTGAATCCATATATATGACTTAGCCTAAGGTATTAGGCTTGAGTTTGTGATGTGTTGAACAATGAGGCAGTTGGAGGATATAAGGTTCTATTTTTGGTTGAACAAACAGAATAACACAAAGCCCTGAGTTTTATCACTTTCTCTAGTGTGTTTGCATGATTGCAGCATATTTGGCTGCGAAATGTACAATACATAGCAGGTTAGTAATTAGTACACTCAACTCTTGCCAGCATTGCAGATGATAACCAACTTAGTTGATAAACACATGAGATGTAGTCCTTATGATCTCGGGTTCGCATCTCGTCAACATCATAATCATAATCGTCCTCTTGACTCTTTTTAAAGGAAAAACTCCTGCCAACATTGCAGACGGTACCTAACTTAGTTGAATTGGTAAGATCATGAGATGTGGTACTTATGATCTTCAGTTCGAACCCCGTCAACATCATAATCACCCTTGTGACTCTCTTTAAAGAAAAAAAAAACTCTCGCCAATATTGCCTAACATAAGCCTGGGAATAGTTGGAAATATGGTTATTCATCATTCTCTAAGTCTCACCTTTTACCTCTTTTTTAGATTAAGAAAAATTGACCGTATCCCGAAACATAAGATGTGTTACTTATGATCTTGGGTTCGAACCTCATCAGCATCATAATCACCCTCGTGACTCTTCTTAAAGAAAATAAAACTCTCGCCAACATTGCTTAACGTTTGCCTTGGATATATGGTTATTCACCCCTCACTTTTTTACCTTTTTTTACATTTAAGAAAATTTGACCACATACCGAGACCTTTTACCATTTGTTACTCCGTATTTTAGAAGGTTAAACTTAATACTCGCAATCCACATTTACCATACTAAATTCAAATTAAATACTTTGTAAGAAACAATAACATTATTGTGAGATCGTTTCACGTGAGAATTTGTGAATTTTTGCTTTATTCCCGAAGTATGAGCGAATATGACTCAAATTTGGTGTAATACTTCAGGACTATTAATACAATTTACATTTTCACAAAAAAACAAAAGTGTAAGCGAATAATTTTTTTTTGAACAAAAAAAATATTAAAATCAATAACATTATTATGAAACTGTCTCGTATGAATTTTTGTGTAATCCGTAATATGCTAATGACTCCCCCCAATTTCGTTGTTTTCCTTTACTCCTAATTTATCCCCTATTGATAACAAACAGTGGTTAGCTCAGTTTCTTGTGGGATTAGTGTTACTATCCCGAGTATTATGGGGGGCTAATCTTAACCCTACGCGTTGGTGGGGCTTTTATCTCCTACACTACGGTATTTAGATGGCTTAAGTAAAAGTCTTACGATGACGAAAATATTCGTTATAAACTTGTAACGTGTTAATTATCATTCACGGAATAATCAGATTTAGATCTTATATGTTTATCTATGTAGATTCTATTTAATCCGTCCTAGATTTGTAACAAGATCTGAACTAAGCCGAATAACTCGACCTGAATAGTCCAACTTGAACCCAATCGACATTTGAACTGAATATCCAAGTTTGACCCGTAACCCGAATTGATCGGTCTAACTTGGAGTTGATCGGAATATTATGTTAGCAAACGAGTCAATACAAAATATCCCTAAGAAAGGACAAATTCTTGTTTGTGACGGAACTATTTGTCATAAACGTGTGACGGGTCAAATAATACCCATTTGGGTGAATAAGACAAACCCATGTGTTGCCCACTAGCCTTGTTTTTTCTAATCCAATAATATTATTTGCTCAGTTATTCCCTTATGACCGATATATCCGTCACGTCACAAGGGAGACTTACTCAAAAGAAAGTTGAAACAAGAAACTCGAAAAAGAGCCAAACCCCAAATGTCCCAATCCGATCCGAATTCAACCAGATTTTTCTGATAAGTGACCCCACCCAAAATAATCTAATATGATTGATTTTTTTGATTGTCGAATCTATTTATAACTAATAATCCATCGTAAGGGAGACTTATCGTTGTAATCATCTTTATCATTTGCAAATAAGAAACACTAGAAAAAATTATTGGTTTATATTATGATAGCAAACGAGTCAATATCTCTAAGAAAGTTGAAACAAGAAATCTGAAAATGATTCAAACCCCAAATGTCCCAATCCGATCCGAATTCAACCAGATTTTTCTGACAAGTGACCCCACCCGAAACTAATCCAATATGATTGATCTATTCGATTGCCAAATCTATTTATAACTAATAATCCATCGTAAGGGAGACTTATCGTTGTAATCATCTTTATCATTTGCAAATAGGAAACACTAGAAAAAATTATTGGTTTATATTATGATAGCAAACGAGTCAATATCTCTAAGAAAATTGAAACAAGAAATCTGAAAATGATTCAAACCAAACAACCCAATCTGATCCGAATTCAACCAGATTTTTCTGACAAGTGACCCCACCCGAAACTAATCTAATATGATTGATTTTTTTGATTGCCGAATCTATTTATAACTAATAATCCATCGTAAGGGAGACTTATCGTTGTAATCATCATTATCATTTGCAAATAGGAAACACTAGAAAAATTTATTGGTTTATATTATGATAGCAAGCGAGTCAATATCTATAAGAAAGTTGAAACAAGAAATCTGAAAATGATTCAAACCCCAAATAATCCAATCCGATCCAAATTCAACCAGATTTTCTGACTTGGAAGTGACCTCACCCAAAGCTAATCCAATACGATTGATTTTTTTGATTGCCAAATCTATTTATAACTAATAATCCATCGTAAGGGAGACTTATCGTTGTAATCATCATTATCATTTGCAAATAGGAAACACTAGAAAAAATTATTGGTTTATATTATGATAGCAAACGAGTCAATATCTCTAAGAAAGTTGAAACAAGAAATCTGAAAATGATTCAAACCCCAAATAACCCAATCCGATCCGAATTCAACCAGATTTTTCTGACAAGTGACTCCACCCGAAACTAATCCAATATGATTGATCATTCGATTGCCAAATCTATTTATAACTAATAATCCATCGTAAGGGAGACTTATCGTTGTAATCATCGTTATCATTTGCAAATAGGAAACACTAGAAAAAAATGATTGGTTTATATTTATGTGGTGTGTCATGTGTGTGGGGTGTGGGCCGTGTGGCCTACACATTTCTGGTTATAGTATTCAATCAATGAACCGCCGAAATCGTGTATCAAATTAAGAGGCATAAATTTATTGCTCTTGTTTCCTGCTAATGATTGTATTAATGAACCCGTACGATTCACATAAATTATCGTTTAAAACGGATGTATCCGTTACACTCTTACAATATCTCAAATAATACGAATAAAATAAAAACGTGTTCCGTAATTTATAAGGAATAATAAAAAAATATAACTTGTCTAATCACGTGTTATTTTAACCTGTCATGTAGTATAATCTTAACACTTATATATCCGTTTAAGCCAGACCAACAGTAAGATTAATTAGTACGAATATAGGTGTTATAACTTATAACTCAATGAGAAGATTATACAACCAGTTGTATAGCTCCATGTACAACTGGTTTTCTGATTTTGAGCTTTATCATAAAAGTTTTGAGTTTTGCTATAAATTTTTTGAGCTCTAGTGTAAAGTTGTCGAATTAAATCATATAAATGTTTAAGCTCAAAAACTTACGACTTAGCTCAAAAATTTGTATAAGCTCAGATAATCTATACCAAAAGTTCAACAACTTTGTCTTGGTTGTACAATGCTATTGTACAATCAGTGTATAATCCTATTTTCCGTTATAACCTCATAACGTCTCAAGTAATACGAATAAGTTAAAAAGCAGAATGTATAAAGAATAGCAAAAATAAAATAAAATCGTGTTATCTACTCATATGTGATGTTATTTACGTAACATGTTACTAGAGTATAATCTTAAGATTTATATATCCATCTTAAGAGAGATTATCGATGATGAATGATTATTACGGAGTAATTAGTACTCCGTACTTGGGTTTGTTTGTGTAATGCATGCTTTTGGCCTCATTTTTGGAGGACAATTTTTCCATTGAAATCTTATCAAATTGATGTACATGTACTTGGGAATCTCATTTAATGCTCATCAATAATAGAGTTTGGGTGGGAGGGTTGGACCGGAGACTATAACTGATCGAGGTTGTACCCTCCAATTTTTTGTAGTCCATTTTCTTCTAAACAATCAACTACTCCGTACTTCTTTTCTTTTGTAACGGAGGTATCTATCATTTTGTTATAACGAGTTAAATACTCCCTATTTATGAAGAAAAGACAACCCGGCCATATGCTTTTGTAAACGAGTCATATTTGACTCGTTATAATAAGTTTGTGACGAAATTTTTCGTCAAAACAAGAATTTTTGTGCTAAACAAAATGGCCTTCTATTCTCTAAGTGCCAATTATCACCCTTTTTTCTTAGTCCATTTCCTCTCATATATTCCGTCCTTATCTTAATTTTCTTCCTATTTCTCTAATACACGTGAAGAGTAAAGTGGAAGAAATGGAGAAGTATAAATGTGTTGGTAATAAAATTCTGAGGAACTCTTCTATAGGATCGTCTTATAGTATATGACTGGTTCAAAAGAGAGTAAGTCCAACTTATAAGAGGGAGTTTTCACACTAAAACAAGGAGTTTATCAATTGATGATTGGACTATTATTGTTATGGGTCAGTCCTATCATGTAAGGCTGTCTCATAGAACAATTTGTCTAAAATTTCACCAATTCTTGTTTGCGATGGTGATATCCGTTACAAACTTATGACGGGTCATACATGAGAGACATGACAAAAACTGGCCGGAATACTTGAGAAAAACAAATGAGTTACCTTTACACCGCCAATATAAGTGTTATTTGATCCGTCGTAAGTTTGTGACGAATATATCCATCACAAGGGAGACTTACTCCTAAATTTTAGGTGTGCTTTACTATGGTGAATTTCTTTTTACTAGCATATGGTTTGAATTTATGATTCGTTTGGGAACATGAATTTCATTTTGAAATTTGGATTTGACCCAAATACTTTGTTTGGGAAACAATGTGAATTTATGAATTTGAATTTTGGCAAATCCAACCAAATCTAAGGCTCTCACAAAAATATTCATTTTCAAATGACACCTTAATGCATGTCATTATAAAATTCATCATTTCACTTTTCTAATTTGACAATGACGATTTGAAATGAAATATAAGTTCTCAAACGCCACCTTAGTCCAAATTTAGAGTTAGTGCGTAAGTTAAGCAAGGTACATTAGTGAAGATGAGTGCACTTGTCAATTAGGTCAGTTGTGAAGATGGTGGCACCGTATCATCATCCTTAGTTAAGTGGTTGAAGTTATGAAATGTGGTGTTCTTTTTTACCTTTCATATTGGTCTTGGTGCATAATTTATACCCTAATCAAAGCAATCAACCTCTTTAATTTGGCTTAATAATTTAGGGGATAAGTTTCTCATCTTAAGTTAGGTCCTTAACCCTTTCTGCTATTTCTTCCAAGATCCCTCGATTTCCATCCTGTCATCCAAAAACTGACATTCTTAGTGGCAGATGAGAATCACATCCCCGACATCATGGATGAAATAAAAAAACTCTTACTACTTGAACTAACTCTTCTTCTCTTTTGCCTTGCAATTTGTACGAACCCTTGAGACACGGGAATATGAATAATATAATCTTAGTCGTTTACGTGCAAACATGTCTGGTACGTACTTAGTGGCAGATGAGAATCGCATCCTCGACATCTTGGATGAAATAAAGAAACTCTTACCACTTGAACTAACCCTTCTTCTCTTTTGCCTCGCAATTTGTATGAACCCTTGAGACACGAGAATGAATAATCTTAGTTGTTTACGTGCAAACATGTCTGGGCTGGTCGAAAAAAAGTGTGTACTTAGTGGTAGATGAGAAATCACATCTCTGACGTTATGGATGAAATAAAGAAACTATTACCACTTGAGCTAACACTTCTTTCTCTTTTGCGTTGCAATTTGTACGAACCCTTGAGACACGGGAATATGAATAATCTTAGTCGTTTACGTGCAAACATATCTGGTATATATATGTACTAAGTAACTGGTCGAGAAAAAGTGCGTACTTAGTGGCAGATGAGAATCACATCCTTGACATCATAGATGAAATAGAGAAATTCTTACCACTTGAACTAACACTTCTCTTTTGTCTTGCAATTTGTACGAACCCTTGAGACACGGGAATATGAATAATCTTAGTCGTTTACGTGCAAACATGTTTGGTTTACGTACTACGTAACTGGTCAAAAAAAGTGCATATGCAGATGAGAATCACATCCCCGACATCATGGATGAAATAAAGAAACTCTTACCACTTGAACTAACACTTCATTCTCTTTTGCCTCGCAATTTGTACAAACCCTTGAGACACGGGAATATGAATAATCTTAGTCATTTACGTGCAAACGACATGTCTGGTATACGTACTACGTAGCTGGTCGAAACTATTCTGAGATTCAGTGAAGAATGAAGAGGGAACATAGCTAAGAGTAAACATGTACCTAACGTTCGGCATAGATGCTCTCTTGAGTTCTATAGGAAATTAAGTACTCCTAAATCTAGTTGTTGGCTAATACTATTTGAGTTGACTGTGAGTTTGTTCATGATGAACAAAGTTCTGTGTGTTCAATGTTCATTCATAAATCAAGTTATATGTACGCCAAAGATATCTTAATCTACTGGTTAAGAGTTAAGATAATTAGGTAATGTTGGACCGTATGTTCGAGATTCGATCCCACCTCCCCTGTAATGCAACTAAGAACGTGTTGTGAGTTTGTTCATAAATCAAGTTCTATGTCTGCCAAAGATATCTTAATCTACTGATTAAGAGTTAAGATTAGGTAATGCTAGGCCGTTTGTTCGAGATTTGATCTCACCTTCCCTGTAATGCAACTAAGTACGTACGTGCTGTGAGTTTGTTAATAAATTAAGTTCTATAGTTATCGAGTATGTCTTAATCTAGTGGTTAAAACTAGGTATGCTGGACAATAGGGAGAAGTTTCGAATCTTCTTACCCCTATATATTGTAATATAACTAAGTGCGCAATTCGTTGAACAAACAAAAATAGACAACTTCAACTACTTTTTCGGGATTTGAGGTAGCGAATGTATGCAACACCATGATTATATAATACAAAAGGGGAGATATAGAACCCGAGTTCGATTTATCCATAAAATCTTTATGTTAATTATTAGACTAAAATATTTTCGATAATAATACTATAAAATATACTCCGTATATAATACTATCACTATGATAATATGATATGACATGATAATAAATAATGTATGCAAAACTATGATTAGTATCATTAATGAACCTTGATTGCCTTATCATTTGTCGGCATCTTCTCCCCTATAATTACGACGTTGTAAAAGGGATTGTACCTTGGTTCGTAATCTTAAGAACTGTATCTCACGTGACATTTTTGCATGCATGATTGCATGCCTCTCCAATCTCTAGACTCTACACTCTAGACTTGGTCCTCTTAAGCTAGGTCTCCTAATCTTAGTGTAGGATATATTCGTTATAAACCCGTGACGAGTTAAATGAGAAAAAGTGAACTGAAAAAGTATTAGAGATGAATATTATATTTTCTCCATTTTTTATTACTGTATCCATTTACTTTATACACGGTTCTTAAGGAACACGGTTCTTAAGGAACAAAATGAATAAAAAATGAAAATGGGAGAGAATGAAGTAGATATAAGTTGATCATAGTAGAAAGTACTAAAAAATGAAGATGTGAAGGACTAATATGGCAAAAACAAAAATAAGAAAAATAAAAAAAAAACGTCCCAAAGAGGAAAATGGGTAAAACGTTAATAAATGGAGGGAGTATTAATTAATGAGGGATAATTGATGTAATATAAAGAAAGTAGCGAGAGTATGATGATAATGTTAGTTGAAAAAAACTTTCATCAAACTCAGCCTAATAAAGAAAGGAGAAGAACACAGATACTCGGAGGGAGTATTCATTTTTAGAATGATATTGTTTATCCATATGGATGAAATATTTGATCATTCGTAAGTTTGTCTATGCTATTGGGCATTAAGACTAGGTGTTCTGGGACAATAGGTCTCAGGTTCGAATTTCTGTCACCTATATATCATAATAAGACTAATTACGCTCTTCGTTCAAAAAATAAATAAATTTGTGCTCATTTTATAGTAACCCTAGTGGCACTATTCTTTTTGCTAATGCCACATAAATATTGTCCACACCCTCACAAATTCAAAACGGCCGACATTATTCCCTCATGTACTTCGAAAATTTAGAAGACACGATCTCTCACTAACGTTAATAAGAAATATCTCACGTAATGATGGATACTACTCCCTCCGAGTTTCTATGATCTTCCTTATTTTCTTTTTGGGCTGAGTTTGATCTTCTTCCCTCTTTCCTTTTTAGGGTACCAATATGTGGTTCACATTTACCCTCACATTTCTCTCTCTTCCTCCTTCTTTTTTGAGCCACTCATTTACCCTTCCTTATTTTCCACCCAAAAAAGAAAAGTGAAGAACATAAGAACTCGGAGGGAGTATTATTTTTATTTTTCTATAAATATATCTTACTATTTTAATGAAAGACGATCTCTCATAAAACCTACTTTGTATCCAATGAATGTACGCCCTTCCTTTTTTAAATTACATTCAAAATAGCTTAACAAATCCCTAGAGAAATACTATCTTTGTCTTGTTCATTTGTTGTCTTTTGATTAAAATACTCGTCATAATAAATATAAAATGACAATAAATAAACGAGACGGAGGAAGTACTTAGTAAGTAAACTAGTTGAGCCTCATTTAGACTCGAAATCTGAATATAAACTCATCAAACTCGAAATGACTCGACCTGACCGGGCCGAAAATATACACGTAGGCATAAAAAATACTCCTATATATACACGTAGGCATAATAAGGAGTATGATGGCGGCGCACATCAAAGGAGTTAGCGTAGGAGATAGTATAACTACATACATAATCCTCCATGCATGATTGCATGGCTTGCTGCCTAAGAACTCGCCCTTAAGAGTTGTCATCTTCTTCCCAATCTCTCTCAAACTCTCACCCTTCTTGGTTTCATATACTCCTATCATTGGGTGTTACGTCATTATCCACGTGTCCCTTGTATAACCCTATTCACTGTCCAGCTGGTCTTGCTTCAGACGAAGTATCTGTCGTAATCCTTAAAACGGGTCAAAAATACTACCACATGTATGCCAGTTAGAGGATTATACAACCGGTTGTACATAACTCTATATATATTATGTACAACTGGTTTTAAGATTTCGAGCTTTATCACAAAGATTTCGAGTTTTGCTGTAAAGTTTCTGAGTTTTAATGTAAAATTATCGAGTTAAATCACATATAATGTTCAAGTTCAAAAACTTACAACTTAGCTCAGAAATTTTTTTAAGTTCGATAAATATATACAAAAGCTCATAAACCTACACCTGGTTGTACAATGCTATTGTACAACTAGGTGTATAATCCTATTTTTCCATGTATGCGCCTAATAAAGACAAAATATATGTCATGTGATTTGGTGTATTACTTGATCTGTCTTAAGGTTATGATGGATTGACGGGTAATGATGTAGCAGACAAGAATTTGGGTTCATTGTCTAGTTGGACAGATACGTCCATTTTAGACACCAAATTAATTCATAATTGATCTATTGATAAACCCTTTACTCCTAATGTTTTGTAATGTTGTTGCTAGAGTCTCCCTTGTTAATTGTGACGAGAGGTGAGATAACCGTCACAAATCTGTGATAGGTTAATGATCAACCGTAGAGGTAGATATGAGAAGATCAGAGTTTATAGAGTTCTTTGTGATATGGATATAACCGTCACAAACTTATAACAGATAATATCACTTGCTATATAAGTAGATAAGAGAATGTTTTGAGTTCCTTATGACGGGTATAGTCGTCACAAATTTATAACATGTCAAATATCACTCATATACTACAAATCAACATTCTTTGTGATGGGTATTAGCTTGTCTAGGTAGATAAGTGAATGTTGAGAGTTCCTTGTGAAATTGTGATGGGTACGGTCGTCACAAACTTATAACGGGTCAAAATATCACTCATACAGTAGATAAGACAATCAAAATGTCTATAAAGTTTCTTGTGATGGGTATAGTTGTCAGAAACCTATGATGGGTCAAATATCGACAACATCTAGGTAGTAGGATTATTGAGATAAAAGTATGTAGAATGTCTAGAATTAACCAAAGAAAATGTTAATCATAAAATTATTTATCTTAATTAAATTTAATATATATGAATTGTTCAATGTATATGAACTGATTTGAATGACATGATCGTTGGGTCTAATTATATGTGTCATATTATGTAATATATATGAAGCAGATTAGTCTTTTATAATTAGTGGTGATAATCATCTTCGGGCAAATGAATGAGAGTGAGTTATATATGTGTTGTGCAATATAATAATATAGATATAAGCAAATAATAGTACTCCGTATTAGTTTTGTCTAGATAAGAGCGTACTATATCGCAGATGAGAATCAAACCCTCCAACCTCTCGGTCAGAGTAACGAGAAGATTATACAACCAGTTGTATATATTTCTAATTTTCTATGTACAACTGGTTTTATGATTTTGAGCTTTATTACAAAGGTTTCGAGTTTTGCTATAAACTTTCTGAACTTTAGTGTAAAGTTGTCGAGTTTAAATCACATAAATGTTTAAGCTCAAAAACTTACAACTTAACTCAGAAAAAACTTATATAAGCTCAGAAAATATATACAAAATCTCAACAATTTTGCTTCGGTTGTACAATAGTAATTGTACAACCAGGTGTATATCCTATTTTCCCTCTTCTATAAGCAAATAATATGTATAAGACAAAAATCGAATACATTTATTATTATTTTTATTCAATGAGGAACATACTTGATCATATTACAATATAGGAAAGTGGTAGTCGAACCCGGAACCTATTGTTCCGGAATCCAGGATAGCTGGTCTTAACCATTAGACGAAGATGTTTCAAATAATTGAATACAGAGTACATTATAAGGAATAGGAAAACTAGTTTTATCTAACTATACGATTGATATTATTTGACGTGTTATTATCTTAATATAAATCATGTCTACAAAATTGCCATAGCTAAGCCAATATCAAAGTTTATTTCAAAATAGAAAATCTTGCCTATTATTCTATATTGATGGATATTGTTGATGTTGCGTTGAGATTTAACATTAGTATTCAATCATTCTTATACACGTGTATATATGTGTCTTTATATGAAAAATAAAATCATTGAAATTCGTACCGTAAAACCGTCTCAAAATATTTTTGTTGAAATTTTAAGATTTTATATGGAACATTAGTTCTTTTAATGTAACGTTAAATTTCACAAATTCCCATTTTTTTTTCCATAATAGATGAACTTTATATAAAGTTATTCTGTTAAATTATTTATTTTTTACTGACAAAAAAAAATATTTATTTCTTAGATGAAAAATGAAGTTTAAAATACACTCTTTAGGACAAGTTATCACATTCTTTGAAATACACATCAAACTAAGGCTATTTAATTACTCCCTCCCATCCATTCAATTCTTGACGTGGAGGCCGTTTTTGTGAGGGGAAATGGTGGGCCTATGTAAAGAATTGAATGGATGGGAGGGAGTAGTTAATATCACATTTTCCATGACTCGGTTTTTAAAATTAAGAAGAAACCTTTTACGCAACAAATGAACTCTTTAAAACATGTTCTTATTGTCAAACTTCCGGTGAAAAATTGAAAAACTATTATTGTAAATTGCTCTAAGGAAATACTTTGTTGATATGAGCCCAGTTTTTTAGTAATTTATAAGTCATTTGAGTTTTTCTGAGGATCTTTTCAATAAACTCATATGAACAATCTCTTCGTGTTAATATGAAGTACTCCATATTACAACCAGTCTCACTCTCGGAATGCATACCTAGGAGTGCCCGAACACATTTCATACACTTGAATACTTGATGCCTTAAGACATCGTAGATGGCTTATTAGAAACCTCGGAGAGTCTAGAACTAAAATTTTTGGGTAGCGATTTTCCTCGTATTGTTTCATGCTTATGTTAAGATCTCATAACGACAAATTTTAACCGAATTCGATAATTTTACTTGGGATAACGAGTACTACCCCTGGCTACTAACTAGTTTCGGTATCATAGACATGGTAGATGGCTTTTAGAAATAACTAAATTTTTGGGTAGCGAATTTCATCGTATTGTTTTATGCTTATGTTAAAATCTCATAACGATAAATTTTAACAGAATTCGATAATTTTACTTGGGATAACGAGTATTGCCCCTTCCTACTAACTAGGTTTCGGAATAGTAGACATTCCTTTCGTGTGTTTTGAGACAATTTGCCGAATCTTAATGACGTGGTAAGACACCTAGAATTTCATATAACTAATTTTGAAAGTGACAAATCATCATTATATTTTCCCACAAGGTTTTTAAATAATTGGTTTGGCATAACCTAGAATTGTTAGGTTGACAAATTGTGAACCCTATGATTAATGTAGAAATCAAAATTATTATCAATCTTAAGTTTCTTGTAGTAAATCATAAGTAAAAATCTAGTACAAATATGGCTTACTACTCCAAATATCCGAATTTTTTTTTTGTTAATAATATATAAACGGACCTCACTCAAATTATATTCTATTACGTCCTCTCACTCAACTCCAATGCCCATTGGGGAGTGGTTATAGAGTGCACAGGCTCCAATGGACAGTGGTTATAGAGTGCACAGGCTCCCCCGTACCATGTGGTAAGATTCCACTTGAGAGTTCGAGATAATGGGAGCTGCCAGGGTTCGAACTCGTGACCTCTGGCTCTGATACCATGTTACGGAACAAATCTAACCGAAACTTTAAGGTGATGATTGAGATTCGTTTATATTTTACGGAGTATTAGTTAAAGTTATCGGTTTTTGCTATAAGCAAAAATCCATGAGTACTAGGTTTTAGTAAAAATATACTACGTAATACAACTAGGAGAAGAAAGTTTGCTACTCGAAGAATTTTTATTTCTAACTTCATCCCTTTAATTAAGTAAGAAAAAAAACGACCTAGATTGCAAAGTATGTTCATAAAGTAGTCATAAGTACGCGTCTTTGTATTCCTCTTTCTCAATTATTTATTTCTGCATCATTTTTTCACACAAAATCCTTTAAATCCTCCGAGTAGAAGTTCTTCCCTATATCTTGAACATCAATGCCATTGTAGAAATTCACAGCCCCGTGACGTGTCACGGGTATCACATTATATCGTATATTAAGAAATCCAATGTATTAACATATTCTTTATAACAATCCAATTAACGATAATATTGCACCTCCAATATTTAGACAATTTTTTCTAACAAATAAAAATGTACAACCCCCACGTCACGGGTATCACACTAATTTACGTTTAATTAAAACATTTTTCATACGAAATAAAAATAAACAAATATTGTTTGCAAAATCTCATTAGGTAAGAGTATTATTATGGAACCAACTCAACTATACCATGTGCTGAATTTCCACTTGAGTGTTCGAGATATCAGAGCTGTTAGAGTTTGAACTTGTGACCTTACCTCTGATATCATGTTATGGAACCAACTCAACCAAAACCTTAAAATAATGATTGAGATTCATTTATATTCTATTACGGAGCAAGTATTAAGAGTATAAGAGTTAACATCAACTTGATCCTAAAGTCTTTAATTATTTAACAAAAGGACCCACATTATTTTGTTCCTTGAGCTTGTGAAACAAATCTCAAAAAACAATTAGAAGTTTTTTTTTTTTTTTTTTTTTTTAATGTCATTTTCCACCTTAAATCCTGTCAATTAAAAGTCCCATGAAAAGGTTAAATGTAAAGAAGAAGCAGTTACGACATTTTACACTTCATGCCAAACTTACCGTTAAGCAATCAAAAGCCTTTTCCTCCTTTTGGAACGGCTTATATGGCTAGCCACAAATTGATGGCTCGGAATTGTTAATCTTCCTTGTAACAGATATATATTCGTCACGTTATTATAACAAGTCAAATATTAATCGTTTATGTAGGTAAGGATAAAGTATCGTTGTTTGTAGGGCTGTCTATTTTTGTCATTTTTATCTAAATGAGTAATATTTAACCTGTTATAACAATATGATGGATATATCTGTTAGCGATATGAATGCCTTTTGAAAATGAACTAGTATAGCTCCTAATTGTTTTGGCTACCTTTTTTAATAAGAATAGTCTGTCACGTTATTATAATAAGTCAAATATTAATCATTTAAGTAGATAAAGATAAAATATCTTTATTCTCAAGGTTGTTTATTTTGTAGTTTTTTCTATCTAGATGAATAATATTTGATCCGTTATAACAGTACGACGGAGATCTGCGTGATAAATTAGGATTTGTCTTTTGAAAATAAGCTAACTCCCAATTCTTTTGGCTACCCTTTTCAACAAGAATATACAATTTGGTTTTCATTTCCTTATCCTATCCTATGTGCTACATTTTGCCACTAGATTGTATATGATGTAGAGTATTTTGGATTGAAATGTAGGTAATACCTAATATAGTAATGTTGAGGATTATGTGTAATTTAGTAATCTTAACAAAAAATTTAAAATTTTGGTTCAAGTGATCTTTTTATAGGGGTATTAGAGTCATTAGTATAAAGGTTGTGGGTTCAAATCCTAACAACATCTGTTAGGATATATTTTTGATTCGAACCTGAGACCTACTGTCTCAGAGTACATAGTCTTAACCATTAGGCTAAGACGTTTTTGGTTAACATTGATTGAGTCACAACCATCACCATTCGAGTTTAGTTGATATGATAATGTAAGGAGTGTGATAGAACAAAGGTAGCGTGTTCAAATCCTGAGAACCCCCTCTCTACACAATTGATAATGTCCGTCATTTATTAGATGATATGCCTGAAAGAATATGGTCAAGACTATATTACGGAGTAGAGCTGAGGAAGTATTACATTATGCCTTGTTCTTTTGGACTAAAGTTGACTGAATTGAACTTAATTGAATCAAAGTGAATTGAAATAGTTGAGACAAAATGAAACTCAGATCATCAGAATGAACTAGACCGGACTGAATTGAAAGACTGAACTAAACTAAACATTGAACTGAATAGAATTGAAATTCATAGAGAACATAGTCTAAGTGTCATTAATAGCCTAAGTGTCATTAACATACCAGTGGGCACACGTTAGAAAAACCGTTAATATTAATATCCAATTATTTAAAGTGTTTTAGCTGAAATTCCATTTTGATATATGTACTTAAAATTTGACATCAAACGACTTTGAATCTCATTATATTCCGAAACTATTACCCCAATACCGTAGTAATTGTGAACACGGTATTCCCGAGTAAGTCTACATTAACACGAAACCTAAACTAAATTTCAAATAAATAAGTAATTAAATTTAAAATATATTCGTTTATTATTTACTACTACAAGATCCTCCATTTGTAAAGTGAAGATATATATGGCCAATGATAAGTGAATGAGAAGCTACGTCGTCGACCGAACATTAGGGTACATGAGCAAATTTGTCAAACGAGACCATTAACTCATTGAGTGCTTCAAAGTCAGGAATCTATGTATTTTGCATTTTGACAGCTATAATACACGGATTCAGATCCGTCATATTGTTATAACGGGTTTAATATAATTCATCCAGAAAGACAAAAATGAAAGCAAACAGTATGGGGAATACTGTTTGATTTGTCTTTATCTATCCAAAAGGGTATTATCTGACCAGTATAAATATGACAGATAATTCTGTCACAAGAGAGACTCATTGGCTATAGTATAGTAACTGGTTGGACAATCATGATAAGAAGTTGTGATGAAAATGTTTGTCGCATTGTTATAATGGGTCAAATATAATTCATCCAGAAAGACAAAAAGCAAAGCAAACAATATGGGGAATAGAGTATGATATGTCTTTATCTGTCCAAAAGGGTAATGTCGGAAGAGTTATAAAAATATGACGGATATCTCTGTCATAGGAGAGATCCATTGACTATAGTATAGTAATTGGCTGGACAATCATGATAAAACTTGTGACGGAAATGTCTGTATTACCAATGATTTGAATAAGTAAAGATAAAAATAAACCTGGCGAATAATGTTTTATCAATGATTTGTCTTTGAGTAATCTAAATGGATAAATATTCAACCCGTTGTAAAAATATGATAGGTACATCTGTCACAAGAGAATCTCATTCGTTATTAGTACTAGTAACGGGTTGGATAAACCATGATAAGAATTTGTGACGGAAATAGCCGTCATCATATTGTTATAACGCCTGGTCGAATATTACTCATTTAGATAGCAATATGAAATACCGATAATTTATCTTTATCTATCACAATGAACAATATCCGATCTGTTACAACAATATGACAGATAACTGAGAAATGACAAATTGGTTGGACAACCATGATTTATTTTCCTATGTATTGCATGAAGACGCGGAATATATGATGATATGATCAAAGGAAAAAGTTAAACATCTATCAGAAATACATATGAGAAAGTACCTTTATTATAAGCTAGAATGACAAATTCTGGTGCAAAAAAAAAACTATATTGGTCACTATTGGACCATTCATACCCAACCTAAATATTCCACCGATTAATTTCTCGTGGGACAGATTATTTGTCGTATTGTTATAATGTGTCAAATACTCTTCATTTAGTTAGATAATGACAGAACATTGCTCTTGGAAAATATTGGACCATACCCAACCTAAATATTCTATCGGTTAGTCTCTCTTGTGACAGATTATCTGTCGTATTGTTATAACGTCTGAAATACAATTCATTTAGTTAGATAAGGACAAAACATTGTTCTTAAGAAATATTGGTCCGTTGGCAAAAAAAAAAAAAAAAAAAAAAAATTTGGACCATACTCAACCTAAGTATTCCACTGGTTGGTCTCTATTGTGACAGATTATCTGTCGTATTGTTATAACGTGTCAAATACTGCTCATTTAGTTAGATAAAGACAGACATTGTTCTTAGAAAATATTGGGCCACTCATTTAGTTAGATAAGGACATGACATTGTTATTAGAAAATATTGGACCATACCCAACCTAAATATATCCAATAGTTAGGCTTTCTTGTGACAAATTATCTATCATATTATTATAACGTGTTAAATACGGTTCATTTAGTTAGATAAGGATAGAACATTGTTCTTAGAAAATATTGGACCATACCCAACCGAAATATTCTACTCCGTACTAGTTAGTCTCTCTTGTGACAGATTATTCGTCCTATTATTATAACGTGTCAAATACTGCTCATTTAGTTAGATAAGTACATAACATTATTCTTCGTGAATAATAATGTTTTTGCATTATTCTATCTAAATTGATAGATATTTGAACAGTTATAATATATAACACTTGTGATATTCCACATGCATGCATGGACTTCCTAATACTCGTCATAGTTGAGACTTGAGTCTAGTCAATTTGTTGAAATTTGAGAGAAATTTTCAAACAATTTTACGTCGTTTGAAAATTTCCGATTCATGAAAAATCTTTTCAACTTCAGTTCAGCTCACTTTAAATCAGTTCAGTTCAACCTTAGAAGTCTCATTCAACCCATTTCAGTTCAAAAGAACATGATCATAGTCTTTTATAGACGTTATTGAAAGACCGTTTCCTACTCCATACCATTTTTTTTATAAACAAAATAGGTACATTTATCTATTACGAGTACATCAATTTATGTTTTTGACCAAAATAATTACTCCGTAATTACTTAACTTAATAATTGTTCCGTACTACTCCCTCCGGACAGTCGGACACAATTTATCGCCTCGCTTTCCTTATTTGGAAGGTTTTTATTTTTTGCCCAACTCCACCACTTTCCTTTTATATCATACCCAAATTATCATATTACCCTTCTTTGTATCATTTATTACTCGTACAAGATTATTCATTCAATTGACCTTCCATCTTATACTTAACCTATAATATTTAGACATGTGTCAATAATTTAGACCCACCATTAATTTATTTACATTTTATATTAGTATTCTTATTTTACGTGCAAAAGGTTATGGGGTGAAAAATTACGTCCGGAAGGAGTATATTATACTCCTATATTAAATTTGAAATTTTCATTTTCTTTCCCATGAAGAAAAAAAAAGGACAATTTACTCAAGACTTGACAAATTCAATCATTAAGTCAAAAGATATATGAATAACTTAACTTGATAAATATATACCCAAATGCCTCAATTTTGTGTAATTATTATACGGTAATGTTAAATATAGCCCTAAGGATTGTATTTAAACATTAAAAATCATCTATATTTGGCATAAATTTATCGATTGAAACAAAAATTATACATATATCAATTAGAGGTGATCATTTGCGGGTTCGGGCCGGACACGGGCCGGGCTAAATATGAAATTTTGGCCCACGGACAAGCGGGTTAACGGGTTTGGGACGGGTTCACGGGCCGGGCCTTTGTATATTTTTGAAAATGTTGTGTCCAAGCCCGCTAAAAATTCGGGTCGGATGGGATGGGCCAATCGGGCGGTACGTCCCATGAACAGTTATAATATCATCAATATAATTAATGCATGCATTAAAATATTATTTCCTTTTATGATTTCTTAGATACAGCTCTTAGGACTGTATTTATCATTTTCCTTTATTATATACAGTATAAGACAGAAATCATCGATCAAATTGATTGTCCTATCAATTCTTCTATTTTTCAAGCTGTAATATTATACGTGTTATTGTTTACTTGCAATAACACCAATAATTTGAACCTATTTCATGCTCTCTCTCTCTCTCTCTCTCTCGCTATTTTCTTTGTCTTCATCATTACATGTTTTCATGTTTCTTGAATTAATTAGTAGTTTCTAAATGGATAATTGTTTTACACAGATTCTTATTTGTAATGGTCTGACGGATAAACCCGTCATAAATTTGTAACGGGTCAAGTAGTTTAGATAAGATAAAAAAGAATGGTGGCAAGTGGGTATCAAATGCTTTGTTATTGTTTATCAAGTGAACAATATTTGACCCGTTATAATCTTGTGACGGGTGAACCCGTCACAAGGGAGACTTACTGATAATTTTATAGATAAAATTATGATAGGGAGATGACACGTTTTATGGAGAACAAATTAAATACAAGTAATCAAGAATCTTGTCAAATAAGATGGATTCCTTCTTTATGTTGTTGGTAACTTAGCAACACGGTATTGTAAACGTCTTAATCTAGTGGTTAAGACAGCAATATCCTGAACAATAAAGATTATGTTCGATCTACCTCCCACTCCAATGCGAAGATTATACAACCACTTGTACATAACTCTATATACAATTGGTTTTATGATTCTGAGCTTTATCACAAAGGTTTCGAGTTTTGATGTAAACTTTCTGAACTTTAGTGTAAAATTATCGAGTTAAATCACATAAATGTTTAAGCTCAAAAACTTACAACTCAGCTCAGAAACTTGTATAAGCTTAGTAAATATATATACAAAAGTTCAACAATTTTGCCTTGGATATGTTATTGTACAACCAGGTAAATAATCCTATTTTCCTCCCCGAGTCCCAACTGTTATAAGGTGACTAAGTGCACTTTTCGATAAACAAAATAATAATAATAATAATAATAATAATACTGGTGTAACTAATAATACTTCGGTAATCATATTAAGTGCATCGATCTAAAGCAAAATCTCGATCGATCAAAACAACATTGATAAAGATGAGATCATTTGCAAAGGATCAATCATATTCAATTCATCGATTCAAAGTAGCTAGCTAGGATCTCGATCCGGAACAACATTGATAGAGATGGATTAGATAATTTTCAAAGGATCGATCGATCATCTTCTACAATATAGTGGTTGATGTGATCGATACATATATATTTATTGGAGTGTGCCTTGAATCTGATTAGTCAATTCAAACGAGTTCACATTAGGGAAATCTTAGTACTTAATCAACAAATGCAAAAACAATTAAGTCGACTTGACCTATAGAATCATGAGTTCATGACTATATCCACTATTCTGGTATTAAAATATACGGAGTATGAACTATGAAATGTATATTTACTTTTGTGACTCCGAATACACATGAACACAAAGTTATTTACTTTTGTGACTAAATGATCTGTCCCTAATAATAATAATAATAATAATAACTACTGATTTATGATATTATTATTATTATTATTATTATTATTATTATTATTTTATTATAAACGGATCTTGCATTAAACACCCGAACAAATTATTATTATTATTATTATTATTATTATTATTATACTTTTCATTAAACACTAGAACAAATTACAAGAAGTTAGAGGGAAGCCGAGATACTATCTGGGCCCCCACTCCCTTAGCGATTACAAAGCTAATTCTAGTGAAAATATGAACTGCGGCACGTGAAAATATTATTATTATTATTATTAATATTATTATTATTTGTTTTTTTATCTGCAACTTTTATTAAAATTAAATCAAATTTACAAGAAATTAGTGAGTAACCGAGATACAATCTGAGTTTTCACTTCCTTAGAAATAGCAAAACTAAGTCTAGTAAAAATGAAACTAGTTGCGCGAGCCCTGATATCGTGAAATACAGAGTATTTTTTAATAACTTAACTGATAAATTTGAGAGAACCCCGTACAATAAATCTGAACTCCGCGTAAAAATATACAGAATATATATTTACTCTCGTGACTCCGATAATTATACACATAAAAACAAAGATTGATCTCAAGTATAGAAGACTTTAGTAAACTCCATAATTTCATAAAAAACGATAACGTTCATATTGTATTGTTTTTCTCTAATGAATATACTTGGCTGGTTGTCATTCGTCTTTTTATAATATGTCATCCCATCATACGCGCCAATATAATCATTAGTAGTAGGGCATCATATTAAGACAACATCACAACATCAATGGATTTTCTTAATTAAACATTAATTAATTAATTAATTAATTAATTCAACAAGATAATCACACCATAATTAGACAACATCAAAGTATTAGGATATTAATTAATCAAAGCAAAGAAGTAACGTTTTTTCTAACGTGTATGGATTATCATTCATCGGAAAATAGGATTATACACCTGGTTCAACAATAACATTGTACAACCAAAGACAAAGTTGTTGAGTTTAAATATTTATGTGATTTAACTCGACAACTTTACACTAAAACTCATGAAGACAAAACTCGAAACCTTTGTAATAAAGCTCAAAATCATAAAACCGGTTATGCATAGAGTTATGTATAATTGGTTGAATCTGATCTTCTCTTCAGTACACGTGTTAATAAGTTTTTTAAATAAAGATTGTATTTGGTAAACAACATATTATTGAAATATATAGTCATATTAAAACTCTATTCATAGTGGGTTTTATGATGATGTAATTTTTATAATTTTGTAAAATTTAATTTCAAAGATCCACGTCGTAAAATAAAAATCAATTATTTAAGAACATAGTGGGTATCATCAACTTGAAAATTCAGAACAAAATTACACATAATCTAATACTACGAAGTAATAAATTAATTACGAGTAAAATATTATTTTTATATTTAACTTCGTAAATACAACCCTAATTTAATCGTATGTAACACCACAATAAGAAATCTGAGAAGAAATTAATGAATCATAAAGAGAGAAGCTCTCACATAATAGAACGAGAGAATTATTTAATTTATATTTTCCATGTTAAATTTCTCACTAATTTTATGAAAAACCGTCTCTAAAGAAATTAGATTAACCCGATAATGATTAGTATATTATTAATCATACACTGCTCCCAATATCCCAACAGTTTATACTCATAATTTAAACAATTACAAATAGGATATTCTCACGTCTAAGTTAAGTCATCATGGAAAATGACTTTAAATTCTCAAATCCATAAGAAAAATACTCCTAGCAAAATAGACATATTTTCAAACAAAACAAATAGTAATATGACAAATGTCATTTACTACCTAATTATTACTCCCTCCGTCCTTTAGGTTTCTTCTCATTTCTTTTTGCACGTAGAATAAGGAATTGAATAAAAAGAAGTAAAGTAATGGATGGTGGGCCTTGAAAATAATTTGTTTATAGATAAATATTGGTAGTGAGCGTGTACAAAAGGGTATGAATGTGAGTCCAATAAGGACAAAAAGGTAAAATTGAGTGTACAAAAAAGGAAAGATAGAAACAGGAAGAAACTTAAAGGACGTCCCAAAAAGGAAAACAGGAAGAAACTTAAAGGACGTCCCAAAAAGGAAAACAGGAAGAAACATAAAGGACGGAGGGAGTACCTATCAATAGTTAGATTATTATGGAATATTTCATCAACTTTTAGGAAGAATATAATTTTTTTCTTCTTTATTTTCTTACTTTTTAGTTTGTTGAAATTTGTGCTAATATATGTAATTCCTCCAAGATTTTTTTTACATGTGTAGTACTACTTTATGAAGCAAAAAAAATATCTTTAATTATTATAAATAAGGATAAAATATTAATTAATTTCTAATCGGATTTGACACTTGTTGAGACTAAATATTCGGATAATTATCTAATTTTGAGGAAAAATTTCGTAATAATCTTAGTAGTTTTGGATTATTAATTAATTCAGTTTTATTTAGTTACATACACTTGTTTTGATATTAAGAATGCTAAAAAAACAAAGTTTAAAACGTAAGAGGCGTACATATAAGGAATAATAATTTAGTACACGAATAATGTAATGAGCATATATTGAGGTGTCAGAGGCCAGTTCATTTTTTGTGTATCTAGTACGCAAATAATGTATCTGGTACACAAATAATTTTTATACGATTACTATATTAACAATCAATTGATGATTTTAGATTTGACATATCAAATTGTTTTATTCTAGATTTCAAGCGATTTGATTTTAATTTTCCTAATAAAACGATATTATTGATCGATTATTTATTATTTTATTAGTATCTCAGAATATGACGCATCTATGTATCACAACAAGTGTTAACAAGCACGACATCAATTCGATCTTCATATAGTGACAACAACCTTTTAGCTTAAGTGTTTAACTAAAGGTCTTGAAATTGAGTATGATGAGAACGCATCAATGTTAAAACTCGTGAATTTGAACTTTACCATCTTTCAGATTCCATCCCCCGTTCGAATTCAACCAACCCAGCTATGAAGTGTAATTTTTAGCACAAAAACAAATGCATGTTTATAGAAGTTTTGTGTAGACATATGTGACTGTGTTTGGAAAATAACAGTATTAGATTTATAATAACTGACAACATTAATAGAATACAGTTAGCAAGTTTGACTATCAAATTAAATTGGATGGAAGTAAGAAAGAGTGTTTGATAATTAACCTACTATAGAACAATCAAATTCTTTACTACCCCTCCTGTCCATTTAATTTTTTACGCTTACATAAATGGACAATTCAATCAATTATTTACATTTCTCTTTTGGCAAAACACTTTACCTTATAATCCTCATATTCTTACTCTATTTGCACAAAATGCCACTATTTTTTTTCTTACTTTAAGTTTGGTGGACCTATAAAACCATTTGATTTACCAATAATACTCTTACTTTTACCATTTTTCTTAAAAGTGGTGAAACCTCCATGTAAAAGATTGAACGGATGGGAGGGAGTAATATCATGGGATTGCCTCCTAAAATCCATTTTATCACATGTGAGTAACATCCCACGTTGACAGAGAAGGGAAAGATATTCTACTTACTACTATAAGCCAAGTGGTTATTCCCTCTATTACCAATTGGTTTTAGAGTAGAACCATCTTATCTTATGAAGTAAACTCTTTCCGATTCTTGGGTGCGGCCTAGACCCGTTATGAATTTCATATTGTATCAGAGCACACAGTTGGCGTTATTTCGCACCACCAGTCGGGTTTATAAGTGGGCCCACAAATGACAAACTCATATAATCACGTGTGAGTAACATACCACATTGATAAAGGAAGAAAAGATATTTTACTTTATAAGTCAAGAGATTTTTTTATTTTTTTTTGCCAAGATAGGAAGATGAAACTCTAGCTAATGACCCCATGGTTGCCAAGTCAAGGGGCTACTCTCTCTATTGTAGAGTGAAACCCTCTTGTCTTGTGAAGTTTACTATTTTCGACTCTTGGTGTGACCTAGGTCCGTTATGAATTTCACATGGTATCAGAGCGCACACGGTTGACGTTATTTCGCACCAGTCGGGTTTGTGAATTTCACATGGTATCCGAGCGCACACGGTTGACGTTATTTCGCACCAGTCGGGTTTATAAGTGGTATCACAAACCCATATAATCACATGTGAGTAACATCTCACACTCATTGATAGAGAAGGAAAAAATGTTCTACTTTATAAGTCAAGGGGTTACTCCCTATATTGCCAATTAGTTTTAGAGTGAACCCTCTACTTTATAAGTCAAGAGGTTACTCCCTCTATTGTCAATTGGTTTTAGAGTGTAACCCTCTTGTCGGATAGAGGACGGAAAGATGTTCTAAATTACTCCTATAAGTCAAGAGGTTACTCCCTCTATTACCAATTGGTTTTAGAGTGAAACCCCCTTGCTTGTGAAGTAAACTCTTTCCGACTTTTGGGTGTGGCTCAGACCCGTTATGAATTTCACATGGTATCAGAGCACACAGTTGACGTTGACGTTATTTCGCACCAGTCGGGTTAGGGGAGTAAGTCAAGGGGTTACTCGATTATTGCCAATTGATTTTTAGAGTAGAACCCTCTTATCTTGTTAACTGAACTCTTTCCGATTCTCGGGTGTGGCCCAAACCCGTTATAAATTTCACAAATACGAGTATGATCATAGTGATTGGTGAGGAAGTCGTTGTTTGTTACTACATACTAGAAACTATTCCTTACTCAACATTGGACCAACCTGACAAATTGGTTTTAAAGTGGAACTCTATTGTCCTGTGAAATGGACTCTCTCCGAATCTCGAGTGTGGTTCAAACCCGTTATGAATTTCACAAATACGGATATGATCATAGTAATTGGTGAGGAAGTCGTTTGTTAGAAACTATTCTTTGGGAAAAAAAGTACTCAAAACATTGGACCAACCAGGCAAATTCATAGGAAAGGACCAAATTGTGTAATAAAATTGGTCCATAATAACTCAAGGAAGAATCAATGCATTAGTCAGTCAATATGACTTTAATCTTATGTTCCCCTCTTTTTTATCCATTTATTAGCCGTGTTGTGTTACCCACATGCTCTTCCCATACCAATCAAATCAAATATATTATTCACCTTAAAAAAAAAAAAAAAAAAAAAAGTAATCGTATCGATTAGAGATTATCTAAGGATAAATTAAGAATAACAATAACGTCACTCAAAAGTCAAAACTCACATTTATCGCATAAATGTGTGATTATGGTCTAACATTAAGTTGAGAGCAACGATACTGTCACAAAAAAAAATCTACCAATTAGAGATTATCTAACGATAAATTAAGAGTAATGATAACGTCACTCATAACTCATATTTATCGCATAGGTTTGTGATTAGATATAAGATATGATCTAATGTTAAGTTGAGAGCAACGATACCGTCACAAAAAAAAATCTACCAATTAGAGATTATCTACAATAAATTAAGAGTAACGATAACGTCAATCAAAACTCACATTTATCGCATAGATTTGTGATTAGATATGGTCTAACATGCATTAAGTTGAGAGCAACGATACTGTCAATCAAAAGTCAGTATTTATCACACAGATTTGTGATTAGAGATGGTCTTAAGAGTAACGATATTGTCATTAAAAAGTAACATTGATCAAATAGATTTTGTGATTAGATATGGTCTAATATTAAGTTGAGAGCAACGATACCGTCAATCAAAAGTCATATTTATCACACAGATTTGTGATTAGGAGACGGTCTTAAGAGTAACGATATTGTCACATTTATCGCATAGGTTTGTGATTAGATATGGTCTGACATCAAGTTGGGAGCTACGATACCGTCATTCAAAAGTCACATTTATCACACAGATTTGTGTTTAGAGATGGTCTTAAGAGTAACGATATTGTCAGTTAAAAGTAACATTTATCACACGAATTTGTGATTAGAGACGGTCTGACATTAAGTTAAGAATAACGTTAGCGTCACTCAAAACTCACGTTTATCGCATAGATTTGTGATTAGATATGGTCTAACATTAAGTTGAGACTTGAGAGCAACGATATTGTCAGCCAAAAGTAACATTTATCACACTGATTAGAGACGGTCTGACATTAATTAAAGAGTAATGATAACGTCTCTCAAAAGTCACGTTTATTGTATAGATCTGTGAGAGTCTAAGAGCATATGTTTACATTATTTTAATCCGAACTAATAGAATTGTGTGACAAATTAATATAATAATAATAAAACTAACTCCCTTACCAGTGAGAGGTCTCACGATAAACTTATTGTGAGATCGTCATTGTGAAAATTAAAATGGAAATACGGTTTAAATTTGATGGACGATATTATTGAAGATTAATTATTACGTAGTATGAACTTAAAATCATTTTTTTAAATTTGTATTTAATAAAATATCAATTTTTTTTTTTTACATAATTAAACAAATAAATAAGTACCACTACCACCTTGTTACACACGTTAATTTCATTCTTGAATTAGGCAAAACAATTATGCCCTATGCATATACGTGTTGAACATTTCCTATGCAATTATTATTATTTTTTTTTATTTTTTTTTTCCATTTTGAAATTATATTCCATGTAAACTTATTTCATCTCCAATAATAGTTATGATTTGGCAATAATTTCTCCATGTTCAAAATTTTCTATTTTTTTTAATGCTCGTACTTTATTATTATCTTGTTACCCGCATTTTACTGGTTGAACACATTATTATCCTGAAATATGAAGTTTTCCGTACGGTTTTTCTAACATGTGCCCAGTGGGCACATGTTAATACCCTAATTAAGGAAATATTAACCATGATAAATATCATGAGAAGTTGAAATATTAAGCTTTATTACCATATTTATACAATATCTATTTAAATCATGCCTTAATTAACTTATTAACGGCTGCACAGTGGGCACACGTTAGAAAAACCGTTCCGTTTATTATGAAAAAAAATCGAAAAACATTGATGGTTTGTGTCCATATTTTACTAAATGATTAATGACTCATAATGTGTTTTAATTACTATATGATTAATTACTATATTATAAAAGTATACAATTATAAGCCAGTATTTAAGACATTATAAGAAGAAATTATATTTAATATTGTCATTAATTACATCAGTTTACGTATAATTATTTTGTTATCAAATCCTGTATTAATACCAGATTGTAAAGATTTTAACTTTTTAAATACAACTCTAAATATTCTACCAAATATTTTAACATTATATATTGTATAACATTTTTATTGGGGTGAATAAATTGCATGCATTTCTCAATCAAAATCCAATAATAATAATAATAATAATAATAATAATAATAATAATAATCAAATTGCTAATTAATTAAACAAACAAATTCATTAATAATGTTGAGTTGATCTTATCGAAATACCAACAATACACATCCGTGAGAATTTGGAATATTCTAAGTATAGTTAAATCATTATGATATATTGTACTATTAAGGTAATTAATTAATTAGTATTAATAACTTTCTTTGGCCATATATTCATATTTATTGCCATTGATTGCCATTTAAATTAAACCCAACAAATTTGTACTATTATCATTCATTATATCATTTTGTCTCCATATCACCCTTTTTTTTTAACCTTGTATAGGGTAAATTTACCTTTAATTTATCGAAAAATCGTACGGAATACTTATTATTTCAGTTATATTCTATATGTATATATATATATATATCATATAGAGTCCAGATCCGATGATAACCACGCACTTGTTACGAACCGTGAGAATCAAGCAAAATACACTAAGAAGAGGTCAGACCGGTGCAGCTTAGGGGGTCGATCGACCAGACAATGCGGTACAGGTGTCCTCCACCGACCGGTCGACCGGCCCCTTATGCTCCACCAGCCTGATCATGACCGATTTTTTAGTACATTTTGCTTGGTTCTCACGGTTCTCAACAAGCTGATGGTTCAAATAAGATCCTAAATCATATCCCCTCTGTACTAAAACACAAATTAAAGGTTAAAATAACAAGAGATTTTCTACGTGGTATTTCCGTGTTTTTATCTTTTCTATATGGTACACCTGCACTTTTATAATCACACATTATCCACTCACTTTTTTTGTTTAACTATGTTTAAGTGGTTATTTATGTTAATCTTAAACCTCTTTTTTTTTTTTTTGTATAAGCAACACAATTAACGGAAAAACTAAGTAAAAAAATACGGGGTATCACATAGAAAATCCCAGATAACAAATATAAGTTCCTTGTCTATGCTAATTATCAGAAGAGTAAGCTAGTTTCGTGAGAAACCGTCTTTTACTAAGTTAGTGAAAGACATATGTAGAGAAAAAAAAAAAAAAAATCCACTATTTTTCGAGAGATTTCTCATTAACTTTAATGAGAAAATGTCTATTCAAAATTTGTGTTGGTAAAAATATGGGTGATATGTTAGTACTTACGGAGTACCGAGTACAATATATTTTTTTTCTATAGGACAAATGCCTAAATTGACGGATTATTCTACGAGTAATAAATATGTTTCGTCTATTCAATGAAAATAACTTTTTTTTTATTAACCTAACAAATTATAGAAGTACGAAGGAATTTATATAACCCTAATTCACAAAATACTCACCCAATAAATAAAGAGTAGGTCTACTGAGAGACGGTTTCTCAGTAACTTTACCGAGAGACTAAGTACAAATGAAAGTAACAGTAGTACCAACCCTAATAGAAGTAGGTACGATTAACATAAAAGAGTATACAAATATAAAGAAGGTACGTTTATTATAAAAACAGGTACAAAACAAAGTTATCATTTAAAGGTACGAATAGAACATAGAGTGGTACTGAAGAGTGGTCTCTCAATAAGTTATTGAGAGACCGTCTCTCCCAAGAATTTGCGATAAATAAATCGTACTTGATACGGGTTTCACACTATTCTTATTATGAAAATTCTGTATCACAATGTACAGAGTAAACTCCTCCGATTCTCTTATAATTTTGTAAAACAGACTCTACATTTTTACCCAATTTGATATAAATTTATATTTTAGCTAGCCTAACGAGAACTAGCTTTCTGCTTTCGAAAACATTTGAATCGAAAATGTTAAAATCAAATTTTTTTTTTTTTCACATAATAATATTATGTTAATTCTATATAAGTCGATTCAAGTCATAATTTAGATTATATATTTATATAATTCAGATTAATGAGAACCAACTTCCGAAAACATCTGAACCCGAAATGATAAAAATAAAACTATTTTTTTCATATAATAATCTTATATACGTTAACTCTATAGGAGTCGATTCATTATATTTATATAATTCAGATTAATGACAACTACCTTTCGAAAACATCTGAATTCGAAATGATAAAATATAGTACTATTTTTTTCACATAATAATTTTAGGTACGTTAACTCTATATGTGTCGATTCAACTCATAATTTAGATTATATTTATATCACAAATTCAGATTAAAGAGAACTAACTTTCGAAAACATCTGAATCCGAAATGACAAAATATACGTACTATTTTTTTTTTCACATAATAATCATATGTACGTCAACTCTATATACGTTGATTCAACTCATAATTTAAATTATATTTATATCACAAATTCAGATTGATGAGAACTAACATTCGAAAACATCTGAATCTGAAGTGATTAATTTTTTATTTTTTTTAACATAATATTATATTCATAGTAATTTTTTTTTTTTTTTTTTTTAAATGAGTTGATTCAAGTCAATTTCTTGTGACATTGGCTTTTCTCTTGAAACTTCCCCCCACCTTAACTAATTCAACAAGCATTCTATCCTCTAGCCCTTTGCCTCAACACAAACAATCCTAGATTATGACACTATAATTATTGTTGCCATTTCCTCTTTATTTCCTCAATTCACCTTTTTTTTATCCTTTACTATTTTATTTTATTTTATCTTTATTTCATTTTATTTTATTTTATTTTATTTTTTTCTTATTTTATTTTATTTTATTTTTTTTCTTATTTCCACTCTATAAATACACACACTTTCACATATTTACATCCTACTACTACTATATATACTCACACACTATATTATACCTCCTCCATCCTACATGATACATCATACTCAAAATATATCCTCTCTTTGGACTAACCCTCTTTATTACATAATTAATTAATAATAATAATTTCAAATTAATACAATTTATTGAATAAAAACCAAGGAGCTCTATTGCTTATATTAATTAATTAATTAATTTAATTAATTAATTAAGTACATAATTAAAGAAATTTAATTATGGGTTTAAGAGATATTGGAGCAACACTTCCTCCAGGATTTAGATTTTATCCAAGTGATGAAGAATTAGTTTGTCATTATCTTCATAAAAAGATTGTTAATGAAGAATCACTTAAGGGCACTTTGGTTGAAATTGATTTGCATACTTGTGAGCCATGGCAACTTCCTGGTTTGTTTTTCCGTTCAAATCTCTTCATTTTTAATGTATATACCCGTAGTTATTAATTAATTAATTAATTAATTAATCGTCTGATTTATTATATAATCAATCAATAATGGAGTTAGAAAATACAAATTTTCAGTTCATTTTACGGTTATAAATCTCTTAATATATCTTTTATTCAATAACGGGATCAGAAAACACGATTTTAAGTTCATTTTACGGTTATAAATTCCTTAATATATCTCTTTATATTTATTTAATAACGGAATGAGAAAACATGAATTTAAGTTCATTTTACGGTTATAAATTCCTTAATATATCTTTTAATCAATAGTGGGATCAGAAAACACGAATTTAAGTTCATTTTACGGTTATAAATCTTTTAATATATCTTTTATTCAATAATAGAATCAGAAAACACGAATTTAAGTTCATTTTATTGTTATAAATCTCTTAGTATCTCTTTTTTTATCCAATAGTGGAATGAGAAAACATAAATTTAAGTTCATTTTACGGTTATAAATCTCTTAGTATATTTTTTTTTTCCAACACCGGAATGAGAAAACATGAATTTATTAAGTTCATTTTACGGTTATAAATCCTTTAAAATCTCTTTAGAATCCAATAGTTGAATCAGAAAACACGGCTTTAAGTTTATTTTACGGTTATAAATCTCTTAATATCTTTTTTTTTAATTCAATAATTAAATTAGACATTTTATGATTATAAATCTCTTAATATCTCTTTTTATATTCAGTAGCGGGATGAGAAAACACGAATTTAAGTTGATTTTACAGTTATATATCCCTTAATATCTCTTTTTTTTTTATTCAATGGTTGAATTAGATCGAAAACACAAATTTAAGTTCATTTTATGGTTATAATCCTTAATATGTTGTTTATTTATTCAATACCCAAATCATAAAACACGACTTTAAGTTCATCTTACGGTTATACATCTCTTAATTATCTTCTTTTTAATCAGTAACGGATTCAGAAAATACGTTTTTAAAAATCTAACAAAGCTAACAAAGAAATTTCTTGTTCTCATTATGAATTAATAGAAAATGCATAATCTTATTACAAAAAAAAAACATATTATTAATTTTTTTTTTATATGATTTTATTTGATTTTTGATGAAATTTTGTCATTTTTTTTTCATTGAAAATTATCATGGCCACGACCAATTTTGTCCTCTAAATACGTCACTTTCTTCTTCCATTATTTTGCCATGCATGATGCATGAATATATAAGGAACATGATGCATGATACATAATTTTAATGATTCAAAATTATTTAATTAATATTAAATTTACTACAAATTATAAAAAAAATCCTTCAATTTATTATAATTATCACAAAAACTTAAAATAAACAATTTCTCATTAACGTTAATGACTAATCTGTCTCGTGATTGTGGGTCCTGCTATCTTTTTATTTTACCGATATCAGTCACTAATTTAACGAAACACGGTTTCTCATGAGACCTGCTCTATAAATTTAAACTACATATATTTATATTACATATTTCCGCGGGTGTTATCCTAAATTTCTATTTTTTTTTTTTAAACCGGAGCTTGCATTAATAACGAAACAAATTACAAGAAATTAGTGGGTAGCCGAATTATTATTATTATTATTATTATAAAAACTAGAACTCGTATTAAAATTGAAACAAATTATTATTATTATTATTATTATTATTATTATTATTATTATTATAAAAAAAGGAAAATTTTATTAAATAATCAAAACGTAGTTTACAAAAAAAAATTGGTAGAAAGTCGAGTTTATTATTATTATTATTATTATTATTATTTAAACAATTAGCTATTGATTGATGAGGAGATGAAGTCATAGGAATATATTCGTGTATGTGAAGTGGTCACGTGTTCCCAAAATAGTATGTTTGTGAGATGTTGAAATGAACTTACGTAATGTTTTATTCTTTTCCTTTGTCAAAAATAAAATTTTCAGTTGTGATTTAAATGTTTTTTTATTTTAAAACTCAAGTAATTATAGCATATTTTTGTGCAAAATTTAGATAAATAATTATGTACAAATTTACATAATTAAGCAAATTCAATGAATGTATCTAACAATAAAAAAAAGTTCACCTGAGTAACGTTACGTGAAAGATAATACTATTATCTCTAAAACGTCGGTTTTTATCATGTTTATCGGGTTTATCGAATGAATCTTATCTGTATACGTTTTATAAGACGTGTATCTCTACATTATATTAATTAATATCGATCGTTACATATAACACTATTAAATGTTATTAGGAGAAAAACAAGATTCATGTTTTTTTTTTCAATATATTTTTTTTATTTAGTTTTGATAAAATAAATAAATTTGTTAAAAATATATAGTTATTAACATTTTCCTAACACGTGTCTATTGGACACACGTTAATAAGTTAATTACGAAATTTTTTACATAGATATTATCATGAGAAATTGATACGAGTATATTATTCATATTTAGCATACTTTGATAATATCTGTGAATTTTTACCGTGATTAACCCATTAACGTGTGTCCAATAAATACGAGTACATATTAGAAAAACCGTTCTTATATTTCCATTTAGTAACAATATCTAGTACAAACTTTGTCTTGATGCATACAATGATCTCAATTCCCATCTTGCATAGGAATATTGTTGATGAAGTTTTCTCCTAAAACTTGATAAAAACAATCTCCTCGTTCTCATCGATTATTCTTTCTGTCTCGTCATTTATTTACCTTTATATTATTTATTTTTATTTTTTATTTTTTTGCAAATAATAATTTAATTTAAGATAAATAAATAGCCGAGACAGAAAAAATAATATCTAATTTGGGAGCAATATTTCACTTAAACTTGTCTCTATAAGAATTATTATTAGCAACATTTAAATTACTCAATTCAAATTTAAAAACTTTAAATTCTTTATTAAATCATAATTTGTCATTTTACATAGTAAATTCGATTATTATCTTGTTAAGGATAATATTATCGGGTCTTAACAATGATCGTCAAATCTCTCAATGGCTGCAAATAACTAACTTAACTAACGCGTTTTATACACGTCAAGGTGATCTGAAATCTTAAATCTCACTAACAATAATAATTTAAATAATTTATATATAATCTAAAAAATTATTTATGTCCTATAGGAATATAATAATTTAAATATTTTTTTTACTACTAATAATAAAAAAATAAATTTTGCAATTTTTTTTATTTATTTTTTAATATAATGAACACGTGTATAACGCGTTAAGTGTTTTCTTCCACTATAAGTATTGTAAATATTAAGTAGACTTGTGATGAAAGCTTGAGAAATTTGTCATGCTAAGGTTGACTCTTTTTTTTTCTTTTTCTTGGAAAATAACAAGTTTACCAACCTTTTTTTAATGCATGCATCACTTAATAAATTTTCTTAATCAAACTATTTTGATTAATTATAAAGTAGTTTAATTTTTATAATTATCGTCCTATTTGATAGTCAGCGGATTATTTTACGATAAACAGATCGATAGTAAAATTATATTGTAAATAGTTTATTATATTGACAGATATGATTATCATATTTAGGTAAGTTGAATTTCTGATATATTCGATAATAATGCTATTTGATAGTCAACGGATTATGTTTTATTTTTGTCGAATTGATAGTAAAATTATATTGTAAATAGTGTATTTGTATGGACAAAATTAATTAGCATATTTTAGTAAGTTCAATTTGTTGATGGGTTTAATAATTAACATATTAATAGATTTTTTTTAAAATTATAAAATAATACAGAGTATAAATTTATTATTTGTAGAATATATCGTATCAAACATGTTGGTAAAAAAACATGTTTTAACGTAATATATTAACCTCAAATGTATTGTTTGAATATGTCATTTACCAAATAATCCACCAACGTTCCAACGTTTATTGAACAAAGTTTATATTTATGAGAAAAAATTCCTCCTAATTTATTTTTTCATATCATATGCCACGAGTTTCGTGGTTTATTAAAATGTCAATTTTATACGAAGTAATTTAATATTAAAATTAAATCCCGTGTAAAATATATGAATTATTTTCAAAAAAAAATAGTTTTTGTATTATTTTATTAAAATAATTCCATGTAACTTAATATTAATATGACAATCTTAAAATGTCAATCTTATAGAGTAACTTAATATTAATATTAAATCCCGTGTAAAATTATACGAATTATTTTCAAAATAATAGTTTATAATATGTAAAAATAATTTATTCATTTTTTTTTTGAGTTTTTTTTTTGTTCTCATTTAATAGTAAGTATTTTAAACTTTAGCATATATTTGAACCAAGTAAATTTATCAAGTCATAGGTTTTTGTGCTCCCTAGTTATAGTATGCTTTTTTTATCTTTTTGCCCAAGGTTAGTAATGAATTGACTAGCTACCAATTTGTTTTTGTTTTTTTTTTTATATTTTAAAGTAAAAAGGATATATCTATTCTTAGCTAATTATTAAAATGATGATCAATTGTAGTATAACACATTAATTTGATATCAAAATTGTTGTTAAAATATGTGAAATAATTAGGTGATGAATTATTGTTTTACTAATTTGTTCTTCATAAGATTAAATTTACACGATAATTACCGAAATTTCTGTCATAATGTTATTTAAATTGTTAGTGAATAATCATTATTATATAAACTAATTAGAGAATTTTTTGCACTATTTTAATTATGAAAAGTGATATATACAGACACACAACCCTGACTCTTAAGGACTGTATTTAATATGAAAAAGTGGTAATTATTTATCTGGAAGTAATAACTAATTAACATAAATAATATAAATATATAAATAGTTTTCAAAAACGAAAATAAAAGTTCAAATCAAACATAAATAATATAAATATACTCGTAAATTTATCATATATTATTACTTTAATTTTATTTAAAAAATATATTTAATTCTTATTTACAACATCAAAACTATATTTAACTTATTATTTCTTAGTAATTATTGTGTATGACCGTTGTACCCTGCGATAATAGTAAAAATTTGCAATTTATGATAAAAAAATGACCATTTTATGTTAATTAGTTACCACTCCCAGATAAATAATTACCACTTTTTCATATTAAAAAATGATCAGTATTTCACTTTTCACTTAAAAGAGGTCACTAAATAACATAAAGTGATAACTATTTACCATAAATTATTAGTTTTAAGGTCTATCACACGGTATAACGGTTGTACACTATAATTTATGTTCTTTAATTTATTACTTTTTTTACCCCAAATATTTGAAGTGGTGAAACTAATAATTCATGATTTCATCCTTTATAACCTAGAATTTCAAAACGTTTTTAAGAAGATAAGTAATTAATGGCCCCACTAAATATAATAAAAACAAAAAAGACTTAATAAGTTGTACATATTCCACAAAAAAAAAAAAAAAAAAAAAAAAAAAAAAAAAAAAAAAAAATAATAATAATAATAATAATAATAATAATAATAATAATTGTATATATCAAAAAATTAAAGATGGTGACATATCCATAAGGACGGATAGCAATTTTTTCAACTTGGTACTTTTTTTTTACCGTCTATATAGCATGATTAAAATCATAATTGAGATCGAAAATCAAATACAATTATTTTTTTCGATATCTGAATGTCATGTTCGAGTATAATTTAACGTAAGGATTTCAAATTATATTTCAACATCGGTGATTCAAATTCATTTAAGAGCCCTTACTTTTACGTGACATATGACTGAATTAAGATTCCTTAACTTTTACAGCATAACCAAAATAAAGTATAATTGATTAATTGGTAGTGAAAATCGATTTTTTTTTTTTTGTTAGATGAATGTAAGGTTCGAGTATAATTTGATATAAACCTAAATGAATTTCAAATTATATTTTAATATTAGTTTTTCAAATTCATTTGAAAACCCAGATTTTTACCGTGACATATAACTAGATTAAGATTCCTTAACTTTTATACCATGATCAAAAACATAATTGGAATACAAAATAATCGATTAATTTTCTTTTTCTGTTAGTTGAATGTAAGGTTCGAATATAATTTCATATATATCTAACCTAAGGATCGGATTTCAAATTATATTTCAACATCAGTTGTTCAAATTCATTTGAGAGTCGTACAGTAGTTTTTACGTGACATACGAGTGGATTAAGATTCTTTAACTTTTATAGCATGATCAAAAACATAATTGGGAGCGAAAACTGATTAATTTTCTTTTTTGGTTAGCTGAATGTAAGGTTCGCGTATAATTTGATATAAATCTAACCTAAGGGTTTCAAATTATATTTCAACATCAATTGTTCAAATTCATTTGAGAGCCGTGGTTTTTACGTGACATACGACTGAATTAAGATTCTTCAACTTTTATAGCATAATCGAAATAAAGTATAATTGATTAATTGATATCGCAAATATATAGATTATTTTTTATTATTATTTTTTTTTTCTTTCTGTAAGTTGAATGTAAGGTTCGAGTATGATTTGATATAAATCTAACCTACGGATTTCAAATTATATTTCAACATCAGCTGTTCAAATTCATTTGAGAACCGTGAATTTTACGTGTCGTCTGTAATACGACTGGATCAAGATTCCTTGACCTTTAATTGATTGTTGAATTAGATGATGATGAACATATCAATTTTTTTTTTAAAAAAGAAAGACAAAAAAAATTGAAAAGATTTTTATTGCAAAAGATAATAATATAAGTTTCATATATGGATTAGACTTTTGATCTTTGGCAACAAAGTCTTTGGGAAGATTCTTTGATTCTAATAACTTTTGTTCCAAACTCAACAATTTCAAAGGCTCATGGAACCTATGTGGCCTATGTTTGATGACAACCTGTCTTTTATACTCGGTATTTCATCTGGAAAATAAAATAACGTTGGAAAATAAGATAATGCCACCTAAAAGTACCGAGTTAAAAGCATTATATATCGATATATTCACGTAAGATTATTTTATTATTATACGATATAATCATATTATTAAAATATTTTATGTTGGTGCCATTTACTCACTATATTTATTTTATTTTTTTCTTCCAAATTTTGAAAATTCTTATGAATAATTGGGGAAATTGGAAGAGAAAATAAACCAATGATTGTAATAAATTAATGTATTTATTTTCTCTAAAAAAATGAAAAGAATAATTTGATGTAGAATGTAGTTTAATTTAGTGATGAAGATTGAGAGATTTTAAAATTAAAAGGCTCTCACGCGTAAAACAATCTAATTATGTAAAATGATAATAATTCATTTATATTAATAATAAACGAATAATAAACATTTTTTATAAAAATAGATCATCGTACATTGTGACTTGTCAGACCGTCTCACATAATAATTACGGTTATAAATTAAACTAAGAAACATTAATATTACAAAATTAACACAATCATTGAATTTCTTTCTTATCTAGGATAAACTTTTTTTGGTTATATTATACTCACAAATTATCGAGTAAAACAGTCTTACATAATAAAAACGATTAGTTTATCTAAAACCGTCTCACACGATAATTACTGAATTATATTATGGCAAAATTTATCTCATTTAACTTTCATCAAAATAAATGATTTTTTTTATATAATTTTCTAAAAAATGTATTTTTAATTAATGTTTCACTATTTATTATGCATATGATATGTAGAGGTGGCAAAACTCAACACAAGCGAATGGTATTTCTTTAGCTTTCGTGATCGAAAGTACGCGACGGGTTTTCGGACCAATAGGGCGACGACAGCTGGCTATTGGAAAGCGACGGGTAAGGATCGGGTCATACACGACCCGAAAACAAAGGATATTGTCGGGATGAGAAAGACATTGGTTTTCTATAGAAGTCGGGCCCCCAACGGGATTAAAACGGGTTGGATTATGCACGAGTTTCGACTGGAAAGCCCTCATATGCCTCCTAAGGTACTTATTCAGACACCGTCTCTTTAATTTTTAAATTTATTTTATCGTATATACGTTATTTTTCTCTCTTTTTTCTTTTTTTATGCCTTACTATTTGATTTACTATAACTTGTGTTTTACTATAATTCGTGTTTTACTAAAACGGCGAAAACATTAAAAAAAAAAAAAAAAAAAAAAAAAATCGGAGTATTAACTTAGGAATTAGTGATTGAATTACACAAAAATCAATGCAGGTATGAAATACGACTACATATTTATTTCTTGTTTTAGTTTCTTATTGTATATACAAACCGAAGAACACGTATTTATCATTTCCCTAATAATAATACGGTTTTTCTAACACGTTAATAAGCTAAATAAAACAAAATTAAAATGAATATTGTCTAAGTATGATAAATAGAACTTAATATTTCCATTTACTATGTCATATTCCTTTTTGGGTATTTTTTGGGGTTAGCCCTATTTCTTTTTAAGAAAATATTTTTATCTCTATTTTTTTCTCATCACATGCATCATACCATCACTATCCTCTTACCTTTCACCTTTTCTTAAAGTCCGTGTCAAACACCAATGGGGCTAACTCAAGAAAAAGAAGGGAATATAATGATAATATCTTTATAAAGCTTGCTTTATTTAGCTTATTAACGTGTATCCAGTGAACCCACGTTAGAAAACCCGGTAAGGTAATACTCCCTCCGTCCTTTATGTTTCTTCCTGTTTTCCTTTTTGGGCCGTTCTTTAAGTTTCTTCCTGTTTCTATCTTTCCTTTTTTGTACACTCAATTTTACCCTTTTGTCCTTATTGGACCCACCTTCATACACTTTTGCACACACCCACTAACAATATTTATCTATAAACAAATTATTTTCAAGGCCCACCATCCATTACTTTACTTCATTTTATTCAATTTCTTATTCCACGTGCAAAAAGAAATGAGAAGAAACATAAAGGACGGAGGGAGTATTATAATTATGAAAGTGATAAGGTAAGTAATATACTTAGAATGAAGAAGTTGAATGATTGGGGAACAAAGGTTATCTATCTAAGTGCCTCTATCTTAATGTCACATCTCTCATCTAAGCATCTAATTAACCCTTTTGATTACTTGTTTGTGGAAATTTCAATGAATCTTTTGCATCACCCTTTCTTTCTTGCTTAATCTCTTTACTATGTGTATATATATATATGTGTTCCCTATTCCCATGCAATCATACACTTAGTCAATATTTTTGTCACCCTAATTTAACACACATCATTTACTTAATTTACCATTTTAATTATACTTAATTACTTTTATCTTAATTTAGTTCTTAATTCAAATCTTATTACTTCCTCTGTTTTTTTAATATAAGTCATTCTTATTTTTCGAGACAACTCCTTCTCTCTTCGATATCTCTCGCAATATAAGAAAAAATATTATGAAATGTATACTCATTTATGGTGCAATTTTTAAAAAATTTGGAATAATATATTTACATAAAAATTAAAGTCAAAGCCTCACCTCGAAAAAGCAAAACGTCATATAAAAAAATACGGAGGGAGTATTAGGTTTGCACAAATTATATTATACAACCGTTATTGTATGGTACGATAGACTGAATTTATGGTAAAAAATTATCACGTTTTTAGTGATCACTCTAGGTTAAATAGTGTTCACTTTTTGATATACAATAAAGTAGTAACTAGTTAACTTAAAATTGTCACTTTTTATCATAAATTACAAATTTTTATTATTATCGTACGGTACAACGGTTGTACACTATAATTACTGTTAAGTTTGAGCATATATCATGATCATATGTGAAAGCTAAGATTCTCATTAATATCGAGAATGTTTTGGTTTAGTGATTAAGATTAGGTACTATGTGACAATAGGTCGCAGGTTCGAATTTCCTATCTTCTATATTGTAATGCGGCTAAATACGTGTTTCGTTGGGAAAAAAAAATTCTCATTAATGGATCAGTTTTTCTTCCTTGTGACAGATTATCCGTTGTATTGTTATAACGTGTCAAATATTATTTTTTATTTATTTCATTAAATAAGGACAAAACAATATTCTTAGGGACTAACAATGTTTTTTACTTCGTACTTTTTTTATTTGTACGAAAATCAACATTAATAGACATTCGAGTGTTAGTTTTCGTAATGACGTGAAATAAATGTTGTAATAGTAGTATTTCATATAGTCGTCATGAAGAGTACTACGCATTAATAAAAATTACTCGTATAATAAAACTATAGCTTCGTTTATACATTATTCGAGTGTTATTTTTCAAAATGACGTGAAATAAATGTATTTGATAAAGTCGTCATGAAGAATATGCATTAATCAAAATTATAACTTCATTCGTTTATTATATCCTAACAAAACCGACATTCACAGATATTCAAGGGTAATTAGTTTTCAGAATGACGTGAAATAAATTTTATTTCTCCATGCTCGACATTATTTAACTCTTTAACATATTCGAGTATTATTATTAGTTTTTTTGTTTAATTTTAATTTGTTGCTAATTACATATAAATTAGTTTTCCGGGAAAGTGGTGATTGAGCCCATTTACTTTGCCCAATTGTGAAATCAAACCCCTTTAACTCTTGACTGTAGTAATTAGACCCCTTAACTTTGTCAATATGTGAAATTAAGCCTTTTTTTTTTCCGATCAATTGCTCAATTTCTCGTCAATTTCATGTAATATCTGATTACTATCAATAAATATTTTATCCCAAAATACACCAACAGAATACACATATGTATAGAAATACATATTCCCAAGTACGGAGTAGTACAAAAAAAAATACTATTCGTATTCGTAATGTACGTATTCGTATATCCCAAGTAGTTTGATAAAATATTTTATCCCGTAATGTACGTATTCGTATCCTATTGTAATGTAGGTATTCTTATTCTATCGTGATGTACGTATTCATATTCTAGTATGAGAAATTGACGAGAAGTTGAACAATTGATCGGAAAATAAATAAAAAGGGCTTTATTTCACATATTGACAAAGTTAAGGGGTCTAATTACTACAATCAAAAGTTAAGGGATTTGATTTCACAATTGAGCAAAGTAAAGGGGCTTAATCACTACTTTCCCGATTAATTTTCTTTGTTCATGCTCAATATATATCAATTAACTCTTTATCATATATGAGTATTATTATTATTATTAGTTTTTTTTTTTGTGTATATTTAATTTTTTACTAATTACTTTTTTTTCTTCAAATTGTACAATGCAGGAAGATTGGGTGTTATGCAGAGTATTTCACAAGGGCAAGTTTGAAGAAAACAATAGGAACACCACCACCAACAACATCAACATCAACAACAATAAAATCATTGACCAAAACCAATACATATTTGACCATAATAATAATAATAATAATAATAATAATAATAATAATAATAATAATAATAATAATAATAACACAACTATTAGTACATCATCTCCACCACCTTTAATTGCATCTCCACCTTCAATTAACCATAATAATCACACAATAATCCCTTGTGATTATTGCCAAAAACCCAAATCAAATAATAATAATATTAATAATCCTTTATTTTTCCCAAACCCAATTTCCATCCAAGACATTATTGATAGAAATGATTCCAATATTATTAATAATAATATCAATAATATTAATAATAATAATAATAATAATAATAATATTTTATTAAGCCCTAATTGCTTCCCAAATCACCTCAAGGAAGATAATGATTATGGGTTTTTATGGGATTTGGATAATTTGGAAGATAATAACAATAATTTGGATGTAGTACAAAATGGTGGACTTGGAGATGTAATAAGGTTTGAAGATGATAGTAATGGTACAATATTCATTTAAAACCCAAATTAATTTCAAAAAAACTAAATTAATATTATACAAAATTAAGGACATATTTAAAGACAAATTAAATTAAATTAGTACATAATTTATTTTATTTTATTTTATTTTAAATTTGTAGAAAATTTGTGTGAAGTTTGGAGTTGAGGACAAATTAGTATTTATTTTATGTTTAGACATAATTAGATTTGGAGTACCATATTGTATGTATGTGTCATATGTAGTACCATGGGTAGTGTAGTGATTAGATTATTGCCATTCATATATAATTATATATAGGGGAACATTGTACAAACATCATATTGTACTTTTTACTTACTTGTGTTAGCCATATATTTATATATATAAATATATAAATATATATATATATTTGTAAATATCAATGAATTTTATTTTATTTTATTTTATTTATTTATTGTTTATTTTTTTTTGCATATGCTATGATTTTTGACAATTTTTTGAACTCCAAAACATGTTATACAATAATTATTTAATTGTTGACGGAATTTGAAAAATGTTTATTATATTAGTTTCATTTTTTACCGACTAATCTAATTCACATTTTCGCATGTATATTACAATCCTAATATTTTAGGAGTGAAGATGTAATTTTATAATGACTACTATCGAGATCTGATTTTTAAATCATAACGACCTAATATAATAGAAGATCGAAAAAAATTAAAACTTTATGTTACTAATCAACTAGTGTACAAATTTATTCCTCTAAAAAATAATGGTTGTATTTTTATTCGAGTGGGATAGAATTTCAAAAGATTTTTTTCCCGATTTTTTTTTTTGAAACTTATTTGTTTAACTCTAAATTTTATCACAAATTATAGTATACAATCGTTGTACCGTACGACGTGCCTTAAAATTAGGAATTTACGGTAAAATGTTACTCCCTCCGGACACTATTTTTTCTCCAATTTCATTAAAATACTCCTCGCATATATTGAGGTAATGGGTGAAAAATAGTGTCCGGACATTTTAAGTTATTTAGTGACCACGTAGATTAAATAGTAGTATTTCGTTTCCACCATGACCTTATTATAACTCCATTAACTTGATCTTTTACTTAGACCTATTAAACTCATTGTTATTTAACCATAATAATCTTAACTTTGTGTGTATTCCGTAAATAAAACCAATTTTAATTAATTTGGGAATAAACTCAGATATGAAACACATCAAACACGAATGAAATCGACTCATTAATTATTATTTTATTTTTGGTAATAAATCATTAATTAACACACCTTCATATTTTCCTTTCCACAGTAACGTCGATTCTTCCCCTAAACTCAAATTTCTTCCCTAAACTCAAATTTTAAACTTTAATTTTGCGCAACAATTCTCGAAATCCATGGATAATACATCAAATTCATGTTCTTTGGATTTATGGGGATCTGACATCACGAAATTTGTTTTCTGCAACCACAAGTAACGGACAGTGATTAGGACTATCAAGAAGGGGGAAAACACTGAGAAGAAGTTTTATGTATTCCATTATGGCGGTTAAGTTCAATAATTACAATTATGGTTGTTATCAGTTAGTTTAATAACTTCAATTTAACTATAATGGAATAGCGTACAGGCGTAGTGGGTAACAGGTAACCCGAATCCATTCGTGTTTGATGTGTCTCATATATAGATTTATTCTCAAATTAATTAAATTTGGTTTTATTTATGGAATATCAGCCAGAGTTGAGATTATTTCCGTTAAATAACCGTTAAACTTAACTGGTATCCAACCATGTGCTTGTTGACCAATCTATCTACTTATGAATACATGACACATCCATCAAAGACTTATCCATGAAACTACCTAAAAACACGAAACTTCCCAACATTTTATGAACCAAACTCGAAGACTGGACCAGTTAGATCATGAATCGTCAAGTCACGTTTTTAATTATTGGTTTAGATCATGCCAGATCATGAACCAAACTCGAAGACTGGACCAGTTATTAGGAAGAGAATCAGATCGAAACCATCAAGTCACGTCTTTAATTATTGGTTTAGATCATACCAGATCATGAACCAAACTCAAAGACTGGACCAGCTATGAAGATACCTTGATGGGACCCATTAAGTCTCAATTTTCTTGGTTTAGACCCGAGCAGATCATGGACCAAACTTGAAGACTGGACCTACTAGGTAGAGAGTTAGAGACCCAGTCGGACCCATTAAGTCGCGATTTTCTTGGTTTAGACCAGACCAGACCAGACCAGATCATGAACCAAACTTGAAGACTGGACCTACATACTAGGTAGAGACCCAGATCAGATCCATTAAGTCTCGATTTTCTTGGTTTAGACCAGAACAGAGTACCAGACCGACTACATAAGGATTTTTTTTTTTTTTTTTTCGTATTTGGGCTAGATCGATCTTTAGACCAGACCAGATTTTGAACACCGTACCACCCTTGATCAACTAAGGGTTCGTGGGTACACCGAAGAATTTCAAAAAGGTTACAACGTTACCCGTCTTTTCCAGTAGTTATCTATTATCTTTTTATACGAGCACGATTTCAAACAGAGGTAATTATTGAAAAAGACGGAACGAATAACGAACAATGAGTAGGAAAAATAATGTGAGAGTGTTATAATCGATAGACCCATACCATATGCATAATTGTACTTTCTAACGTTTAGTTTGAATGGGCCATTCAATATGCATTATCTTATCTATATTTGTTCCCTTTAGGTTTCGTCAATAAATCAAATATGTTGAGATTTAAGAAAATAAATGATTATACATTGAATTAATATTCCTACATAATTATGATTATTTTAGTACATTCTCATTATTATTATTATAATTATTATTGTACAATTTTAATAATTATATATACACAAAAACATTGATTAATTCAATATTGAAATGAATTTTAATATTGTAGAATATTACTATAAACATGCAAAATAAATTAATTATAGACCCCATCATTATATTTTTATATAAATATTAGAATCGAGATTTAGGTTAATCATCTGTGGAAAAAATAAATACTCCCTCCGTATCTATATGTTTGTCCACAAAGTTTAATATATGGGTGGAGTATTATATTAAAAGTGGACGAACATATAGATACGGAGGGAGTAGTATTATACCACCAGTTGTACGTATGTACATTTACTGAGCTTATTATAGAAGTTTTTTCCGAGCTGAGTTGTAAGTTTTTTTCAGCGAAACATTTATGTGATTTAGCTCGACAACTTTACACTAAAAAAACTTGAAAAATTTACAACAAATAAAACTCAAAACATTTTGTGATAACACTCAAAATCACAAAAACAGTTGTACATATTACTTTAATAATGTCCTTTTTTTTCCCTTTTTTTTTTTTTTTTTTTTTTTATTTCATTTTAGTTCAGTTTTACTTCACTAGTACTCCTAATGTCATATTTCGATAAATCGTATATCTTGATGGTTCGTTTCAAAACCGTTACCTCTAATCAACCCAAATCTCCAACTTCTCGATATATCTAAAATTCATATCAATCGTATGTACATACAACCGGTACCCTAATCAACGCGCTAATGAACTCGGAAATCTCTATGTTTTCCTTGTTTAATCTACGAATTTTTTTTAGTCGACGGACAGACATGTTTCGACTTCTTTGAAAAACCGAGGTAGATTGATTAGATTACATGCCATTGCCATAGTTCGCCATGTTTCACCCTCGACACATGTTCGATCATCGACTCTTCTTCAGAGTTTTTCAGACCAGATCGAGCCAAAAAAAACATGCTGCCGAAATGCTGAATATTTCCAACCTTCACCGCACACATCTACGACTTCCTGCACTATAAATTCTCGCTTTGCATTCGCTTCGAACAAACAAACAAAATCAATTTGATCGAGATGCAAACTACAACACTTCTTATAGTCGCTCTCATAGTCGCAGCCACAATGCTGCAAGTCCTGCAACCCACCACGGCTGAAGACGTAGTAGTTGCCCGTGATGCCAGTGACAGTGACAGTAACAGAGTCCCGGTAGGGTGTGTTCCGTTAGGGAACAGGTGCGGACCTGCTGCAGACGGGATCGAATGCTGCAAGCCATATAAGTGTTCTTCACAGTATTACGGACTCTGTAACTAAACCGGTCACTTGAATCATCGATCACTCGTGATTCATCGATGTTCGTCTGTCTGTCTGTCTGTCTGTTTATATAGGTGGTTAAAATAATAAAAGTTGTATGCATAAACTTATTATCGATAATAATTAATAACCTTCAGAATCGGTAGTTTTTTTTGACTATTTTTGAAAGCAATAAAAGTTGTTCGAAAGCGCGAATGTTTTTTTTTTTTTGAAGAAGAAGAGAAAACTTGTCGATAGGAACAGAATGTCGAATATTGGAGCATGGAATTTCTTTCGACTTATTACGACATGTCTCAAAACGCAATCTTATGGCATTTAAAATAATCCATTGAAATCCAAATGACTCTCGTATTGCACCGGGGAATTTTATTTGGTGTTCCACTGTTCAGAGCGAATATGGATCAATTTTATTTCGGAACCCAAAAGACCGAAAAAACGTGGATATTAATCTTCAAAATTGTTCGTTTTTGGCTATTTTCGAAAGCGATAAAAGTTGTTTGAAAAGCGCGAATTTTTTGTAACGAAAACTTGTCGATAGACTTAAAATGCCTAATAGTGATTATTAGAACCTTATAACACGAGATAAAATGTGATATAAACTTGTCGATAGACACATTTAAAACATGTTCTAATATGTTTCGAATAACGTCGAATTAACGCTAAATCTTGTATTTTTATAAAAGAATCTAAACTATTTAATTATTTTTTTAACAATCGTCAGTCATTTTATGTTAAAAGGGTCCTATTTATATTATTAGCAAAATATCTCACATTTTTCGAAAAATCACTTGAAACGGGCAAATTAGAAGGTTATTATCCACGTTTTTCGAGCTAATTTGGTCCCGAAATTAAATGTCTCCAAATTTGCAAAATAACTACTCCATACATTGTAGAAATCTCTCCATGTTGCGTAATGTACATACGGTTTGAAATAGAAACATTTAAAAGACGTTCTAATATGTTTCGAATAACGTCGGACTAGGACGAAATCTTGTATTTTATTTTATACTAGAATATAAACTATTTAAGTGTTTTTTTAATAACCGTTGGTCATTTTATGTTATAAGGGTCCTATTTATATGACCAGCAAAGTATCTCACATTTTTCGAAAAATGACCAGAAACGGGCGAATTTAAAGATTATCATCCACGTTTTTCGGGCTAATTTGGTCCCGAACATAAATGTCTCCGTATTCGCACAATAACTATTCCACACGTTGTAGAAATCTCTCCATGTAGCAAAAGGTAAATACAGATCGAAATAGACACATTTAAAAAATGTTCTAATATGTTTTGAATAACGTCGGACTAGGACGAAATATTGTATTTTTACACTAGAATATAAGCTATTTAAGTATTTTTTTAATGACCGTTGGTCATTTTATATTATAAGGGTCCTATTTATATGACCAGCAAAATATTTCACATTTTTCGAAAAATCACCGGAAACGGGCAAATTTGAAGATTATTATCCACGTTTTTCGGGCTAATTTGGTCCCGACATTAAATGTCTCCAAATTCGCACAATAACTACTCGATACATTGTAGAAATCTCTCTATGTAGAAGAAGGTACATACGGTTTGTAATAGCCACATTTAAAAGACGTTCTAATATGTTTCAAATAACGTCATATTCGGACGAAATCTTGTATTTTTATACAAGAATCTAAACTATTTAATTGTTTCGAATAACGTCATATTGGAGCGTAATCTTGGATTTTTATACGAGAATCTAAACTATTTAATTGTTTTTTTGTCAACCGTCAGTCATTTTATGTTATAAGGGGTCCTATTTATATTGCCACAAAACTATCACATTTTTCGAAAAATTACCGGAAACGTGCAAATTTGAAGGTTATTATCCACGTTATTCGGGCTAATTTGGTCCCGAAATTAAATGTCTCCAAATTCGCACAATAACGTACTAATCCATACGTTGTACAAATATTTCGATGTAGCCGAAGGTACATACAGTTTGAAATAGACACATTTAAAAGACGTTCTAATATGTTTTGAATAACGTCATAATGGAGCGAAATCATGTATTTTTATACAAGAATCTAAACTATTTAAGTGTTTTTTTAACAACCGCCAGTCATTTTGATGTTATAAGGGTCCTATTTATATGACCAACAAAATATCTCACATTTTTCGAAAAATCACCGGAAACGGGCGAATTTGAAGGTTATTATCCACGTTTTTTGGGCTAATTTGGTCCCGAAATTAAATGTCTCCAAATTCGCACAATAACTACTCCATACGTTATAGAAATATATCGGAGAAGCTGAAGGTACTTTCGGTATGAAATAGACACATTTAAAAGACGTTCTAATATGTTTCGAATAACGTCGGACTAGGACGAAATCTTGTATTTTTATACTAGAATATAAACTATTTAAGTGTTTTTTTAATAACCGTAGGACATTTTATGTTATATGAGTCTTATTTAAATGGCCAGCAAAATATCTCACCTTTTTCGAAAAATTACCGGAAACGGGCAAATTTGAAGGTTATTACCCACGTTTTTCGGGCTAATTTATTTGGTCTCGAAATTAAATGTCTCCAAATTGTACGGTAACTACTCCATACGTTGTAGAAATATCTCAATGTAGCAGAACGTAAGTACGGTTTGAAATAGGTGCATTTAAAAGACGTTCTAATATGTTTCGAATAACGTCATGATGGAGCGAAATCTTGTATTTTTATACAAGAATCTAAACTACTTAAGTGTTTTTTAACCACCATCAGTCATTTTATGTTATAAGCGTCCTATTTATATGGCCAACAAAATATCTCACATTTTTCGAAAAATCACCGAAAACGAGAGAATTTGAAGGTTATTATCCACGTTTTTCGGGCTAATTTGGTCCCGAAATTAAATGTCTCCAAATTCGCACAAGAACTACTTCATACGACATAGAAATCTCTCGATGTAGCAGAAGGTAAGTACGGTTTAAAATAGACACATTTGAAAGACGTTCTGATATGTTTCGAATAACGTCGGACAAGGCGAAATCTTGTATTTTTATACTAGAATATAAACTATTTAAGTGTTTTTTTTAACAACCACCAGTCATTTTATGTTATAAGGGTTCTATTTATATGGCCAACTAAATATCTCACATTTTTCGAAAAATCACCAGAAACGGGCAAATTTGAAGGTTATTATTCACGTTTTTCGGGCTAATTTGGTCCCGAAATAAAATGTCTCCAAATTCGCACAATAACTACTCCACACGTTGTAGAAATCTCTCCATGTGGCAGAAAGTACATACGGTTTGAAATAGACATATTTAAAAGACGTTCTGATATGTTTCGAATAACGTCGGATTAAGACGAAATCTTGTATTTTTATACTAGAATATTAACTATTTAAGTGTTTTTTTAACAACCGTCAGTCATTTTATGTTATAAAGGTCCTATTTATACGGCCAACAAAGTAACTCACGTTTTTCGAAAAATCACTGGAAACGGGCGAATTTGAAAGTTATTATTATCCACGTTTTTCGGGCTAATTTGGTCCAGAAATTAAATGTCTCCTAATTCGCACAATAACTACTCCATACGTTGTAGAAATCTCTCCATGTAACAAACGGTACATACGGTTCGAAATAGACACATTTAAAAGACGTTCTAATATGTTTTGAATAACGTCATATTTGAGCGAAATCTTGTATTTTTATACAAGAATCTAAACTATTGAATTGTTTTTTAACAACCACCGGTCATTTTATATTATAAGGGTACTATATATATAATCACCAATATATCTCACATTTTTCGAAAAATCACCAGAAACGGGTGAATTCGAAGGTTATTATCCACGTTTTTCGGGCTAATTTGGTCCCAAAATTAAATGTCTCCAAATTCGCACAATAATTACTCCATACGTTGTAGAAATCTCTCAATGTAGCAGAAGATAAGTATGGTTTAAAATAGACACATTTAAAAGACGTTCTAATATGTTTCGAATAACGTCATATTGGAGCGAAATCTTGTATTTTTATACGAGAATCTAAACTATTTAATTATTTTTTTAACAACCGCCAATCATTTTATGTTATAAGGGTCTTATTTATATACCCAGCAAAATATCTCACATTTTTCAAAAAATCACCGGAAACGGGCGAATTTGAAGGTTATTATTCACGTTTTTCGGGCTAATTTGGTCCCGAAATTAAATGTCTCCAAATTCGCACAATAATTACTCCATACGTTGTAGAAATCTCTCAATGTAGCAGAACGGTTTAAAATAGACACATTTAAAAGGCGTTCTAATATGTTTCGAATAACGTCATATTGGAGCGAAATCTTGTATTTTTATACGAGAATCTAAACTATTTAATTGTTTTTTTTTAACAACCTCCGGTCGTTTTATGTTATAAGGGTCCTATTTATATGGCCAACAAAATATCTAACATTTTTCGAAAAATCACCGGAAACGGACAAATTTGAAGGTTATTATCCACGTTTTTCGGGCTAATTTGATCCTGAAATTAAATGTCTCCAAATTCGTACAATAACTAATTCATACGTTGTAGAAATATTTCCATGTTGAAGAAGGTACATACGGTTCGAAATAGACACATTTAAAAGACGTTCTAATATGTTTCGAATAACGTCATATTGGAGCGAAATCTTGTATTTTTATACAAGAATCTAAACTATTTAAGTATTTTTTTAACACTCGTCAGTCATTTTATGCTATAAGGGTCCTATTTATATGGCCAGCAAAATATCTCACATTTTTCGAAAAATCACCGGAAACGGACGAATTTAAAGGTTATTATTCACGTTTTTTGGGCTAATTTGGTCTTGAAATTAAATGTCTCCAAATTCAAACAATAACTACTTCATACGTTGTAAAAGTATCTCGATGGAGCAGAAGGTACGTAAGGTTTTAAATAGACACATTTAAAAGACGTTCTAATAACGCTGTGTTAGTGCAAAATCTTGTATTTTTATACAAGAATCTAGACTATTTACTTGTTTTTTTAACTATCGTCGGTCATTTTATGTTATAGGAGTTTTGTTTATATGACCAACTAAGTATCTCACATTTTTCGAAAAATCATCAGAAACTGACGAATTTGAAGGTTATTATCTACGTTTTTCGGGCGTATTTGGTCATAAAATTAAATGTCTTCAAATTCGTACAGTAACTACTCCCTACATACGTTGTAGAAATCTCTCGATGTAGCAGAAGGTACGTACATTATCAAATAGACACATTTAAAAGACATTCTAATATGTTTCGAATAACGGAAATCTTTTATTTTTATACTAGAATCTAAACTATTTAAGTGTTTTTTGAACAATCGTCGGTCATTTTATGTTATAAGAGTCCTATTTATATGGCAACGAAAGTATCTCACATTTTTCGAAAAATCATCAGAAAATGACGAATTTGAAGGTTATTATCCACGTTTTTCGGGCATATTTGGGCCTAAAATTAAATGTCTCCAAATTCGCACAGTAACTTACTTCATACGTTGTAGAAATCTCTCGATGTAGCAGAAGATACGTACGGTATGAAATAGACACATTTAAAAGACGTTCTAATATGTCTTGAATAACGTCATATTGGAGCGAAATCTTTGATTTTTATCGAAAGAATGCCGCAAAAATCCATCACCATTTGAAAAGAACTTCCTCATAATCATCTCTTCCATGCTTTTTCCTTACTTTCTTTATATTTTAATTAATGATTTACCATGGTTTCTGGGTTTTTTGGTTTGAAACATCATTACCAGAATCGGGGTAAATTAAATCGCTGGGTCTTCAAAAAGGGTAAAAATTAATTATTACAATTCAATTGAATTAGGTATTCCCGTATTAGAGCGAATTATGATGTTTGGTTTGGTTGCAATTATGTTGAATTATGCTATGTTAAAAATCCAAGTTGTTTATTACTTTTTAGGATTTTACGTACGTGAATTAGACTAGTTAATTCTAATTTTTTTAGGATTTTATTTAGTGTACGAGTATTTTCGAACATATCTATATATATATTACTTTTTGAATTTGTATACATACCGTGGATGTCGATTGGAATGAATGATGAGAGACATTTGGTTTCATTGTATAAATTTATTAATTTTCATACCACGGAAGACTGAACATTATTAGAATTAAAAGATTGTTTTGCAATGTATTTTTTCCATTGAAATATTTTCCAAATTTACGGTCCCTGATTTGAGGCGTTTATAAAATCAACGCCGTAAATTAATTTCCGTTTGAGGGGTTTTTTCAAAAATCCATTTCCATTTGAGGCGTTTTATTAGAATGGCGCCTCAAAAAATCCATTTCCATTTGAGGCGTTTTATAAAAATAACGCCGCTGATACATCCTATTTGAGGCATTTTTGTGGAAATAGCGCCTCAAATGGATAACTATTTGAGCCGTTTTCTGAAAATAATGCCGCAACTAGTTACCCATTTGAGGCGTTTTATCAAAAGAACGTCGCAAATACATCCCTATTTGAGGCGTTTTATCAAAAGAACGCCGCGAAATCCCTTTCCATTTGAGGCGTTTTATAAAAAGTACGCCGCAAATACACCCCTATTTGAGGCGTTTATCGAAAGAACGCCGCAAATACATCCCTATTTGAGGCGTTTTTTCAAAAGAATGCCACATAAATCCGTTTCTATTTGAGGCATTTTATAAAAATAACGCCGCTAATACATTCCTATTAGAGACGCTTTATAAAAACAATGCCGCAAATAGGTACCCATTTGAGGCGTTTTAAAAAGAACGCCGCAAGACTCCATTATCATTTGCGACCCCCATTTGTAACGTTTTTCTACAAACAATGCCCAACTAAATGTCCTATATAAAAACAACGCCGCAAATAAATTTACATTTTGAACTTTTTTTTTTAAAATTTCAATATATAGTCGAATATAAACGCTTTCAAATATCAAACAAAATACCTCACAATTTTCAAAAAATCATCACAAACGGACGATTTTCAAGGTTATTATCCACGCTTTTCGACCTAATTTGGTCCGGAAATAAATGTCACCAAATTAGCACAATTAATACACCATTCAATGTATAAATGTCCGAGCGTAACAAAATGTTTGTACGGTTCAAAATAAACACAATTAGAAGTCATTCGACTATCTATATTCTCGTTAAAATAGGGCGAAAATTTCAATATATACTCAAATATAAATGCTTTAAGTGCTTTTTTTTGCAACCGAGAGTGATTTTATGTCATACATACCCTATTCAAATATCCAACAAAATATTTCACAATTTTTGAAAAATCATCTCAAACGGGCGATTTTGAAGGTTATTATCCACGTTTTTAAACCAAATTTGGTCCCAAATTAAATGTCTCCAATTTCGCACAGAAATTACTCCATACATTGTAGAAATGTATGAGACTAACATAAGGTACGTATTTTTCAAAATAAATACATTTAGAAGTCATTCAACTATCTATATATTCACGTTAAGATAAGGCGAAAATTTCAATATATGCTCGAATAAAAATTCTTTAAGTGTTTTTTTTGCAACCGAGAGTGATTTTTTGTCATACGGGCCCTATTCAAATATCCAACAAAATATTTCACAATTTTTGAAAAATCATCAAAAACGAGTGATTTTGAAGGTTATTATCCACGTTTTTCGACCAAATTTGGTCCGAAATTAAATGTCTTCAATTTCGTACAGTAATTTCTAAATACATTGTAGAAATGTATGAGACTAACATAAGGTGTGTATCGTTCAAAATAAATACATTTAGAAGTCATTCAACTATCTATATATTCACGTTAAAATAAGGCGAAAATTTCAATATATGCTCGAATATAAATTCTTTAAGTGTTTTTTTAGCAACCGAGAGTGATTTTATGTCATACGGACCCTATTCAAATATCCAACAAAATATATCGAAATTTTTGAAAAATTATCAAAAACGGACGATTTTGAAGGTTATTATCCACGTTTTTCGACCTAATTTGGTCCGAAATTAAACATGACCAATTTCGCACAGTAATTTCTCAATACATTGTAGAAATGTACGAGACTAACATAAGGTGTGTATCGTTCAAAGTAATTACATTTAGAAGTCATTCGACTATCTATATATTCACGTTAAAATAAGGCGAAAATTTTAATATCAACCAAGAGTAATTTTATGTCATACAGACTCTATTCAAATATCCAAAAATATATTATAAAAATCACAAAATTTCAGATTCTATTATAAAAATACAAAATTTCGCCCTAATACGACGTTAATTGAAACAAATTAGAACGTCTTTTAAATGTGTCTTTTTCATACCGTACGTACCTTCTGCTAATCCAAGATATTGCTACAATGTATGGAGTAGTTACTGTGCGAATTTGAAGACATTTAATTTCGGAACCAAATTAACCCAAAAAATGTGGATAATAACCTTCAAATTTGCCCGTTTCTATTGATTTTTTCAAAAAATGTGAGATATTTTGCTGGCCATATAAATAGAACCCTCATAACATAAAATGACCAACGGTTGTTAAAAAAACACTTAAATAGTTCAGATTCTATTATAAAAATACAAGATTTCGCCCTAATACGACGTTATTCGAAACATATTAGAACGCCTTTTAAATGTTATTTTATACCGTACATACCTTCTGCTACTCCGAGATATTTCTACAACATATGGAGTAGTTACTATGCGAATTTGAAGACATTTAATTTTGTGACCAAATTAGCCCGAAAAACGTAGATAATAACCTTCAAATTCGTCCGTTTCCGGTGATTTTTCGAAAAATGTGAGATATTTTGTTGTCCATATAAATAGAACACTTGTAATATAAAATGACCAACGTTTGTTAAAAAACACTTAAATAGTTCAGATTCTATTATAAAAATACAAGATTTCGCCCTAATCCGACGTTAATCGAAACAAATTAGAACGTCTTTTAAATGTGTCTTTTTCATACCGTACATACCTTCTGCTACTCCGAGATATTGCTACAATGTATGGAGTAGTTACTGTGCGAATTTGAAGACATTTAATTTCGGAACCAAATTAACCCGAAAAACGTGGATAATTAACCTTCAAATTCGCCCGTTTCTGTTGATTTTTCGAAAAATGTGAGATATTTTGCTGGCCATATAAATAGAACACTCACAACATAAAATGAACAACGGTTGTTAAAAAAACACTTAAATAGTTTAGATTTCTATTATAAAAATACAAGATTTCGCCCTAATACGACATTATTCGAAACATATTAGAACCTCTTTTAAATGTATCTATTTTATACTGTACGTACCTTCTGCTGCTCCAAGATATTTCTACAACATATGGAGTAGTTACTATGCGAATTTTTGGACATTTAATTTTGGACCAAATTAGCTCGAAAACCGTGGATAATAACCTTCAAATTCGCCCGTTTCCGGTGATTTTTCGAAAAATGTGAGATATTTTGCTGTCCATATAAATAGAACATTCACAACATAAAATGACCAACGTTTGTTAAAAAACACTTAAATAGTTCAGATTCTATTATAAAAATACAAGATTTCGCCCTAATCCGACGTTAATCGAAACAAATTAGAACGCCTTTTAAATGTGTCTTTTTCATACCGTACGTACCTTCTGCTACTCCGAGATATTGCTACAATGTATGGAGTAGTTACTGTGCGAATTTGAAGACATTTAATTTCGAAACCAAATTAACCCGAAAAACGTGGATAATTAACCTTCAAATTCGCCCGTTTCTGTTGATTTTTCGAAAAATGTGAGATATTTTGCTGGCCATATAAATAGAACAGTCACAACATAAAATGACCAACGGTTGTTAAAAAAACACTTAAATAGTTCAGATTCTATTATAAAAATACAAGATTTCGCCCTAATACAACGTTATTCGAAACATATTAGAACGCCTTTTAAATGTACCTATTTCATACCCTACATACCTTCTGCTACATCGAGACTTATGTACCTTCTGCTACATCGAGAGATTTCTACAACGTATGGAGTAATTAAAATGGTCGAAATGTTTACAGGGTGTTCTTCGCATCATGTAAGTTGCGCATACAAGCCATCATACAAGCTATTTTATCAAGCCATTTTACTAAACCTGAGAAGGACCGGTTTCTGCAGGAACGACACGAAAGGGGGGTAGTAACAAACTGTAAAACTCAGTAATAATAACAAGCCGATCAACGATGTTTATGCAAATAGTGAAGTTTCTAACGAAAACAAAGCAACATCGGGTAAAAATCAGAGAATCACAGCTTCGTTCTTCAAATATACGAGTACGAGACAGATAAAATATAAATATAAAATACGATGTACAACGGTCTTAAACGAAACCAGAGTAAACTTGAATGCCAGTTTACCTGTTTCTGCAGGAAAGCGAATTTAAAGGAATTACCCGTTTCTGCAGGACAGCGACTCTAAAGGGTCTTAAATAAGAGTAAAACTTGAATGCTGAGTATTTTACTAAACACGACAATTACCCGTTTCAGCAGGACAGCGACTCTAAAGTCTAAAGGGTCTTAAATGAGAGTAAAACTTGAATGCTGAGTATTTTACTAAACACGACAATTACCCGTTTCTGCAGGGCAGCGACTCTAAAGGCTCCTAAACAAGAGTAAACTTGAATGCCAGTTTACTAAACAGCACAATAATTACCCGTTTCTGCAGGACAGCGACTCTAAAGGGTCTTACCTCTTAAATGAGAGTAAACTTGAATGCTATTTTTTACTAAACACGACAATTACCCGTTTCTGCAGGACAGCGACTCTACAGGCTCCTAAACGAGAGTAAACTCGAGGTGCCATTTTGCTAAACAACCCAACAATTACCCGTTTCGGCAGGAGTGACTCTAAAGGGGGTAAATGGGTAATAACAAACTGTAACTCGGTATTAGACAACTAGCTTAAACGACAGATCATAGCTAAACAGGGTAATTAGACCGACTTAAACTGCATTTCATTCATATGAAAAAGAAAGGCGTAACAGCAAATGTAAGTTCGACATAAACTCATAAATCATAATCACCATCAAACGCCATTTTACTAATCAACCCAACAATTACCCCGTTTCTGCAGGAGTGACTCTAAAGAGGGTAAATGGGTAATAACAAACTGTAACTCCGTATTAGACAACTAGCTTAAACAGCAGATCATAGCTAAACAGGGTAATTAGACCGACTTAAACAGCATTTCATTCATATGAAAAAAAAGAAAAAAAAAAAAAAAGGGGTAAGAGCAAATGTAAGTTCGACATAAACTCATAAATCATAATCACCATCGTTAAGAAGCAAAGAAAATGAAGAGAGAGTCGGACGAGGAGGAGAGCGAAAGACGAGAAGACTGAGACATCAGAAGCAACTATATCAATATGCAAGGAACGATATTTTCTTCCACTGCAATATTTCCTGTTTCGCTTTCCTTCGTCTTTTCATGTTTAAATTTTAAAATTAAACACTTCGGACACAAATAGAAAGCGCCAAAGCGACACTAGAGCCTACAGAATAATAATAATAATAACTTACAAGAGCTAAACAAATCACGGTATGTGGGCGCGTACCTATGTTTTTCAATTATGCATGATTTTCCTGCAGAACTCGTTTTTTATCAGGCGCACTATTATCACGCCATCGTTTTGAATCATTTGGCTTATCTCGTGGGTTCCCGGCTTTCCTCTTATGGTCATTTGACTCGGGTGAATGAATATCCCAACTAGAGTCATCCAATGTGGAGACCTCACCATCTTCTGCATGTCGCTGATCTTTCGAGTTTGTGTGACGGTTTTCCTGCTTACTCTTGGCAGCTGCCAATTCGACACCTTCTTCAAGTTCCTTTACGATAGGATCGAACTCGTCAATAATCGAGTCTTCTTTCTTCCGTATCACGTCTCCTAGAGATTTCTTTCTCTTCTCGCGTAATTCTTTTAACCTGTTGTGAAGATGTCTTAGTTTAATGCTTAAAACGAATGTATTTTGGACGATAGATTCAGGTTCGAATCCCCGCTCATCACTATTGTAATATCATGTCAAACGGGTCGGGCTGGTCAGGTCGGGTTCGGTTCATATATACTTCCTCCATCCCACTATGATGTTCCCATTTTATTCCAATGCGAGGAATATAATATTCAAATGGGAACGTCTCTTTGGGATGGAGGGACTAGTTTCAAACGCAAAAAATTTACCGCTTTTAAAGTCAAAAAGATATTTTTAATATTAAAAAATTAATTTAGTTTAGTAGTATTACTATAATACTCTTTAATTGTAATGTTTATATTTTAAAAGATATTAAAATCAATTTTTAAAACTATTTGAATATTAAATGATTAAAAAATTTGTATTAAATTGAACATTTGTTTATATTTGTAATTTAAAATATTAAAGTATTAATGTTTTAATTATAAATCCCGATATAATATACTCCCTCCATCTTCTTGAATAAGTCCAATTTCTACTTTTTTATGAGGAGAATAGTGGATCCATGGGGCTAATTCAAGAAGATGGAGTATAAATTAATAATCCGTATTTTATTAATTTTAATAAATTCTCTTTGACCCAACGGGTAAGGTCGTGTTCCGATCCTAAATTAACGGATCATTTCGGGTTCGGGTCGGAAAAACGAGTCATTGACAGGTCTACTGACACACATTGAGAAAAGAATTACCTGTTTGCATCTATCTTCTCGGTCCTTTCGAAGGGTGATTGGGTTGGAACAACTTCTTTAAACTCTACATTACTCCGGGATTTATCTTTAGCTTCTTCCCCTTCTTTCATTCGATTTGCTCCGACATTTTGGATTTCCTCAAAACTCTCGTGATGAACTACTTGCTCGCGATCTCTCGGTTCCCCATCATTGCTCTTACTCTGAGAGCTTCTAGGAGGTCCGTCAAGTTTGTCCGAGTAATCGGGCGGTTGTCGGGCAGGTACTCCACTTTGAGAGGAATTACCATTTGGTAAGTGGTTTTCAGTTGTCGTAGATTTTGAAGCTGCCCGATTAGCTGACCCTCCTGCCACGCTACACTCGGCTTCACTTGCTTGGCTAGGGAGACCTTTATTCTGTTCGTATAGTTCCAACATTTGATTGCTGACCTCTGCAAAAACAATACAACGCGTGTGAGTTTGACAAACTGCCAAAGAAAGTATATCAGGTCTCTCGAAACGATCTGCTTCTTGGACCGAATAGGGAAGATCATAAAAAAAATACCATACGTCTCCAATTATAAAAAGTAAAAATACAACATTACACGGAGATTTGGGGTCGGCTAACATGAATCATTATCAGACATCGTCAAGTCGTCTCCATGAAAAATAATACTCCGTACAACATTACCCGGTGTCTCAATCGCTCCATGAAAAAATACTCCGTAATAAATAAAAAGTTTCAAACACAAAATAAAGTTGCAAGCGTTAATAATAAAATTCTAAAGAGTTACAAACTCCAAGTCAAAGAAAAATTTAATAAGTAAAAATACTAGTAATACTAGTAATGAAAATAGAAAATTAAAAATTAAAAATCATAGAAAAAATACTATCTCCATCCCAATTTTATCGCCCCCGTTTTGACTTCGGAAGTCAACAATTGTCATCTATGACCGTGAATATATCCGTATATAAATAGATGTAGAGAGAAAATTTAACAATTGTCCCGTCCGAAAGTTTAAAATAACTTTCCTACCGTTTTTCATTTTAAAATGTGCAAATTTAAAATAAAATAAAATAAAATCATTAGTTGAAGTTGAGTGTTCGATTGACCAACAAAGTCGAACGGGACATTAAAACCGGAATGAGAAGCAAGTTAAAGCTAAAGCACCAACCCTCGAGTTGCCGTGGGGTGACGTCAAACTCTTGCCACCATACTTTGTCACCATCGGAGGGGAGTTTCACTTTAAGGAACTTCGCGGCAAGAAAAATTGCACCTGCTGCAATGTGATGGGACATAAATTGCAGGCAAAGAGATGTCCGCAGCCTACATCACGGCCAATTTTTATAGAGTCAAATCACGGTTACGCGTGAAAGATCTTCATCTTTACAGTATAAGATAAGATTTTTCAGATGCATTATATACCCGTCATTGACAAAATTCCATGCAACCTGTGCAAGAGCGTTTTGTGCAACCTTGAATTTCTTAATAGCCTCAACTAACGGTTTGTATGGATGTTGTACATTAAGATCGAAACCAAGAGTTGTGAGTACGAGTCTTTCTCCTACTAAAATTAGCTCTTTTTGCTGTTCATACACTTCCTGCAACATTACTCACAACAATAAGATTGACATCGTAACTTTACAGACAATACAGGACTAGAGGTGGCACTTAGTCGTGCCGGGCCGGGCTTCGTGTCGTGCCCGGCGGGCTTCGTGCCTAGGTGGGCCGGCCCGGTCGTGCCTAGACCCGGGCTCGTGCCGTGCCCGGCACGGAGCTCCAGCCAACCTTGCCGCCGAGGCACGGGCCCAGTCGTGCCGTGCTCGGGCCGGGTCTCGTGCCCGGTCGTGCCCGGCCCGTCGTGCTATTTTCATGCTCATGCCCGTGCTTCGATTTTCGTGCCGATTTTCGGGTCGTGCCTCAATCTACTTTTAATAACTTATATTATATTATATATATATATATTTTTTAGAATATAGAAATGTAGGCTTATAAAGTATTGAGATTTTAAAAGATTAATAAGAAAGATTTGTGAAATGAAGATGGATGAAAGTGGGTTTTTATAGGAAAAGAAATGAAAAAAAAAAATAGAGGAAATAACTCAAATAAGTAAAAGAGACGTTGGGTTGTTTTGGGGAATGGGGATAGAGGTTGGACAGGTGACTGTTGGATCCTTGGGAAAATGAGAAATGAGAACTTGGGAAGGGGAATAGCAGTAAAGACAGCAGAGTAGCAGCACTGCAGCAGCCAGCAGCACGCCAACACTCAGCAAAGGCAGCAGCAGGAGACCGTTGAGGCGTGCCTGGCCGGGCCGTGCCGTGCCTCGGGCCCGCCGTGCCCGGGTCGGTCGTGCCTGGTCAGGCCAGCCCGCGTGCCTGTCAGCGGGCTGTCAGCGGGCCGTGTCGGATCGGGCCCGATCGTGCCCGTGCCTGGCACGGGTTTTTCAGTCACCTCTTCGCCGCAGCCCGACCCGAGGCCCGGCGGGCCGTGCCCGTGCCAGGCCCGATTTTGCCCTCGTGCCGGGCCGGTCGTGCCTGGGTTCGTGCCGGATCGGGCCGGCGTCGGCGGCCCGGCCCGAAGTGCCACCTCTATACAGGACTATAGAACGCCATGTAAAGCTAATTAGTTTCGTGTAACATGAAAAAATTTAGTGAGAACAATGCAAAACAGATGTCACACATGCTCCTCAAAGTCTAATCCGATTAACCGGTTTTCTAATGTGTGCTCTCAAAGGCACATGTGCGGTAAAGTCGGGATGGGTGGTACACTGGTACTGATGACCTGGGTTCCAATATCGTCAGGGATGGCTCTCTTTACACATACATAAATATTAAGAATAAGGCAAAATTACACATTACACCCAATTATAAATCACTTTTTAAAATTACAGACTTATTAATTTTTTTCAAAAAATATAAAAGATGTGTTTTATAAGGTAGCAATTTTTTAAAGAAAAAAAGTACCTAGTATTAAGGATGTAGTTTTGCAAAAGTGGTTTATAAAAGGGTGTAATGTGTAATTTTGCCTAAAAGTAACTACACATAAAATTAAAAATTAGATTAAGAAATAAAAACCATTTATGAGAAGATTTACAAGGTCCTTTGTCAAGGGCAAAATAGGTGATCATGAATCAAATGGTTCGGTTCATTCGTGAGCCATTCTAAATTTCCCTACGGTCCTCTGTCAAGGCAAAATAGGTTTTTCTTAAAGCCATAAAGGCGGGCATATTCCAGCTCGAAAACATAAATCACATAATGACTCAAGGAAGCACCAAGTCAATACCTTTTGCTTGATCTTCTGGGCTGCAGCAGGATCCTTTTTATGAATGATTTCATACGAAACAATGATAACATCTTTTAATGGTCGTGGAGTTTCTTCGACTTTCCCACCAAGGAACATACAGGCTGTGGCTACAGTCTGTGTTCATCGAAAATCTAAGTCAGGAACTGTCTCGGATTATGAACCAGATTTTCGTTTTAAGGGAAGAAAAAAAAAACATTTAGAGAAAGTGGCGGTTCAGTTCACGTATGGGGCATACCCTTCTGTCGTTCTTAGCATGGGATTGCCGTAGAAAAAACCGGTGACAAAAAATAATTGCAGTTGCGATTGTTACTTGAGGTCTGCAGTATTAACAACACTTATATGTCAAACACAAGTTCGCAACTTCGCATTTGTATTAAAAATTGAGGATAACACATTACAAGATAAGCCAACCATGTTACTCGACATCAACACGACACTTTAATAATTCACTGAAACTTTCAAAACGAAAAACAGGTTATAATTAAAGAGTACTTACACTTTAAGTCGCATCCCCAAATCTTGCAAATATGTGCAGTACGACTTGCGCAGGTAAGCTTCTTTCTTCAAATCGATGCCATCAGACCTAGAAGGGGAATGTTCCTCGATTTCCTTCCTAGAAAAGTACCATCGTCCACCATCCTCGGACCTTTCTTGAGATAATCTGTGAGATCCCGCTTCGGTGGATAGAAGCTGAGAAGAATCTCCAGATGCCAAACTGGCCATTATTACCTCTTGCAAGTTGCAATAACCACTCCTAAAAAAACAAACGAGATGTAAAAAGGTTAGCACCACCGGTCCATTACGAGTAATAAACTTAGATTTAAAATATAGTACAAGGTAATGGCAAGCGACTCGGAAGCATGAAGCACGCTGTTTTGCGAAATCGGACAAATAGGGATGGTGGTCGTAAACTAGCGAGCATACTACGCGAAAACTATGAAAACAAACTAAAAGCAAAACAAGCAAATAATACGAGGCTTAATCAAATATGGAGAAAGCATAGGTCCGACTTATCCACTGACATGTCTCACCGACGCAATCATTTCCTTCAACAAGTTAACAAATACGGAGTACGGAGTAGTGATTAGGGAGAAAACACCACAAAAAAATCTCGGATAGCTCCCTCCTAGGTTCACAAATAATATCCTTAACCATGGTTACAAGATTCCCTCGAGTACCCAGTGAATCGTGAATTGTTAAGAACGGGTTCTATCATGTCGATTACTAAAGATACACATAACACATACTCTATAAGAGCGGATCACGAATCGGGAAAGATGTATTCATAGCGAATTCATAAACCATGCCCTTATTAACTATCACCAAACCTACTCCCAGTCCCGCTCCCGCTGCATCCAATTTAGGCTTTTAATCCAGTAAAGCTAACTTTTCAATTGAACCCAATATAATTCAAGATTTCAAGCAAATAGGAAAGGGAAAATTGGTAAAATATCGTAACACTAAACATCGAAATCGTCTCCATTAATTCATAGTTGGAAAAAAAATGCCTGAATCTAGCACACATGCCTAATTGTGGATTATAGGTTTTAATCCACAAACCTAACTTTTTCAATTCAGCTCGATACTATAATTCAAGCAAATACACAAGGGGAAATTGGTCTAATGTCATAATTTTAAACACTGAAATCATCTCCACTAATTCATAATCGAAAAAAACCCCATGAATCTAGCACACGAGCTTCAATTATGCAGTTTTTAATCCACAACCCTAACATTTTCAATTCAGCTCGATACGATAATTCAAGCAAATACACAAGGGGAAATTGGTTGAATATCGTAACTAAAACACTGAAATCGTCTCCACTAAATCATAATCGAAAAAATCTCCATGAATCTAGCACACATGCTTCAATTATGCAGTTTTTAATCCAGTAACCCTAAAATTTTCAATTCAGCTCGATACGATAATTCAAGCAAATACACAAGGGGAAATTGGTTGAATATCGTAACTAAAACACTGAAATCGTCTCCACTAAATCATAATCGAAAAAATCTCCATGAATCTAGCACACAGGCTTCAATTATGCAGTTTTTAATCCAGTAAACCTACAATTTTCAATTCAGCTCGATACGATAATTCAAGCAACTACACAAGGGGAAATTGGTCAAATATCGTTACTTCAAACACTGAAATCGTCTCCACTAATTCATAATCGAAAAAACCTCCATGAATCCAACACAAATGCTTAAATTATGCAGGTTTCAATCCAATAAACCCAACTCCCAACCAAATCCCGATAATTCAAGCAACTAAAATGAGGATAAACACATTAAAACCTCATAAACTTAGCTAATCCACATCAATTCGTAATCACCCAAAAAAGAAATACCTGAATCGAAATCCGTTCCGAATAGATTGAATACAGTTGAATATATGAAGATTCTCGTGATCGACAGCTTTGATTCTCGAATAGATTTGATTTGTTGCTGTATAATTTGGGATTTTCTGGGGTTTCTAATTAAATCTAGGGTTTTGCGATTTTCGCCTGCGATTTTTTTTTTTTTGGGGGGAGAAGAAAGGGGGAAGAGAGATAGAAGAACGAAGGCGTTCGAACTTCGAACACCCAACCCAAGTGACTTAGGTTCGCCGGCTCATGTGTTAAACACAAACTCGAGTCGGGTTCAGTCGAGTCAGGTTAGGTCAGGTCAGGTCAAGTCGAGTCACGTCGGTCAAAGATCGGTCCTCGTATTTAGGTAAAAAAAAAAAAAAAACGTTTTTTACCACATTTTGTCGTAAAATTTTCAAACACTACCCTTGTCAGTATTTCGTTCAGAAAAAAGTACTCGCTAAACCTAGACTTGTCAGACGGGTTGGACCGAGTTGATGAGTTTCGGTTAGATCACTTTCGGATTAGAAGAACCGGGTCGTTTTTACTACATTTCGTTGTCGCGGAGTTTTCGAACACGACCCTTTCCCGTTCTTTTGCCCTAAACCGAGACCGGACAAACGGGTCAGTCGGGTCAGGGTCGGGGTCGAGTAGGCCAGCTTCAGATCAGGTTACTTTCGGCTTGGGAGTATGAACTTATTAACTTGTATTTACCCGAGGATCGGATCAAAGTGTATCCGACCCATACCGGATCAACATATTCGGTCGATTCGGTTTACCGGTCTAGAATACATTGATCCGACCCTATAGAAGGCCCTTTAAAACTAGGCCGATTGGCTATTGGGCCTTTGTATAGGCCTTAGTTACATATTGGTTAAATGGGCCAAAAGTGTATTGTTGAGTTGTGTCGTATTCGGTTCATATGCCCGATCCAATCTATATCCATTTGACTTTCAACAGTTTACGAGACCATACTTTAACCGAATTTTTTACTCGTATGTAGTACGAGTATATTTTTATGTTGTAAATAAATAGTGTACCCTATAGGAGTAATGTAAATATATATGCACTATACTTAAATTACTTTTAATTTATAAATTATTATTATGTACTCGTATTATTAAAGCCAAAATTACGACCAAGCAAACAGTAGAACTTTTGAGAGGTCGTCTCACGCTAGATTGTATTGAAATAATTATTATAAATTATTAGAAACTAACAAATGTATTTCACTCTTATTATAGAGTATCAAATTTCACGTTAATATTTATGTAAAACCGTCTCATTTGAGAATCGATGAAAGTCAATAGTGCTTGTGCTTTAGAGGCCACTTTTAATTAGTTACCCTTTTGTTAAACGTCCCTTCACAAAAACTCTCAAAAAGTGGTGAAAAAAGAGCTTTTAATTTGCTTCTTCATTGTAGGGTAAATTCATAATGATTATATATTTTGTCAAAATGACAACATTATTATTTGGAAAAAGAAAAAAAGCATGTTTATATTTTATTTATTTTAATCTAAATTTAAGTTATTATAAATAATATACTCATAATTTAATTTAATTTAATTTAGATTAATTATAATTTAAACTCATAGGATTCTTTGTCATTAGATTTTGAAGGGGACCCCTTTGATTAGTAGGATAGTGTCCTTATACTCATGGGGTTATGGCCATGCTCTTTATATATATCCACCTTAATTAATATTTTCTCTAATTTTTTTTTAATCGTTATTATCATTTCTCGAAATACTTATTTTCTTATTCAGAATTTCTGAAAATATATAACTAAAATATATATATTGAAATGTATATTCATATTAAATCTCTATTTGTGAAGAATATAATGTTGTAATTTTTATAATTTCCATTTTGTAAAATTATATTCAAGTCAAAGACTTGTGTCATAAAATGAAAATGTCAATCATTTACAAACATAGGCATCACACAAAAATCTGTAATAAAATTATAACGAGTACGAAATAGTATTTAATCTACTCAATATAAATAAGAATTCAACAATAATGTGGTGATCTTATTAATTTCGTCATTTCGAGCCTCGTAAAAATGTTTTACTAAGTATATTTTAACGTTTGCTGGAAAAGCAGTACAGTATATTTATATTAAACGTACTTTATTTTAATAATTTATTTATTTATATTTTTATATTAAAAAAACGTATGTATAAATTGCGTGAGATACATAAACTAATTAATCTAAGTGTATTTTAATGTTTGTTGGAAAAACAATAAAGTATACAGAGTATTTATATTAAACGTACTTTATTTTAATAATTTGTTTATTTATATTTTTATATAAAAAAAATCGTATAATTGCATGAGATGTAAACCAATTAATTAATTAATCTGAAATTAAGGTGTATATAGTTTTTTTGTATAAATCATTTTAATTTAATTAAAATTAGGGTTTTATGGTGTATATATAGTCTAAGTATATTTTAACGTTTGTCGGAAAAACAGTATAGTATATTTATATTATATTAAACATACTTTATTTTAATAATTTATTTATTTATATTTTTATATAAAAAAATCGTACAATTGCATGAGATGTAAACTAATTAATCTGAAATTAAGGTGTATATATAAAGTCTAGGCGTATTTTAACGTTTGTTGGAAAAACATTACAATATATTTATATTATATTAAACGTATTTTATTTTAATAATTTATTTATTTATATATATTTTTATATTAAAAAAATCGTATAATAATTACATGAGATATAAACTATTTAATCTGAAATTAAGATGTATATATCAGTGGCGGACCTAGGATTTTCCGCCTAGGGGGGCACAAAAAAAAATTCCGACATTTTTTAAGTTTATAAATTACCCCACATTTTACGCTATTATTTTCTCTATAAATTAATCCATATTTTACGCTATTATTTTCTTTATAATACTTGGAAGTTTTGAAAAATAATTTAGATATAATACAAATCTTCCAATGATATGTAACATGAAATAGAAGGTGGTAAAGTTGGTTGCGTTGATAATATTTCATACACCTGACTCAGGTTCGAATCCATTTATCTTTTGAAAAGTTACAAAATAATTTAACAAATGAAATGTCATTAACAAGGCTTGAGCTCCAGACCTATTGATCACAGGGCAAATGCCCAAACCAACTCATCAACAACCATCAAACTTGTGTTACTTAGACACGCCTAAAACCAGGCGTGTCTCGTGTCCGACACGACACGTGACACGTGTCCGACACACCAGATTTGGACACGACAAACACATCCAACATGTTAGCCATAGAGGCCCTAATCTTCACGTGAATTTTATCTCCTTTTTGTGAATTTGTTCAGTTTTGTAAAATATATAGTTCCAAACGTTCATAACTTTTGTAAAGTGTGACGTGTCATGTCCACTTTGTTCGTCAAAACGTCGCATAGACCGTGTCCACGTATTTTAATTTTCTTGAAGTTACGTGTCCGACACTCCGACACGTGTCTGACACGTGTCCGTGTCGGAGTGTCTGAGTAACTAAGCATCAAACTGATATTGCAAATGCTTTAAATCTATTTGTTTCAAAAATTGTCGGGAGGGCCCGGGACCCCCCGGCCCCCCCCAGGTCCGGCCCTGGAGTATTTTGTATAAATCATATAAATTTAATTAAAATTAGGGTTATAATATGGTACACTACCTTTTGACTTTTATCTAAGCTATGAAACATAAAAAGGCAAGCTATGAACAAAATAAATGATGTATAATTTGACTAACTTGTACATTTGATTGCATTACATAACCGAAAGATGAGTAACTTTATTTTTTTTTTTGTTCTTCTTTTGCCAAAATAAGCCATACAGGAATATAAAGAAATTAATTAACGAGTAAATCTCGTGTAAAATCGTCTTTTAGAATATACGTTCAGCGATATAACACTAATAAAAAAGAATAAATTTAAGCATTATCTCTATTATGTGAGACGGTGAGAGATTTTTAATTAACGTTGTTGAAATACGATTTGTTATAAGTTTTTTTGTACTAATTATAATATACATACACAATAGGAATTGAATTTAAATGTATGATCTATATATATTATCTTAATTGTTAGATGAAATAAACCTCGAAATTAATTTCTTATAATTATGAAACTCAAATCAATAAAACTATTTAGGATAAATAAAAAAAAAAAAAAAAAACATAATCATTTGTTGTTTTTTTTTGTTTATTGAGACACAACTTATAAAACCACGCAATTGCATGCAAGAGCTCTACACTGGTGATTAGATTAAAATCTCCTCGATTCATTGGTTCATACATTTTTATTGCAATTTAATACGGAGTATAAAAGTTAAGATAATTAAGAACCTTGATAACCATATCATATCATATATTCATATGTATGATAATAATTAATTTGATCTAGAGGAATGTTAAATACAGTCCATAAATTATATTTAAATATTTATAATCTTCCAAATTTTGTATAAATTTAGAAATAAAAGACCAAATTATATCGATATTAACATAATTAATATTAATACATATATTAAGATTATATTTCATCTTTTAATATTTTAAATACAACTCTTAGAACTGTAATTATCGTTTCTAATTTTAACCACACTAATACAATCTTCATATGCATAATAATTAATATAGAATAATGTTAGATACAATCCATAAAATCGTATTTAATTAAGCAATTAAAACCTTACAAATTTGGTATAAACTTATAAATTTAAGACCAATTATACCGATATTAATACAATTAATACATATATTAAAATTATATTTCATCTTTTAATCTATTAAATACAACCCTGAGAACTGTAATTATCATTTCCAATTTTAACCACACAAATACATTCTTCATATGCATGATAATTAATCTAGAGTAATGTTAAATACAGTCCATAAAATCGTTTTTAAGAAATTAAAACCTTTCAAATTTGGTATAAACTTATAAATTTAATACCGATATTAATACAATTAATACATATATTAAAATTATATTTCATCTTTTAATCTTTTAAATACAGCCCTAAAAACTGTCATTATCATTTCCATTTTCAACCACACAAATACAATCTTCATATGCATGATAATTAATCTAGAGTAATGTTAAATACAGTCCATAAAATCGTATTCAAGAAATTAAAATCTTCCAAATTTGATATAAACTTATAAATTTAATACCGATACTAATACAATTAATACATATATTAAAATTATATTTCATCTTTTAATCTTTCAAATACAACCCTAAAAACTGTAATTATCGTTTCCAATTTTAACCACACAAATACAATCTTCATATGCATGATAATTAATCTAGAGTAATGTTAAATACAGTCCATAAAATCGTATTCAAGAAATTAAAATCTTCCAAATTTGATATAAACTTATAAATTTAATACCGATACTAATACAATTAATACATATATTAAAATTATATTTCATCTTTTAATCTTTCAAATACAACCCTAAAAACTGTAATTATCGTTTCCAATTTTAACCACACAAATACAATCTAATTGGATGAAAATGGATGACCCATTTTAATTTTGTAGCCCAACTATGTTGACTATTTTTGAAAGATAAAAAGAGATCCGATTTAAAGAGAATATAATTAGTGTGTGTATGTTTTGTAGAACAACTACTTATTGCAATATAGTGACTAATAAGCCATGTCTTTAGAGTACAATGTATGTAAAAAGTTATGCTCCAAATCTATTTCACTTGATTTTTGTTCCCTTTTTAGTTTTTAATTAAGATAGAGATTATCCATATAATCATATAGTTTTCGATTAAATTAAAGAACTGTACGAAGAAAATACGGTACGTATTATAAAAGAAAAAAGAAAACACTTTTATCTAATAGAGAAGCATGTAACCGTGTTGCTCATGAACTTGAACTGCTCGCGTTATGTCATCAGATCACTTTCTGTTGGAAAGCGCGTTTGGGAGAACTATGGTCTGGCAAATGTGAATGTTGTTATCTTTGCTGACATTAATGTGATAATCTAATTCTGTTTTGGGGATTTTCTTAAAATAATAATAATAATAATAATAATAATAATAATAATAATAATAATAATAATAATGTGATAATCTAATTTAGTATCTCGGCTCCCCTCTAACTTCTTGTAATTTATTTTGGTGTTTAATGCAAGTTTCGTTTTATAAAAAAAAAATAAAATAATAATAATAATAATAATAATAATAATAATAAAAAATAAAAAATAATAATAATAATAATAATAATAATAAAACAAAAAAAAATAAATAATAATAATAATAATAATAATAATAATAATAATAATAATAATAATAATAATAATAATATGGAAGTATGTAGTGATCTTTGTTTTAAAATAGTTAATAATTAAATATTTTCGATTTTAACAAACTTGCTTGTATTAAGTTGATCGAAAAAAAGGGTATTACAGAAGATAAAATAAATTTTTTTTTTATCTGATATACAAGTAACGATCTTTGTTTTTAAAAGAGTTAATTTAATTTAATATGTTCGCTCTTTAGAAACTTTTCGTATGAAATGATCTCATAGCAAACTCAAGAAGTTTATTGTGTGCCATCTATAATACACTTTCATTAAGGTGATCAAATAAATCTTCTTGATTAATTAACAAAAGCAATATAATTAATTATTAATATGATTATTTATAATGATTAAATTTACTATTTATAGAATTTATAATGCCACATTTTCACCATGTTTTTTTTATCTTCCACAAAATTACAAGTGGTGTTGGTTTTTGCTTAGCCAAATATATGAATAAAGAAAAGTAAAAAGTTGAGAGTTTTGGAAAAGTAAATGATTAGTTATGATATGAATGGCAATAATAATAAGTAAATAGTAGTATTCAAGCAAATCATTATGCATGGAAGATAATGTTGAGTTGGTGTGGTGCAACTAAAGAAATTTGCAATTACTATGTTTAATTTATATACTTCCAATTCAAAAATCTACTCATATATCATAATTTTAATGATTAGAAGTTTTAAAAAGTATTTCTATATATTGGTAATTTGGAATATAATGAAATCAATATATATTTGGTTCAATTTAATATGTTTATTTATTTATTTTTAAAAGTAAATTCTAAATTTTATCCATTATTAATTTATTATGTTAAAGTCATTGCGTTCGTTGCGCAAATTAATTAACTTAACTATATTGAAAAAAGTTATAAAGTATAAATGTTTAATAATACTTACGTTTATATTTATTGTAAATTGCAGAAACATATTTATATAATAATACTATTTTTTTTTTGTTAATTTATCGATATTTCATGGATTAATATTAATAAATAAGTGCCCCGATCTTTACCTTATATATTTTTACCAAATAAATACCTATATTTAATAAGTTTTTACGATATTATCATTCTATATTTCGATTTTATTGATCCGATACTATCTGATACATTGATTTAAAGTAGAATCTCGATACTAATACATATTCCCTACAAAGTTTTTCTTGCTAATACAAATTTGTCTTTAAAGATAAATTCATAAATTGATTGACAATATGTTTTCTTCTAGAGGAGTCAAAGTTAGTTGACTTAATAGGGAAAACACACACAAGATTACAATCAAGATGTAGTGAAGATATCACATCAAAACCCTAAGGAGATGGAGGATAAATAGATAGATAGATAATGAGTAATGACAAAGACAAATACTATTAAGGGTATGTAATCACATATATTAGTGGGTGGATGTCACACCTTTAAGCAATAAAATCATTAGTGGAAAATCAACCCAAAGATTAAAATCATTGTGGAGGAAAGCCTTATGAGAAGAGAAGGGGTAGGAAGAGGTTGAAAGTTGATTTTGATGGAATGAAAGAGTGGCTTTTAAAGTGATTTTAAAATATTTCACTACTTAGATCAATCGGTAAGTAATAGATTTGTCGATCTGATAAACAGATAAACAAGTTTGGACTAGTTGGAATTGATCTGGATCATTTCATGTTTGAGCAATTTTCGAGTCAATTATCTAAACAATTAGATTTTGCAAGGATATCAGCTCGTATGCGGCAATAAGCTAAACATTCGAGCTAGGTTGAGTTAGGTTTGGTTAGGTTAGGTTAGGCCAGGTCAGGTCTGGTCAATTTGGATTACAGCCTTACAAGTCATGCTCACTTGCTCAGATGTTAAAAAGTGATGCATGACTCGAGATTATTCACATCATGTAATTAACTTTTATCAGGTCAATCTGCATGTAAGAAGTTGTTTAGATAGAACCAGAGATCTTGAGTTAATAACTTTACCGCCATGATGATAAGTAGATTGATTAAACTAACTTATTATTCGAGATTTTTAAAACATATTTGAGGTGGAATTGATCTGGATCATTTTATGTTTTAGTCATTTTCGAGTCAATTATCATTAGATTTTGCAAGGATATCGGCTCGTATGCGGCAATAAACCAAGCATTATTCGAGCTAGGTTGGGTTAGGTCAAGTCATGTCAATTCATATTACAGCCTTAAAGAGTTACAAGTCATGCTCACTTGCTCAGATGTGAAGTCATGCATGACTCAAGATTATTCACATCATGTACATTAACTTTTATCAGGTTTATCTGCATGTAAGAAGTTGTTTAGATTTAACCAGAGATATCGAGTCAATAACTTTACCGCCATGATGATAACTATATTGGTTAAACCAACTTATTATTCGAGATTGTTAAAACATATTTGATCGAGTTGGAGTTGATCTGAATTATCATTTCATGTTTGAGTCAATTGTCATTGAATTTTGCAAAGATATCAACTCGTATGTGGTAATAAGCTAAGCATTCGAGCTAGGTTGGATAAGGTCAAATCATCATGACAATTCAGATTACAGTCACTTACTCAGATGTTAAGTCATGCATAACTCGAGATTATTCACATCAGGTAACTTTCATCAGGTGTACCTACATGGCTGCAGGTAAGAAGTTGTTCAGATTTAACCAGAGATCTCGAGTTAGACATCTGAAAATACAACCGTGTAAATACTCATAACGAGGAATAACTTTACCGCCACGAGATCATTCACAACTCGAACCCGAACACCAAAAAGTGATGTTATATGTAAAAAGAAGAATGAATGAGTGATGGGTAGATAAGAAGCAAATTCCTTACAATTACATCATATTGTTTGCCATTGAATAAATTGAATTACTACTTCCCTTATGACCTACTTACTCAATTATACAAATTATATTATTCTCCCCTTTTTATAATTTTTTAACATAAAAAGTCCCAACATTTTTCTACTTAAATAAATCTACAATTTCATCAAATTCAAAGTTCATTTTTCCAACTAATAACTCAAAGGGCACTTGTAAAAAAAAAAATCACATTTTTAGCATGCTTCCTTTGTGATTTTGCAAAAAATTAATAAAATAAAATTTTAAAAAAATTGAAAAAATAAATAAATTAGCCATGTGCCAAGTGGACACAGGATAAGAGATAAATTTACCGTGAAATCGTCTTGTGAGGAGATATGGTGTGCGCAAGTTAGACTAGGGCACTCAACATTTCATTCTACACTGAAAAAAGCAGGATTTTATTTTTAAAAAATAAAAAAAATAGTAATAAAAAAAAATCAAAAAGCTAAACTCAATTTGATTTTATTATAGTTTTTCTTCAGAAAAGTCGGCCACAGATAAAAACTTTTCTACAATTTCCATTAATTTAAGATAAAATTAATAAAAAGTGTCACTTTCTTTTATTTTTTTTCTACAATTTTTATGTTTTTTTTACCTCTTTTAAAAGGGTGATAGAAGATCATGGAATCTGTCAATGTTCAAGGATTTGAGCTTGTGAGTTGAGTAAAGTTTTATTTTTATTTTTATTTTTTACTTTCATTCATTTACTGTAAATTTGGGTAAAAAAATCTCTTGTTTGTTACTTCAATTTACCTTTTTTTAGCTTCAATTTTGGTTTTTATATTGTAGCTATTGCTCCTTTAATCATATTTTACTTGTTTTTCATTATTTCTAGCAATAATGTCATCTGATATTAGTTAAACTAGACCAATTTCTAGGGTTTTTGTTGAAAATTTGCAATTTTAAGAATACCCAATTGGAATTTGTAGTGTTTTTGTGGTAAAAGTTTGGATTTTTGTTGAAAATTTGGAATTTTAAGAATACCCAATTGGAATTTGTAGTGTTTTTTATGGTAAAAGTTTGGATTTTTGTTGAAAATTTGGAATTTTAAGAATACCCAATTTAGAATTTGAGTGTTTTTGTGGTAAAAGTTTGGATTTTTTTTGAAAATTTGGAATTTTAGAAATACCCAATTAGAATTTATGTGTTTTTTGTGCTAAAGTTTCAATTTTTGTGGAAAATTTGGAATTTTAAGAATACCCAATTGGAATTTGTAGTGTTTTTTGTGGTAAAGCTTGGATTTTTGTTGAAAAATTGTAATTTTAAGCTTACCCAACTTGGAATTTGTATCTAAATGATGGGATTTGGTATTTGGATTGAATTGTGATTAGGGTTCTTGAATTGTTGTGTTGAAGTGTGGTTTAATTAGTTCTAATTGCAATTTAGGGAAGTTGGATTCTAGGGTGAAGTGAAGGGGTGTTTGTTGTATGATTATGGGGAGAGATTGCTTGTTGTTGCCAACAGTTGGACCGCCGATAAAGCGGCGTGCAGGGTTAAGAAGGAAACAAGCTGGTAGAGGTTCATATAGAGGAAGTTAGATTTTTCCGATTTAGAGGTTTTCAATTAGAGATCGATTTTGTTTGTGTTAATTGGTAGTGTTTCGAATCAACGAGAATCAACAAACCCCCGACTGTTAGAAATTTGGGAATTTTGGTGGAGAAAAATGGGTGCTACTCACTTGCATCAGAGTCTGAAGAGCCTGTGTCGGAAAACTGAATGGAATTACGCTGTTTTTTGGAAGCTCGAACAACATGATCATCGAATGTATGTTTCAATCCTCGCCCTTTTCATACCCTTTTTCTCTCTTCAATTCATTATGATGGTATTTCGAGTTTCGTCGCCCGTTTAGTTGACTGTAATCGTACCAAATTCGCTATGAATTCGCTCTTAAAGCGTATGAGTACTTGTTATGTGTATTTTTAGTAAAGAACATGATAGAATTCACTCTTAGCAATTCACAATTCGCCGTATAGGGAATCCGATACCCATGATTTGTGGAGTGTTTCCGGTTTTGTTTGCCAGTGTGATTTGTTTTTTTATTTTATTTTTGCATTTTTAAAAGTGTAAGTGGAGCTCCTAGAAGTGTAAGTGGAGCCCCTAAAAATGTAAGTGAGGTTCGGACAGTGGAGCCCCTAAAAGTGTAAGTGGAACCCCTAAAAGTGTAAGTGAGGTTCGGACAGTTCGCACCAGGTCCCACCCCTAGATAGAACACACCGATACACGGCTATCTTGGGCAAAATTTTCATTTTTTTTTTGTCGAAACTAGACGACTGTCGGAATAACATAGCATTAAAATAGCCACTAGAGTACTAGGCCAGTGTTGTTATCGTTCAATGTCATTTTTGATGTGATTTTCGTAAGTATTTGTTTGTGGCTTTGTGCTTGACTTCCCGTTGCTTGGAACGTAAATCCAGGGTACTAACTTGGGAAGATGGTTACTGCACCGACCAAGATAAACTCGCTCCATCCGACACCTCACAGGACGACGAAGATCTTTCCTGTAATTCCGTTGGCCTGTCTGTCGCAAAGATGTCTTACCAAGTACACTCTCTCGGAGAAGGGTACGTATGTTACTCAGACTCGGTTTCAAGTGTCAAAAGTTTCGGATACAGTCAATTTGTTTCGGATATGGTCGCTATGGAATCGTTTGTAATTTGTTTTCACGAGCAGGATTGTCGGCCAAGTTGCTCTTACGGGGAAGCATCAATGGATTATCGCTGGTGAACATTCTTCGGGTTCCTACTCATCCCTTCAGGTGATTTAGACCCGACAAAACACTTTGCGACTTCAATTTCGACCAAAAAATCGAAAAACTTTGCCCAAAATAACTCTTTGTATTCCGATTTTTCTGAAATTTCAGTTCCATGATGGTTGGCAAGCGCAATTTGCAGCAGGGATCAAGGTACGTTCTTCGACTCTTCATTTTAATATCCAAAATATGCCGAATTTAATATAAACAGCAGATTCCGACACCTGAATACGCACCAACGAGTCCGAGCAACATAGGAAATATTGAATTAACATGGAATTTGTGTTCTTCTGCAGACGATTGTTGTTGCTGCTGTTGTTCCACACGGTGTCATACAGTTCGGCTCCCTAACGAAAGTGAGTTTATATAACTATATTCAACTTAATTGAGTCGAATCAAGCAAAATGACTCGCTAAACTGGTTTTTTTTTCGTGTGAGTGTAGGTAAACGAGAGCATGCAGTTCTTGGCGCATATACGAGACATATTTTCCTCTCTTCAATACTCGACATACCAAATCGAGACCCCGATCCACTGCAACAACAACCTCCATCATATCTTGCAGACGGTACTCAACATTTCCTCTGCGTAAAACGTTCTCTGATCTTCCTGCACGCATGCATGCATGCATGCATTAACTGTCGCTTAACTCAGTTTTTTGTTCTTTGCAGTCGGAAATTCAAATACCTTCAATCAGAAATGTGGACGGTTATTCCTCGCAGAGTTGCATCACAGAAAGTACTGCTTTGGTCAACGAACTCCACGCTTTCAAAACCATCGACACATTTCCTGAATTTGGTTGCTTTGATCAGAGCTCGGGTGATTTGCACGAAGCTTTAGGACCCGCGTTTCTGAAACAATGCTACTCTTTTGAGTCTTTTCCTTACGAAGCTGCAAATCCCGAACCTATTCCAGCTTCGGTCATTCCCGAACCTGTGGAGACCAGCATGGAAACCAGCATGCTCTCGTCCGAAGCTGGCAAAGATCATTTATTAGAGGCTGTCGTGGCAAACTTCTGTCGAAGGGACGCACTCAAGAAATCGAAGTCGATCTCAATCTCGACGTTGACCACCGAAAGAATGCCCGAGTCGTCTAACAACACGAGCCATAATACAATCGGGTCGTCCCGTTTTTCAATGGGCGGCTCTTCATTCCTCGAGGGAAGCTTAAGTACGCAAACCGGGTTGAATTCTTCGGATTCTTGTAAAAATAATAGGGCTTCGGCCGAACCCGGGAAATCTAACAAGAAACGGGCGAGACCCGGTGAGAATAGCCGGCCTCGGCCTAGAGATAGACAACTAATCCAAGACCGTATCAAAGAGCTTCGTGAACTCGTCCCTAATGGATCCAAGGTAAACTAAACCCTTTTGTCCATTTGTCATCGGATTGTGATTCCGTGAAATATTGAATTTCGTATTAAATTGTTAATATTTTTTTTTTGTCTCGTGATTTTCGCAGTGTAGCATCGATTCCTTGTTGGAGCGGACGATTAAGCACATGTCGTTCATGCAAAATGTCACTAAGCATTCCGACAAGCTTAGTAGCTATTCGAAATCCAAGGTAATATCGGAAACTATGTTGCTCGGACTCGTTTAGGGGTATCTTCGACTATTTTTATGAAAAATTCTGCATACAACGCCTTAGTCTCGAGAAGATTTAGGATATGCTATCTGAAGTCGTTAAGTCGTCATCCAAAAAAATAAAATAAAATGGAGGCGAACAATAGAATAAAATAACATATTCTATCTCGGTTGCCCACCAGTTTTGTGTAAACTGCGTTTTGAGTTATCAATAAATTGCTCCATTTTAAAAAAAATAAAAAAAATGAAAAATAATAATAATAATAATAATAATAATAATAATAATAATAATTTCTTATAATTTGTTCTGGTGTTTAATACAAGTTCCGTTTTAAAAAAAAAAAATTAATAATAATAATAATAATAATAATAATCTTTTGTAAAATGTTTTTTGCTCCATCAATAAAATTCTCATTTTTTTATAAATAATAATAATAATAATAATAATAATAATAATAACAACAAAATAAATATTATTTTTTGTATCTCGGTTGCCCACCAATTTTTTTGTAATTTGTGTCCAGATTTATGAATAAAATTCTCCTTTCATAATAACAAAAAAAATAAAATAAAAAATAAAATAGAGTTTCAAACGCACCCTCGGAACTATTGACGGGACTTAAATATGGTATTCAACGAACTTCGATATTTATTCTCTATATATTCTTTCTTCGTAGGATCCCATTGAGATGGCAATGCTAGGATCGGGCAACGAGCAAGGTTCGAGTTGGGCCGTGGAGGTTGGAGGCCATATGAAAATTTGCCCTATCCTCGTCGAAAACCTCAACACGAACGGTCAAATGCTAATCGAGGTATTATGTCGTTTCTCAAAACGTCAAAACGTTAAAACCCGTTGTTGGGTTTTACGTAGATTTTTCACCTTCGTTTAGGTTTCCGTTGCCTGATTTTTTTACGGTTTTTATATTTATAGATGTTATGTGACGATTGCGACCATTTTATGGAGATAACCGAGGCTATCAGGAGCCTCGGCTTGACCGTTCTCAAAGGCGTTACAGACGGTCATGGCGATAAAACATGGATGCGGTTCGTCGTCGAGGTAAAATTATTTATATCTCAAATAATAATTTTAAAAATTATCAATTATTTCTTGCAATTTTTTTTTTGTTATTTTTTATTTTAAACTAAAAAAAAGGTAATTAAATACTATCAATTTTTTTTATACATCAAAGTAATTTAATTAACGAAGTACGGAGTATATAATATTAGCATAAACTATTAATATCGAATATATGATTTAATCTTAAAACATACAAGTAGTATATATATTTTCGATGATTTAATAAAGTAGTAAAAACGAAAAAAAAATTACAGTAAAAAATAATAATCCTAAAACACTAATTTTTACGTGTATTTTGACTCTAACTCGACCCATGATAGGTGATTAATGTAATGTTTCGTTGCAGGGTCAGGGTAACCGGAACTTGCATCGAATGGATGTTTTATGGTCACTTGTCCAAATTCTACAATCGAAAACCTCGGTATAGCTCGTTTGGTGACGGGAATTTCATCGTGTTTGCAATAATTAGCCGAAGATTTGTTTTGTGTGTTAGTGTTCTTTTTCGCTTGATTTCAACTCGTAAAGTATTCACTACTCGACTCGAGTTTAATTGTATAATATAGTCGATAGGGTTTGTTTATATACGTACCTTTCTATTTCGGGATTTCGTTCATCGTATGTAATATTGTAATGTGTGTTATTTTTGTTTGATTACGACGAGTAAAAAAAAAAGTTTCTATTTTCGGATTGCATTCGCTACTCGACTCGAGAGTCGAGAATAACGTTATTGAGAGATAGTCTCTCTGAAGTCTGTGTTCTCGGTATATATTTTTGTTTAATCATGAAGTGACGGTCATTTGATAAAGTTTTCGACAAAATTTCATTTGGAAGCACAAACCATTTTATCCATTTCTCGACGAAAATTTTCATTTTGTGATGGCAATTTTGAGAGAATCACGCGTCTTTAAAAAAATTACGTAATAAAATTACTAAAATAATTACTCGTGCCTTTAAAAATATTTGTTTAAAAAATTATGTAATAAAATTACTAAAATAATTACTCGCGTCTTTAAAAAAAATTATTTAAAAAATTACGTAATAAAATTACTAAAATAATTACTCGCGCCTTTAAAAAAATTTATTTAAAAAATTACGTGATAAAATTACTAAAATAATTACTTGCGCCTTCAAAAATATATATTTACAAAATTATGTAATAAAATTACTAAAATAATTACTTGTACTATACGTGATTTAATAATTTCATACAAGAATTTACGCGATTTTAACCTATGATAATTACAAAACAACACTAAATTGTACGGAGTATTAATCAATTATGAGACGGGTTTTTCGATAATTTTACTAATTTGTTGTAACCAGTTCTTATGTACGACCGTCTCACGATAGATCTACCGACAAAATAATTCATGTGGCTACTCTAGAATGAAAACAAAACAAATTATTGTACCTTTTTCAAAGATCAACTAGCAAATTTTTTAATTATTTTTGGCAAGAATAAATGAATAATAAGTCCAAAGATCCAATAATAAATACAAACAACAATAATTAATTAATTCCTATTTATTCTATTCCTTTTACTAAAAGTTAACCCACTTGCATGATTATATTATTATTATTATTATTATTATTATTATTATTATTATTATTACAGTATTATTACTCTTTCCGTCTCGGTTATTCATATATTTTTTCATATTATTTGAGATGAAGATGTTTTAATCAAGTAATTAAGATTAGGTATCGCGTTTCATTGAATGAAAAAAACATAATACTTCGTACATGATATAGGGATTTTCCAATCTATATCGTCAACTATTTGATTTTCTCACTTATATCGCTTTTTTAATCCTTTGATCGGATATAACTCTTAGCTCGGATTTCTAAAAACCGTAATTTTTTTTTTATCTAAAACAAATCTCTCGTAAAGACAATCAATTTAAAAATAAAAAAATTATAAAAAAAAATCATCACTTTCGAAAATTCTGACCCAGAATTTTAATCGATAACTTCGACTTGACTAGATTTCTAAAATACAAATTTCAATTTTTTTTTATAATTTTTTTTTCCATCTCGAAAAAAATTAATTAATCGATAACTTCGACTGACTAGAATTCTAAAATACAAATTTCAATCTTTTTAGTTTTTTTTTTTTTTTTTCCATCTCGAAAAAAAAAAATTAATCGATAACTTCGACCGACTAGATTTCTAAAACACAAATTTCATTTTTTTTTTCCATCTCGAAAAATCGAGTTATTTTATTCCCGATGAAATCTTTTAGTACTTTTTTCGAGAAAAAAAATACAAGTGAGAAAATCAAATAATTGCGAATAAAGCGAGAAAAACCGACTCATATATAATGAGTAACTCCTACACTCCACATGATATTATTACAATAAATTTTCAAACACAAAAAAAAATAATTATTATTTTTCTAAGAATTTGAGAAAAATTGAAAAAAAAAAATGTATGATCCAACAAAAAACAGCAGAGAAGAAGAATTAATCCATCTCGAAAACACGAAATCGGGCGTAAAAGGATTAGTCGATTCAGGAATCGACAAAGTCCCGAACATCTTCATCTACCCGAACCAACCCCCCGAACCTGAACCTGAATCCGAACCTAAACCCCGTCTAAGAATCCCCATAATCAATCTCGAAGACTGTGAAAAAGAAAAAGACGGTCAAAACAGAGCGCGAGTCGTGAGTGAAGTACTCGAGGCGTCGAGGACGTGGGGAATGTTTCAGCTGATTAACCATGGAGTAGACAGGGAAGTGATGAAGGGAGTTTTGGATTGTGTTCGGGAGTTTAATGAGTTGCCTGCGGAGTTGAAAACCGAGTTTTATTCGCGTGGGGAGGACGAAGACGAGACCGGGAGGAGTAAGGTTGTTCAGTATCGGATGTCGTTGCACCGGGTTTTTCGGACTGCGTTGTGGAAGGATACTGTTACCTGTCATTTTGATAAGGGTGGTGTTGATGATGCTGAGGTTCAAGCTGCATTGCCTTCTGTTTTCAGGTAAAACCCGTAAACGGGTCAATCGGGTCGGGTTTTTGGGTTCGGGTCGGGCCTGGTTGTATCGGGTTCAGGTCATTTTTAAGTAAACAACGTCACAGTACAATTAGACCTGACAAAACTGACCCGACCCGACACCCAAACCGAAGACCCGAGTTTGACCCGTTACCCGGATTGACCCGGCCTAACCCGAAACTGACCCGAACGTTATTTATAGCAAACGGGTCGACATCCCTAAAAAAAAAAAGTTGAAGATAACAAACTCGAAAATGATCCGAACCCCAAATGACCCCGGCCCGAATAAAAGTTAACCCGGTTTTTATACCCGAAAGTGGCCCGGCCCGCCGGGCCGGGCCACTTTCGGGTTAAAAAAACGGGGTGGGTTCTAGTCGGGCCGGGTCATTTCGGGTTCAGATCATTTCCGGGTTTGTTATTTTCAACTTTTTTTTTTTTAGGGATATCGACTCGTTTGATATAAATAACGTTTGGGTCAGTTCCGGGTTAGGCCGGGTCAATCCGGGTAACGGGTCAAACTCGGGTCTTCAGTTCGGGTGTCGGGTCGGGTCGGGTCAGTTTTGTCAGGTCTAATTACTATGTTTTCGACTTTGTATTTCAGGAAACCGATGTCGGAATACCTGACCAACGTGACGAGACTGATGAACGACACGATATCAGAGCTACTGTCCGAAGCGCTCGGACTCGACAGCGATCGTCTGAAAACGATGCAATGCATGGAATCACAGAAACTGAACTGTCATTACTATCCTGCTTGTCCTGAACCCGGTTTAGCTATGGGAACTCCTAAGCATTCCGACCCGTATTTCTTCACCATTCTCGTCCATAACGGCATCAACGGTCTTCAGGTCCTTTACGAGAATCAGTGGGTCGATGTTGACCTCGTTGACGGATCTATTATCGCTAATATTGGCGATATGTTGCAGGTATATACATACCTGACAAACAGGTCAACTGGGTCGGCAGGGGGCGGGTCCATCAAAGCCCGCCCGCCAATTTTTTTATAAAATAAAATGTTTTACCTTCACGGGCCGGGATCGGGTCGACCCTTCACTCAGCCCGCCCGGTAACCCCACGGGTCGCCATTTTTGTTTAGAAAATAATGTGTTTTACCTCCACGGGCCGAGTTTGGGTCGACCCTCACTCATCCCCATCCCGGCCCGGCCACAGAACGGGCCCCTCTCTCAACCTGACCCATCCAGCCCGGCCCGTGATGACCCTTCACTCAATTTTTTAATTTATTTTAATTTATTTTTTCAACGAAACGTGAACTTAGTCGCATTACAATATAGGGGAAGGAGATTCGAACCTGCGACCTATCGTTAGGTGATACCTAGTCTTAACCACTAGGCTAGTAGGTTAAGACATCTTCGATTTATTATTCGTCTGCATTTATTATTTCCAACCCGTTTTCTAATCTGAAAAGACTAAACCGCCCTTCAGTTAGTTTTTTTTTTTTTTTAGTTTAACGAAGCGCGAACTTAGTCACATCATAATATAGAGGAGGGGGATTCGAATCTGTGACCTATCGTCACATGAGACCTAGTCTTAACCACTCGGCTAAGACATCTTCGGTTAATATTTGTTAAGACAGGTTGAGAACCGTCTGCATTTATTATTTCCAACCCGTTTTCCAATCTGAAAAGACTAAACCGCCCTTCAGTTTTTTTTTTGTTCAACGAAGAACGTACTTAGTCGCATTACAATATTATAACCTAATTTTAACCACCAGACTAATACATCTTCGGTTTGTTTCTGTTGCAGTTAGTCAGCAACGACAAATTCCACAGTGCAGAGCACAGGGTACTAGCAAATTCAATCGGGCCGAGAGTATCGGTCGCCTGTTTCTTCTGCCCGAGTTCCGAAAACAAAGACCGAGTCTACGGACCGATCACTGAGCTCCTGAAAGACGGTGTCGACCCGGTTTATAAAGAGACTAGCCAAGCTGATTATGTCAAGTGTTTCATCCCTAAAGGAAATGCTGGATTCAAAGCCCTCACTCAATTTAGACTGTAATTTTTTTTTACAATTACTGTCGAATTCTCGAGATTTTCTCACTTGTACCCCTTTAATCCCGTGCGATTTGGGATTTTCTCACTCGTTCCTCTTTAAAAAAAATAAAATAAAAGGATATTTTACGGTATACTCTCGTGTTTTTTAATTTTCTATAGTGTTCTTTGGTTCAACGAAGAGCGCACTTAGTCGCATTACAATATAGGAGGAGGGGATTCGAACCTGAGATCTACTGTCCCAGAGTACCTAGTCCTAACCACTAGGCTAAGACATCTTCGGTTAAATTTTTTTTTTAAAAAAAAAAACCAACAAATGGGCTTAGATAACTAATTGCATTAAAATCAACAGAAATAACAGCTTCCACGTTCGCTGCGATCATTTTTTTTTGTTAAAAATAACTTTGACTGTCGATAACTCTCGACCACGAATTCCAAAAACGTTGATTTTGTTTTCAAACGAAGATATCGTAAAAGAGATCAACTTGAAAAAAAAAAATCACCTTCAGAACTCGTTATAAAGAGTTATATATACAGGCGTCAAAGTTTATTCGACAAAAAAAAAACGTTTGACCGACCATAACTTTGTTTCACCACACATTTCGAAAGTGACAATTTTTTTTTCAAGTCGGAATTCTAAACCCGATTTTTCAGAGGTAAAAGTGGTCCGACCCGGTTGACCCGTCTGCCCGGTCTAGACTGAAATAATTGAGACAAAACGAATACACTCAAGATTCAGCTGAGCTGAAAAGAAGTTGAAAAGAATGGTAAAACAGTATTAATCGAATTCTGGTTTTATATATTCATAGCGAATCAGGAACCCGTGTTCGATCGATTTACACACATTATTGTAATCTCAAACAAGGAAGAGCATTAGATCCACAATTCCCATGTAAACTGTGATGTTTCAGGTATTCATTATGTGTAATTTCTCTGTACAGTGCAGGATGATGATGATGATGATGATGATCATCATCATCATCAGTTAGTAATTCAATTAAGGGGCCGAATGATCGGTTTTCTTGATTCGTAGCGGTCGGGTAGAAGAAACATGCTGTCGACAGTCGAGGCCCTCGTCTCGTTGCCACGACTCTGTGCTCGGCGCTCGTGAACCGGTTGTTGCTTATTAGCTGCACCCCCAAGAAATTAGATTGATCAGTCGGGGTCGGGTTTAGAATTTGGGTCGAGTCGGGCCGGGTCGGGTTTGGACTTTGGGTCGATCGAGTCAATTTGGGTCAGGTCAGGTTGGGTCGGGTTTGGATTTTGGGTTGATCGAGTCAATTTGGGTCAGGTCAGGTTGGGTCGGGTTTGGAATTAGGGTCGAGTCAATTTAGGTCGAGTCGGGCCGGGTCGGGTTTGGACTTTGGGTCGATGGAGTCAATTTGGGTCAGGTCAGGTTGGGTCGGGTTTGGACTTTGGGTTGATCGAGTCAATTTGGGTTAGGTCGGGTTTGGACTTTTGGGTCGAGCCAAAAAGTAGGGTCGGGTTTGGACTTTGGATCGAGTCAATTTAGGTCAGGTAGGATCGGGCCGAGTGAATTTAGGTCAGGCTGGTCAGATCGGGTTTGGAATTTGGGTCGAGTCAATTTAGGTCAGGTCAGGTCGAGTCAGATTTTGACTTTGGATCGAGTCAATTTAGGTCAGGTTGGGTTGGGTCGGGTTTTGACTTTGGGTGGAGTCAATTTAGGTCAGCCGGGTTTGGAATATGGGTGGAGTCAATTTAGGTCAGGTCGGGTTGGGTCAGGTTTGGACTCTAGGTCGAGTCAATTTAGGTCAGGTCGGGTTGGGTTGGGTTTGGAATTCGAGTCGAGTCAATTTAGGTTAGGGCAGATCAGGTCGAGGGGATCGAGCCGCCTTGAATAAAGTCAACATCGAGTCAATCAGGATTCAGGTCAAGTCAGGTTAGGTCAGGTAATTTACCTGAAGCATATCACCGACTATAGCAATAAGTGCACCGTCGATAGGCCGAACATTAACCCAACGATTTTGATGTCGAACTTGAAGACCGTCAACGTCGCCTTGCAATAGAATCGTAAGGAAATAAGGATCGGTATGTCTTGCCGTTCCCAAAGCTAACTCAGGCTCGGGACAACTCGGGTAGTAATGACCTACTATTTTCCGAGCCTCCATGCACTTGATTTTGTCGAGGTGATTTTCGTCCAAACCTAGAGCTTCGGATAATAGTTTGCTTAACTCCCCCTTTAGCTTAATTATTTGTTCTACATAATCATACATAGGTTTTCTGCAACATTTTCGATTTTCATCGTCGAATTATATATTAACACGATATAATAATATTATCGAGACGTATAAACGTTCTATGTATAAACAAAAATTAATTAAATACCGTGCATACGCACGAGATTTGCCCTAATTTTTTTTTTTCGAGTTCGTCAAGTCTATATATAGTGACCTGACGAACTCGGGAAAAAAAATCTAATAATCGTTTACCTTTTTTTTTTCCTAGAAAAATTCTAATTTCTTCGAATTTGTGACTATATCGTTTTAGTAGAAAACGTGTCTTTATACTTCGCAACATAATTAAAGTATTTTTTCACGTTCGCCGTCTACTCGTATTATCTTTTTTTGTAAGACCACAAATTCGAACGTCGAACGTGAAAAAACACTTTAATTGTGTTGCGAATTATAAAGACACGTTTTCTACTAAAACGATATAGTCACAAATTCGAAGAAATTAGAGTTTTTCACGTGTCGAACACACGACCCAACATACACTTCGATACTTCAATTTAGACCAAAGCACTGAATATTTTTGCCCAAAATAGGCACGTCGTCAGACACACGACACAATACTTCGATACTTCAATTATTTCGACCAAAACATTAATTTTATTCGCCCAAAATAGTCGTGTCAGACACTCCGACACAACACTCTACCCAAAACAACTGCGTCAGACACTCAGACATCGTACCAGACACGACACCTCGTAGAACAGTCTACGCAACGTACCTACGAATTAGACCACGTGTCGAACACGCGACCCAACATACACTTCGATACTTCAATTTCGACCAAAACACTTTTTTTTTGCCTAAAATAGCCGTGTCAGACACACAACACAACACTTTGATATGTCAATTTAGACCAAAAACATCGAAAACTTTGCTAAAAACAACTGCGTCAAACACTCAGACACCGTACCAGACACGACACCTCGTAGAAGAGTCTGAGCAACGCACCTACAAATTAGAGGAAGGTCTTGAAAATCGGTCTCGAAATCCTCAAATTGACAAGCAATAGTATCCTTCCAAAATGCAGTTTTAGTAGAAGATTGAACAGTCATGTAATACCAAACCTTCTTGCTCTTAGAATCATGAGAGTAAAACTCGTCTTTCAACTCGTTCGCTTGCTCGTGAAATTCAGACACGCTCGTGAGCATCCTCTGAAGAATGTCGTAGGGCACGTCGTGCCCTACGACTTGGAAAACACCCCATTTTTCTGATGCGTCTCGGACCTATATCAGGAAATCACAGAATCAGGATAATAACGGTTTTTTCTAACGTGTGTCCAGTATTAATTAATATGTTAATTAAAGAATACGAACCGTAATTAAAAGTTTGATCGATAAAACCCCATTTTTCTAACGTGTATTGTAAGTTTTGTATTAATGAGTTAATATTTCGATTTCTCGTGATAATATCATTGTAATTTTTGCTTTAATTAACATATTAACGTGTTTAACTAAACGCACGTTACAAAAAACCGTAATAATTTTAATAATAATAATAATAATAATAATAATAATAATAATCGCTTGGGGAGCTTGATGCAGAGGCTGTTGCTTTGCTCAAGCGGATTCAGAAGTTCTCCGTCGCTCAGGATGCGGGGGCCCGCGCAGCTGCCTTTATTTTCACTAGACTTAGTTTCGCTATTGTTAAGGAAATGGGTGCCCAGATAGTATCTCGGCTACCCACTATCTTCTTGTAATTTGTTTCGTTATTAATGCAAGCTCCGATTTATAATAATAATAATAATAATAATAATAATAATAATATGTGAGTAACTTTTATTTCCTCCTCGCGGTCTTTATGGAAGAATAAAGAGCTAACATTCGTACAAAATAATAATAATAATAATAATAATAATAATAATAATAATAATAATAATAATAATAAACTGCTTGTAAACTGTTTTTTTATTCATCGATAAAATTCTCTAATTCATAAAATAATAATAATAATAATCCGTAATAATTTAAAAAATGTTTTGAGCTCGATATAATTTGCATTTTATAATTAAAAATAAATAAATAAACAATAATACGAAGTAATAATTTCTTGTAAAATTGTTTTGAGCTCAATAAAATTTGCATTGATATAAAAAAATAAATAATAATAATAATAATAATAATCACGATACGTTGGAATATTAATTAGTTTTTACGAGTATTTATTTATTTATTTATTACGATATTATGTAAAATATTTCTCGAAGATATATAACCTGTTCCACGATATTTCCTCGTCTTTGACCTTGATGATCTTCGAGACTAATCACCGGAACTTGAAGGCTATCATCATCATTGAATTCGTCTACAATGTTCACCTCTTCTGGTACGACTTTGAAGACGTTAGGAATCGTAGTAATTCCTGCGTCCACAAGTCCTTTGACACCGGCTTTTGTCGAGATTAGACGATTTAATTCTTTTTCTCTATGTAATAATAAATCCTCAATACTTTGAGTTTTTGTTTTTGTTTTGTTTTTTATTTTTCCCTCCATGTTTTTTTTGTAAGTGTGATTCAAAGGGTTTAGGTGGTGTATTTATATATGCTAGGGATGTCGAAAAACAGTTAATTTAGCTGGTAAAGTTATAGTATATATAATCGATAAATTGTTGTATTTAATTATGTCCTAGGGTTTCGAAAACCGGTTTACATTTTAAAAAAAATGTCTTCGTTTTCGTTCAATTTTTATATATAATTTTATTTGTAGTGTTTTAAAATGGTTGGAGAATACTGAATACCACGTTGCTCGAAAAAAGCTGAATTATGGAGTATATATAAAAAAATGTCAATTCATTAAATTAATTTTTTTTATGGTATTAAAAAAATATCAATTTTTTGACAAATAAATTAAAGTTCGAAATTAGAAAAATATAAATTTTCGATCGTATTCTCTGTTTAAATTAATGGTCGATGTTGATATCGTTAGCCACGAGAACAATAAATTCGAGATGAAAATCATTACCATTTTTTATCAAAAAAAAAAAGCAATGTCGATATCGTTGATTTCCAGAGCCAAATGAGAACAATAAATTCGAGATGAAATAAAATATTTAACATTTTTTTTAAAATAAAAAAAATAGCAATCATCAAATGAAAGCATATTCTAGGTGGACTGACAAATTAATAATGCTGCAGAAAATTGATCAAAGATGCTTAAAATCATAAAAGTGTACATCAACATTACATAAGAATATATTTTTTGTAATTATTTCCGCCAGCGGATTCAGAAAATTTTCTTTACGAGATCTTCGAATAAAATTCAGAAGCTATTTATACATATAAAAATTATATTTTAACCTAAAAATTGCACAAAATAACCGGAAAAAAAAAATAATGTTACGGTCTATTAGCTCTCGAGATCCTGTAACGCTTAGCGTAGATCTGTCTCTGTAATATACTCGATCATTAGTTACTGTGTTTGTCTTTAATGATAATTGAAAATGATTAACAAAAAAACAAAAATGGGATTTATAGTTTAGTATTATCTTCATGATATCAATCAAGAATAATGATATTCTTGTTAGACAAATATTTTGTCGAGATATCGATTTTAAGTTTATGACAGATCAAATATTTAGGATAAAATAAATTCATAGAAAAACATTTTTGACATTTTCTTCTTGGTTAGGTGTAATTGATCCGTTCGTTTTAATATATTCGTCGCAAGTAAGACTAACTGGTACAGTACATTGTAATAACGAAGTTACAGTAAATATTACTCTGTAGTCTGTACTCTGTATTAATGTTAATGAGATACCTACTCTAATATACGGAGTATGACCTATTATAGCAATTTGATGGGTTAAAATTTGTGATCATCGGTACAAGGGTCTCAGGTATAAGCTTCTGTAAGCGCGAACTTGTGGAAGTTGTATGGCTTGAGACTATGCTTTCTAGACTTCAAGTCTGTCGCCCACGGACGGTTTACCTTGGCTGCGGATTCCCTCGTTCATTAAAAAAAAAAAAAAAAAAAAACTACTTGTTCGGACTTGGTTGGAAGTATTCATGCTCGATTGAATGGTTTGTATGCCGATCAGGTCCTCGGGATAGACCCTCGTACTTCTCTTGGCCTGATGATGGTTACTCTGATCCAATTCGACAATTGTCGTACAACAATTGGTATTCATTACTCCCTCCGGTCACTATTTTTCGCCTCACTTTCCTTATTTGGAAGGTTTTATTTTTTGCCCCACTTCCCCTCTTTCCTTTTATATCTTACACTTTTACCATATTATCCTTCTTTCTATCCTTTATTTACAAGAAATGCCATTGGATTTTACACTTTAAGGCCCACCATTCATTTCATTACCATTTTATATTCATTTTTCATTACTCCACCATCATTTCTTTACATTTTATATTATTTCCTTATTTTACGTGCAAAAGTGAACGGGACAATAAATAATGACCGGAGGGAGTATTATTCAGTGAGCCGTGCTTAAATTCCGTCAGATATATACTTTCAAGTTTCGACAATAGGTTACGATGTACGAGTAATATTGTTAGTTCGAAAATAAGCATTGGTCACGTCCGGTTCAACTTATTCCAGTTTATTCAGTTCTATTCAGCCTCGTTAGCTCGGTTCAGCTGAATTCGTTCTGTCAACTTCACTTCAGTTAAACTTATTCTACTGAAAATATCATGATATTAGGTCCTGTTCTTTCGGCTTATTTCAGTTTATCTACGACTTCAGCACTTTCAAGCACACAATTCAGTTCAATTCAACATAATTAACTATAGTTAAAATCATTCGACCGAAAAGATCATGACATTAGGCCAATTCAATTCAATACTGTTGGCATTAATTACGTAAATGACAACTTTGCCCTTCATCACTTTTTATTTAAAATTTTTACGAATCAATCTCAGATCTCCAATTCAGATGTCAAGTTAACTGATACTCCCTCCCCACCACTAAGATTTTCCTACTTTCAAGAAAGTCCACTAAGATTTTCCCACTTCAAAACTTTCATTATTTAATATTATTCAGGTCAGGTCATTCAGTCAAGCCGGATCAATTTTGCCAAGTCCAAAGCCCCATCAGGACAATTCAGTTCAACTCGTTCAACATAGAGGTGATCATTTGCAGGTTCGGGCCGGATACGGGCCGGGCTAGGTGTGAAATTTTGGCCCACGGACAAGCGGGTTAGCAGGTTTGAGACAGGTTCGCGGGCCGAGCCTTTGTATATTTTTGAAAATTTTGTGTCTAAGCCCGCTAAAAATTCAGGTCGGACGGGCCGGGCCAATCGGGCGGTACGTCCCATGAACAGCTATAGTTCAACATATTTCAATTAATTTCGATTTCAGACCAATTTCGACAATTTTCACCATCGGGTTTAAATTTTTACATTTTACGAAAATAAAATGTATGTCGAATTATCCCGAAAGTTTCCTAGCTACTAAACACCCTAGCTACGAAACAACCGGGACGACAAATTATACGATTAACCAATAATCGTATCATAAAACTTTTTTATTGCACAAATTTTGAGCTCAACCACGATTCAAATTCATCATTTGTCAATTCAATCAAGCCTTCGATATGTGCTTTTATTATACTCGTCATTTTTATCCTAAATTCAATTAAAATTAAAATACTTCACACAAACTATACAATCATTTTTTTTACAGTTTTACAGTTTTTACCGTGCATTTGTCAATTAAGTCAAGCCTTCGATATGTGCTTATAAAGCCGTCAATTTTATTTTAATTCGATTAAAATACTTTTCGCAAAATATAGTCATTTTTTTTTACAGTTTTTACTGTGTAGATTGGTAAGAAAATAAATGAGATGATTTTACGAGAAATTAATTAAATTAGAAAACAAATTCTCATTCGAGACAGTTTTACGAGAAACTAATTAATTTGGAAATTAAATAAATTTTACAAAAAAAAAAACGGATTTAAATTCAAACACAAATTCTCGTATGAGACAGTTTTACAACAAAATATTTACTCCATTTTCTTCTTATCTTCCCATTCACTTTTGGGACATTTTTTTTTTAATGAATATAAAATGATAAATTTAGTAAATATCGAGAGTAGAAGAGTAAAATGTGGTAAAATGTGTGTAAATAGGAAAAAATAAAGGTATAAAGTGTTGTAAATAGTAAGGATAGTGTGGTAAAAATTATGGACTAAAATGAAAAGAAATGAACTGAGAAAATAAAAAAAAAAAGTGGCCAATAAAGAAAATTGGAAAGATAAAAAGAAAATGGAGGAAGTAATAAAATTAGAATACGAATTCTCATATGAGACAATTTTACAACAAAATAATCAAATTCAAACCCAAATTCCTGTATGAGACGGTTTTACGACAGATTAATCAAATTAGAACACGAATTTTCGAATGAGACAGTTTTACGAGAAATTAATCAAATTAGAACACGAATTCTCATATGAGACGGTTTTACGAGAGACTCTAATCAAATTGGAAAAACAAATTCTCGTATGAGACGGTTTTTATTAATCGAGAGAAATGATCAGATAGAGCTAATACATTGACGCCATCATATCGGCAAATCAAACCAATAGGGAACAAAATTGTTCAATCATCATTTCAATTTACTCTCTCTATTGAATTGAATTCGATTCAAACAATTTACGAATAAAAAGAACCAAATTGAAAAAAAAAAAAATCGAACAAAATTGAATAAATTGAAGGAGAATTGAGGGAAAATAAAGGAGATTGATGATTTTTTATGGAACCCTAATTTTGTGAATTGGGGATTTATAAGATAACGGCGATTGATAAATTAATTAGCCCTAGCCGTAACGGGCTTTATGATCAAAGCCCAATTTGTAAGCCCGCGAAATACATAGGTAGGTTATAGACTTATGGGGCCAAGTAATTATTATTGTGTAAGACGGACTGACGTCATACAACAATCTAAAACTAAAAATACGTGAAATAGTCCCTAGAAGCGCGAACTTGTGGGAGTTGTATGGCTTGAGACTATGCCTCTAGACTTCGAGTCTGTCGCCCACGGACGGTTTACCTTGGTGTGCGTGGTTTGCAGGCTATGCGTACACCCGAGGGTTTACCCAGAGCACACCAAAAAAGGTAGCCGCTGCGGGTTCCCTCGTTCATTAAAAAAAAAAAAAAAAAAAAAAAAAAAAAAAAAACGTGAAATTCGGGACATTTAATTTCGACATCAAATCAACTTGAAAAACGTGGATAATATCCTTCAAATTCTCCCATTTCCGATGATTTTCAAAAAAAGTGAATGATTGTGCTGGTCATCTAATCTTTAAACTAACGAGTAATTATTGTGTACAACCGTTGTGAACATTTTATGTTAATTAGTGATTAATTTCAGTTAAATAGTTATCATTTTTTTGTATTTTTGTATCAAAAATTGGTCACTATATAACTCCAAGTGGTCACTAAATAACTTAAAGTAATACTTCCTCCGTATGCATATATTCGTCCACTTTGTTTAATATATGGGTGGAGTATTATATTGAAAGTAGACGAACATATAGATACGGAGGTAGTAACTTTTAACTTTTAACCATAAATTTATAGTTTTAAGGTCAGTTATACGGTACAACGGTTGTATACTATCATAATTTGTGCTAACCGTAACTCTCTTGTGAGACGATCTTACGATTTCATAGGAGTTTGTAAGTGCGTATTAATATCACCGTATATTATTTCTACGTCGTTACATAGCTTTGTCTCATACCGAAGATGTCTTGGCCCAGTGGTTAAGACTAGGTGCTCTGGAACAGTAGGTCTCAGATTCGAATTTCCCCTTCCCCTGTATAGTAATGCGACTAAGTACGCTCTTCGTTGACAAAAAAAAAAACACAGCTTTGTCTCGTAACATTTCAAACATAATCAAATAACCTCCCCGAGCAACGGGTAAGTCCTCAAAAATTGTCTCAGACACTAAATTAATGTGAAACATAATACTAATAACTTCCACCTACAAGTTACTACTAAAAACATAGTAACATTAGTGCGAGAGGTCTCTCATAAACAAAATCGAGAGACCATCTCTTGAAAGATTTTCTGGATCTTTAAAACCTTGAAAACTCGGCTTTTAAATTGGTCCTAGTGGCTAAGATTCAATACCCACGCTAGCAACTATCGACATTTTACTCTTCCTTTCGGATCAAAAAAAAAAAAATTTAACTTCAAAAAACTCGAAAAAGTACACGTTTCGGACCGTCTATTTACATCAAGGCATGACTAATTGACTACAAAGGAGTATAATATTCTTCCCGTCTCAGTCATTTGTTTACCTTTTTATATATTCTCGACGAGAATTATTTTAACCAAAGATAAACAAATGATTCAGAGTTGAGACGGAGGGATCGAGTCATCGAAAAATACCTTCATCACTCGAGACGGGGGGCAACCCTTTTAGAACATCTCGAAGAGCGTAATAATGGCTATCACATTTGTGATCGGAGATAACGTTGCTCGAGAGTAAAATCCGTTGGAAATGTTGCCCGGGATTCCGTTTCCATAGTGTAAAGTAGTACTCTTTATCTTTACTTTCGATGATACTATTGGTTTTGGTTTCGGTTTCGAGGTTTCGTTTTAGATAATATACGGCGCCAGGTACGAATAACTCTTCGTGCGTCAAACCAGCACCGTCTTTGTTCTTGAGAACGATTTGCTTCGAGGTTGGCGGAGGATTATCTCCGGTAATCAGAGGCTTCTTAGTCATCAAAGTATCTGTTTCGTAAATCGTAATAATCATAACGTTACGAAATTGATTGTAAAGCTTAGTTTTACGAAATATGACCCGTTTTTTGAGAGGTTCGTAAGATCCGTACCTGAAGTGTGTGTCGTCCCGCTTCTGAAGTTGGCATAGTCGGCAACTTTTCGAGCTACGTCTTGTACAGATGATATTACCTGTTTTGCATTTGTGACGAATTCGACAACATTTTTCCAGTCTTCTGTTTGTAAAACAGTCTTCCTGCAAAGAAGACGGGCAAAGATTTCAAACGTAAAACTAAACTATGTTGCTCTGATTTCGTCTAGAAGTATCTAGGGGTGTTCCCCGGTCCAAACCTGGATCGGACCGGACCGGACCGGCAACCCAAAAAATTCAAACCTGCGGACCGGACCGGTTAACAAAGAAACCCAGACCGGATCGGACCGGACCGGAAAAATACACTATATTTGATTATTTTTTTAAAGTGTGAACCGGACCGCGGACCGGCAACCAAGTTTTGGGAGACCCGCGGACCGGACCAGTATGTGGCCCGGTCCGGATTTGTCGGTCCGGGTCACTTTTTGAACACCCCTAGAAGTATCCAAGTATCCGACTATACGAATGGCTAAACTTACTTACCAGTCGGTCTGAATAATTTCGTTCCTAAGTCTCGACAAAGACGCAACGCTCAAACGAGGAACTATATCATCCTGCAGACACAGGCAAAAAAATCAGAATATCGGATACTGAAAATATGTGACGGAAAATCTTCTCTCGAGAATTTCGTGTTTACATATACCTGCATCACGACATTCGTGACATAGCCGCAACAGCTTTCAGCGAGTTCTTTAGACACGCAAGGTGGAGTTGCGATTCCGACTGCAGTTACAATATTTGGGTCAAATCCCAGCTCAGTGTCCGACTTTTTGCGAAGCATTATGGCTAATAATGAAGCTGTAGCGGCTCCAAGAGAATGTCCGACTAACCGTAACCTGTAACCCTGTACATGCATTGAAGAATCATCCAACAATATCATCATCATCAGAGCCTTAGTCCCAAAAAGATTTGGGGTCGGCTAACGTGAATCAATATCTGATATCGTCATCCAAAAAACAAAATAAATAAATAAAATAAAAATAAAACAAAATGGAAGGCGAACAGTACAATAAAATAATATTCGTAATAAAAATACAGTTTCAAACGCAAAAGTAAGTTGAAAGCGTTAATAATACTCCCTTTGTTCCATTTATTTGTTTATCTTTGATTAAAATATTTCTCACAATGAATAAAAGCAAACAAATGAACGGAACGGGGGGAGTAAGTCACAAACTCGGAAAAAAATAAAATTAAATAAAATTAAATAAAATCAACAAATAAAAGAAAACATGAATTATGATTTCATGGTCATTCAGTCATGCTAACGTGAATCATTATCTGATTTCGTCAAGTCGTCATCCAAAAAATAAAAATAAAATAAAATGGAAGATGGACAATACATTAAAATAATAATAAAAATACAGTTTCAAACGCAGAAGTAAGTTAGAAAGCGTTAATATTAAGTTTTTAAAGGGTTATGAACTCAAAAAAAAAAAAAAAACTCAACAAATATAAGAAATGACAGGAATTCATGATTTCATGGTCATTCAGTCATGCGAAGCGAAAAGATTCATCACCTCGTGTTTTTGCAAGCATTTTTTTATCGTACCCAATTCATGATCGAGAAACCAGTTAGCAGCTTCTGCGGTACCGAAGTGAGTTGTGTAGCCTTCAAAGGTGACATCTCCATCACTTGTTGACACAATATCAGTAACAAGGTCATAAACGGTATGAGTTCCACGGATACCAAGAATTACGAGTTTTCTTCGAGGATCAATACCAATGTAATACCCAGGTCTCAGCATGCTGGAGTTTTTGACGAATTTTAAGATATTACATTCTCGAAGCATGCTTTGCTTGGCAAGGCCTGCGGCAGTGTCTCGATAACACCCTTTTGCCAACTCCAAATTGTATATTAGGTCTTGTATCTACGTTATAAGCATCGCAGATGACAGTAAGTTTTATTAACACAAACAACGATAAAACTAGCACAATGTACAAGCATAAGTTGGCAATTACCACAGATTCTGAAGAAATTTGGACACCCTCGACATCTTCGAAAGGATTAACAGATGCCTGTCGAAGATACATAAGGTAGAGACCGATTGTGAGATCACTCAGGCTCCAGTCTTGTACTCCAAGCTTACTTTTCTGGATACTTGCAATTATCTCGGCAATTGAGCGATTAATAGGTGGAGGCTTACTTTCTGATCCGTTACCTAATGTTTTACAAAAATAAAAACAGTTAAGGAAAGACCGTCATGTCATTATAATGGGTTCCAACATCGGATCAAGCATTTTGAATTTCCTCTTCAACAAACTCCGCAGGTAGTCAGGTACGCATGGCAAAACTAACCCGACCCGAATAACCTCACCCGAACCCGAATTGACACCCGAACTGATCGCCCAAGTTTGACCCTTAACCTGAATTGACCCTTCTAACTCGAATACGGTGTATTATTATAGCAAACGAGTTGATATCCCTAAAAAAAGTTTAAATAACAAACCCAAAAATAACCCGAAAATGACACGGCCGACCAAAAATCAACCTATATTTTATGACCCGAACCCGACTTGGTTGACCCGTTTCCAGGTCTAGGTGTTACTTCACAGAGAACAGAAATTGTGTCGCCAAACAACGGTTTTCACACTACTTCCGAACAAACCCCTGCCAGCAAAACAAAAAGCGGGGACTAAATAGACGGTCTTCACTCTTCATCCTTTTAGCTATAGTACATAATAGTGTTTCAGTAAACGCAATAGTAGAAAGAAGAATATCAAAGGCTCTACGATAAAAGTTTATCAGACCTGTTGGAAGAGCCCACCGACAAAATTGTAGAGCGGGCTCAAGTGCTTTTGGAAGCCAAGCAAGTTCCGACTTATTTTTATTCTCATTCACATCATCATCTTCAGAACTATACTTGCTGATGCTACGATCCACTTTCACATTTCTGGCTAAATTCGGTCTATTCAAGGCATTTTGTGAATTTTTAGCATCAGAATTTGATATCTGTGATTGAAATCGATTAAAGACACCTTGTGCAAGTCGTCCGTATATTTCCTGTTTCTTTACCATGTGTTCATCTGTAAAGAAATTAGGTACAAAGTTTAAGTCGACGGATATAAAATCAACAGCAGGTAATCAATCCTAGCTCGAAATTCAAACATTTGTTCCAATTCCGTAACAATTTGCTTCAACCCTAGCTCAAATGTCAATATTCATACTTACATTCTAACAAAAAATCGATTGCACTACTATCAAAACTACACAAATTGCATAAAATCAATTACAACAGCTGATCGATCCTAGCTAAAAAATTAACATTCGTTCCAATTCCGTAACAATTTGCTTCAATCCTAGCTCAAATGTCAATATTCTACTAACATTCTAACAAAAAATCGATTGCGCTACTATCAAAACTACAAAATTTGCATAAAGGCAACAACAACAGCTAATCAATCCTAGCTCGAAATACAACATTCGTTCCAATCCGTAACAATTTGCTTCAATCATAGCTCAAATGTCTAACAAATATCGATTGCGTTACTGTCAAAACTATAAAAATTGCATAAAATCAATAACAGCTCAACAGCTGCTAATCAATCTTAGCTCCAAATACAACATTCGTTCCAATTCCGTAACAATTTGCTTCAATCCTAGCTCAAATGTCTAACAAATATCGATTGTGCTACTATAACAAAATTGCATGAAATCAACAGCAGCAGCTAATCAATTGTAGCTCGAAATTCAACATTCGTTCCAATTCAGTAACAATTTGCTTCAATCCTAGCTCAAATGTCAATATTCATACTAACATTCTAACAAAAAAATCGATTGCGCTACTATCAAAACTACACAAATTGCATAAAATCAACAACAGCTAATCAATACGAGCTCGAAATACAACATTCGTTCCAATTCCCTAACAATTTGCCTCAACCCTAGCTCAAACATCTAACAAATATCGATTGCGTTACTATCAAAACTATCAAAATTGATCAAACAATCGATTGCGTTACTATCAAAACTATCGATTTCGTAACAATTTGCTTCAATCCTAGCTCAAAACCAAAAAAATCGCATAAAATCAACAAATTACAAATACGCATAGAATCATTCCATCTTATCTTAACCTAAAAGCTCTAAAACAACAACAAAAACAAACAAAAAATTATTATTCCAAAATCAATTTGAAGAGGCGAAACCTTACCAAAGCGCCGCAAAATACGCATAATCGAATGATGCGCCATTGTTGATTGAGCGAGAATAATCAGACGAAGAAACTCGATTTACAGAAGCGGTGATGTAGGGGAAGGAGAAGAAGAAGAAGGAAGTTCGTCGAGAAATGCGGTTTTTCGATTAGATGAAAGACATATTTCATGATTTCGATTATGAAATCAGTCCCAAAATCATTATAGATTTGTATTAATTCAACCCTAGTACAATCGGTGAACGGAAAGAGGACTAACCATGGTCCATGTCTTACGACGCACTCAATAATAATAATAAGAAGAAGAAGGCCCAAATATAATTATCTTCCTTAACCCTTTCTTTAATGTTTCCTTTGAGATGGAGTAAGAAACAGTGAATTCCCTTTCAATCTTTATCTTTCAATATCCAGTTTTCTTTTGTGAGTCGGTAACTTTTCATGTACAGAGATAAACGTTCACTGTATTATTTATAATACAGTATTTGTTGTGAAGAGTTATGTCTCTTCACAACTTACTAGATATGATCAAAAAGGATCAATATAATTGGGTAAGGTAAGAGGGAGTATTAATTCCCGAACTTTAATTACGTTAATCGAAACCGAACCATCACGGTGTCGACTTTATATCAAAGTCCCGTTAAACGTGAACTCGTTATTTACAAACCCGAAAGACACAAGGCCATAAGAATATAAATATTCTAACATTCTCCCACTTGGCCTTAGTGTCACTTAAAGGATCAATAATTATAATGTTCACTTTAAATTGAGCTCATTAAACTTTCTATAAAACTTTAATAGATTTAGAATTAACTGAATCATGGCGGTCACACGTCATTTTGCGACATGATCCCTTCCATGTATCACAAATCAATCCTAACTCTTAACTATCTCTAATTTGAAAAATACAATAATTTTCAAAATGATTACATGTAATCTCCAATCATAAATGTATACCTATACCATAATGATCACATGTACTTCATACAGAAACATAACAATAAATGATATCAAAATGTCATAAACATAATATGAGCATACTACTTTACATTAGCAAGGCTTTATCTACAACACCCATGCGCTCTACATGGCCAATAAACGCTTTAGGTGGTAATCCCTTAGTCAACGGATCGGCTACCATTATATCCGTCCTAATATGCTCAATTGACACTCTACGTTTCTGCACATCCTCTTTAACTGATAAGTATTTCAATTCAATATGCTTTGCACCCTTAGAATACTTATCATTTTTAGCAAAGAATACGGCTGCTTCATTATCACAATAAATTCTCAGCGGCTTGGCTATACTATCGATGATTCCAAGTCCCGAGATAAAGTTCCGCATCCACAATGCATGAATAGTGGCTTCAAAGCATGCCACAAATTCAGCTTCCATAGTGGAGGTAGCAAAAATAGATTGTTTTCCACATTTCCATGATACTGCTCCCTCAGCTAATAGAAAGACATAACCAAATGTTGATTTCCTAGTATCTTTACATCCGGCATGGTCTGAATCTGAATATCCAATAACTTCTAGATCATTATCGGATCTCCTATATGTAAGCATGAACTCCTTGGTTCCTTGCAAGTACCTGAGCACTTTCTTTGCAGCTCTCCAGTGGTCCATCCCGGGATCACTTTGATATCGACCCAACATTCCAACAGCAAAGCTGATGTCTGGTCGAGTACATGTTTGAACATAGTTCAAGCTCCCAACCACTGATGCATAAGGAATTCTTTCCATTTCTTTTCGTTCTATCTCATTCTGGGGACATTGCATTTTACTGAACTTATCCCCTTTCTGTATAGGAACGATTCCAGGCGAGCAACTCTCCATTCTATATCTCTCTAAAATTGTATTGATGTAGGTTTTCTGAGACAGTCCTAACAATCCTTGTGATCTATCACGGGTTATTTCAATCCCAATCACATAGGATGCCTCACCCATATCTTTCATCTCAAAATTTTTAGAGAGGTACTTCTTTACATCATGTAACATACCCATATTATTTGCAGCTAGTAAAATATCGTCAACATACAGAACTAAAATTACAAACTTACTCCCACTGATTTTCATATAGATACATCGATCAACGATGACCTCTGTGAAACCATATGATGTGATAGTATCATTAAACTTTAAGTACCACTGTCGGGAAGCTTGTTTTAGTCCATATATCGACTTTTTCAGCCTACAAACCTTGTCCTCATTACCTGGAGCTAAAAAGCCCTCAGGTTGCTTCATATATACTTCCTCCTCAAGTTCACCATTTAGAAAAGCGGTTTTCACATCCATTTGGTGAAGCTCGAGATCATAATGAGCCACCATTGCCAACACAATTCTTAAGGAATCCTTCTTAGATACTGGAGAGAAGGTTTCCTTATAGTCAATACCGTCTTTCTGAGTAAAACCTTTGGCGACAAGTCGGGCTTTGTATCTTTCTATGTTCCCCTTAGAATCCTTTTTGATCTTATAGACCCATTTCGACCCAATGGTCTTGGACCCTTCAGGTAACACAACTAAATCCCACACTTTATTATCATCCATTGATTTCATCTCTTCTTTCATAGCAATTAACCACTTTTCAGAATCGTTACTTTCTATGGCATTTCGGAATGAGACGGGATCCTCACTAATGCTTAAGTCACATTCATTTTCCACATGATAACACACATAATCATCTGAAATAGCAGGTCTTTTATCTCTTACAGACCGCCTTGGTTGTTCATGTGGTGTGTCATTTCCTCCTTGAATTGTGACTTCTGATTCATTGTTATTGTCATTTTGTGGGTGTTGAACATCATTATGTTGCTCCACTGTGTCATTTGACTGTATAGATACAATGGGTACAACTACTTTAGGTGCAACTTCAGGAGAGTGAATTTCTTCCCGAATTTCATGAATATCCACATTTCGTGGTTTATCACTCCCACTAGTTTGACCATTCTCAATGAATCTAGCATTACCAGTCTCAACTATTCTCGTACTGTGGTTAGGACAGTAAAATACGTACCCCTTTGACTTTTCAGGATAGCCAATGAAAAAACCACTGACCGTCCTAAAATCTAGCTTCTTTTCATGAGGGTTATACAACCTCACTTCAGCTTGACAACCCCATACTCTAAGATGTCTTAAGCTCGGTTTCCTTCCCGTCCACAGTTCATAAGGAGTCTTAGGAACTGACTTACTAGGAACCCGATTTAAAACATAGGTTGCGGTTTTTAATGCATAAATCCATAAAGAAAGAGGTAAAGAACAATTACTTAACATGCTCCTAACCATTTCAATTAGAGTACGATTCCGCCTTTCAGCTACACCGTTCTGCTGAGGTGTACCTGGCATAGTATATTGAGCACAAATGCCTCTATTTTCTAGAAGCTTTGCAAACGGACCAGGACACTGACCATTTTCGGTGAACCTTCCATAATATTCACCACCTCTATCCGATCTCACAATTTTTACCTTCTTTTCTAGCTGCCTTTCTACCTCATTCAAGAATATCTCGAGGACATTCACAGAATGAGCCTTTTCATGCAGTAGATAAGTGTATCCATACCGTGAGTAGTCATCAATAAAGGTGATAAAGTACTTTTCACCACTCCAAGAAGGAGCGTCAAAAGGTCCACAAATATCAGTGTGTATAATTTCAAGTAGCTGAGAACTTCTTGTGGCTGGTTTCTTTACTGTGTGTTTAGTATGTTTACCCTTAATGCATTCTATACACACATCTAGGTCACTAAAATCTAATTGAGGAAGAATTTCATTCTTTACCAACCTCAATAATCTTTCTTTAGATATGTGACCTAGTCTTTGATGCCACAAGTAAGCTGAACTTTCATCTGATGCACTACGTTTAATGCCTCTACTCTCAACATGATACAAAGATTCAGAAAAATTAACATCAAGATTGAACTTATAAAGTGAATCGCATAAAGTACCACTACCACAATAATAATCATTCAGGTACAAAGTAAACAATCCAAGTTCAAACTTAATCTTAAAACCTACATCATCCAATTTACTTAATGATACAAGATTTCTAGCACATTCGGGTACATAGAGACAATTTACAAGATCTATTCGACAACCAGTGTCTAAGATCAAACGATAGGTCCCAATGCCCTCAATTCGTGCCTTCATCCTGTTTCCCATGGATAGATATTCATTTGGTCCTCTTATGGGCCGGATCGAACTGAATCCCTGTTTAATATGAGAAACGTGAGTAGTAGCACCAGAATCTAACCACCAGGTATTATTAGGCACTTCAATAAGGTTTGATTCAAAGCATACGGAACAATAATGCATACCTCTCTTTTCGAACCAATCTCTCAATTTTTGACATTCTTTCTTGAAATGTCCTTTTTTCTTACAAAAGCGACACTTCAAATCCTTTTTCATCTTACTTTCGGGTCCTTTAATGTAAGATTTATCCTTGTCTTTGCCTTTCCAACCTGGTGTGCTCTTGCTGCTGCTGGCTCCTTCATGACCTACAAGATGGACAACTGGGGTTTTTGCCTTCTTTAATCTCCCTTCCTCCTGAATGAGCATAGCCTTTAACTCTTGAAGTTTCCATTTAACCGTTAATGTGTTATAATTCACTTGAAACTGGCTAAACTCATTAGGTAGGGAGTTAATGACAAATTGCACCAAGAAGGAATCATTTACTTCCATCCCTAGCTTCTTTAACTTTGCTGCCAGATTTGACATTTCTGTCACATGAGTATGCATTGATTCCGAGCCGTTCAAGTCATATTTCTTAGTAGTCAGCTCACTCATAAGACTACCCGTTATTGACTTGTCCGCCAGCTCAGATTGGGAGCACTCCTTAATCTTTTTCATGAATTCCCTCGCTTTCTCTGTTTTAGGCATTGATGGCTTAATACTTTCAGCCATTGTCAATTTCATGAGAGTTAAACTCAGCCTGTTAGAGCGTTCCCATGACTCATACAAGGAAATTTCTTCCTTGGTGCTCTTGTCGGTTATGGCTGAGGGTTCCTCATCAGAAATTATGGCTTGATCGAGGGCCATAATACCCAGTGTGAACCGGATTTCCTCGAACCATTCATCATAGTTAAGCCCATTAAACTTAGTAACAGAGTTGGCGGATGCAGGTAAATTTGATGAGACTGCAAAATTTACACATGCTTAACCTATTAGTGCTTTGAAAACTTAATACAGATTTAGAAACATTACATACACATTTAAGTAACCTTTGGGCAATACTAAAATGCATATACTACAATCGATGTTTATAAATACTTTAATAGTCAATTATCAACATACCAAAATTTTAAATGAATGACATCTTTGGACATACATAACATTCAAATTTTGTATAAATAATAATTTAACCCTTTCGTATTATTATCTATATTTCATGTTCCTCCTTTGGGTGGTCACATAAACATACATAATAAATATAGGACTTTAACATATATAACATCTCTATAATAAGGTCTAAACAACCACTAATACATTTCATATGTTTAAGGGTATCATAACAAGGTCACTTTGGTGATAAATATGTACATACAATATAAACATTAAACTATGAGGGCAAATTTTTATTATAATGTATTAATATTTCATAACACAAAATTTGCACATTACTATATAAAGTCACATATGAAATCCAACAAGCAAATTAAACAACACCTTTTACATTTTACTAACAATGTATGTAAGTTATGCATCAGACGTACATACGTTTTATATTTTAGCAAAACAGTGACATGACTAACTATCATAATGAGTTTTTGTATTAATATCATTTGATCAGTACTTGGATTTGCATATGAAACATAACAACAATAAATAATGTAGTGAGAATATATACGAAACATGAGTATATACGAAAAAATGCAATAATACGAAAACATGAGTGTGCATTTGATCAGTACTACAGACTTGCATGTGCATTAACGTACTATTATATAGATTCGTATGTAGAACATGCGCATATACGAAACAATGCAGTATCCAAATGAATGCCTTAAGATTTAAGAGTATAAAGAATTATTTGAGATTTCACTCACAATTTTCATACATTTGCTTCCAGCAAAACAGGCAAAATAATTCCATCCACATGCATATTAATGAAACATAAAAAAAAAAAATTATGCATTAAAAACTTCCATCCACTTGCAGAGCAAACAAAATGCACCGCAAGGAAACGACTACTTTAATCTATGTATTTGCCACTACAATTATATGCTCGTATGTATTTGCCATTAGTATATCATCATTTAACTTCGTAAAAAAAATGATTTGCATATCCCACTTGATGTGACAAATTTGCCAATGCAGCGGAAAATAAAATATACAAAATTTATGACAAATTTGCTTCGTGCGATATGCAGAATGATTCCCAATACAAAACAGAGGAAGAACAATTCATGGATAAACTTTTCCGAGTAAATTAATCAAATCTATAAGTGCTCTGATACCAATTGAAAGACATATTTCATGATTTCGATTATGAAATCAGTCCCAAAATCATTATAGATTTGTATTAATTCAACCCTAGTACAATCGGTGAACGGAAAGAGGACTAACCATGGTCCATGTCTTACGACGCACTCAATAATAATAATAAGAAGAAGAAGGCCCAAATATAATTATCTTCCTTAACCTTTTCTTTAATGTTTCCTTTGAGATGGAGTAAGAAACAGTGAATTCCCTTTCAATCTTTATCTTTCAATATCCAGTTTTCTTTTGTGAGTCTGTAACTTTTCATGTACAGAGATAAACGTTCACTGTATTATTTATAATACAGTATTTGTTGTGAAGAGTTATGTCTCTTCACAACTTACTAGATATGATCAAAAAGGATCAATATAATTGGGTAAGGTAAGAGGGAGTATTAATTCCCGAACTTTAATTACGTTAATCGAAACCGAACCATCACGGTGTCGACTTTATATCAAAGTCCCGTTAAACGTGAACTCGTTATTTACAAACCCAAAAGACACAAGTCCATAAGAATATAAATATTCTAACATTAGACGCCATTGTTAAGGGTAAAATGGTCAATTGAGGAGTTTTTTTGTATGACGGAGTAAAGTTACCGAAGCTACACGAGGAGAATGTGACATGTGGTGTGACCCGACCCGACCCGACCCGAATCTTGGTGATCGGTATGGGTTAATAAACCGAGTTTTGACCGAGTCAAATCTAAGGGATTATCGAGTGAGGTTAGGTCATTTAGAATTCTTACTCGAAATGAGTGGTTAATTGGGTTGATGTGATTCGTTGGTTCAGTCGGGATCCAAAATATGAGAATTTGTGCCGAGTGACGATTGACTCATATTTGGACATTTGGCGAAGCAGAGTTTTGACCGAGTCAAATCTAAGGGATTATCGAGTGAGGTTAGGTCATTTAGAATTCTTACTCGAAATGAGTGGTTAATTGGGTTGATGTGATTCGTTGGTTCAGTCGGGATCCAAAATATGAGAATTTGTGCCGAGTGACGATTGACTCATATTTGGACATTTGGCGAAGCAGAGTTTTGACCGAGTCAAATTTAAGGGATTATCGAGCGAGGTTAGGTCATTTAGAATTCTTACTCGGAAGGAGTGGTTAATCGGGCTGATGTGATTCGTTGGTTCAGTCGGGATCCAAAATATGAGATATGTGCCGAGTGACGATTGACTCATATTTGGACATTTGGCGAAGCAGAGTTTTGACCGAGTCAAATTTAAGGGATTATTGAGCGAGGTTAGGTCATTTAGAATTCTTACTCGAAATGAGTGGTTAGTTGGGTTGACGTGATTCGTTGGTTCAGTCGGGATCCAAAATATGAGATATGTGCCGAGTGACGATTGACTCATATTTGGACATTTGGCGAAGCAGAGTTTTGACCGAGTCAAATCTAAGGGATTATCGAGTGAGGTTAGGTCATTTAGAATTCTTACTCGAAATGAGTGGTTAATTGGGTTGATGTGATTCGTTGGTTCAGTCGGGATCCAAAATATGAGAATTTGTGCCGAGTGACGATTGACTCATATTTGGACATTTGGCGAAGCAGAGTTTTGACCGAGTCAAATTTAAGGGATTATCGAGCGAGGTTAGGTCATTTAGAATTCTTACTCGGAAGGAGTGGTTAATCGGGCTGATGTGATTTGTTGGTTCAGTCGGGATCCAAAATACGGGATCTGTGTCGAGTGACGATCGACTCTATTTGGTGAAGCATGGCTCGAGAAGCAGAGTTTTGACCGAGTCAAATCTAAGGAATTATCGAACGAGGTTAGATCATTTAGAAATCTTACTCGGAAGGAGTGGTTAATTGGGTTGATGTGATTCGTTGGTTCAGTCGGGATTATCCAAAATACGGGATCTGTGTCGAGTGACGATCGGCTCATATTTGGACATTTGGTGAGGCGTGACTCGACAAACAGAGTTTTGACCGAGTCAAATCTAAGGGATTGTCGAGCGGGATTAGGTCATTTAGAATTCTTACTCGGAAGGAGTTGTTAATTGGGTTGACGTGATTCGTTGGTTCAATCGGGATCCAAAATACGGGATATATGTCTGTGCTGAACGAGGATAGGCTCATGTCTGGCGAACCGTGGCTCGACAAGTCGAGTCTTGATCGAGTCAAATCTAAGGGATTATCGAGCGAGGTTAGGTCGTTTGGAATTCTTACTTGAAAGGAGTGGTGAATGAGGATCGACTCATATTTGGCGAGGCATGGCCCGATAAAATCGGGTTTTGACTGACTCAAATCTAAGAGATTATCGAGCGAGGTTAGAGTCCTTACTCGGAAGGAGTGATTAATTGGATTAATGTGATTCTTTAGTTCACCCAGGATCCAAAACACAGGATAATGTCGATGTCCGAATAAGCTAACCTGAACCCGACCCAACACCCGAACTGTAGACCCGTAACTCGAATTGACACAGACTAACCCGAAAGTAACTCGACTATTATTATAATAATTAAACGAGGCAACATCCTAAAAAAAATTGAAAATAGCAAACCCAAAAATGACCTGGCCCGACCTGACCCCAAGGCAATCCGATTTTATTAACCGGAAGTGACCTGACCCGACCCGATCATGTTGACCCGTTTGCCAGGTCTACTGACGAAATTACCATTGTATTAGGCAATGATTAAAATATCTCACATTTTTTGAAAAATCATCTGAAACTGACGAATTTGAAAATTATTATCCACATTTTTCGGGCCGATTTAGTGTCGAAATTATATTTTCATGATTTTTAGACTGTTGTATGACGTCAGACCGTCTTACACAATAATAATTACTGATGAAATTAACATTGTACGTATTAGGCAATGATTAAAATATCTCACATTTTTTAAAAATCATCAGAAACGGACGAATTTGAAAGTTATTATCCACGTTTTTTGTGTCGATTTGGTGTTGAAATTAAATATCTCGAATTTTGCATATTTTCACTTTTATACTGTTGTATGACGTTAGACCATCTTACACAATAATAATTATTAACGAAATTAACATTACATTAGGCAATGATTAAAATATCTCACATTTTTTTGAAAAATCATCTGAAACGAGCGAATTTGAAGGTTATTATCCACGTTTTTCGAGCCGATTTGGTGTAAAAATTTAATATCTCGAATTTCACATATTTTCACTTTTAGACTGTTGTACGACGTCAGACCATCTTACACAATAATAATTACTGACGAAATTAACATTGTATTAGGCAATGATTAAAATATCTCACATTTTTTGAAAAATCACATTTGAAGGTTATTATCCACGTTTTTCGGGTCGATTTGGTGTTAAAATTAAATGTCTCGAAATTCGAATATTTTCACTTTTTAACTGTTGTACGACTATCAGACCGTCTTACCCAATAATAATTACTGAGTAAATTAAAATTGCATTAGGCAATGATTAGAGGAATTAGTTAAAATTATCTTACTTACATTAGTGGTAATCTCACTTAGCTTTACTTGATTGTGGATTAATTAGGTTTACTAGATTAGGCTTTAATAACTAGGTAGGGGTTTGTAGCATCCAAGAAAAAGTAACCTACTTTTTTTACATCAGTCTGTCACGAGACGACTCTTTCAGATCCCACGAATAAACCTTCGAGTTTTTTATCCTTGAAGCGCGTTGGCTATGAGAGTACGAGAACCTTGGTTGTCAACTTGTCATGTCTCATGTGAGATAGCAGTCTGTCACGAGACGACTCTTTCAGATCCCAGGAATGAATCCACTGACTTTTTTATCCTTGAAGCGCGTTCGGTACGAGAGTACGAGAACCTTGCACCGGTTGTCATGTCTCATGTGAGATATCAGTCTGTCATGAGATGACTCTTCTGGATCCCACGAATGAAATCCCGACTTTTTTATCCTTGAAGCGCGTTCGTTACGAGAGTACGAGAACCTTGGTTGTCATGTTTCATGTGAGATATCAGTCTGTCACGAGATGACTCTTTCAGATCCCGAGAATTTACCTCTGACTTTTTTTATCCTTGAAGCGCGTTCGCTACGAGAGTACGAGAACCTTGGTTGTCATGTCTCCTGTGAGGTAGTAGTCTGTCACCAGACGACTCTTTCAGAACCCAGGAAATAACCCCGACTTTTTTATCCTTGAAGCGCGTTCGCTACGAGAACATTAACTATCTTAACCACTACACCAATGTATCACTTTTGCTAATTTTGTATAATCAATATAAATATTGAGTCTCTTCACCTGCTTGGGACCCGGTTTCTAGAACCGAATGGATCACCCTATGAACCTTGGTTGTGTATGAAACCAGTTGTGACGTCTTTACACGAAATGAATTGAGAGAGAAGACAAATAGACGGACGAGACAAATAAAAAATACTGATATGACCAGAAAGGATCGAGAAAAAAAGTTTCTTTACCGGATTTTAATGTAAAATTTAGAAGTTATTTATACATATATAAAAATTACTACGAGTATATAATTTTAATTTTCTTATACTTAAAATTAAATTACATAAAATATGGCACTTTTTTTTTTTTTAAAAAAAAAATAAAAATAAAAAAAATCTTGGTTTGGATTCGGCAACCTACTTTCACAAAATATATAAGTCTGGCAATTAGTGTATAAATTGTACGATCTAGTTCAAAGTTTAAATTAATTAATTAGTAGGTTCATATTTTCGTATATGTTTGTCTTACGAGAAACTAACTGATGTCACTCGTCATTTCATAATACGAGTCATAAGCTCATAATTAATATACGAGTTATCGTTTATAATAAAATCAATATATCTGTCTTAGACAAGAATTCGTGATACATTATAGTAACTTCGATATCTGGTATTTTGGTTTAATTTTTTTTTTTTTTTATACATTTATAATAAAATCATTATATCTGTCTTTGACAAGAATTTGTGATACATTATAGTAAAATCGATATATATCGATCTTAAATAAGAATTTGTGATACGTTATGATAAGATCAATATATCTGTCTGTCCTAATGAAACAATTTTTTTTTGATACGTTATAATTATTATAGTAATAGATCGATAATTCATTTTAAACAAGAATTTGTGATACTACTATTATCGATTAAACGGTATTAATTATATAAATATGTCTCTTAATATAATTTTTTGGATTATATATCTTCTAACATAATTTTAATTAATTAAGCTACTAATTAATTAATTGTGATGTGACCATGTATTTTGTCTTAAGTGTTTCTCTAATTTGTTTTTTTGTTCTAATAATTTTGGACATTTTCCTTCCTATAATTAAGGTATGAACTTATAAGAATTATTGTTTCCCATTCAAACTACACTTGTGATTAAACTATCAACATGCATACGTAAATTTAAACTCTTTCTTGTATGATAATGATATAATCGAATATCAGTATGAGACGGTATTACGATAAATAATAATCTGATTAAAATTATAAATTTGTGTATTCAAAAATAAGAATTATATATATGTGAAAAAAATTAAACTATGAACATGCATACAGATGGACTTACGATGAATAATCTGGATAAATAATTTGATTAAAACTACATTTGTGAATAAAGAAGATGATTTTACGATATCTTATTTAAATTTATGATTGTAAAACCGTCTCAAATAATATAAGAATATTTGTGTGAGTTTTGTATAATTAATTAGTCACCAATCTCGAAAATGAACCTAATTAATTAATCTAAATTATTATATATTTGTGGATTTAAAAAAAAATTATGTACTTGTGAATAAACTATGAATATGCATACAGATGGACTTACGATAAATAATCTGGATAAATAATTTGATTAAAACTATAGTTGTAAAAACGTAGACAAAAATGTTTTCTTTTCTATAAAATTACATACGATAGTCTTACAATATCTTATTTAAATTTTTGATTGTAAAACCGTTTCATATATAAGAATATTTGTGCGAGTTTTGTATAATTAATTAGTCACCGATCTCGAAAATGAACCTAATTAATTAATCTAAATTATTATTATTATATATTTGTGGATTTTGAAAAAAAAAATTATGTATTTGCGAATAAACTATATATAAACATGCATACATATGGAGTTACGATACATAATCTGGATAAATAATTTGATTAAAACTACAGTTGTAAAAACGTAGACAAAAATGTTTTCTTTTCTATAAAATTACAGAAGATGGTCTTACGTTATCTTAATTAAATTTATGGTTTGTAAAACCGTGTCATACATAAGAATATTTGTGCGAGTTTTGTATAATTAATTAGTCACCGATCTCGAAATTGAACCTAATTAATTAATCTAAATTAATTAATATTGTATTATTGTCTAATAACAATAATTAACAAAATCCATTAACTTCACTATATATTGATGTCATACAATTGGCTTGTTCAAGTAGTTTAGACTTTTGGAATGAAGTGCATGTCATACATAGAATTGTCATCTTGTTACTTTTAATTTTTTAATTTAAATAATTTAAAGTTAGAAATAATAATTAATTTAAGATAATATATAGACATACATCCATCTATTAGGGTTATTAGTGCTACACACTATATATTAATCTTATTTTTTTAACACAAATTATGCTTTACAATTGTAATATCGTATGACAGAATTAAAAATTACTGTGATTTACTCCGTATAATTTAGGGTAAAAAAATGATCATTTTAAATTAAATACAGACCACGCACGTTAGGTTAAATAATGATCACTTTTACACCGTACAACCGTTGCATCAAAACGAAGCTAAAAATTAGTAATAATTTATGGTAAAAATGACTAATTTAGGTTAAATAGTGTCATTATTATTATTATTTAACCTAAAGTGGTTACTGTTTCATCTAAAGTGATAATTTTTTTTCATCGTAATGATACTATCTATAAATATACGATATTTCGTTCTGAAATTTTGTTCTATGTTTTAATCACTAAACTTCGTCTTTGCCATCAAAACGACTTAACTTATTAACTTTTAATATAATTAATACAATAATAATATGTATATAAATAATGTTTAGTGTTAAATTAATTATCTTTGAAATTGGTTTAATTAATTAATTAATTAATTAGTTAACTTTTGAGTTGTACCATATAATGACACAATCTCAAGCTATATTGTCTCCCATATTATACAAGTGTTTTGTCTTCTTTCTTTGAGATGATAATTATAACACTCTCTCTATGATTGTTTACAAAAAAAAAAAAAAAAAAAAAATCGTTATCTCAGATAGCGAGGGATTAAACTGTTAGAACCGTAATCTCTTATTAAAGTGGGTTTAAAATCGTTTATATGGATCCTATTTTTTTTTTTTAAAAATAACTTCGTTTTAAACTCTGTTTCAGAATTTAAAAAAAAAAACCATTTTAAAGGATAACCTAATAAAATGATAATTAAGTAAAAAGGGCTACAAATTAAATAACCTAATAAAATGATAATTAAATCTTCTAATAAATCGTCTTTCGCTACGTGAGTAACAAATATAACACTAAAAAGAGAGAAAATTAAAAATTACATCCATTATTATTATTTTTTTTTTTTTATAAAACGGATATTGTATTAAACACCAGAACAAATTACAAGAAGTTAGAGGGAAGCCGAGATACTATCTGGGCCCCCACTCCCTTAGCAATCGCAAAGCTAATTCTAGTGAAAATATGAACTGCGGCACGCGCTCCAGCATCCTGAGATGTGAGACATCATCTCTCAATAATTATTATTATCATCTCTCAGCTTATTATTATTATTATTATTATTATTATTATTATTATTATATACTGAATGTGAGACATCATCTCTCAATAACGTTATTAAAACACCGTCTCTTATACGATTTTTTTTATGCAAAAATGATACTGTAATACAGAGTATATATCAAACTGTCTCTCGATAATTTAAGGAGAAATCGTATCTGATCTATAATTATATTGTACATTAATTAGGGTTAGATATATACTCCCTCCGTTCAAGTCCAAGCTTCCCCTTCCTTGTTTTGACACTATTCACAATCAAGGATAACTTTCGATATTCACGATAATCTATTAGAAAAAATATATTCATGTGAGATCTTGTTTGATTCGTCTTTAAAAGTACATTATTAATATCCAATTTTCATAATTTTTACTAATATGTTACGAAAGATATTAACGATGTAAAATGCGCGTTGACAAACGTGAAAAAGCAAAAGGGAAGCTTGGACTTGAACGGAGGGAGTATATGTGTATATCACGTAACGATAAAGCACACACACGTACGTGCAAATGGATGTAGTACATAATAGTTACTATACGACGTCGTTTTGGAAGTATGTATGTATACATGTCGGTTTGACTAGCCATAGTAGAAGACAATGTCTTCATCATTCTCCAACAATGTCTTTATCTTCAAACATTTTTTAATGGGAAAATATTGGGCCATTAATTAGACAATTTATCATGCTATTCTCTTCAAAATTTAAATTAATTAAGTTATTAATAATTAGGTTTATGTTAACTACTTTAATTATTATTAATTAAGATTATCGATTTGTGTTACGTTTATCATTTATATGATCGCTTTACAATGATGTAATATAAATAAATCTGATTAACGAGCAAAAAAAAATGCTTAGAATAAACTACGAGTAAAACAGAAAAGAAAAGGAATTAGGTTATTATAAACAATTTATTTTATAAAAAAAAAATTAAGTAAGACGGTTTTATATATATAAACAAGAAGTTGCGTGAAATTATATGAGATTAAACGAGGCATTATTGTAGATACTAAGTCACGTAATTTGATCATATTTTTCTTTTTCATTATAAATTATACATTATATCACTCTCTAATAAATAAATAAATAAAATTGTATATATATAGTTTTATAAATATTATTGATTTTTTCTTAAACTATATATTTAATCTATTCATGTTCATTCATGAGTTTATTAGTAATTTATGCCAAAAAAACACCTAATTAAGAGGTTTATATTTACTTTGACCTTCATAAATTCTGAAAAAAGACGATCTTACGATAAGACAGCATGAGACAATAATCTCTTATAACCAAGTACGTAAGTTATCTAGGATTTATAGTGGATGATTATCAATTAATTTTACATTATTTATCGTAAAACCGTCTTTCAAAAAAATATAATAGTCTTAACTCAATGAAAGACAACACATAGGGCTCGTTTGGTTCACCATGGGAAGATAAAGTTACCGGGAACTTTAATTTCACGTGAATTTGTATTTCATGGGAATTAAAAAATATTGTTTGGTTGCCATATGGGAAATGACTTCATGCGGGAAGTTCTACATACCAAGGGGGCTTGGTGAGTAACTTCCCCCATTGTGGAGGAAGTGGCAATTCCCGGGAAGTGGCAATTCCCGGGAAGTGGGCAACCAAACAACTCCTGGAAACTTGCACTTCCTGGGAACTTGCACTTCCCGGTAATTGAATGAGTAACCAAACGACCCCATAGAGTTGACAAAAGTCAATCATCAAAAAAAAATTAAAAAAGGACACCTGTGTAAACAAGTTACATGTCCTTTAAAAAGCTAAACATAGAGAATATAGTCCTCTTAAAAGCATAAAGTTCAATAATTATTATTATTATTATTATTATTATTATTATAGCCGCAAATACAATAAAATCTCTTTTAATTATCATTTTCACTTTTCGAAATATTAACAATAATCCCTCAAAATATTTAACTAAATATATCAAATGTATGTTAATAAAAATGTCTTTATAAATTTATTTTATGATGTAATTTTCATATTTTTTTCAATCAATATATTATTATAAAATTATTATAGTCGTCGCAAATACGATAAATTCTCTTTTAATTGTCATTTTACTTTTCGAGATATTAACAATAAATATTCAACTAAATATATTGAATGTATGTTAATAAAAATTCCTTCATAGATGTATTTTATGATATAATTTACATATTTTTTTCAATCAGTATATTATTATAAAATTATTATAGTCGTCGCAAATACGATAAATTCTCTTTTAATTGTCATTTTCACTTTTCGAAATATCAACAACAATCTCTCAAAATATTTAACTAAATATACTGAATGTATCTTAATTAATAAAAATTTCTTCATAAATGTATTTTATGTTGTAATTTTCATATTTTTTCAATCAGTATTTTTCACTTTTCGAAATATGAACAATAATTTCTCAAAATATTTAACTAAATACTATATTGAATCTATCTTAATAAAAATTTCTTCATAAATGTATTTTATGGTGTAATTTTCATATTTTTTCAATCAGTATATTACGTATTATAAAATTGAATTCAAAATTTCGTCTCGTAAAATAAAAATTTCGATTATTTAAATAAATAAAGATGGAAAAAGCATTCATAATCTTATGTATGTAGTAGCTCGAGAAAATGTATGAAAGAGTAAAGAATGACAGACAATATTCTTCTAAAAAGTCTTCCTAAAAGACAAATTGTAATTGATGAGACATTCTCTCTTTTCATAATATTTGTTTAATTAAATTTACTTACTTTTATGCTTTTACAATAATCCATTTAATTTATTAATTTATGAAAAAATTATACTTCGTACTCCGTAAATATATATATAGTTCTAAGACTCTATGTCTCAAATGACTGTATTTAAGGTTTTAAAAATGTAAATAAAAATTTAAATCGAACATTAATATACACGTAAATTTGTACTACATTTTAAAAAAAATTGTACTAAATTTGTAATACTCCGTACATTTTTACTTCAATTCCATTTAAAAAAATGTACTTTAAAGGCTAATTAAAGGGTTATAAAAAGTATTTAATTTTAAAAAAATGTACTTTAAAGGGTTATAAAACGTATTTAATTTTTATTTATAACCCTAATTAAAGGTTGTATTAATATTATTACCCTTAATTTAAATCCTCGGTTTACTTTAACACAAAAATCAAATGATCGATAATAAAATAGCTTGCACAAGTTTTTTTTTTTCTTCATCATGGTCCGACCCGATTTGGCAGCTCCGATAAATATTAAATGAGTAAATATATTAATATATTATATATATAATAATAAATAAAATAAGAAATGGAAGGTAGGAATGTTGTTTAATTTGGTGTAATCGTGTGACATATTGCATGGATTTGTTAAGGAATCAATTACTAATATATATTAACATTATTATATTATTGCATCAAATAATTCAACTCAAAAAATTAATTTTTATATTCTTAAAATCATACTTATGTAAGAAAGAAGTTAATTTCTAGACGGCTTCATGCCATGAAATGATCCCGTTATTTGAAAAGACAACTCGATTCTCAATAATACTGTATTATTACTTTAGGTAGGTCGCGATCAGGCTACATTAAATGAATTATCTTTTCATCGAACTGAAATATTTCACGCGTAAAACCAATCTTACACTATTTAGCATGTTTGAAGTATTTATTAATTTTAGTCTTGTAATGTAGGTCCATTAAATAGGGAGGATGCTATATATTTTGTTGGGTAAAAATCCAATTAAGTTAGATGAGAATTCACTCATTAACTAGCTTATACTCCTTATTAGAAGTAACCTATATATATATACAGATGTCAGTTAGCTCAACCGATAATAATATCGTAATTAGGATTTAAATTTATGGTGAGATTGAGTATCATACTACAGTATGTCATTAAACTAAAACTAATTAAGGGTGATGCAATCAGTAATAATCACAATTCAGTCCAGTCCAGTTCAATTCTAATTCATGATATTTGGACGAAAAAAATACTCCAATTTTTGACACGTGTCAAGCAACTTTTGCGTTGGTTTCTCGATAATTATAGTATAATAATAATAAAATAAGTATTATTATTATTATTATTATTATTATTATTATTATTATTTTTTAACCGAACTTTCGTTAACACCAGAACAAATTACAAGAAGTTAGAGGGAAGTCGAGATACTATCTGGGCCCCCACTCCCTTAGCAATCGCGAAACTAATTCTAGTGAAAATATGAACTGCGACACGCGCTCCAGCATCCTGTGACATAGCGAATTTACGAATCTGTTGGAGCAGAAAGACAGCCTTCGTGTCGAGCTCACCGAGAGAGGAGAAGAAGAAAGGTAAGAAACCATACCCGATCGCCGTGCAACGTGCTTGATACTTGGCACACTTACGCCGGGCAGCATCAGCAACGACCCGTTCAGGCTCAAAAGCGGTAAGGCCAGACTGAGTCAAGGGCGAGGACCTAGTCAGATCAACATAAACATCACGCCCCTTGTCCCACGAGTAGAGCAGGAGGTCAGCAGGTTGCAAGGGCTTGTCGTTATTATTATTATTATTATTATTATTATTATAAAAACCGGAACTTGTATTTTTATTATCATTATCATTATTATTATTATTATTATTATTATAATAATTATTATTATTATTATTATTATTATATATGTAATTAAACATTGTGTGCATATAATATATACTATTTAATTAAAGTGGCAAACAAGTTTTCCTATTTTCCTAAGTGTGGCTAAATAATTAGACCATATGCATGCATGTATCATATCATGGTATCTCATTTTACTTCTACTTCTGGCTTTATTAGGCTCTTTGTCATTTTCATATTACCTTTTTGTTTCATTCATTCTACCTAGCTAGCTAGGTTTAATTTAAATTAACAAATTAATTAGATTATCAATAATATTACGATATCAAATATTTCAAAGCTATCGAAAATAAGTTACCATCCTAATAAATAGATCCGGAGTATCAAACTGTACTATAATTTAGGTTTAAACTTATCGATCAACAAACGTACAAATTGGTAACTGAAGCATCCGCCAGCATGTCAAAGCAGGTGTTAATTTTTTTTTTGGAGCGAATAGAGCATTTCATTAATAAAAGGTCATATGACATCTACAAATTATATCCAAATTGTCCGAATGAATACAATACTATAAAATTTGAGTAAAATAAATTCTCATTAAAACAAATAAATATCCCTTACTATGATTTTAATCTCCGCTTCTGCATATCATTTTTCAACATATCGCTGTTTAATGATACAGTTTTTCACAAGAGGGTCTTCGGATCTTTCTAGGTTTTGAAGAGAATTAATTTCATCAAACATGATAGATTGTAGCAGGGATTAATGAGTTCAATTCAGTGAATATTATTCAAGTTATACGGGGATGATATTTATGATTTAGGTTCAAATCTCGTCAGAATCGTAAGTTACATAAATAAAATAAAATAATAGACAATTATAGTAATAAATTGACTAAAATAGTATAATCACAACCCATAATAACACTCAAATGTTAATTATTCCCTCAAAGTAGTACACCCATACTTAGCACAACATACATCCACAAATTAAAGCCAAAGCCAATAAAAACAACACTTCATCCATCACTTAATTAAAATAATTAAAATTAAAATATGAAATGATTTTTTGTCTAAAATATGCCAACATTTATACCTTCTATTCTTCTAAATGTCAACTTCACTAAGTTAATAAGCTTAACACAAGCTAACACATTCACCTTTTTGTCTCAAGTCCAAAAAAAAATTAACATTGACAAGCTAATTAATTACATACCTAATTTCTTCTTCCAATGAGATTGACGTCCTGTTTGGCAAATAGCAGTAACAGATTCATAATAGCAGTTAATAATAGCAGAATACGGTTAGCTGATTATATATTTATATTAGCAGGTTTGACTATCAAATTAAATTAGCATGGATTAAGAAATAGGCCCTGTTTGGTAAACAGCTAAATGATATTAGCAGAAGCAGATTTAAAAAGCAGATTTGACTAGCAGAATCAATTGGCAGGTTTGACTGACAGATTCAATTAGCAGAATTTTTTGAATAGTATTTGGTAATTAGCTGTTTAGATTAGCGGATTGTTTAACTAATTTGTAAAATGACAAAAAAGGACATAACTAATTTTTTGATTAAATATACGTCAATAATCAATATACATCACACCAACAATTTTAATGATTAATATCGTCGTTTTCCTCTATTAGCCATTAAAGATGAACAAATATTATCACGGAGAGTTGATATTTCTTGAATTTCTTAAGTCTCGATCGGAGCATATTGGAGAATATCAAATAATTGCATATCAAATTCATGCATAAAAAAATCGAAGAGAGGAAAATGTACTTAGAATGTGAATTCTATAAAAGAGTTTAGAATAACGAAAATAGAAATAATGAAAGTATGGTTTAAATTGCTAAAGGGTAGGGAGGTAAAAAAATAAAAATAAAATAAAATGCAATCCGCCAACTCAATATGTTGCTCCTACCAGCATATTGCAAAACGACATATTCGACTCCAATATGCTATTACAAACCGCCATTTACCACACTACAATAATCGGCATATTTGTTGGTCAAATCCGCTATTTGCTCTCAATATGCCAATTTTTGGCGGATCCGCCATTTACCAAACACCCCCATAGTGTTTGACAATTAACAGATTATGGAAGAATCGATTTGTTTTCAGGTATAAATTCAATATGTTGTTTCAATATGCTCCTATTAGCATCAAACAGTAGATTCCGGTCAATATGCTATCGCAATATGTCATTTACAAAACACAGAAAATTAGTAGTTTGATGGTCAATCTACTATTTAGGTCGGAATCTGCTAATTTTTTCCCAATATGCTGTTTACCAAACGGGGCCTGAATAAATTAAAGGAAAACAATAAATACAGCCCTAAAGGGAAATAATATTTTAATATTTGCATTAATTGTATTGATGTTTGTGTAATTTTTGCTTCAATCCATAAATTTATACTGTACAAATTTGGATGATTTTTAATGCTTAAATACAACTTAAATACAACCCTTAGGATTATATTTAACATTACCCTAAATTAATACAACACTTTATCCTATTTTCACTTCATTACTTACGCAAATTATATTGTGCAATCGTTAAATTGTACGATGACAGAAATAAAAGTTAGCAATTTATAAATTTATGATAAAACATGTACTCTGTACGAAGTATTATTCATTTGTTATATATCTAATCTATTTCCATTTTAGGTCAGATGGTTGAATATATTACTTTATTTATTGTGTTTATTTTCGGATTATTTTATTTTTTTTCTGTAAAATAAAATAGATAACAGTTCAACAGGACCGAGATTATTATACTAATTAAGGATGCATTATATTACAATAATGTGGGGTCTAAGCCCTAAGGCACATTTGGGAAAGTTATGCATGGTGGGTGTCATTGTGTAACACAAGAAAGTGAACTAAAATTATGAAAAACAATTGATTGATTATTTATTTATTTATTTATTTATAATATTTTTTTTAAAAATAAATTAAAATCCATAATAACAATTAATTAATACTAATAATTCTCTTATTGCTCGACAAATTGTGACCCTTGTATAATTAAACAAATGCACACGAACTAATATGGTGTTTAAAGTGTATAATCTTTTGCAATAATGTTTATTCTCTATTATTTCTCAAGTGTTTTATCCTTGTGTCACCATTTTGAATTATTGCAAAATCTTAGTACATATTTAATATATCGAGAAAATATATGTTATAAGATCGTATGTATTCTTCCAGTAAGAATCATATATACAGTATTTAATATATCGAGAAAATCTACATTATAAGAACGTGTATGTATTCTTCCAATAAAGGTCATTTGTTCCGTTTTTTATGTGTAATTCTGTGTGTAATTATCCATATATTTTCTGAAATATACATCAGTAAAATTATATATGAATTTATGATATTTTACATACTATATTATTTGTATAATTGACGATGTGTCAAAGAGTGTATGGATCGGAGTATGATCCTAACTGGTCTGATATTCCTCGACTTGTTTTATCTTGATCCATATCTACATTACGCTTGTATTTCTAGATTGATGTTAGAAAATTATTTCCTGAAATTCCGTTTTCGTGCCATTATATTAATATTCCTTCATAATTAATCACCCTCCCTAATGACTTTTATGAGGACAAGGGGTTATGGAAATGTACATGATGAATTAGGTTAAATAAATAAATAAAAATCAAAAATTAAAGTTAATAATTATGAGAATTATATTTTCAACATCTTATTAAATTTATCCTTTTTCCTACAAAAAAAAATGTTTAACAAACATTACAAAAATCATTTTTTTTTAATTTTTTACTTAAATCAGGAAAACAAAATTTTATTTGATCGTACTATATACCAGATAGGTCTATATATATATAATTAAATCAAACAGAACGATCAATAATACAATAATCTCTTTATATTTTATCAGTATCGAAAAAAAAAAAAGTGATTAAGAACATGGTGGATCCTTTGAAATAACCATTAACCCAACAAATAGAACTTGCTTATGTAATTAGAAACCTTATTATATCAAGAAATGTCCCAATATGTCTCAAAGGTACAATAGAACTTTCTAAATATTATGTTCTTGTTGATTAATTAAATATATCATAAGCCAATTATAGATTTGCTATGTCTCTTATTTTTTACTTAATTATTTAATTTAATTTAATTTAATTGGAGGAAATTAAATTAATTAATTAATTAATTAATTAATTAATTATTAAATGGGGACCCTTGAAAAAATAGATGGAGTTGTCACACTTGTCAGCTAGGTTGAACTGTTTTTTTGTGTCAGAATTTTAACATCACATGTAAAAGTTTATGCTTATTGCAATAATAATAATAATATTATTATTATTATTAATTATTATAATAACAATAATAATATAAAGAGCTTAATTAATCACTTGTTAATTAATTAAGCCAGCAAATTTGGATGATGCATACTCACATTATGTTTTATTTTTGTACTATAATAAATAAATAAATAAATAATAGTACTTGGGTTGTTTTATTAATAATAATATTATTAGCTTTTATAAAATAACTAAATGTGACGATGATTATTATTGAAATATGTCACAGTATTTACTGTAAAATGATATTTGTAATAATATTCTTAAACTATTTCCGAGACGAGATACTACTATCATGATATTTATAATTTTAGGGTACGGTTAATCTTCGTTAGGTTATTTCTCAAGTTCAATCTTTTATGATTTTATCAGTCGATGTGTTACATACATAACATCTACAACGGTTAATCTTGTTAAGAATTCTCGATCAAATTTAAATTCTAATCTCATCAGATCGAGTCGAATTCAGACTAAATTAAGTAAAATATAATTATTAGATGTACTACCATTGTACCAAAATGTGTGATGGATTCCACCCCATGCATACACAAAACCATATGATATGTCAATTATTAAAATTAATTAATTAATTAATTAATGTTAATTGTAATATAATTAATCATAATAATATTAGATTATTAAAAGAGTATTAAGAGAGGCAACAATAGTGTATCTTATCTGCTGATTATGATTTGAGTCATCTAAAATTAAAATTTAGAACCATCCAATATATATACTCGTATTATTTTCGTCTTGATTATTTATTTATTTTTTATATTATTTGTAAGATATATTTATTTTAACTAAAATTAAGGATGTCATTGTAGGTCTTATGCCATACACACCCTTGTGTTTTAAGGATGTTATTGAGGTGTTAATATTTTAATTTAATTAGAGTGATAAACTATTAAAAAATGGGTAACCTTAAGACTGTATTTACGAGTTAAATTTTTTTAATTTTGTTATTAATATATAAACCGATAACAAAAAATGTTCAAAAAAAATGTAATTACTAACAATATTAAAGTATTAATTTTTCTCTTTTAACTCGTTATATACAGCCTGTTTACCTACCTTTAGGACGGTTTTTATCACTTTCCCTTAGAACTGTATTTAATGAGTTAAAATCTTTTAAATTTGTTAATAATATATAAACCGATAACAAAAATGTACAAAAAAAAAAGTAATTATTGACAATATTAAAGTATTATTTTTCTCTTTTAACTCGTTAAAAATACAGCCTGCCTACTTGCCTTTAGGACTGTTTTTATCATTTTCCTTCAATTTTTTCTTTTTTTTGTACGATCTTATGAAATTGGAAAGGGCGAAAAAAGAAAATAAAGAGGGTTTCTAATTAATTACTAATTAACCAAAATAATAATCAAATTTTGTAGGCCATTAAGGGAACATAAACATAATTAAAAATTAATTAACATATCATCCACCTCCCTCTACCTATGGTGTTTATATACTTGGACCTTCTTAATCCCTTTGCCTACTCCATCCATAATATAGCTCACAAAAACACACAAATTAAATCAAATTAAATCCAATTAAATTAAATTAAATTACCCTTAATTATATAGTCTAATTAACCAATTTAAACACTAATTAATTATTTAATTAATTAAAATTAATTAATTAGTTAATTAATTAAATTAATTAATTATAATTATGGCCGGTTCGGGTTCACCATGTGGAGCATGCAAATTTCTAAGGAGAAAATGTGTAAGAGGATGTGTATTTGCACCATATTTTTGTCATGAACAAGGTGCTACACATTTTGCAGCCATACATAAAGTATTTGGTGCAAGTAATATTGCAAAATTATTAGGTCATTTGCCGGTGAGTGACCGGAGTGAGGCCGCCGTTACTATCTCTTATGAAGCTCAAGCTCGACTCCAAGATCCTATCTATGGTTGCGTGTCTCATATCTTTGCCCTACAACAACAGGTAATAATAATAATAATAACGGTTTTTCTGATAGATGTATGTGTGTTCACTAAGAACATGTTAATTATTAACTTGCTAATTACAGTAATTAAGATTCATAAAGATAGATATTATCATGAAAAATTGAAATATTACAGTAAATCTTGCTTTATTTAGCAGGTTAACGTGTGTACAGTGGACATATGTTAGAAAAACTGATAATAATAACGGTTTTTCTAATGTATGTGAGTTTACTAATAACATGTTAATTAACCTGCTAATTATAGTAAGATTCATAGAGATATTATCATGAGAAATTAAAATATTATAGTAAATCTTGCTTTATTTAATTAGCAGGTTATTAACGTGTGTTCAGTGAACATATGTTAGAAAAACTGATAATAATAACTCGGAAATACTGCATTTGTATGTATTAGTTGATGTTTTGGTATGAATAATTACCTTATTATCATATCATATGAATGAAATTTTAGGGAATTGGGGTTTTTAATGATTGAATTTAATTGATTATTATTCATCATATTTACTATGTTTAATTATATACAAGTAATTATATTTGTATATTAACTATAAATTTAATTAATTTTGTGCATTTTATTTGTAACCTCAAGTCCAAATATTATCATGATCATAATTATTGTTAATCATATCATATGAATGAAATTTTTAGGGAATTAGCTAATGATTTATTTAATTATTCATTTAATTCATCATATATACTATCTTTATACAAGCTTAATTAATTAAAGTAATTATATTAGTAGATAATCTAAATACTTAATTTTGTGCATTTAATTTTGTAACCTCAAGGCCAAATATCATGATCATAATTATATTTTTACTCATATTATCATATGCATTAAATTTTAATTAGAGATTTAGGTATATATTTGTACATGATATAGTTAATATTTATATTCAATTATTTGTGCATCTAATTTTTTTCCCTAATCACAAAATTCCTAACATTTTGATCTTTTTTTTTTTTTTTTTTTTTTGCTATCCTAACATCAAGGCCAAATATCATGATCATAATTATATTTTAATTAGGGATTTAGGTATATATATATATATATATATATATATATATATTTGTACATGATATAGTTAATAATTACATTTAATTATTTGTGCATTTAATTTAATTTTTTTCCCTAATCACAAAATTATTATTCCTAACATTTTGATCTAAATTTTGTAGGTTGTGAGTTTACAAGCACAATTAGCAACTTTGAAGCAACAAGCAATTGCACACAATATCATCAACAACAACAACAACAATAATAATTGTAATAATAATAATAACAATAATAACTCAAATATTACAAACCCTAATGAAAGATACAACAACAACAACTATGGGATGATGAAAGGAGCTTCATATTCAAGTTCAAACTACCCACAAGATGTTCAAAGTTGGCTTCAATCGGAGTATCCGAACATGCTTCCTCCATTCGATCCAAACCATCTTAATTGTTCCGCGGAATCATCAACTATCTATCAAGACAATTATCATCATAATCAACAATTTATCGATAATAATAATAATAATAATAATAATAATAATAATAATAATAATAATGATCAAGATGTGTCCTTTGCTAGCTATGAAGGATCTTCCTCTTTCGAGTTCGAAAACAAATCATCAAAATGGTCCTTCAATGGCACAAGTGATGATCTACATTCCATGGCTTTTGGATATCCTCAACACTCTTGAACAAAATATAAAAAAATTTAAAAAAATCAAGAGTTATTTGTGGAAGAAATGAAGATTATTATTACTGCATTCGATCACTATTTTTTGCCCCATTTCGTTAAAATATTCTTCATAAATATTGAGGTAATGGCTGGAGCGAAAAATAGTGACCAGAGGGAGTATTAATTAATTAAAAGTTATTATAATCTTTTTAGTAATTAATTATATATTATTATTATTATTATTATCAAATTTTTGAGATGCAATTAATTACTTTAATTAATTGAATTGTTATTGCATTTTTGTTCATTTTCCCTTAGGATCAAAGATGCAATGCAATTTAATTTTGATTGCAAATCATATTATATAGAAATATTAAATATTATATATATATTCCTACTATTATTACTAGCTTCTAGATTTATATTAAAATTGTAAGATTGTTAATGTTAATATATCTTTTTAATTAGAAACCCTAATCTCCAATTATTTGTCCTATGTTTAGATTGTTGGATTAGTAGTGCTAAAATTTTCAATTTTCAACTATGAATACTGTAATGCGGTTAAGTGCACGCTTCGTTGAACCCAAAAAAAAAAATCAATTTCAACCTATGAAACTATTTTTGTTGGGATCATTTAATTTATCTCTAATCATGGACCTAATAATTAACAAATTAATTAAATTACCTTAATTAATTATTGACCTAGCTAAACAATGCAATGATTATTAGGGAATGAATAACAATTATGTTGTCTAAGTATAGTAATTAAGAGTTGGCATTTCAATTTATCGTGATAATATCATTGTGATATTTTTCTTAATTAACATATTAATGTGTGTCCAGTGGACACACGTTAGAAAAACCGTTATTATTATTATTAGTAATAAAGTCTTTAATTTACTAACCCTAGTTTAATTACCTATCAAATTCTTGAACTAGCTTCTCTTGGATTAAACAATAATAATACAATGATTAATTAAGATAATTGTTGATTGGACCAATAGGTAAGACTTTATGTATGTAACTTGGAATATTACCAATTTGATGATTTAATTTATTTATTTTTGTTTTTCATTTCACATTGACGGTTGGTTTATGTTAGTCGATCCTAAAAAAATTGGTCATATATATATAAAACGTATATTGTCGTTGTCGTTGTTTTTTTAGAAATAATAATGAGACCGGTATATATAAGTCTAATTAAAACACAATTTAAAATTGATTTTTATACAAAATTATTATTATTATTAATATATAAGATTTTCTTTAATGATTATTTTCTTGTTTTTGATAAAAAAAATAAAAAGTGAGAATAATCCTATGGATCGATGTGTACTTACTTAACATATTAACATATGATAATAGACAAAAATTACTACCCGTAATTACTCTTATTTATTAATGTACTTATTCAAATGCTATTATCTATAATATCACGGTCTTAATCACTATATTAAGACATCTACCGCGTATCTTAAGTCTCTACTATGAGAAGGAAATGAAGAAGCTACATTAAAAATTAAATTACGGGATTGTTTGGTTGCTCATCTGACCACTTAAAAACGTAGAAAACGGGATTTGTAATGAATTATACATCGTGCATGCAACCAAATTAAACATATATTCACCTTTTATTATCGACTCACGTAAATTTCTATGATGTCGAGTTTTTAGCTGGTATATATAAAACCGTCTCATACGAGTACATTTTATAGAACAATCCCAAAAGCTCGTTTTCCTCGTTTGGTTTAGAGGTATAGAGACACACCTAACTTCTAGCTATCTAATGTTTGTGCATCAATTATTCTCAAAATTCAATATAATATAATATATTTTGATAATTATTTTGGCTATTGGATAATGTTTTTTTATATTAAAATTGTGCTAGTTAATGTGAAAGCATATTGTTGTTTCTTTTGAGATCAAATATGATCGATTACGCTGTATTTAAGGAGTTAAAACCTTCTAAATCTGATGATGATAATAATGATAATAATAATAATAATAATAATAATAATATGAAGTATAAATTTCTAATAAAATAAAATAATATAATATCGAGTATAAATTGATGACAAAATTTTACAAAAAAATTATGCAATTAATGACAATATTGATTTTCTTTTTAACCCCTCAAATACGATAAATATAGTCTTATTTATCTTTAATTAATACATTTCTCACAAAAAAAATAATACAAAAGGTAAACAAGTGATCGATTTAAGGGTTTCACAATGACAACGTAAAAATGATCTGGCTGTTTTAATTTGTAAACTAATGAGTTATTCTTTCATTATACGAAATATAATTTTCGTATTTTGAAAGTATTTGTAAAACAAAATGAGTATTTGTCACAAGTAGTAATTTTCTCACAAATTCTCGGATAAAACGGTTTTACAGTACGATTATTGTATTTTCTTTCGGGTATGATGTTAATTTGGGCTTACTTTAGCCCATGACACTATTCTCATGTGTAATTGTAAAACAAGTTAATGTTTAGCCCAATCTTGCAATTGCAAGTGACTAGCCCAATATATATTAGCCCAAAAAAATAGTTTATTTGAAAACTCAATATTAAAAAAATAAAAAATGTTATGAAATGGTATCAATGTAACCAATTTCACCACCTTATACTTCATATCTCATACCTTTAATTTTCAAGTATTATAGAGAAAATAATACGACCCTTAGGTGGGTCGAAAAACCCACTCGACCTGACCCATTTCCAGATTTTTTTTTATTTTAATTTGCATCGATCTGTATAATAAATCTTGATTGTCGACTTGTCGTAGATTAATTAGGATTTAATTTGCATATTACTCGTATTTGTTAATTACGTTTATTAAATTGTATTAAGTCGTTAATTAATCTAATTAACTGTTTAAAATCGGAGGCGTAACAATAATCGAAAAAACGGTTTTATTATCGAGTTCTAATAAACCGATACTCTATAAAATGTAAATGTGATAATATTTCGAGAATTAATTGCAAAGGAGAATTCGTCATTTTGCGTAATTAACTATATAGGAAGTCGGTTTTTGTTTATTACGATAATCGAAAAAGACGGTTTTGTTATCGAGTTTTAATAAATCGATAATCTATAAAATGTAAAAGTAATATTATTTTGAGAATAAATAGTAAGGGCAAAGTCGTCATTTCACGTAATTAATGCCGACGGTAAGAAGTAAAGCGCCGACGGTAAAAAGTAGTCCCCTTTTCGTTCAGATTGACTACTTTAGTTTTGATTTGGGGTCGATTCCATCCCAAGTTCATATCGAATAACTAACAATCATTTTAACGTTAATTTGTTTTCGTTATTTCGGATCAGATACAGATTAAGTCGAGTCCACATTTTAGGTTATAGAACAACTTACCCCATCACAAATGAGTCGTTTTGATTCGATTTCTAAGATTAAAAAACTATTTCATTCGGACTTTAATTTTGATTTCAATTCGGCCGAGTTCACATCGAATACCATCATATTAATGCTAATCTGTTTCAACTATTTCAGATCAGAGATCGGCTCCGGTCCACATTTTAGGTCAACATATAAACCAATAACGATACTTATACTATTACACATAAGAAATGAGTCGTTTCGACTTTCGATTCGGTTTCTAAGATTACATCAGACTATTTCATTGATCATTTCGATTTCAATTTCGATTTCACCCCGAGCTCACATCAAATCATCATCTTAACGCTGATTTATTTCAAATTTCGATTATTTCATGTCAGATACAGCTCAAATTGAGTTCACATTACACTATTATATTACACATGAGAAATGAGTCGTTTCGACTTTCGATTCGGTTTCTAAGATTACATCAGACTATTTCATTGATCATTTCGATTTCAATTTCGATTTCACCCCGAGCTCACATCAAATCATCATCTTAACACTGATTTATTTCAAACTTCGACTATTTCATATCAGATACAGATCAAATCGGGTTCACATTTTAGGTTATATAACAACATAATAGTACACATCATACATAGCTTTTATGTTATCTATAGTTTATAGACATTAGACCATGAAGACCACTTTCAAATACTAGTACTAACATTTTTCTAATTTGACTTTTTTTTTTATTTCAATTTCCAAAGTGATGACTACATCCCTTTCTCTTTTGTCCCCCTTTTGCCATTACACAACAAAGTTTTCCTTGCTTGACTGATCTCACCTTTTGAACTTCACAAAAATTAGAGAATATATTTTATTTTATTTTAGAATAATAATATTAAGATTAAAAAAAATATAATATTAGAGAATATTATGAGATTTTATTCTAATATTTAATAATGCACCTAAATAAAATAAATTAAACCATGTAATGACTAAATGAGACTGATTTAGAGAATATATACGGAGTATTATTTTAATGAGTATCACAAGATCGGATCATTATAATTTAAAAAAAATCCATACTTTGATAATAATTACTCCCTCCGTTCAAGTCCAAGCTTCCCTTTTGCTTTTTCACATTTGCCAACGCACATTTTGCATCGTTAATATCTTTCGTAACATATTAGTAAAAATTATGGAAATTGGATATTAATAATCTACTTTTAAAGACGAATCAAACAAGATCCCACATGGATATATTTTCTCTAATAGATTGTCGTGAATATCGAAAGTTATCCATGGTTGCAAATAGTGTCAAGACAAGGAAGGGGAAGGTTGGAATTGAACGGAGGGAGTAATTTATAATTCTGTATTCTTACTGACAACATTATACACTTTAATTTTAAGTTAAATATCTGTTTTTTAAGTCGGTTTTATGCTTATTAAAATCTGTTTGACAAAATAAGCTGAAAAGTTAGAAGAAACGTGAAAAATTAGTTGAAAGCTAGTAATAAACTAGCTGATAATTAGGAGCTGATAAACCAGCTGAAAATCACTATAATAAGCGTTTGAAAAATTACTTGAAAATCTAACTAATATTTGATAAAATGATATAAACATACGTTATTGTAAATTGTAATATTGTTGTGATTATGGAAGATATTAAAAAAAAAACGAAAAACTTATAAGCTAGATTTTTTTTTTTATATTTAATCTAACTTATTTAAAATTAAATGTCGCGTCAAATAGAGCCTTATTAAACCGTCTAATTAATTAATACATTAATTATCCACTAATCCATTTGTTAATTAATTACCTCTCCAACGTGTAATTCAGGTTGTCTAATTATTAAGGGAGTTGGCCCCATTTGGTCAAACTAATTTGGACACAATCATATAAGCAATTAATTATTTAATTAATTAATTAATTAATTAATATATTTTTAATTAAAATAACTTGTCTCCTTTGTTTCACTAATGATGATGATTTTTTAATTAATTAATTAATTAACAATAATAATTAGGTATAAGATGAGATTATTAATTTAATTGTTTGACTTAAAAGTTGAAAAAAAAAAGTTGGACTATAGTTGATGGGCTCGAAAAGATCCGTTGCTTGGTAGATTGACTTTTTTTACTATGTTGTTATTAAAGTTGTTAGCTAGTATCCAGAAAAGACGGTTTTACGATAAATAATGCAAAATTAATTTTATCATAAGAGCTGGTCTCACAATATTTTATCGTAAAACTGTCTCGATCACTGGATAATTTGTGTTATTAAAGTATATATGTGCATATTTGATGATCATTAGTTTTATTTACACTTGATGATGATAATTAATTAACTAATTAATTAATTAATTAATTACTAGTGTATCATTATCATCTACACAAGCTCCAAATTTAATTATAGATTGATTAAAAATCGATTATAATATAATCTTACGTGTAAAACTGGTTTATGTATCATAAGGACGATTATGATGATGTTGGCCTGGCCTGGCGATGAGACTTGAACCCTAGATCAGATCATAAATAAAATCACTCATAACTTTACCGATTAAGTTATTTACTGTATTTGACAGTTGCCATAAAATACAATGTGTAAAGCTAAGACGACTGAATTGAATTGAACTGAACTTAATTATATTATTGTACGTACCAATCGAACTATATACTGAATTATATACTGTTTAATGAGGTTAATTAATTAAACCTAACTGAAATGAGCTGAAAATAAATCGAAAATAACAACTTACAATAACTAATTAAGCCATGCATGCATGCATGCATGCATAATCATAGTATAGAGTAAACCTTTGAAAGTTCTAAATTAAAGTTATTGATTACACCACTAATAATAATCAAGTAAAATTAAAGAGTAAATATAATATTATTAAAAAAAACATAATATAACCTTAATACTCCACTATTCAAAGAGTAAATTAAACTACACAAATTATACTATACAACCGTTGTATCATACGATGGACTGAATTTATGATAAAAAGTTACCACTTCAGATTATTTAGTGACCACTTTAAGTTAAATAGTGACCATTTTTTTATACGAAAAAGTGGTTACTATCTATCTAAAAGTGATAACTAGCTAACCTAAAATGGTCACTTTTTATTACAGTATAAATTACAAATTTTATTATTGTCGCACGGTACAACGGTTGTACAGTATAATTACTGATTAAACTAAAACCCAAATTAAAAATTCCTCATATCATTTAATTACATTCATGGGAATGAAATTAATTAATTAAAATACTACAATTATTATTATTAATTATTAATTATTAATATTAATTAATACTATTATTAATATTAATATTATTATTATTATTATTTATTATTGCAACAAAAATAAATAAAGTAATTAATTAATTAATTTCTCATCATTCTAAAAGCAAGTTCTTCAAGTTCATCAACATGATCATGAGATCTTTTCTTTCCAATTATACCCTCAACCATATTCATATGATCATGAACATAATGTTGTTGTACTTGTACTTGTACACCATGTTGTTGTTGTTGTTGGTGTATGTCAATTGAGTCAAGTGAACTTTGAGGTGATGATATAGGGTTATTTACGTAATTTCCCGTTGTGGCGGCGGCCGTGGTGGCGGTGGTGGTCGTGGCGGCGGACGCGGTGGTTGGTGGTGGTGCTCCGGCAAAGGTGTTAGTATTCCATAGGTTTTGCATGGTACTAGGGTTATTATTGTTGAGGTAGTGTGACTTTGCTTGCATTAATTGTGCTTGTAGATATGCCACCTATAATAAGTACAAAAAATAAACAAGTAAATAAAAAGGTTAAAATATCGATTTTTACGAGATTTTTGATTTGAAAAAAAATAAAAATCGATGATTTTTAAATTATTGACAGAAGTTGTATAAACAGTCAAACGTTTAAACAGAATAAAATTTGATTAAATTAAATACTGGTCATATATTCAATTTATTTCTCCTTTTCACTCGATCAATTATTATACTGATAATTAAGGTGATAGTCTGATAGATAACTTAAAGAAAAAAAACTGTGTTAAAATATCAATCTTTACGAGATCTTTGATTTGAAACAAAAAATCGTCAATTTCTAAATTATTGACAGAAGTTGTATAACAGTCAAACGTTTAAACGGAATAAATTTGACTAAATACTGGTCATATATTCAATTCATTTTTCGTTTTCACTCAATTATTATACCGATAATTAAGGTGATAGATAATTGATAGATTCATTAGTGAAAATGATATAACTCTAAATACGTAAAAACTTTATATCTAGATATGTCATTTACCAAACATCTTTTAAATAGATAGAGTAGTAAGGAGTAGAAATAAATAAATAAATAAATAATAATAATTTCTTTAGAGTGAGATAATTATATTCTATAATTTCTATAAATCTCTAGTGTGATTTTAGTAATGAAATAGAGTAATTTTTACTAAAAAAAAATGAAAATTTTAACTACATTTTTATTATTTTATGAACGACATTCATACTAAAAAAAATTAAACCCTCTTTTAAAAAATCACGTTTACTCAACGTTTAATTAATTTACCTGTTGTTGCAAAGCAAAGATATGAGCAACACACCCATAAACCGGGTCACGGACCCGAGCCTGAGCCTCATAAGCAATAGTAACAACAGCTTCATACCGTTCTTGAACCGGGATCCTCATAAGTAGTTTAGACACATTACTGGCTCCAAACACCTTATGAATCGCCGCAAATTGAGCTGGACCTTGCTCTGAACTAAAATACGGGGCGAAAATGCAGTCTATGCCGCATTTTCGCCTCAGAAATTTGCATGCTCCACATGGAGATCCCGTTCCTCCAGCTGCCATATCTCGATCTTGATCTGATTTTATAATAATAATAATAATAATAATAATAATAATAATAATAATAATAATAATGCAATTTGTTTGTTTCGTTCCTCCAGTTGTTCCTCTAACTTCTTGTAATTTGTTTCGTTTTTAATGCAAGATCCGGTATTTATAAAAAAAAAAATATATAATAATAATAATAATAATAATAATAATAATATCTTTTTGTAATTTGTTCTAGTGTTAATGAAAGTTCTGATGATAATAACAATAATAATAATAATAACTTGTAATTTCACTTCAATTGAAATGAAATGATAATATTTCTGCAAAATAATAATAATAATAATAATAATAATAATAATAATAATAATAATAATAATAATAATAACACTTCAATTGAAATGAAATGATAATATTTTTGCAAAATAATAATAATAATAATAATAATAATAATAATAATAATGTTAATTTTTTTGTTATTATTTTTAAGAGGTTACAAATTGGAAGAATTTGTAGGTATAAAATCTAAGGGGGTGCACACGAGTGGAATAGGTAATAGTGATATAAAATCTAGGGGTGGGGGTCTTAATTCTTAAGCACTTTAATTTTTAAAGGAGAGGGTCTTAAAAATTTGGGTGAGGTGGGTCATGATATATATATATATAAAGGGCAGTGTCGATCTCCCGTCCCATTTTGTGTCCCATTCTGTGTGTCACACCATACACTAGATGACACATCAACATGTTATGATATTTGTTGCATATTTTATTGATTCAATAGACGATGTGTCATCCTGTGTATGGTGTGGCACATAGAGTGAGACACAAAAATGGGACAGGAGATCCGCTATGTGGATGTGGTCAATTTATATGTGAGAAATTGAGATAATGATGTAGGGCAACTAATTAGTGCATGGTTTCAAGGGGACATTTAGGAATTGTTTAATTATTAGTCGGTTTTTTCGATCAGATATCGTCTCTTAATTAATTATATCATTAATGAAAAAATTGTCAAAAAAAGGGTTAAAGAACTACGTATATCGTGTAAAAAGTTGTCTCTGATTAACGGTATTGAGAGATGTATATAGACCGTCTTTATAAGTTTTGAAGTTTTTATTTTTTTTATATGCGTAATGTTTTTCCTAAGACGATGACAGATATCGTCTCTTAATTAATTATATCATTAATGAAAAAAGGTAAAAAAAGGGGGGTTAAAAATTATGTATATAGTGTAAAAAGTCATCTATGATTAACAGTATTGAGAAACTGTATGTCTGTATAAGTTTTTATTTTTTTGATATGCGTAATGTTTTTCCTGGGACAGATAACGTCTCTTAATAAGTTTTCTCAAATATCGTCTCTTAATTACATCATTAGTGAAAAAATATAAAATAAAATAAAAATGTTAAAAATTACGTATATTGTGTGAGAGATTTCTGATAATTAATGGTATTAAAAGACGATCTTTATAAGTTTTTATTTTTTTGATACGCATAATGTTTTTCCTAGGATAGACATATTTGTTAATTACGGAGTATATGATTAAAATAATAATTTAGATATTTTTTGTTAATTATTATTTTTAGTAATTTGATATTCGTATTTATTTATCTATTTGAAAATAATATAAAATGGATATCGCATCATGAAAGATCGAATTTAGGATGCAAATTTAGGGTTTTTATATATTTATTAGCGTGTTTCATTATAACTCTGCGTGAAAAAGTCTTACGAGATTTTTTTTTATAAGGTTAAATATATTACCATGAAACCGTTCCATGATACTTTATTTAGAAAAACACAAATTTTGTACGTAATTTGCTTACTCATTATAGACTCCCATATATATAATAATGCATGTACATTCAATTAGCATAATAATTAACCCTACGATTTTTCTGACGTGCATCCTTAGATCACACGTTAAGTCATCACATATTTCGAAAAAAAAAATCTCGTGAATTTTATTTCCTTTAATTTTAATAATAATATCAAAAATAATTTTGAGTATTATATCTATTATTACATAATTAATTAAATACCCATCTCGGTTTTTTTTTTAACGTGTACCTTTTAATTAATTACGTACCTCATCGTCCTAGGTAGGAAAAAAAATGTCGTGAATTTTAATACGCAAGTAATAATATAATATCGTAAGGAATTTTAAGTAATATAATAGTAATAATAATAATAATAATAATAATAATCTCGTGATTTTTTTTTATTAATAAAGTTTTATTTAATGTACTGATCTGATCTATGGACATACTTTAGAAAAATCGATAATTATATAATATATTGTATATAATATATAAATAATAAAGTTAGTACACTAAGTATGTAGTGTATGATGGTTTAGTCAATATTTGTTTTATTCTCAATAATATAATAAAGTTATTATTTTATTTTATTTTATTTTATTTTATTATTGTGACTTTGATTTTTTGTCACCAATTTTTTTTCCGCCGAACGCCGCGTTAAAGAGAAAGAATTTTGTTCGTTTCTTGGCTTACTATATCTACTTACACTTTTTTGCATTGTATTTTTTTTTAGTGAAAGACGGTTTAACGATAAATATTATGAGATAAATATATATTATCCGTTAAATTAATAAATAATGGGATTACTAATAACCTTAAAAAAAGATATATAATTGTAAGACTGTCACGTAAAAAAATCGACAATACTCTGTATGTATAATATATTTTGTACTCCGTATTTTCCATAGTATTTTCAGCTGAATTTCATAAAAGATGGTTTTAGAATAAATATTACTGCGAATGAGATAAAGATATATTGTCATTTAAATTAATACGAATAAATAATTACATTACTAACCTTAAAACACGATATTTTAATTAACTTTTTATATAATTACTTGTATGTATCCAAAAATCTAAATATTTTTTTTGTTTTATAAACTTAATAATCTTTCGTGTTTTAGTATTTATTTACGGTCAAAGTTTACAGATTTTCACTTTCGAAAATTACCTTTTTGAAAGTCTTCAAGATCATCTACATTTAGGTTGTTCTTTGGATCTTTCTAACCTAAAAACAAAGGCTATAAACTAAAGTAAACTTCTCATCAATCTTTTGACTTCAAAAGTTCCAAAGTGAATATTATATTATTTTAAAAAAAATAGTTTTCAAAAAATAAAAAGTTTTCAAAAAAATAAATAAACAAATTGTCAATGTAAATTAAATTAAACTATGAATATTAATTAATTACACCATTTATTCATCGATTATCCATATTTATTTCAATCATTAAAATAAACAATAACCTTATATATACTCGGTACAAAAACGTCTCATTTAACCTTGATCTATAACAAAAAAAAGTCTAATCCTCGTTTGGTCCTCGATTGTTTATTTGACGAAATTTCAACATATATATTCAGGGTTTTTAGTTAGTATGTTTGACTAATAATAAATATGTTATATAAACAATTTATTTCTTCTAAAAGAAATAATAAATACAGCCCTAGTGACGGTATATAAGAAATTAAAAAAATACTATATTTAATACATTACATGTATTAATTGCATCAATTTATTTGTAATTCAATTATTAATTAATTCAGAAAACTATTTTTGACGTAACCCTTATTCTAATATACTCATTTAAATAATTACGAGTATTTTTTTTTTCTTCAAATAAGTGTATTATATCGCAGATAAGAATCAAAACACCGAATTTTACGATTTCGAAGAGCATAATAAATGAGAATAGTGTGAAAGTACAAAAAAAAAAAGTAAGTTGTTTTGAGAAGTGCCTTAAATTCATAAGCACATTGTCTAGGCTTGTCCCAATGTGTGGGAGTCAGGTGCCCTTATTTATTGCTCTTGTACTCTTACAAAATCTACTTCACCCGATTTCGTTTTATAAATCGTTTTTAGAAAAAAAAAATTACAAAAAATTTAAAATAATTCTTTGAAAATGTCGGTGTAAATATGAATTAAATGCATTTTTTAAAAAGAAATTACTTGTAATAATGTAAGAATTTATGATAATTTTATGTGTATATACTGATGCCATCAATGTTCGATTTAATCTTTTATTTTCTATTTTATTTGAAATATTAAATACAAATCTTAGGGCACCTATTTATTGCTCTTGTACTCTTACAAAATCTACTTCACTCGATTTCGTTTTATAAATCGTTTTTAGAAAAAGAAATTACAAAAAATTTAAAATAATTCTTTGAAAATGTCGGTGTAAATATGAATTAAATGCATTTTTTTAAAAAGAAATTACTTGTAATAATGTAAGAATTTATGATAATTTTATGTGTATATACTGATGCCATCAATGTTCGATTTAATCTTTTATTTTCTATTTTATTTGAAATATTAAATACAAATCTTAGGGCACCTATTTATTGCTCTTGTACTCTTACAAAATCTACTTCACTCGATTTCGTTTTATAAATCGTTTTTAGAAAAAGAAATTACAAAAAATTTAAAATAATTCTTTGAAAATGTCGGTGTAAATATGAATTAAATGCATTTTTTTAAAAAGAAATTACTTGTAATAATGTAAGAATTTATGATAATTTTATGTGTGTATATATATATTGATGTCATCAATGTTCGATTTAATCTTTTATTTTCTATTTTATTTGAAATATTAAATACAAATCTTAGGGCACCTATTTATTGCTCTTGTACTCTTACAAAATCTACTTCACTCGATTTCGTTTTATAAATCGTTTTTAGAAAAAAAAATTACAAAAAATTTAAAATAATTCTTTGAAAATGTCGGTGTAAATATGAATTAAATGCATTTTTTAAAAAGAAATTACTTGTAATAATGTAAGAATTTATGATAATTTTATGTGTATATATATATTGATGTCATCAATGTTCGATTTAATCTTTTATTGCTCTTGTACTCTTACAAAATCTACTTCAATTTCGTTCTATAAATCGTTTTTAGAAAAAGAAATTGCAAAAGTTTAAGAAAATTCTTTGAAAATGTCGATGTAAATATGAATTTAATGTATTTCTAAAATGAAATTACTCGTAATAATGTAAGAATTTATGATAATTTTTTGTGTATGATACGAGTAATTTTTTGTGTGTATAATATATATATGTATATGTATATATATTGATGTCATCAATGTTCGATTTAATCTTTTATTTTCTATTTTGAAATATTAAATACAAATCTTAAGGATGTATGGTAAACTAAAATTTTTACTTATTCATGATTGAGTTATTAAATATAATCTCAAATAATACCAAAGTAGAAATATTAATTTGAAATAAAATAAATAAAATAAAATACTCGTATTACTTTATATTCCCGTACTTTGTTTTACAAAATTATCAGGATAAAAACGGGTTTATACAATACTCCGTATAAATGTAAATATTTAACTATCTTGTTATACTTTGGATTTTTTTTTAACACTTGTTCATGGTCAAAATAACAAAATTATTAAAAATTTAATCACAAATACCAAACTAAAAATATTATTTTGAAATTAAAATAAAAAAACTAAAATACACGTATTATTTACTTTATACTCCGTACTTTAATTTACAAAATTGTTAGGATAAAGACGATTTTATACAATAATTTACAAAATCGAGTAGTTGCATTATTAATGATAAAAATAATAAGTAATGAAGAATGTCATCATTCATGAATTTGCATTGACACAGAATTATGGCAGGATGTCATTTATATAAAATGACAAAGACACAAAGTTGTTGTAACAATCGTCATCTAGTTCATTAATATTTTTATCAAACATTTCTTCAAATTTTACGTTACATAAATATTCCGTATATAATCACAAATTCTCGTATCAGACGGTTTCACTACATTAGAATTTTCAAAATATATATTTAATAATACAGACGATTTTACGCGTAAAACCGTTGTTTAATTAATTTAATTCTGCCTAGGGCTAAAAAATTAATCGTAATAATATTAATAATAATCATAATTTTTTTTTTAAGAAAAAAAATGTTGTGTATATTTTTTATTTTATTTTATTTTTCGAAAAATTGTCTGAATATGAATGACATGGTTGGCATATGCGTAGCTTCGTCCATGGTATGCTCGAATATTTGATTTAATTGAAGAAGTCAATGTAACGTCACGTATGAACATGGCAAACAAGAGGAACGGAAACCTAGAGAAGATTACGTAACTGTAAATCGTATCAGATCCGACAATACAGATGTCAAGTAACTTAGTTGGTAAAGTTAGTTACCAGATACGGTATTATCCATGATCTTAGTTCAAATTCGTCAATATTTTGACTCATTTTACATCGAAAAAATTGCACTTGTGTACGACAATTTGAACAATACGAGTTTACGATTTCCTCTATTTTCTTATACGATTTATTCTCAATTTCTCGTATTTTAGGACACTCGATTCTCTCTTCGACATCTTAAAAAAAAACTAATTATTAATTTGTGGGGAGTATTTTTTTTTTTCTCTTTTTTCTACAAATTTTGAATTAGTGTATTTTCGTAAAATAAATAAAATAAAACACTCGAGTCAAAAAACATATATTTTGTACAAGTAAATTATTAGGACACTCAATTCTCTCTTCCACATCTTAAAAAAAAAAAAAAAAATTAATTATTGGAGTAATTTGTATGGATTTTTTTTATTTTTTATTTTTTTTTACAAATTTTGGATTAGTATATTTTCGTAAAATAAAATAAAATAAAACGCTCGAGTCAAAAAACATTAAACACATAATCAAATACTCCATTTTATACAATGAGTGTATGATGTTAACGGGTTTGAACCCAGATCAAACGGGCTCAACCGGATCATTATAATCAAACATGCAAATAATTGGTCCAATTACAATTAAAAGGACCGAAGATGTCTTAGCCTAGTGTTAGGACTAGGTGCTCTGGGACAGTAGGTCTCACGTTCGAATCCCCTCCCCCTATATTGTAATGCGACTAAGTGCGCTCTTCGTTGAACCAAAAAAAATTACAATTGAAAGGGCTTAAGATTTAAAACCCATGAATCTTCATAGTAGTACAAATTTTACAGAATTAGAGTTAATAAATGACATTTTTCATGTGAAATTAGTACTAATAAAATTCAAATTTATAATCGCACGAAAAAAACATAAAATTAACTCGAAACACACGAAAAATGTGAGATAGATTGAACGATTCCTGCTCGAAAGACGATGAAAAATTGTTCCCTTCGACATTTGATCATGTTGATTAAGCAGTTTCCACGGCCGGAGTTTGCATGAAAAAGTACTGCGAATAATATCGAGAATTTGATTAAATCGAACTTATTATTTGAATTGAACTGAATTTAAACTTGGTGTAAATAAATCGGAAATAAGATGGTTTCAAAATTACCTCGAAAGATTTGCCTGATTTCTCAAATTCGAGCATGCTGAGCGCAACTTCACAGCTCTGTGAGACAATAGGCTCCGAGTCCTTCACGAACTGCTCCAGAAGTGCTATACTTCCTTCATCTACAAAACCCGGAAACAAATTAACATGACAAACGGGTCAACTGGGTCGGCATCAACTTGGGTTGACCCATTTTTGGGTCTCAAGGAATCGGGTCTAGTTCCGAGTTAGGCCAAGTTATTTCGAGTTTGGGTTGAGTCATTTTCGGGTATGAAAGAATTGGTCGGGTTCAAGTTGGGCGTTCGGGTCAATTTGTACCGGGTAAACCTGACAAACGGGTCAACTGGGTCGGGTCAATTTGGGTTGACCCATTTTTGGGTCTCAAGGAATCGGGTCTAGTTCCGAGTTAGGCCAAGTTATTTCGAGTTTTGGTTGAGACCCAAAAGAATCGGGTCGAGTTTGAGTCGGGCGGGCTAATATTGGGTTCGGGTCATTTTCCGCAACTTTTTTAAGGATATTCTGCCGGGTTGGGTTGGGTTGGGTTGATTCAGGTAACGGGTCAAACTCGGGTCTTAGCTCAATTGGGTCAGGTTATTCGGGTCGGATCAGTTTACCTGCAATGGAGCCAAGAGCTTCAGCAGCTTCGTGTCTAACCATTGGATGCTCGGAAACATCCTTTAGGACTCCAACGAGGGCAGTCGACGCCGTTTTATTTTGCATTTGCCCAAGCACATACGCAACCTGTCAATCGGGTCATTTTCGATTTGTAAGAAACGGGTTAAGTTTGGTTCGGGTTGGGACGGGTCATTTTGGGTTTAGGTTAGGTAACGAACCTCGTGGCGTAATAAAGCACTATTAGAGCTCAAAGAATCAACGATGGCCGAGATGGCTTCGTCTCCTCCTTGGTTTCGGAGAGCAAACAAGGCGGCATAACGCTCGTACATCGGCTTGTGTTCATCCAATAGCATGTCCCTAACATAAAAAAACGTAAAATTTTCAAGCTCGAAAAAAAAATAATATATTTTTTTTTTTACCTACTTGGGTTCTCAAAACTCGTGAAATTTGACGTATAAAGTGATATAAACGAGAAGTCGAGAACCTTAGATCGGAGACGGAAGTAGAGGAAGCGGGAGCGGCCGGATCAACGGACAAATAGGGTGATGAAATTTTATCGTTAGAATCGATGGTATTTTTCATTTCCTCGATTCTATGCAAAGCCAACTCGCAAGTTTCTCTAACCTCGGGAGCCGGATCGGAAGAAAGGCTTTTTTTCAAGAGAGGAACATTCGACTCAAGGCCTATTGCTCCTAGAGCCTCGGCCGCCTGAAAAGATTTGGAGTCGACTAACATGAATCAGTATCTGAAGTCGTCATCCAAAAATACAGTATCAAACGCAAAATTTCCACATTATTTTCAAGACAATGAAACGAGAGTCGGAGAGTGGTATGAATGTGATGGAGGGATTATGTGTTGATTGTTTTTTTTACCTCGTGTCGAACTATTGGATGTAAAGAGAGATCGTTGAGGACGGATTCTAAGGCGGGGATTGCTTCTGCGTCTTGCATTTGACCTAATGCGAACGCTGCTTCATGAGCCAACAAATTCGAACTATCTCTCGTCGCTGCAATAGAAGCCGAGTTTAAACATCATTAACCAACAAAAAACTATGAACATGTTTTCCATGATTTTATTTCCATTTCCGAGATTAAAAGTCAGTCGTAAACCACCAACTGAATGTCTGAATGTATGCACATTTCTTCGTGATGAGACCAACGCAAGCTAAATCAATGGCAACCTAATTCTATCATCACAAACACGATCGCTTGGGCGAAAATTTCAAACTCTTCAAACTCTTCCACGAGGTATCGTGTCCGATACTGTAACGACTATTTTGGGCGAAATTTTCACTTTTTAGTCTAATGAAGCGTGCACTTAATCGCATTAAGTGAGCATACTTGGGATCGAACTTGAACCAATTGTCATGGCTACCTCCGTCTTAACAACTCAACTAAGACATCTACGATATAATCAAACACAATTTACGATCAAAAGAACACGCACTTAGTCGCATTACATCAGCAGAGATTCAGGGAAGAGGATCGAACTTGAGACCAATTGTCCACACTACCTCCATCTTAACAACTCAACTAAGACATCTACGATATAATCAAACACAATTTACGATCAAAAGAACACGCACTTAGTCGCATTACATCAGCAGAGATTCAGGGAAGAGGATCGAACTTGAGACCAATTGTCCACACTACCTCCATCTTAACTACTCAACTAAGACATCTACGATATAATCAAACACAATTTACGATCAAAAGAACACGCACTTAGTCGCATTACATCAGCAGAGATTCAGGGAAGAGGATCGAACTTGAGACCAATTGTCCACACTACCTCCATCTTAACTACTCAACTAAGACATCTACGATATAATCAAACACAATTTACGATCAAAAGAACACGCACTTAGTCGCATTACATCAGCAGAGATTCAGGGAAGAGGATCGAACTTGAGACCAATTGTCCACACTACCTCCATCTTAACTACTCAACTAAGACATCTACGATACAATCAAACACAATTTACGATCAAAAGAACACGCACTTAGTCGCATTACATCAGCAGAGATTCAGGGAAGAGGATCGAACTTGAGACCAATTGTCCACACTACCTCCATCTTAACTACTCAACTAAGACATCTACGATACAATCAAACACAATTTACGATCAAAAGAACACGCACTTAGTCGCATTACATCAGCAGAGATTCAGGGAAGAGGATCGAACTTGAGACCAATTGTCCACACTACCTCCATCTTAACTACTCAACTAAGACATCTACGATACAATCAAACACAATTTACGATCAAAAGAACACGCACTTAGTCGCATTACATCAGCAGAGATTCAGGGAAGAGGATCGAACTTGAGACCAATTGTCCACACTACCTCCATCTTAACTACTCAACTAAGACATCTACGATACAATCAAACACAATTTACGATCAAAAGAACACGCACTTAGTCGCATTACATCAGCAGAGATTCAGGGAAGGGGATCGAACTTGAGACCAATTGTCCACACTACCTCCATCTTAACTACTCGACTAAGACATCTCCGACGATACAATCAAACAATTTCAATTAAAACCAACCATAAAAAATCACAAAAAAATTCAAAAAAATCACAAAAAAAAAGTGTAAGAACCTTGAATGAGGGCAAGGCGAGGGAGGGGACCCTTAAGATTACGAAGAGAGAAAAGAGCTCTAAACCGTTCAGAAATGGGTCGATTTGAATCCAAAAGACTGTCACAAAGGAACTTCACTGTTTCATCTGCTGCTCCAAATGATCCCATCACACCTCAATTCACCACCTAAATCAAAAAAAAAGATGCAAACTTTGTAAACTTTGTCAATTGAAAGTTGAAAAACAATTGTGCAGAAATTAATTTCTAGGGTTCTTATGATAATTGGGGAATCAGATACCCAGTTTGATTTGATTATGTTCAGGGTTTTGGGGATTAGTTCTCAGCTATTCGGTTTAAGAAAATAAAACGAGAATCGGTTCGGTTCGGTTTGGTGAAATGGACCGTTTTGGTTAGTGAAGTGGGTATGTGGGTCGGTGGATTGACACGGTTCAATAGTGTGTTCTCGAGACCATGACTCGAGTTAGACCTGGCACATGGGTCACCCGGGTCGGGTTTGAGTCGGGTCACTTTCGAGTTATTATATTCGGGTTGACTTCGAGTCGGGCCGGATCATTTTCGGGTTTGCTATTTTCGTACATTGTTTAGGGGATATCAAACTCGTTTTCAATGATAACATCCGGGTCAATCAAACTCGGGTCTTCAGTTCGAATGTCGGGTTGGGTTCAGATTGACTTATTCGGGTCGGACCAGTTTTGTTAGGTCTACTCAAGTATAGATCTGATACTTAAATGAGTCGTGTTGGCACGAACTGGGGGTCGTCCTGCCTCCCGACCCCACGTCGAGGCACGACTCGTGGCACGGGGAGGTCGGGGCCCATCGTGCAGTGTCGGTCGGGTCGGACCACGTGCGTTATTTTTGTCGTGCCTGGCCCAACGTGTCTCGGATTAGTCGTACCCGAGGCACTTTTTTCTCCCCAAAAAACTTTGGGCTCGTGTCGAACCGACCCAACACATCACGTAACGAATTTACGATCACGTGCACGTGCACGACCCGGTCCGACACGAGTCGAGTCGACCCGACCCGAACCCGGCCACTCTATTCATATTATCTGATATCATCAGTTCATCGCACTTCCTGATCTTCAGCTACCTGACTTCCTCTCCAAGGTAACTTACCTAATTAATTACTGTACCTTACGATTAATCTCAATTTCCTCTTTTATTTCCGTAATTAATCAATTAAATTAATTAATTAATTGCTCTATCACTTGATCTTTGATTTGTTGTTGTTGTTGTTGTTGTTGTTGATTCAGGTGAAGTTCCAGTAATTGATCCAAATCGTGTGATTTTTGGGGCTGATTTTTGGATCTCCTGATTAAATCATGAATACGAGAAGGTACGATTCGTTTCTTCTTTTGATTTCTGTTTCTTTGATTGAAATTTGTGATTTATGATTTACGTTGATTAGTTAGGGTTTTGTGCGATAATTTGATGATCGATTGAGGTCCGTGGATGAGAATTCAGTGGAATCAGTGGCGGAATAAAGGATTTTTGTACGAATTCTAATTGAAATTTGTGATTTGTGAGTTATGATATACGTTGATTAGTTAGGGTTCTTTTGATAATTTGATGATTGATTGAGGTCCGTGGATGAGAATCGAGTGTAATCGGTGGCGGAATCAGGATTTGTGTACGAATTCTAATTGAAATTTGTGATTTATGATGTACGTTGATTAATTAGGGTTTTCTTGACATTTTGATTATCGATTGAGGTCTGTGGATGTGGTTTGAGAGTGTAATCAATGGCGGAATCAGGATTTTTGTACGAATTCTAATTGAAATCTGTGATTTGTGAGTTATGATATACGTTGATTAGTTAGGTTTTTTTTTGATAGTTTGATGATCGATTGAGGTCCGTGGATGAGAATTGAGTGTAATCGGTGGCGGAATAAAGGATTTTCGTACAAATTCTAATTGAAATTTGTGATTTGTGATTTACGTTGGTTAATTAGGGTTTTCCTGACATTTTGATTATCGATTGAGGTCTGTGGATGTGGTTTGAGAGTTTAATCAATGGCGGAATCAGGATTTTTGTACGAATTCTAATTGAAATCTGTGATTTGTGAGTTATGATATACGTTGATTAGTTAGGTTTTTTTTTGATAGTTTGATGATCGATTGAGGTCCGTGGATGAGAATTGAGTGTAATCGGTGGCGGAATAAAGGATTTTCGTACAAATTCTAATTGAAATTTGTGATTTACGTTGGTTAATTAGGGTTTTCCTGACATTTTGATTATCGATTGAGGTCTGTGGATGTGGTTTGAGAGTTTAATCAATGGCGGAATCAGGATTTTTGTACGAATTCTAATTGAAATCTGTGATTTGTGAGTTATGATATACGTTGATTAGTTAGGTTTTTTTTTGATAGTTTGATGATCGATTGAGGTCCGTGGATGAGAATTGAGTGTAATCGGTGGCGGAATAAAGGATTTTCGTACAAATTCTAATTGAAATTTGTGATTTACGTTGGTTAATTAGGGTTTTCCTGACATTTTGATTATCGATTGAGGTCTGTGGATGTGGTTTGAGAGTTTAATCAATGGCGGAATCAGGATTTTTGTACGAATTCTAATTGAAATCTGTGATTTGTGAGTTATGATATACGTTGATTAGTTAGGTTTTTTTTTGATAGTTTGATGATCAATTGAGGTCAGTGGATGAGAATTGAGTGGAATCAGTGGCGGAATAAAGGATTTTCGTACAAATTCTAATTGAAATTTGTGATTTATGATGTACGTTGATTAATCAGGGTTTTTTTTTGACATTTTGATTATTGATTGAGGTCTGTGGATGTGATTTGAGAGTTTAATCAATGGCGGAATCAGGATTTTTGTACAAATTCTAATTGAAATCTGTGATTTGTGAGTTATGATATACATTGATTAGTTAGGTTTTTTTTTGATAGTTTGATGATCGATTGAGGTCCGTGGATGAGAATTGAGTGTAATCGGTGGCGGAATCAGGATTTTTGTACGAATTCTAATTGAAATTTGTGATTTATGATTTACGTTGATTAGTTAGGGTTCTTTTGATATTTTGATTATCCATTGAGGTCAGTGGATGTGACTTGAGGGTGTAATCAATGGCGGAGCTAGGAGTTCTATACGAAATTCTAATTGAAATCTGTGATTTGTGAGTTATGATGTACATTGATTAGTTAGTTTTTTTTTTTTTTTTTTTATATATTTTGATGATCGATTGAGGTCTGTGGATGAGAATTGAGTGTAATCTGTGGTGGAATCAGGATTTCCGTACGAATTCTAATTGAAATTTGGGATTTATGATATGAGTTTCTTAGTTAGTTTTTTTTTTTTTTGATAATTTGAGGATCGATTGAGGTCTGTTGATGTGACTTGAGCGTGTAATCGATGGCGGAACCATGATTTCTGATTACGGAAATCAGTTTCTATGTTGATGACGGAATTCTAATTGAAATCTGTGATTTAGGTAGGGATTTCTGATAGTTTGATGATCGATTGAGGTCTGTGGATGAGACTTGAGTGTGTAATCAATGGCGGGACAAGGATTTCTAATTACGGAAATCAGTTTCTATGTTGATGACGGGATTCTAGTTGAAATCTGTGAATTAGGTAGGGATTTTCGTTATTTTGATGATCGATTGGGGGTCTGTGGATGAGACTTGAGCGTGTAATCAATGGCGTAACCATGATTTCTAATCACGGAAAACAGTTTCTATGTTGATGACGGGATTCTAGTTGAAATCTGTGAATTAGGTAGGGATTTTTGTTATTTTGATGATCGATTGGGGGTCTGTGGACGAGGCTTGAGAGTGTAATCAATGGCGTAACCATGATTTCTAATCACGGAAAACAGTTTCTATGTTGATGACGGAATTCTAATTGAAATCTGTGAATTAGGTAGGGATTTCTGATAGTTTGATGATCGATTGTGGTCTGTTGATGTGACTTAAGGTTGTAATCAATGGCAGAACCAGGATTTCTATGTTGAATGACGAAATTCTGATTGAAATCTGTGAATTAGGTAGGGATTTTCGTTATTTTGATGATCGATTGGGGGTCTGTGGACGAGGCTTGAGAGTGTAATCAATGGCGGAACCATGATTTCTGATTACGGAAATTAGTTTCTATGTTGATGACGGAATTCTAATTGAAATCTGTGAATTAGGTAGGGATTTCTGATAGTTTGATGATCGATTGAGGTCTGTTGATGTGACTTAAGGTTATAATCAATGGCAGAACCAGGATTTCTATGTTGAATGACGAAATTCTAATTGAAATCTGTGAATTAGGTTGGGATTTTCGTTATTTTGATGATCGATTTAGGTCCGTGGATGAGACTTGAGCGTGTAATCAATGGCGGAACCATGATTTCTGATTACGGAAATGACTTAAATCGTTCAAAAATGCTTCTGTTTTTGTCTACATGCACAGGGAATACAGAAGCAATAGAGCTTCTCTTTTTGATGGCATCGAGGAAGGCGGAATTAGGGCATCATCCTCGTACGCATCTCATGAAATTAACGAACACGACAATGACACGGCACTTGAAGGATTGCAAGATCGAGTCAACCTCCTCAAAAGAGTAAGTCGTCCCCTTTCTTATCGACTGTTTCAAATAGTTTTGGAACTCGAGTTTCAAATAGCCTGATCTATTAGCATTACTCCTTGTGCAGATAAGCGGTGACATACATGAAGAAGTCGACTCTCATAATCGGATGTTGGATCAAATGGTTCGTGTGTCTTTGTTTTTTGAAGACGTCTTGAATATTTCAGATAATAATTCATGTTACCCGATCCCAAATCTTTCTGAGACTTCGGACTAAGTCGACTAAGTCTCTGACGTTGTGTTGTTGTTGTTGTTGTTGTTGTTGTTGTTGTTGAATTATTATCGTTTAGGGAGATGGAATGGACTCGTCACGTGGATTCTTGTCAGGAACAATGGATCGATTCAAACAGGTAATTAGATGCTCCGAGCATTACTTTCTCGACTCTCGACTCGTGTAATTAGTCTATACTAGACCTGTCAAAAACTGACCCGACCTGAAACCGCCCGAAAAAAAAAACCCGAAAAAACCCGCTCGAAAATGACCAAAACCCGAAAGTGACCCGACCCGATAATAACCCGAATATATTGGGTCAAAACCTGCCCGAATCCGTTACCCGCCCGAAAATAGATAAATTAAAAAATATTGCTTTTATAAACTAAAGTTTCTCAAAAACAGTAAGAAATAGTAATAGTCCTTCAAAATAAAAGAAGGAAGAGAGAGAAATGTAAGAGTGATTCTGGACCATAGATAAAAATCGGAGGGAGTAGTATTTTTTTATTTTCAAAATTTTAAGAAATAATATTTATATATCTTTAAAATCATTATTTTTATCACATGATTATTATAATGAGAAAAAAAAAATCAATAAATCGAGTCAAAGTTCATCGTATATATTCGTACCTCCTATATAAGTAAAATATCAACGTATATTAAAAAATATATTAAATAAAACATACCAATATCTTATATTAAATGAGATGATTAAGAAAATTAAGAATAAAAGTGTATTTATGATAAAAAAAAAAAAGTGAAGAAAATTAATGTTTTTAAAGTGCGTTAATAACCCGTATTTGACCCGAAACCCGTATTTTTAATTTCAAACCCGAAATACACCCGACCCGTGTTTTACCCGAACCCGTATTGACCGAACCCGAAACCCGACTGCCCGACCCGTTTGACAGGTCTAGTCTATACGTAATGACTATTTTCTTCTTCGTCTTGTTCGTTTTTCAGACATTCGAAACCAAATCAAGCCGGAGAATGTTCACTCTCGTCGCCTCATTTGTGGTTCTTTTCCTTATCGTCTACTATCTTACGCGGTAAATGTACAGGCCAGTCCCGTCTACCCGCTACGCGCGATATGATATGATCACTCAATCTGGGCCTCCGAAAATTTCGGGCCTAAATTAGTACTCGGTTTTACGCACTGTAATCAATGTCTTCTTTCATTGGACTACTCGCTCGTTGTATATAGTTCTCGACTTCTCGTTGTTTCTTGTATTCCGGTAAGAAATAATACTTCGTACATCGTACATCGTCTTGTATTCTGAAGGTCGACTTTATCTAATTAGTTTGTCTTTATAATGAAGTCGTCGGACCTTAAAATTCGTTTCATTGTTTCGCTTCCTATTAGACTTTGCAAATGTAAAATTATCGTGAGGCCGTGTTGTTACATAAGTTTTTGCGATCAACGAAGGGGAAAATCTTGCAGCAGCCGGGAATCGGACCCGGGTCTATACCGTTTCAGGGTACTATTTTCGTATGAGACCGTCTCACAGTAATATTATCGTAAAATCGTATCAAAGTTTTTGTGATAAATGAAAAACTTGCACCAATCGGGAATCGAACCTGGGTCTATACCGTTTTCAGGGTACTACTTTCATATATGAGACCGTTTCACAGTAAAATTATCGTGAAACAGTGTTATATGATATTTTTTTTTGTGATAAATGAAAAAAAAACTTGCACCAGTCGGGAATCGAACCCGGGTCTATACCGTTTTAGGGTACTATTCTCGTATGAGACCGCCTCATAATAAAATTATCGTGAAACAATTTGGGTCTATATTGTTTTAGGGTAAAATTATCATATGAGACCGTTTCACAATAAATTTATCGTGAAACAATTCGGGTCTATACTGTTTTAGGGTAAAATTATCATATGAGACCGTCTCACAATAAAATTATCGTGAAACCGTGTAACAGAAGTTTTTGTGCAAAAAAAAAAATAAAAAACAATTGCACCAGCCGGGAATCGAACCCGGGTCTGTACCGTGGCAGGGTACTATTCTACCACTAGACCACTGGTGCTTTGATGTTTAATTGTCATAGTAAATATTTAATTAAACTATACAAATGGTAGTATTTAATAAATGAGTTATTCGTGTCGAGTTTGTGTTTTGAGACCTCAACCGGTCCAAACCCGACCCAATTATATATCGTGTTGGGCTCGTGTCAACCCACTTACATAAATGGGTCATCGTTAAACCTTAACCCAATCCCGTTAATTTCGTACCACGTTTTTGGACTGTGTCGTTACATCGAAATAATGTAATGTTGGATTTAATAGGCCATTCTTTGTAGTTTGTAATTACACAATGCATAAAACCAAAATTGATTACATATAATCATAAGTACTAATCAAACTCTATTATACAAATTCTTATATAAAACGACTAATTAATTAAAAAAAAAAATTACTTCGTAATATTTTATTATTATAATAACAACACAGGAATAATATAAAATAACACTTCTTGTTATGACTTTTGAACATCTTAAAAGACGAGTTTTTCTTTATTAATTTCATTATTTTAAGGGTATAAAAGGGAGCCACGAAGGGTAAATATGTTGTTGAAATGATGTATGATTATTAATTTTACGTGTTAATTATATAACGTAAAATTAATTACCATGGATAATGACCTAGACGAAGCTCAAGATCGACTTCTACTTCTTCATCATCTTCAACCCGTCTTCCATGAAATCTCCCATCGAATCTAGACGTAGCACCGTTGTTATTATTATTGCATTGATTCGATGAGTTAATATAACTCTTCGAAGACAAAAATAATCTCGTACTAATATCATTATTATTATCATTATCATTATTATCGTTATTATTATTGTAGTTATTATTATTGTAATTATTGTTATCGTTATTATAAATATTATTATTGTAATTTGGAATATCGACTGTAGTAAAGTTACTAGACTTGTTATGGACCGGTGTTGTGGATGCCCTATCTTTCCTATGAATATTCATATGCCCTCCTAGAGCTTGAGCCGTGGCGAACCCTCTTCGACAAAACACACAATCATACGATCTTATTAAACCGTGTTTTTCTCCATTATTATTAGGATTATTATTATCGACGATTCCTAGCACTTGATTATTGTAGCTCATATTTGTTTTAATTTGATGTTATTAATTAGAGAATAATTAATTTTGATAATAATTGATTAGGAGTGATAATTGAGATTATAAGTGTGTTAATTATGGATTAGAAGGGGGTGTTGATGTGTTATATAATGGGGGCATAGAAGTGTTTTATATTAGGAGTAGATGGACAAGAAAGGTAATGAAAATGACAAGAGAGGGTTAGGAAATTAAATAAATAAATAAAAAGAAGTGAATAATAGTGTAAATAAAGTAAACAATGAACAATTTGTCATGTAAAGGTTGATCCCTAATTGGCAAATTTGGGATTTGTATTATCTAATAATAATAGAATTAAGATCGAGAGACTGATTAGTTACTGGGATCCGACGAGATTTCGATCTATGAATTTCGATCAGGTTGTGAATACCAGCTCTTATGACTAAAGTATAAGTATATATAACAATCACTAGCAACATCATGCATTCATATCATCCCTAATAAATGTATATATGTTGTGTTAGGGATTTTGTTTATGTCTATCTGATCTATCGCGTTATAATGCCTCTTATCGTGGTTTCAGCAAGCAACATCATAGACTTAGAAAAATTGTCGAAAATTGTCTATGAATTTTGATCAGGTTGTGATGAATATCATCAACTCTTATACCTTAAGTATAAGTGTATAACAATCACTAGCAATATCATGCATGCATATCATCCTAATGAATCTTAGGGATTTTGTTTATGTGTTTCGCGTTATAATGACTCTTATCGTGCCAGCATGATGCATCAAAACAGTACAGTGTATTGTGCTCTTGTATAATCACATATACTAGATTTGATGTAAAAGGCTAGGAGTCACGAAGACAGCACGCCATGTCTGCCTCCTATCGTGCCAGCATGATGCATCAAAACAGTGTATTGCGCTCTTGTATCATCACATATACTAGATTTGATGCAAAGGGAGTCACGAAGACAGCACGCCATGTGTCCCTCCTATCGTGCCAGCAGCGCACGCATGATGTATCAAAATAGTGTATTGCGCTCTTGTATCATCACCTATATATTCGATGTAAAAGGAGTCACAAAGACAGCACGCGATGCGTGCCTCTTATCGTGCCATGATGCATCAAAACTGTGTATTTTGTTCTTGTTTCATCATATATAAATCTGATGTGTAAAAGGAGTCATAAAGACAACACACTCTGTCTCCTATGGTGCCATGATGCATTACCAAAACAGTGTATTATTACGCTCTTATATCATCACGTATAGATTTGATGTAAAAAGAGCCACGAATACATACAGCACGCGATGCGTGCCTCTTATTGTGCCACGCGATGCATCAAAACTGTGTATTTCGTTCTTGTATCATCACATATACATCTGATGTGTAAAAGGCCAGGAGTCACAAAGACAACACACTTTGCCTCCTATTATGTCATGATGCATCAAAACTATATATCATGCTCTTGTATCATCACGTATACGTACATTTAACGTAAAAGTAACCACGAATACATACAGTATGCGATGCGTGCCTCCTATCGTGCCATGATGCATCAAAACTGTGTATTTCATTCTTGTATCATCACATATACATCTGATGTGTAAAAGAAGTCACCAAGCAAGACACCACGTTCGATCCGCCTCCTATTGTGCCATGATGCATCAAAACTGTGTATCACGCTCTTGTATCATCATGTATACATTTGATGTAAAAGGAGTCACGAAGACAGCACGCAATGCGTATGCCTCCTATCGCGCCATGATGCATCAAAACTGTGTATTTTGTTCTTGTATCATCACATATACATATGATGTGTAAAAGAAGTCACCAAGCAAGACACCACGTTCGTTCTGCATTATCCTATCGTGCCATGATGCATCAAAACTGTGTATTATCACGTACGCTCTTGTATCATCACGTATATTTTTGATGTAAAAGGAGCCACGAATACAGCATGCGATGCGTGCATCTCTTATCGTGCCATGATGCATCAAAACTGTGTATTTCATTCTTGCTTGTATCATCACATATACATATGATGTGTAAAAGAAGTCACCAAGCAAGACACCACGTTCGATCTGCATTATCCTATTGCGCCATGATGCATCAAAACTGTGTATTATCATGTACGCTCCTGTATCATCACGTATATTTTCGATGCAAAAGCAATCACGTACAAAGACAGCACACACAAATCTAGAAGTATGTTGCTGACGAGATTCAAATCGAGTTCAATGCATGCTTCTAATAGCAACATTATTGCATGAAGTTACAAAGTGATTGGACTACATCAACATCATCAATGTAATAGAGTAGGTAATAATATACCTAAGTGTTAGAACTTGGATGCTAATGTCTTATGCATAACTTAACTCAAGCATGTTATGGCATTCCGCATGCTATGCGTAGGTATAATTAGCATGCTAGTTTCTTAATTACATGTCAAAAAATTAATTAATTAATTAAACGTTAATCATACTTTACGATCATTGTACCGTACAATAGAGGTAAATTAAAATTCAATAATTATAGTAAAAAAAATGACCATTATTTAAACAAATGTGATCACTTTTTTATGTTGTATTGTACAATAACAACCGTACACAATAATTATTGTTAATTATATTAATACAGAGAAATAAAATATTGATATATATACTCCATTTTGATTGTCTTTAATTTGGGTATATAGAAGCGTGTATTTAGGTGTATTATAATAAAGAGAAACGAAGGACTGCTGATTAAACTTATGACCTATCGTCACAATATCTATCTCTGTTTTAACTACTAAATTAAGACATCTTCAATAAAATTGATTTTCTTTATATTACATCCAAAAAAATGTGTTTATGTATAGATAAATAAATATTGGGGCACGAAGTAAAATATCTATGATCTGAGTTTCAAACCTTATCTGATCTAAGTAGTACCTAATATATACATTTATGTTATTTAATAAATTCTTATTAAAAAATAAAAGTCAAATAAATGTCTTTTGATAAAATAAACTACCTTATTACTAGTTTATTTAGGAACTAACAATTTTTTTTAATATATTTTGATCAGTTTAGTATCTAAAACGGATATATTTATCCTACGTAAGTAGATAGAATTATATATATACGTGACTGATACGGAATAAGAGTATTATTTATCGTACTACATTAGTCAATAAGTGAGAATATGACATAAGAAAAAAATTGAAAATGAAGCTATAAATATAATATGAAGGTGAATACAAAATAGTTAGTAAAGAGTGACTCATATGAAAATATGTTACACCATTGAAAATGGCAGCACTGCATGAATACAACATTTATAATTAATTAACTAATTATTATTATTTTAAGTTATTATCCGGAAATAAATAATAAATACAGTTCTCAGGGTTGTATTATTTAAAAAAAAAAATTATATCTATATTAATTTGGAAGACATTTTTGTTAAATATTACTTAATTAAACTTAATTATTTGTAGGAAATACTTGTATTATATTATTCCAAGAAAAAAAAGTAGAATATTACGGAGTTTAATCTTTAATTTATAAGTTTATATCAAATTTGGAAGATATTTTTAATAAATACTATTTAATTAAAAATAGTCATTTGTATAAATACTTGTATTAATACAACATTTATAATTAATTATCTAATTATTATATACGGTGATTGTTATTAAAAAATAAATGATAAATACAGTTTTAAAGGCTGTATTATTTAAGATATTTTTATATTAATATATGTGTAATTTAGTCTTAAATTTATAACTTATGTACGAAGTAACAAATTTGGAAGATATTTTAGTTAAATATTGATTAATTAAAATTAATTATTTGAAGGAAATAGTTGTATTAATCCAAGAAAAAAAACCAGAATAAGTTTAATTTATAAGTTTATATCAAATTTGAAATATATTTTTATTAAATACTCTGTACTAATTAATTAAAAATAGTCATTTGTATAAATACTTGTATTAATAATCCAAGATAGAAAAAAACAAAGAGTAATATTTTGGCATAATATGCATGTTTTTTTAATTAGCTAGATGGTGGACAACAAAAGGATGCAAGAGTAGTTCAATTAAGTAAAGCATGCTTAAGTTTTAATTAATTATTACTATTTGTTTTTGCCTTTTAATTTGTGTTTTATGGAGTATTTATTTTTTTTATTTTTTTTATAGCAAAAGTCATGTAAAATGCGAAACTAAAAAGCATAAAAAGGAATAGAACGAGACTCCTCGAACGTCTTGCTGCAAAAGATCGAATAATGTCGTTATAGTCTCTCATTCCTTCATCAAGCAAAGTTGTTCGCGTTGATTGACTCCTCGATTAGCCAATAACCAATCAGCACACGCGTTAGTTTCTCTATAAAGATGTCGAGTTATCTAATCAATAAGGGGATTAAGGATATAAGAGAAACTGAGAAAGTAGACTTGGTCACGGGCAAGTTCGAGTTGGCCTAAAGACTGGTTGGACCTGGTCCATCAACTTATATATGATCGAGGGTGTCTGAATTGAGTCGAACTGGACCCAGACCAGATACTGCTAATTTATTTTATTTTTTAGAATAGGGGCTTGGCCTTCTTGGACCCGGGTCCGGCCTAGGATAAGGCCAGAGCGGGCGGCGCGAGCAGTGTCTGGGTTGACTAGAACAGTCAAATCTGGACCGCGAGTCAGTGCAATTAGGGTCGGCCAGTTTTCTGAAGGGGTGTGGTACTTTCTTGGCCCGAGTTCGGCCTAATACAGGGGCGAGCGACGCAGGCTTGGCTTTCTTGGACCCAGTACCGGCCGAGGATAAGGGCGGGTGGCACGAGTTGTGTCTGGGTTGACTGGACCAGTCAAATCTGAACTGCGCGAGCCAGTTTCTCAAAGGGGTGCAGTGTGGCGGGGTGTGGTACTTTCTTGGACTACCCGAGTTCGGTCTAAGACATGGGCGTGCGACGCAGGCTACGACCAGGTTGACTAGATCAGTCATATCCGAACAGTGATCCAACGGATTCGGGTCAAGTCAAGTCAAATTAGCCCGAGCCATCTAAAGGAAGGTTCTTTATATATATAATTAAGTAAGTTAAGGACAATAGGGTAAAAGACATTGAGGACAACAACTCAAGTGATGCAACTAAGTGCCACTCCTCTACCAAATGTTGTCCTTTTCTCTTCATATTCATATTCATTATACACACTACTTTAGTCAAATCAATAAGATTTTACTTCATTTGTTTTATAACACCTTTCATTTTATATTTCTAATAATAATAATAATAATAATAATAACGGTTTTTCTAACGTGTGCCCACTGGGCACACGTTAATAAGTTAATTCGGGCAAGATTAAAATTGATATCGTATAAGTATGGTAACCGAAGCTTAATATTTCAACTTCTCAGGATAATATCATGGTAAATGTTCCCTTAATTAGATTATTAACATGTGCCCAGTGGGCACATGTTAGAAAAACCGTAATAATAATAATAATAATAATAATAAGACTAAAAAAAATAGACTGAAAATACGAAAAAATAATTCCGTATTTTTAATCCTCATACAAATTTGCAACCTATACTCTCTCTGATTCACAAAGATCTTCCCATTGATTAAAATATACCTCACATATATTAAACAAAGGGGAACATCTTTGTGAATCGGAGGGAGTAGAACTTATGAACTCTTAAATAATTTCGAATACAAAAAAAATAAAAACTCGTTTTAATTTGAATTATTACTAACACGGGAATTCAAAAATGGCCCGCACCACCAAATACTACAAAAACTTCTTGATATTTTTTCAGTCTGATCCAATCCAAATTGGGAAAAAAACCGTGTTTTGGTCTCGATCCTACCCAATATTATCTACATGGTTTAGTTTCAGGTTGGTCAGGTCGATCTACTCCAACTTGGTTCTATATCAACGAATGCCACTAAATCATAAAAATATTAAATAAAACTTAAAATATACTTTTCCCCTCTCGATATTTTTTTTAAATTTTAATCAAAGGTAAACAAATGATTGAGACAGAGAGATCATTATTGAGCTCGTTTTATCGTTAAATATACTCTTTCCCTTTCGATAATTTTTTATTTTATTTTATTTTAATCAAAGGTAAATAAATGATCGAGACAGAGAGATCGTTATTGAGCTCGTTTTATCGTAAAATATACTTTTTCCCTCTCGATAATTTTTTATTTTATTTTAATCAAAGGTAAATAAATATCGAGACAGAGAGATCATTATTGAGCTCGTTTTATCATAAAATATACTCTTTCTCTCTCGATAATTTTTTATTTTATTTTAATCAAAGATAAACAAATGATCGATAATTTTTTATTTTATTTTAATCCGATCCGAGACACGACAGGTCGTACCCGTGCCAGACACGATTTTTCACTCGGATCGGGCCGGTCGTGCCCAAAAACCATGCCGAACTGGACCGACAGTGATACCCGACCCGGATTGTCTGGTCTAACTGTACTCCATAAGCCCACAACAATCAATACCTATTCATCCTCCTCCTCATTTTCCTCGAAAAAATTGAAAAGTTTCGAGATTTTTCAATGGAGTCAAGGTAATAGTATTTGTTCCGGATTGATTGTTGTTGTTTTCATGATTGATTGATTGATTGATTGAGCGATTTCTATTTCAAAATTCAGTTCGTTGGTGATGGTGAATTAGTTCGGATTCGTAAATCGTGGCGGTGAACTGCGAATCTGGTAACCTTGATTCAATGTGTTAGGGTTTATGTGATTGAAGTAATTTTTTTCCCCTTTTTATGTTTGAATTGGATGAATTAGGGTGTAATCGCTTCTTTTGATCTATCGATTTTTTGTGATATAATTGAATGTGTTAGGGTTTACTCATCGATTTCATGTTTTATTTTTTTTCAATGATTGAAGTAATTTCCCCCCCTTTTTTTTATGTTTGAATGGATGAATTAGGGTTTTTATCGATTGATTTGATCCATCGATTTGTGTGGTTTCCTATTCTATTTGATGATAAAAATGTCACTGAATCGTAGTAATTATCCCCCATTTTTATGTTTATTGATTGGATGAATTAGGGTTTTAATCGATTAATTTGTGATATAATTGAATGAGCCACGGTTTAATCATCGATTTGTGAATGCTGCTTTCATAACGCGTGTATTTAGGGTTTTAATCATCCCTTCAGCATTGTATTGTCACTGCTTTTGGTTCTCTTATGTGATCGGGGTATTACAATTTCTGTGTGTATAGGTTCTTCAGCATTTGAAGTTTTGATTGGAGGTCGGATTTTTTTTTGAGGATCTTCTAGTTGCGATAATCGTGGGATTTTCGATAGAATTGAGAAACCGAGGAAGTAGACTGCGGTGTGAAAAATGAGAGGTAGTTTTGGTCTGTTGAGGAATAGTAATGGTGGAATCGGGAGTTCTGTAATCGGGGAAGCTGCGAAACTCGTCTCATGTTCGGCGTTTTCAACATCTTCCGGGGGAGGGGCAGGGGGCGGAGGCGGTAGAGGTCGAGGCCGGGGTTCTTTTGCGCCAACTGTATTTGATTTCGTGGCTGGTAGTAGTAAACCCGAGGAAATCAATTCGAATGAAAACTCGAAGAGTAATGAACGACCGTCTCCTACCCCTTTTATGGGACGTGGTCTTGGCCGAGGTCAACCTCTGCCCTCATCCCCGTTTTCTCCATCGTTTAACCCATCTGGTGTGCCGGGCCAACCACCACAGCGACAACCAGGAGTCGGCCGAGGTAGAGGTGTGGTAGCTAATGAGGGGGAATCACGGCCTACGGGACCTGTGTCTTATAGGAAAGACGATGGTGTAGAGACTAACAGATTTGTTGCGTCGAACCAACCACCACCATCACAACCACCACCGCCACCACAACAACGACAACAACCAGGAGTTGGCCGAGGTAGAGGTGGCGTGGCAAATGAGGGGGAATCACGGCCTACTGGACCCATGTTTTATACTAACACATTTGTTGTGTCGAACCTACGACCCCCATCACCACCACCGCCACCACAACAGCGACAACAACCAGGAGTGGGTTTTGGTAGAGATGGCATGGCAAATGAGGGGGAATCAAGGCCTACTGGACCGATGTTTTCTAGGGAAGATGGGGTGGGGACTGACACATTTGTTACGCCGGACCAACCGCCTCTTCAACAACAAGGAGTGGTCCTACGTAGAGGTGGTGTGGCTAATGATGGAGAATCAAGGCCTAAGGGCCCCATGTTTTCTTGGAAGGCAGATGGAGTAGAGAGTGATTCTGTTCCTGGTCAACCCCAAAATGTTATGACTGGATCCGGGAGGGGGTTGCCTGCAAGAAAGCCCGCGCTTGAAGGGAGATTTAAGGATGAGAATAGGCATCTTCGAGCTAAGAGGGACGGTGGCGGAAGGGGGAGAGATAGGTTTGACACGAAGGAAGGTTCAGCTGAAAGTAGAAATCCCAAATTGAGCCGTGAAGAGGCAGTGCAGAGGGCAGTTGGGAGTTTGGAGAGGAGCGATGGTGGAAGATTAGGTGGATTCGCTGGTAGAGGCATGGGAGAAGGACGGGGAAGGGGAAGGGGAAGGGGAAGGGCAATGGGAAGGGGAAGAGGAAGGGGACGAGACGACGACGACGACGACGATGAATTTGGCGGCCTTTATATGGGCGATGATGCTGATGGTGAGAAGTTGGCTAAAAAGCTTGGGCCTAGAGTGATGGCTGAACTGACCGAGGCGTTTGACGACATGTCTAGTGATGTCTTACCTGATCTAGCTCACGATGAGTATGTAGAGGCGTACGATACTAATCTCAAGGTAAAACTGGCACTCACGGTAAACTCTTGTTTTTGTTCTTATGGAGTTTTATCTCACGCGTTTGCTTCACCATGTGCAGTTTGAGTTAGAGAATGAATATTTATTTGGAGATTTCGAGACAAATCCTGATATTCACGATAAACCACCTATCCCTCTACGCGACGCTTTGGAAAAGATGAAGCCATTTTTGGTGGCTTATGAAGGAATAGCGGATCAAAAGGAGTGGGAGGTATTCTCTGCACTTCCAGATTGCATGTTTTGCCTATATCATTTTCGTGCTATTTTTATTACGTATAATCTGCCGAATTTTTCCCTTTCTTACTAGTTACAACTCACGATTTTTGTTGTGTTTTTTTTGAAACCCAATGGGGTAAATATATTAATCAACCGGGATCAAGCAGCCAGCTAACTCAGCTGAATGAGCATCCCACACTGTTTTTCCAATGTTCAACGTGGTTTTTAGTCTTTCATCTGTTATCTTGTTTTGGATTTGATAACCTTGAACGATATACGTGTGGAGATCAGTAATTAATTGAGGGCACATCTCTATCCTCTAATGAGTTACTCTCTTCGTCGAAAATCAAAATAACATAGGGAACTTTACTTTTAGGCACATTTTTATGGAAATAAAGGTATAAACTCTAAATGCTCCTCTAGTTTCAATCGAAACGTCACCCTTCCATTTGACATCGTCTATATTTTTACCAACTATAGAAAGCTTTCAGTTTGTTTGCGACACATTTCATTGGAATGTTTCATATTTTCGATATTAAATGCTTGTTTGTGACAAAGTGTTTCTTCACCCCTAATCCTTACGTTAGAGTTTGCTTCTTGTGGATTACCGTGGAAACCGTTGCTCAAACTCAAAGTAACCACTCTAATGCAATGGTATTTTTTACCTTTTATTTTATCTCGTAAACCAGGAAGTTATGGATGAAACCATGGAGAAAGTTCCACTAATCAAAGACATCGTGGACGGCTTTTGCGGGCCTGATAAGGTAACTGCAAAGCAACAACAAGGTGAATTGGAAAGAGTAGCGAAAACACTTCCGGCAAGTGCACCCAATTCAGTAGCCCAATTCACTGACCGTGCTGTTCGTTCACTCCAGGTTGATATTTTACTATTTTAAAACTTCTGTACGTCTGCGTTTTAGCATCATAGTGTCTCTTTCTGCCCGTATATATTGAAGTCTTTCAAATTACGACTCTTCCGAGCTGATATATATATGCTTGCAGTTAATCAGATTGCGGAGTTTCAGGTTGATTTAAGTTATTCTTAGGGTTTTTTGACATTTTGATGCTAATGCGATTATACTTAACTGATGAGTCGAGTGTCATATCCATGTCCGAGTGTCAAGTTTCGGACACGGGTACGCAAGGTAATTAGAAGAGTCGGATATACAGGTACTTGCCAAACTCGCACGAGTTGAACTTTGACCGGGTCTTGACCGAGCCGAGCTTGAGTTGCTCGTGACTCGTGAGCTGTCTTGTATAATGTACTTGTATCGAGTACATCCAAACTCACACTTGGAGTCGTAAATGTGTAGGTTACGAGTAAGAATCACGATTAATATGATAACTATTCGATAATGCAGAGCAACGCGGGCTGGGGATTTGATCGGAAATGCCAGTTGATGGATAAACTCGTCGCCGAGTTTTCCAAGTCCTACAAATGAGCATATTGATTAAAGGCTTCATCCTTCATGTAATGTTCTTCTCTTTTTCAATACTTACTGTATTTTGTTATATTTTTCAATAATTATCCTCCCTTGTTATCGATACTGAGGAAAAATTTTGATTCGGTTTTTTACTCTCTTTGACTATCGAAAGCCAAATTATGCTCTTCGTGTTTTAACTAGGTCTTTTTTTTTGACACTGTTTTAAATTATCGTAAAATCATCAACTGAAAACTATACATCACGTCTCCTCTGTGTCGCGATAGATTTAGAGTTTTTCAAGTAGGGGAGTTATAATACGATAATTTTTGTTTGTATTATACAATAATTTATAATTGTATTTTTCGATAACTCCGTTATTTACAGATTTTTTTCTTGTTGATGAAGTTTTTATCGTTGGGCTTTCCTTGGCTCCTATTTCGAGTTTCTACTATTTACTGCCTCCGATTCTTAGGAATTGCCCGTATTCAAAGAATCTGAGTGTGTTGTGTTATCGATTGTTTGATTCTCGATTCTTGATAGATCTGACTTGATGACTTTTCGCGGTGACTAACTAATTAACATGGTCTCTCGGGCAAAGAGGTAAGCGATCTTATTTTAGTAATCATCTTCTGTGTAAAACTGGTTCGATCTGAATGAGTCGAACTTGCGTACCCGTCCTGAAAGGGACCGGGCCTGAATTTGTATAAATCCAAAAAATTACCCGACGTCAACCGACACGATAAGATTGACACACAATACCCGAGTTTGACCCGTTACCTGAGTTGATCCTGCCTAACTCCAAAATTGACCTAAATGTTATATTAGTATAGAAAACAAGTCGATATCCTTCAAATATTTGAAAACAACATATCCGAAAATGGTCTGAACATGAGATGATCTAGTTCGTGCTGATTTTCTTGACTCGACACCCAAGTTTGACTTGTCACCTACTTGAATTATATTATACTATGTATATAAAACAAGTTGATATCTTTAAAACAACATATCCGAAAATGATCCGAACTTGAGGTGATCTGGTTCGAGCTGATTTTATTGACCCGACACCGGAGTTTTGACTTTTTCCCCGAATTGACCATGCCTAACCCGAATGTTATTATATACTCCAAAACAAGTCGGTATCTTTCAAGTAGTTTGAATACAACGAACCCAAAAATGATCTGAACTTGAGATGATCCGGTCTGACACGATTTTCCTCACCCGAGTAGTGACCCGACTTGAAGCCTATCTAACCAGGATTCGACCCGGTTGACCCGTTTGTCAGGTTTAGACGATAGCACATGCGCCGGCTAGAGTAGAATGAGTGAGGCTTCCAATTTTAAAGGCCCATACCCCATGTTATATTTTTCAATGAGTGTTAAAGGAGTGTATGTTATCTAATTAGGATCCGACCTGGTTGACCCGTTTGTCAGGTTTAGGCGAGAGTGACTTGCGCCGGCTAGGTGTGGCTTCCAATTTAAAGGCCCATACCCTCTAATCTTTCACAAAAACATGCCCTTTACACATCTTCTCTTGGGACTCATTCCCAACCTTCCTTTTCTACCTTTTGGGTTTTTTCTTCTCTCTACTCACAACTCACTCCACTTGAGTGGGGGTTTCATAATTCATACCAATACCATCACCATATATCAAACTCCTTGTACCCTTTTTTGGTGGGAATAATCATAGTATGTGAACTTCAATGATTTCTCTACATTATCACTCAAACTCCAACTCAAACTCCTAGTGCAACCATCTCACTTCACTTAGTCTTATTCATTGCTGGAATAGATATATCCGTTTTAATCTTAAGACAGATCAAAATGCAATCATATACTAGCTGAATGGACAGCTTATCGCATCTATTTGACCCGTTTTAGTGGTAGAATAGTTATGCACGTCTTGAGCATCAATGATTTGTCTACATCACTACTCAAACTCAAACTCCTAGTGCAACCATCTCACTTCACTGAGTCCTATTCATTGCTGGAATAGATATATCCGTTTTAATCTTAAGACAGATCAAAATGCAATCATATACTAGCTGAATGGACATCTTATCGCATCTATTTGACCCGTTTTAGTGGTAGAATAGTTATGCACGTCTTGAGCATCAATGATTTGTCTACATCACTACTCAAACTCAAAACTCCTAGTGCAACCATTTCACTTCACTTAGTCTTATTCACTACTAGTACGGATGTATCCATTTTACTCTTAAAACAGATTAAAAAGCAACCATGTATGTATTGGCTGTATGGACATCTTATCGTATCTATTTGACCCGTTTCAGTGGTAGAATAGCTATGCACGTCTTCAACATCAATGATTTGTCTACATGACACAACACTCAAACTCTAGTGCAACCATCTCACTTCACTTAGTCTTAGTTGGTAGGGGTGTATCCACTTTACTCTTAAAACATATCAAAATGTGACCATATATTGGCTGAATGGAGAAAATTTGTTAGTTTCTAGACAACCTACTCTATCAAATTGTATTTATTTGACCCGTTTTAGTGATAGAACCGCGATGCACATCTTGAACAATTATGATTTGTCTACATGACACGACTACACTGAAAATCTAGTGCAACCATTATAATTCGATCACTTAGTCTTCCTCGGTACGAATATATTTATTTTACTCTTGAAACAGATCAAAATGATACCATACAACGACGATGTATGTGGAGAAACTTTTGCTGGTTTCCAGATAACTTGTCATATCAAATGATATCTATTCGACCCGTTTTAGTGACAAAACAACTATGCACATCACTAAAGCTCTAGGAAAAATCTTAATCAGTACGAAATATATCTATTTTACTCACAAAACAGATTGAAAATACTACTAAATTATCGAGTATATTATCGAGTCGGACCAATAATGAGGACCTCTACCTACAACATAAAGTAGCACCCAACCAAAAGGAGGATCTTTGCATGACACCTGATGAAAACTCTATGCATAAAACTTGCACTTTGACACACAAAATTTATTAGGGTAGAAAGGAAAACTTGCTATTTATAGAAATAAACTTAGCCTTATAACATGGTTTCTATTTATAGAAAGGTCATCATGCAACTGACAACCAGACATTCTTGGGAACATGCGAAAAATAAATTTTACTTACTAATAATAATAATAATAAAAAATAATAAAAAAATATTTTTGTAATATACGTTTTGATTTATTAATAAAATTCTCCCTTATAATAATAATAATATTAATAATAATAATTCAATAATAATTATTATGGAAAGTCTGTGACGAGTCAAATATCATTTATATGTATATCAGATGAAATCGGGATGCTTAGAGAGTAGTAAATGATTTGTTTGTAATTATCCACGTGGATTATTATTTGATCTGTTAAAAGTTTGCGACAGATATGCTGGTCAGATGAATTTGTGTGATTATTAATATTGGAATTTTTTTTATCATTATTTCATTTTTAGACTTTTGTTCTGAAGTCTAACTATGTGTTGGCCTATTTTTGTTCTTTATTAAATATAGCAATTTAATTTAATTTAATGTAATTTAATTTGATTGAATATAATTGGTTTATTTGTTTTTTTTTGGAGTGTTATTCTGAATTATTCATCATGTTGGGAAACTCAAATTTCTGTCTCATGAAATCATTAGCTGTTCATCTATTTATTTGAACAGTTCATATAAATATTTATAAAAAAAAATCAAATAATTCATTGTCTCGTACTAATAGCGAAAATCCCGTCTGATGCAATTGCATGGTTTTGTAAAAAGTGTCTTATAAAATGAAAAAAAAAGAGAAATAATTAATATAATTAAAAGAGAAATTAATAATTGTAATCAATATAATTGTACTATGCATGACATTTTTTTTATTAATATTGTAATAAAAGAGAAATTAATTATTGTGATTAATATAATTGATCGACTCATTTAATCAAATTGGATCAATTAATATTCACATAAAACACGTGATTTTTTTTTCCCTTTATCGTAAATAAGTTTTATGATTTGAAATCCGTAATCATAAGAAATTTATCATTGATTTATTTCCACAATTGATAAAATAATTAACATAAATGAATTTATAATTATAAGAACTTTTTTCTCATGAAATCAATAACTTTATTTATTTCTTCATGCATTTATTCGACAAATAAATTCATACATATAGACATATAGTACGGAGTAATATTTTGTATAACTTAAATTTCATAATTATAAGAAATTAATCGATGATTTATTTCCGTAATCAATAACAAAATTAACATAATTGAATTTCATAATTATAAAAACATTTTTTTCTCATGAAATCAATAACTTTATTTATTTCTTCATGCATTTATTCGACAAATAAATTCATACATATAGACATATAGTACGGAGTAATATTTTGTATAACTTAAATTTCATAATTATAAGAAATTAATCGATGATTTATTTCCGTAATCAATAACAAAATTAACATAATTGAATTTCATAATTATAAAAACATTTTTTTCTCATGAAATCAATAACTTTATTTATTTCTTCATGCATTTATTCGACAAATAAATTCATACATATAGACATATAGTACAGAGTAATATTTTGTATGACTTCAAATTTCATAATTATAAGAAATTAATCGATGATTTATTTCCGTAATTGGTAATAAAATTAACATAATTGAATTTCATAATTATAAGAACTTTATTATCATGAAAATATGAAATCAATAATAACTTTATTTCTTCATGCATTTATTCGACGAATATATTCATATATAGTACGGACTAGTACTAATTTGTACAGTATATGATTTAAATTTCATAATTATAAGAAATTAATCGCTGATTTATTTCCTTAATCAATAACAAAATAAACCATATATAATCGAATTTCATATTTATAAAAACTTTAATTATCATGAAATAAATAATAAATTTATAAATTCATAAAATAATAAATAAAATTTATTTGTTCCCTCTTTCTTACGTTGTAAATTGTACGTAGAAGTATAATAATAATAATAATAATAATAATAATAATAATAATAATAATAATAATAATAATAATAATAATAAAAATATTACGTACGTGGTCTGTGCATGCAGATCACAGTACGAATGTTTTTTTCTTTGAAAAGTTATTGCAGTTTCTGTTTTATGTATTTGACCAATTTCACCAATATACTAAATCCATGTAGGGTTTCTTCTTCTTATAATAAATTATCTATCATTGCACTTGCATTGCCACCAATATAACTCTATAAGTGTACTTCGAAAACAACGATAACAATATCAGAGTCTTAATCTCGAAAGATTTGAAGTTGGCTGATGTTTTTAAATGGTTTCAGAAAGAAAGGTCATAGACTAAGAAAAATCGTTGAAAATCGTCGATTTTAAAGGTTATTATTCACGTTTTTTGGTCAAATTAGGTCTGAAAATTAAACGTCTTGAAATTCGCGTCATAATTACTTCATTATATATACATCAATCTTGTGGTAATAAATTAAAATAAGAAAATGGTGTTAAATAAAGACATTTAGAGGCCTTATTAGTACTTTTCAAGTCGTGTAAAATTTAACAAAACAAGCTATATATGCATGAGTCCAAGTCGTTTTCGATCCTTTTCTAACTGTTAATAGTCATTTGCACGCATATCAGTTGTTTCTGAATAGTTTCAGGAAGCTCCATCTTAGACTCAGAAAAATCATCTAAAATCGTCGATTTTGAAGGTTATTATCCACGTTTTTTGGTCAAATTAGGTTCCGAAAATAAATGTGTTGGATTTCGCACCATAATTGGTAAAAAAAAAATATGAGAAAATGGTGTTAAATAAAGATATTTAGAGGCCTCATTAGTACTTTTCGAGTCGTGTGAAATTTAACGAAACAAGCTATATACTTGACTCTAAGTTATTTTCGATTCTTTGCTAACTATTAATAGTTATTTCCATGCATATCGGTTGTTTCAAAATGGTTTTAGAAAGCTGCATCATAGACTCAGAAAAATCGTCGAAAATCATCGATTTTGAAGGTTATTATCCACGTTTTTTTGGTCAAACTAGGTCCGGAAATCAAATGTCTTGAAATTTGCGCAATAATTACTCCATGATATAATATACATCAATCTCGTGGTAATAATTATAAAATCAGAAAAAGGTGTTAAATAAAGACATTTAGAGTCCTAATGAGTACCTTTCGAGTCGTTCAAAAGTTTAACGAAACAAGCTGTATACTTTACTCTAGGTTGTTTTCGATCATTTGCTAACTATTAATAGTCATTTCCACGCATATCGGTTGTTTCGAAATGGTTTTCGAATGCTGAATCATAGACTCAGAAAAATCGTTAAAAATCGTCGATTTTGAAGGTTATTATCCACGTTTTTTGGTCAATTTAGGTCCGGAAATTAAATGTCTTGAAATTCGCGCCACAATTACTCCATGATATATACATTAATCTCGTGGTAATAAAATGAGAAAATGATGTTAAATAAAGACATTTATAGTCCTTATGAGTACTTTTTGAGTCGTGCAAAAGTTTAACGAAACCAGCTATATACTTGACTCTAAGTTGTTTTCGATCCTTTGCTAATTATTTATAGTCTTTTCCACGCATATCGGTTGGTTTGAAATGGTTTCAGAAAGCAGCATCAATGACTCAGAAAAATCGACAAAAATCGTCGATTTTGAAGGTTATTATTCACGTTTTTTGGTCAAATTTGATCCAAAAATTAAACGTCTTGAAATTCGCGCTATAATTACTCCATGATATATACATTAATCTCGTGGTAAAAAAAAAGAGAAAATGGTGTTAAATGAAGATATTTAGATGCCGTATGAATACTTTTTGAGTCGTTCAAAATTTCTACGAAACAAGCTATATACTTGACTCTAAGTTGTTTTCGATCCTTTGCTAATTATTTATTGTCATTTCCAAGCATATCGGTTAGTTTGAAATGGTTTCAGAAAGCAACATCAATGACTCAGAAAAATCGTCGATTTTGAAGGTTATTATCCACGTTTTTTGGTCAAATTTGGTCCGAAAATTAAATGTCTTGAAAATCGCGCCATAATTACTCCATGATATATATACATTAATCTCGTGGTAATAAAATGAGAAAATGGTGTTAAATAAAGACATTTAGAGGCCTTATGAGTACTTTTCGAGTCGTGTAAAATTTAACGAACAAGCTATATACTTGACTCTAGGTTGTTTTCGATCATTTGCCAACTATTAATAGTCATTTTCATGCATATCGGTTGTTTCGAAATGGTTTCAGAGAGCTGCATCATAGACTCAAAAAAATCATCAAAAATCGTCGAATTTGAAGGTTATTATCCACGTTTTTTTGTCAATTTAGGCCCGGAAATTAAATGTCCTTAAATTTGCGCCATAATTACTCAGTGATATATACATCAATCTCGTGGTAATAAAATGAAAAAATGGTGTTAAATAAAGACATTTAAAGGCCTTTGATTACTCTTCGAGTCGTGTAAAATTTAACGAAACAAGCTATATAGTTGACTCTAGGTTGTTTTTGATCCTTTGCTAACTATTAATAGTTATTTTCACGCATATCGGTTGTTTCGAAATGGTTTTAGAATGCTGAATCATAGACTCAGAAAAATCGTCGAAAATCGTCGATTTTGAAGGTTATTATCCACGTTTTTTGGTCAAATTAGGTCCGGAAATTAAATGTCTTGAAATTCGCGCCATAATTACTCAATGATATATACATCAATCTCGTGGTATAAAATGAGAAAATGGTGTTAAATAAAGACATTAAGAGCCTTATGAGTACATTTCGAGTCGTGCTAGAATTTAACGAAACAAGTTATATACTTGACTCTAGGTTGTTTGCGATTCTTTGTTAACTATTAATAGTCATTTTCACGCATATCGGTTGTTTTGAAATGATTTCAGAAAGCAATATCATAGACTCGAAAAAATCGTCGAAAATCGTCGAATTTGAAGGTTATTATCCACGTTTTTTTGGTCAATTTAGACCCGGAAATTAAATGTCTTGAAATTCGCGCCATAATTACTGAATGATATATACATTGATCTCGTGGTAATAAAATGAGAAAATGGTGTTAAATAAAGACATTTAGAGGTCTTATGAGTAGTTTTCGAGTCATGTAATATTTAACGAAACAAGCTATATTCTTGACTCTAAATTGTTTTCGATCATTTGCTAACTATTAATAGTCATTTCCACGCATATCGGTTGTTTCGAAATGGTTTCAGAGAGTTGCATCATAGACTCAAAAAAATCATCGAAAATCGTCGATTTTGAAGGCTATTATTCACGTTTTTGGGTCAATTTAGGTCCGGAAATTAAATGTCTTGAAATTCGCGACATAATTACTCAATGATATATACATAAATCTCGTGGTAATAAAATGAAAAAATGGTGTTAAATAAAGACATTTAGAGGCGTTATGAGTACTTTTCGAGTCGTGTAAAATTTAACGAAACAAGCTATATACGAGTACTTGACTCTAAGTTGTTTTCAATCCTTTGCTAATTATTAATAGTCATTTCCACGCATATCGCTTGTTTCGAAATGGTTTTCGAACCCTGAATCATAGACTCTGAAAAATCGTTGAAAATCGTCGAATTTGAAGGTTTATCCACTTTTTTTTTGTCAATTTAGGCCCGGAAATTAAATGTCTTTAAATTCGCGCCATAATTACTCAGTGATATGCACATCAATCTCGTGGTATTAAATTGAGAAAATGGTGTTAAATAAAGACATTTAGTGGCCTTATAAGTACTTTTTGAGTCGTGTAAAATTTAATGAAAATTGTCGATTTTGAAAGTAATGACTTAAAATTACCTTCAAAATTGCGTGAATTTCACGCATATCCACGTTTTTTGACCAAATTAGGTCCCGAAATTAAATGTCTTAAAATTCATGTCATAATAACTCCATGATATATATACATCAATCGCGTATTAATAAAAGTAGAAAATGGTGTTAAATAAAGACATTTAGAGGCCTTATGAGTGCTTTTCGAGTCGTGCAAAAACTTAACGAAACAAGCTATATACTTGACTCTAAATTGTTTTCGATACTTGGCTAACTATTAATAATCATTTCCATGCATATCGGTTGTTTCAAAATGGTTTTAGAAAGCTGCATCATAGACTCAAAAAAATCATCGAAAATCGTCGAATTTGAAGGTTATTATTCACGTTTTTTGGTCAAATTAGGTCCGGAAATTAAATGTCTTGAAATTCGCGTCATAATTACTCAATGATATATACATCAATCTCGTGGTAATAAAATGAAAAAACGGTGTTTAATAAAGATATTTAGAGGCCTTATGAGTAGTTTTCGAGTCGTGTAAACTTTAACAAAACAAGCAATATACTTGACTCTTGGTTGTTTTTGATCATTTGCTAACTATTAATAGTCATTTCCACGCATATCTGTTGTTTCAAAATGGTTTCAAATAGCTCCGTCATAGACTCAAAAAAATCATCGAAAATCATCGAATTTAAAGGTTATTATCCACGTTTTTTTGTCAATTCAGGTCCGGAAATTAAATGTCTTGAAATTCGCGACATAATTACTCAATGATATATACATCAATCTCGTGGTAATAAAATGAAAAAATGGTGTTAAATAAAGACATTTCGATGTCGTATGAGTACTTTTTCGAGTCGTTTAAAATTTAACGAAACAAGCTATATACTTGACTCTAAGTTGTTTTCGATCCTTGGCTAAATATTAATAGTCATTTCCCCACATATCGGTTGTTTCGAAATGGTTTCAGAAAGCAGCGTCATAGACTCAGAAAAATCGTCGAAAATCGTCGATTTTGAAGGGTATTATCCACGTTTTTTGGTCAAATTTGGTCCGAAATTAAATGTCTTGAATTTGCGCCATAATTACTCCATGATTTATACTTTAATCTCGTGGTAATAAAATAAAAAAATGGTGTTAAATACAGACATTTAGAGGCCGTATGAGTACTTTTAAGAGTCATTCAAAAATTTAACGAAACAAGCTATATACTTAACTCTAAGTTGTTTTCGATCGTTTGCTAATTATTTATTGACATTTCCAAGCATATCGGTTGGTTTGAAATGGTTTCAAAAAGCAGCATTGATGACTTAGAAAAATCGTCAAAAATCGTCGATTTTGAAGGTTATTATCCATGTTTTTTGGTCAAATTTGGTCCAAAAATTAAATGTCTTGAAATTTGCGCCATAATTACTCCATGATATACACATCAATCTCGTGGTAATAAAATGAGAAAATGGTGTTAAATAAAGACATTTAGAGGCCTTGTGAGTACTTTTCGAGTCGTGATAAAATTTAACGAAACAAGCTATATACTTGACTCTAAGTAGTTTTCGATCCTTTGCTAATTATTTATAGTCATTTCCACGCGTATCAGTTGTTTAGAAATGGTTTCAGAAAGCTGCATCATAGACTCAGAAAAATCGTCAAAAATCATCGATTTTGAAGGTTATTATCCACGTTTTTTGGTCAAATTTGGTCTGAAAATTAAATGTCTTGAAATTCGCACCATAATTATTCTATGATTTATAGATTAATCTCGTGGTAATAAAATGAAAAAATGGTGTTGAATATAGACATTTAGAGGCCTTATGAGTACTTTTTGAGTCTTGCTAAAATTTATCGAAATAATATTAGTATTTTAATCAAAGATAAATAAAGAAAATATTAAATATTTGTAGAATGTTAATGTATTATATACCTAACTTTTACAAAAACCATTTTACTTTTAATGAACCCTTTTCCTAAATAAGTATAGTGGTATTTTTTTTTTCTTTCTTTCTTTTATTTTCTTTTCATTTTTTATTAATTTAGGTAAGAAAACTTAGGAACTTAAACATCACATAAAGTAAAACATGGGTTGAATTTTGAGTCTAGCTACCTATATGTGAGAATGTAATAATGATGGTTAAAAGGTAAAAAAAACAACTTGGGATTGTTTATTTACTAGCTTTATGTTTGAACTAATTACCACACAAAACAAATAAACCAGTTGACATCTGCAATTGTAAAATTAATTGTATTTTCGTCGATGATATCTTTTTATTTTTAACACTTTTTACTTACGATATTAATTACGGTCTGCGTCTCATCATCTATTCTTTTTATTTACATAAAGATATTTTAGTCAACGTTAAATAAAGAACAATTATAATATATCGACGAAATAATATATTATATTCTAAGATTTGATGAGGTAAGTTTGATAAATATATACTCTTTTCGTTCGGTTATTTATTTATTTTTTATATTATTTGAGAGAGATATTTTAATTAAAGGTAAACAAATTATCGAGACCTGGAATATGTATATTTATAGATTTTTGAAAGAAGTGAAGAAGAGTGTCATAAGTCATTCAATTTATATTCATGTGCATGTCTTAGAACAATTATGAATTTATGACATCTTGCAGTCATGTACCACTTCTCTTGCAGAATTTTAGTATATATTCTAACACTTCCAATCTATGACATCAATCTACCAAAAATAAAACAACAACCACAACATTTTGATATCGATTCTAAAAACCTAATTAATTATATATACGAGTTATATACATTTGCATCAAAAAAAAAAAAAGTTAAATATATACATATTTAATATTTAATTAATTAATTATTTAAATTATGAAAAATATCGTAAAATGTTGATATTGTTTCAACTGAATTAATTAATTTTATACTTCCTCCATTTTCTTTTTATCTTCCCATTTACTTTTGCACACTTTTTTTTTGTAATGAATATAAAATAATAAATTTAAAAAATAGTGAGGGTAGAATGGTAAGTGTGGGTAAATAGTAGGAAATAATAAAGATGGAAAGTGTTGTAAATAGTAAGGGTAGTATGGTAAAAATTATGGACCAAAAAGAAAAGAAATGAAATGGGAAGATAAAAAAAAAAGTGGACCGAAAAGGAAATTGGGAAGATAAAAAGAAAATGAAGGAAGTATATGAGTTAAATATGTACATATTTGATAATGTTATTGATTATTCGGTTAATTAACTAATTAATTGTTTAAAATTATGAAAAATATCGTAAAATGTTAATATTGTTTCAACTTAATTAATTAATTTTATATATGAGTTAAATATGTACATATTTGATAATGTTATTGGTTATTCGGTTAATTAATTAATTAATTAATTGTCTAGAATTTTGAAAAATATCGTCAAATTTTATGACTATATAATGACGTATTTACATCATGTCCATATGACGCGACATTATTGGTTACTCGGTTAATTTTATTGCTTGACTATTTTCATTTTTAACAAAATAGATGGTTATTACATGAGAAAATAGACGAGTTTGGTATGTAATTAATGTCGTGTACTCTGTATATAAACACATCACGTTACAGCGTTACTTGTTAAATGATTAATTGCCCGAAATTATTTATAAAAAAAACTCTAGTGAAATCTTATAACTTTATTATTTTCATTTTTGATAAAATAAATGATTATAACTCTTTAAATCCTAATAAATAAATTTTTTTTTGTTAATTAATAAGTATTTTTTGTTTATTTTATTTTGTGTAGGAAAAAATACAAACATAATTAAACTATGTTAGATCAATAAATTGATAACAAGCATCATACATGAAAAAAAAAAAAAATCATGATAAATTTAACATATTACAAATTACATTTAATTTCTCAAGTTTCTATTTATTTATTTATTTTTGAAAAAAGTAAGGACATCAAAGAAATAATAAATCATACAATAATAATGGAAAAATAATTAAGCTAAGCCAGATAATTAATCCAAGTACACATGAAAACCTAGCTAATCAAGTAACATAAATAGTAAATAATTAATTATCCAATAAAAATCACAATTATTAATTATTTAATTATTTAAAATGTTCTTAAATACCAATAATAATCCATGATTTGATCATTAATAATTAATCAAATTCCTAAACGAAGCTCCAAATCCAAATCTTGCTTTGCTTCCCCAAGACATAATTCCAAATCTAACCTCACAATTTCCTTATTATTATTATTATTATTATTATTATTATTATTATTATTATTATTATTATTATTATTATTATTATTATTATTATTATTATTATTATTATTATTATTATTATTATTATTATTATTATTATTATTATTATTATTATTACTAGAACTTCCAATATAATTATTATTATTATAATTATTATTAATATAATTGTTATTATTATTATTATTATTATTATTGTAATTATTATAATTATTATTAATATTGTTGTTGTTTACAACTCTAACCTCATTTCCATAATGATGTTGACTAAAATAAGAAGGCAAATACTTCCATTTCCCAACCCTTTGCTCAAAATCTCTTGATGATGATGATGATGATGATGATGATGATTCCATGATTGTCGTCGTCGAACCGAGTTTTTCTCCATTATTATTCTTCATCAATGAACTTGGAAGTGAGGAAAGTGAGAGTGAAACCAATGAATATTGATTTGCATATATATTGCTATTATTATTACTACTAGGGCTTCCATTATTAGGGTTAGGTTTTGGATCATTAGGGCTATAATTATTAGGGTTTGATCTTATTAATATATTATTATTATTATTATTATTATTATTATTATCATCGTCATTATTATTATTATTATTATCAATATCATTAGGGCAAATTAGTGATTCATTAATATTATTATTATTATTATTATTATTACTACTACTAATTAAATTATTATTATTAATTAAATTATTATTATTATTATTAATTATATTATTATTATTATTAATTAAATTATTATTATTAATTAAATTATTATTATTATTAATTAAATTATTATTATTATTATTAATTGGAGGGGGGGATAGATCTCTAAGTCTAGCTCTATCTCTTCTATGAATATTCATATGACCTCCAAGAGCTTGAGCAGACTTGAATTCCCTTTGACAAAAACTACATGTGTAATATCTTGGAGGCCATGGATATCCATAAGGGTAATCTTTATCATACTTTAAATTATTATTATTATTATTATTATTATTATTATTATTACTATTATTATTATTATTATTATTATTATTATCATTTTCCCAAATATCCTTCATCACCTTATTACTCAAACCCAACCTTTCCATGGCAAAAAAAAACACCCCTTTGTACCCTCCAAATCGAAACCGGAATCGAATAATTTGAAGTTTATATTAGGGATTTGAGAGGAATTAAAATGAATTTTTGATAATAATAATATATAGGAATTAATTAATTAATTATATTGGGAAAGTTTGAAGATGAGGAGGGTTTTTGTATGTAATTTTTTTTATTTTTGTGGAAATAATAAAATGAAAATAATGTTTGGAAAATGAAAATTCTAGTGAGATTTAGAAACCTAGATATATATATATATAGCTAAGATGTATATATGTTTGCAAATATATTGAAGAAATAAGAGAGTAATGTAGTGGGAATGTTTTTTTTTTTTTTTTTTTTCATCGAAGAGCGCACTTAGTCGCGTTACAATATAGGGGAGGGGGATTCGAACCTGGAACCTACTGTCCCAGAGCACCTAGTCTTAACCACTAGGCCAAGACATCTTCGGTAATGTAGTGGGAATGTGGGATGATGGTTAGGTTATTATAATTATGAAGTGTATCTATTACTTGTATTATTGTTGTACTTTACATGGTTATCAAATTTTAGACCTATTTTGATGGGTACTACCCTTGGTTCGGGTCGGGTCGGGTCATTTTGAATATGTTTCGGGTGATTGCATGTATTATTTACTATGTTCATAATGAAGTTACTTTTTCGTTCGATGGTAATTAAGTCAGTAAATTCAGATAGGATCAATCACGGTATGTCAAGACGAGTGTATATACTTAACCATATCTATCACCTTTTGAACTATAACAAGAAAAGCTACTCCATTATGCATACACTAGGGGGATGTAATTAAAGTACATAATTACTAAAAATTAGCATAATTTTAATTACTAATGTGACTTATCTTGTGGGCTTAATTATGGCATAAATGATAAAAAAAAAATCCCATATGGGCACCCAATAACCCACTTTGCTCATATGGGCCGACATTCGGCCCAACATCACCGCTAGCTTAGGAGTGAATCTCATAGAAGACGGTCTTACATTAGAAAGAAGGACGAGTAAAACCCATTACACCGATTTCGACAAAAAAGAGTTTTACAACCTTAATTGTGTATAAAGACAAACATATCGTCCTCATAGGGGTACAAACTCGACCTAAAACTATTTCACTAGACGAAAAAAAAACACTATAAGGGGAGGAAAAAACACGGTTTGGACGTTTTTCGACTACAAACGTCTCCAAACCCGACTACAACCTCGTTATTGTGTGTATATATAAAGAGAAACATGCAATTCTAGATACAGTTTTTGGAAGAAAATCGATAGATTAAGCTTGTCGGCCTCGTTGACAAAGACGACGATTGTTTCAAAACACGTTATGTACCCTTGGCGCAATTTCTTGTCGTGCAATGGCATACGGGTCAATGCGGCCAAGTAAGAATTGGTGTGGTCGACGGAGGAGGGTATACTGTACATTCCCCGCGGTAAAAAAAGTAAAAACCGACTTCGTATATATAGGCCAAGTTACACGTTCGATGTATAAACAGGTCGAGGAAAGCTATGCCTCCAATAAGAAACTGAAACCGGTATTTTCTCTGATTAGAGGAGGTGGTTCGATTTCTGAGATGCTTATTTGCTCTGTCGATTTTGCCAAGTCGTCCACTGAAAATGGTATACTGCAGGAATAACAACACAATATCGTCAACCAAAAAAAACCCAAAATTCAGTTCAGTTTAGCCAAAGAAAGATTCGATACAAAAAGGGAAAACACGATATATATAGTCAATAGAAAAAACAAAGCCAGGAAAGTCGTCAAAATTATATTAAAAAAAAACCCTTTTTTTACGGTTTCTATGTGTTATATTACCTTGAATCATCGTCTAGTAGAAAAGAACTACTGACGGCGTTATTGGAATCCTCGGTCATCAGAACTCTCATATTTGATATAACCTACAGAACGCGATGAAAAGAAGAAGAATGAGAAGAGCTGCAGAAACCAATGTTACGGCTTCTAATCATTTACGGCTTCTAAACCTGGCAAACGGGTCAAGTGGGTCAGGCTCGCGTCGGGTCAGGTCATTTCGGGTTATTTCAGGCAAAACTTTCAGTTTTTCGGTCTAAAATGAAGTGTCGTGTCAGAGAACTACAGAACAATGAATGGATGAGATCGATCACGAGAAACTTACTTCGGGTGACAAGCTATGAGTGCCGTACTTGTCGTCCCAATACATCGTACTGATTCTGTAAAGTTGCTGAATGCTAAGTACCTGCAGGCAGAAAAATGGAACTGGTCCATAGTAAGATTAATGAGTCAAATCGAGACGCAACAGGCTTCCGACCCTGAAGCTCTTGCAGTTAAATTATTTACCGGGCAAAGGTCGTGGCTAACTTCATCCAACGTTTTCTGCGGCTTTTGATGAATCACCTGAATAAAGAAAGACGAGAATCGGTCAAGTTTCCTGTCTTCCCAAATATAATAAAATTACCCCCATAACGGCTTCAGTCGTGTGTTAACAATACAAAAGAATCGTGTTGAGAATTGCATTGAGTGACATCCAAAAGATTTGGGGTCGGTTGACATTAATCGACAATATATGAGGTCGTCATCCAAAAAAAAATGGAAGGCGAACAATACAATAAAATAATAGAAGGAAAAAAAATAGGTATGAAATAAATAAATAAATTACCAAGAAACCGATAGCTTGCCGTATGTGCTTCAGCTCATCCCATGCTGAGCCAGCAAACTGCGATTTAGACGATGGTGTTAGTCAGATGCAGCAGATTTAAACAAAAAACTTAAATCGATAGAGAACAAGGATGTAAATTAACCGAAGAAAAACCTCTTCGTTAGCATCATAACACCAATTTTCGAGTTCAGCGAGTCCTGCTTTAACGTATTCAGCGTTACTGAACGAACAACACTCCCGTCTCAACAACAGGCTGGTTAACAACAAACAAGCGGGTTTATCAGAAAATCACGATAAATATGAGTAGGGATGTGAAAGAGAGCAAGTGTTCCGAGAAATTCCGCACCTGTTAAACAACTGTACATTGATGAATGAAAATACTTGGGTGTACACTTTCCGGATGAGAAATGAAGGAACCTGAAGTGGATTTTATTCGAAATCAGTCGATATATACAGAAAATGGCAATTAGACGCACTACCTAGCTCGAAGGAAGCAACCTTCATGCTAGATGTCTAAAAATTTAGGTTGACTTCGGATTAGGCCGAGTCATTTTCGGGTTTGTTATTTTTAACTTTTTTTTAGAGATAATGCCTCGTTTTCAATAACATTCGGGTTAATTCCGGGTTAGGTCGGGGTCAAGTTGGGTTCCGGGGATGATTAAGCAATAGAATGCGAAGAAGAACTGACGTAATTAGCTTTCATCGCTTTGAGGTAATTGACTAAGCTCTGCACAATCTCTTTCCAGTGAACAAACAAGGTTTGTTGAGCTGCTGGGCTGCTGCCCGAAGTTATCGAGCTGACTTTCCTAGGAGCCTGCATAAAGCCAGCCATTTCAGATGTAAACATATATGAAGTCTCGAGAAAAAAAAAATACAACAACGACAACAACATCAGAACCTTAGTCCCAAAAAGAACTATACAAAGTCGTTAATAATCATCATACAAAGTCGTTAGCCATTTGGGGTCCGCTAACATAATCATCATCCAAAGTCGTCACAAAAAAAAACGTGAAGGCGAACTATACAATAAAATAATAATAATAATAAACAGTTTCAAAGTGTTATGAAAAAAATACTAGTAGGAGAAAAAAAAAGTTATGAAAACAATTATTGAAAAATAAAATAAAAAAAATATAGTATAAATTCAAAGGATAAAAGGATACTCCTCAAATACCTGAATACATAGACCTAACTGAGGAGATATCTCCTTTTTCAGATTATCGCGAATCATTCCGTATATCTTCTCCACATACGCTGTTAATTGCTGTTTAAAGAGCAGCGCAGGATATTTGGCTTCGATCTGGCTCAAGAGGCCGTCAACTCCACCATTCGATTCCCCGTCAATAGAAGAAAGATCAACATTTCGAGGAATCCCACGGAAACTCTAATAGCAAGATGTCGGGATAATTCAGATTCACCTAACTAACTATAATAGAGGACCGAACCCAAGATATATAGAAGCAATCGTACCTGGGTCATCCTTCGTAAAAGGCCAGCTGAAGGGCGCCTACGCTGTGGGGCCATTCCAGCAGCGCCGCTAACTTTAAGTGTGCGTTGTAACAGCAACAACAGGAACGACGTATTTGACAGCCAGTATGCTAATGTATCGTTGTTATCCTGAGCTTTCTGCATAGATAACAATGATTTTTCGACGGTTATTTCCGACTTATCTGGTATGAAAAATGACCGTATTGTCCTAACGACAACTCTAGTCGTACAAGATTAGAATTGTTAAAACCCGTGCACTATGTTGCTCGGACTCGTAGAAGTATCTGACGCGGGTGCATACGCAAGTGTCGGACAGGACTATTTTTATGAAAAATCGGCATATTTAGATTTAAAATGAAGAGCCCAAGTGTCATACCCATGTCCGAGTGTCAAGTGTCGGACACGAGTATCAGAAAAGTCAAAGTAACATTGCAAAATCACATTGAAAGATCTTTGAACCGAAAAGAGTCACCTCGATAGCCTGCCCTATTGTTTGAATGATACGGTCGAAGATACTCGTCCTCTCCACTTCAAACGATCTCCAATGTCGTAGGCATTTGAAAATTATGCACGCTGCAATAGGCCGTTCTGTCGTAAAACCCAGCTGCTGGGCTATACATCGAATGAGCAAGTCCTGATTTTCTTGTTGTTTATCATTGAGGGCTTTCTGAGCTCGGCCCTCTACTTCCGAGTGATCCCTCGTGTTTAAAGATGCACTTCGTAGATCCTAAAACATCGCAAAAATAATAATAATAAGTGGAATGTCAAAAACAAGTATGTACTCCGTACGGTTTATGTACAAACTCGAAAAGGGTTGAGCTTAGTACCATATGTCTTGAACTACTTTCTGTCCTCTGCAAGGAATCAAAGAATAGTACCATCGAATAAGATTCCGTAAAACAAATATGATATAAAACAAAATAAAAAATACTTGAAGATGGAATGTAAATTAAATTACCTGCATTAATGATCTTGAACGCGCAGCAAGCAGTTTGTTGTTCTGAGCCATTGTTATAGCTTGTTGTCGAAGAACTTTATTCTCTGATTCCAGGTTCGTAAGCCTATCCTCAAGCCTAACAAAATAATACGAAACATCATAAGAAGCTGAAAAGCGAGATGCAGAACCGTCATCACCAACCGCAAGGACTCTGTACCATGGTTCAAAATCTAGGTCGAGTTGTACCAGTTTTTCACTCTACCAATACGAGATATCACCCAAGAAATCACCGAGAGATTATTTCATTCTAATCAAACGAATATGAACTACGGAGCAATACACGAGTCAAGATAACCAATGATACATTTATCCAGAGGCTTATTTCACATTAAATTGGTCGATATAAGAAGGATATATGACATTGAAAGTCAAACAGATTCGAGTATCATACCCAATTTGCGAAAGATGGACGAGTCAAAATCACTATCATCAAAGTAAAATACACGATATTAATCCCCAAAAAGCTCCATTACCTGATTAATGAATTCCCACGAAAACCGTACTAATAATTGTGTTTTTTCTTTCGTCTATTTTTCTGGTGGGTATGGGAAGAGATCTCCAGAGACTGACTAAGACTTCGGAAACTAAAGGTCTGAAGGAATTTTCAAAAACAGTAGACAAGTACACTAGTAAGAATTTGAGTATACGCGGCACAAACCTTTCACATTCAGTACTCCGTGGAGACCTCGATCAGCCAACACAATGCTGCATGATCTTGCTAAGTATCGCTGGAAGTTGCTCTTCACTTAATCCTAAGTCCACTAGGTAAAAATTTCAAACTAAGTCCCCTCAAAATAACTACGGAGTAGTTCTTAGACGCATTAAGTATTCAGCCACAAAACTAATAAATACTGAGTAATTGTCGAGATTCTTCGTAGCCATACAAGTTTACGGGAAAAGTTTGGGCTCGTGGAATATCGAGGACTAACTAAGATTTCGAAAACAATGATACTGAAGAAGGGTTCTCTCGAGTTTGGAGGGTAGATGACGGATCGGTTTTTTGAAATAAGAATAGTCAGATAAACATGAATCGCACCACGTAATGGCGATATGGCACTAGCGGGAAGGCTTGACGTAAATACAGTACCAAGATAAGTGCCGTGTGGGACTAGGATCGCTCAACCTATTGTCTCAAGGATCGGATCTACGTGCACAAACCCCATGTCAGGAAAAAAAAGGCTATTCAGCAAGATTTTGATAAGGACCACCATGTACCACTGTCTACACCTTAACGAATCACGTTAGCTAAGAGCATAGAGCCACCTCGATATCTTTTCGGATCAGTAGGGACAGCAAAGCAGATCTAAGAGAAATTATTAAGGCAAGATGAAGGCGAGAATAATGAGACTTACCGAAGATGTTAGACAAGAACAATATGAAAATCTGATGAGGTTGGATCGAACAATGCAGCTCTGTGGGGTCTTCAACTGGTACTGGTGTAGGAGGGGGAACGGAAATGTCGTCTTTCTGGGAAATTGCGACAGGCTCGAGCAAAAACATACAGAATTCCCAAGCTTTGACATGATATATGAGCAAGAGCAAGAAATACAGAGGGAATTTACGAGGAAATCTAACGATAAGATTGGAAACCTATCTGGACAAACTAACACAAATCCCACAGCTTCGACAAATTCTTCATTATAATGGGATTTGGAACATCACTGATATGTATCTGTCACCCTAAAGGATAAATAAAAGTTATATGGGTCATGGGAAGTAGAGAAACGGGAAAGGCTTACGAGCATTGACATATTTCCGAAAGGTAAATATGCTCGAGTTAAAACTTATGTACTCATTCTCAGAAGCCTAATTTTTTGGAAACCATGTCTCTATTAGAAAACCAGACCATATCAAGTGAAGAGAACCCGTGTTCCTCAGACTCTTCTACGAGATGTCATGTCAGTGTTGGAGTGTCGGACATGGCTATTTGGGCAAAATTTTCAATTTTTTGGTCTAAACTGAAGTATGGAGTGTCATGTCGGTGTCGACCATAAGCAAGGAGAATTGGTTGGTTCTAACATGTTCATTTCACTACATAAGATGATTTCCGACAATAAGTAGACGGAGAGTGCTCAAGATATATTTTTAACCTTTCCCATCCAACGTGGTTCTAAAGGGTTTTATACGATCGGTTATCTTCAAAGTTCTAACCTACCTTATGAAGGGTTGACGGGTTCCTACAAGAGTGGATGTGTGTGTTTTAGACGAAGAACTTCGATCTAAAGGAATTCGAAAAAGGGTAAGAAGAAGAGCAACTTCCGTCAGAAAAAGTCATCGAAGGCCCCCTCCTGACCATTATCCCAGTTTTCAGACCCTGCACAACGCAAGCATCAAGAGAAGAGAAAGGACAACACAGTTACTTATCTCAGTACTGTATAAAAATGCTTATATCGGAAGACGGAATTGTACGGTGGGGGTGAGGAACTACGTAACCTGTTACATCAGCATGAGTAAGATCCTGAATGATTAACTGGAGAGCATCAGGATTTAGAAAGGAAAAGTTTGTTCGAGTCGAAGGGGGACCCGCGAAAGTGATTTCGGAAGCAGAGGATGAGTCCTCAGAAGAAGAGGAGAAAACATCAGTTCGGGCATCTCTCACTGTGTGCACTGACGTAGAACTTGATTTCGAGGTATGCAGAATCGTTTTCAGCTCTGAGAACTGGTCCGACATGCAAGACATCATCCTGAGACATACTAATCACATCTATCATTAGCCAAATGAAGTATATATGGGCTTCTATTATCATCATTATCTATTTTTTTCAGTTAAAAGTTTCCGACAAGATGGGTTCGCCTAACAGATGAGACTTCTGAAGATCAGAAGTTCAAGCCCGATATCCTATCGAGTGTTCACGCCAATCCATAAAGAGCACCAAACGAGATGTTTCTATTCTCTTCAGGTAGGATTCTTACAGTCTCATTCTCAGTTGAAGATTATTGGAAGCCGAGACTTATGCAAAATCTAAAAACAGTGGAAATCTGTTATTGAGTCCTTGTCTTTATAGTTTAAGGCGATACTATACCCAAAGAAATAGAGCAATATGTCCTAGACACATAAGCAAAACATAAACTGGCTGAAGAAACAGTGGCAAATATTACACCTACAAAAAAAATCGAGGAAGACAAACAAAAAAGTTGAAAGAGAGCAACTCATTTCCTAATTATAGCGGTAGGCAAAAAACCGTCTTACTAGCAAATAACACCCGGATTTCCCTTAACCTAACCCTGGTAGTATATAATGGTTTGCAACTACGGTCCTCAAAGTCTAAATAATGACGAAGCACCTAGTCTGTAATATCTAAGGTAAATTCTACCAGTATTTTCTTTTTTCTCCTGATTCTAGTCCTGTACTCCTGTGTAGATTGGGTGCCTCTTGGAGTTTGTTTTTGTCTCGGAAAAAAAAGCACGTTTTAGCAATGTAGGTATTTCCTCTGGAATAATCAAAATTTATGGGGTACAAAAGCATAAGCAAAAGCAGGCAGAAAATGTAATTTACACTACCTATTGAGAGAATCTTGCAGTTGATGAACTCTTCTCTCCGTTTCTTCCAATTTTTTTCGGTTTTCTTCACTTGATTCATGAGCTTCCACATATTTTTTTTCCCACTCCTCAGCCTTTTGCGTTTCCGACTCTAATGAGTCCTGCATAATATGTATAGTTCATTCTTTGGAAAAGAAAATTAAAAAGGTCAAAAAAGAAAATATCAAACAAACAATCAATCGCCTTTCACTTGATGAGGCCCTATCGGACAAGCAAGTATAAGGATATTGTTGAAAAGGAACGTAAATATGATCAAAACACAAAAAATATCTGAAGCCGTCAACCAAAAAACAAAATAAATAAATAAATAAATAAAAATGGAAGGCGGGCAATACAATAAAATACTCAATAAAAATACAGTTTTAAACGCAAAATTAAGTTGAAAGCGTTAATAATAAGTTATTAAAGAATTACGAACTCCAAGTAAAAAAAAGTACTCCGTATGAAAATTATTTTTGAAAAATAAAATAAAATAATTAAGAATAAATAAACTGATCGGATGCATATTTACAGTAAAATTACCTTTAGCCTGTCTAATTCTGCTGTTAAGGTCTCAATTTTTTCAGTATCTACTACAGTAACTGGAGTTTCTACGACATTCGACGCTGCTTCTTCAATTGCCTTTTGAGCTGATGCACGCTCTTTTGCTAGTAACTCGTCTTTTTCATCAATTTTCTTCTGCATATTCTTTTGCATATCTTGCAAAGCTTGTTGCAACTTTGCCATCTCCTGCTCTTTCGACTCTTCTAAGTCCGTCTGTATGAAATCACAACCAAAAAAATCGATCAACGGGATTACGACTCCAAAGCAACTTTTCATGGAAGGATTTGGGGATATATTACCCTTAGACGTTTTTCCAACTGCAAACGCCACGTGAGGTCTTCAACTGTTTTCTCAAGTTTATCTTTTGCTTCTTTGAGTGCACCGGTTTCTCTGGCAGCCTAATAAAACAAACATTCACATATGCACATCAGTCACACGACACCAAATTGCCCAAGTACCAGGGTTCTGAAGATTACAGCGACTACATTTGAGCATTATCGCCCATATTTGTAGAGGCACCGACTGAAATCAGGCCAAAACTAGTGACACCAAGATCAAGTCTAATACCGGGATTTAATACCATACTTGTTGGTGTCTCTTCAATGAAGTTTTTAATGAGTTCGTGTTTTGTAATGTAAGAGTCATATTCAAATCTTGAAAGGCCAAAACTAGTGACACCAAGATCTGACTTTGCAGTGAGATCACTGAGATGAGATAAGAATATACCGAAAAGTACATACATATATTCAAGAGAATGCAAGTAGAAAAAAATAAATTACACACCATCTTCAGCTTCCGTAATTCTTTTCGCCCTAGTCGTCCCCTCCACCTGCATTGTGTAAGAACCGCTGCCCATCTGAGCTTCTTATAATATGAATACGCTAAACAGCATCGCCAAACAGCCTGTGATAATGCATTCAAATTACGAAATTAATCCAACAATAATGAAAAGAGAAGAGAGATCTAGAATAAATGTGCCCTAAAATATTTTAACCTGGATAGCCGTGGCTGCTTTTGTTTGCCTTTTAAATCTGAACTCATTTCGAGAAGACATGACACGTGCTCCTGTCTGCAAGGTAAGTGCCGAGTACCGAGCTCTATTGTACGACTTTCTGGACAAGTGCCTGCGCAAGTTCTTCTGAATTTTAATGGAAGATGACTGTCGTCTCAAATTGTCAAAAACTTTGCAAGCCAATCTTCCTATCAGTTTTCCGTGCATGAAAGAGGAGGCAAAGAAAACAGGAATGTCAGTTGAACTTAGAGCTAAAATAGTGAAAGTTCGACCTCAATGGGGAAGTACATCATGTTTTCAGATTCTCGAAGAGGCTTACCTCTGCATAATGTTTGCATAGTTATAGCAGTGTTGCGCAACGTGAGAAAATATTGACGTGCGATATGAGTTCTAATTTTCCTTTGGATACACTTGGCAGCATTGTTTAGTTTCTCAGCTCTGCGGCCATCTAACTCGGCCATTTGACCAGCTCTCAGAAAAACTTTAGTTTTCCCAATCTATTTCAAAGAAAGCGTTGAATAAATTACGAGAACGACTCAAACAAGCTACAAGTACGTTGCTAGGCAACGATCATAGACATGAGAAGTAGAAGATTAGGCTGGTCCTTCTCTAACCTGATATCCGACTAGCCCCATCTTTTCCAAGATTTTCGCGCACATGACCTTTTCAGAATCTCTGTATTCAACCAAAGTTCAGCATAATTCATCGGGTTATATCATCTCTCAACATATAACACGGCTAATTGTTAAATATATGGATGGAAATCAATAATTACCTCCCTGTCACTGCCTCGGGAGCAAGAATTTTAAAACGGCTGATAAATTCAAAGAATGACCTACGTGTGGGATACCCGGCACAACTGATCCTAATTGCTTCTAGAACACCCTAAACAGAAGAGTTAGTACAGAGACGGGAAATGAAGTCGATATAAGCAAAATATGTATATATGGTTGTTGACATGTTACTCACTCCACAACGTAGCTGCTGCATGACATTCATGTTCTCGAAAATAGCGGGTTTTAGAAGATTGTTCGGTTTTACACATCGGATGTAGTGAGGCTCTGTAGAATTCAGTGTTTCCATCAGTTGTTGGAGTTGCAGCTGGATCAAGGAGACTTTAAAGTTAAACTTAAATTGTACAGAGTTAAAATAAAATCATAAAAACTTATACGACACGTTTTCCGCTCGGGCTTCGTTTAGAAGTGTCCGACGTAACACATGAGTGCCTGTCCAAGTGTCCGACACGGCTAATTTTATGAAAATTCTGCATATTCTGGCTTAAAACGACGAGTTCATTGTCATATCCATGTCCGAGTATCAAGTGTCTAGTGCACGAGGTAATTTGAAGAGTTGGAATAGCATTAACATAGCCCTTAACAAGTGACGAAGACTCACTGAATTGAAATATATAGACATGAAAGTCGATACCTTAAATCGAGAACCAATGGAAGAGAACTTCGCGGACTTGGCTGCGTCAGGAACCGGAGGGAAAAGGCCTGATACGAAAGTGCATTTGGAAGCACCCAACAGGTCTTGATGTTCAGGAACGACATAGTCTTTGTTTTTGTCCAAAAACTGATCGGATTGGTATTGAACCTAAAGCACGGTAAAATGAAGCCCGTCATTAGCCAGTAGCTCTTGCTTTAAGACGGAGTATCCATCATATCATAAATATTAACACGGGCTAATACTACCACATGGCATGTATTTTTCATCTGTCTAAAGATTTATGACGGATAATTCCGTCATAAACAAGAATTTGTCTCACCTCTCCAGCATAGTGAGCGATAGTGAAATCAGTACGAGATAACTTTGGCTTGACAAAGCGCTTGTGAGATTTGAAAGTCTGGTATAACTTTTGCGAGAAGGTTTCATGAGTCGACTTTGGGAACATACTGTAAATAATTCGTGCCAAAGACAAGAATATAATAACAATCAGATCCACTGCTTTCGTACTTCAAAATTACTGTAACCTTACATGTCGATGAACTAGTGAATTTCTTACCATGCTTCATCAAGAAGTGCGATGATTCCTCCGGGTTTCTGCATCGATTAAAAACGAGAAAAACTCAGAAACCGTCTTAGTTCATACCCTTTTTCCTATCAAACCAAACTTGCATCACTTGGTACCATGAAAACGACATTTAGAACGGAACCTCGCATTATATATACCTTCTCAAGAAGGTCCAAGACATCTTGATTATCAACAAATTCGATATAACTCCAATCGATTTCCTCTTTCGTGTATTCCTCTTGCTCCATCTTGAAAACATGCTGCGTATCTCACATCGCAACAAAAGCATTTCGAAATCAAAATATCGAAAATTTCTGTACACAAAATAGTTGTATCTGATATGATATTCTGATACGTATCACGTCCAAAACTTCCAGACGTGTCAGAGTAACATAGCAAAGAACTAAGGTACTGTATTAACCTGGTTGAAATGCTGTTGCAGCTTTTCGTTCGTGTAATTGATGCAAAACTGCTCGAAACTGCACAAATGAAGGAATAATAAGTAACATAATACAGTAGCAAATGGTCTAAGGTCCCAAGACGATGCAATGTAGTCGCACATGAACTTGCAAGATATTTCCTAGGACGTGTCGAGTCGCTGGTTTGGGTTGGGTGGGCTACTGCCCGAGGCACTTGTCGAGGATTATTTCTGTAGAGTCAAATGCTGGTATATAATCCCGACTTTGGGGTTCTCAAAAAAAAACATAATAACGTGGAAAAAAAAAACGTAAACATTCGTCTTCTTTACCTGTTAGTCTTGAAGCTTTCAAACCCGTAAATGTCAAGGACCCCGATCAAACACGTTGAGTTAGGATCTTGACCGATGGAATTGTTGATCGTATCCACTAACCTGTACATTAAAGAAGAAGAATTCTGAAACAGGATCGACTACAACAAATAATCAGTACCAAACCCGAGAGATATGAGTACGGTATATATACCAGTCGAAAAGGCGGGAGTATACGGTTTTGGCTAGACCGTCTCTTGAAGTTGTAGCTGCTCCTGGGTCGAGACTCCTCTTTATTACTTCTTCTGGAGTAACCATAACACGTTTGCATAGAGCGTCTTCCAAACCAACAGGGTCGCACCTAAATTTAAAGACCGAAATCAAAACAGTATGCCAAAATATCTAAATAGCCAAGTCTGACACTTGGACGTGCCTGTGTCAGATGCCTTTAAACGAGTCCAAGTAACGTAGACAAATATTTTCACAGTATAAACATACATGAGAAGCTCTGCTGCCGTCTTAAGATGAAACTTGGAAGCATCGTCCTTTGGAACAGACGAATCAACTTCTTGACCCTTTGTAAATACGATGTTACCAAGATGAAGAACAGCAGCAACAACGCGGAAAATAGCATCCTTCAAAATCAACCCAAAAGACAGACAATTTATATTTTAGTTATCGACATACTTTTACCAGCACGAAATCACGAAATAATATATATACCTGATCTTGTTTACTTATTCCAACGATGTCCATAGCTCTCCTTGTATCAAGATAATCTTGTGCGTCATTTATACCGACTAACTCGTAACAATTCGACTGATTAAGATAGTGAAACGATCTAGGATTTCCGAGTTTGTATTTCTCCACTTCCTGACAAAGAAATAAACCATTCAAAAGAAATACAAGGGTGCACAGCAGAAGTTACGGTACTTTACACACGTTTATAGTTAGTTCCTACCTCTTTTGGTGCTGCACAAAGAAGATAAAAACAGTGATAATTGCGCTCTGGATCTGAAATTTGGCAAACACGAGATCTTTCAAGGAGATATGTTCTAATGGCTGCTCCGGATATTCTTCCACTCTTGTCAAATTGGATCTCCACGAATTTACCAAAACGACTACAACAACATTAAATTAAAATATGAGGTGTCGAGCAGTGACGGAACATAGAAGAGTCGACCAGGAGAATAGCTACATTTTGACATGGCAAACGGGTCAACCGGGTCGAGTTCGGGTCGGGGTGCTTCGGGTTTGTATTTTTCAAGTTTTTTGGGATATCGACTAGTTTTCTATAATAACTTTTGGGTCAGTTCGGGTTAGGCCAGGTCAGTTCAGGGGTGCCTTAACCTATTGTGGTAAAAAAAACACAGCAGAAGAACCGAACCTTGAATTGTTATTACGAACTGTTTTTGCATTGCCAAAAGCTTCAAGAACTGGATTGGACTACATCCAAAGCAACAGAACAAGTGAATCGAGATTAAATAAGAACAGAATATAAGGATTAACAGGTCTAGATGTAAACGCCTCGCCCTGTACACCACTGAAAGTTTCGTCATCATCTTTCCGACTTACTATCTTATACTGATACACAAGTACTGTAACTTTCTTTTAAACAGAAATTCCTGCGCTACTCAACTACTCAGAAATGTGTGTGCCATTTGCATGAAAACTGATCAGTAAGACAGTAATACAACTCGAGTTTTACCTCCAGAACTTGTTGTTCAACAGTTCGCCCTTCTGTACCGGTACGACCACCCAAATAGGCAAGATAACGCATAAGCATTTTAGTCGTCTCGGTCTTACCAGCCCCACTTTCTCCACTGACCAAAATAGCATTGCTTTTGCCCTCGTTTCTCATTGCCCTGATGCAAGAGAATTTCCGTCAGTCGTTCGAGATATTTCAAGCAAAGACTTTAAAAAAAAAACACGGTGATGAGTAGGATAACAAAATCACCTAAATGCCACGTCACCAATTGCGAAAACATGAGGGCTGAGCTCTCCAAGTGCTGCTCCCTTGTAATGGTCCATCATTTGGAGATCGTATATGTGAGGTAGTCTTTGAAATGGATTTACAGCGATGAGAATGTTTCCTGTATACGTCTGCAAATGATGTCGAAGAGTAAATATGGTACAGCAACAGCAACAGCAACTAATCTCGTACAATTAGACATCTGATTTCAAAAGTAGAACATACATAAATTTCATTGAGTCCATATCGAGTTGCTAAATTCTGCAAAACTCCGGGCTCGTGCAAGTATGATAGTTTAGTCATGTCATCGACTCCACCGTCTGGAGCTTCCATATCCATTGGATATATTTTCGTACGGTTTGCCGTAACCTATTACACAACAACAGTAACAACATCAGAGCCTTAGTCCCGAAATCCCGAAAAGATCTGGGGTCGGCTAACATGAATCAATATTGAAGTCGTCAAGTCATCATCCAAAAAAAATAACATAATAGAAATACAGTTTCAAACACAAAATTAAGTTGAAAGTGTTAATAATAATAAGTTTATTTGAAAAGCGATTTGCACTTGTAGCTTGAGTTTGAAATATCCTATTGTTTTGTCGGAAACGGGTCCTACTCCTCGAGCTTGAAGTAGTCGAATCTAACTAGGAAATTATCCATTACTCGATTTCCTAGAGACGCTACATGGTATTAGCTCCACAACAACAAGATTGTCACGGTATTTCAAACATCCGGTTCCCCAAGTCTCCTTGCCATGTTCTTTTCGAATTCTTTTCGGCTCACTCTAGTTCACTTCACTTCAGTCCAGTTTAGCATCCACATGAGGTTCATTTTGTTACAGTACTTCGGCTCACTCTAGTTCACTTCACTTCAGCCTAGTTCAGTCCAAAAGGACAGGGCCTTACCATGTGAACTCGTACTAACGACACCCTTTGATGAAAAGGAAAAGCGCGCGAGGAGAGAAACTCAACATTATTGACACTACACTCAATCCAATTTCAATCCTACACGTATTGAAGTTAACTAAAACAACTAAGTGTGACATAAACACACATGATGCACACCTAACCCCGAACTTAAAAGCTACTTACTAAACTATGATAATGTACACTCCTTCAACGATAAGAACAAAATCGTGCAAAACAACATAAAGGTGTCAGAGCGTTGGATACGGCTATTTTGATCAAAGTTTTAAGTTTGTTGGTCAAAAATGAAGTACGAAGTATGTGTCAAACAAGCGACACGGCACCTGAGTGAAGTGTCGGAGTAACAATACGAATATTTCAATATAAACTTCAATTTAGTACTACAAACATTCAAGTTTCGAGTAAACATTCAACCTGTTTGCCATCGGTGGTTTTGATTTCGAGGTCATCCCCATTAATTTTCGTCACTTGACCACCAACCCAACATATGTCCGGGTCCTCCACCCAAACATGAGAACCCACCAGAATATTTACCTGAGTACCCTGCAATATCATATCACAAACAAACATAAAAAACAAATCAAGAAAACACGATGTAAACACTGAAATTTCTCAATAATTCATATACAAATTTCAATATGTTGTCGAAATTCGAAGCTAGCCACATTCCTGATCATTAGACTCATTTTTTTTAACAATGTAGTTGGAGACTAATCTCTAGTAGAAAGAAATTCTTGGATACGCCCGTCTACCATTTTGTCTAACATGTCATCGTATTCCCAAATCAATGAAAAACCCAACATTCACAATCAATTAAACACAAGTTTGAACCTACCCATTGTTCAATTCACCCTTCGATTACGACAAAAAAACAACAAATTAACATCCCTTCACAAACCCTAAAGGCCTAAATCAATCACAATTCATCCACTTAAAATTACACAATCAATTAAACAAGCTTGAACTTACCATGATTCAATTTCACCCTTCAATTACTACAAAAACAAAACAGAGTAACATCCCTTCACAAACCCTGAATCGATCACAATTCAATAGTTCATCCACCAACCCAAATCATCTACAAAATCAACTTAAAGTTACAGAATCAATTAAACAAGCTTGAACTTACCATGATTCAATTTCACCCTTCGCTTACGACAAAACAAAATAAATTAACATCACCTCACAAACCCTAAATCAATATCTTCTACAAAATCAACTTAAAATTACACAATCAATTAAACAAGCTTGAACTTACCATGATTCAATTTCACCCTTCAATTACGATAAAAACAACACAGAGTAACATCCCCACACAAACCCTAAATCAAATCGAAATTCATCAGGATAAATCAATCACCCACCACCAACCCAAATCTTCCAATACATCAAATAAAAAGCTAAAAACTACCAAACCCAGTTTAAATTACACACCCAATCAAACAAACTTGAACTTACCATGATTCAATTCATCCTTCGATTACGACAAAAACAAAACAGAGTAACATCCCCTCACAAACCCTAAATCAATCACAATTCATCCACTTAAAATTACACAATCAATTAAACAAGCTTGAACTTACCATGATTCAATTTCACCCTTCGATTACGACAAATCCCCACACAAACCCTAAATCGAAATTCATCAGGATAAATCAATCACCCACCACCAACCCAAATCTTCCAATACATCAAAGAACAACCTAAAATCTACCAAACCCAGTTTAAATCACACACCCAATCACACAAACATTCATCAAAATGAATGAAAAAAACGATTGGATACAAAAATCCAGAAAGAAAAATTGGGGAAAAATTGGGGGATCAAAGTAATTGAGAGAAAAGGGAGTATGTCTGTATGTGGTGGAAAGAAGGATTGGATGAAAGGGAAAACCCTAAAAAATAGGAGAAAGTGAAGCTAAAAATGATGCCCCAATTTTCATGGAGTTTAGTGGCTGCCATTATTCTCTCTCTTCTTCCTCCATTTCTTTCTCTCTCTTCTCACTTCTGCTTTTAATTTCTTCAATTTATACGTTTCGAGTGAACAGACCAGCGACACCGGTCCGGTCCGGTCCGGTCCGGTTCATTTTTTTTATTATTATACTACTATGGGTTTTCGAAACTCGGGATCTGTTGCCCACGGTAGACAACAGATCCCGAGTTTCGAAAACTAAATAAAAATAAAATAAACAATGGTCCGTCTGGTAGGGGTTCAAAAACTGATCCGGACTGGCAAAATCGATTGACCCGGACCGTACAGTCCGTTCCAGTCCGCGGATCTCCAAAAACTTGGTTGCCGGTCCGCGGTCCGGTCCGGTCCGGTCCTCACTTAAAAAAACCAAAACTAGTGTATTTTTTCGGTACGGTCCGGTACGATCCGGGTTTCTTTATTAACCGGACCGGTCCGCGGGTTTGGATTTTTCGGGTTGTCGGTCCGCGGATCAATCCAGTCCGGGTCGATCCGAGTTTGGACCGGTTAACTAAGAAACCCGAACCAGACCGGACCGTAAAAATACACTAAATTTGATTTTTTATAAAGTTGACCGGTCACCAAGTTTTTTGCGGCCCGGAAACCTGACCGGTACATGCCCCGCTTCGGTCCGGTCCGGGTCACTTTTTGAACACCCCTAGACCAGAATACATGTGTTTAAGGAAGACAGTCCATTTTTGCATTTTTTTTTATTCAGGTTTTCAAAACTCGGGATTTGTTGTTCACGGTACCTATCCTATGTCTAAGAAAGACGGTAGGGTGTTTCATTTTTTTTGTTTAGGTTTTCGAAACTCGGGATCTGGCATCGAGGATACATCTGTCTAAGGAAGAAGGTCCATCGTTTAATTTTTTTCATTTAGGTTTTCGAACTCGGGATCTTATAGCTAGGGTTTCAAGCTCGGGATCTGTTGTCCACGATACCTCTACCTAAGGAAAACGGTTAGGGCTTCCAGGCTAATGACGATAAACCTAAGAGTTACCCCTACATCGAATATTCGAATGTAATAAAATTCAATGTTTTAACTTTATAATAAATAACCGAAATATAAACAATTTCAATCGTAAACAAATAATCGAAGTACATCATATACGGAGTATATATTAAACAAGACGAATACAAAATACAATACGACCAACAAATTACGAAAGTATCGGACCGAAGGCAACCAACCATATACACAATATTCAACTTATTTACATCTTCGGATTCTTCACGGGTTGAGTGAGACCATCTCATATAATAAAACTCGATGTTTGGGTTACAAACGAATCGTGGACATGACGGCGGTTTTGAAATCGATAGGAGAGTGGAAAGGCGTCCTCGTGACGAGAGATCTCCACGACTTCTTCTTAGGATCGTATATCTGCATCGACAGAACGGTTCCCCTCTTACGGTACCTCGACCTTCGAATCTCGTTCAGTTCGAAACCGTGTAGGAGGGATATTACGTGGAGTTCGCCTTGGATTGATACGAACCCGAGTGAGGATGACCCGTCTGGGTTTTTACGAGGAACCGTCGTTTCCTTGGACCAGCTGTTTAAAGCCATGTTGAACCTGTAATAATCACAACATCCTGCAATTAGAACATGAATGCTACTTACAGAGTTACAGTATGTAATGTCACAGATCGGGGCGGGTTCAAACACGGGTTTTGAAACGGGTTTGGATAGTTTAAGGAAGAAATGCCAGTGAAGCTAGAAGATTGAGGCGCAGTTGGAGGCGTTCATCTAGATTACGGGTTTTAATAGAGCAATTTGAAGCTGTTTTCAATGACATTAACTCACGCAGCCAGCGAACATTGTTACTAAATCATGAGAACCCGAATCAACTGAACACGTAAGTTCAAATCATGTGAACAAAGAACGAAGTCACGTTAACGCTAAATCAGGAGAAAGGTGATACTAAATCATCAGTAGCACCAAAGTTCAAATCACGTCAACGCAGAAGTCGCGTCAAATCACTATACTCATCCAAATCTACTACGAATCCAAATTCAAATCATGCCAACGCAGAAGACACATAAAATCACGAGAAGTGATACCAAATCACGATACTCATCAGAATCGACCAAGCATCCAAGTTCAAATCACGACAACATCAAAAATACTTCAAATATCGACTAAATTCATGAAAATCAAGCTCACGTGAAATCACGATACTCATCCGAATCTACTAAGCATCCAAGTTCAAATCATGTCAACGCAGAAGCCACGTAAAATCACGAGAGTTGATACTAAATCACAATGCTCATCCAAATCTACTAAGCATCCAAGTTCAAATCACGACAACATCAAAAATACTTCAAATATCGATTAAATTCATGAAAATCAAGCTCACGTAAAATCACAAGAGTTGATACTAAATCACGATACTCATCCGAATCTACTAAGCATCCAAGTTCAAATCATGCCAACGCAGAAGTCAAGTAAAATCACGAGAGTTGATACTAAATCACGATACTCGTCCGAATCCACCAAGCATCCAAGTTCAAATCACAACAACATCAAAATGCTTAAATTCATGGAAATCAAGCTCACGTAAAATCACGAGAGGTGATACCAAATCACGATACTCATCAGAATCGACCAAGCATCCAAGTTCAAATCACGACAACATCAAAAAATACTTCAAATATCGAATTAAATTCAAGAAATTCACGAAAATTCGAGCTCACCTACAAATCTCATGATTCTCATCAAGCATAAACACCTCAGGCAACCCACCACCCTCGACAACCGCCACCTTCCCAAGCCGCCCACGCTGCCCCTGCCCGTCCCCCCACATGTCCCCAACCACCCTCCACTGCCCGCTGCCCAAATCCAACGCCACCGAATCCCGACACTGCTCATCCACGGGCAACACCCCCAGTATCGTCGTCGACCCGCTGTACCCACCCATCACCCAAAACTCGTCTTTCGCAATAAACCCGACACAACCCGCTCGAAACCCGGGCATTTCCGCCATTGCCACCCACTCATCTCTCTCAATGTCGTACCTCTCTGCCCGCCCGACCCGACTTCCCGCTGCCCCGAACATCGGGTGCCTCGACCCGCCACCTGCCACCACTATCCCCTCACCACCACCGCCTCCGTCCGCCGCCGCCGCGAACGAGCCGCGCGCGGTGATCATCGGCGCCATTTCTAGCCAACCTTCACCCCAAGAGCTGAAATCGAACCGGAATACGGCGGACGATGCTGTCGGCCGGTCCAGTGGAAAAGACCGGGTGTCGAACAACGAACCGCCTAAAACAAACACCCTCGAACCGACGGAAATCGCGGAGAAGTTGGAGAGAGAGTACGCGTGTGGGTTAACCGGGGTTCTAGGAAGTGGTGCCCAAGCTAAATGGGTCGGGTCGAATACGTACGGGGAAGACAAAGACGGGTCGTCGGGGAAAATACAAAGCAGGGTTTTCGAATTGGGGGTTTTTCGGAGGGAGAAAATTAGGGTTTGTGAAAAAGTGAAGAAATTGCGCCATGATTTGCAGGTTTGTTTAGCGCGGGAGTGATAACAAAAGGGGAATTTCGATAGGATTATGATCGAGATGTCATCTGGGAGTCCTGGGATTAGGTTTAGGGTTAGGGTTTCGTTGATTTGGGGATTTTGGCGGTTTTGATTTGGCGCCATTGATGATCAAATTGAGAGAAATTGGGGCAATCCGGAATCGAATTCGAAGATGATGAATTGGGAATTGGGAATTGATGATCGTGTTTTCAGACAACAAATTATTATGTGTGGATTTGTGATCGTCGTTTTGTTGTAATGAAATTGAATTGTGGCAAGATAAGATTGGCGGACACATCAACCTTTCATTTTCCCTAATTTTGACCATTTTTTTGCAATTTTGACCATTTCCGTATTTTATCGAATACTCCTCACATTGTAACGTGATTAAATACGTATTTAGTCAAAAAAATGTAAGTAAATTTTTACTTAAATTTAAGTAAATTTATACTTACTCCGTTCAAATAAGTTCTTTACGTTTACTTTTTGGGCACTGTTCATAAGTGGAGATGATTATCGATATAACTTCTAATATACTCCCTTCGTTCCATTTGATTCTTTACGTTTGTTTTTTCACACTTGCCAATGCACATTTTCTTTTTTCTATATCGCTAGTTACACATTTCTAAATATTATAAAAATTTGATATTTATAACGTACTCGATTAGACAATTTAAACAAGATCTCACATGACTATATTTTATCTTATATATCAGAAATTATATCGATAATTCCCCTCACTTATGAATAGTGTCCAAAAACCAAATGTAAATAACCTATTGGAACAGAGGAAGTATAAGATAAAATATAGGCATGTGATATTTTGTTTAAATTGTCTAATCGAGTACGTTATAAATATCAAATTTTTAATTTTTTTAGAAATATGTAACTAAAGATATGGACAAAAGAAAACGTGCATTGGACAGTGTAAAAAAGCAAACGTAAAAAATCAAATCGAACGGAGGGAGTACTTTTTATTTTTGATTTGATTTTATTAAGATGAATATGTCCGTACTAAGTTGAAAACGTGTTAAATAGCATCACATACAGCCATTCAGGTATATAGATCGAGTTTTTCTTGTTGATTTATAATAATCGGATTAGTCGATGATTGACATCTACTCGTATACGTTTGTGGCTCGTCGTTAGTTCGTTACACTTACACACATGTATGAGCCCGTTTGGTGGCTGAAACGGGGCAAAGCCATTGATCGGAACCCCTAATCGGGTCGGGTCTTTATATTGACCCGATTCTAACCAGTTGGACTCAGAATAGACTATACGGGCCTTGAACCATGACTTTTCAGACACGGCCACACAACACAATGGCAGCCCACGCCAGCAGGATCTTAAACCCGCGTCCATGGACCGACCTGATTCACCCAACCAGGTCCAGGTCCAGGTCCAGGTCCAGGTCCCTTCCATGTCGTCTCTAAAGCATGATTTTTCAGACACGGCCACACAACACAATGGCAGATTGGCAGCCCACGCCAGCAGGATCTTAAACCCGATTCCATGGACCGACCAGATTCACCCAACCAGGTCCAGGTCAGGTCAGGTCCCTTCCATGTCGTCTCTAAACCCAGGAACAAACCGATGTCACGAATCCAAATCTGAATTCATAATGCATAGTTTGTCCCACAGATGTTCATAAGAACTCCTGTAAATTTACAGCTGAATGCTGATACAGTTACAGACTTACAGTATAAACATTCGGATTTTGTTCGGGTAAGGTTAGGTCAAATTCGGATCTTCAATTCAGGCCGAGTCAGTTTTGCAATTTTAAACCATCCATGCATAATCATAATACGAACGTTAAGTCGTTGAGCGAACGTGTTACTACAAAGATTATACAACAAAAGAATGATAAAAATAAACTAAAACCTTAGTAGTACCTTCCATGGTGTGGAGGATTAGTTGGAAAGAGCATCCTCAAGCTTCTTCTTGAGATCCTCGGCGGTGCCATTTTGAGCACGAACGGAGAACGTATGAACGATTTTATCATCGACGGTGCTAACATCGGCCTCAAGACCAATAATATCATTATCCCTTAACGATTTCACGACTTTGGAAACCGGGTGACTGTCCAAAGGAAAACTGACGTGAACGACTGCATCGTCTTCCCTAGCCCGAAAATCGATTTCAGGGATCGGTAGTAGCTCGGGTTTAGGGTTAGCCAGCTCGTTTTCAGATTCGATCATTCGAATCTTGGTTTGGAGGTCGGTGATATACGCGATGGCATCGAGGAGAAGCGATGCTTTGTCCATTTTGGATATGTTTGGGACGAGGGATCTCAATGCGTAGAATTTTTGGTTGAGTTTTTCGCGTCTTTGTCGTTCGGCTATAACGTGGCTCATTGCCTCTTCTCGTCCACATGCGGGCCGTCTACCTCGCTTTTTCTCTCTAGCCTCGGCCGCTTGCATCAAGTAATCATCACTTGCCTCGTCCAACCCGGGGATATCACCGTCGAGATTCGAACCTCCGAAATTGATCTCGGAGATAGGCATCTTGTCCATGTGGTCAACGTGTCGTCCGTTTGAGGACGACCCGTAAATGGGTTTGGTATCGCTACCACCGACATGAGATTCGGCGGAAAATGTAGCGTCGTCTTCCAATTTCGGTGCGAAACTAATGTTCAAAGACCGAGGTTTCGACCCACCAAGACCAAGATCACGACCCACGACCTTATGCCGTGACTTGGAATTCACGAATTGAGTCTCGCCAAAAATACTCTTCACCATTTGCACCAAGCTATGCTCTTCCAAAACCGTCCTAATCGAAGCCAACTCCAAAACACCCGTCTTCACCGGCACAAACACAACCGTTTGAAACATAGCCGACTTAGCCAAATGCGCACGAGATTGGTAATGATCTAAACAACTCTTACCATCCGAAACCCAAACCGGTCGCCCACTAGTGAAACACTTCCCGGGACCTAACGGATCATCAAGACGAAACCAATAATACATCGACGTAAGATACAACATCTCAATATCCGACACTTTATCCAAAGTCGCAGCGAAGTTATCCTCATCGGTTCCACCAAAGCAAGTATGCAACTTCTCCAAAACCATCTTTTTAACTTCTTCTCTACGACTTCTACTACCATCACCACCACCACCACCAACATCGGGTTTTTGATGACCTCCGACAACAGCTTTCGGATCACGACAATGCCCATCACCCCAAATCAACACAGATTTACCATTCCTAGACCTAGCAAACTGCCAAAAAATCGCGTAATTCCAACTCGACCCGTCAACGATTTGACATAATCCCTTTTGTAGATTCAATATATCACCAGGTGGATTGAATTCAGACAATGAATCATCAGATGCTGTTGACATCAAGAACTTACATGCTTCACTACCCACTACTGCTTGAATCATTGCTCTTTCCTCAGTTTTAACTACAACATTTTGCCCCATTTTGCCCCAATTTTTTCCCCCAAATTTGACCTAGAAATCAATTCGTTCTATAATCACTACAATAACCTAATCAAAAATCTGGGTTTCTATAACTTCATAACAAATTGAACTGGGTTGAAGCTAAATCTCAAATTCAAGCTCAAAAAACAAGCAAAAAAAATGGGAAAAATTACACAATAAATGATTTCAACAAAATCCAGATAAGGAAATTGAAGAAAATTAAAGGAAATTAGTTACCTGGGTTTTGTTTAGGAAGGTCAGATTGTTAAGAAATTAGCTGAAATTAGTAGTGATTTTTTTGTAAAAGGTGGTTTATTTTTGGGAAATTTGATCTTGGATTTAGGGTTTCAGTGAACTTATTTCCAGAAATGTACTCCATTGTTTCCCCTTTAAAAAAAAAGTCCACTCTTTTATTTTAATATTTTAATTATTAAAAAAATCCAATAATTTGCATTTAATTATTTAATTATTTAATTTTGTGATATTTTATTATACTTGTGATTGTTTTATTTATTTATTTATAGATATTTTAATTGTTTTTGAAGTTTATGTTTTCCATGATATTCATGTGGTTATGGATTCTCGGGATCCTGTAACTCTTTAACACGTTTTTTTTTTTCACATTCCGTCAAATTTTTTGGATAAAAAAAATTAGATTTATTATTTTTTGCTGTAGTACGTAGATATTTTTCCCTTTTTCTGTCAAATTTTTTGGATAGAAAAATTAGATTTATTATTCTTATATGTATAAATAGTTTTTAAATTTAACCCAGTAAAAAAATCGAGATGTTAAGTGGTTAGTCCACGAGGTATGCGGGTTATGAATTATGAGTACATATGGTAAAATGGTTAATAGTTTAATCGGAACAGATCTCGATTACATATTTTCAATCTTTCGGTGGATTATGTAAGAGAAACAGAGAGTGTTTCGAGTGAAGTCGGGATTTTAGGTTTGTATTTATGTGTATTGTTATCATATCGTGTTTACTATGAATATTACAACGTATACATTGCATTGAATGAGAGTATGAGACAGTGTCACGCAGTGGTTTATTGATTGTGGATTTGGGAACTGATTTGGTCATCGGAAGACGTATACAACTATACGATTGGACAAAAACTTTCTGATATTAATACAAATTTATTCTGTTTCTGCAGTTCTGAATTTCTCTTATCATACGATACAAAATTTGTCGTTACAGCACTGTTCACATGCATGATGCCGATCCTCAAGTTTATTCATTCAACCTATAAAAGGAGCGCAGAAAACGACATGATCTGAGCCAACCAAAACCCAAACCCGGTCAGACCGTAAGTCTTGTTGCATACCCATACCGGGACCCACTATGAACGCTTGGACCGTCGGATTTTCCCTTTGTATTACCGAGACCGCAACTTCACCTTTTACACCTATCAACTCCGGCCAAATAATTTTCCCTACTCCTATCCCTTTAGACGGCTCTGCAAAAAAAAAATACGAATATTTTATTTATTGTTTTAATTAGGAGATTTCACGAGAATTAAAAAATTATTGCAAACGTTGTATATATAATTAGATGGAATATATTGGTCTCGGAAAATAGTCAAAATTACTCTGTAATAAACAATTTACACCAATCAAATAGCTAAAAACGATCATTTTTCTCTGGTAACTAATTTGGGAATAATAATAATAATATTATTATTATTATTATTAAAAAAAATTGTAATCTGCGTTTTAATTCATCAATAAAATTCTCATTAAAAAAATATAATAATAATAATAATAAATTTAATTTAACGATATATAATAAACGAAAATAAATAAAATTATTCGAATAAATTTCGTAAAATGGTGAATTTTAATTACCTGAGCACGTGACGCGACAATTGCACACACGGTCTCGATCCATCGACTTTGCTCGTTACGATTTCTTCTTCCTCTTCTTTTAATTAATTTTCTTCTTCTAATGCTCTTGTATTAAAAAAAATTGTTGAATGTGTTAATGATGAAACTAAGTAGTGATAAATTATTTAAATGATAATGACAATCCTACAAACCTAATTACATATATTTAATTAATTAAACTTAGCTTAAAAAGAACGGTCATATACACTTTAATTTGATGCTAATTTATTTATTTTTAATTACATTATGACTAATCATATTAGTTTTAATAATTAAGTGATTATTATAGTAATTAACAAGATCATCACCATGTGGACAGCTTTTAAGTAATTATTTTAGTGTCCAAAATGTAGTTTAAGTGACTTGAAACGGTATCACAGTACAATCATTGTAAGGTTACTATTTAACCTGACGTTCTCTTTTTTTTTTTTGAACGAAAAGAACAATTCATTAATAGAACGTCAAAAGACACTTACCGTGAATACCTATAATTGCAAGCAAATCTATTAAAAGCCATCGAATACAATTTCTCTTATAAACTAGGGATCTCAAGACATGATTTGACAATTCGGCATGACCTCGTATCCCTATCTTCTTGTAGATTTTGATGAGGGGATCGTTCGTTTGATTCATAAGAGGAGAAAACTTACATTCTGTTGGCAAAGATCGTTGACAAATTACTTGTATCCATTGAAGAGACAAGCGACGAACCATCAACAAATTAATCTTGTCGATTAACATGAAACTAAGTCCTATACTAATGTAAAGGACCGAAGCCTTGAAAATAAGGATGAAAACCTTAAAATAAAGGACGAAACTCTCATAAAAAGAGAGACATTTATTGAATAAGAGATTGAATTTCATACTATGAATTGAAAATTGAACAATTTTTGGGGCTTACCATCGATTAATTATCGATGGAAACCCCGAAGGAAGGAGGAATGTAGGGTTTTTTTAATGAAAGATTACACTTAATCAAATGTTGTTAAACCAGCGAGACGTTCTCCTATTAGGTATTGTGAAACCGTTTCACGTGAAAATTATTGTGGTAACAGAAATAAGTCGTTAGTTGTTCAAAGTCCAGGTCAAACCGACTAACTGGATTGGGTCGTATCGGCCCTGGTCGGGCAGGTTGGCATCCAGCCCCAATCTTGCCCAATTCGATCAATCTGGTCTGATCCTAACCGTTGCCATCTGACCCGATCTTCAGGTTTGTTCTCCAAATTTATCAAACCAATCTGGACCGATGAACACCCCTGGTCCCCTACTAGCTATATACGGATATGTGTCATGCTTATGTCATAATTAATGTCATATTCTTTGAAGTGAAAATCTAGACTCGATTCAAGCCAGGTAAGATCTCACAATAACTTATCGTGAGACGGTCTCATACAAGTTTTTGTGAAGATCTCAAGGACTCGATGATCATCCCGTCCTTAACACACCTATATTTTAGAGGGTACGTACCTTTTTTCTTTGAGTCGGTCCATATATAATAAAGACATTGTTTGATGGTGAGAAAATAGTACACATTATTATTAAAATTAACGTTAACATTTTCCAACCACACATTTTTCTCCAACCACCACAAAATGAATATTAATTACTTGTACTATAAATCCAAGAAAATATATTGAATTTTGAGATAATTCGAGCAATCGGGTTGATTTATATATATAACTCGAAAAGTCATAAAATTCCAATAAAATCTTACAAAAATAATAATAATACGTTAATGTTATTTTTCAAGTATTTGTAAGCTCAAGACGATTATAAATTTATAAATAAACAATGGTGTTACTAGTAACTCTATTGTTGATTTTCGTCATTTCGTTGCCCATCGTTCGCTTATTTTACAAAACTGTCATCTCGAAAAACCCGGAGTCTTCCGAATGTAAAGGGACCACGTTCCCTAAACCGTACCCTATAATAGGTCATATGATAGCGTTCGCCCAACAAAAGGGCGAAGACATATTCACGTGGCTGGCAGGCCACGTGGCGTCCTCGCCCAACTCAACATTCGTGGTCCACCACCTTTTTGGTGGCCGGAGCATCTTCACCGGCCACCCGGCCACAGTGGAACACATCCTCAAGACCAATTTCGACATTTACTCCAAGGGTCCGAGTCACAAAGACGCGTTTGGGGACGTTTTTGGGGACGGGTTGGTCACGGTAAATGGGGACGAGTGGAAATTCCAAAGACAAATTTCGAGCCACATTTTTACCCCGAAATCATTGCAACATTTCATCGACAACATTGTCGATTTCGAGCTCAATGAGAGGCTGATTCCGATCCTGTCGAAGGCGGCCAAGAATCGAGAAGTCGTTGATCTACAAGACGTACTCCAAAGGTTTACGTTCGACAACATTTGCTCGATTGCGTTCGGGTATGACCCCGAATACTTAGCCACGACTATGCCACGGGCGAAATTCTACGACGCATTAGACGAAGCGATAAATATATCGTTTTCAAGGTTTACGGACCCGTTTCCGATCATTTGGAAATTCCGTAGATTTCTCAACATCGGCGATGAAAAACGGCTTAGACCCGCCACAAAAGCGATCCGGGATTTCGCAAGCGAAATCATCAAACAGAAAAAACACGGAATTCGAAATTCATCGGAAATACAACGTAACGACTTGTTATCAAGACTTCTCGATTACAACGAGTTAGACGAGAAATTGATAATAGACATTGTGACAATGTCCATTTTCGCGGGCCGAGACCCGACATCGGCAGGTTTGACTTGGTTCTTTTGGATACTCCACAAACACAAACGGGTCGAATCCGAGATCTTAAAGGAAATCGACAAAATTGGGAATGATTCGTGTTTGAAAAAAATTAGATCCATGGCGTATACACATGCGGCATTGTCCGAGACCATGAGGCTCTACCCGCCCGTGCCCATGGACGCGAAACAGGTAATAAATTAGAGAATATATTATATTAGAATAATATTATTTCTTCTGTCTCAATCATTTATTTAATAAAAAAAGAAATATTATATTTTATATATTATTTTTTAATCCTAATATAATATATTCTCTAATACAGGTGACCCGGGACGACATATTACCCGACGGTACATTAGTTAAGAAGGGTTCGATGGTGAATTACGTAATGTACGCGATGGGACGGTCCGAGAAGCTGTGGGGGTCGGACTGGGCTGAATTCCGGCCCGAGCGGTGGCTGACCCAGGTCGACGAGGACGTGGGGACGACAGAGTGGAAATTCGTGCCACGTGACCCGTTCTCGTACCCGGTGTTTAATGCCGGCCCGAGGAGTTGTTTAGGGAAAGAAATGGCGTATTTGCAAATGAAGAGGGTTTCGGCCGGTGTTTTGAAACGGTTTGTGGTGGTCCCCACAGCCGAGGACGGGTTCGAGCCGGTTTATGTGGCCGGGTTGACCTCTAAGATGGACGGCGGGTTTCCCGTAAGGATCGTGGAACGGGTTTCAGGCGTGTAATCAAACCCAAAAAACTTTGAAGAGACGGTCTGTCAATCAAGGTTTCTTTGTGTGTAATAACATGTCAAAATCTTGGTTGAAATTAATTAACTTTTTAAGGTACCATTAATATGATAATTACTTGTAATTAAATTATCAAGAAAGTCAATACTTACAAATAAGTTGTTCCTTTCAATATTTATGAAGTAACTTTAGTTTGGTGTAACATATAATTCAATCGATCTATTATCCATGATACCTTTATTTAAGTTTAATAAAAAAAAAAGGAAAAAAAAAAAAAAAAAAAAAAAGTTAAACATGTCCAGTCGAACGGGTTGGCTTTGGATTGCGGATCCTGATTGGATCAACCAATGCCAACCCTTGGACTGACCGGCCAGACTCAAACTTGGGCCCGGCCCGGGCCCGGGTTCAAGAAAGATTGTTCCACCCACCCGGGCCCGCCAAGTTAAAAAGGGAAAACTAAATCACTTTTAAACGTGAATATTTGACGTCTTCTCGACAAGAACGTATACAAAAATAACGATAAAAGTATTCAAGAAACGTAAGACATAAACTCGTTGTCGGACTCGAGGGCGGTCATCGCCTCGGACAACAAACACACTTGTAAATCCACGCTTCCACCACCGTCACGTCCTGGATCGACTATTATCTTCCCGTTCATCCAAGACGAACACCCGGTTCTAGTCGCAACCGGTTTACCTAACCCAAACTCGGGCCCGTAAGTCTCGAACCTCGTTGATCCCGAGAAAATAAGTGGCGTATTCGTACAAAATGAATTACGTTTAAATGGCGTGGCCACGTAAGGGGACTCACAACCCGATTTCAAATGGGCCCGAACGAGTTCATCATTTAGGCCCATTACTCCCTTGTGGATCAACATAGCGGCCCGACTAAGCCCGTTTCGGGTCAAATCATCCATTTTGGATGTTACCTTAATTACATGAAGAAAATTCCCAAATTGATTGGGTGGTAAAACCGGGTCGTATCTGGGTCGGGTATTTGCAATCAACCAACAACCCGTATCCGAATCACCCGGTATATTCCGGGCCCGGCCCACCGATACCCACATAAACGCGGCTATCGCTTGAAAAGACGAAACAACATGATTATTATTTTCGGTATTTTCGGTAGCTAGGGTTTTGAGCCGAGAGATCGACCCGACACTAAAATGAAAAACCCGTAATCTTAACCGAGGATCCACACCAAAACGGGTTACGAACTCACTCGAATCCGAATACGGGAGTTTAAGAACCGGGCCAAACCCGTCAGCAAAGACGGGTTTGAAAACGGGCTTTATTATAATATCGTCCCCCCGGGCCCGGCCCATAAATATATCGGACAAGGCCTTAATAAAGAGCCATAAGGACGTACCGTCCCCAACCGTATGATTCATGGTAAACCCGATAAATAACCCGTCACCAAGATCCGTAACCTGAATTGACAAAAGCGGTTTATTATGACCGTCATGGTTGACTATTTCCGGGTCACCCAAATCAAAAAAAGCCCATATGACACGTGAAATATTTTCATAACACGTGACAACAGTCGATAATGTTACCTCATTTTGGTCAATTACATTAGCATGAATGAGGCTAGCACCCGGGCCCACGTCCGGGTCTACGTGGACCGACAAAGCGTGTTCGTCCTCGTACTTAATTGTCGATAGACGACCGGCTAACGGGTAGAAATCGACTAGGGCTATCGAAATCGAGGTTTTTAGATTGGTGATTAGTGAATTAATTGATGTTAATGAAGGTGGTTTAGCATAGAGTAGTCCTCTATGCATATATGGTGTTGATAATAGTGATAAATCATTTGATGATAAATTGTAATAATTAGGATAATAATTATGTTTATTGACATTATTATTATTATTATTATTATTATTATTATTATTATTATTATTATTATTATTATTATTATTATTATTATTATTATTATTGTATTTTGGTTTGATGAAGTATTGTGAGATTATCTTCACCTTTGGACTATTTTCATTAGATATTTTTGTCAAAAAAAAAAAAATTATGATTTTTTTGAATGGATGTTTTGGAATAATTTGGGCACTATATAAGGTACTATAAATGTATAATTAATAGAAAAACAAAAAAAAAAAAAATATTAGAGGTACATCATCGAGTTTAGTGATTTCTAGTGAGTTTTAACACTGTTGAGTTCTCATCGTTTGAAATTTATATCTCTGGACTCTGGTTAAACTAAAACAAGCACCTACGAGAATAATACCAGTACTTAATATTATTGTTATTAATTGCATCAGTTTTTATGTAATTTTGTCAATAATTTCTATATAAATATCAGATTTTAAGAGTTTTAACTCTTTAAATTCAACGATAAGGACTGTATTTGATACGGGAATTTTTTTTTTATATATATATAAAGTTGTAAAATTAATAATACTATATAATGTAAGGTTGTTATGGTCTTAAACAAAGTAGATAATGGACAAATGAAAGTGGTACATATATTTGTTTTTGTCTATTTAGCAACAAAGATTCCCTCAACTAGTCCACCACTCATTTCAATATTACTTGGTTGAGCATCATATCTAATATTATATTGGTTTTTTTAACGTGTATTCTTTGAAGATACGTAAAAGATTAACTGAAAACGATGTGTCGATGATGCACACAAACTTATTTTTGATTAATATATTTTTCACGAAGAATATAAAAGGTGAACAGATGATTGAGATCAATTACATAATGTTTTGTTTGCGCTTATCGACAATTTGACAGGGTTGTCTAATTACTCGATAAATACGATCTTACAATACATGAAAACTCGATTCCCAAGAGAATCATCAAGAAACATAAGACATAAACTCGTCGTTAGACACGAGAGCGGTCATTGTTTCGGACAATAGACACACTTGTACATCGACACTTCCACCACCTTCACGTCCCGGATCGACTACTACCCTCCCATTTAACCAAGAAGAATACCCGGTTCGGGTCGCAACCGCTTTACCAAGCCCAAAATCCGGCCCATACGTATCGAACCTAGTCGACCCAGAAAAAATAAGCGGCGGGTTATTACCAAAGAATTTTCGAAGTTTTGTTAACGGGGCCACGTCCGGTGAACTAGACCGGGCCATCAAATTGGCCCGAATAAGTTTTGGGTCCAAGCCCGTAACTTCTTGATGGATCAACATTGCGGCCCGAGAAAGCCCATTTGTCATCAAATCATCCATTTTGGATTTTACCATTATTAGATGAACAAAATTCCCAAAATGGTTGTTGGGTAAAACCGGGTCGTGTTTGGGTCGGGTATCTGCACTCAACCAACAACCCATATCCGAATCGCCCGGTAAATCCCGGGCCCGGGCCACGGATAACCACATAAGTGCGGCGAGAGCTTGGAAAGACGAAATTTTATTAGTACTATTACTCGTGGCGTGTGCTTTGAGCCTAGCGATGGACTCGGGCCTAAAATGAAAGACCCGTAAACACAAACGAGGATCCACATCGAACCGGGTTACAAACTCATTCGGGTCCAAATAAGGTAGTTTAAGAACCGGCCCGTATCCATCGGCAAACACGGGTTTGAAAATGGGCTTCACAATATCGTCCCCACGGCCCATAAATATATCGGACACGGCCTTAATAAAGGTCCATAACGACGTCCCGTCCCCTAACACATGGTTCATACTAAACCCGATAAACAACCCGTCAACAAGATCCGTTACTTGAATTGACAAAAGCGGTCTAGTATGACCGTCATGGTTGACTATTTTCAACTCACCCATATCGAAAAAACCCCAAGTAATAAATCGACTAATATTTTCATAACACGTGACAATATCCGACACTTTGACCGTGACACTACTAGCATGAATGAGCCTAGCACCGGGACCCGCGTCCGGCTCAACATAAACCGACAAAGCGTGCTCGTCCTCATACTTAATTGTCGATAAACGACCGGCTAACGGGTAAAACTCGACTAGGGCTAACGAAATCGAGTTTTTAAAATTGTTAATTAGAGAATTAATTGAACATAATGAAGGTGGTTTAGCATAGAGGAGACCTCTATGCATATAAGGTGTACTTAATTGAAATAAATCATGTGGTGATAAATTGTAATTAGGAGGATAATTAAGTTGCTTAATCTTGTAATTAGGCTTAATGAAATACTCTTGAATTAATTCCAATTTTGGATTAATTTCATTAGTCATTGAAATTGTGAATTTTTTGTGATTTTTGTTTGAAGGGTTGGTTGATCTTATAATAAAGTGGTTAACTAACTTGATTATATATATACTCATAAATCAAGAACAGGGTTTCAGCCACGAGATTGGAAGTTCGATTCTTATTCACGATATATTTAGTTTTTTTTTTTTCATCAGTCTAAAACCAAACAGTGCACGAGGATTGAGGTTTCGAGATACAAATTTAATAACTAAACAGTGAAAATAAGCTGATTTTATGTGGATATATTCAGATCGTTTGAACTAAAATATAAATATTATAAATATATTATTTATATAAAAGAATTTGTAATATAAATTGGTGTTAATTTAAAGGGTAGGATCACCAACTATAAAACAATTAGACAAGACAATTAGACAAAGCAAGAGTTAGTAAATTGTATTTATATTTATAAAAAATACAAAGATTCCTCCTACTCCATAACTAAGAGAATAAGATACAAAAGAAAAAATATTATTACAAATTATTATCACAAAAATAATATTTAGTATATATATAAATTCAAGGTTTCAACCACTAAATTACCGATATTTATATATAGTTTTAAAGGCTGTAATTAAGAAATTAACGAAAGAAAATAAATTATTAATATATGTATTAATTGCGTCGATATATTTATAATGTAATCTGCAATTTCTAAATTTATACGGAATACTGAATTTGTACGACATATAAAACCATGACGTCATATAATTGCTAATAAAACTCTTTTTTTTTTTTGCGAAAATACGGTAGATACTCGAATTAAAATGTGGAGTAATAACAATGTAAAAATCGCAACTCGAGATTTAATCTCACGAAATTAAACACATTAATCGGAAAAAAAAAAAACTAAAAAAAAATTAATAATAAGCTAAAATTCTAAATAGGAGTAGCACAAGTAGTTCTAAAATGACCGGTTTGATTGCACCGGCTACAATGAACAACCCGCTTCACAGGCCCACCACGTTCGTCCGCCCTCGCCCGTTTCTTCCTCGGACGAGGAGGCGGCCGAAGCGACTTTGGAGGGTTCATGACGATCTCGGGGGTACTATCGTCATTTCCCTCGTTCCACATCGTCTTATCAGGAATCGGGTGAATGGTCTGAGAATACGCCTTCCTGTAAGTCGCCACAGTGAAACAACTCTCAGTAAACCTGTGAACATTCTGTCGACACGACAGTAATGCTGCAACGGCGTGAGAACATGGTAAGCCGTACGCCTGCCAGCCGTGACAAAGACAGCATCGGTTCCTGATATCGACGATGTTAGTCGAGTCGTGAGATATGACTTCGAATTCAGCTTCGTTGGCTCGAAGAACCTGGAATCCTCGAGCTTGGTCTATCGCTTCTGCGACCTGTTTCTCTGCGTTCGGAACCAACGTGCTGGTCCACTGCATGCTGATCTCGCGCCTTTCGTTGAACCACGTCATCAACTGTCGCCGAATGCTTTCCATCATTTGAATGATGGGTAGACCCGAGGCTTCGGAAATCCACCCGTTTATGGATTCGTGGATGTTCGCGGTCAAATGCCCGAACCGGGTCCCCTCGAAGTACGCCGTGGCCCATAACCGGGGCGGGAGACGTCGGATCCAGTACGCTGCGTCGGGTGAGATTTCCTCGATCTCGAGGACTTTCGCTTCGTACTCGATTATCGTTAGGGCGTGGGCCGCTTCCCAAAGAAGGTTGACGAGGAGTCCGTTGTTGTTGAACTCTTTCTGAAAGTTTTGGCTGAGATGATTCATGCAGAAGCCGTGGAACGCGGTCGGGAAGTTGATGTCGACGCCGTCGACAATACCCTTGTTCCGATCGGACAATATTGTCAACCTCGGCATGTTCTCCGTGTTCAACTCGAGTAGGTTGTGTAATTCCGAGAGGAACCACATCCAATTATCGTCGTTCTCTTCGTCCACCACGCCGAACGCTAACGGGAACAAAGCCCCGTCCCCGTCGAACCCCGTTGCGAGAAGTAACGTCCCCAAGTACTTGCTCTTCAACGAGATTCTATCGAGGCCTAAAAGTGGACGACACCCGTTAAGGAACCCAAAGATCGAAGCTTGGTACGAGACGAACAAGCGTTGGAAGCAATTATCCTCGAGATTTCCGTACACTTTCGAGATACTTCCCGGGTTTGTAAGTTGGATTTGACGAGTATATTGCGGCAAAAGACGATACCCTTCCTCGAACGACCCACGAACGGCCGCCATAATCCGTTCCTTTCCCCTCCAAGCTTGTTTATACGATAAGGCAATCCCGTGAACTCGGTGAATCTCTTCCAATATCTCCTTCGGCTTGTAATTAGGGTTTTCTCGAAGTCGTTGTTCGACAGAATTCGCAACCCATTGGACCGTCGCTTGTTGATGGCCGAGATGGGTCAACCCGTTACAATTATGCTGGTTGTTTAGGGTTCGGATAGTAAACGTGGGAACACCGGGGAGTTTAGCCGCGTGAATCCTCCACGGACACCCATCGCTCGCACATTTGGCCGTGAACCGGGTTTTATCCGATTTCACCGTCTGAATCTCGAAATGAAGCGCAATGGCCGCGTCTCGTAGAGCCCGACGACAACTTTGCACGTCAGGAAATTCTTGACCCACGTGCAAATCATGGTTAGGAGCCGGGACAAGCGCTCGTGATTGAACGATCGAAGGCGAAGCGTACATTAGCTCGTTTCCTTGGATGTCGAACTCCGATGAAGTAACAATCCCGTCAAAATCTTGCGTTCCCGACAAATTCAACTTATGATTCTCATCGATACTAACCATTTGTTGATCTTGATCATGATCGTGATCGTGAGCATGATCCTCGACGTTTTGAGTATCTACCACGACATGATTCTCACCACGTTGACTGATGTCGACTTCTTCCTCGTCCTCGTTACTATTATTATTATTATTATTATTATTATTATTATTATTACTATTATTATTATATTCACCCTCGTGATCAAACTCGGGCCGATGCTGTCGAAGAGGCCGAGCATCGTGTTCGTCGATCTCACTGATGGTCAAGTGATGTGTGTTATGATGACCATGGGCGGCTAACCCTAAATCGTGTTCTTCCCCATTCGGAGCTCCTAAACTAATGTCGTCGTCATTTTCTTCCAACAAACTATTCGCGGGTCCCAACCCGTGAGTTTGACTAAGAATGAAATCGTGGTTGTGGAAGAACCCGTATTCTTGTTTCTGCACAACCGGAAGCTTCTGACTTGACCCGTTAACCAGATCACGATTGGCCATTATCACCTTTTACAAATATCAAAACATGGCGTATTCTAACAAACCTGCAAAAATTACAAATAATTCCGTCATTAATTCATTTTTCATTTTCGAATTGAAGAGTAAAAATTATTCAAAAATCGAAATTTAAAATCTACAAGATTATTTCATTTTAGCATGATATGTGAACCAAAGGGCCGAAAAATTCAAAAATCACGACTTTTCGACAATTAGAATATTAGATCACTCGATAGTGTCATCGTTCAAGACAATCCGATATGAAAAATTGAATTCTAAACAGAAACTACGGATCAAAGCACCCAAAATTCCGTGAAAATCAATTATTTTTTTTACGATTAGATCACTCAATAGTCATTATTATCAAGACAATCTGATATGAAAAATCGATTACTAAACAGAAACTACTGATCAAAGCACCCGAAATTCCATGAAAATAATTTTTTTTTCGACAATTAGAGCAGTCAATAGTCATCGTCAAGACAATCTGATATGGAAAATTGAATTCTAAACAGAAACTATTGATCAAAGCACCCAAAAATTTAATGTTAATCATAAGCAAATTCAGGGACTAAATTCCCAAAATCGGAACTTTTTCGACAATTAAAACACTCAATTGTCATCATCAAGAGTCAAGACAAACCAATATATATAACATCAATTACTGAGCAGAAACTATTGATAAAATCACACAAAATTCAATTGAAATACCGTACATTCGATCTTAAAAACCCTAATTAATTAGAACAGATAATCAGTTTAAAAAATCACACAAAATTCAGTTGAAATACCGTAAATTCAATCTTAAAAACCTAATTGATTAGAATAGATAATCGATTTAAATCATTCAGTAATCACTATCGACACAAACCAATATGAAAAATCAATCACTAGACAGAAACTATTGATAAAATCATACAAAATTCAATTGAAATATACCATACATTCAATCATTAGAACCCTAATTGATTAGAACAAATAAACAGTTAAATCATTCATCAATTCATCAATCATAATGAATACAGAGTACAATCGAATACGATAAAATCACACAAAATTCAACTGAAACACAATAAATTCAATCTTAAAAACCCTAATCAATTAGAACAGATAATCAATTAAATCACTATCAGCAAAACCCAATATGAATCATCAATCACTAAACAAAAACTATTGATAAAATCACACAAAATTCAAATGAAAAATACAATAGATTCAATCATTAGAACCCTAATCAATCAATTAGAACAATTAAACAATTAAATCACTCATTAATCATAATGAAGACAACCCAATACGATAAAATCACACAAAAATCAACTGAAACAGAATACATTCAATCTTAAAACCCTAATCAATTAGAACAAATAATCAGTTAAATCATTCATCAATTCATCAATCATAATGAATACGGAGTACAATCGAATACGATAAAATCACCCAAAATCCAACTGAAACACCATAAATTCAATCTTAAAAACCCTAATTAATCAAAAAATCACCTTCAAACTCATCCAATTCCCAACTGAATCCCACAAAAAATCCAATCTTTTCGAAATCCCACCTCAAAAAACACCTGCAAAACCAAATTACACCCACAATTACCCATCAATAAACAAAAAACACAAAGATCTGAGAAAATTTAATCATAAAAAAACGGGGGTAGAGAGATAATTAAAAAAATTGGGGGTTTTGGCGGGTATAACCGTAATAATAATAATAATAATAATAATAATAATAATAATAATAATGTAAGAATTTAGAAGAGAGAGAAGAAGAAACCTGGAAAAGGGTAGTAGAAGAAAAATTAAAATCGAAATTAGAGGGGCAAAAGGGCAAGCCCTAATTTGAGGGGTGGGAAAATTTGGGGATTTTCGGAACTGCGATTGAATTTTTAGGGTAATTGATTGGTGTTGTGTGAATTATGAAAGAGGGTATTTTTGGGTGATCCTTAATTATTTTTATTATTTTTTTTATTGGTTCTCCAAATTACCCTTCTTCTCCTCTTCTTGCCTTGCCTTTAGATATTTCCATCTGATTGGCCCGTCCCGTCCGGCCCGAATTTTTAACGGGTTTGGATACAATATTTTCAAAAATATATAAAAACCCGACCTGCAAACAGGGGCGTTCAAAAAGTGACCCAGACCGGTAAACCCGACCGACCCGAACCGTCCGGTCCGGTCCGGTCCGCGCGTCTCCAAAAACTTGGTTGTCGGTCCGCGGTCCGGTCCACATCTAAAAAAATTAATCAAATTTAGTGTATTTTGCCGGTCCGGTCCGGTCCGGGTTTTTTTGTTAACTGGTCCGGTCTGCGGGTTTGGATTTTTTGGGTTGCCGGTCCGATCCGGGTTTGGACCGGTGAACACCCCTACCTGCAAACCCGTTCCAAACCCGCTAACTCGCGTGTCCGCGGGTCAAAATTTCGCAGTTAGTCCGGTCCATATCCGACCCGACCCGAACCCGCATATGATCACCTACTCTGTATAATATTGTGTGATTTTTTGTTTTTTTTTTTCGGGTTTTGGGGACGGCTTGAATCGAATTGAGTTTATATGTATATATAATTTTTTTAAAAATTACTCGTATATTATAGATTCATACCCATGTCCGAGTGTCGATGTGAGCCAAAGTGAGCCGTCCTGGTCGCTTGATGGGCTCGACCACCTTGGACCATGATTGACCCAAGTGTGGTAGTGATGGGCCAACCAATTTTTTTCTTGTTTTTCGGGGTGGTGCTAGCGCGAGTAAGGCCGACATTGATTCGGCTTGGGTGGTAGACGGGTAGGTTTGGCTGAGTCGAGAGACGAACCTAAAAGACACTAGACTATCGGAACGACAAGTCTATAACAACTAAACTCGAAAATGACCCGAGTAAAAAATTTCGTACTCCAAACCGACATTTCCGCAACCAAAAATAACTAATTATAATTTCACATATGGAGTTTCATTCTTTTGCTACAAACAATTGTGAATACAAAACACACTCATAATTCATAATTCAAGTCTCAAATTTTCAACAAATTGTTTCTTCCCATAATCAATGTGTGGAGAATTCGATACCGGTCGGGCCGGTCACGAGATGGTCGAATCGAGAGGACTCGGGCAACGTTCATGTAGTCATGTAGAGAAGTACGCTTAAGGATCTTCCGTCAACCCGATCAAACGATTATCCGTAAAATAAATCATGATTTTTAACCGAGTTAGCCTAACCGAGTTGGGTGCACGGATCAAATTTACACGAAATGAAATTGAAATACGATGTGAATATAACTCTCATGTAGTCGGAACTGTGCCTATCTCCAATGATTCGAGTGTACTAATCAATTCCGAGATGTCAGAAGTTACCTTTTCCAAAGCCACGAATCTCAGTTTACTGTCGAGTTCATCTACCGTTTCCTTAGACAACAAACTAACCTCATGATCATGATCATGATCGTCCACGAATTCGTCGAGAAGCTCCATCCAGAATTTACGGTCTTCGTTTATATTACCGGATTTGATGAGTTGTGCAGTTTTTGAAAGGCGTGCAACGTTCCGTCCGGCCCCACAGCCTGTGGCGGTTGCAGCACCGACTGCATTTGCTATGGCTAATGTGTGGGTTGTTGGTAGCTTGTGCACGAAGCCAAATGCCACGGCAGCCACAAAACTATCTCCACAACCGACTGTGTCGATAACCTGCACCTGAAATTGGCCGAAAACTAAAAATATTAATAATGGTCGAAACTAACAAGACCCGATAAGAACCTGACCCAAATCAAACTCAAAAGGGTATGTTGACCCGCTATGACCCGAACACGATATGGCTGGACCTAGGGTTGTTCGAAAAGTGGTCCCGACCGGGGCACATACCGGTCCGGTCTGCAAGTCGTCAAAAACTTGGTGGCCGGTCCGCGATCCAGTCCGGTCCGGTCCACACTTTTAAAATAAAATAAATTTAGTGTATTTTTAAGGTCCGGTCCGGTCTTAAGAGGGCCCGGTCCGGTCCGAGTTTCTTTGTTAACCGGTCCAGTCCTGTCCAGGTTTCTTTGTTAAGAGGGTCCGGTCCGGGTTTCTTTGTTAACCGGTCCGGCCAGCAGGTTTGGATTTTTAGGGTTGCCGGTCCGTGGGTCAATCCGGTCCGGTCCGGATTTGAACCGGTGAACACCCCTAGCTGGACCCACACCCACCCGGCACACCAACTGACCCGAAATGATCAATAACAACCTGACCAACCTGACCCAAACCCAACTCAATCCCAAACAATAGAATTCATTACGAAACTAATCACAAAAATGTTCATTAATCATTACGAGTATAGGCTTATATAGCCGGACAGACATGAGGAAATATACCTCATATGATGGGGCGCAAGATATTCCGGACATTGTGATAAGAACTGAACCCTTTGAGCCCAATTTGATGATAACCCATTTACATCTAATTCCGTTCTTCAGCAACTCCTGTCCCGCTAGTATTGGATTTTGTATACCGGTAAGTGACTCCGCCTATGGTACCATAACATAAACAGATTACCAACACGAAGAAAATCAAAACAAAAGGGAATGTTATTAAGAAACAAATTCCAAGAAAACAGACACTCCCCGGCAAACGGGTCACCGGGTCGCGTTCGGGTCGGGTCTTTTATATCCAACCTTTTTAGGGATATAGTTAATATACTGTAATAAACAACCGGGTCAGGTAGGGTCGGGTTACGGGTCAAATTTGGGCCTTCAGTTTCAGTGTCGGATTATTCGGGGTGGGTTGGCAAAATGGCAGGTCTAGGCACTAGTAATAGTACCCTTCACATAAATCTAGCAAACGGGTCAACTAGGTAAGGCTCGAGTCGAGTCAGCTTTGGATTGTGCCACTTTTGGGTCTGAAAACAGGATTGACTTCAGAACGGATCAAACCGGGTCAAACTCGAGTCTTCAATTCGGGTGTCGGGTCGGGTCATTCAGGCACTACATATAGAACACAAAAAGAACTAAACCTCGTCAGAAGTAAGAAGAATAACATCGCTCGTCTTCAAAAGCTCATTTAAAGCCATTTGTTCTTCAGGAGTTCCGGTAGACAGTGATTTACCCTTAGGTCCAGGATCAAAGAAGACAGAAGTCCCAACTTGCACAGCGTACTTCAAAGCCGATGCAATAAAACTAGGGGAGTGGTCGTCAAATCCATACCCATTGATCACCAAGATCTTCGACTGTTTGATAGCAAACTTTACATTCCTCGTCAGGTCTTTTATCCAATTGAAAGCAGGCTCGTCACTAAAATCAGCTCGGCTGATCCAAAAATCACATATTCAGTCAACTAGAAATGAAAACATGTGTTACTTCAACTCTTCTAATTACATCGCGCACCCATGTCCAACACTTGACACTCGGACATAGGTATGACACTTGAACTCTTCATTTTAAGCCAAAATATGCCGAATTTTCAGGGACAAAGGAAAAAAAACGAGCCTGACACTTTGACTCTTCATTTTAAGCCAAAATATGCTGAATTTTCAGGTACAAAGGAAAAAAACGGGCCTGACACTTGGACTCTTCATTTTAAGCCAAAATATGCCGAATTTTCAGGGACAAAAGAAAAAAAAAACGAGTCTGACACTTGGACTCTTCATTTTAAGCCAAAATATGCCGAATTTTTAGGGACAAAGGAAAAAAAAAAAACGAGTCTGACACTTGGACTGTTGGACATGAACCCGTGTCAGATACTTCGAAACGAGTCCAAGCAAAATAGATGAAAACTACTATAAAAAGAACTAACAGGTAAGGAGAACAAGTTCTGCTCATAATTTGCACTCGTCTCCGACTCTCCCCTTCGCCCATCAAACGGTAGAATATAAAGGGAAAAGGGTAAGAATGTAAGATAAATACCTGCAAAAGCCATGTCTGTGCCAAGGGTCAACCAAAACCCAGCAAAGCAGGGTTTTATAAGCTTCGGAAGCAATCCTGATAGCATCGGGATCATCGACCATTTCGACAAAACTTATTCCTTCCTCATGCAGCACATCGCGAAGAAATTTCCCGTAAATTTCACTACCCACGTGACCGATTGTTGTGCACTGAAGCCCTAATCTAGCTGCTGCAATAGCTGTATTACAGTGACCACCAGCTTCCCAGTATTGCTACAGGTAAGATCAAACGAGCACTATTAATACTTCTGCGAAATGCCAAATTTTACCAATTATCAACCCGAAAAGATTCCTTCTCAGTAAAAAAAATGCAGATAGCGACAGCAAAAAAGTAACCATGTTGATAATCACAAAGACTGTTTCGGAAGCAGATGTTGGAATATTTGATTGTTACTTTACTCGTACTTCGTATTAGTTACCTCAAAAAAGTTAAAAACTTTCTGAAAAGAATTACAGCGATTATGTTTATATCGTCTGTAAACGAGCAAATCATTGAGACATTTTACAGCAAATAGTTAAACTTAGTTCTCAAATAAACATTACAGCACGACTGACTGCAATGTCCCACGATTCATCAATAAACGATCTCATTACTAAGCTCCAAACGAGCTCAATAGGAAGTTTAATCTACAATCTTCTATTCAATAATCTACGGAGTATTACAGAACGTAAAGTGCGGGTTGGCCGTGCGGATTTAGCTCACATGGTAGCTAAGATGATCTCATACTATTTCGAGTTGAGCTCATACAAAAACATGTGACAAATTCCAAACCTTTTTTGGTCGACGAAAAACACTTGAATTTAGAAAACCATCTAAATGAGTTAAGATTCTTACTTAGTTCCCTTAGCTAAGTGGTTCATGGGAAGAAATTCGGTTTCCCGTATTCAACCAAACAACTTTCCCCAATTCAAACAAATCGCGGAAATTAGTCAATTGCTGCTCATAAATTAAAATTTTCACCTAAACACCAGGATCAAACTTCCCATATTCAACCAAACAATTTTCGCCAATTCAAATAAATCGCGGAAATTTCAACTAAACAGTAAACACCACAATTAAATAGGGTTTATAGTGAGCTAGAGCTACCTAAATCACATGTGCAAGATGATCATGAACATACAAACATCAACAAATTCATTAAAAACAATAACAATTCATCAAAGATGGCAACTTCCTAATTCCAACAATATAAAAACACAAACTTTATAACAAATTATATAAAAATAGTAATAATTCAGAAAAAAAAAATCATCACAACCTTATTAGGAGGAGATGAAGCTAAATTGAGCATATAAGCTTCACGTTCGGGTTTCGGTTTCGGGGGAAGTTGAGGAACATTAAGAACAATGTCAACACAGAGATTTCCAAGAGTTGCAATATCAACATCTTTAACACCCAAATTCCCCAATTTCTCAACATTATTATTATAATTATTATTACTATTGCTACTTCTAATTCCCCCATTGTCACCTAACTCAATCGAATTGGAACAATTATTCACTACAGAAACATCAATTGCTCGACAATTGATGTAATTGGTGGGTAAATTTTTCTGGGTATTGAGTGAAATTGGGTGAAATGAATAGGGTTGAAATGGGTTAGGGTTTATGGTGGGTAAAAAGGGAAATACATTTGGGGAAGAAATTAGGGTTTTGGGGGATAGGATAAGGTGATGCATTCAGAGAAATTGGGGAAGAACAAAGAGAGGGAAAATGGTGGGTAAATTGATTAAAAATAAAATTGAATTAATTCACAGAAATTGGGAATATTTGGAATTAATTGGGTGATTATTGATCAATCGATAATCGCAAATTCAATCAATTAAATCTGGGTTTTGATGTGCGTGTAATTGCAGAATATATTCTACTATGATGTAATATATTTCTATTTTAGATGTTCAATTGGGCATAAATAATTAAATAAAATTGTTATTCTTTCATCAATTATCTTTGAATATTTTTTTTAAAAAAAGTTGTAAAATATTGATCTTAATTAAATAAAATAAATTGTCCATGCACAAAATGTTTCGAAAAATTTTTTTTAATAGTGATCTTTGTTGTTCTTTATTTATTTTTCACAAATCTGTATTCAGTTCAATTTGACATCGTTTGTAGATGCCGGATGGCTTATTATTAATGATATTGATCTTTCACTTCAAAAAAAAATGTTTCGAAAAAAAATATTAATTTAATATGACATAGGTCCAAACATGATTAAAGTCAAATCTCGTTGAATTGTGACAGTAATGACTTGGTTCGAAACTCGTCAACATCAAACCGTCATTGTGATCTTCTCAACGATAAAACACATTACATGAGAAAAAATTTCAACAATCAAACCATCATTGTGAGAAATCGTATCCTAAGAACGGGGTTTGCCTCTCTATTGTGCAAGAAAAAATAAAGATATCGTATCCTGAGAAAATAGCTTAAACAATTTCTGATAAATTGAGTAGTTTTATGATTATATTTGCATAAAATCGATACAATACGTATATGTAAATACGAGTATTTGTTGTGCATTAATAATTGTTTTCGAGACTCCTAATCATCGTGATTTACAACTGCTCTTATGACACCTTGGAAAATCAGAATGCTTAATACTCAATATCACTTAAATTCTTGTAAAATTGAGCATATAGTACGTCTTTAGCTTGAAACAAGTCACATACAGAGTAAGATAAATGAGACAAAATTCGTGTGTCTAAAACTAACAAAAACTTCTCAAATCCATCTAAATACGGAGTATGTCAATAATCAGGTTGCTATAAGTATTTGATTTGCTTTCACCGTGAAATGGTCATACTTTATACAAACATCGTTTTAAGAGAAACTAAATTTGCTAAATACTCGTATTTCATTCACAATAAATGTAAATAGATACCGAAGATGTCTTAGCCCAGTTGTTAGCACTAAGTGCTCTGGACAGTAGGTCTCAGATTCGAATCCCCCTCCCCCTATATTGTAATGCGACCAAGTCCGCTCTTCGTTGAACCGAAAAAAAAAAAATGTAAATAGATAATTCAAAGATAAAATATTTTACATTTTTACCATAGTTGTGGAAAAATAAGGAGGTAACTTTGAAAGAGACCCAAAAAACATGTTCTACAAAAATTAGTAAAGAAAAATCAAGAATGGATTTGGCTTGGGCTACAATTAAGGTGCATATGTATGGGTAGGATTAGGAATGGGCTTTGTGCAATCATGGATTGACACTGAAACCATGGCAATAATCTCCTTTTATGCAGAGCGGATCTCCTGTCCCATTTTTGTGTCCCACTCTATGTGTCACACCATACACAGAATGACACATCGTCTATTGAATCAATAAAATATGCAACAAATATCATAACATGTTGATGTGTCATCTAGTGTATGGTGTGGAACACAGAGTGGGACACAAAATGGGACAGGAGATCCACACTGCCTTTTATGGGTTGGTCATGAATTCTATGGTTTTATCCAAATCATAATTATTACAATTACAATTCGTCCGACCGATATATCTGTCTTAATATTTACTTTTTCACACTTGTCGAGACATGGTTTACACCGTCAGTATCTTTCGTTTTACGTTAACAAAACAAAATTAAAAATTCGATATTCTTAATTTACGACGAATCAAACAAGATCTCACATGACTATATTTTCTCTTATAGATTGTCGGGAATATTAACGATTCTCTTGATTGTCAATAGTGTCCAAAAGGGATACGTATCCTTTGGTTTTGAACGATCGAAGATATCTTAACCTAGGTAACTAGGTTAGGTGTTCTGGGACAATAGGTCTTAGGTTCGAATCCTCCTATATTTTAATGCGACTAAATGCTCTCTTCGTTGAAAAAAAAAATTATACTCTGTACTCCGTAATTGATGAATATATCTGTCTTGATATTATAACTGCTCAAATGTGTCTTAATATAATAACGGAATTACCTTTTATACCTCAATGTTACTCAATCATCCCCAAAATTTTCTAATTTTTCCGATATTATCATTTTCTATTCTAAAGAACCTTTCATTGTTTTCTTTCTATTTTAATCACAAAAAAATTCATCAAAATTCTCTACTTAAATCTCATCAATTCTAAAAGTCGATCAATTTTTAGGTAGGATCGACTGATCGAGTAATATTGAAGTAAAAAAAAATAATAGTACTCAAATTGACGTACTCCTATATTATACTTCTATCATAATATTATAGTCGGTCAAATAAATTTGGTTAGAAGAACCAAGTTTGTTTTATTAATTCGTATGCATTCTATTTTTGTTCTATTTATTCTACTTGATGGATATACATATACCGATTTATTCAAATCGACTCTAAAAACTCGGTCTCTCAAATTCATTCGACAATTTTACCTCATCTTTTCCATTAAGAGGAAGTCGCTTACCATCCCCGTTTTGGTAACTTGCAATTCCCATAAATTAAGTTCCCGCATAGATAACCAAACACTTTTTTAAACTTCCCGTGAATTAGGAAAAAGAACTTATTTCCCATAATATTCTACTCCTTCCGATTCTGTAGATTCGCAACATATTCTATATTTGGCAAATTCATTAGGTTTGCAACATTTCTATAATAGGTAAATTTTGTTTTTGTTAGCTTTTTACTTTATTGGTGAGACCCACCATCTTCACTCACAACCTTATTATTCGTGCAAATAATAAACGTTGCGAATCTAAAGAATCGGAGGGAGTACTACTTACCATGAATTAATACTTACCGCATCAACCAAACGAGTCATGAGAATCTCACCATCCCCTTTCCACTAAGAGATTAACTCTCTAATCAAATTTTCCCTTCAACATCTGATCTTTATAATTAAGGAAACACTAATTAAAGGAACAAATAACAATAACAATAACAATTAATTTCCTATATTTATGAAACTCATATCAATAAAAAACTATTTATGATAAATACAAAATAGAAAAACATAACAAAAAATATTCACAAATTTTTATAGATACTTTTTTTTTATCAACTTTGATTAAAAGAGCCAATTTATTATACTAAATATAAATGTCATTTTTTAATTTCAACTTAAAAATGTCATTTTGTTTTTCTTTTTTTTAAGTATTCATTTATTAATAATATTAATAACATAATCTAAGATTCAACAAAAAAAAAATTGATAAAATTACTTTAATTTTATACTTATTTATACATTCCTTACAAAATTACGTAATTGCATGGGTCTACACTAGCAGTACAATCAAAGAATATGGAGTAAATTAATTAAAGGAAAGTTTAGGGTCCAAAAAATTGCCTCTCTATTCATAGAAATTTGTAAGAGTTCCTAATTTTGATGCAAATTTCTTTTAATTTCAAGTCTTTTTCATTATTTTGTTCCACTCTAAAAGGTAAAGGCTTCTATTTGAAGTCAACTATTCAATAAACGATTTAATATAATATATCCACGTTTACCTAAAAAAAAAAACACTACTCCGTATTTGATAAGACAATAACTATATACTCCGTCATATAAAACTATATATACTAGAGTAATTAAAAATTACTCCCTTTTGAATTTTTTGTCAAAAATTACTCCAAAATATATTGTTTGGACGAAAATGTTCCTAACTTTTTTATGCCATATTACTTCACCACACCCTCTAGTCAAGGGCATTTTCGTCCTAAAATAAATTTGAGAGTAATTTTTGAACTTTTGATAGATTTTGGGAGTTAATTTTAACAAAAATTTCAAAAGGGAGTAAATTTTAAAATTGATATTTTACAAGGGAATAATTTTTTATTTACTCTATGTACTATATATATTCTCGGTTTAAAGTGTTGAATGTCTGACACGGATATATTAAAAAAAAATAAAAAAAAATGGGAGTAATTAAGCTTGGAACTTAAGCTTGGCATCAAATTATATATTCTCAACCTCTTTATCAGTCTAGTGGGCAAGGAAGCTTTATTCTTTACTTTGAGAATAACTACATTAACAAGGTTCTTTAACAATAATAGCCCTAATATATTCCGGTCTGGTCTTCGGGTCCATATAAGTATTGTGATCGGTCATCCATTTGGTCTAGCCCGGTTCAAACTCGGGATAAAATCAGGTTTTTTAATATGTGTCCAATAGGGACACCGCACACGTTAATATGCTACTCCCTCTCATCCATTCAATTCTTTACACTTATTATAAATGGACAATCCAATTAATTCTTTACATTCCCCTTTTGGCAAAAGACTTTACCATATAACCCCATATCTTTCTTCTATTTACACAAAATACCACTACTTTTTCCTTACTTTAAATTTGGTGGACACATAATACCATTTGATTTACCAATAATACCCTTATTTTTACCACTTTTCTTAAAATTTGTGAAAACCCTCATGTAAAGCATTGATTGGATGGGAGGGAGTAATTAGTAAGAATTATAATAATATTATTTAAATATGAGAAATGTTTATTAATATTTGACTTTTTTTAATTACTACACTTAAGAAGTCAAAGAAAAAAGCAATTATGCCATGCAAAAGTTGCCAAAAAATTATTTTTATGAAATATTATTATTTATTTAATAAATTAATAATATGCCAAATTATAAACTTTTGTGTGTGAATACTCTCAATTAGGGTATTTCCATAGGTGTTGTACAAAGTAGACTTTTATCAAAAATTCATGTGACCTAAAATCATAACAAAAATTATTAACTCGACCAATAAGATGTCTCTTACTCCAACCAGAAAATTGAAAACTCGGTATATATATATATATATTCTAAATAAATTATATATTAATGTAAAAAAGGGCCCCCTTATATATATCACAAAATTTTAGAAGAGACGGTCTCTCAATAACTTATTGAGAGATCATTCTTCAGTATCATCTTATGTCCTATTCGTACCCTTAAATGACAACTTTGTTTTGTATCTGTTTTTATAACAAGCGTACCCTCTTTATATTTGTATGTTCTTTTATGTTAATCGTACCTACTTCTATTAGGTTTCGTACCACTATTACTTCCATTTGTACTTAGTCTCTTAGTAAAATTAATGAGATACCGTTTTCATGATACCTACTCTATATATATACTATATTATGCATGGAGAAGCTCAAGGCTCTCATTTCATCACAAATTCTTATATTCTCACTATTTTTTTTCTCTCTTGGTTCTTCAAAGAATGGTTAAGGGGAATGTCGACTGGTACGACATCATTCGTTAAATAATATTATATGGATGATCTCGGACCAGGCTTCATTCCCCTCAACATTATTACCAATTCGGCTATTTACCATGATTCGTGAAAGGTTAGTTAATACTCGTACTATATATTTAGTTCATATAAGAAATTCATTTCTATGTTATAAATTTAATCAGAGGTAAGATTGTGTATAAACTCGAATCATCCACCGTGTTAATTATAAATTTATAATCATTATAGTTTCGATTTCATCACGTCTTGGACGATATTATTTGTAATTACTACTAATAATATGTATTCCCTCTAATTCTTAAGAAATTCTGCATTTTTTTTTCTAGATTTTTTTTTTCTGAGAATTACCATCTCACTCACAATCTTAATTCTACACAATTTCAAAAATAAAAATGGAGGGAATACTACACAATTTTAAAAAGTCATTTATTTTATTTTTCTTTGTTTTTTTTATATATTTGCATGTAAAAATTACAAAGTAAAAGTTTCACGCGTGAATCAGTCAAATTCTTTAAAAAGATAATTATTCGATTATTGATAAACGAATTATCTTTTTATACTAAAGAATCGTTTCACTAAGTGAAACCGTCATACGAAATATTTATTTATTTTGGTCTTTCTATGTAACAATTACGGGTTTTTATTTTATTTATTTTTAGTTGGAGAGGTATAATTATTATTCCATTAAAATGCAATATTTATTTAGAAGAAGTCAAGGTAGTTAAAAAGGTTAAACTTTTGACCATTAATTTGTTGCTAATTTGTTGTTTTATTCAACCACATATTGACTATTGAACCCAAATCTTTTTTTGGGAATCGTAAAGACGATTTTGATGATCTTGCGGCTTAAATAAACCGGATCATCAATGACTTGACTTCGAACCAACTAAACTAGTTAGCCTCTTTCGAAACAAAATCTTTGTAATTCGACTTTTTTTTATATATCGTGGATTGTTTAGAGGCTCGTAAATGAGCCACCCACGACCCCTTTTAATTTATACTACTATCATAAAAATAATGGGACACCGACCTACTTTTTTCAATTGGTTTTAGAATTTTTTCAATTGGTTTTAGAATGAATCCTCCCGTGGAATTATAACTTACGGTTGTGGACATAACGGAGAATAATAACGGAATATGAATAAAACTTACCTTTGCCATGAAATAGTGGCGGTCTGGCGGACGCATGTACATTGATCTGGGGTCCCGGGACACCGTAAAATCTTTAATTTTTACATTTGTTCCTGCCTTCTCGGAAAGATAATTTTCTGGGTCCGCCGCTGTCATGAAACACAGAAGATAGAAAGTTTAACAGGGAGTTGCAGATTTCATTGGGGTAGTGACTTGACATGAAATTGGGAAATATTAATTCATGCAGAATATGGTGTTCATTCATGTTGTTGCTGCACATTTCAGGTAAAAAGATTTGAATAACAATGATTTTTTTTTTTTTTCGGTTTTTCTGACATATGTTCAGTGTTGTACACACGTTAATATTTTTTGTTTTTTATTTTTTTGAATATCCCAAACTCGGGACTAGATCGTATCATTGAAATCATCAGAAATAAGAGACTCCATGATGACCGGTCCATAGCCATTCCAAAATCGCTTTCCCACGGCAAAAGACATATAGCCTGAGCGAGCTCGTGAGCAACACGATTACAATGGCAAGCACAAAAAACCAACAAATAGTATCAAAATTACACGTTAATATTTTAATTAAAGCAATATTCAAAATGATATTATCACGAGCAATTAAAATACAGAGTATTAACTCATATATTTCATATTTATTTAGTGAATTATATACTTTAACTAAGCACGGGCACACGTTAGAAAAATCGAATTTTTAATAATCATTGCAAAATTTTAGGTCTGTTTGTTTTATGCACTCAGCACTCATGTCTCTTATCCTGTGAATAGAGAGAAATCCTAGAATTCTGGGGTATGGACTATTCATGGTACAAATTATTTGTACCCAAAAACTTTTGAAAATCTTGGGATATGATATTTAATTTTGGCACTTTCAATAGAGTCAAAAGTTATACACCTAGAGTAGTAAAAAAAATTCACACCGAATAATTACCGCGTTGTTTATTGGTTAAGTGTTCGCTTTCTAACTGGAAAAAAAAAAGGAGTCAAATTCATGTTGGTAAAAATAAATGACCACTTTAGAAATTGACAATAGCTTCTTTCACATCAATAGTGATTATGTTTTAATTACTATTATAAGGTGGTAACTATTTAACCCAAATTGATCAATTTTCCGTAAATTGTTACGGAGTACTATTTTCGCTTCAATCATTTGTTTATCTTTAATTAAAATATTACTCGCAAATAATACATTATAAAAGTAAACAAATGACTAAAACGGAAAAAACAAATTTTAGGTGTACGAGTAATTTGTACTCCATAATTTGTAATGTGTGTAAAAGGGTAATTCATGAAAATAATTTCAAAAAAATGAGGATTTTTTTTTAAATAATAATAAACCACTTGGCACAAATCTACAAAAAAAAAATCTAATCCCAAAAAAATTACTATAACAAATTGGATGGCAAAGAGTGATCTATTCCACTAATCATCTCAAATCCAACAATTTTCATTCACAGAAATGCAGCAAGGTAAAAAAAAATTACCCAAACAAATTACCACAACAACAAAAACAAAAACAAAATATATTGTTTTACCTCTTGTTTTTACTCCTCTTATTATCATTTTGCAATGCAGTTTCTTCTTCTTCAATGGAAATATTAACACCCATGATCACAAGCTGCATAAATGATACCATCCCAATTAAAACGGATCCGCCCGATGCACCACAATGTCCTGCCAAAATCGTCCTCGTTCAAATCTTGATCGGTCTCTCGTTCATTGGTTTGGTAATTGCCGCTATTGTGTTATATCAACATCGCAGCGTGAGAAATAAAAAACTTGTTCCTAAGATTAAAATCGATAGTTCCAAAAGGGTGGTAAAACTCGAACGGTTTGCCCATTATGTAGGTAAATTTAACATTCTTCTACCATCAAAAAACAATTGGAATGACTTTTACATGATTTATGAATTTTGATGATATTATGAGATCATAGTAAATTTTTACGAGTAATCAAAAACTCGTCCCTAAGATTAAGTTCAAAAGTTCCAAAAGGGTGGTAAAACTCAAACGGTTTACCCATTATGTAGGTAAATTTAATAATTTTCTACCATCAAAACAATTTCAATGACTCTTACATGATTTATGATAATGTTACGAGATCATAGTAAATTTTTACGAGTAATAAAAAACTCGTCCCTAAGATTAAGTTCGGTAATTCCAAAAGGGTGGTAAAACTCGAACACTTTGCTCATTACGTGTGTAATTTATTAGTCTTTTACCATCGAAGATAATAACAACAAAAAAAAATTGTAGGTTCAGTGACTCGTATATGTTTTAGTAAGTTTTACGATAATATTATAAGAGCATAATAAAGAAAAAAGAACTGTTAAAAACAAACCTGCGCAACGCACGAGCATGAAAGTAATCGTCTATTTTTGGTGCATGAACAGCGAGGCAGCTCGGATTTTCTGACAGAAGGCAATGCCCACAGATCTGCAAATTAGCATCAGATTACATAAACAAGAGAGAAGGGTGTGAGGAAAGCATATACTCTTTCTTCTCCAACGAGCCGGATGGAGATTCACTTTTCATCAAACTTGTCGAAGAATTTGAACGTTGTATACTCAGTTACTTTGCCTTCCATTGGAGTTTCGCAGACATCGCCCTTACACAGGTGATAACCATACCAGAATCACAAACTAGTACAAAGTAAGACGGTCTCACACGTTAGACGACCATTTCTGTAAAAACGGTCTTATGGTGTGAAACTGTCTCACGTTGAACAGAAGTCGAGAAAAGAGATGTTAAATGACCTGGTGTGTGTTTTAGGTGCTGCTAGGACCGGAACCCGAGCCTAAGAAGAAGCTCAAGAACATTCTGCTCGCGGCATCAAGGTATGCGAATTCTCGTCGATGGTGTTCTCATTTGATTTTTGATGCTACAAAATTAAATCAAAACAATCTGTAATTAAAAAAAAATTAGATCAAAATTTGGAAATTTAAAATTTAAAATTTTCGATCCTGTGATATATTGAGATCAGGGAGCAAAGATTCGAAAGAGTAACCAAAAACTTGAAGGTGGCCAGAGTATTTACCACATTGGTAGAAGAGATGAAAGCGATAGGGCTAGCGCAACCTAAGCCAGAAATCGATGAATCAGAATGCACTGATGTAATGGCTCCAGTCGCGTTCAAGGATAGAAGCCCGGTTCTACTCTTCATGGGCGGCGGAATGGGAGCTGGGAAGAGCACTGTTCTTAAGGACATCCTCATAGAGTAAGACACTAAGACGCGCTCGTTTTCTTCTTTATGCTTGAGCCTCGTTTTCTTTTTTAAGCTGTTGAAACAATTCGTGATAGCTTTAACTAACCTTGTGATGATGGTTACTGATGCAGACCGTTTTGGCAAGAAGCATCAGGGCAAGCGGTGGTAATAGAAGCAGATGCTTTCAAAGAATCAGACGTCATTTATAGAGCCCTTAGCTCTCGGTCCCATCATGATGCTGTCCACACAGCGGAACTGGTAATTATGTCTTTCTCCCGCCACATATCTGGCATTGACCTAAGAACATCGACACCTGATCCACCTGCGGAATAGTAAGTAACGACAAGAATTCCAGAATAAAAGGGGGATCCGATGCTCATAGTCTTAAGTCTTAACTCTGTGGTAACACAGAGAGGTTCTTCCCGACTACCAAATGACCCAAAATTTGTGTTGAATGACTGAAAAACTAAAAGGGACAGTAATCAATGAGAAACTAAACTGCTAGAAATCATGAACAAACCGATCTAGCATACCAGACTACAGGAACACCTACTATAACAAAAGACTGTGCTTAACTTTTTAATCACTGCATTACCACTACGGAATAGATCTTCATTAATGCACATTTTTGGGACGGGAAAGCAAAGAGCCTAAGTCCGGGGTCGGCTAACATGAATCGTGAAGAACAATGTCACCAAGTAGTCTCAAAAAACACAATCATAAAAAGGCTCCACTGAGTAAAGACCCTAACCCACAGGAAACTTAATCATCAAAACAAAATGGTCGTCCCACAAGGAGGCGGAAGAATAATTTCAAATAATCCAAAATTTAGGGCGATCAGAATCAAAACCTCAACTGTATCCCAATTCACAATTGTGCCCCCCACTGATCACAGCATCATTGATTCATCGGTGTTGTGCATAGAAAAAAAATTACTTCAGTAATATTTGATCTAGTCTCCTAATTCATACCCCCTTTCTCATATGAGAGCTAGATTATGTCAGGTCATTATGCAAATTCCCACGGAATCCGACCTTCAATGTCAAAAAAAACCATGATGTTCTTAATATTTGTGTTATAGTATACTACTCCCTCCGTCCTTTATGTTTCTTCCCGTTTCAATTAAATACTCCTCACAAATCATAGAAAGTGGGAAGAAACATAAAGGACGGTGGGAGTACTAGATTGTTGCAGTTAAGGATCATAAGATTCTATTTCAAATAGGTCCATCAATCTTCTACAGACGCAGCATCTTCAGTACTTGTAACAGCACTGAACGAGGGACGTGATGTAATCATGGATGGAACCCTCTCTTGGCTACCCTTCGTTGTGCAGACAATAACCATGGCTAGGAATGTTCATCGTAAACGGTACCGCATGGGACCTGGATATCATGTTGCTGCTGATGGAACTGTGATAGAAAACTATTGGGACCAAGTAGAAGATGAAGAAGATGAGCAAACAAGCTTCAAGAAAAGACGACCTTACAGAATAGAGTTGGTAGGTGTCGTATGTGATGCCTATTTAGCCGTGATCAGAGGGATAAGGTAAGCATATCTGCCAGAGACTGCAATAAAAACTTTCAAGCTCTATATCAGAAATGATATATGTCAAGTAAACTGTATGAACATTTTTCCCAATGCAGGAGGGCGATTTATTGTAGAAGAGGTGTCAGGGTAAGATCACAACTAAAATCTCACAAAAGATTTGCAAGTGCTTTCCCCACGTATTGCCAACTAGTCGACCAGGCACGGTTGTACTGCACAAATACTCTAGAAGGCCCCCCAAAGGTACCATGTCTTTCTTCTACTTTGATGTGATCGATAACTAGCAAAACTAAACATGTACAACATATCCCCATCTCAGAAAATAAATCAAAGTATGAATTATTTCCAGCTAAAATCAGAGTCGTTGATGCATATTAATGGAATGTGCATCACTGCATCAGTGTGTGTATGATGCTTGTATTAGACAAAAGTAAAGACAGATATAGCAGTCTAAGCTTCAGAGACTTGCATCTTAAGGAATCTACCCATGAAACCAATCACACAAGGTCACATTATTTTCGGATTTGGGTAATCAAACACATTTTGGTCCAGCATGTCCCCGTTATATAAGCGGATGGGCCTGTCTAGCGGGAATGAGGGGCAGTGGGGTAGAGGTGACAATCAGTTATCCAACACGAGCCCGACTCTAAGTTAGCGGGTTTTTGAATTAAGACAATGTATGTTTGTAACCCATTCAGATGACCAGGGTTAACACGGAGACGATATGAAATTTTATTTGCTTGGGTTATGGTTAAGGTCCTCCGACACGAACCCACCCGAGTAACATATTCATTCAAATGGGTCATAATGGCCCACACAAAGTTGACACGGATCCGAATCCAATACGAGGTCTTTCTGTCTACAGTGGGGGATCAGGGTAAGACTGACATCTTTGTTTTTCTAAAGTTGATAGGGTGGAAAGACAGAGACAAAACCCTACTAGTTGACCCAGAAGAGTTCAGATGTGTGAAGATGGTGGGAGATTTAAATGAAGAAGCAGACAACATATATGAGCTCTACACGAGTCCAAACCCGGCATGCCAAGATGGGTCAACTTGGAAAGATATCGTGTCATCACCTTCAAGGTTGAATGTGCAACAGGAACTTAAATATTCAATTATGAGAACTGAAGGATCAAAATGATACCAGAAGCTAGCAGATGTAACCATCTACGTGAGCAGTTTTCCTACAGAATGCGAGTTGTGACTACCTTGAGCCTCTCTTTCTGCAATCAAACCATCAAACACGCAGCGTTTTAGGTGAAGCACTTTTAGAAGTGTAATGTATATCAAACACATTAGCCTGATTAGATTAAGAATTAACAGGTGCAACCCCCCTTCAAAGAGGTGTCTACTGTCTAGATCAATAAAGAATGTAAAGTAGCATGATTTTGCAGTCCAATTGGACTAAGTGTAGCAATCAGAAAGGCAGGCTTTAGCTGAGAAAATTATTAACCGACTCGACCTAAGCTCAGATGTCAATGTACTTAAAACTTCGCCTTTGACATTGATCCTAAAATTTCATAGATCAGAACTACGTTTCGTAAGAATAGCTTTTTTGGTTAAGGACACAGCATCAGAAACTTGCAAACAGATCGAAGTCACGTAGAATTCCACTGCAACATCTAAAATATGCACAGAATATGTGAAGTACAAAGACTTCCAGAGTTTCGGGAAATTGGTTATCTTAACCAATCTCGGACTATATTGTTTTCTACAAAATAATTTATTACCACAGACGACACAAGTAGAAATTATCGTCACCTTTGATAAATTAGTTAGTAACTTGAATAATTGCCTTGAAGCTTACCACCACCGATGCTTACGTTCTGTTACAATAAGCACGCAAAGGAAGGACCCAGTAAAATTACGATGTAGGAGTACTACTTACTAGACGTTCTAAATATACACGTATTTAAATCCTCAATTTACCCCATGACTTTCGTCGACATTCTCTATCAAACACAGTTTGACAACCAACTATCACGCAACTACAAAGTCCAGAGATATTACTTCTAATTGTTACATACTCTGCTTCGGTTTGACACATTATGATTCCTACACTGTATTCTCTTACAGCAAAATGGAAAATGTGGAGTATCAGTGTACCTTCAGAATTACAAATACAAAGGATAACTAACATTCTCGAAGAAAACATTCCTTTTGAAAGCAACTAACCTGACCAACACGTTACTACAGAAATTAACGTATCCTGAGGTGTGACTCATAGATACTCATAATGTTAACACTAAACGGAAACTTTATCTAACCTAGACATAACCAAAGACTAAGCAAATGCAAGAGTATGGGATACCATTTGAAAACGTAGCTTTTCTATAGCTGTAATTACTTTAAGAATTTGTGCCCATAACTCAAGGACTACAACCAGATAGAATTCACTCATTAAGTTCAGTCGACGTTCTAAACTTTGGTCATTGTTCTAACTTCTAACACAAGGGATACTAACACCTGTGTGCTGTGATGTACGACTATTACTCAACAACAAGCATACTGATTTCTGTTGATAGTCTAAACATTGGCCGCTGCTCTACCTTGATAAGGGGCTAAGGGCTACTAAAGCATAAGCAAATGACAATCTTCGACGAATGAAAATAAACCTTAGATATAAAACAATCATACATCAACTCCGCGCATGAATTGTGATATACGATTATCACAAGGCAATACAAATGTATTGACCCACAATCGCAAACCAATTTCAGGACTACAAAACCGAAGTTAGCAAATCAGAGACTAAAAACGCACAGCAAACAGTCTTAAACATTGGTCACTGTTCTATCTTAAGGGCTACTAAAGCTAGGGAGGAGTATATGGTTGTCACAAGGCAACACAAATGAATCAAACAACAATCGCATACCAATTTCAGGGCTACTAGCATCTATAACAATCTGTGAGAACACGAATAACAAACTACGATGTAAAACCATCACACATCAAGTTTGAGCGTAACTATCACAAGGTAATACGTACAAATGAAACGATCGACAATAGCATACCGATTTCAGGACTACAAAACCGAAGATAACAAATCAAAGAGTACAAACTTACAGCAATCATATGCTGTAATGCTGATAGTGGAAGCCTCATCAGCGACAACCAACCACCAGCTTCACTTGTCTGCGAAAACAAGCAGTAACAGATCAAAAACACGAACTCAACCAAAACACAAAGAATGAACTCAGAATCGAACAAAAAGAAAAGATGAACACATACCGATGAAAATTAAACAATGAATTTCGATCAATTGATTATACCTGGAAATACACGATAGGGGGAAAACAAGAAGCTAGAAAGGGGGAAGTAAGATAGAAACCCTAGAATTACATTCTCATAACTTGATTAAAAACGATACCATTTCATTCTTCTTCTTCTAATCTCAGCTTAATAAACTAAGATCGATTCTAAATTACAAGAAACGATTACAACTACACGATTAAAACATCAAAATAACTTGTAATTATATCGGCACTAAGCCGAATTCAACCATTTACAGTACAACAGTAAACCCTAGAAAATTGTTTCAGTTCTCTTCACTTCCTGCCTCTCCTCGGCATTGCTCTCTTCGCCGGAGATTTCACACTCTTCGGCTTTGCTGCCTTCGCCTTCACCACAGCCGCTGTCTTCACCGTCTTCGCCTTCTTAGTCACTGGATCAGCCTTCTTTGCTGCTGGTTTAGCAGTAGCGGCTTTCTTCGATAGAGTCGACTTTGCAGATGTCTTTGCTACCTTAGCTGCCGGCTTAGCGGCAGCTACTGCCGCCTTACGCTTAGTTCCAGCGGTGGCGGTGGCGGCGGTCTTTGGCTTAGCGGTTACAGTCTTGGCCTTAGGCTTGGCGGCAGCGGATTTAGGTTTTGCTGCAGCGGCGGATTTCTTCGGCTTGGCGGCAGCAGTGACGACTTTCTTCGCCTTCACGGCGGCGGCGGATTTCTTCGGCTTGGCGGCGGCGGTGGTTTTGCCTTTCTTGGCGGATACGGTGGCAGCGGCGGGTTTCGCGGCGGTTTTGGAAGGAAGTTTGAAGGAGTTTTTGACCTTGATAAGGCGACCGGAAGCGACGAGTTTACGGAGGTTTCCGAGGAGAAGCTTCTTGAAGTTTGGTGGAAGGTTCTTGTGGTTTTCCTCCATGAATTTCTGGATCGCGTACTGGCTTGATCCGTTTCTCTCTTTCAATGCTGTTAATGCTTCAGTAATCATCTGAAATTCCGCCATTAAAACACAATCAGTAAGGAATCGAGCAACTCGTATGACTTCGATCAGATCAAACATCAACAATTTCAGCAGAATTCACAGAATAAACATCAAATCAAGCACAATTCGATTAACATTAACAAATTCGAGCAAAATCAGGCATAATTAGACAAACATGAATGAATTCAAGCAAAATCAGAGCGAAATCGAGCACAATTAGATGAACTTGAACGAATTTGAGCAAAAAATCAAGCAGAATTACATGAACATTAACGAATTTGAGCAAAAATCAAACAGAATTATGTGAAAATGAACGAATTCGAGCGAAATCAAGCACAATTGGATGAACGTGAACTAATTTGAGAAAAAAAATCAAGCAGAATTAGATGAACATGAACGAATTCGAGCAAAATCAAGCAGAAATGAACGAATTCGAGCAAAATCAGATGAACATGAACAAATTCAAGCAAAATCAGATGAACATGAACAAATTCGAGCAAAATGAGATGAACAAGGACAAATTCGAGCAAAATCAAAGCACAATTAGATGAAAATGAAGAACATCAAGCAAAAATCGATTGAATCAACATCAAAAAAAACTCAATTCACAAACAAAATCAAGTACAAATTCAAAACAACAACACGATTAAATCAAAGTAATTAGAATCTACCTCATAGTAAGAAGGATGAGCAGGAGGACTCCTAGGCTTCCTCGTCACAGTTTTCTTCGGTTTCGATTCTTTCGCCTTCTTCGTCACTTTTCCGGCGTCTCCAGCGGCGGTTTCCTCCGTCTTCGGTGTTTCTTCAGTCGCCGGAGCAGAAACAATCTCCTCCTCAATCGTCACCTGAATCGTTTCCTCAGTTGCCGCCATTACTACACCTTCGAGCTCGCTCGCTTAACAATGGAGTTCTTGATTGATTTGATTAAGAATTGAGGATTGATTTGTTGATTTGGTGAAGAAAAATGATAAACGAAATGGAGTTTATATAGTGTGAGTAATGAAGAATCCGAAGAATCCAAATGAAGAAATCTGATTGGTTGAGAGGTGGTGTACACGGATCGTGGAGGTGATTTGAATCGTGACCGTTGGATTGGGTTTGATCGACGGTTGAGATTGAAAGTTGGGTTTATATGGGGAGTAAAGCGGGTGAAGAGGGAATAGTGGGGGGTTTGGGAGAAAGGGTTGGGTTTGAGAAAAGTTAGGTTATGGAAAGTGTGTTTCTTAGGTTGATTGATCGTATGAGATATCGATGTTGTGTTTGTGGTTTTGGGTGCGGTTTGGTTCGTTGTGTAGGGAATTACGTGAGGTTTCGGGGATGGGGTTGGGGGTTAGGTGAGGTGGAACGAGGTGGGAGATATTTGAGTCGGAAGTGAGGTTGGTCGTTGCCAGGGTTTTGTGTGAGTTTGTTTCGGAAAAGGTTGGATTGAGGTGTGTGGGTGTGGGTTCGGTTTGGTTTTGGTGGTTGAGACGGTTGTAGGGTTGATGAGGAACGCGGTGGAGAAAGAATCGTGGGAATTGGAGTTGATTTGGGTGTCGGGAGTTGTTGTCGAAGTTCGATGAAGATGAACACGTGGGTTAGCTTTGTATGGTAGTTGTTCACTTTCCAGATTTGGCTTCGGTTGTTCTATCTATTACTGAGTCGAAAGATATCGAGATTGAAAATGTGATTAACGGTATCATTGACGATTAATAGTTAGTTTATGTTACGACTGATTTGACTTCGTATCAGTAACCGATAGTATTAAGGTGATAAAGTACTTTTACTATTATAGTATGCCTTTATGGGATGACCTTGTATGTGGATCGCATTGAATGTGCTTCATCGCTTATGGAAACATACGAGAAACTTATAGAACCATGGGTAATTCGGTTTTTTTTCCCTTCTGAACTATGAATTATATGTACACGCGTGAATTCGATACTATATCAACATATGCCCTTCGGCATATAATTTGTTGACTTGTTCACACTTGCAAAAAACACATCGCTCGTCTATTTCTAAGCCTTTTATGGAATGCTTCTTCTAGGTTGCTCATCTTTAAACTTTTCGGTGTATAATTTTCTCTCGTTAACTCATTATTCACAATATCATCATCTCACAGTTTTCTTAGCTTAAAAGTTTGTCGCATATATAGTACGATAAGGTCCTCAATTTGTTTGTATCAATTGAGATATGATCATGATCTTGCATTTTGTTAAGGGTATTATGCGTGTTTCAACGAGGTTACAGGAACTCCAATCACAAACAGCGTGAATGAACAATTTATGTGACGAATACGATAATGTGTGACGTTTCATACACTATCATGAAACGATAAGACTCTATCACCGGAGAGGGCAACAATATGATTCGCACAACTCGAGATAAGGACATATCTAGTTGAGTACTTACAAATTTGAGACTGCGTGATGCGTAACCCTTTATTTTTTGCCAACTACGGGGTATAAATTATGTAATGATAGGATCTGATGATAAAAGATGTCCCCACTCGAATGACTCCATCCTTACTGATCCGACCCAAGCCATTCAAATACAACCCAAAGTTGAATTGAAACTTGTAAAGTACTCGAATGATTTTCAGTTGAAACAATACACTCGATATGACTCGAAACATCTAATCCAAAGTCAGCCCTTTATACATATGTATGGCTCACACTTGTCCAAAACGGTTTTACCCAGAGCTGATGCCTTATTCTAAAATCCAATCCATAGAGCCGAAAATGATCAAACCCGTCCCGAATGATGGTTTTACCCATCAACTCATGGAAATAGTGATCTAGTGCTTGTATATTCTTTGAAGATTGATACAATGAATGATTAACAAATCAAATAGTTCAAATATGACATTTGAACCACTAACTAATGGTGACATACTTTCACATAATCTCACATAAAAGGCCATCACAAGTTATGATATACACGGGTCATTCCAAGTCATCAAAAGAACTATAGCAAGTAGGAGCTATACTACAAAAATGTTTTTTTTAAGTGCAATTCTAATTAGTCATCCACTTAAAATAACTGTCACAATCGTTTACGTTGCTATAAAAAATATATTTTATATTTCATTCATTCCAATTTAAATCACTAAGTTTCTTTTAAGTGGTGGTCTTCTAATTGATGATATGAAATTTGAATTTTTCGGGAAATGTTTTCTTTGCCAGCAAAGACATTATTATCCTACAACAAGTTCAGAGTCAACACTATAGAGTGTTCTCTGTTGTTAAGAGATCGGAGGAGAGCATAAAACATAAAAAAACATAAATAAACTTAAATAATGACTAGAAGCGAGTAAGCTAAGTGGTACAAGGGGGGCAAAGCATGCTGGGAAAATGTTAGTGGTTAAGATAAAGCGTTAAGTTAGGTTGTTGTGATAATCAAAAGTTCAGAAAAATCCGAAAGGTTAAATCATTATCATAGCATCGTGACTAGTAGCCAAGACAATGTTGGGAAGAACATTAGACATCTAGACTCGTTTTATCGTAGCACCCTCTATCGACATGAGCTAAAAGGTAGACTTCCAAGTCAGTTGTGATAATTCTACGATTAAAGTTAAGCGAAACACGGTAAAAACAAATTATGTCGCGAATAGATCAACCTTGCTTTCTCAGTTGGAGATACACCCTCGATAACTTATGGATCCACGTTGACTTTGGTTTCTCCCTCCCTCGATCTTAGCCAGGGCAACGCCTCCCTTGATCGACACCCTCACAATCAAACCTCTCCCCCAACAATCCCTACACCTGATACGTCCCCTATATCCTAGTTATGTTCTCGTCGTCCTCCCATCTTACTCAACACCCCACATCTCACACATCACGTTCTTCAGCCACCTTAACATTGTTGCCACCCCCGACTAGGTCCCTCATACCCCACCTTATGTCGTCGCTCCCAGATTGTCCAACATGAAAGCATGGACAAACACCTATCCTCTTTCCCCATCCTCTTAGCATTGCATCCGCTCATTCCCTCACCCGCTCAATCTAATTGTGAATACCCTATAGTCCCAAACTTCTAACGTGATTACCGACTCTACTTTTTAGCTGGCTTAGACTCATTCTATACCATATGATTGTATATCATATATGTGACTAGGAGTGTTTATTGGTGTGCAAACCCGGACCGGACCAGATAGACCCGAAGATCGATCACCTAAAATATCCAAACGCAGAGATTCGACCAGTTAGAAAGGGACTCGAACGGACCCTCGTAGGGTCGGGGTTCGACCCGTCCCGGTCCAAAAAAGACTTTTTTTTTTTTTCCATAGTGCGGTCCGAACAAGTCAGTTGTCCGGTCACCAATTTTTTGAGAACCCGAAGACCAAACCAGTACGTGTCCGGTCCGATTCAAACCGAACAGTCCGATCGATCCGAACCACTTTTCGAGTTCCAAATTGTGACAACGTATAAATCCCAATATCAGTAAAACCCTAACACAACCACCAAAAACCCCTCAACTCGCCGCGCACTCACCAGCCGCCACCGTCTTCCCTCCTCAATCCATCTCAACAATCATGGTAATTCCTTCTTCTTCAATTCAATTTCTCATGTTTTACCTTCTTAATTGTTCAATTAATCTGATTCAACATTCAATTTTACATGAAAATGCAATGTAATCGTAATTGTAATTGTAATTGTAATTGTAATTGATGTAGGCGGAGGTAGAGGTGGCGGATGCGGCGGCGGCGGCGGCGGCGTTGACAGCGGCGCCGAAGAAGAGAACATTCAGGAAATTCGCGTTCCGTGGAATTGACCTTGATGCTCTCCTAGATATGGCCACCGATGAACTTGTCAAGCATTTCCGAGCTCGTATTCGCCGAAGGTTGTTATCAATTATCGATTTTCCTCCATGTTTTCGCTTGTTTTTGTTCTGCATTGTTCAATTACGCTAATTCTCGTGTGAGACGGTCTCATTCGATAATCATTTGAAAATTATGATCATGACTTGTGAATTGTGTTGTGTTAGTATTTCCAAGCTCGTATTCGCTGAAGGTTGTTATCCATTATCGATTTTCCTCCATGTTTTCGCTTCTGTTTGTTCTACATTGTTCAATTAAGCTAATTCTTGTGTGATACGGTCTCATTTGAAAATTATGTCGTGACTTGTGTATTGTGTTGTGTTGTGTTCGTATTTCCGAGCTCGTATTAGCTGAAGGTTGTTATGGATTATCGATTTTCCTCCGTGTTTTTGTTTTTTTTTGTTCTGGATTATTCAATTAGGCTAATTCTTGTTTGAGACGGTTTCATTGTAAAATTACAATCATGACTTGTGTATAGTGTTGTGTTAGTATTTCCGACCTCGTATTTGCTGAATGTTGTTATGGTTTATCGATTTTCCTCTTCAATTAAGCTAAATCTCGTGTGATATGGTGTCATTTTAAAATTATGATCATGACATGTATATTGTGTTGTGTTAGTATTTCTGAGCTCGTATTCGCTGAAGGTTGTTATTGATTATCGATTTTCCTCTATGTTTTCGCTTGTTTTTGCTCTGCATTGTTCAATTGAGCTAATTCTCGTGCAATACAGTGTCATTTTAAAATTATGATCATGGTGTTACCATGTTAGTATGGTGCAGTTTATCTCATTGATCAAACGGTTTTTTGGTTTTACCTAAATTATTGGTATTGTTTCGTGCGTTTTTTTATAATCTAAGTTATTGTTTTACTCTAGTTCTTAGTTCTTGTATGAGAGAGTGTTGCATTGAAATTTTGAAGACGGTGTTACATTGAAATTCTGGATTACTGAGGTAGTGGTGTTCACACTAGTTTTTGTATGAGACGATGTTGCATTGAAATTTAGGATTACACTGGTTCTACTTCTCGTATGAGGCGGTGTTGCATTGAAATTTCGAATTACGCTAGTTATTTTATGACACGGTGTTACCACGGGGCCGATATTTTAATGTGGTGAAGGAGCTGTTTAATGTGTAAATGTATATGTTCATTTAGTTAAATACTCGTATGTTAGTTTCTCGCCCCAATAGCACGACACATTCTCTTATACAATGTTTTGCTTTCATGAATCTTAATCGTTTGTATTTTTTCCCGTGTTTTGATAAAAAGGCTTGGAAGAGGATTGAAGCGCAAGCCGATGGCTCTTATCAAGAAGCTCCGTAAAGCGGTATATCTCCCCATCTGCTTTCGCATTTCATTTTAAGCGCTTTAGTCTATTGCTTGGAAAGAACTCGGAGATGAAAATTGTGTGTTTGATTTTTGATTTCGTTTTCTGAACTTTGTGTATCTCTATTCTCTAGTTTTATGTTGGCCGCCTTCTTAATATTTATTTGTCCGATGCTATGAAGTTGCTTAGTAATTCGAGAATTTAACAGGCACAATTAAACAATTGTGTGGATCAAGTATCGATCCTCAGACCTCCTCCATTATTATTATTTTTATTATTCTCCATGTTACTATTACTACTAATTAGTAATTATGCCTTTTTATATGACTGTAGCCGACTTGAAATTTTTGGATAATGATTCATGTTTGCCGACCCTAAATCTTTTTGAGACTAAGGCTCTTTGTTGTTAGTTGTTCCTTATGATTGTGTTAGAGACGGCGAAAATGGTGCTCTTCTGAATACTCATCTACTTCACGGGATTGTCTGGTGTTTTAAGGGTAACAAGTGTAGGATTAGATGTTTTGATATTTGTAAAGAAAAATGGGTTGTCGACGATGTTCCTATGCCCGATCATATTAACAGTAAGCGTAGTAGATTGAGAAAAATGGATTCGGTCCTACTTTCCAAATTTACCCCTTTTTTTGGTTGAGAAATGGGACTTGATGAAAAAGATAGAGCAAGCTTAGTAGATTAAGTCTATTGCATTCGTAACATTATTTGGTTTTACTCAAGACCGTGAGGCCGTGTGGATTATTATTGTGCAACAGATGCAAATCATAATTCTGTTGGTCGATAAGATGATTTGGTTCGTTTTATAATTTGTTGTCTCAAACAACTATCGGAAATATGTTTCACGTTATTACCAATTTTTTGTTTTGAAATCTTTTGTTCTTGATAATTTCTTTGAATTCAGAAACGTGAGGCCCCACCTGGCGAGAAGCCCGAGCCAGTTAGGACCCACCTACGAAACATGGTCATTGTTCCCGAGATGATCGGTAGCATCATCGGTGTATACAACGGCAAGACCTTCAACCAAGTTGAAATCAAACCCGAGATGATCGGTCACTATTTGGCCGAGTTTTCCATCAGTTACAAACCCGTGAAGCATGGTCGACCCGGTATTGGTGCCACTCACTCTTCTCGGTTTATTCCTCTCAAGTGATATCACATCTCCCGACTTAACTTTTTGTCACCAAATGAGCCCTATACTCGGTCTTAAAATTTCCGGTTCTATTGATTCATCGGTGTTGTAGGCTTGTAGCTCTCCACATTTTGCGACTTATGGAATATATTGAATTCCGACACTTTGTTTGCGAAATGAGATTTTGTTTGTAGTACGGAGTACATGGTTAAAGATTAAAATTAAAGCATCGGTTACTTGATTTGAATCCGTGTTGTATCATTAATAAGAATAGTTAAGTCGATTCTTATTAACTCGGGCGGAAACTACTTGACCCAAATGACCTGAAACTTGGGTTGGCCCGAATGACCTGACCCAATCCCGGCTTGGCACCCGAACCGAAGACCTGAGTTTTACTCTAGCCCGAACTAACCTGGCCTAACCCGTTACCCGGATGTTATTATAGAAAATGACTCGATATCCCCAAAAAAAAGTTCAAAATAGCAAACCGAAAACAATCTGTAAGTGGCCCGACCCAAACCCGACCCAGTTGGTCCGTTTGCCAGGTCTAGGCTTGGGATTACCCCAACCCGAAAACCCGACTTCATTCTCAACTAAAATAGAGCTCAACTCAAACAGATATACGGAGTTTGAAGTAGTACAACAAACCCACTACTCGTATATGACGAGAACGAAACCACAAAAGTTAAGTTTCCCCAACTCGACATTCGTTGCCATCGTTGGCAATTGGGTTCGTTTGACAGGTCTATTCGAAACCGACCCGGTTCACCCAACAAGGATCAAAAGCTCATAAAATGTGTTGTAAGAAGAGGGGCATGATGAACTCATGAACAACAGACCAACCAACAATTGAAACTGACCATGTAACATAACACAGTCTGATCTAAAATGACCGTTATGACATGGCCCAGCTTATAAAGCTATGAATGTCTATCAATTTTCACAAATATCCGTCACAAACGTACACCGGGTCAAATAGAACAGTAACAGAGAGTGAGACCTAGGTGAACGATGGATATATCTGTCGCAAGTAGAGATGGCAATGGACCGGATCTGGACCGGGTCCACTAGGATCCGGACCCGGACCCGTCAAAATTACCCTAGACTCGGAAATTTTAAGACCCGGATCCAGACCCGCCGGGTCCGGTTCGGGTCCGGGTCTACCCGCGGGGCGCGGGTCTCACTATTTTATTTTATTTTGTCCTACGTTCCTCATTTCTTCCAAATTTCAGATTTCGCCGGTATTTTTTATCATGTACAAAATTATCTACGACATATATTGTACTAAGAAATTAAACACTCTTACAAACTCATTCATAACGGTCTTAGTAAACTTACATAAATGTCCGACAACAAACTAAATTCACCACCACAAGTCCACAAGTTATAACTACAAGTTGACAGATCTGAAAAGGTGGTGAGTCTGGTGACTGGTGAGCTATGAACTTTGAAAGGGTGACGGGATCTAGGGTTTGAAACCTTGAATGAACATTGAAATGATGAGGAAAGAAGTGAGAGAGTGAGTTATTTTAGTAATTTATTTGTTTGTTTGCTTCTCCAGTTCTGCGTAGGTATGTTGGTAGATTTTTTTTTTTTTTTTTTTTTTAAAAATTAAAGTGCCGGGTCCACGGGTCGGGTCCGGGTCCAGTATTTCAGACCCGGACCCAGTTTTTAAAAATAAGACCCAGACCCGACCCGGATCCGCCAGATATGAAAAAATGAGACCCAGACCCGACCCATATGGGTCCGACCCGCCGGGTCTGGACCGGGTCCTGGACCCGTTGCCATCCCTAGTCGCAAGGGAGAACAACTGATCAATTTTATCATGTTCAACAAAGTCATGATGATTTTGGTAACCAGACAACTCACCAACAAAAGGCACAAAAAAAAAAAACGAATACGGTAAAAAAAGAAAATAAATCGTTTAAAAAAAAACGGTAATCGAACTTGTATTTTCATTTTTCACCTTAAATTTTATGAATCTGGCACGTATAACTCTAAATTTTTAATGTTCGAAATGATTTGTTTTGTCCGTTTTTATCATGTTCAACAAAGTCATGATGATTTCATAACGAGACAACTCACCAACAAAAGAAAAAAGAAAAAAAGAAAAAAAATATTCAATATGGTGAAGAAAGAAAATAAATAGTTTTTTTTTTTAAAAAAAAAAGTGGTAATCAAACTTGTATTTTCGATTTTTCACCTTAATCTGTAATATGAATCTGACACGTACAACTCTAAATTATTAATGTTCAAAATGATTTGTTCCGTAACCTGACCCGTTCGAAAGGGGACTAGACATAGTATATTAGTATGTATGAGATGGATCAACTATAAGGTTTTTGGAAGATTGTGACTTAACTATGTCAAGTATGACTTTTGTCTTAAGATGATTGTGACTTAACTATCATGTTAAGTGTATGACTTTTGACTAAGTAAACAAAATTAACACATCAATGAGTGCATGAGATTAGGCTAAAGATAAAATTAATAATGCAATCATGCAATGATTAATAATAATGAGTAAATAGACGGGTCAGATCAAATATAAGTCGGTCCAGATCCTAATCGGGTCAAATATGAGTCGGGTTAGACCACTTAAGAGATGAGAACTAGACCTCTAAAAGTCAAATACGGGTCGGGTCAAATCCTAAACGGGTCACATATGAAATCAAACCCTAGACCACTTCCTTAGAGAGACGAGAGAACTAAACCTCTCAAACGGGTCACATCAAATTCTAATCGGGTCAAATACAAGTCTGGTTATAAGCAAAGAATGTCACAAAGGACGAAACCGAACCCTAGACCACTTCCTTAGAAAGACAAGAGAACTAGACCCTCTCAAACAGATTCCACGACTCATATCAAATACCGATCAAGGTCAAGTCAAATATTCAATCTCATATCACCAGACGGGTCAAATACGAATCACATCAAATCCATATGAGGTCAATTCAAATACTCCCTCCCATCCATTCAATTCTTTACACTTACTATAAATGGACAATCCAATCAATTCTTTACATTCCCTTTTTGGCAAAACACTTTACCTTATAATCCTTATATCCTTACTCTATTTACACAAAATACCATTACTTTTTCTTAACTTTAAGTTTGGTGGACCCATAAAATCATTTGATTTACCAATAATACCCTTACTTTTACCACTTTTCTTAAAACTTGTGAAACCCTCCATGTCAAGGATTGAATGGATGGGAGGGAGTACAAGTTAGGGATTCGATATTTCGATCTCATATCACCAAACGAGTCAAATACGAATCAAATCAAATAATGGGGTCAAGTCAAATACAAGTCGGGTATTTGATCTCATATCAAATCCAGACGAGTCAAATACGAATCAGATCAAATACGGGCGATCAATCAAAAGATTCAAACACATGGATCATATCTACTTAAAAGTTCTTAACCATGTTAAAAAAAGAAACTCCCAATGTCACAACAAAGGATGGATTACATAACTTTTCACATAATATGATTGAAACTCAATTGTTCATCTAACTTTTTACCCTTTTACCCTTTTCCCTAAAATTTTAACCCCTCTTTACCCTTGATTTTTTTAATTTTTTTTTTTGGGTATGTTCTTTTTTCATTGAACCCCCAAAAATGCTCCTAAAATGAGAGAGCCTAACCCTAAATCTGCACTTCACTTAGGCACGGTCGGGACGAAGCTATGTACGGGAGCAATTTCACGGTCTTTGTTCTTATTTTTAAGAGTCACGGGTTTGCCGATTGAGATGGGACCGGTACACGGAGATGACTGTGATCACCTTCGTATGTCACGATAAGCATTGTCGGATCGTCTAAGCACCTCTCCACATGTTTCCTCGCCGGACAGCCTCGGACACTGCTACACTTGTAGTAACCCCTGTGTATTGCATCACATTTTCGAATCTATTAGTAGAATATACGAGTTTGATTCCGATATAACGAATTGGGAAACGGGTCGTTCAATTTTGGGTCGGGTTGGGTTGTTTCGGAACCCTTCCGGCCCGAATTTTTAGCTGGCCAAAAGCCCGTGAACCTGTCCCAAACCCGCTTGTCCGTGGGCCAAAATTTCACACTTAGCCCGACCCATATGTCAGGCCTGAACCCGCAAATGATCAACTCTATTCGGAACCTAACATTATGAATCTATCTATACGTGGCAAACAAAGCGGGTCGTGTCGGGTTTTTAACGGGTCATGAACCCTTTAACCCAAAAAACCCGACTAAATTAAATCAACCTGTCGAAAATTTGGCATATTTAAGAGTCCGAGTGTCAAGCGTAAAACACGGGTACACGAGGTAATTACCTAGGATGCGGCGATCCCTTAATCGGTTTCTGACCGTATTTTCTCCATGAAAACTCGTCTGGCGGAATATCAGCTAGCTTGTTGCTTATAGCCGGAACCTTGATCGATCTCCTCACCCTATGCTTCCTACACGTATCAAAAACACGAAATACGAAATCAATTTTCGACAATCAAGGTCAATATTTCGGAAAAGTTTGACTTTAAAAAGTGGATGAGTAGTTAGTTAACGAACCTCTTCCTCGAGCAATGGCATCGTCCGGTCCTAGCGCAGCTCAAACTCCCGTTCCTAACCAAGTCGAAGCACCGCTTCCTAAGCTGTTGACTCGACTCCGGACCTGACCCGTTTGGGTGTCCGAGCCCAAACAGACTGAACCCGTTTGTGTGTCCGGACCCAGTCCCGTCGACACTCAACGAGGAAAACAACGAGCGACTTGAAGATAATGCCGGTGTTAATCCATTTGGGTTGTCGAAATTGAGATTAATCCCGGTATTGTTATTATTAGGGTTACTCCTCCGAAGCATCATTTCGGCCTGTCGAAGCTTCATTTGTTGCGCGTGAAGCTGAAACTTCTGTTGCTGTTGTTGGTGAATGTACTGATAATGCGCCTTCAGGTTCTGGCTCAGGTTCGGGTTTGGGTTTGGGTTTGGGTTTAGGTTCGGGGTTAGGATCGGGTTGTGAGGTAGTTGAATCGGGGGGATTTTCAAGTTGGATAAGCGCGGGTCCAATGGGCTTTGATGGTGGGCCCACCCCTCGCTCAAATTGGGTCGGAAAAGGCTCGACGAGCCTAACGACAAGCAACTTTTCCCGTTTGTTGAACCGTTTTCAAAGACGTTGGTTCCGAAATGGAGCGGCTTTCCACTCAAATCGAGCGAGCAATTCCCCAAAGACAAGCAACTTTTCCCGGTTGTCGACCCGTTTTCATTAAGACCGAACCCCCCGTTACTCAATTTGGTTTCGAAATGGTTGAGTTTTCCACTCGACGACCCAAAATCTAACGAACAATTCCCGTTCCCGTTCCCCCCCAAAGACAAGCAACTTTTCCCGTTTGTCGACCCGTTTCCATGACCAAACCCGTTACTCATGTGGGTTTCGAAGTGCTTTGTTTTTCCGCTAGACGAGCCTAAATCTAAGGAACAATTCCCGTTCCCCAACGACAAGCAACTCTTCCCGGTTGTCGAACCATTCTCACGAACAAAACCATCGTCTTTCCCCCCTCTCGACGAAGACCCCAATCCTAATGCCAAACTCCCACCAACCGAACCCAAACCCGAACCCGAACCCACATTCAAATCGGGTTTAAACAATTGAAAACCATGATTACCGAATTTACTTAATTCCTTCACATGTTCCGGCTCAACCTTCAAAATCGAACCCAACTTCAAACTGGGTCGAGCCGGTTCGGTCTTCACTAACCTAGCCCTTGCATGGCCTAAACCTTTGCCAAGATTCGACACGATTTTCTTGAATTTACTCACAGTTTGCTCGGTTTCGTCACTCAATTTCCGACCACCATTTTCTTGAGGTGGTTGAGCAATGATTTCAAGAACTCTATAGCAATTTTGAATTGCATCTTTGCTATCCTCTTCAATTTTTTCCATTTTTTTTTTCTGAAAAAAACAGAGGATAAATTTCCTAAATTTTTACCACAAATTACCTAAATTTTTACCACAAATTACCCAAATTTTTACCACAAAATTCACCAAAGATTGAATCTTTAAAACCCTAATTTATAAGGTTTTAACCCCACCAAAAAACCAGAAACAGTTCACCTACCATCTAAACTAATAAATACAATATTCAATCAATTCCAACATATTTTCAACTGCACATTTATGAATTTATCATAAACATTGTACTAGTCAATTACCCAGATAATCAAATCATAAAAATTCAACCTTTTTTTTATATATAAAAATTCAACTAAAAATCAAATTTGAGAGTGACCCAAATTGAGTTTTTAAGGCTAAAAAAATCACACTCATATTAAAAGAAATTCAACATTTGTATATCCGAGCCTAACTGGGCACATGTTAGAAAAATCGATAATACTGAAAATCAACAATAGCAAGGTTGGAATGAAATTTGAGTGTACCCAACTGAGTTTCTAAGGCTACAAAATCACACTCTTGATAAAAGAGATTCAACATTTGTATGTCTGAGTCATCTGGCACACGTTAGAAAAACCGATAATACTAAAAAAAATCAACATTAGCAAGCTTGGAATGAAATTTGAGAGTGTACCCAAATTTGAGTTTTTAAGGCTAAAAAATCACACTCATAAACACTAAAATTCAACATTTGTGTATATCAGAGCTAACTGGGCACACGTTAGAAAAACCGATGATACTAAAAAAATCAACATTCTAGCAAGCTTGGAGTCAAATTTGAGAGTGTACCCAATTGAGTTTTTAAGTGAAAGTTTGCAACTTTAGTGCAAAAATAATCAAATTCATGATTAAAAAAAATCAACTAAAAAATTCAAGCTTGGAGTCAAATTTGAGAGTGTACCCAATTGAGTTTTTGAGGGGAAGTTTGCAACTTTAGTGCAAAAAATTCAATTAAACATCCACATTTATATATATATACAACTAAAATTCAACATTCCCAATTCAATGCTAAAAAAATCACATTCATAATAATAATAAAAAAAAAATCAACTAAAATCCAACATTTATATATTTATATAACTAAAACTAAAATTCAACTAAAAATCAACATTCCCAATTGAGTTTTTAAGGTAAAGTTTGCAACTTTAATGCTAAAAAATCACACTCATAATAAAAAAAAATCCAACATATATATATACATTTATTATATAATTATATAATTATATAATACTCCACTAAAATTCAACTAAAAATCCAACACATTTATATATTTATATAATTATATATATACAACTAAAATTCAACTCAAAATCAACATTCCCAATTGAGTTTTTAAGTGAAAGTTTGCAACTTTAATGCTAAAAAATCACACTCATAATTAAAAAAATTCAACTAAAATCCAACATTTATATATATACAACTAAAATTCAACATTCATAAATGAGTTTTTAATTTAAAGTTTGCAACTTTAATGCTAAAAAATCACACTCATAATTAAAAAAAATCAACTAAAATCCAACATTTATATATTTATATATATATACAACTAAAATTCAACTCAAAAACAACATTCCCAATTGAGTTTATAAGGTAAAGTTTGCAACTTTAATGCTAAAAAATCACACTCATAATAAAAAAAAAATCCAACTAAAATTCAATATTCCCAATTGAAAGTTTGCAACTTTAATGCTAAAAAATCACACTCATAATTAAAAAAAAATCAATTAAAAAACCAACATTTGCATATATAATACTAAAATTAAACTAAAAATCAACATGAGCAAGCTTGGAATCAAATTTGAGAGTGTACCCAATTGAGAGTTCAAGTGAAAGTTTACCAAAAAAAAAAAAAAAAAAAAAAAAAAAGAGGGAAAAAGGACAAACCTTTACTAAAATCAAACCCTAGATTCTTCAGGCATGAAAAGACATGAAAGTGTGAATGTGATGAGTTGAAGTTGAACCAAAGTTTCACACTGTTTAAGAAGCATAAATCTTCATCTTTTTTATTATTAATAATTTAATTAATTAATTAGTTTATTAATTTAATTAATTAATTTGTTTTAGTTTATTTATTTAAGTTTTTAGAGGAGAAAAAATCATGAGAAAAAACAATTGATTGATGAGAGATGAAGAGGGAAATGAGGTAAGTTGGGGGATTTAAATAAGCATTGAAAAAAAAGTTGGAAAATTTAAAAAAAAATAAAAAATAAAAAATAAAAAATAAAAGATGGAAAATTAACAAAATAAAAATAAAAAAAAATAAAAAAAAAAAGTTGGAAATGAAACTGTAACTCAAGTTAGAGCTTTCAGGTGGGTCCCAATTGATGACCTTTTTCCTGTTTAATATTATTGATAATTAATTATTGTGTACAATCGTTAAAACGTTCGACAGAAGAGAAGAAAAAAGTTTATACAAGTATCGTATTATTTTAAATTAATTAGTGATCACTTTTTAATATCATGTGATAGAATCAGAGTACAATAATTTTTTTTTGTAAATTTATGGTAAAAAATAACCAGTTTATGTTAATTAATCAACATTTTCAGATAAAACTTTGTAATTTTATGATTTAAAAAAAAAATTGTTTTAGGTTAATTAGTGAACATTTTTTGGTAACGTGCGATATAATTTATTATTTTTTTTGAAAATTTATGGTAAAAAATAATCAGTTTAGATTGATTAATCAGCACTTTCGGATAAAAAATGGTCGTTTTTTGGAATTATAAAGTGTAATTATAGAGTAAAATCGTTGTATCGTGTGACAGATATAAAATTTTGCAATTTATGATAAAAAAATGATCATTTTAAGTTAATTAGTGAACACTTTTTAGTATCGTGCGATAGTATTGATTTTTTTTTTGTAAATTTATGGTTAAAAATAATCAATTTAGGTTAATAAATCAGAACTTTCAGATAAAAAGTGATCATTTTTTTATTACAAAGTGCAATTATACAGTAAAATCGTTGTACCGTGTGACAGTCCTGACAGATATAAAAATTAAAAGCTTATGTTAAAAAATGATCATTTTAGATTAATTATTAATTTAAGCTAAAAAGTTACATATTTATGTTAATTAGCGATCAATTTCAGATAAATAACAATCAATTTTCCGTATTATGAAGTGGTCAGTAACTGATTTAACATGATCATTTTTTATCGTAAATTGTTAATTTTTACCTCTGTGAAATGGTACAACCGTTGATACAGTGTGACTTATGTTGATATATATATATATATATATATATATATATATATATATATATATATATATATATATATATATATATATATATTTATTTATTTATTTATTTATTGCTCATTAATTAAAAAAATATAAAACAAAAATTGAGGTAAATTAGAGTAATTAATTACTCATAGTTAGTAGAATAATGTACCTAAAAATCATTAGTAACTCTTCTCAAAAAAAAGTAATTAAAAATAATAATTAGTGCAGTCCTTATTATTACTACAGTACAACGGTTCAATTCATTGACTTATTACTTGGAATTATTAGGTGACAAAAGTTATTTTATTAATCCACTTGTGACTTGGATTGTCTACCCATCCACTAAGATGATACTCAGATATATCGATTATAGAGTAAGACGGTTTTACATTATCAGATAAACCAGATAAATTATTTGTATTATAATAATATATAGTATTGTATCATTTAATTATGAGTAATAAATAAGTAATTTATTTACATATTTGGACCGTGTTAAGTAATAATTACAGTCCTTAAAAAAAAAAAAAGTAATAATTACTGATTAAGAAATACATCGGAGAGTAAGACGGTTTTAGATTATCAGATAATTAACTAGATGAATTATTTGTATGTTAATAATATATAGTATTGTATCATTTAATTATGAGTAATAAATAAGTGATTTATTTACATATTTGGACCGTGTTAAGTAATAATTACAGTCCTTCAAAAAAAAAAAATAATAATTACTGATTAAGAAATACATCGGAGATTAAGACGGTTTTAGATTATCAGATAATTAACCAGATGAATTATTTGTATGTTAATAATATATAGTATTGTATCATTTAATTATGAGTAATAAATATGTGATTTATTTATATATTTGGACCATGTTGAGTAATAATAACTGATTAGGAAATACATCGGGGAGTAAGACGGTTTTACATTATCAGATAACGAGATGAACTATTTGTATGATAATATAGTACTCTCTCCGTATCAGTATATATGACGTTTTGACTTTTCGATGTGAGTATTTGATTTTAATTTTTATGTAAATATATTAGTTCAATTTTTTAAAAAAATTACACCATAAAATTCTTTACGAAAAGAGCTTTCAAATGAATGTATATTTCATGATATTTTTTTTTATATTCTGAAATATATTAAAGAGATAATGAGATGTCGTGATAATGACTTATAAAAAATCAGAGGGAATACCATTTAATTAATTATGAGTAATAAATAAGTGATTTATTTACATATTTGGACCGTGTTAAGTAATAATTACTGATTAAGAAATACTCCGTACAACGAGTAAGTGTGATAATTTAATGTGGTACTAAATAAGTTAATAATTACAGAGTACTTGAGTAAGTTATTTTTAAACAGTAATTACTCTGTTCAACCGTTGTACCATACGACAATAGTAAAATTTGTAATTTATGATAAAAAGTGACTATTTTAGGTTACTCCGTTTAGTTACCACTTTCAGATAAATAGTTAACATTTTTTCATATTAAAACGTGGTCACTATTTAATGATCACTAAATAACATAAAGTGGTAACTTTTTGCCATAAATTAGATATGTTGCATGGTACTACAGTTATATACTATAATTTGTGATTTCTAAATACAATATAGTACGGTAAATATGTTAGTAAAATATTTTGTAATTTATGGTTCTGGTTTAATTTTGCCTGAATTGTGTAAAAGGAGGGTTTCACGCGTAGTGTCACACTTGTTGAGTATCATGTTAAATCTCAAGTTTGAAATTTGCGTATTTTTCGGCTTTAGTTTCCCTGTAATCACGTTGTTAACGTAAAATACAGTGCTAAATAAGTGGTGAAATCTTTTCTAATCCATGGAAAATATGAATTTCCCTGGGTTAATTTTACCAGAATTGTGTGAAGGCAGTATTTCACGCATCGGATAACAGTTGTCGAATATCAAGTTAAATCCCAAGTTTGAATTTTGCGCATTTTATGGTTTTAGCTTCCTTGAATTACGTCGGTAACGCTTGAGTCTGATATATCTTTTTCTGCAAAACTCCGGAATCGTCAACACAACACAAGAGTAGAAATTGCCAGCTGGATATGACCTGTATACGTGAGGTATAACGTGACTTGAATTGCATACACACCCTCGAAATTTCAGGGTTAACATGAGATTTTTACGTGGACTCACATGAAACAATTGCATACATGATAAAAATTAGATGTATATGCATGAAGAGTAACGGTAAAATTTAGTAATATGATTTATTACTACTTACAGATGAAATAACGTTTGAAAACCCACCCAAAAATACTTATCTATAGACCTGTTTGAAAACCCGTAAATAGACTAATTAAGAAGGCTAATCGCACAATTTTAGCCAAAGTAAGACGAGAAATGGGCTAAAATCACAAATTAGTGACTAATCAAAGACCTAAATGATGGTGAAAGGGTGTTGAAATGATAATTTTCGCCTATTTTTGCTTGTTTATGTTGATGATAGTGTTTTTTTTGTTCAACGAAAAACGCATTTAATTAGTCGCATTACAATAACATATGAGAGAGGAAAGGCCAAGACATCTTTGATATGTCGATGATATTGTGCACATTGTGTTAATTAAGCAATGCTTTGCTTTGACGAGTTATTTAATGATGTTCACACGAATTTGCTATGTTCGATCTTAGTTCAATGCATCACTTCCTCGAGGTTCTACTATACTTCTGGCTCATCACGACAGTCGACCGTCTACTTTTGATTCCTAATCTTCCAAACACCATCCAACCTACAGTCTCTCGTTCTAGTGTTGCTATTGCATTTTTTGTTCAACGAAGAGCGCACGTAGTCACATTACTATACAGGGGAGGAGTGACTCGAACCTACAGACCTGCTGTCCATAATACCTAGCCTTAACCACCAGACTAAGACATCTTCGATATGCTAACACGATTTTCGAGACTAGTTGGCATTATAATTAGGGAATCAAACTACCATTCTCAAAGTAAATCATGATCATTACTATCCATAATACCTAGTCTTAAGCACAATGTAACACCCCGGCTCAATCTAGGATCGGAAATGTTAGTCGCGGTAGCTCGCCAGACTCTGTACTAGTCCCACATGCCAACACAAGTCCTTTCCAGCGCATGTTCTTTTGCATGGATGACCAGAAATGAAAGTGCACTTTATTGACATGAGTAGTAGTACTTTCAATCCTTTTAAGTAGTTAAGCACTATTCATTTAAACTCGTAAATAGGACATCTTCAATCAATATGGAGTGTTTCACACTAGGCTAAGACATCTTCGATTTGCTAACACGATTTTCGAGACTAGTTGGCATCTACTATATTTCAGGCTCACGACAGTCGACCATCTACTTTCAGTTCTTAATCTTCCAAACACCATCCAACCTACAGTCTCTCGTTCTAGTCCAGAATCAAATAAAATATCGAGATGTAGCTAACACGGTTTTCGAGACTAGTTGGGATTAAAATTAGGGAACCAAACTATACCATTCTCAAAGTAAATCGTGATAATTACTGTCCATAATACCTAGTCTTAATTAACCACTAGGCTAAGACATCTTCGATTTGCTAACACGATTTTCGAGACTAGTTGGGATTATAATTAGGGAATCAAACTATACCATTCTCAAAGTAAATCATGATCATAATTACTTAGCTTTGTATTTTTGATCACATGACTTTATATTTTATACTATCTTTATTTATATTTATTTTACTTGTAAAAAAGAGTGAGTAGACCATAATTCAACCTTCATATAAAGGCTAAAGCAAGTGGATTAAACCCCAAAAATGTGGGAGTTTTATACAAAACCCAACATTTCTCCTCATACACCGATTTTATTTGCAATGCTCTAAGTACTTGTCTTCTTCCTTGTTTTACTCACTAATTAATTAAATTAATTAATTAATTAATTAACAAAATAATTAATATTATGTTAATGCTCTAAACAATGTAATTTCTTTTATATTTATATTTAGAGTAATGCTAAATACATTTTCTAAAATGAAATCAATATAGGAATAATGTATGTATGTATGACAAATTTACTCATATTTTGACGTCATTACGACTTGATTTAAGTTTTAATTTCACTTTTTGGAATCTTAAATATAACCCTAAGGCCTAAAATATTCCACTACTACATTTCGTCGTCGACATTTCAGCCACGTCGTCGGCGCTTTATACGTGAATTTACTCTTTTACCCTTCCTCTAATTATGATTATTGATATTAATTAAGTTTGTTAATTAATGTAATTAATATTTCCGAGTAAATTAAAATTACGGTTTTTGTACTCTTGAACGGTTTTTGAGGCACGTGTCTCAACGTAACTCTTTTACCCTTATGTAATATATTCTAATGAATTTAATTAAGTTTCTTAACTAACGTAACAAATATATTCCCGACTAATTTGAAATGTCGGTTTTTGGACTATTGAACGGTCTCCTTATGTAATATATTCTAATGAATTTAATTAAGTTTCTTAACTAACGTAACAAATATATTCCCGACTAATTTGAAATGTCGATTTTTGGACTATTGAACGGTCTCCGAGACACGTGTCTCAATGTATCCCGGGAATATGTTTAGGAAATTTATATTTCGCAGAAATCGATCCCACCATCAGCCAAATCGATACCAAAATCGAATATAGAAAACAATAACTACTCTGGAAACAGACCTCGACGCCGGAAAACCGCGTCTTGGGGGTCCCCTAGACGCATGAATTTGCAATTAGTAAGGCTCGAACCCACAACCTCTTGAACACAGATGAGCCTCTTCACCACTAAACCAACTGAACATTGTTGATAAACCTCACTAAACTATTATTTATATTTGATTCTAAAACCTCCTAAAATCGCCTATTAATACAATTTTAATATTATTAATAATATTAGTGTTGTTGTGGATGGGGGAGGATATATAATATAACATAATCCGTAACATAATAAAATGACGGTTTTCAAAAAAAAAAAAACGTTTTATTATCGAGTTTCATTAACATGATTAAACTTTTTAATTTCATTAACAAAGTTAGTGAATGTAATTAGGGAAGGATGTTGTTGTGTTTTCACATTAAAAATCACCGACAACCTAATTTCTAGAAAAGTCGGGTTTCTCTAAAGAAAATATGCTTTTTTTAAGTGAGAGAAAATTAAATTAAATATGGTGAGTGGAGTTTGAGTGGATATATAATAAGGACAAGATAATAACGGAACGGTTTGAAAAATTAAAAACCGCTTCATTAACGAGTTTCAATAACTAATCTAACTTCTAAAATTACATAACATTAGTTAACTAATCTAATTAAGGCAAGGGCAAGATCGTCTTTTACTTTAAAAAGCGCCGACGACGTGGCTGAAATGTCGACGACGTAAAACAGCACTCAAATATTCTGATTATATACATCATTTTCCTTATATTTATGAGAAATATTAAATAAGTGTATTTTAAGCATTTAAATACCTTTTAAAATTGATATTAATTTACGAATTAAAGACTATATTACACATCTCCTTAGCACAAAAAAGAAGCTATATTATACATAAATTAATGTAATTAATGCATGTATTATGATTTCATTAATGTATTTTCCAAAATAAAGTTAATATAGAAATCTATGACAAATTTACGTGTAAATAAATGTTCGATTTAAGCTTTTATTTCCTCTTTTAAAACTTTAAATACAACCCTTAACACTGTATATATCATTTTCCTAATATTTAAACTCCACATAAGGAACTTACGACAAATTTATGCATAAATTGATGTCATTAATGTCTGATTTTTAATCTTTTATTTTTCTCTTTTGAAACCTTAAATACAGTCATTTCTAGGTGTATATATCATTTTTTTCCCTTATATCTATATATTTATATTATTATAAATATTTTAAGGATTTTTTATATCCTCAAAAAAAAATATTTTAAATTTTTATTTCATCTTTTGAAACCTTAAATACAGTCATTTCGAGCTGTATATATCATTTTTTCCCCTTATATCTATATATTTATATTATTATAAATATTATAAATTTTTATTTTCTCTTTTGAAACCTTAAATACTGTCATCTCAAACTGTATATATCATATTTTTTTCCTTATATCTATATATTTATATTATTATTATTATTACTATTATTATTATAAATGATATTTTGTGGAACTTTATGGTGAGAAAAAAGGGAAAGTAATAAGGAAATTTGCATGCTTTTTAGGCACATGCATATGATACTACTAAGCAATAAGAGTAACGTTGTATAGTGATTAGTGAGAGTATAGACTTAACAGCTACTCTCCCCTGTGACGGATATATCCGTCATTTTGTTATAACGGGTCAAATACTCCATATACGTGCTTGTGTAATGTTTTGTCTTTTCTATGTAAATGGGTCGTATTCGACCCGTTACATGAAAATGACGAATAATTCTGTCACAAACAAGAATTTGTGTAGGATTAAAAGGCAATGAAGGCCCGCAAGGGTAGAGCCTAGTGGTTAAAACATGTGGCCACAACCCCATGGGTCTCAGGTTCAAGCCCCTGCAAGAGCGTTCTTGTGGGAGTTGTATGACCTGAGGCTATGCCATCTAGGCTTCGAGTCTGTCGTTCAAAGGGCGGCTTACATGGTGTGCGTGGTTTGCAGGCTATTGCGTACACCCGGGGGTTTACCCAGAGCGCACCAAAGGTAGCGGCTGCGGGTTCCCACGTCACCAAAAAAAAAAAAAAGGCAATGAAGATGGGGCTTAAAGTAAGGCCCAAAGGATATAGTATAAGTGTAGGACTAGTACCCCTTAAAAATAAGGGTATATAAAGAGAGTCATGAAGCATACATATCTATCCTTCATCATAAAAAGCAGAGGAAAAAAAACAAATAATGGACTATACTGTTATATGTTACCTTGGGATCCGAGTAATCTATGACTTTTGTTTTTCAATTGTAGGACATATGTCTTAAGCGGGAGTTCAACTAAAGGATATGACTTGGGGACGGAAGTGGGCACGCATGTCGGTATGGTATGACTGTATGCTGACTGGTACGGTTTACTATGGTTGAATAAAACACGAGTCGACTTTGGAACAGTACAGTCCCACCCCTATAGGATGCCTAAACGTAGGGATGGAAGTGGACACGCATGTCGGTATGGTATGACTGTATGGTGACTGGTACGGTTTACTAGCTATGGTTGAATAAAACACGAGTCGACTTTGGAACAGTACAGTCCCACCCCGATAGGATGCCTAAACGTAGGGATGGAAGTGGACACGCATGTCGGTATGGTATGATTGTATGGTGACTGGTACGGTTTACTATGGTCGAATAAAGCACGAGCTAGTCGACTTTGGAACAGTCCTGTATCTAGGGCGTAGTGTAACATGTCGGCCCAAACCTAGGGACGGAATGTTAGTTGCGGTAACTCACTAGATTGTACGGAGTAGGACATATTGTATGTCTTACGCGGGAGTTCAACTAAAGAATATGACTTGGGACGGATGTGGGCACGCATGTCGGTATATGTGACTGTATGGTGACTGGTACGGTTTACTATGGTCGAATTTAGCGCGAGTCGACTTTGGAATAGTCTCACCCTTGTGGAGTAGGATAGTGTAACACCCCGGCCTAAACGTAGGGATGGAAGTGGGCACGCATGTCGGTATGACTGTATAGTGACTGGTACGGTCTACTATGGTTGAAAAAAGCACGAGTTGGCTTTGGAACAGTCATGTATCTAGGGCATAGTGTAACATGTCGGTCCAAACCTAGGACTGGAATGTTATGAACTGGGACGGAAGTGGGCACGCATGTCGGTATATATGACTGTGTATGATGACTGGTACGGTTTGTTATGGTCGAATAAAACACGAGTCGACTTTGGAATAGTCCCACTACCCTTGTAGGATATAGTGTAACATCCTGGCCCAAACCTAGGGACGGAAGTGGGCCTGCATGTCAGTATGACTGTAAGCTCACTGGTATGGTCTACTATGGTCGAATAAAGCACGAGTCGACTTTGGAACAATCCCACTCCTGTAGGATATAATGTAATACCCTGGCCAAAACCTAGGGATGGAAGTGGGCACGTATGTCGGTATAACTGTATGGTGAATGGTACGGTTTGCTATGGTCGAATAAAGCACGAGTCGACTTTGGAACAGTCTCGTAGGTTAATTGTGTTAGCTTGCTAGATTGTGTACTGATCTCACATACCAATACGAGTCATTTCCTGAAAACCTTTCCAGGAGACCAGTCATTTAAGACTTATTCCAGCCAAGCACACTTTTCCATTGACAACCAGAAAAAAAAAGTGCACTTTGTTGACACGGTGAATTGATACGTCACGAACTCTTGAAAAAGGAACCTAGCTAGTGTCTAGGCCAGGGCCCAAGCACAAAGACAAGGCTCGGTACGAGGTTGGGTTAGGTTAAGCCCCTTATATCCTGTCCAAACCTGGCCCAATTAAGCTTATTTTATTTATTCATTGACCTAGGTAGGTTAGGTTTGGATACTTGGCTTGGGCCCGTTATGTTAAACTCGCTTCAATTCAACATATTTCGGTCCAAAAGAAAATGACGATACATCCTCTTCTAAAATCGTTATCCTTTTATTTCTAACATCAATTCAAAACCGCTAGATAATACCAAGATACGATCTACACCGTCGAAAAAGTCATTAAATTTTGTTTGAATCTTGGAAGCAAAGTCAAGTAAGATTCTACAATAAAGACAAATTAAAGACTAGAGCAAATTAGAAATTACTCCCTTCAAAGTTGCGTTTATTAAAATTTACTCCCTTTTAAGATTTTATTATTATTTAACAACCAAAAAGATACAAAAGTTCAAAAATTGCTTGCATTGGTAAAATCCGGCCAATTCAGTAATAAGTTGACCGAATTGCCCCTCAGCGTACCACCACCTCACTCAACCTCGTTTTCCCCTTCACTATCTTCATTCCAATTCCCAAACCCAGAAAAAACCCCAAATACCCTAAATCGTAAACCTTAGAAATTCGACAATCAATTTTTGTCCAAAAAAAAACGACATCAAACAATACGACCTTAGAAAAAAAATTATGGGATTTCAGTAGGATATAAGGGAGAGGGGTAGTTTGGGCATTAAAAGGCAAAAAAGGGTAGAAAATCCAGTTTCGCCGGAGTACCATGCCGGAGTTTACAATTGCAAGTAAATTTTGAACTTTTGTATCTTTTTTGCCGTTAAATAATAAAAAAATCTTAAAAGAGAGTAAATTTTAATAAACGCAACTTTGAAGGGAGTAATTTTTAATTTGCTCTAAAGACTACTGCATTTAGTATTTAGTATAACAAGTAGGGTATTAGAATATTCTTCTATTCTCATTTGAAATTTGTTGAAGATTCATCCTTCATATATACACAAAATACTTAGTGTCTTACTACTACTACTACTAGTAGTAGTCTTCTACCACTACATGGATGATTCGAGCACGAAAATCGAGGCAGAGGCAGAGGCAGAGGCAGAGACGGAGACGGTGAAGAATGAAGGGAAAGGAGGAGTAGGGAGTTGGAAGCATGCATGGTTTCATGTAGCTACAACTATTGCTACTCCAGCTGCATATGCTCCTCTTCCCTTTGCTATTGCTTCTCTTGGTTGGCCCCTTGGTTAGTATCACTATACTATCATTGTCAAACGGGTCGGGTCAAGGGTCGGGTTATGCCAATTGGGTCAGAATATGAGTCGGGTTATAGGGTCAGGGTCGAGTTAGGGTCGATCGACCTATTAATTAACATTATGTTCTTGCTTCTCTTGGTTGGTTGGCCCCTTGGTTAGTATCGGTATACTATCATTGTCAAACGGGTCGGGTCAAGGGTCGGGTTATGCCAATTGGGTCAGAATATGAGTCGGGTTATAGGGTAAGGGGTCGAGTTAGGGTCGATCGGCCCATTAACACTTTGCTCTTGCTTCTCTTGGTTGGTTGGCCCCTTGGTTAGTATCTTAAACCTTCCTATTATTACTATCATTGTCAAACGGGTCGGGTCATGGGCCAGGTCATACGAATTGGGTCAGAATATGAGTTGGGTCAAGGGTCAGGTTATACCAATCGGGTCAGAATATGAGTCGGGTTATAGGGTTAGGTTATATACCAATCTGGTCCGGCCCAATCAAACCTAAATTCTTACAACCTAAAGATGACTTGGCCCAACTCGATCCCAACTCAGTTGACCCATTTGTCAAGTATTTTATATGAGTCGGGTTATAGGGTCAGGGGTCGAGTTAGAGTCGATCGGCCCATTAACACATTGATGACACCATGGGGTTGGAATGGCAAGAAACACACCACATATCGATCCCTCGGAGAAAGCGTCTTTGGTTCGTACTATATCTCCCGTTTCACCTACATGTAATAACGTTTTGTATTACCTCATTATTCAGTCAGATGTCAGTTAACTTAACTGATAAATTTTCTGAACGTTTTCCACTCAAGGGGCATGGGGATATTGGACCATTGCAATTTTTCAACAAATTGCTTCTTTAGGCAATAACATTGCAATCCATATCGCCGTCGGAAGTAGCCTCAAGGTTCGCTCACTCGCTCCTAACACGTTATTTGTACCTATATCGACTGTTCGAGGCCAGCTGAGCTGGCCTCGAACAGGCGATATGGTGATCAGGTTTTTCTAACTCGTATATGATTTTTTTTCGGGAATTGTTCAATGTGTATGTAGGCAATTTACAAGTACTTCTACAAAGAGGGGTCATTAACTTTACAACATTTCATCATAGTATTTGGTGTATTGGAACTTCTATTGTCACAACTTCCTAATCTTCATTCATTAAGATGGGTTAATGCTTTGTGTACTGCTAGCACTATTGGCTTTGCTACTACCACCATTGGGCTCACCATCTACGACGGTACGATAACCCGTCTCACGTCTCATGTCTCCGTACGAGCTCTAATTAGAGTCGATAGTCGAGTAACGTAGACTAATTATATGTTGACTAAAAGTTTTCAGTAGATATGGCCATCAGGCCGGGCCTGCACCGGCCCGGCCTGGCATGCCAGACTCTCTTAATTTGGGCTTGTAACCGACCCATATAACTAATTTTTTTAACCTTTTGTGTTTCTATGAGCCCGGTCGGGCCCCTGACCCGCTCAAACGGCCACCTCTATTTTCGAGTACACAAAAACATTAGAGAGACCGTGACTTCTCACATGATGGGTAATTGGGTATATATCTCTCATTGATTTAGTGGGATACGATCTCTCAGGAGACCTGTTTTTTTCGAGTAATCTATACAGAAACTCGCGACCGGGTGATTTGATGTGTATGAAGGGAAAAAATTGGATAGAAAAGCAATAAGGTATAGTTTGGAAGGAAGCAAGTCTTCTAAAATGTTCAAAGCCTTCAATGCTCTTGGAGCAATAGCCTTCTCATTTGGTGATGCCATGCTTCCAGAAATTCAGGTAAAATTGACTCGACAGCTGAACTGAAAACTCTAATTTGACCCCGTAACCCCAACTGACCTGGCCCAGACATCTATCCCCGTTATTTCTAAATAACTGGATAATATAATAACATTAACACGATTGAAAATGACGTGAACCCAAATGTGATTTGGTCCGGCCCAATCAAACCTACCTACATTCTTACAACCTAGAGGTGACTTGGCCCAAAATGATCTAACTAGCCCGATCCCAACTCGGTTGACCCATTTGCCAACTACGTATTTTATATGTATCTACACAAGACCTGACAAAACTGACCCAACCCGACACCCGTACCCAAGTTTAACATGTAACCCGAGTTGACCCGACCCAGCCTGGAACTAATCCAATAATTATTATAGCAAACGAGTCGATATGCCTAAAAAAGTTGAAAACAACAAATCTGATAATGACCCACCTCGGTCCAACCCTATTTTCCTTATCCAAAAGTGACCCGACCTGTATCTGACTCAACCCGAATCCGACCCGATTGACCCGTTTGTTATTATAGCAAACAAGTCGATATGCCGAAAAGACTTGAAAACAACAAACTCACCCAAAAATGATCTGAATTTAGCTCGGCTCAAAGTCAACCCGATTTTGCCCCGACCCGTATCTGACTCGACCCGAATCCGACCCGGTTGACCCGTTTATACACTAATGATATGGCAGAGTAGTGTAAGAGAACCAGCAAAGAAGAACATGTACAAAGGAATATCAGCAGCATATGGAGTGATCATATTAACATATTGGCAATCGGGTTTTTCGGGTTATTGGGCATTCGGGTCGGATGTTCAACCTTACATCCTTTCTACACTAACTACTCCTAAATGGCCCATTCTTATGGCCAATGTTGGTAATCGGTTTTTCTAACGTCTGTTCACTGGTCACAATGTCTTAGTCTAGTGTTTAAGATACATCTGTTCATGGGACGTATCGTCCGATTGGCCTGTCCCGTCCGGCCCGATTCTTGCTTTAACTAAATTATATTTCACGTAATCGGTTTTTCTAATGTGTGTCCCCACTGAACGCACGATAACATGCTAATTAAAGAAATAATCACAGTGATATTATCCCGATAAATTGAATTCTAACTCGTACTTGTATTTACGTATTTCGACAAATAAATAACGTTCTGATTTTTGCTTTAATTATCATATTACTGCGCCTTTACTAGACACACGTTGCAAAAACCGTGTTTAGACAATATTATTGTTATTCTCGCTTTAATTAACATATTAACGTGTGCCCATTTATTGACGCTGTTATTTCTGATGATTTTAATGCAATTATCTGAGCTCATTTGTTGGGTTTTTTCAAAAAAAAAAAAATATATATTTACGTGTGCCCACGTTTAGGAAAACCGTTTGATTAATTTTACAAGTTTGACTTCAGGATGTCACCAGTAATGTGTAAAAATATACGGTAAATAACTACGAGCCACATTTTCATTATTGATTTTTTTTTTTTACTAACGAGAGTATGAGACCGTCTCAGATATACAGCCGGCCCACATACTCATACTTCGACGAGCGATTTCGGGCCTACAAGCCCAACTCAAGGGCCCAATACTATACCTTAAGGTTCATAATGACCCTATGTTACATGGGCTTAGTGACCTTAATTGCATCATCAATGCCTTTCTTTGGAGACTTTGTGTCAATTTGTGGTGCAATTGGGTTCACTCCTTTGGACTTTATTTTCCCATTTCTTGCATTTCTTCGGGCCGGGTCACTCCCGAAGGACGGCCGGGCACGGGTCGGGTTGATCGTCTTACATTTGGTTATTGCGGTTTGGTTCACGGTTGTTGCGGTTGTTGGGTGCGTTGGTGCGGTTACGTTCATTGTTCGAGATATCAAGACGTACGAGTTTTTTCGTGATATGTGACGGTTTTTAGTCGGGATTATGTCTCGGTAGTCAGGATTATAGTGAGGAATTTAGGTTCTGTAAACCCAAACAACATGTAATAATCAACTGTTTTTCTCTTGTTGGTCCAAAAAAATGAAGAATTTAGGTGAAAATGACTCCGTAGTTGTATCGAACAAATCAGAGTTTTTTTTGTGCAGTGAAGAGCGCAATTAGTCGCATTACAATATATATGATCAGAGGAATTCGAACATGAGATCTATTGTCCACGGTATCTAATCTTAACGCATCTTCGATATCCAAGCCAGAGTCGACAGAAAGAGTAATGCTTTATATTATTTATTCATAAATTTAACATCGATTGGTTTTTTCTTCCAAAATATTATATTATTAAAATAAAGCCAGCACATGATAACATAACATTCACATCAAACTAAGACATCATCGATTACATCAGCACGTGCAGACATATCCGAAGTTGGCTCATCAGCTAAAGGAACCAACCCCTGGTATACATCAAACTAAGCTAAAACATCATCGGCCACGCCAACCACTCATCAGATCCATCCGGCCCTGGCGCTAGTGCAGAGTCGTCTCCAGGCCCTGGCGCAAAGTCGCCTCCAGGCCCTGGCGCAACGTTGCTCAACAAAAAAGTCAACAAATCAAGACTGATTTTATAATTAGTTTCAACGTCCACCAATCCAGCAACGATATTTGATGAAATTGTTGCATTTGATGGAATTGTTGTATTATTATTATTAATTGTTGTATTTGATGGAATTGTTGTATTATTATTAATTGTTGTATTTGATGGAATTGTTGTATTAGTAATTGTTGTATTATTATTGAAAGGGTCCAAAAGTTTGTGACACCCTTCAATACTTGTCAAAACATTCATTTCAATTGAAGTTTTAACCAATTCCAATTCACCATTAGCCAAATTCTTTCTTAATTCAAAACCATTAGCAATAATCTCAACTATTACTGAACTGACGTTACTGATTGCACCTCTTAATTCGCTGTCTATATCTGGATCGTCACGATAATTAACCAAATTAGCATGAAGTTTATTAGAGGAGTCGTCGCAACATTTAAGAGTCGATTCAACGATTGAATTCTCGGTGATGTCGACACCGATCTTGCGTTTTACGCACCCTATGCAAGCCGGCGCAGACGTGTTTGTCGCGAAGGTGCATAGGGCTTGGACTAGGTCGGTGTCAGCGACCACGACCAATGGGAGGAGAGTAGAGAGTAATAAGGTTGTTATGGTCACGAGAATGGTTATTTTTTTTTCGGTGGACATTTTTTTTTTTTGTAATTTGGGTTGTTCGGGTTATGAAATGACGAATGATCATATATATAAAAGTTTAGAATTTGTGTGATAGTATTCCTCATTTGTCGATATAATTAAATAGGTCAACAGACTTCTGGAATCGTCACAGATGAGAAGAATGAAGACTGAAGAATAATAAGGTTATTATGGTTACGAGAATACTTAAGATTTTTTTTAGGACTTTTTAATTTTTGTTTTGTAGTATAAAATACGAAGGATCGTATAAGAAATCTTAGAAATTTGTATGATAATATTCTTCATTTGTCGATATAATTAAATAGGTTCATATAATTTGTACCAATCGATTGCATCATTTAAATGATCAAGAAATATGTGTATTATTCTTTATGCAAATGAAAGATTTGCTTAAAAATATTGAGGATTCTTACTCATAAATGCATATTACAAATCCATATTTTACTAAATGTATTTATTTTTTATTTACAACCTTAAAAATTGTATTTAACATTATCTAAATAAATTATACAGAGTAACATATTACTTTTAATAATTTAACATATTAGATTCTAGAACGAAAAAATTTACTCTACATCGTTTTATAGAAAAAAAACAGAGAAAAAAAAACAACGATTTTGCGAATCCATTTGAACAAATAATCCAAACATAAACTTTTGCAAAAAAAAAAAATTATATTTTGAAATAAATAAAGATCCAAAATTCTATTCAAACCAACTTTATTAACAAAAAAAAAATCAAATTTTTTATTGGGTCCATTAAGATCTTTCTTCTTTAATGTCTAATCACATGAAAGTGTACCCTATAATGACCATAAGTCCTACCATTACCACACATTAGTAACCCTTCTTTAATTCATCTAATCACATGAATTTACTCATAATTACCAAAAAAAAAAAAAAAAAAAAAAAACAGTTCAGTTAGTCTCCCTTATGATGAATTATTGACTGTATTATATTATAGATTACATCATTTATTGTATTATCTATATATACTAAGAGATTAAGTGATTAACTATGCTTTTTTTCCCCTTCGAAATGCACATATCTGAATACAGGAATAATCACTAATAAAATAATTACTCTAATGTAGAGTATCAAATAATATTTATATATAAATGCTTAATTATTTCATTAATTGTATTTTAAAAAATCTTACAAATTACTCCTAGATGTGCAATATCAAGATAAAAAATTAATTACTAAAATAATTTTAGCAAATTTATCTACTAATATTACTTGAAATTGATTTATGAAGATTTGAAAAAGTTCAAAATATACCGTACAATAATGCACGAATCTATATTACAATATTAGATAAACAGATACACGTATTAAGAATTCATCTTCTCTTTTATTCCTTATAATATAAAACCATTAAAATTATATTTATCATTTTCGTTTTTTTGTATTATCTACTCTTATTTGACCTGTCACAAACTTATAACCGATAAATTATTCGTGATTTTCATGATTATTATTTCATTTCTAATTATAAAAAAAAGTCCTCCACTTCATGAATAAATAAATGTAGGATTATTACACTAAGCACTACTAATAATAAAGTAATTAATTAATTAATTAATTAATTAATAATAATACCAATGAATTAAGTCCACCTTAATATTTTTTTAAAATATATTTATGATTAATTACTTAGGTTAGATTAATTAATTATTTTAATTGTTACTACTATTTTGTCACAAGTTTGAGAGAGTGACACATGTAAGTTGCACTTGCACAAAATTGTCCACCAATAATCACAATTGGTCGACGCCTTAAGGCTTTCAACCAATACAAATTAGGTCAACACTCAACACTATGAAAGTGAAGTAATTTAATGACATTTCACTAAAAATAATTAGTGTGATGTTAAACGATCTCGTAATATGATTATCGTGAGAGTTGAGATCTCTTATATGATAGGACGTTCCGAGAATTAAGGTTTGGTTTTAATTAGAGTTGGCATATCGGGTCTTTGGCTTGACGGTAGTCCTGTCTAGTCCGAGACGTGTCCCTTACTGCCTTGTTCGATGGGAGGAGGCGGCACAAGCACGAACATAGAAGGATTAGAGGAGAAGCCGAATATGACTAAAAAAAAAGCAAAAAAAGAACGTGGATCTCGAGTCTCGCCCAACACGACGAGCTATGTTAAAAAGGCAAAAAAGAAACAAATATAATGTGAAGCCATGTCACGATCGGCCGATCTGACTAGGACTTGGTCATGTTTCGGCGGCGTGTGGGGAGTCGTGTCAGGCTCAAGCACCACTCGAATGCCCGATTGGGCGTGCCACCGGGGGAGTCAGACATGATGGGTCGACACGAAGCACAACAACACGACTACCTGTCAAGAATCCACCCCCGCTCTCTAGATTATCTTATTTGAGCCATTCTAGAGAACGTTAACGAGATTTCACACATTATCAAACACGATGTAAGACGGTTTCTCAACAAACCTAGCTACTTCGACGATGAGAGCCTTAAGAGTGTCCTTAAATTGAAGGGTTATTAGATTACCGTGAGATCATCTCATTGCAGATATACCAATTCCAACATACTCCATACGGAGTACCTTTTAATTTTATTTTCATTCTTAACATGAGACGATTTCTCAACAGACCTACTTCGACAATAGAGTGACTTAAGAAGTTAAGAGTGTCCTTAAATTGAAGGGTTAGATTACCGTGAGATTATCTCATTGCAGATATACCGATTTGAGCTAGGCTCGATGATAATGGCAACTTTTTAATCTAATCTTTCATTTTTGACGTGAGACGGTTTCTCAACAGACCTACTTCGACGATAGAGTGACTTAAGAGTGTCCTTAAACTGTAGGGTTAGATAATGTACCGTGAGATCATCTCATTGCATACATATACCAATTCAACCCTACTCCGTACCTTTTAATTTAATTTTTTCTTTCTTAACGTGAAACGGTTTCTGAACAGACCTACCTCGACAACAGAGTGCCTTAAGAGTGTCCTTAAATTGGAGGGTTACATACTTACATTTTTCTAGAGTGCCTTAAGAGTGTCCTTAAATTGGAGGGTTACATACTTACATTTTTCTTTTTTTTTGGTTCAACGAAGAGCGCACTTAGTCGCATCACAATATAGGGGAGGGGGATTCGAACCTGAGACCTACTGTCCCAGAGCACTTAGTCTTAACCACTCGGCTAAGATGATTAACATGAGGAAATTAAGCAAAGTGTGGGCCCAATTTAACATGATTAAGTACTTAATAACTCATAATCAAACAGACAGACAAGAACGAACATGGAAACTCTCCTCCTTTCTCTCTTTCTTCTTCACTCTTCACATCACCCAAATTAAATAAAATTAAAATCAAATTAATTTCTTCCCCCAATTTCCGCGGAAACCCTAGATTTCTTCATTCTTTCCATCAATTCATCAATTCATTAATTCATTCATTGATTCATACACATACTTGCTTGTAATTCAAGCAATCTCGCGCAATTACGTATCGTATCAATCAATCAATCTGTCACTAATACAGTGATTATTGATTGATTTTTGAATTGTTAGGTTTTTACGATTTTGATTTTGATTGAATTCGATTGAGTTTGATTGGATTGGATTGGATTGGATTGGATTGAGTTTGATTGATGAAGAGGTGTAGAAAATGGCAGAGGATCTTCATCCTCGTATTACTTTCGATCTCTGTTTTCGCTCCGATTGTTTACGTATCGAATCATCTCAAACCGCATTCATCTAATGGTATGAATGTATGATTGAATTTGAATTTGAATTATTTGAATTGTTTGAATTGCTGATTTGTTTGTGTGAATTTGATTCGGTTATGGAGTAATTGATTTGATTTTTTTGATTTTTGTAGGAGGAATCAAACATTTTGACGATATCGATGATTTGGCGAATATAGTATGAACTATGAATCTTTTCGATTTGTTGTTCTTCAGTTCTGAATAGATCATGTGATGATTTTTAGGTTTGGAATTTGATTTTGTGATTGTTTTTTTTTTCTTTGATGTTAGATTCATAATAAAGCGGATTTAATTCGACTTCAAGCAGTTGAACAGGTATAGATTTCAGTTGAAATTTGGAAATTAGATGTGAATATGTGAATATTTGATAGTAATTGAAGTAATTTGAACCGGTTTTTCGCAATTAGGAAGCTAGTGATGATGTGAAGGAACCTAGACAAGAAGTATACAGAGATCAGAAGTACAACAATGTAGTAGTATTAAGTAATGGAGATTCGAGTAGCGAGGGTTTAAAGACTGGTGATCGTGAGGTGATGTCGGAACCTCAACGAAGAGGTTTGTTGTCGAATTGATTGGTAAAAGTTGTTACAGTACTATTGGTTGATTGAAAAGTGATGATGTAGTACTGATTTTGGCTTTTTGTTGGTCGATTTTGTGTGTGTTTGTTTAGGAAATGAACGCAGCGTTCGTGAAGAAATCAAACCGATTCAGCCAAAGAAAGGAAAAGACGATAGTAAGGTAGTATTCAATTCGTCCATTGAGGTGCTTAGTATCATTAATTTATCAGTTTTCAGTATGTAATTCGTCCATTGAGGTGTTTAGTATCATTACTTTATCGGTGTTCAGTATGCAATTCGTCCATTGAGGTGTTTAGTATCATTAATTTATCGGTGTTCAGTATGCAATTCGTCCATTGAGGTGTTTAGTATCATTAATTTATCGGTGTTCAGTATGCAATTCGTCCATGGAGGTGTTTAGTATCATTAATTTATCGGTGTTCAGTATGCAATTCGTCCATTGAGGTGTCTAGTATCATTAATTTATCGGTGTTCAGTATGCAATTCGTCCATTGAGGTGTTTAGTATCATTAATTTATCGGTGTTCAGTATGCAATTCGTCCATTGAGGTGTTTAGTACCATTAATTTATCGGTGTTCAGTATGCAATTTGTCCATTGAGGTGTTTAGTATCATTAATTTATCGGTGTTCAGTATGCAATTCGTCATTGAGGTGTTTAGTATCATTAATCTATCGGTGTTCAGTATGCAATTCTTCATTGAGGTGTTTAGTATCATTAATTCATCGGTGTTCAGTATGCAATTCTTTATTAGTATCATTAGTTTATCGGTGATTGTTTTGGGTGTGAATGCGATGTCTTGATTATTTTTTGTAGCAATTGACTAGCAATAGTATGCGTTGCCTCTTCGTCAATTAAATAATGGATTGAGTATTGGCGAGAGTGAGGCGAATTTATACTTACATTGGCTTGTTTAATCTAACTTGTTTATTCAAGGTGGGTTGATCGTGCTGAAATTGTAGCTTAATATGGCCGTGTTATATGCTCGACTAAAATTGACTTATATGTGTGTTTCTTGATAATTCTTGAGTTCAGCCGACCCCCAAATCTTTTTGGGACTAAGGCTCTGTGTTGTTTATGATATGATGATTCTCGAGTTATTTGAAAGATATCACAAGGTTAAGGATGTACTGTACTTGTGTTTCGTAATTCTCTCACCCTTGCGGGAATTGTATTAAGCGATTTTGCTATATGGGAAAGTGTTTTCCTTTGAAACGAATTGAGCTTCTCTAACAAATATCAATAGATACCAAGGAGTATTAGTTTATAGAATTGGAATGATTTTAATTTTTAAATTACTGTCGTCATACGTTAGATAGATTTATCGGATAGTTTGGTATCTCAATGAATTATACATTTGATTTGAAAGGTCCATGGTGATTAAGACATCTCTAAACCCCTGAATATTTTTTTTTATTGATTTAACACATGATGTTGGACTTTACAATATGAAAATTTCAGGTTTCATAGAATGATCTTTTAATTTGAATCCATCTTGTGTCTTTGGCAAATCTCTAAAGCTATGCAACATGTTACTCGATTATGATCTTTTGATGGTTAATCTAAGTGTCCCCAAGTATTGGATAAATTCATCCCCCCTTACCCCCTACGACCAATCGACCATACGCGGGAGTCTTTGATGCAGTGCATGTGTTACTCAGTCATCCCGGTAGTTTAGTGTTCCCGGAGCCATTTTGTGCATAATTACTTAATGCGATCAATATACTCCGTATTAGCTAGATTCTGAGATACCACAATAGCACAATAACTTCAATCTTTGTCTGTTGTTTTGAAGTTGATAAAGAAGAATTTATGGGCAATACCTTAGGTAATATATGTGTCCTGTTTTTATTCCTTTTTTTTACACTTGGCATGATAGGACAAGCCAATTAAAAAATCTAATCAACTGCATCATGGACAACGGCATGGAAAAGATTCACGTAGTGAGACAGCACGGACTACAGATGAAAGACTGTTCCAAATGAAAGATCAGGTGATTAGGGCAAAGGCATACTTGAGTTTTGCAATTAGCTCAAGCAACACACATTTAGTGAAAGACTTGAGGCTTCGTATAAAAGAGATCGAAAGAATACTAGGTGATGCTAGAAGAGATTCAGACTTATCAAAAAGGTAATCTTACGCTATGGTTCCTAGCTTTGTTTGTCAGGTCATTTGCTCACGTTTTAGGAAAACCATGGTCACTGGATTCTCTATGATATGCCCTTTCCGATTCGCGATTCGCTCATACAAAATATGTGCTATATGTATTTTTAGTAAGCGGCATGATAGAATTATCTCTTAACGATTCACGATTTGCAGGGTACCCGAGGGAACTCGCTAATTTAAACCGTGTTTTGGTAGAGTTATGTCGTCTAAACGTATAGCATGATATTTATGTTAAGAGTAGAGTTGTTGCAACTAGTATTTTAGTTTCTAAATTATTTTCTTCTTTAACTTGGAGTTTGTAACCCTTTAAAAATTTATTCTTAACGTTTTCAACTTAATTTTGAGTTTGAAACTGTATTTTTTGTTATTATTTTATTGTTCGCCTCCTTAATATTCCTACTATTATGTTATTTTTACGGCTTGACGACTTCAGATAATGATTCATGTTAGCCGACCCAAATTTTTGGGACCAAGGCTCTGTTGTTGTTGGTCATTACATGGCTTTTGACCTATATTCATGTCTAAAGTATTTCTATGCGCAGTAATCTTCAGAAAATAAAAATGATGGAGTCCACGCTATCAAAATCTAGTCGTGCGTATCCTGATTGCCCTAGCATGATAACCAAGCTCCGTGCTATGACACACACTGCAGAAGACCAAGTCCAATCACAGAGGATACAGACAACATTTCTTAGTGAACTTGCAGGAAGAACCACGCCTAAAGGTCTTCATTGCCTTTCTATGAGACTCACTACGGAGTACTTCACCTTGCCACCCGAGAAGCAAGTATTTCCTAATCGACAGAACATTCAAGACCGTAAACTTTTTCACTATGTTGTCTTCTCTGACAATGTCTTAGCTGCTGCAGTTGTGGTGAACTCCACTGTTTCAAATGCCCTGGTAATTAACTGTCTCACCTTTCGTTGTTGTTTCCTGCTATACTTTCGCTAACCCTCTGAAACTTATTCTTTTAAGATGGTTACAGCATTCTCCATTTTCTTCGAGAAAGTCTAGTTGTGTAGTTCAATCACATATAGCTTCAATTTTAGGTTTCGGATATGGTCCAAATGTCTCGTTTTTGTCTAGTTGTTAACGCTTTTGACTTAATTTTACGTTTGAAACTGTGTTTTTATTACGAGTATTATTTTACTGTATTGTCCGCCTTCCATTTTATTTTTATTTTATTTTGTTTTGTCTTTTGGATGATGACTTTGATGACTACGGATATTGATTCATGTTAGCCGACCCCAAATCTTTTTCGGAACTAAGCCTCAGATGTTGTTGTTGTTGATTGATGATAGAATTACGCAACACTAAAGATTTGATTATCGCGACATTTATTTATCGAACAGTATAATAATACACTGATTAATTCCAAGAACTTGCTAAATTTCTCGGTGGTTTATTTTCGTGTTCTTTGTCATTGTTTTTCTTGCAGGAACCCGAGAAAATTGTCTTCCACGTGGTAACAGACTCTCTGAATTTCCCCGCGATCTCAATGTGGTTTTTATTAAACCCTCCCGAAAAAGCCACCATCCAGGTCCTGAATGCAGCCGATTTCCAATGGTTGTCAGCATTAAAATCGTCACTGGACAACCAAAATTCCAGCGACCCTAAATACTCTTCACTTCTGAATCACTTACGCTTTTTCCTTCCCGAGATTTTCCCTCAATTGGACAAGATCGTATTCCTTGACCACGATGTCGTGGTTCAAAGGGATTTGAGTAGTCTTTGGGGTGTCGATATGAAGGGAAAGGTCAACGGAGTTGTTGAAACATGTCGACGAGGAGAGTCGGCATTCAGGCGGATGGACATGTTGGTCAATTTTTCAGATCCAATGGTGTCCGAGAAATTCGATCCCAATTCATGTACTTGGGCATTTGGTATGAATTTGTTCGATTTACGAGAGTGGAGACGCCATGATCTAACTTCGACTTATCGCCGATTCCTGCTGAAGGTATGCCCGTTTCATATCTTATACTCCTACCATGTTCGTTTTAAATTTTCTCGGCTCTCTGATTTTCCCTCTTCATTCTATAGTACTAGGGTAGAACCCGTGCATATGATTGAATAAAGAAAAATATAACAACGGTTTTTCTAAAGTAAATAAATACTTATCAAATATGTTAATTAAAGTAAAATTCACAATGATATTGACATGTTGTCTAAATAGACTAATATGAGTCGGTATTTCAATTTCTCGGGATAATATCATTGTGAATATTGCTTTAATTCGCATATTAATGTGTGGCCGGCTGACGTTGGAAAAACCGTTACAATAAAAGTTTACTCCTTTTTGAAATACCAATTTTAAAATTTTCTTTTTTTGAATTTTTTTTGTTAAAAATAACTCCCAAAATCTATTATATTTTGGCCGAAAATGCCCCTAACTTTTTTATGCCATATTACGTCACCTCACCCTCTAGCCAAGGGCATTTTTGTCCTAAAAATAAATTTGGGAGCAATTTTTGAACTTTTAAGTTATTTTTAACAGAAATTTCAGACTAGAGTAAATTTTAAAATTGGTATTTTAAAAGGGAGTAATTTTTAATTTACTCTATAATAAATTGTTGGTGTCCGTGTTTCTGATATCGTAATTTAGTGATAACTTGGAATTACGAAATAATGGTGATCGAATTTATTGCACGCTTTTCTCCGTTTACTCGTAAAAACTCAATTTGACCATTTTTGAACGCCTTGTCTAATTGTACTTAATTTCGCAGGGTAACGAAAAGCCGCTTTGGAAGACGGGATCATTACCCTTAGGATGGGTCACGTTCTACAACCGGACCCTACCCTTAGACCCGCGATGGCATCTTCTCGGTCTAGGGTTCGACCCACAAATCAAGGTCGACCAAATCGAACAAGCCGCAGTCATACATTACGACGGTATCATGAAACCGTGGTTAGATATCGGAATCAAGAAGTACAAAGGATATTGGAACCAATACGTCAAATTTACTCACCCGTTTTTACGACAATGTAACCTTCAAGAGTAACCCTAATTTCCGACATTTCCTCTCACACACACGGACACGGATACCGATACAAATACGGATACAGATACGGATACGGATACGGATACGGGTCGGGATATTTTGGGCAATTTACACACACAATCATAGTTCGTTCGATTCATTCTTTCGTCTGATTCATACATGTAAATTTGTGACCCGTAATAGTGTTTTCTTTGTCTCGGATATACGGGTTTAGGATGACCCGAGGCGGTGTATACGGATACGGATAGTAAAAGGAGGACGGAATGGGAAAGTTGTGAGGATTTTGTAGCGACACTTCGGGTTTTTATTTTTACTTGTATATTACTCCGTACTTTTTTACTCGCTAGGGTTTTCTATGTAGTAACGCTAGTTTTTTTTCCTATTGTTATCGATCAAATTCGTGGATGACGGTGGGACGAGTCGTCACTTTATAGGTTCATCCGATTCTCTTTTTTTTTTTCTTTGCAATTTACGATCCAAACCCTTTTCGATTCATCATATTTTCTACTAAGTCGCAGATGAGAATCGAACCTTCGAGCCAAAACAATAACTATACTCAACATCAAGCAATTTAAGAGGGTGATGTAATCCGAGAGTCCAAACAGCATGTAATCCGATACTCTTTCTTCGTTGCCAAAAAAAAAATTAAAATTAAAATAAAAAATAAAAAAAATTGGGGTGGTAGGAGTAGTTTATTAGATCACTTGACACGTGGCGAAGATCGATTGGTCGAGTGTAGATAGAAAATATGGTAAGAGGGCCATGCACCAATCTATATTATGTGGTTATTATTATTATAAATTTATAATTGCTAGATTTTTTTCTCTTGTAAATATAATAATTTTGTTCTCATTACTTATTTACTTAATTCTTCTAATCTTGCAAAAAAAAGAAAAAACATATTTCCAATATCAAATTTTTTTTTTGAAATAATTAATTAACTAGAAAAATGGCAAGCATTAGCTCTTCAACCTCACTAATTGCACATGCTACTCTTGTTAACAAAAGGGTTGCAATTTCATCTTCACCTATTCTTGGTTAGTCATTCATCCCCAATTTATTTTGTTTGAGACGGTTTCACGTTAATGTTATCGTGTGACTTCTTGTGTATCTGGTCGTTAAATTCATTTTTCCCGTATGTGAGTTTTTTTTTTTATTATTTTAGATAATATTTCGTGAAATCTTACTTTATAACTATAGAGTAAATAAATATAAATGTGTTTGTGTTAAATTAAATTTATTTATTTTATTTGATTGTTTAATTTATTGTCGGTATAGTAGATGCGAAGATTGGATTGGATTTGATATTGTATTTCTGATATTAATGAGACGGTTTCACGTTAATGTTATCTTGTGACCTCTTGCGTAGCTAGTCGTTAAATTCATTTTTCCCGTATGTGAGTTTTTTTTTATATTTTAGATAATATTTCGTGAAATCTTACTTTATAACTATAGAGTAAATAAATATAAATGTGTTTGTGTTAAATTAAATTTATTTTATTTTATTTGATTGTTTAATTTATTGTCGGTATAGTAGATGAGAAGATTGGATTGGATTTGATATTGTATTTCTGATATTAATGAGACGGTTTCACGTAAATGTTATCGTGCTTGCGTAGCTAGTCGTTACATCATTTTTTCAATTTGTATGTGAGTTATTATTATTATTGTTTTAAATAATATTTCGTGAAATCTTACTTTATACTATAGAGTAAATAAAATAAATATAAATGTGTTTGTGTTAAATTAAATTATTTGATTTGATTGTTTATTATCGATATAGTAGATGCGAAGATTGGATTGGATTTGAGGCACTAAGATGACTTTCATGAAGTCTAGTTTAATGGATTCGTAAATTAGATGGAGATTACTAATAAGTAATAACAAAACTGTATAGGATCGATTAGCATGAATCATCGTAAATAATTAAAAAAAAAAAATATGAATATGGTACTAATAAGTTTGTGACTAATTAATCAATGAATTTATAATCCAATTTTTTTAATAATTTGTTTAATTCAATCAATTATTTATTTAGTCAAACTTTATGACTGAAAAAAATGGCATTAAAAAATTACAAGGGAAAAAAAATTGTATTAATAAATGTGTTACATAAATTCACGAAACAATCTGTTTATCGTGTTTTCTGAATTTATTCAGGACTGCCTTCGATGATGAAGAAGGGAAAGATATCGTGTAACATGGAAGTGAAGCCCACAAAGAAAGAGAACCCCACCAACATGGGCTCGGGCTCGGGCTCGGGCTTGGGTTTGGGTTCGTCACTTATGGCCGCAGCCGTGGCTGCGACCGTGTCTAGCCCGGCCATGGCGTTGGTGGACGAGAGGATGAGCACCGAGGGAACCGGGCTTCCGTTCGGGCTTAGCAACAACATTCTTGGTTGGATCCTATTGGGTGTTTTCGGGCTCATTTGGGCTCTTTACTTTACTTACACTTCCGGGCTTGACGAGGACGAGGAGTCCGGTTTATCCCTTTAAAAAAAATTACGAGTAATTTTTAAAAAAAAAATTTAAAAAAAAAAAAAAAAAACCGGGTTTGGTTCGCTTTTGTGTTATGATGTTGAATGTATAAATGACAAAGTTCTCTTTTGATTAATCCAATTATGTCCGGTTTAGTTCAGTTAAATTCAGTTCAGTCAAGTTTGCTCTGCTTCGGTTTAAAAAGCAGTGTATAACTCATCGGTTTTAAGTTGGGTTGAGCTCGTCTTTGAGTACTTACAATGAAATTGTCGCAAAAAATCATATGGTTGAAATCCCGTTTATTTTATTTTTGCAAATAGAAATAATAAATTCTGATTAAAATAATCATCATAAATAATATAAAAAATAAATAATAAATAAAACGGAGGGAGTATATCCTAACTCGATTGCTCGTTTTCTCTAAAGGTATAAAATAGATCTTGTGTATATTTCTAATTAATTATAACAAATAATTACAAAAACATTATTACCAATATAATACGGATATAAAATACGATTTATATATTTTTCCATTAATATTATCTACAAGTAATATTTTTCCCCTCACAAAATTAATTAATATATAATTAATTTGGTAAAATATATATACTCTATGCTACCTAAAAAAAAAATCCTCATGTGCAATTAATTGATTAAATAACAAATTATTTGTCTTTATATATGTTAATAAATATTTCGAATATTTGATCAATTATCAGTTTATAATGAATATATTCGTCACAACAACAATTTCCGATTTGCCTTATTTTTTTCCAACAAAAGTACAACCCTACATTTTAGTGCTAAAATACCAATATACCCTTTACAAAGATGCCATCCTATATATATATATTCATATATAAAATCGGGTCATTTCAGATTTGAAATAATTAACGTTTGAGTAGGATTCGACTGAATCATTTCATAACGTGATATCGTCTTCATATACTTGTTACTCCTCTGTTCGAATCCAAATGGTACGTTTGTGTTTTCATATTTGCCGAGACACGTTTTACACCGACAATATCTTTCATTTTAAATTACAAAAATATACAATATAAAAATTTGATATTCTTAATCTATTCATAAATATGAATCAAACAAGATCTCACGCGATTATAATTTCTCTTATAGATTGTCGATAATATTAACAATTATCTCACGAGCTGAGTCATATTTTCCTAAGTACGATGTATTTACAAATCGGGTATCAAATACAGACCGGGTCAGGTCAGGTTAGGTCAGGTCAATTATTTTCACATCATTTCCGATCACAAGTTGGATACGACTACACGAGCTGAGTCATATTTCCCCAAGTACGGAGTATATTTACAAATCGAGTTATTCCCAAATACAGATTGGGTCAGGTCAGGTCAGATCAGGTCAAGTCGGGTCGATTATTTTCATATCAATTCCGATCATAATTAAGTCAGGTACGAGTCATACAACTATACGAGCCGAGTCATATTTTCCCAATTGCGATGTATATTTACAAATCGAGTATCAAATACAGATCGGGTCAGGTCAGGCGAGGTCAGGTCGATTATTTTCACATCATTTCCGATCATAATTAAGTCAGATACGACTATACGGCTCATATTTTCCCAAGCACGGTATATATTTACAAACCGAGTTATTCCCCAAATACAGATCGGGCCTGGTCAGGTCAGGTCGATTATTTTCACATCATTTCCGATCATAATTAAATCGGATACGACTATACGGCTCATATTTTCCCAAGCACGGTGTATATTTACAAATCGAGTTATTCCCAAATACAGATCGGGTATGGTCGATTATTTTCACATCATTTCCGATCATAATTAAGTCAGATACGACTATACGAGCCGAGTCATATTTTCCCAAGTACCGTGTATATTTACAAATCGAGTTACTCCCAAAATACATATCGGGCCGGGCCGGGTCGGGTCGGGTCAGGTCGGGTAACCTTGAAATATTAATAACTCGCGGGAAAAACAAATTCCCTCGCTTTTTTTATTTTCACATAAATTCTCCCGCGCGCCATTTTCACACACACATTCGACATTTCGACATTTTCTCACTCTCCTTCTCTTTCTCTCTCTTCCGCCATTGTCGAACCTTCATCCAAGCTTTTTTCTCTCTCCTCGAAAACTCCGCCGACTAACACCACATGCGCCACCACATACCCACCGGAGTCTCCCCACCAACCCCAGTCCTAGCCCCCGCAAAGCGGGGGAAGAAACGTGGGAGCTACAACTGCACTCGATGTGGCCTTCCAAAGAAAGGCCATGTTTGCGATACAGCACCACCTTCTACTCCCGTCACTCCGCCGCCGCGACCTCAGCGAGCTCTCACCTTCGCCGCCGCCGACGGCGGCGGCGGCGGTGAAGGGGGGGATGAGTCGGTTGATGAGGGGTGGGAGTGGGAGGTGATGAGGCGGTTGCCGCCTTCGGCGGTGTTAGCTGCGGCGGGGGTGTGTCGTGGGTGGAGGGAGGTTACGTTTAGGGTTTGGGAGGCGGCGGAGGAGATAAGGGTTAGGGTTCCTGGTGTGGATCCGGTTGGGTTTGTCGGGTCGGTTTTGAAGCGGTGTCGTTCTCTTGTTCGGATCTCTCTTAGAATTGAGAGGTTTGATTTGATTTACTGGAAATCTGGATTCATCGCCGTTGTTTTCATCATTTCTTCAATTTTTTTTCGATTTTCGATTTTGTTTTGTTTAGATCCAAAATCCATAGCTGGATGATTCTGGGATGGATGATTAATCGGCTAGATTTAGGGTTTTAGGGTTAAATTGTGTAAATCTGGATTCATGAATCATGAACACAGTTGATTTATTGAATTAATTAGATTTAGGGTTTGGTTAAATTGAATTGAAATGTGAGTGATGATGTGTTTTTTGGATTGAGGAGATTAAACATCGTTTGATTTGTAACAGGATGCAATTTTTGAGGTTGGATATGGAAGAGTTGAGTGATTTATCAGCTGATCTAGTGAAATGACAGTAGAACTGAGCTGATTCATGGTTGTGACGATTCGATCTATGGTGATTAACGAAGAGATTGCATTGTTTAATTTGAGGAATTTGTCGATTCGAGATCAAATCTGTCAATCTACAATCGAATTGGGTTTTAGTCTGATATTGAGTTGAGGGATTTCAGATGCTAGTATATTTGAAGGATTGGTTGATTAGGGATCAAATCGATAAATTTACAATTGAATTGGGTATTAGTTTGATATCGAGTATGATGTTAAAATGAGTGATTTCAGATGCTAGTATATTTGAAGGATTTATTGATTAGTGATCAAATCGATAAATTTACAATCAAATTGGGTTTTAGTTTGATATCGAGGATGATGTTAAAATGAGTGATTTCAGATGCTAGTATATTTGAAGGATTTGTTGATTATGGATCAAATCGATACATCTATAATTGAATTGGGTTTAGTTTGATGATGAGTTTGAGGTTAGAATGAGAGATTTCAGATGTTAATTGCATCAGTATATTTGAAGGATTTGTTGATTAGGGATCAAATCGATATATCTACAATCGAATTGGGTTTTAGTTTGATATTGCGTTTGATGCTGAATTGAGAGGTTTCAGATGCTAATTGGATCGGTATATTTTAAGGATTTGTTGATTAGGGATCACATCATAAATGTACAATCGAATTGGGTTTTAGTTTGATATCGAGTATGGTGATGGTAGTGTGATGGATTTAAGGATTCGTTGATTTGGGATCAAATATATAAGTCTACAATCGAATTGTGTTTTAGTTTGATGATGAGTTTGATGTTAGAATGAGAGATTTCAGATGCTAATTGCATCAGTATATTTGAAGGATTTGTTGATTAGGGATCAAATCGATAAATGTACAATCGATTTGGGTTTTAGTTTGATATTGAGTATGATGATGGCAGTGTGACGAATTTAAGGATTTGTTGATTAGGGATTAAATCGATAAATGTACAATCGAATTGGGTTTTAGTTTGATAATGAGTTTGATGGTAAATTGAGAGATTTCAGATGCTAATTGCATCATTATATTTGAAGGATTTGTTGGGTAGGAATCAAATCGATAAATCTGCAATCGATTTGGGTTTTAGTTTGATATCGAGGATGATGCTAAATTGAGAGATTTCAGATGCTAATTGCATCAATATATTTGAAGGATTTGGTGATTAGGGATCACATCGATAAATCTACAATCAAATTGGGTTTTAGTTTGATATCGAGGATGATGATGGTAGTGTGATGGATTTAAGGAATTGTTGATTAGGGATCAAATCGATAAGTCTACAATCGAATTGGGTTTTAGTTTGATAATGAGTTTGATGCTGAATTGAGAGATTTCAGATGCTAATTGCATCATTATATTTGAAGGATTTGTTGATTAGGGATCAAATCGATGAATGTACAATCGAATTGGGTTTTAGTTTGATATTGAGTATGATGATGGTAATGTGAGGGATTCTGTTTCGATTGTTGGTGATTTTATAGTCTTAGTGTTACTTTGATGTCTTTCAATGTCTTTCAATCTGATCTATTGTTTACTTATTTTAGGACTTGACATAGTATTACACGAAAAATGATAGATTGATTTCTGTTCATTGACCCGAATCTTAGGATTTAGGATTTAGGGTTCTAGGGGAGCTATTGTGTTAGTTTTGATCCTCACGGCTTTAAAACGTAGCTCATGAGCGCCAATGTTTAAAGACTTTACCAACTAAGCTAGCTGAAAGCAGAGATTTATTCTCGAGCTTCTGCAATAGTGAAATGTTACTCTAATCTGAACTTATGGATGATCTTATTGAATATATGATCCTAACCTGAACTGATTAATGATCTACGATGAGCTAACAGTTTGTAATTGTGCGTTGCTGGTGAGCTGAGCAAATGTAAACACGATGCTAATCTGAACTGTTATATGATTTTGCGTTGCTGGTGTGATGAATGTCGTTTTGCTTTTGCAAAATATCAGATGTAATATCGTGCTGTTTTTCGTTGCAGTGATGTGGACGCGACAATGCTGGCCTGTATCGCCTTCTCATGCCCTAATCTGGAGTCGTTAGAGATCTTAATCTCAGAATCGTCAGTCAATCGAATAACTGGGTATACAATCTCACCTCCCCTTTCATTTTATTTTAATCCCATCATTTTTCTAAGCGTTTTCCCCCAAATTTATCGCTCACGACTCATGAGTCATGCCAAAGCAATATGATTATGATCGTAACAAAGAATATTTCTGAAATGGGTTATGTTTTTCCGACCTGATTTTATTCGGAACAAGGATAGCTAGTTGTTCAACTTGTTCTTATCATTGTGCGCTTATCGATATCTGTAGGGATGAATTGAGTCGTTTTATTGGTGATAGAAGATGTCTTTCAAGTCTTAAGATGGAGGGTTGCTCTTTTATGGGATCACTTATCATTTCTTCGAGTAGCCTTTCTACACTATGGCTCTCCGATCTTCATTCTCTTTCTAAGACGGTGAGCACTTCCTCCCTTTCTGCTGTGGTGTTAGGAGTCGAAGATATTTTTTTTTTCCGGTTGATGTGCCCTTGACTAAATTGAAGTAAGCTTAATTGAACTAAACTGAATAAATCTGAACTCAAGTAAAAATCTATGTTACTTCGACACTCTACTTGGGTGTTGTGTTGCGTGTCCGACACTCACATGACACTTTGATACTTCAATTTTGACCAAAAAATCGAAATTTTTGCCCGACACTCTGACACCGTGTTGGACAGGACACGTCATAAGGCTGACTGAACTAAACAGAAAATAAGTTGGAAAAAACAGGGCCCTAAGTTTCCTCTTCATCCTCATTTCTTGGCTTTTGCGTCTTTTTTTTTGTTTTTTTTTTGCGTAAAATGTGCTTACGTGGAACTCATTGCGATAGGTTATCAACTGCCCGAATTTGAAGGAGGTATCATTGAGCTTTGCTCGTGTAGAAAATGATACAACCGATGCAACATCCATGGTAGAAAACCTTGGAAGATTTTGCCCTAGGCTGCAATATATTCATCTTGCTTCAACTAATATATCACATCCCGCTGTCCTCGCCCTTGCCAGTGCTAATTTGAAGTAAGTCCCACTTCCAGTTCCGAGTTTCATCGCAATAGGTCGTTAAAGCAAACGTATCCCATCGCACCTTATTTTTACAACAACTTCGCTTTAATCCCAAACTATTTCCGGTTAGTTAACTGAGATCATCGTATGAAACCACATTACTGATGTAGCTACTGTAGAAACCTGTGGAATCTTGTACATTCTCGTGACAATCTAGTCTCTATATAATGTCACTTCCAAACCGGTGGGTTCCGTACTTCCGGTGACTCCATTACCTATAACTCTATAAGTAGACCTGTCAACCGGTCCAGGTTCGGGTCAGGTCATAAAGAATCAGGTCAAGTTCGGGTCACACAGGGTCATTTTTGTTTTGTTTTTTTTTTTTTTCAATTTTTTCAGGGATGTTGGTACTTTGTACTGTAATAAACATTCGGGTCGAATTCATGTTACATTCGGGTCAATTCATATATATATATATATATATATATATATATATATATATATATATTTTTTTTTTTTTTTTTTTTTCCAGTTGTAGGGATATTAGGGTTGTTTAAGTTATTCATATCCGATGTTTATGTCTCAGGGGACTGAAAATGCTGTCATTAATATTGGGTTCCGGCATCACTGATGCTTCTGTTGCTGCTATCGCTTACAGCTTCACCAAATTAGAGCTGCTTGACTTGAGTGGGTATGTTACTACTTACCACGCTTCTTCTTCTTCTTCTTCTTCTTCAATCTCTCGTGTACAAAACCTGTAAATCGATTTCATTTTGTTGGTTTAGGTCAAGCATCAGTGACAGTGGCATCGGAATAATATGTAACGTGTTCTCTCGAACTCTCACAAGACTACTCCTTGCGCTTTGCCCTAATGTTACTTCGAGTACGTTTTATACTTCTTTTCTCGTCTTTTGACTATTTTTTATTTTCAAGCAATTCTTATAGGTTGACTCATTATATGTTTCTTAATGAACTCACGGTATGAGACCGGTTACTGGTTCATGGTGTTAGTTTAATTTAAGGCATTTGCAAATGCTGAATCATATGAGAAGTACTAATAGTTTCGTCAATGATCACAGGTGGTATTCAATTTGCTACGGCACAACTTCCTCAACTCGAACTATTGGACTGTGGAATGTCTATATTGGATCCCGACACTGATGAGACCTCCAAAATCGACAAAATAAACGATTGTCAAATGCAGAAAAACAGTACTAACTCTCATCACGTCTATCAGAAGCTTATTGTCAAGCATAGCCGACTGAAGAAACTTAGTTTGTGGGGCTGCTCTGGCTTAGATGTGAGTTTTCTTCACTTGTACCGTATTTGTATAGCTCCTAGTTCTAACTAAACCCGCAAAGCTGACCCGACCCGACCCAACATGAACCCGACACGGTTGACCCGTTTGCCAGGTCTAGTCCTATCACTGAATTACTACTCGACTTCATTTCTAATGTGTGCTGAAAAAACGTGTAGGCGCTGCACTTGAACTGTCCGGAGCTCAAAGACTTGAACCTAACCTCTTGTCAAAATTTGCACCCAGGTATGATTTTCCGCTGCAATGAAAATCGCTAAATGTTTACTGCAATATTTCTGCATTTCTAAGTTCTAACCATGTTTCTTGCTTATTCAGAGAGGATATTTCTCCAGTGCCCGAACATAGAAACTGTACACGCTGCAAACTGTGTGGATACGTTGCATGAAGTAATCGAAACTCAGGTAAGATCTCGATATGTGATTAATTTAGCTTAGTCTACACTCTACACCCACTTCTAACAGTAATTAATCACAAATTGTTTTGACCGTTAGGTTAATAATGCTGCTACAGAGAGCCATTTTATCAGCAAACGCATGCCCGATAGCTCCAAGCGAGTTAGAGTTCCTCACACGTTCTTTCAGCCGGTTAGTCTCCTGATTTAAAACTCTGTTTTTTTGTTTGCTGGATGAGAAATAGGTCAAAACTTTTCAGAAACCGTTACAGTTTCTACGTTTGAAGAAACCATTGGTTTGTCTTAAGACGAATATAGCCGTCCAACACTAAAATGGGTCAAAAAACACCCTAAAATTAGATAGACAGGACAAGTTTTGTGTTATTCCCAACTGGGTCAGGTTCAGATCGGATTTTTCGGGTCAGTAAGAACCATGTTTAGGTCGGGTTGAGCCGAAACATTTTGGGTTTGTTATTTTTAAGTTTTTATTTATTTTATTTATTTTTTTATTAATATCGGTTCGTATGCACACTATGCAGTAATCTGGGTCAGTTCGCGTTAGGTTGAGCCAATTTGGGTTACAGTTTTCAGTTTGGGTGTCAGGTTGGCTTTGGGTCGGGTTATCCGGGTTGAGACATTTAATAAAACATCTGCTCATCTATCACATCTGACCCGTTTTACGTTTTAGATGTTTTAAGTTTAAGACGAATATACCCGTCCGAGAAAAGAATTTGGATTAAAGAAATCTGTTGCGCCATAATCTTCACACTAATCTCGGTTTGAGAATCCGTCATCAATCGACAGACGTAACTGGCTGATCCTGTTAGTACCACGCTATATCCGAAACATTGAAAAATTGAAGTGTCAAAATGTCGAAGTAACATAACATTGAACTTTACATGAAATTGTTCCTTGATCCGATTTTTTTTGTGTGTGTGTGTGTGTATCGTTTATGTAAATTGAGCCAAAGCTATTCTTTTTCGTGTAGCATTCTGATGACACCAAACAATCCGAGCCTCGCAAGCGAAGATGTATTGTATCTACCCGAGCCTGAGCCTGAACCTGAACCCGAACCTGAATCCGGGAATTGTGACAAATCTATGTACACCATTGAAGGTTGAAACCTCTTTGTACTTTTAATTTGGTTGTGATGGTTTCAAGTTATTTGTTTATTTATAGTGACTATAACTATTACTAACCCTATTTTGGGAGATATTAGAAAGCAAAATATTATATATTTAAAAAAATAAAATTAAAACTGTAAGCACTCGAGAGACGATTTCTTGTTAAATTACTGAAAAACTGTTCTTCTGTACTTATTTCTTGTTAAGTTATTGAACGATCGTTCTTCTGTATTACTTTACGTGTTTTCTTACCTTTTTTTTTTAGTACTACCTAGTTTTCTAACGAGGGTAAAAATTGAATCTTCGATCATGATTTGTCCTATTTTATTATTGGTGGTACCGTTTCTTACTTCGTTATGAAATCGTCTAACCAATAAATATATCAGATTGTTTTTCAAGAGACTTACTATAATTAAACTCGTACTATAATTTCTAAAATTTGTTAAATTTTAAAAATGTGATCCCTACACGAGTTTGCATCTGATCACCTCTTCGAACGATTCCATCTCAAAAACCGTCTTTATCCTAAGATAACGTAGAAAATAATGCAAAAAATAATAAAAATGAAATCAAAAGTACTTCAAAGATGTGACTGACCTCTCGTTAACATTATCGAAAGACCGTTTTTTTTTCCAACAACCCATTTAATAATTTTCTTCAATTCAAAGAGTGGTTATGTTAGTTTTGTAACAAAATCATCCATGATCTTCTAAAGCTATGATATGAGTTGTAGAAACCACATGCAAATTTACAACCACCAACACCAATCAAACTCACAATAATAAAGACCAATAGACCATAATATTATCCCTTTCACACCTTTATATAATTTCGCAATGGACATTAATTCTCGAATGAAACAGTTTACGTAATTATATTTTATTGACAAATATTTCAAAATATTGTACTCCTAATTAATTAGCTTTTCTTATTTCAAATAAATAATAATAATATAATTAACAATAATATGTTCCTAATAATATACCTATTTTTATTTGATGCTAATTAAACAACAAAATATTGTGCATATTAGTTGATTTAGCTTATAGAAGTACTAAATTTCCAATAAATATTCGTGTTCGAGATTCAAAACCGTCAACATGTTAAAGTTAATTATTTTTGTAAAAAACAAATAAATAAATAGCAGCATATAATTATAATGTATAACCGTTGTACCGCACTACAGAAGTAAAAATTCTCATTTTTATGGTAAAAAATGATCATTAGATTAATTATTGATCAAATTTAGATAAATATGATCACATTTTACCATAAATTGTTAATTTTTTTTACATTTATCGCACGATATAACGGTTATAAAATAATTTGTGAAATACATATCACATGTGATATGAGATGTATGATCATTTTAGATTAATTAGTGACCAATTTCAGATAAATATGATCATTTTTTTTCCTATAAATTGTTAATTTTTTTTTTTACCTTTATCGCACGATATAACGATTTTACTGTAGTTTTCTGAAGTAATTATCCAACAAACAAAGGGGGGAGACATGAATGATCACAAAGAGACCATGCATGCATTAAGATGTATAATTAAAAACCAATCTCAATCATCATTTATGATGATTTAAATTGAAGAATATGTTTATTATTTTAGTAAAATAAATAAATAAATAAAATTAGTAGTTGTTGTTGGAATAAAAGCATAAAACAAATAAGCAAGAAATATAAATGCAATGTCTCCTCCTATCAACATCCACATGATCATGCTCCCTCACTTGGCTCATCCATCAAACATCTAACATTATTTCTAGTCCCCACTCCCTTCTACTACCATTATACTATTCAAATTTGACAACTAATTTATGCAACTCCATATAATTATACTCATAATAATATTATTCTAGGCATCCAATGAGTCAAAATAATAATAATAATAATAATAATAATAATAGTCAAAATAATAATAATAATAATAATAAAAATAATCAAAATAAATAATAATAATAATAATAATAGTAATAATAATTAGCATAAATTGTAATTTTTTTTACCTTTTTCGGACTATAGAACAATTTAAAAATAATTTTAGATTCATCAATGGATTGTATTTCGGCTGTCTACCAATTTTTTTGTAAACAACATTTTGATTAAGCGATAAAATTGCCCCATTTGTAATTAAAATAAATAACAATAATAAAATAATAATAAATACTTCCTTCTTTTAAAATAAAATAAATAATAAAAATAAATTACTTCCTCCATTTTTATTTTATCTTCCCATGTACTTTTGGCACAATTTTTTTTGTAATGAATATAAAATGATAAATTTAAGAAATGTTGAGGGTAGAATGGTAAGTGTGTGTGAATAGGAAAGAATAAAGGTGTAAAGGGTTGTAAATAGTAAGGGTAGTATGGTAAAAATTATGGACAAAAATGGAAAGAAATGAAATGGGAAGATAAAAAAAAAGTGGACCAAAAAGGAAATTGGGAAGATAAAAAGAAAATGGAGGAAGTATATAGTATAAGTTTAATACGAAGTATATTTTAAATGATGGTTATCACATTACCGTTATATCCTCAATCCATTAAAAATTAACCATTCGATTTTACAATTAAACTGAAAAAAATATTCAAATATATACTAAAATTTTTCAAAAATTATTATTTTAGCAAAAAATTGTAAGTTATAAATGACAAAAATGTGATTTAAGTGACTTGGTGCATAAATACATAATAATATACTCCGTAGTTAATAAAGAGAGTATATAATTACTGGTTAAATAATACAGTAATTATATGCAGTATTTTCAACATAAATCGATAATTTTGATATAAAAATTCAATTAAATTATTTGAAACATATTGAAGGGGGCATAAATAATATCTATAATTAATTACCAATTGATTAAATATAATAAATAATGCATAAATACACAATTATTAATACATAAAATAAATAAATAAATAAATAAACAAATAAACAAAATATAAAACATATTGATCCACACATAGACTTAATTGGGGACACAATTTGGCTACAATTTTTTATGTCTTGTCATAAATTTCAACAACAATACAACTTATATATCGACTCTTAATAATATTATTATCGATTATAAAATCTACGGATATATAATATATATCACATCGATACTACACATATAATAAAATTCAAAACAAATACAGTACATCCTTGAAAATTACGAATTCACCCCTGCTCAATTCATCTTTTATATAGCCAACCTTCAATTTTTTTTTTTTTTTTTTTTTTTGCACATCTAATTTTTTTTCCCCCATTTTTTTTTTTTTAAAAAAAAAAAAAAATTTGTGGATGACTTATTAAAGATCAAAGGAGCAGGATGTTGTACTTTTGATTTTATTGTTTAGCTCCTGTTCTTGCACTTCTCCATGGCTCTTGGAGCTGAAAAAAATAAATTACAAAAATTTGTAGAAATTAAATGCTTAGTTAATATTTACACACACATTTATACTAATAGTTAGTAATTAAAACGGTTAAATAAATCTGTTAATTCGAAATTCAGATTAATAAGACAGTCTCATATAAAACCTTAATTTATCAGATTTGCATTATTTATACTTCGTAATAACTAAATAAAACATTTAACTAAATCTGCTAAATGGAAATTTACATTAATACATAAGACAGTCTCATTATACTGTATATAAAACCTACTCGTATCTACTAGCTAATTAAAACGGTTAAATAAATCCATTAATTAGAAATTCATATTAATAAGACAGTCTCACTATGAAACATTTACAATATATAACCGAAAAATTAGTTAAAAGTTTTTCATTTTGACAAATGCCAGATACGACTGATGAACGTTCCTACTAAGTACTGTACTAATTAACTTTCTTCAGTTAACGAACTTTTACATTATATGATATGACACATCAATGACGATAATAATAATGCCTCGATCCCCAAAATAATGTCGGACACGGCCCCATACGTGTATATATATATAAATAAATAAATAAAATATATATAAAAATATTTTTTTTTTCCTTTTTTTTCTTTTTAAATTTTTTTTCGGCTTTATTATATATGTCGATAAAATTGACAAATAAAAACAATAAATGTACTACAAATAAAACATAAATACATGTGTAGGGAATAGAGAAAGAAAAATACAATAGAAGTAGAAGTTTCTATATGTGTCAGATCAATGTCTAAATAATTATTAATGTTCAATATTCCTTAAATTATTTAATGGAAATAATGATTATATTCCTAATTATTTAATTTAATTTAATTTAATTTAATTTAATTAATTATAGTATGAACAAAAAGCTAGGCCAGCTAGGTCATTTGACTTAAATATTTGATGGGAATTAAATTATTATTTTCCTGATTATTTAATTCAATTTCTTATAATAATTTCCTCCATTAATAATTCAATTAATAGTTTTAATTATTTAATAATCCCATGCATACATACATGCTTACGTAATTATTCAATTTATTTTAATGGAAATAATCATATTCCTAATTCTTTAATTTAATTTAACATTTTCCTTCATTAATTAATTCAATCAATAATTCCATGTATTCATTAATACATACATGCATATGTAATCATTATTTTAGAGTAATTATTGTGTAAAACCGTCTTATTCTATATTTTTTTTATGACTAGACGAGTATGATTGTCCTAAATTTTTCGGAATCAGTATATATAAACTTAGAAATTGGGGACTAAATTATACCTGATCAATTGATGCATTCACTAATACAATACATATATTAAGAATTTATTATTTTCTCTTTTAATATCTTAAATAAATGCAGTCGTCGTATTTATCATTTATCTAAATTTAACGATCCATCAACAAAACAAAGAAAAAACTTAAGACGAGTCAAATAATATGATGGATACGACAAAATCATGTGATTATTTATCTGAGTGAAATTATATTTAATCTGTTATAATTATGAAATGGATACATCGATATTTGTTATATAAGAGATACCGCCCGTTATTATTATTGTATTATTATATTATAATTTTAAAATAAATACATTTTTCTGTAATTAACTTATTATTAACTTGTGTAACGTACCAGATATATGTTAGGGAAACCGTTATTATAATTAGGGAAACAAACATATGAGGAAAAAGAAAGAGTAAAGTAAAATTTACCAAGTCCAGCAGCTTCCTTCCCTTTCATAATGCGAAGTCTTTTGCATGATTCCACAAACATCCTAATTTAATTAATTTACAAGTTTTTAGAATAATAATAATAATTAATTAGTAGTATGTATAATAATATTAAGCTTTAATTAATTCTAAAATAAAGACGATAATAATAAACTAATAACGAGAACACAAAAACTTCAGAAAGATCGTCTTTCAGAAAGAATCTGTTTAATAAAAAATTATATAAAAATTCATTAAATTAGTTTATATTAATAATAAATGAATTATCGTTTTGCAGAATTAAGTAGACGACCGTCTCACACGTGAAACCGTGTATGAATCATTAGTACGTATAATAAGCTTTAATAATTAACTCTAAAATAAAGACGATAAACTAATAACGGGAACACAAAAGCTTCAGAAAAACCGTCTCTCAGGAAGAATTTGTTTGATAAAAATTTATATAAAAATTCATTCATTTATATTAATAATAAATGAAATATTGTTTTGCAGAATTAAGTAGACGACCGTCTCACACGTGAAACCGTCTATGAATCATTAGTATGTATAATAAGCTTTAATTAACTCTAAATTAAAATAAAGACATTAATAAACTAATAACGGGAACATAAAAACTTCAGAAAGACCGTCTTTCAGGAGTCCAAACTTGTTTAATTTTCATTTTTCATGTTACATAAGCTCGTTTAATTAAAGATCGTTTCATATAAGTATACGAGTAATTTATATAAGAAAATTCATTCATTTTTTTTATATTAATTAATAATAAATGAATTATCGTTTTGCAGAAGTGGACCGTCTTTATATGTGGTCGTTGTTATGTGAGACGATGTACGTCGGACTGTACAACGATAAATTTATTCATTTTTTTTTAATATTAATAATAAATGAATTATATATCGTTTGACAGAAGTGGACCGTTTCAGGCGTGAGACGGTATTACTTACCCCCAAGGGACATCACCAACAAGCATCCAATCACCATCTTTATCTTCATAAGTGGGAACATAATCAAAGCCATTAATGAGATCCATCACTTTGCTCTCATTCATGAAATCAATCATTCCTTGAGCTCCATAATTTCCTATTAATTAATTAAATTAATTAATTAATTATATCATCAATTAAATCAATTAATGAATTAATTTTATATATTAAAACCCATAACATTATTGTTAAAATTAGATAATTAATCAATTGTACTGTTTACGTTCTGATTAAAATATTACTCGCAAATAATAAAAAAAATATATAATCAGATAATTGAAACGGATCGAGGGATAACAAATCAAATTTAATGTTAATATATAATTTTAATTTACATTTTGAATCACAAGTAAATCTTCAATTCCTGACTCCATTCGAAATAAACTTATGATGAAACCGTTTTATGATAAATAAAAATCATAAGTATAGTTTCCTTCTCATGCATGAAGGTTTTACATAGCTCATATTAAATCCATAATAAATTCAATATAATAATAATATTCAAAAAAAATTCTTCTAAGAGATTTTCATCATTTTACTTTTAATTAACTCATAAATTATTAAACACGTTAATCAAAGCAAGATTTACAATGATATTATCTATATATGATAAATATAAATTACTATTTCAATTTATCATATGATAATAATAATAATAAATTTATCATATAAATAGTACTATCACTGCAAATCTTACTTTATTCAGCATGTTAACGTGTATCTATACTAAACACACGTTAGAAAACCCGATCTTCAAATTCCAACTTCACTATACATTAGAAAAACCGATCTTCAAATTTCAACATTATTTATAGGAGCATAAAATAACGAGACTGTCTTCGTATCATATTACATACATAAAGTGAATGAATGACACATCTTTCTTTATTTAACATGTTAACGTAGTAAATACCTAAAGAATTGCTCGTATAACATAATAGCATAAAATAAACTTATTACGAGACCTAAAAAATTATTAAAAAAAAAATATAAAAATAAATTTATCGTGAAACCGTCAGATAATATTACATACCTATAGTGAAGTAACTGAACATGTTGCTCAAAGCATCAGAAAGATGTTGATAACTGTTGTACATTTTGAGATCAACTTTACGTAAGTATGGTGCACCATCCATGCTCACCTTCACCAACCCGCCGCCACCACCACCACCGCCGCCAGTCATTGGTGGTTTCTCAGCCTCGGATTCCGCCTTCTTCACGGCCAACATGTTTTTCCGGTATGATCTCACCGGTGGCCATCCTACCACTTGTGCCCTACATTTTTTGCATGCATGCATGCTCTCGTGATATTAAATATACGTATTTTCTCTGTCTTAGAATTATTTTAATTATTTAATTTAATTAATTATACATATACGAGAAGAAGAAGAAAAAAAACAAATTAATTTATGGTATGTTTGGGAACTTGGATTTGGATTTGGATTTGAATTCCGGATTTGAAATATTTCATGCGTTTGGAAGTACCTAGTTCAAATTTGGTTTTCTCAAATCCATAGTATAAGGCAGTCATTTGAAATCTGTCACTTGTAGTTTGTTTGTTTTTTCGCATAATCTTGCCATATTATTTGTTTTTCTATATTTTTTTTTTCTCGTATTTGAACATTTATATTTTTCTAATGAAAAATTTTAAAAATTAAAAATTGGTGACCTTGACCCGATTTCACCCGTCCGAAATCCAAATCCAAGGGTACCCAAACACCATTTTGGATTTGGAATTAGATTTGAATTCTAGAAATTCAAATACAGGATTTGAATTCTTGATATTCAAATCAAATCCAAGTATCCAAACGCAACCTTAATGATTATTATATAAGAATCATATATGGAGTACGAGAGGAAATAAAAATAGTATACGGTACTCTTGTGATATTAAATATACGTATTTTCTTTGTCTTAGAATTATTTTAATTATTTAATTTAATTAATTATATATATACGAGAAGAAGAAAAAAAAACAAATTAATTTAATGATTATTATATAAGAATTATATATGGAGTACGAGAGGAAATAAAAATAGTATACTGTATTCTTGTGATATTAAATATACGTATTTTCTTTGTCTTAGAATTATTTTAATTATTTAATTTAATTAATTATACATATACGAGAAGAAGAAAAAAAAACAAATTAATTTAATGATTATTATATAAGAATTATATATGGAGTACGAGAGGAAATAAAAATAGTATACTGTATTCTTGTGATATTAAATATACGTATTTTCTTTGTCTTAGAATTATTTTAATTATTTAATTTAATTAATTATACATATACGAGAAGAAGAAAAAAAAACAAATTAATTTAATGATTATATAAGAATTATATATGGAGTACGAGAGGAAATAAAAATAGTATACTGTACTCTTGTGATATTAAATATACGTATTTTCTTTGTCTCAAAAAATTAGTTTCATTATTTAGTTTAATTAATTATACATATACGAGAAGAAAAAAAACATATACGGAGTAGTATGTAATTTCTTTGTTTTAGAATTACTCTGATTATTTAATTAATTTAATGATTACATACGAATTATATATGGAGTACGAGAGGAAATAGAAATAGTATACTCTCGTGATATTAAATATACGTATTTTCTCTATTTCAGAATTACTTTAATTATTTAATTTAATATTATACAAGAATTGAATTATGAAGTACGAGAAAAAAATAAAAATATTATACTCTTCTGATATTATATTGAATATATATATACGTATTTCCTTTGTTTTAGAATTACTCTAATTATTACTCTGTATATAATGATTATATATGGAGTACAAGAAGAAATAAAAAATAGTGTATTCTCGTGATATTAAGTATACGTATTTTAATTTCTCTGGTTCGGAATTACTTTAATTATTTAGTTTAATAATTATACAAGAATTATGAAATATGAGTAGAAATATAGAGTATGTTTTTATAGTTATATTTCATTTTCTTTTATACCTTTTTGGATGAATAAAGTAAGTTTATTTGATAAAGTGAGTTTAAAATAAGACATGAATAAAGATATGAAATGATCACGCATGTGTTACCTTGTTCATTAAATTAAATTAAATTAAATTAAACTTGAGTGTTTATTTTATTTTATTTTATTTTATTTTTAGGCAAAAAGTGAATTATAAAGACGATTATGATGGTTACGAGATTTTATCATCAAATCATAAATATCATCTTTCATAAGATTATCGACTAAGTTAGTTGGTATCTGTATCGAAACTTTAGTATGAGTGAGTAGACCATTGTTTTAATTTATTTTATTATCATGACGAAGTTAGGATTTATCGTTAACATGATATTATTAATTAATAATGATATTTCTAATAATATTATTAATTAACCAAAAAAAACATTGTAATAACTTTTTACATGAAAAAATATCTCAAATTTTCTATATATTTTGCTAGTCCCCTACTAAATATATATTATTAGTTTTATATTTATATTATTCAATTAACCTAGAGAAATAATTAAGTGCATATTCAATATATATAAAAGCTACAAATATACCTATACAATAATACTCAAAATTAATCATCATCATCATACTAATACTAATAATACTAATAATCATAACGGTTTTTCAAACGTGTGTCGCTAAATACAAGTTAACATGCTGATTATTAAATCAAGATTCACACAATATTATCATAAGAAATTGAAGTATAATATTAACTCATATTTACCGTACTTAACCTATAAATCTTACTTTAATCAACATATTAACGTACGTTTAATTAGTAGATACACGTCATAAAAACCATAATAATAATAATAATAATAATAATAATAATAATAATAAACCAAAACAGTACTTAATAATATTATCATTAGAAATTGAAATATTAACTCATATTTACCGTACTTAATTACCCTGTAAATTGTACTTTAATCAGCATATTAACGTGCGCTTATTAGTGATGGATACACGTTATAAAAAAAGCAAAAATAAATAAATAAATAAATAATAATAAAAAACTAAAACAATACTTAATAATATTATCATTAGAAATTGAAATATTAACACATGTTTACCGTACTTAATTACCCTGTAAAATTGTACTTTAATCAGCATATTAACATACGCTTTTCAGTGTATACACGTACGTTATACAAACCGTAACAACAACAACAACAATAATAAACAAAAACAGTAATTTTTTTTTACACAAAGTAAAAAAATAAATTTAACTTACTTGGCAGGAGGCTTAGCAGAATGATCAAGAGCAACAACACTAGTAACTTTTGAGGAGATTTCCTTATCATTATTATTTACCTTCTTCATCAGATCCAAGGCAGAACTAGTACTATCACTCTTCTCTTTTACCACGGTAACTCCTGAGTTTTTACCACACTCGTCATCATTACTATCATTATCATTATCATTACCATTATCATTATTATTACTGCTGACGAGATTCAACTTCAGGTCCATAGTCTCAGAAAACCCTCTTTTACTCCCACTTTTCACCACCACCGCCGCCACGGCCACTCCCTCTTCGCCACGTGGCGGCCCAAGCCCTAGCCCTAGCCCGAGCCCGAGATTGAGCTCAGTTTCACTCATCTTAAGAGCACCAATAACTTCCATTGTTTTTTTTTTTTTTTAAAAAAAAAAAATAATTTTTTTTATGTGTTTCTCTCTCTATATATAATTGGAGTTTGTGATGATAATATTGTTGTTGTTGTTGTTATCATTTATTTCTTTCTATATAGTTGGAGGTGTGTGTATGTATGTGTGAGGTTTCCTAGTTGGTGCTTATATTGTGAAAAAAATGAAAAAAAGATGGAAGTAATTATATAGGATAGGTAATCATGCAATGATACCGTCAGTTAGTCTTGTTTAAGATGGAGTATATCTGTTTTAAATATCGAAATATGTTAATAAATACTACTCCCTCCGTTTCTATGATTTCTTCCACCTTAAAAGTGGCACATTTTTTAAGAAAAACAATAAAATAAGTAAAAGTAGAGAGGGAGTAAAGTAAGTGAGCCACCTAGGTAAGAGGGAAGTGTGATAGAAAAAAGGAAAGTGAAAGAAATCAAAGAAATGGTTGAAAAAGGAAATGTGGAAGATATCAAAGAAACAGATGGAGTATATGTGATGCTAATGAAAACAGAACATTTAATTTGATATTTTCTGGATAATTTGTTATATGATTTGATATGTTTTAAGGTTTATAACGGATAGTACAGTGTCGTCGTAGACGAGAATTTGGGTGTATGATAATACTATAGGTGGATCCACTCCTTAAGGAATAAGGGTCCCTTGTACATCCTAAAATAGGGAAAGTAGCTAGTATATACATACAAAATATATTAGTAATATAGAGTAATTAAGTCTCTCATGTGACGGATATATTAATCAGAAACACGTAATAATAATTGAAGTATCACTCACATGTGTTGGGTAAAACAATTACAATAATAATGCCTAATAAGAAATAACAAATGGTTTATTTTTATGTATGTCGATGGATTTTTATTCGACTCGTCAACAAATAAGAATTTGTGATTAGTATATCATAATAATAATAATAATAATAATAATAATAATAATAATAAATATTGATTATTATTATTATTATTATTATATTTTTTTTTTTTATAAAACATAACTTGTATTATTACCAAAACAAATTACATAATGTCATAGGCTTAATAACATATAATATACTCGTTTCGTAAGTGAATTTTTATTTCTCAAACGTGTGAAGATATATGATTAATTACGGAGTATGTATCAGTATATTACTATTACAATTAAGTTAACTAATATAAATAAATTTTTTGAAAATATTATCGATTCTTTTAATTTAAGATGGTCATATCTATTTTAATTTTAAAAGGTCAAAGTACAATTTCTAATTGACAAAATTTATTATATTAAGAAAGAATAACAAAAGGACATGTGAAGTCCTAAATTATGTAATGGCATGTTTGGGAACTTGAATTTGGATTTGAATTCCGGATTTGAAATATTTCGTGCGTTTGGAAACCTTGAGATTTGAATTTAAAATTTTGATCAAATCCAACCTAGTTCAAATTTGATTTTCTCAAATTCTTAGTATATGGTAGTCATTTCAAATCCGTCACTTGTCGTTTTCTTGTTTTTTCGCATAATCTTGTCGTAGTATTTGTTTTTCTTTATTTTTTTTCTCGTATTTGAACATTTATATTTTTCTAATGAAAAATTTTAAAAAATAAAAATTGGCGACCTTGACCCGACTTCACCCGCCCGAAATCCAAATCCAAATCCAAGGGTACCCAAACACCATTTTGGATTTGGATTTAGATTTGAATTCTAGAAATTCAAATACATGAATTGAATTCTCGATATTCAAATCAATTCCGAGTATCCAAACGCAACCTAAGGGAATAGTTGACAAAATGTGAATGATAGGGCTTTTTTAAATAGAGTGGTATTAATTTAAAATTAATTTTTCTCAATACAGATCCTCAGTTTCATTATTTTACGGTTCATTTCTTGCTCTATTATGTTTTTGTTTGTGATGACATAATCAGTTTCACATAAATTATCATCATGCTGATCGATCAATTAAGGAATCACGTGTCACGCAACAAATACTTTATATGAAACACAAATGAGATATAAACGTGTGACATATGATCTCAACTCGGTGTTTGTTTTTTGTAACTAAGGTGAAATAGTATTCAATTCTTAGCTGGGCGGCACACCTGGTGTATCACGTCATTGTACACCAAACTAATGAAAATACTGAATTTAAAATAAAAAGGGTGACGTCGTTTCATGGATTAAGATGTACGATTTCATGATACGTCGAGTCCGATGTACCTAATAATTTTTTTTTGATATTATATAGTGGACACCTCACCTAGTTGTTTTTGCTTGCCATTTTAGAGCATGGTTTCTATTTTGGAGCATACAAGCATAGTTGGCCATTGAGATTTGGATTTCCTTTTTCTTTTATTATGCATCCTCCCTTGTCATGGGATTGACAAAGGTCCTTTGGGATTGGAACCTAGAAATATAGAGTTTGATTTTTTAGGTGAAATTTTAAAAAAAAAAAAATTTACTTTACCATTTTGGTCGATCTCGTGACTTTATGACGTAGTTTGAATCCGATATAAATAAAATAAAATAAAATATTTCAGTAGATGAAGCACAAAATTATACGTAGAAAAAGATCATATTAGGGTTATTTGTACTTTATGATTTTTTTTAAACATATCTGATATGATCTAATATCACATTTCGTTTTTGTTTGAAATGACTAATTAATTAATTAATTAAAAACTTAAAAATCAATCGAAAATGCAGGCTTTATCTGACAAATTAGTTGAAATTACGCGGAATCTAGAAGAGTGTAGTTTGATATTTTATGTATAAATTCTTGTATTTATAACATTAATTGTTTTATCGATTAGGATTTAATGTAACCTAATTAATAAAATGAATCCTTTTTGCTTAAGATTTTTCGATTATGATATATCTTGTTATTTCTTATCGAAGATGGATATCCTAGTCGCTTATTGGTTAAGACAGAGATATTATAAACAACAGGTCCAAATTCGAATTCTGACTCTCATACGACTAATTACGCGTTTCGTAAAATCAAAATATATATACCTAGTTGCAAATTTCAAGACTATTGCATGGAAAGGCTACAATATGACCTATTATAACTTACATGCATGCTTTATTTTGATGTGATCCAAGAATGAGTGCTTCTATGCCTACCAAACTTCCTTTCTTCTAGAAATTTTATTGCAATTTTCAATCTTATATATCTCCTTAGATGCATGCATAATTTTGATTTAGATCAACCAAAAAATTAATTAATTACTTATTATATATTTAAGGAATATATTTTTAAAATCGATATCGGTAATAATTTTATTATAAGACTAAGAAATATATATACAGTACTCAATTTCATTTGTACGGAATATAATATTAAAAAAAAAAATCAATATTTCGTATCGTATAATAATTTGGGAATTAAAAAAAAGAATAGTAATTCTTACCGGACACGTAAAAGGGTAGACTAGTGAGCCTACACGAAGTCCTTAATTGAACGAACCTAATTTTATCACGATATTGAGACAATGTTATCCTACATACTCTATATAAAGTGAATTTAACTATTAGATTATTTAAAAATTAGTCAAATAATGAAAAAAAAAAAAGTATTATACTTCTTACAATATTGTGGATTATATTGAGATAAAAAAACATTTAAATAATAAATGCATTGTATACAACTATGCATATATATATGCATCAATAATTATTGTGTACAACCGTTGTACCATGCGACAGTAGTAAAAATTTGTAACTTATGATAAAAAGTGATCATCTTAAGTGAGTTAGTTACCACTTTCACATAAATAGTTACCATTTTTTCATATTAAAAACATGGTCACTATTTAACTTAAAGTGGTTACTAAATAATGTAAAGTGGTAACTTTTTATCATAAATTAGGTCCGTTGTACGGTACAACGGTTGTATAGCATAATTTATGCATTAATTGGTAGTGATTATAGATGACTAACCATGGTTAATTATCTATATATTCCATAAAATTGTTCTACAATGTACCAAAACATACATTATTTATAAAAGCGGTGACGGTATACATAGAAAAATCACGTAAAAGTAAACGGAAAAAGATATTTAAAAAAAAGATATTATAAAGTAGAGCATTTAGGATTATATAGGCTGTATTTAAGGTGTTAAAATCATTTAAATCTGTTATATTAATATAGAAATTGATAACAAAATTGGACAAAAACTGATGCAATTAATGATAATATGAAATATTTAATTTATCACTTTAAAATGGTATAATAAGTACTATTTTTGTAAGTATTAATAAAATATCCAAATTTATATATGTTATATTCTAAAAATTTATTTAAAATTAATTAAATTTATGACACATTTATTGATTTAATAGAGAGGGAAAAAAAACATAGAGAGAGTAGATGTTGGGTGACATGGGTGGCATACAAGTACTTAATTTATGCCGTGCTTTAAGAAGAGGGGCACCAACTTGTTATGTAATTATGTAATTATGTACCTTTCACATGCATCCTCATATAAACTTATTATTAAGTTCATTGTAACATTATACTTAATTAATTAATTAATTAATTAATTAATTAATTAATATTGTATAATGTTACAATGAACTTAATTTATTTTGAATTGTCACTAGAGGTTTAATTGATTTGTAGTCTTGATTAATATATTATATTAACTTAAGACGGTTTTGTATAACTGATTTAAATAAAAGAGAAAATAAAATAGGTTTAGAGCGGTTTTAAATTAAAGTTCAGAAAATTTATAACAAAATTCGAAAACTTTGTGATAAAATTTAAAATCATAAAATCAGTTATACATGTACAAATGGTTGTATATTTACTAATTGAAATAATATAAAGGCTATTGTAGATCAATTTTACACTAAAATAATATACATAAATTAATTTAAGAGAAATTATCTATACACAATTTCTAATGGCTGTATTTAAGGTTTAAAAACAGGAAATATAAACTTAAATTAAACATCGTTTATATTCTATTACGCCCCCTTGGGGGCTGCCAGGGTTCGAACTCGTGACCTCTGGCTCTGATAACATGTTAACGAACCATCTCAACCAAAACCTTAAGGCGATGGTTGAGGTCCGTTTATAACATTAATAATATCAATATACGCATAAATTTGTCATATATTTTTACTTTTAATTCTATTTAATAAAATATATTTAACTCTTATTTACAATCAGGGCTGTATTTAAACTAAAATAAAACATTAATAATATCAATATATGCATAATTTTGTCATATATTTTAAATTTTAATTCTATTTAATAAAATATATTTAATTCTTATTTACAATCAGGGTTGTATTTAAACTAAAATAAAACATTAATAATATCGATATATGCATAAATTCATCATATATATTTACTTTAATTCTATTTAGTATGGAGTAAAATATTATTAATTTCTATATAATAAAATATATTTAATTTTTATTTATCATCAGGACTGTATTTAACATTATTCTTAATTTAAATTAATGTTATTTCCTAAAAATTAATTAAATTGTTAAAATTGAAACACAATATGGTCCACTTAAATAATGCTTTTATTTTTAATATGAAATAAGCTAGGAATATAGCTCAAAAAAGGGTGAGACATAAGTGTAATAAAGACATGTGCAATTGTGCATGAAAGAGATTCAAAGAAAGAATAATAAGTCATCAACATGTTGTTGTTATAGCATCACTCAACCTTCTTCTTCTTCTTCTCTTATCCCATGTGCTTTGTCTCACCATTTTTTCCTTAGCCTCTATTATCACTACAACCTAATTACTCCTCATTTTGCTATATTAACCTACCTAGCTTAGCCTTTTCTAATTAGGAATTAATTATCTTGTAAATTCGAAAATATCAGCTAGTTCAATCGGTAAAATAACGTCATCATCAATTTATTACTAATTAGGCTCCTAGTTAAGAATTAGGAATTAGGAATTAGGAATTAGGAATTAATTATCTTTCTAATTAGGATTTAATTATATTGCAATTCAAATATGAAAATATTAGCTGATTTAATCGGTAAAATAACGTCATCAACTTATTACTAATTAGGCTCCTAATTAAGAATTAGGAATTAATTACCTTTCTAATTAGGAATTAATTATCTTGCAATTCAAATTTGAAAATATCATCCAGTTTAATCAGTAAAAGAACGTCATCAATTTATTACTAATTAGGCTCCTAATTAAGAGAATAATATATACAGATCGACAATATAGCCTTAAGAGTTATATTCAAGGTAGAAACAAATAATAATTTTTTTTTTTATCATTCCAACCTAAATATTAGTCTTTATTTTTCTATATTAAGTTACCTAGCTTAGCTTTTCTAATTAGGAATTAATTATCTTGTAAATTCGAAAATATCAGCTAGTTTAATCGGTAAAATAACGTCATCAATTTCATATATACAGATCGACAATACAGCCTTAAGAGTTTATTTAAGGTTAGAAACAAAGAATAAAAAATTTAAATCAAACAAATATACATATAATATATAAATGTGTTATGCATATATATACCTAATTTTTTTTATGACTACAACCTAATTAGTCCTCATTTTGCTATATTAAGCTACCTAGCTAGCTTAGCCTTTCTAATTAGGAATTAATTATCTTGCAAATTCGAAAATATCATCTAGTTTAATCGGTAAAATAACGTCATCAATTTATTCACTAATTAGGCTCCTAGTTTAGAAAAATAAAATATATACAGATCGATAATACAGCTTTAAGAATTACGTACTATATTTAAGGTTAAAAACAAAGAATAAAAAACTTAAATCAAACATTAATTATTCGAATAAAAATTCATTAACTCTATCGAGAAATACATAATATAACACGAAAAAAAAATAACTATTAGATAAATATAAAATGAACTCGTACATTAAAACTTAATTATAGATAACAATTAAATTTGCGAGACATCGTAATTATCGATATATACTTTAATTAATATTTTAATTAAGATGACCTTAAAAAAATGTCAATGATACAATAATAATGTAATGAAAAAATATAGAGAGAATACATACATTCTATGTAGGTTGACGGTGCAATATTATTGCATGGTATATATGTATGTAGATAGTTCTTCAATGATTTTTTGTTTCTCTATAAATCCATTTTTTTGTGTATTATTAATTTATTATATGCTATATTATTAGTCAAAATATATGAATATTTAACCACCAAAAAGAATAAAAGTGTAAGCAAAAATAATTCTATGAATCTAACTAATTAATTAAATTAAAACTTGAATTCTTAGTTGTTTAATTTAATTTGTGACAATTTTGTTATCATCTACATAATTAGGCTATCAAATGATTAATATAATCAAACACATTTTCTTATATATATTTAAATTTTTGTTCGTATTTAATTATACGAACTAATGAATTTCAATATTATTATGTCGATAATTAAGCTTCATAATTATATGACATTACTAATATTTTTTTGTTTTTTTTTAAAAAAAATTCGGACCGAATAATTAATTTTTTTTTAAAGAATCAAATTATTTAACTTAATTATTGTTACTAAATAATTTGTCATAGAACAATGAGTGATTCAAGAAATAGAAATAATGGGCTCATTTAGCTTCAACACCAATTCTCAAGCCCAATTCACTTAAACATAAGATCAAGTCCAATAACACATAAAGTATTAATCATCTTTTCTATGAGACGATTGTATATCGTGAAATAGATTTATGAGAGACAGTTATCATATCTAGGATTCGAGCCTCATCAGCAACCCCAATTGTACGGAAAATAAAATTAACATAAAAATAAAGAAAATAGATTTTGTCAATTAAAATATGAGTTACATCGAATAAGACCGAGTCAACAAAATCAACTCACTTCTGTTTTTTTCTTGTTCAACGAAGCGCGCACATGTTCCCGTTACAATACACTGGGAGGGGATTCTAATATGAAATCTATTGTCCAGGTATCTAGTCTTAATCACTCGCCTATGAGGCTATGACGTCTTCGATATCAGGCCAGTTATGTCAGATCTACTACTAGCCTAAGATATTTTCGATATCAAGTCAGTTTCTGTCAGATTTACAAGCCTAAGACATCTTTCATATCAGGTCAGTTCTGTCTGATCTACTAGCTTATCAGATCAATTCCGTCTGATCTACTGGCTTAGGACACAGATCTACTACTAGCCTAAGACATCTCCAATTTCAGGTCAGTTCTGTCTGATCTACTACTAGCCTAAGACATCTTCGATATCAAGCCAATTTCTGTCAGATTTACAAGCCTAAGACATCTTTCATATCAGGTCAGTTCTGTCCGATCTACTAGCTTATCAGATCAATTCTGTCCGATCTACTGACTTAAGACACAGATCTACTACTAGCCTAGCTAAGACATCTCTGATTTCAGGTCAGTTCTGTCTGATCTACTAATAGCCTAAGACATCTTCGATATCAAGCCAGTTTCTGTCAGATTTACAAGCCTAAGACATCTTTCATATCAGGTCAGTTCTGTCTGATCTACTAGCTTATCAGATCAATTCTGTCCGATCTACTGACTTAAGACACAGATCTACTACTAGCCTAAGACATCTCCGATTTCAGGTCAGTTCTGTCTGATCTACTACTAGCCTAAGTCATCTTCGATATCAAGCCAATTTCTGTCAGATTTACAAGCCTAAGACATCTTTCATATCAGGTCAGTTCTGTCCGATCTACTAGCTTATCAGATCAATTCTGTCCGATCTACTGACTTAAGACACAGATCTACTACTAGCCTAAGACATCTCCGATTTCAGGTCAGTTCTGTCTGATCTACTACTAGCCTAAGTCATCTTCGATATCAAGCCAATTTCTGTCAGATTTACAAGCCTAAGACATCTTTCATATCAGGTCAGTTCTGTCCGATCTACTAGCTTATCAGATCAATTCTGTCCGATCTACTGACTTAAGACACAGATCTACTACTAGCCTAAGACATCTCCGATTTCAGGTCAGTTCTGTCTGATCTACTACTAGCCTAAGTCATCTTCGATATCAAGCCAGTTTCTGTCAGATTTACAAGCCTAAGACATCTTTCATATCAGGTCAGTTATGTCCGATCTACTAGCTTATCAGATCAATTCTGTCCGATCTACTGACTTAAGACACGGATCTACTACTAGCCTAGCTAAGACATCTCTGATTTCAGGCCAGTTCTGTCCGATCAAGTAACCTAAGACATCTTCAATATCAGATCATCAATTCTGTCAAATCAGCCTAAGACATCTTCGATATCAGATCATTATGACGATGATGTGTTTAGACACACAAATTGGTACGGCCAAGCCAACCAAAGAAGCATGGGAAGGCCCATATCATATGGGCTGTGGCCCGCCCTATCACCAACTATTCAAATTTGGGCCCGGTCATTCCCACGTGTGGAAGGCCCACATCTCCCTTTCATCATCTACTACCTCACACGTGTCGCCCATTCTCAAATTCAATGCTTTCATTTATTTACTCTTTCTAATTATATTATTTTATTATTTTTTCTATTTTTTGTGGTTTAAAAATAATTAATATTTTTAGAAAAAAAAAAAAAACATTATTTATTCTATTTTGATCACATCTATTACCTTGTTTGGTCTCGTAAATACAGCGAATTTTCTGTACTCGGTGATTAAAAGTTTCTATATTTAAAATTGCTAAAAAAATCTTTTATATACTAAATGTGAAATTGCTAAAAAAAAATCTTTTATATACACAGTGGTACTTAAATGTGAAACTGTATTTTCTTTATTTAAAATTGCTAAAAAAACTTTTTTATATACTAAATGTGAAATTACTAAAAAAAAAATATTTTCTATATTTTCTAGGATAGTGTGTTTTTATATACTAATTGTGAAATTGCTAAAAAAAGCTTTTATATACTGTGTATTTAAATGTGAAATTGTATTAACCAATCGAAACTGAATTTTAAAGTAAGGAAATAAGTGTAACTTATAAAATATCATCAAATTTAGTATGTCGGTTTGTAAAATATTACGGAGTAAATATTTCCTATAGATTAGTGATTAGAAAATGTCACTCTAAAAAAATCGTGCATTTACTTATAAGGATTAATTATTTAAAAAGTAACAAAATTTATTGTCGAAAATTAATAAATTCAGGATGTTATTTTGTAAAATATATTCATTAAAAATAATTTACTCTTCTAAAATATCGTGTATTTACTTATAAGGATTAATTATTTATAAATTAACAAAATTTATTGTCGAAAATTAATAAATTTTGGAAGTTATTTTGTAAAATATATACATTAAAAACATGTTACTCTTCTAAAATATTGTGTATTTACTTATAAGGATTAATTATTAAAAAAATTAACAAAATTTATTGTTGAAAATCGACAAATTTAGTACTCGTATGTCATTTTGTAAAATATATTCATTAGAAACACGTTACTCTCTTAAAATATCGTACATTTACTTAGTAAATAATCATTAAAAAACTAAGAAAATTTATTGTCAAAAATTGACAACTTCATTATGTCATTTTATAAAATATATTAATTAGAAACACGTTATTCTCTTAAAATATCGTACATATACTTAGTGATTAATCATTAAAAAGTTAAACAAAATTTATTTTCAAAAATTAACAAATTCACTATGTCATTTTGTAAAATATATTCATCAAAAACATGCATTTATTTATTTAAAAAAATTAATTATTAAACTACACTATTTACTTTGAACAATGTTGGGTTGTTCTCTAACTTTTGGGCTGTATTTGAAAATGATTGACCATAAGATACAAAACCAAGCCTTAGCTTTTGCTTTCATTTGAGGATAGGAATAAAACTTTGGATAGATTTTGGAATAAAAAGTGCTTTAATTTAATTTTTATTACTATTATTCAATGTAGGTTTTATGCATTAATTTGTTTATGATGTTGATATATATATATATATATATATATATATATATATATATAGATATATATAATTAATTAAATAAATACGGTTCAGAATAAGAGTTCACTCAAGTGGTAAAACCGTAAAAACTTCATTTGCATCCTCTCCCACATTACCTCGCCTGGTCTCGTAAATACACTGAATTTTCTGTACTCGATGATTAGATTTTCTATATTTATTGCATTTAACCCAGTTGGGTTTTCAAAAAAGTAAACGTAAACAATTCACTGGGATGAAACCAGACGAGCCGACAACAAAGAGAAAGTGATTCCGAAATGATAAGTGGGCCTAGAATGTTATGTGGTCTTGTGTCCAAAGGGCATATAAGTATGGTCTATGAAGACATTGACACCCTTCCAATTAGCCCATTGCTTATCTTCCTTTTCCATTGCCCATCCTCGAACCGACAAATTCTTGTTTATGACGAGATTATCAGTCATAAATCATATCAAATACATACCAGATTACATGACAAGTTGTTTAGGAAATGTCAGATGTTTTGTCTTTATTGATGACGCCACGTGTTGGCTGATATTTGATCTGTTTTAAGGTTTAAGATGGATACCGGGAATGAAAGTTATGTACCCTTTTTGTGAAGGTACAAAGTACTTTAGATATGACCTTGCAAAAAGGTGTATGTTTAGCTAAACTTGGACAAAATAGCACTTGTATAGCTGGATTTCCTACTTCTTCCCATGCCTACTTGTCTCTTAGTTGAGATAGCTACATGCTATTTTGGCTTATAAAAATTGATTAGCATACAAAAAAATTAATTAACTATATTAATTAATTAATTACGGATTTAGGGTTTATGGGTCGGTGAAAAAAATCGTTAAAAAAACATTATTATAAGATGAAAATGGATCGTGTTTCATGTTGCTCATCGTGTCTGAACGAGAAAATGATGCAGTAAGATAAAAGGAGATCTGATGTACATATCATTGTGTTATTGACATGAAAAGATTATTTTCGAATATGGGTCGGTAAAAAAAAATCGTTCAAAAGAACATTATTATAAGATGAAAGTGGATCGTGTTTCATGTTGCTCACCGTGTCTGAACGAGAAAATGGGACAGTAAGTTAAAAGAAAATCTGATGTACATATCGTTGTGTTATTGACATAAAAAGATTATTTTCGAATAAATAAGATGAAAATTCAGTCGAAAAATATATCGAGTCAAAAAATAAAATTAAAGGACCCTACCCTAATAAATACCAAAAGGGCAAAAGGACATTGGTAGGAAATTTCAAGCATCCAATCAAATCTAAAGCCACATGCCTTATCATGTAATTTGGAGGACAAAAAATTAAAGGTAGATATCTTTGAATAAAGTCATAACCAATAACTAGTTAGCCCACATATTACAAACTAAATCTCACAAAACAATGGGTTTATAATTTTTGTCTATCACAAATCGCAATAATCTAGTAATTAATTAATTAAATAAAATAATTAATAAATTAGTAGCTTGTTTCGTTAAATTTTAGCACAATTTGAAGAGGTTTCATAAGGCATCTAAATGTCTTTATTTTAAACCATTTCCCCCTTTTATTACCACGGGGATGATGTATATATATCATGGAGTAATTATGGTGCGAATTTCGAGACTTTTAATTTCGGGATCTATTCGGAACAAAAAACGTGAATAATAACCTTCAAAATCGACAATTTTCGATGATTTTTTCGAGTCTATGATGATGCTTGTTGAAATCATTTAGAAAGAACCGATATGCGTTAAAATGACTATCAATAGTTTGCAAAGGATGGAAGACGACTTAGAATCTAGCTAGTATATTGCTTGTTTCGTCGAATTTTATAACGACTCGAAGAATACTTATAAGGCTTCTAAATGTCTTTATCTTAAACAATTTTACCCTTTTAATACCACGAGGACGATGTATATATTACGGAGTTATTATGGTTGGAATTTCGAGACTTTTAATTTCAGGATCTATTCGGACCAAAAAACGTGAATAATAACCTTCAAAATCAACAATTTTCGATGATTTTTTCGAGTCTATGATGATGCTTGTTGAAACCATTTAGAAACAACCGATATGCATTGAAATGACTTTCAATAGTTCGCAAAGGATCGATGACGAATTAGAATCGAGAATATAGCTTGTTTCGTCAAATTTCTGAAAGATTCGAAGAGTACTTATAAGGCTTCTAAATGTCTTTATTTTAAACCATTTTCCCCTTTTAATACCACGAGGACGATGTATATATTATGGAGTTATTATGGTGCAAATTTTGAGACTTTTAATTTCGGGACTTATTCGGACCAAAAAACGTGAATAATAACATTCAAAATCGACAATTTTCGACGATTGTTTCGAGTCTATGATGATGCTTGTTGAAACCATTTAGAAACAAACGGTATGCATTTAAATGACTTTCAATAGTTTGCAAAGGGATGAAGACGAATTAGAGTCGAGAATATAGCTTGTTTCGTCAAATTTTTGAAAGATTCGAAGATTACTTATAAGGCTTATAAATGTCTTTATTTTAAACCATTTTCCCCTTTTAATACCACGAGGACGATGTATATATTATGGAGTTATTATGGTGCAAATTTTGAGACTTTTAATTTCGGGACTTATTCGGACCAAAAAACGTGAATAATAACATTCAAAATCGACAATTTTCGAGGATTGTTTCGAGTCTATGATGATGCTTGTTGAAACCATTTAGAAACAAACGGTATGCATTTAAATGATTTTCAATAGTTTGCAAAGGGACGAAGACGAATTAGAGTCGAGAATATAGCTTGTTTCGTCAAATTTTTGAAAGATTCGAAGATTACTTATAAGGCTTATAAATGTCTTTATTTTAAACCATTTTCCCCTTTTAATACCACGAGGACGATGTATATATTATGGAGTTATTATGGTGCAAATTTTGAGACTTTTAATTTCGGGACTTATTCGGACCAAAAAACGTGAATAATAACATTCAAAATCGACAATTTTCGACGATTGTTTCGAGTCTATGATGATGCTTGTTGAAACCATTTAGAAACAAACGGTATGCATTTAAATGACTTTCAATAGTTTGCAAAGGGACGAAGACGAATTAGAGTCGAGAATATAGCTTGTTTCGTCAAATTTTTGAAAGATTCGAAGATTACTTATAAGGCTTATAAATGTCTTTATTTTAAACCATTTTCCCCTTTTAATACCACGAGGACGATGTATATATTATGGAGTAACTATGGTGCGAATTTCAAGACTTTTAGATTCGGGACCTATTCGGACCAAAAAACGTGAATAATAACCTTCAAAATCGATAATTTTCGACGATTTTTTCGAGTCTATGATGATGCTTGTTGAAACCATTTAGAAACAACCGATATGCATTGAAATGACTTTCAATAGTTCGCAAAGGATCGAAGACGAATTAGAATCGAGAATATAGCTTGTTTCGTCAAATTTCGGAAAGATTCGAAGAGTACTTATAAGGCTTATAAATGTCTTTATTTTAAACCATTTCCCCCTTTTAATACCACGATGATGATGTATATATTATGAAGTTATTAGGGTGCGAATTTCGAGATTTTTAATTTCGGGACCTATTCGGACCAAAAAACGTGAATAACCTTCAAAATCGACAATTTTCGACGATTGTTTCGAGTCTATGATGATGCTTGTTAAAACCATTTAGAAACAACCGATATGCATTGAAATGACTTTCAATAGTTCGCAAAGGGTCGAAGACGAATTAGAATCGAGAATATAGCTTGTTTCGTCAAATTTCGGAAAGATTCGAAGAGTAGTTATAAGTCTTCTAAATGTCTTAATTTTAAACCATTTTCCCCTTTTAATACAAAGAGGATGATGTATATATTATGGAGTTATTATGGTGCGAATTTCGAGACTTTTAATTTCGGGACCTATTCGGACCAAAAAACGTGAATAATAACCTTCAAAATCGATAATTTTCGACGATTTTTTCGAGTCTATGATGATGCTTGCTGAAACCATTTAGAAACAACCGATATGCATTGAAATGGCTTTCAATAGTTTGCAAAGGATCGAAGACGCGAATTAGAATCGAGAATATAGCTTGTTTCGTCAAATTTCTGAAAGATTCGAAGAGTACTTATAAGGCTTCTAAATGTCTTTATTTCAAACCGCTTTCCTCTTTAAATACCACGATGATGATGTATATATTATGGAGTTATTATGGTGCGAATTTTGAGACTTTTAATTTCGGGGCCTATTCGGACCATTAAACGTGAATAATAACCTTCAAAATCGACAATTTTCGACGATTTTTTCGAGTCTATGATGATGCTTGTTAAAACCATTTAGAAACAACCGATATGCATTGAAATGGCTTTCAATAGTTCGCAAAGGATCGAAGACGCGAATTAGAATCGAGAATATAGCTTGTTTCGTCAAATTCGGAAAGATTCGAAGAATACTTATAAGGCTTCTAAATGTTTTTATTTTAAACCATTTTCCCCTTTTAATACCACGAGGATGATGTATATATATATTATAGAGTTATTATGGTGCGAATTTCGAGAATTTCAATTTCGGGACCTATTCGGACCAAAAAACTTGAATAATAACCTTCAAAATCGACAATTTTCGATGATTTTTTCGAGTCTATGATGATGCTTGCTGAAACCATTTAGAAATAACCGATATGCATTGAAATGGCTTTCAATAGTTCGCAAAGGATCGAAGACGCGAATTAGAATCGAGAATATAGCTTGTTTCGTCAAATTTCGGAAAGATTCGAAGAGTACTTATATGGCTTATAAATGTCTTTATTTTAAACCATTTTCCCCTTTTAATACCACGATGATGATGTATATATTATGGAGTTATTATGGTGCGAATTTCGAAACTTTTAATTTCGGGGCCTATTCGGACCATTAAACGTGAATAATAACCTTCAAAATCGACAATTTTCGACGATTTTTTCGAGTCTATGATGATGCTTGCTGAAACCGTTAAGAAACAACCGATATGCATTGAAATGGCTTTCAATAGTTCGCAAAGGATCGAAGACGCGAATTAGAATCGAGAATATAGCTTGTTTCGTCAAATTTCGGAAAGATTCGAAGAGTAGTTATAAGGCTTCTAAATGTCTTTATTTTAAACCATTTTCCCCTTTTAATACAACGAGGATGATGTATATATTATGGAGTTATTATGGTGTGAATTTCGAGATTTTTAATTTCGGGACCTATTCGGACCAAAAACCGTGAATAATAACCTTCAAAATCGACAATTTTCGACGATTTTTTCGAGTCTATGATGATGCTTGCTGAAACCATTTAGAAACAACCGATATGCATTGAAATGGCTTTCAATAGTTCGCAAAGGATCGAAGACGCGAATTAGAATCGAGAATATAGCTTCTTTCGTCAAATTTCGGAAAGATTCGAAGAGTACTTATAAGGCTTCTAAATGTCTTTATTTTAAACCATTTTCCCCTTTTAATACCACGAGGACGATGTATATATTATGGAGTAACTATGGTGCGAATTTCAAGACTTTTAGATTCGGGACCTATTCGGACCAAAAAACGTGAATAATAACCTTCAAAATCGACAATTTTCGACGATTTTTTCGAGTCTGTGATGATGCTTGTTAAAACCATTTAGAAACAACCGATATGCATTGAAATGACTTTCAATAGTTCGCAAAGGGTCGAAGACGAATTAGAATCGAGAATATAGCTTGTTTCGTCAAATTTCGGAAAGATTCGAAGAGTACTTATAAGTCTTCTAAATGTCTTAATTTTAAACCATTTTCCCCTTTTAATACCACGATGATGATGTATATATTATGGAGTTATTATGATGCGAATTTCGAGACTTTTAATTTCGGGGCCTATTCGGACCATTAAACGTGAATAATAACCTTCAAAATCGACAATTTTCGACGATTTTTTCGAGTCTATGATGATGCTTGCTGAAACCATTTAGAAACAACCGATATGCATTGAAATGGCTTTCAATAGTTCGCAAAGGATCGAAGACGCGAATTAGAATCGAGAATATAGCTTGTTTCGTCAAATTTCGGAAAGATTCGAAGAGTACTTATAAGGCTTCTAAATGTCTTTATTTTAAGCCATTTTCCCCTTTTAATACAACGAGGATGATGTATATATTATGGAGTTATTATGGTGTGAATTTCGAGATTTTTAATTTCGGGACCTATTCGGACCAAAAAACGTGAATAATAACCTTCAAAATCGACAATTTTCGACGATTTTTTTAAATCTATGTTGATGCTTGTTGAAACCATTTAGAAACAAGCGATATGCATTGAAATGACTTTCAATAGATCGCAAAGGATCGAAGACGAAATAGAATCGAGAATATAGCTTGTTTCGTCAAATTTCGGAAAGATTCGAAGAGTACTTATAAGGATTCTAAATGTCTTTATTTTAAACCATTTTCCCCTTTTAATACCACGAGGACGATGTATATATTATGGAGTAGCTATGGTGCGAATTTCAAGACTTTTAGATTCGGGACCTATTCGGACCAAAAAACGTGAATAATAACCTTCAAAATCGATAATTTTCGACGATTTTTTCGAGTCTATGATGATGCTTGTTGAAACCATTTAGAAACAAGCGATATGCATTGAAATGACTTTCAATAGTTCGCAAAGGATCGAAGACGAATTAGAATCGAGAATATAGCTTGTTTCGTCAAATTTCGGAAAGATTCGAAGAGTACTTATAAGGCTTCTAAATGTCTTTATTTTAAACCATTTTCCCCTTTTAATACCACGAGGACGATGTATATATTATGGAGTAACTATGGTGCGAATTTCAAGACTTTTAGATTCGGGACCTATTCGGATCAAAAAACGTGAATAATAACCTTCAAAATCGACAATTTTCGACGATTTTTTCGAGTCTGTGATGATGCTTGTTAAAACCATTTAGAAACAACCGATATGCATTGAAATGACTTTTAATAGTTCGCAAAGGGTCGAAGACGAATTAGAATCGAGAATATAGCTTGTTTAGTCAAATTTCGGAAAGATTCGAAGAGTACTTATAAGGCTTCTAAATGTCTTTATTTTAAACCATTTTCCCCTTTTAATACCACGACGACGATGTATATATATTATGGAGTAGCTATGGTGCGAATTTCAAGACTTTTAGATTCGGGACCTATTCGGACCAAAAAACGTGAATAATAACCTTCAAAATCGACAATTTTCGACGATTTTTTCGAGTCTATGATGATGCTTGTTGAAACCATTTAGAAACAACCGATCTGCATTGAAATGACTTTCAATAGTTCGCAAAGGATCGATGACGAATTAGAATCGAGAATATAGCTTGTTTCGTCAAATTTCTGAAAGATTCGAAGAGTACTTATAAGGCTTCTAAATGTGTTTATTTTAAACCATTTTCCCCTTTTAATACCACGAGGACGATGTATATATTATGGAGTTATTATGGTGCAAATTTTGAGACTTTTAATTTCGAGACTTATTCGGACCAAAAAACGTGAATAATAACATTCAAAATCGACAATTTTCGACGATTGTTTCGAGTCTATGATGATGCTTGTTGAAACCATTTAGAAACAAACGGTATGCATTTAAATGACTTTCAATAGTTTGCAAAGGGACGAAGACGAATTAGAGTCGAGAATATAGCTTGTTTCGTCAAATTTTTGAAAGATTCGAAGATTACTTATAAGGCTTATAAATGTCTTTATTTTAAACCATTTTCCCCTTTTAATACCACGAGGACGATGTATATATTATGGAGTAACTATGGTGCGAATTTCAAGACTTTTAGATTCGGGACCTATTCGGACCAAAAAACGTGAATAATAACCTTCGAAATCGATAATTTTCGACGATTTTTTCGAGTCTATGATGATGCTTGTTGAAACCATTTAGAAACAAGCGATATGCATTGAAATGACTTTCAATAGTTCGCAAAGGATCGAAGACGAATTAGAATCGAGAATATAGCTTGTTTCGTCAAATTTCGGAAAGATTCGAAGAGTACTTATAAGGCTTATAAATGTCTTTATTTTAAACCATTTAATTCTTTTAATACCACGATGATGATGTATATATTATGAAGTTATTATGGTGCGAATTTCGAGACTTTTAATTTCGGGACCTATTCGGACCAAAAAACGTGAATAATAACCTTCAAAATCGATAATTTTCGACGATTTTTTCGAGTCTATGATGATGCTTGCTCAAACCATTTAGAAACAACCGATATGCATTGAAATGGCTTTCAATAGTTTGCAAAGGATCGAAGACGCGAATTAGAATCGAGAATATAGCTTGTTTCGTCAAATTTCGGAAAGATTCGAAGAGTACTTATAAGGCTTATAAATGTCTTAATTTTAAACCATTTTTCCCTTCTAATACCACGAGGATGATGTATATATTATGGAGTAACTATGGTGCGAATTTCAAGACTTTTAGATTCGGGACCTATTCGGACCAAAAAACGTGAATAATAACCTTCAAAATCGACAATTTTCGACGATTTTTTCGAGTCTGTGATGATGCTTGTTAAAACCATTTAGAAACAACCGATATGCATTGAAATGACTTTCAATAGTTCGCAAAGGGTCGAAGACGAATTAGAATCGAGAATATAGCTTGTTTCGTCAAATTTCGGAAAGATTCGAAGAGTACTTATAAGGCTTCTAAATGTCTTTATTTTAAACCATTTTCCCCTTTTAATACCACGATGATGATGTATATATTATGGAGTTATTATGGTGCGAATTTCGAGATTTTTAATTTCTGGACCTATTCGGACCAAATAACGTGAATAATAACCTTCAAAATCGACAATTTTCGACGATTTTTTCGAGTCTATGATGATGCTTGTTGAAACCATTTAAAAACATCTGATATCCGTTGAAATTATTGTCAACAGCTAGTGTCTTTATTTTAAATCATTTTTCCTTTTATTACTTCGAGGATGATGTATTAAATGTGGATATGTCGTAAAATAAAAACATCAATTATTTAAAAATTGAGGAAAATATATTTATTGGGGGTGGACAAGTAAACAGAATTAATGGAACAAATAAATAAATAATTAATTAATTAATTAATTAATTAATTACCACCTTAATTCCAACATATAAATCTTCAAAGTATCTTTTTCTTTAAATTCATACTTAAAAAGAAGAGTAATCTCACCACTCACGCGGTTTTCAACACTAATTATCTCTAAATCCGGATTTATTATAATTACCCATCATCATCATTAATTAACTTTGAGTCTTGACCACACCACTTACATTATCACTTTTTTTTTTTTTTTTTGTATATATATATATATATATTACTGCATCGATTTTTCTAACGTGTATTCACAAATCACAAATATGATACACGTTAATATGATACTCACAAAAATCATGGCGAGACAGTACCATCTATTTTATCACGGTTTTTTCTAACGCGTGTCCACTGGACACACGTTAATATATTAAATAAAGCAAGATTTATAATGATATTATCGTAATAAATTTAAAAATTAACTCATACGGAGTAGTATTTTGATACTTCGACAATATATATTTTTTTAATCTTGTTTTATTTAACAGTACGTGTTAAAATGTGTTCACTGGATAGACGTTATTGACGTGTATAATACAAGAAAAAAATTAAAAAAATCAGAAAGTCTCTGACAAATAAAAGGCAGAAGTATCTTTAGGCACTTGTGGCAAAAAAAAAATTGAATTCAGATAAATGTCCAATTGTCTATATAATTGTCATAATTTGAACTATAATAAAAAAATAAAAAAATCGACCAGGATTTTATTCATTTTCTAAAAGATTTCGTGAAGTAAAAACTCGAATATCTTGGATTCTCGATACTAAACAATTAAACATGATATGTTTAGTATATTTTTTATTTTGTAAAATTTGGACATATTCTCGTAAATATTTAATAAACTAAAATAATTTTATAAGTAAAAAAAAACTTGAAACAAATATTAATATATCATTTTTTTTCAATTTTCAACATTAATTAATCAATATATATACTCTGTACGGATTACATAATTGTTATAGTAACATTTTTAATAATTTTTTCGTTAATAGTTGCATAAAACTCTAAAACAATAATTATTTCTCAATAGAAGTATGATATAAAATGCAGTATTAACGTCAATAATGTTTGTTTATTTCCCTTTCTGAAACTTAAGTCCTGCCCTTGGGCCTTAGGGCTGTATATATCATTCTCCGTCCATTTAGATATTCTGTCCCCGCGTGCTACATCTCAAAAACGCAATGTCACGTATCCGTTTCATGACCATATACGTGTCCGTATTCATGTCCATTTCGAAACTAATTAATATCACTAATTACCATTCCAAATTAACTAACCAAAAAGGTCCCTTAATTTAAAGTAACCCTCCTTAAAACCACATTTTCATGTATATTTATATTAATAATGTTTGATTTAATTAAACTTTTATTTTTCCTTTTGAAACTTAAGTACTATCCTTAGGCTTTAAGGCTGTATATATCATTCTCCGTCCATTTAGAAAGTTTGTCCCCGCATGCTACATCCATCTCAAAAACACAATACCACGTATCAATTTCATGACCATATACGTGTCTGTATTCGTGTCGATTTCCATACTAATTAATATCACTAATTACCATTCCAAATTATCTACCCAAAAAAGGTCCCTTAATTTAAAGGTAACCCACCTTAAACCCACATGGCCATACCAATTTCAACATCCATCATCACCAATGTAGGGACTTTAACCACATGGGCAAGCTAAGTGACCTATTTGCAAAGGGAAGTTTTAAGTTCATTCTTGTTCATCCAATTCCACAAAGGGGGGTGGCCAAAAGGGTCCACTCTTCTAAGGACTATAACTTGGTTTTGTCTCACCAATGTTCCCTAACCAAAGTGCACTATCCCAACAATCTTAGGTGTTTATTATTTGTACCCTTAACTAATAATAAAGGTTAGTAAAGGATTAATTAGAAGCCCATAACTAACCCTACATATACCATAATCATAGGGGCCCGTCTCGATCGACGATAATAATAATGGTATTTAACTATTTAATCTCGGTTTCAGACTTGGTTTTGTGATTGGTCACAGTGGTATCGTTGTTTAATAACAATACAATGGACTTGATTTACCATTGAATGGTTTAACACTTGGTTTTGTAACTGATCACCAAAAACCTCGGTTTTAAGCGTCGGTCCCAACTCCCAACTCTATAAACCTCGATTCAGCACTTGGTTTCGTAACTGATCATCATAACCTGATTATTTCCACTACAACGTGTCATAAAACTCTAATACTTAGTCACATACCCTACGTCAGAGTCCTTATCTTTAATAATAATAGTACAATGAACTTGATACGTGATCAAATGGTTCAAACCTTAGCTTTTCTCAACCTTTTAACCCTCGGTTCAGATCAACACTTGGTTTTATAACTGATCACCATGCCCTGATAATTTCCACTACAACGCTCATAAAACCTTGATAACTCGGTCACATACCCTACATCAGTGTCCTTATCTTTAATGATATTACAATGAACTTGATACGTAAGTGATCAAATGATTTAAACCTCGGTTCAACACTTGGTTCTGTAACTGATCACTGTGCCCTGATTATTTCCACTACAACGCGTCATAAAACCGTGATAACTCGATCACATACCCTACATCAGTGTCCTTATCTCTAACAACAGTACAATGAACTCGATACATGATCAAATGGTTTGAACCTCGGTTCAACAGACCATGTCCTAATCATTTTCACTATAATAACGCGTCATAAATCATGATAACTCGATCACAGACCCTACATTAATGTCCTTATCTTTAATAATAGTACAATGAACTTGATACGTGATCAAATGGTTTAAACCTCGGTCCCAACTCTATAAACCTCGGTTCAACACTTGATTTTGTAATTGATCATCGTGACCTGATCATTTCCGTTACAAAGCATCATAAAACCGTGATAACTCGATGACAAACCCTAGATTAATGTCCCTATATTTAAATAATACTCCCTCCGTCCCACTAAGATTGTCCCGTATTCCTTTTTGGGTAGGTTCTTAATGATTGTCCCATTTCTCAACTTTCCTTTTTAGTCTATCATTTTTTACAATTTCGTCCCTACTAAGACAAAGTATTTACCATTTTATCATTCCATTAACCCACACCACCTCACACATCACCCTATAAAGTAGTCATGATTGCCTATATACTCAATCATCACACCATTTTCTTAGTTATCGTGCAAAAGTAAACGGGACAAACATTTTGGGACGGAGGGAGTAGTATTAGGACAATGGAGCCTTGATATGTGATGAGATGGTCCACCTTGGGTAACATTGGTTCATTGATTGGGCTAAAAGAGTATGTGACTAATTCCATGCACATTGCACACTCACATTGAAAAACAGAATAAATTCTGACTTTATATGCATGTTTTATTCTGTCTCCTTCTCCCCTCCTCCCTCCCTTCTTTATACACCCGATCCTGGTCTGTGACGAACATATCCGACACAAACTCATGATCAACAGATCAAATATCAAATATCTTTCCGTAGGAATAGATAAAATCATAAAGTTAAAGCATTCGTTACTTTCCCGTCATTCTGATTTGTTTTTATCTACTCATATGAATGATATTTGACCAGTCAACTACGGAGTAACTTCTTTGTCTATGACATGCATATCCGACATAAACTTGTGACGAATCAAATATCTCGCCAGATACACAGAAAAAGCTAAAGCAATTGCTACTTTCCCGTCATTTTGATTCATCTTTATCTACTCATATGAATGATATTTGACCAGTCAACTACGGAGTAACTTCTTTGTCTATGACATGCATATCCGACATAAACTTGTGACGAATCAAATATCTCGCCAGATACACAGAAAAAGCTAAAGCAATTGCTACTTTCCCGTCATTTTGATTCATCTTTATCTACTCATATGAATGATATTTGACCAGTCACGATCTTGCAACAGATATATACCGTTCTCTACCGTTGAGCATATCCAACACAAACTCGTGACAGATCAAATATCTATCTCTCCACAGTCCACATGGACGGATAAAGTGAAAGCATTTGCTACTTTCCCATCATTCTGATTCATCTTTATCTACTCATATGAATGATATTTGACCAGTCACGAGTTTGCTACAGATACACCTATATATACCTACTGTTCTAATGTTCTCTACTGTTGAGCATATCCAACACAAACTCGTGACAGATCAAATATATCTCCACATTCCACATGGACAGATAAAGCTAAAGCATTTGTTATTTTCCTGACATTCTGACCCGTCTTTATCCACTCATCTGAACAACATTTGACCAATCACGAGTTTGCAACTGTTATCTATATAACCAAACCTTCCCGTCATTCTGATTCCCGTCACGAGTTTGCAACTGTTATCCACTCATATGAATAATATTTGACCAGTCACAGATTTCCGACAGATAGACACACCAACAGTTCTCTATATAACCGAACCTTCCCGTCATTCTGATTCACGTCACGAGTTTGCAACTGTTATCCACTCATATGAATAATATTTGACCAGTCACAGATTTCCGACAGATAGACACACCAACAGTTCTCTATATAACCGAACCTTCCCGTCATTCTGATTCACGTCACGAGTTTGCAACTGTTATCCACTCATATGAATAATATTTGACCAGTCACAGATTTCCGACAGATAGACACACCAACAGTTCTCTATATAACCGAACCTTCCCGTCATTCTGATTCCCGTCACGAGTTTGCAACTGTTATCCACTCATATGAATAATATTTGACCAGTCACAGATTTCCGACAGATAGACACACCAACAGTTCTCTATATAACCAACTCCCTTTCCAAACCTTCCTGTCATTCCACCACTCACAAACTCCTATGCATTAACAATTCATACCTCCAAACCCACCTACTAATAATAAAACAAAACACGACAAGCCTATTTTTATTTTTTCCGAACCAGTCTATATACTGATTGATTGATTGATTGAAACATAACACGGGTTTATTTCAACCTTTTTTTTGAAGAAAATGGCAAGGTCGGAAACCTGCGAAAATGATCTGAACCTCGATGCGACTGAGCTACGACTAGGCTTGCCAGGTCGCAACGACGAGCCGACGGCTAAGGGTAGTAATAAGAGGGAGTCAACTGAGTTATTGGTCGATGATTCTTCATCGACCAATAACTCAAGTGTTTCTGATGCTAGGAATGATGACTGCCCTCCTCCTTCCAAGTAAGTCCTCATTCATCGGTCAAAAGATTCTCAGAAATGGGGTCCAACAATTTTACTATATATGGTCTTCAGGATGAACATTAAGTCGTATTTTTCGAGATTTAAATATATTGTTTTTTTTGTTCAAAATGATTTTTTAGGAAAGATTATTGAGTAATAGTTGCGAGTTTTATAGTCAGAATGGAATATATTTAATTTACAAATGAGAAAAAAATAGGAAAATGAATTAATTACATAAATTTAGAGCATGTTTGACTAGTTTAGATTTTTTTTTTTTTTGGTTATCAAGTTTATTTTATTTTATTTTTTTTGAAAAAAAAATTAAAAGTTACAAGCATCAAATTGATAAATGATAACTCGAGCTTTTATAAAATTATTTTGAACATTTTAATAATGGTAATATTTAAAAATAATTTTATTAAAACTCGAACATCATTTACCATTTTTTTTGGAAATAGCTCGGATATTTTTGCCGTTGTCGTAAATAATTGTGATTTTTTCACAAAAAAAAAAACTCTGAAAAGTTAGGTCAAATATACTCGAATTTCCCAGCTTCAAAAGACTTTGAAAATCCAGAATCTCAAAATTCATTCGACGATCCTAAATAATAGTGATTTTTGGCAAAATAAAATAAAATTAAACAGTCCGAAAAAAACCCATATAATTTAGACATATTTAATTTCTCGTTATTGAAAAACCGTCTTTTTATGAATTGCAGGGCACAAATCGTAGGATGGCCACCAATCCGATCCTACAGGAAGAACAACCTCCAAACCCAAACCCAAACCCGAACCCAACTCCAACCCAAGAAACCGGAAATGTATGTGAAAGTAAGCATGGATGGAGCACCATACCTAAGGAAAATAGACCTAAAACTATACCAAAGCTATGAACAACTCTTACAAGCCTTAGGTAACATGTTCAAGGTTTGCATCGGGAAATACTCCGAACGTGATGGCTACACTGGTTCGGAATTTGCTCCGACTTATGAAGATAAAGACGGGGATTGGATGCTCGTCGGAGACGTTCCTTGGGATATGTTTATTACTTCTTGTAAGAGGTTCCGGATCATGAAATCATCCGAAGCTAAAGGACTTGGTTGTTTATAACCAACCAGGTTCGGACCAGACCAGACCAGAACCCCTTTTCGGAATTTCAAGCAAATTTAGAAAGAAACACACATTTAGTTTTTTTTTTTTTTTTTTTTGGGTGAATTTATTTTCACTTGTAATTTGGTTAAATTAAATTTAAAAAAAAAATGGTGTAAACTTTTCATGGATGATTTTGATTTTTGAGTCATTTTATTCTTGTTTTCGAGATTAAAAAAATCCCGATAATATTAGAAATATATATACGTTATTGTTTTTTTACTGTTTTTCATCTAACCTGGTATCAAAGCCAGCGTGAAAAGATTTTACATTACTTCAAACTGTACAAAAGCAGAAGAAAATCAACTGCTCAATGTAATTTTTTTTCCTGCAGGAATGACAGTAACATTATACACACACATTATTTCCTACTCATTGTTGATTTGTTTCTACTGATATTCATATTCGAGAAATCGACAGACGTTATCAGACTGGCATATTAAGTCTACATCGGCCATATCAAGCGAGAATTAATTAGATCTCGACATTTTTAACTGTTACTGTCAATGCTAACTAGATTCCACAGACTCACAGAGAATGTACTGTATCAGTTTTTTTTAAAAAAAACTTAGCATTAGAGTATTAGACCGGCCAGAAGGACTGAATCTGCATTTAATCGCGATGCTTGAAAACACGAAAATATTGGAATATAAGCATTGGGAAACGCGGGTTTTTCAAGAATCTGTTAACAGAAATAACGGAATCAAACTGTGAGTATTACTGAACAGATAATGTGATGCTGTCAGAGACCTGGCATTTAACTAACTAGTCAGATTTATTTCGAGTGATTTAAGAACTGGCATTTTTAGCATCGCAGTGCAGTGCATGTCGAACCTAGACAGATTTGTTTTTAGTTTTTTACTGTGTTCTGTACTGTCGAAAATTCACGGTAGAAAGATTTGTTTTTACTGTCTCCTGATCAGTACTCCTGTACTGTCGAAAAAATCACAGTAGAAAGATTCCGAGTGATTCAAGACCTGGCGTTTAGCATCACAGTACAGTGCGTGTCGAACAAACCTAGAAAGCTTTGTTTTACTGTGTCGAAAATTCACAGTCGAAAGATTTGTTTTACTGTGTTGATCCTGACTCCTGTACTGTCGAAAAAGTCACAGTAAGATTTCGAGTTATTCACGACCTGGCATTTAGCATAACAGTGCGTGTCGAACAAACCTAGAAAGCTTTGTTTTACTGTGTCGAAATTTCATAGTAGAAAGATTTGTTTTACTGTGTCGATCCTGACTCCTGTACTATGGAAAAAATCACAGTAGAAAGATTTCGAGTCATTCAGGACCTGGCATTTAGCATCACAGTGCGTGTCGAACCTGAGAAGATTTTTTTTACTGTGTCCTGACTCGTGTACAGAAATACAAAGTACCGAAGATGTCTTAGCCTAGTGGTTAGGACTAGGTGCTCTGGGACAGTAGGTCTCAGGTTCGAACCTCTCCCCTATATTGTAATGCGACTAAGTGCGTTTCTCGATGGACCAAAAAAAAAAAAATACAAAGTGCATGAAAATGCTTATTGCATTATGTTTTATTGTACCGTAATCGACAAATCACGAGGTCTTTCGACTTTTACAAAGACAAATTTTCACGATGATTAAGAAATCGAGAATCACATGTTTCATGTGGGTTACGAGAGAAAATGAGAGTCGATATATATCTAAAGGAGGGCGGCTTTAAGAGACTTGGTGAATTTCTCGAGTTCCTTCAAACCTTCCTCGGGTGAATTGGCTTCCCCCAATATCCTCACCATCGCACTTCCGACAATCACCCCATCCGCACCCCATCCTGCTATCTATACGTTCATTCAACAAACCGAGTTTTAGAAAAAAAAAATAGAGTCTACTAATTAAAACTTATGGTCATCATCTAAAGGGTTCAAGCCAATGTAAGAACGATCTTGTGGGAGCTGTATGGCTTGAGGCTACGCCTTCTAGACTTTGAGTCTGTTGCCTAAGGGTGACTTATCTGGTATGCGTGATTCTGATTGATTCTGATTAACAGGCTATTGCGTACATCCGAGGGTTTAACTAAAGTGCACCAAAAGTAGCGGCTACAGGTTCTAGGGGTGTTGAAAAAGTGACCCGGTCCGGTCCCATCCACACTTAAAAAAATTAGTGTATTTTTACGGTCAGGCCTTAAGAGAGGTCTGGTCCGGTCCGGGTTTCTTTGTTAGCCGGTCCAGTCTCTAGGTTTGGATTTTCAAGGTTGCCGGTCCACGGGTCAATCCGATCCGGTCCCGGTTTCTTTGTTAACCTGTCTAGTCTCTGGGTTTGGATTTTTTAGGTTGCCAGTCCACGGATCAATCTGGCTGGTCCGGGTTTGGACGGGTGAACACCCTTGGCGGGTTCTCTCGTCATTTTTTCTTTAAAAAAAAAGAGTTATGAAGCGGTGCAACTTACCTGCGTTACATGCTCGGGTTGTGAGATGCCAAATCCAACAGCAACGGGTTTATCAGTCGCCTGATTTGAAGCAAAATGAAAAGGGTAAGAAGACGATATCTTTAGACTATGAATGTAATGAATCAATCCCACACTTGTAGGAAATTCTGACGGTGAATACAGTACCTCTTTTATATCGGAAAGAAGTTGTTGAACTCGACCACTAACAGCAGTACGAGCGCCTGTTACTCCAATCGAACTCACCTGATCATCAGTAGCAATAGCCCTTTTCAGCATAAAAACTAAAAAGTTTCATGAAAAGCGATAGAATTCTCAAAGACGCAGACAAGAATTTAACTTACGAGGTAGACAAAGCCTTCTGAAACGTCAACGATTGATTTCATTCTTTCCGTTGGTGTCGTTGGTGTCGTCAACAGTACCTTAAACACATAATAACAGAATTCTGAATGCAATCAATTTGCAAAAAAAAAACACGCAGACAGAATTCTGAATGCAGAAGCCAGGCCTATACCAGTTCGATCCCGTTCTTAATAGCTTCTTTTCTTAGGGATTCCGTCTCCTCGAGGGGAACGTCAGGGACGACTAACCCTGAAGGATTATACACGCAAAAAAAGAACATAAGTCACCTGAAAACACGAAGTACGGACAAACAGTATATCGCATAATTTCTGTGAAGTTGCGATTTGTCGTGTTCTTATTTGACTTTAAAGAACAAATGATATTTCCAAATAAATGTAGGGATAAAATGTAAAATTCGGCATGCTTGACTATCAAAAGAGCGATTTACATATTATTCATTTTATCGTCGTTGTAATTTTCATCGTCTCTAATTGACTTTGGTGGTTAGACGGGCGTCGACTCTGACCAAATCAGTTATCAGAAGTATTAGTCAGATTTGAAATTGTTTGACCGTCAAAGTCTACGAATTTTTTTTTTTAAGTTTCAAATAGGAATAATATAATATAAGCGTGATGGAGTCGAAGGGTAGCAAAACGATTACTCATAACGTACCATGAACACCAATATCTCTTATAGTAGACATGAAATTCCCGATTCCACGCTTGAGTATCGGATTATAATAAGTAAACAAAGCAAGCGGGCACGAAAGTTGTGGCACGACCTGTTTTCGGAACAAGGGAAAAAAGTCAAGACATATTCAAAACAACAAACAAACGGAAAAAAAAAATGACAAAACTTACATCTTTAAGCATGGAAATAATAGCGTCATAGTTTGTTCCTCGAGCCAAAGCTCGTGTAGCCGCAGCCTAAACAACCAAAAAAAACATATGGTTTAGAAGACTAATATTGTCGATAAATACAGTTAATACAAGTCATGTGTAAAGAAGGTTAAGTTAAAAACCTGAATAACGGGGCCGTCTGCCAATGGATCGGAATATGGGACGCCTAGTTCTATGATATCGCAACCACAGGCATCGAGCAATTTCAAAGCTTTTGCAGTCGTTGACAAATCGGGATCCCCGGCTGTGATGTATGGTATAAGAGCCACCTTTTTTGTAAGAAAAATGCACATATATTAGGATTCAAAACAAGTTCATTTACTTTATTTTTTTATTTAGCAAAAACCCGTATGCAAAATGCCAAAATACAATCAATACAAAGACTTCTAGTTAATCATTAGTAACCTAACAAAAATTCTTTTAAACCGAGAATTGTTCGACACTTTGTCACCAACTATATTTGTATTAGATGGACTTACGTGTGAGATTCAAGCGTATTTGGGATGGTTCAACAAGTGAGGTCATCGTATACAAGACTCGTTGATCTATGGCTCTATGCTAAAGTTCTTGGTTTTAGAAAAAGAGAGATTCTTTGGACTACGAAATACTCGGTGCTTGATGTTCATGGTCAATTCAAACAATCTCTACTCTATAGCTCAAACAAAATGTAGTACTCGTAGATGATCACCAAATTGCCAATATTTTCTCGAAATTGACGTCATTTGATCACTATAGTTAGTCACAACTCACAATACTAAGTTCATAGATCCAAAGCAAACAAAGAATCGAAGTTCTCACTTTTCACCACAATTCTATGACGAGTCAAACTTGATGTGAATGAAATTAACATGAAATCAACCGTTGTATACTTGTATGCATACAACAAGTCTAATATCAGTTTTTCCAGAAAATCACTCAACCGTTTTCATAGTGAATTCGGTAACCATGGTCAAAAATACAATATCACCCTTCTCACAAGAACATGGTAATTGAATTATTTTTTGTTCAGCGAAGAGCGCAATTAGTCGCATTAGAAAGAGGGGATCAAACCTGAGACCTATCGTCTATGGTACCTCCGTTTTAATCAGATAATTGATGGAAGTTACTCTAATGGAGTTAATTTTACTAAAATTACATTTGTGTGATTTTTACCATCATCCTTTATCTCCAACACTCCCAAAAAATTACCAACATTTTCACCTAAAAACCTAGAAATTTCTATCATACTCTCCTTCATTAACCCTACAACAACACAACACCACATGCATTCATTATTTGAAATCGTCAAATCGTTTCCAAATCATTTACAAAAAAAAAAGACAAATTCTTGAATGAGACGGCCTCTACAATTATTTTTTTAATTATTTTATTTATCGTGAAACGGTTTCACAGGAGAATTGCTGAAAAAGAAAGCACAAACCCACTTATCAAATCAATTAAAATCAATTAAATCAACCAAATAAACATTGCATTTGAACTAATTTGCTAAAATAATCACAACCCAATATTAATCAATCAACATCAACAACATAAACCCTAATTCCCAAAATCATGAATCAAACAATCAAAAAAATCGAATCTTTCGACATCATTTCAACTTCTTTTTTTTTTTTTGCGAAACTAAATGCAACCCAATTCAATTAACATCAAAACAAACAAAACCCATCTCTCAAAATCACGAAAAATCAAACCTTGTTTTCCTGCTTCAATCTTTTGAAAGTTTCAGAGAGCCCAACGACAGGTTGCGCAACGGTAAGAGCCGCCATTGTTGTTGCGTAAGGTTTCCTGGTAGAAACAATGGCGAATTTGCGAGAAGAAGAGAGAAGAAACGGGGATTCGAAACGTTTTTGGTGAAGAAATGTGGTGGACTTGAAAGCAGTAGAAGCAGCCATGGTTATGTTATTTGGGTTTGGTATTTGAAGAGAAGAGATGGATTGGTATTGGTTTATATATATATATATGAGATTCCTCGTCAAGACGGTTTCACAATATAATTATCGAAATTCAGAAATGTATATCGAGAAATTTTGTGTTCTTTATATATGAGTCTCGTATTTGACCCAAAATAATGGAACATCTGATTAAATATATCTTCGGTGTCCATACGTTAATAGATTAATTACGTAAAGATTAATATTAATATTATCATGAAAAATTGACACGGAGTTGTCGTTCATTTTTTTTGCCTTTGATTAAAAAAATCAGAGAAATGAACGAGATGAAGGGGAACAGTTCATACCGAATACTGTATTTATTATACTTCAATGATAATATCATGTTTTTTTTTGTAATTAAATTATTAATGTGTATTCAATGTATAGGTTAGATAAAAACCGATTTTTAATTTGGAATAATATAATTGTTGATATTCAAGGCTATCGAATATGACCATGACCAAATTGAGTCAAGGAAAGTAGGTGGCTTGTGACTTGTAATTTTTTTTATTTGAGTGAATTTTGTGATTGGGGTTTTTTTTATCTTAAATGAACGCACTGCATCGCAGAAAAGAATCTAACCGTCAACAATCAACCATATAATTGGAGTAAAAGTCTTCAATCTTCGTACCAATTGAGTTAATTCTTGTTCTTAAAGTTTACAGAGTAATCGTTATAATGTTATACTCCGGTACAAGTATAATCTAAACGTCGATTATCTCGACCTTGAAAATAAGAGCCAAACACAACGATTGACGAGTTCATTAGAATATGAGTGATCGGAGTAGCAAGTTTAGTACACATCGGTGAAAAAAAGACACGGTTAAATATCGCCTCATTTAGATAGATAGATAGACGAGACACGATTTTCTATAGTTCCCGTTCATTATGTTTTTATCGCATCTACCCATTTGAGTATTTGACTCATTTGAAGCGTAAAACCGAACATATTTGGCAACCCACGAAAAAAGTGGCAATTCCCGTTTTAAGCTAAGGTCAATCGAACAATTATTACATTTACTTATACTCGGCCCAATTTAGCAACGATAAAAAAGGTGGCTTCTTTCTCGAAATGTATACAAATTCACAAAAATACTTGAACTCGTCTGACATGAGTAAATTTTCAGCCGTTCCTTGACGGGATAAAAACCGGGATGGTGACAGTAATATGGTAGAAGTGCTACAAAGTAAAAACAATTTAAAGTGTACCGTCTTTGTGTCGTCGTTAAAAAGACAGCATTATTTGAAGAGCAGTATCGTTCGTTCGTTCGTTCATTCAGCGTCTTAACATTAGCAAGCATCAAGGTCTCGGCATTGAGGTGGCTTGGGTTCGGTTAACAATGTCGTGTTTCCTCCCTCTGGGCCACATCGGATTCGATTTGGGTTTTGGGTGCCGTGCTGAAACAAAACACGGGTCAACAAAAGTCGTCAAGATTAGATAACTTTTACTCGTATTAGATTGCAAGTTTATATGAACATAAGTAGACCTGCCAAACGGGTCGGGTCTCGGGTCGGATCATATACGGGTTGGGTCAAGCAGATAATGTATGGCGGACGAAGCAGTGAAATTTGAGAGAAAAGTCGGTTTAGATAACTTACAGGAGGCTTTTCTCCCTTCCTCAACTTCTCAACTATTTCGACAACTCGTTGTGGAGTGACGTCTTCCTGCATTCACCAAAAGAAGTCCAAAAAATGTCCGGAATTGTTCAAATGTCGAAATGAGGGACAACATAGAAGATAAATACTCGTATTAAATACACAAAGAACACTTACGAAATAGTTGTAGGTATATCCTTCTGACCCGTTAGAGTAATCAGCAACCGTAATCATAGGAGCATTAACACAACAACCCTGTAAACGGAAAACAAGTTCGGTCATATTTCATTTCTGACCGTAGCGAGATAGGCAAAATACACGGTTTTACCAAAAAAGTGAAACGAAGATTGTTGGTTTTAGTGTTTTACCATGCATTCCATTTCTCCCACAGAGAAAAGACCGTCTTTCGTCACCTCTGTGAATGGAAATAGCAGAAAGAAACTGTTAAATATCATCGTCTCGTCAGAAATCTGAAAACATAGGAGTATGAGTCGACAAAAAACCAACCATTTCGCTTAACTCCGAGGTGTTTTAACAAGGCTTCTTCGATATCTCGAGAACCACGGATCATACAAGGTGTTGTTCCACAAACCAGAAGATGATATTTGCCAACCTGAAAGTTGAAAGGGATTTTAAGAACGCGAAAGAATTGACTCGATTTATGTGTTAACTAAATAAGGGATCACGGAACAGTGGATTTTGACCTTGTTCCGATTGAACATTGAGTAGAAAGTTGCCACCTCGTAGACACGGATAGGAGCAACTTCAACTATCCGTGCAACCTGCGTAAAAATCAATACATTTGAATTTGAAAGAAAGATTACCCAATTAGTAGGTCGATTAAACGAAGCCATATACATATACACAATCATGCTCCATTGTCGACTTGTGGTAACATGTTTATTTCTACAGTTTAGCGACATGATTGCTATTGAGCGAGATCTGCTCCAAAAAAACACAGTATCTATTTCGAAGAAGCAACTAAGCATATACCTCATTCATTGCAGAAACAGGGAGCCAACCACCATGCTGCTGTTGAGCGAGATCTAGCAAAGGAATGACGGCAGATTGCTTATAGTTGGATGGATAGTGGGTCAACAACTCCTTCACCTATATGAACAAAATCAGAGTATGATCACAACAATAGCTAATCTTCTAAACATTCGAGTCTCTTCGATTACCTTTTACAAGACTTAATATGCCAAGCATTTCTAAAACTGAATATAAAGAGTCAAGTAGACTCGTCGCTTACAACAAGATTGATTGGATTGAGGTAGCAGTGAGAGTTACTCCGACTCTTCTAATTACCTCGTGTACCCGTGTCCAACATTTGTACTCGGACATGGGTATGACACTTGACTCTTCATTTTCAGCCATAATATGCAGAATATTTATTAAATTAGCGTGTCAAACACTTCTAAACAAGTCCGAGCAACAAACCTATAGACAATGTATTAATTCTAACTTTGATTCAACAAACCTATAGACACTTTCTACGTAGCTTTAAGAATAAATAAATCATATTGAACCGAAAGACTCGACACATTTTCAAGCAATCGCTCAAATGCACGTCGAATGCCTCAACAAATTAACTAGCACAACAACACAACAAGTCCGTCTGTCATCCTCAACTCCTTACGCATTGTAAATGATATATTTCTCATCATACTCCCTAATACTAGCAATTTGAAGGGCGGAATTTAATAAATAAGTACTCAAAACACATGAAAGACTGAGAATAACTCCTTAAATCAATTGTTACAACAACACGATTATAATTCCGACTCTCGTTCTCAACTCCTCACACATCTAAAACAACAGATCTCTCATCACACGACAGGCGAGAATAACTCCTCAAATCAATTGTTACAACAACACGGTTACAAGTCTGCCTGTCGTCCTCAACTCCTCACGCATCTAAAACAACACATCTCTCATCATACGACAGACCGAGAATAACTCAGCAAATCAATTGTTACAACTTACAACAACACGAGTATAAGTCCGCCTGTCGTCCTCAACTCCTCACACATCTAAATTCTAAAACAACGGATCTCTCTGCATACTACATTTATGACAGGCCGAGAATAACTCAGCAAATCAATTGTTACAAGAACACAAGTATAAGTCCGTCTGTCGTCCTCAACTCCTCACACATCTAAAACAACACAGCTCTCATCATACTACATTTACGACAGCCGAGAATAACTCAGCAAAACAATTGTTACAAGAACACGAGTATAAGTCCGCCTGTCGTCCTCAACTCCTCACGCATCTAAAACAACAGATCTCTCAGCATACTACATTTACGAGTTACAACAGGCCGAGAATATCTCATCAAACTAATCGTTACAGCAACACGATTACCAAGTCCGATTCTCGTCCTCAACTTCTCACACATCTGAAACAACAGATCTCTCAGCATACTACATTTGCGACAGACAGAGAATAACTCAGCAAATTAATCGTTACAGCAACACGATTACAAGTCCGCCTCTCATCCTCAACTCCTCACACATCTAAAACAACGAATTTCTCATCATACTACATTTACTACCTAGATTAGCAGTGCATCACCTAATACTAACACACAACTCGCGATAACAAACAGTTGCATCGACAATGATCGTATTACATAATCGAAAATCGACAGTCAACACATTGATTAATACGTAAACGAACAATTATTGCTCAATGGAAAGATAATCACCTTTTCTTGATTTGTTGCACTGAACTTCCAAGCAACATTAGGATTGTTATCCGGCGAATCAAGGTGCTGATATCAACATCAACATCAACATCAAAATAGAATTAAACCTAGATTACGAAATCGAAACACACACAAACAATACTCAATGAAATTGAATGAAAATTACTGATACTGAATCGTGAATCGAAGCTTACGTAATTGAGAGCAGTAGAGAAGGATCTAGAAGCCTGTAGAACATAACCAAAACGAACGAAAATTACCAAAAAAAATCGATTGAAATCGAATTCGGAGAAATTACCTAATTAGATTGGCGAAGAACATAATCGAAGCGAACTTCGAAATGAACGAAAATTACGAAAAAAAATCGATCGAAAATAAAATCGAGGATAAAATAAATTACCTGAGGAGATTGGCGAAGAACAGTACGGATCTCAAGAAGGCGTTGAGCAGCTCGACGAGCGAACATTTTGATAGAGGAAGCTCGAGAGAGGTTCAACAATGGCGGATTTGCGATGACGAAGAAGAGAGAAAGGGGAAAAAAATCAAATCAATGGAGAATTTGAGAGATCGAATGGTGTGGTTAGTTTAACGAAGGTAGTGTGGCAACCACAAACTCCGGCCCATTAACGTTGATGTGGTTTCGATCCGATAAAACCGACCCGACCCGACCCGAATAAGTTGATTGAACCCGACTTGATGACCCGAGTTTGACCCATAATCCGATTCACCCATTTTTACTATACACCCGTTCTTTTTTTTTTTTATTGATTCACCTATTTTTGCGTGGTATCCTCGTGTTTTTTCATATGCAACTTTGTACTGTACTTCTCATTTTGATCTGATGATTTTTTACTTACAGTAACTGTTCGCTATAAATTCCAAAAGAGATGATTTTTAATTCAAATTGAAGATGTTTTACAAAAGATCAGTTTGAAAAAAAAATCACTTTCGGAACTAGAGATAAAGAAATATTATCGGTGAAAATTTATTCGGTTAAAAATGTTTGACCGAACATAACTCTTAGCATGAGTTTCAAAATTGCAAAAAAATAAAAAAAAAATCTCGAATTGAAGATCTTCTAAAGACGATGAATTCTGGGAAAAAAATTATCATTTTTTGAACCCACGTCCATAAATTATCGCATCGTAAGTCATAAAAATTTTAGAAAATGAAAAAACACGGAAATATCATGTAGAAGAATACTTATCATTTTTTAATACAAAGTACTATTTTTTGCTTTTACTTAAAAAATGACGTTTGAAATCGTGAGATCGTGGTAAAAAAAAACGTTCGAAATTTTAAATATTTCGTATTAAAATTTTCAAATTCTCCGTATTTCAAATTTTCGAGTTTAAAAAGAATGTCAACGAATCCGCCAAAAAACTTCACAGTTCGAGCAACCACAATCATTAGCGTCGATAAAATCCGCTTTCGCTTCACAAAAAAAAAAAAAAATCGTTTAAACGTTAACAAACGAGTTTGTTTACACATTATTTATCGAACAATAAAACATGGCGATCTCCTCAAAATCTCAAGGGTTTTTGCGTCGAGTTTAAAAAGAATACGGGCATTCAGATAGTAGTGTAGTGTCGGTCGGTCTATCTATCTGCTGGAAGATGACTCGGAAGAGAAAAGGTACTTGACTCGGGAAAGAACGGAATCGTGAGTCGGGTCGTAGGGATGGTCCTTTGATGGAATCTCGAGGATTGCCGGAATTGGTTTGTTGTAGCTGTCTACCAAAAATCTGATCATATTTGCGACCTGCAAAAATGACGACGATAAGACTTCAATTAGGGGTGTTCACGAAGTGGCCCGGACCGGACCATACAGTCCGGGTCGGTCTGGACAGCGGTACATGCCGGTCCGGTCTCCGGGTCACCAAAAACTCGGTGAACGGTCCGCGGTCCGGTCCACACTTTTGAAAAACAATCAAATTTAGTGTATTTTTACGGTCCGGTCCGGTCCGGGTTTCTTTGTTAACCGGTCTGGTCCGCGGGTCAATCCGGTCCGGTCCGGTCAAGTCTGGGTTTGGACCGCGGTCCGGTCCGGTCCACACTTTTGAAAAACAATAAAATTTAGTGTATTTTAATGGTCCGGTCTGTCCAGGTTAACTAACCGGTCCAGGTTTCTTTGTTAACCGGTCTGGTTCGGGGGTTTCGATTTTTGGGTTAGCCGGTCCGGTCTAGTCCGGGTTTGGACCGGTGAACAACCCTAACTTCATCACACTATGATGGTAGATCCGGAAAAAAAAACAAGAAACCGGTTGCAATTTACGATTTGAATGACCCAACCTAACACCCCAATTGAAGACCCGTAACCTAAATTGACCTAACCTAACCTAACTCAACTCGACTAGAATGTTTCTTGCTGCGTAGGGAACTACGGACGAATATCCTTAAAAAATTGATATACCCGAAAAAGACAGGCCGCCTAACCCAAACTCGACCCAATTCTTACACATCCGAGAATAATCAGAGCTGAATCGATCGACCCAAACTGACCTGACCCGTTTGATCCCTATTTGAGAGTTCAATAGACGAAAGGATATAATATTATTATATTATAAGTATTTGCGGAGTAGGGACTTACGTATTGGCTGATCAACACGATTGCAATGTCGTCTCTTGTTGTGAACTCCTTGAATGCTTCTTCAATTTGTTTTACAGTTGTTTCTGCGTAGGAGAAAAATCAGTAATGAGGCGGAATGCATACACAGATAAACTGATACACACTGAAAATCTCGTAAGTGGACAGGTCGCTTGGGGAATTGCAGAAGTCACTGAACTTTGCCAAAAACAAACAAAATGATTAAATTTGTAATTGATTTGACTTTCACGTGTCAGACAGAAAGTCGACAGATCCAACTATCCTTAAAACCATAAGAGATGATAAATATTTTCATCGGTTGTATATAACTTATTCAGATACGGAGTATAAGGTTAGATCATCGTCCTCGCCATCATGAACCGCTCACATGTCACAAAGATACTGTACCGATTTATTACCAAAAATCCATTAGATACTGTACAGAAAGGAATTTGACTTTTCACGGATGATCGTGTTATACCATGATGTGTAAAACAATTAGGTAAAAGGGCTTACTATTGTCGACAATCAGGTAATTTGTCTTCCTACGTATATCAACGTTTCCAACTCCAGCAAGCAAAAATCCAGTAACAGTATCCTACAACAAAGCGTATCATGATAGGATTAAGACAACTCCGAACATTTAGTCAATAAAAAACCCGGCAACAATACAATCCTATGATAATAGATTTAACAACAGTCCATTATTTCTATTTGGAATAAAACACGAGTTTGGAGTTCAAAACACCCCGTTTTAGTGTTTTACACATAACTACTACTCCTTTTGTCCCGATCAATAGTTTACGGGGTAGACAAGTACAACAACATTGCGGGGTAGGGGGGGTCGGATGTACGCAGCCCTACCCTTGTGTTAGCAACACAAAAAGGCTGTTTCCGAATGACCCAAGATGAAAATTGCGTTGAGAACATCATTTAATGACCGCTACTTCACAAGAGAAAGAAGCACCGCCACTTTACTAGAGTAGACAAGTGATCTAGCAAAATAGGAACAATATATAAGGATTTTCAGTCACAATATTGATTATCTAAATGGACGGAGAACATATACGGAATTTTAGTGGAAGTAATTTCCAGACTTCGCATGCTTCTAAAATCTGAAAGTGATGTTGAAGTAGATAACGCTCGATCCTTTTACTTGTACAATTTCTAAAGCTAACCATCCAAGCTAACATAATACTCCGTATTATAATAACACTACAAAACACTCAACCTAATAAAAAATCATCGGGTTTGTTGAAGATATAACTCATCACAAATTCTCCTGATGAGACGGTCTCACGATAACTGACCTCTCATAGAAGGGATGGTTACATTCTAATGGTTATTGTATCATACGAGTATTAGATGTCTTACAATAACCCGATGAAAGACCGTTTCATTTGAGAATTTGTGTTCATCAGTACGTCTCTTCAGAGATCGTCTCACGCTGTTGCTAGATTGTTATGTCACTGGCATTTATGTGAGAGATCGCATGTGAGACCGTTTCATTTGAGAATTTGTGTTCATCGATCAAAAATTTGTAACTCTAGCATACATTACACATCTCTACAAACTCGTGATTCCGATTTGCAGGGAACTATGACTAACAATGGCAGAACCAAACAGGTCGTAAAGATCGAAACTTTTACTTAAAATCTTCAATTTTTTCGCCCCTTCCAAACCACAAATCCTCGTTCTGCAAACCAATGACTACAGATCTCTATGTTCTAAAACCGCAACGAATCAATCAAACAAAACCTAACCTAACATCACCCTATTACAAACACAGCTAATAAACTGTATCAAATCCGCAAATACATCAATCAATGATTCCAATTTCCGAATGTAATCAGAAATCTCAATACTGCTATTCGAATCGAAGAATTTAAGCAAATTCACAAAAATTAAAGAGAAGAAAAAATTGCGATTTCATACCTCATCAGCAATAACAGCAATGATCGCAGAATTCTTTTGCGGAATTTGAGGTTTGTTCGCCATAATCAAACAAAAAACTAACAACACTGAACAAACAAAAAAAGTCAAAATAAATTCGATTTCAATGCTAACAAAGCTAATTAAGCAGAAATTACAAGTGTGAAGATCGAATCAAGTTTACGCAAATCACAAACTGAATTCCGCGAATTACGATTTCATCATTACTCAATCAATCAACCAATTTAATACTTTCAAGTGAAACGAATTCGATTCCAAATACTAACAACTTCAATCGCGAAAAAAAAATCAGAATCAGAATGTAAATTCAAATCACGAAGTACGATTTCATCAATTACTCAATCAATCAATCAATCAATTTAGTACTTTCAACTGAAATGAATCGGATTTCAATACTAACAAATTGAATTACGCAGAAATTACAAGTATGAAGAAGATCGAATCAAGATTACGCAAATCACAAACTGAATTCCGCGATTGTTTTTTCGCAGAAGAAAAAAAACATTCAAATCACGAAGTATGATTTCATCAATTACTCAATCAATCAATCAATTTAGCACTTTCAACTGAAACAAATCCGATTCCGATTCGAACAAATTGAATTACGCAGAAATTGAAAATTACAAGTATGAAGAAGATCGAATCAAAATTACGCAAATCACAAATTGAATTCCGCCATTTCTGAAGAGAGAGAGAATACCTGGAGATCAATCGAGTTCGCGGTTGTGGACTTGTGGTCTGTGAAGGAAGGAGGTGAACTGCTCACGTTGCTTAGTCATTAAACTCATTACCAATCGAAACTAACCCGACCCGACCCGACCCGACCCGACTGGGGGCGAATAGTCGATCTGATCCTGATCCTGATCCTGATCCGACACTCAAATTAAAGACCTTAGTTTCACCCGGGACTCGACTTGATCGATCTAATCTAATCTCAACTGGGCCTGACGTTTATGATAGCAGACGAGTTGATAATCCTAAAAAAAAAAAAAAAAAAAAAAAAAAATCCCAAATGACATGACCTAACTGTAGTTGACCCGAGTTTTTCAACGCGGTTGACTAGTTTGTCAAGTCTAGACCCAGGCCCATAAGGGTGTTGCCTAGTGGTTAAAACTTATGGTCATCGGTCCAAGGGTCTCAGGTTCAAACACCTGCAAGCGCGAACTTGTGGGAGTTGTATGGCTTGAGACTATGCCTCTAGACTTCAAGCATGTCGCCCACGGGCGGTTTACCTTGGTGTGCGTGGTTTGCAGGCTATGCGTACACCGGAGGGTTTACCCAGAGCGCACCAAAAAGGTAGCGGCTGCGGGTTCCCTCGTTCATCAAAAAAAAAAAAAAAAGTCTAGACCCATGCCAAAAGAAACTGAAGGATCTGATCTGGTTTGAGATCGAACCGAATGACGGTTGGGGTCTATGATTATACCTAGAAATGAGAGTGGATACGTTATGTATGTCAAAAAAACAACCTTATCGTGTCTTGGTCGAACCATTTTTTTTTTAACCAATCGCGGTGGATCGACGTAAAACTTGATCCAACGTGGCCGACTTCTATCTCTAGGCCGTCTTCCTTACCGTTTAACACTCTGTCACGTCGGCTTTCTGCTAACATTTACTTATATTAATCCATCACAACAGATCTATACATTATTGGTTAGACTCGACTACGAATTGTTAATTTACTTTTAATTAGTCCATTTTACTTTCCATTGATATTTCATGACAACTTCCAACTCCTACTTAAACTCTCTTTTCCACAACAAATATAATAAAAAAAAAAAAACATAACAAAGATATAAAAATATAAAAATATATTATTTTTTTAACAAAATAAAAAGTATTATATAACAAACTCCTACTTAAACTCTATTTTCCACAAAAAAAATATAATAATAATAATACGTATATTATATAATATAAAAATATAAAAATTCCCAAAATAAAAATATAAATATAAACACATATAATTATTTATATAAATCATCCCATTATTTTTCAACAATAACTTCAATGGAATTCGTCGATACAACCCTATTTTCCGAACCATCTCAACTTTCATACAAAGATCGTAACCAGAAATCCATAATCAGAAACCATATCTTCGAATTAATCCATGAATTTCCAACGTTTAAACCGTGTAGCGACACGTTCTATCACATCGATGGTGGGTCTAGTGTTATCCTAAACGTTAGTGGACTTGTTCATGTGTCGATATACTTACGTGACGTACCAATTATAATTTGGTTACATGAAAATTACCCTAATATAGCTCCTAGGGTTTTTGTCACGTCTCGTGACAACAACCCGGTTCATGAGAATCAACCCTTTATCGATAAATCAGGTGAAATTGCACCGACCCGTTTAAATTGGGACAAAACGGGTAGTACACTATGTTCGTTAGTCGAATATCTAACCGAGTTTTTTCTAGTGCATCACCCTACGATGCTTAAGTCGATTAAACTCGTCGAGAAAGTTTGTGCAGAGTTAACCGTCAATACCGAGGAAATTGATAGATGGTCGTCGACTCAAGAAACACTAAGAGAAAAGGCGAACGAGGTTGACCGAGAGTTGACCCGTCTCTTAGTTGAACATGATCATTTGGAAAAACGTATTATAGAGTTACGAAACTACAATAACGAGCTCGAGAGATGGGTTTCGAGGAACAAAGAACCGGTGATGGATCGTGTCAAGACGTTAGCTATCGAAGAGTACGAAGACGTGTTGGAAGGAGTCGACGTGAAGTCGGAGGTGATGCTTGAAAGTCGAGCCGAAGACGAGGCCTATGAGGATGTGTTGTATGCATTAGACAAGGGTTTTGCTCAAGGTGTGATGGGTTTAGATGAGTATATGAAGCAAGTTAGAGTTTTAGCTAGAGAACAATTTTGGTATAGACTTGTGCTAGCGAAATTACAAGCTTGAATAAAACCCGACAATATTTGGGGTCGGCTGACATGAATAAAAGTAATAAAACCGACAATATGAAGCAAAAACACGACAAAAAAAGTACTCGTAACCCGTGTAAAAAAATAGACGATTCGTCGATTCCTACAAATGGGTATATAAGTGATATGCTACAATTCAATAGAAACACTAGACAAACCCGTTGCAAAACGAATATCCGACCCGTTTGCACCCGGAAGAACGGAAGGCGGGAACTCATCGATGAGCGAGTGATGTGTATCGACAAATATGCAAAAAAAAAAAACATACAAGGATTGATACATCGCGGAAGTTTTTTTGGTTTTGTTTTGTTTTTCCTACTCGGTTCTTTGTCGATTTGAACTATTTTTATGGCTGTTGTACAACGGTAATAGCCATCGAGCCCCGTATTTTGGCCTCCCGAAAATCCGCCAGTAAAGTATGAACAATACCGAAACCACGCAAAGCGGAATCGCCCACCTGTATCGTAACACAACATGAAGAAATAATCAAAACAAAGAGGAAATTCATTGATCACGTTTTGCACCCGTGTCACGAAACTGGTCAAACGGGTCGGGTCCGGGTCGAATCGGTCGACTTTGGGTCACAGCGTCGTCATTTTCGGGTTTGTTGTTTTCAATTTTTATAGGGATATCGACTCGTTTTCAATAATCACATTCGGGTTAGGCCTGGCCAATTCGGGTTACGGGTCGCTTTTGGGTTGGGTTACTCGGGTCGGGTCAATTTTGCTTAGCCCTGCCAAACGGGTCAACTGAGTTCGAGCCGGGCCATTTTCGGGCAATAAACATCCGGGTCGAGTCAGGTTAGGTTGGGTTGAGTCAATTAAGATTACGGGTCAAACTCATGTTTTCAATACGGGTGTCCAACCGGGTACGGGTCGGGTTATTCGGGTTGGGTCCGTTTTGGCAGGTGTACTTCTAGTTAATGTCAAACGATTCAAGTGTCGAGAATCGAATTACCTGTCCAAATCGAGGATCGGGCTGTAAACAATCGTTTCCCAAGTTCCGACAATGACATGCCAAGCGGGATTGTAGTACAGAGATTCCGCTGTCCAAAACATTCTCGTATACGTCTCCAAGAATATGAACATAACCCACGCGCCAATCTCGATCAAAAAGAATTTTAGGATAAATCGTCCGACGATCACCATCACTAGCGAAAATCCTACCAACCAGTTAAAAAGTCGGTTGTTGTATTCCTTTATGAATAGAGATCGCGCCTTTCCTAGCATCTGCACGAGGTATAGATCGATTTTGACAACAACATCAACATGATGTCGGCTAACATGAATCATTATTTGACATTGTCAACTCATCATCCAAAAAAAATTAAATAAAAAATAAAAAGGAAGACGAACAATATAATAAAATAATAATTAAAAAAATAATAAAATAAAAGATTTAGTGTTGGCTAACATGAATCATTATCTGAAGTTGTCAACTCATCAACCAAAAATATAAAATAAATACAAAAAGGAAGACGGACAATATAATTAAAAAAAAAAAAAATACAGTTTCAAACGCAAAATTAGGTTCAAAGCATTGATAATAAGTTTTTGATGGGGTTACAAACTTCGAGTTTAAAAAAATACTCCGTAATAAATAAATAAATAAAAGTGAAAATAATTTTTGAAAATAACTTCGAGTAAAAGATTTGGGGTCGGCTAACCTGAATCATTTTCTGACGTTGTCAACTCATCATCCAAAAAAATAAAATAAAAAATAAAAATAAAAAGGAAGACGAACAATATAATAAAATAATACAAAAATACAGTTTCAAATGCAAAATTAGGTTAAAAGCGTTGATAATAAGTTTTTGAAGGGGTTACAAACTTCGAGTTTAAAAAAATAAAAAATAAATAAATAAAAGTGAAAATAATCTTTTAAAATAAAATAATTTTTTAAAATAACTTCGAGTAAAAGATTTGGTGTCGGCTAACCAGAATCATTTTCTGACGTTGTCAACTCATCAATCCAAAAAAATAAAATAAAAAATAAAAATAAAAAGGAAGACTAACAATATAATAAAATAAAATATAAAATACAATTTCAAACGCAAAATTAGGTTAAAAGCGTTGATAATAAGTGTTTGAAGGGGTTATAAACGTCGAGTTTAAAAAAATAATAAATAAATATATAAAATAAAGTGAAAATAATTTTTGAAAATAAAATAAAAGAATCAAGAATAAATAAATAAATCATCGGAAATTGCATGAGAAATTAAAGTCTAAGGTAGAGAAGTATGTAGAGACGAGGATTGACCTTCAACATCCGATGTTCATAGTTTACTTTTGCAGGACCGAGACACAGTTGTTGAAAACTGTCGTTGCAGCGAAGGAAGCCAGCGTTGAACTTAGCCATGGACGGAAGTCTGAGCACCTGAAGTTGATCCATATTGTCCTCACACGTGGTATACAGTGTCTCGCACAGTTTCGTTGATTGATATTCATTCGAAATTACAATATTTTTTAGCACCTGCATTTACAGCAACAATCTCGCTTAATCGAATCCCAAAAAGATTTGGGGTCGGCCAACATGAATCAACATCTGAAGTCGTCACGTCAAGTTATCATCCAAAAAAAAAAAAAAAATCAAATGGAAGGCAGACAACGGACCATACAATAAAATAATGTACGTAATAAAAATATAGTTTCAAACGTAAAATTAAGTTGAAAGTGTTACCAATAAGTTTATAAAGCGCGAAAGTGTTAATTAACCCCTTAAGTTTGGGTAATTGTGAGATTAAGCTCCATAAGTTTCAAATGTTTTAATTAGGCCCCATAACTTTGAGTAGAAGTGAAATTCGATTCAATTTTTATTTTCAACATAAATTATATATTAAATCATGTTATATATAAACTGTATATACACTGAATAATTATTAATATTTCAAAAGCAATTAAATAATTTATTAACATAATTTTTCGAATTTTTTTAATAATTTTTAGAATTTAATAATCTATTATTACAAATTTTCGATTTTATGTAATTCATTCAAATATTTTTTTTTTTCCAAAATATGTAAAAATTGCATACATTTTATAAATATATATTTATTTTTATCGTATACTGAGAAAATGTATAAATAAATGGAGTTTTTGTAAATAAATGGAGTATAACAACCTCAATTATTTCAAGTAAAATTTATAAAACTGAAGTTCAAATTAAACATGATCCGTATTTAGTTATTTACCTTCTGAATTTCGTCATCCAGCTGATCGACTGATTTCTTAGCGTGGTGACGGCCAAAATGCTGTTCTTCGAAAGCTCTCATTGCAGCATCTCTTGATTCTTCATGAGCCCCACGTAAAGACGCCTCAGAGATGGGCAATTTAAGATCCGAAATTCTTGCAGTGTATAACTTTAAGCAACGTTCTACGATCTTCTTATTGAAAACCTCGACGAGAGATCCGGTTGAGGGAATTTCTCCTTTGTTCAAAGCTTCAATTATCTGATAACCTCCCACAAAATACCGGCTTTTATAAATTACGTACAAAACTCAAAACACATTATCCATTTAAATTCAACAACACAACATCAGAGCTCTAGTCCCAAAAAGATTTAGGGTCGGCTAACATGAATCAATATTTAAAGTCGCCATCCAAAAACAAAATATATAAAATATATTTAAAAAAAAATGGAAGGTGGACAATACAATAAAATAATAATAAAAATAAAGTTCAAACGCAAAATTAAGCCGAAAACACTAATAATAAGTTTTTAAAGGGTTGCGAACCTCAAGTTTAAAAAAAAAAACAAAAATACTAAAAAAAAGTATGAAAATAATTTTGAAAAATAAAAGAATTAAGAAAAAAGAAAAAAAAAATTATCCATTTATTTTTTTATTTTTTTAATAAAAAAAGGAGATTTGATGGCCAAGCAATTTATTAGACTCTATAGATAAAACGAGTATAGCATCGATTCAAAATAGTTGTAGAAGCTACCTTCTCAAGAAAAGAAACAAATTCTTTCCCATTAAGCATTTTACCCTGCACGATCTTTGGCCGGACAATAGAAGCCACGACATCCTTCAACTGATCCCTCTTTCTCACGTATCCTGAGTCGAGTTCAGTGTCATTCATCTCACATAGTTTTGTCCGCTGTAGATGAGGCTGTTTGAAAATTCACACACTACAAATATTACTCCAGTTGTGATCCAAAAATGTTACTTGTATTGTATTTCATGTCTATGGGACTCGGAAAGCAACAATGCTAGACCTAGCAAACGGGTCAGCGGGGTTGGGTGTGGACATTTTCAGGTTGGTAAGAGTCGGGTCAGGTTCAGGTTAGGTCGGGTGATTCGGGTCTATTATTTTCAGTTTTTTAGGGTAATAAAGAATCGGGTTTGTTCGAGTCAGATCAGGTTAAGGGTCAGATTTGAGTCTTCACATCATGTGTCGGCTGAGGACATTTAGTCATGCACTTAAAAATGTTCAAACACCGAACTCTCGCAAATTATCTCTGTATTGCAGGCAGAAAGACTTCATACAGAAGACGATGAATGTACAGTGAAGAGGGAAGGACAAACCTGCGGCAAACTGAAAGCCGTGCTATTGTCACCCATTGTTGCCAATGAATCACGGATCTGGTTAACCTGACAAAACGGTATAAACAGACATTAGCTTACATACACCATAGTAAAAAGTAAAAACGATGCGTGGATTTACTGATGCAAGAGAAAATTCGGTACCTGCTCGAGATCTCTGTCATCTGATGAGATACGGGTACACCGGAAATATATGGAGTCAGAAACACGGAGTATTGTTATGTAATGAAATAATAAGATCGACACTCACTAATTGGAAGAGAACAAACCACTTCCATTGGGAACGCGCCTAAGAGCTTCGTTTACCATTTCTTGCACGGATTTTCCTTCTGTAAAGTTATCATTTTTTTTATCAGTTTCATGGCTTCACATTGTCCAGCATTAAATATTCAGCTTAAACATTAAAAATAAGTGATTTTTCATCAAACAATGAGTCAATGACTAAAGTTTAAACCGTTTTGCAAAGAACTGTCTCGTAAAAATAAGTGATTTCATAGTAAAAATGTTTAGAGAAGACGTACGCAGAAAATCTCGTTGTATGAGCCAGAGAAGCTTAGCAGGGTTGAAAGCAACATCTTGTCCCTGAGAAGACGAAAAAAATTCACTAATTTTCCGAGTCTACCAAAACCTCTTGTCAAAGAGTAATTATCATGAACCGTAGAAATGAAATACAAAGATTTAAGTGGGTCATACCTTCACTCTATTTGTGTGTCACGTCAGTGTGCAAGATGAGGAAAAAGAGTTAGAATCGCATTCAAGAACAAAGTAATCAGATAAGCGTTCATCGATAAAAAGGTGATTAGATTTGTTAGTATTCTCACCTCCCGTAGAACTCTTCAGCTAGCTCAACGGCAAATGATAGACGTGATATGTCAGCTTCACGCACCTGATAACAGCACAACTACTTCATCAGTTATAAATTAAAATATTACTCCGTATTACTTTAATCTTTTGCTCATTTCTACGATCCTCCATACAAAACCATGCAATGGCACAGAATCCATACTAGTGCAGAATTAAAGAGAAAACAGACGGGTGGGTGTCACAGGCAGAGAAACAAACCGTCTCAGGCAAGTTATAGATAAGTACGGAGCTCATGACTGTCGCCAATGCAAAAATCCTGCAGACGGTACATCAGCAAAAAGATTGTAAGAATTTTTTTACCCCGGACTATATTCAGATTCCTCGAAGGTCAAAGATTACCTGTCGTCATAGACATTTGACTTGCCGATGCTCTCAAACCCTTCTGTATCAAGATAGAGCACGGCTGTCTTAACACCGTCAACCTTCACCTCTATCGGCGTTCCCCAAACCCATATTCCTAAATATTCAAATGACCCAATTGGGTATATCTAAATAGATTAATACGAGTACAAATTCGAGACTTACAATAACTGAACAAGAAAAGTTAACAAATTTTACTCGTAGTGCTTACCTTTTGTCTTAGTGTCGCGCATGTGCCCAACACCAAAACCTGTACACGAAATTGCATTAGAAGTGGATTCGATCATTTTTGCATGCATGCATGATACGGAGTATTTATTTTTACATTGCGATGCACCATCCAATGCGAAATAGTAACGAGTAGCAAAAAAATACAAGTAAATCACCTTCGTCACATGAAAGTGAAAGGAGTTGATTAAGCAGAAAAGATTTGCCAGATCGGTAAGGTCCAATCACCTGACAATATAACCAAAACAACAACATTAGGGTTTCCACAAATCGTGAGGTAAGAAGGGGTCGAATGTTAGAAACACATAAAGGTTTAGGGTTTAGGGTTTATGTTGCTCGTCCGACCCTAAACCTTAAATGTGCAACTATGTTGGTCGGACTCGTTTAGAAAGAGTCTGACATGGGTACGTGTCCAAGTGTTAGACTCGGCTATTTTTATGAAAATTCGGCATATTTAGGCTTAAAAAAATAGCTTACAGCAACGGCTGCAATAGGCAGTGTTATTCTTTCAATAGCATCTAAACCTTCTCTAGATAGTCGTAATCTTGTGTGACCAGGATCAGGTTCTACAATGGGAAACCTGTACAACATAAAAAATAACAGCATCATATACACTAATACACCATATGTATCTTCGACATCAACATTCAACAACAACATTACCGCGTTACCTCAGTACCTCGAGAGCTCTCAAAAATTACGAGGTGGGGAGAGGGGAGAGTCATATATATCATCAAATGAGCTAATTCACAACCAAGTGACCTAATTAGCTAACTCACTAGTTCATAAATGTCTTTTAATCGAAATTAGGAAAAATGCACAAAAGTCAAAGTTTTGCAGTCATGTTCGGCCTATGATGCATTGGTGTCCACAATCCACAATAGTACCATATTGCCCGCTTTGACCAAAAATCCCTCGTACTATTAGAAATGGTGGAAACTTATCAAGATGTTCTTCCGTCTTTACACCAAGACGAGACATGAGTTCGAATTCTACCAAAATCTCCTAACCACCAATCTTCCAAAAGCTTAAATTACTAAAACATCGGACCAATAGAAACATCAAATCCCTTGTTAATAAATTTCTTTTAATCGAAATTGGGAAAAATCCACAAAAGTCATAGTTTTGCTCCTATGTTGCATCGGTGTCCACGATCCACAATAGAACCACATTGCCCGCTTTGACCAAAAAACCCTCGTACTATTAGAAATGGTGGACACTTGTCAAAATGTTCGGCCTAAACTGTATCGGTGTCCACGATCTACAATAGTACCATATTGCCCATTTTGACCAAAAGCCCTCGTATTATTAGAAACGGGTTTTTTTCTCCAACGAAACGCGCACTTACTGGCATTATAACGACAAGGAGGGGATCGAACTTGAGACCTATTATCCACAGTACCTCCGCGACTCCGCCTTGACCACTAGACTAAGACATCTACGCTACTATCAAGATGTTCTTCCATATTTACACCGAGAAGGGAGATGACTTCGAATTCTACCAAAATCTCCTAACCACCCATCTTCCAAAAAGCTCAAATTACTACTACTAAAATCGAGCTCCAACACATTGACAATTTCGAAATTCCTAACCTAAAATATCAGCAATTCCAACTTCACATAGCTTGATTAATTAATTTCCAAGCTCAAAATCTACATAAATTACACTAAATGCAACATCAAATATACAATCAACAAATTCACAATGCAATAGATGGAAAACAAGTATGATCATTCAAAAGTCAAAATTGATTAATTCAACCAGATAACAATCACATTGCCAGTATGATGATTTCACCCAAATCCAATAGACGGTTTTACGATAAATAATGTAATTCAAAATAAAAACATGCAATAATAATAATAATAGTAATAATAATAATAATAATCAAATAAAAGCTGGGATTTTGATGACATACGCTTGATGAAAATCATCATTTGCAGAAAACCCAATTGAAAAAACTGAAGCAAATCCCCAAATCAACAATACCCAGCTGACAATCTTCATCATTTTCGTCAAATTAATTCAAACAAAACGTCTTTCATTTCCAAAATTAGCTACCCAGAAATGCTGTAAATCCAGAAATCAGTCATCTCATCTCATCTCATCTCAAATTACCCCCAAATTAATCAAAATATAAACCCTTGAAAAATCCTTGGAAATCACGATTCGAATCCCTTTGCCTTCAATCTTCTCCTTCTTCTTCTTCTTGTTCTTGATTAATTCTTAAGCGGTTCAAGTATAATCAATTAAATCGATAAATTAATGCAAAAATTAAGGGTTTTTTTTAATTGATTTAGAAATCGAGAAAGTGGGAGTTCATGGCAATTTGAGAATAATTGAATTGAATTGAATTTAATTGATTTAATTGAAGCAATGAGATCTGGGCAATTAGCTCTTTGTTCAAACTGTTGTGTTGGGCTTTTGTTGATAAATTCGTTGCAATTACATGTGAAGGGTATTTTCGTCATTTCAAACTTCTAATCTTCCAAATTGCAACTTTGCACGTACTATTTGGATTATCGACTTCGCAAACGGGTCAACCGGGTCGGTTAGATTAGGGTTAATTCGAGTTGGGTTGTTTGCGAATTTTTGAGAGACGGGATTTTTGGTTCGATCTGGTCAGGTTAGGTCAATCGGATTGAGGCATTATCGAATATCGAGTGTTTGTTAGAGTATAACATTATAAGGTTGATTACGGATTAGGTTAAGCGTTGGTTCGAGTCGGGAGGTTTTCGAATTTGTGAGAAACGGGATTTGGTTTGATCTGGTCAGGTCAGGTTAGGTCAATCGGACTGAGGTCAATATCGAATAACGAGTGTTTGTCAGAGTATAAGGTTGATTACAGATTAGGTTAGCGTTAGTTCGAGTCGGGATGTGTTTCGAATTTGTGAGAAACGGGATTTGATTCAATCTGATCAGGTCAGGTTAGGTCAATCGGATTGAGGTCATAATCGAATATCAAATGTTTGTTAGAGTATAAGGTTGATTACGGATTAGGTTAAGCGTTAGTCCGAGTTATGATGTTTTTGAATTTATGAGAATCCGGTTAGGTCAGATCAGTTGGGTTGAGGTCATTATCGAGTGTTTGTGTTGACAGCAACTAGCTTAATTAGCTAGTGATGTCGTGAGTTTATGTTACTTATGATCTGAGTTCGAACCTCGTCAGTATCATAATCGCTCTCGTGACTCTTCTTAAACCAGAAGGTATATATATTATCAAGTGTTTGTTAATACGCTCTTGTGAGTAGTTAGTTACTGACGGATAAATGTTTGTATGGAACGATAGATGTGAAGGGTAGTTTGGTAAGTTCGGGGTTCAAACCTTGGAAATGAGACCTACTGTTCCAGATCACTTAGTCTTAACCACTGGGCTAAGACATCTTCGGTAAATAAAATGTGTATGTGATGATAAATGTGAAGGGTAGTTTGGTGGTTTCAAGGTTCTAGACTTGATAAACGGGACGATTGAGTAGCGTTGAGTTCGAGTCATTTTCAAAGTACGGAGTACATTTTTTTCAAGTTAACGAAGATTCGAAGAATTCATCATACCATGATAAACATTCGAGTTATATATCGTGATAAACTATACTCCCAATTATGTTCAGCCCAATATTTGATAAGCCATTTTGTGAGCCCAAGTTGTTTGGGCTTAGATGTGCAAACTACATTGGTCATATAAGCCGTTTTTTCATTACACACGCAAAAAAAACACAAAAAACCGAAGATGTCTTGGCCTAGTGATTAAGACTAGGTGCTCTGGGACAGTAGGTTCCAGGTTCGAATCTCCCTCCCCTATATTGTAATGCGACTGAGTGCGCTCTTCGATGAACCAAAAAAACACAAAAAAAAGTAAAAAAAAATAAATAAAAAGTAGGGGCATTCCGGGAATCGAACTCGGGACCTCTCGCACCCGAAGCGAGAATCATACCACTAGACCAAATGCCCTATGTTGTTTAATTTTATAACAAAAGTGACTATAAAATGGAATCCTAGTTGGTCTTTTGGTCATTGCTACTTCACCACCTACAAGGTTCGGGCTGGATATGGTTCGGGCTAAGTGTGAAATTTTGGGTCACGGATTAGCGGGTCGGATCTTTGTATTTTTTAAAAATATTGTGTCCAAGTCCGCTAAAAATTCTGGTCAGACGAGAGGAACGGTACGGTCCATGATCAGCTCTAATATTTCTTTTATCTTTTTTTTCCTTAGTAATTTGTTTATCTTTTAGTTAAAATATTTTTCAAAAATAATATTCCTCCGTTTTTTTAATGTTTACCTCGTTTTATGAATATTAATAACCGAAAGAATTATAAACCGTAAAAAAAATAATCGAGATGGAAAGAATACTTGATTACACTATACAACAATATAGTGTTTATAATTTCTATAAATATATTTTGTCACTATATGATACACTCCATCAACCAAAAGTTTATTCTTCTTGGAAATAAATCCAAGAAATATTTGGATCTTATAAAATTATATTTAATTAATCCAAAGAAATCAACAAAGTAATTAACCTTTTCCTATACACTATTTCTACAAAGTGAATCATTTTATAAAATATATACAAGTCTTCCAAAATATTTGAATCTTATAAAATTATATTTAATTAAAGGATAATGTTAAGTACAGTCATTAAAATTGTATTTAAGAAATTAAAATCTTATAAATCTGATATTAATATAAAAAATGAATACAAAATTGCACAAAAAATTATTATTTTTTTAAATTTTTTAAATACAATCCTACAGACTAAGACAATATTTATCATTTCTCGTTAATCATAAAGTATCATACTCCGTATAAAATTGATATTTAATTATTTACGTGTAATTAAAGTGAAAATTATTATTATTATTATTATTATTATTATTATTATTATTATTATTATTATTATTACCTAGAAGAATTACATAAAATGAAGCCTATGTTTACTCATTGTTATGACTTTTGTAGGCAATATATTTAGTATGGAGTGCAAGTCCAATGCCCATGCATCCTTGTTTTGTGATTTTTGTGCTACATTTTTCGTGTCACTTTGGTTATCACAATTGCCCATCATGCACACAAATTTATATATTAAGACGATTCGATTTTACGTGTATAAAGATTTCGTTTTATCAAAAAAAAAAATAACTGATTTATTATCGATAAAATAATTACATTTTTTGCATGCATCGCTTTGGTTATCACAAATTCACAATTGCCCATCATGCACATAAACTTATATATTAAGACGATTTTACGTGTATAAAGATTTCGTTTTGTCAAAAAAATAAATGATTTATTATTGATAAATCAGTTACGAGTATAATTTTGCGTTACATTTTTTGCATCGCTTTGGTTATCACAAATTCACAATTGTCCATCATGCACGTACACAAATTTAAAGTTTTACTCCGTATAATATTAGAATTTCACGTATACAATGATCCAATTTTGTAAAATAAAAATATTTAATTTATTTATTATTGATAAATAAGTTACCTGTATATTTTTTTACAAACGTAACAAAATAAATTAAGTGTTCATTTTTGGAACAACTTATTTGTAAATTTAGGGAGGAAATTAGATTTAAAACATTTAATTTATACCTCTACGACTTTATATATAATCATAATCATAATTATTTAGAGTATTTACTGTATTTATTTATTTTCAGAAAATGTATTATGTATACTAATTTCACCATCAAATTAAATCTTGATCGTATCATAGCATCCTGGATTCTCGACATATGCATAGCTTCGGTTATAATATGTTTATTTTCAATTTTGTCGTCGAAAAAATACTGTAAAACTCTGATCCTATGAGACTGTTTCAACAATAATTCTGCTTTCAAATATCGCTGTAAAATTACCGTGAAACCGTCTGAATTATTGGTAATAATTATGATGGAGTAAGTAAGACCTATGTACCAAACAATGTACAACATCCTTATCAACATCAATTTATATTACTATGATTTCATTGGATAATTAATTAAAGTTGTGGTCCATAATTAATTATTATTATTATTATTATTATTATTATTATTATTATTATTATTATTATTATTATGTGAAAAATAGTTAGCTAGCCTTGGACCATATAAAAAGGAAACATTAGTGCATGTATGTTCAACTCTTAAAGGAAAGGTCCAAGAGGAACATGATGAAACTCTTGTGTCCTTAGTTTCTAGGGTTGTTAGTTGCTTGTCCTTTAAAAATAAAGTTAATAATAGTAAACGGTTTCACCTAAAAATATTGTAAGATATCTAATAAATTAAAATATATTCTGTACTTCATATTATCATTAAAGTGTAATCGTCTCTTATAAAATTATTGTGAAACTGTCTCTTAAGTAAGAAAATTTGTTAAATTAGTCGTAGATAGACGGGATTTCACAAAAAAATATTGTAAGATCAGACATCTAATAGAATATATTAATCAATAAAATGTAATTGTCGCTTATAAAATTATCGTGGAGATATTTCTTAAAAGAATTTATGTAAAATGGTAATGTCTAATCGACCGACTTTTGCTAAATTATTAAACCTTTTTATTGGTAGTAATTAAATGTATATGTCTCGTTAAAAACAATAATTTATCTGAAAAAAATTCCTAATTAAAGAAAAAAGGAAATATCGTTTATCAAAATTGTAAGATTAGATATCTAATACTCCATAATATACTTCGTACTAATCATCAAGATGTAATCAATTAATTATCTATAAAATTATCGTGAAATAAACTCTTAAAAGAATTTATGTAAAATGATACAAAATAAATACTCAGTAATTTATTTTACGATTATTGTAATTACAAAATAAATACTCGTAATTTATAATGATGTAAGATTATATTAATTATAGGGCAATAATAAATGGACCCTCATGAAAAAAAAAAAAAAAAAAAAAACTATTTCTTCAATCATACATATATATATTTCAGAGTTTTTAGTTTGTGTCATGTATATAGTAATGGTCCCTTTTAATTATAAGTTCAATAATACACAAAAAAAAAATTGCTATTTCATCATAATAATGTTGATGAAATAATGAAGGCAAATTATTATTTAATTTGTGACCATAATATCCGTCATAAAATTACGACTAGTCGAATGGTAATACTACCTAAACAAGTTGTAAACTAGTACGAGTAATTAACTCTGATCCCTAGGTTTACCTTTATCAAACCACGTGCATTATTTGACTCATCACCGAGTTCTGACGAATATATCCGTCACAGTGAAGACTTACTCAATAATGAATGCCACTAACTAGCTCGACAATAATCCGATCTATCTCTCGTATATTATTTATCGTAAGATCATGTTTCAGAAAAGCATAAGGTTCAATCGTTCAAGCATTTTAAGGTCGTAGTGTTCTTTTGGACTGGATCGAACTGACTGAACTGAAAGTTTTTGAACTTATCTGAACTAAATTGAATGAGTTTGAACTGATCTAAACGCATCTAAACTAAACGAATAATCTGAATTGATATCTGAAGTGTTCTGAACCGCACTAAAAATGTTTGAAAGTGTTCGAAATGAATTGAACTGCGAATGCACGTCTGAATATAAACAGGAAACCAACTAAATTGAATGAGTCGGATTAGAACTGGAATAAACCAAACTGAATGAATCTGAACAGAACTAATAAACGTTACAACACTAATAAATTAAACTAAAATTGTTTAAAGTGAAAGTGTCTGAATATAAGTCAGAAAGAACGGTAAATTAATACTCCCTCCGGACACTATTCTTTGCCCCACTTCATTAAAATACTTCTCACATATATTGAGCTAGTGGGGCGAAAAATAATGTCCGGAGAGAGTAAATGAGAAGCAATAATTCATGGATCTTAGTTAGAGTGGTAGCTTATGAAATACACTCAGTTGTACTCCCTCTGTTTCTTTGATATCTTCCGCATTTTCTTTTTCAATCATTTCTTTGATTTCTTCCACTTTTCTTTTTTCTATCACACTTCTCTCTTACCTAGGTAGCTCACTTACTTTACTCTCTCTACTTTTACTTATTTTATTGTTTTTCTTAAGAAATGTGTCACTTTTAAGGTGGAAGAAATCATAGAAACGGGGTAGTAATAACTCAACTCACATAATTAAGCACTTGTCAGAATTCAGAAACCTCTGATAGTTAGGTGAGACATGTCTTTCTCCACTTAAACTCCATACTTTTCATGTACTATCACTAATATTACAAAAAAAAAAAAAAAATGTCGTATTTGACAAATATATCCGTTATAAATTTATAACCATGATCTGGTTTAGATTCGTTATGAATGAATATAAATGTAATACATTTTTATCGAACATGCAAGGTGTAGTTTTTAGTAAGAAATATGATAAAATTTGCGATTTATTAGATAATTGAGGAAATCTGATAACAATAATGTTTATAACTAGCTACCAAAATATGAGTAATTGTTATATTTAATCAAATGAATTATTATTATTATTATTATTATTATTTGATTCGTTTTAATCTTAAATAATTATGATTGTCGTGACAGAAAACAACAAAATATGTTTACTCTTATAATGTGGAGAATTATCGTTACCCGTCGTTGTATTTTTGGGAGAAAAAATAATCGTATGTGGTCTCATTGTTTCATTAATATAATTTTTAAAATAAGAAAAGTGTACTACGTAGTAGTACGGAGTACAATTTATGATATAAATAAATGTGAAAAAAAAACATTTACTTCAAAATAATTAGGATTTTTTTTTTTGTAAAAAAATATGTTATACGGAGTAATTAGTAATTTATACGGTGTATTTTGTTTTTATTTCAGTTTTTTTTTGTCTATATTATTAACATTTACTCTCGGTTTGTTTTATAAATATTTTTTTTGAAAAAAATGCTATAATAAGTACATTTTGTATTATTATTATTATTATTATTATTATTATTATTATTATTATTATTATTATTATTATTATTATTATTATTATTATTATTATTATTATTATTATTATTATTATTATTATTATTATTATTATTATTATTATTATTATTATTATTATTATTATTATTATTATTATTAAAAGTAATAAATGAGTAGTAACTCAAAAGTCAAAATTTAGAAAAATATTACAGTATATGAATAATTAATTTACACGGTGTATTTTATTTTTATTTCAGCTTATTTTATTTTTGTTTATAATATTAGCATTTACTCTACGCTTTGTTTTTATAAATGTTTTTTTTTTTGAAAAAAAATACGTATGCTATATGTACATTTTGTATTATTATTTTTTGTTTTAAATTATTATTATTATTATTATTATTATTTATAAATTGGAGTTTGCATTAATAACGAAACAAATTACAAAAAGTTATTGGGTAGCCGAGATACTATCTGGGCACCCACTCCCTTAGCGATAGAAAAACTAAGACGGGTAAAAATAAAAGTAGCTGCTCGAGCTCTCGCGTCCTGAGAGATAGAGAATTTCTGAATCCGCTTGAGTAAAGCAGCTGCCTCCACGTCAAGCTCCCCTAGAGAAGAGAAAAAGAAAGGTAGGAACCCGTACCCAGTCTTGGTGCACAAATCTCCATAATATTATTTATTATTATTATTATTATTATATTATTAAATGAGTAGTAGGAGTAGCTGAAAAGTCAAAATATAAAAATGAATTATGTCAAAGTAGTAGAATAGCTGAGACGTAGACCGTAGATATAATCGTACTCTTTCCGATTTTTATTTATCTTCCCTATTTCTTTATTGGGTTGAAACATCATTTCTTCCCTATTTCTATTTTGGTCATCAATATGTGGTCTAGAATTACCCTTACATTTCTCTCTCATCCTTCTTCTCTTTTGAGCCACACATTCCTACACACTTATTTTTCACCAAAAAGTCAAATGGAAAGATTATTAAAAATCGGAGGAAGTAGTTTTTATCTCACTACGTACACTGACGTAGTGACTTAGACCATACAATACAAGTCGCCACCTACCTACCCAATTACTAGTGAAAGAAGATCACCAACTCCACATTAATAATCACCCTGTATCCTCGTAATTTTATAACAGATCAAATACGACTATATTAATACGAGTAACATAACTACCCAAATTGTAAGTTTATAACTGGTCAAATACGACTATACGAGTAACATAATTACCTAAATCGTAATTTTATAACTGGTCAAATATGATTAATACTGAGTAGTAACATAATTATCCAAAAATCGTAAATTTATAATCTTGAGTAGGTCGTTTGATTCAAGTAGTAGATCTGGTAAAACAAACCCGATCTGAATAAGACAATCCGACAATGACGCGGTGACATTCGAATTGAAGATCTGAGTTTGAATCGTACCCTGAATTGACCCGGCCTAACCTGGAACTGATTGGGGGCATTCACCGGACCGGACCGAACCAGACCGGATTGACAAACCCAAAAATCCAAACCCGCGGACCGGACCGGTTAACAAAGAAATCCGGAACGGACCTTCTTAAGACTGGACCAGACGGTAAAAATACACTAAATTTGATGTTTTTTTTAAAGTGTGGACCGGACCGGACCGTCACCAAGTTTTTGGCGACCCACAGACCAGACCGGTATGTGCCCCAATTCAGCCGATCTGGACCACTTTTTGAACAACCCTAGAACTGATCAGGATGTTATTATAGAAAACACGTCGATATCCCTAAAAAAAACTTAAATCAGCAAAACCCGAAAATGACCTGTACGGTGTACCCGAACTGATCCGGTCCAATCCAAAATTAATATACAGAGTATATTTTTTAACCCGAAAGTGACCCGGACACATGCATTGTTTCACCGTGACCCACTAAATTGATATCGGGTTCGTGACGTGTTATCGTGTTACTTGTTTCACTAATTGTCACCTTATCTTATCTAATAATCTTTACCATTTTGCTTTATTATTTTAATTAATTGCACACACCTTTTGATCTTATCTACATCTACATCTTATTGAATTTGCTTATTTAATGTTGGACTTTATTACTTGTACTACTCTACTCAAGATAAGCCTTTATGTTATTATAAAAAAAATTAAAAAAATTAAAAAATTACAAATTACAAAGAATTTATACGATAATCGAGATATCTGTCGTAATATTATAATAGATCGAGTATTATTTACTCATACACGAAGGGCTCTTTGGTTCACCATGGGAAGATGAAGTTACCGGGAACTTTAATTTCACGTGAATTTGTATTTCATGGGAATTAAAAAATATTGTTTGGTTGCCATATGGGAAATGACTCCATGCGGGAAGTTCTACACATCAAGGGGGGCCTTGGTGAGTAACTTCCCCCATTGTGGAGGAAGTGGCAATTCCCGGGAAGTGGCAATTCCCGGGAAGTGGACAACCAAACAACTCCCTGAAAATGCACTTCCTAGGAACTTGCACTTCCCGGTAATTGAATGATTAACCAAACGACCCCGAAAAATACAGAGTAATAATGGAGTATTTGACAACATTATAACAGTACTCCCTCTGTTTAAATTCAAAGGGTACACTTCTCTTTTTGGACACTATTCACAACTCAGGATAATCGTTAATATTCCCGACAAGTTAAAAGAGAAAATATAGTCATGTATGTACTCATGTGAGATCCTTTTTTATTCGTCTTTACGAGTAAATTAATAAATATCGAATTTTTATAATTTTTGTTAATGTAAAACGAAAGATATTGACGGTGTAAAACGTGTATCTGCAAGTGTGAAAAAACAAACGTACCCAGTACCCTTTGGATTTGAACGAAGGAGTATCTATCTATCTATCTATCTATCTAACTACGAGTAAATGATAATATTTGACACGTTATAACAAAACGACTGATAGCTCGTTACACACGGAAGTTTTTTATTTCTTTGAAAAATGCTGTCTTTATCTAATTAAACGATACTCCGTAGTTCATCAGTCTCAGTCAGTTGTTTATTTTTTATTACTTCCTCCATTTTCTTTATATCTTCCCAATTTCCTTTTCGGTCCACTTTTTTTTATCTTCCCATTTCATTTTTTTCCTTTTTGGTCCATAATTTTTACCATATTACCCTTACTATTTACAACACTTTCCATCTTTATTATTTCCTATTTACCCACACTTACCATTCTACCCTCACTATTTTTTAAATTTATTATTTTATATTCATTACAAAAAAAATAGTGTGCCAAAAGTAAATGGAAAGATAAAAAGAAAATGGAGGAAGTAATTTTTTTTTTTTCCGCAAATAATATGCGGAGTACTGTAAATGGTAAGCAAATGAACGAGACGGGAAAAATATTGTTGTGTGGAGACATGTTATAACGATACAACGGATAAATCGTGTTGAAAGGATAGAAACATTGTATTCTGTCATGAAAGTGGAAGCAAAGCAAGTATCGAGGTTGCACGAGTACTCAAGTCATGTCACTTATTTCCACACTAGATTCTCTCCCACTTCCCTTCTCCCAACTTACCCATGCAAATACCCAAATAAAAAAAAAAAAAAAAAAAAAAAAAAATATATATATATATATATATATAAATAAATAATAATAAAAATAATAATAATAATAATAATAAAAATAAAAATAAAAATAAAAATAATAATAATAATAATATTATTAATATTAATAATAATATTAGTAATAATAATAATATTTTTTGTATCTCGGCTACCCACCAATTTTTTGTAAACTGCTTTTTGATTCATCAATAAAATTCTTCCCATTTATTATAAATAATACTCCCTCCGTTCCAACGAATTGTATACGTTTGGTTTTTTGACACTATTCATGAATGAGAAGAATCTTCAATATAACTTTTAATATATAAGTTAAAAGATAGTCATGAGAGATCTTGTTTAAATTGTCTAGTCGAATACATTATAAATATCAAGTTTTTATAATTTTTGGTAATACGTAATTAAACATATAGAGAAAAGAACACTAGCATCGACGTACGTGCATAAAGCAAACGTATACAATTCGTTGGAACGGAGGGAGTAATACTTCCTCCATTTTCTTTTTATCTTCCCATTTACTTTTGGCACACTTTTTTTTTGTAATGAATATAAAATAATAAATTTAAAAAATAGCGAGGGTAGAATGGTAAGTGTGGGTAAATAGGAAATAATAAAGATGGAAAGTGTTGTAAATAGTAAGGGTAGTATGGTAAAAATTATGGACCAAAAAGGAAAGAAATGAAATGGGAAGATAAGAAAAAAGTGGACCGAAAAGGAAATTGGGAAGATATAAAGAAAATGGAGGAAGTAATAATAATAATAAAGTTCCGTTGTTTAATAAAAGTTCCGTTTAAAAAATGAAATAAAATAATAATAATAATAATAATAATAATAATAAAAAAGGGAGTGGGTGCCCATATAGTATATCGGCTACCCACTAACTTCTTATAATTCGTTTCGATCTTAATATAAGTTTTGGTTATAATAATAATAAGAAGAAGAAAATCAATTAAATAAACATAAAATTATATACCCTCCATGACATAATTAATTTCCAAAATATCAAAAATATATACCAATATAATAACGTGAGTAGGTTCTCGTTAAAGAGTAATTGTGTGGCTGAAATGAAATGAAAGGGAGGTATATTAGAAAGGTATTCATTCAGAAACGTGAATAAAAATCAGAAAATGGGTCGTGTAAGATCGATTTATATGTAGACATCATTTATCGATATCATTGAACAACGTGGACAAAAATCGGAGAAACGGGTGTTAAAGATAATACTAATTTCCCCCAAGACGAAGATTACCATTTTGAACCTAAAACATGTCAAAGTCGAAGAGTACAACAACTTTCGTGATTTCGTTATATTCTCAAGATGAGTAGGTCTCCTGAAAGACGGTCTTTCATTAACTTTACTGAAAGACTAAGTATAAATGGAAGTAATAGTGGTACCAAACCTAATAGAAGTAGGTACGATTAACATAAAAAAGTATACAAATATAAAGAGGTACCCTCCTTATAAAAACAGGTACAAAATAAAGTTGTCATTTAAGGATACGAATATGACATAGAGTGGTACTGAAGAGTGGTCTCTCAATAAGTTATTGAGAAACCGTCTCTCCCAAGAATTTGTGATAAAACAAATAAATCCGTCTTAAACAATACTCGTAATTTGGAAATTAGGTAGAAATACAATAAAGATAGGTAGCCAAGAAATTAATTACCTTCAATCAATGATCAATGATAAATAAAAAACAAAAACAAGAAATTTAACCCAAATCAATGACCAAAAAAAACAAAAAAAGTTGGTAAGATTATTCTAAATTACCATTATTAATAATATTAAAAGATAATATCCAGATAAACCCGTCTTAAATAATACTCGTAATTTGTAAATTAGGTAGAAAAACAATAAAGATAGGTAGCCAACATAAATTAATTACCTTCATCAATCAATGATAAAAAAAACAAAAAAAGTTGGTAAAATTATTCCAAAATTACCATTAATTAATATTAATATTCATAATAATAATAATAATAATAATAATACTAATACTAATAATAATAATAATTAAAATAATAATAATAATAATAATAATAATTAAAAATAAAAATAAAAATAATAATAATAATAATAATAATAATAATAATATGATTTGATTACATTAGGTAAGAGATGTAACAACCCTTACAACAAAAACATAGAAGGGATTTCTAGGGGGAGGTCATCATACTCTTAACCATATCCACCCAATACAAAATCTCACCGTAAAAAAAACCGTCTCTTACAAATTTTTGTAATTTTTTTTTACCTAAAAAAAAACCATCTCTTATAATTTTTTTCATTAGTTACTTAAGTAGTACCTTATATAATAACAAAACATTTTTTTTACTCTAATATTTGGCATCTTCTTCATCATACTACTAGTAGTGGTTACCAAAATCTAACTCCCAGTAAAAAAAAACTTGGGGGTAAAAAAAAAAAGTTACTGTTTTTTTTGTTTTTTTTTTTACTTTGTTCCTATGATTTATTACCCTCCATGAGTGAAGCCAAGCCAGTAACAATTTTGAAACCTCTCTTGGACTTGACATGCATAGTATGTTGCTCTTCCTCCTCCCCCGAAATTTCCGACATGTCGAAAACCGTCTCGGACGGAGTCGAACTCGAGCTCGAGCTCGTGGTCGACTCGTCCGAGCGGTCCGTCTCCGCCAAGATATCGGCCACGGCCGGAATCGGGGCCCGGACCGGCTTGTCGATGTTAGAGACGAGGACTGGGTCAGTCTGAGCCGGGCCCGGGATGGTAGAGGCGGGGACCACGTCGGCCACGGCCGGGGTGGGGGGGACCACGTCGGCCACGGCCGGGGTGGGGGGGACCACGGTGGGGGTGGTGACGAGGCGGGTGGGGGGAGAGAGCCACTTGGCTTGGACGTAGTCGGATTTACGCCACGGGGGGACGTGCATGCCCTTCTTCTTTAGGCTTTGTTTGGCAGCCTCGGAGATAATGCAGACGATTTTGGAGAGACGGTCGGCTTTCCCGACGAAGATGTTGGGTAGAGTTTGGAGGATCGATTTGTACGTCTTGGTCGATCTCGCGACCTCGAATTCGGATCGGAAATCGATGTCGATTATTAGCCTCTCTCCTCCTACTATCACATCCACATACTCATATTCACCTGTTTACATTCAGATACCGAAAATATCTTAGTCCAGTAATTAAGACTAGGTGTTATATATTGTAATGCGATTAATTACGCTCTTCGATCGAAAAAAAAAAAAAAATCAAATTCAGATTTTCAAAATTAATTTCAAAAATCAATCCCAATAAACATAGATTTCAGGGGTTTGCCCTGAATTTCAGGGTGATGCTATTTTTATTGCAGAGATATAGAATAATTAATTTAATAATTAATTTTAATTAATTAATTAATCAATTAATTAACAAATCTACAAAAAAAAAAAAAAAAAAAACAAATTTTCCAAATTCAATTAATTCACAAATCATGCAAAAATTCAATTCAATATGTAAAATCCCAAAAAAAATGCAAGAATTTACTTCAATCAATAATGCTCACAAAATGACAAATGAAACTCCCAATTCAATTATTCTCCCACAAACTCTGGATTTGTTCGTTCGTTCTAATCTTAAGATGGATATATCTGAATTATGAACACGGATGGATGACGGGTATGATCGAATTTGATAATTGGAGGTCCACCATAATTCAATTATTGCCAGCCATGTTTGATTCAATTTTTCTAAGTTCATGAATTATTCAAAATTTCAATATAACTTAATTAATCCAATTTTAAACACCACAACAAGAAGTCATTAATCCGATTTCTAAATGACAAAGCCTTGAACCACACGTTATCGTACATTCTAACCAATAAAAAAATCGTTTTCATTTTGGGTATTTAAAAAAAAAAAAATCAACCCTAATTCTATTTCTAACCATTTTTCGAGATTCGAGTCTCGAAAAATCCAACATTTCCATCTTTTGTGATTTCTCTAGCAAAAAAACCCAATAACTAACTATAATTTCCTACAAATGCCAATTAGCTTAGTCGATAAAGTCATAACAGGCAATACTCATACAAGTCATACTCTAGCTTCGAACTAATAAAGTAATAAGAGATGATACTCATAATCTGGGCTCGAAAGTCGAACCCATATTCCGTAACCAACTAGATAGATGTCAACTAACTTAGTTGGTAAGATCATAAGAGACGGTACTCATAATTTGGACTCAAACCCATAACTAACTAATAATTTCAGACACGTAACCAGATGTCAACTAGTTTAGTTAGTAGTAGTAAGGTCATAAGAGACAATACTCATAATTTGGGCTCAAACCCATAACTAACTATAACTTCGGACAAATATTAACTAGCTTAGTTAGTAAAGTCATGAGAGACGATACTCATAATCTGGACTCGAACCCATAACCAACTAAAATTTCAATTTCGGACAGATATTGACTAAACTAACTTAGTTGGTAAGGTCATAACAGACGATACTCGTAATAATTTCGAGCAGATGTCAACTAGATTAGTTGGTAAGGTCATAAGAGACGATACTCGTAATAATTTCGAACAGATGTCAACTAGCTTAGTTGGTAGGTCATAAGAGACGATACTCATAATAATTTCGAACAGATGTCAACTAGCTTAGTTGGTAAGGTCATAAGAGACGATACTCGTAATAATTTCGAACAGATGTCAACTAGGTTAGTTGGTAAGGTCATGAGAGACGATACTCATAATAATTTCGAGCAGATAATAATATAACTAGCTTAGTTGGTAAGGTCATGAGAGACGATATTCATCGTCAAAATCAAATTGGGGAAAAGGAGAGATTACCAGCAGGAAAAGATGGAGATTTTTCCCATTTCGATTTACAGATAGCAGCATCGTAACCAACTTTGAACAACCCTTCAACCACAATTTTCCTCAATTCATCTTTCCGTTTAATCGATTTCTGATTACTACTCTTCTCCGCCACCAACCTCGCCGTGTCCGCCACCACATTCCGCTCATTCACCGTCGCACACACCACCAAACTCTGCTCCATCCACAATCACAAACCCCCAATTCAATTTAATTCAAAGTAAACCCTAAAATCAATTTAATCGATTGAGAAAAGCGTACCTTGAGGAAATCGCCGACGTCAGCGGCGTCAGCCTCGCCGTCGGACCCGTCGGACCCGTTTCCATTAAAACAATTACACCGATTCCTCGACCCGTGTCTCTCATTACCATTATTATTCTCCTCGATAAAATTCGTCACCATTTTCGCTAAACAAACCGAACTCGGCTCGAACTCCGACGCCGCCGTCGACGCCGTCGTCGACGGCGGAATCGGTATCCGGAACAGTCTCTTCAGTCGAGACTTCACTACCGGCTTCACCGTCGGAACAACCACCTCCTCCTCACCGCCGATCGGCTGTATCTTCGTCGGCATTAACATGATTGATTAACTAATTAATTAATTAATTGATTGATTAATTAAGCTTATATTATTACTTAATAATTAATCGATGAACATCCGATTACTTCTGAACCCAGTTAACTTAGACTAAACTACACTCAAACTCAATTCAATCCCAATTTTTTAGGGTTCTTTCCAAAATTTACTAAAATTACTAAAATCAAAGAAATTAATCAAATTAACAAAGAAAAACTTAACATTTCAGCATTCCGATATCAATTTTTTCCAATTTTTTTTCAATAATTTTCAGTAATTTTACCCAAATTGTGAGATTAAATCAAAGAAAATTCAACATTTTTTTTCGATTTTTTTTGTGGAATTTAATTAATTGAAGGGAGAGTAGAGAGAGAAGCCATTGAAAGTCTGGTCTAAGTTTTTGTTTTATAGAGAGAGAAGTAAGAAGTGATGAGTGTAGAAGAAGGTAAAAGGAAAGGAGGGAAGCTGACTAGGTTCGGGATTTGGTTTGTTGACACGTGGGTATCCTACGTGGCGAGGTGGTTTTGCTTTGGGATCATGTGGATTGGGTTTGGATTTAGTGGTAGCAGTGGCGGAACCAACTCGACCTGAATGATCTGATGTACTCAATAACTGACTGAATACTCGAGTTAAGAACCTGTACTGGTTTGATTTGACTCGGATATGACCCGATACAGAGTATTTGGCACAGTGAGTCCTCCTCGGAGCCCAAAAACGTTCTTCAAACGTTCAGATTCCGTCGCCGGTGCTCTATCTATCGTTATTATCCCAGAGTCATGGACGTTTGTCGAATGTCCCCGGAGATCAGAGATTCGAGGATGATGAACTCACTCGAACATTTCACTTTCCTTCCTTACCAGTGAGCATGTCACTGCTTTGGATAACTGGACGAGTCTATGTGATCTTAACGTGATTTCTGACTTTTTGAGCAAAACCCGACAAGTTAGTAACACAAAATTGGCTCGACTTGACCCGATACCCGATATAACCCGATCTGACCTGTCCGAAATCTCACTTGACGGAACCCGGAACTTTTCGACCAGATCTGCTTGTGACCCGTCGCCCGATATAACCCGTCCAAAATCTAACCAGATAGAACCTAAAACTGACCCGACTCGACCCGAACCGAACCCGATTGCGCCCCTCTATTTACGCAGTGTGGATCTCCTGTCCCATTTTGTATCTCACTCTGTGTTCTACACCCTACTAGATGACACATCAACATGTTATGATATTTGTTGCATATTTTATTGATTCAATAGACGATGTGTCATCCTGTGTATGGTGTGGCACATACAGTGGGACACGAAAATGGGACAGGAGGTCCGCTCTGCTATTTACGAGGGGATGTGAAATGATAAAAGTACCCTTAATAATATGGTACAAATTGTACAAATATGGAGTGGATAAGGGTAAAAACGTAATTAACCTCATTGAGTAAATAAGTGTGTGTAGTGGAGTTGGGAGAGTATCCCTCGGTATGCGGGGGTGCGTGTGCGTATATGTGCGTGGAAGTTGAGGAGACTAAAATGACGTAAATACCCTCAATGAAGTTGATAATGGCAGTTGAAAGTGGACGGAGGTGTGTCTAGAAAGCGAAAGGTACATCAAGGGTAAAATAGTAAATTCCATAGGTTTGGAAACTTGGTTTGGAAATATGGGTTGGATTGTTACGAGGTTCGGTGTTAGGTGCGTGGCGTGGGGGTTTGTTGACATGGTATAGTATTACTACTTGCCTTCGTGTTGGCTTCCCACATTATCCACAACCAATACAAAAAAATTGCGAACAGTAATTATATTGTACAATCGTTGTACCGTGCGATAATAATAAAAAATTATAATTAATGACAAAAAATGATCGTTTTAGATTAAATAGTGACAACTTTTTGAAAAAGTGGTAACTAGTTAACCTAAAGCGATCACTAAATAACTTAAAGTGTTACGGAGTAACTTTTTACCATAAATTGAGTACGTTGTACAGTACAACGGTTGTATAGTATAATTTTTGTTTTACAAATTAGTCGAGTGATTAGGATTAGGCACTATGGATTCTCGGGTTCGAATTTTCTTATATTATAAACGCGAATAAGTGTGCTTTTCGTTGAACCAAAAAAAACATTTTACTGATTACTGATTAGTGGCTAAGATGGAGATATCGTAAGTTCGTGAAATTAGAGGTGATTATATGCGGATTTGAGCTGGACTAAGCGTGAAATTTTGGTCCACGGGTAAGTAGGTTCGGGACGGGATCACGAGATGAGCCTTTTACGGGTCGGACTGGGTGGGTTCGATGATGGGTTGTGATGTGATCAGTGGTTAAGACAGAGTCAGTAAGAATGTTATCCCTCTTTATTTTACTAAGGTCAAAATTTATAAACTTTGACTATCAATACAAGGAATATTATTTTTTTTTTAATTATGACATGATTTTCATATAATTAGATTATTTAATTGAAAAAATATAAATTATATTTTAGTACATGTAAATGATAAAATTCGATTAAAGTACTGTCTAAAGTAAAGCGGAAGACAATCTGATTCATAGAGAGTACTAAGTTGTAGGTTCGAGTCTTCATTTTCTTTATAGTAATGCAATTAAATGTTCATTTTACACTACATTTTTTAGTTATTTAATTTAATTTAAATCTCATATAAACAATTAAATACACGAATTATAATCGTTTGTGTGGTTATTATTTTTATATTTAAACATAATGATGATCAATATTTCTATTTTATTTATTTTTTTTGTAGAAGGGAAATGTTATAGTGGTAATATATTTGAATTATTCTTTTGAAAATAACACCAAAATTTAAGCTCACATTAAATAATATGTTCCTTATATAATAAGGTAACACCATGCATGAGTCCATGAGACACCAAAGCTAGGATCCAAAAGTCAATTTTTCATTATGTTTATAGTAATTTTATTTTTATTATTCTTCATAACAAATACTTGAAATAGCAACATGCTTAAATAATTTGGTTAATTTCTAGCTTTTAATATTTAATTCACTAAAAAAATAAGTAAATGTATATAAATATGTAAAAAAATAATTCTATGTTTCCACAAAAATCATTTCACAAGGTAAAACGATTAGTATAATTACGACGTTATTAAGTTTTCAAACAAAAAATTGAAATAAATAAGTACAAGTTTTAGAGAAAAAACATTAAACTACGGACAACTTGCCAAAAAAAAACGTCAAAATCAGCATAAATATTGGTAGTGACGGATCCAGATTTTTTGACTTTAAACGAAATTCAGGTAAAAAGTTTAAAAATTACTCTATAATTTATTTATTTTCCATCACAAATATTGAACAAAAAAACAAAAAAAAACGTGTTACAGCATCTCGAGATCCTGTAACGCTGTATTGAACAGGATAAACAAAAAAAACCGTGTTACAATGTCTCGAAATCCTGTAATGCTGGTCATAGATCTGACACCGTCGGGCCTACTAGCAATTATTAATCCATTGTTTTATTCTAAATCACATTGATTGTCATAGTAGGCTTGTGTAAGAAGCTAAGACTTGTATTTTTCCAAGAAATTAATCAAATTATATGAGATTAATTAGAACTAATAATCTTATTTGATTAATTAGTGCTAATAAAGGATGATTAGTGATGCTTGCAAGCCACAAGGCTAGCCTTATGATCAAATTAACAAATGATTCTTGTCTTCTTTATTCCAACAAGACCTCAAAAGTTGAGGCAAGAAAGTGTAAAGAACTAACCATCATAAAAGAAAAGAAATGAAGAGAATATAATAAATAATAAAGAAAATAAAAGTTGAGCAAAAACAATCATTATTCAAGGGAAAATAATAAATATAGCTAAATTATCATCATATGTAAAAGGAATATATTGTTAATAATTGTATAAATAAAAAGAAGATATAAGTTATAATTATAATTATTGCAACATGTTATATTTTTAATTCAGTAAGATCTTTTAATAACGTTATTGAGAAACATCTTACGTACATAATAAGTTATACGAGTACTATTTTTTTTTCATCTTTTTAATGTTATTTCTTTCACTATCATCGACCAGAGTTACGTGTTTCTCTTACCTGGTTTATTCAGGTTTTTCTATGCGACATCCTCTTTGTTCTTAGATAATTATCGTTTTCGTTTTATTAAGTGAGCTTTTTAATTTAATTTGTACATAAAAATGTATTAGTTGAAAAATTATAAGAATACATTGTTAATTAAGTTATTTAATTATAAAGCCAGTTTTTATACGAGTATATGTTTCTATATATTTTAGTTATTTAAGATATCGATAAGAGAAGTGAGTGTTTTGACAATTAAAAAAACAACGGGAATAATAATATTTTAAAAATAATGCTTTTTTTTAAAGAGATGTCTTTGATAATAAATGTAACAATGTGGATAACATATGATTAAATATTATACTTTTTCTAATTTATTTGTGGTTGAAGTATAAAAAATCTTGACTCCAAAGTATATGGGAAGAATACAAAAATGTGAAGAGAATATTTTATTTTTTGCTTTTAACATACTAGTACCTTACTTATACATAACTCATTCAAATATTATTCTCCTTTTAAAAAAGGGTGAAAGTATAATAAATAATATTGAGTTGAAATTATGATGAGAACTCTTACAAGTTTGAGATTATTAAAGGTAGACTATTTAAAGTTGATCCAATATATTGTTTTTTTATACAAACACGGTGGATATCTTAGTTTAGTGATTAAAACGAATATAATCTTAATAATATATTTCAAATTTGATTAGTTTTTTTATCTCTATTGCAATGCGATTAATTACACATTTTGCTGATTTTTTTTTACAGGATTGAGCATAATAACTACATTATTCTCTTTTGAGTCGGTCATATGATTCGGTCATCTTGGAGAGCTATCTACTCAAGTTTGTTTATACTTTAAAGTCAAGATTATTTTGACTATATTTTTTCAATATTTGTTTAAGATAAGTACACTCGTTTGATTGGTTTAACTTTATTACGAAACAAAAAAAACATAAAGATAAACACATTTTTTTTAGAGAAACGGTATTGAGATCTCTCTCTTAGGATGAGGAAATAAAGTTGTTTAATTTTTAAGATAAAATCCGAAATAATTACCACGCACTAAATTACCTCTACAACTCTCGATTTCTAAATAATTTTGAAGATGTCCTGTTTGATTTGTCTATGATAAGAACTTCACGGCTAAGCGAAAGAACTCCACATTTAAGCGTGTTTGGCTGAGGATGATGAGTGACTTCCCGGGGAAGTTTTTGGGATGCGCGTGCGTGATGACAAAATGCTCTGCATAAATGACTCGTGTTGGTTTGTGAGATCAATACAACGCCTGGCGAGCTACTATTGTTAACATTTTCAACCCAAACCCAAACCCGTCAATATCATGTCGACTTCATGTCATATTCAGATCGTGTCATTGTTTACCGACTTTTAGCTATAGGAGCATAAACGGTTATGTAGAAGAGTTCGTTGTTTTGTTTTAAGTGGGAAAGAATATTGTTACCCAACCCCGACCCAACTAAATCTCGTGTCGTGTTCGTGTCGACTCACTTACATAAATGGATCATCAAATCTCAACTCAAATCCGTCAATTTCATATCAGATTCCTGTCATATTCAAATCGTGTCATTGTTTACTGGATCATTAAATCTCAACCCAAACCCGTCAATTTCATATCGGGTTCCCGTCATATTCAAATCGTGTCATTGTTTACTAGGTCACCAAGTCTCAACCCAAACCCGTCAATTTCATGTCGAATACCTATCATATTCAGATCGTGTCATTGTTTACCGGCTGTTAGCTATAGGAACATAAAACAATTATGTACAAGAGTTGTTTTGTTTTAAGTAGGAAAAAATATTCTTACCCAAACCCGACCCAATTACATCCTGTCTCGTGTTCGCGTCGACCCCAAACCCGTTAATTCCAAGTTGGATTTGTGTCATATTCAGATCGTGTCATTGTTTACCGACTGTTAGCTATAGGAGCATAGAACGGTTATGCACAAGAGTTGTTAACACACTTATATAAATGGGTTATCAAGTCTAAACCCAAACCCGTCAATTCCATGTCGAATTCATATCATATTCAGATCGTGTCATTGTTTACCGGATGTTAACTATAGGAGCATAGAACGGTTATGTACGAGAGTTGTTTTGTTTTAAGTGGAAAGGAATACTCTTACCCAACCCCGACCCAATTACATCCCATCTCGTGTTCATGTCAACCCCAAACCCATCAATTCCATGTCGAATTCATGTCATATTCAGATCGTGTCATTGTTTACCGGCTGTTAGCTATAGGAGCATAGAACGGTTATGTAGGAGAGTAGTTGTTTTTGTTTTTAGTGGAAAGGAATATTGTTGAACATCATGGAGTGTGTGACCTTGTGGGCCTCCTTGTTTGTGCTAATAATGGCCCATCAACTCATGAGACTTCCGGATTATTATCTGACTCATTGGACCCACCTTTTTTTTGCCTTTTTGTAAAGCTTTTTTTTTTTTTTTTTTTTTTTTTTTTTCTGTTTTAGTTAAAGTAAAAAAAATAAAAAAAATAATAGAGTACAAGAATCTCGTGACAAAAAATAGGCACGTCATTGAGTAGAGAAAAGAAGTGTCTCATGACTTTTGCATGTAAGGTAAACTATTACTCAGGTCTCCTGAAAGACGGTATCTTATTAACTTTACTGAGATACTAAGTACAAATGGAAGTAACAGTGGTACGAAACTTAATAGAAGTAGGTACGATTAACATAAAAGAATATACAAATATAAAGAAGGTACGCTTGTTATAAAAACAGGTACAAAACAAATTTGTCATTTAAGGGTACGAATAGGATATAGAGTGGTACTGAAGAATGGTCTCTCAATAAGTTATTGAGAGACCGTCTCTTCCAAGATTTTGTGTTTCATTATTATATTCCTCATATCGGATTAAAAGTGGAAATATCATAGTGGTGGGATGGAGGGAGTATGTGTGATGGGAATATCTGTCACAAATGTGATGGTAGGGTTGTTCAAAAAGTGGTTCGGATCGATAAATCGATCCATTTATTCAATCGACCCAACTGTGAATTCGCTTTTGGCTACTGGACTCTAGCCATCTAGGGTGTCCTGGTATTTTATACCGGTGGCACATATTGGTCCGGTATGCGGGTCGCCAAAAACTTGGTGACCGGTCCGCGACCCGTTTAAGTCCGGTCCACACTTTAAAAAAAATCAATTTACTGTATTTTTACGGTTCGGTCCGGTCTGGTCTGGGTTTATTCCTTTGTTAATCGATTTGGTCCGCGGGTTTGAATTTTTGGGTTTGCCGGTTCACGGGTGGTCAATCAGGTCTGGTTCGGGTTTGGCCGGTGAACATCCCTAGTGACGGGTAAAAGAATAATACTTTGTATCCACTTAAATATATAAAGACAAACTCATGTGCTACTTCCAAGTCTTGTTTTTTTCTGATCAAATAATTTTTTTTATTCGTCATCGATTTGTGACAGATATATCTTACTCATGAACGATAGTCTTTGCTTTATTGTGGGGCTCCACTTGTGGAATCCGGATATGTCATTAGTAAATTTGGGTATTTTCTTTGATGAATGAATTACTAGTAGTAATTGAGTGGATATGTCGGTGAAGAAGGGGAAAAAAATTTGGATCTGTCTGACAAACGATAGTAACAGATTTGTAATAGTGAATAAATATTAGCAGAATGTGGTTAATAGATTGTATTAACAGATTTGACTGTAGAACTAAACTGGCAGAATTAATAAATAATGTTCGGTAATTAGCATATTTGGACAATCAGATCATTTCCTTGTACAGTATAGATTAAATTTGTTGTGTGATTGTCATGATGCTGCTAATAGCATCATATTGAAAAATAGTAGATTCCGATCAATATGTTATTGAAATATGTACTTTACCAAATCCATAAAATGAGTAGATTGACCGTCAATCTATTATTTAGGCCAGAATTTGCTGAATTTCACCAAATATGTTGTTTATCAAACAAGACTTAGGCCAGAATTCGTTGATTTTCACCAAATTAATACGTTGTTTGCCAAAAATGGTCTTAGATCTTTGTTATTTTCGGCTTATTTTCAGTTTAATTCAATTTCATCAGGTTTATTTCGTCTCAATTGCTTCATATATATATTCAGCTCAACTCATTTGAATCGAAAAGAATAAACCAATAAATCTACATATTTATTTTAAGATTAAGTCAAAAAAAAGAGAATATATTTTTGTCAAGCAATCAACTCATTCATTCAAAGTTTCATGTACATCTCCTTTATTATTCACATGTTTTCTTATTTATTTAAGGTCTACTTTTTCAATCGATCGACAAGGACGTTATTCTTCTTTAACGTCGTAAATGTCACGTAAAATATAAAAATAATACGAAGTATCGACATTAATTAATCCGATAAAATAATAACGTATTCGTATATCATTAAGATGACATCTTTGTGATTTTTCATCAAAAAAGGTCATAATCGAATTGGGATTTGAGTATGTTTTTCACGTTCCTAAACGATATCATCAAATATTAGATTAGGTCATTAGGCTATATAAAAAGATATCCCCTAACCTATATCCCGACATCTATTTTAAATACGAGTACTTCCATATTGATATCGTGATTCAAACTTGAAATCTCTCTACTTTGCAAAAAAAAAAAAAAAAAAAAAAATCAAACCGCTTTTAATTTGCACGAGTAATTAGTTAAAATTACGATTGTCCTCATTTCATGAAAAGACTACTCTATATCTTATACCCTACAACGTCGTAACCAAAAACTCCGCACAAAGCACAGTATTGGACCTACCACTCAACAACGATTAAAACCAATATCCAGATTAGAGGCATTCAAGAACGACACGACCTTCAAACAGTCTCATCCGACCCACAAAGAAGTTTGCCTAGAGTCATCGACACAACATTTTCAAAAACTTAAAAATTCCCAGCCCACGAGGCCACAAGCCATCTCAATCTCGACCATGGATCAAATTTTCACACTCGGCTCAACCCAATCCCGTATATGATCACCTCTATTCCTGATTAGAGGCGTTCAAGAACACAACACGACCCTTCAAACCAGTCCGATCCGACTCACCGTGCCTGGACATAACATTTTCAAAAAACACACAAAATCCCGATCCACAAACCGTCTCAACCTCGCTTCTCTTGACCCAGACGGCCAGGCTCGTATCCGATCGCCTCTAATTCAGATATTATCAGTTTTTTTTGAATTCCCAGAACGAGTTGTTAACCGACCAACAACATCGAAATTCTCGTTATAATTTTCCCATATTAACAAACTCGGAACAAGTTGTTTTCAAGTATTCTCGGAACGAGCTCCTAACCGAGTAACCGACCAACAACATCGAACTCATCGTTGTAATTTTCCCATATCACCGACTCAAATCCAGACAAAACCGAATAATTATTTGAACTATTTCCCAAATCACTATCCTAATCCTAACTAATTTTCAATTTTCAACATTTGGATTTTGGAGTAAAACCCTAACCTAACCAATAAACCTCACCGGAGGATGACGAACGCGCTCACCTCCTCTTTCACCACCGCACCACGGCCAACACCCACCGTGAAACCCACCCACATCTACCCCCGCCACCCAACCCCCACCACCTACCGCTCTCACCCCATCCGCGCCACCCTAACCTCCATCTCCTCCGACCCAGGAACACCAATCCACCTCGACCCGACCCACATCGACCTGAACCAGGCAACCCAATCGGAGCTCCGAGAGAACGGACGTCGGAGCACAAGGCGGACGAAGGTGGTTTGCACGGTGGGACCCGTCACGTGCGACGCCGCGTGCATCGAGGCGTTGGCTGTCGGAGGGATGAATGTTGCGAGGTTGAACATGTGTCATGGGACTCGCGCGTGGCATAAGGAGGTGATTGAGCGCGTGAGGAGGTTGAATTTGGAGAAAGGGTTTTCTGTTGGTGTTATGATGGATACTCAAGGTAGTGAGATTCATTTGGGTGATTTTGGAATTGGGGTTTCCTCCATTAGAGCTGAGGTTCGTTGCTTGTTGCTTAGTTTCCGAATTTTCCGTCAATAGTTTACGTTTCTGTTTTTAGTAATGTTTTAAATGCAATTGGTTTGTGTTTCCGTCAATAGTTTACGTTTTTGTTCTTGATGTTTCCGTTTTGGGTATGTTTTAGAAGCTCGATTCGCAATTCGCTGAAAATAGAGTATAGTTCGGAATAATGGTAACCAAACCACCATGTTCGCTGTAATTCGGATTTGTAATTTGATTGGATCCATTTACCATTCATAGGGTGACAGGATGAATTAGATAAACCCTAATTTTGGGTTGATTTAGGAATTAGGGAGTGTTTCCGACTTGAAAGTTCGTGTGTTTGGGGGATTGAATTCATTTATGATTCATAGGGTGGCAGACGGAATTAGGTAAACCCTAATTGTAGGTTGATTTAGGAATATGTTTGGGGGTTGGAATTACGAGGTGACGTTTTGCCGTTTTGGAATGAGATGAAGTTTGTGTATTGTGTGTTCTTTTGGTTGAAGGAGTTTGAGAGAAACTTGTGTCGGTTTTTCCTATGAATTGTTGGTATGTGATAGAGATGGCGGAATTACGTGGAAAAGTTTGGCTGAAGTAACGCTGTTGCATGCATTAATCAAGTCATTATCTCATCTAATACACGAATTTCTTGTATGCATAAACAGTCGTAAAATGGTATAAAAAAGAGCTAGCCGAAATTAGTATGGACGAGAAAACGAAGCGTTCATGACGTTCATGTGCTCAGGCGAGTAATGATGGATTTCTTGTTTAGGAAAGCGTATCATTTCTCGAGTTCTTGGGAAAATTAAGCATTCTGAAAATAATCAGAACAAATCTGGTTTTGTTTAACTCTGATGCATAATTCTTTACACGATATCTTCGAGTATTATATACATTTATATGTGTGTAACTAAATATGTACGAGTAGTTGCCTTGGTGTTGTTCACTCTGTGTTTTTGCTGATGAGATGTGGCTGTATTGAATTATGTAGGACGGTGATATTTGGACCTTCAGCATCCGGTCCTTTGATGAAATGCTACCGCAACGCACCCTTACTGTGAGCTATGATGCCTTTGCTGAAGGTATGCATCAAAATCTTATTCTCATTTAACTAGTGTGGCTGAAGGTATGCAGTAACAAGTTAGATCACGGGTCAAACTCGGGTGTCATATTAGGTTATTCGGGTCGAATCAACTTTGTCATGTAATAATTTTTTTCCCGATTCAAAATATATATGTAGACATTGTTGACCATAAAAATTAAACGGTATAGGGACAAGCAAAGTTTCGGTTGGAGGCACTACATTTTAACGAGTTGTTGCTTCTTGATACTAGATGTGGAAGTGGGAGATGAGCTTCTAGTAGATGGTGGTATGGTTCGCTTCGAGGTTGTTGAGAAAATCGGACCTGATGTCAAGTGCATGTGCACTGATCCTGGTTTATTATTACCACGGGCAAATCTCGCGTTATGGAGGAACGCCAGGCTGGTTCAACAACATAGCAATATGCTTCCAACAATCACATCCAAGGTCAGCGTTTACGGTTTATCTCAACATTTCACAATAAACTTGGACCCATTTCTTTTCGGCTGAAATAAGCATAACTAAACTGAGCGGAATTGAACTGAATGGAGTCGAGGTATCCGAGATAAATTGAGCTGAGCTGAACTTAACGGGTTTAACCGAACTGAACTAAACTGCTTAAAATAAGCGGGAAAGAACGGGGCCTTAGTGATCACATATACTTCGATGTCTTATATTCCAACACCGCGAGTTGAATATTCTACAGGATTGGCTGGATATTGATTTTGCAATTGCAGAAGGTGTGGATTTCATTGCGTTATCGTTTGTACGCACAGCTGATGCAATTAGCCATTTGAAGAGCTACATCGCTGCACGATCACCTAGCAGGTAAACACATCTGGTTTCTCTAAATCACATTCATGTTTTCCCCTTCCATATATCTTCAAATTTCCGTAACGGTTTAACTTAAAAGTTGATTGAGTATTGTTTGCTTCTCGTCGATTGTTCAAACTATATGGTTTACAGTAGTATTGCCGTTATCGCCAAAATCGAGAGCATAGACTCTCTAAAAAACTTGGAAGAAATAATCCAGGCATCGGATGGAGCGATGGTGGCTAGGGGAGACATGGGTTCCCAAATACCTCTAGAGCAAGTTCCATTCGCTCAGCAAAGAATCGTTCATCTATGCCGACAACTCAACAAACCCGTCATTGTTGCTTCCCAACTCCTCGAATCCATGATCGAGTATCCCACGCCTACTCGAGCAGAAGTTGCAGATGTTTCCGAAGCTGTCAGACAGCAAGCTGATGCATTGATGCTGTCTGGTGAATCTGCAATGGGTTTGTACCCTGAAAAGGCACTAGCTGTTCTTAGAAGCGTAAGCTTAAGAATCGAGAGGTGGTGTCGGGAGGAGAGAGTTGATGAAGAAGTGGAACTCGTGAATTTATCGTCTTCTTTGGTCGATGTCATAAAAGAGGAGATATGTTACTCCGCTGCTACATTAGGTAAATCCGTAAATCTCATTTCTCGCTGAATTCATTATTCCAATATTTTCAATATAATGACACAACACGACACATGCTTCCCATGAAAAAAGACGACATCGTTCATAATCTTCAAAGCATTGTAACTTCAAAAAACTCCAAATTGTGGATCTGGGTATTGTTCGATTCATCAAATTAGTTCGTTTCTGCATCTGGGTATTGTTCGTTTCATCAACTTATTTCGTTTCTGCATCCGGGTATTGTTCATTCCATCAAATTAGTTCGTTTCTGCATCTGGGTATTGTTCGTTTCATCATATTAGTTTGTTTCTGCATCTGGGTATTGTTCGATTCATCATATTAGTTCGTTTCTGCATCTGGGTATTGTTCGATTCATCAAATTAGTTCGTTTCTGCATCCGGGTATTGTTCATTCCATCAAATTAGTTCGTTTCTGCATCTGGGTATTGTTTGTTTCATCAAATTAGTTCGTTTCTGCTTCTGGGTATTCTTTATCTCATCAAATTAGTCGATTTCTGAATCCTCCGTGTATGGTTTATTTTGTCGATCTTTACAGCTAGCAAACTGGAAGCAGATGCATTATTCGTGTACACCACGGACGGGAACATGGCTTCTCTCCTTTCACGTTGTCGACCCGACTGCCCCATATTTGCTTTCACACCCACCGCTTCCGTAAGGACGCGACTGAATCTACAGTGGGGTTTGGTCCCTTTCAGGCTAAACTTCTCGGAAGACATGGACAACAACTTGAGCAGAACTTTCTCTTTACTGAAATTCCGAGACATGATCAAGTCCGGTGACAGAATCGTCGCTGTCTCCGATATGCTTCAGTCCGTCCAGGTACTCACCGTTCCTTAAGCGAGTACCGACATGCATTTTTCCTCGATTTGTAGAAAAATAGAGATTTAATGTGACTGAGGATTGAGATTCTTTTGGATAGGAACTTAGCTAATGAGAGCCATTTTTGTTGATTGTTTCGATTCGAGTTATGTACTTCTATGTAAATTGTCGATCCGTGATACGGAGTACTATATATTTTGATTCATTACTCTTGCGATGCCATAGACGGGAGTTTTCGACGCGTTGGGGTTGGACGGGTCTCGTGCCTGATAATTCCCGTCTCAACCCAGTTTAAAGACGTTTCTTTTAAAAAGAACGTTCTATGGACCGATTCTTGTCCAAAAAGAGAGATCGATCGTTGCCAGTCCTCGAGGTTGGATTCAAATTCAAAAGCCCGAGCTGTCCGAGCTGACCCGCACGGCCACACTCATCCAATCCACCGAAAAATGTCCGAGTCTTGACACGCGATCATGATGCTGACGAAGTTCGAACTAAACTAAACTAGAGTCTAGACACTCGATTATGATGCTGACGAAGTCTAGACACACGATTATGATGCCGACGAAGTTCGAACTAAACTGAACTAAAGTCTAGACACACGATTATGATGGTGACGAAGTTCGAATTAAACTAAACTAGCCGATATCTACACACATAAAATTATGAAAATGTGACTCAGTGCACCTCTCGTTGAAAAAAAAGAAGATTTATTTATGTCGACATTAATAATTTCTTTTTTTATTGAAAACAAACAAACAAACCCAAATGAAGAAGATCCACAACACTTGTTTATTATCAACCCATAAACATACCCCACAACAACCAACACTTGTTTGAGAAAAAACAGTTACTCTCATTTATGACAGAGATATCCGTCATTTTATTATAACAGGTCAAATATTTCTCATTTACGTAGAAAATATAACCCATATACGAAATATTTTTGTACAATATTTTATTTTTTTTACGTAAATGGATTATATTTGATTCGTTATAAATTTGTGACGGATAATTCCGTCAAAATCGAGAATTTGTGGAGAAAAAAAAGGATTGAATATTTGAATGAATAACCTCCTTGTATCATTCCAGTCCATAGAGTAGTCCACTGTCTATCTCTCCCCCCACACTCTCTTCTACCCATCTCTGGTAACTCAATCTCTTCCATATCTTCAATTTATTTCAGTTTCTTGATTGCATGCAATCAATTTCTCATTAAAAAGATTGTATCTTTAATCAATTCAGTTGATTTCTGCATCTGGGTAGTTGATTTCTGCATCTGGGTAGTGTTAATTTGATCAATTTAGTTGATTTCTGCATCTGGGTAGTGTTGATTTCATCAATTGTAGTTTGATTTTGGTATCAATTTTATCAATTTGGTAAAATATATAGTATAATGTCTTTTACAATGCTGAATGGAACTGATAAACTGACCCTAATTGGGGGAAAACCCTTGAATGGATTAGGGTTAGGGTTTTCTGGGTCAGATTTACAAATCCCCAAATTGAATTTGATGACTAAACCTAGGAATTTGAGGTCCAAAACCCTAGTGACAAAATGTAGTGCATCAGCTTCTTCTAGGCCTGCTGCACAACCTAGGTTTATACAGCACAAGAAGGAGGCTTTTTGGTTCTATAGGTACTTGTCTGTAGTGTATGACAACTTTGTGAATCCACCACATTGGAATGAGGAGATGAGAGCCGAGGCGTTGGAACCGGCCGATTTGAATGATAGGAATATGATTGTGGTTGATGTTGGTGGTGGTACTGGTTTTACTACTTTGGGTATTGTTGAACATGTGGATGCCAAAAACGTCACGATTTTGGATCAGTCACCTCATCAGCTCGCTAAGGCGAAGGCTAAGGAGCCTTTGAAAGAATGTAAGATTATCGAAGGCGATGCTGAGGATCTTCCCTTTCGTACTGATTATGCTGATAGATATGTTTCTGCTGGAAGGTATTGCTCGTCGTCTTTGTTCTCTCCGATTTTATGTTAAATCATACTTCCTCAGTGTCTATATTCGGTAAGACGGTCTCACAATTGATCTTTTTTTTATGTAAAGAGGCTGTTTCATGGGGTAAATTGATATATATTGTGCTTGTTTGACTTTGGAGGCGAAAAGATTTCGGCTTTGACATGTGGTTTCTTAGAATTTAAGGTTGAGATCAATCGACTAAAGAAGTCAAATGAGGACAATATTCATGTATATCACAAATTATAGAGTAAGACGGTCTCACAACTGATCTTTTCATGTGAAGAGGCCGTTTCATGGTGTGAAATTGTCTCACACAATAAATACTTGATATATATTGTCCTCGTTTGACTTTGGAGGGGAAAAGATTTTGGCTTTGACATGTGGTTTTTTAGATCATTAAGGTTGACATCAATTGACTAACGAAGTCGAATAAGGACAATATTCATGTATATCGCAAATTATAGAGTAAGACGGTCTCACAGCTGATCTTTTTATGTAAAGAGGCCGTTTCATGGTGTGAAACCGTCTCACGTAATAACTACTTAATATATATTGTTCTCGTCTGACTTTGGTGGTGAAAAGATTTGAGCTTTGACATGTGTGGTTTCTTAGAATATTAAGGTTGACATCATTTGACTTCGATATAAACGGAAAAAATTCATTATGTGTTTATATTCAAACTATGGTTTTAAAATCGTGCAAATTGTGTGGATTTCTGTGTACTAAGTATTAGTTTAGGAAATTGTTTAGAACTTGAGTTGGAAAGAAACGGTGCACTCGATGTGCCTTTCTATATGAACCATTTTGCTGTTTTGGGCCGGATATGGGACGGGTCGGGCCAAGTTTGAAAATTTGGCCCACGACAGGCGGGTTTGTGACGGGTTTCTTTTGTGGGCCCGACAAAAAAGGTAACAGCTTTCGTTAATTCGTTCAACATGTGCTGATTTGTTCTCGTGCATGATTGATTTCGTGAACAGTATTGAATATTGGCCCGATCCTCAACGAGGCATAAGGGAAGCATACCGTGTGCTAAAACTCGGAGGCAAAGCATGCTTGATTGGTCCAGTCTACCCAACATTCTGGCTCTCTCGGTTTTTCGCTGATGTATGGATGCTTTTCCCCAAGGAGGAAGAATACATCGAGTGGTTCACAAAGGCGGGGTTTAAGGACGTCCAAATCAAAAGGATCGGACCTAAGTGGTATAGAGGGGTTCGTCGCCATGGACTTATCATGGGTTGCTCCGTGACCGGTGTCAAGCCCGCCTCCGGCGATTCTCCTTTGCAGGTAACGGGTTCAATTTTTTGAAAACGGGTTGTGTGGAGTTTGGGTTTGTGTCTCATGTAAATGGGTCACGAACCCTTCGATCCAAATCCGACCCAATTAAGTTTCGTGTCAATCTACTTACTTAAATGGGTCATTAAGGCCTTGTTAAACTGACTGAATTGAATGAGTCTGAACTTAACTTGACTAACTTGAACTGGAAAAATAAATAATAATAATAATAATAATAATAATAATAATAGTAATAATTAACAATAAATGTTATTATTATTATAATAATACAAAATATTATTATTAATGATAAATAATAATAATAATAATAATAATAACATGGTTAATATTAATAAAAATAATTAATAAAAGTAATAAATAATATAAATAACTAATAATGGAAATAATTAATAATAAATATAATAATAATAATAATTAGTAATAATTATAATAATTAATATAAATTATAATTATTAATAATTACTTAAATGGGTCATTAAGTCTCAATAGTCAATCCACACCCGTTATTTTCATGTCGTGTCATTAGTAAAAACTGTTTGATGTCTATAATCGACTAAACTTGCTTCCGACTGAAATTTTGCAATTTTGCAATGCAGCTCGGTCCAAAAGTGGAGGATGTGAAAGAGCCGGTGAAGCCACATGTGTTTCTGTACCGCTTCCTTCTTGGGGTGCTGGCATCGACTTACTATGTCCTCTTGCCTATATACATGTGGATCAAAGACAAAATCTTCCCAAAAGGTGTAGCGATTTAAGAAGAAGTCTTGAGTCTCGACGATGGATGAAGATGTCTTGGTTTCCCAGGTGAGGTAGACGGTTCACTATATTTCAAGAAACCCGAATAATATTATTAGGTGATTTTGTTGGTAATCGTGTGATTTGAGTTTCTGTAAACGACTTGTCATATTTGCAGACTGTTGGTTATCGGTTTTAGGCTACGCTTTCTGCTTTCAGAACAACCATGCTTGGTTTCTTGAAAAATTTCGAATAGGATTTGGGTAACGACCTTTAAACGATACTTTTTAAAGTCAATCGTCGTGTGAATAAGATTTCCCGACCTTAGACAGAAGGGCAGTCGATGACTCGTTTCAAATTTTCTTTGAAGAAGCTTGTTCCCGAGGTGGGTGCGGATAAAGGCGTCGATGTTTTGGTCTATTTTCGTTAATTAGCTCCGTTTGTTTCCGTCTACGATTGCGTACATGAATGGATCATAGGTACTACGAGAGCGAAAAACCCGAGTCCTATTATCTTATAGGAACAACAAAACATATGTAAAACCGTAAATGAAATCCTTGAAGAGGTGTCAATTGGGTCACTCGGTCGAGTCATGTCAGATTAGGTCATACCGGGTTCGGGTTGTAATGGGTCAGCTCATCTGACAGGTCAGGCTGGATTTGGATCGGGTTGTTCTAGGTCTAGCAGCTTTATCATATTTCACTATTTTCATGAAATCTAACTCATGAAGCTAACCATGAGTCCATGACGGGTCAAATACTACTCACGTGGGGTAGATAAGACGGTTGACCATTAAATCGCTTTCATTTTGATCAATCTAAACTACTCCATTAATGTACTCGTAGCAGTCTTCTAATCGTCAGTTTTATTAGTTCGGATTCAAATTGGATCGGGTTTCTAGCACTAACCCTTGTCTGGCAATCAGGCATGATAGGTGAAATGTGGAAGATTGAGCACAAGCGTTTAAACTACGGAGATATTTATTGGGTCGTGCTTTTTTCTAACGAACTTTTACTTAATCATAATGATATTTTATCAATTTGTCCTTGTCATTTCACCCAAATTGATTTTCTTTATATAAAAAACCCTAAATTCAATCACCCATAAACACCAACAACCACCACCAAAAACACCAATAAATACCACCCAAAACACAATTAATTAAGTTTAATTTGACATAATCAAAGAAAGAAAAATAAGATACTCCCTCCGTACCACTAAGATTGTCCCGACTTCCGTATTCCTTTTTGGGTAGGTTCTTAAAGATTGTCTCATTTATCTAATTTCCTTTTTTTGTCCATCCCTTTTTACAACTTCGTCCCTACCAAGTTAAAGTATTTAACATTTTGCCATCCATTAACCCACGCCACCTCACAAGACACTATGACTCACCCTATAAAGGGAGTCATCATTGCCTACATACTCAATCATCACACCAGTTTCTTAGTTATCGTGCAAAAGTTTATGGGACAATCATTTTGGGACGGAGGGAGTAGTAAAAAAACAAATTAAAAAAACTACATGAAAAGAGAAAAAATTACAATATCATAATATACGATTGATGCCCTAAAACCACCCATAATGCATTCTAAATCCCTAACCCTAATTTAAAAAGTTAATTAAATCCTACAAAATATAAATTAGTTAATTAAATAAGTAATTACAATGATATGACTTCATTGATAATTGAATTAAAATTTATAAATTCGAAAAAGTTCGTTGATCAAAGAAATTGGGAAGGTAATTAAAGAGACAAAAAGAAGAGAGAAAATTATAAGTGAGGTTAAATTATGGAGAGGGTATAATTAGAAAAGTGACGTTATTTTCGTTAGGATTGAGTAAAGGGTCGTTAGGAAAAAGTAATTTCGTAAATTTATCGGGATGTGATCGAAACCTTTGATCATAAACCCTAAGCGATTGCAACAAACCGAACCCAAAAGTTTATCGTTTCGGTGGCGTCTTCTGACGAATCGAACCCACGCTCATTCATACGTGCCTTAGTATGGCGATCGTCTGTCATCTCATCTCATCTCCTAGCTTACTAATCTGGTAATCAAATTTCTGCTATATATATATATATATATATATATCTTCAATTTCTTTTGATTTTCTTGGTGTCATGTAATGTAATCAATCAATCAATTACCAAATTAGCTCGTTTCTGCATCTGGTTAGTTGTTTATTTCATCAAATTAGTTGATTTCTGCATCTGGATATTGTTGATTTCATCAAATTAGGTTATTCCTGCATCTGGGTAGTGTTAATTTCATCAAATTAGGTTATTCCTGCATCTGGGTAGTGTTAATTTCATCAAATTAGGTTATTTATGCATCTGGTTAGTTGTTTATTTGATCAAATTAGGTTATTCCTGCATCTGGGTAGTGTTAATTTCATCACATTAGGTTATTCCTGCATCTGGGTAGTGTTAATTTCATCAAATTAGGTTATTCCTGCATCTGGGTAGTGTTAATTTCATCAAATTAGTTGATTTCTGCATCTGGGTACTGTTAATTAGGGCTGAACAACTTTATGGTCGGACCGGAAAAATGGACCGGACCGGACCATTTGGTCCGAACCAAAACCAGACCGATTCTTGTAAGTCCGGTCCTTGGTCCACGTTTTTCTAGATGTTGGTCTTCGGTCCGGTCCAATCCAAGATCGGTTAATTTAGGTCCGGACCAAATGGATCGAATTTTATGTTTTTTAAAGAATAATCATTAAAATAACATAAAACAAATGATAATTTTATTATCAAAAGACGTTATAAATTAACATTAACAATTATTTTTATAAAACAATAATTGTATGGAGTACTATTATTCAATGATTTTAATTTATCGGAATTATAAGTATTTATCATATACACTATGAAATAGTAAAAAAAAATAGTTTTAGGTCCACTCTAATCAGACCGGACCAAACCAAATATTTCGGGTTTGGTCCGGTCTTCGGTCCATAGAAAAACTATTTTCGGTCTTTGATCCGGTCTTGGACCGATGCTGACCCTTAGTGTTAATTTCGTCAAATTAGTTGATTTCTGCATCTGGGTAGTGTTCATTTCATCAAATTAGTTAATTTCTGCATCAAATTAGTTGATTTCTGCATTTGGGTGGTGTTGATTTCATCAAATTAGTTGATTTTTGTATCTGGGTAGTGTTTCTTTTGGTGAAATACTGTCTTATACAATGCTGAGTGTAACTGATAAACTGACCCCAATTGGGGGAAAACCCTTGAATGTTTCAGGTTTTTCTGTGTCAGATTTACAAATCCCCAAATTGAATTTGATGACTAAACCTAGGAATTTGAGGTCCAAAACCCCAGTGACAAAATGTAGTGCATCAGAATCTAGGCCTGCTGCACAACCCAGGTTTATACAGCACAAGAAGGAGGCCTTTTGGTTCTATAGGTACTTATCCATAGTGTACGATGGCTTTGCGACGCCATTACATTGGACTGCTGATATGAGAGTCGAGGCGTTGGAGCCGGCCGATTTGACTGATAGGAATATGATTGTAGTTGATGTTGGTGGTGGAACTGGTTTTGCTACTTTGGGTATTGTTGAACACGTGGATGCCAAAAATGTCACTATTTTGGATCAGTCACCTCATCAGCTCGCTAAGGCGAAGGCTAAGGAGCCTTTGAAAGAATGTAAGATCATCGAAGGCGATGCTGAGGATCTCCCCTTTCCTACTGATTATGCTGATAGATATGTTTCTGCTGGAAGGTATTGCATCTCGCCTTTGTTGTCTCCGATTTTATGTTAAATCATACTCCGTACTTCCTCAGTGTCAAGACAGTTGTGAAATCGTCTTACATGATAACGATTTGATATATATTGTCCCCGTTTGAGTTTGGCAGTGAAAAGATTTCGGCTTTGACATGTCATTTATTTGAATATTAAGGTTGAGATCAATTGACTATTGAACTCGAATGAGGATAATATTCATGATTATAAAGTAAGACGGTCTTAGACTTGGATCTTTTTATGTAATGAGGCTGTTTCATGGGTGAAACTGTCTAACTACTTGATATATATTGTCCTCGTTTGACTTTGGAGCTGAAAAGATTTCAGCTTTGACATGTGTGATTTCTTAGAATATTAAGTTTGTCATGAGTTGACTGACAAAGTCAAATGATGACAATATAAACGGAAATATGTTTTTACATTCAAACTTGATGTTCCTTTCTAATTTACATTCAAACTTGATGTTCCTTTCTATACGAACCGTTTTGCCCTTTTTTCTTGTTTCTACTGTCGTTTGTTTAGAAATGCAAGTCATTAAAAATTGAAGCTTTGGTAGTAGTTGTGATACACTGATACTGTGATCGTATACTGTTTTGGGCTGTGCCATGTTTGAAAATTTGGCCGATGACAAGCGGGTAAGTGGGTTTTAGACGGGTTCACGGGCCTTCAACATTTGTTGATTTTTTCTTGTGCTTGATTTATTGTGAACAGTATTGAATATTGGCCCGATCCTCAACGAGGCATAACGGAAGCATACAGGGTGCTAAAAGTGGGAGGCAAAGCATGCTTGATTGGTCCTGTCTATCCAACATTCTGGCTCTCTCGGTTTTTCGCTGATGTATGGATGCTTTTCCCCAAGGAGGAAGAATACATCGAGTGGTTCACAAAGGCAGGATTCAAGGACGTCCAACTCAAAAGGATCGGACCTAAGTGGTATAGAGGGGTTCGTCGCAATGGGCTTGTCATAGGTTGCTCTGTGACCGGTGGCAAGCCCGCCTCCGGGGATTCTCCACTGCAGGTGCACTTCTCAACTATTGACTTTTACCGCTAAATCGGGTTCAATTGTTTGTCGGCCTTACATTCATAAATGCCCTCACATAACGACTTCCCTTGGTCATTAGTAAACCGTTTTACACAAAGCCCACTTTTTTATGTCTATGATCGACTAAACTTGCTTCCGACTGAAAGTTTGCCATGTAGCTCGGTCCAAAAGTAGAGGATAGGAAAGAGCACGTGAAGCCACACGTGTTTCTCTACCGCTTCCTTCTTGGGGTGACGGCATCAAATTACTATTACCTCTTGCCTATGTACATGTGGATCAAAGACAAAATCTTCCCACAAGGTGTAGCGATTTAAGAAGTCTCGACGATGGATGAAGATGTCTGGTTTCCCAGGTGAGGTAGACGGTTTACTATATTTCAAGAAACCCAAGTAAATATTATTAGGTGTTTTTGTTGATAATTGTGTAATTTGAGTTTCGTTAAACGAATGGCAAAGTGACGAACTTCTTCGTATAGATGTTAGGCTCGTCATATTTGCACACTGTGTTGTGTCTATCAGCTTTAGCTATGCTTCCTGCTTTCGGAACAACCGCGGTTGGTCTGTAAAAAAAGTTCGTTAGGATTTGAATAACAACCTTAAACGAGACTTTTTAAAGTCATCGTTGTGTGAATAAGATTTCCCGATTTAAGGTTTATTTTCAGGTCGCAGTTAGGGCCGTTCAAAAAGTGGCCCGGCCCTGCAAGGCAAACCGGACCGGACCGGGGCACATACCGGTCCGGTCCCCGGGTCGCCAAAAACTTGGTGACCGGTTCGCGGTCCGGTCCGATCCACACATTAAAAAAAAATCAATTAGTGTATTTTTACGGTTTGGTCCGGTCCGAGTTTCTTTGTTAACCGGTCCGGTCCTCGGGTTTGAATTTTTGGGTTTGCTGGTCCGTGGGTCAATCTGGTCCGGTCCGGGTTTGGACCGGTGAACACTCCCTAGTCGCAGTTACTCGAAATGTCGAGTTTAGATTCGGCAGTCGATGACTCGTTTTGAATTTCTTTGAAGAAGCTTGTTCCCGAGGTTTTGCGAATTAAGGCGTCAATGTTTTCTTATCGAGGTCTATTTCGGTTAATTAGCCCCGTTTGTTTCCGTCTATGAGGAGATCCGTCCGACTATCTTCGAAACCCAAATTATTTGAAACGAAAATACACATAAGGGAAACCCGATTCGTACTACACTAAAGGAACAACGAAACATATCTAAAACCGTAAATGAAACCCTTGAAGAGGTGCCAATTGGGTCACTTGGTCGAGTCATGTCTGGTTGGTTCATACCAGCTTCGGGTCGTAACGGGTCAGTATTTTTTCCGTGAAGGGTCAGGTCAATTCATCCGGCGGTTCAAGTTGGATTTGGATCGGGTATTCGGGTTATTACCAGGTTCATTAACTTCATCATATAACTTCACTATTTTCCCTTTTTTTTTTTTTTTTTTTTTTTTTTTTTTTTTTAACTTTGTCGTGAAGTTTAACTTATGAAGCTAACCATTAAACCGCTTTCATTTTGATCGATCTAAAATATTAATGTGGCAGTTTTCTAGTCGTCAATCTTATCAGTTCGGTTCAAATTGGGTCAGGTTTGGGTTGCTGATTATCGGGTTTAGAGGTGATCATATGCGGGTTCGGGCCGGACACGGGCCGTGCTGATTGAGAAATTTTGGCCCACGGACAAGCGGGTTTGGGATGGGTTTGCGGGCCGGGCCTTTGTATATTTTTAAAAATGTTGTGTCCAAGCCCGCTAAAAATTCGGACCGGACGGAACGGGCCAATCGGGCAGTACGTCCCGTGATCAGCTATAATCGGGTTGTATCGAATTGGGTTGGTTTAATTTCAGGTGACTATTTTTTTTTTTTTTTTTTTTTTTTTTTTTTAACAAAACGCGTATTTAATTGCATTACAAGAGGAGAAATTTCAATTTGGATTGCAGTCCACGGTACCTAATCCTAACCACAACATAAGTCCAAACTCCAAAGCGATTGCAACAAAACCGAACCTAAAGTTTATCGTTTCGGTGGCGTCTTCGGACGAATGTCACTTGTCATGGCCGTCGTATCGACATTCGTACGTGCCTTAGCATGGCGATTGTCACTTGTCAGGGGGGACGGGGCGTGGCCGTCGTATCGACATTGTCTGTCATCTCCTACCTTACTCATCTGGTAATCAAATTTCTGATATATATATATATATATATATATATATATATATATATATATATATATATATATATATATATCTTCAATTTCTTTTGATTTTCATGGTGGCATGTAATCAATCAATCAATCAATTATCAAATTAGTGATTTCTGCATCTGGGTATTGCTAATTTCATCAAAATTAGTTGATTTCTGCACCTGGGTAGTGTTCATTTCATCAAATTAGGTTATTTCTGCATCTGGGTAGTTGTTAATTTCATCAAATTAGTTGATTTCTGCACTGGGTAGTGTTCATTTCATCAAATTAGTTAATTTCTGCATCAAATTAGTTGATTTTTGCATCTGGGTAGTGTTAATTTCATCAAATTAGTTGATTTCTGCATCAAATTAGTTGATTTCTGCATCTGGGTAGTGTTAATTTCATCAAATTAGTTGATTTCTGCATCTGGGTAGTTGTTTATTGAATCAAATTAGGTTATTTCTGCATCTGGGTAGTGTTCATTTCATCAAATTAGTGATTTCTGCATCTGGGTATTGTTAATTTCATCAAATTAGTTGATTTCTGCACCTGGGTAGTGTTCATTTCATCAAATTAGTTAATTTCTGCATCAAATTAGTTGATTTTTGCATCTGGGTAGTGTTAGTTTCATCAAATTAGTTGATTTCTGCATCTGGGTAGTTGTTTATTGAATCAAATTAGGTTATTTCTGCATCTGGGTAGTGTTGATTTCTGCATCTGGGACTCTGGGTCAACACCAACCAACTATGAAGATAAATTTTTATTTACCCAAAAACTTACATGAGAGAGAGGGTTATTAAATTTGTAATCACTTTCTTAAGTGAGAAGTCTCACAGTAAGATTATCGTGAGACGATCTCACAACAGAGTTATTTTATTTATTTATTACTGAGTCAAATTATTTGAATTTGATTTTGCAATGATTAACTAGGTTTTGATTAGGGAAGATTTTTTTTTTTTTTTTTTAAAAAAAAAAATCGATTTATATTGTGTTGATTTAGATGTTTTGGCGGACGACCACCCATGAGTGACGACCACCAATCACTGCGACCCACAACCAACACCGTCAACCACTCTCTCAAGGAACCGTCAACTGCACATCCATTTTACCGTGAGACGATCTCACAACAGAGTTATTTTTTTATTTATTACTGAGTCAAATTATTTGAATTTGATTTTGCAATGATTAACTAGGTTTTGGTTGTTGTGGTTTTGATTAGGGAAGATTTTTTTTTTTTTTTAAAAAAAAAAACCAATTTATATTGTGTTGATTTAGATGTTTTGGCAGACGACCACCAATCACTGCGACCCACAACCAACACCGTCAACCACTCTCCCAAGGAACCGTCAACTGTGCATCCAACGAACCAATATTGATCGAAATATCGTAATTATTAAGACCTAATTAACGATATAATTAAAAAATTAACGAGATGAATAACGAAATCCAAATTACTTGTTTCATATTGAATAGTTTTCAATAATCGTGAATTGATTGATTAATTTGTTTATGTTTAATGGAGATTTTTATTGAAGGAGAGGTTTTTTCAATAGAAAAGGACAAACACGGAAAAATAATTGACAAAATGTTTACAACGGAGTAAAATCCGTGTATGAAATAACAATTCCGAATAATAATCGTATTATTTTTCAATGATGTTGATTTAGCGTAATTATATATATATTTATTATCATATACGGAGTATGAAATACTAAAAAAAATAGTTTTAGGTCCATTCCGGTCTCAGACCGGACCAGACCGAAAAATATTTTGGGTTTGGTCTGCTCCAAGACCGAAAATTTTAGGTCCGGTCTTTAGTCCATAAAAAAACTATTTTCAGTCTTTGGTCCGGTTTGGTCTGATTCGGTCCGGTCTTGGACCGATACTCACCCCTTAGTGTTAATGTCATCAAATTAGTTGATTTCTGCATCTGGGTAGTGTTCATTTCATCAAATTAGTTAATTTCTGCGTCAAATTAGTTGATTTCTGCTTCTGGGTGGTGTTGATTTCATCAAATTAGTTGATTTTTGTATCTGGGTAGTGTTTATTTTGGTGAAATAATCTTATACAATGCTGACTCCTGAGTGTAACTGATAAACTTGGGGGAAAACCCTTGAATGTTTTAGGTTTTTCTGGGTCAGATTTACAAATCCCCAAATTGAATTTGATGACTAAACCTAAGAATTTGAGGTCCAAAACCCTAGTGACAACATCAGCATCTAGGCCTGCTGCACAACCTAGGTTTATACAGCACAAGAAGGAGGCTTTTTGGTTCTATAAGTACTTATCCATAGTGTACGACGACTATGCGAACCCACCACATTGGAATGAGGCGATGAGAGTCGAGGCGTTGGAGCCGGCTGATTTGAGTGATAGGAATATGATTGTGGTTGATGTTGGTGGTGGAACTGGTTTTTGTACTTTGGGTATTGTTAAACATGTGGATGCCAAAAATGTCACTATTTTGGATCAGTCACCTCATCAACTCGCTAAGGCGAAGGCTAAGGAGCCTTTGAAAGAATGTAAGATCATCGAAGGCGATGCTGAGGATCTCCCCTTTCCTACTGATTATGCTGATAGATATGTTTCTGCTGGAAGGTATTGCATCTCGCCTTTCTTCTCTCCGATTTTATGTTAAATCATACTTTGTACTTCCTCACAATTGATCCTTTCATGTAAAGAGGCTATTTCCCGGTTGTGAAATCGTCTTACACGATAACTATTTGATATATATTGTCCTCGTTTGAATTTGGAGGTGAAAAGATTTCGGCTTTGACATGTCATTTCTTAGTATATTAAGGTTGAGATCAATTGACTAACGAAGTCAAATGAGGATAATATTCATGATTATAAAGTAAGACGTCTCACGGTCTCAGAATTGGATCTCTTTATGTAAAGAGGCCGTTTAATAAAGAGATCGTATATATTGTCCTCGTTCGACTTTGGAGTTGAAAAGATTTCAGCTTTGACATGTGTGATTTCTTAGAATATTAAGTTTGTCATGAGTTGACTGACAAAGTCAAATGATGACAATAAACGGAAATATGTATTTACATTCAAACTTGATGTTCCTTTCTAATTTACATTCAAACTTGATGTTCCTTTCTATACGAACCGTTTTGCCCTTTTTTCTTGTTTCTACTGTCGTTTTGTTTAGAAATGCAAGTCATTAAAAATTGAAGCTTTGGTAGTAGTTGTGATACACTGATACTGTGATCGTATACTGTTTTGGGCTGAGGCAAGTTTGAAAATTTGGTCGACGACAAGCGGGTAAGTGGGTTTGAGACGAGTTCAACATTTTGTTGATTTGTTCTTGTGCTTGATTTGCTGTGAACAGTATTGAATATTGGCCCGATCCTCAACGAGGCGTAAGGGAAGCATACAGGGTGCTAAAAGCGGGAGGCAAAGCATGCTTGATTGGTCCAGTCTATCCAACATTCTGGCTTTCTCGGTTTTTCGCTGATGTATGGATGCTTTTCCCCAAGGAGGAAGAATACATTGAATGGTTCACCAAGGCGGGATTTAAGGACGTTCAAATCAAAAGGATCGGACCTAAGTATTACAGAGGGGTTCGTCGCCATGGGCTTGTCATAGGTTGCTCTGTGACCGGTGTCAAGCCCGCCTCCGGGGATTCTCCACTGCAGGTATTACTTCAAGGCAAATTCATTCATACTAAGTATTACAACCGATGTACATGCGAAACATTCTTATATTTTCGGATTGTGTTAGTAAACGGCTCACGAACCCTTCAATCCAAATCCGACCCAATTAAGTTTGTGCCGACCCACTTACATAAACGGTTCATTAAGCCTCAATCCGACTAAACTTGCTTCCGACTGAAATTTTGCCATGTAGCTCGGCCCGAAAGTGGAGGATGTGAAAGAGCCGGTGAAGCCGCACGTGTTTCTCTACCGCTTCCTTCTTGGGGTGATGGCATATAATTACTATTTCTTCTTGCCTATATACATGTGGATCAAAGACAAAATCTTCCCACAAGGTGTAGCGTTTTAAGAAGTCTCGACGATGAGGTAGATGATTTACTATATTTCAAGAAACCCGAATAATGTTATTAGGTGTTTTTGTTGGTAATTGTGTAATTTGAGTTTCGTTAAACGAGTGGCAAAGTGACGAACTTCTTTGTATAGATGTTAGGCTCGTCATATTTGCACACTGTGTTGTGTCTATCAGCTTTAGCTATGCTTCCTGCTTTCGGAACAACCGCGGTTGGTCTGTAAAAAAAGTTTGTTAGGATTTGAGTAACAACCTTAAACGAGACTTTTTAAAGTCATCGTTGTGTGAATAAGATTTCCCGATCTAAGGTTTATTTTCAGGTCGCAGTTGCTCAAAATGTCGAGTTTAGACTCTGCAGATTTGGTACAGCAGAAGGGCAAAATGTCCTGGAGTAATTGTTTTTTTTTTAATTTTTTTTTTTTGAAGATTTTTTCGAATAAGCTTGTTCCCGAGGTGGATGATGGTAAAGGCGTCGATGTTTTCTATCGGGCTCTATTTTGTTTAATTAGCTCCGTTTGTTCCCGTCTATGTGGAGATCATGCCGACTATCTTGTACGATTGTGTACGTACGTGAATGAATCATAGGAACACTGAGAGCGAGATCTTTTCGTTTTTGTTCTATTTCCCTTGTCTTGCTTACATTGATGTTTCTATTGAATCGATTTGTGTTAGCTGATTCCAAATTATTCTATGAGAAATAGCGACAGATGTGATGAAACTTCGGAGTATGTCTTGACGAAGATTAAAACATATGGTAATCAAGATTTTCAAAATTCACCCTGTAATTTTCGGGTGCTGTAAAATTCAATACTCCGTACATATTATCACTCAATCCATCCATTTCATTCGGCGGATGATGAACAAACTAGTGGATGGGGGTGAAACTTCACTTGATGGTTTAGCAGGCCGACCATACCCCGATGGTCTCGATCCAGGTACATCTCTGCCATCTCTGCCTCTTATCATCTTATGTCCCCATCATCTACCCCAAATCAATTTCTTCCATACTTCAATTTCTTGTGAGTTTCTTGGTGGTATGTAATCAATTTCTCATTAAAAATACTATCTTTCATTAAATTAGCTCATTTCTGCATTTGGGTAGTGTTCATTTCATCAAATTAGTTAATTTCTGCATCAAATTAGTTGATTTCTGCATCTGGGTAGTGTTAATTTCGTTAAATTAGTTTATTTCTGCATCTGGGTAGTGTTCATTTCATCAAATTAGTTGATTTCTGCATCTGGGAAGTATCAAATTAGTTGATTTCTGCATCTGGGTAGTGTTAATTTCATCAAATTAGTCGATTTTTGTATCGGGGTAGTGTTTATTTTGGTGAAAATATATGATGTCTTTTACAATGCTGAGTGTAACTGATAGACTGATCCCAATTGGGGGGAAACCCTTGAATGTTTTAGGTTTTTCGGGGTCAGATTTCGAAATCCCCAAATTGAATTTGGTGAATAAACCTAGGAATTCGAGGTCCAAAACTCTAGTTGCAAGATGTACTGCAAGTGTGCAACAGCAGCTAGGCCTGCTGCACAACCTAGGTTTATACAGCACAAGGAGGCCTTTTGGTTCTGAGGATCTCCCCTTTCCTACTGATTATGCTGATAGATAAGTTTCTGCTGGAAGGTATTGCATCTCGCCTTTCTTCTCTACGATTTTATGTTAAATCATACTACTCTGTACTTCCTTAGTGTCAAGACGGCTGTGAAATCGTCTTACACGATAACTATTTGATATAGATTGTCCTCGTTTGAGGTTGGAGGAGGTGAAAAGATTTCGGCTTTGACATGTCATTTCTTAGAATATTAAGGTTGAGATCAATTGACTAACGAAGTCAAATGAGAATAATATTCATGATTATAAAGTAAGACGGTCTCAGAATTGGATCTCTTTATGTAAAGAGGCCGTTTCATGGGTGAAACCGTCTAACTACTTGATATATATTCTCTTCAGCTTTGACATGTGTGATTTCTTAGAATATTAAGGTTGACATCTTTTGACTAACAAAGTCAAATGAGGACAATATAAACTTGATGTTCCTTTCTATACGAACCATTTTGCCGTTTTTTCTTGTTTCTACTGTCGTTTTGTTTGGAAATGCAAGTCATTGAAAATTGAAGCTCTGGTAGTAGTTGTGATTTGTGAACTTGTGATATACTCGTCATATAGCCTTATATAATGCTGGAAAGTGGCCGATTTCTTCTAAATATCCACGTCATTCATTCATTCAATGTCAGAGGTGTGATACACTGATACTGTGATCGTATACTGTTTTGGGCCGGATATGGGCTAGGCCAAGTTTGAAAATTTGGCCGACGACAAGCGGGTAAGTGGGTTTGAGACGGGTTCACGCTCCTTCAACATTTTGTTGATTTGTTTTTGTGCTTGATTTGCTGTGAACAGTATTGAATATTGGCCCGATCCTCAACGAGGCATAGAGGAAGCATACAGGGTGCTAAAAGTGGGAGGCAAAGCATGCTTGATTGGCCCGTCACCGTGGGCTTATCATAGGTTGCTCCGTGAGACCGTGACCGGTGTCAAGCCCGCCTCTGGGGACTCTCCACTGCAGGTACACTTCTCAACTATTGACTTATGTGCCGACCCACTTACACAAATGGGTCATTAAGCCTTAATCCAAACCCGTTTGTTTCATGTCAGGTTCGGTTCTTCTCATGTCACTGTTTGTCGGCTCTACATTCTTAAATGCCCTTACATAACGACTTCCTTTGGTCATTAGTAAACCGTTTTACACCAAACCCACTTTTTTTTTTTTTTTTTTTTTTAATTTATTTATTTATGTAATAATTGACTAAACTTGCTTCCGACTGAAATTTTGCCGTGTAGCTCGGTCCGAAAGTAGTGGACGTGAAAGAGCCAGCCGGTGAAGGTGAAGCCACACGTGTTTCTCTCCCGCTTCCGGGGTGACGGCATCAAATTATTACTATTACCTCTTGCCCATATACATGTGGATCAAAGACAAAATCTTCCCAAAAGCTGTACCGGTTTAAGAAGTCTCGACGATGAGGTAGACGAGTTACTATATTTCAAGAAACCCGAATAATGTTTTTTTTTGGCCATCGGAACAAACAACCCGAATAATGTTATTAGGTGTTTTTGTTGGTAATTGTGTAATTTGAGTTTCGTTAAACGAATGGCTAAGTGACGAACTTCTTCGAATAGATGTTAGGCTCGTCGTATTTGCACACTGTATTGTGTTTATCGGTTTTAGCTATGCTTCCTGCTTTCAGAACAACCGTGTTTCGCTAGGATTTGGGTAACGACCTTAAACGAGACTTTTTAAAGTCATCGTTGTGTGAATAAGATTTCCCGATCTAAGGTTTATTTTCCGGTCTCAGTTACTCAAAATGTCCAAGTTTAGACTCGACAGATTCAGTACAACAGAAGCTTGTTCAACGAGGTGGGTGCGGATAAAGGCGTCGATGTTTTCTCGTCGGGGTCTATTTCGGTCCATTAGCTCCGTTTGTTTCCGTCTATGAGTAGATGGTCCGGCTGACTATCTACGATTGCGTACATGAATCATAGGAACGTCGAGAGCGAAACCCAAATTATTTGAAACGAAAATGCACGCGAGGGAAATGCTAGTTAAACATTTCTAAAATCGTAAATGAAACCCTTGGAGAGGTGGCAATTGGGTCACTCGGTCGGGTCATGTCACGTTGGGTCATACCAGGTTCCAGTTGGAACGGGTCAGTATCTTTTTCGCGAAGGATCGGGTCATTTCGGGTCAGTTCATCTGGTGGGTCAGTTTGGGTTTGGATTGGGTTAGTATCGGGTCCAGTATCTTTGTCATGAAGTCTAACTTATGAAGCTAATTATTAAATCGTTTTCATTTTGATCAATCTAAAATATTACTTATCGTAATCTTCTATCCGTCAAATTTATCAGTTCGGGTTCAAATTGGGTTGGGTTTGGGTCGCTGATTATCAGGTTGTATCGGATCAGGTGACTAAATTTTCTGATTCTAACGGGTCGGGTTAATAGCGTTAACCCTTGTCTGGCATGATGGTGAAATGCGATTTTTTTTTTTTTTTTTTTTTTTCCAACGAATCGTATAATTAGTCGCATTACAATATAGTGAACGAGAGATTCGAACTTGGGACATATAGTCTACGGTACCTAATCTTTAAATCGCAGAAGATTGAGCACAAGCGTATGAACTACGGAGATAAATTTCTCCTATGTGATCGAACCTTTGATCATACTCCCGGCAAAAGTAAAAGTAAGGGTATTATTGGTAAACCATTGTAAGAAAGTTATGGTATTTTGTGTAAATAGAGGAAGAATACGAGGGTTATACAGTAAAGTTTTCTTCAAAAGAGGAAGATAAAGAATTGATTGGATGGTGCATTTATAATAAGCGTAAAGAATTGAATGAATGGGAAGAAAGCATTTCGGTGGCGTCTCCAACGATTATCACTTGTCATGGCCGTCGTATCGACATTGTTACTTGTCACTTGCAGAATCCAACCTTCACTCATTCAGACGTGCCTTAGTATGGCGACTGTCACTTGGCAGGGGTTATGGCCGTCGTCTGTCATCTCATCTCCATCTCCTACCTTACTAATCTGGTAATGTAATCAATTTCTGCTATATATATATGTATATATATATCTTCGATTTCTTTTGATTTTCTTGGTGGCATGAAATCAATCAATCAATCATCAAATTAGCTCATTTCTGCATCTGGTTTGTTGTTTATTTCATCAATTTAGTTGATTTCTGCATCTGGGTATTGTTAAGTTCATTCCTGCATCTGGGTAGTTGTTAATTTAATCAAATTAGGGTATTCCTGCATCTGGGGAGTTGTTAATTTAATCAAATTAGGGTATTCCTGCATCTGGGTAGTTGTTAATTTCATCAAATTAGTTGATTTCTGCATCTGGTAGTGGTTTATTTAATCAAATTAGGTTATTCCTGCATCTGGGTAGTGTTAATTTCGTCAAATTAGTTGATTTCTGCATCTGGGTACGGTTAATTTCATCAAATTAGTTGATTTCTGCATCTGGGTACGGTTAATTTCATCAAATTAGTTGATTTGATTTCTGCATTAGGGTAGTGTTCAATTCATCAAATTAGTTGATTTCTGCATTTGGTTGGTGTTGATTTCATCAAATTAGTTGATTTATGCATCAAATTAGTTGATTTCTGCATTTGGGTTTTGAAGTGAAGCTCAATCAATATCATTAATAAATAATAATAAGTCATCCGGCATCTACAAACGAGTTCAGATTGAATTGAATACAGATTTGTAAAAAATAAATAAAAAACACTTTGAGACAAAGATCGCTATTAGAATAAAGCGCTTCTGCACGGTCGTTCTATTATCGCTGTTTATTGACACAGTATTTCGCGAATGAATCTATAGATATGATGAAATAGTCTCCAAAATGATGAACTCTACGAATAGTAGACCGAGATTTGATCTCAATTGTATCATTGTACGTAAATCCAAGCCCTTCACTAATGTAAATGACGAAAAAATGAATACTCTTTTACTTTTATTGATGAGAGTTTGATTATGGAATTAAACAATTTTTTGGTTTACCATCGATTAATTATCGATGGAGCCCCAGATGGAGGAGGAAAGCTAGGTTTTTTTAAGGAAAGAAGGAGGAAAACTAGAGATTCCTAAGTTGATTAGGATTCTGGGTAGTGTTAATTTCATCAAATTAGTTGATTTCTGCATCTGGGTATTGTTAATTTCATCAAATTAGTTGATTTTTGCATATGGGTAGTGTTCATTTCATCAAATTAGTTAATTTCTGCATCAAATTAGTTGATTTCTGCATTTGGGTGGTGTTGATTTCATCAAATTAGTTGATTTTTGTATCTGGGTAGTGTTTATTTTGGTGAAATAATGTCTTATACAATGCTGAGTGTAACTGATAAACTTACCCCAATTGGGGGAAAACCCTTGAATGTTTTAGGTTTTTCTGGGTCAGATTTACAAATCCCCAAATTGAATTTGATGGCTAAACCTAGGAATTTGACGTCCAAACCCCTAGTGACAAAATGTAGTGCATCAGAATCTAGGCCTGCTGCACAACCCAGGTTTATACAGCACAAGAAGGAGGCCTTCTGGTTCTACAAGTACTTATCCATAGTGTACGACGACTATGCGAACCCACCACATTGGAATGAGCAGATGAGAGTCGAGGCGTTGGAGCCGGCTGATTTGAGTGATAGGAATATGGTTGTTGTTGATGTTGGTGGTGGAACTGGTTTTTGTACTTTGGGTATTGTTAAACATGTGGATGCCAAAAATGTCACCATTTTGGATCAGTCACCTCATCAACTCGCTAAGGTGAAGGCTAAGGAGCCTTTGAAAGAATGTACGATCATCGAAGGCGATGCTGAGGATCTCCCCTTTCCTACTGATTATGCTGATAGATATGTTTCTGCTGGAAGGTATTGCATCTCGCCTTTCTTCTCTCCGATTTTATGTTAAATCATACTCTGTACTTCCTCAGTTTCAAGACGGTTGTGAAATCATCTTACACGATAACTATTTGATATATATTGTCCTTGTTTGAGTTTGGAGGTGAAAAGATGTTGGCTTTGACATGTCATTTCTTAGAATATTAAGGTTGAGATCAATTGACTAACGAAGTCAAATGAGGATAATATTCATGATTATAAAGCAAGACGGTCTCAGAATTGGATCTCTTTATGTAAAGAGGCCGTTTCATGGGTGAAACCGTCTAACTACTTGATATATATTGTCCTCGTTTGACTTTGCAGCTGAAAAGATTTCAGCTTTGACATGTGTGATCTCTTAGAATACCATTAAGGTTGACATCAGTTGACTAACAAAGTCAAATGAGGACGGGTTGACTAACATCAGTTGATTTCTTTGAAAATTTGGCCAATGACAAGCGGGTAAGTGGGTTTGAGACGGGTTCACATTTTGTTGATTTGTTCTTGTGCTTGATTTGCTGTGAACAGTATTGAATATTGGCCCGATCCTCAACGAGGCGTAAGGGAAGCATACAGGGTGCTAAAAGCGGGAGGCAAAGCATGCGTGATTGGTCCTGTCTATCCAACATTCTGGCTCTCTCGGTTTTTCGCTGATGTATGGATGCTTTTCCCCAAGGAGGAAGAATACATCGAGTGGTTCACCAAGGCGGGATTTAAGGACGTCCAAATCAAAAGGATCGGACCTAAGTATTACAGAGGGGTTCGTCGCCATGGGCTTGTCATAGGTTGCTCCGTGACCGGTGTCAAGCCCGCCTCCGGGGATTCTCCACTGCAGGTATTACTTCAAAGCAAATTCATTCATACTAAGTATTACAACCGATGTACATGTGAAACATCCTTACATTTTAGTATTTTACTACACCTGTCAAACAAATCGGATTGTGTTAGTAAATGGGTCACGAACCCTTGAATCCAAATCCGACCCAATTAAGTTTGTGCCGACCCACTTACATAAATGGGTCATTAAGCCTCAATCCAAACCCGTTTGTTTCATGTCAGGTTCGTGTTATGTCATTGTTTGTCGGCTCTACATTCTTAAATGCCCTCACATAACGACTTCCCTTGGTCATTAGTAAACCGTTTTACTCAAAACCCACTTTTTTTTTTATGTCTATAATCGACTAAACTTGCTTCCGACTGAAATTTTGCCATGTAGCTTGGCCCGAAAGTAGAGGATGTGAAAGAGCCGGTGAAGCCACACGTGTTTCTCTACCGCTTCCTTCTTGGGGTGATGGCATATAATTACTATTTCTTCTTGCCTATATACATGTGGATCAAAGACAAAATCTTCCCACAAGGTGTAGCGTTTTAAGAAGTCTCGACGATGGATGAAGATGTCTGGTTTCCCGGTGAGGTAGACTGTTTACTACTCCGTATATTTCAAGAAACCCGAATAATATTATTAGATGACTTTGTTGGTAAATGTGTAATATGAGTTTCTTTAAACGAACCTTAAACTAGACTTTTTAAAGTCATCGTTGTGTGAATAAGATTTCCCTATCTAAGGTTTATTTTCAGGTTGCAGTTACTCAAAATGTCGAGTTTAGACTATGCAGATTTGGTACAGCAGAAGGGCAAAATGTCCTGGAGTAATTGTTTTTTTATTTTTTTAATTTTTTTTTAAAGATTTTTTCGAATAAGCTTGTTCCCGAGGTGGATGTGGATAAAGGCGTCGATGTTTTCAATTGGGCTCTATTTCGGTTAATTAGCTCCGTTTGTTCCCTTCTATGTGGAGATCGTCTATGTGGAGATCGTGCCGACTATCTACTATTGTACAATTGCCTACATGAATGAATCATAGGAACACCGAGAGCGAGATCTTTTTGTTTTTGTTCTATTGAATGATTCCGTTTGTCTTGTTTACATTGATGTTTCTATTGAATCGATTTGTGTTAGCTGATTCCAAATTATTCTATGAGGAATAGCAACAAATGTGATGAAACTTCGGAGTATGTCTTGACGAAGATTAATACTTACAGTAATTAAGTTTTTCAAAATTCACCCTATAATTTTCGTGTGTTGTAAAATTCAAATTCAATACTCCGTACATTTTATCACTCGATCCATCCATTTCATTCGGCGGATGATGAACAAACTGGTGGATGTGGGTGAAACTTCACCTGACGGTTTTAGCAGGCTGACCATACCCCGATGGTCCCGATCCAGGTACATCTCTGCCTCTCAGGTCCCCCTTCATCTACCCCAAATTAATTTCTTCCATACATCAATTTCTTCGGACTTTCTTGGTGGAATGTAGTCAATTTCTCATTAAAGACTGTATCTTTCATTAAATTAGCTCATTTCTGCAATTGGGTAGTGTTCATTTCATCAAATTAGCTCATTTCTGCATCTGGGTAGTGTTAATTTCATCAAATTTGTTAATTTCTGCATCAAATTAATTGATTTCTGCATCTGGGTAGTGTTAATTTCTGCATCAAATTAGTTGATTTCTGCATTTGGGTAGTGTTCATTTCATCAAATTAGCTCGTTTCTGCATCTGGGTAGTGTTAATTTCATCCAATTAGTCGATTTTTGTATCCGGGTAGTGTTTATTTTGGTGAAATATATGATGTCTTTTACAATGCTGAGTGTAACTGATAGACTGATCCCAATTGGGGGGAAACCCTTGAATGTTTCAGGTTTTTCTGGGTCAGATTTCCAGATCCCCAAATTGAATTTGATGACTAAACCTAGAAATTTGAGGTCCAAAACCCTAGTGACAAAATGCAGTGCAACAGCATCCAGGCCTGCTGCACAACCTAGGTTTATACAGCACAAGGAGGAGGCCTTTTGGTTCTATAGGTACTTATCCATAGTGTACGACGGCTATTTGCGTGCGCTACATCATAGTGAGGAGATGAGATCCGAGGCACTGGAATTGGCCGATTTGAATGATAGGAATTTGATAGTGGTTGATGTTGGTGGTGGAAACGGGTTTACTACTTTGGGTGTTGTCGAACACGTGGATGCCAAAAACGTCACGATTTTGGATCTGTCACCTCATCAACTCGCTAAGGCGAAGTCTAAGGAGCCTTTGAAAGAATGTAAGTTCATCGAAGGCGATGCTGAGGATCTCCCTTTTCCTACTGATTATGCTGATCGATATGTTTCTACTGGAAGGTATTGCATCTCGCCTTCATTCTCTCCGATTTGTTTATCCTATGTGCTATATGTTTTCATCTGAGTTTCGATGAACCGGTTGACCCGTTTGGCAAAACTGACCCGGCCTGAACTTGACTCGATACCCAATTGGAAGACCCGAGTTTGACCCGTAACCCAATTGACCCGGCATAACCTGGAATCGACCCGACTGTGATTATTGAAAACGAGTAACATATCCCTAAAAAACTCGAAAATAACAAATCCCAAAATGGCCCGAACCCGAAACGACCCGGCCCGAAGTCAGCATGTTTTTTCAGAGCCAAAAGTGACCCGTCCCAAAGCTGACCCAAACCAACCCTAATCCGGTTGATCCGTTTGCCAGGTGTACTCACGTTTTTGAGATTCATTCATCATGCACTGATTTAGTGATTTGTACGCGTATTTTGACTATGAACAGTATTGACTATTGGCCCGAACCTCAACGAGGCGTAACAGAAGCATACCGGGTGCTAAAAGAGGGAGGCAGAGTTTGGTTGCTTGGTCCCCTTTATCCAACATTCTGGCTCTCACGTTTTTTCGCGGATTTATGGATACTTTTCCCCAAAGAGGAAGAATATATCGAATGGTTCACAAAGGCGGGATTCAAGGACGTCAAGACAAAAATCATCGGACCTAAGTGGTATAGAGGTGTTCGTCGCCATGGCCTTGTCATTGGTTGTGTTGTAACCGGTATCAAACCCGTCTCTGGCGATTCTCCATTGCAGGTAAAAAACTTAACTTTTTCTCAATTATCGACTTTTCATGCTTGATTCACGAACTAATTCTCCGAAGTTTTGGCAATGTAGCTTGGTCCGAAAGTTGAGGATGTGAAAGAGCCGGTGAAGCGACACGTGTTTCTATTCCGATTCCTTCTTGGGGTGATGGCATCGGCATACTATTTATTCTTGCCGATGTACATGTGGATCAAAGACAAAATCTTCCCCAAAGGTGTACCCATATAAGGCACGACGACATGGTCGCCATCAACCCATCTCGACGATGGATCAAGATGTGTTTTTTCGTAGATGGTTTAAGTTAGTTTCTTGGTCGTTTACTAGACTAATGGTGTGGCATACGAGCTTGCTCATGCGATGCCTTGATTTTTTTTTTTTTTTTTTTTTTTTTGTTTTTTTTCGGGCAAGTGGTACTCGATTTATTGATATAATAAGTGGTACAATGAAAATACGTAAAGAGATACAATGAAAATAGTTACAAAGACTCGAGAATATTGTACGTAAAGTAAGGTTTATCTTGAATTTTAATGAACTTCGGGTTATTACGGGGTGGTAGCCGGGTAGGGTAGTGTTTCGTGGGTAGATAAAGGCGTCGGTGTTGGTTTATCGGCCTCTATTTCGTGTAACGGGTACACGAATCTTAGGAGCGAACGATGATTGCGAGGTTTTTGTTTTAATTTGATTTCATTGATTTGTGTTAGCTGAAATTATCTGATTACATATATACCGGTACATGTAACGAAATTACAAAAGTTATGTTTTGATGAAGATCAACGGCTTGCTCAACTCGTCGAAGAGTCTTGATCGTGTTGAGAAATAAACGCACTTAAGTTGAGATACCTCTCTCGACTTGTCTTATCTTCTAGCGTCGATCTACAAGTCACGCAACGAACGAGTTTTCTCCGTTGAGTCGTCATCTTCCACGCCATCAAACACTTCTCGTGAATCGGGATCTTACACGTCCCACAAGACACGAGTCTGTCCCCCGGCCCACCCATCTCATTCAAACATATCGGACACGTGGACCCCTTCTCGACTGCGTCACAAGGCGTCAACCTACTCGTGCCAATGACGCCGCCCCCTCCCCCTCCCCCGAGCTCCTTCCGCAGGAACAGAACCTGATGGAACCTCTCTCGCAGAGATGGGTCAGCGAGAGAGTTGAGGGAGCTCGGGGTGGAGTGAAGCCTCTCGAGTTGAGAGGGCTTCAAAACTCGACGCCTCAAACAAGAGTCGTCGAGGGAGACACCCAAGACCTTGACTAGCACAAAGAGAATGTGCTTACACGGAGCGACCTTGTCTGGGCACGTGCACGATGGGGTCGCCGATAAGTCGACCACGTACACGTTGCCAGTTGCTCCGTGGACGAAGAAGTCAGGGTCCGACCGGTACAAGAGTTGGAGCGGGTGTGACAACGCGTGTGACACCCGCTCAACGAACGCCTCGGTGGGCTGAAATGGTGAATTCGACATTTCGGATTCCGTCTTTGTTGTCATTTTGGGTTGAATTCGAGATTGTTGGATCAAAGTTTACAAATTTGGATTTTTTTTAAAGCAAAATGTGGAATAATGATAACACTAATCCAAAAGCCATTTTATACTAAAATTTTTGACAACTAAAATGGTATGAAGTGGTAATTTTGTGTACAAAGTTGTCAATAATCAACTCACTATTTTTAGAGAAATGATTAATCAACCTTTCTATTTTTAGTCAGGATTTATAACGATTCTACTTTTCGTCTTTTATATTTCTCTCTGACCTGTAATTTCGCTTCAATTTTTCGAATTCTGTTATCATCATGACGTCAAATATACGTGTAATGGTTGTCGAAATTTTTGATGACACTTCATCGTTGTCTTGCTCTTTTTTGTGTATTATTGTAATGATCTTTCTGAATCCGTTACACGTGTTAAAATTCTACTCCCTCCGACATGTGATCCAAAAAATTACCTTTACACTTATCTCTCTCTTCCTTCTTTTATTAAAAATCGGAGGGAATAATTAATAGAAGTATCGTTGGAATATATCTCGAGAAAATGAAATATAAAAAAAAAAAATTAAAAATTCTCCGTTGCTGGGACTTGAACCGGGTCTCTCGGGTGAGAGCCGAGTATCCTAACCAACTAGACTACAACGGATAACTGATGAAAGAATCCTTTAAGTTAAATCATAAACACCACCCCATACTCCCTTATCGTCGGATCAACCGCCGCTTCGCCGCCGCCGCCGCCGGCGGCGGCGGCCACCGCCACATCATCTACTCTTCTTGTTTGTTAGAAAACGGGTGGATCAGATGAGAAAAATCAACGATAATCACCCATTCAAACAATTTGCAAGGTTTGATTTTTAATCCCTATTGATTGTTTGATTTGATAAACCCTAATTGTTTTTATTAGATTAGATTGGGGATTTTTTGTTTTGTTTTGATTGGATTTGAATTGGGAATGTATCAATTGGACATAATCGGAGGGCATTGAGAGATATTAATCGCAACTTCATTGAACCAACATTTGGGTAATTAATTACTCTTTTCTTTTCTTAAACCCTAATCAATCAATCAATCAATCAATCCATCAATCTTTGCTTGAATTCTTGTTCATCGAGTCGGATTATCGTTTGCTGAATTGGGGTTTTTAGAAAAACCCCAATTCAATCAATCAATCTATGCTTTTCCCCAAATCAATTGAAAAACCCTAATTTTTTATTAGATTAGATTGGTTTTTTTTTTTTTTTTTTTTTTTTTTTTTTTTTTAATGTTTTGTTTTGATTGGATTTGAATTGGGAATGTATCAATCGGACATAATCGGATCCTAATCAATCAATCAATCGATCAATCTTTGCTTGAATTCTTGTTCATCGAGTCGGATTATCGTTTGCTGAATTAGGGTTCTTAAAAAAAAATTATCTATGATTTTCCCCAAATCAATTGGAAATTATATACTTGTACAATGACGATATCGATTTCCTTCTTCTCTTCTTTTTGTTAATTTGATTTTTGAAAATCGTGGAAAATTGTCGATTACGAAGGTTATTAATCACGATTTTATGTCCGACTAGGTTTCGAAATAAAATGCCTTGAAATTCATATCATAATTACCGTATAATATATACATCAATCACGTGGTAATAAAAGACGAAAATGATTTACAATATGACATTTCTAGGTAACATCATACATTCAGAAAATTCGTCGAAAATTGTCGATTTTAAAGATTATTATTCACGTTTTTTTTGTCCGACTAGGTCCCGAAATTATAATTCTTGAAATTCGCACCATAATTACCCCATGATATATGCATCATCTTTGTGGTAATGAAAGGGGAAATAGGTTAGAAACATTTGAAGGCCTTGTAAGTACTTTTAGAAACATGCTAAAATTTGACGAAATAAACTATATACTCGATTCTAAGTCCTCTTCGATCCTTTGCTACCTATAATTTTCACGGGGATGATGTATATATGGAGTAATAATGGTGAGAATTTCTAGACTTTTAATTTTGGGACCTAGTCGGATAAAAAAACGTGGATAATAACCCATATGTAGGTAGCAAATGATCAAAAACGACTTAGAGTCAAGTATATATATAGCTTGTTTCGTTAAATTTTATCACGACTCGAAAAGTACTCATAAGGCCTCTAAATGCCTTTATTTAACACCATTTTCTCATTTTATTACCACGCTATTGGTGTATATATCATGGAGTAATTATGGCGTGAATTTTAAGACATTTAATTTCGGGACCTAATTTTACCAAAAAACGTGGATAATAACCTCCAAAATCGACAATTTTCGACCAATTTATGGAGTCTGTGACACTGCTTTCTGAAACCATTTTGAAACAACTGATATGCGTGGAAATGACTATTAACAGTTAGCAATGGATCGAAAACGACTTAAGTGTCAAGTATATAGCTTGTTTCGTTAAATTTTATCACGACTCGAAAAGTACTCATAAGGTCTCTAAATGTCTTTATTTAACACCATTTTCTCATTTTATTACCACGCGATTGATGTATATAACATGGAGTAATTATGACGCGAATTTTTAGACATTTAATTTCGGTACCAAATTTGACAAAAAAAACGTTGATAATAACCTTCAAAATTAGAAATCGACGATTTCCGACGAATTTTTCGAGTCAATGACACTGCTTTCTGAAACCATTTCGAAACAACCGATATGCGTGGAATGACTATTAACAGTTAGCAATGGATCGAAAACGACTTAGAGTTAAGTATATAGCTTGCTTCGTTAAATTTTATCACGACTTGAAAAGTACTCGTAAGGTCTATAAATGTCTTTATTAAACACCATTTTTTAAATTTATTACCACGCAATTGATGTATATAGCATGGAGTAATTATGGTGCGAATTTTAAAACATTTAATTTCGGGACCTAATTTTACCAAAAAACGTTGATAATAATCTTCAAAATCGACAATTTTCGACCAATTTTTGGAGTCTGTGACACTGCTTTCTGAAACCATTTTGAAACAACTGATATGCGTGGAAATGACTATTAACAGTTAGCAATGGATCAAAAACGACTTAGAGTGTCAAGTATATAGCTTGTTTCGTTAAATTTTATCACGACTCGAAAAGTACTTATAAGGCCTCTACATGTCTTTATTTAACACCATTTTCTTATTTTATTACTACGCGATTTTTATATACATCATGGAGTAATTATGGCGCGAATTTTAAGAAATTTAATTTCGGGACCTAATTTGACCAAAAAACGTGGATAATAACCTTCTAAATCGGCGATTTTCGACGATTTTTTAGTGTCTATGATACTGCTTTCTGAAACCATTTTGAAGCAACCAATATACGTGGAAATGACTATTAATAGTTACCAATATACCCCGTAAAATGTTCAACCATATTTATTTTGGACTTTAAATTTGCTAAAAAAACGTGGAAAAAATACACTTCAATTTGAGGCGTTTTCGACCGATATTAGTTTATCGCGTAAAGACACCATCAAATGTTCTCTGTTGAAGCTAGAATTTTGTGTGGACATAATATATGGCCCAGGTAACGCCCCGTAAAATTTTCGGCCATATATTTTTTGGACTCTAAATTTGCATAAAAACGTGGATAATACACTTCAATTTAAGGCGTTTTCGACCGATATTAGTTTATCGCGTATAAAGACACCATCAAATGATCTCAGTTGGAGCTAAAACTTTGTGTAGGCGTAATATATGGCCTAGGTAACGCCCCGTAAAATTTTCGGCCATATTTTTTTTGGACTCTAAATTTGCGAAAAAACGTGGATAATACACTTCAATTTGAGGCGTTTTCGACCGTAGTTTATCGAGTAAAAACAACATCAAATGTTCTCTATTGGAGCTAAAATTTTGTGTGGGCGTAATATATAGCCTAGGTAACGCTCCTTAAAATTTTCGGTCGTTTTTTTTTGGACTCTAAATTTGCAAAAAAACGTAGATAATATACTTCAATTTGGGGCGTTTTCGACCGATATTAGTTTATCGCGTAAAGACACCATCAAATGTTCTCAGTTGGAGCAAAAATTTTGTATAGGCGTAATATACGGCCTAGGTAACGCCCCGTAAAATTTTCGGCCATATTTTTTTTTGAACTTTAAATTTGCAAATAAAACGTGGTTAATACACTTCAATTTGAGACGTTTTCGACCGATAGTAGTTTATCGCGTAAATAAACCATCAAATGTCCTCTGTTGGAGCTAAAATTTTGTGTAGACATAATATATGGCCTAGGTAACGCCCCGTAAAATTTTCAACCATATTTCTTTTGGACTCTAAATTTGCAAAAAAAAACGTGGATATATACACTTCAATTTGAGGCGTTTTCGACCGATATTAGTTTATCGTGTAAAGACACCATCAAATATTCTCAGTTGAAGCTAAAATTTGGTGTTGGCGTAATATATGGCCTAGGTAACGCCCCGTTAAACTTTCGGCCACAATTTTTTGGACTCCAAATTTACAAAAAAAGCGTGGATAATATACTTCAATTTGAGGCATTTTCGACCGATATTATTTTATCGCGTAAAGACACCATCAAATCTTCTCTGTTGGAACGAAAATTTTGTTTGGACGTAATATATGGCCTAGGTAACACTCTGTAAAATTTTCGGCCATATTTTTTTTGGACTCCAAATTTGCAAAAAAACGTGAATAATACACTTTAATTTGGGCGTTTTCGACCGATATTAGTTTATCGCGTAAAGACACCATCAAATTATCTCTGTTGGAGCTAAAATTTTGTGTTGGCGTAATATATGGCCTAGGTAACGCCCCGTAAATTTTTCGGCCATATTTTTTTTGGAAACTAAATTTGCAAAAAAACGGGGATAGTACACTTTAATTTGAGGTATTTTCGACCGATATTAGTTTATCGCGTAAAGACACCATCAAATCTTCTCTGTTGGAGCTAAAATTTTGTGTGGACGTAATATATGACCTAGGTAACGCTCTGTAAAATTTTCGGCAATATTTTTTTTGGACTCCAAATTTGCAAAAAAATCGTGAATAACAATACACTTTAATTTGAGGCGTTTTCGACCGATATTAGTTTATCGCGTAGAGACACAATCAAATGTCCTCAGTTGGAGCTAAAATTTTGTATAGGCGTAATATACGGCCTAGGTAACGCCCCGTAAAATGTTTGGCCATTTTTTTGTTGGACTCTAAATTTGCAAAAAAAAAACGTGGATAATACACTTCAATTTGAGGCGTTTTCGGCCGATATTAGTTTATCGCGTAAAGATACCGTCAAATGTTCTCAGTTGGAGCTAAAATTTTGTGTTGGCGTACTATATGACCTAGGTAACGCCCCGTAAAATTTCCGGCCATATTGTTCTTGGAAACTAAATTTGCAAAAAAACGTGGATAATACACTTTAATTTGAGGCGTTTTCGACCGATATTAGTCTATCGTGTAAAGACACCATCAAATTTCTCAGTTCGAGCTAAAATTTTGAATAGGCGTAATATATGGTTTAGGTAACGCCCCGTTAAATTTTTGGCCATATTTTTTTTGACTCTAAATTTACAAAAAAAAAGTGGATAGTACACATCAATTTGAGGCGTTTTCGAACGATATTAGTTTATCGTGTAAAGACACCATCAAAATCTTCTCTGTTGGAGCTAAAATTTTGTTTGGACGTAACATATGGCCTAGGTAACGCTCTGTAAAATTTTCGGCCATATTTTTTTTGGACTCCAAATTTGCAAAAAAACGTGAATAAGACACTTTAATTTGGGGCGTTTTCGACCGATATTTGTTTATCGCGTAAAGACACCATCAAATGTTCTTAGTTGGAACTAAAATTTTGTATAGGCGTAATATATGGCCCAGGAAAAGCGCCGTAAAATTTTCGGCCATATTTTTTTGGACTCTAAATTTGCAAAAAAAACGTGGATAATACAATTCAAATTGAGGCATTTTCGACCGATATTAGTCCATCGCGTAAAGACACCATCAAATCTTTTCTGTTGGAGCTAAAATTTTGTGTGGACGTAATATATGACCTAGGTAACGCTCTGTAAAATTTTGGGCCATATTTCTTTTGGACTCCAAATTTGCAAAAAAAACGTGAATAATACACTTTAATTTGGGCGTTTTCGACCGATATTAGTTTATCGCGTAAAGACACCATCAAATGTCCTCAGTTGGAGCTAAAATTTTGTATAGGCGTAATATACGGCCTAGGTAACGCCCCGTAAAATGTTCGGCCATAATTTTTTTGGATTCTAAATTTGCAAAAAAACGTGGATATATTACACTTCAATTTGAGGCGTTTTCGACCGATATTAGTCTATTGCGTAAAGACACCATCAAGTGTTCTCAGTTCGAGCTAAAATTTTGAATAGGCGTAATATATGGTCTAGGTAACGCCCCGTTAAATTTTCGGCCATATTGTTTTGGACTCTAAATTTGCAAAAAAACGTGCATAATACACTTCAATTTGAGGCGTTTTCGACCGATAATAGTTTATCGCGTAAAGACACCATCAAATCTTCTCTGTTGGAGCTAAAATTTTGTGTGGACGTAATATATTGCCCATGTAACGCTCTGTAAAATTTTCAGCCATATTTTTTTTGGACTCGAAATTTTGTATAGGCGTAATATACTGCCTAGGTAACGCCCCGTAAAATTTTCGGCCATGTTTTATTTGGACTCTAAATTTGCGAAAAAAACGTGGATAATACATTTCAATTTTAGGCGTTTTCGACCGATATTAGTTTATCGCGTAAAGACACCATCAAATGTTCTCTGTTGGAGCTAAATTTTTGTGTGTACGTAATATATGACCTAGGTAACGCTCTGCAAAATTTTCAGCCATATTTTTTTTGGACTCCAAATTTGCAAAAAAACGTGAATAATACACTTTAATTTGGGCTTTTTCGACCGATATTAGTTTATTACGTAAAGACACCATCAAATTTTCTCTGTTGAAGCTAAAATTTTGTGTGGGCGTAATATATGGCCTAGGTAACGCCCTGTAAATTTTTCGGCCATATTTTTTGTAATACCCCAACCAACACTTTGTGGACTGTGGTAGTATCACTTATGGCGCTCAACATTTGTGGACTGTGGTATCACTTATGGCGTTCAACGGGTCATGTACCGTCCCCACAGATCAACACGGGTCTTTTCCAGCGCATTTTGAACTCACTCATGCGCATCCCGGAACCTTCCCAGGAGGTCACCCATCCTAAGATTGCTCCCAATCAAGCACGCTTAACTGTGGAGTTTGTTGACATGAGTGGTACTATCAATCCCTTTAAGCACTCATTCGAGTCTCTTAAACCATATCCAATACACGCTCCTCTGAGCACCATATCCAATATATAATCTTTAAACTCAGGGTATTACATTTTTTTTCGGAAACTAAATTTGCAAAAAAACGTGGATAATACACTTCAATTTGAGGCATTTTCGACCGATATTAGTTTATCGCGTTAATAAACTATCAAATGTTCTCCGTTGTAGCTAAAATTTTGTGTGGGCGTAATATATGATCTAGGTAACGCCCCGTAAAATTTTCGGCCATATTTTTTTGGGAATCTAAATTTACAAAAAAAACATGGATATACACTTCAATTTGAGGCATTTTCGACCAATATTAGTTTATCGCATAAAGACACCATCAAATGTTCTCTGTTGAAGCTAGAATTTTGTGTGGACATAATATATAGCCTAGGTAACGCCCCGTAAAATTTTCGGCCATATTTTTTTTGGAATAAAAAATTGCAAAAATATGTGGATAATACAACTCAATTTGAGGCGTTTTTTTACCGATATTAGTTTATCCCGTAAAAAAATCATCAAATGTTCTCTGTTGGAGCTAAAATTCTGTGTGGACATAATATGTGGCCTAGGTAACGCCCCGTAAAATTTTCGGCCATATAACTTTTTTGAATCTAAATTTGCAAAAAAAAAAACATGGATAATACACCTCAATTTGAAGCGTTTCATACCGATATTAGTTTCTCGCGTAAAGACACCATCAAATCTTCTCTGTTGGAGCTAAAATTTTCTGTGGGTGTAATATATGGACTAGGTAATGCCCTGTAAAATTTTCGGCCATATTTTTTTTGAATCAAAATTGCAAAAATATGTGGATAATACACTTCAATTTGAGGCGTTTTTGACCGATATTAGTTTATCGCGTAAGGACACCATCAAATGTTCTCTGTTGGAGCTAAATTTTTGTGTAGGCGTAATATATGGCCTAGGTAACGCCCCGTAAAATTTTCGGCCATATTTTGTTTGGACTTTAAATTTGCAAAAAAACGTGGATAATACACTTTAATTTGAGGCGTTTTCGACCGATAATAGTTTATCGCGTAAAGACACCATCAAATCTTCTCTGTTGGAGCTAAAATTTTCTGTGGGCGTAATATATAGCCTAGGTAACGCCCCGTAAAATTTTCGGTCATTTTTTTTGGGTCTCTAAATTTGCAAAAAAAATGTAGATAATACACTTCAATTTGAAGCGTTTTCGACCGATATTAGTTTATCGCGTAAAGACACCATCAAATCTTCTCTGTTGGAGCTATAATTTTGCGTGGACGTAATATATAGCCTAGGCAACTCCCCGTAAAATTTTCGGCCATATTTTTTTTGGACTATAAATATGCAAAAAAAACGTGGATAATAATAATAATAACCTTCAAATTTGACAATTTTCCGATGAATTTTTGGAGTCTATGACACTGCATTCTTAAACCATTTTGAAACAAACGATATGCGTGGAAATAACCATTAACACTTAGCAATGGATCAAAAACGACTTAGAGTGTCAAGTATATAGCTTGTTTCGTTAAATTTTATCACGACCCGAAAAGTACTCATAAAGTCTCTAAATGCCTTTATTTAACACCATTTTCTCATTTTATTACCACGCTATTGGTGTATATATCATGGAGTAATTATGGCGCGAATTTTAAGACATTTAATTTCGGGACCTAATTTTACCAAAAAACGTGGATAATAACCTTCAAAATTGACAATTTTCGACGAATTTTTTGAGACTATGACGCTGCTTTCTGAAACCATTTCGAAACAACTGATATGTGTGGAAATGACTATTAACAGTTAACAATGGATCGAAAACGTCTTAGATTCAAGTATATAGCTTGTTTCGTTAAATTTTATCACGACTCGAAAAGTACTCATAAGGCCTCTAAATGCCTTTATTTAACACCATTTTCTCATTTTATTACCACGCTATTGGTGTATATATCATGGAGTAATTATGGCGCGAATTTTAAGACATTTAATTTCAGGACCTAATTTTACCAAAAAACGTGGATAATAACCTTCAAAATCGACAATTTTCGACCAATTTTTGGAGTCTGTGACACTGCTTTCTGAAACCATTTTGAAACAACTGATATGCGTGGAAATGACTATAAACAGTTAGCAATGGATCGAAAACGACTTAAGTGTCAAGTATATAGCTTGTTTCGTTAAATTTTATCACGACTCGAAAAGTACTCATAAAGTCTCTAAATGCCTTTATTTAACACCATTTTCTCATTTTATTACCACGCTATTGGTGTATATATCATGGAGTAATTATGGCGCGAATTTTAAGACATTTAATTTCGGGACCTAATTTTACCAAAAAACGTGGATAATAACCTTCAAAATCGACAATTTTCGACCAATTTTTGGAGTCTGTGACACTGCTTTATGAAACCATTTTGAAACAACTGATATGCGTGGAAATGGCTATTTACAGTTAGCAATGGATCAAAAACGACTTAGAGTGTCAAGTATATAGCTTGTTTCGTTAAATTTTATCACGACTCGAAAAGTACTCATAAGGTCTCTAAATTTCTTTATTTAACACCATTTTTTCATTTTAATACCACGCGATTGATGTATATATGTCATGGAATAAGTATGACACGAATTTTTAGAAATTTAATTTTGGTACCAAAATTGACAAAAAAACGTGGATAATAGCCTTCAAAATCGACGATTTTCGACGAATTTTTTGAGTCAATGACACTGGATTTTGAAACCATTTAGAAACAACCGACAAACACAGAAATGACTATTAAAGGTAGCAAAGGATCGAAAACGACTTGGAGTCAAGTATATAGATCGTTTTGTTAAATTTTATCACGACTCGAAAAGTACTTATTAGGCCTCTAAATGTCTTTATTTAACACCATTTTCTCATTTTATTACCAATCGATTGATGTATACATCATGGAGTAATTATGGCGCGAGTTTTAAGACATTTAATTTCGGGACCAAATTTGACAAAAAAACGTGGATAATAACCTTCAAAAACGTTGATTTTCGACGAAAATTTTGAGTCTTTGACACGCTTTCTGAAACCATTTCAAAACAACCGATATGCGTGGAAATGACTATTAATAGTTAGCAATGGATCGAAAACGACTTGGAGTCAAGCATATAGCTTGTTTCGTTAATTTTTATCATGACACAAAAAGTACACCATTTTATCATTTTATTACCACGCGATTGATGTATATATATCATAGAGTAATTATGGTGCGAAATTTAAGAAATTTAATTTCGGGACTAAATTTGACCAAAAAACGTGGATAATATCCTTCAAGATCGGGGATTTTCGACGATTATTCTGAGTCTATGACGCTGCTTTCTTAAACCATTTAGAAACAACCGATATGCGTGGAAATGACTATTAACAGTTAGCAATGGATCGAGAACGACTTAGAGTCAAGTATATAGCTTGTTTCGTTGATTTTTATCACGACACAAAAACTACTTATAAGGTCTCTAAATGTCTTTATTTAACACCATTTTATCATTTTATTACTACGCGATTGACGTAGTATATATTATGGAGTAATTATGGCCCGAATTTTAAGACATTCAATTTTGGGACCTAATTTGACCAAAATAACTTGGATAATAACCTTCAAAATCGACGATTTTCGACGATTTTTCTAAGTCTATAAAAATCATGAAATTCACACCATAATTACTCCATAATATATGCATCATCCTCTTGGTACTGATAGGGGAAAATGGTTTTAGAATAAGACATTTAAAGGCCATATAAATACTCTTCGAGTCGTGCTAAAATTTTACGAAACAAGTTACATACTCGAATCTAAGTCCTCTTCGATCCTTTTCTAACTATTGATAGTCATTTCAACGCATATCAGTTGTTTCTAAATGGCTTCAACCAGCACCGTCATAGACTCAAAAAAATCGTCATAAATTATCGAATTCGAAGGTTATTATCCACGTTTTTTTTGTCCGAGTAAGTCCCAAAATTAAAAGTTTTCAAATTCGCACCATAATCACTCCATAATACTCCCTCCGGACACAATTTATCGCCCAACTTTCCTTATTTGGTAGGTTTTTATTTTTTGTCCCACTTCTCCACTTTCCTTTTCTATCTTACACTTTTACCATATTATCCCTCTTTCTATCCTTTATTTACAAGAAATACCATTGAATTTTATACTTTAAGGCCCACCATTCATTTTTTTACCATTTTATATTCATTTTTCACTACTCCACCATCATTTTTTACCATTTTATATTCCTTCCTTATTTTACGTGCAAAAGTGAGCGGGGCAATAAATAATGACCGGAGGGAGTATATGCATCAATCCCGTGATAATAAAATGTTACAATGATTAAAAATAAAGACCTTTCGAGACGTTATTAGTACTCTTCGAATCGTGCTCTGAAACTTGACGAATCAAGCTATACACTCGATTCTAAGTCTTCTTCGGTCGCACTGCAAAATTTTCAGTTGATCAAAAACAAAGAGAACAAACAAAAATGGTGGAATGAAGGTGCTTAACACGTTGTAACATTAATCTCTGCACTAAATAATCACACATTCATTATTTCATTACTCTACTGCACGATGCACATATTCAATAATTATTCATATAAATTAATAAAATTATTCATCTTTTTCCTCTGTAATTATTATCATCATTCAAAAAAAAAAAAAAAAAAAAAAAACCTTGAATTTTTTCTCAAAATTATGCAAAAATGGAGTCTTGGGTAAGCACATTGATCAAAGACATCAAAGGAAAAGTCGGGTTTTCTGGGAATCAATTGACAAGATCAAATTCATCCGAAAATGGAGTTTCAATTACTCAAATTATTCCCTGTGATTATTTTCCTTCAGGGTAAATTACTAAATTTCTTAATTATTTTTCTCTGTTTTCAGTTTTTAATTTATCGAATTTATAATCCTGGTTTTCGATGAAAATTTATCGAAATTATCAAATTTATCGAAATTATGCATTGTGTAGAGAGATCATAGGTTAGTAATTCTGGATTTTTTGCGTCGAGAATTGAACTGAACTCAACTGAAGTAATTAATAAAATTTCGAAAAACTATATTAGGATTACGCGTTATAATAAAATTCGTAGCGAATATGAATTTTTACGATAATTTTGACGCGTTTTTACTGAATTTATTACTGAGTAACAACAACTGTCGTTTTTTTTTTCAACGAAGAACGCAGTTAGTCGCATTACAACTGAGATCAGCGAAAAAAACTGACCGTTGAACTCTGAATATTATTAGGTTATCAACTTCGGAACTTCGACTACTTATTTAGTACATACTAATAAAAGTCTAAGCGAATATGAATTTTTACGATTATTTTGACGCGTTTTTACTGAATTAATTGCTTGAGTAACAACTGTCGGTTTTTTTTTTTTTTCAAAGAAGAACGCAGTTAGTCGCATTACAACAGCGTCAGTGAAAAACTGACCGCTGAATTCTGAATATTATTAGGTTATCAACTTCGACTACTTATTCAGTACATACTAATAAAAGTCTAAGCGAAAATGAATTTTTACGATAATTTTGACGCGTTTTTTTACTGAATTTATTGCTTGAGTAACAACTGACGTTTTTTTTTTTTTTAACGAAGAACGTACTTAGTCGCATTACACCAGATATCAGCGAAAAAAACTGACAGTTGAATTCTGAATATTAGGTTATCAACTTCGGAACTTCGACTACTTATTCAGTACATGCTAAAAACAAGCCAAATCAACGCGAGTCACAATCTCGTCAATATTTTGGGACGACTGTTGTTTTTCGAAGATTTTTCTCGCGAGAAGAATGCTAGTCTTAGTATATTAGAACCATGTTTGGAATTCGACATGAGTCGAATGGGCCACGCGTGCATCGCGTTGCCTTTCAAAGAACGGGCATGGCCTCCGTTGGAAGGGTACTCTTTCGCCTCCTGGTTCAAATTCGACAGTCTAAACTCTCGGCTACATTTATTCTCTGTTAGCTCCACGGACGAAGAGAATCCGTATACTGAAGAACTTTATCTCAACGAAGACGGTATGTTAACGCTTTGTATAAATTGCACGCAGACAGTGTCGTCTGTGAGTTTGGATTTGGATTTGAATTTGAATTTGGAAGAAGGGCGATGGTATCATCTCGCTGTCGTTCTGTCTCCTGTAAATGATTTGGTTGCTGAACGGCCGTCTGCGACAGTGTACATGTACGTCGATGGGGATTTGAGGGGAAACGGAGAGGAGGTGACGTACATTCCGTTGTTAGTTCAACGTGGTTTGCTGATAACGACAGGGATGTCTGCTGTCGATGCGAAAGTGAGTGACTTGAAATGGGCTCTTTTAAGTTTTTATATCTTCGATGAACAGCTCTCGTCTGAATGCGTCCGGTTCCTGTACTCGCCTACAACTCTCGAGGTGGTCGAGGAAAAGACGACGGAAGAGGTTTGGTTGGAGGTTTGTGGGAAGAAACTTGTTTGTGCATTCAATGCTACACGGACCGAAGCTTTGCCCGATTCACAGAGTTTGAGGTTGATCAATCTCGTCGACCCGGACAAGTCCTTCACTTTTTCGACTACCGGTACTCATATATACTTCCTCTTATAGACCTGACAAACGGGTCAACTGGGTCTGGGTCTGGGTCGGGTCTGTTATTTTCAGCTTTTTTTTAGGGATATCTGGTCGTATGCCATAATAAACATTCGGGTTAGGTGACTAGGTCAAGGTAAATTGGGTTATCACTTACGAGTTTGAGTCTTCAGTTTGGGTGTTGGGGTCAACTAGACTTGGCGAACAGGTCAACTGGGTCAGGGTCGGGTCGGGACGGGCAGGGTTCAAGTTTGTTATTTTCAACTTTTTTTTAGAGATATCTGTTCGTATGCCATAATAAACATTCCGGTTATTAGCTAGGTCAAGTAAATTGGGTTACGACTTACGAGTCTTAAGTCTTCAGTTTAGGTGTCGGGTCAGACCAGTTTTGCCGGGTCTAATTCCCTCTTCAACTAGACCTGACAAACGTGTCAACTATAATCGAAAATCTAACCTCCCTCGATTAATTTTATTTTTCTTTTTCATTTTTCGGTGTGTGATTTCATCGTTTTTCAGGAATTCCACGCTCCGGCCACCTCAGCGGCGACATCTCAATCTGTAAGAAATGTGTGACCGGAAACATAATCCAGCCGTTCACTGGGATCGCAGTCGTTCTATCTCTAGTCGAAAATGCTGAAACAACCGACACGCTTCACATAGCCTTGACCCTACTCGCTTCGACGCTTCATCAAAACCCCCACAGAGCTAAACAGATGAAACAATGCAACGGGTACGAGCTCTTGTCATCGTTCCTTCGCTCACGAATCAACCTCGTGGACGTTCGATGTCTTCATATCCTCTTCAAAATGACGATCCATGTCGACTCGTCAGTACTACCCGATGACCAAACAACCCGTTTACCCGATGAGGTCAGTAGTTCACCCGAAGTTCAAACTACTAAGATCCTCGACGAACTTTACTTATCTGAATACCAGGAAAAAAAGGACGAGGACACGTTTGTTAATGGTGTAACACTTGCTATTCCAAACACCGAACCACCCTCGAATAATTATTCCAACACGTCGTTATTCGCTGGTGAGATCTCTAACGGGGATTTAGTCGAGCACGTTCTGCTCCACTGGGAGATTTGGGTGATGGGTACGGTTTCCATCCAGCTCGAAATACTAAACTTCTTCGAGACGTTGGTTTCCGTCTACACCTACAAAGATCGTAACCTCGTAACCCTTCGTGAAAAAAACATCGTCCGACTTCTACTACTCGCTTTACACAACTCCGACAATGTTGATCTCGTCGTCTTGGAGAAATTCTCTGTTTTACTCACAGTCATCTTAGAATCGAAGTTTCTTGAACCCGAATTAAACGCTGTGACGACGTTCATGCTAACGACATTGGATAATAATCACGATTATCCAACGTTGAGAAACGTGATGTTGGAGGCGTTACTCGATCTACAAGTGACGATATTATCAGACGAATTACTAGAGAAATGGAATTCGCTCGTCTCATCGAACTTAATAACATATTTTCTCGACGAGGGTGTTCATCCGAGTACAATCGGATGGATCATCACCATTCTCGGAACATGTCTCACCTCATCATCAACGTTCGCTCTGAAATTCGAGAGGAGCGGAGGGTACCAATCATTGCTTCGTGTACTTCCGAATTTTCACGACTCGCTCGACGTTTATTACACTTTGTTTTGCTTGATATTCGGAAAGCCAATCTACCCGAAACTACCAGAAGTCGGGATCCTCGACTTTGAGACGCTGATGACGAGTAATGGTAATGGTAATGGTAATGATTCAGATGCTGGAACGTCGTTGAAATTCGGAATCCTGTTGGATTCCATAGTCGGTATGGTCACATCTACCTACGACCAGCTACGACTAAAGCCGATTTCTGTCAATCAGAATCCAACCATTATCGAAAGTGATGTTGATGTTATTGAAGAGGTGAATGGTGACGGTTTTCTGCAGGGCGACGACAGTCGTCGTGATGTTGGATTGCTTGGTTGGGAGTCGGCTGCGAATGCTACGTCGATTTTGAGATTTATGGCGAATTTGGCGAAGATATGGCCGGGGTTCTCCATGATTTGTGCACGAGTCGAGTTTCTCGAAAGCTGTGTCGAGCTCTATTTTTCGATTGTGAGGTTCGTATCGATCTTTAAATTATGTTCCGATTGTGAACTTCACCATTATTTGATTAATTCTATGTCTTTTATTTCAGGACTTATTTGGCATTGAAGGCAAGAAGCGATGAGCATGATCACGATCATTCCGAAATCACCTCAGAATCTCCATTGTTAGCGAGCGAAGGCGATGATTTCTGGAACACAGATTCGAGTCCTCAAAAACCGTCTTCCGAATCCACACATTACATGACATCTTCCCGTCTCCTTCGAGAAATCGACAATTCTGGCTATATAGGCGATGTAGGGTCCGCAGGAGCGACAGCAGTGTTAGAATTGCTGTCGGAAGTCCTGTCGCAGTCTCTCGTCCAACAAACGAGCTCGTTCCAAGCTCTAACGATGACACTAGACAGCGTCCCGTTGAACTTCGACTCTGAAACTGTGCTGACTTTCAAATCGCTCTGTCTTCACAGGATAATGAACTATCTCGAGAGACGGCTTCTGAATAACGATCCAAGAGACGATCAATCCCAATTCCAAATTTTGGATAACGGGAGTTTATGGTCGAATTTGGGGTCGTTTTGTGGGTTATTGGTTGACTGTGTGTACATTGGTGTGTTTTCGCAGACGTCGAGTGTGATTAGGGTTTTGGAGTTTTGCTTGTCGATGGTGCATTTAGTGAAGAAAGACGGGCAAAATGAGGAGACGACAACGTCTCTTCCTTGGACGGGTTTACTGTCGAATATTTGGAGAGGAACTCGGCCGATTGATTTGATTCTTTCGAGCGCAAACCGGGTTATTCTATATTGTTTCCTTCCTTCGTCGATCTTGTTATTAACAGAGGAACACCGTCTTATCTTTCTGGAACTATTACATGCACACAAAGAGATTGTTTTTCATTCAGGAAATGTTGATGTGAATCTGTATGCTTCTCTGTGTATTACCCTTGTTTCGCTTTTTCGAGATGAGAAGAACGATGCTAGAAACGCTGCGATTGGTATCATGAGGTACTTGATAACTCACTGCAGAGCTTCTCTCGAAGAAATCCTCGTGTCGAAGCAGACGCAAGAGGGAGGAGGACAGACGACGACGATTGATGTTCTCAATGGAGGTTTCGATAAACTTGTGACCGGAAACGTGTCGGTTTTCATGGACTGGTTTAAGGGTTCGGAACAAGAGATCGAGCAAGTCTTAAAGAAAACGGCGGGGATTAGATGGTCGAAATATATCGAGGAATCGAGTGTTTTTCCTACAGAAAAGTTGGCTTTGTTGGAGGACAGTCGGACTACGAGACTAGGGAAAAAAGTCGAGGATAGTGTGAAACTCGATGTTGAGAACCGTGAAGAGTGTATTGCTCGAAGGTCCGATCTTGAAGCGAAACGTGTTGGTGTGTGTTCGGAGTTGGAGAAAACCCGTGAAATGAAATGTGAGTCGGGTTCTCGGGCCGGGGATGAATGGAGGGGTTACCATCAACAATTAGGGCATGAGCATAAACTTGAAAACCTAAGCACTATGGCTTGGGAAGACTATTGGCCTTTGTGCTAGGGTCGGGCCTTGGCCCGGATCAACCTGACCCACACACGTGGATCGGACCATTTTTGTTGTCTTGCCCGGGCCAAGTCCGCCCGGGTCCAAACCATGATCACCTCTAGTCTAGTAGTCATATAAATGATGTACTTTATCCTCATTTTTCTTCGTTACTTTTGGTGAAACTATTGTATGCATATATGAATTCGTTATTGGTATAAATGGTCTTATTTTGAGTATTTGGGTTCCGATTTGGATAATCTCTTATAATGCTTAAACCCGATCCTCAATTTGTCAACATGGGTAGAATAACGGATCAGATCGAGTTGGATCGGCTCAGATCGGAAAGGGTTGAGTTAGTAGAAGGACATCATGTACTATGTGACACCCTACCCTTAGACCTACCAACATGAACTAACCAACCCTTCACCCTACTTTCTTCACTTTGTCTTCTCCCTTTGCTTTAGTCTCTATCTATACAACAAAACATCCTATATTGTTCACAAATAGACCTCAAACATTTATTTTATTGGTCACTTCGAATGTCACATCGTTGTTCGAATTGTATCGTTTGTAGTATGGATAGCTTGTCGGTAGGATGATGACACAGACGTCAACTAGTTAAGTCGCTAATTAATTAAAGTCATTAGAAGTGATACTCATAATCTGGATTCGAATCCAGGCCATTAACATCACAATCGCACTTGGGGTAGACTCCCTTCACACATTGTCGTTTGAATTATATCGTTTATAGTTTGAATAATTTGTCGGCAGGATGATGATTCAGATATCAACTAACTTAGTTTAGCCGCTAATTAAAGTCATCAGAAGTGATGATACTCATGATTTAGGTTCAAATCAGGCCATTAGCATCACAATCTATCGCACTTGTGGTAGACTCCCTTCACACATCTTCGTTCGAATTGTATCGTTTGTAGTTTGTATCGTTTGATCTGGATTCGAATCCATGTCATTAGCATCACAATCGCACTTGCGGCAAACTCCATCCCTTCACACCAAGAAAACATGAATGCATGATGCTATTATCGAAGTATATATACTCAGTGTAGTAACATATATAGCAAAAACACGATCATATTTGTTCAGAAATGGATACATTCGTTTTAAGAAAGACTAATTGTTTTGTTAATAATGCACAAATCATAAATGTACTATCATCAATAGTTCATGTTTCCTCTTTCTATATATAGGCCCCCATACAAGGGATTTCAGCTTCTTGTTGTCAAATCAACAAACCATTTACTTCAAATCATCCATGATTAAACTTTGCTCACTATTTGCATGGGTCTCTATATATATCTTCTCAAATCATTGAAATTTTACCCATATTTCCTCTATTGGACTTATATACAATACAATTTATACTTGTATTAAAATTTTAATTTCTTAATTACAATTTTATAGCTGTATTTATCATTTATTTTCTGTTAATTATATATAATGATTATCGTAACATTGGGTTGAGATCCCATCAGAACAAAGTTCACTAATAACTATCAGAATCAAGGCAAAAAATCATAAAAAGCATGTGCATCGTCCCTTGTCCCAGACTGATCGGATGAACTTTTTTTTTTGTCTTTTTAAAAGTGTATGTAAAGCACCTAGAAGTGTATGTGGAGTCTTACAGAAGTGTATGTGGAATTCTGACTGTTTTTATTGAACTTATGGCTCTAATGTGATCTTAATTCTCGTAACATTTTCCATAATTTTTCTTAATGTCGTGTAAAACCCTAAAATTATAAATAAAAGAAAAGTGAGAGTGATATTTTTTTGGGTGAATCAATTTCCTTTTTGTCCTCTTTCAATCATTTTTTTCTTAGTAAATCTACATAAATTTTTTAATTAATTTCTTTTGAGGACAATGTATGCATGTTTCTACAAAGGAATCAATCTAGCTAGCTCCCTTTGTTTTTCTCATTGTTTTCTCTATCTTAACAACTAATCTTACTTTTTCCATGCCCTACATACTCTAAGCTAAATTATACTCCCTCCGTCCTTTATGTTTCTTCCCGTTTTAATAAAATACTCCTCACAAATCTTAAAAAATGGGAAGAAACGTAAAGGACGGAGGGAGTATAAAACAACTAACATGATAAAGTATTTTAATTAGTACATGGTACAAAATGTACAATCAATATAATTATATATATAGAGAGGGTCAAATGTACTTAAAAGCTAGGTTATTTTGTCTTACATAATTTCACGTTTCCTAAAAGTTACCATAATATCTAGACATCATATGATTATGTCTCTTCCGCAAATTGCTCTAAGTATTATTTGAATATACTGTTTTAGGACATGGCTTCTCTTCACAATTAGACATTTTTTACTATTTAGAGGTCGTATGTGGATCAGATCGGGTTGGTGTATGTGTCGGGCTATAAAGGTTGGTCCACGCATGTAGTCCGTACATCAGATCGGGTTGGTGTAGGTCAAGCAATGAAGGTTGGTCCACGCTTGTAGCGTCCGTGAATCAGATCAGGTTGGTTGGGTCAGGCTATGAAGAGTGGTCCACGCTTATAGTCTGTGGCCAATGGATTAGACAGATTGGGTTGGTGTTTGTAGGTCGGGGTAAAGAAGTTTGGTCCACGTTTGTATGTAGTTCGTGGCTAGTGAATCAAATCGGGTTATTGTAGGCCAGACTATAATAAAGGCCTAAAGGGTGATCCATGGTTGTAGCCAGTGGTGAGTGGATCAGATCGGGTTGGTGTAGCGCGAGCTATAAAGGGTGGTCCCATATGATTGAGTGGAACGAACAAGCTTGCCCGTATGAATGGTCAGCTTTATTCGCATTATACATGTTTTATGTAGGGGATTGATAATGCCACAACATAACATACTCTGTCATTCACTCTATGAGAGTGCTACTTGATTGTTTTAGTCATCCTCTAAAGTATATATTTTGAGTGGCAGAGTATATTTCAGTGTGAACCACAATTTAACTTAAGTTCATTCAACCACATGTATTGATTGTCATCATCTCACACACCTACAAATGGAGTCACAACCATATATCCAAAATGAGTCTATCTCACTAGAGTCCATAAACCTAAAAATGACGGTCATCCACTCGAATCTAGTAATCTATAAATTATAACGGTCAAAACATGTTTACATACACTGCATTAGAGTATTAATCAATCATATCATGCATGATGCTTCCATCATCACTTCAAGGTTTTATTGTTAGAGTTTATTTTTAAATGCATGATATCATAGCTAACATTACCACAGGGTCACGAGTTCAAATATACTTTCTATAGTGGAATATAATATTTGGTTAGCACTAGGTATAACGAGGCACCTGTTGCATCCACACTTCATGTCCAAAGGCCAGGTATTCATGTGAGGGACGGGTTACAGTATCAAATTATCAATCCTAAAGCGCTCTCAATAATACAGTATTGTGGATTCTACCTATGTTGGTGTCGTTTGAACATGAAACGCTGGTTGAGAGTGATGTTAGTTCGTACTTCCTAGATCGATAATCACCCTAAATTATCTAATCCTTTTCTTGTCCAATCCATCAACAAAAATGCATTAGCACTAGGTATAATAAGAAGACATATATATGTTGCATCCACACTTCATATGCCCAGCGAGTAGTACAATATTCGATCATGTAAGGGACGACGTGTTACAGTATCAAATTAATCCTAGAGTGCTCCCAATACGGTATTGTGGATTCCACCTATGTTGATGTCGATTGAATAAGAAACAACGCTGGTTGAGAGTGATGTTCGTACTTCCTCGATGATAATCACCCTAGAGTATCTAATCCTTTCTTCTCCAATCCATCAGCAAAAATGCATTGACAATAGGTATAAGAAGACATATATATGTTGCATCCACACTTCATATGCCCAAAGAGTGGTATTCGATCATGTGAGAGGCGTGTTACAGAGTATCAAATTAATCCTAAAGCGCTCTCAATACAGTATCATGGATTCCACTTATGTTGGTGTCAATCCTAGAGTGCTCCCAATACAGTATCTTCATATGCTCAGAGAGTATTTTTCGATCATGTGAGGGGTATGTTACAGTATCAAATTAATCCTAAAGTGCTCCAAATACAGTATTGTGGATTCCACCCATGTTGATGTCGATTGAACAAGAAACAACACTAGTTGAGAGTGATGTCTGTACTTCCTCGATAATAATCACCCTAGGTATCTAATCATTTCTTCTCTAATCCATCAACACAAATGCATTGGCACTAGGTATAAGGAGACATATATTGGTTGCATTATCCACACTTCATATGTCCACAGAGTAATATTCGATCATGTGATCATGGGCGTGTTACAGTATCAAATCAATCCTAGAGCGCTCCCCATACAGTATTGTAGATTTCACCTATATTGATGTCAATCCTATGTAGATTCCATCTATATATGTTGGTGTCGATTGAACAAGGAATAACGCTGGTTGAGAGTGATGTCCGTACTTCCTAGATCGATAATCACCCTAGCTACTAGAGTATCTAATCCTTTCTTCTCCAATCCATCAACAAAAAATGCCATTGTTTAATCCAACTAAGCTTAGACACAATAGAGAACTAATTACACTAGCCAAATTAGCATTGGTGGACAAGTTGATTAATATAGGAAAATGGGAATAAAATGAAAAGAAAGGTGTTTGGAATTTGGATGCACTAAAAAGTGAATCTCTCATCAATGTTGTATAATATGATGTGTGCATGAACCATTTGAAGCTTATAACTTGGAGAACCTTTCTTACTCTCAACTTCTTATCTTTCCAATTGTTTGATACCATTGATTATGTGGGGGAACCTTATGACTTTGCGTCCATCCATTGGTTCCATCTTCCCAAATCCCACCAAATACATCAAAACAAAATACTCCCTCCGTTTCTATGATTTCTTCTACCTTAAAAGTGGCACATTTCTTAAGAAAAACAATAAAATAAGTCAAAGTAGAGAGGGAGTAAAGTAAGTGGGCCACCTAAGTAAGAGAGAAGTGTGATAGAAAAAAGGAAAGTGGAAGAAATCAAAGAAATGGTTGAAAAAGGAAATGTGGAAGATATCAATGAAACAGATGGAGTAATAAATAAAATAAATTATTTTAGGTATATTATAAAGGGTAATGTTTAAATATAATACGGTTCAAAAAGTTGTATTTAAACAATTTAAATCTTTAAATTTTTCTATATATATTAAAAGAATCATAACTTGATAATTCTTCCTTCAAAATTCACTTATTACTGTACTAAATAAGATAGTGATTTTAGACATATAATAAAGGGTAACGTTAAATACAGTTCATAAAATTGTACTGTATTTAAGCAATTAAAATCTTTTAAATCTTTCTATATATACTCCAAAAGCAAACAATTGAATGGAACGGAGAGAGTACTAAAATAATAACAACTTGATAAATTTTTCCAACAAAATTCACTTATTACTAAATATAGAAACAAATAATTAAACATCATAATAAATATACAACTTATTAAATTTCAAATATGAAAAAAATCGGCAAACTAATAAATAATATTAAACTTAATTATCTATTATAAAAATTTTAAAAACATTATTATTTGATACTATTATCAAAGAAAAAGTTTTCTTATAATGATAAGCTATATAAGCCGCACATTTGTGCGAGTTCTATACATCTATACTACTTTGTTATAAGAGATCAAAACAAAATAAATAAAATGGGTGATTTTAGCCTTTTAGGCATATAATAAAGGGTAATGTTACATACAGGTCACATTGTTATACAATATTTAAGAAATTAAAACCTTTCAAATTTGGTGTAAATTTAAAAATTAGACCAGATTACACCAAAATAGATGTAATTAATATATGTATTTTTAAGACTTTATTTACTATTTTAATTTATTAAATACAATCCTTAGGATTATATTTATCATTTCTTATAATGAACTCCTCTTTACATTAAGCTCATAAACTTCATTTCTTTCGAACTGTTTTTGTCTAAACACTTTATTTCGGATTATACTTAAAACATGAATTTGAGTATTCATACGTAACAAACTCAAATCAGATCGTTATCAAGTGCATAATTTAACTTAATTCCTTTCGAATTATTTTATAATTAAACAATTAGGTTTTAGATTTAAAAAAATTGAAAATTTGTTAGAGGAAACTAAATTTGAATTCAAAAAATAATATAAATAATAAATAAATAAAATGGGATGAGAAAATGACTTGCATTGAGATGGATGGGAGTCACATGATCATGTAAGTAAGTTGAGATACCTTACCCTTCTTTTACATGGAACAAATATGCATAATAGTACCCTACTCCCTATATTTTTTTGCACTCTTATTATTTATGTATTCTTGTCTTTTTCAATATGATTTTGATTCTTTAAGAGATTAGTTGAACATCAATTAATTACTTAATAGTTAATACTACTAACTAATCGATTAAATCTCGTGTGAAACTGTCTCACGTAAATTTAATATGAAATGTATTTTATTATACACTAACTATAAAAACGGTAACTACTAATTATGTGAGAGACAAGCGACGTGTCAGAAATATCTTAGAATATATTCATTCAAATAATTGATGTATTCATCATATTATGTGCGACATTAATTCTCCAATGAAACGGTTTCATGTTAAGTTTGTTGTGAGACCTTTCATATAAAATATATAATGGATAATTAAATTTTTTAAATAGTTTGTGTACTCCCTCCGATTTTTAATAATCTTTCCATTTGACTTTTTGGTGAAAAATAAGTGTGTAGGAATGTGTGGCTCAAAAGAGAAGAAGGATGAGAGAGAAATGTAAGGGTAATTCTAGACCACATGTTGATGGCCCAAAATAGAAATAGGGAAGAAATATGTTTCAACCCAATAAGGAAATAGGGAAAATAAATAAAAATCGGAGGGAGTATATTATAATTATTGTCTCTCACACCAAGTTTACGTGACTTATCGTTTATTCGTCAACGTGATACTCCCTTCATCTAAATTCAAGTTTTCTCTTGTTTTTTCACGTCTGCGTGAACGTGTATTTGGTGTCATTTATATCATTCATAGTAATATATATTACTCTTACTTAAAATATACTTCTAGAAGTTTGATACTCCCTCCGTCCATTATTTATCGCCCCACCCCATTAAAATACTCCTCACATATATTCAGCTAGTGGGGCGATAAATAGTGGAAGGAGAGAGTATTATAGTAACAATGTACATATCCCTAGCTAAAAGAATCGAGCAACATCTCATGTTAATATATACTCCCTCCGATTTTTTATTATCTTCCCTATTTCCTTATTGGGCTGAAACACCCTTTCTTCTCTATTTCCATTTTGGGCCATCAACATGTGGTCTAGAATCACCCTTACATTTCTCTCTCTTCCTTCTTTTATTTTGAACCACACATTCCTACACTCTTATTTTCTTCCCCTAAATCAAAGGGGAAGATAATAAAAAATCGGAGGGAGTATTTTCTTATAAATTGTCGAAAATATCGACGACTACTCAAGATTCTCCATTTTATTAGTTAAAATTGTACTTCTAGAAGTGTGATATTAACCGTGTACATATCTCTAGCCAAAACGAATCAAACCAGATCTCGGATTAATATATTATCTTATAAATTGTCGAGAATATCGAAGATTATTATTACTCGAGATTCTCCATATTATTCTTCCCTTACTTCATTTTTATTTTTCCCTATAAATACACCATGCATGTCTACTCCTATTCCCATCCTCTCTATAACTTAACTCTATACATCATCTCCTTCAATTCTCTTGAGATGATTATAAACATAAATACATTTAATTTCATTATATTACATAATAATTATCTGTAATATTCTTCGTAGATAATATAAAAGATAAACAAATTATCGTGACTGACGAGAATATAATGGAATGATGTGAACTAGTAGTAGATGAAGCTGCCAGCATGATCTCAACTTCCCTCTTCATTTTATAATTAAATGTGAATTGAGGAATGATAAGATCATGCTGACATCTTCACCTATTGATGGGCTCACTAATTATTTTAATTATTATTATAATAATTATTATTATTATTATTACTACTACTACAAATGTAGGTTAATTAAATTCAAGGTAAGTTTTTTTTATTAATTTCGAGTTTAATTTTCGGAGTATACTTCTTAATTTCATGTTTTATATACGAAATACTTGATTTGATTACTTAGATTAAAATATTCAATTTAGGAAAATCCGTTCGTAATAAAAATTAACACCTTGTCCTCGTAAAAAAATGTATATAAATGCTAGTATTAATTTACTCATAAATATTTATTATCCGACATGCAAAAACTTCAATGAAGTTTAACCTAAATCAAACGATAGAGAATATTTATATTTTGTAATTTATGTTTGTTCATTTGTATTATTATTTGTATACGAAGAATTGAAGATAAATAACGATATAAATATAAATCTGTGTATTTTTTTTTTTTTTGTTTATAGTATGAGAATTGACGATAACTGATTTTGGTCGGCTCGAGTATCTACACTCTTAGTAATAGTTTCCAAATTTAGAAACTTTATAACTTTATTATATACTTGTAATAGGAAAGTTTAACATATATATATATATATATAGATCAACAAAAAAAAATGTAGTGCAAAAAAAAAGATTCTTAATGGCTGCACAAATGTTACACGTGGCATTTAATTAGGGCATGATACATGGAATCTTTGGAATCTTAAGTAAAGAATAAAGTACATAAAATCATGAGATGGGCCAAAAAAATTGTGGAAAAAAAACATTTTTTAATATTTTCTCGCAAAACCGTCTCACATTATTATAATGTAAATCATAATTAATTACACTAAAAGTTATTTTTTTTTAAAAAAAAAAATTATTTTTATTAGAAATAACTATTAGTCTATCACTATATTAGACGGTCTCGTATGAAAATTAATAATATAATATTAATAGAGTATTTGTCTAAGAATCTAATAAATTTGTTGAATCATTTTTTAATTTTTTTTAATTTTAAGGTATCATTTAAAATCTTATTATCCGTTAATAAATTAATAAGTTATTTACGGGTTTCATCTCGTAAAAACCTAAACATTTAACTAAATAACTCGTCTTTTAATATCCCCTTTTAAATTTGGGTTATTCATTGTTGGGCCTATTATGTCACATAGCCATACAACACAAACAAGGCACATCATCTTAAAGAGTTAAAGCCCAAACCATATAGCTCATGTACACACAATCGGTCGATAAAACGTTATTCTAACTTAATCAGATGTCATAATTAGGAGTATCTCGTAAAATAAGCGAACACGATTAATCATTGTCATATACGAAAAAAATTATGTTGATTAACCGATTGACGTGGCTAATTTGAAATGAATCCAATCGAAATCGAACTAAAAAAAAAGTACTTCGTACTACAAATCTCTTAAAAAAGATCGACTTAACCTAATCCGAAGCTGAATTGAATGACCCTACAAGAGTACTACACCATAGAATTTTCAAAATACGAGTTTAGAAAATGCGGAAAATCATATTAACATCTCAATAGAAAATAACATAATCTCGAATGAGACGGTGTCACCCAAACTCGGGATGGGACCGTTCAATATATCGTTGAATTATTAGTCGGACGACGACATGAGTCGATTTGAAGGAAAATTGGATACATAATAATACATTACACACGTTTTTTTTTTTTTCATTAAACGTGAGACGGTCTCACATGAGACTGGACTCAGATTTGGTTGGACCAATCGGCATCACTAGCAACCCTCGGCATCCCAAAACTTGACCCGAGAAGGCCGGTGGTAGTAGCCTTCTTTGGCTCTTCGCCAAGCGTGAAGGTAGCGCCACATGTTTCGCCTGAATCGGACACCCATGGCACCGGCTTCATTTCTCTTCGAGGATACTCGTAACTTTTCAAACCACTCGAGGACGTAAAGAAACATCCTGTCAAATCGAGATCGAATTACAAAGAATCACAATGTTATAGAGTAAGACTGTCTCACATGTGAGACTGGTCGGTTCAAACCGACATTCGGGTTTTAGTGATAAATAATTGATCTTTTTATTACCTTTGGGAAACGGTGCGAATGATCTTCCGCACGCTTTCTTCATAACCTCGATATCATCAGCGAGAACAAGATGATCTTCAACGGTCGTTCCCCAATAGAGAGGGACACTTCCATCGACGTCCTACAAAGAAATCGAAGTTTAACATTAGTCTTCTACTTCCATGGGTGTAACCAACATTTCGAGTTTATTTTCAAGACCGGGGTGGACCACACCGGAGACCTGGCCGAGACCACTTTTTGAACACCCCTACCAGCAAATGTTACTCGGTATTGACATTAGTCTTCAAGGAAAATAGGATTATACATCTGGTTGTACAATAGCATTGTACAATAACATTCTACAACCAAGGCAAAGTTGTTGAGCTTTTGTAGTATATATTTATAGAGTTTATACAAGTTTCTCAGCTGAGTTATAAGTTTTTAAGCTCAACATTTATGTGATTTAACTCGCCAAATTGACACTAAAGTTCAATTTACAGCGAAACTCGAAACTTTTATGGTAAAGCTCAAAATCATAAAATCAGTTGTACAACCAGTTGTATACTCCAGTCTTCAACGACAACATCATAGCCCCCAAAAAAGAATTGGGATCGGTTAACATGAATCAATATCTGAAGTCGTCAACCCAAAAAACAGAAAGAGATAAGAGCGACGACTCACCACGGAGAAGAAGGTAGTCTTAGTAGAAGCGTCATAGACGATAAAAGCGAATTTGCCATGAATGGTTCTCAAGGCATGATCAGTAGGACTGGTACCACGGTCTCTCAAAGAACGATAAGTCTCGACAATGATGCTCTCTTCAGTAGCGGTTTTGGTCAATCCGTATAACTGTTTTAAGGGAGCTATGTTCTCGATGTGTCCTTGAAATAAACAGAAGATGTCGTCCACGACAGCAAATAACCTGACACTCACACAACAGTTCGTTCATTCATACATCTCCACCAAATTAATAACACGATTCAACTAAATCGCGATTAGAGCTAAATGAACAGATTAAAACGGGTCAGATAACAACATCTTACTTAGAGAGTTTTGACCCGTTTTTAAGTTTGAAATGGATATATATATATATATTCATCTTAAGCGGGAATTTGTGGACGAAGATAACATGAATATGATCATTTATTTTTCTTGTTTAGCGAAGAGCGCACTTAATTAGTCGCATTAAAACGGGTCAAATAACATCCTACGTAGACTTTTGACCCGTTTTTAAGCTTGAAACGGATATATTCATCTTAGATAGAAATTTGTGGACGAAGATTACATGATTCAACTAATCTTCCTCTCTAAACGGTAAATGCTGGAAGATTAAAACGGGTCAAATAACCTCCTACGTAGACTTTTGACCCATTTTTAAGCTTGAAACGGATATATTCATCTTAGATAGAAATTTGTGGACGAAGATTACATGATTCAACTAATCTTCCTCTCTAAACGGTAAATGCTGGAAGATTAAAACGGGTCAAATAACCTCCTACGTAGACTTTTGACCCGTTTTTAAGCTTGAAACGGATATATTCATCTTAGATAGAAATTTGTGGACGAAGATTACATGATTCAACTAATCTTCCTCTCTAAACGGTAAATGCTGGAAGATTAAAACGGGTCAAATAACCTCCTACGTAGACTTTTGACCCGTTTTTAAGCTTGAAACGGATATATTCATCTTAGATAGAAATTTGTGGACGAAGATTACATGATTCAACTAATCTTCCTCTCTAAACGGTAAATGCTGGAAGATTAAAACGGGTCAAATAACCTCCTACGTAGACTTTTGACCCGTTTTTAAGCTTGAAACGGATATATTCATCTTAGATAGAAATTTGTGGACGAAGATTACATGATTCAACTAATCTTCCTCTCTAAACGGTAAATGCTGGAAGATTAAAACGGGTCAAATAACCTCCTACGTAGACTTTTGACCCGTTTTTAAGCTTGAAACGGATATATTCATCTTAGATAGAAATTTGTGGACGAAGATTACATGATTCAACTAATCTTCCTCTCTAAACAGTAATCGCAGGAAGATCAAAACGGGTCAAATAACATCCTAAGTAGACTTTTGACCCATTTTTAGGTTTGAAACGAATATATTCATCTTAAACGGGAATCTATGGCCGAAAAATTCAACTAATTTTCCTTCCTAAACGGTAAATACAGGAAGATTAAAACGGGTCAAATAACATAGCAACTATCCTACACAGCTACACTTACGTAAAAAGACCATTCATTTACTGTCGATAAATGAGCGATCTTTTTATACAAATGCATCGTTTCACACAAAAATTACAGTCAATTAATAACACGGGACGATTAAAACGGGTCAAATAACATCTCAATTACCAGCTATTCAGCATCAAACACCAAGATCAACTTGTTATTCAGCAATAATTATCCAAAAAGATTCAAACTTTTTTACTCAAATTTCATCAAAAGTCAATCCAACAACAATCAATTCAATCCATAAACCAATTCACAATCAAAATCAAAATTACAAAACATACCCAGTTGACTAAATAATCAAACTAACAAAAACCAAGAACAAAGATCACAACTTTAATCAAAATTAATCAAAAAAATTAAAAAAAAATTAAAAAAAATTAGAAAAAAATCAGGAGAAATTGAAGAAGAATAGTACCTAGGGAGAAGAGGGTTTTGTTTATCAGAAGAGAAAGCAAGGAAACCAGAACCAGCAAGATTAAGTGTGACAGCATCAAGATGAAGTGATGAGAAATGTTGAAGTAATGAATCTTCTTTCAAATTTAAACAATTTTCACCATTTTTTAGCTCTTTTGGACACTTAGCAGCTACTTCTTTCTTCAAAATTGCCAACATTTTTGGTCTATTTTTTTTTTTTTTTTAATTGTGGTGAAGAAAATAATTGAGTTTATGTAATTGTGGAGAAAAATGTAGAGGTTTTGAGTAGTTTAGTATGAGATCTCTAGAGATTCTAGATGACTCTTATGTGCACTATTCGTCGTAATTTTATAACGTAGTACTCCCTCTGATTTTTTTATTATCTTCCCCTTTAGTTTAGGAAGGGAGAAATGTAAGGGTGATTCTAAACCACAGGTTGATGGCCCAAAATAGAAATAGGGAAGAAAGGGGGTTTCAGCCCAATAAAGAAATAGGGAAGATAGATAAAAATCGGAGGGAGTACGATTTTTCTAATGTATTACTGGATACATATTAACATGTCGGTCGATTAAAATATGATTAAAAGAATGTACGGAGTAGTATTGTTTAAATACGGTAAATATGAATTAATATTTCAATTTATCAGAATAATATCTTTATGGGTTATGAGTTCTGTTCTAATTAGCATGTTAATATGTGTTCAATAAGCATACGATAGGGAAAAACCCTAGCCTTCATCTTTAATCCGGGACTTCCATCGATAATTAATCGATGGTAAGCCCCAAAAACTGATAAGTTTTCACTTTCTAGTTTGATAATCAATATGTTATTCAATAAAAGTCTCTCTTTTTATGGGAGTTTAGTCCTTTATTTCAAGGTTTTTTGTCCTTTTGTTCAAGGCTTCGGTCCCTTACGTTGTTATGGGGCTTAGTTTTATTCTTATTGACAAGGGTAGTTTGTTGATGGTTGGTCGCACGTCTATTCAATGTCTACAAGTAATTTGTCAACGATCTTTGAGGCCAATAGAAGGTAAACTTTCTCAAGTTCTGAATCAAACGAAGGATCCCCTCAACAAAAGCTGCAAAAAGATAGCGATACGAGGTCATGCCGAATTGTCAGATCATGTCTTGAGATCCTTAGTTTATAAGAGAAATTACTTTCTTTGGTTTTTATTGGATTTGATTGCAATTATAGGTATACGTTGTAAGTGCCGTTTGGCGTTCTATTAATGAATTATTCTTCTCGTTCAAAATAAGCATACGATAGGAAAATCGACAATTTTTTTAACACGTATTATCCACTAGGCATAGGTTAATTAAAGCAAAATTTTACAGCGATATTATAACGATAAATTAAATTAATCTTATAAATAAGCAAGGAAAGAGACAAATGGATGATCAGGCATGCATTGAACAAGTGACCACTAGTTGGCTTGCACATACACTTCGAAAATTGTATCATAAATTTTTGTTTGTGACGGATATATACATTATTCCGTATATTATTATAATGAGTCAATATTAATTATTGTCGTTATCTATCCGAATAATTAATATTTGACCCGTTATAATTGTATAGATAATGGAGATTTAGTGATTTACAAACACCATTGACATATTGTAGATACTCTCATTGGTTGGCCACACGACATACAAAATAATACGTACAGGAGTTTTAAATACTGTATATATCATTATATCAATAATGCAGTATTGAATTCATAATAATTATCATTGTGTGACAAACGGTCTCTTTGTATAAAAAAAGTCGTGCGTGTGTAAGGACGATGTTTTTCATCACATAATAGTACCCTAAACAATAAGTCACAGTTCGAACTCTTCCCCTCTATTGTACGAGTAATTCATAATTTCAAACATACTTCCGAGTTTTGACATAAAACAATTTTAATTGAATAATTCACTAGATGAATAAAGACAAAGGAAAAAGGAAGGCTCGGATTAATTAAACCATACCGAGACCAAAAATACTCTATGATCCCTCCTCGATAATCAAGGGAAATCTAGCTAGTAACAAAGGGTAACATTCACTGCCCCGAACTTTAAAAAATTAGTTAAGATTATTGACTTTTACCACCCAAATTTCGTACAAATGTCACAATTTTGACTCTGAATTCGCCCCTGTCAATAATTTGTTTACGTCGTGTATGCCTATTGTACACACATTAACATGATAATTAAAAGACGGAAATAATACATGCTCAAGGATAAATAGATTCATTTCATTTTTCATTGTTGAACTTGCCTATAATCAAACTCTATGAATCAATTCAAAAATGATTCATCACCAATTCACCACCTCTTCTTCTTCTTCTTCTTCTATCTCCCTAACAAAAGGGAGAAAAATACCAATAAATCAAAGTTATACAAGTTACAACAACACTATACAATTAAATTACACTCCTCTTTTCTAAATTTCATCTATTTACACCCGAAAACATCGATATCGATATATAGTAGTTGTAGTTGTAGTAGTAGTAGTAGTAGAAGTGTGAGACACAAGTACACAAAACCCGAACTCGAACTCGAACTCAAACTCGCCCGTCCATCATCCAAAAAAAAACCCGAAAGCACCACCGTTCCATTTCCGTAACTTAGAACCCGAGCAGCAAGCAGAACCACTCCATGATCCTCCGTCCGAACTACGAACTCACCCCTTTTCTTCCCCCGAGAACCCGGTTGTCATGATTGGCCCCACTAAAACCCTATCAAACCCGATTTGCTACCTACATTATAGGTAGTGATAACGCCACTCCGAAATCTAACGTGTGTAGAATTATATACTAGTAGTACGGAGTAATAGTTTTAAGTTTTTCGAGAAAGGGACGGGAGTGGCGGAAGCAATTTCGCGAGTGGCGTTATAATCGGTCAAAGTTAAATCGGAATTCATAAGAGATTTGGTTTGTATAGTAATCAACTTTGACCGGATCCGGACGAACCACGTAAGCTCTCACCGGGTAACGTCCAAGAAAGCAAACACCCGCCCGAGTCGCCACTCAAGAGTTGTTTCAAGTCGGTGGTCAAGTGAAGCGCAGTGACCGGGTGTTTATGAGATTTGAGTACTTTGTGTAGGAGTAGTCTATACTCGGGTGCTCGTTCCCCGACGGCTAAGGGTAAAGTCGCGTTCGGGGTGGGTTTGGTTTGGGCGCTTTCCGGGTTGGTACAATGGACCATTTTCCATACCTTAACGGCTCCACTTTGATGACCGGTTACATACCAGTGGGTGTCCTGCCAGTCGGAGGACGTGCAGCTGGTCACCGATAGGATCGAGTCAGAGGGGAGTTGAGAGGTGTTGACCACGGCAAGGCAGTCGCCGTTGATGCTCCAGATAGCGAGTAAGACGTTGGCAGCGGTTAGGATCTCGCCGGTTAGGTCGTTGACGTAGATGGACGTGATTGGGGAAGGGAATTCGGGGAGTTGTTTGACGAAGGCTAGTGAGCTTAGGTCCCATAGGATGACGGTGCAATCGTCTGAGCCGGTTACTACCAACATGTACGGTTGGCTGACGTAGAGGCACGATACCTGTTGACACCACATGAAAATTTTGTGAGGAAACTACGAGGTTAAGATTGTCCCACATCGAGAAATTGAGAAACTTGTTAGCTAACAAACAAGGTGATGTGCTTTTGGACAAAATGTGCCTTGTGTTATAACTAGACCTATCGGGCGGGTCGGGTTACAAGTTGGGTCATACGGTTGGGTTAGGGCTAGAATACGGGTAGGAAATAGTTTTAAGCATCTAATTTACTACTGCTTTTTAAGTCAAAAAAATATTTTTAGAATTATTATTACTCTTTAATTATAGTGTTTATATTGTAAAAAAATTATTAAAATCAATTTTTAAATTAATTTAATAATTATTTTATTAAATTGAATACTACTCCTATTTGTTTATATTTGTAATTCACAATATCAAGTACTCCGTATTAAATTTTTAATTATAAATCCAAATATAATATATATAAATATAAATATTTTATTATTTTTAATAATTCTCATTGACCCAATGGGTCGAGTCGGGTTTCGACCCTAGATTCACGGGTCATTTCGGGTTTGGGACAAACGGGTCGCGGGTCAAAAAAACGGGTTCATGATCCAAAAAAAATGGGTCAGGTCGAGTGGTCTACTTACGACAGTGGTGGGTGAGTTCGGGTTGTTATAATCATACCTTAGATGTGTGAGCACATAGGGCTTTCTCCAAGTGCAACCGTCGTATACTCCGGGGGCCATCTTTGTGAATTCTCCAAACGGAAACCAACCCATCGTCGCCACCTGTAACCACCATTTGACCATCGTGGCTGACACCGACACACTGGATCTGGTTTCCACCGTGAAGGTTTTCATGGGTAGATAGGAGTCTATCTTGATCATAGCTCATAAATCTTAGACTACGGTCCGGGAATCCCCAAGCCAAGTATTTCGCATACGTTCGGGGTTTAAGCACAGTATTTCCTCCGGCCAAAAGGATTTTGTCGTTTACCATAACGATTTGGGTTATAGAGGATTGGGACTTGCGAACATCGTGAGGAACGAGATTGGTCGAGTATTTGAGAGGGTGAGGTGGTTTTCGGTCGACTTTTCTCTTGACGTGGGCTTTTTGGAAGAGTTGTTTAGGGGTTTGGCCAAAATGATTGATTTGAGCTAGGATTGATGCTTTCATGGCAGGATCTGTGACTGCGTCGATATCCACGTTCCCTTCGTATGTGTAATGATAGAACACGTTCACGGCTTCCTCGGCAGCCTACCAGTCGGAAAAAGAAAGCGAGTTTAGATATCATAGTGCAACTACTAAGAGAAGCCGAGCTAACAAAGTATTGGAAGAAAGTAAGAAACAAGTAGTAGTGCCAAACCGGCAAACCCGACCGACCCGTCCATTCCGGTCCGGACCGGGCCACATACCGGTCCGGTCCGCGGGTCTCCAAAAACTTGGTTGCCAGTCCGCGGTCCGGTCCACACTAAAAAAATTCAAATTTAGTGTATTTTTTCAGTCCGGTCCAGTCCGCGGGTTTGGACTTTTGGGGTTGTCAGTCCGCGGGTCAATCCAGTCTGGTCCGGGTTTGAACCGGTGAACACCCCTTCAACCGTACACTGAGGCAAAATTTAATTGGGCATCAACCATCAACCATCAACCATCATCTACAGGTTTTGGTTGAGATATTTCATCTCACATGATGTCAGAGCCAGCGTGGTTTTGATTGAAATAGTTCATCTAGACGGTAAATGACATTTTCGATGGGCAAAGAAAACAATTCAACACACCATACACAGGGCAATACAAACAAATACTCTAGCATGTAATGAATGAAACCCGAAGTCAATGCAAAATGCAGAACATATAAGAAAACTTGCAGCGATCGTGAATTGACTTATAAACAGATCGGCTACATACCTTGCCTCTTTGCTTGTACCCGAATATCAGGTCAATCCAGTGATGTAGATTCTCGGAAACATAATCACATTCAAGTGCTTCTCTATGCCTTTTGATGAACTCTCTTACACTGCCTTTGGCCCAAGGAGGCAATACAACATTTCCAACCTATTCGATATCCACGAAAAAACATAGAATTAGCATTCATGACTATTCCAACGCAAATTCTATACTTTAGATCTTGACATAATCATAGTATGCGACCGTTGTAGAGTACAACAGAAGAAAAAATGATGACTTTAGAATAACGCAAATTATGGTAAACAACTGTCGTGCAACAAAGGTAAAAATATAAAAATTTATGGTAGAAAGTACAGTAGTCACTATTTACCTCACTAACTAACCTAAAGTGATTACGGAGTACGAGTACTTTTTATCATAAATTGCAAATTTCTACTTGAGTCGCACGCTACAACGGTTGTACATTATAAATACTCGTAGAATAAATAGTTACCCTTTTCACCATAAATTGTTACGTAGTACAGAGTATTTTTTTTTACCCCGTGGTTATACAGTAAAATTTGTGTAGATCTTAAAACTTTTAATATACTCCGTAACATAGAAGGATGGAGAAAAAAGGCAAACCTTCTCTCCAGACTGTTTCTCGCCCAAGTCAAGATTGAATCTGTTCTCGAGGAAATCAGGCATGTAAAAAAATTCTGGGATCAACTCTTTTACGTCAGAGGTATTTCCTTTCCCAGCTGCACTAGTCCATGTGTCCCGAATGCTATTGAAAAGACGGTCAGCATGATCGAACTGACCACCTTGGAGCTTCTGATTTTCGGTACTAAATGGGGGAAGACGTAGGAGATAGAAGAGAACAATCCCGGCACTAGAATAATGAGAACCGTAATGAAATTTTGGGACCTCTGGATCATCCCAGCTCTCGTACCTAGAAGAAAAAATATGTTTAGGTAGGAATAAACAGATACACAGAGACGGTAAAGAAATACTCCTTTCATCCAAATTTTATTGCCCGCATTGACTAGAGTTCAAATTTAAGATACTATAATATTGAAAAACCGTAAACACAAATTATACTATACAACCGTTGTACCATGCAACAGACCTTAAAATTAGGAATTTATGGTAAAAAGTTCCCACTTTAGGTTAAATAGTGACCACTTTTTGATATAATCTGAGAAGTAGTAACTAGCTAACCTAAAATAGTCACTTTTTATCATAAATTACAAATTTTATTATTGTCGCACGATACAACGGTTGTACACAATAATTACCGAACCGTAAATACCCTTTGACTAATAAATAAAGGGTATAATGGAAATAAAGAGCTTATTTAATTACGGGTAAAATGGAGAGTTTATTTTTTTTACTTACTATATTTGGAAAAGGGACGATTAATTTTGGGATGTAAAAATAAGGAAAATGGAACAATCAAATTAAGATGGCGGGAGTATCGAAAAAGACAAATAGTATATATGAAAGGACCAACCTCTTCCGAAATTCATCTTCACCGTCAGGTGTTTGACAGCCCATTGGCTTATCAAGTTTGCGAAATGAGTTGGGATCAAGTAAATCTAGCTCTTCACTTACGTAATCTGCAAGAACCCAAGGAAAGACGGGGTACTGTGTCAGATCACTGTATCCGCGTCCTGCCAAAGTATTCAGATGCATGAGGTATTGAAAATTGCTGATTTCCCCGGTTTGCCATCTTCTAGAAAATGATTTAGCCATCAACTTGAAGAGACGGCCACCCTCGTTACTTTCTTGTTTGGTTGTCCCTGAAATAGTCGTGTCCAACCTGTTGCATGGACAAAAATTTATACCTATCAGTACAGGACGCTGATTCCCTAAACAAGATTTATGAACGTTGGAATAGACTAAACCGTCAAATAAGTTTATATCTAAAAAAGTGAATGAACACACAGAAACAAAAAATGTGACAAGATTATTTCTCGGTTTATGAACTAGGGCGCTGTCCTCTTAGTTCATTCTCCTTGCATGTCTTCAATTATTTCTCGGTTTAAATCAAATCAACAAGCCGGGAAAATAGTACAGAGTAGTTGTAAGCTAATAGCAAGAGTAGCATATGTGACTATGAGAAGAACTAGTTTTAGAGACACACAACATAACATCTGAACAACCGTCATGTTAATACTGTAAAACGGTAAACATTCCAAACCGCGAAAGTGGTGATTAGCCCCTTTAACTTTCATCAATTGTGAGATTAACCTCCTTAAGTTTCAATGGTAGTAATTAAGCCTCGTTAACTTTGGGTAGAAGGGAAATTCAATCCAAGTTTTTTATTTTTCAATTAAAATTGTACCTTAAAAACAAAAGTTCCATTTATTTATACATTTTCTCGGTATACGATAAAAATAATTATATTTATAAAAATATATGCAATTTTTACATATTTTGGAGAAAAAAAAAATATTTGAATGAATAGCATAAATTCGAAAATTTGTAAAAGTAATCTCATAGATTATAGTATGAATTACATAGTATGTTAAAATTATTTAAAAAATTCTTAAAATTATGTTGATAAATTATTTGATTGCTTTTAAAATATTAATAAATTATTCAGTGTACAATTAGTTAATACTCCATATATAACATGATTTAATGATATAATTTACGAAAAGGAACAGTAAGGCATAAGAGAGCGGGACAAGATCTTACATGCTATTTCTCGGTAGATTCATGGCAACAAGATTTTTGAAGACTTCTTCTCTTTCTTTCTTGTGAAAAACCAGGAGATCGTTACATCCATCCATGCTAAATATCTCGATAGCAACTGGACGCAACTGGTAATCACGCTTCAATATTTCATGAACGCTGTTTAACTTCCACATACGCCATGGATGAGGCAACGTACCACCAGCACAGATTTTCTCCTTTCCCCAAGCACCACCATTGTATGCCCAAGCCCTGCCACCTGTGCATGTTTTGACACTAGCGGCCCATGATAATGTCGACTTGGACGGGAAGTCCGAAAACATAGCATCTTTCTTCACCCCTAACTCCTGGTCTATAACCGATAGTTCATCTTCAGATTCTTTCTCACATATACACCCAGAATTATCGATGTAGAAATTCTCGATTACGTACAAGCAAAGTTCTCCAATCAAAAAGATACCATCGTGTTTGTCGAGCCCAACAACCCGTTCACTATTATATCTGAACCTAATTTTCTCCAAGGGTTCTAGGTACGGTCTAATTAGATATTCACCATTATCTAGTAGTTCTCTCTCGGATTTTTCCTCGCTGACTCTCACCTCATCTGTTCGCATAGAAGATGGCGCAGACTCCAATTCAGACCTCTCCATTATGCTTTCAGAAATAGGGGCAGATAAAGACCGTCCACTAAACTCAATAGCAGAGTGAAGACTTGTTTCGTTCATACTACTGGCACGGTCATCAGTCAACATGTTTCTAGCCGAAGATGTCTCTGTCTCTCTGGCATCATATAATTCTTTGGCGGAGAATTCATCGTAAAGTTCACCATCTACACTTAGTTGCTGGGGAACATCAACTAAAAGTTGAGAGAAAGAACCTGAACCTGAATCCGAAGCATCAAGACCGTTCTCATTTTTCTCTTTAGAAAACTCGGTCTGTTCGAAGTCAAACTGCCAATCTAACACATTCTGTATGGTCTCAGCTTTTAATTTGCAACGCTCAAGCTTTTTACGCATTCGGTATGGACCTTCAATGGGGCAAAGCTGCCATTCAGGCTCTCCGGTCTCAGGGATTTTTTGAACGGGAAACAAGGCACGTTCATGGACTAGTTGTTGGAGATGACACTGCCACTCACTCTCGGCATGGAGAACCCATCCATATTTATCCTGACGGACAACACGTAACTCAGTAGAAACAGCGTCTCGGAGTAGGTCAAGTGCATATCTGCGTTCAGTTATCTGTTCCCGATGTTTTGCCTCCAATTTGGCCAATTCCTTGGATTTCTTGATCATTTCAGTTCCACGAAGATTCTCCATTGTTTTTTTTCTTACTTCGGGAAACTTGGAAGCAGCCGTAATAGATTGCGACCACATCAGCCCAGCAGTGTTCTCCAAAATTTTATTGACAGTCTCCTCAGAATCCCGGAACCACTCAAGAAAACTAGCCAAACTTTCAGTCAAGAGTTTGTCGAAACCACCATGCAGAACATCCATACGATTGGATTTTGAAACAAGCAGGTCTTCAAATGCAGCCCTCCGATGGACAAGCAGATACTTAAGAATATCGACTACCATATTCCTAGAATTTTGCCTTTCATCGCGAAGAAGAGAGATCAGATTCACACAGAGACAAGAATTTAGCTCACTATCCACGTTACTTGGGCATAAGAAAAGTCGTATGTGAGCATCCAAAAGTTGCAACACTGTACATATATCAATCCCCGTTTCTTCTTGATCAGAGCTTGCTGTTTGTCCCTTTATCGTTTTGCTTGTGATTCCTATAGATGAAAGAAGATCATCCTCCCCAATGATTTCCAGGAACGATGGCAGAAAGCAATATAAAACCATCCTATTTGTGTTCTTAAGGATTGCACTTATATATGGATCAAGTTGCCGATTTCCTCTTCCGATGGATAACAGGCCTTTCAATGCAGGAGACGCATCTTCGATCCGACCATCCTTGTTAGCCAACTGCAGCATTGATAGCAAGAACTCCAAAGTTCTCAAAACACCACCAGGCTTCGGGAAAGCGCCCATGTAGACACGATCGACTATTACGCTGCAAAATACATCTAAATTTGATGACCATCGATTTTTATCCAGTTTTTTTGCATTCTCCTCGTCATCACGCAGAAGTCTCCTCTCAAGGAAGTTCATAACTCTACTAAAGCAAAGACCCTGGAAAACTAAAGCGGCTTCAGTGTCAACATAGAGTGGGACACTATCTAGTATACGCTCCACCACTGGCACAGCTTTAACCTGCTCCGTCATAACATCGGAAAGAACTTCGGCAAGAAAATCTATAACAGCAGTAGCACCTCCAGCACATGGTCCTCCCCCATACCCTGAATCGTCGATTTCAAGCAGGAGCTGAGAATTTATCACAAGAAATGTGTTCTCAGCAGATTGACCCTGGGAAAGGGACTTCTTATCAGTAAGGGTATCACTTTCACTAGTGTTAGCAGATTCCAAGGAAGCAGTGGCAGTTAAGTGTAGACCAGAAGTGAGCCCATAAACCGATGAAGTAGAAGCTGCTCCCAACTTGGAGTTAGATCTCTCTGATAATATGGGAGAATTTATTGCAAAAGAAGTGGAACTTCTAGAATCCGTTGGAATACTAGTGCTAGTTTCACCTCTGACGTTTTGCAGGTTGGTATCATTCATGTTGGATGGGCTGGTGACAATCTTGTCAAGTGCAACCTCCTCCAGGTTCTCAATAGCAATAGGTCCATCTTGAGCCACGGCGTTTCCTTCGTCCTTCTTGACTGAGACACTGACATCCCTTGGGAGGGTTGTGTCATTCATCGGCATAGATACATCTTCAGAGCTGGTACTGGCTTGTCCTCTAGGGAAACTACTGGCACTTATGGACGTTTTTCCCGACTGATCCTGAGGCAAACTTGAGAAAGTATTTTGAGAACTATTGGCATCTTCAAAGTCAATTAAGGTCTTGTCCTCCGTCTTACTTTTGACAGAGAGTTCCTTTGCCAGCTTCACCGCATAAGAAGCCCTGTCAAAAAAAAACAAAACACCAAGTTCACGTACGTAATGTGTAACTTAAAAGTAAAACTAACCGCATAAGAAGATACACACTCCTGTCCAATTAGATTCACTCTATTCGGTTTTGGAACAACGTTTCAGAAGATAGAAAACATGTGAGATAAGAACGGAACTCGTTAATGCTCAAGTGAGAGTGTTTTTGTGTGTAACTCCAAGAAAACTTACAGATTGAAATGAATGTTCCAGAAATGAGCAAATAAGTGAATCCAAATGAATAGATAGAGCAATAAAATACAGGTTAAGCATACCTCACGCATGAAAAATAAAGGTCAACACAGCTTTCAAGAATTTCAGATCGTCTGCAAACACTCGAGAAAGGGGGACACATTTTCGCCAAATCAACCATGAACCTTAAGACTGAAGTTGCAGCAGCAGGGGCCGATGCTTCCCCGCCCATTAAGCGAGCAGCATAAGTTTTGTGCATTAAAGCTTCACCCTGAAGTTCCCCAATCATATCAGTATTTTCCTCCACAAACTCGGCAACAAGGCCACCACCAACCTGTGAAATATTACCAGTCTGATGGGCAAGCATACACTGCATGGTAAGCCGATCAAATGTGGATTTCGCCATAGCAATAATAGACTCCAGGAGTTCGACAAATTTTAACTCATTGAGATCCCCATCACTGGGCACCAGAGCATGAAAATCCAGCAGACGGACTTCTGGCAGTCGTGGATAAACAGGTTTTCCGAACATCAGGCAGAAGAGAATGTAATATATATCTGGTGAGTCATAGAAACTCGGAAGCACTCGCATTAGTCCTTGGAAGCCCCTGATCCGGAACTTAAGAGCAAATGTAGGAGAAGATGTAAGACACACACCAAGAAGAGTCATAATCCACCGCATACTTGAAGGATGAATAGCCTCGTCAAGCAAATATGTAACTATCCTCGATGACACTATTCTATGCCATTGCTCAAGAAACTCTTCGGAATTAATCGTTACTTGTAGATCTATAAGCATCTCCAGTAGCATATTCCGGACAATAACATGTTTACCCATAGCTTCTCGTGAAACAAGTTGGCGTTTTTTCAGTTCAGGAGGATCAAAAGTCATTATCACAAACTTCACGACACTTTCTAGCTCAGTTGTAAGAAAACCATCTTCTAGTATGACTCCGAGCAAAACAACAAGTTTCTCTAGAACAGGTATTTCAACGTCACCTCTCTGTAAAGTTACCAAAAGATGCTGGACAAGATTGATACGCCGAAGAACAGTAAGATTGTGGAATCTGTACCAATGAATGGAAACCAAATGCTCTAGGAAGTTCAACAATGCTATCTGAATAGGAACTTGTGCAGTCGCCCATAGAGTCCAATCCAATAACACGTGTTCAACCATATCAGTATTAGAGAGGACAATGCAGTTTGAGTTTTCGGAAGGCAAGTCACCTGCCTCAAGCTCTGAAATGTGACTGAATGTGTCTTTCTGTGCAGAGAAATCATCCATATCTCCGTGAGAACCAACAGAAGAAAACTCATCACGGAATTTAGACAAATTAAGTTCCTCAAAAGTGGCGTCAGGAGCACTAGTTAAAGGAGACGAGCTAGCCTGGGTGGTCTCCAACTTCTTCGGTTCAGAAAATGAAGCCTCACAAGCAGCAATCTTGAAAAAAATTTCAAGACAGTGCATGTCAAACAGAGACATTCTACGATAGAGGAACAGGGAAAGCAAATGATACCCTCTGCAAGACTGCATCTCTCTTATATTTTGGGGATTCTGATGCAATGAGCATGCAAGTAACGTCAAAGCCATGTGTAGCATTTCCCTAGTTTCAGCAGCCTCAACAAGAGAAAGCACCGAAATCATACCACCAATTGGGTGGATGATATCACCAATTACACAAGGCTTACAAACGTAAACATCACCATGAAGACGTCCAAAGCGAGGAATACCCCCGATTGGAGAAGCAGCTGCCGACGTAGGATCAACCAGATTGAGCAGTGACAGGGATCCAGAAGCTCGAAGAGAGTCGGTAGATGTCCCATCAAATGCAAAAATTAACTTTTTTCCAGAAAGCTGCAGCGAAAGATTTCCAAGCCGCTCCAGATCCCACACAATCCCACTTCCGTCTGCCCTAGAGATCCCCAGCTTGCCAGAACTGTCTGGCTTTTGTGTTCCAGCAACTGCATTCTGATCAGTCTCTAATGAATCCAGTATAGCCATGCTATCCCCACCACAAGCTTGATTGGGAACAAACCTTAATAGATCTGTATCTTGATAGAGACCTCTATATCCTCGACCAAGAATGTACATGAAACAAATAGATCCTGAAGTAAGCACTTCTTCAAAAAGATAGCAGCTGCGTAGCTTCCATTGAAGATCGCCCACTCTTGCGTGAGTTGCTGGTGTGCCAATGGTTATCTGTAAGCGTTTACCAATAGGGGATGGCGAATATCCAAGTTTACCTGTGTGCCTAAGTTTACCATTCAGATATACATAGGCAATGCTAGCCTGGAACAAACCAGCCAAAGCATTGGGCTTGCTATGGACAACTGCAAGATGATGCCATCGACCTTCCTCAAGGTCCAAGCCTGAAAATGACAATGAAGCAGAATTGCTGGTAGCGAGTGTTAGAAGTCCATCTTCCTGAAGATAAAGTTCTGCATAGAATGTGCTCCCACTGTCCACAGAACCAACAGAAAACAACCTCAGAATCTGTTTCTGCTGCCCCATAGGGCTAGGTTTCCTTGACCCCATCTTTGATTCAGTCTCTTTAGCAGGTGTTCTCAAGAAATTCCGATACTGAAACCAGCAAACAAAAGAATATCCAGCCACCGGAGGCCAGGACCTTTCCCCAAGGGATACCTGGATACATGCATGTCCCATTTTACTCATATCCATCTCAACAAATGGAGCCAATGAGACGCTTTGTAAGGCCAGATCCTCCATCTGAATTAACCTTTCCATCATGCAGATAAGACTGTCGCTTGTGGTCTTTTTTCTCAATTGAATAACATATCTAACAAGCAGCCGGAGTTCTAATGTTGACAGCCTACACATAAGAGGGAAACGTCGATGATCAATTGATACAACAGACAACTGATAAGAGATTGCAACATGAAAAACTGACGATCTACCCACCTATATGCACCCAGAACTTCAATAATCTTTAAAGCATTTAACAGCAAGGGGGACGAGCCTTGGAGAAAGGGGTGAATCATCTCCAGCAGAAGTTCCACACAGCCTAAGAGCATGCCAAGAAAACCACAGTTGAGAAGACTGTGAGAAGTAACAGCTAACAAAATACAAGAAATAAACAGGGTTCCTACCCACTGATGTAAGGTTTTCCAGATTGAAAGATCCGGCACGTGCTAATTTTTCAATGAGTTGCAGAACCTCCAACTGAACCTTTGGGGTAAACAGCAACAAAGCACGTATTATCACTCTGACAGCACCAGCATTGTATACTCTTTCTGTTTCTGGATTGACAACACCGGAGGGAGCAGAAAGAAGAAAGCAAGAAGACTCGGTCTTATCACACAGTTTGGCACTTTCTGAAGCCAGGAATGGTGGAATTACCAACTCAAGAGCAAGCTCCATTAACAAATGTACAACTTGCCTCTCAAAATCCACAGACAGTAATCCTGACTCACATAAGAGATCGTAAAATGTGTGTGATGTTATAATGGTGTGCAGTTTAGTTCTATTTATGGGATTCTCACAAACTGCAGCTGTCACAACACGCAACAAATATGTAAGAACCTTAACATAAACATTTAACTGTGACTGATCTTTTTGCTCTCCTTCACTCTGGAAACTATGCAACGTGGTCAGTAGAAGAGAAAATCCAGTTGCTTCGCCAAACACTTTCTGGGCAGAACTATTAACCCCTAAAATACGCCACAAGGCTCCAAACATATCGCATTGAGCATCATCATGTAGCTTGTATTGGGATCCCGAGATACTAGTAACCATACCACTTTTCATAATTTCAAGGATCCCTCCTAATTCTTCAGCGTGTACCTGATCATTACAAAAAGGACAAAGAGGTTCACGTTAGGCAGGCAACTTCCTTTTATGCAAAATATCTGTAAGGATGAAAGCAATGTGAAGATATCATTCAACAGATGCTAGCAACAATATTACCCTTATGTATACAGCCTTACCCTTATGTGAACAACACAAAGAGATTGTTTATGAATAACCCAAAATGAAATTGTGTTCGAATTACACTAAATGGCTGCTAATTCACAATAAAAAGAAGCAAAACCAGTTGAAGCACTTGGTTTATTTATCATGATCCACAACCAAAGAATAGTGAAATTTTGGATACAAAGGAATTGGACACGTCATTCAACAAATGTCATGCAATAAAGTTTTGACAAACCTGATTGATGTCCTCCATAATCAAGCATGACAATGTCCGAAGCACACCAGCACGATGAACATCGGAAACCAAAAGGGGCAGAACAACAGCAACGCCATTGACTGACCGAAAAGATGATTGATTGGCCTCCGCTTTCTTTAACAATGAAACCATACAATCCCATGCAATGGAGATAGTACCCTCAGCTTCAAAAAGAGGGAACCTCCCTGAACCAGAATCCATGATTTTAGGTGAAGTGATGATAGAATTCTTGCTATCCAAATGTTGCTGGAAGCCACTTGCAGAAGAGATCTCTTCCGCATGCTTTGATTCACCATTTAGTAGCTGAGGCCCAGACTGAACTTTGTGGTGCTTCAAATCATCTAACAAAACTGCAAGTACACCAACTTCTCGCAGTACCTTCTTGTACTGCTGATCAAAAGAAAGAAGCTTAACAAAGAATGAAAGAATTGTATGCTTTAGATCAGATGTGATTGGTTGCTGCAGTAGACAACAAAGTGACAGCAACTCCTGCTCGGGAATACAATTTACAACAGTGACTGCATACTCAAGAATTTTCAGAATAATTTCTTGCAATGCTGGGGGGAAGCCAGCCATATTCAGAATGAACAGTGGCACAGTACGCAATTGCTGACACAATTGATAGTTCTCGATATGACTGGAGAAAATCTTAAACATGCGATTTAAGACTTCAGCCTGCAACGCTGTACTGTCTGCTTTGAGAAATATGTCCTGCAACATCTGCACTGCTTCAAGGTCTTTTACTTTAGCATTTCCTGTCTCCCATATATCAGAAATTGTTTCACATGAGGCCGTACGACTTCTTCTTGAGGGAGGCGGGTCCATTGGACCAGTCTGAGCTAAAGCCACTAGGACATCAAGCAACCTAGATAACGCAGGTGGAAGAGTTGTTATTCCTCCACTTCCACTGTCAGTCTTCTCTTGTTTCTTCAATTTGACAGGTTTAGGAGAGCCAACTCCAGTTGAATCTTTTTTTGGAGAACTTGAATGTCTAAGTTGTTCGCTCTGATTCTGGGGCATGGAAGCCAGTGTTAAAGCAAACTGAACAAGAAAATGATACCCGTGCGCATTATGAATGTCCTCCCGGAGCTTCACACCTCCAGCCTCTAGAAGTCAAAATTGGATGGTTTAATAATTGCATACAATGATATGAAGTGTGAATATAGTTCCAAATTGCACTCGGAGAGTTAGTGGAAAGTGAAAGACTAGAAGACAATTACCAGGCCTATGTGAAAGCTCAATACACTCTAGCAACAAGTCCACAACTCCTATCGTGTAAGCAGGATCTCCGCAATCAGGATTGAAATCCTTTACTGTCATCAGAAGAGATTTTATCTGCATTACAAGGCAAGGCAGAACAAACAGAATCTGTCAGAAAGATATGCGAAAAGACCTGTCACAAACAAGAAGCGTAACATCATTAAATGTGTGCCAGTTAGGAGCTTAGGAATAATAATTACATATAACAAATACAGCATACCAAGTGGTGTTTGCGGATATACTTTGCCGTACTTCCATTGTCATTTACTAAAAGCAGGCCAAGAACCTGCAGAAGTAAAGCACCTTCAGAAACAGTTACTCCAGCAACTAGTTTCATGTGTAAGATTAAATATCAGAAGAAGAAAAATATATGGCAAAGGAAATACTTGCCTGCATTGCATGTCTGTGAAGCTGAATGGTATGCAAGGGAACAAGGCCATCTCTATATTGAACAAAAACAGTCAATGAGCCATTGACAACCATTTGAAAAAGTAGTTGCAATGAATCATCTTCAATCAAACTTTGAGCTGCACAAGGGTGACTAGCGAGTGCCTTCATGATGTGTACAACACTGCCTTCAACCTGTAACGTATTGCTTTGTTCGTTAAAAGAAACCAGATACATGATCGATACACATCTTCACTCAATAGTGTTAAACACACCAAGCAATATAACAAAACAAAGACAAAAAAAAATTAGTCACTCACCTCAAGTTGACGCACACGACTACCACTAGCATCTGCTTCGTGCTTATTCACGGGTAATTTATCATAATCAGAGCCCTTATTATCAAGAGTTCCCCCGGTGGAACCCAAAAGAGCATTCAGAATATATATGAGGCAGCAAAGGATTCCGGAATCAAGGAGAGACTGTTTATCAATTGGCTGCAATTATAGTACAATACAGGACACGAGTTAAAACAATAAAATAGTTACTAGGCCATGATACACCAAAAACTCGATAATTATCACAAAATCTACAGATATTATTTTAGGTTTAGCTCTTTCTTCCATTAATCTAAAAGTTCAACAGCCGCTTCTAACTAGAGAGCAGTGGTGTGGAGTAGATTATAGAAATGCACATTGAAAATACAGCTAACAAGGAAAGGGAGCTAAAATTAGTTTAGATGCAGTCCGTAGGATGTTGATTCCAGACAGCATAACAGTAGACTAGTTTGTCTTGTCGTGCAGTCACAGATAAGTAAACACCGTTGCTGTATAACAGCATTACATACTGCTTTCTATGTAGTGAACTACAGAGTACTCGAAAGTGGTTTGAATCATTATGACAAACATCGCCGTCATGTTTATTCATCTTGTGCTGCATTATTCATATACTAGCTGCTCTAGTTAATGTGATTTCTCATGCTTGAAAATGAAGAGTGTGAGAGCACCCAGCCTCTGATGGATATAAAACACATTATTCATTAAAAGACTACTCAAAGAGCATCAAACGCTTACCCCAGACACAAGAGCTTCAATTGAACTAAGCAAATTTGCACCTGGGCAAATTCCATCCTGGAAAAAAGTTTGAAGAAAAAATAATCATTCCTGAAACTGAAAGAGGGTGAAGATGGACAATTTACTGTATACAGGAAAAGAATGGCAAACCTTTGACACCTCTGAGAAAAAACGCAAAACCCCTACTACATCCAATCTTCTTGCCTTGTTACTAATTTTTAATTTCTCAATATCTGTAACAAAAGCTCTTCCTACAACGAATGAGAAAATGTGTGTTTCAACTAACCTGTACAGCAAGGAGTCCACAATAGGATATTAGTACATTGCTATAAGACTATATAAGCAAATATGGCACTGCTTCTTATTACAGACTAACATATGGGAGAAATTAACACCGAGGAAACCAAAAGTTTGATATGTATACAAAAAATGAATAAGCTGCCCAAATTGATTTAGAAGGTCAAATTAGTGATGGATGCACATGGTCAAAGACGACAAGCACGAAACCTAAGTATCAGATACATCCCAGCATGCTGTCAAGCGATGTAAATCAAATTAAAGCAAGGAAATAAATAGGCAGCATAAATTAAGGAAATACTCGTAGCATGGGTGCACAGTAAAGATCAATAAGTACGCAACAATGGCACTTTTTGTATTGTTTTTTCTTCTTACAAATGTGAGGACTAACAGGTGAAATTTCTAGGGCATGGATATCCTTTAAATTCAAATATGAACAGAATTGCAATCAAACTGAGAATTGATCCATACTCGTATTTTTTGTGTTGATATATTTATATCTTCCGTAAAAAAATTAGACAGCCCAATTGTGTAGCTCAAGCATAACAGGCTAACACATTATACTCTATTTTCACTCTAAGCAGTGTGCATCATGGAAATTATAAAGAGTGACACGACAAAGCGAAAGCAATCAAACTGAACAATATCAAGTATTATGAGTGCAATTATAAGGAGTGAAATAAATTATTCATAGGACCAATAAAAGATAGATATAAAGTGACTAACTGTGCTACATCAGCATGATGCTTGGCTAATTTACAGAATGCATCAACAGCCATATTTAACGCCATTTCCTTTTCCTGCAATGAAAACACACAATCAGTGCACAGACCATAAGAAATCAACAGCGTTTGCATAGTACAGACAAGCAAGAAAGTAAAATAACACTAAACACTAAACAGGCAGAAAAACGTATTAGCAAACATGTAAATACCTTCTCCGAACCAGATGACCGAAACTCATCCCAGAACCTCCTGAAGTCCAGCTCCAGCTCATGTTTATCCCTGCAAATGACGAAAGACAAACATGAGTTTACTGCTAGACAGCACAAATCAACAGACCATCAATTTATGAGTCACAAACAAACGTTCTTGACAACAGTCAATCCTTTCAACTCATTTCACCAGAATCCTAATCCAACTTCAATACCAGATCTTCCCCTCAAAACATGAAATTTTCATCTGATATATCGTCTTAAAACTACAGTCGACCGTCACTTGTATCCTCATGTACACTAACCATCCATTTATCAGGCAATGCACCTCATACACCAACTACATCAGCTTCTCCAACATTGAAATCCTAGATTCAAGGTACCAGATTCAATTCCCAGATCAAGAATCGAAATCAAAACATAAAGTTTTCAATCTATATATCTCCTTCATGCTAGCTTCTTTAACATTAAAATCCAAGATTCAAATTAGCATACTCAATTCACAGCTTAAAATTTGAAGTCGAAACATGAAATTTCCAACCAAGATATCTCCTTCATGCTAGAGTCAATTGTCAGCTCACATCGTCAATCCTCAGATACACTAGCCATCTATTTATCAAGAAACACACCTAATACATGGATTTCATCAACTTCTTCAACATTGTACTCCTACATTCGTATAGATGATTCAATTCACATCTCAAAAATCGAGTCAACGATCATCTCATATCCTGACATATATTAGACATCTATTTATCAGGCAACGCACCTAATACACCGACTATCTCAACATCTTCAACATTATACTCCTAGATTCACATTAGCTGATTCGATTCACACCTCAATGATCGAGGTTGAACAAGAGTTAAAAGTCAGCTCATATCCTGACACCATTTGACATCTAATTATCAGGCAAAGAACCTAATATAATGACAACTTCAACTTTTTCAACATTATACTCCTATATTCAAATTAGCAGACTCGATTCAGAGCTAGAGACAACAGTCAGCTCATATCCTGATGTAAATTCCACATTTATTCATCAACCAACACACCTATTACACCGACTACCCCAACTTCTTCAACATTATACTCCTAAATTCACATTAGCTGATTCAATTCACAGCTCCAAAATCGACATTGAGCTCGAGCGAATGATATACATTCGACATTTATTCATCAAGCAACGCACCTAATACAACAACTACCTCACCTTATTCAACATTATACTCCTAAGTTCACGTTAATTCACAGCTCCGAAATCAAGGTTGAACTCGAGTCAACAGTGAGCTCATATCCTGATATACATTCGACATTTATTCATCGAGCAACACACCTAATACACCGACTACCTCAACTTCTTCACCCTTATACTACTACATTCACATTAGCAGATTCAATTCACAGCTCCAAAATCGAGGTTGAGCTCGAGTCAACACTCACCTCAGCCCATATCCTGATATACATTCGACATTTATTCATCAAGCAACACACCAAATACACCGACTACCTCAGCTTCTACAAAATTATACTCCTAAATTGACATAAGTAGATTCCATTTGCAGCTAAAAATTGAGGTTGAGTTCGAGTCAACAGTGACATTTATTCATCAAGCAACGCACCTAATACACCGACTACTTTAACTTCTTCAACATTATACTCCTATATTCACATTAGCAGATTCAATTCACAGCTCAGAAATCGAGGTTGAATTCGAGTCAGCAGTGAGTTCATGTCCTGATATCCATTCGACATTTATTCATCAAGCAACACACCAAATACACCGACTACCTCAACTTCTTCAACATTAAACTCCTAAATTCACATCTATTCATAGCTCAAAAATCGAGGTTGAGTTCGAGTCGTCAGCTCATATCCTAATATACATTAGACTTTAATTCATCAAGCAACGCACCAAATACACCGACTACCTCAACTTCTTCAACATTAAACTCCTAAATTCACAGCTCAAAAATCAAGGCTGAGCTCGAGTCAACAGTCAGCTCATATCCTGATATACATTCGACTTTAATTCATCAAGCAAGACACCTAATACACCGACTACCTCAACTTCTTCAACATTAAACTCCTAAATTCACACCAGTAGATTCAATTCACAGCTCAAAAATCGAGATTGAGCTCGAGTCAACACTCAGCCCATATCCTGATATCCAACCTTTATTCATCAAGCAACACACCAAATACACCAACTCCTAAATTCGCATCAGTAGATTCATATCACAGCTCAAAAATCGAGGTTGAGTTCTAGTCAACAGTCAGCTCATATCCTGATATACATTCGACTTTGATTCATCAAGCAATGCACCTAATACATCAAATTCTACGGCACGAAAAATCTAGGTTACAATCAGTCAAAACTCGATCTCAACTTCGAAATATTAAGCTCTCAACCTACATATTCTCATCTAGCTCACATCAAACTAGCATCAATAGTCAAAACACAACACAAATTAGCAATCTACACAGAAGAACAAAATATTCAAAAAAAATTCAAAAAAATTAAAATCATACCTAGCAGTAGTGTAATGTAAGGGAGAATGAGGAGCAGCATTGTGAATATCTTTCAACGCAGACGAAGAACTCGAGTTCGAAAGCGATTCTAACGAATTCGACGACGAAGCCGACGGAAAACTCTGCTGATTCTGCTGATTCTGCTGCTGCTGTTGATTCAATCCAACCTTATCTCTCAAATCCTTAAGCAATAATGTCCATTTCATCGTCGTTCCACTTTTCTTACCTCCGAACATCCGACGACGCCGTTTCTCATCCGCCGCCGCCGCCGCCGCCCAACTTCCGGTGACCTAAGATCCGATTTTCCGATCAATCGATCGATCTTCTCCAGCTCCTTAATCACACCTCCAATATCTCATCAAAATCGCGATTTCCTACAAATGCAGATCGAATTACTCCGCTTCTCCAAAACTATTCAAATTTCTCCACTACTCCTTCAAAAATCCTTCAAAAATCCACTAAATGCAGTACAAAATCCAACCGAAAACGCGTCCGTTTGTTCGTTTGAAGCAGATTCTTCGTTTTTCGCCGCTTTTTCCCGTTTTTTTCCGGATTTATTATACAAAATCAAGGTTAAAATCTCTCAATTTCTCCAATTTCTCCAATTTTTCCAATTTTTTTCAACTTTTTTTCAATTTTTTCAATTTGTTTTCTCTCTCTAGAAGATTTCTGCGAATTTTCTCTCTCTAGATTTTTATTATTAATTCCTCTTTTTTTTTTTTGGGTTTTTTTTCCTTTGGGTTGGCTGTGTGTTGTGTTGGCTAGTTTTTCTCCTTGTTTCGCGCTCCCCTATATTGATTACCTTTCTTTTTATATTTTTATTTTTATTTATTTTCTCTTTCTTACCACGTCAGCGTGTGGGTCCAACGTGTGTATATATATCCACGGGTTTAGACGTGGTTACTTCTCACTGTGCACTCTCTCGTGCCTTTGTCCTAATTCGTGTTCGAACCCGGTTCAAGCCAATCGGGTCAATAGAGACGGTCTCTCATCAACTTTATTGAGAGACGGTCTCTCATCAAGTAGGTACTATTAACATAAAAGAGTGTACAAATATAAAGAGGGTACGCTTCTTATAAAAACAGATACAGAATAAAGTTGTCTTTTAATGGTACGAATAGAACATAGAATAGTACTGAAGAGTGCTCTCTCAATAAGTTATTGAGAGACCGTCTTTTCCAAGATTTTGTGTTTTTTTTTTGTTATTTCCAGCATTTTTTAGGGGTATTGATTTGTTTCCTATGGTAAACGTTCGAGTCATTCGGATTAGGTTGGGTCAATTCGGATTACGACTTACGAATCAATGGGTCTTGAATTCGGGTGTCGGCCAGAGTCGGATATTTGCTTTGTCAGGTCTATTGGTGATTCGGGTCAGGTGAATTTCGTATCAAGAAAATTGGTTTACTATCATCCGATCATTTTAGTTTTTGTTATTTCCAGCATTTTTTAGGGGTATTGATTTGTTTCCTACGATAAACGTTCGAGTCATTCGAATCAGGTTGGGTCAATTCGGATTACGAATCAAATTTGGGTATTGAATTCGGGTGTTGGTCAGAGTTATTCGGGTTGGATTTGCTTTGTCAGGTCTGTCGGTGATTCGGGTCATGTCAAATTTGGATCAAGAAAATCGGTTTATTATCATCTGATCATTTTATTTTTTGTTATTTCCAACATTTTTTTGAGGTATTGATTTGTTTCCTACGATAAAAATTTGAGTCATTCGGATTAGGTCGGGTCAGTTCGGATTACGAGTCAAATTGGGATCTTGAATTCGGGTGTCGGTCAGAGTTATTTGGGTCAGATTTGCCTTGTTAGGTCTGTCGGTGATTAGGAGAAAGGTAATACCGATAAAAGAAATGTCGATGTTGTGGTATTAGTTCGAAAGCTCTTATGACACCGGAAAAGATAATGTGAAATTAGGAATAGACAATCGACGAAATCTCTTATCGTTGATAGAGTTTGATATACTCCGTACTTGAAGGGGAAATCTCTTATCGACGAAATTTCTCTTATCATTGTGATTTTTTTTTTAATTAACATATTAACTTGTGTCCAATCCACTCGTCAGAAAAACCATACTTATAAAATATGTAATTGGGATTAATGAGTTTGCACTTATAAATATTAAAAGATTATTTTCCTTTATGGTTTTTTAAATACAGCACTTAGAGTTGTATTTATCATTTTCCTAATATTATTAATATTATTTAATTATATTAATATAAGCATTAATATTAATTATAATTATAATTTATAAATTATGTAATTGGGGATTAATGAGTTTGCAAGAGTAGTAATGAAGTTTTGAAGATTGTGGGGGAGAAGTGGAGTTAATTTTGAAAGTGAAGATGGCCTGCAGCAGTCCACATCAATAGTTTTCCTTATTAATTACATTGGTTTTTTCTTTTTAGTACAATCAACATTAATTATTGATTAGTTATTATAGTATTAATTAATTTAGTAATTACTTCCTCCGATTTTTTATTATCTTCCCCATTGGTTTTGGAGAAGAAAATAAGGGCGTAGAAATGTGTGGTTCAAAATAAAAGAAGGAAGAGAGAGAAATGTAAGGATGATTCTAGACCACATGTTGATGGCCCAAAATGGAAATAGGGAAGAAATGGTGTTTCAGCCCAATAAGAAAATAGGGAAGATAATAAAAAAATCGGAGGGAATATTAATTAAGATATTTGTCTTTTATTGTGGTCTTAAGAAAAACACAAAGTGGTAAGGATGTCATAGTTTTAGTGGTTGTAATTTGGAAAATGAAATAAAGTTGATTAAGGACTATAATTATCTTACATTAATGGAGTTGATATTGGTATTTTGGACATGTCTTGAGCTTATTTGTGCATAAATCTAGTGTGTTTGTGTTGTAGGTTTTTTTTTTTGGTCCATCGAAAAGCGTACTTAGTCGCATTACAATATAGGGGGAGGGGGATTCGAACCTGAGACTTACTGTCCCAGAGCACCTAGTCCTAACCACTAGGCTAAGACATCTTCGGTTGTTTGTGTTGTAGGTACTAGGTAGCATTCTCATATTATATGCCCTAATATAATTTCCCACGACAATAACGTTATTGAAATTCCGTCTTTTTAATTTTTTTGTGTATATTATAAGGGTATGTAGCATTTATATATATAATACGGAGTATATGTATATCAGTATAGACTCGTGTATTCTTGCGCAGTCGTGCAGAAGAGTCGTTGATAATTTTATAGAATTTCATTTGATAATCTACTAATTAATCTTGATTGGAGAAAGATAAAGGTCATGTTTGGTAAACAATATATTGAGTGAGAAATAGGAGATTCCAGCCTAGCTAAATGTAGCGTGCCGAGTAATATACTAAATTTCATGTGCTTGATAAATGACATATTTTCATAACATATTGACCAAAATCTATATATTACTCGTAATTAATAACAGCATATTGAAACAACATATTATTCAATTTATACTACGAAGTATAAAACAATATGATTGTCATATTATTAGTTAAATTGGTAATTATCAATTGTTTTTCTTAATTATACTAATTTAATTTGATAGTAAAACCTGCTATTACAGTCTATGAACCATATTCTGCTAATATTATCGATTATTATAAATCTGTTACTGTCATTTGTCAAATAAGACCTTTGTAAAAACCATAATATGGAGTAATACTCTACTCAAGGTTATTTAGTGACCACTTTGAGTTAAATAGCGATTACTTTTTAATACGAAAACGTGGTAATTATATTTTTGAAAGTGATAATTAACCGACCTAAAATAGTCACGTTTTACCATAAATTGCAAATTATTATTATTGTCGTACTGATACAAACGGTTTTACAGAATAGTTACCCAATTAATTAAACCTATAAAAAAATATTGGTTTGGTAAGAATGAGTCTTAATTAATTTGTATAGTCACTTTTGGGACTTAGTCACCTTACGCTTCATGGTAGTGGGAATTGACCAAATAAAACCCAAATTAATGTATGCTTTCCTTGTAATTCAAACCTCATTTTGCAATTTCATAAGTGATTAGAGTATTATTCAGTTAGTCTCCGATGGTAATATCCATCGTATTCTTATTTCGGGTCAAGTAATAATCATTTAGGGCTCGTTTGGTTCACCATGGAAAGATGAAGTTATATATCGGGAACTTTAAATTCACGTGAATTTGTATTTCATGAGAATTAAAAAATATTGTTTGGTTGCCATGTGGGAAATGACTTCATGCGGGAAGTACAGTTCTACCCACCAATGGGGCTTGGTGAGTAACTTCCCTCATTGTGGAGGAAGTGGCAATTCCCGGGAAGTGGGCAACCAAACAACTCCCTGAAAATGCAATTCATGAGAACTTGCACTTCCCGGTAATTGGATGAGTAACCAAACGACCCCTTAGTAAGTACAAATCATTGATATTTTTCATGTGAATTACATACCTTTTGTCTTTTGTACCTAAACGAATATTATTTGACCCATTACACGAATATGACGGATAACGCCGTCACACAATTTCAATATTTTGGGGGGTTTAATGGTTGAAAACAAGGGTTGAAATTGAAATATACACACAAGTGTTAAATTTTGTAAGGGTTTAAATAATCAAACTAATCATGGATAAGATTGACTAAGAAAAAGTCTTGCAAAAAATTCCATTACAAAACCATTCCAATTCAACAAGCAAAAAGGGTAAAATTAAGCGATGATTGAGGTCCAATAGTCGGTTCATAAACTTATATGTAACGTTTCATGTAGAGTTTTAAATCGTTCATAGTCGTCTTAGTGGTTATTTCACATAGTACGGAGGTATGTAGATGCAAGCGTGAATAAAACACATGAGATCGTGAGATTTGTGCTTAACGAGCTTCTTATGCATCGAACCTGAGACCTAATTAGGGATATAATTAAAATCAAACTCATATGAGCTAGGAATTGACTTAGAGAATCGAGTTTGAGCTCGGAATCAGATCAGAGTTAAAGTTTCTAGAACAACTAGGCTACTAGCTAAGATACTGTAATATTTAAACCCACATGGCATAGTATTGCGGACCTTCTGGTGAGTTTTTTTTTTTTTTTTTCGAAGTGAATATCGATTTCATTAGTAAGAGGTCAGACGATATTTACAGAATACGTGCAGATGATATTAGATTGAACCGAATACAAATTTGTAAAATAAAATATATAAAGAACCTCCTTCATGAGACAAAGATCGTCAGATCATTAAAATAATACGAGTAACACGCTTTTGCATGTCTTTGATATACCACTATTTATTGACACAACTTTCGCGAATGAATGTGTGAATCTGATGATATGCGCAGTAACTTTCAAGATGATGAACTTTGTCTATTTTGACAAATAGTAAACCGTAACATGACCTCAACAACTACGTCGCCATAAATAAAAATTTCACGGTCTCATCTTTCATCTCTCATGATCTTGCATATAGTATTGTGGCGACTTGACTTGTATTTTTTTTTTTTTTTTTTTTTGGTGAAACTTGACTTGTATTTAGATAAAGTTAATTTTGTCAAATAGTTTTGCTTTACGTTACAATTTCGCAATCTCTTTTACCTTTCACGGTCAGGTCGGTCAGTGTATGGTTGAGTTTATAACAAAGAAATAGTCAAGCATGCATGCATGCTTGCTTCAAATTAGAGGTGATCATATGCGGGTTCGGATCGAACACGGGTCGGGTTAATTGTGAAATTTTGGCCCACGGACAAGCGGGTTTGGGACGGGTTTACGGACCGGGCCTTTATATATTTTTAAAAATGTTGTGTCCAAGCCCGTTAAAAATTTGGACCGGACGGGACGGGCCAATCGGACGGTACGTCCCATGACCAACTATACTTCAAATTTCAATTAGCAATAACACTTCATTTATTACCTAATTGAATTGCTTTTATTTATTATTTCCTCCAAAACTTGCGTGATTTTTTGATATTTGACATGGTCTAGCAACTCACAAGTCACAAATGTGATGATGCATTTGATGAAAATGAATTTTACAAATGGTTGGAACAAGTTGCGTTCGAATTATCGTAGATGTCTTAGTCTTAGACTCTTAGGGTTCGCTTGGAATGAGGGTAATAATTTCGGAGTTAATAGCGCAAAAATGAACTAGAAAATATCAGAGAGTAGTGATGCTGCTAAACGGAAATGGAGAAAATGAGAGTAATCTAGCATATTCTCCTTCCATAATTCTACTCCCTCCATTCCAATCATTTCCATGCATTTGAATATTATGCACTATTCATAGATGAGAAGAATTATCGATATAATTTTTAATATATACGATAAAATATAGTCATGTGAGATCTTGTTTAAATTGTCTAATCGAATGCATCATGAATATCAAATTTTTATAATTTTTAGAAATACGTAGCTAAAGATATAGACAAAAGAAAACGTGCATCGGCAAGTGTGAAAAAGCAAACGTATGGAATTGATTGGAACGGAGAGAGTATTATAGTTCATTTATGCTCTATTATCCCCAGAATCATTACCTTCATCCCAAACGAACCATAATAGAGTATAAAGTAGTTTTTTTTTGTTCAACGAGGAATATACTTAGTCACGGTACAATATAGAGAGAGGGTCAGAGGGGATTCGAATCTGAGACCTATTGTCCAGGTACCTAATCTTAACCACTTACAATCACAAATGTGATGATGCATTGATGAAAAGAAATCTCACAAATGATTGTAACACGTTGCGTATGAATTACTATAGATGTATCGGGTCTAATACATAGTAGGAGACGAGTAGTAGTAATTCGAACCTGATATATTGTCTAGGGCATCTAATGTTAACCACTAAGTTAAGAGATCTTCGACAGTCTAATACAGAGTTAGGAAGACGCGAGTATATCAGAGAATGAGCCCGAAGCTTGATCCTCCTTTCCGCTATTCGTACTGCGGCTATGTTTTCTATGCGTTGAACAAAAAACAGTCGCATCGAAATTACTTGTAAATCTTTTAGTCGAGTGGTTAACAACTTCTACAATTATTTAATGTGAGTAACTAATCTTTTTTTGATTTAATTTTTTTTTTTGGGATTTTCTACGTGGTACCCCTGAACTTTTTGTTTTTCTACCTGGTACATACCCCTACCCTTTTTACATGTATACATGGTACTCTTATATTTTACTAAAAGTTTCTTTGGTACCCCATAAACTTTCTTATTATCTTTATTGGTACATCTAAATTTTTTTCCCGTCAAGTTTTGGCAACAAATTACCTTTTTATGTTCAAGATTAAAAGTTTAAACGTCATTTAACATACTTACTTAACCGATAATTGAACTTAAACTAACAATTTTGTACGTATTTGCAGTTATACTCCGAATCTAAAAAAATTATATTTTTGACGTTATATTGTCAAATCAAATGATAACCTTTAAATTAAGCTCAATTACTTGCTAATTATCTAAGTTAAATGATATCGAAATCTTAATCCTAAGCTAATAACATAATCTAACGACAAAACTTCATGAAATTTTTTTTATCATGTATAGACATAGAAAAAGTAGGGATACCAGGTAGAAAAGTGAAAAATATGTGGACATCACGTAGAAAATCTTTTTTTTTTTTTTTTTTTTTTTTTTTTTTTTTTTTGAAATTACCCATTATCTTTCCTTGGGTTTTTATGGGTATATTTGGAGTAATGCACACTAGAAAAGGCCCAAGTCTATTATGCCACATTGACACTCTTAACCTTCCTAAATCCTAAGGATCAAATGGCCCAACACTCCACTCTGCCTTCTCAGACATGGCAACACAATTCAACCAGGTCGGGTTCAAGTCGAATTATTTTCAAGTCAACAAGAATTGAGTTATGTTCGGGGCGGTTCATATATCATTTTTTTCAAGTTTGTTATTTTCGAATTTCTACGTTGACGGCTCCCATGTTTTTTTGTAAACATTTTCGGATAAGATCAGATGAATTCGGGTTACGAGTGAAATTCGGATCTTAAATTCAGGAGTCAGATCGGATTTGAGTCGGCTTGTTTTTGGAACAGTAAAAATCGAGTCAAATCAGGGTCAGGTGAGGGTCAACTAATTTTCGAGTTCGATATTTTCAACTTTTTTTGGAATAACGGTCCATATACCGTTAAAACATTCAGAGCAGTTCAGTTAAAACCATATCAATTCGATGAAGAAACTCAAATCTTCGACTCAAAAGCCGAGTCAGATTAGAGTCGGGTTATTCGATCAGGTCAGTGCGGATCTCCCGTCCCATTTTGTGTCCCACTCTGTGTACCGCACCATATACTGGATGACACGTCAACTAGTTATAATATTTGTTGAAATATTTTACTTAATCAATAGACGAGGTGTCATCCAGTATATGGTGTGACACGAGAATGGGATAGGAGATCCGCTCTGCCCTCAATTCACCACTCTTCGCTCCCTCTCTCACAAGTCACACCCGCCATAGTTTTCGAATAACCGCCAAACTTCACAACTGCGAAAACTAATCAAAGAAATACACTCGTAAATCGCACTCCAATTTCACTATTTTCATCGATAATGGCGGAAATACTACGAATTCAACACCTCAATGTTGATGTTTCTGTTGATGAATTCGAATCTCAATTCGAACCTCGTAACATTCCTCTGGTACGTCAAATTTTCTTAATTCAGTGATTTTTTTGCTTATTTTTCATCTAATCGAGGTTAATTTAGCAGTTAATTGATTGTTTCTACTTCAATTTCAGCTGATGAATTCGATTCTCAATTCGAAGCTCGTAACATTCCTCTGGTACGTCAATTTTTCTTGATTCAGTGATTTTTTTGCTTATTTTTCATCTAATTGAGGTTAATTTAGCAGTTAATTGATTGTTTCTACTTCAATTTCAGCTGATGAATTCGATTCTCAATTCGAAGCTCGTAAAATTCCTCTAGTAAGTCAATTTTTCTTGATTCAGTGATTTTTTTGCTTATTTTTCATCTAATTGAGGTTAATTTAGCAGTTAATTGATTGTTTCTACTTCAATTTCAGCTGATGAATTCGATTCTCAATTCGAAGCTCGTAACATTCCTCTGGTACGTCAATTTTTCTTGATTCAGTGATTTTTTTGCTTATTTTTCATCTAATTGAGGTTAATTTAGCAGTTAATTGATTGTTTCTACTTCAATTTGATTCGGTGAAAGGTGTACAAAGGATGTGTGAAGAATTGGAATCCATTAAATGGCGGCCTCGATTACTTGCAGGTTGTATTTTTTCACGTAATTCTTAGTAGAATTGTTTGTTTCTTTTCGTAATTGCGACATTGTTTGATTCTCAGTAGTTTTGGTGTGTTTGGTGATAATTTGTTTGAAAATATATGGAGTTCATGTGGATTGTGGAGGCGACGTTACAGGAAGCTAAATGATGACGTTTTCGGTGAAAACAATGGGGAGTTTTCGTGTTTTTTCGATTATTTTTGGATGAATTGAGGATTGTGCAAGTCTAGCTTGAGAAAATGATTAGTAATGAGTAGAGATTGTTGTGTTTTTGTTAGTAGTTTTGGATGAATTGAGGATTACGTAAGTCTAGCTTGAGAAAACGATGAATGATGAGTGGAGATTGTTGTGGTTTTTCGATTAGTCTTGGATGAATTGAGGATTATGTATAACCAATGGGGATGGTTGTGGTTTTTTGATTAGTTTTGGATGAAAAGTATTACACAAGTGTAGCTTGAAGAAATGATTAATAACTAGTGAAGATTGTTGTGGTTTTTCGATTAGTTAGGGATGAATTGAGGATTACGCAAGTCTAGCTTGAGGAAACGATCAATAACAAGTGAAGATTGTTGTGGTTTTTCGGTTAGTTAGGGATGAATTGAGGATTACGTAAGGTAGCTTCATAAAGTGATTAATAGCGAGCAGAGATTGTTATGGTTTTTCGATGAGTTTTGGATGAATTGAGGATTATGTATAACCAGTGGAGATGGTTGTGGTGTTTTGATTAGTTTTGGATGAATTGAGGGTTTCGCAAGTCTAGCTTGAGAAAATGATAATAACGAGTGGAGATTGTCGTGTTTGTTTGATTAGTTTTGGATGAATTGAGGATTACGTAAGGTAGCTTCAGAAAACGATTAATAGAGAGTAGAGATTGTTATGATTTTTCGATTAGTTTTGGATGAATTGAGGACTACGTATAACGTGGTTTTTTTTATAAGTTTTGGATGAATTGGGGATTACGCAAGTCTAGCTTGAGAAAACGATATAACTAGTGAAGATTATTGTGGTTTTTTGATTAGTTTTGGATGAATTGAGAATTACGCAAGTCTAGTTTCAGAAAACGATTAATAACGAATGGAGATTGTTGTGGTTTTTCGATTTGTTTTGGATGAATTGAGGATTAGGCATAACAAGTTGGGATGGTTGTGGTTTTTTGATTAGTTTGGGATGAATTGAGGATTAAGCAAGTCTGAGAAAATGATTAATAACGGGTGGAGATTTTTGTGTTTGTTCGATTAGTTTTGGATGAATTGAGGATTACACAAGGTAGCTTAAGAAAACGATTAATAGCGAGTAGCGATTACGCAAGTCGAGTGTGAGAAAACAATTAATAGCGAGTGAGGATTGTTGTGGTTTTTCAATTAGTTTTGAATGAATCGAGGATTACGCAAGTGTAGCTTGAGAAAACGATTAATAACTAGTGAAGATTATTGTGGTTTTTCGATTAGTCGGGGATGAATTGAGGATTACACAAGTCTAGCTTGAGAAAACGATTAATAGGGAGTGGAAATTGCTGTGGTTATCCGATTAGTTATGGATGAATTGAGGATTATACTAGTCTACCTTGAGAAAACGATTAATAACGTGTGGAGATTGTTGTGTTTGTGTGATTAGTTTTGGAATTTGGATGAATTGAGGATTATGCAAGGTAGCTTGAGAAAACGATTAATAACGAGTAAAGATTTTTGTGGTTTTTTGATTAGATTTGGATGAATTGAGGGTTACGCAAGTTTAGCCTCATAAACGATTAATAGCGATTGAGGATTGTTGTGGATTTTCAATAAGTTTTGAATGAATCGAGGATTACGCACGTGTAGCTTGAGAAAACGATTAATAATGACTGGAGATTGTTTTGGGTTTTCAATTAGTTTTTGACGAATTGAGGATTACACAAGTGTGGCTTGAGAAAACGATTAATAACAAGTGAAGATTGTCGTGGTTTTCCCGATAGTTTTGGATGAAATCAGGATTACGTTAGTGTAACTTGAGAAGACCTTTAATAATGAGTGGAGATTGTTCAGCTGTGGACAAATTGAGGATTATTCAAGTCTAGCTTGAGAAAACGATGAATAGCAAGTAAATATGGTTGTGGTTTTTCGATTAGTTTTGGATGAATTGAGGCTTATGTAAGTCTAGCTTGAGAAAACGACTAATAACAAGTGGAGATTTTTGGGTTTTTTCGATTTGGATGAATTGAGGATTACGCAAGTCTAGCTTGTGAAAATGGTTAATAAGGAGTGGGAATTGTTGTGGTTTTTCGATTAGTTATGGATGAATTGAGGATTACACAAATCTAGCTCAAGAAAACGATTAATAATGAACGAAGATTGTTGTGGTTTTTCGATTACTTTTAGACAAATTGAGGCTGAGAAAACAATTAATAATGAGTGGAGATTGTTGTGGTTTTTCGATTAGTTTTGTATGAATCGAGGATTATGCAAGTGTAGCTTGAGAAAACGGTTAATAATGAGTGGAGATTTTTGTGGTATATTGCACAAATCTAGCTTTAGAAAACAATTAATAGCGAATGGAGATTGCTGGTTTTTGGATTAGTTATGGATGAATTGAGGATTACACAAGTCTAGCTTGAGAAAACGATTAATGAGTGGAGATTGTCGTGCCTTTTTGATTAGTTTAGACGAATTGAGGATTACGCGAGCGTAGCCTGAGAAAACGATTAATAATGAGTGGAGATTTTTGTAGTTTTCCGATTAGATTGGGAGGAATTGAGGATTACGCAAGTGTGACTTGAGGATATAATAAATAACCAGTGGAGGACTGAGGGTGTTTTGATTTTTTGATTAGTTGTGGATGAATTGAGGATTACGCGAGTGTAGCCTGAGAAATCAATTAATAATGTGTGGAGATTGTTATGGTTTTTCGATTAGTTTTGGATGAATCGAAGATTACGCAAGTCTAGCTTGAGAAAACGATGAATAACGATTGGAGATTGTTGTGGTTTTTCGATTAGTCGGACGAATTGAGGATTGCACAAGTCTAGCTTTAGAAAACGATTAATAATGAGTGGAGATTGTTGTGCCTTTTCGATTAGTTTTAGACGAATTGAGGATTACGCGAGTGTAGCCTGAGAAAACGATTAATAATGAGTGAAGATTATTGTGGTTTTTCTATTAGTTTTGGATGAATCGAAGATTGCGCAAGTCTAGCTTTAGAAAACGATGAATAACGTTTGGAGAATGTTGTGGTTTTTCGATTGCTTTTTTAGACGAATTGAGGATTACGCAAGTGTAGCCTGAGAAAACGATTAATAATGAGTGGAGATTGTTGTGGTTTTTCGATTAGTTGGACGAATTGAGGATTGCACAAGTCTAGCTTGAGAAAACGATTAATAGCGTGTGGTGTTTATTGCGGTTTTTCGATTAATTTACGCTGTAGTTGTTTTGGTCGGAATTTAGCAGTTTTTTATAGGATCATTGTTTGAATGCTGTTGTTGTTGCTATCCTTGTTTGAATGCACACTAGCAATGACCCAAAGATGAGCTTCGTCAATTTCGACAAATAGTACATCGAAATTTGACCTTTAATTACGTCACCATACGTAGAAATTTCACGGTCTCATGATCTTGCACATAATATCAGGGCGACTTGGCTTGTATTCCTGCATGCTTCAAATTTCAATTAGCCACACTTCTTTTGTTACCTAATTATCTTTGTGTATGCTTATGATACTTGCTAAAGGAATTTTACAAAGTACTGTATGTGTTGGTACCAGTTGCGTTGGGATTATCGTCACTGACCTAGTCGAGTGGTTAAGATGTCGAGGTATCCTGAATACGGAGCAATAGATTCCAGGTACGTTTATAAGTGACTTTTTGGCTGAACGTTCATTTTTACCTTGTGTTTCTGTTAAATTCATTACCGAGATCCCTTAATAAGCGTACCTACCTTTTAGCCAAGGAGGCGATGCGTACCTAGATAAGGACTCAAGGAGCTTGTATCCCGTTGGTAAAAAAAAAAGTGTCATTCATCACGATTCACGAATACAAGAGTAAATATCGCATGGTAATAAAAAAAAACTGAAATGAAAGGCACACGATCAAATTAGCCATCCAATTATAACCCGAATGCAAATAAAAAAAAGCTTAATATTTATATAAATAAATAAATAGAATTTTTCGATAATACATACGGAGTATATAGTACGAGTATTAATAAGGTCTTTCTCCATAGAAATTACCAGGAGGATAATACTCGCAAACAAAAAGAACACCAACACCACCAGCACACGACACCTTAGCACAACCAACCCTCGTAGTACTCCTCCACACGATTTGTGTATAATGTCCACAATCTCGAGCACGACACGTGTTAGAATAACGGTTATAGTACCGGTTTTCAGATAGCCACCCGGATACAGCATGGTCGGGTGTCCAATAACTCTGACCCGAACCCCGATACAAATTTTCACCATAAGGCCCGTTTGAGTGTGTCAAAGCACAATCCCTACTTCTTTGTGTCCCATACCATTTGGCATAGTTGGCTAGCTTGTAGTCCCATGTTAATGGACCCAACCCTACTCCTTTACGAGCCATGTTTTGTTGGGTTAGCCATTGGCTAGGACTTGGGTCATATGCCCCACATATTAAGGGCATGAAAATAAATATGACTATGTTTTTAAGATAGTTGTAACTACTCATTTTTTTTTGGCTAATTTGCTTGTTTAATTTCTTCTTTGCTCTTTGTCATTATATATGTATATATAGTTATATACATATATCAAACTATCAAGAAGAAATAATGAAATTCAACGGAAAAAAATATTATTCAAATTTTATATGTATGTTAGTTTACTAATTAGAGAGTGATTAGTGGTAGGCAAGTAATTATTAGATGTATATATGATGATAAGTATTTATGTACGAGTAAGTCTTCCTTGTGACGGATATAGCTGTCACAAATCAATGACGTATTAAATAATACCACTTGCTTAGAAAAGACAAGGCTTGGAAATGACACACGAGTTCGTCTTTTCTACCCAAATGGATATTATTTGATCCATTGCACATTTATAACAGATATTTTTATTACAAACAAGAATTTGCCTTTATGTATAGAGGACCGACTAAAAGATTAATATAATTTCTGAAGTTGTTTTCCAATGAAATGTTCGTATGTGTAGAAATAGGTAGAAGAACTTATTATGGCCGGCTATCATAAGTCATACTACTAACTCATTATTATTCCTTCCGTCTCGATAGTTTGTTGTTATTTTATATATGGACTATTTGTGAGGAGTATTTTAATCGAAGAACAAAAAAATGATCGAGATGATAAGAGTATATAACGACACATTCTTTTTTGTGATGAGAATATCTGTCATAACTTTGTATCGACTCACTTATGACGGATATATCCATCTGTCACAAGGGAGACTTACTAGTTGAGAATCGAACCCCAACCTTTTGATTAGAGTAAGGGCTCGTTTGGTTCACCATGGGAAGATAAAATTACCGGGAACTTAAATTCACGTGAATTTGTATTTCATGGGAATTACAAAAATATTGTTTGTTTGCCACGTGGAAAATAACTCCATGCGGGAAGCTCTACACACCAATGAGGGGTTTGGTGAGTAACTTCCTTCATTATGGAAGAAGTGACAATTCCTGGGGAGTGGACAACCAAACAACATCTCAATTAATCAATTTATGAGAAATTCTACTTCCCATAATTTAAGAGGACAACCAAACGATACCTAATAGTGTTATTTCTACTTGAGATTACCCTTTCTTCTCAGAAAAGGGCACTCTATATGGCTGCGTATGTGGTAGTTGAACAAGTGTATTGCAGGCCAAGTGTCTTTTTCATCGGTGTATACGGAGTAGTACTATATAGCATGGGATGGGATTTGTGTTTCTAGCTCGCACTTCGTCAAGATCTAATTAAGATTGGATTTTTATAATTAAATAAAAAACTATTTTGATTTAATTAGATTTTTATAATTAAAAACTCTTTTGATTTAATTAGATTAATGATTTGAAATTCACAAATTTTTGTTTATTACGGGTAACAAGTCTATTACAATTTTTTTTTTCTGTGATGAGCATCTCCGTTACAAATTTGTGACAAGTCGATAAAGATAAAAACATTTGCTGTGAAACATTTTGATTTTGTCTCATGCAGTCATGTGGATGATATTTGATTTCTTTTAACTTTGTGACGGATATATCTGTCAAAAGGAGATCAACTTACCATTTCTAAATGATAACCTCACCTTTAATTTGAGTTCCGATGAATTTTCTATTGGGTTAATCTTATGCTATAAGATAGAACTGACAAAACTGATCCGACCTGAATAAGCCAACTCGACAACCGATGAACCGAACTGAAAACCTGAAGTTGACCTGTAATCCGAATTGACCCGTGCTAACACGAAACTAGCCCGACTATTATTATATAAAACGAGTCGATATCCCTGAAAAAAAATTGAAAATAGGAAACTCAAAAATGAGCCGATCCGACCTGAATTCTGTAATCCGAAAGTGACCCGATCCGAAATTGATCGCTCCAAACCCGACCCGATTAACTCATTTGTCAGGTCTACCGTCTACTAGACTACTGCTATAAGACGATCAGTTAGCTCAAATATGTATTTGGATTCATTACGAGCCCAACTTTCTGCTAAAACCCTACCTATACCTGCTGAAAATGTTATTGAGAGGGCCTTTTTTTTTGGGCATTTGGAGCAATGCACACTAGGAAAGGCCCAAAGTCTATATGCCAACACTCCACTTTACAAACGGGTCAATCGGATCATGTTTATATCTGATCATTTTCGGATTAGTAAAATCGAGTTAAGTCTGAATCATTTTCGTTTTTTTTTTCAATCTTTAGGGATGACATTTGTTATTTGTATGCTGCGATAAACATTCGGGTTAGTTCGGGCGAATTAATCCGGGTTACGGGTGAAACTCAAGTCTTTAGACTTCAATTCGGGTGTCGGATCAGATTTGAGTCTCGGATCAGTAAGAATCGAGTCAAGATCGAACTGTTGAGGTCATTTTTAGATTTATTATTTTCAACCTTTTCAGGAATTCTAATTCGGGTGTCAGATCGGATTTGAGTCTCGGATGAGTAAGAATCGAGTTAAGATCGAGCTGTTTAGGTTATTTCCGAATTTATTATTTTCAACCTTTTCGGGAATTCTAATTCAATGCGATTCCTATTATAAACATTCCGGTTTAGTTCGGACAAGAACAAGTCAATTCGGGTTCCGGTGAAACTGAAATCATCGATTCTAAAACCAAGTCGGATTTGAGTCGGGTTATTCGACCCGGTCATTCAAAACGGGCCGATTTTGTTCAGTCTACTTCTCCCTTTTCTCACTTCACCACTCTCACACCCGCCATAGTATCAGAATAACCGCCGAATTTCACGCGAAAACTAATCAAAGAAATCCACTCGTGAAATCGAAAACTTTTCGATTTTCATCGATAATGGAGGAAACCCTAAGAATTCAACATCTCAACGATGTTTCCGCTGATGAATTCGAATCTCAATTCGAACCTCGTAACATTCCTCTAGTACGTCAAGTTTTCTTAATTTTATGATTTTTTTTGCTTATTTTTCATCTAATTGAGGTAATTTAGCAGTTAATTGAATGTTTTCGCTTTAATTTGATTCGGTGAAAGGTGTTTAAAGGATGCGTGAAGGATTGGAAAGCTTTTGAGGATTGGAATCCATCAAATGGCGGCCTCGATTACTTGCAGGTTGTATTTTTTCACGTAATTCTTAGTAGAATTATCTGTTTCTTTTTGTAATTGCGACATTGTTTGATTCGTAGTAGTTTTGGAGTGTTCAGTGATAATTTGGGTGAAAATATATGGAGTTCATCAGTTCATGTGGATTGTGGAGGCGGCGTTACGTGAAGCTAAATGATGTTTTCACCAGAAATGATTAATAACGAGTGGATTTTTGTGGTTTCTTGATTATTTTTGGATGAATTGAGGATTATGCGGGTCTAGCTTGAGAAAACGATTAATAACGAGCGGAGAATGTTGTGGTTTTTCGATTGGTTAGGGATGAACTGAGGATTAGGCAAGTCTAGCTTGAGAAAACGATCAATAATGAGTGGAGATTGTTTTGGTTTTTCGATTAGTTTTAGACGAATTGAGGATTACGTCAGTGTAGCTTGAGAAAACGATTAATAATGAGTGGAGTTTGTTGTGGTTTTTCGTTTGGTTAGGGATGAATTGAGGATTACGCAAGTCTAGCTTGAGAAAACGATTAATAATGAGTGGAGATTGTTGTGGTTTTTCGATTAGTTATGGATGAATTGAGGATTACGCTTGTGTAGCTAGACAATTTACTGAGTAGTTGTTTGGTCGGAACTTAGCAGTTTTTTACCGGATCAATGTTTAGTGTTGCTAATTGCTACAAATTGAGGATTACGCAGTTGTAGCTTGAGAAAATGATTAATAACAAGTGGGGATTGTTGTGGTTTTTCGATTAGTTTTGGAGGAACTGAGGATTAAGCTTGAGAAAATGGTTAATAACAAGTGGAGATTGTTGTGGTTTTTTGATTAGTTTTGGATGAATAGAGGATTACACAAGTCCAATTTGAGAAAATGGTTTATAATGCGTTGAGATTGTTGTGTTTTTTTGATTAGTTTTGGACGGATTGAGGATTATGCAAGTGTAGCTTGAAAAAATGATCAATAATGAATGGAGATTGTTGTGGTCTTTCGATTAATTTTGGACAAATTGAGGATTACGCAAGTGTAGCTTCAGGAAACGATTAATAATGAGTGAAAATTGTTGTGGTTTTTCGATTAGTTTTGGAGGAATTGAGGATTATGCAAGTGTGGCTCGAGGAAACAATAAATAACTAGTGGAGGTTGTTGTGGTTTTTTGATTAGTTATGGATGAATTGAGGATCACACAAGTGCAGATTGAGGAAATGATTAATAATGAGTGGATATTGTTGTGGTTTTTCGATTGGTTTTGGATGAATTGAGGATTACGCAAGTCTAGCTTGTGAAAATGGTTAACAAGGAGTGGGAATTGTTGTGGTTTTTTGATTAGTTTTGGAGGAACCGAGGATTAAACTTGAGAAAATGGTTAATAACGAGTGGAGATTGTTGTGGTTTTTTGATTAGTTTTGGATGAATTGAGGATTACGCAAGTCCAATTTGAGAAAACGGTTAATAACGCGTTGAGATTGTTGTGGTTTTTTGATTAATTTTGGACGGATTGAGGATTATGCAAGTGTAGCTTGAGAAAATGATCAATAATGAATGGAGATTGTTGTGGTTTTTCGATTAATTTTGGACAAATTGAGGATTACGTCAGTGTAGCTTGAGAAAACGATTAATAACGAGTGGATCGGAGATTGTTGTGGTTTTTCGATTAGTTTTGGATGAATTGAGGATTATGCAAGTCTAGCTTGAGAAAATGATTGATAACGAGTGGGGTTTGTTGTGGTTTTTTGATTAGTTATGGATGAATTGAGGATTACACTTGTGTAGCTAGACAATTTACTTTGTAGTTGTTTGGTAAGAACTTAAGCAATTTTTTTTAGGATCATTGTTTAGTTGTTGCTATGCTGGTTTGACTGTTAATCGTTCTCAAGTGTTCTGGACGAATTGAGGATTTCGCAAGTATAGTTTGAGAAAACGATTAATAACGAGTAGAGATTGTAGTGTTTTTTTCATTAGTTTTGGACGAACTGAGGATCATGCAAGTCTAGCTTGAGAAAAGGATTAATGATGAGTAGAGATTGTTGTGGTTTTTCAATTACTTTTGGACGAATTGAGGATTACACAAGTCTAGCTTGAGAAAACAATTAATAATGAGTGGGGATTGTTGTGGTTTTTCGATTAGTTTTGGACGAATTAAGGCTTACACAAGTCTAGCTTGAGAAAACTATTAATAACGAGTAGATTTTGTTGTGGTTGTTTGATTAGTTTTGGACGAATTGAGGATTACGCATTTAGGTTGAGAAAATGATTAATAATGTGTGGGGATTATTGTGGGTTTTCGATTAGTTTTGAACAAGCTTAATGGAGAAAACGGTTAATAACGAGTAGAGATTGTTGTGGTTTTTTGATTAGTTTTGGATGAATTGAGGATTACGCAAGTCTAACTTGAGAAAACGGTTAATAACGTGTGGAGATTGTTGTGATTTTTTGATTAGTTTTGGACGGATTGAGGATTATGCAAGTGGAGCTTGAGAAAATGATCAATAATGAATGGAGATTGTTGTGGCTTTTCGATTAAATTTGGACAAATTGAGGAATACGCGAGTGTAGCTTGAGGAAACGATTTATAATGAGTGAAGATTGTTCTGGTTTTTCGATTAGTTTTGGAGGAATTGAGGATTACACAAGTGTGGCTTGAGGAAACAATAAATAACTAGTGGAGGTTGTTGTGGTTTTTTGATTAGGTTTGGATGAATTGAGGATCACACAAGTGTAGCTCGAGAAAATGATTAATAATGAGTGGATATTGTTTTGGTTTTTTGATTAGTTATGGATGAGTTGAGGATTACGTAAGTCTAGATTGCGAAAAAAATTACTAACAAGTGGAGATTGTCGTGGTTTTCCATCAATTATGGATGAATTGAGGATTGCGCAAGTCTAGCTTGGAAACACGATTAATAATGAGTGGAGATTGTTGTGGTTTTTCGATTAGTTATGGATGAACTTAGGATTATGCAAATCTAGCTCGAAAAAATGATTAGCAGCGAGTGATTTTTCGATTAGTTTTGGATGAATTGAGGATTATGCCAAGTGTAACTTGAGAAAACAATTAATAATGAGTTGATATTGTTGATGGATGAATTGAGGATTACGCAAGTCTAGCTTGAGAAAGCCAGAAAACGATTTATAACTTGTGGAGATTGTTGTGGGCTTTGGATTATTAATGGATGAATTGAGGATTACGTTAGGGTAGCTAGACTATTTACTCTGTAGTTGTTTGCAATTTTGCAGTTTTTGTATAGGATCATTATTTTTCTGTTGCTATGCTGGTTGAATGTTCAATCGTTCGCACGAATTGAGGATTACACAAGTGTAGCTTGAGAAAATCACTAATATTTAATAACGAGTGGAGATTGTTGTAGTTTTTCGATTAGTTATGGATGCATCGAGGATTATGCTAGTGGAGCTAGATAATTTACTGTAGTTGTTTGGTGGAATTTCGCAGTTTTTGTATAGGATCATTATTTAGCTGTTACTTTGCTGGTTTGAATTATTCCAGGAGCGGGTTGGAGCTGCTATTGTGGAGGTTATGCTATCAAAATCTGCTCCAGTATTTTATGGTGATATCAAAAGCCATGAGCGGGTAAATCTGTTCCGTGACTCCGTCGTCTCTGAATCTTCCATTTATCTTCTCTTTACAGTTCTCTTAGTCAGGGATTTTATTTGATAAACTGCAGGTTCCAGTGCCATTTTCTTCATTCATTGGATTCTGTAAGAGGGGTCGGAGCAAAGATAACAACCACAATGTTTGCAGTGAGTCAGAAGGGCTTCCGAGTACATCATCAGCAGACACTGACATATTGAGCTCATTCACTAATGCTAGTGAACAAGTATATTTAGCACAGGTTTCTACCTAACACCTACATTGCCCTCCTCATCTCCTGCCCTCCTCATTTTGCATTCGTACAAAGGGGTAATATTAACTTCCTTTTTGACACGTGGCTGATTTGCAGTTTCCGATCTTCCACAGGCAGAAAGGGGAAAGTGTACCACTGGAAACATTACAAGATGACCTTAAAGTTGTATGTTGATATCCTTGGTGCTTCGTTGATTTGTTAAAATAATTTGTTGCTCCATTGGTGGTGACTTTTTAGGGACTGGTGAATGGTGGTGTCATTTATCTCACTTTTGCTTTCTAACACAGCCTTCATTCTTGGAATCAAAAACATTGTCATCTATTAACTTGTGGATGAACAATGCTCAATCAAGATCCAGCACTCATTATGATCCACACCATAATCTTCTATGTGTAGTTTCTGGTTGCAAGCAAGGTAATATTTGTTTGTTCTTTTATTTGTTAATTGCTTATAACTTACCTGTTTTTCTGTGGCAATGTTCACATATTTCGGGTGAATAGAATCAAGTGCATATATTTTAAAAAAAAATCTGCTTGAACATTGGGATTTTTTTTTTTTTTTCTTTTTTAATGAAATTTCTCTTATCTATGAGCAAAGTTACATTCCATATGGAATGCAAGTCAAATTTGGAACTTTATCGTTCTTTCGTCTTTTAATTTTTGGTTTTGTCTTGTCGTATGTGTTATCTTAACTTGAAACGAATGGTTTTGTCCAGTCATTTTCTCTGATAACTTCGTTACCTTTGTTTATGTTCGTCGTCACTCTGTTTCTTCTGCTTGTGGCAGTTGTCTTATGGCCACCTTCTTCTGGACCCTTATTATACCCTATGCCGATATATGGAGAAGCTTCTAATCATAGGTGTGTGGTTCTTCAATTCATCAACATTAGATATTGGGGAATGAATAATTTCTGTTATCGTGAAGCCCAGTACTGTGGCAATATGCATTACATTGTGAGATCTGACTCTTTTCTGCTCTACACAACAGCTCTGTTGGTTTAGATACTCCTGACTTATCGCGCCACCCAAGATTTGGTAATGCATGTGAATACTCTCAGAAGGTTATTCTTCAAGCAGGGGATGCTCTTTTTATTCCGGAAGGCTGGTCAGTATCAATATTTTTCATATTCATATGATCTTTATCTGTTTGTTATGTACTGCGAAGCTTGTACATATTTTTTTTCTTTTTATCTTGACCCGCTTATATTGAGAGCCGTTTTTTCCCCCTTATCCCATTCCTGGAGTTCTTCTTGGTGTCGGAGATTCAAATTATGGCTAAACAATCAAACTACGAATATAAAAGAGTTATTAGTCAACATGGCAATTTCTTGGTGAAATGGTCTTCATTTCCGTTTTTTTTTTTTTTTTTTACATTTCTTAAGTTGTACTGCTTTGATTGATAGGTATCATCAAGTTGATAGCGATGAACTAACAATAGCTGTCAACTTCTGGTGGCAGTCCAGCTTTCTGTCTAATATGTCGGAACACATGGATGCGTATTACTTGCGCAGGATACTAAGAAGGTACTATGAGTGTATATGTTTTATACTTACTTCAAAGAACGGTTTTTTGGCAAGGTACCCGTAACTTATAGTATGTTTTTTTTTGTGCTTCTTTTGTTGCTGAAATTGATGTAATGGGATGAAGACTAGTTGACAAGGAGATGGTATGTAACTTCTCACCCTATTTGGTAAATGAGTAGCTATTTTTTTAAGTTTGAGTTGTTGCCTATCTTTGTGGCAGTTATCTACTCCAGTAAGCATGTTTTTTTTTTTTTTTGGTTTCTTGGTTCACGCTCCCCGGAACATTCATGTCTCGATGAGCTTGCCATACCTATATGGCTATACCAACAGAAAACATATTTTTACACATGATAGTTGTTACTTCTTGCATGCAGTTGCCAAATAGCTTATTTTGAATTTTATGCATTTTCATTTTTTGTTCTGAATAATATCAAGATACTTGAAGGTTTTTCATGTCATCTTATTACTTGTCTCGACATGGATAATTCATTCAGTGTCTCAGACGCATTGTTGTATATGCAAAGCCGCTTAGGACAATTGTAGTTGCCTTGGGTCTATACCAATAAACCATCAGTTTTGAGCAGTTTGATGATTTTTGGTGACAGTCTTTTCTTATTCTCGATAGGGCAGATCCAGATGCTGCCCAAAACTTCAACTGCAGAGTCCGTTGGAACAATAGGCTGTACGTATGAGCCAACTGGCAAAGAAAATGCAGGTTGGTTTCCGTTAGTTATAGATCAGTGAACCGTTGTTGAAGGTGTGCTCATTGTGTTCATTTGGCAAATCTATTTACTCTGAACGAACGAATTGGAAAAAGGAGAAATAGAAACTGGGCTAATATTAACAGTTTTTTTTTTTTTATTATTATTTTTTTAAAATAATTTTCCTGATCCAGATTGCCTGGGGAACAACGATCATGAGAGGCATAAGAATAATCTGAACGCGGATATTAAACTTAAGGATCTTGGTCCTGAAGCACTTCACGGGCTTCGTGAACTTGTCTCCTTAGTCCATGATGGGCTCAATGCTGACAATCACCAAGATCAGTGCGCTTCAACAAGTGATTCTGGAATCACATCGAAAGGAAATCGCAAAAAGATGTCCAACACTAAGTCAAATCTAGATGAGGGGGCCAATGGGCGAGACCAATGCACTTCAGTAAGCGGCTCTACAGTCTCTCCGAAGAAGGAGGTCAATAACACAGTGGTAACTAAAGTTTCCTGCTTGGAAGATGATTCCATCGCGAATGTTATGTGGCAGCTCCAACCTCTTGCTCTACAGACTGTTTTTCTGGCAATGGTGGTGAGTTTATATTTGTCAAGATATTAGACCGCGATATAGATTAATGCGTTATTATGCACTGCTTATGACAGTCTCATTATTTTGGGGCCGTTTTTCTCCTTCCCGCATGGCAGACTAATAACTTTGAAATTGAAGTTTAATGTGCTATAATGTTTAAAATTTCTCTGCGCTTTGGACACTGTCAAAATGTGATGCTTAGAAACCTCTGTTGCAAAAACTGTATTTTTGTTTCCGACGTTCCTTTCTCTTGCCACTGAATTGTTCTAAAATTAAGAATCTCTAATGAATTATCACAGCACTTCTGTCATCTTATAGATTGTTAGTTGGAGAGTTTTTCGAGTCCTTGGTTTTGGGTTTAGAAGGTTCTACATTTCAAGTCATTAGCGCTTCGAACCAGAGTTTTATCAGTAATAAGCGCTATGGTAGTACATAGACCCCTCTGTTTTTATCGGCTTTTTATGTTCACATTTATATGGTTTTGTCAGTCTCTAAATATTACTCCGTATCTGTTTGTTTCTCTTATTATCATCCAATGGTTTTCAGTCATTGTAATACATCGTATATACTTTTAATATGTTCACCGTCTTCTTTCTTTTCAGCAAAACTTCCCTAGAACCTTAGAGGCTCTTATTTTACACTTGCTATCGCCTGTTGGGGCTGAAGTTATAACGCGGAAATTTGATGAGTTGGACCAGCTATTGACTGATGAAGAGCGGTATGCATAATCTTTACAAGGAAAGTCATTGTTTGTATGGTAGTATTTCACAGTTAGAATTTCTTGTTTAATTTCCCAGTGACCTTTCTCAATTTCAGGAGCTCGTTCTACCAAAGGTTCTATAGTGTATTTGACGATCAATTTGCTGCAATGGATGCAATCTTGAACGGGAAAGAGTCATTTGCACTTCAGGTAAGTGTTAAGCCCTGCAGATGTTCCTCGGACTCGTTTAGAAGTATATGAATTCTGACATGGGTACGTGACACTTGTGTCAGAATCGGCTATTTTTATGAAAATTCTCAATAGTTTCGCTCAAAATGAAGAGTCTAAGTGGCATACCCATGTCCGATTGTCTAGTGTCGGACATGGATATGCATGGTAATTACAAGAGTCGAAGTAACATACTGTCATTTCTCAAATGTGATGAGTATTATATTTTTTTAAAAAATCTTTAAATAATCTCAGACAAAATTTCCGGCATCTTTCCGTCCCATCGGATTCATTGATTTCCGTGAGGTGATGCCCTCATGAGTGAGTTGAATTTGTTTTTTTTTTTTCCGAATAATTTTTCACCAGTTCCATGATCAACGAGTCAGTGATATTCATTATTTGCATCCATTGACCAACCAGTCCTGCAAATCATTAGATCGACTCTCTCATATAATGAACCATGGGGGGCCATTCAGCCATACCCTTGAATCCTTGATATTAATTTCGGTCTTTAGTTACCCTTGTCCAGTTATCGTTATTTTTGTATCTTCTTCATTCTCTGGAATAACAGTCTCTTTTATGCTGGTAGAATTGTAAACCGTATTATAACAACCTAGTAACTGTATGTCGGGTCTCTATAGGTCCACAATTACATTGTCTTACACCCAAATCCTACTAGTACATGAATTTTAAGTTATAGTAAGAAGTTAGCTAAGTAATCATATTTTGGACTTAAGTGACTTGGCCCTGTTCTTCGTCTGGCTGATAGGGGCTCAACTGAATTTAAATGAAATTGACTTAATAAACTTAACTTAATTCAATGAGGTTGACCCAGATTGAAATGAACTAAGTGAGTTGAATTGACTAAGACACACTAAAATTAATGATGTTAAACTTAACTTAACTACTCGTATACTACTAATAAGGATGAATACTAATGTCCGAGCTGAACTTAAGTTGGAAACAACTGAGAATTATTTTCTGCTCGTACCAATTAAGTTCATCCTTATACTACTAATAAGGATGAATACTAATGTCCGAGCTGAACTTAAGTTGGAAAGAACTGAGAATTATTTTCGGCTCGTACGAATTAAGTTCATCCTTATTAAGTTAAGTTTAGCGTCATTAATTTTAGTATATCTTAGTCAATTCATCTCACTTAGTTCATTTCAATTTAGTTGAATGTCATTAAGTTAAGTTAAGTTCAATTTCATCTAAATTCAATTCAGCCCCTTTCAACCGAACATGGCCTCCACTTATACTCCGTAGATTTTTTGCCAGAGCCATGAATCATGATCAAACGCTTACTATCTGCACTTGCACCCTGTAGCTTACACTTCTTTACCCATAAGGATGCGGATTGTTTTCCTTACAGTTTACGGTTTACATGTATAGAGTCATAACAAATACGGCAAGCAAAGTTAACCTAGTCATTAAGCCCAAAAATTACACTCGCACATAACCGTATCCACATATTCTTTTCGCTGTCACAGGTATTCAAGATGGTTTTACAGCTATACGTTGGAGTAACTATCGAGTCGGCCGAGGCCCATAGTCTTTCTTGCAGAAGTGTGTGATATACTAGAAGATTCAAGTGCATCACTAGTGGAGCCTTTTCTCCACTATGCCATATACTTTCACATGTGAGTCACTTATTGCTATGTACATCTTCCATGATTGCTTGTTTGAATGATTTTCATTATATGTTTATGAAAAAATAGGTTTGTTGCAGACTTTTTATTGCATGATTCATTACATTGTCTCAAAATTCTTAGCTCTAGTTGCATTCATACGTTTTACTCCGTAGTATTCTTAAGAATGATGTTTAATTTACATGGTCCTTTTTTTTCAAAAATCTTTTCAGTTTTTGGTGTCGTGTGACGTTGATTTGAGCCCGTCCTTTATAGCCTATGTTAGGTAACTTAGGTTGCTAGAGTAAAATCCGCGATGATGTGGTTAGAGAGTGGTTTAGAGGCCCATTTTGGCTCTAGGTATTGGCTACAACCATATTGTTTTAAATATTTTTTTTACGGTTTCATGATTTTAGATTTTAAACTCGTTTCTCTACATTGAGCACAAGGGTCTCCAACGCACGACTTTGACTTGATTTATCTCCATTTATTTAAACCATTTACTTCGATTTTTTTGGTGAAAGCAAGCTTGGGATTCTGTATGTGCTAGGCTAAACAACAAATTGATAAGGGTCGCTTATATATTCTATATTTGCATCCGTTGATGTTGTGCGGTTGTGCTTAACTCGTTTATGGTCTTATTAAGTAAAGATTGTTAGGAGTGATAGTTCGATCTTCATGACCCGAGTTTGAATTTGGTTAGTAACATATTTGCCCTTGTCACCCCTTTATAACATAGAGACGAACTAGAGGATGAAATGGTTGTTTGAAGAGGGTCAAATGTCGCATCTGTTAGCCTGAAGGTGTGAGGGGTGATAGTTCGATGAATCTTTTTGGTAACATATTTGCCCTTATGACTCTCTTATAATATAGAGACGAACTACATGATGGCATAGTTGTTTGAAGAGGGTTGAATGACGCATTGGTTATCCCGAAGATTTGAAGGGTGATAGTTCGATATTCATGACCCGAGTTTGAATCTTAACAAATTCATCTTTAGGACTCCATTTGTCATTCGAAAATGGTCGAATGACGCATAAGTTATTCCAACCGTATGGTTTGAATCTGGTCAGAAACATACTCTCTCCGTCCCAGTCAATAGTTTACACTTTCCTTTTTGGGTGTATCAGCCAATAGTTTACACTTTCCTTTTTCGGTAGGTTTTACCCTTTACTTTTTACTTAATAAACTAACAATAATTCTCCTCTGGTAGTCTTACTACCTTAATCTTCGTGTATAAAGCTTTGAGACGGAGGGAGTATTTGCCCTTATGACTCCCTTAATAATAACATAGAGACGAGCTAGTTTGATATTCACGACCAATTCTTTTGGACTTCTTTTCAGCTCACCTCACTTGAGTTAAGTTCAACCCGACTCGACTTCAATCCACTTAAGTTCCATAGGTTCATTTTGTTTCGGCTCACTCTAGTTCAGTTTAACCTATCTCAGTCCAAAAGAATATGACCTCGACCTCACTCTCTTTATATCAACATAGAGACGAACTAGAGGACGACATTGCCATTCGAAAATAGTCCAATGACGCATCGGTTATTCCGACGGTATGGTCAAACAAGGACATTATGTTATTGCTGAAGTATGAGAATAGAGGTGGAGGGAAGTAGGGAACTTTTGATTCTCAAAGGACATTGAAAAGAGAGGAGAGGAGGATGTAAGATGTAAGATGTTGCATGGGGATAGACAGCAAAAGTGGGAAAAAGGAATGTAAAGCGTCGAAAAAGGGTGACGACGTTATTATTAACATAGGAAAGTATAGGACACCCCCACGATATAAAGGACGGTTCCTTGAGGATGTCCTTTGAGATGAGAGATTCCCTGGTGAAGATGACCTACTACCCAAAATGCTGTCCAACTTGAGGATGTTAATAAATATACTCTTATAACTGTAGCTTTTAGTTTTGGGTATGTCTCCATCTCCATCTCCATCATGACTATTACCAGTACACGAGATTCGGAAGATGAATGACAGCAAGTCTTGCTCGTGACATCTCACTACCTTCTTTCCCTTTTATTGAAGATGTCTTAGTCTAATGGTTAAGACTAGTATCCTAGACAATAGGTCTCGTGTTCTAATCCCCTTCCCTATATTGTCCCCTATTATTTTACCGAAGATGACATAAGTACCTTGGAGCAATATTATCACCTAAATATTGCTCGTGACGTCTCACTTACTGAAGATGTCTTAGTCTATTAGTTAAGACTAGTATCCTGGACAATAGGTCTCGTGTTCTAATCCCCTCCCCTATATTGTCCCCTATTATTTTACCGAAGATGACATAAGTACCCTGGAGCAATGTTATCACCTAAATATTGCTCGTAACGTCTCACTTACTGAAGATGTCTTAATCTAATAGTTAAGATTAGGTACCCTGGATAATAGGTCTCATGTTCCCATCCCCTCTCCGAAGATGACATAAGTGCCCTAGGAGCAATATTGTCTCCTATATTGCTCGTGACATCTCACAACTTCCTTTTCTTTTATCAAAGATGTCTCAGTGTAATGGTTAAGATTAATTTCCTGGACAATAGGTCTCATGTTCAAATCCTCTCCTCTATATTGTCTCCTACTATATTTTAATGTGACTAAGTGCGCCATTCGTTGAATAAAAAACAACCTTCTTTTCTTTTAGCTTTATCTGGATCGGTTGGGACATGGGAGTAGGGATGCCAATCCTGAGATCTATATATTACGGGTTGGATGTGGATCTCAATATTTCAGATCCTAAGGATATGGAGCATATTCATATATGCAAAAACGGATGTGGATCTGGATCCCTATGTCGAGATCCAATGCTAACCTTCAACCCAATTTTTTTTAAAAAAAAAATCTTAAAAAACTAAAAATAAAGTTTAGGTAATAATGAAGTATATAATTTTAAATTTTAATATTTTTAAAAATTATTCTTTTATCAATATTGTACTTTTATATTTCCTCTGTTCAAGTTGAACCTTCCCTTTTACTCTTTCACGTTTGCCAACACGTATTTTGCGTTGTTAATATCTTTCGTAACATATTAGTAAAAATTATGGAAATTGGATATTAATATGTACTTTTAAAGACGAATCAAACAAGATTTCACGTGGATATATTTTTTCTAATATATTGTCGTGAATATCATATCCTTGATTGTGAATAGTTCTAATTTATAACCAAAACTCGATTTTTGCCCAATCTCGATCTAATTAATAGGGACTTGTCAAGTCGACCGAGCTTATACACATACCTAACCAATAACCATATATACTCTATGAAGGAAAGGTGAAATTGGAAAGGAGATGGTAGATAGTTTCTTTAGGTATACATACCCTTAGTTTTCTTGTCTATCATGAAGATTGAAGAGATGGTCTCCAAGTAAGGTCACCTTAGTCCTACTCAGCTTGGGGCACTAAAGTAAGGTATAGGGAAAAGGACAGTTTCTTAGAGATAATAGATGAAAATGTGACCATGATTTTACAACACAATTGAAACTTTCAGTTAACTTTTCAGCTAATTATGTAACATTGGTTTAGTCTGTATTTTTACTGTAGTAAGTAGATGAAGTCCCGTGTAAATACACGACTTATATAGCGGGTAGGGGTGTGCAAGATCCGGGTCGGACCGGAAAAATGGACCGAAATCTATCGGACCGGACCCGGAATAAAAAATTCCGGTCCATCATTTTGGGCGATTCTGGGTTCCGGTCCGGTCCGGACCCGGTTTTTCCGGTCCGGACCGATTTGGACCGGAAAGACCGGAATTATGCTTATTTCTTAAAAATTCCGGTCTAACCGGGTCAAACCGGTCCGAAATTTTGGACCAGAATTTCAAATAAATTTGAAAATTCCGGGTCAATCGGTCCGGTCCCGGTCCAAAATTTTGAGATTTCGGCCCGCATTTTTTTAAAATTCCGGTCCGGTCCGGGTTTGGACCGGTGCACAGCCCTAATAGCGGGTCATGTGTTAGTTGTGCTCAGTTAGTTAGTCTCCTTTGTGACGGAAATATCCGTCGTGATGTTGCAATAGGTTAAATATTAGACATTTTAAATAGAAAAAGACAGTATTCTTCTATAGGTTGTGTGATTTTGTCATTTTCCACGTAAAATGAGTAATATTTGATCCGTTACTATATTATGAAAGAAGTGTTATCAAATACCGACTTATTAATTTTAGGGTAAAAAGTAAATTCTGTCTCTCAGTTTTGTGCCAATTAGGATAAAAACTGTCTTTTGGTTTCCGTCATTTGTTTATCTCTTATATTACGGAGCATGTGAGAAGTATTATATTCGAAGATAAATAAATGACTGAGATGGAGAAAATATATTCGTATGAAGGGACTAGTATCTTACTAGAGAATTTTAGGGTAAAAAGTGTCTTTCAATTTTGTGCAAATGTGAACTCGTGTTTTCACGTCCTTTCAAAATTATTGGTGATTTAGTTGTTCAATGATGCATATGATTGAGTAGTGATCCTACTATATAACCTTTACTCTGTATACTCACTCATACTACTCTTGTGTGTATTGGATATTTGGATGCCTATGATTGATGGATACTTACTATGTGTCTTAAGGGTCTCGTCACCTAGACCTGGCAAACAGATCGGATCGTGTCGTGTTCGTGTTTTGGGATCTTAACACAAACCCAACCAAATTAAATCTCGTATCGTAAATGAATCATCAACCTTCAACCCAAACCCGTTTATTTCGTGTCGGGTTTTCATGTCGGGTTATTTTTTTTCGGCTCTACTGTCACCCGAGTCGAGAGCAACGTTCCTCTTCATTTCCTTCATATAATACGTTATTTTACGGGTTTACTTTATTTTTCATCGCTTTTATTTCCTACCGTTGGATCATTGAATGATTGAATTTGGACCGGTAAGAGGAAATGGAAATCTCGATTTTGATTCCCTTGTGTATATGATTCTTTTTGCTTTGTAATTTGTCGGAGTTCTTAAAAGAGTAAATTATAAATTATTCTCTTTTAAAAAGGAAAATTATATATACAACCCTTAGGGTTGCTTTTGAAATTTTAAGATAATACTCCCTCCGATTTTTATCTATCTTCCCTATTTCTTTATTGGGCTGAAACACTCTTTCTTCCATATTTCTATTTTAGGCCATCAATATGTGGTCTAGAATCACCCTTATATTTCTCTCTCTTCCTTCTTTTATTTTGAACTACACATCCCTACACCCTTATTTTCTTCCCCAAAACCAAAGGGGAAGATAATAAAAAATCGGAGGGAGTACCAATTTTAAAATTATTTCCTTTTGAAATTTTTGTTAAAAATATCGTCCAAAATCTATCAAAAGTCCAAAAATTGCTTCAAAATATAATTTTTGGATGAAAATGTCCCTAATTTTTTTTATGTCATATTACTTCACCTCACCCTCTATCCAAGTGCATTTTCATCCTAAAATAAATTTGGGAGCAATTTTTAAGGATCTTACAAATGGTTCATGAGTCGATCTCTTAAGAATGATACACCGGTAACACCGTACAAAGTATATCCTTATTAAGATTATAAGCAGTTAAATAACATCTCGTATTACTAGATAAAATAGTTTTATTTATTATTATTATTATTATTATTATTATTATTATTATTATTATTATTATTATTATTATTATTATTATTATTATTTATGTTTTTTTTTGCAGGTGGATATTTACGTGGTTTGATCTCTTAACGTGATTAATTTTTTTAAATGCTAATCTCTATGAATCTTTTTCACGTACGCACGTCTTATTCATATTATCTGACCTGTCATAACGTTAGAACGTATATATCTATCGTAAACAAAAATTTACTCCCTCCGGTTTTTAATTTTTGCCCCGTATTCCTTATTTGGCAAGTTTTTATTTTTTGCTCCACTTCTTAACTTTCTTTATTTGTCATATATATATTACCATATTATCCCTGTACTTTTCTATTATTTACCCATTATGCCATTGAATTGATTAAACTAACATTATATTCTCTTCACTTTGATGACTCATTGGTGTCTAGTCACCAAATTTCATCATCATTTATCACTTTATCGATAATTTATCAAAATTTCTTAATTTATGTGCTAAACACAATGGGGCGAAAATTAAAAACCGGAGGGAGTATGTTTTTAAAGGCATGGTCCACCACTGCCTATATTAAAGAACTCGGGAGGGTGTGGATTATCTACGTACTTTAAATCTTAGGGCACCCACCCAACCCATGCAACTACAGTAATTTTTTTTACGCATGAATATAACCCTTAGCCCTTAGGTAAGAAAAAGCATGTGGGTACAACCCCTTTTTACATGACACTTTAATTTTACGGAATTATCTGTCACAAATTTATAACGGATAAAATACGATTCGTTTATATAGAAAATACAAAATATTACAAATGTACTCCGTACATAGTTTGTGTTTTCTATATAAATGAGATGTATTTGACTTGTTATATCAAAATGATGGATATCTTTGTCACAACTAGAGCCGACAAAATATGACATTTCCCAAAAACATGACATGAAATTAACGGGTTTGGGTTGAGGGTTCTTGACCCATTTATGTAAGTGGGTCGATACGAACACGACACGAGATTTAATTAGGCTGGGTTTGGGTTGAGGTTCCAAAACACGAACCCGATACGAATAACCTGTTTATTAAATTAGTCTATTTTTTTTTGATCATTTTTAACATAAATCTGTAAATACTTTCCAAATATGAAAACGACACGAACTCGACACAAAATTAATGAGTTTCATTGAGACTTAATGATCCATTTATGTAGGAGGGTCAACACGAACACGATACAAAACTTAAATGGGTCGGTTTATGTTGAGGGGTTCGTGATCTGTTTACCAGTAACACGAACACGGCCCGATCTGTTTGTCAGGTCTAGCCAAAGGTAGAGTAGCTGCCAATTTTATGAACTTCCTTTATTCTTTATATTTATTCCACTATTAATTGTGACAATTATGATGAAAATCAGAAAATGTTGGATTTCTTATAACACAAATTCTTAGGAGAGACGGTCTCTCAATAACTTAGTGAGAGACCACTCTTCAGTACCATTTTATGTTCTATTCGTACCCTTAAATGACAACTTTGTTTTATACCTGCTTTTATAAGAACCGTACCCTAATCGTACCTACTTCTATTAGGTTTGGTACCACTGTTACTTCCATTTATATTTAGTCTCTCAGTAAAGCTAATGAGAGACCGTCTCTCAGGAAACCTACCCTTCTTATAATTGTTTGACTCATGATTTTTATTTCTATAAGTATAACCTGAACTGTATTTATATGGTCAATCAATAAATCTTGGTTGTTTTGATTTTTGAAGTTGTTTTTGGGTCAAACTTACGTGTTGTGGTGTTTATTTAATTATTATTGTCAGAATTTACGTGCTTTTTATTAAATTTCTGAACAAAATTGATAGATATATATAGCACGCACACATGGATATGGATGATTTTTCTCCTAACATTTACACTTTTTGCGATTACAATAACACAAAATCTAGAAAAAGACGGTTTTCTAGTAACGTACTATAGCACTGGCGTAGTTCCTATACAATTGCATGATTTTGTAAGGAGTATATATAAATAAATAAAGTAATTTGAGGAATTTATTTTTTGTGATAAATCTTGTATTAATAAAATTAATCGGCTCTTTTAATCAAAGTGAATAAAAGGTTTGTATAAACTTGTGAATATTTTTTTGTTATATTTTCTATTTTTTTATTTATCGTAAATAGTTTTATTGATTTCAGCTTTATAATTGTAAAAAATTAATTTGTGATTCGTTTATTTAATTAGTTGTTTCCATAATTGAAAAGTAGAGTTTTGGAGGAAAAATACTGTGATTAAACGAACACAAACTCAAGAGAAAGACGATTTATTAATAACGTACTTCCTTTATTACTTTATACGGGTAGTTTTTGGTGAAAAAGAAACTTATTTTATACTCCGTGTAAGTTGTTTTGCATTTCCCGTGCATTTTCTCTTCTTTTATTGGTTTATAGGAGCATTTGTCAATTTTCAAAGCAAATTAATACCCGTATTTTTCAAAATAAACGTTTTCTTAATAAATTACTTAAATGTAAAATTTAACAAACGTAGAAATTATTATTAGTAGATTGATGGATTAATTGATTATTTATACTTAAACCTACTAATTTCACATTAAACTTTATTAACTTCACACTTAAGATTATCAATCGATATGACAACCCATTTTTTTATTTTATTTTATTTTATTTTTATTTTATCATGTGTAATTTTTACATTATACTTCCTCCGATCACTATTTTTCCACCCCATTATGACAATATTTGTGAGGAATATTTAATTAAAATGAGGCAAAAAATAATAAACAGAGAAAATACTGCGAATTACGTAATATTACTCCATTGTTTATAACTCATTTTCTTTAGTGATTTAAATTAGAATTATATAATATTTTTTTTATTAGAACTAAAAATAAAATAAATAAAATAACAAGTTTACAGAATATATTATTGGTAACGGGTATCTAGGTCGAGTATGTTGTACAAACATGTGATGTTTTTGGCGTTATTATGAGAAAGTTGGTGGTCCTCGAAACCAGTCTATTGTCTTTACTTATCTATCACGATTTAACCAAGATCATCAAGTACATTATTTCAACCTAGATTCTCGTTTGTGACGGAAATATCTATCATAATCTTAAGAAGGTCAAGTAGTATGGATAGAGCACAAAATGTAACGTCTCACGTGGGTAATATATGTTTACTTGGCTAAGACATCTTTGATCGTAAGACTAATTAGATTGATGATACGATCTTTTGGCTTGCATTTATTCATTCGCATATCTTTTTCAATCCAACGAAGGACGCGTATGTACTTAGTCATCGAACCTGAAAGCTATGTCTCACGTGGGTAATATTTGATCATTAGGCTAAGACATCTTCGATAATAAGACTAACTAGATTGATAATTCTATCATTTGGTTTATTCAATCACATGCATGTCTTTTTCGATCAACCTAAGAACGTACGTACTTAGTCATATTATGATAACGTTATGTTTGATGTATCACGTGTGTAATACACTAATAATATCTGATCATTAGGCGGAGACATCTTCGATCGTAAGACTAACTAGATTGATGATACTATCATTTGGTTTGCGTTTATTCAATCACATGCATGTCTTTTTCGATCCAGCGAAGAACGTACGTACTTAGTCGCATTATGCTAACGTGAAGTGATATCGAACTTGAAAACTATGTTTGATGTATCACGTGGGTAATATCTCATCACTAGGCTAAGATATTTTTGATAATAAGACTCATTTGGTTTGCATTTATTTTCGATCACATGCATGTCTTTCTCGATCAAGCGAAGAACGTACGTACTTAGTCGAATTATGATAACGACATAACGTGATGGAATATCGAACCTAAAAGCTATTCTACCGAATACATCTGTACTTACTGTCTTAATCATTAGATTAAGTTATTTACGGTTTAATCACATCTTATGAAGTACAACACTCAATATTAGCAACAATAGTGATGAAGATTTGAAGGACACATGCATTATTATTATTATTATTATTATTATTATTATTATATATTTTTTTTTTATTATTATAACGGAACTCGCATTAAACACCAGAACAAATTACAAGAAGTTAGAGGGAAGCCGAGATACTATCTGGGCCCCCACTCCCTTAGCAATTACAAAGCTAATTCTAGTGAAAATATGAACTGCGGCACGCGCTCCAGCATCTTGTGATAAGGCGATTTCCGAATCCGCTGAAGCAGAGAAACAACATCCGTGTCGAGCTCGCCAAGAGAGGAGAAGGAGAAAGGTAAGAAACCATACCCAATCGTCGTGCAACGTGCCTGATACTTGACACACTTACGACGGGCAGCATCAGCAACGACCCGTCCGGGCTCAAAAGAAGTCAAGCCAGACTGGGTCAAAGGAGAGGACCCAGTCAGGTCAACACAAACATCACGCCCCCTGTCCCACGAGTAGAGCAGGAGGTCTGCAGGTCGCAAGGGCTTGCCGTTATCGTCGCATAAACCAATCTCCACCTCCTTACCTACAGAGATCCCCGTCCGGAAGCAAATATCCAACAGTGTGTCCCGTACAAGATTATTATTATTATTATTATTATTATTATTATTATTATTATTATTATTATTATTATTATTATTATTATTATTATTATTATTATTATTATTATCCCACAAGCTAAAGCTTTAAGTAATACTAGTACATAATTATTACATTTCCATACAACATATACATATACACATGTGTGGACAAACAATCATTGAATACGTTAAAATCTAAATTGCCCATTTCCGTGACTCTTTATTTCAATTCTCATTATGTGGTCGGTTCTATCGTACTTGAGAATATAATTCGTGACATTACATTTCGATGTTACATTTTAACGATTTCACCCGTGAAATATTTCAATTTCACCCGTGAAATATTTCAATTTCGTAAAAAAAAATAAATACAAAAAAAATATTTGTTATTTAGTACGGAGTAATAAATAGTGATATTTTTATGTAAGAGATTTTTTTTTACGGTGTGTGATGGTCTCACATACTTACTATTATCGTATGTTTTTCTATCTTTTTTTTTATTCCAATTATTTCATTTTGGTCCGTCTTTTTTACTATATTATCCTTAGGATTTTTACTTATATTTACAACATTTACCAACTGATTTACACAATAATCATTTATAGTATTTGTTCAACTTGGCATACTATATATCCTCATTATTTACTTCTATTTCTCAATTTTATAACACACAAAAAAAAAATGCCCATTTCTACTTTATATTTCTTAATTTTATTCTGCAAAAATAAATAAATACTCCGTAAATAACTTTTTACCCATTTCGAATGGGTAGAAGTGTAGAACGATAAAAGAAATAAAGATGAAGTACTCCGTATATACTTTTACGAGATGAAATAAAATAAAATAAAATAACATTAAATTGTCCTCGTCTAAGAAAAACGAACATGCATGGGAACAATAATAATAATAATAAAAATAATAACAAATGGGTCGAATTAATTAAATTCTTAAACCCCCAAAAAAAAAGTTTACTAATTTTAAAAACTTAAATTAAAATAAAAACCCTAATATTACCATTATCTTCACAAAATAACGTTTTTTTTTTACGTAACGTACCACTTACGTAAAAACTTCTGCATGCATGAACAAAAGGGGTAAAACCGTAATTTCCCTTATTATTACCCCCACCTTGAATCCGACGTGGCCGCGGCCGCCGCTGCTGTAGGTGGCTGTGAATTTGTGATGAAATTACCGAAACTACCCTCACCATGATGATGATGATGTGGCGGTACGAGTGATGACGAGGACAACGGTGATGAGTTGTCACGGTCGTAATGATGACCTGTCATACCGTATTGTAACCCTCCTGTGAACTTCAGCATGTTCCCTTCCATGTCATCGTCCTCGTCATCGTTCACCATAAACCCTCCTTCGGTCCGATTATTATTATTATTATTATCAGGAATACTGGTCGTGTTCACACGACCAGTATTAGTATTGGTATCAGTATTAGTATTATAGTGGTCCCCGGGTGTGAGCCCTAGGAAATCCCTAGTGGTGTCATCATCTTTTCGCCACGTGGCGAATTTGAAATCCCCGGGCCCCACCATCCCACCAACCGTCATCTGGTGGTTGGTGGACGGTGGTGGTTGATGATGACAGAATGACGGGTTGTTGTTGTTGTTGTTGTTGTTGTTGTTGGTGTCGTTGTCATTATTAAACCCATGGTGGTGGTTGGTGTTGAGCATGGCCCCCACCGCGGTCGCCTTTTGTAGTAAGGCGGTGGCCGAGAGGAAGTGGGCGGTGATGGTGTTGGTGTCGGAGGTGAACGGTGGTGGTTCCAACATGCTCTTTGTGAACAACGGCGGTGGTTGGAAGTTATACGACTGCTGGTTCTGGTTCTGGTTCTGGTTCTGGTTCTGATTCTGATTCTGGTTCTGATTCTGGTGCTGGTCCAGTGGTTGTGATAATGAAAACGGGTTGTTGTTGTTGTTGTTGTTGTTGTTGTTGATTTCGGTTTTGATATTGAGAAGGTGGTGGTGGTGGTGGTGGTGGTTAGGGTTGTGGGGTGGTGGGTCCCATGAGGAGGAAGGAGGGAAGGGGAAGAGGTTGGAGGTGGTGGTGGAGTGGTGTTGCATGGCGGCGGAGAGGGAGGAGAAGGGTGATTGAGACGGTGGCGGTGGCGGCATTAGTGGTGGTTGGTGTGGTGGTTGATGTGGTGGTGGTGGTGGGAAGATAGGGTTTGAGAAAGGGTTGGTTGAAAGTCTTGCACTTTCTTCAGCAAGTGCATCACAAAATGCTCTATGTGTGATGAAGCTATCTTTCCTAAAAAAAATAATTTTGAAAAAAAAAAAAAACATGAGTTAGTATAATTTCATTATTAATAATCTAAGATCAAACTCGAAATTCTATTAAAATTGACGTTAATATAATTACGATTAATTACATGAAATTCTTAACTCAAATTATTACGAAGTTTTCTTCAAAATAAATAAATAAATATTCACTACGAAGATTATCAATAATCTTTAATTTGTGTAAATACTCTATAAGTACGATATTAAAAAAAAAAAAAAAAAAAAACTCGAAATTCTATCAAATTTCATGTTAATATTATATAAGTACGATTAGTTGATTACATGAATTTTTGTGTGAATAAAATCACTATAAAGATTATAAATAATCTAAGATTAAGATCGAAATTCTATTAAATTTGATGTTAATAATTACGATTAATTACATGAAACGTATGTCTAAAATCACTATGAGGTGGAGCTCAAAATTTTATCAATTTGACGATAATAATAATAATTAAAATTATCACTAAAATCACGAATAATAACCGTGAAAGAGTTATTGACAATCATGTGATGCGATAAATATAATAAGAAAATAAGAGATTTATTTATTTATTTATTTATTTATTTATTTATATAACTTGACGTAAATCGATATAGGGATCAGATAAAGGTTATTGTTCAAAGGTTTGAACTTTGAATTGACCGAATATTTTCTTCAAATATCTTGACTATAAGTTGACAAGCAAGCTACATTCTTCAAATATATCTTCATATATTTATGCATGTTGCATAAAAAAAAATATTATATTATTATTCTACCATGCAAAAAATAAGAGAAACTATTAAAAATAAATCAATATATTTTCCTTATAAATTTGTACTCGTATATACAATATAATTTCGTGTGTTTTTTTTCTAATAATGAAACTTTATTTTCGAGTTATATTTCAATATTCAATATATTGATTATTTATTACTCCGTACAATAATTACTTATCCAACCATTTTTAATTACAATAATTACTACTTTTTTTTAATAAATAAAATTGTTTTTCAAATTTAAGACTTGTCCTTCGAGAAATTTATTTTCATAATAAGCTAAGATTTATATATACTGAGTAATTCATAAATGAACAGAATTGATATAATTTCGTATAATATATAAGAGAAAATACAGTCAGACCAGGTAAGGTTACGTATCATTTATCATTATATATATATATATATATATAATAAGAATAATATGAAGTTTTTATTTACTGTATATAACATGAAATTAAAAATATTATTACTGTAAAATTATTTGGATTTTGATTGCATGAATAAAGTAAAAAAAATCTCATAAAGTTGCATGCAAAATGCACCATACACATTTTACACACATACCAACATTACCAATTAGGGTAAAAGTGATATGCCAGACTACATCAGATGACATAACATTGTTTTTATTTTATTTTTAAAATTATTACACTATTATTATACAGTAATTATTACTCCATTTATTATTCCGTATTAAATCTCATGTGAGACCGTCTCTCATAAATGCGTAAAACGTTTTTTTTATTATGCACTATATGAACATAAAGGTAACAACCAATTATGTTAGATGTATCCCAATAAATTTATGTGAGACCGTCTCATTGAAAAATTCCCGATTATTATTATTATTATTATTATTATTATTATTATTATTATTATTATTATTATTATTTTTTGCAAAAAAGATATCATTTCATTTCAATATGAAATTACAATGTTGCAAAAACTATCATTTCATTTCAATATATTATTATTATTATTATTATTATTACTATTGTGTCACAAATTATCAGATTAGACGATCTCATAATAATATTATTGCATGTGAGAATACTTCAAATATGAAGGATGATTAATTTTTAATTAATATTTTTAATTTTTATTAATTATTAACATATTTTATGGAATGTCTGACAATAATTTTACGTGAAACCGTCTCACACGAATAGAAAGTTTTCTTTTTCTTCATGTTCAGTATGATGAACAAGGTCAGAGAGAAGCTAAGTATAGGTCAGTCACCCCATCTGTTCTGCCCCTCCTGCTACTTCTAAAAAGAAATATCTTCAAAAGATTATAACACCTTTTTCCCCTTTTTTCTTGAAAAAATAAAAAATCAAATAATTTTAAAAATAAAAAAAATAAAGGAAAATAAATAAAGGAAAAAACTTTGACTAACAATAAATCTTAAGATACAAATTCAGAAAACGGTAAATCTTTTCTCCATATTGTACGTCTTTACGAGATCTTTAGTTTGAAAAAAAAACAATCGTTATTTTTTAATAAATTAATTTATTTTTTTTAAAAAAAAGAAAAAGGATTAGAAGACTTTTATCTATAGATAGGAGGGAAACTGACAATAAATCTTAGATACGAATTCAAAAAACGGTAAATCTTTTCTCCATACTGTACGTGTTTACGAGATCTTTAGTTTGAAAATAAAAAATCGTCATTTCTTGAAAAAATAAAAAATAAAATTTTTTTAATAAATTTTTAAAAAAAAAAAAAAAAAAGATTAGAAGACTTTTATCTATAGACAGGAGGGAAACTGACAATAAATCTTAGATACGAATTCAAAAAATGGTAAATCTTTTCTCCATATTGTACGTCTTTACGAGATCTTTAGTTTGAAAAAAAAACAATCGTCATTTCTTGAAAAAATAAAAAATAAAATAATTTTAATAAATTATTATTATTTTTATTTAAAAAAAAAAAAAAAGATTTAGAAGACTTTTATCTATAGACAGGAGGGAAAGGGCATCAGTGACCCATCATTGTTTTTTGGGGAATAGGCTACATTACAACAAGATAAACCAAAAAAGCTAACCTGTTTTTTAGTGAAAAAAACAAACTATATATTCACAGATCTATATGTAATAATACTGTAATAGATAATAATAATAATAATAATAATAATAATAATAATAATAATAATAATAATAATAATAATAATTATTCAGAAATTCTCTATCTCTCAGGACGCGGGAGCTCGAGCAGCTGCTTTTATCTTTACTCGTCTTAGTTTTTCTATCGCTAAGGGAGTGGGTGCCCAGATAGTATCTCGGCTACCCACTAACTTCTTGTAATTTGTTTCGTTATTAATGAAAGCTCCAATTTTAAATAAATAATAATAATAATAATAATAATAATAATAATAATAATTGATTCAAAAGTCATCTATTAACATTTTAAAAAGCTCATTAACTTTATCCTATTAATTATTACTCCATCTCGATCTTCTATAAGACTGTTGTATATGGTACACGTAAATAGAGAGATAAATTATTATCTCAGCTCGATCTTTTATAAGACTTTTTTATGTACATGTAAAATAGAGACGATGATGCACAAATTTTTATTCACGTAAGACGGTTATTGTATGACTTGAAAATATGTTTAAAAAAATTCACTTTTCGAAAAATGACGTAATAATAATAATTACTTTCTTTATGATTAGTAGTGTTATTTTAAAAATTGTACTGTAATTTAAACACATTACTAAAAACAATGATAGACTACTTTATTACGTAATGTGAGTTTTTATAAGACGGTTGTAAATCGTACAGATAAATACGATGTATAAATTATTCACATAAGATGTTATATATTGTATGGCTTGAAAATTAGTAAATTGATTTTAAAAAATCTTTCTTTAATTTGTACAAAAAATGAGAGTAAAATGAGTTTTTATATGATATTTTTTACCGAGTAATACACTAAAAATGATGATATTACGTACCGTGATTTTATCGTAGTAATGCATAAGTTAATACTCGTATTATTGTTGGAAATTTGTGAATTAATCGATTAATCATTTTTTAAAATGAAAAATGACTTATTATAATAATACAAGTATTTTTTTCAAGTGATTTTATTATCAACGTAAACTAATATGTTTATTTTATGAACGCAAACTTTATTATTACTACAAGTTATCAACGTAAACTAACATGTTATCAGAATAATTTTTAATAACCTCGATTATTACTACTACTACTACAGGTTATCAAGTCATTACATACTCCGTAGTAAATATTCTTTTGTAGTGGTTATAAATTTTTCTAATGTTCTAAAAATGAAATTAAATGCAAATTAAAATTAAATTACCATTTTCATAATTTTGAGAGGTGATGTATGTTAATTAAAATTTACTATTTTTTGGTTAATGTAATAAAAAGGAATAAAAAAGGATGAAATTGCATTAAACAGCAGTGACTAGTGAGGAATTGTGGACAAAAATAGACAGCAATTTGAATCAGAGGACAATAAGACAGTACATTAAATAAAACAAAAGACAGCCTGTTTTTGATTGTTCTTTACATGTGTTGTTACAGATTTCAATTACTTAACATTTATTCTCCTAAATTTAATAATACTATAAATTCATTTTTTTAAAAAAATTAAATCATTTTAATTATAAATTCGACAATTTTGGCATCGATTATAATAAATCATATTGAAAACTAATACTTCCTCCATTTTCTTTTTATTTTCCCATTTACTTTTGGCACACTTTTTTTTGTAATGTATAAAATAATAAATTTAAAAAATAGTGAGGGTAGAATGGTAAGTGTGGGTAAATAGGAAATAATAAAGATGGAAAGTGTTGTAAATAGTAAGGGTAGTATGGTAAAAATTATGGACCAGAAAGGAAAGAAATGAAATGGGAAGATAAAAAAAAAGTGGACCGAAAAGAAAACTGGGAAGATAAAAAGAAAATGGAGGAAGTAATTAAATTTAAGTATCATAAATTTTTATTTTTTCATAAAATAATAAATATAACAGAAACCAGCGAAGAAAAACGAGGTCAACATATTGTCTAATTGGACCGTATAAAAGTAACCAAATTATAATTATAAGTAGTAGTGATCTAGTTTTTAAAATTTTATTTTGATAACGTGTTATTTTACGTTGATGACTCCTATATTTATTATTATTTATATATAGGTAAGTTGTCGATATAAAGTACTCTAATTGTCAAAATAAAAATATACTGTAATACGATCTCATTATAAGACTAGCCTGATAACCTAAAGTATTAGTTTAGGTTTAGGTTGATAATAATTCGTATATTTAATTAAGTTTGTATAAATATAAGTACTTCCTCCATTTTCTTTTTATCTTCTCAATTTCCTTTTTTGGCCACTTTTTTTTTATCTTCCCATTTCATTTCTTTCTATTTTAGTCCATAATTTTTACCATACTACCCTTACTATTTACAACACTTTATACCTTTATTCTTTCCTATTTACACACATTTTACCCTTCTAAACTCAATATTTACTAAATTTATCATTTTATATTTATTACAAAAAAAATTGTGCCAAAAGTGAATGGGAAGATAAAAAGAAAATGGAGGAAGTATATCATTTATATTGGGATGTTTTTTTATCAGGTTTAGTAATATCGTAAGACGGTTTTACAGAAGTGTATTTTGTACTCCCTCTGCCCCACAATGATTTACCCACTTTTAATCAAAATGGGTGAGATTAAAATAATAAGTGGGTAAATCATAATGGGTTGGAGGGAGTATATAATTTTCATTTAATTTAATATGAATGTAAGCCAAGCCAAGGCTTGTGTCATTTGATCTTTAGCACAAAAACAAAACTAAATAAGAACAAAAAATAAACAATAAACACACCAAATTCAAGAAAATGTTGAGATTTTATAGAGTTCATAAGACTTCCCATTTCAATAAAAACTCCTAGATTATATAATCATCAAACAAAAACAAACAAGAAAACAACAAGAAGACAATTTGCTAAAGGATCATACCCTAATTATATAAGTATATGTCTTAATTTTGGAAGGCTAAAGTAAACACTACTCATAGACTACACATAGACTTTCACAATGTTGATTGGTCACATTTTCATTGCTCCTAAATCTTCTTGATTCTTGTGCATTTTTTGCCTAACTTTTATTACTATTATAATAATAATAATAATAACAATAATAATATTTTTTTTATAATAATAATAATAATATATAGTAATTTTTTTTAATTATAAAAGCAACTTATATTAAGCTCAAAATTAATTACAAGGAATTAGTAGCAGCCGAGATACTATTTTCACGGACAGCCGAGATACAAGAAATTAATGGGTAATCGATATTATTATTATTATTATTATTATTATTATTATTATTATTATTAACAAGAAAGTATTATTATTATTATTATTATTATTATTATTATTTTATTTATTTTGCATATATTGTAAGTATACATTTTGGCTATATATTTACAAATCACAAATTGGACATCACTCAATAATAAAAGTTAATAATGTATGATCAAACAAATTAAACTAAATTTATGAAATTAACAATCATTTAGGTAGGAGAGGATAATGTTGTGTACACTCGACCCGGTATATTATCGTGAATCCATTTTATCGATTATTTAAACATGATTGAACTCGTACCAAATATTCTAGAGTGCAAATTTTGCAAAAATATTCATTCTATTTATAGGAAAATAGGGACGAGATAATAATGTTATGTACACATGACCATAAGTATTATGTGTCCTTTGTAAGGATATCTACTTCTACGATTCTCATAAAAACAATGTTTTTTTCACAAAAGAGCGGAGTCCTTCACTTAGTGATATGGAAGGAGTACTATGTAAATATTCAAAATTTCACACAAAACAATCGTATTTAACACTCCAGCCAACAACATAACATAGTGTAAAACCGTAAAAAAAAACATGTAGTTAGTAAATATTTAAAAATTTCACTCAAAATAACCCTATTTGATACCCCCAACACACATAACATACCTAGTGTAAAACCGTAAAGAAAAAACAACAAGTTAAATATTCAAAATTTCACCCAAAACAGACGTACCTAAAACTACAACCCCCAACATAACATAGTGTAAAACCGTAAAAAGCAAGCACTAAGTAAATATTCAAAATTCCACACAAAAACAGCCGTATCTAATACTGTACCAACACATCATACATAGTGTAAAACCGTAAAAAGAAAGTCGTAATAAGTAAATATTCAAAATTTTACACAAAATAACCGTACCATAACATACATAGTGTAAAACCGTAAAAAAGAAGCAGTAAGTAAATATTCAAAATTTCACACAAAACAACGGTATCATAACATACATAGTGTAAAACCATAAAAAGAAAGCCATAAATTCATAATAAGTAAATATTCAAATTTTCACACAAAATAACAGTATCATAACATTCATAGTGTAAAACTGTAAAAAGAAAGTCATAATAAGTAAATATTCAAAATTTCACACAAAATAACCTTCACAAATCATAACACACATAATGTAAAACCGTAAAAAAATAAAAAAAAAATAATACGAATTTTTTCATGTTTGTGATGGAAATAAATTCAATCAACATGGAAAAAATCACGGAAATTTCGTTAGGATTGAGTGAAATATTTAAGTTAAAAAGGTAAATAATAGTACGAATTTTTCATGTTTTTTATGGAGATATCTAATTCGGTCATAAATTGTAACGGGTCTGATATTCAGACATTTAGATAGAAAAATACTCTGTACAGTACAAAGGAATAACCGTATCTAACACTCCGACACATAACATACATAGCGTAAAACCGTAAAAAAAATAAGTATATTGAGTACTACTCCCTCCGATTTTTATCTATCTTCCCCTTTGGTTTTGGGGAAGAAAATAAGGGTGTAGGAATATGTGGTTCAAAATAAAAGAAGGAAGAGAGAGAAATGTAAGGTGATTCTAGACCACATATTGATGGCCTAAAATAGAAATAGGGAAGAAAGAGTGTTTCAGCCCAATAAAGAAATAGGGAAGATAGATAAAAATCGGAGGGAGTACTAACCTTGAGAAGAGAGTACCACAATCACATCTATACTCTCTAGTTCCACAAGTTTTGGAATGAGCCTTCCAATCAGAATGAACTGCATAAATCTTTGAACATTTCTCACACTTAAACTTCTTCTCACCATGTTTCCTACAAAAATGCTTCTTGATCCCAGTAAGATCACCCAGTGCTCTTGATGGATGATGATGAACACAAGATGGTTCGGGACACACATACGCTTTCTTTCTTACGATTTCTGATTTGTTTCTTTGCTTTAGTTTCCATGGGAGGTTGTGTCCTCTTCTATGGAGTTGTAGGTTTTGGTCTCTTTGGAATCCTTTGTTGCATATCTCACATATGAATCTATTTGTTGCTAGCAGCGATTTTGGTGATAGTGCTATCACTTCTGCATCTGGGTCTGAAAAAAAAAAAAATCATGGAAATTATATTTCGTTAGGATTGGGTAAAATATTTTAAGTTAGAAGGGTAAATAATAGTACGAATTTTGATATCTAATTCGGTCGTAACGGGGCAAGTATCATGGGAAAAATTATGAAAATTTTGTTATGATGGTGCTATCGTTTCTGCATTTGGATTTGAAAACCACGGAAATTTCGTTAGGATTGAGTGAAATATTTAAGTTAAAAAGGTAAATAATAGTACGAATTTTTCATGTTTTTGAGAGAGATATCTAATTTAGTCGTAACGGGGCAAGTATCATGGGAAAAATTATGAAAATTTTGTTATGATGGTGCTATCGTTTCTGCATTTGGATTTGAAAATCACGGAAATTTCGTTAGGATTGAGTGAAATATTTAAGTTAAAAAGGTAAATAATAGTACGAATTTTTCATGTTTTTGAGAGAGATATCTAATTTGGTCGTAACGGGGCAAGTATCATGGGAAAAATTATGAAAATTTTGTTATGATGGTGCTATCGTTTCTGCATTTGGATTTGAAAATCATGGAAATTTCGTTAGGATTGAGTAAATGTTTTGTTGAAAAGTAAAATAGTAACGTGGATTCTTGTTTCTGAAGGAAATATCTGGGTTTGAAAATTTGATAATTATAAAAAAAAAAAAAAATATGGAAATTTTGTTATGATTTTTTGAAATTATTTAAGTTAGGAATTAAAATAATACGAATTTTTTCGTGTTTGTGATGGAGATATTTGATTGGTCATGATGTTGTAATGGGTATGGTATTTAGACATTTAGATAGACAAATACAAAAAAAAATGATAATAATTTAAAAAATTATGGAAATTTTGTTAGGATTGAGTAAACGTTTAAAAATTTAAATAGTAACACGAGTTCTTGTTTGTGAAGAAAATATTTAGGGTCTGAAAATTCAATAATTACGGGAAAAAAAAAATTAAATTGTTGAAATTTTGTTATGATTGAGTAAAATATTTAAGTTAGAAAGTTAAATAATATGAGTAGTTCGAATTTTTCATGTTTTTGATGGAGATATCTAATTCGGTCATAATGTTGTAAAGGGGCAAGTATCACGGGAAAAGTTGTAACGGGTTTGGTATTTAGACATTTAGATAGAAAAATACAAAAAGAACGATATTATTCCTTAGGAACAATGTTTGTGAATGAAATATCTAGGTCTGAAAATTCAATAATCAAGCGAAAAAATTATGAAAATTTTGTTATGATTTTCGAAATAATTTAAGTTAAAGAGTTAAATAATACTCATAGTATGATTTTTTCGTGTTTCTGATGGAGATATTTGATTTGACATGATGTTGTAACGGGTTTGGTATTTAGACATTTAGATAGACAAATACAAAAAAAAGGATAATATATTCCTTAGGAACGATGCTTTGTCGGGCAATTACAGAGAAATTATGAAAATTTTGATATAAATAAAAATAAAATTTATATGAAAAAAGTAATTTCGAAAATAATTTAAGTTAAAAATTAAATAGTAACGGGTCTAGTATTTAAACATTTAGATATATAGAAAAATATATACAAAAAACGATATTATTCCTTAGGAGCGATGCTTTGTAGGGCAAATACATAAATATTATATATGTAAATTCTGTTATGATTTCCGAAGTAATTTAAGTTAAAAATTAAAATACTAGTATAATTTTTTTCATGTTTGTGACGATGATATTTGATTCTGTCAACAATGTTGTAACGGGTTTGGTGTTTGGACATGTACCGTGGATAGAAAAATACAAAAACGATATTATTCCTTAGGAACAATGCTTGCTTTGTCGGGCAATTACAATCAAATTATGGAAATTTTGTTATGACGATGGCGTAAATAAGTAATTTCGAAAATAATTGAACTTAATTATAAATAAAATCACATGAATTCTTGTTTCTGACAGAGATATCTGATTCGTCATATAATATTGTAACAGGTCTAACATATATACTCATTTAGATAAAAAAAAAAATAGAAAAAATAAATAAAAAACGATGTTATTCCAGTATATAATAATAAAACAAATAATCCGTCGTAAAAAAAACTAATTAAATATTAAAATAATACATGTTGAATAGACCCATCATTAAGAATCAAATCTTTTTTTCCCCAAATTTAGGGCAAATTTGCAAGTTAAATAATCCGACTCTCGACATAACTAAAATCGATGATGCTATGATACGACATTATATTATTTATATAGTCATCGAATTATTTTCAATAATTCGATGACTATATTTATAAATTTGACGATTATTATGAACTTTTTTTCTATTAATTTAAATAAATTTACGAGTTTATGTTAAATCGATGGCATTACCCTATATATATATATATAGTCATCAAGTTATTATTAGGTATAAGATTAGATTAATTTTACGAGTTTATATATTACTCAATTTTTTTTTTTTTCATTTTTCGGTAACATATTTATATATATTCATCGAGTTATTTTTACAATAACCCGATAAATATATTAGGTTTGACAATTGGGATTTGGGACCATGTTTTTTTTTTTGTTTAATTTATCAAACTAAAATAATTAATAATTTTATAAATTCATGTTATTCTGACTCTTCATGATTAAACCGATGACATTTTTTAAATATTGTCATCGAGTTTTTTACTCAATGATTATATACAAGAATTGAGAACAATTGGGATCTTTTTTTTTTCTTTTTTTTTTAAGACTTTTCATAATTAAACCGATTATCTTATATATAGTCATCGAATTATTTTTCACTTTATCATAACTCGATGACTATATATATACACACAAGGGTTTGACAATTGGGACCTCATTATTACTTTTACCTTGTGATCTATTACACTATGAGTCTATGACTACTAGACCGACTATACATCTTTTATATATTACTCGAACTCTTCATAATTACTTAATTAAATCGATAACATACCTTTTATATATATAGCCATCGAGTTAATTTTTCTTTAATTACAATAACTCGATGGCTAATTACAAGAGTTTGACAATTACGACCTTATTATATAGTCATCGAGTTATTTATTTAATTACAATGATTAAAATATATAAAAGGGTTTTGACAATTATGACCTTATTATTACTAACTTTTTTTCTTCGATCTATGTTTATATTACTCGGACTCTTCATAATATATATAGTCATCGAGTTATTTTTATTTTATAATAACTCGATGACTAATATATATAAAAGGGTTTTGACAATTATGACCTTATTATTACCTTTTTTTTTTTCCTTCGATCTATGTTTATATTACAATAACTCGATGACTAATATATTTTTATTTTATAATAACTCGATGACTAATATATATAAAAGGGTTTTGATAATTATGACTTTTTTTTTCTTCGATCTATGTTTATATTACTCGGACTCTTCATAATATATATATAGTCATCGAGTTATTTTTTACTTTATAATAACTCGATGACTAATATCTACAAGGGTTTTGACAATTGACACCTTATTATTACTTTTATTATTATTATTAATATTATTAATTATTATTATTATTATTAATTATTATTTGATCTATTAAATCAAACCAAAATAAAATAAAATATAATAATCAAAATGATTGGAAAATTTACCTGGATTTCCTGGAAGATTTCTTCTTTTCTTGACCTTTTTTGGAAGAACAAGTTGTTGTTGTTGTTGGGTAGAAGAAGAAATGATATTGTTGTTGTTGTTGCTACTACTAGTGTTTTGTAGTAATAAAGGGTTAAAACTAGATAAACTATTATTATTATTAATATTATTAATATTATTATTAATATTATTATTGTTGTTGTTGTTATTATTAGTTCCTCCTTCTTGAGACAAATTTGAATTGGACATAGTTGCTTGGAACATTGTATGTTCTATCTTCAACAAACCTCCAAGTTAAGTAAAACCAAATACTTTTAATTTATGCACATACACACAAAAAACTCTAACACCAACACCCACCTCTTATAAAAAAAATTAAAAAAAATATATATATATTTTTTTGTATTTTTTTTTTGGTATTTTCCAATATTTTTGGTAGTGTATTAATAAGTCCACCAAATACTAATAATAATAATAATATATATATTTTTTAATGTACTTATCTCTTTGAAATTGGAATTTTGAGCAAATAAGAAGAGGAACACAAGAAAAGTAAACAAGAGCCACTCAATTTATTTTTGTTTAGAAAGAGAAAGAAATAAAAGGGAAAGAGTATGTAATATGTAGTAATAAGAGAGCAAATAATAATAATAATAATAATAATAATAATAATAAAGAGAAAAATAAGAGCAATGATTTTTTCTTATTTAATAATACAAGGGCCACATGTGGTAGTGATATATATAAATGGAAGAAATTCAAAGAGATGTGACCTTTGTTGCTTCGACTCTCTGATACAGTGTCGTGTTCAACATCTGTTGAAGGGTAGACTACGTTTATTTTGAATGAAATTTTCAATTTTTGGTCGAAAATAAGATGTCAATTAGATGTTGTATTGTATTTTGTATATAGATCCTAAGTGAACGGTTGGAGTAACATAGAAGGTAGTTTTTTTATGTGGTAGTGATATATATAAATGGAAGAAATTCAAAGAGATGTGACCTTTGTTGCTTCGACTCTCTGATACAGTGTCGTGTTCAACATCTGTTGAAGGATAGACTATGTTTATTTTGAATGATTTTTGGTTTAAAATAAGATGTCAATTAGGTGTTGTATTGTATACAGCTCCAAAGTAAAGTGTCAGAGTAACATAGAAGGTTATAGACGGTAATTTTTTATGTGGTAGTGATATACTTATATAAATGGAAGAAATTCAAAGAGATGTGACTTTGTTGCTTCGAGTCGATCTATGATACAGTGTCGTGTTCGACATCTGTTGAAGGGTAGAATACGTTTATTTTGAACGAAATTTTCAATTTTGGTCTAAAATAAGATGTCAATTAGGTGTTGTATTGTATACAGTTCCTAAGTAGTGAAGTGTCGAAGTAACATAGAAGGTTACAGATAGTAGCTATAAATGGAAGAAATTTAAAGAGTGAGACCTTTGTTGCTTCGAGTCTCTGATACAGTGTCCTGTTCGACATCTGTTGAAGGGTAGAATACGTCTATTTTGAACGATTTTTGGTCTAAAATAAGATGTCGATTAGGTGTTCTATTGTACACAGCTCCTAAGTAGTGAAGTGTCGGAGTAACATAGAAGGTTACCGACAGTAGCTATAAATGGTAGAAATTTAAAGACTGTGACCTTTGTTGCTCCGACTCTCTGATACAGTGTCGTGTTCGACATCTGTTGAAGGGTAGAATATGTTTATTTTGAACGAAATTTTCAATCTTTGGTCTAAAATAAGATGTCAATTAGGTGTTGTAGTATATACAACTCCTAAGTGAAGTGTCGGAGTAACGTAGAAGGTTACAGATGGTAATTTTTTATGTGGTAGTGATATATACTCCTATAAATGGTAGAAATTCAAAGAGATGTGACCTTTGTTGCTTCAACTCTTTGGAACAGTGTTGTGTTAAGATCTGTTGAAGGGTAGAATACGTTTATTTTGAACGAAATTTCAAGTTTTGATCTAAAATAAAATGTCAATTAGATGTCTCGTATGTATACAGTTTCTAATTAAGTGAAGTGTCAGAGTAACATAGCGTATACATAGTTATACTCCGTATATATGAAGGGAAGAAACTCAAAGAGGTGTGACCCTTGTTACTCCGACTCTTCGATACAGTGTTGTGTTAGACACGTGTTGAATAGTAGAATATGTTTATTTTGAATAAATTTTCATATTTTTTGGTCTAAAATAGAATGTCAAGGTGTCGTGTTATATACTGCTAGTCTGCTATTAAATGAAGTGTCAGAGTAACATAAAAAGTGACTGATTGTAAATTTTTTATGTGGTACGAGTAGTATATATACAACAGAAAGAAATTCAAAGAGACGTAAACTGTATTACTCCGACTCTTCGACACAGTGTCGTGTTCAACACGTATCTTACACCGCTCTTAAGTGAAATATCATAATAACATAGAAGCCGACATATATACTCCGCATATTATAATTAGTAATTATGTGAATATTTTTTGATTAAATAATAGGTAGATATAATAAATAAAATAAATTAAATTAAATTAAAATAAAAGAATTCAAGTTCCCGTGAAGAGGTGATGATGGGTTGTTCTCATGCAAGTCACTTTCTTAACCCCATGGGGATTACTTGTCTGAGCTTATTCTACTGAATTTATTCTGAATTTATATTTTTTCTCAATTTGTATAATTTTAACATCAAATAATGCAATCAAATAGTAACATGGATAAAGTATTATATCAGAAAATAATCATAATAATAATAATTTCATAATAATAATAATAATAATATACATAATAATAATAATAATAATAATACTCCCTCCGTTTATATGATTTCTTCCACCTTAAAAGTGACACATTTCTTAAGAAAAACAATAAAATAAGTAAAAGTAGGGAATAAAATAAGTAAAAGTAGGGAGGGAGTAAAGTAAGTGGGCCACCTAGGTAAGAAAGGAGTGTGATAGAAAAAAAGGAAAGTGGAAGAAATCAAAGAAATGGTTGAAAAAGGAAATGTGGAAGATATCAAAGAATAATAATAATAATAATAATAATAATAATAATAATAACCCTCTAACTTCGTGTAATTTGTTCTAGTGTTTAATGCAAGTTCCGTTTAAAATAATAATAATAATAATAATAATAATAATAATAATAATAATAATTTGCTAAGGGGGTGGGGCTCAGATAGTATCTCGGCTCCCCTCTAACTTCTTGTAATTTGTTCTGGTGTTAATGCAAGTTCCGTTTGTAATAATAATAATAATAATATTTTGGGGCAAAAAAAATAATAATAATAATATTAGATTAAGTATATTGTGAGACTGTCTCACATTAAGATAACATGAGACGTAAATTATAAAAATAAGGAATAAACGTCCAAATATGTGAGAAATTTTACCATAAACTGTCTCGTTGAAGAATTAGGGCTATATTAAACATATATTCTTTGTTTTTTAATTTTTATTTTAAAATGTTACTCAGTATTACTAAAATAACACGAGACGTAAATTATAAAAATTATGGAGTAACATTCAAATATGTGAGAGATTTTACGATAAACTGTCTCGTTGAACAATTAGGGCTATATTATAAAAAACATACTATATTCTTTATGTTTTTAATTTTAATTTTAAAATGTTAGTAGTATTACTAAAAATTTCATAAAAGATAGGTTGTGATTACAGGCTTTACAGATGCAGAAGACAAAAGAAGGAAATTATATTTTTGTCTTCAGATTTCATGTGATTTCTGCAAGAGGGAGTGTCATAATATAAGCATCAATAAAAATATTTAATTCTCTAATTATTATTGTATATATGGTGTATTTAATTTATAAATCAAATTCATTAGATTTTTAATAATTAATTAAGTTTAATTAATCCGTGTAACGCATGAGGTAAAAACCTACTCCATAATATTAGTATTATACTTATATGTCGTGTTTTCGTATCATGTCAAAATTTAACGAGTCGATATGATATGCACGATTAGGCTTTTATTAATGTGAGGTTAGTGTTAATTAAGAGAATAACTACAAATCAGGTACAAAACCTGATCAAATCTCGTGTCATATTCATGTCGATCAACTTACATAAACAAGTCATTAATTAATTAACCCTTAATTGAAACCCGTTAACTTCACGTTGTATTTTCAGGTCGTGTCATTGTTTTGTCAGCTATAGATCGAATGAATATATTAATTAATTAAAATTAATTAATTAATTAATTATTAAATACACTACATTATAAATTTGAAAATAATTAACCTAGGTAAGAAATATTTTTTTTTTTTTTTTTTTTTTTTTTTTTTTTTTTATGAAACAAAAAAATAGGAAGAAAAGTAAGAAGACTGCAAAGTGGAAAGAGACATATATAGGGAGAGATAGGTGGGGTTGGATGAGGACACAAGGAAAAGACCACGAAGAATCCTCCCAAGAAAATAAGAAGAAGAATGTAAACTCACTCAATCATATACTCTACTTGTTGTGTAAGAGTAATAACATTATTATTCACAGATATTCTCGGGTCTGGTCAGAATACGGGTCAGATCAAATATGAGTTGGCCTGGGTCAAATATAGATCGGGTTAGAGCTGGCAATACGGACGTGCCGGACCGTGCTTCGTGCCGGCCCAATCGTGCTTCGTGCCCGTCCAGCCCGGGCCAGTCGTGCCAGGTAGACCCCATCGTGTCGGGCCGTGCCTGACTCTAAGAACATGCGCCGAGGCACGGTTCCTAGCCCGGGCCCGGTCGTGCCGGGCCGTCGTGCCCGACCAAATTTTTAGGATTTTTCATTTTTTTGGGATTTAGAGTCGTGCCGGCCCAATCGTGCCTCGTGCCGGGCCGTGCCTAGGCATAGACTTTTCTTCAAATTGGCGCCGCGACCCGACTTGGGGCCGGTCGTGCCGTGCCCGTGCTTTTCGCCACGTCATTACCGTGCCGGATCGGGTCGTGCTTATTTTCGTGCCGGACCGGACCACCAAGATAGGCCCGGCCCGGTTTGCCAGCTCTAAATCGAGTCATACGGATCCCAGATTGGATTATGATCAAATAACGGATTTATGACCCCTAATTGGACGGATCAAGTCAGGTCGAGTTTTGACAGATGTATTCACAAGTGTATTTACACTACTTCAATCAACAAATATCTTAAATTATTAATAAAAATAAATAAATAAATAAACATATTGTATATTTATATACTCCCTCCTAGTTCGAGTATTCCTCCCCAATTTTTTTTGGGGGAGAAACCAGGGAGTAAAGTAATAAAATGGTGGAGATAAAGTAGGAGAGATGAATAGAAAGTGCGGTATGAAGTGTAAAAGGTGGGGTATAAAATGAAAAGGCGTTGGATTTAGGTGTGGAGGAAAAGAATAAAGAATGATTAAAATTATGTCCAAAAAAAAGGAAAGTGAGAAGAAAACCAAACTATGCTCAAAAAGAAAAGTGGGAGGAATACTCGAACGAGGGAGTAAGTATATCTTTTAATTTTTGAGATATTATTTGTGTGTATATAATTTTGTCGAAATTGGCAAAATGTTAAAAGATACTCAGTATATAACTTAAAAAATCGGATTTATTAATTTTAAATAAATATTAACGATCCAATTAATTTCATTTCAAGAAAAAAATACTTCCTCCATTTTCTTTTTATCTTCCCAATTTCCTTTTTTGACCACTTTTTTTTTATCTTCCCATTTCATTTCTTTCCATTTTAGTCCATAATTTTTACTATACTACCCTTACTATTTACAACACTTTATACCTTTATTCTTTCCTATTTACACACATTTTACCCTTCTACTCTCAATATTTACTAAATTTATCATTTTATATTCATTACAAAAAAAATTGATCCAAAAGTGAATGGGAAGATAAAAAGAAAATGGAGGAAGTAATACTCGTATATATTTCATTTTAAATATATTTTTTTATACGATATATTCGTTTTAAACCAGAATATACGATATTATAGTAATTAGTTATTTTTATTTTTATTTTTATTTATTATGTTGCCTAATAAAATTGGTAGATGTTGGCATCTTGCTGTCATATCGTAGAGAGATTGGTGAATTGTTGTTGTTGTGTACATGATATAATAATAATAATATGCTCAAACCCTAGAAATAATAAAGGACGACATTGATTTGAATAGAATGTTTATCTGGCATGCATCATATTAAAACCCCAATGCCTTTTTATTTCTTTGCTTACCTAATTTCATTATATATTTAAAAAAAAAAAATTAAATATAATTATTAAATTAATTTAAATTCATACAAATTAAGTAACTATATTAATTATAATATGGTGGTCACAAAGTTAATATTTGGCTATATATTTAAGAAATTAGAAAATAAAAAATAAAAAATTAATTATACATGCATTAATTACATCGATTTATGTGTAATGTAATATTTATTTTATAAATTAATACGATGAGTATCAATTCTGAAAGATACTCCGTATTAAATGTTTAAATACTTACACCATTTCTTTGATTAAAAACGTAATAATTTACTAAATTTTTAGTTGATTTAGTAATTTTCTTTGATTATGTAATATCAAAATTTCAGCTGATTTATTTTTGTGTAAGTGTTTGAATTACTACTAAATTGCTTATTTAAATTATGTCATTTTATGATATTTAAGCTACATTTTCAACTAATTTTTCAAGTAATTTTAACGTAGTAATACGAATAGCTCTTAATTATTAAAATTAATAGTATTAAACCCGTTATTCAACTAATTTTAATTATATCAACTCTTAATTTTCCGTTCATTTCCCCCCCCTAATTTTATCAAATAAAACTTAACTAACCCATAAACTAAATTCGTTGTTATCCGATCCTCTAAATATTCTAATTAAGGTATAAAATTCAAACGTTATTATATAACTATAAATCGACAAGATCAAGAGTACGTATATTATACGGAGTAATGTATAAATTCAGACGTGATTATATAAGTAGACGTAAAAATAAATAAACGGAAGTATTCATATAGGCTAAAATATAATTGATTTGATATTTTATTTTTTTGTGAAAATGTTAGTATTTTTTTTTTTTTTTTTTTTTGTGATGGATAATTGAGATTTAAATTAGGTTAGAAAACAAGAAGATAGAATATGGAATTGATTCTGTAGTTTGTCTTTTGGGTAACATTTTGATGCATGGCGTTTAGTTACGTTGAAGCCTCGACGAAATAGCATGGCATCATCCCACCCTTTGTACTATTCCGTGCATCTTTTTTTTTTTCTTTTTTTTTTTATAAAAAAAAAAAAAAAAAATTATTTTTTATTTTTTTGTGTAAAAATTATTGAATACGACTCACGAGTGTACTATCGATAATTGTGACAATCTCTTTCGTTTTATAATTCATTAATAAGAGTTAACAGAGAATAATCACGATAATACCCTTTTGATTTTTTACGACATTAAGGGCTCGTTTGGTTCACCATGGGAAGATGAAGTTACCGGGAACTTTAAATTCACGTGAATTTGTATTTCATGAGAATTACAAAATATTGTTTGGTTGCCATATGGGAAATGAATTCATGCGGGAAGTTCTACACACCAAGGGGGGCTTGGTGAGTAACTTCCCCCATTGTGGAGGAAGTGACAGTTCTCGGGAAGTGGCAGTTCCCGGGAAGTGGGTAACCAAACAACTCCCTGAAAATGCACTTCCTGGGAAGTTGCACTTCCCGGTAATTGCATGAGTAACCAAACGACCCCTAATTAAGTTTCATATAAAACTGTCGTTGTAATATAAAATTCGCTATTAAACTACATCATAAACTCACAATTTACTTATGACGTACGACAGGTTACTAATTATAGACGATATGGATGCGTTAATTACATATTAAAAGAGTTGTCGTGTTTAATTTAATTTGTAGTAATTAAGTAGTTAAAATAAAAAAATGATTCCAAATACGTTAATATAAACGGGTTTTGTCCGATTATTCAAAACTATTTGAAGGTTTAAGAATAATTAAGATAGTAACAACATCCGTTTCAAATTATGATGCTATTTACACGTATTTTAGGGTAAAAAAATAGATATATCTGTTTTAAAAGAGATCGATTATACACAATATCTGTATACGCTATAGCCATACAGGAGTAGCACGTTAGGTTTATTAAGTAACAATACGTATCCCAGTCTGTATTTAATAATACTCCGTACGTAAGACAAGTTGCCTAAAGACGACAGACTATCAAACCATCGTTATATGATGTATGTTATCTACACTTATTACTTTAAGATAAATTAAATATATCTGTTTTAAAAGAGACCGACTGTACACGGTATCTGTATATGCTATAGCCATACAGGAGTAGCACGTTAGGTTTATTAAGTAACAATACGTATCCCAGTCTGTATTTAATACTCCGTACGTAAGACAAGTTGCCTAAAGACGACAGACTATCAAACAATCGTTATATATGATGTATGTTATCTACACTTATTATTACTTTAAGATAAAAATAAATATATCTGTTTTAAGAGAGACCGACTGTACACGGTATCTGTAAATGATACTACAAGAGTAGCAATCTAGCATGTTAGGTAGCTAATAAGTGTTGAGTAAGAAAGTTCTAGGAAAGTTTGATGGACAAAATTAAAGGACATTATCTCACTACAAAACATACATACATTGTTGTAGAAGCTAACATACCTACAATTTTTGGGACACTTCCTTCTTCAATTCATGCATGTTTCCTCAAATATTGACTTAAAACACTCTAAATTATTGTTTGTTTTTTTAGGCTTTCTTTAGCAGCAGCTGCAGCAGCAGCAGCCATGCATGCAAATCAGTCTTGTTTTCTCTTATTATTATTATTATTATTATTATTATTATTATTATTATTATTATTATTATTATTATTATTATTATTATTATTATTATTATTATTATTATTATTAATTAACAGCCGCAATTCAGGTTTTGGATTTATATATACAAACATAGTTTGGGTTTATTATGTAAAAACGGTTTTTGTAAAGTGTGTCTACGTAGGGCACGCGTTAATAAATTAATTAAAGTAATAATATATTGATATTATCACGAGAAATTGAAATAATTAAATTGTTATGCAATTTGTTAATCGATCTTTTTTTATTTCTGTCACGAAAAAAGTAAATTGTGTTTTTGTAACGTGTGTTTATAGGGCACGCGTTAATAAATTAATTAAAGTAATAATTATATTGATATTATCACGAGAAATTGAAATAATTAAATTGTTATGCAATTTGTTAATCGATCTTTTTTTATTTCTGTCACGAAAAAAGTAAATTGTGTTTTTGTAACGTGTGTTTATAAGGGCACGCGTTAATAAATTAATTAAAGTAATAATTATATTGATATTATCACGAGAAATGAAATAATCAAATTTCTATGTAATTTGTTAATAGATCTTAAAAAAGTAAATTGTATAAAACGGTTTTTGTAACGGGTGTTTATAGGGCACGCGTTAATAAATTAATTAAAGTAATAATTATATTGACATTATCACGAGAAATTGAAATAATTAAATTGATATGCAATTTGTTAATCGATCTTTTTTTATTTATGTCACGAAAAAAGTAAATTGTGTTTTTGTAACGTGTGTTTATAGGGCACGCGTTAATAAATTAATTAAAGTAATAATTATATTGATATTATCACGAGAAATGAAATAATCAAATTTCTATGTAATTTGTTAATAGATCTTAAAAAAGTAAATTGTATAATATAAAACGGTTTTTGTAACGTGTGTTTATAGGGCACGCGTTAATAAATTAATTAAAGTAATAATTATATTGACATTATCACGAGAAATTGAGATAATTAAATTGTTATGCAATTTGTTAATCGATCTTTTTTTATTTATGTCACGAAAAATGTAAATTGTGTTTTTGTAACGTGTGTTTATAGGGTGCGCGTTGATAAATTAATTAAAGCGATAATCATATTGACAATTATCACGAGAAATTGAAATAATTAAATTGCTATGTAATCTGTTAATTGATCTTTTTTTATTTATGCCACGAAAAAAGTAAATTGTGTAAAATGATTTTTGTAATGTGTCTATAGGGCACACGTTAATAAATTAATTAAAGTAATAATTATATTGATATTATCACAAGAAATTAAAATAATTAAATTGTTATGTAATCTGTTAGTCGATGTTTTTAAATTTATGTCACGAAAAAAGTAAATTGTGTAAAATGATTTTTGTAATACGCGTTAATAAATTAATTAAAGCAATTATATATATTCATCAAAGTGAATTATTAGTCATACATTTTAAGATCTATGACAATTGAATGTCTATTACATGTAGTTCCCAAATTTGCATAATAATGATTTATATCAAAACACTAAACCCCAAACATATAAGATAAACTTGTTTCATATATCATTTGAAATGAGATCAAATAATTTATGGCTCAAAGACAAAGCAATAGACATTGAGAAAAATTCAACAATGAATTATATAATAGGTTGTTCTTTTTGGTTATGCTTGCATCACATATATTCCTTTGCTTACCCCTCACAATCTTGAAAAAATATGCATAAAGACACATTATAAAATTATTAACATAGGGTGATTGGTTGTACATTATTACCATGGGAATAATTTATATATTATTATAGGGTAATTATGGTGTGAATTAGAAGATATTTAATTTCGGGGTCTAATCGGATAAAAAAACGTTGATAATAACCTTCAAAATCGACAGTTTACGACGATTTTCTGAGTCTATGATGGTGGTTGTGGAAGCCATTTAGAAACATTCGATATGTGTCAAAATGACTATCAACAGTTAGAAACGTATCGAAGACATCCTAGAATCAAGTATATAGCTTGTTTTGTCAAATTTCACGTCAACTCGAAGTGTTCTTATAAGGCTCTAAATGTCTTTATTTTAAATCATTTTTCCCTTTTATTACCATGAGAATAATGTATATATTATGAGGTAAATATGGTGCAAATTTGAAGACATTTAATTTCGAGACCTAGCCAGACCAAAAAACGTGGATAATAACCTTCAAAATCGACATTTTTTGATGACTTTTGACGATTTTCTTAGTCTAAGTTTTTGCATGTTATAACCATTTAGAAACATCTGATATGCGTCGAAATGACTATTAACAGTTAGCTATGGATCGTAGACGACTTTGAATCAATATTATAGGTTGTTTCGTCAAATTTCACGATGCTCGAAAAGTACTCATAAGGGCCTCTAAATGTCTTTATTTTAAATCATTTTCCTCTTTTATTACCTTGGGAACAATGTATATATTATCGGGTAATTATGTTGCGAATCTGAAGACATTTAATTTAGGGACCTACCCGGACCAAAAAACGTGAATAATAACCTTCAAAATCGACAATTTTTGACGATTTTTAACGATTTTCTTATTCTAAGTTTTTGCATGTTTTAACCATTTAAAAACATCCGATATGCGTCAAAGTGACTATCAACAGTTAGGTATAGATCGTAGACCACTTAGAATCAAAAATATGGGTTGTTTCGTCAAATTTCACGACTGCATGAAAAGTACTTATAAGGGCCTCTAAATGTCTTTATTTTATAATATTTTTCTCTTTTATTACCATGGGAATAATGTATATATTATTGGGTAATTATGGTGCGAATATGAAGACATTTAATTTCGGGACCTAACCGGACCAAAAACGTGAATAATAACCTTCTAAATCGACAATTTTGTGACGATTTTTAACAATTTTCTTATTCTAAGTTTTTGCATGTCATAACCATTTAGAAACATCCGATATGCGTCGAAATGACTATCAACAGTTAGCTATGGATCGTAGACGACTTAGAATCAAGAATATGGGTTGTTTTGTCAAATTTCACGACGCTCGAAAAGTACTTATAAGGGCCTCTAAATGTCTTTATTTTATAACATTTTCCTCTTTTATTACCACGAGAACAATGTATATATTATGGGTTAATTATAATGCGAATTTGAAGACATTTAATTTCGGGACCTAACCGGACCAAAAACGTGAATAATAACCTTCAAAATCGACAATTTTGCGACGATTTTTAACGATTTTCTTATTCTAAGTTTTTGCATGTTATAACCATTTAAAAACATCCGATATGCGTCAAAGTGACTATCAACAGTTAGCTATGTAGACGACTAAGAATCAAGAATATGAGTTGTTTCGTCAAATTTCACGACCGCTCGAAAAGTACTTATAAGGGCCTCTAAATGTCTTTATTTTATATCATTTTCCTCTTTTATTACCATGGGAATAATGTATATATTATTGGGCATTTATGGTGCGAATATGAAGACATTTAATTTCGGGACCCAGCCGGACCAAAAAACGTGAATAAAATAACCTTCAAAATCGACAATAAGTTTTTGCATGTTTTAACCATTTAACAACATCCGATATGCGTCGAAGTGACTATCAACAGTTAGGTATAGATCGTAGACCACTTAGAATAAAAAATATGGGTTGTTTCTCAAATTTCACGACGGCTCGAAAAGTACTTATAAGGGCCTCTAAATATCTTTATTTTATATCATTTTCCTCTTTTATTACCATGGGAATAATGTATATATTATTGGGTAATTATGGTACGAATATGAAGACATTTAATTTCGGGACCTAGCCGGACCAAAAAACGTGAATAATAACCTTCAAAATCGACAATTTTTAACGATTTTCTTATTCTAAGTTTTTGCATGTTTTAACCATTTAAAAAAATCCGATATGCGTCGAAGTGACTATCAACAGTTAGCTATGGATCGTAGATGACTTAGAATCAAGAATATGGGTTGTTTCGTCAAATTTCACGATGCTCGAAAAGTACTCATAAGGGCCTCTAAATATCTTTATTTTATATCATTTTCCTCTTTTATTACCTTGGGAACAATGTATATATTATGGGGTAATTATGTTGCGAATTTGAAGACATTTAATTAATTTCGGGATCTAGTCGGACCAAAAAACATGCATAATAACCTTCAAAATGGACAGTTTTCGACGATTTTTGACGATTTTCTTTGTCTAAGTTTTTGCATGTTATAACCATTTAGAAACATTTTATATGCATCGAAATGACTATTAACAGTTAGGTATAGACCATAGACGACTTAGAATCAAGAATATGGGTTGTTTCGTCAAATTGCACGACTGTTCGAAAAGTACTTATATGGGCCTCTAAATGTCTTTATTTTATAACATTTTCCTCTTTTATTACCATGGGAATAATGTATATATTATTTGGTAATTATGGTGCGAATATGAAGACATTTAATTTCGGGACCTAGCCGGATCAAAAAACGTGAATAATAATCTTCAAAATCGACAATTTTTGACGATTTTTAACGATATTCTTATTCTAAATTTTTGCATGTTTTAACCATTTAAAAATATCCGATATGCGTCGAAGTGACTATCAACAGTTAGGTATAGATCGTAGACGACTTAGAATCAAGAATATGGGTTGTTTCGTCAAATTGCACGACTGTTCGAAAAGTACTTATATGGGCCTCTAAATGTCTTTATTTTATAACATTTTCCTCTTTTATTACCATGGGAATAATGTATAGTATATTATTGGGTAATTATGGTACGAATAGGAAGACATTTAGTTTCGGGACCTAGTCGGACCAAAAAACGTGAATAATAACCTTCAAAATCGACAATTTTCGCGATTATTAATGATTTTCTTATTCTAAGTTTTTTCATGTTTTAACCATTTAAAAACATCCGATAAGCGTCGAAGTGACTATCAACAGTTAGCGATGGATCGTAGACGACTCAGAATCAAGAATATGGGTTGTTCCGTCAAATTTCACGACGGCTCGAAAAGTACTTATAAGGGCCTCTAAATGTCTTTATTTTATATCATTTTCCTCTTTTATTACCTTGGGAATAATGTATATATTATGGGGTAATTATGTTGCGAATTTGAAGACATTTAATTTCGGGACCTAGCCGGACCAAAAAACGTGAATAATAACCTTCGAAATCGACAATTTTCGACGATTTTTAACGATTTTCTTATTCTAAGTTTTTGCATGTTTTAACCATTTAAAAACATCCGATATGCGTCGAAGTGACTATCAACAGTTAGCTATGGATCGTAGACGACTTAGAATCAAGTATATGGGTTGTTTCATCAAATTGCACGACTGTTCGAAAAGTACTTATAAGGGCCTCTAAATGTCTTTATTTTATAACATTTTCCTCTTTTATTACCATGGGAATAATGTATATATTATTGGGTAATTATGTTGCAAATATGAAGACATTTAATTTCAGGACCTAGCCGGACCAAAAAACGTGAATAATAACCTTCAAAATCGACAATTTTCGCGATTTTTAACGATTTTCTTATTCTAAGTTTTTTCATGTTTTAACCATTTAAAAACATCCAATATGCGTCGAAGTGACTATCAACAGTTAGCTATGGATCGTAGACGACTTAGAATCAAGAATATGAGTTGTTTCGTCAAATTTTACGACGGCTCAAAAAGTACTTATAAGGGCCTCTAAATGTCTTTATTTTATATCATTTTCCTCTTTTATTACCTTGGGAATAATGTATATATTATGGGGTAATTATGTTGCGAATTTGAAGACATTTAATTTCGGGACCTAGCCGGACCAAAAAACGTGAATAATAACCTTCAAAATCGACAATTTTCGACAATTTTCGACGATTTTCTTATTCTAAGTTGTTGCATGTTTTAACCATTTAAAAACATCCGATATGCGTCGAAGTGACTATCAACAGTTAGGCATGGATTGTAGATGACTTAGAATCAAGAATATGGGTTGTTTCATCAAATTGCACGACTGTTCGAAAAGTACTTATAAGGGCCTCTAAATGTCTTTATTTTACATCATTTTCCATTTTTATTACCATGGGAATAATGTATTATTATTTGGTAATTTTGGTGCGAATATGAAGACATTTAATTTCGGGACCTAGCCGGACCAAAAAACGTGAATATTAACCTTTAAAATCGACAATTTTCGACGATTTTTAACGATTTTCTTATTCTAAGTTTTTGCATGTCTTAACCATTTAAAAACATCCAATATGCGTCATAGTGACTATCAACAGTTAGGTATGGATCGTAGACGACTTAGAATCAAGAATATGGGTTGTTTCGTCAAATTTCACGACGCTCGAAAAGTACTCATAAGGGCCTCTAAATGTCTTTATTTTATACTACCTCCGTCCCACTAAGATTGTCACATTTCATTAAAATACTCCTCACATATAATAGGCAAATGGGACAATCTTTTAGGGACGGAGGGAGTATCATTTTCCTCTTTTATTACCTTGGGAACAATGTATATATTATGGGGTAATTATGTTGCGAATCTGAAGACATTTAATTTCGGGACCTATCCGGACCAAAAAACGTGAATAATAACCTTCAAAATCGACAATTTTCGACGATTTTTAACGATTTTCTTATTCTAAGTTTTTGCATGTTTTAACCATTTAAAAACATCCGATATGCGTCGAAGTGACTATCATCAGTTAGCTATGGATCGTAGACGACTAAGAATCAAGAATATGGGTTGTTTCGTCAAATTTCACGACCGCTCGAAAAGTACTTATAAGGGCCTCTAAATGTCTTTATTTTAAATCATTTTCCTCTTTTATTACCATGGGAATAATGTATATATTATTTGGTAATTATGGTGCGAATATGAAGACATTTAATTTCGGGACCTAGCCGGACCAATAACGTGAATAATAACCTTCAAAATCGACAATAATTTTGCGACGATTTTTAACGATTTTCTTATTCTAATTTTTTGCATGTTTTAAACATTTAAAAACATCCGATATGCGTCGAAGTGACTATCAACAGTTAGCTATGGATCGTAGACGACTTAGAATCAAGAATATGGGTTGTTTCGTCAAATTTCACGACGCTCGAAAAGTACTCATAAGGACCTCTAAATGTCTTTATTTTATAACATTTACCTCTTTTATTACCATGGGAATAATGTATAGTATATTATTGGGTAATTATGGTACGAATAGGAAGACATTTAGTTTCGGGACCTAGCCGGACCAAAAAACGTGAATAATAATAACCTTCAAAATCGACAATTTTCGACGATTTTTAACGATTTTCTTAGTCTAAGTTGTTGCATGTTATAACCATTTAGAAACATCTGATATGCATTAAAATGACTATCTCAACGGTTAGCAACGGATCGAAGACGACTTAGAAACATCTGATATGCCAGTTACACCAACAACGTTTCATTTCATCTCGATTTTTATACCATGTGATTGGGGACGCTTCATTAGAACAATAACGAGTATGATAACGTTGTGGCGGGCTGATGTGATACCGACTCACGATAACCGAGTAACATTGGCCCGCACTTTTGTCCACCTCTAAGAGATAATATATGATCGACCAATGCAAGATGTTGCATGTATGAAAGGTCCACCACGTACAAAGGGAATTAAAAACCAAGCTTGAGCATCACGGGTTGTTCTATTCATTATTATTATTAAGATTCCTTTTCTCACATTTCACACTCAATATTCTCCACATTTCACACTTGTTAACACTCTTCTTCAATACTTAACTAGCTCACTTTGATCATTCTTCATTTTTCTTCGAATCTCGATAACTCTCGGCCACGAATTTCGAAAATAACGATTTCTATTTCAAAAGGATCTCTTATAACTGATATATTACGAAGAAAATAGACATTAGTTTCGGAACTTGCAGGAAAGAGTTATCGTTATACCAAGCATAAACTCGGAAAATAGGATTATACACGTGGTTGTACAATAACATTGTATAACCAAGGCAAAATTGTCGAGCTTTTGTATATATTTTCTGAGCTTATACAAGTTTCTGAGCTAAGTTGCGAGTTTTTTAGCTTTAAACATTTATGTGATTTAACTCGACAACTTTACACTAAAGTTTAGAAAGTTTATGGCAAAAATCGAAACTTTTGTGATAAAGCTCAAAATCATAAAATCAGTTGTACATAGAACTATGTACAATTAATTGGTTGTATAATCTTCTCATTGGCGTAACTCTTATTACTAGTTTCGAAAGTGGTGATTTTTTTTTTCAAGAATCAAAGATTTTAGTAAAGACAACGAATTTGGGAAGAAAAACACCGACCGTCGTCATTTTCAGGACTCGTGTTCATGAGTATTCGTGAAGTTATTATTCTTGTCAAAATGAAGGATACATGGTACAACATCGAATAGAAAAAAAACACGGGATTGTACGTAAAATATCCCTTTATTTATTTATTTATTGGATTAACTATTATAATACCGACGTTATATGTATGTTTTGTGTGACCGTGTTACATAATCTATAAAGTGTTGTTGTGGCTCAATGTTGACTTGTAAGTGGTGGCTTTTCTTTCTTGTTTGTACATACATTTGGGTAATAATATAATATAAGTGGAAGTAATTAACAAGAGGATGTCAATTAGGACGATAACAGAGGATACCGTCTCTTCTAAGTTTGTACGTGAGAGGTCATTATAAGAAAAATAAAAATAAAAATAAAATTAGTAGAACTCGTCATTATGTGAGATGTCCCTTCGTTGATGTCTTAATGAGATATCGTCTCTTCTAAGTTTGAAATTTAATTACATAAATTATTATTTAATACTGAGTTAAGCTATCAGTTTTCAACTTTAAACGGGTTAAATAAAATGAGATTAGTAATCCAAATAAGACGCGTAGTGGAGTCTAGAACTAATAAGCCAAATTATTGTGAGACGTGACGAGAATAGAATGCTTAACGGCCAATGAAAAACTTGTCTCATTTGTTCAAAGTAAGGTGATATTTAACTCGGTTTAATATTATGATAGATTTATCACATCGTGAATGTTTTTAATAATACAAATCAAGATTAATTGTAATTATCAGTTCTAATGGTCAAGACAGAGATCTACGATACTACCATCATTTTTTTGATCGAGTCTATGATAAGATCATATAACGATGAAATCAGAATCGGAACGTCCTCTATATTTTAGGAATTCGAGAGCCCAAATTTTAATTCGTTACGAGTTGCAAAGAAATTCGAATTCCAAATTATAAGTAACGTTTTTCAAACACTTGAAATGTCTCGATTTCGTAATTTAATTTCATTTCTTTGTCCCACAATTTAGCCCAAAGTCATCATCAAAGATAGCCCAATTTAGTTCATGGCCCAAAATAGTCCCTTCTAAAGTCCATCATTCTACCTCACCAAGTCACCTTTACCAAGTTCTTAGGGTCTCCGGGCCCGGCCACCGGCTTCCACTCGACACCTGCGAAACCACCAGGGCAATACGACTCGACTGGGAGAGGAGACTCGGACTTGAACTGGCCGATACTTGAAACAACCCGCCCTAAAAACAACCCAACTTGAAATGACCAAAACCGACACCTAAAATGACACAATGACAGCAAGATTACATGAGGTAACCCGTTCTAGTATAACCACTCTAGAAACTTGGGGAGAGGAGATCCAGACTTGAACCGGCCTAATTCAAAACAACCCAACCCGAAATGATCGAAAGTGCACGATAGACCACTTCGATCAAAACCGTACATGACACAATGACAGCGAGATCACGTGTTCAAGGTGACCCGTTCCAGAATAACCACTCTAGAAACGAGACCCAGACTTGAACCGACCTAATTTAAAACAACACGTCCTAAAAACAACCTAACCAGAAGTGACCAAGAGTACGAAATTGACAACTTCTAGTAAACCCTTCTGCAGACACCTAACATAACTTGAACCACGAAATTGACAACGAGATCACGTGCTCAAGGTAACACGTTCAAGGCTAACCCGACCTGAACCACCTAACTATCCACAAGACATAATAACAAAGAATTAAAGACAAGATGATGAAAACATCATGTGATGATCCCACATGATAAAAAAACACTACCATAGATAGATGTTGTAGATTTTTGGGGCAGCTTTAACTCTTTCACCTTGATCATCAATCAAAGCCAATCTACAATTTTTCATAAAACCAAAATCATATAATATTATATTGCCAAAAAATTGAAACAAAAACCAAACAAATTTCATCCAACAAAGAAAATATCAACCTTAGATTTCACACACAATTCCAAGTTTGAATTTTGCCTTCTTTTCCCTAGTTCCTACAATATGAACAATACATATTAAAAATAAAATAAAAAAAAAAAAAAAACATGATAATGTTAGATTTCATATTCTCCTCCTAAAGTTGTAACTTTTGCTCCTTTTCCTTCCCTTCTCCTGAAAAAAATAACAAACAGGTTATTCTCGTAATTAATCCTCGTCCTGTTTTGACCAGAAACGGCTGACTGGTTCATTGAATTCATACCATTTCAATAAAAATGTGTAACGAATAAGAAACGAGGTTACTAATCTCTTGCTAAACCATGATTATCATCGTCGTCTCCTCCTCCTCGTCCACCCAATAATAATCCTTTCTCTCTTTCATTTAACAAATCCTCCCAAAACTCGTCATCAAGTTCTTTATCTTTATCTTTATCTTTGCTTTCGAATTGATCATCCAACCCTTGATCGAGTTCAAACCTACCATGACCTTGCATTTCAAGAGCCAACGCCTCGAGCTCATCCACCTCACATGACCCACCAACCTCCAATGGCTCAACCTTTACATGACCATGACCATGATGGCTACTATCCTCGATTGGTCGACGTCTTTTCTTGCTTATAACCTCCTCGAGTTCCTTCCTCTTCTCCTTTTGTTGAACCAATTGTTGTATGAAAGTAGGGTTTTGCATGGCTCGAGCTAGGAAACTCATCATTTGTTGTTGTTTGATTTCGGTCGCTTGTAATCTTTGTTCCATGGATTGTAAGTAAGCTCGAGTGTTTTGTTGTTGTTGTCGTAACTTCACTAGTTCCGTCATTAACACTTGTTTGTCGCGCTTGAGACGGTCTACTTCTCCATCGAATCCGAATCTTCCTACCTCTACACATGAGTCTATACCTTGTTGTGAATTAGGGTAAGGTTGTTGAGATGGGTTTTTTCTTCTCTTGATGTTCTTTAAGAGTTGTTTTTGTCCTCTTAGGAATCCTTCATTTGCAAATTCCCACTTATCTGGATCAATCTTTCTAAATCCCTAAAAAAAAAAAAAATTATACAAAATCATATAACCATTTCCATCAAAAATTGAGAAATGGGTTCTGTCGGGAGAATCTAGCCAGTAGTAAAGGGTAACACTCGCTACCCCACAAACGTGAAAAAAGTGGTTAAAATTATTGACGAACTCGCTACCCCAAAATTTCGATTATATATAGTAAGCAAATATGATGAACTCGCTACCCCAAGATTTCGATTATGGATTCACCCCTAATATTCTGCTATATTACTCATGCTCTTATACAAAGTGTTATGTCCGACATAATGTCAAAGTGTTCTTCAATATTGTCTAAACGCAAAATCTCGTACATATCCATCGTAACCTAATTAACCTTGTACAATAAGATAAGAAAAGCACCCACAACATCAAACTATCTGGCCCATCTAAGGACACGAGATACTATTTGACCCGTTACAGAAAAACTCGAATCTTATTTAAAATATATAATTATCACTTCAAAGACATAAAGCACCTGCGATGCTATCTGACCCGTTACAAGGAAACTGAGTGATATAAAATGAAGAGTCCATTTAGGAATATGAGATGCTATTTGACCCGTTATTAGAAAACCGAATTTTATCTACGGAGGATATGATATGAGATGAGATGTTATTTGACCAGTTACCGGAAATGGAATCTTACCTAAAAGATGAGAAGTCTATGACTTTAAGGACATGAAATGAAATCTAAGGGCCCCACTACTATAAATAGTCAAATTGCAAAGCTAAACCAATGTGCATGAACTTATAAAACAAGATACTCCAATAATGAGATGAGACAACCAAAAAGAGAATCAGTCGACATACACACCACAAATTAATAAAATTATCCGTCACAAATTTATAATGGGTCAAATACAACCCGTTTACATTAAAAAAAAAAAAAAAATTATAAAATTAAGTGGGTTATATTTTCTGTATAAATAAAAATTATTTAACCCGTTATAACAAAATGACAGTTACCTCGTCATAAGAATACCTCCATGGGCTCCATCACACAATCTCACATGTTCAAGAAAGGAAAGTTGCATTTAAACAATTCACAGCCATTTATTTATTTATTTATTTATTTATTATTATTATTAAAGTAATTGACAAGTTGCAAACTTTATAATTAATTAATAATTATAATAGTAACATTAGACTAATCATTTGTCTTAAACCCTACTTAAACACATAAAATATTATTAAAATATAGGCTAACGTGTCGAGTTATGAGAGGTGTATTTAAAAAATTATGCATTTGATAAAGAGTACTATAACTTAATTCGTATATAACTGAATGAAACGGACAAAATATTAAAATTGATCAATTATGAACTTTTTATCATTTCATTTTATTTAGATGTTATTTTGTTAAAGTGTATTATTCGTGATAAATTTAAAACATATCAACCTTTTTAAAATTAAACTAAATACTCTACTACATTTTATATAAAATTTGTATTTTGGGGTCAATTTTTTTGATTGAATTTGAATTAATAAACTGAAGTAAAATGAAGTAGGAAAACAACATGCGAAGTATTGATTACTCAATACCAAGACACCTTTACTTGACAATGTACATATATCACGTCTCCTAAAAGATGATTTTATGATTAAATTAGAAAGTGGATGTTATTATGTTTCTATATGTGCAATATTCGTGTTAAGTTTAAAACACATCACTTTATAAAATTAAATTAAATATCCATTTTATATAAAATTTGTATTTCGGAAATAGAATCATTTTTTTAGATTAAATTTGAATTACATAGTAAATTGAACTAAAATAAAGTAAAAACGCGATATACCCAATACCAAGACACCTCTAATTGAGAATGTAAATATGTCACGTCTCCTAAAAGACGATTTTATTAATCGATGATTGAAGTGTATTAACAACTAAAAATTTCGATATATCCACCTTAACATTATAAACTAAATGTAATTAATGGATGAATTTTCTTATAATTTAATTAACAATTATACTTGCATTCAAACTCAACCGATATAATATCCGTCTCAAAATTATAACTAAATATAATTAATGGTTCAGTTTCCTATAATTTGATTGAATTGTACTCCCTCCCATCCATTCAATCCTTGACATGGGGGGTTTCACAACTTTTAAGAAAAGTGGTAAAAGTAAGGATATTATTGGTAAATCAAATGCTTTTATGGGTCCACCAAAGTTAAAGTAGAGAAAAAGTAGTGGCATTTTGTGTAAATAAAGAAATGATATAAGGATTATAAGGTAAAGCGTTTTGCCAAAAAGGGAATGTAAAGAATTGAATAGATTGTCCATTTATAGTAATTGTAAAGAATTGAATGGATTGGAGGGAGTAACAAGTAATACCAACAACAAAATATTAAAAAAAACATGAAAATTTAATCAAATTAATAAAATTAATCCAAGATTATCAAACTTTAATAATTAAAAAACGATTTTTCTAACGTGTGTTCATTGGGGACGATATTATCACATAAAATTGAAATATTAACAACTGATTTTATTAATAAATGATTGAATTGTATTAACAACTACAAATTGATATTTTCAACTCGTATATTCATCTTAAGATTATAACTCAATATAATTAATGGTTGAATTTTCCTATATATCTGATTGAAAATTATACTTGCATTCAAACTCAAACGATATAATATCCGTCTCAAAATTATAACTAAATACTCCCTCCGAGTTTCTATTATTGTCCCACTTTCCTTTTTGGACTGAGTTTGATTTTTGTCCCACTTTCTTTTTAGATGTGTGGTTCACAATTACTCTCTCATTTCTCTCTCATTTCTCTCTCTTCCTCCTTCTTTTTTCAACCACTCATTTCCCTTTCCTTATTTTTTACCCAAAACCTTATGGACAATAATAGGAACTGAGAGGGAGTATAATACATTTTCCAATTTTTCCTATAATTTGATTGAATTGTAATGAGTAATACCAACAACAAAATATTAAAAAAAAAACATGAAAAATTAATCAAATTAATAAAATTAATCAAAGATTATCAAAACTTTAATAATTAAAAAAAAAACAATTTTTCTAACGTGTGCTCATTTGGGACGATATTATCACGGAAAATTGAAATATTAGCTCATATTTACTATACTGAGTAACATGTATGCCCAGTAAACACACATAAGTATAACTTACATAAGTATTGAGTTGTCTAACAAAGCTAGAGAAATTATTATGCTTGAAATGTTTAGGAAGCAAATTAGTTGAGAAATGATGTGGATCCCACACCACAAAACTCAACCCGTTTTTACTCCAACAAACTATTTGATTTGTATTCGGGTCATCTACCATTTCATATGTTTTCGTCAAAAATGGCGGCGGACCCACTTCATTCAATCCTTCCATTGGTTGTGGTAGTCCTCCTGCTGCTGCTGCTTCATACGACGCCGTTTTGCTTCCACCATTTGTTTCTGGATTCTCTTCTTTTATTACTTGGTATAATAATTGATTCATTATTTGATTGATTAATTAATTAATTAATTAATTAATTGAAGAAATTATAATTAGGGAAATGTGATTGATTTGGGGATTAATTATTTAATTAGGTTAATTTAAGATGAACCCAGTTGAAATTTTGATGAAATTTGGATTTTTTGGTGAATTTGGAAGAAACCCAGATGATTTTTTAGTTGGATTTGATCAAAGATTGAAGATTTAAGGGTAAAAAAAAGGATTAAAATGTGAAAAATTAGTTGAATTTAAGATTTAAGATAAACCCAGGTGAGAATTTGATCAAATTTGTCAGAAAATTGGATTATTATTTTTTTTTGGTGAATTTGGTAGAAACCCAGATGATTATTTAATTGAAATTTGATCAAAAATTGAAGCTTTAAGGGTAAAAAAAAAAAGAGTAAAATATGAAAATTAACTGGATTTAAGATAAACCCAGGTGAGATTTTGATCGAATTTGGATTGTTTTTTTTTTTGGTGAATTTGGAAGAAACCCAGATGATTATTTAGTTGAAATTTGATCAAAGATTGAAGCTTTTAAGAAAATAAAATTAATTTTTTTTAGTAAAATGTGAGTGATTTGGGAAGAATAAACTGAATTTAAGATGAACCCAGTTGAGATTTTGATCAAATTTGGATTTTTTGGTGAATTTGGTAGAAACCCAGATGATTATTTAGTTGAATTTGGGCAAAGATTGAAGCTTTTTTTAAAAAAAAAATTTAAAAAAAAAAGGGGCAAAATGTGAATAATTAGGGAAGAATTAGATGAATTTAAGATAAACCCAAGTGAGATTTTGATGAAATTTGGATTTTTTGGTGGATTTGGAAGAAACCCAGATGAGAATTTGATCAAAGATTGAAGCTTTTAATTAATTAAAAAGAGGGAATAAAAGAAAATTTAAGAAAATAAGAAATTATTAGAAGAAAATGAGTGAATAGAATTGAAATTCATTGGGGAAAATATCAAGGATATAGAACAAAAAAAATCTCATCAAAGTGAAAAGTACATGAAAATAATGGAAATAAATGAAGAAAATGAGAGAAGATATCATATGATTTCAAGGGAAACTATGAATGCTTTTTTTTTTTTTTTTTTTTTTTGGAGTTTATTGCAATTAATTTTTAAATTTTTATTTTTATTTTGGAACAATTGGTGTGGTTTGGAACCTTCATCAAATATATAGACTTAGCAAAAGGAAATATAAATATTAAAATAAAAAAGAGTGGAAAGTTCTAGAGGTTTGAGGTGAGGAATCCTCTTAAGAATTGTAGGATTATTTTATTTTATCACATATTATTGTTTGTAACGGTTAAATTTATGACGGGCAAATAGAATAGATAACAAAAAGCATGACGATTGGTAGATAGCATATGGATTGTCTTTTCTCACCTACGTGATTATCTTTGATTAGTTATAAACTTGTCACGGATATACCTGTCATAAAGGAGAATTACCGTTAATTTATTTATTGAATAAAAAAGTGGGGAGGGATGGAGGTGTTGATTGTTGATTTGATAAGAGGGATGGTTGATGTTATTGAGGCTTTAGGAAGGTTCAGAGAGATGGCTGAGGGTTTAGGAAAGTTCTGGAAAGAGTGAAAAAAAAAAGTCGATTTTACTTAAGACGGAGTACCGGTCATAAATCTTTAAATGGGTCAAATACTATAGTATAGCATCAATTAAGCAAAACATTTGATATTTTCTGGGTAACTTGTGTAATTTGTGGAGTGTATTTTTGATCGGTCTTGAAAATTAAGATAGATAGATCCGTCACGAAGAAGAATGCGGAAAACAAAGTGGGTTGACATTGATGTAAGAGAATTTGTAAAAGGAGGCTTTGAGTTATTTAGTGATGAAAACTAGTGTGGTGTTGCAATATCATTGGTAGAATAGATTCCATGTGTTATAATATTACCCGTGAATCCGTGATCACTGTTATGTGCGAAAGCGTGTATCCTGATATTTGTATACTTTGAGTTCAAGTTCTCATGGATTCACTATCGGATCCATCCTCAAAAGGTCTCGTACTATAATTGTGGAGAATACTTATAACGATGATCTCCTATAATTACATCACCGATGTTGAACAAGAGTTGAGCCGTGACCTCCATGGAGAACTCCCCACACCGAACAACCTCATTTTGTTAGAATGATATACAAATTGTAGTGAAAATAGGTATATGACCGAATTAATGAAAGTAAATCAAAGTTACCGTATAGAGTATTAAATTATATAGATAAAACAAGATGGTAAATATAATGTGATTACATATAAATTGATACTCAATCCGTCATGGTCATTTGTTTACCTTTGGTTTTGGCACAAAGACCGAGGGAGGAAGTTAAATTGGAAGAACTCGAGTGATGCTCGCTTTGAACCTGCACGATGATTGTAATACAAGTCAACGATACGTAGCTTTCCGAAAACTTGTGTTGACTTCACACCGTCATTGATCTGTTATGCACTTATGCCTAAGAACTCGAACTTACCTAAGTCAAGTACCTCGAGCTTTTTACACTAATGACCTTGGCCGCCGACCCTCCAATTGATTCTCGCTCGAATTGATCATCTTCAAACTGCATGACTTACTGAAATTCCGAGGTATAATGCCACGAAGATTATTACCTTGATGAGCAATGCTGGAAGCGAGTTTGCAACGTCTTCTTGACTCATCGTTGCTGCACCTGTGATCACACAGGAATCCGTTTCTGTTAGCCCTTTCTTAAGAAACGCCTTTTACCAGATATATTTAGTGATATCTAAACATCATAATATCATATGAGTAGCTTTTTGAGTAAATGTCGGTGAAATGTAAATGTCGTTTGAGTAACTAAACTTCTGTGATTTGGTTTGCGTATCATTCCTCTTCTGAATTTATGATGGAAAGTCCATTTTCAAAATCAAATGAGTTTTTTTTCGAAAAGCTCACTTACCGAAGATCTGGACTTACCTATTTGAATGCATTTCTTATCTTGAAGGAAAATGCTGACAGAATATCTGCAATTTCACAGCGTGAGTAATAGTGTGCTGCGCTTTCTCAGCCAAAAAGGTGCATTGGAAGTTCGGATTGTATCAATTCACTCCCGTGAAGGCGTGCACCCGATAAGATCGCTAGGATGGGTTTGAGAAATACGGGTGCAGCAGAGCTTCATCGACACTTAATCGATCATCCTACATGAAGTGTAGGAAACAACACTGAATCAGTTGATGCAATGACACGATAGCACTGCAGTGGTGAAACAGAGTTTGTGATAACGTACTGGATCCCATCGTAACAGCTGTCGCACCAACCGCATGGCCCATACATTTGGAAACCTGCCAACACAGTACCGTGTCTTCAAAGATGTCCAAGAAACAAATAAAAAAAAGTACGGAGTAATACGTTGAGGATTCTCAGATAAGAAGACAATTAGTGGTGACATACCCTAATTTAAGAGGATCTCGATTTTTTATGAGATTTGAGAAGAATTCTTCGGAGCATTTCCATGAAGCTGGAGAATCTTTAACCTGCGAGCGTTTTTCATATAAGAACGTGTAAACTAGTCGTAAGAGACCATGTTAGGTAGCCGTGAACAAGCATCCTAAACTGTGATTCTGACATTCTGTGAAGCGTGTCTAGTTCTCACGAAACACGGGAAGTCTGTTCCAGCAATATACACCAAAAGATAGCTATCGACATGTAAAAATAGGCAGACGTTATCTTCATTGTTTGAGAATAGAAAGCACGGAACTGAACTCACTTGGTCAGGTGTACCGCCACTAGGATGATGTTTAGTGGAGAGGCCGGGGACTAATATGCACATTTCCATGAAAGACCGAAGCCTGGTACAGTGGTACCAAGAGTGACGAACAAAAATGCATTAGAACGACTACCTGAAGTCGGGAGGTTGAGTGTTTCAATGCATCATTACGCATTATCAGAATTTACGATAGTACTCGGTTACCTATATGCAAGCTCTTTCAAGTCTTCATTCCAACCTTCAAGGAGCTTATCTAGAAGAACGTGTGACAAAGAGCTAATCTGGAAAACATCTGGCGAGCCCAATACGAGTTCCAAGAATACTACACCGACACTCCACATATCATACCTGCCACAGAGAGATCTCGTCAAACATGAACATACGAGGATAATGAGTAATATCTCGTCTTTAATCATATCTTTTTCCGGGTCTCACAAAAGGATTGACAGAAAGATATTGGAAAATTTTAGCCGTCAAACAAGAATTTAGAAGTTATCTATTCTATTTTAACAGATTGAGAATTAACTTACTTCAGATTTCTGCTACTTGGTCCCTGAAACCAGCTAATATTCAATAAAGCTTCGGGAGGCGTGTACTCGTATGTTTGTTCAGCTCTGAATCATGAAGAGAAGGCATGTCAGCCGTAGATGAGGTCGGAGACGGTCCAATCCGGCAAGCCCACACAGCGACTATTTTAAAATTTAAAGGACTCGGATTTTGTTGTTGCTACTCCTACTTCTGATTGGCGTGATCTTCCCCCTCTTGCCAATCAAAACATTTTTTTCCAAATTCAGCCAATTTTTTGGGGAGTGTGCAAGAGAGCAACGAAAGCCAAGTTGTGCCATTTTTAACACCAAAAACATACCTAAAAGCAGTTAGATATATTACCTGGAAGGACCTTTAAATCCATATAAACGCCTCATCGTAAAGTCATCTACTGCGCTGCCGAAATCAATAATGCGCCTGACAAATGCACGAAAGAAGTTATAAAGGGTTTGTCATCTAAAGCAAGCTTAATCATCAATCATATTTAGGTGAAATCGCAACGATCATCAAGATAAGATTATTGACTTCATATTGTTCGCTGAGAAATTAGAAGTTTGGCTCAACATTAAAAAGTGTAAATAATAAGACATTCCATGATTGCATACATTCTACCCGCACGCTCCAACTCTCCGTTAGAGCTTCTTTTCAAGCATTCGGCAGTACTCTGATCCTCAATGCATACTACCATGTTCTCTGCAAAAAACACATGCTCAATTCAATAAAGTAGAAATCGCTTGATTCTAGAAAGAGCAGGGTATGGACGAAAATACAAAAATACAAATATTGGCAGATTATCCATCAGTGTTCATAATGAATTAGCTAAGCACGAAAAAAAACGTATATACAGATCCTCACCAGGTTTAATATCTCTGTGAGTAATGTTGCGGTCATGACAAGATTTAAGTGCCATCAACTGAGTCAGAAGAAAGGACGAATATTAGCATGACAAATATGAGCAAAATTGGAAACTGTTAGAAAGAGTAGAGTAGACAGTAAGCATGTAATATTTTTGTGAGAGCGTACCAATTGCCAAACGAGATTTCTCATTTCATCTTGTCCTGCTTTCGTCGTCTTCAGCCAATGCCACCATTTTGATGGATGTAAAACTTGAGCATGTCCAGCTCTTTCAGAAGAGATTTCATACGCGTCCTCAGCTGTATACATAAGCTTTGACAAAGATATGCCTTCATGCCTGAACACCAGCCATATCTCATTAGATTGTGACTCAAAAGATTCGATATATCTTGCAATATGATTGAGCCCTTCTTCATAGACCACAGTCCAAGTTCTGTTCCCACGAGGGAATGTATCTTCAGTATTGTCGGAGTTATCAGTCTCAGGAATTACTTTCGCTCTTTGAAATGAATCATATGAATAAAGGCCGGAATGATTCGGAAACGAGCTTGAAACTGTCGAAGGAAAAAACCCTCCAAGAGATGTAGAAGCATTTAAAAATACTTCACCGAAGTACTTCTCACGTAACCCACTTAAGTATACAGCAGATCCCCTCTCTACCTGTTGAAAATAAAACAAACAGTGGTTACTCTTGTTCATGAATAAAGAACGCAATTATTCTTCTGATAGACTAAAGTTTACAAGAAAGTCGGTATGTACCATTATGCGCTTTAGGATGAACAATTTGTTCTCAGATGAGCCATTAGGACAATCGTCGCTTGATGAAGGCTCCTCCGACATGTCATCACATGAATCCAAATTAATATGGTATCTAGACGAAGTTCTGTCCTTCTGATTCTTATTTGAAGCATGTTCTTCATGCGAGCAATTCCACTGGAAAGCCAACCACACTTCACCATAAGCTCCACGACCAAATCTCTTCCTTAGTATGTAACTTTCATCAAAAGACAAAAAGATTGGGTCAAGAAAAGACGAATAATTGCTTATTTTTTAAACAAAGATGCATCAAACAAAGAGAACTACAGAAGCAAACGCAGGCACAAACAGATGACTAACATGTTAAGGAGAGAAAAAACGGGTATATCTATACCTCAACTTAGGTTCATCATGCTCAAATGATCCACGATTAGATCCAGAATGGTGCAAAGGAATTGATTCAAGTAAAGAAAGGAAGCTAGAAAAATCTTCAAAATATCTTTTGTCATCTCCACTTCCGTCAGAAATCATCCCAAAAGGAAAGCAAAGATTATCCTCCTCATTTAAGCCATAAGTTACTCCTAATTTAAAGGGCAAACGATCACATTCTATCATAGTACAAGTTTTCATGGACGGAAAAATAGTAGAATACTGGTCAGCGGTCTCTATCGTTATGGAACATCAGCGGTAACAAAATAAAACATAAATTAATCAAAGTCCACAGGTACTTGAAAAATATCGAAGAAGTTCCCACTAACCACAGCTATAGTCAAAATGCCCAGGAAGTGCATAAGGTGTATCAAAATCATCTTCGGGATTGTCTTCTTCTTCGTGGATAAGTGTATCTTCCTTCAGATTCTCAAATAAATAGTAACATCCAAAATACCCATATCTTCCTTCAATCTGCAGCACAAATGAAAAGGGAAACTTTCAAAAAAAAATTATTACATTGACAACTACTACAGTAATAAATAACCTGTACCTCGAGTTTACATATAAATTTGCAATGAAAACACACATTGATGAAACATAGGAGTGACCAAGTGGGGAATTATCTCAGATCCAGATGGCAAATTGTAGCAATGAAACACAAAAATATGCAAACTACGAAATTGAAATGATGTTCCACCTGTTGGAACATAAATAATACTACTCCGTATACATGTCTCTAATGTCATTCTACTTTAAGGAAATTTTGTTACTTAGACTGATGAGGGCTAATAATAGCAATATTTAACAAATCTTTAAAATGTTGTTTCCAACATACCTACCAAAAATCTGTCAAACTTTGCTGCAAAAGGGTATGAATGTTCCAGATGAACGAGGCCAGTCGGGACTTCTTCAGCTAAGCAATGGCAAAACAAATAACCGTTAAGGAGTGGGCTAAAGATAATGGTATATAACTTATTAGTCATATAAAGGATGTGCACAAACCAGTCAATCTCAATGGAACAACAGCAACAGCCATGTTATCCGCACTTCCTCTTTCAAAAGCAGTATTTACTATGCAATCCGCTAAGGATTCTGAGCAAACAGACGAAACCTGTGATCTCGAAAGGTCATTATTTCGCATTTCCCATAACAAATCACAGACATCTTGAGTATCCATCCCCTCAAAAATACCATCTGAAGCAGCTATAAGGTAACTATCGCTGACATTCAATAGTTGCCACTCTGTCACTTCCGGGGAGGATGAAACGCCAAATCTAAAAAACCAGTAAAATATAAATAAATAAATAAATAAATAAATTATCACTTGGTATTCGACAAGCAGAGCAATAAGTAAATCGCTTGAAAAAATGATGATGTCACGATTAACAATCACTAAGATTAACCCATCCTGCAATTCATGCATAGAATCATAGATTAGTTCAGTCAACCAGTGAGCCAAATTTTAAAGAGAACAGATTTGTAACTCCTAGAGTTGTCCTCCTCCCATGTAGCTCACCTTTTGTAGGACACATCACCAATAGCCCTAGAAACAGTGAGTCGGCCATTAACTCGAGGTACACCACTCCACTCAGCGACATAACCACCAGCACTTTCTACTCGGGACTTCTCATCATCTCTATCTGGTCGATGGTCTCTAGTCAATTCTTTAACCATTAAATGCGTTACTGCCTCAGAAATTGCTTTTTTACAGCTCTCACAATCCTTAAATCGGAATATTTCACCCCCACGTCTCTTTTGCATGTATATCCTTCCCGCAGTTGCTGCAATCTCTCCACCAATCAAGATATTCAGTATTCTACATCTATAGGTGTACAAAAAAAAACAGTAAAAGAAACGTGCAATGTGAAGGTTTTGTTTCTCAGAAAAGAAGGTACAGACCTTTAGCGTCAGCAGGAGACTGATACTTTTCAGAGCACAGAAGTGCCTTGGAATCGCCTAAATTGGCAACCAATATCTGATTATCAACCAACAGAACAACTGTGGCCGTTGAACCCGACTCGAGATTGTATTTATACGCTTCCTTCAAAGCACAATTCAACTGAAGTCAGCTAAAAAAATACGATGCTGTAAACTCAATTTTCAGTAAGAAGAATACTATAGAACTTGCCTTGGAAAACCTTGAGTCGATGTCTGTCAATGTTCTCAACAATGCCTCCTTCAAAATTTCCAAATGAAACGATTTTTCATACGTATTTGATGATGTATGACTAAGCCTGTGAAAGTGTGGATCAAACTAAGAAGTTTCTCGTATATGACAGTGATTGAACTTGAAGCATATTCCCGTACCTGTCATGTTCCGATAGATGTGAATCGAACATCTGAGAAGAAAATGCCACAACTTCCTTGTTCGACAATCTTCCAAAATATTTCTTCAAAAAGGACGGAAATGACTCGTCAAGAAGAAAAAAAGTGTGCAGAATGAGATACTCCAGTAGAAGATTTGAAGCCATCTCACTAGCTTCAGAACCATTATGGCCGTCAAAAACAGCAACAACCCCCACCGCAACCTCCTTTAGTCCCGTTAAACCTAATCCATAACAATCCATTTATCTCAAGAAACAAACGCCAAATCATGAACTAGTCTATAACATAATCGTAAGTAACCAGTGACCACACGTAGATATCTTAGTGTAGTGGTTAAGACTAGGTTCCGTGGACAATAGGTCCCAGGTTCGAATCCCCCACCTTTATATTCTAATGTGACTAAGTGCGCACTTCGTTGAACCAAAAAAAAGAGGGCATGGACCACCTTTCAGTGATTCCTCGGATTGGTAATATCGAAATGAGGTGTTGTTGATTTCAAAAGGCTTAAACAACTGTCTCTTCGTATTACGAACACAAGGGGATAAGACTGCGTACATCCTGCACTTTGTAGGAGCCCTCGAGGGGTTACTTTATAGCATAATCCCCAATTTGCAGCATTTTCAATTATTTTTTTCAAGATTCTCAATCGTATTTTGGAAAAACTATATGATTGTAATGTTGCAAGTTGTAACTGAATCCATAACAGTTACAAGGAGCTTGGCGGGAAAAGTAGTTACAACTTACAATCAATTCTATATTCATTCTGTCATTTGATGATTCCTCAAGCTCCTCTCTCACTGTAATCCTTCAGTTAATTACTCGACGATTATCAATAAAACCTAATTCAATCTCCGTTCTTCTCCGTTGGAATCCTATTACTTTTACTACAATTCCATCAAACCCAGATCATAGAGTGAGGCCGTCTCACACTCTCACGCATTTTCATGGTACAATTCTTCGAATTACTTCCTGAAATTCAATACTTTTCCTACTATTCCATCGCGCATTTTCACGATTATCAACAATTATAGACAATACTTTTACCATTCCGTCTCATACAATAACTACAATTCTTCGAATTACTTCCTGGAATTCAATACTTTTCCTACAATTCCATCGCATTTTCACCATTATCAACAATTATTGACAATACTTTTACTATTCCGTCTCATACAATAACTACAATTCTTCGAATTTCTTCCTGGAATTCACAACATTTTCGTAGTAAATTACCAAAAAAAAACGATCAAGCAAACAATTACGCTACTAATACGGAATAATTCGCAACTAATGTGGTAACAAAATCAAGGATTTAGAGACGACATACTAGGGAAAGGAATGCGAAAATCGAGAGCGCAAATAACACGATCCTCTTGATTACGACGGCGGCCCTGGTGGACGGCGAACTGACATCTAGGGTTTCGCGGCGGCGATTGATCGTCGGAGAGTTTCCAATTAGGGCATTTTGGGGATTGAAACACCGCCGGAGCTCCGCCTTCGTTGTATACCGATAAACACCTCGATGATTCTGCTGAAAAGCTTGTGATTGCTGATACTACAAGTATGATGAATGCTGTTATTATGTAAATTTCTAGGGTTTTGAACATTTTAGAAGGGAATTTGATTTGATTGATCGATTAATTGGAAAGAATATGGGGGGTGAAAGTGAAATTTAGGAATTCTACTGTAGTTTTGGTGAAATTGATCCGTTGAAATTGAAGGTAAAATTGATCCGACCCGAACAAGTCAACTCGAATTTGACTTGTAATCTGAATTGATCCGAGCTAATCTGAAATTTGACCCGATTATTATTATGGAAAACGAGTTGATATACTTAAAAAAAAAATTGAAAATAACAAACTCGTAAATAATCCGAACCCGAAATAACCCTGCCTGACCCGAATTCAGCCTGAATTCTATAAGTCAAAAGTAGGCGTGTTCACACAGACCGACAAATCGGACCGGATCGGACCATACAGTCTGGGTCGATCCGGACCGGGGCACACACCGGTCTGGACTCCGGGTCGCCAAAAACTTGGTGAACGCTCTGGTCCGCGGGTTTGGATTTTTGGGTTTGTCGGTCCGGTCCGGGTTTGGATCGGTGAACACCCCTAGCTGAAAGTGACCCGACCCAAAGTTGACTGACCCGGACCCGACCCGACTCGAATATTGTTATAATAAACTAGTCGAAATCCCTAAAAAAAAAGTCGAAATATTACAACACAAAATAACCCGAACCCAAAATTAACCGATTTTTTTAATAAGGAGATGACCGACCCGACCCGACCCGACCCAAACCCAATCCGGTTTGGTATATTCGACCCGGTTGGTTGTGCCGAAAATGGAAAGAAACGCCTAGAATCACAAAAACCGCGGTAAAATGTTTTGCTCGAGAAACTTCGTAGTAAAATTCTCACTTTCTCATGAACATTCTCCATTTTCTCCCACCTCAATAAAAATCCCAACACGCCACCGCCATTTCCCCAATTCCCCAATTCCACCTAATTCTCACAATATACCTTCACCTCCAAGAAACCCTAAATCCCCAAATTCCTCATTTTCCACTTATTATAATCTTGTTCACTAATCAAACAACAACCAATCATGTGGCAGCAAGCGTACAGTAAAACCGACGTAGAGACCGGCCGCGGCGGCGGATTCAGCGGTGGCGGTGGTGGTGGGGCGGGGCGGTTGTATCCGGTTATGACGGAGAATCCGGAGCTGAGATGGAGCTTTATACGGAAAGTGTACTCGATAATTGCGATACAGTTGTTGGCGACGATAGCGGTGGGAGCGGTTGTGGTGACGGTGAAGCCGATTTCGCATTTCTTTACTGCTACTAATGGCGGTCTTGCTTGTTATATCCTCCTCATTATTACTCCTTTCATCGGTACGTTTCGCCATTTTCGCGAGTTCATTTTGAATAAATTGAATTATCAAGAATTTTTCGCAGTTTTTTTTTGCTGAATTGGAAGGGTTTTACTGGTTATATGATGACTTATTGTTCAATTTTTGTGAATTTTAGCTCAATGAACAGTTCTTCAATGGTGTACTTCATGATTTCTGTTTATAGATACTCACTCCGTCTCCGTCTCGTTCATTTGTTTCCTTTCTGTATTTCGTTGCTTCGATCATTTTAATTAAAGGTAAACGGATGTCGTTCATTTGTTTGAATTGTTTCCTTTCGATATTCGTTATGATGATGATCATTTTAATTGAAGTTAAACAAATGATTGAGACGGAGAGAGTAAACAATTGATCGAGATGGAGGGAGGGGAGTAATTTCTGAAATTCTAACCATGATTCCTCAATGATGAGACGGTCTCAAAATAACTTACTCCTTTCCAGATAAATTTTCAAATGTAGGGCAGCAATTATAGTGTAAAATCGTTATACTAATGCGACAACAGTAATAATTTGCGATTTATGATAAAAAAAAAGTGAACATTTTACGTCTGTTATTTGCGACTCAAGTAAATAGTTACCACGTTTTCGTATTAAAAATTGTCACTATTCAATTCAAAGTGGTCACTAGATAACCTAAAGTGGTAACTTTTTACCACGCATTCTTAATTTTAAGCGTTTACCGGTGTGACAATGGTACAGTAATAATTTGCAATTTATGGTAAAAAGGGATCATTTTAGGTCAGGTAGTTACTAATTTTAAATAAATAGTTACCACGATTTTATATTAAAAATTGTCACTATTTAACTCAAAGTGGTCACTAAATAATCTAAGGTTATAACTTTTTTACCACAAATTCTAGTTTTAAGGTTCGTTGTACAGGACAATGGTTATATATTATAATTTGTGAATTCACGGTGTGTTAAGTTACGTCTCAGATTATCTCAATATGAGACGGTTTCACAAGAGATTTACGCAATTTCTAATGTAGTGTTTTGTTTTGTGGGGATGTAGTGTTATGCCCGTTGTATTACTACCATCAGAGACATCCAGTGAATTACTTGCTTCTCGGAATTTTCACCCTTTCGCTTGCATTTGCCGTTGGATTGACCTGTGCATATACCAGTGGTACACTACTTCTCCGTCTCTTAGCTTCTTTTGGTTTAACCTAGCATCGTGTTCTACCTTGCAGCTCAAAATTACTGTTAAGTAGAACTCGAATTCATGATCACCATGAAGTGTGTCACGTTACTAGTATTTGTCGGTTTACATTTCCCGTGATTTTTCTTTCTCCAGTTAGTCATTTCGATGTGCTATTTTCAACAAATCGAAGTAAAATTTTCTTATAAGGAATTGTTAATGACTTAACAGGGAAAGTTATCTTGGAGTCTGCAATTTTGACGGCCTCAGTAGTCGTCAGTCTCACTCTCTACACATTTTGGGCTGCCAAGAAAGGTTACGACTTCAACTTCATGGGACCGTTCTTGTTTGGGGCTGTTTTCGTGTTGATCATCTTTGCCATGATTCAGGTAACATAACCTCTCCACACTAAACGATTACTCGTGTTTGCTCCCCTTCCCCAGACCCTAGGTATTAGATCCCTTGACAAGGGTTCTAGTTAGGCCCGTATGCTTACCGCTTAATTAGGTAAAAAAAAAAAAACACGTACTCGGGATAAGTTTTGGGTTGTTTTGGATCAGTACCTTTGAATCAGGTCCGAAAAAAGGGTCATTTTGAATCGGACTGTTGAATTAGGTCAGAAAAACGGGACGCTTTGGGCACTCGTGCCAAATTTTGTGTCTATTTTTGCTGAATTTGGTCAGAGAAACGGGTTTGGTTGTTTGTTATCATGATTATTGAATAGTTCAGATAAACCGTTCATCTTGGATCGGGTTATTTTGGCCCGTTTGGAATCGAGTCAAGCTTTGACAAGTTATGGTGAATATTTGTTTCCTAACCATTTTGGAAAAATCTGGTGGTGATTGTATTGCAGGTATTCTTCCCATTAGGCAAAATCGGGGTGATGATCTACGGGTGTGTAGCTTCCATCATCTTCTGTGGCTACATCGTATACGACACCGACAACCTCATCAAGCGATATACATACGACGAGTTCATCTGGGCTGCTATCGCTTTATACCTCGACATCATCAACCTCTTCCTTTCTCTACTTTCGGTATTCAGAGCTGCTGATAGATAACTGGTTAACCATCTTCCTGCACGAGAGATATACATAATACAGTACATGTATAGTTAATAGTTATGCCTTAGTTTTTGTTGAATATGAAAAAGTTTGTTAATAATCCAACTATGTAGCTTCAATCTTCTACAAAAGGCAATGTTAACCGAGTATTTTCTAGATTTATTTGTTACGTAGAAATAATATGAAGCATAATAATATCAAGCATCAGGCCAATCTTCATATTAAGTACTGTCCCTTTTTTTTTTTTGCGCATCGGTCCAGGACTGGACCAAACCGGAAGTAGAATCTTAAAAAAAATCCGGACCTGAATCTAGGAAATATAGACTGGGATCGGAATTTGCAATTTTTAAAAAAATTCTAGTCTTTTGAGCCGGATTGGATCGGTTAGATCGGAATTTTTATCAAATAAATATAATTCCGGTCTTTATGGACAAACCGGCCTGGACCGAAAAAAATGGGTTAGGACCAAACTGGAACCTGTAATCTCCCAAATTGATCGACCAAAGACAAGATCGTAATATTTTATTCTGGTCCGGAACGGATTTTGCACACTCTACTTCTAGTTACTTTACAATCGGATTGAATCTAATTAGTAACATACTCTAGTGACGGGATAATGGTTCTATGTGGGTTAGGTCGAGTTGTGTCGATTCAGATTATGAGTAAAACTCGAGTTTTCCATTCAAGTGTCGTGTGGTCAACCATGTAAACCGTTCTGCTTTTCCCTCGTTTTGGCCTAGTTACCTCAGGTTTGTATTTGGGTTAGGCAGAGCTAATTCGACTTATGAGTCAGACTCGGGTTTTCAATCGAAGTGTTAGATCACGTGACTCACGTCTGTTGTGCCATATCTACTCAATACCATCAACATTTTACCCGACTACTACGGTTTTCAGCCTAATATTTCCCAAAACACGATTACAGAACGTCTCCTTATTCGGAGAAGCAGATATAAAAATATCAAATACGAGTACTTCATCTAATTACGATATTTTTTACTCTATTAGTTATCTTACCATAAGTCCATAACCATGGTTAAATGAGTCTCTAGTTCCAGAACGAATCGCTTCGTGGAGTAGCGATCTTCTTGTCATTAACCATGGCGAGGAGTCGAGACACGCCTTGAGTCCACACGTCGTATTCTCGTTGATTCTTGCACTCGAACTCTATTACTCTGTTCGAGATTGTCTTCAGCCCGAAGTAACGTCGTTCCTCTCCTATTTTCTCCGAGAGTCGCCTTTCTAACCATGCTGGCATGTCCTTGCATACTTCAACTAGAATCTCTGTAAAAAAGAAAAAAAAGAAAAAAAGAAAAAAAAAAAAAAAAAACTCGGCATCTTTAGAATATTTAATAGACTTTCAGCTGTAAAACTGTCTCACACTAACTTACTGTAAAACCATTGACACGGAAAAATTACTGACTTCGTTAATCAAAACTACGTAACATATTTATGTTCATTATACAAGAGAGTTTCCAAAAATAATTTCGAGTAATGTACAAACGGAGAAAAAATTTGGCATCTTGGAACTTTAACTAGCCTTTTTTTTCCCTCGGGTTGTAAAACCGTCTCACACTAACTTGTGGTAAAACCGTAAAATAACAAGAAACTTCTCTATCCGTTTTTTTAAAGTAAAACTTATATTTAATCAAAACTAAACATATTTATGTTCGTTATGCAAGGGGTTTCGGAAAATTATAACTTCAACACAAAAAATGTAGTTGAAGTATAGTTTTGTAAATCGTGAAAAGTCAAATGGGTAGTTCGGGATGAATTGGAGGAAGTATATGATACAGAAGACGTACTCTTTTTCTTCTTGGTTAATGTGCCGACAACGTGTTTACTCTTCATTTTAAGGATCACCTGCTTCGACAAAAGGAAGTATGGGTAAGACTTAAGAGTCGAGGTGACAATATCAAGTCGACTAAGGTCGTACTGAATAGGGGTGTTCAAAAAGTGACTCGGACCAACAAACCCGCCGACCCGAACCGTCCGGTCCAGTCCTCAGGTCTCCAAAAACTTGGTTGTCGGTCTTTGGTCTGGTCTGGTCCGGTTCGGGTTTCTTTGTTAACCGGTCCAGTCCGGGTTTGGATTTTTTGGGTTGCCAGTCCAGTCCGGGTTTGGAGCGGTGAACACTTCTAGTACTGAATGAATACGAATAGAGGGTTCATACCTGGCCTGATTTATCAATGTAAACTGAGACGACTTTCCAGTGAAGATCGCCTGCAACATTGAGAATAAACCCATGAAGTCAGTGTGAATGTAATGTAATGTACTCGTAATATGTTGCGTGACTTGCATCGACTTTTTCAGAGAAATAAAATCGTGTTTCTACCTGTTCGAGTGCGTTTAAGAAGCTCAGAGCCCCTCGAAAGAAGCTCTTCGTTACATAACCCGAGAAAATTTTCACCTTGAGAATTAGCGTCACTGTTATTGCTACTAGTTCGACTGTGAGTGTTCTCGCCTCCTTTGATTCCTCCTCCCATACCTTTCTCCACAGGCAAAACTGCTGCTATGTTACATACTTCCTTCATTGTCCTCGCCTTTAGCGTTGCTGCTCCTCTCAAAGCTGCATATGTTTCACGTCATTCGAGTCAGGGAGAATATATATACTTATTGTTCAGTTCATCAGTTTCGGTTATAGGCCATTTTCTTCGGTGTAAATAAAACCGACTAAACTGACAGAGCCCACATGCGACCAACACCAGAACAGAACACCCGAGTTTAACCCTTAAAAAAAAGAGTAAATAAAAAATTACTCCCTTTTAAAATACCAATTTTAAAATTTAATTCCTTTTAAAAAAAATTGTTAAAAATAACTCCCAAAATCTATCAAAAATTCAAAAATTGCTCCCAAATTTATTTTTAGGACGAAAATGCCCTTTGCCAGAGGGTGAGGTAAAGTAATATGGCATAAAAAAATTAGGGACATTTTCGTCCAAAAAAATTATTTTGGAGCAATTTCTGAACTTTTGATAGATTTTGGGAGTTATTTTTAACAAAAATTTCAAAAGGGGGTAAATTTTATAATTGGTATCTTAAAATGGAGTATTTTTTAATTTACTCAAAAAAAAATTGATAAGTGCACACCCAAAAATGACTAGCCCGAGTGATCTGACCCAAATTCTTACCAACCCGAACTAACCCAACCGAATTGAGTCGACCTTGACCTTTAAGAACCTCGATTTGGGACACTTTTGTGAAATTTACTACAGTACAGTTCAAAGGATTCAAACCTGTAGCTGCAGCAGCAGTGAGCGTCATGATATCGCCATGAGACTGAACATTAACAGCAGAACTGATGACAGAGGCTAAGTGGTCTCTTTCAGCACCCATTGCCTCGGCCGCCTCTACACACCGTGCAGCCACCAAAGTCGCAGCGGCAGCCATGGCAGTGTCGGTTTGCTCCGCCTGACCGTCCTTTGCAGTCGATCCAGACATCGCTGCAGTAGCAGCAGCTGTTGCAGCAATAGCTGCAGCCACTGCAGCTACTGAGACAGCAGCATGGAGTTGTGCATTGTGGACTCTCAGTTCCTCTTTCTTTTTCTCCCTCCTGTCCTTGAGCCACCTTCCTACTGTCTTGCTTCCAACACCGACACCTGCACCAGCACACGGTGTGGTTCCTCCACTCCTTGGTGCTACTCTGATTGGCGGCAGTTGGGGCTGCGGTGTAAGGCCGGAGCTGACATACTACAGAGTACAGACAGTGCTGATATCAGTGATGCTACAACTCTGATTACTTCCGAAACTAAACTATTAATTTTGAACACCCACTAGAATTTTCCTTCACGTTGTGCCATTGTTAACAAATACTCCGTAATGATTTACATATAAAACGGACTCATACGTGAAACTAAAACAAAACTTGGCACCTTTCTCATCAGATTTAAGTGTAAAACGCTCTCATACTACAAATTTTCCGTGTGAATGTGTGATGACTTAGTCATCCCACATTTGTGCCTAATTTCACTTAATCCGATCTAATTCCAGAGATCGACTTTATAAAATCTTTCCATTCAACACTTCGTGCTACTACCAATTTTTTTCCTAAGCCTTTGTTGTTGTCGTAAAAAAATAAAACAGTTTGTCTCTCTTGTGACGGTCGTAAGTTATGGCAGAGGAAAAAGTGACTATTTTCTGATAAAAATGATCATTTTAATAATCACTTTTATCATGAAATGGTCACATTTTTATGTCTGAACCTCGTCACAGACATCAATAATTGGTAGAATGTTAAACTGAGCAATCAAAGTGAAGCAATGATTTTTTAATGTAAAATCTTCTACTAAAATACAATATTCAATGCAATAGAGAATTAGAGACTAGAGAGTAGCCACTAAAGACAGCATCCTCAACCAAAAGTCCAAAAGTAACAAATTTCTTTTATATTTTTCCTCTTTTTCTTTAGTTCTTTTAAGATGTAATCCTTCGTTCCCACTCATTTATTATCCACGGAGCATTTCTTTTACACAGAGATCAAGGAAAAAAGAGGCGAACATGATCGTGAACCACACAAAAAAATCAATCTTTAACTAATATCCCACAAAAACTTACTCGTATCAAAGCTGGAAATAGATAACAGATAAAAAAAATACTCGTAGATAACAAATGACTGAGACGGAGGCAGGGAATATGGCTAAATTGCTAAATTGATATGCTGGAGTAGTAGTCACATGTCTACATTGCTTTTGAAGTTCTTTGCAAAAGATGGAAAATGGCACATTTGTTACCAATCAAGACTACTTTATTACCTTTTTACCCTTTTGCTAACTTCAATTAGCCTCTTTTAGTCTTTTTGGTCTTTACAGAGAATTTATTACTACTACCAAAACCACTCAAGTATTAGATGATGAGAAATTTGTACTAGAAAGTATATGAAATTATGCCTTTATCATTACAAAAAGGAAAAAAAAAAAAAAAAAAAAAAAAAAGAAGTTAAAAAAATTTAAGGCTAGTTACACATTTATTTCACAGCTGAACACAGAACACTAGTGTCACTAGACCTTCACTAGAGTTGAGTGCACAATGAATGAAGGTGACAATTTTTATTTATAGCTACGGGATATATGTAAAAAAATGGTTCTGCCCGGTGACCCAAACCGGTCTTCGGGTCCATAAAGTTATTGTGACTTGCCTTGGACTCAGAAAAACCCCTCCTAGCTAGTCCGATCAGATCCAAACTCATGAAAAAGGGGACCTAATGGGATTTGGGTCAGACCCCATTAATGTTCCCGATTCTGCATATGTCCTCACCAATACGACGCTTTATCACTTCACTAGAGCTCAAATACAAGAATTTGTTATAAATATAGTCAAACCCGATAATTGAACAAGAAATCTGCTAGTCTGGTCCGATCCATACCCGTGAAAAATGGGACCTAATGGGTTTGGGCCGGATCACATTAATGTTCACTATTCTGCAAATAACCTCGTGTCCACACCAATAAGACTCTTTACCACTTCACTAAAGCTAAAATACGAGAATATTTTACTATAAAATAGTCTAGCCTAATAATTGAACACGAAATCTGTGTCTTGTACTTTTAGATGAGTAACTCAGAAGGCAATTCTTCACTTCTTTGTGTGGACATAGTTACAAAGGTACTACACTGTAATAACTAATGGTAAATGTTAAAATTGCATGGGAATAGTAGATTGATTGTAAAAAAGATTTACCCCACTGTAAAAAAAAGAGAGCAGTAAATGAGAAGCTTCTTCTTACAACTCTTACAAGTCAAGATATAAAAGTCACCCCAATGGGTTGTTGTGCAGAATTTACAGCAAGCTAGGGAAGAGTGAAAAAGCTTATGTGAGGTAAAAAAACACAGGGAATTGGGAAAGTAGGCTTGGTTTGTTAGCTAATAATAGGAGCTAACTTGAGCAGGGAAACAAAGGTCTGTTCTTTAGAAAACAGGTCTAATTTCATCAAAGTAGAGTCTTTACCTATGGTACTTTTTTTTTAAGATTTGACCTTTTTTTCTCTTCTAAAAAAATTTCAAAGTAAAAAATTAGAGCCTTAGTTCGGTACGATTTGGGGTCAGCTAAGATGAATCGTTATCTAAAATCGTCAAATCGTCTCCAATAAAACAATCATATAGAAATGCATGATACTCGAATTAGTAATAGTAATAATAAAAAAACACCGTTTGATGCTCAAAATAAAGTTGAAAACGTTAAGACTATACTCGTATTTTTAAAAACGGTTCAAGTTCCAAGTTTTTTTGTTTAAAAAAAGATTTTTTAAAAAAAAATACTTATAATCAAGAAAAAAGAGAAAAGAATATTGTAGTCAATAAAGGAATTTCTGTAAATGCCAAAAATGAGACAAACAAGAGAAAAGTGTAGTTCAAGTTTATCAAGTTTATCTCTACTTTCACAGTTTCCATCTTTGTCCCTTTTTCTTTTCTTTTCCCTTTTATGGATTATTTTTCCTCCTAAACAAAAAATTTGAATAGGAAAACAATTTTGGGTCAAATAAGTAAAAAAGCTCTTTGAAAGACATAATTTAGCTTGTGATTATCCAAAAGCTAATCCTAAATGTTAGTAACTAAATCTAATGGGAAAATTAATTGGGACCGTCTAAAGCTTAAGACGACTCTTTCAATGCTACGTGATTCATTTAGTGATAGATATAAATATATAAGGACAATGTCGTAAGATAAAGACGATTTTAAACAAGATAACCTAATGTTTCGTAAGTTAACAACGGTAATACTTAAGATGGATATATCCGTTTTATACTTCTATTTGAATCCTAATACTATGAGTCTACCACATGATAAATGAAAGGACAAACTTTTGTAGTCTCTAAACAACTTATCTTATCAATGATATCTATTTAACCCATTTTAATGATAAAACGAATATAATCCGTTTTAAAGAAGAATAAGATGCATAACTTTCATACTCACAATTTATCCAATGTCAATTAGTTTAGTTGTTAAGGTTACGAGAGCTACTAATAATTCAAAATTCGAACTCCGTCAACATCATATCACCTAACTCTTCTTAAAAATAAAACAGTTGGTCTTACTTGCAACGGACATATTCATCTCAAATCTCAACGTTAAAACGCGTCAAATATACCCTCAACTAGGAAGAAAATGCCAAATATTTAGCTACAAACCCAGGCAAATAGACTTGTCTTATCCTAACTATTTGACCCGTCATAATTTTAAGACGAGTATGTCTTAAACAAGAATTTGCCAAAATAAAATTATCCACATCATGCAAGTATGGTTGATTTCTCTCATGGATTTACACAATTAAAAGTGTCCCACAGATTATTGTCCACTTATGTAACATTGTCAAGTAAATTGCATGGGTAATTGCAAAGTGGTACAGAAAAGCACAGAAGCTATGTAGACAAGGGTTCACAAGGTCATACACTAGTGAACCTCTCTTGGGGTTCAGAATCTGAGATAAATGGTTCTATCCACAGGCCATACTCTGGAGTCTGGCCTAGCTACTTAACACATTATTAGGGATTAGATTGGATATATTCAAGAAAAAAATACTCCATTGAAATGCTCTATTTTGGGAGGGAAACATAATTGAAATCTTAGGAGACAAAAAGCTACAATGTTGTTAACATCCTATGCAATGGCAAATTCACCAGCACAGTCACACAGAAATCATTAAGTCTCCCTTGTTACGGGTATAACTGTCATAAAAGTGTGACAAATAAAATATCACAACTTGGATAGATAAGACAAAACACAATTCATAGAGAATAGTGAATGATTTGTCTTTATCTACCGTCACGGGTTTACGGTTGATATGCTTGTCACAAGAATTTGGGGTAAAAGAAAGGCTCAGATAAAAGTATTGTACAATTATTACACATTTAATGAACCCGCTTTTATATTTTATTAAATCCGAGTTGTTAAAGTGTATAATGACGCATTTAAAAGTTTAGAAGACTATTCTCACTTCATATGTGCAACTTTTTAAATTTATTAAATTCGAGTTGTTAAAGTGTACAATAACGGCTTTTAAAAGTTTAGAAGATTGTTCTCACTTCATATGCAATGCACATAAGCCTCATTTATTGCATACTACTAATAATTAAGATTAAACTAGAACAAGGATTGATCATTCGATGAATTGTTCTCCTATTATGTTAGGGTGCAAACTCATGTCCCATATCAATGATGTAAGGATGAAAGATGATATTTATGAGTGTTCACAAACTATTAGTACAATGCTTTTGGGAAGGAGTCCAAGAGTAAATCTGTGAAGATTTGACCCAAAGCAGACAATATCGTACTATTATAAACCGTGGACACCGACGCAACATAAGCCTACTACTCCTAGAAGGTATCCACGCTTCCGCGCGTAACATGATGAATATTACTTGGGACTATGTTAAACATATGTAAAACTTAAAAACAGAGAAAGCAAAATCAGGAAAAAAGGAGAAAAAATTAGATGAGAGAAGAACCTTATCAAACTCAACAGGAGGAGAAAAAGAATCAGTAGGACTGTCAAACATTTCAGCAGTGATAGAAGATGCTGAAAAGCTTTGGCCTCCTAATAACATTCCACTTGGTGGCTCACTACAAGATGGTCTCCCTGATGTCATTGGTGAAACCTCCTGTGCACATCAAAAGTTCAACCCAAAATGTGACACTTCGACGTTTCATTTTACAACAAAATAACAATTTTTTTTTATCATTTTATAAAATAGTTTGATTTGAGTTAACTAAACAAGACTGTGACATTTGGACACTTCATCAACAAGAATTTGAATTCATAGAACAAAAGTAGTTAATTTAGCACGATATCGTACTCCAACACTTCAATCTGACGATACAAAGATTATTTTTTTCCCATTTATAAAATAAAATTCCTCGTCACACTTCAACGCTTCAATCTGACACTTCAATCCAACTCGAAAGTTTCTCAGTTTATAAAGTTCGTCATTCGGCACTTCATGTCAATTACTTAAATCAACGACACATTGCATTTGGACACATCATTTCGAGCTAATAAACAGAGTAACATGATAACAAAATCATTAACAAACAAACTTCATAACATATTATCAGAATTAGCTAACTCAATAAGACATAACATTTCGAATATTCATCCTATGACAAAATCTCAAAAGTCTCTTCATTTGAAAAGTAGTCATGTTCGTCATTCAACACTTTTAAGTCTACTTACTTTAATCAACAAGACATTACATTTGGACATTTCGCTAATAACTTGACTAAGCATAACTGAGTAACATAACAAAGTCATTAACGAACAAACTTCTCAACATATCACAAAAAAAACACAAACTTTGAGACTCTGTTACTCAGACTCTTATGCAAGGTATTCCTCGAGAATACCTCAAATTTTGAGCAAAATTATCAATTTCCTGTCGGACACGCAACACGAGTGAAGTTTAAGAGTAACATAGATTTGAGCAATAGACTTACAGATTGGGACATAATACGTTCAAGAACAAGTTGAGAAGTAGTAGAAGAAGCAAAAGAGAAAGAATTCCCAGAAATAATGATCCTCTTATTAAGATCATCAGACTGATCTCCAGCTGCTGAAACAAACAAAGGTTCTTCTTCCTCAAGAATAGGAGGAGTTGCACAAGTAGAAGAAACAGCATTAGTTGTTTTAGAGACTAAGGAAGGAATAGAGTGTGAAAGAGCCTTAGAGAGGTGTAAAGCAGATAAACTCCATGATCTTGATAGAAACTCCATTGGTAATCTTGGACTTTCAGGAAGCTTACTGTTGTTGTTCTTGTTATTATAGGAATAAGAGTAGTTTTGTTCTCCTTTCATTAACATTTGGTTGGTTTCCTCCATTTTTTTTGTTGGGTTTGTGTTGTTCTTGGTATTCACTGATAAAGTGTTTAAGACAGCAAGACTACTTGTTCTGCCTTTTATACTCCAGGACTTTAACTAATATCACCTCCCACATTCTTGTTTGAGAAATGAGATGTAATATCTGACTTAAACTTAAGACGGGTCAAATATATTCTCTATGTCCTAATAGAAATTTTACATTTAATTAATTTAATTTATCAAAAAAAATACTCCGTAAAAGGTAAAACTTACCCAAAACAAAAAAATAAATGACACCCAAAAAAAAAGTACTCCGTACTTGTATAAAATATTGACTGGACTGAGAAAGTAATGGATAAGACAAAACTCATATACCTATAATAATTAACATAATGTTCGTCTTCAAATTAACTAGTTTTATTTTAAAGGTAAATACATTGTCTAACAAAGCCTTACTGAGCTAGCAAAGAGACATTTATTTCTTTGGAATTTTTTACACTTTTTTGGTGTTAATTTACACTTTATTTCCCCATGAACATTTATTTCATTCTACCTAAGGGCAAAGGCCTAAACTTTCTAGGGTGTATCCTTGGTCTTTACCCTTTAACTTTACCTTCAAAGTTCAAACAAAGGTAAGATGTGAGTTTAACTAAAGGTAAGAAGTTGGGCTTTTATGATTGAATGATTTATTTAATCCTCCCTTAAGGGCTAAGGCCTAAACTTTCTAGGGTGTACCCCTAGTCTTTACCTTTACTTTCAAAGTTTAACTAAAGATAAGTTGGGCTTTTATGATTGAATGATTGTAGTCTACAATCATTCAAATTTTGTAGCCATATGATTGACCTGGTAATCTGGTATGATCACTAAAATATCTAAAGTAACTCATTAAGAGACCTAATCTTATTTATCAAGTGATTTAAACGGTTAATCTTATCATTTACGGAGTATTTCTTATATTCTTCATCTACGGAGTATTATTTAAAATTTTGGTAGAATATTTGAAATAAAGGTTAATGCATTATCTGCATTTACTAATTAGAAAATGATAGAAGTATTTTGTTAATATACCATGAGCTACAGCCTACAGGCATTTATCGTTATAGTAAAAGATATTTTACTTTCGAATATAAGATAATCTATTAGGAAACAGTGTCATGTTACTAATAATATAATGCCCCTTGTAGTCAGTTACTGATTAATTATAATATCATCTTTCACATCCTTGTGCTTATTTCTTAAGGAATTCTCCTGATCAAGACCCAAAAAAAGAATACCAATACTATATACTCTGTATATATATCATGTGTCGGTCTTCTTTTACTTTCAATTGAGAAACGACCTCACACTAATTTATTACTTTGTCTGATATGGTTTTTTATATCCCTTGTGCTTATTTCCTACTCCAGACCGAGCACCTGATCAAAATGGTCACGCTCGATATGGGATCACTCTGAAGATACATGTCAATACTAATACTCCCTCCGTTCCAATCATTTCCATACATTTGGATATTATGTACTATTCATAGATTAAAAAAATTATCGATATAACTTTTAATATATACGATAAAATATAGTCATGTGAAATCTTGTTTAAATTGTCTAATCGAATGCATCATGAATATCAATTTTTTATAATATTTAGAAATACGTAGCTAAAGATATAGACAAAAGAAAACGTGCATCGACAAGTGTGAAAAAGCAAACGTATGGAAATGATTGGAACGGAGGGAGTACTATATACTCCGTATATACGTAGTATATCATAGTATGAGTCACTCTTCTTTTACTTTCAATTGTGAAATGATCTCATACTAATTTAGTACCCGTCTAATACGGTTTTTTACACCCCTTGCGCTTATTTCCTACTCCCCATATCAAGCCCCTATCAAAATGGTCATGCTCGATATGGTATCACTCAGAAGCAGCATGTCAATACTATACACTTTATATGTACGGAGTATATAATAATATGAGTCACGCACTCACTCACTTTTTTTTGCTTTCAATTGTGAAATAATCTCATACGGAGTACTACTAATTTAGTGCCCGTCTAATACGGTTTTCTACACTTATTGCCCTTTTTTCCTAATCCCGATCGAACCCATGACCAGAATGGTCACACTAGATGGGATCACTCGAAGCTGCACGTCAATACTATATACACATGTATGTATATAATAGTACGAATCACTCACTCACTTTCTTTCACTTTCAATTGTGAAATAATCTCATACAGAGTACTACTAATTTAGTACCTCGTCTAATACAATTTTCTACACTCATTGCACTTAATTCCTAATCCCGATCGAACCCATGATCAGAATGGTCACACTAGATGTGGGGATGAGTCAAAAGACGCATGCTATGACCACAGGAAGATACTTAAGAAGAAGAATGTCCGACGGTGGTCCTCTTCATATTGTGCATGTCTTGACAAAATTCTATGTTCCCCAAGTACAAACAACTATTATAACAATGCAAGTCTGTATCTTTGAATTCTGGGAGTTCTGTTTATTATTTTTAAGTCTAGTCCTTATCAACATAACAATATTATTCCGTAAGCATAGGGAGAGATGAATTTGATTTTGCATGCATTCGCAATTTAGTACTGCGGGTTTCAGTAAGAAATACTCGTATGCCTTTGGAATTTTGGATGGGGTCAAAAACTCACAATTAAGCATAGTAGTTGATTTGGAGGTCACATATCCCAACTAAAACTCCCTACTTTGACACTTCCAAGAAAGAATTCTAACCAAATAATCAACCACACATCATTCAAGCATTTACCACCTATTCTTTCCTATTTATATTTAACTCATTCCAGTTCAAATTCAAATCAGTTATATTCAACCTCATTCAGCACGGTTTAGTTATGTTTAGCTTCATTCATCTCGATACATTTCGGCTTCCCTTCGGTTTAGTTACGGAAGGTATTCCGTAAATGACACATTCATAGATTTTTTTCCACATTTAGGACCTTTACGGCCAATCAATATACTCTTTAGAGGGTTAAACAATGACAGTATATTACAAGTAACATAGTAGATTCAGGTGCAATCTACTACTACGTAGTATTTTACAAGATGTTCCTACCTTCCAATCATACGGACTATTCAATTAGTAGGTTGTCGAATATATATGATATTTAATCCCTGAGAACATATACGTTCATGTTCGCATTAATCGGTTTACAAAAAATGTAAACAATATATCAATCTTGTCAATCTAATTGGTGATTACCAAACACCATTAACACGCTCACTAATTACTTACGTAGTTAAACCTACAAATAAAATTTGCGAATTAAATCTGCATGCTTATGTAAATCTTAACCCGTTATCTACCAAACAAGCCCTTTATGGGATCTTATCATAATTCAAGGTAAAATGGTCATTAAAAGTGTCTAAATGGGCCATTAATGCTTGAATCATACAATAGCCTACTTATAAGAAAAATGTGTGTCCGCTAGACAGACAAGGGCTATGCCAAGTCGGCTAAGTCTCGAGCTATACTCCGCCCCCTAACTCGAACCAGCCAGGTTGGCTAAAGTCTAGCTTAGGGCCTACTTATAAGAAAAATATGTGTTCACTAGAGACGGACAAGGGCTATGCCAAGTCCGACTAAGTCTCGAGCTATACTCCGCCCCCTAACTCGAACAAGCCGGGTTGGCTAAAGTCTAGCTTTAGGGCCACCCTTTTTTTCATACATAAGTCTCCCTTATGACAGGTATATCCGTCACAAACTTACGTCACAAACTTATAACAGGTCAAATATAACTACATGAGTGTGAAAAGACAAATCATGTACTATTCCCCAAGAATCATAGTTTTTGTCTTTTATCTCTTCTATTTAACTTGTCACAAGTTTATAACAGATATGACCGTCATAAACAAAAATTTGCATTTTTTTTCATATGCACAGCTTTGTAAGATAAACTAAACTAATTTTTCAAACACTTAAGGCGACTTTCTGGGCACTTTTAGGTCGAGTTCCATTTACATGAGGATAGAAATATAAAAAATAAATATTGGGATTGGTGAGTAGTGAAGAGACAGGGAGTCAACCTCAGAAGCACGCTCAATATCACAGCTTGACACAATGTTATTCAGTCTACAATTCGATATGTACCCTAATAATAAAGAAATAAACATGTTGAAATTATTTACACTATTAGTCTATTACCTATTTCAGTTGTTTATTTTATAAAAATATTTCTTACAAAGATTATATAAAAAGAAAAAAAAAATGAGACGGAAGGAGTAAAGACAAATGATTATTCCTACTAATGAATTACGACCAATCTATTTGCACAAATCAGAGGATGGATTTCGAAATGAAAATTCGAGCATTACCCTTTCGCCTCCCTCTCTAAATCTAACACCATTCCAAAATATACCGTGTCTTTCAAAAAAAAATCAACAAATATTCAAGTCAAAAATGTACGGAGTAATATTTTATATAACAAGTGACAGTGTGCATTTTATGTGTGGCATCATTATTTCGCTTTATCAAACCATTCATTTTTTTGCGTATTGTACTTGGTTTTCCGTCTCCTTTCACAGCCAAAATAACGGTCGATATGGACCCGAATGACACCATCATTTAAGTATTTAACCATTCCCATACAAAAAAAATCATATAGTACTCCTATAATTATAGTTAGTTGCTACCTAATTCTCACAATCATTACATTGCCAAGAATATAACTGTTAGAGAGTGACAACATTTGATGGGTGTCTAAACTTCTTTCAAGTATTGGCAACATCTTAGGGCTGACACAAAACAAAGACTACTCTATTTCACAAGATCAAGACAACATTTTTTTTAACAAAAATTATTAAATTGGTCTCTCATTTTCAATATTTTCAATGGAGCCAAAGACTCATTACTCTTTGCCTCTTTGGTTTTGGATTATGATGAAATAAATCAAAATGATGCAATAAAGTAGTTACGCTTATTTCTCTTGTGAAGTAGCGGTTATTAAATGAGGTTCTCGATACAATTTTCATCTTGGATCATTCTTAACAACTCCTTGTGTTGCTAACACAAGGGTAAGGTTGCATGCATCCGACCCCTACCCTACAATATGCAGGAGCCAATGAGGCACTAATTAAGGTAATATTGTTTATTAAACTGGTCTCTCAATTAACTTTGGGCATTCAATCCTTCATTTTTCTCATAATATTAAGCAGTAATTATAGTGCACATCCCGTGCAATAGTGGTAAAAAATTGCAAAAAAATGATGATAAAAAATGACCACTTTGGTTATTTAGTGACTATTTTTAGATAAATAATGACGACTTTTTTGGCACTACAAAGTGGTCACTATTTAACTTAAGTAATCATTAACTAACCTACAATGGTCATTTTTTACCATAAATTGTTAATTTTATTTCTTTGACGTATGACGTACACAAAGTCTTGTTTGTGACAGGTCATATCCGTCATATACTTATGACGGATCAAATAGAAGAGATGAGACAAAAAACATGATGCTTAATAGATAACACATGAGTCCCACCTATGTATTTATAATTGACCCGCTTGTGACAGATATACCCGTCACAAGGGAGACTTACGTATAACGTATTGTTATACAGTTGTACACTACTCCGTATATTAAGTATATTAAAAAGCCTGAGAAGAGCATGCTCTTTTGCTCCTTTCATGTCGTTATAGTAAACTGCATAGTATAAGACGTCATCATTGATTCATTTCATCTCACCCTTGTTCCTCTCCCACACTTGTAGACAACAATGACCCAACAAAACTACAAAAAAGGCCTTCTCCTTACTGAAAACTCGGCTATTTAACCTTAAGATAAATCGCTATCTATGCTACTTTGTTCATGGGGGGAAAACAGCAAAACACACACCCTTTATTCCCTTTGTCCATATTGGGGTAAAAAAAGTTAAGGACACCCCTCATTTCATCAATGGCTTTATCTCAAAATAATGAATGAAAACATAACCTTCAAACACATGACTTGACATTCGACACTTCGTCTTAATCCAAAACATCGGACTTGTTCACTCAAATAGTCATGTCGAGCTACGTCGTGTACGAGACTTGAAGGTTCAAAACAATGGCTTTCGGTTTGCATTAGGGTAAAGATGACATAACAATGCCTAAAATGACAAGACATTTCGATGCTTCGACATGACATTTCGACGCTTCGTCTTAATCCAAAACATCGGACTTGTTCACTCAAATAGTCATGTCGAGTAACGTAGTGTACGAGACTTGAAGGTTCAAAACAATGGCTTTGGGTTTGTATTGGGGTAAACACAAAAATAAAGATGACATAACAATGCCTAAAATGACACGACATTTCGACGCTTCGTCTTAATCCAAAACATCAGACTTGTTCTCTCAAATAGTCATGTCGAGCTACGTCGTGTACGAGACTTGAAGGTTCAAAACAATAGCTTTGGGTTGGGTTTGCATTGGGGTAGACACAAACCTTGTAAATAAAGATGACATAACAATGCCTAAAATGCCGAACCAAAAGGTTTTCCAAACTACAATCGTGTTTGCGATGCATAACAACCTACTTTGAATAGTTCCTCGGAGAATGACGGTTCTATGAGTAAGGATAGTACTATCTACCAGTTTTTTCATCAACAAGCGACCTTATTCAAACTCTCGGGTACCTTTCGGGGAATAGCAGCAGCGAAATAGAAAGCAAGGCAGCTTAGGGAATTCACACTAAAGTGTTTGGAGGTTGTTTTGGTCTTATACTACCGTCCAGTTCGTAAATCGTAATCTAGGCCTGTCAAACGAGTTAGACGGGTTGGGTTAGGTTAGGGTTGGGTATACTTATGGTTAAAAAAGGCAATACTTTTAAAGTGTACATATACAATTCAAGGGCCAAAATAGTTTTCACCTTTTTCCTGTAGTATATACTACAGTAAGAACAGAGCATTCATTTTTGACAGTTTGAATTATTGTGTCTCTAAAAAGCAATTCTTAAGGGTAAAACTACAAAGTTTTTTTGGGGATACCAAGCTGAGGATCTCTAACTTCCACACGATTTTGATCTGTAAACTGTATAAACATTCTCTATGTGAAAAAAGAACAATTTACAGTTCCAAATTGTTCAATATGAAATGACCTAGAACTTTTAGTCAGAACTATGCTTACTCATAAGTGGCTATAAGCCTATAAGCACAAGTCACGGGCGCGAAATCCGGGAATCCTAGGATCAGACTCGGACGTTTTAAGAACACTTAAGGTTTTTGTTTTCAGATGAAGTGATTATGTGTCATACTCATGTTCAAGCATCGCGTTTCACGCATATGAAGTATCAAAGTAAAATGAAGGGAGATAAACTTTTAGTCAGAACTATGCTTACTCACAAATGGCTATAACTCCATAAATACAAGTCACGGGCGCGAAATCCGTGAATCCTAGGATCAGACTCCGACGTTTTAAGAGCACTTAAGGTTTTTGTTTTCAGATGAAGTGATTATGTGTCATACTCATGTTCGAGCATCGCGTTTCACGCATATGAAGTATCAAAGTAAAATGAAGGGAGATAAACTAGAGATCTGCACAAGTGCACAGTTTCAGTACTACAGTGTATAGCAGCTCCTAACTTCAAAGAAAAAAGGTGATGGGATTTGAACAAAAAGGTGATAAGATTTGCAGATGGTATCTATCTATTCTGGTTGACGACATACTACCCTTGAAGCTCTGTACAATTTTTTCCTACTGTAGCATATAGGGATAGATCCTAAGAAAAGAGAAAGTTATCTAAAACAACTTTGAGTTCTATATTTCAGGTTACACAAATTCATATCCTAACCGAGATTGAAAACACGATATTCAGAGTTCAAAAATCTTCAAAAGTCGTGCCAACAAATTTTCAATCATACCTCAGCAGACGAAGATAAATAACTCAAGGCTTTAAATTCACGAGAGATTAACACATACCTCAGCAGTCAAAATATTCATCGATACATCGATAAGAGAATAGATGTTCGGTGAAATAATCATTCTGTGTCATCGGCCCTGCCAAATAACACGAAGAGTCAGCAACAGGATAAAAGAAACCGATGCGGCAACAGGCTATCAGTATAAATAATTAAGTAACCAAAGTATATTTAAAATGAAGTATCCAAGTATCGGACTCAGCTATATTTATGAAAACTCGGCGTATTTTGGTTTAAAATGAAGAGTGCAACTGTCACACATGTCCGAATGTGAAGTGTCGGACACGGTTACACGAGGTAATCAGAAGAGTCAGAGTAACATAACCTAAAAGAGGTTAAGTACCTTCTAAAGCTGCAGGATAGATTCCCGGGATGCTAGACAACGCACCATTCTTTATAAGAGATTATTCCGACTTTTACCACAGACTTGGAAAAAAAAAGGTTACTGGTAATTCATCTTCAACATTATAGCAACTAAGCTGACTGCACAAAACAAGGCGAACTCCTTGATCAAACACGGGAGATAATGCTTTTATCTATGTGCTTGGGAACCATTACCACCATAATACTGCTTGGTGGTTTCACGGGAAAATTCAGCAAAGGTCATCCCAGCCTTTAACCGTGAAGAAAGAGGCGGAATTGACTTGTGGATCTCTTCTTTAAGCTTTCTAATACCCTCTTTATCGCCTCGAGAATTCCGCTTTTCTTGGCAATTCGAAGTTAACTCATCCATGGCGTGCTCTGAAATATCAAAAGCCTTGTTCCACGCAGGATGCAGAAATACGACAAAAGATTCCCTGCTTATACTTTCGAGCTCAACTGGTCGCAGAACCGAGTGAAGAGTCGACTGAAGCCTATTTTTCGAAAATATGTTGGCCGACTCTCCTACCTGAACGATGAAACTCTCGGGCGGAACCTTCACAATGCAGATATTATCTTTGTTAGGGTGAATAATCTGCAAGTAGGTATGCCCACTGGGTGACGGGCATTCCAATCCTCCGAAGCTCACACAACCATCTTCTTCCCCGTTTTCATCCTGGCTCGGTTTTGGTCTCATGAACATAGGACTTGTGATAACAGTGAATGTACCATAGTCATAGTGCCATTGTTGCCAAAGTTCGGACACCTTCTCACATGTCTTGGAGCTCCTGTTATCCTTGGAGTTAACCAAGATCTCGTTCTTTGATTTGGATCGACTTTTCTTAGAACCACTTTTTGTCCCGTGTTTCTTAATAATGCAAGTGTCGAGAGGGGAATGATAGTGAATGAGCCGACCCTTTGCAGTTCCAGACTCTAGCAAACTTTTCTCCAATTCCCTTCCACCAATAGCTCGGTCACAAATCCGTGCAACACGAAGACCCATGTCCATCATACATAAACCAAGCTCCCTAAAGCTACCACTCAAATCTTTAAAGTGATTATTCAACTTCTCGGAAACGCTGTCATCTTTTACAGGGACATCAGAATCCTCAAAGGTCGATTTGTTAGAAACACGGCTGTCCCCATACTTCAACTGCATTGCAAAAGATGATACGCATCTATCCAGGTTTTTCAATGGAACATCGCTCCCCAAGCCGTGAACCTACAGCAATTTGTCCCTCGTGATCAGTAGAACTCACATGTAATGACTAGCAGCCGATACAAAGAACGAATATACAAGTTATCATAACGGGATACAATTAGCCTGATCGTTCTAATCCATAACAACGGCATGATTTGTCCATATATACGATAATACAATATACGGAGTAGTTATGTTACTCCGACACTTCACTTGGGTGTTGTATCGCGTGTCCGACTGACACGACACTTTGATACTTCAATTTAGACCAAAATCATAGGAAACCTTCAAATGATCAATTACACAGTAATAACAACGACGAAATTCGTCACATTAACGACAATCACTTTAACTCAACATGAACAACCACACCGTGAATAGATCGAATTTCGGACCTAAATTGAAACAATACGAAACCTTCCATTGCTGCATTACACAGATCACGACAATGAAGTTTAACACGGCAACAACTATTACATTAACGGAAAATGAATGATCACACCATGATCAGATTGAATTCCATACCAAAATCGAATGAAACCTTCAAATGCTCAATTACACAGATCATAACAACAAAAATCAACGCAATAACAACAATTACATCAACGCAACATGAACAGTCAGTCAATCACACAGCACAAACTCATGGAATTCATATCTAAATCAGAACCACACAAACCTTTCAAATGCAGAAATTACACAAATCGCAACAACAAAATTCATCATAATAACAACAATTACATCAACGCAACATGAACAATCAAACCGCGACCAGAATGCATTTCATACCTAAATCAAAACTATACGAACATTCAAATGCTCAATTACACAGATCACGACAACGAAATTCATCACAATAACAACAATTACATTAGCGCAACATGAACAATCACACAACACAAACACATGAATTTCATACCTAAATCCATACGACACTTTCAAATGCTGAATTACACAGTTTGAATTTCAGACCTAAATTGAAACCATACGAAATCTTCAAATGCTGAATTACACAAATCACAACATAATTCATCACAGTAACAATCATGTCAACTCAACATGAACAATCACACCAACTGAATTTCATACCTAAATCAAAACTATACGAACATTCAAATGCTCGATTACACAAATCACGACAACGGAATTCATCAACATAACAACAAATTCATCATCGCAACATGAACAATCGCACAACACGAACACATGAATTTCATACCTAAATCGAAACCATGCGAAACATTCAAACGCTCAATTACACAAAATCACGATAACGAAATTCATCACAGGAACAATTAGATCAACGCAACATGAACAATCACACAACACGAACACATGAATTCCACACCTAAATCAAAACCGCACAAAACCTAAAAATTCATCACAACAACAACAACACGAACACATGAATTTCATACCTAAATCGAAACCATGCGAAACATTCAAACGCTCAATTACACAAAATCACGATAACGAAATTCATCACAGGAACAATTAGATCAACGCAACATGAACAATCACACAACACGAACACATGAATTCCACACCTAAATCAAAACCGCACAAAACCTAAAAATTCATCACAACAACAACAACACGAACACATGAATTTCATACCTAAATCGAAACCATGCGAAACATTCAAACGCTCAATTACACAAAATCACGATAACGAAATTCATCACAGGAACAATTAGATCAACGCAACATGAACAATCACACAACACGAACACATGAATTCCACACCTAAATCAAAACCGCACAAAACCTAAAAATTCATCACAACAACAACAATTACACGATCGAATCAACTCAACATGAAAAATCCACAACAAATAAACAAACAAGAGCGAAATGAATCACCATAAGAACACGATTACGTAATCCGGAAGGAACAAGAGCGAGATCACGCGCAAGAGGAAGCACCGCATTCCTCAAACCACCGGCGTTCGGTACGGCGGTGATAGCAAGAAGTCCGGCACCGTTAGGTCCCAACGCTTCCATCACCGCCGCGGAAACAACCTCCAGTCGTCGGAGTTCATCGCACGGCGGTTGCGACGACGGCGAAGAGGAAGAGAGAGAGATGAGGTCGGAGTAGAGTAGATTGTACGGCTCTATTATCTCTCTTCTCTCTTGAACTTCTTCTTCGTCATCCATGGCGGTTTTCTCTAATGGTGGTTTGATTTTTCGAGGTTTTGTAATTTGAGCTACTTATGTGTGAGTGATTAAATGACCTCCAAAAAGTGCGATTTTCGTACCAACCTTTATATTTATATACGACTTTGCGCCAAATATAAAACCCCACGAAAAATATGTAGGACCGGATAATCCGATCCGATATCCAAATTGAAAACTCGAGTTTGGCCCGTAAGTTGATTGACCCGGTTTAACATGGATTGATCCAAATATTTGTTGTAGCAAATCGATCGATATCCCTAAAAAAAATTAATCCGGTCCGGATCGGAAAAATAGACCGGTCCAGACCGGAATAAAAAAAATCGGTCTGGTCTCCGGTCCATCAATTTGGGAAATTTCGCGTTCCGGTCCGGTCCTAGTCCGGTATTTTCCAATTCGGGCCGGTTTGGACCGGAAAAACCGGAACTAAATTTATTTGATAAAAATTCCGGTCTATCCGGTCCTAACCGGTACTAAAGACCGGAATTTTAAAAAAAAAAAATTGTAAATTTTTGTCCAACCGGTCTGGTCCCGGTCCATATTTTCTAGATTCCGGTCCGAGGGTTTTTGAAAATTTCGGTCGCAAAATGGTTTGACCTGACCCGAACATAGCCTGATTTTTTTGACCGAAAGATGAACCGACCTAAACCCGATCAGATTGTCCTGTGTTGCCGAGTATGAGACAGTTTCCCGAAGCAATGTTGAATGGAGTTTGTTATGGGTTGAGAACGATGGACAGGGTCGGACGTACACCAGCCACCCCACCAGGTCGGGATCAAGGTTTGGGGCCTCAGGCTCGGCGGACTGGGCTCCCTCGTGTCTGAACACGGTCCAAATACTTGTAGTTTTTTAACACGGGTCCAATATGAATCGTCAACGCTTCCGCATACGAGTCGAGTTGATTGCCTTAAATCGAGCCGTTTCGGGCTAAAAACCATTTACATCTAACATTTTTTTGTTTAACGAAGAACGCACTTAGTCGCATTACAATCCAGGGGAGAGGTATTCGAACCTGTGACCTACCTTGGTCCAACCGACTTGATTTCAACATCTTAAGCAGCCTCTCAGACCGACTCTACTATTTCCTACTTATCGCTCCCTGCCTTCTCGGTTTTGGCCGAGCAAAACCCGTTTAGCCTCGGCTGCCTACAACGCTACAACCTGCATAATCCGAAGCTAATACGGAGTACTACATACCAAGTACCAATACACGGTATTTCGCGTGGAATAGAGGGAAATGGTTTATGAGGTAAGCGGCTAGGCGGCTAGCTAGGCACCAGTCTCCTTAAAGCTCTTAGCAAGCCAGATAGCCGTCTCCCTAGGAGACACCTTCTCCGGACCAAACGGCTTCAACAACACACCAAGCTCATCGTACCTCTCCTGGTTCAAAAGCCGAGCACTAAACTCTAACAAACCCTCCAACGCCTCAGCACGCTGCTGATACGATGACGTGTCGAAACGTCCTTTGTTTGAATCCGAAGACGACTTGCTCGATGTTTCGTTGACCACGACATTTGACTTGGTCAAACCCGTCACACCCGTGTTCAATATTTGGACAATGCACTTGTCTTTGGTCATGGACCGGTCGACAGGGTTCGATGGTGAGGTGACGGAGCACTGAGCCGACATTGGATCTTCTGAGGATGCTAACGGGAACTCGGCCATTTTGTTGATATGCGGAGCGTTGACCGATACATCAGGAGACTCAATAGTTTGGAGAAACCCGACACTGGATTTGTAACGAGGGACGTGGTGTCCTGGCTTGGCGCTCGTGATTGACAGTGGTAAGGAAGCTCTACGGGATGGCGGTCTTGAAGATTTGGTGGCCGCAGGAGTATGTGACTCGGGACGCTGCAAACGAATCAAATCAGTAAATCCAAACTATCCATTTGACTTTTGACCGTCTACAATAGACGATACATTGACCACATTCGAGCAAACTTACAGAAGAAGGATCGGGGGTAATAGCAGCGAACTTCGAGGGTGTCGAAAGTCTTCTAAAAGCAGCAGAATCTTTCGCAGGAGTCGACAGCCTCGGAATTCTGGACACGGCGGAAACCTTCCGAACGACAGTAGCATCAAAACCGATCTCCTTACGTATACTGCAATTGGACAGCTGCTCGTCGAAGATTTCCTGCTGTTGTTCGAGAGAATACGGGGAGACGATTTCAGGTTCAGAGATGCTAGGGTTCTGAAACCTGTCATTACTGTATGATGATCGATGCCTGTGTCTGTTGACAGTTTCAGGGTCGAGGAAACGTGTTTTTCTTGGATTATTATCGTAGTGGGATATTGGTAAGGTGGTTCTTCTAGGGATATCGAACTTCAGATTTATGTTGAGAATGTATGGCTGAAGATGCGGGTGTCGCAGCAGCTCAGCAGCCTATACAGATTACAGACAGTTGGATTTAGAATCATACAGCGAATGGACCCGTTTGAGCAGGACTGATGAGATGCAACTACACGACGACAAAAATGCACAGAGAAGTGGAAGCTACTTACACTAGGCCTCGATTCAGGATTCTTTCTCAGCATGCTCTTAACAAGACTTCGACTGCAAAACAAAGGAAAACAGATCTATAAGCTAGAAGATAAATTAGACGATGTTCTCCGACTACATTGTGTGAAGTTTTTCGAGAAAGAGATGGTAGGTGCTTACAATCCACCAGAGTACATGGTAGGAAGTGGAGAAACAATCGATTTGTTTATTTTGTTGATCAAAGCCTGCATGTCCTGTACAACCACGATGAAGTTGATCAGGAATCTGCTCGTTCACTCATTTGTTAACATTCAGGTCAGTTTCCGTCAATTGGGGTTACAGGTCAAACTCTGGGGTGTCGGGTTGGATCAGTTTTGCCACGTCTACATGCATAGGCATCAAATATTTAGGCGAGAATTTTTTTCATAGAAAAGTCGTAAGCAACTTACAAATGCCTTAAATGCAGGTTTAAGAGCAGCCATTTCATAGATGCAGCAACCTGGAGAGTACACAACCACAGAAATCTAAGTAACATTGACCTACGAAAAATTCGAAAATTACTAGAATGAATGGAATGAACGGAATGCACGAGGTCAACAAGGAAGAGGGTACACGACCTAATGACCAAATGTCCGACTTTGAGCCGTAAGGTATATCAGCAAGAAGCTCAGGGCACATGTAACTAGGTGTTCCGACCACCTGAAATCCAACATCGTAAATCAGTAATTGTAGTTTTTTTGTAAAACGGAAATTTTAGAACTTGGAAGAGAACATGGCAAATTAACTTACAGAAGACGCAAGATCGTCTGACGTCAATAACTTGGCCAGGCCAAAATCACCTAAAACAACATTTTTACATAATTCAATCGTCGAACAGAAAAAAAAATGAACGTGTAGACGAAAGGGTTAGTTGGTTACCGAGACGTATGTCGTGCTCTTTTGTCAAAAATATATTTGAACACTGGTATGAGGAAAAAACATCAAGAATCAGATCATGTGGAAAACATCGATTAAGGTCGAGGAATGTTCGTTGACAGCAGCGGACTGACCTTAACATCTCGATGAAGGATATGATTCATATGGAGGTACTCGAGAGCGATCAGAAGCTGAACTAGCCACTTGCAAAGTTTCTACAACAACAACATCAGAGCCTTAGTCTCAAAAACAATCTCCAAGTTCAAAAAATATAAAAATTACTTTGAAAAATAAAAAATTTAAAAAAATACTCGATCACCAACCTCTTCGGAGAAGTGATTACAGTTGGCTCGTTTAATGGCACCGGCCCTACAAAGCATGAAGGTAGTACTGTGAGGCGGATAATGTTTTCGACAAAAAATCATGTATGTCTATTACAGAAGTTAGATAACTTACATATCCCCTCCCTCGCAATAGCCAATAACAATGCAGACGTAGCAACCCTGTGACAGAATTCAGCGTGGCAAAAAAATCAGCGAGAGAACACGAAACCAAAGACTGAGTCTCTGAGTAATATGTCGAGTAGGATCCGCTAACCTTCTCTACCCAAGAATCCTTGTACTCCACAATGAACGGATTCCTTATTTTCGAAACAAGCTCTTTCTGTAGTACAATAACAACAGCGACAACATCGGATTTGGGGTCGACTAACATGAATCAATATCTGAAGTCCTCAAGCCGTCATCCAAAAAAAACATACAATAAGCATACAATTTGACGAGCATGTAGTACTGACCTCCTGGTGAGCAGATCTTCGAGTCCTATCAGTTTGACGGGCAAGTCGAATCTTTTTCAGAACATACCTAGAAAATAAAGACGGAAATCAGTGTCATAAAAAAATGACGATAAACTAATGAGTGTTATGAGTGTGAGAATTCGAGATGAACTGACTTCTTCTTTTCAAGACGGTGTCTGACAAGAAGGGCCGAACCAAAGGCACCCTTCCCAACTTGCTCGAGTATCTCGTACTGCTCCATTTCGACTGCTAAGCTACCACCTCTTACTAATGTCGTCGAAAAAGTGTTCTAGTCCTAACAATAACAAACAAAGGGATGTCAACAAACCTATGTTACTCCAACACTTCATTGCACGACACTTAGATACTTCAATTTAGAAGAAATTTTGAAAATTTTGCCCAAGATAGTTATCTCCGACACTTCGTAGAAGAGTCTAAGCTGACAAGGAAACATAAACCATACCAAAACAATCTCAAAAAATACCCACAAACAGTCTATATTTTATATAGGTTTGTTGTTAGATTGCCAAACAATTCACTTGTTTTTATCTGCACTATGCATAAATCCTATCAAAACAATTTCAAAAATACCAAACATTACCTAGATTTTCTACATAAAAGGGTTGCCTTTACCTATGCCAAGGAAACTTATCCCCTACACTAAGTGAAAGCATACTCAAGATTATCTTCCCGCTTTCCTTTTTGAGCCGTCTAAAATAAGCTTCCTGCTTTTTTTCAATAACGGAGGAAAAATTATGGATTTCCGTGTATTTTCATCCTGCTTCCCCCGAATTTTTAGAATGGAAAGCGGGAAGCATTCGTCTACCCTCTTTCTTACCAAACGAGTAACGACCCATATTCGATATACCTATTAGAGTATGAGTCTATGACTCCAAGAGTTCTAATACATGATATGTCACGGGTTCAAAAATCCTCGACGACTTTATATGTATTGTTCTTGTGTCTCCTCTTACCAACCAAAAAAAAATTAAGAAGTAGGCCTTAACCTAAAAGGAAATACACTTACTTTCTTTCAAATTTTGGGATTCCTTTGCCACAAATGTACAACATACAAAAAGTTAAGTAGGAACCACACAAGAACAACAACAAAAACACATTATATTCTTAAAGTGTCATGCTTTCACCTAAAATTACTTGAATAAACACAGCAATCCTCATTTAGGTAATAAAAAAAACGACGATCCCTCGAATTGCAACATACAAGAACAACATTAGAGCCTTAGTGCCGAAATGATTTGGGGTCGGCTAACATGAATCATTCTCCAAAACCGTCAAGTCGTCACCATAGAACATACCCTTTCCGTCTCAGTCATTTGTTTAGCTTTATTATTATTTCTCAGAAATATTTTAGTCAATGATAAGCAAATGAGCGAGACGGAGGGAGTAGTACAACATTGCACAAGCCAAGTCCCCAAAGATCAAAACTTTAACCAGCATCATGCACATTAGCAACAACTTTTTTTACAAAAGCCGTCTACAATTGGTCTCCCTTGTGACGGAGGTATCCATTTTACACAAAACGGGTCAAATAGGCTCCCATTCAGTTAGATAAGGCAAGCATTTTGTTAATACTTTAAACAAAAATGCCTCAAAAGTTTCAAACTTTCACCCCAAAAACCCCCCAAATAAACCCAACCATGTGGTAAATTTCAACAATTAAGTCAGTAAAAAATGAAAAATTTGGAAGAGTTATACCTAAAAATTGAACATAATGAAGTGAAAGCAAATTTCTTTGAGCTCCTGAACAAATGCACCTAAACTGTAATGGGTAAAAACTAAAAACCCAATAATGTGGTGAATTTTAACAATTAAGTAAAAAATGAAAAATAAAGTAAATTGTAATGGGTAAAACCCCAAATAAACCCAATAATGTGGTGAATTTCAACAATTAAGTAAGTAAAAAAATGAAAAATAAAGTAAATTGTAATGGGTAAAACCCCAAATAAACCCAACAATGTGGTAATTTCAATAATTAAGTCAGTACAAAAAATGAAAAAATTGGAAGAATTATACCTAAAAATTGGACATAATGAAGTGAAACCAAATCTCTTTGAGCTCCTGAACAAATACACCTGAATTTGAGGTAAATAAAGTAAATTGTAATGGGTAAAAAAAACAAATAAACACAACAATGTGGTAAATTAGAGCAATTATCAGTAAAAAAAATGAAAAAAATTGGAAGAATTATACCTAAAAACTGGACATAATGAAGTGAAACCAAATCTCTTTGAACTCCTGAACAAATACACCAGAATTGAGGTAAATAAAGTAAAAAGTGTACTCCAATGGGGTAAAAAAAAATCCCAGAAAATTAAATAAAAGCAAATAAATTCAAAGTTTGAAACTTTGAAAAATGTTTTGAGAAAATCAGAAAATGTTTTGTTGAAGGAAAGTGGAGAGAGTCAAAAGAATAGAAAGAGTGATGATGCTGAAAAAGCTGATGATCAACAGTAGATATGTGATTGATGGATATATCGGTTATAAATCGTTCTCAGATGATTTGTTTATTTATCATCAAAATACGTGAAAATTTTGAATCCGTTAAAAAAAATTTACGAATATATTTGACTCGTCACAAACTCACAATAACGATCGTCATGTTAAAGAAATTGACAAAATCGGAATGCCAAGAAGTAGATGGGCTGATATATCGATTACAAATCATTTATCAGATTATTTTTTTATCAGAACCTGTGAAATATTTTATCCGTTAAAATTTTGTACGAATATATTTGACCCGTCACAATTTTGATCGTTTTGTTAAAGAATTTGACAAAATCATAATGACTCAGGAACGGTAAATACTATGTTTATCTGTCCATGTGAATAATATTTACATGTTTATGATGGATATAATCGAACACAGAGATAAAAGAAAAAGCCAAAGAAATCTGGGACAACATATCACAGGACTCGCCCGCAAGAGTGTAGCCTAGTGGTTAAAATATGTGGCCACAATCTCATGGGTCTCAGATTCAAGCCCCTGTGGGTCTTGTGGGAGTTGTATGGCCTGAGACTATGCCATCTAGGCTTCGAGCGTGATTTGCAGGCTATTGCGTACACCCGGGTTTACCCAGAGCGCACCAAAGGTAGCGGCTACGGGTCCCTCGTCACCAAAAAAAACAAAAAAAAAACATATCACAGGACTATAATTGCAGGAAAATTCAGTGTTTTGGGGAATTTAACCAAGGAAGCTTTTATACCAAAAATGAGTTATACTGTAATTAATTACAATTAATTAATTAATGGGATTTTGAGTACATTTATGTTAATGTACCATGAATTAGGAACATTTGTGTTAAAGATTTACTCGGGTTCTTTGGACTGAAATTGACTCGATTGAATTAAATTGAATGTATTCGAATGGAACTGAATTTGACGGAATTGAACAAAGTATCTTTTAACTGAATTGAACTATTATTCTGACACAAATTCTTATTTATAATGAATATATCGATCATATTATTATAACAACAGGTCAAATATTCACTCATTTAGAGAACAATACATGTCCTGATATACGATAAATTGCGATTGGTGATGAATTAGATCATATAAGTGGAACAATAACGTTATCATCATAATCTTAATTAATTCCAAAATAATCTAAAATCGACTAACATGAATCATTTTTCGAAACTGTCAAATTATTTCGAATAAAACACTTAAAATTAAATAATTTGGATTGAAGAGTCAAATAATTATAGTGTAGATGGTTAGTCAATTTACTTGAAAGGAATTTGGTAACCTTATTCTTCCATTTTATGGTGGAAGAATGCAATCAAATAAGTCACAAAACATGCTTTAGATCTCACAATCATATTTGGTGGATATAATTAATTACGGTTTTTCTAACATGTGCTCACTGGGCACATGTTAATAACCTAATTAAGGCAAGATTAGCATGATAAATATCACGAGAAGTTTTTATATTAAGCTTTATTTACCATATTTATACAATACCTATTTTAATCCTGCCTTAATTAACTTATTAACGTGTGCCCAATGGACACACGTTAGAAAAACCGAATTAATTATTACTAACAGTATTTCATTATTATGATTGTTGATTATATTAGCAAATTTCAATGTAAACAGTATATTGACTATCAATCAACTATTTTCATGTACGTGTTTGGTATACGATATAATTTCTATAACATATCAGTCATTATCTACCATTTTTCAATATGTGGCTAATAATAGCATATTAAAACAACATACTCAATTTGTACATGAAAATAATATACAGTAATTGTTTTATAATATGCTAATTCTCATACCGTTTCTCTTAATAATTTCGGTTAAAAACGTGTATTTTATGATAAACTTCTCTCTAGTTGGGTTCGTCATATAGCACCGAAAGTCGTAAAAGAACTCCAAAAAGAGTACTCCGTACTTTTTTTGGGCCGAAAATGTCCAGCCCAGTGGTTAAGACTAGTATTCTGGACAATAAGTCACATGTTCGAATCATCATCTCTATATTTATAATGCGACCAAGTGCACGTTTCGATGGAAAAAAAAACCTATTTTTTGGGCTCGGGAAAACTTAGATGGAAGTTGGGCATTGGGCTGAGTTGAATAAATAATTTGGGCCTAAATGAAGGTAGTTTGCAAATCAAAGGCCCTCTTTGTTGGGCATTGGGCTTAGGAAAAATTATAATACGAAGTACGAGTATTATTTAACCAGATTCTCGAAACAAAAATCACAAAAAATACTCGTAGTAAATACTATAATTCAAAATCGAGTCATTTTTCATAGACGTTATTTAGAGACGGGTTTAAGGGTTTTCGCAATTTGCATGGTTTGGGTCGGGGGGTCAGATTCATACAATCTTAAAATTGTAAAACACGGTATATTAAAGATTTAAAGAGGTTATTTTCGGAGTGACTTGGCTTAGCTTAGAATGAAAATTGCATCAAAAACTGTTTCAAACGACCGTCATTTCACGATTTTAAAAAAAAAGTCGATACTTTGAACGAGTCATTTGCTATATTCCATCATAATTATCCAAAAATTTGAACGAGCACGGAGTTTATGTGAAACTATGTAATACTCGTATTTTTTATTGATTGAACTTTTAGTGTACTCTTACATGATAACAAGCTCCAAATCATTAGGTCTTGTGCAAATACACGGCTTATATAGATAACCAGATATTATCACAAATAAAAATTTATTTACGTAAATTTTTTAATTGTCAACTGAAGTAAAACATCGATATGAATTTTAACTGGAGTACATTAATTTTTATCTATTTAAAATGTTCATTAAATAAACTATTGCAATAGATTTCTTATGATAGACTAACTTATAAACTATTCTGAAACTCAAGTACTATCCATAATATTGATTTTAGGTGGGAAATTTTAGGTTTCTCATTTAGTATATACCCAGAAGATAAGATAAAATATACGTGCTCATGTGAGATATTGTTTAAATTGTCTAATTGATTACGTATAAATATCAAATTTTTATAGTAATTTTTATAAATACGTAACTAAATATATATATATGCAAAAGAAAACGTGCATTGAGAAGTGTAAAAAAGCAAATGCAAACGATCAAATAGGACTCGTAAAATGGGATGTGTAATACTAATACCCCACTAAGCTACAATAATCACCCTTCCTTCCTACTCCCTCCGATTCTTTAGATTCAGAATGTTTACTATTTGCACAAATAATAAGGTCGTGAGTGGAGATGGTGGGTCTCACCAATAAAGTAAAAACTCACACAAACAAAAGCCTACATATTATAGAAATGTTGCAAACCTAATGAATTTGTCAAATATGAAATATGTTGCGAATCTAAAGAATCGCAATTGATGTAAACTTCATTCAAAATCTTACCATACCCGAAATTGTGGCTTGTATTACCGGAACTCAGCCGTCCTATGGACACGTTTTTATGTTTATTATCGCCTTTGTTGCAGTCCTCGTTTTTGCCTATATTAAAGGCACGGGGAATTAAATTACTCCGAAGTACGGGTATGGGTATGGATACGGTCATACGGATATGGGCACAGGCACGGGGAGTAGTTTAGTAGGTACCAGGTAGTATGGAGTATTATTATGTGTGTTTTTTTTAATCCAATTAGTTTAGTAGTGATAGCCCGTAAGGTAAGATAAGGTAGTATTATTATGTACTGAGTATTTTTCTTTTGTAATCCGTGCCCTAATGAACCTTTTTAATGTATTGTGTTATTTTAAATTTCAATGAATGTTTTTTATTTGGTTAATGTTGTATTTTTGTCCCTTTTTCTTATCCAATGTTTCATTCAAATACACACCTGATAATACTTCATACTACCTGATACCTACTAAACTACTCCCCGTGCCCATATCCGTACCCATACCCGTACTAGAAGTTGGAGTAATTTAGTTCCCCATGCCTTTAATATAGGCAAAAACGAGGACTGCAACAAAGCGGTAAACATACAAACGTGTCCATAGGACGGCTGAGTTCCGGTAATAGAAGCCACAATTTCGGGTATGGTAAGATTTTGAATGTCGACAATTTGGAAACGGTTTGACCTATGAGTGCTCCCAACTTCACCTTGAGGCACCCATCTATACCTGTGAGTTTCTGTAGAATTGGATACAACGATAATGAAATCCCCATCTCTCTGCTCTTGCTCCCTTACTATTCTTCTCAGAAAATACCTCCTGTTTTCTAGAGATGCTGAAGATGGGCGGACTGAAAATTTGGTAGATTACGGTCAGGACGATAATGACATCAAAAGCTAAGACGTACCCAAATTGCACGTACTTTGTGGTGTTGAAAAATGTGATACCCAACGAGTACGTGACACAAAGGGTTAAGTTGAAAATATTCCCTCTCCCATCTTTGACTCAAAGGCCAGCTCGAGTCCGAATCCCCACAGAACCAGACCAATCAAGGAAAGTGCATGGCTTGCTGGGTCGCTTACTTGAACAAACGTAGGGACTCCTAAGAGAAACATGCATACTAGGAAGACCACCCCCATCACCATTTTAACCCAGGGACCAAGTGTAAAAGGCACCATGTTTAATGTAAACTAGTTTTTTTATCCGTGAAAATCACGGAAATAGTTCAGAAAATTGTGTTAAATTACGTTTAAATAAAAACTTTTTTGATATTTCCGAGTACAGAAATAAATAATTCAAGCAAAAAAAATTATATTTCTACCTTAGGTCAAATAAATAACAAATAAACAACCTAATAACGTTGTACTACGTGAAATATTTGTCACAATTAAATTTAAAAAACAAATTGTGACAATTCTTTTGCATATTTTTTTGATAAATTGTTTATTACGAAATAAGTATTCTATTAGGGTGCAAATATGATAGAGTAAAAAAAATAATTTGGAGAGTGGATAAATATTTCTTTCAATTCATTAACTATTGAGAGTTATCGAATGAATTTAATTGAAATTCAACCTCGCGTGGCATTTCAACTTTCATTTCCATCTTAGTATCCCGTTTCCTCTAAAAAACAAAATGCCAAATTTAATTGAAATTCAACCTAATCGAATCCGCCCACCCTATCTGCCGACCACCACCACCATCGTGACCACCCGACCACCCTCCAATTTGTTCCCTAAATCCTAATTTATTCTACCAATTGCAAATAAATAATAATTAGAAAAAAAATGTAACTAAACCCTAATTTATTTCTTCAATATCAATTCAATTTTGATTAGAAAAAATAATTAATGTAACCAAACAATTAATTCAAGAAAAATGACGACGATTAATTCATCATTAATTGAATTAGGGCTAATGATCGATCCCTAATTTTAGTCCACCAATTTCGATCAAACAATAATTAGTAAAAAACAAAACTCTAATTTAATCCATCTATTTCAATTGAGCAATTAGAAAAAGTAATTACCATAATCAAACAAGTAATTTAGGAAAAGCGTTATTAATTCTAACACTAATTGAATTAGTACTCATGGTCTATCTGTAACCGTGGCTTGAATAATTGTATGTAAATGAAGAGAAAAGTTGTTCTTGGGAGAACTATGGACGATGAGGAGGGTAAATTTGAAAATATTAAGAAAAATATGTTAGGATAAAGTAATTTCGAAAAAAATACCTATCTTTTTGGGCTCAGGAAAACTTAGATGGAAGTTGGGCATTGGGCTTAGTAGAATAAATAATTTGGGCCTGAATGAGCGTAATCCATAAATTAAAGGCCCTATTAATTTGTTGGGCATTGGGCTCAGGAAAAATTATAATACGAAGTACGACTATTATTTAACCAAATTCTCGAAACAAAAATCACAAAAAATAGTACGGAGTAAATCATTCAAAATTGTGGCATCTTTCGTAGACATTATTTAGAGTCGGGTTTAGGGGTTTTCGCAATTTGCACAATATGGGTCGGGGGGTCAGATTCATGCAACCTTAAAATTTTATAACACGATACATTAAAGATTTAAAGAGGTAATATTCGGAGTTACTTGGCTTATAATGAAAATTGCATCAAGAACTGCTTCAAATGACTATCACTTCACGATTTTAAAAAAAATCGATACTTTGAACGAGTCATCATTTGCTATATTCCATCATATATAACCCAAAACTCAACCGAAAAATAATCAACAATCAAGATAATTTTCTATAGAAATTCATCTACGAGACCAACTCATATGACTAGGGAATTACGAGTATTTATTACATGTCATATTACCATAGATCAAACCGTCTTTTATGAGACTAACTGAAACGTAGATATTATTCTATGAGACGATCACATAATATCTCATTACGAGACAAACTCATCATATGACTAGGGAGTAAGGAGTTACGAGTATTTATTACATACCATATTGAGTACCATAGACCATCTTTCACAAGACTAACTGATACGTAGATATTTTGACGAAATCGTATAAAGTGGATACTCATACCGTCATATGGCATAAACCCTATTGTAAAAATGGGTGAAGATTATCGACCAATGATTAGTTCAGTTGAGATCATCTGTCCCATTTTTATGTCCCATCTCCTGTCCCATAACCTTTATCATACGATACCTCACCTTTTAATTGATCAAAATAGTGATTAATTATGTGATAATGATTACGTGTCAATAAGAGAAATAATGGGACAGGGGAGATGGGACACATAATGGAACGGAGGATCTGCACTGTTTATTGGCTTATTACGTATCTCCCCCCACTAAAAAAAATAACATTAATTAACATAAGATATTTATTGGCTTATTGCTATTGCTAATTTAATCGATGTTATTCTTTCCGACTTATTTTCTGTTCAATTCAGTTTTTTTTGCCTCATTTGGTTCAGTTTATAACGGGCTTGAACTGAACCGATTTGAAGTGAAAACAAGCCGTGAAAAAAAAAGTCGAACATAGTCTTAGTTTAATTAGTTCAATTTGATTAACCTTATTATTATTTCAGTTCAATTCAGTTCACTCGAACCATCAGAATATAAAGCCCTAATATTGAGTAATTAATTAATTAATTAATTAATTAATTTGACTTCTTTTTTATAATTGGGATCTTATTATATATATTATAATATAATATATACACGAAGTATATTCGAATGTTTAAAGTTAAGAAATATTGTGCTTTTCTTTCCACGCGATTCCACTACACCACTATACCTATAGATTTGCATGGAATCGTTAGGTGAAGATTTGCCATATATTAGGAGTTTACAACTTTAATTATTTACGAGTATTAGGGCTCGTTTGGTTCACCATGGGAAGATGAAATTATCGGGAACTTAAAATTCACGTGAATTTGTATTTCATGGGAATTACAAAAATATTATTTGGTTCACCATGGGAAGATAAAGTTATCGGGAACTTAAAATTCACGTGAATTTGTATTTCATGGGAATTACAAAAATATTGTTTGGTTGCCACGTGGGAAATGACTTCATGCGGGAAGTTCTACCCACCAAGGGGGACTTGGTGAGTAACTTCCTCCCATTGTGGAGGAAGTGACAATTCCCGGGATGTGGGCAATCAAACAGTATCCAAATTTATCAATTCATGGAAAGTTCTACCTCTCATGATTTAAGAGGACAACCAAACGGCCCCTTAGTTTTGTACAAATTAAATGTCATCTAGCTTAGTCGCTAAGGTCATGTGATATTCATGTATGGTCGTCCTCGAGACTCTTCTTAAACAAGAAAAACGAGTATCAACTTCGTGCAGACGTCAAACAACTCAAACTAGCTAGTTATTAGCGTTCACAGAGTCATGTGATACAGAGTCTGATCTAGGGTTTAATAAAATTCGTTCACGTCACAGTCCATCACCCTCGAAATGATCTGAGTTAGAGTTGATCGAGCTTAAAACGAATTCTGATATGATTCCGTAACACAAACGTAAACTTATGAGCTGATGAGTTTGAGCTCAGATCGACTTGATTACACCTCTATTATTCACTACAATAATCACATTATTATATTGTGATTATTACGTATGTAATAAATTCTAGTAATATGTAATAAATTACGTATTTTAATTAATTATGTAATGGTATGTACGTTCTCATTATTGTTACGTATTTTATTTTGTTTATAATATGGCAAAGGACGGCACGGAAAAAAGAAAACTGAAAAAAAAGCTAATAAAAAATCAAAAGTAAACTGCGTATACAATACGTATATTGGGTTTAGGGTTTAGGACACAATTATCAATAACATTAAGGTATTATATACAAAATCATTAATTAAATCTCGATACTATTAAACTTAAATTGAGACGGTCTTCTGATAAAATTGAACTTGATCGATCCAATGAGAAGATTATACAACCAGTTGTACATAGTTCTATGTACAACTGGTTTTATGATTTTGAGCTTTATCGCAAAGATTTCGAGTTTTGTTGTAAATTTTCTGAACTTTAGCATAAACTTGTCGAGTTAAATTAATCACATATAAATGTTTAAGCTAAAAAACTTACAACTTGGCTCAGAAATTTGTATAAGTTCAGTAAATATATACAAAATCTCAGCAACTTTGCCTTGGTTGTACAATATTATTGTACAATCAGGTGTATAATCTTATTTTCCTGATCGATAAGCTAAGACTCTGTACTAATAATAGTAACAAATTAAAGAAAAAATGGGTTTAGGGTTTAGTTAGGGCACGATTATCAAAAACATTGATTAAATCTCGATATCAAATTAAACTTTAATTATTAAGACGGTCTCTTGATAAAATTGAACCCAATCAGTTAAAACTCTAATACGATTTTAATTATTAGGTTCATTCAATACATTGAAAGCGATAATACTAAAAAAGAAGAAAAAGTACGTGTTTAATCGTACCGACCAGCTAGCTAAGTTTATAATAATTAATGTGATCCTACACGGCTCGAATTCGAACAAAATTGAATGATGTAAAATGAAAAATAATGGAACTACGGATGAAGGATTAGCCATATATATTGGTTATAGACTTATAGTGGATAATAAATAAAAACATTTTTTTTTGACAAAGCCATGTGATTTTATTATATGATAATATATGTCCAAATAAGTGGAATAAGTTGCTTTTGATTTTGACAATACAATGCACACCTATATGTGACTATATGTACAAAAAAAAAAAAAAAAAAAAAAAAAAAAAAAATTAATAAGATCCCTAGGTTGGAAGTTAGGGATTTATTAATGGGATAATTATTGAATCTCCGATCTAGACGACTTTGCTTTATTCGATTTCAGTTCAGTTCAATTTAGTTTATTATTAGTCTGATAATCATGGAAAATAGGATTATACACCTGGTTGTATAATAGTATTGTACATCCAAAGGAAATTTGTTGAGCTTTTGCATATATTTACTAAGCTTATAAAAATTTATGAGCCGAGTTGTAAGTTTTTGAGCTTGATTTAACTCGACAACTTTACACTAAAGCTCAGAAAGTTTATAGCAAAACTCGAAACCTTTGTGATAAAGCTCAAAATCTTAAAATAAGTTGTACATAGAGCTATGTAGAACTGGTTGTATAATCTTCTTAATTATTTGATCATCATCAGATCATGAAGTTCATTTTGTCTCAGACTCTCAGCTATTTCAGTCCACTTTAGTTCAGTGATTCAATCCAAAAAGGACCTAGATCGGAGTGGTATGCTCGACTGATCAATGCATCATATCCGGGGCTATCTAATTAATAAGAGAACGAGTTCAAATAATCTCGACTTCTTAAATTTATTTGCTTGATAAAATGCAAAACTTTGAGCTAGGGCATCGATTTAATTAATTAACTGTATGTAAGAGATTAAAAAAGGAAATGATTTTTTTAATAAATGTATTAATTGCATTGATGTATGTATCTACTCGATCCATAATTCAGTTTTAAATTCTGAGGTTTATATCAAATTAAGAAAATAATTATAGTTTGTATTAAATACAATCCTAAGAACTGAATTAAATTAATGTTACGTGGCCTAATTGAAATTGAAATAATATTTTCTAGACATGCATGGATGATGGATGCCCTAATTTTTTTATTATATTTTTTGAAAATCCCAAAAAACGGGATTAGATCATTGCATTAAAATCATAAAAAACAAAAACTATTAATTAAATACGGAGTAATTTACATGAACGATGGATCGAATGAATTTCTAAATAAGTTATTATAGAAAATCGAAATTATATTTTTTTCAACAATTTTTTTTTTTGGAAAAAAATATTTATTTGAATTGAGTAGGGCAACATGTTCCTCCTAATTTATTTTTGTCCAATCTTTTCAATTTTCATTTGTGGAGTATAGCCAAGGAATCTCATAGCCATGCATCAATCAACATTTCAACTCATACATACAACTATTTTTATGAATCAATCAATCAATCAACAGTATTTTTATGAATTAATTTTTATTTCGATGAATTTGTTAATTACTTCGTATCTATTAAGTCAATTTTAATTTGTTTTTGAATAAGATATTTTTACGGGTTATATTTGTAAAAATTTTTACCAATTACATTTGCAAATAACATCATTCTCGAATAAAAATCCTAATTTTTTCCCCAAATGATATCAAAAAATAAATATATACTTCTATTATTGTAGATTGTACCGTAATTATCTTATTATCAAGAGTCTGTTTAATTTTTTTGAATTCACGTTAAATTACAATTCATGAAAAATTTACAAGAGTTGTTCTTCGCAATTCATGTAGGAACGTACCAATAGAGAACTTGGTAACCACAACTTTAATTTCTACATAATGTACGAAGTGTTATTCTGTCGACAAAAGTTGTTTCTTCGTTCACCAACATGATCCACTTCGCCTAATAAAGGATGGAGTATAAACTTCGGCTCCACTTTTTGATCTTTTACAATCGTGGCAGAAGAGGCCAGTCGATCTTATGACCTATCGTTTTCTTCCATTTTATGTTTTTAATATGTTTTTCTAACATTTGGGCTAATCCCATTTTATTTTCGCCTTTTTTTGGAAATATATACCTAAATTTACTGAATTATCGTATATTTCAATTTATCGTGTCGTCAGAATTGAGGGAGCTGTTCAGCAACCAGAATGTGTCGTCAAGTTGATTAAGATGGATGTTAGAAGTCGAATTATGTGTAAGATCAAATACCCCATCAGTGCTAGAGATAACCAATGGCTACATAACTTGTTGTAGTCATTCTTTGTAAATTGGATACACATATTTATACATACTTACCCTTTACCAAAAAAAAAAAAAATTATCGTAAATTATATTTTACGTGAATTAGAAAGTTTATGTTTTTAATATGTTTTTTTCACATTAGGGCTAATCCCATTTCCTTTTCCCCTTTTTTTTTGGAAATACGGAGTATATACTTAAATTTATCTGATTTATCTGAATTATCGTATATTTCAATTTATCGTAAATTATATTTTACGTGAATTATTAAAAAGACAATCAAACAGAATCGTAATTTAAATCAACCACACATATATAAATTTCTTTAGAATGTACTACAAAGTGAAGATTAAACTCATGTGGCATATATTTTTCCAATGCACATTAATCATCAATCATCATGCATGGACCATAAAAATAGTGAAACCACTAAGAAAATTTCTTTTTATGCATTGACTTAACATAAACAATGAATCAATCAATGATCATAAATTCATAACATTGCCCCTAGTAATAACTCAAATTCCAATTTAAGACAGATATATATCTGTCTCATAAGACAGGTCAAATATACATCAGTCAAAGGTAAAGTGCATTAAAAACATTAAATGATTTATCTCATTTTTACAAATGAGAGGATATATTTGATTTGTTTTATTTATCTCTAGAACTGATACACCCTTGCAAATAACCCAAATTCCAATTTAAGACCAATATATATCTGCTTTAAATTTAAGACATGTCAAATAGACATCAGTCAAAAGTAAAATGCATTAAAAATAGCAAATTATTTGTCTCATCGTTACAAATGAGGGGATATATTTGATCTGTTTTATTTATCTTTAGAACTGATATAGCCTTACAAATAACCCAAACGACATGTTTTATATATCACTTTTTTTTTTGAGCGAGAAGAATAATTCATTAATAGAACGCCAAACGACACTTACAACGTATACCTATAATTGCAATCAAATCCAATAAAAACCAAAGAAATTAATTTCTCTTATAAACTAAGGATCTCAAGACATGATCTGACAATTCGGCATGACCTCATATCGCTATCTTTTTGCAGCTTTTGTTGAGGGGATCCTTCGTTTGATTCAGAACTTGAGAAAGTTTACCTTCTATTGGCCTCAAAGATCGTTGACAAATTACTTGTAGACATTGAATGAATAGACGTGTGACGAACCATCAACAAACTACCCTTGTCAATAAGAATAAAACTAAGCCCCATAACAACGTAAGGGACCGAAGCCTTGAACAAAAGGACAAAAATCTTGAAATAAAGGACGAAACTCCCATAAAAAGAGAGACTTTTATTGAATAGCATATTGAATATCAAACTAGAAAGTGAAAATAAATCAATTTTTGGGGCTTACCATCGATTAATTATCGATGGAAGCCCCGGATGAAAGACGAAGGCTAGGGTTTTTTTTTGGAAGAGGAGGCTAGGGTTTTTTGTATATATATATATCTACTTTGAATTTAAGACATGTCAAATACAGTATTAGACATTTAAAAGTAAAATGCATTAAAGACAACAAATTAAACTATTTATCTCATCGTTACAAATGAGATAATATTTGATTTGTTTTATTTATTTTTAGAACTGATATATCTGTTTTAAGGAAGACCGTGAAATGATGATTTAGGTCAACCAATAATGCAAAAAAAAAAAAAAAAAAAAAAAAAAAAAAAAAAAAAGTGACTCAAAGAGTGAACCATGATGTCACTTCAAACATCGATTGCAATTAAAATGTGTGGATCATAAGGTAGTTAATAGAAGAATTCTTTAATTTGTTGACAATTTTCACTGTTTATACGTTTGCAAATCATGAAAATAATGGAAACAAAAGTTGTAGGAATATTCCTTCGTTCATTATATAATTTCCAATTTCCAAATTTCAATAATGTAGGATGAAGAGGTTATTATTATTATTATTATTATTATTATTATTATTATTATTATTATTATTATTATTATATTATTTTATTTTTTTATGAACTTGTATTATTAAGATCGATTTTTTTTACAAGAATTTAGTGGGTAACAATAGCGAATATAAGTATAGTGAAAAATTGAAAATGTAAGCAGCTACGTGAACCCCGACTTCATGAGAGATTGAGAATTTCTGAACTTGTTCTTGTTATTATTATTATTATGGATTATCATTATGGATTATTATTATTATTATTATTATTATTATTATTATTATTTGCATCATTGTTGTTATTATTATTATTATTATTATATATTTTTTTATAAACCCTTATACTAATACTAATAATAATAATAATACCAATTATTAATATTATTATTATTTATTTATTTATTTAAAACAGGAGAATTTTATTAGATAATCAAAACACAGTTTACAAAAAATTGATGGGCAGCCGAGATACAATCTAGTTAATCAAATTTTACACCATTTTATTATTAAATAATTAGTAGTAGTAGTTATAGTAGGATAGTTAATCAAATTTTACACCCTTTTATACTTTGTTTTTAAAATTACAACAAAAAAATGGTCAAAACCCTAAAAATTACATACAAATCACAATCGAAAAATCTCACAATATAATTATTATAAAACCGTTTCACCTAATTAAATCTATTAATAAACAAACAAAAGGGCTCAAAACTAGGTTACGTAGGAATTGAAGTGAGTAGTACGTAAAGTTGACTAGATAAGATTTTTAAGTCATTGTTAATTTGACTAAGTATGTATAGTCTTATACTCCCTCCGTTCAATTTCAATCTTCCCCTTCCTTGTCTTGATACTATTTGTAATCACGGATAACTTTCGATATTCACGACAATCTATTAGAGAAAATATATGCATGTGGGATCTTGTTTGATTCGTCTTTAAAAGTACTCCAATTTCCATAATTTTTACTAATATGTTACGAAAGATATTAACGATGCAAAATACGCGTTGACAAACGTGAAAAAGCAAAAGGAAAGTTTGAACTTGAACGGAGAGGTAGTACTACTCTATATAGTTTCGTCTTGGATCATGCATGTCTTATCCTATAATAGTAGCATTGTTTGCGGAAAACATGCAAAGATAATTCATGAATTACAACACTTTTGAGGTTATTTTTAATGAGTATTACTGTTACTATTACTATTATACCCCGGCCGGTCCATAGGGTGATCCATTCGTTCTAGGAACCGGGGTCCAAGTAGGCGAAAGGTCTCAATATTTGTATTGATTATACAAAATTAGCAAAAGTGATAAATTGGTGTAATGTTCTATTGTACTAAGGACCTTCATATTGAAGTTGGAACATGACCTCCGAATTTCATTGACCGACCCTGATTATATCCTATACAGTTGACCTAGCTAGAGGATTATTGGTGCATGTAGCATTGTAGCACTATGCATGACTATATGAGCATAATTACGACTAATCGGACTACTACATAAACTAGCTAGGTCAAAACTAATATAGTTACAATTTACAAAAAAAAAATTATATAAAATGAAAATATTTTAATAGGTATCTTTGAAACTTATTACAGGTCAAATACGATAAATATATAATGGGATAAGTAGAATGTTGTGTGTTGTCTTATCTGATATAATCTATTTAAATAAGGGTTCTGTTGGAAAAACAACGGATTAAAAAATGGATTATGATTAACATATTTTATTAATTAACGGGTTTGACTAACATATACTCCACTATGTAGCATTGTAGCACTATGCATGACTATATGAGCATAATTAAGACTAATCATACTACTACATAAACTAGCTAGGTCAAAACTAATACTAATATAGTTACAAAAAAAAAATTATATAAAATGAAAATATCGATAATTCGATTTCTTTGAAACTTATTACAGATCAAATACGTTAAATATATAATGAGATGAAAGATTTTTGTTTTAACGAGAATTTATTTTACTCAAATTTTATAGTATTGTATCTGTTCAATTTCGATATAAGTTGTAGTTGTCGTATGACTTTTTATTAATGAAATGATCTATTCGCTAAAAAAAAAATAAAGGTAGAATGTTAGTTGAGTGTCGTCTTATATGATCTATATATTCAAATAAGGGTCATGTTTGGTGAACAACGGATTAATATTGGCATAAATAAGTTGCAAAAATGGATTATAATTATCAGATTTTATTAATTAGCAGGAGGTTTGATAAACATATATGATTAGTATATTTTGTTAGTAGTTTTTGATAATAATCAATCGTTTCAAATTAATACGGAGTAGTAGTTTGCTTGCTAATTCTGTAAAAAAATATAATTGATTTATTATTGATAAATGAATTATACGGAGTATTTTTTATATAAAGAGACCGCTTCATTGTGTGAACGTACTCGTTGTCGTCTCACACAATAACAACTACGTATTTCATTTTGTCCTAATGTAGTAATAATATATAAGCTTATATTAATTGTAAAATTATTATATTATTATAATATTATTAATACGTACAAGTCACAATAACCCGTGACCTAACTGCTCTCTTAGTTGGTTTAATGTGTACATTTTATAAACAATTATATATTGATTAATTATTCTATATTTAATTTATAAAATTATTGAATGATTAAATGTGGTATGTTTATCAACTAAGGGAAATATAATATTGCAAATACTCAATTAATTAATTAAACAAAACATATTCACAACGAATCCGTCTCAAAAAAGTACACATTCTATATTATCGATAATCTGTTTAATTAAAATAAATAAATAACGAGACAGATAGTATCAATATTGATTTATGGAGTTGTATTATTATTATTATTATTATTATTATTATTATTATTATTATTATTATTATTATTATTATTATTATTATTATTATTATTATTATTATTATTTTCTTTATTCCATAGGAAAATCATCATATTCTAAGTCCTTTGGCTTCAAATGAATGATTGTTTTTTAGCCAATGAAAAAAAATTGCAAATCAAAAGTCTATGTGCATGGCTATAGGACGAAGTTATGTACAGACCAGCTCATATTTGAGTATGACGATACTAAATTTAGTGGATTGAGTACCTTCTAGCTAGTGACTAATGCAACATTTTCTCATTATTTTTAGTACTATATATTTATTTATTTTTTAATAAAAATACATTTTTTCTGTTGTACGTACGTGTCAATTGGTCACACTTTAAGAGGTTAATTATGAAAATATTGTGATAAATTGATATATTGTGATATAAATTAATTATCTAGTGACTAATGCAACAAACATTTATCTCATTATTTTTAGTACTATATATTCATTTTCCTTACAAAAATACAGGTTTTCTATTATGTGTCCACTAGTCACACGTTACAAGTTTAATTCATAATAAATTGATATTCTCTCCGTTCCAATCAATTCCATATGTTTGTTTTTTCACACTTACTGATGCACGTTTTGTTTTGCCCATATCCTTTAGTTACATATTTCTAAAAATTATCAAAATTTGATATTCAAAATGTATTCGAATAGACAATTTAAACAAAATCTCACATGATACTCGTATATATATATTAAAAGTTATATCGAAGATTCTTCTTACTTATGAAGAGTATTCAAAATCGAAATGTATGGAATTGATTGGAACGGAGCGAGGGAGTATATAACATATGAGTACTTAGACAACATTCAAGTGAATTTTTCCGTAATAAATTATTAACATGTGACCAGTAGATCAGATGATCGATACATGTCAGAAAAACCGATAAATTATGGTAGGATTGTAGTGGAAATGTGGTACTAACCAAAAGTAATATAGCTAGCTTTTTTAGATGAGTATGATCTCAAATGGCTAGTGAAACATGCTCTTTGCCTTAGTTTATGGGTCGGCATTGTTAGGTCTCAATCAAGTAAGTTATGGTTGTCTTCTTCTTAGCTTATTATGTTGACTGCCAATATAAATATATAAATATATTTAATATTACAAAATAGTAATTGTTTACACATTTTTGTACAAACTATTTATCAATATATATATATATATATATATATATATATATGTATTGGCAAATCTAGAGCCTAACAATAATAAGGATTATTTTTTGGGTTCGAATACTAAGAAAACGAATATTTTTATATGTATTTTGTCGAGTTTTTAGTCTAAAATAAACAAAAATAAAATTTAGAATTTCAGATAAGTTATCGTTGTCGTCCCTTTTATTAACACAATAATAAGGGTTATTTTTTGGGTTCGAATACTAAGAAAACGAATATTTTTATATGTATTTTGTCAAATTCTTAGTCTAAAATAAATAAAAATAAATTTTAAAAATTCAGGTAAGTTATTATCGTTGTCTTGTCGTCCCTTTTATTATTACAAAATAGTAATTGTTTACACATTTTTGTACAAACTATTTATCAATATATATGTATGTATTGGCAAATCTAGAGCCTAACAATAATAATAAGGATTATTTTTTGGGTTCGAATACTAAGAAAACGAATATTTTTATATGTATTTTGTCGAATTTTTAGTCTAAAATAAACAAAAATAAAATTTAAAAATTTAGGTAAGTTATTGTTGTAGTCTTTTTTATATTATGGTGGCTGCAAACATAACCTAATTGTACATTTACACATCAGAAATTAGTACGGAGTAATCAACAAAAATAAAATTTGTCTAAGAAAAATAAAATACGGGTTCGAATACTAAGAAAACGAATATTTTTATATGTATTTGTCGAATTTTTTAGTCTAAATAATCAAAAATAAAATTCAAAAATTCAGGTAAGTTATTGTTGTCGTCTCTTTTATTATGGTGGCCGCAAACATAACCTAATTGTACGTTTACACATCAGAAATTAATACAGACTAATCAATATGCATCAATGGACAAATATATGGCATATTGGCCTAACAAGAAGGATTATTGAGGGTCCAAATACCAAGAAAACGAACTTTTTATACTCGTATGTGTTATGTTTTGTCTAATTTTGGATGTAAAACGTACAAAAATCGAGTTTATAATTTCAGGCAAGTTATTATTGTCGTCCTTTTATTATGTTGACAACCATATTTGCCAACATAACCTAATTATATTGTACGTTTACACATTAGAAATTAATAATCAACATGCATTGGCGATTCTAGGACCTAACAAGAAGGATTCGGGGTCCCAGTCACCAGAAAACGATATATTTTAAATATATAGTCTAAAAAATAAAACAGCTTCAATATATTCATAATTTTTAAAAAAAAAAAAAAATCGTTATTGTCGGCCTGTAATACCGGTATAATAAAAGTAAATTAAGTCAAATTTGGGCCATATAAATATACAATTATATGTCCAAATTATTTAATATTTAGTACTATATATGTACAATTATTTAACATATTAAATCAAGCAAATAATTAATTAATAATTGTCCATTATTATCAAATTTTGAGTGCATGGTTGAGTAATTGAGTGTGAAGTGTATATAGTAGTGCATTTATATATACAGATTCTTGTTTGTACTGAAGTTAATATATTCGTTACTTTTTTATAACAGATCAAATACGATCGTTTATATAGAAAAAAATAAAATACTATGAAAATAATTTGTTGTTTTTTCTGCACAAATAAATGAACAGTATAATTAGACCCGTTATAACAAAATGACGGATACATATTTCCATAATATACATACACTTATTACAGTAGGGCATATATATACACTATACAGATTCTTGTTTGTAACGGAGTTTATCATATTCATCACTTTCTTATAACAGATCAAATACGATTGTTTACATAAAAAGAAGACAAAATATTATGAAAATAATGCGAGTATGTTTTTTCTATATGTATAAATAAACAATATTAAATTCGTTATAATAAAATGACGGATATATATTATTATAGCAAAATCAGTCTTTGATTTTGTCTTTTGAACCCATCATTTATCTACCACGTTGCATGTTACAAGGATTCATGACACAACATAATATTAAAGTTAGAACCACCAAATTTCCCACTTCAATTCAAAGAAATTTTGTTTGTGGTTCATGTACCATATCATGCATCACTTTTAATTATTTGAAGCTTCATGAATTATTGTTTATTAATATATGATAAATTAAATAAGTGTAATAATTAAGGTATAAGATCCAATTTTTTTTTTTTTTGGTTCAACGAAGAGCGCACTTAGTCGCATTACAATATAGGGGAGAGGGGATTCGAACCTGAGACCTACTGTCCCAGAGCACCTAATCTTAACCACTAGGCTAAGACATCTTCGGTTATAAGATCCAATTATTGAAACTCATCAATTGAATAATTAAAGTTCGATTTTTCGAATAATTAAACTATTAATATGTATGTGCACAATTTAGAAAAAAAAATAAAAAAAATTAAGTTTTAGTTAGATGATCTTTTAATAATCTTTTTCTTTGCCAACAATCTAAATTACCCCCATTTCATTCATTCCATTTTCGTTAATATTTCATAAAAAAATATTTTAAAAAAATGGTCTCTCGATAATATTAACGAGATACAGTACTAATTTATTTATTTATTTTTATTTTATTCTAAAATGGTTATAAAATAGGTTTACGGTTGTACAATAGATTAAAGTTGTTAAGTTTTTGTATATATATTTGTTAAGTTTATACAAGTTTCTAAGCTGATTTAATTTATAAGTTTTTGAATTTAAACATTTACGAAGTACGGAGTATGTGATTATTTAGCTCAACAACTCTACACTAGAACCTAGAAAAATTATAATAAAATTCGAAATCTGTGTGATAAAGTTCAAAATCATAAAATCGATTATACATAGAGCTATGTACAACTGATTATATATAATCTACCCATTGATATAAAAGGTTGCCCACAATATTTTTCATGTTTTTATTTTTAAAGAAAACCCTTGCCCACAATATTTGTATGTCAAATAAAATCGGGTCAATAGTCAATAGTAGCATTCAATTCAATAAGACAACATTAATTCAATCCATTACAAGAGTACAAATTCACAACATTTATACCTACTACACATTTGAATAATTTAATTAATTTTCTAAAAATAAATAAATAAAAATTCAATATTATATAACCTCTAATAATTTACGACTAATTTTTTTTTCAGAAGAACAAAATCACCTACAGATTGTCATATAAAATACAAATCTTTTTTTGTTTTCTACGAAAGTATATATTCTTTTGTTCAGGTATCGATGAACTATACGTAATAAAACATAGAATAAATTAAAGGAAAATGATAAATACAACCCGTAGGGTTGTACCTAAGAAGCTGAAAGAGAAAACAAAATGTTAATGTTTGTATTAATTGTATCGATGTATGTGTAATTTATTTTTAAATTTCTAACTTTATGTTAAATATAGGAGGTATTTAATGCTTAAATACAAATCTAAGGACTGTATTTAACATTACCGAAGATACAGTTAATAATATTAAACCTTGTGCTCATTTTATCTCACTCCACCAGCAGTTCCAGCATAAAACAATGTTATCTGATCTCTTTTGTTAGTCTATTAATATTATATCAGAATAATTTAATTTACAGTAATACTAAATACAACCCTTAGATAACATTGTTTCATGCTGGAACTACTGGTGGAGTGAGATAAAATGAGCACAATGTTTAACATTATTAGCTGTATCTTACAGGCTAAATTAACCGTTTAAAATATTCAAAATAAAAATATATTTAAAAAAAAAAAAAAAAAAAAAAAAAACTCTATTAATGCTCTAATTAACCTAGTTTAAATATACAATTTATACCAATAGCTATTGAAAATATCTCATTTTAGACCAACTTAACACAAACTTTGTTTACCTATAAAATAAAGTTTAAAAAGTTAGGGATGCCAAATTGCCATATAGTTGGAGGTAGGCAAGAGATCTTGATGACTTCATTCCAAGACACAAGACTTTATCACAGTCAGCCACGTGTCCTGCTGACCTACTACCCTAGTAGGACCCAATTCCGATTCCGTTAATTGTTTGATAAGATTGTCTTATAACATAAGAGTGTCAAACAGTCAAACCATGAATTGACTAGCCCGACCCATGACTCGATCGATCCGAGTAATTCAACTGGAATCTGACACCACTGCACATCTGAACTTAAGAGCTAAGACCCGAGAATTGGCCCGAGTTTTTATAGTAGGAAACAAGTCGATATCTATAAATGGTTGAAATTAACAAATCCAAAATGATCAGCTCCAACTGGCAATCGCCCGATCCGAAGTTAACCCGACTCAAATCCAGACCTAGCAAAACTAACTTCACCCGAACCTGCCCCGACACCCGAACTGAAAACCCGAGTTTGAACTGTAACCCGAATTGACTTGGTCGGCCAATCCTGAAACTAACCTGAATGTTATTATAAAAAGCGAGTCGATATTCATGAAAAAGTTGAAAATAGAAAACTTGAAAATGACCCGAACTCAAAATGATCCAACCCGAAGTAAACCCGATTTATATAACCTGAAATTGATCTGACGCAACCCTAAACCAGTTAACCCATTTATCAGGTCCACTCAAAAATCAAACTAATCTCGATAATCCAATTGACCCATTTAGGAGATCTACCTTGAGAAGAGTGGGTCATCCCCACTAAGGCACTAACCCTATCATTTCATTTCCTTTTATCTTTTATTTTTTCCAATAATAGAAACCCATATTCCTCTCCTATATATACTCCCACAAACTTCACTCTATCACTATAACTCCCAACAAACACATTCAAAACTTACATTCCCAACATTTCAAAGTCGAGTCAGAGTCAGAATACAGAACACGTAACACTAAAAAAAAACAATATTAATAATATTATTACGATATTATTAGTGTTTCCAAAAGAGAAATGGGCACAATGGACGAGCAACAGCAGGGGTACAACAGCAACGTGTACCCCAACGAGCCCATTAAGACCAGGGTGGCAGTCCCGCCACCCCAACCATTCATAAAATCACTACAAACGAACCTAAAAGAGACGTTTTTTCCAGACGACCCGCTCAGACAATTCAAGGGTCAACCAAAGTCGAGGAAATTCGTACTCGGGTTACAGTATTTCTTCCCGTTTCTCGAGTGGACCCCGCGATACAATATCGGGTTTTTGAAATCGGATCTTATTGCTGGGATTACTATTGCTAGTCTTGCTATTCCTCAAGGGATTAGTTATGCTAAACTTGCTGATTTGCCTCCTGTTCTTGGGTTATGTAAGTCACACTATAACTACCTCACTCATTATATTCATGTGATTATTATCGACTGTAATTATTGTGTGACACGGTTTTATTCATATGATTATTGAATTTTAGTAATTATTCATATGATTATCGACTGTAATTATTGTGTGACACGGTTTTACACCAGGTTTCTTTTACAGAAATGACATATCTGGTGTATAACACATTAACACTGTCTTAGTCTATAATCTATGTTGATTAATGTTCTTCGGTAGTGAATTTTAGTAATTATTCATATGATTATCGACAGTAATTATAGGGTGATACGGTTTTACAACATAATACTGTTTTTTTTATAGAAATACTTCGTAGTATATTATTATGTGTGTAATACGGTCTTAGTCTATAATTTGTGCTGATTAATTAATGTTTTTTGGTAGCAATTTTTTAGTGATTATGCATATGATATTGAGATTATGCACGGTAATTATTGTGTGACATAGTATTACAACGTAAGAGAAAAAGATCATTGATTTATCATTAATAAAATAACGTTTTTTAATAATAAAAAATGACATGTTTTGTGTGTAAGATCATCTTAGTAGATTGGAATTCGATTCTACTTTTTTTAACTCATAGATTTCATAAAAATGACCAATAAAGTAAGTCTAAAAAATTTAGGTACGTACTTCCCAAATTTGTATAAATAACGTCTTACATGCAAAATATAAATATTTTAATCAGCAATTATTTTGTGAGACGTTTCACACCGTGAATGATAGTAAATTAACGGACAATTTTATGCGTAGGATCGTCTTACAGTACAATTTATGATAATTAATTATGTTTAATTCATAATGAACAACTAATTAATAGGAAAAATCCAACCCACAACAAGATATTACAACACTTTCCATTGGCCTTTTTCATAATGGACAATTGCATGAACATGATCTTATACAAAAATGTTTTTGTCTTGCCTCACTTTAATTAATATAATCAAGATTCCCCTTTTTAGTGGAAGATAGCTATCTCTAAATTAATATATACTTTAATTTACGAAAATTGATAAATACGGTTTTTAAATATTTTAATATATTTCGGATTTGATATTAATTTAGAAATTAAGGATTAAATTATAGATAAATCGGTATAATTAATACCCCGGACATTTATCAATAATTTATTTACTCTTTAATTCCTTAATACAGCCCTAAAAACGATAATTGTCATTATTTATTACCCTTATTTTATTAGTTAAGAAACGTAATTTATACAGTACTTTATTTGATTTAGGAAAATTGATAAATATAATTCTTAAATATTTTAATATATTTCAGAGTTATTAATTTAGAAATTAAGGATTAACTACAGATAAATTGGTATTATTTTATTTTTTTAAATTTCTTAATACAGCCCTAAAAACGATAATTATTGTTATTCGTTACCCTTAAATTATTAGTTATGAAACGTTTATTATCACCTTTAATTTAACTTTTATTATTGGTAGATCATACATAATGCAACATCTCAATTCTCAAATCAGTTTTGGCCTATAGCATGCATCTATGCACTTTTACATTATTATCTTTGTAATAAATTAATAATAACTTGAAATTTATATATGCATGTGAAGCACAAGTTGTGGGATATTGACAATATAGATAAAATCATAGCCTTTTGCCATCTATAAATACAACACTATACATAATTTTGTTACGAGATCGAACTGATTGAACTGATTTATTAAAACAAATATTTTGTCGAAATAGATAATATTTTTTTTAATAAAAGTTTATTAGTTCGAAAGAAAAAAATAATCTACTACAAATTAATATGTTTTTATAACCTACGAATTTGATTTATTTTGTTTAAGTAGGAATTGAAAATTTACATAAATCAACATTTAATTTCGTCAATTTTTTATTAAATAAATAACTATTAAACAAACAATTTATAATCTGAATTCTTATACGATTAATACAAAATAAATTAAACTGAATTGAACTCGGTCGATATTTACCAATATAAAAATAAATAATACACCATGAGACCAATAAAAACACAAGTTGTGAAAGTGATCTTTCATTCTATGATGAGATATTCAAGTAGTAATAATAATAATAATAATCTAATAATAATAATAATAATAATAATAATAATAATAATAAAACATTATCCTATACACAACTTTTATAACTTCATTGGCATTTTGTCGTTGTATTTACATATTTGTATGCATGTAGATTCATGTTTATTTAATCCAAATCTATTTATTTAATTTGTTTTATATTGAAGACAAATATAATAATAATACAAAACATGTTTTCAACAATAATTAGATTTGTACTTTACATTAAATTTTAGCCTTATATATTTCTTGGGGCTCGTAAAATTTTCTTTCCGTGATCTTGATTAAATTCGAAAACGCAATATATAGCTATAAAAAAAATATTTTTTTTGTGGCGCAATACAGTAAATTTAACAATAATACAAAAGAAATTACTCCATAGTTTTCAGAGATGCTCGAGACCCAGAAAGGTTATATATACTCCTATATTATTAATTTATTATTACGGAGTATTATTCAAATTTGTTCTATATTCCTAATTATTATGTTATGTTTTTAAGATGAACAATATACTCTGTCGATAATACACAAAAAATACTGTAGTTTTCAATGTCTCTCAGGATCCCGAAAAGTTATACTCCTGTAGATTCGTCAATACATGCATTTTATGTAGATCCAAGACTATTTCATTTAAGTCGAATATACCTATGTTTAAACCGTAAATTTGACAATATTATCCAAAAAAAAAAGTTTCCGATGTTTTTAAGCACCCTGAAAAGTCATATGATGTAGATCCGTCAATACACGTATTTTACATAGATTCAAGTTTTATTCCATTTACCTACATAATACTCTCTCCGAGTTCCTATGATTGCCCCGTTTCTTTTTTGGGTGAAAAATAAGGAAGAGAAAACGAGTTGTTCAAAAAGAAGGAGGAAGAGAGAGAAATAGGTGGTTAAATGTGAACCACACCTTTATGGCCAAAAGTGGAAAGTGGGTAAAAGATCAAACTCAGCCCAAAAAGGAATACGGGGCAATGTTAGAAACTCGGAGGGAGTATGTCTGTATTTTAGACAAATATATCTGTTTTAACCGTAATTTGTACAAGTATTAATTTTTTGACATATTTTATGCAAATTCAAGTTTTGTTCCATTTACCTTATATATTTTGTATTTAAGACGAATATACCTATTTTAAACCGTAATTATTTGAATTAATTTTTTTTTTTTGTATATATGTATGTATTTATTTGAATTAATTTTTTTTTTGTATATATGCATGTATTTATTTGAATTAAATTTATTTTTTTTTGTATATATGTATGTATTTATTTGAATTAATTTTTTTTGTGTAGATTCAAGCTTTGTACCGCCGTTAATATATGCAATGATGGGAAGTTCAAGAGATTTGGCGGTTGGAACGGTTGCCGTAGCGTCGTTACTAACGGGATCAATGTTAAGTAACGCCGTTAGTCCCACCGAAAATCCCAAGTTATTTGTCCACCTTGCCTTTACTGCTACCCTTATTGCTGGCATCCTTGAGGTCACTCTTGGTCTCTTAAGGTACTAATCTCGACCTAACCTGACTCGATCTGACTGTATTAGATCGATATACGTATTAAGATTTGGATCTGGTAAAGTTGACACGATACCTGAAACTGTCTCACCTAAACATGACTCATAACACGAATTGAACCTGGCCTACTCGGTTGTGTCGGTCCAACCCGGCTCAATCGTGTCTGACTCTGAGAACATGCGCCGAGGCACGGTACTTAGTCTGTGCCGGTCGTGCTAAAGTCGTGCCCGACTAGGCCAAAATTTCAGGATTTTTCATTTTTTTTTGAGGATTTAGAGTTCTGTCGGGCCCATCGTGCTTAGGCACAGATTTTTCTTCAAATTGGTGTCGTGACTGTGCTTTTCGCCACGTCATCACCATGTCGGGCCGGGTCGTGCTGCCAAGATGGGCTCAGCCCAATTTGCCAGCTCTAGCCCAGACTTGACCCAAAACTTGACCCGACTTGAGATGGTCCACATGTAAGGACGACGTACTCGATCACATTAATACTATTTACGTGTCAAAACAAAGTGTCACGTAGTACGAAGTAATAATGTTAGGAATAATTTCGAATAATTCTTACAATACGAAATGACCCAACTCGGACTATGTCGACCTGACCTGACCCGATTGACCGGTTCGATCATATGGATATGGATACAGGTTAGGGTTCATAGTGGATTTTTTATCACATGCAACAATAGTGGGATTTATGGGAGGAGCAGCTACAGTTGTGTGCTTACAACAACTCAAAGGAATACTTGGACTCAATCATTTCACTCAATCTACTGATCTCATCTCTGTCTTGCGCTCTGTCTTCACCCAAGAACACCAGGTTCGTTAATCTTGTCTAAAACCGTTGTATAAATATATCAGTGAGATACTCCGTATACAAATTACTGAATTAGACCATGCCCATCCATCTTCCATTCTCCATTCTTGGAGGAGAATGGAGAAAAATGGTTCATCTATCCATGGAGAAACTATTCTTCATGGAGAACGAAAGATATTCATTCTTTCAAACGAATGGAGTGCAGAATGAAAATCGTGGGTCCCATGATAAAAATATTAATATTAAAATAAATTAAAGTGATGGGTAAATGAATTAATGGAGTAATGAAATGTGTTGGGACCCACGAGAGAATAAAAACTTCATTCTTGTACGGAGCAATTCTTTTACGATGAAAAAAAGTAAGATAAAAATAATGAGGTGGATGAGGTGGGTCCCATCCAAGAATGAAAAAATCATTCTTGGATGAGGATGCTCTTAGGGATCGATTTTAAGAACACCTTTCGAAGAACATGTTAATATTCTATAAGACGGTCTTATATTTACACATAGTCGATATATATGCAACACATGCAATGGTAAATATAAGAGTAAATTAAAAATTAATCCTTTTTAAAATATCTATTTTAAAATTTACTCCCATTTGAAATTTTGTTAAAAACCACTTCCAAAATCTATCAAAAGTTTAAAAATTGCTCCAAAGTATAATTTTTGGACGAAAATGCCCCTAACTTCGTCCAAAAAATAAAGCTGGGAACAATTTTAGAACTTTTAATAGATTTTGGAAGTTATTTTTAACAAAACTTTCAAAAAGGATTAAATTTTAAAATTATTATTTTAAAAAGGAATAATTTTTAATTTACTCTAAATATAAATATAAATATAAATTTATTTTGGGAATAATGTTTGTGTTTTTTTTAATTGCATGCAGTGGCGTTGGGAAAGTGCTCTTTTGGGATGTTGTTTTCTATTCTTCCTACTCCTCACTAGACACTTTGTAAGTGTATTAATTTAATCGATATACAGTATAAATTTAAATACAGTCCTAGAGATTGTACTTAAAAAGTTAAAATTATCCACGAAAAAATGTTCATTTTAATCCTAAAATGTTATATATTTTTTTTCGGTTATTTGAATTTGATTACATTGAGAATAATTAATTAATTAATTAATTTAACATAATGAAAATTTGAACTAATATAATGGAGGTATGTAGAGCAAGAAGAAGCCAAGGTTCTTTTGGATATACAGTATAAATTTAAATACAGTCCTGGAGATTGTACTTAAAAAAATTTCACGATAAAATGTTCATTTTAATCCTAAAACGTCATATATTTTTTTTCGGTTATTTGATTTTAATTACATTGAGGATAATTAATTAATTAATTAATTTAATATAATGAAAATTTGTAATATAATGAATGTATGTAGATCAAGAAGAAGCCAAGGTTCTTTTGGATATACCGTATTTAATTTTGTGTAAATTTAAATACAACCCTAGAGATTGTACTTAAAATTATCCACGAAAACATGGTCATTTTAATCCTAAAATGTCATATATTTTTTTTGGTTATTTGACTTTAATTACATTGAGGATAATTATAATTAATTAATTAATTAATTAATTTAATATAATGAAAATTTGTACTAATATAATGAATGTATGTAGAGCAAGAAGAAGCCAAGGTTCTTTTGGATATCAGCAATGGCACCATTGACATCAGTCATTCTAGGAAGTCTACTTGTGTATCTCACCCATGCTGAAAAACATGGTGTCCAAGTGGTAAGAATTAAGTACCTTTATTTAGCGATTTTAATACTGACGGGATTCAAATTCATCGATAATAATCGGGTCATGAAAATCATGTTGACTTTTGATCGGGTCGGGTCTCGGGTTCTGATCGTTTTCCAATTTTTAGAGATATCGACTTGTTTTTTAAAGTAACACTTAGATAATTTTCGGTTAAACCAGATCAATTCAGGGTATAGGTCAAACCCAGATCTTCAGTTCAGATGTTGAATTAGGTCATTTGACTCGGATCATTTTCGGGTTCGACCAAATCAATTCTAGATACATGTCAAACCCAGATTTTCAGTTCAGATATTGAATCGGGTCATTTTCGGGTAAGACCCAATCAATTATACAGGTCAAACCCAGATCTTTAGTTCAGATGTTGAATCGGGTCATTTGACTCGGATCATTTTTGGGTTCGACCAAATCAATTCTAGATACAGGTCAAACCCAGATTTTCAGTTCAGATGTTGAATCGAGTCATTTTCGGGTAAGACCCAATCAATTATACAGGTCAAACCCAGATCTTTAGTTCAGATATTGAATCGGGTCGTTTGACTCAGATCATTTTCGAGTTAGACCAGTTCAAACCCAGATCTTCTGTTTAAATATTAAATCGGATCATTCGGATCGGATCATTTTTACTACTTATATGAAGTGGTCAAAATGGGCCATAAAAGTAGAAAACCCTATCCACTTATAAAGTGGAGTGAATAGTGATAACATTGGACCACTACTCCCATACGTGGAGGAATTATGACCCGTATATTATTATAGAAAACAAGTCGACATTCCTAAAAAAAATTGAAAATAACAAACTCGAAAATGACCCTAGCCTGAAGTGATCCGGGTCAGCCAGAAAGTGACAGACCCGAAGCTGACCTGACCCGAACCCGATCCGGTTGACCTCTTTGCTAGGTCTAGCGGTATTCAACTCATTATAACTTTGTGACGAATATACCCGTTATAAGGAAGACAAACTCGAAAAGAGCCCGAAATGATCCGAGTCAGTTCGAAGACAACCCGATTTTTATAATTCGAAGCTGACCTGACCCAAACCGACCCGTTTGACTCGTTTGCCAAGTATTATAACTTTGTGACGGATATATACCCGTACAGACTATAAGATTGTGGAAGAATATTTGATTGGGCCAATGAATCCAAACCACTCTAAGTTGAAATATTCTTATATAAATAAATAAAGTAATGAAAGGCCCATTCATTTACTTATTGGTGGGTGGGTCCTTTGATTCATGTGATTTTGTTGGGCTACTGGCCCATTTATTCAGATTCTTCCTCTTTGGACTTTTGGTCACTAAATTATTTTTTGTTAGAACTTTTTCATAGACGGTTTTTTTAATGCGTGTCCACTGAATACATGTTAATATGTTGATTTAAAGAAGAATTATATCACCGAAGATGTCTGGTTATCGGCGGATCCGCCAAAAAAGAGCATATTTGGATGGATTAGCATGTTTGACCACAAAATCCACTAAAATAGGTGTTTGGTAAACGGTAGTTTGAAATGACATATTCGACTCCAATCCGCCAATTTGCAATATGCTGCTAGTAGCAGCATATTCACTTAGCAGATTGTAATTTCCTTTTTTTTTTTACCTTCTTACCCCCTTTACCAATCAAATCCTACCAATCAATTAATCAAACTATGTACTTTTCTGTCATTTTACAAATCAATTAATCAATCCGCTAATCTATAACAGCTAATCACCAAACACTATTGAAACAATTCTGCTAATTAAATCTGTTGGTCAGATCTACTTTTTAAATCTGCTTATGCCAATATCAATCCGTTGTTTACCAAACAGGGTCGTTTGGTAAACGATATATTGGGGAAAAAATAGAAGATTTCGGACTAAATAGTAGATTGACCATCAAACTACTAATTTCATGTGTTTGTTAAACGACATATTGCGATAGCATATTGGTCGGAATATATTGTTTTTGAATATGCGGCTAATAGGAGCATATTGAAACACCATATTGAATTTATACTTGAAAACAACTCGATTCTTCGATAATCTGCTAATTACCAAACACTATTTCTTAATTTTGCTGATTTAATTTCATAGTCAAACCTGCTAAAATACAATCAACTAACCGTATTCTGTTATTGTTAACCGCTATTATGAATCTGCTACTGCTATTTGCCAAACAGGGCCTTAGTCTAGTGGTTAAGACGATGTGCTCTGGGACAGTAGAGTCTCGGATTTGAAAGATTGATGTTGTGTATGCAGATAGGGTATCTGAAGAAAGGTGTAAATCCACCTTCATTTCAAGACTTTGTATTCTTTTCTCCTTACTTCCCTGTTGCTCTCAAAACTGGCATTGTCACAGGTGTCATTGCCTTAGCTGTAAGCTCCCTTCCTTCCTCCCTACCTACCCCCGTCTTCCCGACTGAACTGAATTTAACTGAACTCAACTGAACTTAATCGAACTGTAGAGGGCTGACATGTTGGATTTAATTGGTTGGAATTAACTAAACCGAGTTGAATCGGCATGAACTGAATGAGAGCTCAATTTAATCGAATGTGTTCAAGGGAACTAGATTAAACTGTATAGGGTTGAATTGACTGAGACAAACTAGACTTGATTGATTAAACTTAACTAAACCAAGTTGAGTCAGCGTAAAATGAATGTGACTGGATTTAACCTAACTGAAGTGAAAATAACGTGTCTGAACTTATAAGAGACGAAATTATGTTTAAAAAAAAGGTAATATTAAATACAGTTTATATTTAAACAGTTAAAATCTTCCAAATTTGATATAAATTAGAAATTTTAGACGGAATTACACAAATATTGATGTGATTATTAATTCGTGTATTAAGACTTTATTTCCTCTTTTAATATGTCAAATGCATAACTTTAGTGCTGTATTTATCATTCCTCTAAAAAAACTAAGTCTAAGTCTAATTATTCTCTTAATTTAACCAAACTGGACTTAATGAGGCTGAATTTAACTTAATCGAACTAAAAATGACTTAACGAGGCTAAATTTAACTGAACTAAACTTGTAATAACCGAAATTTAACTGAAGTGAATGTGGCTGAATAACTGAAAATAACTTAACGAGACTGAACTGAACTGAAAAAAACAGGAAGGAATAGCAGTAGGAAGAAGCTTTGCAATGTTCAAGAACTACAACATAGATGGTAACAAAGAGATGATAGCCTTCGGAATGATGAACATATTAGGCTCATGCACATCATGTTACCTAACCACCGGTCCATTTTCCCGGTCAGCCGTGAACTACAATGCTGGGTGCAAAACCGCTGCATCAAACGTTGTCATGTCGATTGCTGTGATGATCACATTGCTCTTCTTGACACCCTTGTTCCATTACACGCCTCTCGTTGTCCTCTCGTCTATCATCGTCTCTGCTATGCTTGGGCTTATCGACTATCAAGCCGCTATCCATCTTTGGAAGATTGATAAGTTCGATTTCCTTGTGTGTATCAGTGCGTACCTTGGTGTCGTCTTTGGTAGTGTCGAGATTGGGCTGGTCATCGCGGTATGTCTAATTTTGGTATAGTATGACGTTTTTTGTCGAAGTTTGCTGAAAACTAAAAAAACTAACTCGAAATTTAGGAGAAAATGATCATATACGGGTTTGGGCTGGACTTGGCCCACAGACAAGGTGGTCGGTCAGCAGACTAAAATTCTGGTCAAATAAGCTAGCTGAAATATCGTGTGAAACAGAGTCTAAGCCTATAAAAAAATAACTATTGAAATTACATTTCCTGATATGGGTTTGGGTTGGACATGGGCCGAACAAAGAGTGAAATCTTGGCCCACAGACAAGGTGGGGTCGGTCAGCTGGGGTCAGTCAGCTGACTAAATTTCTGGTCAAATAAGTTAGCTGAAATATCGTCTCAAACAGAGTCTAAGTCAATATTGAAATTACATTTCCTAATACGGGTTATGGATGGACATGGGCCGAACAAAGAGTGAAATTTCGGCCCACAGACAAGGTGGGGTCGTTCAACTGACTAAAATTCTGGTTAAATAAGTTAGCTGAAATATCGTGTGAAACAGAGTCTAAACCCTTACCTTTCCTAATCTTATTTGACTCGATTTCGTGCAGGTTGCATTGTCGATTTTAAGGGTGTTACTATTTGTGTCGAGGCCGAGGACGTTTGTACTAGGCAACGTGCCGAATTCGGTTTGTTATAGAAGTGTTGATCAGTACCCTGCAGCACAAACCGTGCCCGGGATCCTAATTCTTGAGATCGGTGCTCCGATTTACTTCACTAATGCCGGTTATTTACGAGAAAGGTACAATATAACCTTTTTTTCTAACATGTATCCACTGGACAAACGTTAATATTAATTTTTAAAAGATTACTAATGATATTATCGTGAGAAATTAATTATCTGGTTATTAAATTTATAATAACGAGTGTTTTATACTCGATTTTACAGGATTATAAGGTGGATTGATGAAGAAGAAGAGAGATTGAAATCTATAGGAGAGATTAACCTACAATATGTGATCATAGATATGAGTTGTAAGTTGAATGTTATATTACTAATTTAAATAATATTCATGTTTTTTTTTACTTTTTTTTGTAAAGTAAAACGACTCACTAAATGATCTGTATCGACAATTATGATATTGACGAGGTTAAATTCGTGTTATTACAGCGGTTGGATGTATCGACACAAGTGGTATTAGCATGCTCGAAGAAGTAAAGAAGATCACCGATAGACGAGACGTCAAGGTACTTGGTTTTTATTTTGTCGATTAGTACAGATGTTAGCTAGTTTAGCTGGTCAATATTAGGCAGTCTGGTCAAGGTACATTTTTTTTATTGATTACGAAGTATTAATTATTTGTCGTGTTTGGCTTAATTTAAGATCGTACTGGCGAACCCTGGAGGGGAAGTGATGAAGAAGCTAGACCGGTCCAAATTTCTAGAGTCGTTAGGGCAAGAATGGGTGCATTTGACGGTTGGGGAGGCGGTCGGAGCGTGTAGGTATATGCTTCACAATTACAAACCAAAACCCGACTCAAGATCGGGCGACGATGAGTCGTGGAGCAATAACGTCTAATGGAGCTACTCGTGCGTTTCAATTATTCTCGAGTTAATTAATTACAAGTTACGAATTTCCCGGTCTAGCGATATATAATTAAAATTTCCCGGTCGAAATTGAAATATATATAGGTGAGGTTTTGTGATTTGTATTAATAGATGTATGAATATGTGATTTGTCTATATATGGAGTTTGAAATTGATATTCTCCGATCCCCTCGTTCAAATTCAATAGACACGTCACGTACTCACGTATGCCTTTAGTACATTTGCTGACGCGCGTTAATTAATTATCGTAAGTGAAACCAGGAAGAAGAAAATCGAAAACTTTGACGAATTTCTTCAAAAATATTACCTTTGCAACTTCGTTGCAAACCGTCGACAAGCACGCCTAAAAGTCAATCTTTTACGAAGTATTTGATTAACTCGATCTCCATGAATACCAACGTCATTTCGACAACATATATACATCTATACGATGTATGGAGTATATATTATAATAAACCTGCAAAACTACAATACATTGACGTATTATATCTTATCAATCGACGAGTTTATAACAGAAAATGACAAGAGTGAGCAAGACTATTTGAAAATCTGAGGTGAAAAGTCTAAGACGACTCTATTTTCTCGGACTGAATTAGACTAAACTGAACTGCATCGAGTACGCAGAATCAGATTGGAGTAACCGAGACAAAGTAATATAAGCCTTATGTAACTGAACTTAGGGCTGAGATAAATATAATGAGACGAGACCACTCACGAGCAACTCGAGCTCAGCTTGGTCAAAGCTCGGTCAAAACCTCGGCTCGAGCTCTATTAACGACTTAATGAGTCAAGCTGAGCAACCATTACATCAATTCAAAAAACTCGTTATCAGTCCAAAAATAACATGATTTTGTTAATATTGTTACTCTTGTTCAGGAAAAAAAAAAATTCTCCTACTCCGTAATGTAATACAGACTATACGGTAATAATTCAGAAAAGTATAATTTTTTCGGCACACAAAATGTTTTTTTTTTTAAATTCTCAAAGCGGGATTCACGGAATATTTTTATTGATTTACCTAATATTCACATTTTTGATCCCACATTATTAGTTATGGGTGTTCACCGGTCCAAACCCGGACCGGACCAGATTGACCCGCGGATCGACAACCCTAAAAATCCAAACCCGCGGACCGGTTAACAAAGAAACTCGGACCGGATTGTAAAAATATACTACTAAATTTGATTTATTTTTTTAAGTGTGGACCAACCCGTGGACCCGTCACCAAGTTTTTTGCGACCACCCGGTCCAGGCCACTTTTTGAACACCCGTATTATTACTCGTGATCTGTGGATCGTGATACATATCGATGAAAAAAAAAACGTAAATTTAATTTAATAATTATATATAGGCTCGAGTTAGACCGGGACGGGTTCATTTTTCTCTAATTAGTCCCCAACTCTTCAACCTCTCTACACACATTTCTGGGTTCAAAAATTAGAATTAGAATGATTCAATCAAAGAAGAAAACAAAGAAATCAAAGAAGAAACATTTGAACAAATTCAAGAAGAAAAATGTATCAGTAAATGTAGTTCCAATTGAACCCAGATCAATTGAATCCGATTGGTGGGATTGTTTCTGGCATAAATCCTTATCTTCTCCAGGTTAAAAAAAAAATCCCTCTTTTTTTTCTTCTCATCTTTTAATCATAATTTTCTGCATTTTTCTGCAATTTATTCTATCAAAGTTGCAATCTTTTTCATCTTTGATTAATGGGTTTTTGTTTGTTTCCTTGTTTTTACTCTCTAAATTAAGTTAATTAAGTTAATTAAGTTAATTTATTTATTTTTTGCTGTAAATTGAGGTAATTAAATTGTGAATTTTACCATTCCGTCTCGGTTATTTGTTTATTTTTTATATTATTTGGGAGGAGTATACTAAATTAATTTAGTAATAAAACTGTGATTTTGTTTATTTGCTTGTTTTTACTGTAAATTGAGCTAATAAAGTTGTGAATTTTACCCTTTTCATGAGTTTATAGGGTGAATTGAACCAATTATTTTGGTTTTTTGATGTGTTTTTGCTCACTGAATAGTGAATAATATGATTAATCTTATGTTTAGTGAAAAAATTGTTGAATTTTGGATGGTAATTTTGACCCCTGAGATGTTGAAATTCACTGGATATCATGTTTTTTACTGTCTACATAAAGCTAGTAAAAATCTGATTTTTACCCTTTTCATGAATTTATAGGGTGAATTGAACCAAATATTTTGATTTTTGATGTGTTTTTGCTCACTGAATAGTGAATAATATGATTAATCTCATGTTTAGTGAAAATTTGTTGAATTTTGGATGGTAATTTTGATTCTAAGATGTTGAAATTCACTGGATATCATGTTTTTTTACTGTTTACATAAAGCTAGTAAAAAAAATCTGATTTTTACCCTTTTCATGAATTTATAGGGTGAATTGAACCAATGGTTATGATTTTTGTTGTGTTTTTGCTCATTGAATATATGATTAATCTTTTAGGATGGTAATTTTGAGTTTTTCACCCTAGAGATTATGTTAATTGAGGTAAATTTTCAGGTTTGACGGTCCCAAGCAACGAAGAGGATGGATTCAAGTATTTCTTTAGGGTTTCGAAGAAGACGTTCGAGTATATATGCTCAATTGTAAGAGAAGACTTAATCTCCCGACCGCCCTCGGGGCTAATCAACATAGAAGGGCGGCTTCTTAGTGTCGAGAAGCAAGTCGCTATCGCGATGAGGAGGTTAGCTTCGGGGGACTCTCAAGTCTCGGTTGGTGCGTCCTTCGGGGTTGGTCAGTCGACGGTTTCTCAAGTCACTTGGAGATTCATCGAATCCCTCGAAGAACGTGCTCGAAACCATATAAAATGGCCGGATAGAGATCGGTTAGACGAGATCAAGTCGAGGTTCGAGAAGTCGTTCGGGTTGCCTAATTGTTGTGGATCGATCGACGCCACTCATATCATCATGACGCTTCCCGCCGTCCAAACCTCCGAGGATTGGTGCGACGAGGTGAGTAACTATAGCATGTTTCTTCAAGGAGTTGTCGACGATGAGATGAGGTTTCTCGACGTTGTGACCGGGTGGCCGGGTGCAATGACGGTGTCTAGGCTCTTGAAATGTTCCGGGTTGTACAAGTTTTGTGAAAGCGAGGAGCGGTTAAACCAAAAAATGAGTTTAAACACGGTCGAGATTAGGGAATACGTTGTTGGCGGAAGTCAATACCCGCTTCTTCCGTGGCTAATGACTCCATACGAAAAGGACGCTCCCTCGAAATTTAGTGACGCTCATGAGGCGGCGAGGCTACTCGGGGTGAAGGCTTTATCGCTTTTGAAGGGAAGTTGGAGGATTCTAAGTAAGGTGATGTGGAGACCCGATAAAAAGAAGTTACCGAGTATTGTCGTTGGTTGTTGTATACTTCACAATATTATGATCGATTGTGGTGATGAGTTGCGGTGGGATATCGCCTTGCATGGTCACCATGACTCGGTTTATGGAGCGCAGTATTGTAACGTTGTTGATCCATTAGGTCGCACCGTGAGGGATTGTGTCGCTAACTACTTGGTAGACAGAGGAACAAGCTAATTTACGTTCTAGCGGGTTTGAGACAGGCTCGTGGGCCGATATGACCCGGGATGAAATCTTTGTCCATGACTGCATTGAATGTCTGTATTTCTAAACAGATTTTTCGTTTCGAAAAAATTTGAGGTTCAATCTAATCATATATTCATATCAGGGACTCTAAACTGAAGGCATGCTGTTTCCTGCAACAAACAGCAGGAATCATAGCATTATCGTGACTGCACATAAACTGTGACCGGTGCTTGTCGTGGGTTCGTCTTCCATGAAGTTATGCAAATGTTTCCGAAAAAAGCATGAAAATTGTGCTAGAAAACCAATGAAAGAACATACTTATTACTAAGTACTTTAACGATAGCTTAAAGACTTCAGTTACATGAATTTTCGAGTTTACATGAGAGCGACGAGCTTTTATTCAGGCCACGTAAACTAAATGTATGAACCGTAACTAGTATGGTCTCCTTGCAATGCATCTGTGACGCCTTGCGTTGCAGAAACACCTTTATTGAGTCGATAGTTTGATCATCTACGCAAGAGAAAACTCAAACAGCATGCTATGCTGGTATTTCTTCCCTGGTTCAACGACAATAGACGGGAAATTCGGCTGGTTGATTGCATTCGGAAACCCTTGCGTCTCAAGACAAAGTCCTGCATGTTTATTATAAACAGCCCCGCCTTTGCCAGTAACGCCGCTCACATAATTACCAGTATAGAATTGCACGCCGGGGACATCGGTCCAAAGGTCAAGAACCCTTTGTGAAGACGGTTCTCTAACTCTCGCAACATGTTTCAAACCCATCTTCTCGTCACTACAATCGAGCACGTAGTTATGGTCGTACCCCATCCCGACCTTGTCGATATCATCACCAATTCTCTTCTCGGTGGTGAAATCAAACGGCGTGCCTTTAACGGGGACGATTTCACCGGTTGGGATGGTGTTCTTGTCGACCGGGGTGTAGTGGTTAGACCATATTTGAATGGAATGGTCTAGTATGTTCCCGGAGTGATGTCCGGCTAAGTTCCAATACGTGTGTTGGGCTAGATTCACCGGGGTGGCCTTGTTTTCGGCCACGGCTTCCATATCGAGTCTCAATGTTGTCTTGGAGATGAGAGTATATGTCGCTGTCACGGAAAGATCGCCGGGGTACCCTAAAGACAAGAAGTTAACCCAAATTTGAGCATTACAAGTGAACCTAGACCCGACAAACAAATAAGGTTACGTTGGGTTTGGGTTCAGGTTAAATGGGTATTATCCTTCCAACCTAAACCCGACCCAATTACATAATTGTATCTATTGTGTCAACCCTAACCCGATCCATTCTTTTTTAAACCAAGCCAAAACTGAGGCAACTTCTTTTCAGCTCACTTCAGTTAGTTCTCCACTCACTTCAATTCAGCCTATTTCAGTCCAAAAGAAGAGTTTGACCCACCCAATCAAGTTTCGTGATGCGTCCGTATCAACCTAATTACTTAAATGGGTCACATTGTTGCAAACCTAACCCGCTAACTTCGTGTGGGGTCAACTCTAGGTACGAGGTAATGAGGTAGTAGTAGTAGAAGAAGAAGAAGAAGAAGGGAAGTGAAACAAACCTTCCTCGCCATCACGGCTATGGTATTTGAACGTGATCGAGGGTGTTTCACCTTGCTTGTGTTCGACTACTTCCCATATTTGCTTATCGAACCCCTTGACTCCACCTGAATTCACGGGTACACGGGTAACACTTCAAATGCATTAATGCAAGTTGGAAATATGAAGGTGAGATTTATCAATTATCATACCATGAAGACTATTGGGAGGTTGATTTACGGGTAGAGAGTACTCGACTCCATTGAGCGTAAATTTCCCGTCTTTGATACGATTTGCAACTCGACCCACAATGCAACCGTAGTATGATCCCGCTCCTTGCTGAATTACACAGATTTATCATCAGAGAACAAATTCCGAAGAACCATAACATCAAAGATCATAATTTTCCATCAAACATGTCGATTTTGGCCAAACTTTTCGAGTTTTTTTTTGTCTAAATTGAAGAACCCAAGTGAAATATCGAAGTAACATAGTTCGTAGTAGCTGATCTCGAATTCTCAGACATCATAATGCTTCAGGATATGTATAACATATGAATATCTGATTAAAATTATTCGATTTTTCAAACGAATAAATCAATTAAATTAGGCTCTATAAGTCGATTGACGGTTTTGGAGAATGATTCAATTATCGAAAATAATAAATCGATTACTATGCAAATAATTGGATTCAATACTGCAATCTGAAACTAAATAAAATCGATAATTCAATTATTCTGTCAGTAATTCAATTATCCAGAAAATAAATCGATTAAATTGCCAAAAAAAAAATACAGAACAGTTAATCTGATTAATATGAACATAAATGGATTAAATTCTGTAATCTGGAACTAAATAAAATGAGGAAAATCAATGAAAAAAATCAAATTTAATTCAAAGAATCGGCGGAAATTACCAGGTAAGGATCAATAGAATCAAATCCAAGAACAACATCATCGAGTTTCCCTATTCAATCAATTGAGATAAACCCATCATCAATTATACAATCGAAGTAAAAAAAAAAATTACTCAAAAAAAACAACAAATTAACCTAAAAAAATGTAATTGGGTAGTACCATTTTTGTCAGGGATAGAAAGGGAAGTGATAGTGCAGCCATAATTAGTAATTTTCACTTGCATGGCGCCATTGTTGAGCTCGAAGATCTCTGGTTTTTTGCCTTGATCCGCCATTGAAGGTGAGTATTTGAAGTGGATTTGGCAACAAAATCAATGATATATAAATACGATGTTATCTCAATTCTCAATGGTAACTAAAAAGACCCTTTTACCCTTCATACACAAAAACTCAGAAGAGACGGTTTTTTCAATGATGATAATGAGAGACGTTTTTTCTCTTTAGTGTTACGTTTCACGTTAAATTAGTATGAGAATGAGACGGTCTTTCGAGAGACTTACTCATGACGATGTCACTTACTCACTGCAGTTGAAGGTGGTTGTAAATTAGTTGCGATTAGACGATCCGACAGAATGGTAAATTGGATAAGTCGGCTTAGGTCGAGGTATTTCAAGTTTATTAGGATTAGGATCTGATACGGTGTGACCAGGTCAGCTTAGGATCACGTCATTTTTTGGGTGTTTCGTTATAAATTTTCGAGGAATATTGTTTCGGGTGCACTGAAAAGCGTTTGGGTCAAGGTTAAGTTTGAACATTTATTTCATGGGTCGAGTAGGCGAGTTCACAAATTATTTGGTAAGACGGTCTTATATCATAAGACAAACCGCTTACGCAGTTAGCACAACAACGATGTAAAACCTTATAGGATGACTTTCATCGTTTAGTTAGTCATTTTTTCTTTTTAAGTTAATTTGGACTCGTCTTATAAAAGAGTTGCTTGAATCAGTCATACTCCCTCCCCACCACTAAGATTTTCCCACTTTCCTTAAAAGGAAACTCCACTAAGATTTTCCCACTTCAAAATTTTCCTTATTCATCCATTATACTCTCTTCCTATTGCTACTTTTTCTGATTTGACATCTTGAACCTCACCAAACAATTTACCACCTTTCATTACCCATTCCTTATTCCTTGTGCCATTTACAAATGGGAATATCATTGTGGTGGGGAGGGAGTATCATTCGGGCAGGTTAATCCTGCCCGGTCTAGTTGAGTTAAGCCCCATAGGCCATAGAGGGTGACACATTGATGGATGAACAGTGAAAGCCCAAACGATGTTTGGTTTTTGCTATGGGTATTGGTGGAATATAACTCCGGTCCAATTTGGTTCGGTCATAGAGCAGCGACTAGTCGAGCCCAAATTCTTGTATTAGACCGTCTCAAGATAAATGTATTGAGATCTCTCATAAATAAAGGAGTTAATTTTAATACGGAGTATTATTAATTTTTTTTTTTCAGGTGAACAATTGCTGCGTGTGGCCCGGCACGACACAATCTTGCATGATGAGACCAAAACCTAACCATGACGCGACTAGAATCTGACCGATGACAGAAAAATGGTCAAAAACAACATAAATATAGTCAGTCACAACGGGCACCGTGCTACCAGCTATCGACTATGCCAAATGTGGGTCCAGGCTCGACCCGTCGAAATGCCGACTCTAGTATAGAGTACCCGAAATTGTATAGTTGGGGTTATTTGAGTCCTTTTGGACCATTATGCATATTGATTTCCGGTCATTTCGAATTGTACTTGCCAAGTCATTTTAAATAATCGAGTCAGGCGTAGATGAATTTAATTTAAATTTGCATTATGAATTACTCCCTCCGTTCAAGTCCAAGCTTCTCTTTTGCTTTTTCACGTTTGCCAACGCGCATTTTGCATCGTTAATATCTTTCGTAACATATTAGTAAAAATTATGAAAATTGGATATTAATAATGTACTTTTAAAGACGAATCAAACAAGATCTCACATGAATATATTTTTTCTAATAGATTGTCGTGAATATCGAAAGTTATCCTTGATTGTGAATAGTGTCAAAACAAGGAAGGGGAAGCTTGGACTTGAACGGAGGGAGTAACGGTAATCCACAAGTTAATCTGATCTAATCCGATTCTGAACCGATGAAATATCGACCCGGACCCAACTAGACTAACCCAAACCCAAGTGGTTAGGCGGGGCAAAACGAAAAGTTTGATTAGAGCGGTAAACTGAAATATTGAAACGGGGGGGAAACTTGAATTTTCAATCTACCCTAAAACATTTTCCCCCCAAAAATCCCCAACCGTATATAAACATAAACCCCCTTTACTCATTTCACAACTCCAGTACCTCAATAATATCCTCAAATTTCAACCCTAATTTCATTTCTCTCTCTAGAAATTGTGCAGAAGATACTTGAAGCAGTAACAATGGCGTCCGTAACCAACAAACCACCCAAGTCAAGGAAGAGAGTTGAAGCTGATACTCCTGATTCTTCTGCTGCTGCTGCTCTTTCTCTTAAGCGTGCTAAAGACGGCAGTGCTTTCACTCGCTGGTGACGGTTTCCTCTCTCTCTCTCTCTCTCTCTCTCTCTCGAGATTTCTCCGTTTCATTTGATTGTTTTCGATTATCGTTGTATGAATCGGTTCCGTTGAGTTTTTATGATTCTGTTAATGTATTGTATGCTTTGATTGTTTGAGATTGTTCGTGTAAAGCTTGATGAATCGATTCTGTTGCATTTCGTAGATTGTATTTGTTTGATTCATGAGGTTTTTACTCAGATTATTCTGCGTTTTTGATTGTTTTCGTAATCGTTGAATGAATCGATTCTGCTGTGTTTTTACGATTCTGTTAATGTATTGTATGCTTTGATTGTTTGATTTCTGCTCTTTTTCGTTGTCGTAGCAATTTGTTTTTGAGATTGTTTGCGTAAAGCTTGATGAATCGATTCTGTTGCATTTAGTAGATTGTAATTGTTCGATGTATGAGGTTTTTACTCAGATTATTCTGCGTTTTTGAGATCGTTAGTGTTTTTGATTGTTTTCGTAATCGTTGAGTGAATCGATTCTGCTGTGTTTTGCGATTCTGTTAACGTACTGTATGCTTTGATTGTTTGATTTCTGCTCTTTTTCGTTGTCGTAGCAATTTGTTTTTGAGATTGTTTGCGTAAAGCTTGATGAATCGATTCTGTTGCATTTAGTAGATTGTAATTGTTCGATGTATGAGGTTTTTACTCAGATTATTCTGCGTTTTTGAGATCGTTAGTGTTTTTGATTGTTTTCGTAATCGTTGAGTGAATCGATTCTGCTGTGTTTTGCGATTCTGTTAACGTACTGTATGCTTTGATTGTTTGATTTCTGCTCTTTTTCGTTGTCGTAGCAATTTGTTTTTGAGATTGTTTGCGTAAAGCTTGATGAATCGATTCTGTTGCATTTAGTAGATTGTAATTGTTCGATGTATGAGGTTTTTACTCAGATTATTCTGCGTTTTTGAGATCGTTAGTGTTTTTGATTGTTTTCGTAATCGTTGAGTGAATCGATTCTGCTGTGTTTTGCGATTCTGTTAACGTACTGTATGCTTTGATTGTTTGATTTCTGCTCTTTTTCGTTGTCGTAGCAATTTGTTTTTGAGATTGTTTGCGTAAAGCTTGATGAATCGATTCTGTTGCATTTCGTAGATTGTAATTGTTTGATGTATGAGGTTTTTACTCATGTTATTCTGCGTTTTTGATTGTTTTTGTAATTGTTGAATGAAGCGATTCTGTTGTGTTCTTACGATTCTGTTAACATATTGTTGAGATTGTTCGTGTAAAGCTTCATGAATCGATTTTGTTGCATTTCGTAGACTGTAATTGTTTGATTTATGAGGTTTTTGATTGTTTTCGTAATTGTTGAATGAATTGATTCTGCTGTGCTTTTACGATTCTGTTAACATTTTGTATGCTTTGATTGCTTGATTTCTGCTTTTTTTTTTCCGTTGCTGTAACAATTTGTTTTTTGAGATTGTTCGTGTAAAGCTTGACGAATCGATTCTGTTGCATTTCGTTGACTGTAATTGTTTGATGAATGAGATTTTTACTCATATTGATCGTGCATGTTTTTGTTCGTGGATCGCTCAAGGAATCGATTCTTTAAATTTGATTTATGATGTTTTTAGTCATATTATTCTGTGTTTTGTCAAGTGTTTTTGTTTGTTAATCAGTTGATGAATCGATTATGTGAACATATTGGTAGCTGCGTTTTGTTTGTGTATTGCTTGACGAATTGATTCCGGTTCTTTTCTTTGACTGTAATTGTTTACTTTATGCTGTTGTAATCATCTTCTTCTTCTTCTCCCTTTCATGTTTTTGTTTGATTATCGTGTACTGAATCATTTCATTTGCATTTTTGTGATCTTATTAACATTTTGTAGACTGTAAATTGTTTGTTTTATGCTGTTATTTCAGTTAATTAGCTTGATTACTCGACTGAGATTGCTTGCGGTGTAGATCTCTATCAATTTAGCTATTATTTTGTCGCATCTTTCATTTCTGATGTTTACATTTCATAATTATTTCTTAATTATCTTCTTGATATGATTACTGGAGCGTGTTTTGGTAAAATGTCGATGATGAAATCTGATGAATGCGTTTTCCTGAGTTTATTTACAGTCTGCAATTTGTATAAACATTCTGAGTTCCGACTGCTGTTGCATCTGTTAAAAAGTTGCTGTACATTGCAGTCTCGATATCAGTCACTTTATATATCGTTTCACTTGCTTGTACATCGCTGTCTGTAATCCGAATATCTACACGACTACACTGCAGTCCAATGATCTACGTCTCAGTAGATGTTAAACCAGCCTGGTTTAACTGAAATGTAGATTTTATCAGTGCTTGTGCATTTCATAGTTACTGAATACTGATGCAATATTTATTAAACATGACAGTGAGGAATGCAAGTCGAGTGTTGCAGTTGCTCTTATCGACATGCATGACTGCAGTGCTCAAGCTAAGCTCAAGATGAGCCTCGGTATGTTCTTCATTCCTCCTTTACCATACTGCTCATCATCATCATCCTGTATGTACTGTCGGTTGATTTGATGTACTTAACGAATTTCTGTCGTGTTTCAGATGCAACTCTTGTCGAAAACCAAGTTGCAGCGAAGAAGAAACCAGCTCCAAGGAAGAAACCCGCTGCATCATCTGACGATACTTCTGAAACAAAGTCGAAGAAGAGAAAGCTAACCAAAGTGAAGGATCCCAACATGCCAAAGCGCCCACTTTCCGGCTACTTCCTTTTCCTGTAATCACCGACACCTTTTTTAACTCTAACTCACCTCCTCCATCTTTAATTCTCGAGTTGAATTTTCTGATCACGGTTTGTAATTTGGTAATATTGCAGAGAGGATTTCAGGAAGACATACAAGGAAGACCATCCCGATTCCAAGGGTGTTAAGGAACTTGCTAAGGATGCTGGATCAAAGTGGAAGTCCATGACAGATGAGGTCTACTGTCGTTTCTCGATTCTCCTCCTAACTTAATCCAATCTTAAACCTTAATCAACGATTTCTGACACTGATGTTCATTCCCGTGTTAAACTACGCAGGAGAAGAAGCCGTATCTGGACAGAGCAGCTGAACTGAAAGTCGAATATGAGAAAGCCATGGAAGAGTACAACAATGCTCAGAAAGAAGAGGTACATACTGTCGACTCTTACAGCATTCCTGTGAATAATACGATTACAGTTTCTTACTGAACAAAATCGCTAATCCTAGTTCCTAAATTGAATAGGAAACTGCTGATGAGCAAGCGGAGGAATTGTGCGACGAAGATGCATAAAGTTCTTGAAGAATGACCGAAATCAAAGTATGAGTTATCGATTATCATGGGTTGTAAATTTTTTGGTTCTAACTCCTGGGTTAGCAGAATATAGCAGTGAGCAGTAAACTCGTAATGTAGTACAGTACTGTAGTAGTTGTCTCTCGGCTTCTGAATCTCCTCGTGACTGTCTTTTATCCGCAACAAAATTACCTCGGCCTAATGCTACAGATTCTCCGGTTTCAGCAAATTTGATGTCGAGTAATTTTTGTCGAAACTCCTTTTATGTTACGTTTGGATTCTGAGTCGTCTCCAATTTGGTGGTAGCACGGTTGCTTGAACGCGAACCAAAGGCTAACACCGTCTTCTGTAATCAACTAGAATACCCGATATGTTAAATACTCGTACACTTCTTAAAGGGACGAGTTGCATTTAAACATTTAAACAATTTTCAGATTTGATATTAACTTCGGAAATAAACACTATGGAGTACGAGTAGTATATTATACTCCTATATAAATCGATGTAGTATATTTATCGTTTCCCTTAATAAATTGCGAGTTTTATGTCGAGTACATACTCCTTTCATTTTCATTAAGTACAAAGTGTACAATATAAGTGAATAAAAGCCTTGAATTGCTTCCCTCTTTTTTCTCCATTTCCCTCTTTTAATCCTTTTCATTTTTTTCGTTGGCAAAATAAAAATAAAAAATACTCGTAAAAAATTTCCTCTCCCTTCAAAATTGATCCCCGGACAATAGGTATCAGCTCGATCCCTCTCCGATATTGTGATACGACTAAGTGCGCCTTTCGTTGAATCAGAAAAAAAGTTGATGCTATCTTCGATTCTTGAATTTGCTATACTTTTCAAGATTTACCAAAAAAAAATATTTTAATCAAATGTAACAATTTCAAAGAATTTGAGCGAACTTCTGCCCTTAACCATTAATTCCCTCCCACTCAATTGTTTGTACCCTTTCCTCCCTTCAAAACCGATGGACAATATGTATTAGGTTCGATCCCCTTCCCGTTATTGTAATGCAATTAAGGAGAGTTTCATTGAACCAAATTTTTTTGATGCTACCTTCGATTCTTTGAATTTGCTACACTTTTCAAGATTCACTAAAATAGAAATATTTTAAGCAAATGTAACAATTTTAAAGAATCTGAGCGAACTTACTCGTAAGTGCCCTTAACCATTAATTCCCTCCCACTCAATTGTACCCTTTCCTCCCTTCAAAATCGATCCTTGGACAATAGTTATCAGGTTTGATCACCCCGCTGCTATTATAATGCGACTAAATATGCGTTTTGTTGAACCAATTTTCTTTGACGTTGCCTCCGATTCTTCAAGTTTGCTACACTTTTCAAGATTCACAAAAATAGAAATATTTTAAGCAAAATTAATGATATTTTAATCAAATGTAACGATTTCAAAGAATCTGACCGAACTTATAATTTGTTATGCTCAAAACAACCTTGCATTATATACAATCATTATCCCCACACATTGTCTTCTTCTTCACCTCTCAAAATCTCACCTTTCTTCTATTTCCTCCAATTATTCCTCTGTTTTTTCCCCTGTTCTACACTCACTTCAATCTCACTTTTACTCAATCACTCCCTCACCCAAATCAAAATTCCCAAGTGGGTTTTCTTCATTTAATCTCAAACAACAAAACCCATTTTTCCAAAATTCCAATTAATTCATTATTTCTTAATAATTTTGAAAAAAAAAAATCATTAATTGAATGCAAATTATAATAAGTTGTATATAGAAGAAAATAAAACTACTTTTTTTTTTTATAAAAATAAATAAAAATAAATTCTTTCTATCAATTCAATCATTTGTGTGTCATTGTTATCTCACCTAAATAATCTATTGTTGGAAATATTACAATTTTTTCCCTTTTTATGTTTTTTTTCCTTCAATAATTTCCCACAATTCTCAATTCAATTCACCTCCAAAAACTACTTACACAATTTTTTTTTTTTTTTTTTTATATGAAGTACTTGAACAATGACAGCTGTGAATTCCAAAAAGAGCAAGGTGTGTGTGCATTTCTGCATTTCTCACTTTTATTTTTTATTTTTTTAGTTCAATAAATAAATAAATAAATTAATTAATAAATAAATAGAGTTTTGTAAATTTATAATGAAGCTTTTATGGCCCAAGACATTGGTAAAGAAATGGTTCCACATCAAGGAGAAAATTGAGGACTTTGATGCTCATGATATCTTTTATGAAGGTAATTTTTTTAATTATTTTTTGTTTTTTATCATCTAATTTGATCATAGAACAATTGTTAAAAAAAAATGGTGGTGATGTGATTTTTTTACTATATGATTGTTTTTTTTTTTTTGAAATGACTCGACAATTTTCGATAATGATTGATGTTACCCGACTCCAAATTCAAATTTTCTTGGAACCAAGACTCTGATGCTTTTTAAAAAAAAAACAATTTTGTGGGTGATTTTGTATTGGGTATTTGGGTAGTCATTTTTTAATTAATTCAATTTTTTATAATTAATTAATTAATTAATTATTTGTGTAATAATTTGTTTTTTTTGGGTGTCAATTTGTTTTAATTTAGTTTAATTTTAGGGTACGGATAATGCCACTCGTAAAATAGTGTAACTTAATTTAATTCATTTCACGAAAATTTAAGTTATTTTGATTTTATATTAACGTGTGTCAAGTGACGCAATTAATTTTCGAGTTTCAGGTAGTGATGATGAAGTCTCTAAGAGAATGTCATGCATTCTTAAGCAATGGAAAACAGGTGATTTATATTATTATCAGACTCTCCTGCGAGTTATCGTGTTTGTATCTCCATATGGTGTCGTACAGTTGTAGTATCAGACACGGTTATTTTGGGCGAAATTTTCAATTTTTACTTCGTCTATAATGAAGTATTGAAATGTCGTACATGTGTCTTAATAGAATATAAATGGGTCTCAATCATCGTCTTAACGTTTTGGTTGAATCGGTTCCATAACATGGTATTACTGTATCAGAGCTAGAGCTCACGAGTGTCAAAAACGGCTATTTTGGGCAAAATTTTCAACTTTTTTTTTTTTTTTTTTGGTCTAAAATGAAGTATGGAATTGTACTGTGAGACTGGTCAAAATCTAAAATGAAGTATCGAATTTGTTTCAGCAGAAGGATCAATCAGAAGTAATTCTGATATTTTCCGTCGCAGTAAGATCGATATAGATGCATCAGAAGTCGAAACTGATAATGTCCAAAACTACAGGTTCGACGACATTAACGAACCATCATATATAATTTGTAGAACATAGAACATTGTTGCTTAATAATTTTAATTTTCGAGTTTTCAACCGTGTAGGATCTTTGTTGCTACTTGGAATGTTGGAGGAAATCCTCCTCCAACCCATTTAGATCTCGAACAATGGCTTCATTCATCACCTTCTACCGACATTTTTGTTCTCGGGTGTGTTTCTCTCTATTCAATCTCGACTGAATCACATCCAAAACGTACAGCATATTGATCGGTCAAACATGCTGCAGCTTTCAGGAAATTGTTCCTCTGAATGCCGGAAACGTGTTGGGTAACGAAGACAACGAACCTGCGAGAAAATGGCTAGCATTACTTAGTCGAACTCTCAATAATCTCCCTAACCCTAATAATCACGCGTCACATGATGATGAACACGATTCTGATATTTCGACTGAGTGTCGAAAGAGGTATAGTTTGGTTGCGAGCAAGCAAATGGTTGGAATATTTCTAACCGTTTGGGTCAAGAACGATTTGAGAGACGATGTTAGAAATACGAGGATATCCTGCGTTGGACGAGGCTTGATGGGTTATTTACGGAACAAGGTATGTACTATTCTTCAGCCAGAAAGAACATGACCTAAATAATTCTGATGATTTATTTTGAAATTTGTCGTATTTGTTTTTTTGTAGGGTTCGATATCAATAAGCATGTCGTTGCATAAAACGAGCTTTTGTTTCGTGTGTAGCCATCTAACGTCGGGAGAGAAAGAGGGGAACGAGCTACGAAGAAATTCCGATGTAATGGAAATTCTAAGAAAGACGAGATTTTCTTCTCATAGCGACCTATATTCTCCTAGGACGATTTTGTCCCACGAGTAAGTCGTCGACTAACAAACTTTACACATATGAGACGGTCTCATAACCAGCATTATATTATATTATATTATATTATATTGACATAATGTCGAAAATCTTCGTGTGCAGTCGGGTTATTTGGCTTGGTGATTTGAACTATCGGATTTCACTCTCGTATCATTTTGCTAAGGCGCTAATCGAGTTGAAAGATTGGAAATTTTTGTTAGAGAACGATCAGGCACGTCGCTCGACACTTATAAATTCGTTCTGTTTCGTAACATCTATGAAATTATGGAAATTTTGTCGCTAAATTATAAAACCCGGTGAATGTTGTGGTGTCGTGTTTTTGATTGAACAGCTTCGGAAAGAGCAACGACATGGACGAGTGTTTAAAGGATGGAGCGAAGGGAACATATGTTTTCCTCCGACTTACAAGTACACCCAAAACTCCGACCTTTATGCTGGTTCCGATGCTCTTCTAAGAGAAAAACGAAGGACTCCCGCTTGGTAAAAAATATCGTTTTTTTTACTCCATTTCGATGTGTTATTAATGTGCTTAGAATAATAACCCCAGTAAAAAAAATTCACCCCTCAACGACTTTGAAGTTTGAATAGTCCTTAAACTCGTTGCTCAACAACATCAGAGCGTTAGTCTAAAAAAGATTTAGGTCGGCTAACATGAATAATTATCTGAAATATCGTTTTTTTTACTCCATTTCGCCCTAGTAAAAAAAAAAATTCACCCCTCGACGAGTTTGAAGTTTGAATTATCCTTAAACTCGTTGTTGAATTATATGAGCAACAACAACAACAACAACATCCGAGCGTTAGTCTCAAAAAGATTTAGGATCAGCTAACATGAATCATTATCCGAAATATCATGTTTTTTTAACTCCATTTCGAGCGTTAGTCACAAAATTTTCACCCCTCGACGACTTTAATTTTTTACTTGTGTTAAAATTTGTTGTTTTTTTTGCCAACGAAGAAAGAGCATCGGATTACATGCTGTTTAAACTCGTTGTTGAATGATATGAGTTGGATTTTGACATACGTAGGTGTGACCGAATCTTGTGGCACGGGACTGGCCTACACCAACTAACCTACGTTCGTGGAGAGTCAAAGTTCTCGGATCACCGGCCGGTTTATTGTGTGTTTTTGGCCGAGGTCGAGTCTAGCCAACGCGATCCAATAAGGAAAAGTAAGAGCACGTCTAGCGCTCGAGTTGAGGCCGAAGAACTATTGCCTCATTCACACGATCGAATTCATCGTCCTCAACTCATCGACAACAATACAATGTTTTCGATCTTTGATGATTAAAACGAGTTCATTCAAAAGGTAAATTAAATTTAGTCTCATTTTATCGAAATTTCATATCAAACCGAGATAATTATTTATTTTCGTTGCTAATTTATCATTTTATCGAAATTTTAGTCTCAAGTTACCGTATTTACCTTGATTTTTACCGTATGTGTAGGTAATGAGTCGGTCTCTCAGAAAATAAGTGTATAATAATAATAATGGCAACGGTCGACCCTCCCAAAAAATGGTTAGTTATTCATATTTTTGTAAAATTTTCGTCATTTTTCGCAATTTTTTTCGTTTTCATATATATAATTTATCCTCGTAAATTATGCAGGATGTTTTCGTCGCGATGAGATCAAATCAATAGTTTTTTTTGTAAGAAATTGTTGGAGGAAATGTAGTAAATTCTAACTGTAAATTTGTACATTACAAAATATGTTCTATTACTGAACTGTAAATTTAACGTAGTAAATTAACGAAACGCGTATTTAATCGCATTATAAACATACAATTTATATGTCAAAATCGCTTTTCTCGGATCAAAATCGCGCATTTTTTTGGTAGTAAATTAATCGTTTTTCTTATGTATCAAAATCGACTTTTCTCGAATCTAATTTAATTTATTACGGAGTCGTAAATAGTAAATGCAAATCTTACCCAAAAGAGAAAGAAACAAGTGAATGGATCAAATCACCAAATTTACCAAATGACATCATCAATTTTCATCCTCATTACTTTTTTTTTACGGCGGTAAAAAAAGCACTTAGTCTTATTTCAGATAGAGTATCCATTTTAAACTTCAAAAACAGGTAAAACACGAGCCCCGTGATAACGTTATTTCAGACAACTTGACATATGATTTGATATTTATTTAATCTGTATTTGATCTATTTTAAGATTTACGATGGACAATGCTGTCATAAAACCGTAAACGAATGTCGAGGTGTGGCTTTAACTTGTGTTACAAGTTACAAGACGTCCGATCACTTTAATGCACTTTCACCAACTTACCTTTATCCCCTTTACTTCTTGCATGCACATATATTAAACCTCGTAAACGGGTCAACCTGGTAATTAAACGGGTCAACCTGGTAAACGGGTCAATCGGGTCAGGTCATGGTCGAATCAGTTTGGTCATTTACGAGTCTGAAGGGCTCTCGATCGGACCACATTATCCCGGCCTAATAACCCGACCGATATTACAAAGAAATACTATTATTCAAGCAATAATTTTAATAATTTATCTAATTGATCGACCCGTATTATTGGTTTCGAAATTAAATTAATTTTAAATGATTTGATTTTCCATTAAATTATATATAATGAAAGTAAAAAAAAATAAAAAATTGTAATTTTAATTTGTGATACGGTTTATTGAACTATTTATTTTGAATTTGCGATATTAATTTTTTTAGACATTGACGAAAAAAAAACCCGCTATTATATACTTTGGATTCGTCCATGTTTACCAGGTTAAATTTTACGTGTGCTTTAGGATTTACCCCCACGATTTACTCTACTTTATGTCAATTTAACTTTCACCGATACGGTAAAAATTTTGGTATGTCGAATGTTGTACTTGTATTATATCTTACGTATAGTCCAAATCAAAGGAGTAAAAGAGTCCATGCACACGTGGGAATCAATTACTTTTACCTAAAAATTTACTGTTTGCGTAGAATTTTACAAAGGTTTACGTTATTGCTTTTATTAGGTAAGACGATTTTTTGTGTGAGATCGTTTATTTCGATAAGAGGTGAAATTCCACGTGGAATCTCAATTACTCTACTTAATTACCGAGTAGTATAATTTAGGTAAACAACTTTTTTAAGGAAAAAGATACGGACAATATAAATTTTTTTAATATTCTATTATTTATTAATAGAAATTTATTAATATAGAAATTTTATTTATTAAAGAAATTTTAATAGGAAATTACATAATATAGTTTCCTATCTCGATCATTTATTTATTTATTCGTAAAAAATATAATACTCTTATATTTTAATCAATAAAGGAAAATATAAGTAACAACATATCGGTATATATAACTCGTGATGTTTATATACTTTACCATATACTCCGTATTTATTAGCCGCATATTAAAAAATAATAGATTTCGTTCATACGCCTGTCGAAAAATTACCGGTTACCAAACACATAAAATTAGTCGATTGATCGTCAATTTATTACCTATTTAACTAAACCGTAATTTACCTTTTTTTTTTAAACCAATAATATGCTGTTTACCAAACCGGGAACGAATTTGTGTTAAAATCAAACTCGTGATGTATGTTATTTAATATACCCTCTAAACCCTAAATCATAACCCTAATATATATCACTTCACCTCTTTCAATTCATTATTAATCCCCAATTTTTCTTGATTAATCAAAAAATCATCAAACCCTAATTTTTTTGATCAAACCCTAATTTAATCAATGGAGAGTGACAATGAAGAAGAATATGATCATCTCATATTCAACAACGACAACGAAGACGACGACAATGTCAATCCGAACCACAATCCAAACCAAAACCCAACTCGACGATCCGAACCTAACTACACCATCCTAACCAACACCGAAATAACCCGTCTCCAAACCGACAAAATCCTCGACGTATCAACCGTACTTTCCCTAACAAAGTCCGAATCGACTTTACTCCTATGCAACTACAATTGGTCCACGTCTAGGTTACACGACGATTGGTTCGTAGACGAACGTAAAGTCCGATCCAAAGTAGGGTTATTGGTCGACACCGAACCTAATAATCTAAATTTAGCTCACGTCGATAAGAAGTCGAAGAAGGATAATAATAGGAAACGATTTTACGAATGTGGGATTTGCTTCGAGGATCGGATGGAGGTTATTAGGGTTTATTCATTGCATTGTGGACATTTTTATTGTAGGAGTTGTTGGAGAAGATATATTGATGTCGCGGTCGATGATTTAGGTTCGGGGTGTTTGAGGTTACGGTGTCCCGAACCTAAGTGTCAAGCTGCTTTGGACCCTGATACGGTACGTACGTAAATAATCCATACCTAACTAATAACATATTTGTTATATCGAATTTTCTATTGATTTTCGACGTAGTTAATTAAAATTATAATCGTTGGAAATATCTAGTACGTATTGTTTGAGGTTACGGTGTCCCGAACCTAAGTGTCAAGCTGCTTTGGACCCTGATACGGTACGTAAGTACATAATCCATGCCTAACTAACATAATATTTGTTATATCAAATTTTCTAATTATTTTCGACGTAGTTAATTAAAATCATAATCGTTGAAAATAATTATTAGTACGTATTAGTAAGCTAACAATCGTCTCGTTGAGTTTTTTATATAGCTAATCTCGAAATTTCATCTAGAGACATGATTTTTTTTACATATATTTTGATTTTTTTGGTCGATATTAAAATTCTTGTTGATATGTAGGTATAATAATTAAATTATACTCGATGAAATTTATTGTAGGGAGTATGAATTTATTGTTAATCAATAAATATGTATGAAAATTTGTCGAAATATTCGACTGAAAACTCGAAATTATTATTGTTAACCCGTATATTTTTACACATATTGATTTTTTTTTATTCCGATAATTTAAATTACTAAGTAATTAATTAAAATTGATTTTTTTATATATATATTTTGATTTTTTTGGTTGAAATTAAAATTCTTGTTGATATGTAATACGGTATATTTAAATTATACTCGATGAAATTTATCATACGGAGTATGAATTTATTGTTAATCTATAAATATGTATGAAAATTTGTCAAAATATTCGACTGAAAACCCGAAATTATTATTGTTAATCCGTATATGTTTATATATTGAGTTTTCTATTATTTCGATATGTTATATTACTACATAATTAATTAAAACTAGTGTAGATCCCGTGTAATTAAGACTAGTATTAGTATGGTCCAGGTCGGTCCGATTTACTAGTAATATTACAAAATTGTAATCCTAACAATATTATTCATGTAATAGGTGAAACTATTATCCTCGAAAAAAGCCCTAACAAAGTACGAATCTTACTTGACGCGGTCATACGTCGAACTCAACCAAAAAACAACAAAATGGTGTCCTGCACCGGGATGTAACAACGCGGTCCAATTTGAGTCGATTGGTGGAGATAACATCGTCTATGACGTCGTTTGTGGTTGTGGGTTCGAGTTTTGCTTCAATTGTTGCGAGGAACCACACCGGCCTTCGGATTGTTCGATTGTGAAGGAGTGGATACTGAAGAATAGTTCGGAATCCGAGAATATGAAGTGGATTATCGCGTTTTCCAAACCGTGTCCTAAGTGTAAGAGGCCGATTGAGAAGAATACCGGGTGTAATCATATGACTTGTGGTCAGCCTTGCCTGTATGTGATCGAATTCGATCTTACTCCCTTTTTTTTTTCGGTTTAGTTTGTCAGGTCGGGTTCTGGTCGAGTCAGTTTGAGCACGTGTTGGTTATATATGTACATTTTCAATGTGGGTTCTGGTCGAGTCATTTTGAGTACGGGTTGGTTATATATGTATGTTTGCAATATGTTATAGTGAAAAGGGTTAGATCGGTTTGCCATATTGGGTCTGGTCGAGTCATTTTGAGTACGGGTTATTTATATATGTGTGCATGTATGTTTTCAATGTCTTATAGTGAAGAGGATTAGGTCGGTTTGCCATATTAGATCTGGTCGAGTCATTTTGGGTACCGGTTAGTTATACTATATGTTTGTATGTATGTTCTATGTTATAGTGAAGAGGCCAGGATTAGGTCAGTTTGTCATATTGGGTCTGGTCGAGTCATTTTGAGTACGGGTCATTAGTTATATATGTTTGCATGTATGTTTTCAATGTCTTATAGTGAAGAGGATTAGGTCGGTTTGCCATATTGGGTTTGGTCGAATCATTTTGAGTACAGGTTAGTTATATATGTATGTTTGTACTTTGGAATGTATGTTTTCAATGTGTTATATTCTGAAGAACAATTCAGATTAGGTCAGTTTGTCGTATTGGGTCTGGTCGAGTCATTTTGAGGACTAGTCAGTTGGTTATAGACTCATAGTTAATTGTTTAAAAGGTCGAGTGTGGTCGAGTCATTTGGAATTTCGTGTTCGTGTATGTATGTTTTCAATGTGTTATAGTGGAGAAAAAAAGTCGATTTAGGTCAGTTTGTCATATTGGGTCTGGTCGAGTCATTTTGAGTACGGGTCATTAGTTATATATGTTTGCATGTATGTTTTCAATGTCTTATAGTGAAGAGGATTAGGTCGGTTTGCCATATTGGGTTTGGTCGAATCATTTTGAGTACAGGTTAGTTATATATGTATGTTTGTACTTTGGAATGTATGTTTTCAATGTGTTATATTCTGAAGAACAATTCAGATTAGGTCAGTTTGTCGTATTGGGTCTGGTCGAGTCATTTTGAGGACTAGTCAGTTGGTTATAGACTCATAGTTAATTGTTTAAAAGGTCGAGTGTGGTCGAGTCATTTGGAATTTCGTGTTCGTGTATGTATGTTTTCAATGTGTTATAGTGAAGAAAAAAAGTCGATTTAGGTCAGTTTGTCATATTGGGTCTGGTCGAGTCATTTTGAGTACGAGTTAGTTATACTTGTATTCGGAATTTCCGATAATGCAGGCACCACTTTTGCTGGCTCTGCTTACGATCACTCGACACGAAATCAAACTACTCGTGCAACTGCAACGGATTCGACCGTAGCCGGACACGTCCGGGACAAATGAACGACGAAGAGACGCAACGTAATTTAGCCAAGCAATCGCTTCAACGATACGCACACTACTACGAGCGTTGGGCCGGAAACAACAAGTCCCGAGACAAAGCCCTAACCGACTTGGCCGAAATGAAGTCGGTCAAGATCGAGCAACTAGGCGAGTGTCTCGGGATTCAAGCCTTGTCGACCCTCGACTTCGTCATCAAGGCTTGGGAGAAGATTGTCGAGTGTCGAAGAATTCTTAAATGGAGCTACACATACGGGTTTTTCAAGCTCGAGCACGAGGATACGAAGCGACAGCTCTTCGAGTATTTGCAGGGTGAGGCCGAGAGGGCTCTCGAAAGACTACATTTTTGCGCAGAGACGGAGTTGAACGTTTTCTTTGACCCTCATAGCGATTCTGGCTCTGGCTCTGGCCCTGGCCCTGGCTCTGGCTCTGGCTCTGGCTCTAGCTCTAAGGCTAAGTCTGGTCCTGGATCCAAATCTGGATCTGGTCCTGGATCCAGATCTGGCTCTGGTGCTAAGCCTAAAGGTAAGGCTAAGGCTGGGGCTGGGGCCGAGGATGAGGTTAATTGGGGTGAGTTTCGACACAAGTTACTTAGACTGACAAAGGTGACGGGGACGTTCTTCGAGAACTTGTTAAGAGGATTAGAGAACGGTTTGTCTGAGGTACGGGGTAAAGAGCCAGAGCCGGAGCCAGAACCAGAACCGATAGAAGAGGATGTAGAACTAGAAGAAGCTCATTGGAATTGTGATAGGTGCAACTACTTGAATCCTCCTTGGCTTCTTACTTGTGATTCATGCTTTGAAGAAGCTTGAATAATTGTGTGTTGTGAACTTGTGATATGCACTTTTTTCCGTCTCAGTCATTTTTTGTTTTATTTTATTGTGTGATAATAGCAATCGTTCGATCAACTGAATATTTTTGAAACTCCTTGAGTGTTTCTTTTTGCTGCTAAAATTTTGTGGGGTATTTCATATTTACCTAAATAATATCTCGAAAAAATTTCGGTCAATTTTTTTTGAACCCACGAATTTGAGAAAAAACGTGTATGATAAACGTGTTGGAAGCCGGCGAAACAGGTTATATATTACATTTTAAGTCATGTATGAGTGTTCTAATAACTCAAAAAACATGGTTCCATAATCGCTTTAGAAAAACTTTCATCGATATCGAAAATAGCCAAAAAGGGCAGATTTTGAAGGTTATTATCCACGTTTTTTTCGGTCTTTTCGATCCCGAAATAAAATGGTTTCATAATCGCGTTGAACAAACTCCACACACCAAATAGATTGCCCGGTGTAATATGAGAGTCATTCGGATTTAAATGGAGTCGTTTAAAAGACAAAATATTGTCTTTTGAGACGTGTCGGAAGCCGTCGAAACAAGTTATATATTCCATTTTATATCATGTCACAAGGTTTTATCAATCATTATTAACCATTATGTTGCTATATAGACAAGTTTTCGTCAAAAAATATTCGCGTTTTAGAACAATTTAAATTTCTTACGAAAACGGCCGAAAACGATCGATTTTGAAGGTTATTATCCACGTTTTTTTGGCATTTTCGGTCCCGAAATAAAATGGTCCCATATTCGCGCAGAACAAAGTACTCACCAAATAAAATGGCCTGACGTACTATGTGGATTGATTTGATTTGATCTTCAATAGAGACATTTCAAACCCTTATAATTGTGTTTTGAGACGTTTCAGAATCAATCGAAACAATTTCTTTACTCCAATTTATATCGTGCCAGAAGGTTTTATTAAGCATTATGTTGATATCGACAAGTTTTCGTCAAAAAATATTCGCGTTTCAGAACAATTTAAATTTCTTATGAAAACAGCCGAAAATGATTGATTTTGAAGGTTATTATCCACGTTTTTTGGCATTTTCGGTCCCGAAATAAAATGGTCCCATATTCGCGCAGAACAAAGTACTCACCAAATAAAATGACCCGACGTATTATGTGGATAGATTTGATCTTCAATAAAGGCATTTCAAAGCCTTATAATTGTGTTTCGATACGTTTCAGAATCAATCGAAACAACTTCTTTACTCCAATTTATATCGTGTCAGAAGGTTTTACCAATCACATTATTTGTTGCTATCGACAAGTTTTCGTCAAAAAAAAAATCGTGTTTTAGAACAATTTAAATTTCTTACGAAAACGAGCGATTTTGATGGTTATTATCCTTTTTTTTTTTTGACATTTTCAATCCCAAAATAAAATGATCTCATATTCGCACAGAAAAAACTACTCGCCAAAATACGACAAAATCAAAATACGTCGGAAATAGCAATCTGGGCCGGGCAATATATAACCTCGTACAATAATACTTTTCCCTCCTCTTTCATAATCTCAAAAATCCCCAAATCGACGTCGTAAACCCTAATTCGTTAAACCCTCAGTAAGTTCCTTCTTCTCCTTGATTAATTCTTCTTATTTGATTCTTCTTCCACTGATTACTTCTTCTCTAATCGTTCATTCTCTCTCTAATTCGATTAATTCTTCTGTGTAATTTTTTAGGGTTTTTTTCTTTTGTTTCGGCACTTAGAAATTAAGTTTTTGGGAAGTAGCAGCAATGGAGTTCATCAGTCCCGAAGGTCTCCGTTTAGACGGTCGTCGTCCTCTTGAGGTCTCTCTCTTCCTCTCCATCTCTCTCTCTTTGGATTGGAATTATCGAAACTAAATTAATTGATTTTCTGATTTTATTTTCTGAATTTTGGTTGTAAATAGATGAGACAGCTTCGTGCTGAAATCGGTTCGATTTCTAAGGCTGATGGGTAATCTTTACTTCGTAATTAGAGTACATCTTATCGTAATTTCTTTTCAATATTTCGGAATATTAAAGCGTAATTTGTGCCATTTTAATTTGATTGTTTTGATTGTAGTTCAGCAGTCTTTGAGATGGGAAACACTAAAGTCATTGCAGCTGTTTACGGACCTCGTGAGGTTATTTTATTCTTCATATAGTTTTAGCAACTCGTTTGTCAAATTAATCCTAAGAAAATTGAGTATACAGGCAATGATGACTCTATTTATAGGATAGAGTCGTCACCTTAGGTAAGGTTGTGTGAATTAATTGAATGGCAAAATGGTAAATATTTTAACTTAGTAGGGATTAAATTGTGAAAAATGATAGACTAAAAAGGAAAGTTGAGAAATGAGACAATCTTTAAGAACGTACCCAAAAAGGAATACGGGACAATCTTAGTGGGACGGGGGGAGTATTAAGACTTTATTTCCTTCGGATTAATTTTTTTTAGGGTGTAGGTTGCATTGCTATAAAAACGGGTGTAATTCGTTAATAATATGGTGGTTAATTGTTAAGACATTTTTGGTTAGCTAATCACATCTTGTCATGAAGTTTTTATTTTAAACTTATTCAAGTTTTAGTTATTAAGCAGGAAATGTTTCGAATTATCGATTCATATCCTCATCCTAATACTCATTGGTTCATTGTTTAGAATTAAGCTATTTAACGGCTTTTGTTGAGGTAGGAGGTGAAGCTGATTGTTTCTTTCTTGTGACGTTTTCATCTCGCAGTTTTTCCCTTTGATGGTGCATGCGTAGGTAGCTATGTAAAACCATATCATAACGAATTTACGATATCTTGTGTCTTTTAGGTTGAAAATAAGTCACAGCAAATGAGTGACAAAGCGTTGGTAATAACTCTTGCACTCCTTACATTCTGAATTCCGTTTTCTAAAGAGTTGGCATATTTTACTCTTTAGGTCAATTGTACTAACACTTAGTTCAGGTGCGCTGTGAATATACTATGGCTAATTTCAGTACTGGAGATCGCGTGAGGAAGCCAAAGGGTGACAGGCTAGTGTCTTGCTTAACCTCTTACTTTGTGTTTACTATTGCCATATACTCATATCCATATTAACGGTCACTAACACATTTAAGCATTGCTATCTCTAGTTTTCTGCAATGTTATAAGTTACGCAATCAGTCTGGTCACGAGTGATGCTAAAAGACATAACAAGTTAACAACTCTCTGTAATGTTAATTTATTCTTAAAGTGCTGAAGTTTCCTGTCTTGGTAGCATATGTCGTATGTTAGGTTTCGAAAATAAGGTGTTTGTTAGAAGTGTCGAAGCAAAGAACAACTGAAAAAAAACGAACTACCTAGTGGTGGTGGATAACACCACATGCTATTTCTCAGCATAGGAGAATAAGGTTTTCGTGTAGTGTCTTGTAAATTTCTTTAAGAAGTTAGATTTTTAGAATTATGGTACCTCGGGTCCTCGACAGAACAATGTTCAACTGTGAAACACTTATTACTGAGGTAGAGGTACGGAAAGTGTGTCATGTTGTGGTGAGCCACTTTGTAACATCGTTCAGCAGGCATCAGGCTTTTTCATAGAGTTGGAACTTGGAAATTCTGTAGATTACCTACTATTTTGACGAGCATAGAGTGGGGCAGTAGGTTATTTGATTGTTCAGAGTATGAATCTGTTTACACGGCCAATTTTGCTCACTTAGTATACAACAACAGTAACATCAGAGCCTTAGTCCCAGAAACATTTGGGGTCGCCTAACATGAATCATTATCTAAAATCGTCTAAATTGTCTTTTGGCAATGTTGATCGTTATACATGTAAATTTGTGGTTTGCTCAATTAGAATCTGATCAAGAAAGTGTGTTGATGGAGAACGAGTCTAATCATCATTTGACATTGTTAATCGTTATACAAGTTCATATTGGTTTGGTCATGAATTTTCTACATGTTCATAATAAGAAGTCAGCTATGAGCGAGACTATCCACCATTTAACAACGTAAAGTATAACGGTTTTATTGTTCTATATTGTTTGTGATTTGCTTATTTCAACCTCCAGGCGATCTACAGAAATATCGATGGTTATTCGGCAAACTATGGAGTCATGCATACTGCTAGAGAAGTTTCCCCGGTCCCAGGTTGTTTGTTGTGACTACTAAGCATCATATGTACTTTCATGTCTCAGCTGCCTAGTTCTTATGTTATTTTATTTGTTCACAGATCGACATCTTTGTGCAAGTTCTTCAAGCTGATGGAGGTAAGATAACACAGATGATTAGATTATTTTTTTACATTATGACTGCTTCATATACTTTATTAGGATACTCCATAAATTAGTTGGAAAGTGTGTGGTCTTTTACATTCATATAAGTTACGATATTAATGTTTTCGTACGTAGTAGCTTAAATTCATTTATACCCTTAATTGTTTACGTTTTGGTTATGGTTTACATGTGTGTGTAATACAAAAATATTTTGCAGGAACTCGATCTGCTTGCATAAATGCAGCTACTTTGGCTTTAGCAGACGCTGGCATTCCAATGCGTGATCTGGTTACATCATGTAGTGCTGGATATCTTAATAGTACTCCACTCCTAGGTACTTTTTGCGTATAAGTTGATGCCCTACGATAGCTACATTACCACAGACTCCGGTGCCAGAAAGACCCCCATCGTCTTGCATATGGTGATGGAAATGGGGTCGATATACTCATAAAAAACCATGTTGCAGTATATTTTTCATTTTGGTTTATTGAATTTTATATCCCCATTCTAAAAATAATAATCCTTTGACTCCACTAATAATGGATAAAAACCCTAGATCGGCCCCTGTTAATTTAGTTTGTAGTTCTTACCGGAGTGATTTACAATGTCGATGACAGATCTTAATTATGTCGAAGATAGTGCTGGAGGCCCAGATGTTACAGTAGGACTTCTACCTAAAATGGACAAAGTGACACTTCTTCAGGTTCTTCACATTCTTCTCTTTGGGTCTCAATAATTGATTAATATCCTGCATATAATACCAAGAATAAAATTTTGCTGTGGCAGACGAATATTGATTAAAATGTTTTTTGTTTTCTCCGTATGAGCGAACTTTCAGAAAGTCCCGATAAAATGCTATTGGTTTGTTGTTGCCGATGTTTCCTCTTAGTTTGGTAGTATGGGCTTACAGAGCTTTTCCTCCTCCCTGTCAATATTGACGTGGGTCTTTCCGACATAATGCAGATGGATTCTAAATTGCCGATTGATATATTCGAAAATGTGATGCAACTTGCAATAGAAGGGTGCAAAGCCGTGGCAAATTACATCAGAGAGGTATAAACAATTACGGTTTTGTGCTTGCTGTTTTGCGCTAACTGTTTACGCAGTACCCTCTTCATCCTGAATGCATCGACCACATCACGCTATGTACTCCGTAACATTTAACAGGAAAATGTATCATAAATTCATAATCGTCTTTATTGGGTGTATGCAGAATCATCATTATTGGCCATTTTTCTTATCGTCTTTCTTTCTTTGGCTATAGCTTGAGTCGCATATCGTGTATTTGATGCTTCCTTCAATGTTAATCGTCCTTTTTGAGGCAACGTCTTGCATATACAACATCGCAACTCACCATATTTGTTTCGATGTGCAGATACTGCTAGAGAACACCAAGCAACTCGAGTATCGACGTGGAAAATAGTATGTAAAACGTTTCACCAAGTTTTGAATCGTTGTTGAGAAATACTCGTAGATAGGAGTAGTTTTGGGAAGAGGGTTAGAATGTTGTGAATCGGGTTTTAGACGATACTGTATTTTCACTTTATTAATGATTATGATTTTGATTTGTTTTGCCATAAATGTATAAGTCGCCACTTAGAGGTGGCAATTGAGTCATTCAGGTCGTGTCTGGGTCGAGTGAAGACGGGTTGATGTCATATCGGGTTGAGTTTGGTTCGGGTCGGGTCAGCTGATATGTCGGGTTTAGGACGGATCGTTATTAGGTCTTGTTAATGTATCATGTTTCATCAATATTTTCTCAATATTTTATTATTGATCATTATTTGATTTCATTAATCTGTTACGGAGTATTATGTCAAAAGTATAGGTTATACTCGTAGTTTTTGTCAAAAAATATTCACGTTTTAGAACAATTTAAATTTCATACGAAAACAGTCGAAAACAATCTATTTCAAAGGTTATTATCAACGTTTTTTTTGGCGTTTTTTGTCAGGAAATGAAATGGTCCCATATTCGCGCAAAACAAACTACTCAACGAATAAAATGACCCGGCGTATTATGTGGGTAGATTTGATCTTCAATAAAGAGATTTCAAAGCCTTATAATTGTCTTTCGAGATGTTTCAAAATAATTCGAAACAACTTCTTTACTCCAATTTATAGTGTCAAGAAGGTTTATCGACAAGTTTTCGTCAAAAAATATTCGCGTTTTAGAACACTTTAAATTTATTACAAAAACAGCAAAAACGATCGATTTTGAAGGTTATTATCCACGTTTTTTTGACATTTTTGGTCCCAAAATAAAATGCTCCCATATTCGCGCAGAACAAACTGCGCACTAAATAAAATGACCCGGCGTATTATGTGGGTAGATTTGATCTTCAATAAAGACATTTCAAAGCCTTGTAATTGTCTTTCGAGATGTTCCAAAATAATTCGAAACAACTTCATTACTCAAATTTATAGTGTCAGAAGGTTTTATCAATTATTATTAAGCATTATGTTGCAATCGACAAGTTTTTCTCAAAAAATATTCGCGTTTTAGAACAATTTAAATTTCTTACGAAAATAGCCGAAAACGTTCGATTTTGAAGGTTATTATCCACGTTTTTTTAGCGTTTTCGATCCCGAAATAAAATAGTCCCATATTCGCGAAAAACAAATTACTCAACACATAAAATGGTCCGTCGTATTATGTGGGTAGATTTGATCTTCGATAGAGACATTTCAAAGCCTTATTAATGTATTTCGATACGTTTTAGAATCAGTCGAAACAACTTCATTATTCACATTTATATCGTGTCAGAAGGTTTTATCACATTATTAAGCATTATGTTCCTATCGACAAGTTTTCGTCAAAAAATATTTACGTTTTAGAACAATGTAAATTTTTTACGAAAACAGCCGAAAACGATCGATTTGAAGGTTATTATCCACGTTTTTCTGACATTTTCGGTCCCAAAATAAAATGCTCCCATATTCGCGCAGAACCTACTACTCATCAAATAAAATGACCCGACGAATATTGTGGATAGATTTGATCTTCAATAGAGACATTTCAAAGCCTCATAATTGCCTTTTGAGACGTTTCAGAATCAGTCGAAACAACTTCATTACTCAAATTTATATCATGTCAGAAGGTTTTATCAATCATTATTAAGGATTATGTTGCTAGCGAAAAGTTTCCGTAAAAAAATATTCGCATTTTAGAACAATATAAATTTTTTAAGAAAACAGCCGAAATCGATCGATTTTGAAGGTTATTATCCACGTTTTTTTGCCATTTTCGGTCTCGAAATAAAATGGTCTCATATTCGCGCAGAACAAACTATTATACAAATAAAATGGCCCGGCGTATTATGTGGGTAGATTTGATCTTCAATAGAAACATTTCAAAGACTTATAATTGTCTTTCGAGATGTTTCAAAATAATTCGAAACAACTTCTTTACTCAAATTTATATTGTGTCAGAAGGTTTTATCAATTATTATTAAGCATTATGTTGCTATCGACAAGTTTTTCTCAAAAAATATTAGCGTATTAGAACAATTTAAATTTCTTACGAAAACTGAAAACGATCAATTTTGAAGGTTATTATCCACACTTTTTTTGACATTTTCGATCCCGAAATAAAATGTCTTTATATTCGCACAGAACAAACAATTATTGTCGAAAACAAGTACACGTAACTTATTCACGACTAAAAGATTCACGAACAACGATGATTTATTACGTAACAAAACCCTCGAAGTACAAAATCTGGCACATTTTATTACCAGCAGAAAAACTGAGCTTCTCTATACCTTATTTATATATCAACTACATCCACAAACAACACTACAAAAAGAGAAGCATCAACCCGAAAAAACCAAAAAAAAACCGGAACACAAACCCGCTTCAAACTCGGCCTTCTATACACGCGCTATCCAAACTCGAAAACGTCAGTATCTTTCAGAACGCCATCGCGTCTGTGATGGACATACCGCCACGGTGGTGACGTCGTTCCTGCTGGTGACGCGGGCCTTGGAAGAAGAAAACCTCGTCTTGAGCCTCGAACACTTGGTCGATCTCTTCAGCTGGTGAAGCGAATGCCAACTGCTTCGCTTCTCGTTCTATGTTCTTCAGTATGTTCTTTTGTCCTGCAAGCGGGAATTTTTGGTTGTTCTCTGCGTTGATTTCGAAGCAGACGATTTCCAAGTTGTCGTTCTGTGATGCGAAGCTGACGAAAGGGTGTCCGGGAGGGACGATGAAGACAGTCCCTTGCCTTAACTCGGCGCTGATCTTTCCATAATGGACCGGGGCTTCGGTCTCCTCTTCACCGTGCCTTGATCTTCCACTTCCACTGTCGTGGCGACGGAATCCTTCTTGTTCTTGCTGTTGCTGCTGGTGGTGGCGGGATTGGGATTCCTGTTGCTGTTGCTTTTGCTGTTGCTGTTGTCGTCGGTGGTGGCTGCCTGACTGAGAGACGTGAGGACACGCCATCTCGAAGTTGCCTTGTCCGTTGATCACCACAGCGATCTTCGTTGCTCTCGAGTTGTAGTATGGAGTGTGCATGCCACCCTGCACATAACAAATTTATATGACATCAACGATACCGATACCAAGCAATAGTACATCTGGCAAAAAAATGGGTTGACTTCGGGTCGACCCGGATTACTTCGGGTTCAGATCATTTTCTGATGATATTTTCAGCTTTTTTGTGCTCTCGACTAATTCTCTATAATAAAAATCGGGTCAGGTTTCGGGTTAGGCCACATGAATTTGGGTTTTTTGGGATATGAACATCGGGTCAGGATACGGGCAAGACCCGGGTCAATTTGGGTTCCGGGTCAAATTCGGGTTGGCTTATTCAGGCTGGATCAATTTGGGTTTTTTTAGGATATCAACTACGTAGTACGAGTATTACTTTTCTATAATAAAATTCGGGGTCAGGTTTCGGGGAAGACTGGGTCAATTTGGGTTCCGGGTCAAATTCGGGTTTACTTATTCGGGCCGGGTCAGGCTTTATATTTTCAAATTTTTGAGATCTCAACTACTTTTCTATATAAAATCCACGTAAGTTTTCGAGTTAGGCCGGGCCAATTTGGGTTACGGGTCAAATTCTAGCTTTTTTGGGATATCAACTACTTTCGCACTAGTTTCGGGTTAGGCCGGATCAATTTGGGTCATGGGTCGGATTCAAAGAGTAGAGTTAGTAAAAGCGTATTCATAGCGAATATATGAAACTAAGTACGAACCTGGGTGATATTGGCAAAAGAAACAGCAATCTGAAGGTCTTTGAGGACCTTATGATCACTACTATCAATTTCGAACAGTTTTCCGAATTCATTAGACTCCTTAGGATGTTGCTTTAAGAGGTTTACGGGGCTAAAGTCCTTTGAACTCTTGCTTCCGAAAGGCCAAAGGGTGGTGCTCTTCTCTTGTGTTAGGGCTTTGATTTGTTCTTTGGTTGCCTTTATTATTACTCCTTCTCTTTGTTGTGAGAAAATCCTCTGTACTCTTTCACCTGGTGTCTGATATAAATAAATGAAGAAAGAATGAATACAACGACAATCGGAGTCGTAGTCTTAAAAAGATTTGGGATCGACTAATGTGAATCATGAATGAATGTTATTAGAAGTCGTCATCAAAAAAAAAAAAAAAAAAAAAAAAAACTTGTATTTTTTTATTTTGTTTTTTTTTCTTTTAAACCAACTATTCGTTATTGGAGCAGATAGTATATTTTTTTAAAAAGAAATCAAAAATCTTCTAAAATGTTGATAGGTAAAAGATCAAATTGTGTATTGAACGATAAAAAACCAATTTTTTAAGTTAAAACGCAAAATTAGGTTGAAAGTGTTGATAATAAGTTTTTAAAGGGTTAAAAACTGGACGAATGAATATCATAAAAATAAAAATAAAATAAAATGAGACGAACAATACAATAAAATAATAATAATAATAATAATAAAGTTGAAAACGTTAATAATAAATTTTTAAATGGTTAAAAACTCCAAGAGCATGAAGGAATGGATGAATATTTGCACATTTAAACTATGTTACTCTAAGTTGTGTGTCTGACATGACATGACACGACACGACACTTTGACACTTCAATATACACAGACACTGATAACTTCAATTTACACAGAAAAAAATGAAAAATTTCATCGAAATTAAACACCTAGTTGAAGAGTCGGAGTATACATGTGAGATGTTATATAGTACCTTAAAGGCAGCTTCAAGAACCTCAGTGCTGAATGCATTGAAAATCGATTCAGGGTTTTGGCCTCCTGACGCGAAGAACGGCTGAAATCAAAAGAAAAGTGAAAACTATTGACCAGAACCGAAACTTATGTAGGTAAAAATTGATGAGGTGAAACTGTTAAAAGTAGCAGTAATTTACCTCAAATTTACCAGGATTAGAGACAGGATTAATTAATTTGGCAAGGACTAGTTTCTGATTATTGTCATTGTTGATCAAGTAAGCAGTTACACCAGCAGGTACAACCAGTACATGACCTTGTTCAATGTTGAAACTTTCCCTCCTTTCTGTGAATACTAGGCTCAATGTTCCCCTTCCTGCAAACACCAAAAACATCACGATATATCCGTCTCAAGATTATAAGACAAACCCATTAAAACATTAGTTAAGAGTTAAGACGATATATTCGTCTTAAGATTATAACACGTGCTTAAATGGGGCAAGTTTTTCGGTATTCCCTAAAAATACTAGGCTCTGACTTATTCATACTATTTGACCCGTTATAAAGGTACTGTGAAAGTGTGAATCCATTTAAACATCAGTTAGACAATATATCCATCTTCTTGTTATTTGACCCGTTATAAAGTTACTATGGATCCATTTAAACATCAATGAAGACAATATAGGAGTATCCATTTTCATGTTATTTGAACCCGTTATAAAGTTTACTAGGAATCCATTTGAACATTAATTAGAACGATATATCCATTTTAAGATTATAATGGATAAAAAAAACCTCCAACAATACATCCATTTTCATGTTATTTGAACCCGTTTAAACATTAATTCAGACAATATATTCATTTTCATGTTATTTGAACCCGTTATAAAGTTTACTACGAATCCATTTCAACATTAATTAAAATAATATATTATTATAAAATTATAACGAATAAAAAACCTCCAACAATATACCCATTTTCATGTTATTTAAACCCGTTATAAAGTTACTACGAACCCATTCAAACATTAATTAAAACAATATTATATCGTCTTAAGATTATAACGGATAAAAAAACCTCAAATGTGCTTAGATAGGACAAGTTTTTTTGCTATTCCTACAAAACCTGTTGTTCATTATTCAGGCTATTTGACTCGTTATAATATGAATTTGTCGGTCGCAAACAAGAATTTGGGGTAGAATGTAAGCAAAGATGCACACTTTGAACCAGTTGATCAAATACTCAACTAAGTATGATACTCCTGGTCTCGTTCATTCGTTTGAATTTTATATTCATTGTGAGTAGTATTTTGATCAAAACGAAAAGCCATGACTCTCGAGTTTCGTCCAAGATAAACAAATGAACAAGACGGAAGGAGTAGTAGAAAGAGGAACTTACCCTGAGCAACAAAGATAACAGCATCAGCATCCCAATGCATAGGAACACTAAAAGTCTGAGGATTAGCTTCAAACAACAAAACCCTAAAATTCTGAATCCCTTCAAAAAGTTTAGACCTTTCAGTAAATTTAGGAAGAACTCTCACTCTCCCTTCTTCACTCCTCAACTCTGTCCCAAAATCTTCTTCTTGAAACACATATGGATTCTTCTTCTCACTTTCCCCTCCTCCAAACTCAAACTCTTGCTCTTGTTTTGCTTCACAAATCACAATTAAAGACACTATAAACAAAACCAACCAAACCCCTTTCATTTTTGGGGATTTTTTTGAATTTTTTCAGCTAGGCAATTCGTCGAACACTTGGTGTGCAATACTTGAGTTGTGATTGATTTTGGAATTGGGGATGATATAGTGGGTTATATAAACTGGGTATTTGATGGGTAGTGATGAAATTGAGTTTGCCATGCAATGTGACAAGTGTTGTAGGAATTTGAGTAACGTGGCATGTGGGTGGAGTAGATCATTGACGCGTATGATGTGATACGATAAGATGATGAAGATGATGATGGAGATGAAGATGGAGATTGAAATGTTGGATAATTATGCAGCATTTTCTGGGATTGGGATGAAAAGATTCGAATGGAATTATATGATTGAATTTTGGATTGATTCAGATTATTGTATGCGTACGAAAATGGGGGGAATTTCGATGGGGTTTTGTCGTTTTCATGAGTGAGAAATTAGACCTAATAAAATCGACTCGACCTGTATATTGATTTGTATCGGATTTGATAATCGAACTACATAGTCAACCTCGACTGAAGTCGGCTTAACTCGATTCAACCCAAAAGCTGACGATCAATATAATTTTATTTTATTTTTTATTTATTTTTTAAATAAAAAAAAAACAGACTCGGAAATGACCTTTGAATCTAAAATGATGGAGTACAACACGAACACGGACACGAAAATGAGTTGATAAAGTATGATCGAGTACAATACTCTTTTAGACTTGCTTTCGACGACATCTTAGCTCGAGTTGAGTTTTTTCCCTTCGATTCTCAGAAGGCAGCGGTGTCTGTCGTCTGCTGCACGGGGCCTTTCATGAAGAAATCCAGGTGCTGCTTTCCGAGTACCTCGTCGACTTCTTCAGCTGAAGTTGCGAATGTTAGCTCCTTTGCCGCTTTCTGAAACCTCTTCATTATGTTATTTCGCCCTGTCACGACATATTTGCAAAAGAAACGACAGGTCAGGTTAAAACTGCTATCAAATTCATTGAGAAAACTCGAAAATCTGTGTTCAAAACCCAACAGCATACAAACAGCAGACGGAATCTGCGTTCAAAACCCGACAGCATAAAAACAGCAGAATGGCTAAAGAAAACAGCGGGATGACTTAAGAATGCTAGACCTCAGAATCAATCTGCGTTCAAAACACGACAGCATAAAAACAGCAGAATTGCCTTAAGAACGCGAGACCTCAGAATCTGCGTTTCAAAACACGACAGCATAAAACAGCAGAATTGGCTTAAGAATGCAAGACCTCAGAATCTGCGTTTCAAAACGCGACAGCATAAAAACAGCTGAACGGGCTTAAGAATGCTATTAAAGTCATCAAGAAAACTCAGAATCTGCGTTCAGAACCCGACGGCAGAATTGGCTTAAGAATACGACAGCATAAAAACAGCTGAATGGGCTTAAGAATGCTAGAAACCTCGAAATCTGCGTTTGTTCAAAACCCGACAGCATAAAAACAGCGGAATGGCTTAAGAATGCTAGACTGTAGTGTAGTACTGACCTCCGAACAAATATCTCTCGTTTCTATTGGCACGGAATTCCAAGTTAAGTGTTTCGAAATTCTCGTCAGGAGAAGACATGAAAACCAAGGGGTGACCGGGAGGAACCACTAACACCATCCCTGGCGTCAATTCTGAACTCGTCTTCTTATAATGAATCCGAGTTGAACCCTCTTCCTTACTGGGAACTGCCATCTCGAATCGACCTCGACCACTTATCACCATTACAATCTTTATCACCCTTGTGCTATGAAATGGAACATTCATGCAACCCTGTACGAAATTTCTAACGAATCAGACTGAACTAAACTGACTGAAAATTGCAGAGTTTGTACGTCGTCTGTACCTGTGAAGTGTTGCTAAAGGATATATACATATCGAGTTCTTGAAGTTTCACGTAATTATCAGGAAAAACCATATAAACCAATCCGAAATCTGTAATCTCAGACGTAAGATGATCTAAGATTTGACAGGGACCGTAGTTTTGCATACAGTAACTTCGTCCATGAGGCAAGTGAATGTCGTCTTTGACAGTAAGCTCGTCGATCTGTTGTTTTGACGCCCTTATTATCGCTCCCTTCCTTTGCTGTGAAAACAACTTCTGCAGTCTGTCACTCGTCATCTGTCACCAACGAAATCAAATCATTACATCTCGAACAGTCGAACTGATGAGAAAATTTGTCATTGATTATAAAAACTTACATTGTAGACAGTTTGAAGAATCTCAGGACTGAATGCATAGTAGAATGATTCAGGGTCGTCACCTCCTACTCCAAAAAACGCCTACATTATCCAAACAAATAATACGTTTAGAGATGAATACGACAAAGGAATGAATGAAGCGGAACTGTAATGTAGAATTACCGAAAAGTGGGGAGTGTTTGTTATCGGCCTGACGAAACCATGCAGGAGTAGAATGTGTTGAGCATCACTGTTGATCATGTAGAAAGTTATACCAGCAGGAACTGTCATTAGATGCCCTTTTTCGAGGTTGAAGCTCTCGATTCTCTCTTCGAACACAAGAGTGATCGTTCCTCTTCCTGCATCGTTATTATAAGACTAAACTGAAGAGAACTGAATGAACGACTGGAATGAAGTGGGGCGTACCTTGAGAGACGAAGAAGAGGATGTCGGAATCCCAATGATTAGGAACGAGAAAAGTAAGAGGATTAAGCGCAAACTTCAACATCCTAACATTCTCGATCCCAGTAAAAATCTCAGACCTTTGAGTAAATTCCTGAAGAACACGAACTTCACCTTCACGGGTTTTAAACAACGTAGTAAAATCTTCGTCGTGGAACGCATACAGGCTTTCATTCACCTTCGCCACAATGCAACCAGTGGAGATCACAAGAACACACAATGCAAGTAGAACCGTGAATGAGGCCATTACTTCTTTCTTCGTGACTCGGGATTGGGAGGTTCGAGGAAGAAATATAAGGGAAAGGGAAAAGGAATCGACATTTGATAATGCTCCGTTTAAGTTGGTTTGACGAATGGTTGTGATTCGAAGATGGGACATTAGCACTTTAGCAGGTACAAGTACAAGGATGCATGATAGGAGTAATGACTGGCTCATAATTCAGTGTACTGTATCCTCGTACTCGCGGTCGAAAATTTTACAGTAGCAGTAAAACAGTGAAAATAATGAGTAAAATTTCGATCAAATGGTGTTCGAAAAAAAAAAAAAAATCGCTAAAACTAAGATATTATTTTCGAACGGGCAGGCCAGAAGGAAACAAATTTTCGAAAACGTATCCAGATTTTTGACAATGGAAACAGACCCAATTTCGATAATTAATTTACCCAACCTTTTTAACTACAGTAATTACCATAAGAAAATTTTAATAAAAATAAATCAAAAAGGCGAGATTCATCCGACTAGTCGTATATTTTTGGTTAAAACTCGATAACCAAGACAATTTGATTCTCCTCCCTCTACACTACATCGAACAAAAAAAAAGTCGGCGACAGATTACTTTCAGTAATACATCATGAAGCCCTCAAGCAACAAAATCAGCATTCAACGAGGCAATGAGCCAGTAAAAGAGAAGGTAAGAAAGCATGGAAACTGGTAAGAATATCGGAAATTTGGAATGGTGGGAAAGAGACAGTGTTGATTAGAGAACGATAGAAGTAATATAGAAAATCATGAGTTACAATCTCATAGCAAAATCCAAAAACTACTTTAAACCGAGTTCAGAAAACAAAATAGTAGAGTAGAGTATTCTACAGCCCTTGAAAGACATTTCACTAGAAAAAAAGATGATTGGTTGACTGAGTTTCCATTTCTTCCTTGCTTATGCTTCAGAACTTCACGAATCAACGGTACTGCAAATATATAAAGAGCAGAAATTTAGAGCCAATGCACCTAAGTACCGAAATAACATTCACATATGAAAATCATAGTAAGAATTTAACGATAGTTCAACACAACAACTACAGCAGGATAAAAGAATCAAAGTAACTGTAGCCTGAATCAACTGTACTACTGATAAATTCACACAGCAAATGTTATGTTTCGGTTTCAAAGAGTTAATAAATCGATAACATGAGACTTTCAGTAATCACAGTGCAACTAAATGAGGAACTGAGGTGAAAATTGGAAGTATGAACACAGTAAAGAAGAATCAAAACAGTTTTAACAGCTCAAAATGCAAAGAATAATCATTTCATATGCATAACTGAAGTAATTCAAAGATGTCGTCAAATGTTACAGCAGAGTAACTAGAATATCTAGCTAAAGAAAGTGATTCAACTACAACAAATACTGATACAATATAGCAATAGAAGGCGGAAACATTGAATCAACACAAGACAAATGTAACAGCAATTCGAAGATATCGTGAAATGTAACAGCAGAGTAACCAGAATATCTAACTAAAGAAAGCAATTCAGCTACTCTACGACAAATACTGATTCAATATAGCATGAGAAGGCAGAAACTCAGAATTGAAACAAGACATATCATGAGAATGTAACAGCAATTCAAAGATATTGTGCATAGTTGAAGCAATTCGAAGATTTCGTGAAACGTAACAGCAAAGTAACTCAAATATCTAGCTAAAGTAGGTAATTCAGCTACAACAAATACTGATACGATATAGAAGGCGGAAACTTTGAATCAAAACAAGACATTTTCACGATATACAAACCAATAAAACCCGAGAATCAAAACACCCAAATGAAATCCGAGGAAAAAACCGAGAATCAAAATTCCCAAATCAAAACAATTCATTTTTACAGCTAAATACTGATACGATATAGAAGGCGGAAACTTCGAATCAAAACAAGACATTTTCACGATATACAAACCAATAAAACCCGAGAATCAAAACACCCAAATGAAATCCGAGGAAAAAACCGAGAATCAAAATTCCCAAATCAAAACAATTCATTTTTACAGCTAAATACTGATACGATATAGAAGGCGGAAACTTCGAATCAAAACAAGACATTTTCACGATATACAAACCAATAAAACCCGAGAATCAAAACACCCAAATGAAATCCGAGGAAAAAACCGAGAATCAAAATTCCCAAATCAAAACAATTCATTTTTACAGCTAAATACTGATACGATATAGAAGGCGGAAACTTCGAATCAAAACAAGACATTTTCACGATATACAAACCAATAAAACCCGAGAATCAAAACACCCAAATGAAATCCGAGGAAAAAACCGAGAATCAAAATTCCCAAATCAAAACAATTCATTTTTACAGCTAAATACTGATACGATATAGAAGGCGGAAACTTCGAATCAAAACAAGACATTTTCACGATATACAAACCAATAAAACCCGAGAATCAAAACACCCAAATGAAATCCGAGGAAAAAACCGAGAATCAAAATTCCCAAATCAAAACAATTCATTTTTACAGCTAAATACTGATACGATATAGAAGGCGGAAACTTCGAATCAAAACAAGACATTTTCACGATATACAAACCAATAAAACCCGAGAATCAAAACACCCAAATGAAATCCGAGGAAAAAACCGAGAATCAAAATTCCCAAATCAAAACAATTCATTTTTACGACATACAAATCAGGCAATCAGAAACAGGAACTCGTATGCGTGACGGTCGCATAATACATATTTTGAGATCATATTACACTAGAATTAGTGAACAAATAAAACAGGATCAAAAACCCAGAATCAAAAACCCCAGAATCAAAAAACCCCAAATCGAAAACCCAGAATCAGATAAAATTAAAGCAAATCAATTAACAATTCAATCACAATCAATTGACAGCCGTTTCAATCAACTACGCCATTACAGTAACACTAATATACGAAGAATTAGACAATAAAGCAAATGAAGGACGCCATTGATGGAAGATACCTTGATGAAACCAATCTCCTTAGCGTTACTACGGAAGCACTGCCTGCAACACATCAATCCATACTTGCGAATAATCGCATGTGGGTTTCCACACACACGGCTGAAAAAACACAAATCACAACACCATAATCAAACAAAAACCAAAATTTAATTACAATTACAGTAATTTCTCGAAGATGAATTAGATGAGTTGATTACCAAGTGCGAGATCCGGGACCATAGGTTTTGGGGTGAGCATTCCAGATGTTAGCGTGACCCATGATTGTGTGTGATTTTTTGCTGAAGGAGATGAAGAACCCTAGAAATCAATTGCGGCGATTGTTCACTGGGAAAACCCTAATTTGTTATGCGAGGAAGACGAAATGTTGATGTTGTGGGTATATATAATATGGTCGTTAAGAGAAAAAAATTAGGTCATGGGTTTGTCCTAAATGGACCATCAATGGGTTGGGCCTTGATTGTGTTGGTATTCAAGTCGAGTCGAGTCAAGATGAATCGAGTTATTCAGTCATGCCAGCTAGGGGTGTTCACCGGTCCAAACCCGGATCGGACCAATTGACCCGCGGACCGGATCGGTTAACAAAGAAACCGGACCGGTCACCGAGTTTTGGCGACCCAGAGGCCGGACCGTTAATAAGTTAGGTTACGTTGCATGACTTGCATCAAGCCTCTTTCGCTTTAATTCAATTCAGTCCCTTTTCTGCAAAAAGACTATGCCTAGGCATGATACGACATAGCTCACCTAAGACGACACGATTTATGCATGCTGCCAAAATGTAAAGAAATAAACCTGAATTTGAGGGATTGGTTAGACACGTCCAAACACGACACGATATGCTATGACACGTGCGTGGTCGCCCTTTCTTGACATTGAGACGACACAACTCGAGACCCACTTTCCCGTGCCCGGACCGTACCTTTTTTCATCTAGACATGATGGATTGGTGGATCGACACAAGGCATTGACACGGTACGATCAGTTTCCATGTGTAAGAGGTTAAATTTGATATAGTAGCTTAGAGTTTAAAGGGTAAATTGGGAAATCACAACTCAAAAATATAAACCCTAATTTTCTCAACAAAACCCCCAATTTCCACAAAAAACTCATCCACACCCTTCTCCACTTCAATTGAACATCGGAAAAAAAAGGGTATTCAAAGATGAACAAGAACATGCTGGAAAACCCAGGAAATCTTCCTGAACAAGAGAGGATGAAAATGGAAGCCATGATTGATCAGCTCCAGATCCGTGACAGGTTCTCCCTTTCAATTTATCGATTTTTTTTTTAATTATTCATAGATTCGTTGATTCGTAATCAGCAATTCTCAGCTTAGAAGTATAATTACATGATGTAAAGTTATGAACTTTAGCGGAACCCGATTTGAATTGATGATTTAGGAATAAGTTCAGAATTTGAACTGAGGATTTTGATTGTTTTTTTAATTGCTAATTGTTATATTTTTGTAATTACAGGTCGAGGGTTTGATTAGATTGATTCAATTGTTACTCACTCTGTTCATAATTAATTGCTCCGTTTCATGAATATATGAGTAATATTTTATCGAAATTAGACAATAATTTGTGAACGGATAGAGTATTGTTATTATTCTCTGGTTATGAGCTTAAGAAGAGTTGTTTTATCGAGGTTTGGGGTTCGAAAGCTAGACATTTTGGATGGAATCGGGTTTGAAAATCGCGTAGTTGAATGGTTTTATGAAGATTATTATGTATTAATGAACTTAGGTTTTTGAATTGTTGGGACTTTGATAAACCCGTCAGAGGTATTTTATACCGTTTTTGTGCAATTGCGATATGGAATGTATTCATGAACTTGGGTTTTTCAAGTGTTGTGACTTTGATAACCCGTGAGAGGTATTTTAAACCGTTTATGTGCAACTGCGATATGGAATGTATTCACGAACCTGTGAGAGGTATTCTAAACCGTTTATGTGCATTTGTGATACGGAATGTATGATGTTGCAGTAGCTAAACTGCTGAAGAGAGCTTCAAGGGAACACTAGTTAAATACCGATTGAGGAATGGTTTGATTGGTGTATGTTATGATTCGTGACTCGTGAGCTAATTGCTTTGATTTTTTTCTCTTGTGGCATTTTTCGTCGAGAAAAGTTTGAATCTTTTGGGAAGAAGAAAAGCATGTCAAGAGATAATTGTTGTTTATTGATAAGTTTGGGTTGCATTGCATTATCTGTGCGTTCTTGAGTAATGTTTCTTTGGGTACGGCTGAGGAACGGTTTATGTTAAAGCTTATTTGTGATAGAGTGATATATTGAGCACGTGAAGTAGAGTTAGCTCAAAACGAGAGAATGAACTTGAAGTAGAACCTAGAAACGTAAAAGTAAGCAATGGTTGCATTTTATGTTCATATGTCGTATCCTGATATAAATTTTGTTTGTTTGGATCGTGGTTTTCAGTCTAAGGATGTACAATTCACTGGTGGAGAGATGCTTCACCGACTGCGTAGACACCTTCAAACGTAAAACCCTAGACAAGCACGAGGAGACATGTGTTAAACGGTGTGCAGAGAAGTTCCTGAAGCACTCAATGCGCGTTGGGTTGAGGTTCGCCGAGCTGAACCAAGGTGCCGCCACTCAAGATTAAGTACTCGACATACTCTTAATAAGCGAAAAACACAAGCATCAGGAATCGTTTTACTCCTTTTTCCGACAGATATGCTCGGATAAGTTTTTTCTTCCTTCATTTTTGTAGAATTCTTGTATCAAACTATCAATGCATGCGAATTTGATCCGCAAACCAACCTTACTAGTGCTTTCATGCGTATATTCTTGTCATTCGTGGCATGTTTTCATCGACTCATCGACCTTTGTTGTCGAAAATGTTTTAGGCCGACTTTTGTGGCACTTGAGTTCAGTCTCAAGAGGTTCATTTAGTCTGTCGTCATCTTCACGTTGCTTCATGAACGATTTTGTAGGCTGTATTCTTTTCAGTTTATTTTCAGCATGAGGCGAGTCAATGCTCGCCTCAGTTGTGTTGTCGGATTTTACCACATTAACGTAAGTTGTTCATTACCGATATCCTTATTACATAAGTGAAGTACATCACGTAACATAAACGACAGAGTCGCAGACGCGATCAAATAACATAAAACTACACGGGATGCGAATACACACACCACAGAAGATGCAAAACACGAGCCGAAAAAAGTGCAGGGTAGTGATAAACTGACAACACTACTCAGAAAACTCGATCTTTTTTTCACTTTCACAGCAAAATGAGAATCGAAAAAGGCTAGAAGTTGTGCATCTTCAGGTGACAGAATATTATTATTATTATCGATAGAATGTACAGAGTACAGCGGTAGCTAAGGCGGGGGCGAGCAACATCACAAACAGGGCGCTATAACTCTGATGGACGAGCAATTCAAGTTACTTCGAGATTTTTAGGGCGCACGTATTGAAATTCAGAAGGCTTTGTTGAGGCAAGTACTCATTCTAGCCCAAGCAAACACGTTGCGAAAGCGTTTGTTCCATGATGGGGAACGGGTAACTTGTCGAGAATTTGTCTCGGTTTTCTGAAGCATCTCCCACATTATCCTCACGTCCTCGTATTCACATGCTTGGACTTCTCGGCTCAGCATCATAATCGCTCCTAAAACATAAACCATTATCAAATTAATTAATTAATCAGTCTGTATTGACACTGTTGGTTATATTTTAGACGGATCGAATTCAGAAAGATCGCGATAATTAAAATAATTAATTAACAAATTGATGTATGCCACATATATGTGTGAGCACGTCCTACAATGTACACATGAGACAAAATATTGACTAAGATTTTTTTTGTAAAAAAAATGTTTGGAAATTAATATATTTGATTGATTAATCCTTGTACCAAAATATTAAAAAAAAATATAAAAAAATCTAATGTTGTTCTTTAAATTAATATTTAAATATAAAAATGAAAAACATTATTTTTTTCAAAATATAAATTATTACGAAAATCTGATTATTTTACAATATTAATACTAATAATCTTCAAAATCGTTCCCTAACTAAGATCATTGTTCGACTCTAATACTAAGATCAATCTTACACAAAAATTATAACGAAAATTATGTTATTCGACAATAATAATAATAATAATAATAATAATAATAATAATAATAATAAAAATGATAATAATAATAATTCTTGTAATTTGTATTGCTATGGTGTTAATGCTAGTTCCGTTTTATAATAATAATAATAATAATAATAATAATAATAATAATAAATAATAATAATAAATAATAATAATAATAATAATAATAATAATAATAATAATAATAATACCCGTTTGAGTCGTTTACTAACTAGCATCGTCGATCAACCCTAATACTTAAATAACCGGTTTTTTCTAATGCGTTAATATGTTGATTCGAGCCAGAAATAGAAATTTTAACTCATATTAAACATATACAACATCGTGGTAAATCTTGCTTTAAATTACTGTATGAACATACACGTTAGAAAAATCGATAAAACAGAACACAAACCTTGTTTACGAAGAGTGAAACGAGAAGAAAGACCACGGCAAATTCTTCTAACGGGTAAAACAATGGTTTTTTCCCACCAATAATACTCCATAGTTGATAGTAGTAGTAGTGGTGGTAAATTTTATTTACCTTTCTTTTTTTTACCCTCCAATCTTCTTCTCAAAGGAGAAAAAAAATGTGAAGAAAGGAAAGTAAAGGGACAAGAAAGAAAAAGGAGAGGAAATAAATAAAAGCAAGAGATTTCTAAATATATAACATCGATTTTTCTAACATTTTTCTAACATGTGTCTATTGAGCAGACGTTAACAAGTTAATTAAAGTCAGATTTATACGAATTTATTTTATTATAAAAAATTGAAATATTAGCTCGTATTTACGGTGGTTAGATAAATATTCACGTGAATTCTGGTTTAATTATCAGTTTAACGTGTGTCCAGTGGATACACGTTAACATAATCAAAAGAAAGAGATTTCTAAATATATTATAACATGTGTCTATTGAGCAGATGTTAACAAGTTAATTAAAGTCAGATTTATACGGAGAAGAAGGTTCAGCTCATGTGGTTAGAGCTAGTGCGCGCTTCGTTATACCAAAAGTCAGATTTATACGAATTTTATTATAAAAATTTGAAATATTAACTCGTATTTACGGTAGTTAGATAAATATTCATGTGAATTCTGATTTAATTATTAGTTTAACGTGTGTCCAGTGGATATACGTTAACATAATCAAAAGAAAGGGATTTCTAAATACTACTACTATATAATAACAAATTTTTAACGTATGTTCAGTATACACACATTAACATGCTAATTAAAGTCAAATTCATAAAAAAATTATTATAAAAAAATTGAAATATTAACTCGTATTTAAGATAATTAGATAGGAGTAATATTCATGTCAAAATTCTGCTTTAATTAGCAGGTTAACGTGTGTCCAGTGGATATAATACTGTATCGATTTTTCTAAGTCGTTAATATGTCAAATAAAGTCATATTTATAACGATATTATCACGAAAAACTGAAATATATAACGTGTATTTACAATAATATAAATAATATTCATGTGAATTTTGTTTTAATTAATAATGTTAACGTGTATTTAGTGCACATATATTAGAAAAAACCGATATTATAAAGATTTAATGATTTGAATAATTGGTGAGAAATAAAAGGAAAGGTTTTGAGGAATAGGAGAGTGACACGTGGTTGGTGTATATGGGTCGAAGGTTTGGTATAGTAATGGACTGTCGGCACCCATCACCGTCCTTTTCTTGGGTTTTTATTAAAACGGGTCGGGCGGGCCCCCATCTACTTACTTATTCCATAAATGCTCTTATTCGGAAAGTCGTAACATTGTTTATGATGAACATATTCGAAAATCTTAGATTTTTTTATGAAACGGCCATGCCGTGACTATAGCGTCCAATGTCCTTAAAGAAGGTTCATTTGGAAAAATTGGATTGAATAGATGAATCTGGAAGTCGGAACCCTGTGAAATTCGGACCGAGACTACTTTTTTGAACAAAAAAAATGTGTTCTATAAGGTCGGTCTGACTGGATTGGATCTGATTGGAGATCGGAACTACGAAAAACTCGAGAGTTGGAGATGGACTAGATGTCGACCGGTTTGGCAAATCCGGTCGATTCTGAATTCTATGAGCCAATTCAATGACTTGGCCTAGAATTCAAAAAACGCTAACAAACCTGATAAATTCGGAAGTCAAAACTCCATGAAATTTAGACGGAAACCACTTTTTTGAACAAAAATGCCTTTTTAATTTGAGGTCGGTCTGACTGGATCTGATTGGAGGTCAGAACCACGAAAACTCGAGAGTTGGAGATGGACTAGATGTCAACCGGTTCGACAACTCTGATATAGACATAATTTTACGATGTAATGTCCTCGTCTAAACCAGATTTTAGACAACGCTAACATAATTGATTACTTTTTCATTCACTTTTTATTATATAACAAAGTGTTCACAAAAACTAAGAATAGACCGTCGGTCACTCAACTCAAATAAATATACACAAAAGCTCAAAAAAACTTACACTATAATCCTATTTTCATCGGTCACTCATAGCATTAACGAGAAACTTATCAGATAATGATCGATAATGTATTGAGATCAGACGGTTTCTTCATAGACCTACTCGACAGCAAGACAGAGTAATCGTCTAAGCAAAATCCTGTTTCAAAATTCAGGACGTATATCAGTATATGATCGTTTTAAAAGAGATCGAGACTGGTGGTTGTATAATAGGACAAAGAGAGAGGAAGGAAGATATTATAGGTGGACAATAACTACTTAACGAACGTTGGTTCGTTCATCAATTTTTTTGGTGTATCTTGTTGGATTTTTTTTCTTATTAATAATAATAATAATAATAATAATAATAATAAGATTTTGAAAGTGAGATATTTTTTTTTCAATTTTTCATCATGTTTTTATTTATTTTCCCTTTATTTTTGTTTTTCGAAAAATAAAAATTAAAAAAAATTGTGTGGTCGTCGGTGGATGAATAAAAATGTGGTGCGTGTCTTGCTTTTTGTCATAAAAATTTAAACATGCTAAAATCACGCACTATAACTCCAAAAGTGTAATCACTATTTCGATATATATCCGTCATAAAATTATAAGTACTTCCTAGAAAATCGTTAATATTTTTGATAATTTATAAGAGAAAATATAGTCATGTGAGATGAAATCTTGTTTGATTCGTGTTTATGAAAAGATTAAGAAATATTGAATTTTTATAATTTTTTTTGTTGATGTAAAACGAAATAAATTAATGGTGCAAAACGTGTCTCGACAAGTGTGAAAAAGCAAACGTATCCTTTGGATTTGAACGGAGGGAGTATGATAAGTTAAACATGATCGGATACAGAATCTGAATTTGTCCGGATACTTTGGAGTAGCAAATGTTTGTCTTTATCTACCCATAATTTAGTGGAGGTCAGCCTGACTGACAAGTGACAAATGAGGTGTCGGGTTCAACAGGATAGAGAGTTGGGTTGGCTCGTAATTTAGGTTACCTCTCATTGATTCGAGTAACTCTCTTATAAGACCGTTCTATAGCATGTGACGGGTCCAATAGTAACTTTTGGCGGATTAATTTGTCTATAATATACTCTGTATATTTACAATTTTACATCACAATTTTCGTGGAAAAACTCTCCTATAAGACCGTTCAGTTGTTCACATATTATAATATTATATGACCGACCCAAAAGAGCGTGACACTCACTTATAAAGGGTCGGTTATCACATTAAAACCACGAAGTTCTCGAATATCTATTATATTTGGATTAGAGGTGATCATATGCAGGTTCGGGCCGGACACGGGTCAGGCTAATTGTGAAATTTTGGCCCACGGACAAGCGGGTTCGGGACGGGTTAGCGGGTTTGGGACGGGTTTGCGGACCGGGCCTTTATATATTTTTAAAAATGTTGTGTCCAAGCCCGCTAAAATTTCGGGCCGGGCCAATCGGGCGATACGTCCCATGACCAGCTATAATTTGGATCATTCTCTCTCTAGACCCATCGAACGAATCAGCGATTGGGTACTGACCCAAGATATACGGGTCACTTTCGAGTTCAGGTCATTTTCAAACGGGTTTTTGGACCGGGTCGGTTTTAGTGTAAAGTTGTGGGCTCACTATGTTTAAGTCCATTACATGTCATTTTAGTGTAAAGTTGAGTATTGAAAATGGGCCAATTGCCAACCTTTGTACGATGGATTTGACTATTCTTCTTCTTCTTGTTGTTGTTAATTATTTTTTTTCGGTTCAACGAAGAGCGAAATTAGTCGCATTACAATATAGAGGAGGAGGATTCGAACCTGAGACCTACTGTCCAGAGCACCTAGTCCTAACCACTGTGCTAAGACATCTTCGGTAGTGTTGTTAATTATGAGATCTAATTATCATTGGATTAGGGCTTAATGGTTCATAGCCAAGCAAGTGTTAAAAACAAATCCACATAATTAAATTTATTTATTATTAGAAAAAATTACGACTATTCTATTGACAATAAATAGACGTTATTGTGAGATTGCCTCATACAAGTTTTTGTTTATGTCTCATGTTAATATAATTTAGTGTTAACAGACAGTCCATATAATTATCGTAGTTCGCGTTAATATCTGACAAGTAAAAACCAGTATGAAAATTTGTGTCGATTTATAGAAGAAACGACAATAACTAGTGTATTTCGAGATGACTTTTACACCGACGAGGTAGATTTTACATTATTCGATAGAGATGCTGAAAGATACGGGTAGGATGGACCTTAACTGCTAGTTTTTTTGTGGCAGGGTCGTGTCGTGGATCAACTAGGCCCGTGCACGGGTCACACTATCCTAGATTCCAAGTTCGATGTACCTACCAGCTGACCAGACCCGCTACAAAAACAATCACCGAACCAACCAAGTTGGACAATTATTTCTGAAAGAACACTGTTTAGATAGATCATGTTCAAACTCGATAAAGAGACTCAAACCAAGCAACCTGATCCGCTTTTTTTTTTTTATTCTTAGATCCGAGGTCACGTACTCGGGCCCACACCAAACCCGACCCGTTTTCTCTACCACAACATTGTCAATTTGGCATCTAACAAGATATTCCTTAGGGACATGGGTTTTGATTTTTTTTTTTTAGGTTCATCGAAAAACGCACTTAGTCGCATTACAATATAGGGGAGAGGAGATTCGAACCTGGAATCTACTGTCCCAGAGCACCTAGTCTTAACCACTAGGCCAAGACATCTTCGATTGGGTTTTGAATTTTTGACAACACCCAATTCCATATACTATCACGTTTCATGCTTTCACACCCAAAAGGCCGAAAGATAACAAAATACAAGATCCAACGGTCCAATAAAATTATAAAAACAATAATACGATTTTTCTAATATATGCTCACAGTATATTATACACATGTTAATAGGTTAATGACAATTTTTTTTTTTCCGATAATTATTAGATAATTGTAATAATTATTATTATAATTCAATCAATCTCTCGAAAAACGGTTTAATAATAAATAAATGAGACAAATGTATCAGTTACAAGCTCTATTTGATAAACATGTGAAAAGTACGGAGTAACAGATTTCGAGCTAAATAGTCAATCTACGAAGTGTTTTTCAGGTATTTGATAAACGGTATATTCCGATAATTTTTTAGCTGTAATATATTGTTTTATACAGTAATCTTACGCTCTTAATTATCAAACTTTTTTTTCTTAATTCAATTAACCTTGATATTACAATCTATCAATCGTATTTTGCCAATATTATCAGTTATTACAACTATGCTACTAATAAATAAACAATTAATTATTTAATTATATATACTAGTTTCACAATAATACCCGTATTTTTTTCAAACCATCTCCTATCTTTTTGTAAAACCGTCTCATATGAATATACGAAATTATTTTATTTTAATTCATTGTCTAATTGTTTTATTAATTAATTTCACAATAATACCCGTATATTTTTGCAAACCGTCTCATATGAATATACGAAATTATTATATTTTATTTCATCAGTTAATTATTTTATTAATTAGTTTCACAATAATACCCGTGTCTTTTAATTTACAAACCGTCTCATATTTTTGTAAAAACCGTCTCATATGAATATACAAAATTATTTTATCTCACCAGCTAATTATTTTATTAATAAGTTTCACAATAATACCTGTATCTTTTACAAATCGTCTCATATTTTTGTAAAAACCGTCTCATATGAATATACGAAATTATTTTATTTTATTTCATCAGTTAATTATTTTATTAATAAGTTTCACAATAATACCTGTATCTTTTACAAATCGTCTCATATTTTTGTAAAAACCGTCTCATATGAATATACGAAATTATTTTATTTTATTTCATCAGTTAATTATTTTATTAATTAGTTTCACAATAATTCTGTATCTTTTACAAATCGTCTCATATTTTTGTAAAAACCGTCTCATATGAATATACGAAATTATTTTATTTTATTTCATCAGTTAATTATTTTATTAATTAATTTCACAATAAAACCCGTATCTTTTCCAAATCGTCTCATATGAATATACGAAATTATTTTATTTCATCAGCTAATTATTTTATTAATTAGTTTCACAATAATACCCGTATTTTTTGCAAATCATCTCGTATTTTTTTTTTGTAAAACCGTCTTATATGAATATACAAAATTATTTTATTTTATTTCATCGGCTAATTGTTTTCTCTTACAAGTCTCCGCATAATAAAAAGCCCTACCACCGTTTCTTCAGCTCTACATTTTCAATTTTTTTAATAAATATTCCAACATATCCATAAAATTTAACCCCCAAAAAAATCGATTTCGAACCTCTTAATTATCACAAAGTATTGATTTTTTTTCCCATAAATATTAATTTTGTTATAATTGGTTCAATTTCTAGATATTTAATCACACATTTCACCATTTTTTTTTGATCAATTTCCAGATTTATCACATAATTGGGGGTTAGTTTTTTCTGATCTTAATTCTTCAATTTCTTTTGTTGGGTTGATTTTTTTAGTTATGTTTTATATAACCCACTTCGTATTTTTGCTTAATTTGCGTTCTGTTGCTGTAATTTGTGTGTTGATTTTGTCGATTTTGAAGAAGAATTAGATTAGGGTTTTGTGAATTGTGATTAGTTTTTGTTCGATTGTTCTACAACTTCTACTGAACTTATGTTATGATTCTTGCTTGTTGTAACTCATATTGAGTAATTCTGCAAGTTTGGTTTGTAATTTTGAGGTGAAAGATTGTAAATTTCTTTGCTTTTTTTTTGTCAATTTTGTGTACTCTTTCTGTTTCCGTCATTTGTTTACCTTTTATATTATTCGCGAGTATAGTATTGTAATCGAAGATAAACAAATGATCGAGATTGCCTTTTGTGTGGTAGAAGTTATGATTAGAAGAGTAGTAATGTAAAATTTGATTACTGGTTTGATTTGTTGGTTTGAAGTATCGACACGAGTAGATGTCGAAATGTTGAATCACTTTCCATTTTGTAGTTTATATGAACTAAGAAATCGGATTAGAAATCCCTAATGGTTGTTGTTTTGTTCTTTTTTATTCACGCGTCGAGGTTAAAGAAAAGGGGTGATTTATTGGGTTGAAAGTGAAATGTTGCACCACATACTCGTATGTGATGTGTCCTATTAGCAATCACTATGATTAGTACTCGTAAAGTCGTAACTAGTTGAAGTAGCCCATGGCCTAGCTTGTGTGAGAATTTTCGGTATGAGTTTAAACTTTAAAGGCCAAGTACTTGAGTTGTGTAATCTTGGGAGTGAGATTTTATTGATGTCGATGAACATTGTTTGAGGTTGACATGGAGATCATGTTTTTGAGGTTGGAATATTGTGGCTTTTGTCGAGAGATCATACGTTTCGTAGGCTGAAGTAATAGAATGTAAGTACAAGATCTTAGCTTATGATTGACGAATCACTAATTTCGAGAAATTGAAATGGTTAGGAACATGGGAAGTGATCGTCTCCATAGCTCTTCACTAACTGAGCTCCATTCTCCTGTTAAGTAGTCGAATGAGTTCATATGAAATGTGTGAGCAACTTTATGGAGCGATGAGCGACAGAGAAGTATATAATGCAATAAGTATTTCGAGTACAAATAGGATTATCTTATCTTCCTAATTCAAGTCGGTTAAGTGTAGTTAACTATACGTAAGGGACCGTAGTTCGTTATTTAGATATACGTCAAATTCATATGTTCAAAAAATGTGTTTTATACTTTTATTCTTGTAACTTTCGAGTTTTAACTTTCTTGCAAGATCAAAATCATCTTTTTTTCCTTGCGAGATTGAATTCAAAGGTTCTTTATTGACGTTTTTCGATTGCTGTTTTTTGCAGGTGCCTTTGCTGAAAACTTCTTTTTTGTGGGTTGGTCTCAAAATACGGGTTTTGCATGCGATTTGTAATACTACGAGTATTAGATACTGTATTATTATGTCTGCATTGATCGAAGGACTTCCTGATGCTGTTGCGCTAAGATGCTTAGCTTACGTTCCATTCTACCTGCACCCTAACCTAGAGCTCGTAAGTCACACATGGAGAACCGCCCTACGCAGCCGCGAGCTATTCAAGGCACGTGAAGAAGTCGGTTCTCAAGAGGAGTTTCTCTGCGTATGCGCGTTCGAGCCAGAAAACTTATGGCAGCTTTACGATCCAATCCACCATATCTGGATAACAATGCCCGTCCTCCCCTCAAAAGTCCGACACCTAGCCCACTTCGGTGTCGTCTCAACATCCGGAAAGTTATTCGTTCTCGGCGGCGGGAGCGAAGCCGTCGACCCGTTGACCGGCGACCAAGACGGTAGCTTCGCAACCGACGAAGTTTGGTCGTACGACCCGATCCTCCGAAAATGGGCGCAGTGCGAGCCGATGCGGGTCCCACGAGCGATGTTCGCGTGTTGTGTGTTGGACGGGAAGATAGTCGTCGCCGGTGGTTTCACCACTTGTCGAAAGTCCATCGCTTTGGCCGAAGTGTACGATCCCGAGAACAACACGTGGGCGTCGATCCAGGACCTTCCTTACACATACAACTCCGCTTGTTCGGGTGTGGTCATCAATGGAAAAATGAACGTCGTGCATAAGGGACTCTCAACGGTCCAAGTGTTGAGCACGGTTCGTAATGGTGGTTGGGTGGTGGAAGACCACGGGTGGCTCCAAGGTCCGATGGCGGTCGTGGAGGGAGTCCTCTACGTGATGAGCCACGGGTTGGTGTACCGGCAAGAGACCGAGAGGCGGAAGATGGTTGTGTCGGCTTATGAAGTTAGGAAGAGGATTGGGTCCGCGATGGTTGGGCTAGGAGGAGAGATTTACGTGGTTGGAGGCGTGATTGGGCCGGACCGTAGTAACCGAGACATCAAGCCCACGTCGGATGTCGATGTGTTGAGCGTCGGGAGTGAACGACCGGTTTGGCACCATGGCACCCCGATGTCGAGGTGCCGTGGGACCGTACTTGGGTGTACTAAGTTGAAAATTTAGGGTTGTTTTTCAGTTTTCAGATTTTCTTCATCATTTCTTGCTCTTTGTTGTATGAATTGTGTGTCTTTGATGTAATCTTTCTCTTAATCTCTCAAGGTTAATATAGGGTTATATACATTTGGAGATGAAATTGTCGGAACGATTCTCGTTTTATATCGTATGACTGGCCCATAACAACATCAACTCGAAATGTCAAATCTAATCGAGTAACTTTTCAACTTGTTTCGAGCCCATTTCGGTTCATTTCAGTCCCGGTCAAGCTGTTGCTCACCAGGTTCAGTACAGTACAGGCGTACAGTCTACCTTAATGACTTAATCGTATTATATGATAACAAGGATGGGGTAAATCGAACCTGAGACTTGTTATCAAGGGTATCTCTGTCTTAACTACTAGGATAAGACATCTGTCTACGATTTGAATCTCATGTATTATTGGGTTAAGAACATTGTAATTTTAGATTTTTAGGGTTTATGTCTACTATGTTTTGGTAGTTGATGCCTAAAACCAGATTCTTTTGGATTTATATTAAGTCAATTTCAGTTTATCAAAGAGCGTACTTAGTCGCATTACAATATAGGGGGAGGGGGGATTCGAACCTGAGACCTACTGTCCCAGAGCACCTAATCCTAACCACTAGGCTAAGACATCTTCGATCAGTTAAATTAACTTTAGTTCACTTCAACTCAGTAGGTTCAATCAGTTTCAATTTCAATACAAAATAAAAGTAAATTTGATCACAAATTAACATTTGATAGACAAAGATTTAGTTGGGTTGATTGATTGGGCCTTAAAATGACAAAGACAAGTCCTAAATGAGTGGTTCCCTTCTCAAATCAATTGTTCACGAGTAAGTCTCACTTGTGACGGATAATATGAAATATAACGGGTCGAATAATATGATTGAATTAGAAAAGATAAAGTTAGTGGATACCAGATGACTCTATCTTATTCATCCAAATGGGTACGGAGTATTATTTAACCCGTCACACATCTATGACGGATAGTCCGTCATAAACAAGAATTTGTCATTGTTCACTCTCACTCCCCTTTCTATGATTAATCATTTACCCACGAATTATGTCTAGACCCTATCAAATTTATTTCACCTAATAATAAAAATTTAATGTACCCAAAAAAAAAAAATCGCAAAAAAAAAAAAATACTCATAAAAAATTCTTTCGGTAGTATATGAATCTGGTCGATTCAGTATAGGTCTCACTTTGTGTATTCTGTATTTGAAAAAACTTCGTTCATATATTTAATTATCGTGATGCATGAATGGATAATCGAAAATATATCAACCTGATTGGACGAGATTCGCCCGCACATTATTGGTTAAGATATTACTCCGTACATGTATATTTAACCACTAAAACAGATCAAATACATAATGATGACAAACTGACTTGTCCTAACGATCAGCTATATATGAGGTCGTATTTATTTGGTTTAACGAACGACCCTATGACATTGCTTTAGGTCAATTCGAATATGGTCAATTCATTTTTTTTGGTGTTTAAATCAATTTCTTTCGAATTTATGAATATTGTGATTTGTGAGTGAATTTATCAAAACGGGTTGGACAGATAGTGTCTGTTTCATTCTTTAAAGTATAATGGCCCTATCTCATTGTATGCTTTAGGTCCACTATTACTCACTCATCTACCATGACATAGTAATACTAAAGAATTATGATCACTTGATTGTAACAATATTGTTAACAAAATGTTGTCACATGATTTGTGTCTTCATCAAATTCAACACATTTTAGCATGAGATTACAATATATAAGCATCATTAATTAATTAATTACAGCAAACATTAAATACAGTTTAAAGGGTTGTATTTACGAGATTATAGAGTAAATAATATAATACGGAGTAATAGAGTATGTATTATCAAATTTGAAAGATTTTAATTGTTTAAATACAGTCAATGGATTGTGTTTAAAATTAATTAATTAATTAATTACAACAAACAATAAATACAGTTCAAATGGCTATATTTACGAGATTAAAGAGTCAATACGGTAATATAATAATATAAGTATTAGTCTTCAATTTTCATTTTTTTTTACCAAATTTGGAAGATTTTAATTGTTTAAATACGGTAAATGGACTGTATTTAAAATTAATTAAATTTATATTACTTGGGATATAATAATTGGACCTCCAAAGCATGATAATAATTAGTAATATAAATATAAGTTGGCATTCAATAATTGGAGGTAAGATGATATGCTTAGGTCAAAGATGGTTTTTACTCTTATCCATTTAATTTTACACAATTTTTGTCATTATTGATTTTTTTTTTCTTTTTTCGTGACAGAGTTATCCGTCATTTTTTTTATAACGAATCAAATACGACCGTTTACATAGAAAAAGAATAAAACACTACAAAAGTAATGTACTTATTATCTTTTCTACATAAATAAATAGTAATACTTGATTCGTTATAATATAATAACAGATACTTTCGTCACAAGCGAGACTGACCGTTAATTTTATGTTTGGATTTGTGACAAATTTTAATGGAAAATGGTATCATAATGTCTACTAAAATGGGCCCCCAAATTGGGTCTAAATTTGTTTATGTAAGTTACCAAATTGTTGATTTGCTCGTACACACTATTGTTTGATGGGTTTGGCATATTGTATGACTTTTACATTTATCCATGACGCCATTCTTTTGAGTACGATCTGGTTCTGTTTGGTAAACGGTATATTTGATGAAAAATATTATAATATATTTCGGTTTATATTAGTAGTTTGATAATCAATAAACGGGTGCAAATTTAGTAAATTTTGATTTAAATTAGGCGAATCTACTGTTTTGAATGTTCTGCTAATAAGAGCGTATTGAAACCGTACATTCAATTTATACATGAAATCAATCTAAATTAGTAAACGGTATATTAGGTGAAAAATACTGTAATAAAATTTCGGTTTATATTATAGTTTAATTATCAATGAATGGGTACAAATTTAATAAATTTCGGTTTAATTAGTCGAATCTACTGTTTTGAATGTTCTGCTGATAAGAGTGTATTGAAACCGTACATTTAATTTATACGTGAAAACAATCTACTGTAATTGTCTTATAATCTGCTAAGAGTTGTACTGTGTACGATAAAATGTCTAAAAGCATTCTAACTTGGTTGTTACAAAATCATTCTAGAAAATTTGGTTTTATTTTTTCAAAGTAAAAGATGATTTCATTTTATCTCTACAATATTTCACTTTTACCTGTACATTTTCCGTGTAAGAGATTTAAAACTTATAATGCTTTGATTATGGTGAGTGAAATTGAGAAAGATTTGATTCACTCTTGCATAAAAAAAAGTGATTTTTTACCACATAAAACTCAATTATTCCAGATACGCATAGCAAAATTCACAAAAGCTTAACGAAAATTAAAATATATTATTACTGAATAATATATCCAATAAATAAATAAAAATCACTCGGTATTTAATGAATTTATCCAAACATTTTGTTATTTTGTACTCCATACATTTTATTTTGACTTTGCTATTACTCGATATAATTCAACTTTTGTTTAAATTTAAGAAGAAAATCCCTCTTTTATACGAGAATTTGTGAAAAATAATTACGATTTATGCGTATATACCATAGTATGAAATATGTAGATTATTATTATAGGATGTAGCATATGCCATTATTGATATTCTTTGTTGAAACTTTGAAGGATCATTGATAATATACCACTTGGTCACTTGAATAATATTTTGGAACTATAAAATTAGTTGGTAATTACGTAATAATTAATAAACGGAATATATAGACCGTGTCAAAGATGAACAAATAAAGCCTCATTCAGTTGATAACTATCGTGTAAGAATGAACCACATTTCAAATCCTAAAAGATTTCACTCTAAAACTAGTTGACGATTATTAATATAATAGAGACGAGATCCTCCTAATTATGAATATGGATTATTAATTAAAATTACTCTATAACACGACTTATTCAACGAAATACGAAGAAATATATACTCGTATATAGTATATTATTATATATTTATATATGTATGTAAATAGAGTAGTAGTACATTGTTAATTTGTAGGGTAACATCAAGTAGGTTTACAAGTCATTTTCAACTTGTTGTAATTTGTATGCAAATATAGATAGGAGTATTATTCACTATACAAATCAATTTCAAGGCATATTTTGAGGTAGATACTATGCACATAGTAGTTATATTATACGAATTAGTACTGTGTAAGACGATCTCATATCATATACGGAGTATATAAATATATAATAATCTCATTATATATAAAGGTTCATTTATTTATTGATAAAAAAAGAATCGTCATTTTGCAGAAGTGAACAGTTTCACGCGTGAAAAAAGAAATGATAAATACAGTCATTAAGGTTGTAGTTAAGAAACTAAAAGAGTAAAGAAATTCTTAATATATACCTGCATTAATTAATTACACTGATTTATGTATAATTTAGTTTTTATTTCATAAATTAATAATATATCAAATTCGAAAGGTATTAATAAATGTTTAAATACATTTTTAAAGGTTGTATATTTAACATTACCCTAAAATTAAATTAAACTTCATCTTCAAACTTTAATTTATTGTAATTAACATTATTATTAACAATAGTTATTATATAAGACTGTTTTTACAAAACTAAATCGTCTTACGTGTGAGACCGTCTTATTAAACAGAAATATTAAAAGAGGACCATATTTTATGGCATTAACACACCTTAATTATAACTTGTGGGACAAGTATATGTGTGCTTTGTCCATATGATTTGCATTAATATGGATCTCACCATGCAAGGACACTTATTAACACTTGTCATTCTTATATATGGTGATTTATTTTATCACTTTAATAAGATTTATTTGAAATTAAAATAAATAAATTATTTTCTAATTTCTAACAACTTTGGGTGTGATGTGCAATAAATTTGACTTTAATGTGAAAATATATGCATTGCTTTGAGCCATGAATGTAAATATATAATATTTTTATTTGTTGATATTAAGATGTATGAAAATTATGTAAGACAATTTCATATTATAAATTAGCCATAATTTATGAAAAGTTTAAATAAAGCTCTAAAGGTTGTATTTAAAATTTTAAATCTTTCAAATTTAGTAAAACTTAGAAATTAATTGAAGCTCAAGTTAAATATAAATTGATATAATTAATATATTTATTAAAAAATTATTTTATCAATTATACGGTCTTAATTAGGACTGTATTTATCATTTTTCTGAATATATAACTCCAAAAACCAATTTACCCAAAATATATTTTAACTTGTCATGTAATTTTAGAAAAAAAACCTCCTAATATATATAAAGTTGAGAATATAGTTGTCCTATTATTCTATAAAGGACATGGGTCAATTAACCACTCCAATTTAGGGAGAAATGGCATGTGTAGTAGGTCCTTAAAATTGATTTATCCAATTGGAGATAATGACAAAAGTAATTGATGTATTATGCAAATTGATAGAGATTGTGCCAAATGCACAACTATTGAAAATAATGATAAATTTTAGATCATTGAGATGATGCAATTGGATGAAAGTACTAAATGCTCTAAATCTCTTGTTGAAACATTTATTTAGCTTTCTTGTTGGTGACGAAGAGTATGTTCAAAGATAAATAAATAATGGAATAAAATGATAATTATATATTCTGATCAAATAAATGTACGACTCTAAAAGAGATTTTATTCCCTTAGCTTGCAACATGGTACATAGTTTCGGAAGACTCACTATGTATCTGACAAGTCCTGATGAGATCAAGTGCATGTATGATCGAGTAATAATTTTCCCTACACATGCATCAACATTATGTTCAATCATGTATGCTATGATTCGTACTCGATCTGAATTTGCGTGTGCTTTGCGCATATGTAAAACTACCAGGCTAACCTAGCCCTGACCTTGGTTAGTCTGACCTGGCGAGGTGCATTGGATCGCAGCGAAGAACATCCTTAAGTACTTGATATCAGAAGAAGTGAAGAACAAGTGATAAATTCCTAGTCCATGCGGTGTAAAAGATGAGTTGTTTAGTGTTAATAACGGTCACATACATTACTGCGCGAGCTTTTAGAGTGAAAAAAAATGATTTAATTACCGATTCCATTTGTGTTAAAGGGTTGTCCCTTTTTCAAGAGCCGTCTGATCTCTAGAACTAGTTCCTTGTTCAAGAACCGTCTGACCTCGAGAACTAGCTAGAGGGAGAATATGTAGATTGTGCAACACAAGAACCAGAACTGGACGAGTTACAGTCAAGTTATTAAGGTTCGTCCGATAACACAAGAACCCTGTAAAAAAGCGTTCTCGTGCTTTAATTTATTCTTCTTATTATTATTAAATGTAGAGGTAGAGTAGATTGTTGTATTTGTGTGTAGTGCCCATCACTCCGACTAGACTTAAGCCTTAAAGCATGAAAGGTTCCCTAAAACAGAAGGGATATTTAGTGTATATTTTGATTCTATGCATGGACAAACAAGCCACACTACTACCCCTACTTCAAAAAAAAAAAAAGTTTTGCATACATGACCTCGAAGTCTAAGGTCTTTTTTTTCTATATACCTTTAGTTTTTAGGGTATAGTAGCTATCTACTTAGTCCTACTTTTCTCTTCCTTTATGATTAAAATGAGACGTTAGTTAATCTCTCTTGTGACGTAGACATCTATCGTTTTGTTATAAAGTGTCAGACATAAAGTATTGAGGGCTGTATGCTTTTGTTCTTTTCTATGTAACTGTTATAACATTAAAATGAGCAGTTAGACCCCCTTGTGACGTAGATGTCCATCGTTATTATGTTGTAACAACATACAACTCTGGTTGTCGGTGGGCTGGTTCGATGGCTCTATATGAATTAGCCATCTTTGATCCCTCTGATCCCGTTCTTGATCCAATGTGGAGACAGGGTATGTTCGTTATACCTTTCATGACTCGTTTAGGAATAACCAATTCATGGGGACAGTTGGAGTTTTATGAGGGGACTATAACAGATCCGAGTATTTGGAGTTACGAAGGTGTACTACTCATTTAGACAGAAAATGACAAAGCATTGTTATTCTCTATATGCATGCTTTTACTCTTTTCGATGTATATAATAGTCTCCCTTGTGACTTAGATAATGTTATTCGTTATGTCGTAACAGTTCAAATACTACTCATTTAGACAGAGCATTGTTACTCTCGAGGATGTATATGCATGCTTATACTCTTTTCGATGTAAATGATCAACATTTAACCCGTTATAACATTACGACAGATGACGAAAAAAGGCTGCAAAACTACATGTTGGTGCATTAGTCTCTCTTGTGACGTAGATAATGTCCATCGTTATGTTGTAACAGCTCAAATACTACTCATTTAGACAGAAAATAACATAACATTGTTATTCTCGAGGCTGTATATGCATGCTTTTACTCTATTCTCGAGTATATGATCAATATTTAACCTGTTATAACAATACGACTAATGACGAGGAAAAGCTCAAATATCCATCATTATGTTACGAGCCATACGTCGTAGATATCCATCATTATGTTATAACAGCTCAAATACTCCATACTACTCATTAAGACAGAAGATGACAAAGCATCGTTATTCTCGAGGCTGTATATGCATGTTTTTACTCTATTCTCGAGTATATAATCAACATTTAACCCGTTATAACATTACGACAGATGACGAAGAAAAGCTCAAATATCCATCATTATGTTACGAGCCATACTTGGCATTCAGGTATCCGTAGATATCCATCATTATGTTATAACAACTCAAATACTCCGTCCGTACTACTCATTTAGACAGAAAATGACAAAGCATTGCTATTCTCGAGGCTGTATATGCATGCTTTTACTCTATTCTCGAGTATATGATCAATATTTAACCCGTTATAACATTACGATGACGAATGAAAAGCTGCAAAACTACATGTTGGTGCATGCTAAGGGCCTATAACTTTAAATTGATCCATTATTATTATTATTATTATTATTATTATTATTATATATTTATATATTTATATATATATGAAGGCCCACCCCCTTTTGTTAACTTTGTTGTTTCATCAATGATGATGGATGAGTTGAGAGTGAAAAGCTAACCAATGCAAAGGGACACATTTTAGTGCGTGAAGAATCTTTGAAATTGGAGGACAAACTTGAAAGAATGAAAGAAATTGTAAATGATAGCATTGCTATGCTATGATGTGAGTGAGTATATGTGTGATTATGAAAATTGGAGTTATGTGTTTGGAGTAAGTTATTAAAGGCCAACTAGGTAAAAAAATTCTGATGAAAATATCCATCGTATTGTTATAACGGATCAAATATATATTTATTACAGTAGTTTTGAAAAAAAAAAAAAACAACGTTCTTCCCTAAGAAGAATGTTTTGGTCATCATCTGATCACTGAATAAACAATATTCCCTCGTTGTAAACTCGTGATAACGTGACAGATAGTCAGATAACTCGTCACACAAAAGAGTAAAAGAAATTGTAAATGATACTCCGTAGTATTGTTATGATGTGAGTATATGTGTGATTATGAAAATTGGAGTTATATGTTTGGAGTAAGTTATTAAAGGCCAACTAGGGTAAAAATATCGTGAAAGAAATATCTATCGTATTGTTATAACGAATCAAATATATATTTATTACAGTAGTAGTTTTGAAAAGAAAAAAAAAACAACGTTCTTCCTTGGGAAGAATGTTTTGGTCTTCATCTGATCACTGAATAAACAATAATCCCTCGTTGTAAACTCGTGATAACGTGACAGATAGTCAGATAACTCGTCACACAAAAGAGTGAAAGAAATTGTAAATGAAAGTATTGTTATGATGTGAGTATATGTGTGATTATGAAAATTGGAGTTATATGTTTGGAGTAAGTTATTAAAGGCCAACTAGGGTAAAAAAATCCTAACAAAAATATCTGTCATATTGTTATAACGAGTCAAATATATATTTATTCATTTTGAAAAGAAAAAAGACAAATAAAATAAAATAAACAGCGTTCTTCCCTAGGAAGAATGTTTATTTTGGTCTTCATCTAATCACTAAATAAGCCGTATTTTGCCTCGTTGTAAACTCGTAATAACGTGACAGATAGTCATATAACCCGTCACACCGAAGAATGAAAGAAATTGTAAACGATGGCATTGCTAAACCCAATTAGGGTAAAAAAAATCAGAAATTCTTGTTCGTGAAGAAAATATTCATCTATTTTGAGAAGAAAAAGATAAAAGCATCGTTTTTTCTTATTAGGACGAGTAATAAATAAATTCAATAATTTTGTACGATAACTAAATAATTTTGTACCAGATCTAAACAAGTAAGATTGTATAAAAACTAAGATGGTTGTACATACAATATCGGGTGGTGATATAATCGTTTTTTTCAATTTAATTAAGCTAACTAGTTTTCATTTTGGACGACCCGTGCTTTGAATAACTTTGGTAACCTAAAATATACTCCGTACTTCGTGATATATATTAAATTAATTTTATTTTTTTTCTAAATTGTGTTTACAAAAAACATCATAATTTTTTTTTTTTTTTTTTTTTGTAGATGAAGTTTTTATCACACGTTTCTTGTATGTCATAAAACAATGTTAATTGTTTTTTTTTGGTTCGTCGAAGAGCGCATTTAGTCGCATTACAATATAGGGGAGGGGGGATTCGAACCTGAAACCTACTGTCCCAGATTACCTAGTCTTAACCATTAGGCCAAGACATCTTCAGTAAAACAATGTTAATTGTTAAGAGTACAAAATCTAAGTAAATGAGTAGAACGTGTGGCTTTACGATATTCAACCTAAGATTTGGTCAAGTTTTTTAACTATTCAACAATTGAAACATGTTCATCTTTTTTTTGAATGATTACTACCACTATAAATCAAAATTACAATTTCACATCACTTTTTTCGTATAATAATAATATCTTCGTCGCAAAATAATCCTCACAGTGAATATAAAAAGTAAAGAAATGAACGAGACAGAGAAAATATTAGAGTTGTGGAAAAATTGAACTTGTTGGTACTTATCGATTCTCCACAATCCATCTGTTTGAGCCATTAGATTAATAGTTATACATTTTCGGTATCTTGATAATACTTGTCTGAATCGTAAAACCACTTTCAAATGACCAAAATATGCTCAAAAAGTAAGATTTTAGGTAACATTCAGGGTTATCATGACTCATATGAGTAGCAATGTAGAAGTGTCGTTAATCTCTTGGTAAACGATTTTACGATAAATAATGTAAGATCATTAACTAGTAAAACCCATCTTTGTAAAACCATTTATAAAACCGTTTTATTTTCGAATCTGTGACCCATTTTTATATGGTGAAACCCTTTTTACTCAAAACTACTTACTGTTCCTAAATCAACTGATTCTGGCGCTCAATCGGCCAACCCACCTCACCCTGTATTACTCATATTTAATTTTTAACTATTGTTGAGCTTTGTCACGAAGTTATCAATTAGCTTGTACGAGAGTTCAATAAGTTTGTACTCCTGATCGATTTGTAACGATTGTACATACAAACAGTGATATAATAATCATGTTTTCGATCTCTTCATCAGCCAACGGTTCAAGTATCGAAATCTCAACCTCTTCATTTCTCACTAAAGTTAATTGGTAGATTAATGATGTGGGTCACTCATTGTACAAATCAAAGAGAGAGAGTTAAGAGTTAGTACTTGTACTAGACTACATACTACCAAAACGTTAAAGGACGTCACCAAAGTGAAAACCTTCACCAAATTAATGCTTTGTCTAACACCAACACAAACACGAACGGGTCAAGTAGCATATCATATTGTACATATGCACGGATCAGATAAATATCTTGTTAATTAGTCCCAATATATAATTATACTTAGTTAATTTTTTTAACGATATATGACCTGTTATATCTAGTTAACATTTCGTGCTTTCGGTCCAACAGCAACACGACCAGGCCAGCCCAACGCGCCGTATGTTGGCAAAAATCATGCCTCGCAAGGCATTAACCGAGGCACGGTGGACCAGGCACGAAAAAGTATGTATGACGGATGAGAGAAAATAATGCCCATAAACAACAGAAATATAGTTAGGCACAACACGAGGTGAGGGCCATGTGTCACGAGTCATACCTCGACGTGGGGGGTGGGAGTCGGGTCTAGCCCGAGCACGACACGACACAACACAACAGATCCCCTAGCTATATTCAGTATTCCATCCCTGGCCTGTATCATGTCAAATTAAAGCACGGTCCAATCACGGCTCGACATGTCGAACTGCGAACTGATGTAATTCTATATATCTGTCACAAGAGAAACAGTACCCCTAGCTATATTCAGTATTACATCCCTGGCCTGTATCATGTCAAAGCACGGTCCAATCACGGCTCGACATGTCGAACTGCGAACTGATGTAATTCTATATATCTGTCACAAGAGAGACAACATCGTTAAAGTGCGAACAGTAATTATTATATCCGTCACAAGACAGACCGTCCGACAAAACACGAGGCCCGCCCGACACATACCTCGATGTGGGGGTGGGAGTCGGGCCTAACCCGAGCACGACACGACACGACACGACAGATCCTCCGGCTGTATTCATTCCGTTCCCGTATCATGTCAAAGCACTGCGACCTGTAATTACATATATCCGTCACAAGAGAGACGTTCTGACAAAACACGAGGCCGGCCCGACACAACACGAGGGCCACGTATCACGAGTCATACCTCGGTCTGGTGGGTGGGAGTCGGGCCTAGCCCGAGCACGACACGACACGACACGACAGATCCTCCGGCTGTATTCATTCCGTTCCCGTATCATGTCAAAGCACGGTCCAATCACGGCTCAACCTGTCAAACTGCGACCTGATGTAATTGTATATATCCGTCACAAGAGAGAGACGGTACAGTGTGACGAAACCTTCAAATGAGTGAAAATTGGAGTATGTATTGGTTGTGTTGTAATGTTATGTCATTTCTAATAATCTAAAAATCTTTCTCATAATTTTCAACAATTGCATTGAAGTACTCAGTTTTCATACGCCATACGATCACACTCAGACTCACTCACTTACTCACTCTTCTATCATCGCCATTATTTCTGACATAATCGCAGAAGCCCACAGCCCCCCCTCGTACAAAATATTATTCACTACACGACAAATCATACATACTCGTACTATACACCGAGTAATAATAAGAGCAACCACAATGGAGGTTCTTCTCCTTGAATTTGTCACCAAGAATTTTTTTTATTTAATTTTGTGTGAGAAAAAAGTATTCAAGAACTTTATGTACAATTCTTCCATTGTACTCCCTCCGTTTCTATGATTTCTTCTACCTAAAAGTTGCACATTTCTTAAGAAAAACAATAAAATAAGTAAAAGTAGGGAGGGAGTAAGTAGGTGGGCCACCTAGGTAAGAGAGAAGTGTGATAGAAAAAAGGAAAGTGGAAGAAATCAAAGAAATGGTTGAAAAAGGAAATGTGGAAGATATCAAAGAAACAGGGAGTAGTATAAAGTTCTTGTATTTAGAATAAAACATAAAATGATGTGGCATATGGAAGAACTTTATATCGGATCTTCCATTGTGGTTGCTCTAAAGGATATATATATACAATATACATCCATCATAAATTGATGACGGTGGGTCAAATTATAATAATACTCTCTCCGTTCAAATTCAAAGGGTACGTTTCCTTTTTTGGATACTATTCACAATTCAAGAGGATCGTTAATATACCCGACAATGTATAAGAAAAAATATAGCTACGTGAGATCTTTTTTAATTTGATTCGTTTTTACGAGTAGATTAAGAATACTCCCTCCGATTTTTAATTATCTTCTAATTTGACTTTTGGGTGAAAAATAAGGGTATAAGAATGCGTGGTTCGAAAGAGAAGAAGGATGAGAGAAATGTAAGAGTAATTCTAGACCACAGGTTGATGACCCAAAATAGAAATAAGGAAGAAATGATGTTTCAACCCAATAAGGAAGAGAGAAGATAAATAATTAAAAATCGTAGGGAGTGTCAAATTTTTATAATTTTTGTTAACGTAAAATGAAAGATATTGACGATGTATAACGTGTCTCGGTAAGTGTGGAAAAGTAAACATACCATTTGGATTTGAATAGAGAGAGCACCCCTTATTAAGTAGGTCTACTAAGAGACGGTATTACACTTATTGAGAGACCAGTTACAACTTGATGTTACAATGGTAGCAAACCTGATAAAAATGATACGTTTAGTAGTACTCCCTCCGTTCAATTCCAACCTTCCCCTTCTTTGTCTCGACACTATTTGCAACCATGGATAACTTTCGATATTCACGACAATCTATTAGAGAAAATATATCCATGTGGGATCTTGTTTGATTCGTCTTTAAAAGTAGATTATTATTAATATCCAATTTCCATAATTTTTACTAATATGTTACGAAAGATATTAACGATGCAAAATGCGCGTTGGCAAACGTGAAAAAGCAAAAGGGAAGCTTGGACTTGAACGGAGGGATTATAAAATACTCCGTAGTACTATTATATAACAGTAGTAACAAAAAAAGTCACAATCTACGATAAAATGGGTATGTTTGTTATAAATACAAGTACAAAATAAAATGTAGTTAGTTTGAGAGGCAGCTCATAATAAAACAGGTACGAGTAAGTTTGTCAATAAGTTATTAAGAGACTGTTTCTTTCTAATTTTTGTGGATATTACTGTATTTAACAGATTATAAATATGTGACGGATATAACCAATCAGAAACTAAAATTTGGCATCTAAAACAAGTGTGTGTTTTGTTTTTCTTTTACTTTGTGTGTGTAAGAAAGTGATTAATTACGTGTAAAACAATTCTTCTTTAACATTAAGATTAAGACTTGTTAATCATCCCAATGCAAATTAATTTAATGTGTTTGCTTTATCAAGGATTACATGTTTGAATCGGAATTAAATAGATAAGGATAATGTTACGTACAATTTTAAGACTGTATTTAAAGAGTTAAATCTTTCAAAATCTGATATTAATATAAAAATTGATGACAAAATTGTGCGAAATTGAAACAATAATTAATGAAAATATAGAATATTAATCAAATATAATAACAACGTTGTAACTTCGATCTTAGATTTTGAATAATCTACCTCATATACGGAGTAATTTTTAAGGTTGTATTTAAAGAGTTATAATCTTCAAAATCTGATATTAATATAAGAACTGATGACAAAATTGCACGAAATTGAAACAATTTAATGAAAATACAGAATATTAATTATTAAGTATAATAACAACCTTGTAACTTTGATCTTAGATTTTGAATAATCTACCTCATATTGTTTTGATACGAATATTCTGAAATCATAATTATATCATAATCTCGATCAATAATTTCATGAAAATTACTTAAAGTAAATCATAAAAATACCGTGTGCGCAGACTTTAAAAAACTGGTATCGCGTGAAATGTGGTAAAGTTCATAGGTACAACATTGATATTTTTGTGTACTATTTGAAGAACTAAAATTGCGCGAAAATTTTATTAATTGACGGGTCACTATTTTACTTCGCGCTTTAATTTGTACGGTTGTACTAATCTGTACATCGACTTCTTTTATGTGCGCCTATAAAGAGAATAACGATGAGATCAAAAAGGGTAAAAATGCTCTATATATATGTTTATTGATCCAATTCGACCTACGGAGTACTATACATTTATTTGTACACACGATGTACTTGACAGTTAAAATATTTTTTAAACAAAATTTTAACCTGAACGAGGAAATTGAAAAGAATTTGAAAAATATTTCTGGTTATCAAAACCATTAACTGATCCTCAACTTCGGGGTTAAATTATTGATTAACACAGCATTGTCACAAAATATCATAACTGGCGTGGCATTAAACCGAAAAATTTCAAGTCTTATCGTCTTCTTATTCAAACAATTGAAAATTCAACACAAATGATATAAGAGAATCGTGTTTTAAAATATAAGATCAGATCACTAAATAAGTCGTCAACATTTAACTTAAATTTCTAATATACTGTAGTTACATCATACTCGAGAAATAAAAATACAACCCTACCTTTCACATCCCAATCTCTAACACAAATTATTAGTCAAAACAAATACGAGTATATTTCATATTCATCTTAAACACAAAAATAAAAAAATAATAATATAATTATATTTTTAAAAACCGTAGAATGTCAGTTATTTATATTTTCTGTAAAATGGTTTTGCGAAATTTTACTACGAAACGTTTCACGTGTACAGAATAGTAGTAACCAGCTCTTATATGAGAGATTTTACAGTAAAATTATCGTGAAATCGACTTAAAGGAATTTTTGTGATGATATGATTAGATGTCATTTTCATATGAGATGTGGATTAACACAACAAAGACTTCAACATGCAAATACAACAAGTTGAGGGATTATGAAGCAAAAAGTTTTCTCAAACAAGGGAAAAAAAATTGAAAACGACTTGCATCTAAATTTTTCCATTTGCTATCATTTACCACTAATATATCCTTCTTAAAATTATACTCGTAATAAAATAAAATAACGTCAGTTAATAATTTACGTTTCTAATTTAAATACTCCTATATTTTATCATTAGTATTTTATCGTTTAATGATAAAATAAAATATTTTTTCATTTCTCTCTACCCTGATATTCGTGTATAAAACAACTGTAAATAAACGTTTAATGATATTTTATTTACGATTATAATTAGATGAAAAAATAATTTACTTTTCTATTAGACGTCATTGAATAATTTACATTTCTATTTTAAATATATTTTATTTATTCTCACTATTTTATCGTTTAATGTGATAAAAAAAAATCTCGTTTCTTTCTGCCTTGATATTCGTGTATAAAACAACCGTTGATATACGTTTAGTGATATTTATTTACGATTATAGTTAGATGAAACAATAATTTATCTTTTTATTAGATGCCCGTCAATAATTTACTTTTCAATTTTAAATATATTATCGTTTTAAATGATTAAAAAACAATTTCTTGTTTCTTTTTGCCTTTATATTCGTGTATAAAACAACCGTTAAATATTTTAGTCGTACTTAGAGAGAGTTTTGCATCAATTATTTCATATTATTGACACGTTATAACGTTGAAACAGATATACACCCATCTTAAACAAAAATCCGACTAAATTTTTTTTTTTTTTTTTTTTTTTCTCAAGGTGGGGTCACTTTTCTTTATAATTGACACTCAACCCATCTTTTTATAAAGACCCACAAAAGCTCCACACCATTTCCCAAGTTTTTCCCACTTCAAAAAAAAAAAAAAAACCTCTCATCTTTTTCCCTCCTACTCCTTCAAATAACAAACAAAAAATCATCACATTCATGGGTAGTTTTTTCTCAAGTAAAACAACACTAACTTAACTCAAACACTACCCAAAATTCCAAAATAAATAAATGAAATAAAATAGCAAAAAAAATAAATAAATTTGTGATTTTTTTTTTTTTTTGGGTTTATTGGGATTGAGAAAATGATATGACTCAATTATTCATATGGTGACATGGGTTTTTGCATGTGGGTTTTTTAGTGGTTTCTTTTGATAATTTTTTTTTGTTATAAAACAAGAAAAATTAGTAAGAAAGTTTTGATCTTTCATTCAACCCTCTTTTTCTTTCTTTTTCCTTGTTTTTTTTTAGCTTTTTTTTGGGATTTTTTTTGAGTTTTTTGAGAGATCCAATTTGTCATCTTTTAGCTCATTTCAATTGGTTTTTTTTTTTGAGGCAAAAGTTTGAGCAAAGCTTGTTTCTTTGATCAAAGGTATTTTTACTTTATCCGTCTCGATCATTTATTAATATTTAATTAATATAAAAAACAAACAAATGAACGAAACGAGACAGAAATGAGTGCTAATTTTTGCATGATTGATTGATTGATGGTTTTTTTTTTGGGTTTTTTTTGAAGGTTTTTTGAATGCTGAGGAAAAGATCAAGGACAGTAGCAAGTAAACAACAAGGAGTAATTGGTGATAATAATCATCAATGGCTTCCTCAACCAAATGAAAAACCAACAACAACTTCTTCATTTTTCTTAACTTCTCCAAGATTTCTCAAGGGTTTTTTCACTTGTTCTCAAAAACTTGATCAAATGATGAGCCCAACTTCAATCCTTGAAAAAAACCCATTTTCTGCTGTTGCTAATTTCTGGGTTTTTGACAACAATTCCAAGTTTTCTAGCAACAAGCCCAACAACAACACCAACACCAACACCAACAACCAAAAATCCCCAAATCAACATGATTGGGAGCAACCAAGCAACAAAAAGGGGATTGGGCTAGCATTAATTGATGAAAACAACAATGGGTTTTCATCAAATCAAGCTAATAAATCTGAAATCAAGCAACAAAAGAGAAAACTTGTTGTTTTTGGTTCTCAATTGAGGATTCAAGTTCCTTCTTCATTGACAAATTCCTCTGTTTTCCCCTGTTTTTCCCCTGAATCACCTAGAGAATTTGGGATCAAAACCCCAAGAAACAACAACAACAACAACAACAATCTATCCAATTTTTCTAATTCTAATTCAAATTCACAAGTTCATCCTGAGGAGAAAATCCCATCAATGGGGGAAATAGATGAAGAATCTGAGGATTATACTTGTGTGATTTCTCATGGTCCTAACCCTAAGACTACTCATATATTTGGGGATTGCATTGTTGAGAGTTGTTGTGGGAAAATTGTTGGGTCACCTTCTTTTACTTCTAAGAGAAATGGGTTTTTTTCATCTTCTTCTTCTTCTTCATTGGGGAATTCAATTCCTTCTTCTCATGAGAATTTCAATTTTCTTAGCTTTTGCCATTATTGCAAGAAGAAGCTTGGTGAAGGAAGGGACATTTACATGTATAGGTATATTTATATATCTCTCTTCCTTAATCCTTGTCATGCATATATTATGTTGTTTGTTTGTGTTTTCGATTATTATGTCGCTGGTAAGAATCGAACCCCTATCTGTCATGCATGGATTATGTTGGTTGTGTCTTCAAAAGTTTCTATTTGGTTTAAATGAACGTATTATGTCGCTGGTAAGAATCGAACCCCTATCATGCATGGATTATGTTGTGTGTCTTCAAAATTTGCAATTTGGTTCAAATGAGTTTATTATGTCGCTGGTAAGAATCGAACCCCTGTCATGCATGGATTATGGATTATGTTGTGTGTATTATGTCGCTGGTAAGAATCGAACCCTTGTCATGCATGGATGATGTTGTGTGTGTCTCTTCAAAATTTACAATTTGGTTCAAAATGAGTGTGTATTATGTTGCTGGTGAGAATCGAACCCCAAACCTGATTTTGGAAAGCTTTGTTCTTGACTTCTTGTTATGGTTGTTGATGTACAATCATTAGAGGTGTTAAAGGGTAGAACAACCCATCAAACCCGCCCAATCCGACCCGTAAAAGTAACTAACTCAAACCCGTTTATCCACTTGTCCGTGGGCCATGAACCCACATATGATCACCTCTAATGTCAATCCAAGGCCAAACTAGCCACTTTTTCAAATTGACCTCACATATTTGCGAGGTTTGGTAGGGACAGAGCTATGCACATGCCTAACCGACCATGGCTTGTGCGGGCGATCTTCCTTGGAAAAAAGTATACACAATAATAGCTAAAAATTTGAATCTAGTTTCGTCCATGTACCGTCGATGTTGTCTCTATGGTTTCTTCATAGAGAAGTTCATCATCTTATATTGTGTGGTAGATAGGAAATTTTAGATTAATTGAATCATAATCATAAATTAAAAGCAACTACACAAATTAAAGTAAAAATTAAATTAAATCAAGGAGTGGAATTAATATTTATGATTTAATTAAGTAAAAAAGAGTTTGTGCTCTAAATGATCATATCATTCCACTTTAAGTCATTAGCTTTTAATTTATCCATTTTATTTTGTTGGGTTGCTTTAATCAAAGGATCATTACTTTGGATTATTAGCACTAATTGTTCCATTAATTGGTTTCATTTTTAATCATTTTACCCCACACACAAAATGCAATGCAGCGTGGATCTCCTGTCCCATTTTTGTATCCCACTCTGTGTGCCACACCATACACATACACATCTGCACTGATGCATGGTGTCATGGTTCTAGTCATGAGCGGGATAAGGAGGTCTAGACCATCGACGTTTATTGTGAAGTAGTAACATAGCACTCAGTCGATGCAAATGGTCTAGACCTCCTTCTCCCGCTCATGACTAACCGTTACATATCTACATCGACTGAGTGCTACTTCAACTTCATTCACAATAAACGTCTAGAAAGTCGCGTCAATACTATAATATGACAAATTATTATGACAAATTGTTATCAAAAGACTAATTAACTTTATAATTAATTTTTTTTTAACTTTTTTTTTTGGTGCTTATGATTAAAATTGCAGAGGAGAAAAGGGCTTTTGCAGTGAGGAATGCCGTTGCCAAGAAATGCTTTTTGATGAAGTGGAGAACTAGGAGTGTGCTCTCAGCATCTTCAGAATCTAATAATAATAATTTGCATTATTTTCCTTATTAAAAAAAAAAAAATTACTCTTCGCGGTACGGATTTTACTCTCTACAGCGAAAGAGTACGGAAAATAATGCTCGATTCTAATTTTTCCCAACTAGTTTATTTGATTATATAGTAACCCTAGCCCTACTAGTTGGATTTTTTTTTTATTTTAAAAAAAGAATCTCTACTCAAATATATTTGGTTTTTTTAGTTTTTTTTTTTTTTTTTTTTTTTAAAATCATAAAAAGTTTTGTAAACCAAAATTTGAGTAAGAGATGTTTTATGTTTTTTTTTTTTTTTTAATGTTTTTATTTATGTTATTATTATTATTATTATTATTATTATTAGGAGGAGGAGGAATGGAGGATGAAGGCTGAGGTATGAGATGATGTGAAGGAAATTGGAAATTTGTAGGCTTTTGATGTTTTGATGAAAGTAATGACCTAAGTTTTTGATTCTCTATTTTTGGCACCTTGTTTCTTTTGGATTTAAGTGGGTGTGATGAATTAATTGAAATATTGATGATGATGATCATCTTCATTTTGATATTTATATAAATTTATCGGTGAGACGGTTTCACAGTAAACTTCTCATATAGGAGGTGTTTTGCTGGTTGGTAATCAGCTCCTATGTGAGAGAGGTCTTACAATATAATTAACGTGAGTTTCGATGCGATGAGAAGATTATACTGCTAGTTGTAGATATAGATCTATGTGCAACTGGTTTTGTGATTTTGGACTTTATCATAAAGGTTTTCGAGTTTTGCTGTAAATTTTCTGAGTTTTAGTGTACAGTTATCGAGTTAGATGACATAAATTTTAAACTCAACAACTTACAACTCAGTTCAGAATCTTATATAAGTCCAGTAAATATATATACACAAAAGATTAACAACTTTGCTTTGATCGTATAATAATAAATGTAAAACTTAGGTGTATAATGCTATTTTCGTTTTAGTGAATATTATTTTTCTCATTTTAAATTGAACAATGATTTCATCATGGAATTCCATTATAAATTATATACATAAATATACTCCCCCGATTAATTAATTAGATTATTACGTTGAATTAAGATATTACTCACAAAATAATAAAAATATATAAAAATATAAAGAACAACCTATTCATTTGATTGATTTGTTTTTTTTTTTTTTAAATTAAAAATATTTCTTAAAAATAATAAAAGTATAAAAAAAAAAAACAAATGAATCAGATGGAGTATTTAAAGTTTTTGTTTATATTATAGGGAAATTTTGAAAGAGATTTCGAGTGATCGTACCAACAGATTAACAAGTTTAACGTACAGTCAATGAACAAAAGTACTAAACAACATCGTAATATACTTCTACAATCAGGTTTCAATCAAAAAAACGAAAAACTTGAACTTCACATAGTTTGGTAAACACGAATCATCAACGAGTTTACGATCAAAACAAAAAGTTGATTTTACGTGAGAGTGATATTGAAACTCGATATTATATTAATAATTAATAATTATTTTTAATTTTTAATTTTTAATTTTAATTTTTATTATTTTGATTTTGATTTTTTTGTTTTAAAAATAATGGTCAATAATGCAAGATAGAGGAATACAATAAAACAAGTAGAGGGGTGAGTGAGTGAGTAGGGCTAAAGAAAGGGACCCAAAGTAAGTTATTACCATTAAAATATGTCGTGTCTTCATTGTCTTGTTTGTCCATCTTTGTTCATCAATAATTATCTTCTCATACACTCAAAACCCATGTAATATTACATCACAAATTCTGGTTTACGATCTGAATATCCGTTACAAATTTATAACAGAAAGAAAGAAAGACTCCTACATATATACGAGCATAACAATTATCGTTAAAACGACTCAAATTAGAGAGTTCAGAAAAGAAACAAAGCTCTTAAATATCAGCATAATAATAGTCGTATCTCGTTTATGATCAGAATATCTGTTACAAATTTATAACAGAAAGAAAGACTCCTACATATATACGAGCATAACAATCGTCGTGTCTTGTTAAATTGGATGTTACTGTATTTGACCAGTTCCACAAACTTAAAACAACTCAAAATTAGAGAGTTAAGAAAAGAAACAAAGTTCTTAGATATCTACGTAACAATTGTCGTATCTTGTTTACGATCTGAATATCCGTTACAAATTTATAACAGAAAGAAAGACTCCTACATATATACGAGCATAAGAATTGTCGTTAAAACGACTCAAATTAGAGAGTTCAGAAAAGAAACAAAGCTCTTAAATATCAGCATAACAATAGTCGTATCTCGTTTATGATCAGAATATCTGTTACAAATTTATAACAGAAAGAAAGACTCCTACATATATACGAGCATAACAATCGTCGTGTCTTGTTAAATTGGATGTTACTGTATTTGACCAGTTCCACAAACTTAAAACAACTCAAAATTAGAGAGTTAAGAAAAGAAACAAAGTTCTTAGATATCTACGTAATGATTGTCGTATCTTGTTTACGATCTGAATATCCGTTACAAATTTATAACAGAAAGAAAGACTCCTACATATATACGAGCATAAGAATTGTCGTTAAAACGACTCAAATTAGAGAGTTCAGAAAAGAAACAAAGCTCTTAAATATCAGCATAACAATAGTCGTATCTCGTTTATGATCAGAATATCTGTTACAAATTTATAACAGAAAGAAAGACTCCTACATATATACGAGCATAACAATCGTCGTGTCTTGTTAAATTGGATGTTACTGTATTTGACCAGTTCCACAAACTTAAAACAACTCAAAATTAGAGAGTTAAGAAAAGAAACAAAGTTCTTAGATATCTACGTAATGATTGTCGTATCTTGTTTACGATCTGAATATTTGTTACAAATTTATAACAGAAAGAAACACTCCTACATACGAGCATAACGATCGTCATCTCTTGTTAAATTGGATGTTAATGTATTTGACCAATACCACAAACTTAAAACAGTTCAAATTAGAGAGTTAAGAAAAGAAACAAAGCTCACTCTTCGATAGATATCACCATAATAATTATCGTATCTCAAATTGGATTATTTTATAGTTTTAATATTTGATCCGTCTTAAGAAAGACCGACTGTAAATATATAGTTTGTACATTTTAGTTTAGTGGAGCAATCCTCCAAACAACTACAACTAATAAGAACCAAATTTCATGACATAACTAGCTAAAAAAACTCACTTATTATATACTCTAAGTATTATTATAATTATAATTAATTATAATTATAATTATCTTTGTATAATTAATTATTCTTGGTGAAATGTGTACGTTAATAGGTTGCTTTAACATATGTCACTAGTCCTATGATTTAGTTTTGTTTAGAATTTAGATCGAATAAATCTTCCATGAGACGGTTCATATAAGTTCAGTGTAAGACAAATCAAATACTCCGTAATATACTAAAAATAAAAAGGTAATTTACTGTAATTTCGTAAAATGAACTTATTATGAGACCGTCTTGTAACTTATTAGAGAAAAAAAGTCACATGTATTTGTATACGGTGTACGTTATAATCGTGCTTTTGAAGATATGTCCTTCCCCATTTTCCCGACATAAAGTTTTCTAATGCAAAATAAAATAAATTTTAATAAATAAATAATATTTATAAATTCAAAATTTTTTACAAACAAATCGAATAAAAGTGTAAAAGTATTCTGTATTATGAAGTATTTTTTTTTTGTTATGCACTTATATCTTTCATTTTTAAATATGATCCTATATATTACGGACTACGTTTTAGATAATGTCCGAAAATTATTACTCTATTATTGTTGTTATTCTTATTCTTCTTATTATTATTATTATTATTATTATTATTATTAGGGCAATAATGTTAACTACTCTAAGAAATTAAAACCTTCCAAATCTGATTTTAATATACACCGTATAATAATTGATGATAAAATTATACAAAATTGATGCAATTATTGACACATTAAGTATTAATTTTTCTTTTTAGCTCCTTTAAATAAAGACCTAAGAATTATATATATATTTGTATTTTTTATTACTATTACTATTATTATTAGTAATAGTAGTAGACTACTAGTACATTTATCTACTAGTACATTTATCTACTAGTAGTACATTATCCATGTAATGTAACCCATGATAATTATTATTAGGGCAATGTTAACTACCGTAAAAAGTTAAAACCTTCTAAATCTGATTTTAATATATAAGAATTGATAATAAAATTGTACAAAATCGATACAATTATTGACATATTATTAAGTATTAATTTTTCTTTTTAACTCCTTAATTAAATAAAGACCCATGAATTATTATTATTATTATTATTATTATTATTATTATTATTATTATTATCTTAAACTACAACTTATATTAAGATATATTCAAATTTACTAGTACATTATTTATTATTATTATTATTATTATTATATATTATTATTATTATTATTATTATTATTATTTATTATTAATATTAGTAATAGTAGTAGACTACTAGTACATTATCTACTAGTAGTAGTAGTACATTATCCATGTAATGTAACCAATAATAATACTATGGAATAATTAATAGACTATATATAACACTATTATAAAGTGGTCACAAAGTCTATAAACCTTAATGCAAAAACTAGTCTTGATTGCAGCCCTACCCACCCAAGGGTCTCATGTAACTATCCAATCATTTACTCATCTTTAACGACTTTCTTCAACCTTTATGTGTACAAGAATATGACCTCCTTCAACTTCCCTCACTTTCCCTCCTCCTAACAATTTATATTACCGATTATTATCGAAGATGTCTTAATCTAATAGTTGAAACAGATCGATGTATTATTGACAACAGGTTCCAGCTTGGACTGATCATCGAAAATGTCTTAGTTTAATAATTGAAACAAATGTATTGTTGACAACAGGTCCCAGCTTGGACTGATCATCGAATATAGTGGACAACATATCTCATATTAGGCAGGAGATGTAACAGTTGCAACAGATGTATTGTGGACGTAATACAGGTCCCAGGTTGGACTGATCATCGAAGATGGTTGAGCCTAATAAGTAAGACAGATCAGATGTATATATAGTGGATAAGAGATCGATCTCATATTGGACAACAGATCTAATAGTTGAAACAGATGTATTGTGGACTACAGGTCCCAAAATGAACTGATCATCGAAGATGTCTTATTCTAACCATTACAGGTCCAGGTTGGACTAGTAATGCGATTAAGTGTATAGGGAGGGAGTATGTTTTTAGGTGAATTCTTGTGTAATGTAAGATCTCGGGACTTGAAAAGACCGTCGTGATAAAAATAACGAGTGTTTAGGATCCTATCTGACTCAAATATGATGTCGATATTATTAAATTAATTAGGTGTATGTAAATCAATTATTGTGTGATGTTGGTGTTTAAATTTCATAAGAAAATCCAATGCCAACATTCTACCAATTTTTAGATAATCAAACAACTTTTTTTTTCCCAATTTCATTAGAATTTCTCTTTCAAGTGTTTGTGAAGCAACTAAACAACCACTTAAGGTATACTATAATTATGAAAATCTTATCTTAATTTCACTAAATTTGTAAATGTGCCAATGATTTGGGCATTGAACCAAGGAATATAATTAATATATTATTTCCGTCTCGATCATTTGTTCACTTTTATATTATTTGTGAAAAATATTTTAAATCAGAAAAGCTGATGAAACTCTTGGATTTTGAATACTTTTGATTGAGATGATTTTCTGAAACCGCTTTTATAATAGATAAATACAGATTCTCACACTCGAGATCTATCACGTGACGTCATTAAATTATTTTCTATCATGATATCAAAGTCTTCAATAATAATCTTGAGTTGCTAGCAAGTTCAAATCATTGCTTACACGTGAAATTTCAGCACCAGGTTGTAATCGTAAAACAACACGTACACGAACCAGTTAATCGACTTCAAATCTTCAACCATAAATTTACGATTTTGATCGAGATGATTCTCTAATACTTTATCCAATACTTATTGTCATATTGTCTCATACATACCCTATTATTTAGGGACTATTAAGCAATTTGTATATACATTAGTGACCTTAATTAAAAGTGAGACATCTCAACTACATATATAAATATAGTGTAAAGAGTTGGAAAGAAATATTTGGGCTGTATTTTTGTCCACAATACAAGTAACATACCAACATATGTATATTACTTAAAGAAACAAGTCTACAAATTAGGAGTACTTACTACACAAAGTATATGGACTATAATCTTTATAATAATAATAAGCCCTACTTGCTTAATTATGTGCTTAAATTAAAAGTAATCAAACAATAATGGCCCTACTTCCTATTGGTCTAATGATCTAATCACACTTGTTAATCCAAAATTCAAACCATCGTGTTCGTCATCTGGTGTTCACGGTTTATAATAGTATGATATTTTTCGTATTTTAGGTTAAGCAGTCACGGATTTACTCTTGGGTTTCTTCCCAAAAGATCATCCAAACTATCATGTTCGTCCTCTGGTGTTCACGGTTCATAATAGTACGACATTTTCCGTTTTAGGCTGAGTACTCATGGATTTACTCTTGGGTTTCTTCCCAAAAGATCATCCGAACCATCATGTTCGTTCTCTGGTGTTCACGGTTTATAATAGTACGACATTTTCTGCTTTCAAGCTAAGCACTGACGGATTTACTCTTGGGTTTCTTCCCTAAAGATTATCCAAACATCATGTTCCTCGGTATCCACGGTTCATAATAGTACGTGTTCGTTTTGGACTAAGCCCAGAGCTTTCCGAAAGATCTGGTACTAATCTTTGATCGTTACACCACCAATGTAAAACAAAGGTGTGCCCAAAATGTCTCTTAAGAGTACTATAAAGTTGTAAATTTGAGGGCCCAAAATCTCGTTATAAACCCATAAACCATACAAGTCAGTTTTGGGCTAACTATTTAGGCCCACTATTCTATAATGTTTTGGATTAACAAGTGTGATTAGTCCATCCCTATACGATCTATAGTTACTGTGTGCGAATGTCTCATGTGATTATATATTCTCACGCGATCAAATCGTCTATTTACTAACTTTTTTTTTTTTTAATTAGAATTGGATCGTCTGACACGTGAAACAACCTAACAATCTATAATCATTCCTATAAGATTTGAGATTTCTCACCTATTTACTAGGATGATAACCTACTTTTTATGTTTGTTTGTATTTGGCTCATGTTTACTCTTTGAACTTTATGTTGCTCATAAATGCTCTTGATTATCATATTAATGTTCATGTTCGATAAAATTAACCGATAACTCTAAAATATTGGGCAAAAATTTAAAATTTAGTTAAAAAACTTTTAATTCTGATGAAAATTAAGAGATTATGAGCTAATTGAAGTCATTAACCGTGTTTGATAAATCATCTGAAAAGATCAGATATTTTATAAAATAACATGGATAGACATAATCACGTAATGTTACAAGAAACTTATATTTGGTATAACTTACTTATCACCGTGAATAATTTTTTGCTTGAGTTACGGTATAACTTATTAATGAAATAAACTATACATTTCGGACAATTATATAAATAATAAAAATAAATTAGCTCAAATTTCAGTCAAATTATGTTGATTATTTGGTATATTTGGTGAATATATATATTAATTTATGTAATAAAGACTAAATTATACGAAATATATAAATTATACAAAAATATATAATAAGTATGGCATTGATTTAGATTTTATTTTATTTTTTCTTTTAATTAGCTTCTTAAATACAAGCCTAAGATGGTACGAGTATGTCGGTATTTATCATTTTTTTTTAGTTTTTATACAAACGGTTTTTCTAACGTGTGTTCAGTGGACGAAATCAAAATGATATTATCACGATAAATTGAAATACCAACTCTTAATTATCATACTTGGAAAACATAATAGTGATTTATTTCTTAATTAATATATAAACGTGTGCTCAGTGGTCAAAAACCGTTATACAAAATTTCAAAACCGTTAGATATTAGTGAGATAAGATTTAAAGTTTATCGATAAGAAATAAACTGTCGGGTTTCCTTTTAGGAAATTTCCTCAATCTTAACGCAATAATAATACAAAAATATCAAAATCACACGCCCAACCCCAACAAATAATGTAAAAGGGCAAAAAAAAAAAAAAAAAAAAAAAAAAAAAAAAACCGAATCAATTGAATTTCCCAATCATTACCCCAATCAAACCCTAATTTCCCAAATCCTCAATCCCCAATTCCCGAATCAAAAATCCCGCTTTCATCAATCCAACGAAATCTAGGGTTAATCAATTCCCCCCAATCCGAATAATAATGAAGGTTCACCCAATCCCAAAGAAACGCAACATAACCCTACGATACGACACCGCATCATCGCCATTATCGAAGAAGCTCCGTCGACTCCCTCACATCTTCGCGAAAGTTCTGGAACTCCCTTTCCATGCCGACGCTGACGTGTCAATCGAGGAAACACGTGGGTTCTTCCGGTTCACCGTGTCGGACACCGATGTGGGTCCCGACGTGGTGGCGGATACGGTGGAGATTCATCCTGGTGTGACGAAGATCGTTGTTCGTTCGAATTCGGTTGTGGCGACGGATACGACGGAGTTTGAGCTTGATTTGTGGAGGTTTCGGTTACCCGAAACGACCCGACCCGAACTTGCTTCTGCTGCGTATGATGGTGGGGATTTGGTTGTTGTTGTTCCTAAGGATGATGATGATGATCATGATCATGATGATGATGATGATGTTGGTTTTGTTATTGTAAATTAATTAAATTAATTAATTTATGTATGGTTTTTGGTTAGTGGCAATCCCTAGTTCATCATCCCAATTTTTTTTGTTTAAATTGGGGGTGTTAATTTTGCTGGGTCATGTAATGGGGAAAAAAAAAATTAATCTTGGAATGCAATTGTTCACTGCCATGTTTTGTGTTTTCGGGTTTAATTTCCGCTTTTTCGAACATTTGATCATTCGCCCATTTTGTCTGTTTATTTCGATAACCTTGAAGCTCATCAATATGTTTTGGATAGTGTAGTATGATTAGTCGTTCGATAGAAGAATCGTGATTGTGATAATGATTTTGATTTCGGGGGAAGTAGGGAGTTTTTTAGATGAAATTCAATTTTGATATGGGGTAGAATCTTAGATGGGATTTTGTGATTAGTGTGATACGATATGATATGATATGATATGATAACCCGTTTGTTTGCTAGAATCGGTTGCAAATATTGGAAGGTTTTCTATATGGTATGATATATTCCGTATCATGGTTATTAATAGTTCAAATAGAAGAATTATGATGTTGATAATGATGTGGATGTGGTATGATTTGGAATGAATATGTGACGGGAATTGAGGCGTTTTAGTGTAACTCCGATGATGATAAGGGTAAGGTGATTATGGGGTAGAAGTCGGGAATTGCTTTGTTGCATGAGTTTGCAATTAAATGCATAATCTTTGGTGGTTCTTCAATCTTCATTGCATTTCTTTTCTCGTATTTGCTCGAATGTTTTGCAGTGTTACTTCGTTGATATGCGGTTTCCTGTGAAATGTCCATCTTTGCACAACTGTTGATTTCGACCGTGCAGAAGTCGCAGGCAGTGTATCCTGCTGCACAATTTCTGAGCTGCTGTAACTGTTTTCCGAACCTGAACCTGTCACTGGTGTTCCTTACAGCAACTGTGATTCTTAGTTAAGCATTCTGCTCTGTTATTATTTGCGATTGCTTTCAAAAATTGATCCTTGGCCAGTTTTGTAACACTGTCTTATGTCTCGTTTTCTCATGTTGATTCAGCATTCATGTCTCATTTCTTCTGCTAAAACTGTATCATGTGATGCAGGACTCACGACTCAGACGGCTATGATGGTCAGCTTTTCACGAACTGAGGAGCTCTCCTGCCCTTATCGACTCTTGCAGTTCATCCACATATCAGTATGTAAACCATCCCTTGTTTCAGCAATTCAGCGATTATTCATATCCGTCACCATCATTTGTTTAATTTCACTTGATTTACTTGAAACCCTTTGCATGAGGATCGGACACAGTCACGAAACCGTTTTCATTGATTCATACTCCCCCTTTATGCAAATTGACATAGTTCTATACTTCTATATTCCTGTGGTGGGTGATTAGGTTAAGATTATCTACTTTATGATTATATTATGCTGTTTAGAGTGCTAATCTTGTTTACAAATCACCTAGTTTTTGGATAATTTATGAGTTTATCTTGTAAATGAGGGGCCTAGGAGTTCATCAACTTTTGTGTTTCTTACTTTCTGGATTGTTAATGATTCTATGCTTTCTACTTTTCTAGGCGTTCTCGTGTAGGGGGCGTTTGATTCGCAAAATGGTACGGGGTTGGAATGATGATGAATTAATCGGAACTTATTTTGATACCTAATGGCTAATGTTTGGTTCATTTTTTTTTTATTTATGATTTAAGAATCAAATTAGAGATTATAGTTTTTTAAAGTTGGATTATATTAATCTCATTATAAAAACCCGAAAAATTTAGTACAAAAAAATAAAATAAAATAAATTTAATTAAAAAAATGTCTTATTGACGATATAAAACCTCAATTATATTTATAAAATGTAATGATTTTAAAAAAATATTTTTAATTAATTTTCTTGATAAAATATTTCGGTCATAATATTTTACAAAAGAACTAGACCTGCAAAAAAAAATTGATTCCAAAGATATGAAACTTAATCACCCAATTTCTCCAAAAATCATAACCCGAGTAACACCACATTAAATTTTAGGCCATTTTTATTTCGGATCCCCAAATCTTAGAAAAACGTGTATAATACACTTTAGTATCAATCGTTTGGGAGGTAGGACTTGACTGCGTTTTATCTTTCTCCCCATTTTTATATCATGTGTCATGACTTGCTTCACGATGTAACTCGTTCGATTTTACGCCAGAAAAATAAGTACGCGAATATTTTTTGAGGAAAGCTTGTCGTTAGCAACATAATGCTTCATGATTGACAGAACCTTCTGACATGATATAAATTAGAGTAAAGAAGTTATTTCGATTGATTCTGAAACTTTTAAAAAGACAATTATAAGGCTTTTAAATGTCTCTATTGAAAATAATCTACCCACATAATACACCGGGCCCTTTTATTTGGTGGTAGTTTGTTTTGCGCGAATATGAATCTATTTTGTTTCGGGACCGAAAAGGCCGAAAAAACGTGGATAATAACCTTCAAAATCGATCGTTTTCGGTTGTTTTCGTAAGAAGTTAAAGTTGTTATGCTTTCGTAACAAATTTAACTGCTTACAAAAACAGCCGAAACGAACGATTTTGAAGGTTATTATCCACGTTTTTTCGGTCCCGAAATAAAATCGATCCATATCCACCCCAAAATTTTCTCCGTTGGAGCCGATATTTTGTGTGGATGTAAAATATGTTCTAGGTAACAATTCGTAAAATTTTCGACCATTTTTTTACTCTGAATTTACGAAAAACATGGATAATACACTTCAATTTGAGTCGTTTTTTACCGACATTAATTTATCGCGTGAAAACACCATCAAATGTTCTCTGTTGCAGCTAATTTTTTTTTCTTTTTTGGATAATTTATGAGTTTATCTTGTAAATGAGGGGCCTAGAAGTTCAGCAACTTTTGTGTTTTTTTTACTTTCTGGATTGTTAATGATTCTATGCTTTCTAGGTGTTTTCATGAAGTTATTGTGATTAGAGTAAATAATGAGTTTATCTTATTCAGATTTATATACGGGTTTGGGTGGACATGAGTCGGGTCATATATGAAAATTTGGCCCATCGAGAAACATGTAAGGGGCCGTTTAGTTCGCAAAATGGTACGGGGTTGGAATGATGATGAATTAATCGGAACTTATTTTAATACCTAATAGCGCTAATGTTTGGTTTTTTTTTTTTATGATTTAAGAATCAAATTAGAAATTATAGTTTTTTAAAGTTGGATTATATTAATCTCATGATAAAAATATCGAAGACTATACAATATTGCTATATAAAATCCGAAAAATTTAGTAGAGAAATAAAATAAAATAAAGTTAATTAAAAAAAAACGTGTTATTGACGATATGAAACCTCAATTATATTTATAAATTGTCATAATTTTTTTTTAATATTTTTAATTTAAATTTTGTGTGGACGTAATATATGGAGTCATATTTTTTTGAGACCCCGAATTTGCGTAAAACATGGATAATACACTTCAATGTGAGGCGTTTTCGACCAATATTAGTTTGTCGCGTAATTATACCATCTAATGTTTTCTGTTGGAGTCAAAATTTTGTGTGAGCGTAATATATGTCCTACGTAACCCCTCGTAAAATTTTTGACCATATTTTTTTGAGATCTCGAATTTGCGAAAAATGTGGATAATACACTTTAATATGAGGCGTTTTTGACGGACATTAGTTTACTACGTAAAGACATCATCAAATGTTCTTTGTAGGAGCTAAAATTTTCTGTGAAAATAATATATGGCCTAGGTAACAACCGTAAAAAATTCGGCCATATTCTTATTGGACTCCAAATTTGCCAAAAAAATAAATAATACACTTTAATTTGAGACATTTTCAACCGATATTAGTTTATTGCGTAAAGACACTATCAAATATTCTTTGTTGGAACTAAAATTTTGTTTGGGCGTAATATATGGCCTAAGTAACCATACGTAAAAATTTTGGCCATATTTTTTTGAACTCCAAATTTGCAAAAAAATGTGGATAAATACACCTCAATTTGAGGCATTTTTGACTGATACTGTATTAGTTTATTACACAAATACATCATCAAATGTACTCCGTTGGAGCTAAAATTTTGTGTTGGAATATTATAATTCCCTAAGTAACAATCCGTAAAATTTTCAGTCATATTTTTTTTGGACTCCAAATTTGCAAAAAAACGTGAATAGTACACTTCAAATTGAGGCGTTTTTGACCGATATTAGTTTATCGCGAAAAGAAATCATCAAATGTTCTTTGTTGGAGCTAAAATTTTGGGTGGAGTAATATCTGGCCTAGGCAAGAACCCATAAAAATTTCGGACATATATTTTTTGGACTCCAAATTTGCAAAAAAACGTGGATAATACACTTTAATTTGAGGTGTTTTCGATCGATATTAGTTTATCGCATAAAGACATCATCAAATGTTTTTTGTTGGAGCTAAAATTTTTTGTGCGCGTAATATATGGTCTAGACAATAACCAGTAAAAATTTGGGCCATATTTTTTTTGGACTCCAAATTTGCAAAAAAACGTGGATAATACACTTCAATTTAAGGCATTTTCGACCGATATTAGTTTATCGATAAAGAAACTATTAAATGTTCTTTGTTGAAGCGAAATTTTTGTGTAGACGTAATATATGACCTAGGCAATAGCCCGTAAAAATTTCGGACATATTTTTTTTGTACTCCAAATTTGCAAAAAAACGTAGATAATACACTTCAATTTGAGGCGTTTTCGACCGATATTAGTTTATCGCGTAAAGACACTATTAAATGTTTTTTGTTGAAGCTAAAATTTTGTGTGGGCGTAATATATGGCCTAGCTAATATCCCGTAAAATTTTCGGTCATATTTTTTTTGAACTCCAAATTTGCAAAAAATCGTGGATAATACACTTCAATTTGAGGCGTTTTTGACCGATGTTAGTTTATCGCGTAAAAACACTATTAAATGTTCTTTGTTGAAGCTAAAATTTTGTGTGAGCGTAATATATGGCCTAGTCAATAACCCGTAAAATTTTCGGCCATATTTTTTTGAACTCCAAATTTTCAAAAAATCGTGGATAATACACTTCAATTTGAGGCGTTTTCGACCGATATTAGTTTATCGCGTAAAGAGACTATTAAATTTTCTTTGTTGAAGCTAAAATTTTGTGTGGGCGTAACATATGGCCTAGTTAATAACCCATAAAATTTTCGGCCATATTTTTTTGAACTCCAAGTTTGCAAAAAATCGTGGATAATACACTTCAATTTGAGGCGTTTTCGACCGATATTAGTTTATCGCGTAAAAACACTATTAAATGTTCTTTGTTGGAGCTAAAATTTTGTGTGAGCGTAACATATGGCCTAGTTAATAATCCGTAAAATTTTCGGCCATATTTTTTTGAACTCCAAATTTTTAAAAAATCGTGGATAATACACTTCAATTTGAGGCGTTTTCGACCGATATTAGTTTATCGCGTAAAGAGACTATTAAATGTTCTTTGTTGAAACTAAAATTTTGTGTGGGCGTAATATATGGCCTAGATAATAACTCGTAAAATTTTCGGCCATATTTTATTTGAACTCCAAGTTTGCAAAAAATCGTGGATAATATACTTCAATTTGAGGCGTTTTCGACCGATATTAGTTTATCGCGTAAAAACACTATTAAATGTTCTTTGTTGAAACTAAAATTTTGTGTGGGCGTAACATATGGCCTAGTTAATAACCCGTAAAATTTTCGGTCATATCTTTTTGAACTTCAAATTTGCAATAAATCGTGGATAATACACTTCAATTTGAGGCGTTTTCGCCGATATTAGTTTATCGCATAAAGACATCATCAAATATTCTTTGTTGAAACTCAAATTTTGTGTGGGCGTAATATATGGCCTAGTTAATAACTCGTAAAAATTTCGGCCATATTTTTTTGAACTCCAAATTTGCAAAAAAATCGTGGATAATAATACACTTCAATTTGAGGCGTTTTAGACCGATATTAGTTTATCACGTAAAGACACTATTAAATGTATTTTGTTGGAGCTAAAATTTTGTGTGTTCTTAATATATGGCCTTGGCAACAACCCGTAAAAATTCCGACCATATTTTTTTTGGACTACAAATTTGCAAAAAAACGTAGATAATACACTTCAATTTGAGGCGTTTTCGACCGATATTAGTTTATCGCATAAAGACACTATTAAATGTTCTTTGTTGAAACTAAAATTTTGTATGGTCGTAATATATGGCCTAGTTAATAACCCGTAAAATTTTCGGCCATATTTTTTTGAACTCCAAATTTGCAAAAAAACGTGGATTAATACACTTTAATTTGAGGCGTTTTCGACCGATATTAGTTTATCGCGTAAAGACACTATTAAATATTCTTTGTAGAAGTTAAAATTTTGTGTGGGCGTATTATATGGCCTAGTTAATAACCCGTAAAATTTTCGGTCATATTTTTTTGAACTCCAAATTTGTAAAAATCGTGGATAAATACACTTCAATTTGAGGCGTTTTCGACCGATATTAGTTTATCGCATAAAGACATCATCAAATATTTTTTGTTGAAGCTAAAATTTTGTGTGAGCGTAATATATGGCCTGGGCAATAACCCGTAAAATTTTTGGCCAGATTTTTTTGAACTTAAAATTTGCAAAAAAACGTGGATAATACACTTTAAATTGAGGCGTTTTCGACCGATATTAGTTTATCGTGTAAAGACACTATTTTGTTGAAGGTAAAATTTTGTGTGGGCGTAATATATGGCCTAGTTAATAACCCGTAAAATTTTCGGTCATATTTTTTTTGAACTCCAAATTTGTAAAAAATCGTGGATAATACACTTCAATTTGAGGCGTTTTCGACCGATATTAGTTTATCGCGTAAAGACATCATCAAATATTTTTTGTTGAAGCTAAAATTTTGTGTGAGCGTAATATATGGCCTGGGCAATAACCCGTAAAATTTTTGGCCAGATTTTTTTGGACTTAAAATTTGCAAAAAATGTTGATAATACACTTCAATTTGAGGCATTTTCGACCGATATTAGTTTATCGCGTAAAGACATCATCCAATGTTCTTTGTTGAAGCTAAAATTTTGCGTGGGCGTAATATATGGCCTAGTCAATAACCCGTAAAATTTTCGGCCACATTTTTTTTGAACTCCAAATTTGCAAAAAATCGTGGATAATATACTTCAATTTGAGGCGTTTTCGACCGATATTAGTTTATTGCGTAAAAACACTATTAAATGTTCTTTGTTGAAGCTAAAATTTTGTGTGGGCGTAATATATGGCCTAGCTAATAACCCGTAAAATTTTCGGCCATATTTTTTTGAACTCCAAATTTGCAAAAAATCGTGGATAATACACTTCAATTTGAGGGCATTTTCGACCGATATTAGTTTATCGCGTAAAGACATCATCAAATATTCTTTGTTGAACCTAAAATTTTGTGTGAGCGTAATATATGGCCTAGGCAATAACCCGTAAAATTTTTGGCCAGATTTTTTTGGACTTAAAATTTGTAAAAAATGTTGATAATACACTTCAATTTGAGGCGTTTTCGACCGATATTAGTTTATCGCGTAAAGACGCTATTAAATGTTCTTTGTTGAAACTAAACTTTTGTGTGGACGTAATATATGGCCTAATCCGAACTGTTCAAGACTTCAAGTTATACCCGAAACCACCTTCGTGATTAGAAGCTGCTAAACCTATTCTCTTGGCGGAAATCCTACTGCTTGAGTCGTCACCTTCATGCTAGTAGCCTAGTACAGTAGTATTCACAACTTGCATCAATTCTGTATTTACATGCAGTGGCAAATTAGCAACAGCAATATTCGGAAAATTGGGATTAATAGAATATAAACGAACCTCAACCATCGCCTTAAAGTTTTGGTTGAGATGGTTCGTTAACATGGTATGCCCAAAGGGCATTCGAGTGAGGGGGCGTAATAGAATATAAACGAGCCTCAACCATCGCCTGGAAGCCCAAAGGGCATTCTCGAACTCTCAAGTGGAAGCCCAAAGGGCTCGAACTCTCAAGTGGAAGCCCAAAGGGCATTCGAGTGAGGGGGCGTAATAGAATATAAACGAGCCTCAACCATCGCCTGGAAGCCCAAAGGGCATTCGAGCGAGGGGACATTTGATGGTGTATTTACGTGATAAACTAACGTTAGTCTGAAACGACTCAAATTGAAGTGTATTATCCAAATTTTAAGAGGTGTTACCTAGGACACGTATTACGTCCACACAATACTATACTTTGGCTCCAACAGAGAACATTTGATGGTGTCTTTACGCGATAAACTAATGTCGCTCTGAAACGCCTCAAATTGAAGTGTATTATCCACGTTTTTCGGTCGAACACATCTGATGTATTATGTGGGTAGATTTGATCTTCAATAGAGACATTTAAAAGCCTTATAATTATATTTTTATTAGACGTTTCAGAATCAATCGAAACAACTTCTTTACTCTAAGTGTATTATTCATTTTTTTTTCGAACACTCGATTCTTAGAAAAACGTGTATAATAACAGCCATACATGTGTCACACAGTTATTACTCAAGTAACACGTGTACGAATTACACGATCATGAATCATCGTACCACCGCCACCTGTCACTCAGTACCGCCACCTGTCACCGCCACCTGTCACCTAACCATCCCACGTGTCCTCAACCATTTTTCCTACTCCAAAATTTCTCTCATTTTTCCTAGGCAAAAAAAAAAACACCATGGCTGAAGAACTAGAAGCAAGAAAAATGGTAGGGGTGGTGACTATAGGAACTGCATTGGAAGTTACAGCGACGATGATCGGTGATAAACCGGTGGACGAGAGTGACGCGGCCGCTATTCAGGCGGCCGAGATGAGGGCGACGGGGACCACGAGTCCGCCGTCTAGTGGTGTTGGAATCGAGGCTCAAGCCGCGGCTATGGCTAATAATAGAAGGATTTATGACGAGGATATGACTACTCTTGCCGAAGTTATTGGGGTAATTTCACTTTTTTTTTTACTCGTCACAAACAAGAATTTTTTTTTACTCATTTTTTTTTTCTCGTCAAAAACAAGAATTTTTTTGAATATATACAGGCGTATTTAGGAGTTTATTTTACGTTATTTGACCTGTTTTTTAAGATTAATAATACAGATATATCCATTTTAAACGAGTATGTAAGACGTACATTATGACCAGGTCTGTATTTAAGAAGTCAAAAGATGAAATTAATACTCCCTCTGTTTTTTTTTTTAATAAGGCATTCTCTCTTTAATTTATCAGAATATAAGAAAAAATATTATGAAAAAATATTATGAAAATGTATACTCATTTGACAGCTTTTTTTTAAAGAATTTTAAGGTGTAATTTTTTAAAAATTTGAACTAATATATTTACGTAAAAATTAAAGTCAAAATTTTACCTCGAAAAACCAAAACGTTATATATATACTGATACGGAGTAGTTAATATTGTGATTAATTATACCAGTTTCTGTGTAATTTTATCATTAATTTTTTTTTGTTGATATCAGATTTAGAAGATTTTAATTCATTTATTACGATCCTTACTTAACACTACCTTTTTTTTTTAACAAGAATTTCTCTAAATTTCGATTTATTTAGGATTTTTTTTCGTAAGACTCGTTTTTAGCGTTTTAATTAAGTTTACGACACATAAACTCGTCTTGAACAAGAATTTCTCTAAATATAGACGCGACTTACTGCAAGTCTCGATATAAATAAAATCCATGATTCGTTATTTCTCTCATGTGCCCTAATATAACATAATATGTACTGTCATTTGTTTACCTTTAATTAAAATATTTCTGATGAATTAGTAAATAAAATCATATGATAGAGACGGAAAAAGTACATATTAGCGATGATTATATTCTCGACTATTTTTCTTAATTTCCGGTAAATTTAATTCGCAGAATGCGAGGGAGAAACTAGAAAGCGATAAGGCGGTAACGCAGAGGGACGCAGAGAAGGTGAGAGCGGCCGAGCTACAAGGAGACGTAGAAGGCATAATCGGCGGTCATTTACTACACGATTTCCCTAAGGAGTCTCTTACGCCCGGCGGTGTAGCCGAGGTTGTTGCCACCGCGGCTAGCCTTAACCAACAACCCTCTTCCACTTGATCGAATCTTATTATTATTATACCCTTTACGTTTCAGTCATTTGTTTACCTTTTATATTATCTATTATCTGCTGTAGTGATTTCGAGTTCTATTTTAATTTGTTCGTGATTTTGTAGGATAATTTACCGCGCTTTTTGTATTGTATTACATGCTCGATTGAGTCGATTATATCTCTATTTTACTAACATCGTGGTCAACAAAGCGGTAGTAAAATAGCTTCGGTATATGTTCGTCATAAACTCGTAACATGTGTCCCCTAATAATGTTCGATGTTTTGTAACGGGTGAAACAGGTGAGGAGACTAGTTTATAAACTCGTGAATTAATTAATTATATTAATTCAATAGATTATAATTGAGGTTGAAGTCAAGAAGCAAGAGGAAAGTGCGTTGAAATCTTAGTGAATATAAAACATAGAATCGCCCATAAGGGTGTTGCCTAGTGGTTAAAATTTGTGGTCTTCGACCCAAGGATCTCAGGTTCAAGCCCCTGCAAGCGCGAACTTGAGACTATGCCTCTAGACTTCGAGCCTTCAAACCCCTGCAAGCGCGAACTTGAGACTATGCCTCTAGACTTCGAGCCTGTCAGGAATCTATTAGAAAAAATATATTCATGTGAGATCTTGTTTGATTCGTCTTTAAAAGTACATTATTAATATCCAATTTTCATAATTTTTACTAATATGTTACGAAAGATATTAGCGATGCAAAATGTGCGTTGGCAAACGTGAAAAAGCAAAAGGGTAGCTTGGACTTGAACGGAGGGAGTAGTATCCAATAATTATCTATATTCTTGTCGGATTATGATTTTCTTAGCTATTTCCTTGTATTTTCATTTAGTATTGGAGTAATTAATTATTCTACAATTAATTGCAATTTGCAAATGATAATGCTATTAAATAAAATAAATACACGTTAAATATAATACGAAATATTTAATTCAAAGTTTTATAATTTTAATTATTCAAATTTATCACCAAGCATTATTATTATTATTATTATTATTATTATTATTATTATTATTAATAAATCTTATTCTATTCAAATATTCGTATTAGAAATAATCTAATCCGAATATTATAAATATTACAACCCTAATTCTCTAAGGAGATAACACGATAATTATTTTTAAAAGTTTATTGTAGTACAATAATAACCAACGACAACGTCAATCTTCTCGTTTACTACATACCCATCGGAAAACTCGTGAATCTCGACCAAAAACCGATTTATTTGATCGAGCAACTAATAAAACCCGACCCGGTCACGGAAGACGTATCACATGGAAATGACAGAAGTACACCCGACGTACGTAGTACAACTAATAACGTGCATGCATGCATGCATGCATGCACATATGTTCATGATTTTATTACAATAATAACGTCAATAGGTAATCCATACAAAACAACATACTAATGTTATTTCACTTGTCTCCGGAAAGTTAATCATCTTGGAGGCTATTTCATCAGATTTATAGATTCCTTCGCGAAAGGATGTGTCAATAAACAACGATATATAGAAGGCTATACAGAAGCGCATTATTCTAATAGTGATCTTTGTCTCAATGATGTTCTTTATTTATTTTTCACAAATCTGTATTCAGTTCAATTTGACATCATTTGTAGATACCGGATGATTTATTATTTATTAATGATAATATTGATCTTCACTTTCAAAAAAAAAAAAAAAATCTTCTCTCCTTAATTCACTTTTTAATGTACTATATTGGCGGATCGGACCCGTGTTGATGGATTTATTCAGGGATCCAAAACATCAAAAAAACGATTATTTTTTACTTTTTTTTTGGTGTATTTTGTTCGATTTTGAAGTTAATTAAGATATAGAGTATACTCTAGTATGTATATTTGTTTGACTTTTCACGGTCTCGTGATTGCGTAGAGCTTTGACCATGTTAACCTATATTGGCGGACCCGTGTTGATGGATTTATTCAGGGCTCCGAAACACCAGAAAACGTTTCATTTCTTACCTTTTTTTTGGTGTATTTTGTTCGATTTTGAAGCTAATTAAAATAATAGTGTACTCTAGTATATTTGTTTGACTTTTCACGATCTCGTGATTGCGTAGAGCTTTGACTAGCATGTTAACAAATATTTTGGCGGACCCGTGTTGATGGATTTATTCAGAGTTCCGAAACACCAGAAAACGTTTTTTTTTTTTTTTTTTTTTTTTTTTTTTTTTCGTGTATTTTGTTCGATTTTGAAGCTAAGATATACCCTATTATCTTTGTTTGACTTTTCTCGATCTCGTGATTGAGTAGAGCTTTGACCATATTCTTTTGCGTTTATAATAATATTGTATGAAACATTTTGTCACAAAACTATCTATAATAATAATACTAATAGGCTATATTTCATATTTTGTTACACTTATTCATTATTGTCAAATTTTACAAACTTGAACCTCAAAAAATCAAATAAAAATGTCACTTTATGATATAGAAATAGCCTAAATATTCTCATTAAAATCCCGTAAAGAAAATTTTCAGGATCAACACTGACTACATATCACAATGTCGACATCAATCACTTGGGTTTCGAAAGGACAAATAGCGTTGGACTTATCTTTGACATTCACAATACATCGATACTTCAATTTTACTTCTGTTCTTTTCTTTTACTAATAGTATATATTTGTCTAATTCTGCAATGATCAACGTAGGGAACATCGTACATTCGTACTTTATATACATACAAAATAAGATACGAAGTACTCCGTATTATTCACGTTAATGTACTCTCAAAGGTAAATTTTAATTTTGTAGGTACAACACTAGAACACGAATGAATTTAAGTGACCTAGTCCTCGACTTTAAATCCAATATTAAAAATATTATTTTACTACTACGTTTAAGTATTTATGTTTTTAAGTTAACGTTTATTACCTCGACCAGATTATTTGTGTAAATTTCGAGCAATAATAATGGTTGAGTACGAGTAGTATTTTCATGGTAATTAATGTTAAATTAAATATCGTTTGTAGAATTGTATTTAAATAATTAAAATCTTTCAAATATAAACTTAGAAATTAATACATGCATGTATCAAGATCGACAAAGCATTTTTGTTTTCCTAGAGAAGAACGAGTTTTTGATTTTTTTTTTCCTCTCCAAATAGATAAATATTTTACCTGTTATAATAATAATAATATAACGAATATTTCTGTCATAAATAAGAATTTACGTTATACAATTTAATTAGCATGGGTTGCCACTTGAGATTTAAAATTTAAGTTATAGGGTCCTTCGATTTTGAGGTGCTCCACTCCCATTAATTACTTATTTTAGTTATTACTAAATTAAATAAAATAAAAAAGAGACGTTATAATCATATTTTTTTTTGACGGGAACGTTATAATCATATTGAAATGACAAATACTTGTACGGTTAGTTATTGTACCCATTAACTTGTTCCCTATATATACATCATACATCATCAATTTGATACAGTTTTTTTCGACTGAAGTGGATTTAATTGATCAATTAATCGAACGATACTTAATTAAATTGAATTTGATTTAACTGAATTGAACTAAAAGTACAGCAATTGAAGGATTATACAACCAGTTGTACATAACTCTATGTACAATTGGTTTTATGATTTTGAGTTTATCATAAAGTTTTCGAGTTTTTGCTGTAGATTTTTTGAACTTTAGTGTAAAGTTGTCGAGTTAATTAAATCACATAAATGTTTAAGCTCAAAAACTTAGAACTCAGCTCAGAAACTTGTATAAATTCAGTAAATATATACAAAAGTTTAGAAACTTGTACAGTTGTATAATCCTATTTTTCGACCAGGTGTACAATCACGACTAGTTAAGCAATATTCGAACAACTGTTGACCTCTCTTGTAAACGTGTTGAATTTGCGCAAATTTTCAATCTCTATAAACACTACTCCCTCCGGACACTATTTTTTGCCCCACTTCATTAAAATACTCCTCACATATATTGGGCTAGTGGGGCGAAAAATAGTGTCCGGAGGGAGTAGTTTTTTAAAATCCAAAATTTAAATTAAGAAAGCAAAAAAAAATGAACTATTATTTTAATTAATTTTGCATGGTCAAAAAAGAGACATGACAATGATTATGAAGAGATGGATGATAAATATATAAAGGGACCCTTTTTAAATTAATTACTACATTCATGCATTAAAGTAGCAATTATATATAGATTGGATAGATATAAATTTGGAGCGTTTATTTAATTTAATTTAAACGGTTTTTCTAACATATATCCAATTGACGCATGTTAATAATTTAATTAAAATATAATTATCAATCAAAGTATCGTGATAAATTGAAATGCTCACTTATAATTATCATACATAAAGAATATGATTGATAATTAATTATATCTTAATTAAGTTATTAACATGGACACATGTTAGAAAAAATCTTAATTTAAATCAACATAATTTTTTAATTTTTTTTTCAAAAATATTTTTAAAAAAATCATAAATTAGATGACATTAATTGAATAGTGATGTTAATTAGTTGGAAAAATGTAGAGTAATTAATTAAGTGTGGCCCCTTTGTTTTTGGAGTTCGACTACTAGCTACTACTCCCCACCATGCATGTGCTAAAAAGTAGTTCAACTCCCTTATTATTAATTATATATGAGTCGGTTTCATGATAATTATATTTTTATCGTGATCAGACGGTTAAATTTTGATGTTTATTGTTTATATTAGATATCTTACAATATTTATGAAAGACCGTCTCACAAGAAATTGACTAAGATTTCATGCATCAAGAAGTTTTTTATGTTGGACTAGTATAGATTTCATGCAATTACATACGAGTAGTTTTTTACACGATATATAAAAAATAAGTAAATAATTAAAGTAATAATAAATATGTTATTTTATTATTTTATCTCGTGTTGAAATAATTATGTTATCAATATTATAATAGATGAGTATTTTTCTATTCCGGCCTGCATGTATTTATCATAAATATTTTTAATGATTTGAGTTTCATAATTATACGAAATTACTTGTTAAATTGTATCTTTAATTAATTTTTTCATTAATTGAAAATTAGAGAGTTTTTCAAAGCATTTTTTTCCGAAAAAACTATTCCATATTCTCTTAGTAATAAGGACGATATATAGATTCGTCTTTAATTCTAGAAATTGAAACAATAATATAGAAATTACTTGATATATACTCAAATAATAATCTTTTAGTAATAAAGAGGATTAGTTAGTTAGATTGACTTTAATTTAGTTATGGAAACAATATGAAGTTACTTGATATTTAAGTCTTAACCAATATATATATAGACATGTCTATTTCGAACTCAAAACTACCTCTACTCGAATACTCAAAATCGTTACCTAACCCAAAACTCAAATTGATCCAGTCTATCCCAACCAGGTCACGAATACAAACCGATATCCTAAAAAAAGGTTGATAATAACACTAAAATATGATCTGAACTCGAAACAATTCATGCCCTAATTACATTTTTATGAAATCGAAATGATCAAAACCAGATCGTTGATAATAGGCTTGATGCCAAAACCGAATAACTCAAAACCGTCACCTAATCCAAAACTCATATCGAGTCAATGCAATCTATCCAAACCAAGTCTCGAATATAAATCGATATCCTAAAAAATGTTAATAAGAACATTAAAAAATGATCTGAACTCGAAACAATTCAAATCCTAAATTGTTACAAACTCGAACTGATCTGATCTGATCTGATTCAAATCTTTAATTTTTTTTTGAGGAGTACTCAAGTGGACTCAAAACTCAAATTAAATCGAGTCAATCTATCCCAAGTCACAACCAGATCTCAAAGACAAACCGATATCCTAAAAAAGATTGATTAACATTAAAAAATGATCTTGACTCAAAACAATTCAAACCCTAATAAATTGTTACAAACTCGAACTGATCTGATCTGATATGATCCAAATTGTTAATTAAATTAGCTTTTTTTTTTTGAGGAGTATTCAAGTGGACTAAAAAACTCAAATTGAGCCAATCTATCCCCAACCAGGTCTCGAATACAAACCGATATCCTAAAAAAGGCTGATAATAAATATTAAAAAATGATCTGAACTCGAAACGATTCATGCCCTAATTAGATTTTTCTGAACTCGAAATTATCAGAACCAGACCTTTTTTTTTTCCGAAGAGTATTAAAGTGGACCACGAAACTCAAATCGATCCAATCTATCCCAACCAGGTCTCAAATACAAACCGATATCCTAAAAAACGCTGATAATAAACATTAAAAAAATGATCTGAACTCGAAACAATTCAAACCCTAACTAGATTTTTCTGAACTCGAAATAATCAGAACCAAACCGTTTTTTTTTTGTTGAGGAGTATTAAAGTGGACCACAAAAAATCAAATCGATCCAATCTATCCCAACCAGGTCTCGAATACAAACCGATATCCTAAAAAACGCTGATAATAAACATTAAAAAAATGATCTGAACTCGAAACAATTCAAACCCTAACTAGAACTCGAAATAATCAGAACCAAACCGTTTTTTTTTTTTTTTTTTTTTTGTTGAGGAGTATTAAAGTGGACCACAAAAAATCAAATCGATCCAATCTATCCCAACCAGGTCTCGAATACAAACCGATATCCTAAAAAACGTTGATAATAAACATTAAAAAATGATCTGAATTCGAAATAATTTGTGCCCTAATTACATTTTTTTGAACTCGAAATGATCATAACCAGACCGTTTTTTTTTTTTTTTTTTTTTTGAGGAGTATTAAAGTGGACCACAAAAAAGTGAGTAAGAAGAAAGTAATATATATTATATATAAATATAGTATGCAATATGAAATTTGAAACTAAAAAAAGGGGGCACAAGCCGAATTTGCGTAAATAGTAAATAATGACGACCAATTTTAGATGCGACATATTAATAACTTGAGTTTTTAATGCATCCACTTTCTACTCTTGGATCGATTGGTAACATTTCTAACTGTTCTATTACTCTTTTTAAAGGTATCCTATATTGCCACGAATTCTCGTTTGCAACAGAAGTATATTATATATCAAATTACGTGTCAAATTGCTTAGGAAATACGAAATATTTTGAAAAAAAAATAAAAATTTATAGAGTACATTGAAAAAAAAAATATACGGAAATGATATATAGTCTTGACTCTGATCTTGAGACTGTATTTAATTTAAGAAATATAAAGAATCGAATAAAAATAATTTAAATATAATACAAACATATTTATATTTATTACTGTATAAAGTTAGGTTACACAGTAACGAGAAAAAGTCGATTTTGTTCATGAGATTATTAATCCCATAAACATTAAAAATTCACAAATATATATACTCCGTACTTGTTTTAATTTTTAATATGAGACGAATATAACAAGGCTTATGATTTTAATATAATATGCTTGTTTATTTTTATTTTCACCTAAAAGTTAAACCAACTTTTTAAAAAAATTAGATAATTAACAATCTAAAACTCAAATTAAATATTACAGTAATTTGCCTATTCTATATTGAACGTCTCAATGAATTTTTTATGGTTATCTTCGAGGCATGCCCTTTTTTTTATAATTTTTTTTCTAATACGAGAAAATAATGTATATACAGAGGAAAAACCGTATCTCAAAACCACCGGAAAGTAAATGAGAGATAGTACATACTAGTGATACTACTTACCAAACTACACACATTATTGAGTAACACCACACAATGTACTTATTATTGTACTCATATATATATATATGTATATATATCAACACATCCCTCACCCTCTCCACATTACATTCACACACCCAAAAAAAACTCAAAACCCATCAAAAAATATTGGAAATTAATTTACCTTATTATTATTATTATTATTATTATTATTATGTCTAACACACTAGCCAAAAACCTCAACCTTTGTTTCTCCATGATAAAAGTCCCTCATTACCAACTAACCAACCAGCCACACGAACACGAACATGAACACGATCACGACCAGGATCAGGATCAGGACCTGGACATGGTTAATAATTACATGTCGTCCTCCTCCCCACCACCGCCCTCCTTCACAAAAAACTACAACTCTTTATATGAGGACATCACATTCCTCACAACCCCGTCCTCTATCTCAGACACAGTGTCAGACATCGACATGATGCCAGAAGCCCCGGACACTCCTGACCTGACCGCGGCCTACGCCTCCCGTAGGTTCTTCATCTCCTCGCCTGGCCGGTCAAACTCCATCGTTGACTCATCGCCAGACGAGGATGAGGAGGAGGAGATGACTGACACCCCACCAGCACCAGCGCCAGCACTGGCGGCGCCAGCGCCAGTGCTGGTGCCAGCGAGGCTGGCGGCGGGTGGGGTGGCGGTGGAGACGTACTCGCCGGACCCGTACGTGGATTTTCGACAGTCGATGCAGGAGATGGTGGAGGCGCGTGAGGTGGCGGCGCGTGAGGACGGCGCGTGGGAGTATTTACAAGAGTTGTTGTTGAGTTACTTGGCATTGAATCCAAAGGGAACACATAAGTACATTGTTAGAGCATTTGCTGATCTGGTAGTTAGTAGTATGTCCCCCATTATTCATCACCACAATAATAATAATAATAATAAAAATACGAAATTATTTTTTCCTAATATTAATAATAATAATAATAATAATAATAATATTGCGTCTTCTTCTTTTTCTTCTTATAGTGACAATAATAATAATAATAGTGCGTACGTACGGATTTTTAATTAATTAATTAAATGTATGTACAATAATCGACATTAATTTTAGTATGTTTTAATTAAGATTTTTAATTCCACGTGTCATGTCGTGTATTTTTTTATATCATTTAATTCGGTTTAATTTGGATTAGGGTTATTCATTGTACATAATTTTAACAATAATAATTTATCTCGAGAGTTGTTACATTACATTACATATATTATCGTTTTATTATGATTTTCACTCCGAATTTTGTTATTATATCAATGTAATTCAAAGAATAATGATAAAATGTACAAAATTTTAAGTAATTAATTAGTATTATTCAACTAATGAAGTATTTAGAATGAAGGAATATGTAGCGTTCATTTAAAACTATTTATCGTACGTGAACAGTTTTATTATGTACATTATTATTATTATTATTATTATTATTATTATTATTATTATTATTATTATTATTATTATTATTATTATTATTATCGACTGATGAGAGTAACGCGTTACTTGAAGTACCGACTTGAACGGCCCTAGGTAATTAAAATGACCTATAAATGGATAATTAAATTCATTACAAATATGGATAATTTTGAAATGATAATAGGTTGATTGATGAAATTATATAAGTACGTACATAGTACATTATTAATTTATTATTAGTACATATATTCAAAAATTATGACAGAATTAAATGATCAAAAATATGTGTAAGAGTAATTAATTATTACTTCAATGTGCATGTCGGGTCTAAAATTTGTTAATAATTAATTAATTAATTACGTAGTTAATTATATTCAAAAATTGCACCTATATTATCGTGCCATGCAATCTTCATAATAATCGTATTGTCAGATCGTTTCACGTCAAAAAATTTGTCATCCAAATGTTATTTCCTTAATACGTGTGACGGTTTTACAGTATGATTTTTTTTTTTCTAAATTGTTACATTGGGTATAACATCACGCATAACGAAAATTATGAAGAGTTATTATATCGATTTTTTTCCTAGACTAAGACATCTACGATTTTATCGATTCTTATGTTAGTGAAGAAATTAATTAAACAAGCTAAACTAGAGTGTATTATTAAAATGATTATATAAAGTATATTATTTTAAATCACTTATTGTCACATGCACTAACGACTTGCATTATTTTAAATTAAACCTAGCTAATTTTAAGATTATTTTGAATTAAATATAATAATTTGGTCGAAATTTATAATTAAACTATAAAATTTGTCATTATGTATATTAATATATCACAAATTATGATTAAATTAGGGTTTATATTATAAATGAAAGTATAGTACACTAGTGACAAATTTTAATATTTTACGCATTATATATACTAAATGAAAAATTACTCAAATAATTATCCCGCCTAAAAATAAACATTTTTTTATTAGATTTAGGCTACAAAATAATGAGTAAACCCAAATGATTTTTAAAAATTTACTTAAATACAGATAATATAAAAAGTAAATAAATGACCGAGACAGAAGAGTAATAAGTCGTATATTTACACGGGATTTAATCATTGAGCCATCCATGAAACTACAATATCCTAGTTAATTAAACAAACCTACAAAAACGTCAAAACCAGTTCAATTTTGTCCAATGTGATTAAATTAATTAATTTAATTAAGCAACTAGTTAATAAATTTTATTAAATATAATTAAATTAACTCTAATCTTAATCAGCACCACGTGCACTAATATTATACTCGTATATTATAAATATATAATCGAGTATTTTGCAAATTATACTCTACTATCGTTGTTTGATGATGTGACGAGAATTTGATCAGACGGTGACAGATGAAACATTTTACGTTAAAAAGTGACTACATTTAATTAAATACGTAAAAGTGAAAATGATAATAAATAAAGTCAAAGTCTTTTTTATTTAGACATTTTGCTATATTAATTAACATAATTAGTTAATTAATTAATTAATTATAATATAATTTTAATCATTAATTTCATTATTGATGAAAAGTAATTATTATACTTAAAAAATTGATTTATACATGAGACAAGGAAATCTCCAAATAATTTAAAATAGAAGATCAAACAGAAAATAATGTCGGGAATCCTAATTTTGTTGTTTTATACACAAATTGTTAAAATTATAAGTAAACAATAATAATTAATAATTACATTAGTTATTGTATGAGACGGTTTAATTTAATTAATTAACACTGTAATTAATTAAAACAATCATTTTATATTAAAATATTACTCGTTTACAAATAATAAATTAAATTATTTTTTACGTGAATGGATTGTTTTCATGCGTGAGACCGTCTGACTCGATAATTTACGTAATAATTGGAGCAAAGATTTATATAATTAACCAAGTTGTGGGATATGTTTCATATGTAGCATCTTCCATGCAATACCCATTGGGATATCAATGTATCTCAATTATGAACTCCAATAATTATATATCAATGTGTCTTTATTGTATTATATTGACGGTTTTTCTAACATGTTTTTATTAAACACACGTTAATAGATTAATTACAGAAAGATTTATATACATATCGTCCAAGTATTGCAAACACAAATTCATGGGATAAACGGTTTCTCTCATGCTTATATTACTGATTTACTGTTAATCTTTCTGTAATTAATTAACCTACTAAAATTACACAAAAACTTGGGATATAGATGGTTTAATTTCTCGTTAATTTATTGAGAAACAACTTTTTTTCGTATTCCCTTGTTATTGGATATCACTCAGAATAACTATATATTATGCGTAATTACTATTATTAGTTTTCGTATTATTATTATTATTATTATTATTATTATTATTATTATTATATTTTTTTTATTATAAATGAGAATTTTATTGATAATCAAAACACAGTATACAAAAAATTGATGGGCAACCTAAATTTTATTACTCCCTCCGGTCACTATTTTTCGCCCCACTTTCCTTATTTGGAAGGTTTTTATTTTTTGCCCTACTTCTATACTTTCCTTTTATAGCTTACATTTTTACCATATTATCCTTCTTTCTATCCTTTATTTACAAGAAATGCCATTGAATTTTACACTTTAAGGTTCACCATTCATTTCTTTACCATTTTATATTCATTTTTCACTACCCCTATTTTATGTGCAAAACTAAGCGAGGCGATAAATAATGACCGAAGAAAGTATTATTATTATTATTATTATAAAATTTATTATTATTATTATTATTTTGAATATAAATTTATCGAGAAATCGACTCAGTTCGAGTTTTAACTATTTAAGAGTAGTGGAGTATTTTATTTCTGTAGGAAATGTTTATTAAAACTGTTTGGTGTGGGTCAGTACAGGAAAATGAATCAAATGTTTTACTGTGAATTTTGTACAATTTGTTCATTAAGACTGTTTTTGTGGGTCACTACAGTAAATTCTAACGAACTTCCAAGGTTAATTATTGAAATAATTTGGGTACATTATTTTGTCGTCGGAATCCGTAAGTCTCCCCTGTAACGGGTATATCATAATTCATAATTCACAATTTCGTGTAATAAAAACGGGATATATAACGCGAAAAACCTAGTAAATTCGAAGTTAAAAAAAAAATATATATATATATATATATGACCCATCAACATGTCCGAAAAGATATCAGATGTCAGAATTCGTGAATTTCCATGTGACGGGTATATATATCAGAGTTCGCGAAAAAGCTATTTGCCAACCATACATATCGATTGCCAAACAGAGCCTAATTCACGACTACTTCCAACATCTCAGTTATTTGTTTACATCTTATATATTTATTTATTTATTTATTTTCGAGTATCTCTACTAAATATAAATAATTTCGTGAGACGAAGAAAGAAAATAATTTAGATACGACACGTGAGCTCATGTGATCAAAAAGACACTCCGAATTCGACAGATCAACAATAAATTCAATAATCCATTATTTATAATTGTACTATTACTCTACTAGTAATAAAGTGGTCCAAGAAATTCAACAGTGAACTACCAAAAAAAAAAAAATCGATCATTTATTTATATTTTATATTCATTATAATTAATATTTTAAGGATTTTTCTACGTTGTACCCCTTATTTTATACTCGGATGTTGTAATGAATAATTTAATAAGCGATCATTTATTTATATTTTATATTTGTTGTAATGAATATTTTAATAAGCGATATTTATTTATATTTTATATTAATTGTAATGAATATATTTTAATTCAAAGCGAAACAAATGATTGAGACGGAAATATCGTTTGGAAATCGATTAATTTTGCCAGAAAACTACAGTGACTAGTAACAGAATGCAGGTTACTTTTTGATACAGAAATAGTTTGAAAATGACTCAAAATTGAGTTTTGGGTTGGTTGTCTATCAAAAACATGGTTACCTTACTTACCACTCATCCTACAAAAACTACCAAAAAAAAAAAAAAAAACCGTAAATGTCTTAGTCTGATAGTTTAAGAACTTAAGATTAAGGTACCCTACCCGAAAACGTCTTAGCCTAGTAGTTAAAGACTTAAGACCAGGTACCCTCGACAATAAGTCGCAGGTTCGACTCCTCAAGCGCACGTTCGGTTGAAAACAAAAAAAAAAACGGTACTCTGGACGATAGATTTCAAGTTCGATATATGAAGAAATGAATTTTTAACCGGACGATAGAAAATTAGGAATACAAAAAAAAAACTACGGAACGAGGGTTACTTCTATTAATGCAGGAGTTACGGAGTACATAAAACTCGACTTACCAATTGTTTTTGTAAAGGTAAAAACTATTTTTCAGCCCAAAATTTTCGGAGGCCGAGAGAGAGAGAGAGAGAGAGAGAGTGCTCCTATTAGCACATACGGGTGGGTCGACGGCCCGTCATGGTTATCGGATCTTGGAATATGACTGAATATATCTACAGACGAATAGTCGGGGGAGGTTATCGGGTATATTTACTTCATGTCTTGCTTTTTTTTTTTTTGCTTACATGAGAATCGTTGGGAGGTTAATCGGTCTTCTTACCGACCTGTAAACATCAAACATCGACTTCAATTAGGGTTTTGTTCTTCGTTGTTCTTCAAAGACATGTCGAAAACTCTTAAAACCGACAAATTTTGATGAGAAAATTGAATGCAAAATGACCCGACCCGACCTGACATGACCGGATCCAACCAGGCACATAAAGGTAAGACTCAAGCTTGACTCGTCTCAACACGAACTGACCGGCTGACCTAAATGGGTCAGCTTCGAGTCATCCCACTTTCGGGTTAGAAAATTTGGGTTGACTTTGGGTCAATTCATTTTCGGGTTTGTTATTTTTTTTTTTTAAAAAAAAAACTGGTCGGTTTCGGGTTAGGCAAGGTTTACAGGTTACGGGTCAAACTCATGTCTTCATTTCAGGTGCTAGGTCGGGTTCAGGATCCTGACCCGACCCGACCCGGTTGAAAGAAACGATAAAAGAAGAATACCTTGGGAACATCACTTCCATGGAAGAAACCGGCATGACTGCTCTCACCGCCATCAGAGCCAGTATTGCTGGAAGAGTCGGAGGAAACCTGTGCTACAGTCAGCAACGACCCGTTTGAAGAAACGCCAGCAGTTGCACTATGTGCGAATGGTACGACGATTGGTTCAAGGACATCCGACTCCAACAAGTCAACCTTCGTCGTCTCTACAAAAGGAACGGATCCCGATTCATGATTTTCCGATCTTTTATCATTGATTATAATATCCATCGGTGTTGGCCTGCAGTTCTCAGCATTACAATCGGTAGCTGTCGGTATTTCATCAGACGAAGACTCGGGAATGCCAGGAGCGACGAGATTTAAGTCGAATGTGGCGTTTATGCAGTCATCAACCTCGGATTTGGCCACTCCGCTGTCAAGTTGCTCGGTACATGATTTGGTACGGTTTGTGTTGTTCTCTGGCAGAAAAAAAAAGACGATAAATCCACATTAATGACATTGAAAACACGACTGTTACTATACAAATCCTGAATGTTATTGAATGTTACCAAGAATGGATATGCCTTCGTCGAGCAAGTTTTGGTTAGGGAGCGGCTTTTGTAGCATATCTGTATGAGCAAAAACTAACATATTCACGGATCGCATTTCTTCTTTGGTGATTTCCTTGAGAGGTCGGAAACCAAATACGGAAGTCCATGTTTCCAGGAGTTCGGAAATAGCAGGAATGACCAGTGTCTCAATGTCGAGGGATCCAAGAGCCTGAAGAAAGTGTATTCAGATTTTTAACGGAACATTGAACAGCACATAAAAGTGTACATATCCACAATAGTTCAGTTGACGACAGTCATCGTACTCATCGAGACTGCAGACCTGGCAAACGGGTTAGGCTTGGGTAGGGTCATTTTCAGGTTAGAATTTCATAGAAAAGAAACTTACGCGCTCAATTGCAGTAAGAAGCCTTCGGCACATTCCTTGACGCCTATATATATTCCGTGTCCCAATGAATGGCATCTCTGCCAGTTGCTTCCCATGTATCCTGAATCACATGGCAAATATACTCACTTAGTAAACTACTCCGTAACATCCTAGACATGACGAAGGCACACACATTTTGGATGCAATGATGAAAGACGTCTGATTTTTAGTAACAAATTTGTATGTTCCCAAAAAAAAAAAGGGTCAACAATACCATTTTTAGCAGTTTTCCGGTTGGCAAACATATAAAGGAGTAAAAGTTGGCAAATTTGGGAAAGAATGCATATAATTAACGATCTAGCTGAAAAAGATTCGGGAAATGTGTAGTAATAACATCTGCTAATTGCTTCTTGTCCAAGTGACGCGCGTAAACTGTACCAACACGCCGCGCTTTTTTAAACAAAGCCATAACATCAGTCACGCCACGCTTTTTTAAGCAAAGCCATAACATCATTCACGCCGCGCTTTTTTAAACAAAGCCATAACATCAGTCACGCCACGCTTTTTTAAACAAAGCCATAACATCATTCACGCCGCGCTTTTTTAAACAAAGCCATAACATCATGTACTGAACATATTTTTGCATGTACTGAACACGAGATCTCATGATATGAAGGATGGAAAAGATTCGATGTTACAACAGTTATCATTTTTCGTCTAAGACAATAGACACACTACCTGATGGATGCAGCAGATATAACTTCGTCTCCTTTCTCCAATATAATAGTTAAAAACCCATTGTAGTTTATCCGCATCAAATTGGACCTGCATGACACGAGCAAAATATGTGGTCAAGAAAACTTTTGATCGATATCAACTATCAAGTCTACTGATAGAAAGAAGATAATGCCAAAATGCCAAATAAAGCAAAATCCGTGTTAATCCAACTCTCTAACACGCGCCATAATGTCGGATATGACTATTTTAGACGAAGTTTTAATTTTTTTGGTCTAAAATAAAATATCGAAGTATTGTGTTGTTTGGAACATGACACGACAGTATGACACCTAAGAGAAGTGTCGGGAGTGCCATGAACTACTGTCGTCGTAATGGGGGAAAGGAAATAAAATAAATCATGCGAGCACAAAATACGGATGGAAAAAAAAAAAAGGAAAAAGGGAAAAAAAAAAAGGAACGGAACATGTAAAACGGGTTGCTCCATAGGCAATTTCTTCATACCCGGAGTTATAGACAACATGTCGTATCAAATTGATGCCACTTCTAGGATCAATGATGGGTACAAAGCATTCATCCATAACAGATAGTGCAATCGCCAATTTAGAATTATTTTCAATCTTTTGAACGTCGAGGGAATCAGCTGCTGCTTTATTTTCAAATCGCTGAAGTAGAGTCCATGAAAATCCGTCTCCCAAATCAGTTTTTGTCCCAATAAGGGTTTGTAACCGCTTGAATATCTGAACACGAAACAAAAAATGTCAATATATTTTGTAGAACAACCAAAGAGTAATAAGTAAAGCTCAACAATCGTAATATTTGAAGCTAATATAATCCCATATAAGTCGGAAAATCCCATAAAAAAAATTACCATTAAAATGCAAAAACTAGTACGTAACATAACGGATAACATCAATAAAGTCGAAATTTTAACATTCACGAAATGAGATATGAAGTACTCCGTACTTCTTAATATACGAAACTATGAGTAGTTTTCCACACGTATTTAATCTATTCATGTTTTTACAAAATAGGAGGTAATACGTATTAAGAATTTAAGATGAAGAAATAGCGGTAAAACAACACCAACATTTCGAAATTTGGGTTGATATGCCAATAATATTCGTGTTTTCTATAGGATGTTATATAACCGGAAATAATGTAACTGTGACCTAAGATTACCTAAATTGCCCAAACGACTAGAAATTTTTCATTACTCGGACAACCAATATCTAGCTAATCGTTCAATATGCATGGGCGCATGGCATTGCCCTTAAAGATATATATATACAACTTGATATAAAAGGAAATAATAATTTAAAAAAAGTACGTAGGCATCAACGATGATCAGTTAAAAAAAACCTGTTCGCAGCTCTTCGCACAGAAAGTTGTCTTTTCGGATGTCATAGGGACGAGATCATCCTCATCGACACAAGACGGGTGATCTACAACGAGGAAAATAGATTCAACAAGAGCTCGTTGTCATCAAAACACATAAATAAAGAGATAAGACTCAAAGGATAAGAAGTGTGTAAGTAACTACATTTCTCCTCGCACAAACAGCACGTGGCCAAGGATGAGGAAGCAATATCACAGTCACCGGTCACTTGTTTTACAACTTCACCACAAAATTTGCAAGAACAGTAGGAACAGCGCCATTCACCCACGGGAACCTCCTGTAAATGGAAAGTAGACAACTTATTACAACGTAAAAACGGGTAAAGTTACTTCAACTGCTCACGAAGCCGATAAAACAAATTAAACATAACACAATGGATAGTCAATAGTAACTGCTTGCATCGTAACCAATATACCATGATCACCAGATTCCTAATACGTGTGATTCGAATTCATAATTCTGCTCGAAACAGTAAATACAATCAACTCGCGTGTATTACAAACATGACACGAATTTATAACTATATACGCTTAACTTTTGTGAACGGTCTAAACTTGAAAATATGTTGGATACACTTGACATTAAAACCAAAAACAACATAAATCGATTCATACTCTGTACTTGCTAACTCTATCTTTTTTGCCAAATATTTCGTAACTAATAAAGACAGAAGATATTGAAAGAGGCTATAAAGTTGCTTTAATAGAGAAAATTACGAGAATAATAGCAACGACGGGTTGTAAATGTGCCGCTGCCAATATTGCGCAGCGTGCACCCTCAATGGTCTAGAGACCTACGCCACCCTCTACTCTTTTTCAATGGTTTAAGTCCGAAACCTAGAGTTCTTCATTTTCTTTAGAAACCAAAATAGCACGAAAGCTTAAAACATAGTAACTTTTTAACTAAAGAGATGTGTGCTAATGACGTGTAATTACGTAAATGTCGTATACTTTTCCTCGATCTAAACTCACTCCAAATAATATACAGCAAATAGAAGTAAGCCATGTTCAGGTCTCAAGTGAGACCGATCGTGATTCCCTATATGGATAGACGCAATTATAAGCCAACAGATGGGCGAGTTTGATCTTAATAATAGAAGTGATGAGAGTATTCAAGCAAGTCGAGTTGCAAGTTTTAATGTACACACACGCTAACAAATCTCTGCACCCCCACGGACATTCATCATAAATAAACTAAAATCGTATTCTTATTTTGTAGCAGATCTCGACGAGTGATTTTAAATTTTTAAGCCCTCCCTTCCCACCAAAATGTTTAGCGCAGGAAAAAAATGCTCGCGCACAAGCAACCACCAAAGACCAAACTACACTACTTCATGAGTTAGTCTCGCGCATTGCATATACAGAAACGAGATACCAACTATCCTCGCCACAGCAAAACAAAGTAGAGTAATAAACAAGTTTACTTGTACAATGATGGACCTACAAGCTCTTAGCATGAGAAGTACCTCTATACTCAAACAGTCGTGATGAAACGTCGATGGGCAGCCATCACAACACATCAAATCTCCACCATCTCCACAAATGGCACAAGTATCGTCATTTGGATCATCACCATCAACATTTACCCTATGAAATCCCGTAGCAGTGGCAGCATGTTGTTTATTCCAAGTCTCAAACTGGCACTGTATTAAAGACTGTCCATTTTCCAGACACAAATTTTCGTAAGGCTGACCAAGTTTGCTGCTCCCAGCGTGTTTTTCGAATTCAGACACTGAAATAACTTGTTTACAGCATTGACAGTTGATACCGTCTCTGGTTATGCTCCCCTCAAGCATTGTACTGGTTTTATCGCTGTTCATGTACTGCACTTTACTACCAAGACTAACAGCACCAGAATTAATAAGCCAAGCAAGTATACTGTTCTTCCCCGAATGTGATATACTCTCGTTGCTCTCTGTGTTAAACCCTTTAGACCTGCGAGCGACCAAGACACACCGTCTTCTGATATGGGCTTCATCTCGAGCAGAGGACTTCTTTTTCGAAGACTTTTGTTTTTTCTTGCTTCCACTTTTATCCCTGTTTTCATTAGAAGTAGTACCACCTTCTCCTTTCTTATTCTTTTTCTTGTTCTTGTCTGATCTCGTCTTGGATACAACTCTAAACAGTCTGCCTAGCGCCTCGTCTGGTATCGGAGTGAAGGAAAAGTTAGCAGGAGTAGAACCAGCGTTGCCTTTCTCGAATTCCTTTAAAAACGTGAAGTAAGCCTTCGTGATAGACCAGTGAGTCCTTCCTTTGGTGTTAACATAGACTGAGTCGTTATACTCTCGGCCATTTCTTGGTCTGTATTGAACAGTCCAGCCTGCACGCTGAAGCATTTCAACAATTTGATTTCTTATTGCATTCTTCTCCGCTGCAAGAGAACGTGCAATTTCAACCTTCTTGCTTTTGGCAGGCATGTTACTGTCGTTTTTCAAGGTTCCTTCGCTTCTTGAAGCGATATCAGCATCAACTCCGCACAATTCGGGGCCACCAGGTGTAATCTGTTTACTGGAAGACGGTTCATTCACGCTTGGCACTCCATCAGTATCAGAGCCCTTTTGCTTCTTAGGTCGTCCGCGTTTGACAGACGGATTTTCGTCATTGTTCACTGTTTCTTCACATTTGGAAGGAGTATCCAGTTCCACTCCTTGCAATTTCAGACCACCAGACGTAATTTGTTTACTGGAAGACGGTTCCTTCATACTTGGCACTCCATCAGTATCAGAACTCTTTTGCCTCTTAGGTCTTCCACGTTTGACAGACGGATTTTTGTCATCATTCACTGCTTCGTCACTTGTGGAAGGAGCGTCCACTCCTTGCAGTTTTGGGCCATCAGATGTAATCTGTTGACTGGAAGACGGCTCCTTCACACTTGGCACTCCATCAGTATCAGAACTCTTTTGCTTCTTAGGTCTTCCGCGTTTGACAGACAGATTCTTGCCATTGCTCACGCTCACGGTTTCTACACTTTTAGGAGTATCCACTCCTTTCAATATGGATCCACCAGACGTAATCTGTTTACTGGAAGACGGTTCCCTCACACTTAGCACTCCATCAGTATCAGAACCCTTTTGCTTCTTAGGCCTTCCGCGTTTGCCAGACGGATTTTTGCCATTGCTCACTGGTTCTTCACTTTTAGAAGGAGTACCCACTCCTGCGAATTTGGAGCCCTCAATATCGAAACTCTTTTGCTTCCTGGGTCTTCCTCTTCCACGCTTGCCCTCCGTCTTTGAACTTGCATCATTTGTAATGCTTAAACCTTTATCGTTGTCTGCAGGTTCAAAGTCGATTTTACAGACCGAGAGCTTCCTCCTTTGGACCACTTCCTTTTCACAATAATCAACAACATTCTTGGACCGTACACTTTTCCTCAGCGTAGAACTTCCAACTGACTTCTTGCTCGCTTCTCCCGCTTCACTGTCCTCTTTCGAGCAAATAACTGACTTACGCTTTTCACACCTGTCCGTTTTTGCGTCTGCTGTTGATTTATCACCCGTATCTTCATCTTTGCTTTTAAAAACAGTTTGCACTTCAATCGCTATTTCTTTAGGAGGGTCTATATACTTTCTAGGTCTCCCTCGTTTCCTCTTAATCCCCGAACTGGTAAGTGAAACAGCATTCACATTAACACTTTTAGACACATCCTCGAGGTCGTTCATCTCAACTACCTCAATATCCGACTGAAAACTCGATCTCTTGGACCATTTTGAAGCACCATCGACGTTGGTAATCTCATCCTTCATCATAACTACAACTTCTACTAGACTATCAGATTCTTTCTTTCGTTTACTGTTCGATGATCTTACATTCCCAACACCCGTTTCCTCTCCAACCCCACTAGCAGGCAAAACCCTAGATCTCAAAACTCTACCCGAAACTAGAGGCGTCCCCTTATCTACCCGATTCCTTTCATCCGACTTACGTTCACAAATCGACCCGATTGCCTCAAGAGACAAAACCACCTCAGGATCACGGATTTCAGGAACGTTCTTCACATTTTCGACCACACCAACAGAAACATTTGAAACAAATCCCGATTTTTCACCAACCTGATCAATCCCACCACCCACATTGCCCTCCTTCGCCTTCGCCTCAACTTTTCCATCCTTACCCTCACCAGAAACCTTCTCCGAAACCTCGGAATCATTCAACTTATCCTCCTTATTCTCGATTTCGACACCCTTACCCTCAGAATTCCCAACTCTACAGCATTCACCACCACCTTCCTCAGCTAAAAACGAATCCGACTCGTCGTTTAAATTCAAATCAGGAATGTTTACTCTTTTCACACATTCATCAGTCCTCAACCTCAATATACCAGACCTTAACCTCATCGTTTCGTCGAATTAACACAAACCCAGCAATTTTTTTACCAAACCCAGTTCAAATTCAAAACCCTAAATTCATTTAACACAGCAAAAACAGCTAAAAAAAAAAAATCAAACCTCACACAGAATTCCAGCAAAATTCTCGATCAACCCTTCAAACCCATCACATCAACAGCTCCGAAAATACCTAAACAATGAAGAACAAGCAAATTAACAAGCAAAAAAACCGCAAAAAAAAATCGAAAAAAAATACCAATTAAACAATTAGCTTTAATTAAGCTGAAAATGCAGTTACCCTAAAAAAAATCAAGCGAAAAAATCCAATCTTTTGCTATGATGAAATCAATAAACCCAGCAAAAATCATCAACTACTTGCTGAAATGAGGGTTTGGTGAAGAAATTTGGGGGAAAAAATTAGAAGAGAGAGAGAGAGAGAGAGAGAGAGAGATAAATGGGAAGAGTAATAGTCATGAATCATGAATGTAAAACGGGAGTTAGGGATTTTAAATGCTTTTAATTATAAAATCAAGGGTTTATAAAATCAAAAAAAATCGAAAAAAATCAAAATCGAAATTGATTGATTTCTTTTCAATTAATTGTTGTTTTTTTTTTTCTGGGTTCAAGAAATTTGGTTTGTGAGAAAAGGGGTTTTGTGAAATGTGAACATTGAATTGAATTGAAGAGAGAAAAACCTTAAAGGGTGGGACTTGGGAGTGTATTGTGTGTAAAATTGGGAATTTGGGGGAAAAATTAGGGTTAGTATTGTAATTTGATGTTGTATTTGTAAATAAAAATTCCAATTTTCCCTCCATTAGTAGCATTTGGCAAAAATTTGGCTCCATCATTTATTTATTCTTTCATTTTCTTTTCTATGAGTTTTTTTTTTTTTTTTCGGTTAGTATTGTCGATCATCTGTATATTAAATGAGAAACGATTAAAAAAAGACGATATTTTCTTGTTTTTATTAGCATTTTTTTCGTTTTAATAACTCGGTTCATTAAAGGATTATGAACGCAATCTAACGAATAAATGGCTTACCATCGTTGAATCGTTCAATTAATGTTAACGAGTGTAGGGATTGATTAAAATTAGATTTTAATATACTCGTATGTATTTAAACCTGGAGAATATATTTCCATCGTAGTATTATGAAAAAAAAAAAAAACAAGATACTTTTTTTCAAAAATTATTATCGTTGTTAACAAGAGTATTGTCTTAATAAGGTGTGAATTTATACGGAACTTGAATTTAATAACGGTGTTTAATTCAATTTGGATACAAGCTCATTAATGTTTTGGGGATGATTTTAAGAAAATTAATAAAAATGGGTTGATTATTGGTGTTTTTATAACATGAAATCTTGTTAAAGATTGATATATAAATGTTCATCAATGTTTTTGGGTTGATTTTCAAGGGCATAGTATAAAAAATGCAATCTCTATAGATTTTAAGAATACAACTTCATCTAATGGGTGAATTTAAAATTAACGTTTTATCCTATACGTATTCCGTATGAGTGAATTCAAGAGTACACGTCATTTCCAACTTACAAGTCGCATACTCGCATATTTCTTCTCTTTAATCGGTATTTCCTTGTGTAGTTGTGTTCGAGTGGCCTTCCCCCGCCCCTATTAGTCATTGTTTCTCATCAAGCACAACCGTGGTTGCCCGTCATCCGGGTGTTAACCGCGGTACCTCGCAAAGCTTTGTACTGGTCCCACACACCAACACGAGTATTTTAACCAGAAAAAAAGTGCACTTTGACGTGGGGTGTTTCACCGGGACACAATGAGTGATGTTTGGCTAGTCTGAGATGGTTTGGAAGACCCAACACGATTGAAGACCGACCCAGGTTGGTCATCTTTACAAGAAGAGATTTAACATAATAGAGTCTGTGTACAAATATCGTAAGATTATAACGAGTCATGTAAACTTCGACACTAATAACGAGACAGAAATTTCGCTACCTTTCCATGTATTTTGCTTGTACAGTTGTACTAGCATACTACTTGACTACTTGTCACGCTATTCGACCAGTTATAAGATGAACACGGTCATATATCCACCTTAACCAAGAATCGTAAACAATGTAACGTACTTACTACGGAATACTTGAAAAAGAAGTCGAATGAACCGATCAATTTAAAAACCGGTTCAGAAAAAAAGATCATCTCATCTCATACAAAATCTGCCGAATCATAAATGGTCTATTACATAGCTCAAAAGTGTTTTTACTAAAGCCGTTAACACCTATATAGACCGACAATTCAACCAAAGCGATCCACGTAAAAAAAAAAAGACTGAGTAACTGTTCTTCCACCAGCGCGTAAACAGCGTCCTCAGCCTCGACATCGACAGTATCAGTAAACCTAACTTACTTCTTCTTTGCCTCGTTAGCCTTGATCTGGAAGAAAACGATGAAAATAGTTGGAGAAATCGTAATGTATGACCAGCAAAAGAAAAAAAGATAACGATTTGGTCTTACTTGCAACGGACATATCCGTATTCACATTAAAACGGGTCAAATATACCCCAACTATTTGACCCGTCATAAACTTAAACGAATATACCCGTCTTAAACAAGAATTTGTGAAAGACCAATAGTTAGAGATTCATAATGTATGACCAAAAATTTCAAATCATAGAGTAGGACGGCATGAGGGCCGACGTGTGAGACGGTTGACCGGTTGTCATTTGTGCACCGGTCCAGGACCGGACCGGAAAAATTCTGGTCTAAGAACGGACCAGAATTTTCAATTTTTTTTGAAATTCGGGTCCATTGGACCAATTAGACCGGAATTTTTATCAAATAAATGTAATTCCGGTATTTCCGGTCCAAACCGGAAAAAACCGAGTAAGGACCGGACCGGAACCCAGAATCGCCCAAATTGATGGAACGGACACCGGACCGGAATTTTATATTCCGGGTCCGGTCCGATCCATTTTTCCGGTCCGGACCGGATTTTGCACAACCCTAGTTGAGAGTGACGGTCAAGTTCCGTAAACAGACAATTCACTTGTTATAGATAAAGGAAGAGTTTCATGGTGTGAGATCGTCTCGAGTAATGAAGGATAAAAATATGGCATTGTCGTACCTTCTTGACACCGCGAATCTTCTTGGCTCTGTTTTTCCGTTCCTTCAACTGTTTCCTTGACTTCTCGACCTTGGTATCCAACCCATTCTGCATAGAAAACGTGCATATCAGGTCAGACAAACTCGAGAAGGTTAACACTTAATACCGACAGTTGAGCGCAATGGAATAGAAATGGCGTACCCTGACAAGTCTGTACTTCGGCTCAAACTTCTTGGCGCTCTCGACGGAATCATAAATCAGACCAAAACCGGTGGATTTGCCACCTCCAAAGTGAGTACGGAACTTGAAGACAAAGATGGAGTTTGGGTCTCTAACATCGTACATCCGAGTTAGCTTCTCTTTCAGCTCCGCCTTTTCAAAAGGAAAAGAAAAGGGAAGATTTAATTGAAATACAGTCGAGGAACTGTGTGCATCACTAAAACTCACGCGATGTTTCACATGTAAGACCGATTCCAACAAATTCTATATCAAAATGAGGAATATAAAAGGATTCCGATATTATTAGGTCTCACACGTGGGAGTAATGCACAAACTGATGGCCAAAGACGTAACTCAGAACTTCAACATTTGTTCAAGTAAATCGCAATCATGAAATCAATAATCAGATCATAGCTTGCAAATCATTGTGCCGGAACTGGAAGGACTAGTTGCACAAATTGATTGCCAAAGAAGTGACTCGGGAACTTCAACATTCGTTTAAGTAAATCACAGTCATGAAATCAATGATTAAACTCGGACTCTTAAACTACATCAGCAATAAAACTACAACATCAAATCTCACAAATGTAACAACTACATATTCATATTCTCAAGCAAAACAAATCGTTACGGAATTACTAAAAGGTTTGTATCAATCTACATTGTCCAACAATCATCAAAAAAACAGTATATCACTCAATTCAAACCAAATCATACAAAAAATATGCAAACATAGCAATCTTCGCATCATATAATTAGAACTTTCAATCACATATTCACAGTTTTCAACCTAGATTCTATCTAATCTGCATAATCTACGATTCTACGATTCAAATTCAACATGTATACAACATCATGATTTCAATATTTAAAATAACCTCGTTCTACAGCAAGTAACAGTATATCACTCAATTCTCACAAAAATAATACAGGAAAATACGCTAATCTCAATTATAATTCTCATATTCTGAATCTATTTGATCCGCAAATTCTACAATTCAACATGAATACAACAGCATGATTTCCAAATTCAATAATCTCGTTCTACAGCAAATTAACAATCTATCACTCAATTCACACGAAATCATACACGAAAATACACAAATCTCAATCACAAATTCATAATCCTCATAATCACAATCTATTTGATCTGCACATTCTACACTACATGTCGTGATTTCAATAACTAAGATAATCTCATTCTACAGGAAATTAACAGTATATCACTCAATTCACACAAAATCATACAGGAAAATACGTGAATCTCAATCATAATCCTCATAATCACAATCTATTTGATCTGCACATTCTACACTACAACATTTCACGATTTCAATAACTAAGATAATCTCATTCTACAGAAAATTAACAGTATATCACTCAATTCACACGAAATCATACAGGAAAATACGCGAATCTCAATCACAATCCTCATAATCATAATCAATTTCTCTGTATAATCTTACGATTCAACATGTCATGATTTCAATAACTAGAATCATCTCATTCAACAGAAAATTAACAGTATATCACTAAATTCACACGAAATTACAAAGGAAAATACGTAAATCTCAATCATAATCCTCATAATCGCAATCTATTTGATCAATTGATCTGCACATTCTACAATTCAACAAAGTCATGATTTCGATAACTAAAATAATCTCATTCTATAGAAAATTAACAGTATATCACTCAATTCACACGAAATCATACGAAAAATACGCGAATCTCAGTCATAATCCTCATAATCACACTCTATTTGATCTGCACATCCTACAATTCGACATGTCATGATTTCAATGATTAAGATAATCTCATTCTACAGAAAATTAACAGTATATCACTCAATTCACACAAAATCACACAGGAAAATACGCAAATCTCAATCATAATCCTCATAATCGCAATCTATTTGATCAATTGATCTGCATATTCTACAATTCAACAATCTCATGATTTCAATAACTGAGATAATCTCATTCTACAGAAAATTAGCAGTATATCACTCAATTCACACGAAATCATACGGAAAAATACGCGAATCTCAATCATAATCCACACAACCTCAATCTACTTGATCTGCTGAGTGCACATTGTACAATTGAACATGTGATGAATTCAATAATTAACACAACCTCATTCTACAGAAAATTAACAGTATATCACGCAATTCACACGAAATCATAAGGAAAAATACGCGAATCTCAATCATAATCCTCGTTTTCAGATTCTATCTTCCTCAAATTACACATGAACATGCACATAACACTACGATTACGAACTATTAAACTATCGCAATCTAGAGAAAATCAACACGAACGAACGAAATACCTTGGAGACATTAGCGCGACCTGGATGAAGAACATCGATAACCTAAGATTCACACAGCAAACAACAAGAACATCAGTATTCAGTAACTGCATTCAATTCAACTGAAAAATTGAAAAAAATTGAGAGAAATTGATGAAGAAAGAAAACGAACGAATTGTTTCCGAGAAAGTAGACGATTAGTCATGAACTTGCGAGTTCGAATGGTGACAGCTTTGTCCGCCATTTTTGTGCTCCTTAATTTCTCTGGTTTTGCGGAGGTGAGCACTGAGAAGGGAGGTAGAACAACAATGGAGGATGAAGATTGAAGAGAGTGTCTAATTTCTAGGGTTTTGAGTTTTGTTGTTGTTTATTCGGGTCGGGTCGGTCGTTTCCTTTAGTCGGGTCGGTTGACTTGGGCTTGGGCTTGGGCTTGGGCTTGGGCCCTCATTATGGCCCAAAGTAGACTTGTTAAACGGGTCGGTACTCGACTCGACCCGTTTAGAATTTGGAACGTGTTCGTAGTTAGTCAGTCGGGTTGTTCTTTTCAGGTTATTTTCAACTCGCTTCAGTTCAATTTAAACTAGGGTTCTATAAAGTTCGGTTTTGATACGCGGCTTAATCTGAAGAACATATCACTTGAAATACGTGTTGGGATATTGGATATCTTATCTGGATTTGAAGAGAGTGTTAAATACTGCGCGCAATTTGAACTCGATTCTTTTAATTTTAGAAGGATTGATGTTGTTGGATGATTCTAACTCATCAACAACTACTACTAACAGATTTGGTATTCATTTCTAAAGAATTCATCGTGAAATTATCGAGTAAAGTTGTCATCATTTGATTAGCAAAATAAAATAGACAAGACATCACCAAAATCGGATAAACCGGTAGTATGTACAAGGGTGACAACAACAACAACTAGTTGAAAATCATTCATTGCTACATGTACAAGGACATATTGTCTTCAGCATTATAACTATATCCATCGTAAAACGATCCTTTAACAATCTTAGATTCTTAAGCAATCAAAAGAAATGTTGTGCTCGTAATGAAGGCTTTGGCTTGGTAGAACGCGTCTCAACTAGAATCGACCAAAGCATCTGCACATCCTCACATTCGCATGATTTTACATCATCATATAGCAGTTGATACCCTCTTCGACCTGATCAAAAAAACAAACATTACAAGTCAAATAATCATACATACTTCATATTAAAATACTTAAAAAAAATAATGAAAAAAATCGTAAATATTGCAAAAATGAATGAAATGTGTGCATACGTTTCTGATTCTGATGACTCGAGTGAAATCGAATCCGAAGTTTCTTCAATGAACAAAAGAGTGAATGAATCCACCCCATTTGAAAGTTGAACTTGAGGATTGCATTAGTAGGTTATTGTTGTTGGTTCAAAAAAAACTGATGAAAAATTGGAGTATTTATATTGTAGTATTTGTAAGGGAGCCTAGCCTAATGATGTAACATGGACTTTAGCTTGAAACAATAGCAAGATTTATATATAAAGGCAAATCATTTTATAGTCGGTGTGACACTATCTATCGTAAATCTTAATAAGGCAGATAAAATATATGTCAAACTATACTATAAGTTGTCTAGAAAATACATAATATTCTGTCTTTATTACCAACATATACTAACATTCACCCAACTGTTTGACTGATATCTTATCTTAAGCAAGATTATCAGATCTGTTTACGTAATCAAAACTTATTATATGTCTAGAAAATGGCCGAATATTCTGTCTTTATTACCAACATATGCTAATATTCAGCTAACTGCTTGACCGATGACATTTCTATCTTAATTAAGCAAGACTATCTGATCTGTTTTCATAATTAAAACTTATTATCTACCTCATAGGACTTGTACGTTACTCTATTTTGGAGCATAATGTAATAATTTAACCTCCAAATTTGGTTTATTAGCTATGTAATTGACATGTTTCATGAATAATAATTTGGTAATATTCAGCCAGTTATTTGACCGATATCCTATCTTAAGCAAGACTATCTGATCTTTTTCATAATTAAAACTTATTATCTACCTCATAGGACTTCTATGTTACTCTATTTTGGAACAAAATGTAATAATTTAACCACTTAATTTGGTCTATTAGCTATGTAATTGACATGTTTCATAGATTTGGTAATGTGTCTTTATCATTAGAGACCCCATCCCTCCCTTGGAAGTGAACTACTTTGTACTTAGTTTGAACAAATAGATTTGAAGCACTTCATCAATTGCTTAATTTTATATTGTTTTTTTTTTTTTTTTTTTTGGTTATAATTGATCACTTCCTTGATGTTTAAGCTCTCTTAATTAATTTACTTTTTGTTTGACATGAGTCATGAATTGTATGGCCAATTTACTAAATTGGTAAAAATAAATGACTATTTGATATAAATAGATAAAATTATAAATAAATTTTAGGTCTGCGATAAATTGGTAAAAAATATTTTTGTGATCGATTAATAGGTAGAAGACGTTGATTATGCGATAATTAAATATTATGGAGTGGTTTAATTTGAACTCTTTAGAGAGTAGTAGAACTCGTGTTTATCATTGATTAAATTAAATACGTAAATATATGATATGTTAATTAGGTGCTTCGTTCTCGGGAAAAAAACGTTTTATTTATAAATAGATAAAACTACAATTAAATAAATTTTAGGTTTGCGATAAATCGGTAAAAAAAAGGTTTAGATGATCAATAATGGTAAAAAAAAGGTTTAGATGCAATAATTCGAGTTATTTTCTTGAATAGGGTTCAACTCCAGTATTTACAAAAATGGTGTCCATTTAAAACTATTTACAAATCTAGGGTCGTCCATCTGAATTTGCATGACTTCATAAGAATATAAGATATCGGATGAATGAACTATCGGTTGAAACAGATGGAGTATTTTATTATTACAATTTTAGTGTTTAATTTGCTTAAAATAAATAAATAAATAAATATCGCAAATACAAGCAAATAAATGAACGATTTCTTAAACTGATGAACTTTATTATTCAGTACTTTAACAAATAACGATTTTTTTTGCATATATATCCGTAAATTACATACAAATATACCTTAAAGTTTCATCTCGATATAGAACATTAAACTTTGACACAATAGACTGAAACAATGAACGAATCATCATGCACCTAAGAAAATCGATCATTTGGACACGAGTATTTGTAACTACGTACCTCAAACACGTAAATTTTCACGAGATTAAACCTAGCTATTACGTAAATACATTATTGCCAATTTACCATGCAACAATATATAAACGTTTTATACGTATATCATTATCATTATCATTATCATTAGCAACAGAAAAAAAATTAATTGTATCTTAGTTCTTCATTCTAATTACTTCTTCATTATATCGTCATCATCTTCATTATTATCTTCATCTTCGTCTTCATCACCGGTATAATAATAATCGAAATCATCACAAGAATCATCAGAACCGTAATAAACCGAAGTACTACTCCAATACTCAGTCCAAACCGGCGGCACACTCAAGTTGTACACTCCCTTCTTCTCATCATCAGAAGAATCATCAGAATCGGAATCAGAATCAGAATCAGAATCAGAACCAGAGCCGTAATATTCAGTATTACTCAACGAATCCAACTTGTTGGGTAGCTCAGGCTGTGTCATCGGTTTCTCGTCGGAGATGATGAGCTGGTGAGGGAGTAGTAGTGGTGGCTGAGACGGAACCGGAGACGGGTTCTTGGAGATGAGTTGAAGGATTAGTGAAGGAGTAGTATTGATCATGTTTGAATGATTAGGGCAACAAGCAAGTAAGCTAAGGTTGATAAATTAAATGATGAAATTAGGGCACAAATTAAATTAAATTATTTTTTTTGAGAAAATTAGGGCACAAATTTGGATTTTGAGTTTGATTATTTTTGAGTTATGAATTTATGATGAATTATGTTGGGTGGTGTTGGGGTATATATAGAGTAAAGAGATTTGGATTTTGTTTACTACAAGGATTAGGATAACTAGGGTTAGGGCTTTTTCATGCATGCATGTCTCAAAAAAGTCAAAAGTTTCCTTAAAACTTTCCTAATATAATATAATAATAATAATAATAATAATTTCAATAATAATTTAGGAAATTTTGTGCATTACATATTATTATTATTATTATTATTATTATTATTATTATTGTTATTATTATTGTTATTACTATTATATATTTTTATTAGTATTATTTATTATGCAACTTTTATTAAAATAAAATTAAAATGTACCAATCATAAATGTGAAATCTCTAGAATGTTTCCGACAAAAGTAATGACAACACAATTACTTATACAGTTATACACCTAACCGTAATCCAATACATTATGGACAAGAAGCGAAAGTGTTTCCTATTGTTTTTCAACGACAAAAAATCGAAGATTATTTTAGATATTGATTGTCGAACATCTATTATTCTTGTTTAATTTCGATTTTCACAATGCTACTTCTAATTACGAATTACTCCATATTTGTCATCTAATCAGAAATTGACCTTCCCCCTTTCGATAACGAGCATTATATTTAGGGTTATTTCATGAGAATAATACCAATTATACGTGTGCTTCTTAAATTAATGCAAACTATACCTAATCTCATTTTAATACGAACTATGTCTTCATTAACCTCGCTTTGCTATGAGTGACCGGCTACCTGTTGAATCTCCCTTATTCAACTCTTTCTCCAACTCTTCTTCTTCTGATTTATATTTCGTGTTCATTTTCGGCCATTGAAAAAAAAAATCCAAAAATTCATATTCCATTTCTTTTTCATTTAGTCTTATAGAAACTATGAAAAAAATATAATTTTATTGTTATTTTGGCTTTCACGATGACTGCAACGGACCTAATAAAATCCTAGAAAGTTACAACAAGTCACTATGACCTGTAATAGCAAGTCATAATTTTATACATCACAAAACGAGATTAATGAATGCGTAGTTCATATTAAAATGAGATTACGTATAGTTTGGATTATTTTAAGAAGCACCCACATAGTTGGTATTATTCCCATGAAATAATCCTTATATTTATAACTTATAAGGACTATATATATATACAAAATATTAGATACAAAGTATAAAAATCGGTACACCAATTTCAATTTGACCTAAAGAAAACAATTTTTCCTAAAAGAGCAATAAAAAAAAAACTTAATAAAAAAAACACTGAATGATTAAAAGATACTGTCATTCTAAAAAAAAAAAAGAGTAAAATAATTTATATTAGTTGAAACATATTTGTTTTCTTTTTGCAAAATTTTACGGAGTATTTCGTTAGTTTTGATACCCGTTGTAATTTTCATATGTAGTATATTATTAATATTATTAATGGAATTAATCCCTTACACAAAAAAATATCATCCTAACAAAATAAAATAAAGTAAAAACTCGTAAAAATTGTTTTTTTTTACCAAATTATATTTAGTTACTTTTGATATATCAGTTTTAATTTTCATACAATATATTATTATTATTATCATTATTTATTTTATTTATTTATTTTTAATGGGAGAATTTTATTAGTAAATCAAAATGTAGTTTACGAAAAATTGGTGGGCAGCCAAAATATTATTATTATTATTATTATTATTATTTTTTTTTTTTATAAAACCGGAGCTTGCATTAATAAGCAAACAAATTACAAGAAGTTAGTGGATAGCCGAAATACTATCTGAGCACCCACACCCCTAGCAATGGCGAAACCAAGTCAAAAAATTATTATTATTATTATTATTATTATTATTATTATTATTTAACTAATGTTTTACTCAAAAAATTATTATAAATAACAAAAAAAAAACTTAGTCAAGATTTTTAGAAAACTTTCCAAAAACAAAGATTTACTCCTATTTCCTAATTAACCAAGATTTTAATTACTATATATATATTATATATACCACATAATGCACACCCCCTTAATAAACCTAAATTCATCAAATTATAATTTCTCAATAATAATTCACCATGGAACCTACTACAAAAACTGTCCCTTTTATTCATACGTGCCCTCACGAGTTCTTCCCTAACACCACGTATAAGCCACCGCCACCACGACAACCACCACCACCGTCACCACCACGACCACAACCATTACAACAACAACAACAACCCTTTTCATACAAGAAGTTCTCGAAAACCGGGTCTGAATTCCTTATGCCACACGAGTTGTTCGCGATGTGTAGAGAACTTAATAAGATCAAGAATAAGAATAAGAAGAAGTCGGACGACGATGGTGGTGGTGATGAGTCGGATTATTATAGCTCGTTTAGTGGCGATGAAGTTGATGGTGATGAACTCGAGGGTGATGATGATGATGATGATGAGTACTATAGTTGTAATGAAGGAGATGATGATAAAGTGTCGAAGTCTACTGAGAAACCGTCTGTCTTGTCTTCGGTTGATGAGAAGTAGTGTGAGACATAGTATTAATGGAAAGGTGGGACCCGAGAAGTGTCGAATTCTGCTGAGAAACCGTCTCATATCTTGAGAAAGTGTACTGAGACGTAGTATTATTAGAAAATTATTATATAAGGAAAAAATAGAATTAAAAATTATCGTTATTATGTATCTCTTGTTAACATTAACGAGAAATAAACTTTCGTTTTAGATATAATAATAATTAGGTTTTTAGTTACTCAATCATGCATTTAATGTTTGAATGTTATGTCTTTATCTTATGAATTTAATTTAAATTAAAAGGAAGCTATTTTGTTAAATGTATGTCTTGTTTATAATATGGAAAGTTATTATTATTATTATTATTATTATTTTTTTTTTTTTAATAAACCAGAACTTGTATTAAGATCGAAACAAATTACAACAAATCCTGTACAACATTGTTTATTATTATTATTAGTACCGTTAATAATAATTCCATAACTAAAATCATCATCTTACTACGTATCCAATATAACACGACATTATATATTATTACACTTTGATATATAAGTTACCTTATCAAGTTGATACTATATTGTACGTACGTACGAGTCAGAGTATATAGATTAGCTCGGATTATATTCTCGGAGTATTTGATCGAGTGTTTAATTAATTAAGCCATGATCGTGAGTCCAGGCCATGAACATAAAGGTCACGTACCATAGGTTTTAAAAAATCGTATAATTGCATGAGATTTACGTAAGTTTTAAGTCGGAAGAGGATATAATTAAGTCGGATTTTTTTAAAAGAAACCTAAATACGGAGTATAAGTACTTGTAGAAAACAAGTATTGTACATATGTTCATATTAAATACGGAGTACTTTAGTTTAAATGTATTAGATTGAAAAAGTGAGCAACAAGGGCATTTGGTCTAGTGGTATGATTCTCGCTTCGGGTGCGAGAGGTCCCGAGTTCGATTCCCGGAATGCCCCATCACAACCTTTTTTTTTTTTTTATTATTATTTTGCACTTATTGTAGAAGAAAATAATTGTGGTGTGAAAATTGGTACTCCGTATAAAAATAATGAAACTGTATATAATGTCTAAAAGAACGACCGGTCGATCAATTAATTAGCTAGCGAATGATGGTATTTATTTCGTCCAAAATTTTTGTGTATGTCTCACTTCAATCCTACAGTACATGCTTACATACGGTCATATATAAGAAAATAAATATCGAAGATGTCTTAGCCTAATGGTTAAAGTTGAATGTTCTCGGATAATAATAGATCTCAGGTTTGAATACAAAGTGGACAAATATATAGATATAAAAAAAATATATTAAATTAAAATTACTTGCATAACTTTCCATATCGACTTTTCATTTTGTAAGTCGCTTCATCGATTCACCAAAAAAAAACTTTCCATGTATCAACCTAAATTTTTTTAAAATTATTGGATGTTACTTATTACGTAACTACTCCGTATTATATTAGGAAAGTTTTTTTTTTTTTTTTTGAGTTCTATTACTCCCTCCGTTCAATTCCAACCTTCCCCTTCCTTGTCTTGACACTATTTACAATCACGGATAACTTTCGATATTCACGACAATCTATTAGAGAAAATATATCCATGTGAGATCTTGTTTGATTCGTCTTTAAAAGTAGATTATTATTAATATCCAATTTCCATAATTTTTACTAATATATTACGAAAGATATTAACGATGCAAAATGCACGTTGGCAAACGTGAAAAAGCAAAAGAGAAGTTTGGACTTGAAAGGAGGGAGTACTATTATTAAGGAAAGTTTTTAAAGAAACTTGTGAAACACGCTTGAATCCCTAACCCTAATCCTAGTAGTAAAACAAAATCCAAATAGGAAACACAACCCCTCTATATATATATATATATACAGTAATTATTATGTACCACCGTTGTACCATACGACAGTAGTAGAAATTTGCAATTTATGATAAAAAATGACCATTTTAGGTTAGTTAGTTACCACTTTCAGATAAATAGTTACCACTTTTTCATATTAAAACGTGGTCTGGTAACTAAATAACGTAAAGTGATAACCTTTTACCATAAATTAGGTCTGTCGTACGGTACAACGGTTGCATGATATAATTTGTGATATATATATACACCACCCCAATATAATTCATCATAAATTCATAACTCAAACTCAAAATCTCTGCCCTAATTTAATTTCTGCCCTAATCAATTAATTAATCAAACATGAATAATTCTACTACTACTACTCCACTAATCTCCAAAAAACCGTCTCCAACTCCGTCTCAGCCACAGCCAGAGTCGGAGCAACTCAAGGAGTCGGATTCAGATTCAGATTCATCCTCGTCGACTGAGTATTGGAGTCGTTGTAGTAGTAGTGATGATCAATATTATGATTCCGATGATTCTTCTGATGTTGATGATGATTCTTCTGATGATGATGATGAGAAGAAGGGATTGTACGACGTGAGCGTGGCGCCGTATTGGACTGATTATTGGAGCAGTACTGCTCTTTATTACGGTTCCGTTGATGATTCTTCTTCTGATGATGATGATGATGATGAAGACGATAATAATGAGCTAAGACGAATGAATGAAGATGATACAATCAAGAAGCTTGAAGTGTTTAGAATGAATTAATAAGCAAGAAAATTACTCCCTCGGTTTGTTTGATATCTTCCACATTTCCTTTTTCAATCATTTCTTTGATTTCTTCCACACTTTTCTTTTTTCTATCACACTTCTGTCTCTTATCTAGGTGGCCCAATTACTTTACTCCCTCTCTACTTTTACTTGTGTCACTTTATCTTTGACTTTTGGGTGAAAAATAAGGGTACATGAATGGCTCAAAAGAGAAGAAGGATGAGAGAGAAATGTAAGAGTAATTCTAGACCACAGGTTGATGGCCCAAAAATAGAAATAGGGAAGAAAGAGTGTTTCAGTCAAGTAAGGAAATAGGAAAGATAAATAAAAATCGGAGGGAGTACGTTTTTGTGTTGATAATAGTAGTAGTACGTGTTATGTAGAAATGTATTATCTTAAAGAATTTAATTCAATGGAAGTAATCGTATGTTTTTAATCTATTTATATGTTATTCCGATATTTCACCTGCTAGCTATGGTTTAAATACGACACAACGGATGCTATTTATATATTTTATTTGGACCGTATCAGATATTCTAATACTCCCTCCGTATCTATATGTTCGTCCACTTTTAATATAATACTATACCCATATATTAAACTTTGTGGACGAACATATAGATACGGAGGGAGTATCATATATGATCATGTAATTATGTAAATGATGGTTGAATACTTGCGTACGATCCAATTGAAAATTATAGTACTTCCTCCATTTTCTTTTTATCTTCCCAATTTCTTTTTTTGGCCACTTTTTTTTATCTTCCCATTTAATTTCTTTCCATTTTAGTCCATAATTTTTACCATACTATTCTTACTATTTACCACACTTTATACCTTTATTCTTTCCTATTTAATTACACACATTTTACCCTTCTACTCTCAATATTTACTAAATTTATCATTTTATATTCATTACAAAAAAAAAAAACGTGCCAAAAGTGAATGGGAAGATAAAAAGAAAATGGAGGAAGTATAAATTCGCACATATTAATTGTTCATAAATTATCGAGAAAATATTGTAAGATTATCATCTCGTATGATCAAGTTATTATCGGTTATAGTAAATGATTATCAGTTTTACTTTTTTTATCGTAAGACCGTCTTTCAAAATATCAAGATCCGTGAGTCCGTGACGATGAACATAACGCATAGGGCTTAATATGATAATCCACTGTCGATTATTATTGGTTTAGTACAGAGAATAATTTAATATATATTTCGTTGGGAATCACAAGTGGGCATTTGGTCTAGTGGTATGATTCTCGCTTCGGGTGCGAGAGGTCCCGAGTTCGATTCCCGGAATGCCCCCAACTTTTTATTTTTCTTTTTCAATTAAATTATAAAATGGTTGTTTCAGAATATATATAACCTAACTTACTGTGGGTTAGAACAAACATGGGCATTTGGTCTAGTGGTATGATTCTTGCTTAGGGTGCGAGAGGTCCTGAGTTCAATTCTCGGAATGCCCCTTTTCTTTTTCCTCTTGGTTTTTTTTTAACTAACAAAACTAATACTCGTATTACTCCTTCTTTCTCGATCATTTTTTTCTCTTGGTTTTATACCAATTAAACTAATGTTACTCCCTCTGTCTCGGTCATTTGCAAGGATAGAGGTGTATCGAATGTTATCCGAGACTATCTACTAATCTAGGGAACGATAGATCAAAGAAATAGTTAGCTAGCCAATTATAGGTGACATGATCTGACAACATAACTGTTCCGGTTAAGGAATCAATTAACCCGACTTCGGATTCGGGTCGTATGTTCAATATGTGGATAATTGCTCGCCTGATTTCCTTTAGTCTCTCCCTTCTCCCACTCCGGTGATCAGACCTCCCGGCGGATTGAGCCTGCTCCCTGCACAGTGAACGCACAGGGCCTCGGAGGTTGTCCGAGGGAACCCTCTCCGATGCCTAAGTCAGTCTGTGAAATGCCTTGATGAACCTAGTTCGTGAGGAGCTAGGTGACGTTTTTGTAGAGTGAGTCTAGAGAGAGAAAATCCGACCCCCTCTATGTGGGAAATGGGTGGGTATTTATACCTTCCCACATGAGAGAGAGGGGGGGGAAAAGAGAAGAGAAGGAGAATGCGTGAACGAGGGGACAACACGTGGCTTCCCCTCGTCCACCCACTTTCCATTACCTGAGGCGAAATGACGGATGGGTCCTTGGACTCCCCTGCCCGCGCCGGGGGTTAGGGCGCCCTGGAAGAAAGCATGAGGAGAACCTGGAGGCCCTGCTTGGCTGGCAGAAGGCCCTGCTTGGAAGGCGCAGGCCCTTAGGGACTCCCCGTAATTCTTCGCAGGGAGGGTTGACGGATGAGACCGGATTCACCCTGGGGATGACCCGTGGTACTCGGTCGACTCCCATCAATTGGCCCACGCCGGTCAGAGGGAGGCGGGGCCTTCCTCTTGGCAGGCGTCTCTTGAGGTGGGGTGCAGTCGACTCTTGAACTCGGGCATTTAATGCACTGCTTGTTCCCGAGGTTGGAATGTTCTTTTAGTGATGATTGCTTTCTATTCCCAGCGGATTTTCGGGCAGTGTGCGGGTGCGCTGATTGGCCGCGCCCCCTATCAAAGTGGTTGCGGCGCCATTTAATGCTCTGGCTACCTTCCGTATAAATTGCGGTTTCCTTGCTGTTTTCACAACCCATCCTCAACCTTCTCTTCTTCCTTCAGAGAAAATGTCGTGGATTACTAGAGTGCTTTTCTGCCGTGGAGCTCGCGTAGTGGGCCGCCACTTTGCGGGGCGTTGGAAGCTTAGGTATTCCCGGGCGTCTTTTCTAATTTTGCGTCGTAGCCGGCGATCCCGCGTCCGATATCCCCGAAAGTTCAGGAGGGCTCTTATCAAAGCGGGCGAACGTCCACAGAGGGCTCCTCTAGCTGCTCCAAGGTTCAGGCGCTGCCCCCAGGGTGGGGGTTGCTTCGACAGGGGGTGCCATGAATGCTTTCCATGGCTGCACCCCGAGCAATTCGACCCTGATTGCTCGAGTCTGTCCTCTTCTGAGTCGGGCCCTTCTTCTCCCTTGAGGAAGGTTGGCTGCGGCTCCTGTGACGATACCGAGACAGTCCCTTATGGTAGGGACTGGGATGTCAGCAGCCGGGAGTCCGGCGACAGCGACGGCCAGGTCTACTCCTCTGGTCGTGGGGATGATGATGACTCGGCAGATCCCTTCAAAGATTCCGACGATTGGGACTGGGGATCCGACTTTGGAGGGCGTGACAGCCCTGGGGACTACTCCCCGGGCTCTGACGATGACTAGGCCTGCCTGAGGGGTGCAGGCATAATGAGCCGGAAATAGGGGCTCCTTTTGTATTCCTGACTTGCATGCTATGTAACTTGCCCATTTTTTCGGGTTTTCTTTAATTTTAATGAAAAGATCAGGCGACTCGGTTCACATGTGGCATTTTTATTATTTGCTATTATTTACTTTGTCTTTATCATTATTATCTGGGGGGAGAGTGACGTCATCGAGGGAATGAATGTTCCTGGCGTCTTTTTGCCTTCTCGAGGCCTTCTTGGGATGAGGAGACTAGCTGTTAGAGCTGTGACACGTGGGGGATGACTTGCGGGGTGAGTTTTGCAGGAAAAAGGCGACCCTTCGACTGCCCAGACCTATATAAGCCCATTCCTTCCCCCTAACTCTCTTTTTAGCGTTTTTCAAAATTCGTGCCTCCACTTCTTCACTCTTTTTGCCGCTGCGAACTTCTTTCAAGATTTCGAAGGGTGTCTAACTCCGGACCTCTCTCGGCAACGATCACCTTTCTAGGTTAGAATCTTGATTCCAACTCTTAGTTTTTCTTCTTTTTCCTCACATTCTTTCGAGAAACAGAATGTCTCGTGCCCGCGCTCTTACCTTTAGTCCGTCGTCTGGGGGGACGGAGGACAGAAGAAGGGGGAGACCTGACTTCGCCTCTTCCTCTGGGGTTAGGCCCGGCGAGGAAAACCGCCTCGAGGAAGATGGGGGTGCAAACTCACCCGAACCCGCGTCCTTTGACGTTGTCGATTCCGACGATGGTGCGTTGGAGATTGACCCTTCCACCGTCGCCGGCCTTGCTCCCAGGGAAAAGGGAAGAAAATATTTCTTGGACAAACACAAATATCTGGTTCCTTTGAGAACCTACCCTGAGACCAAAAACCGAGACCTAATCTTGGAGAGTAATGCTGCCGGGGAAATTGAAAAGTTCTATAATTTCGGGGAGGGGTACACCGTTATAGTCCCAGGGGAAAAAGATACGGTGTGTTGCCCTCCTGACGGCTGCGTGGCTGTCTACCACAAAAGTTTGGAATTTGGCCTACGATTCCCTCTTCACCCTTTCTTGGAGGAGGCTTTCCAAAGGATGAATGTGGCCATTGCCCAATTGACCGCCTCAGCAATCAGGACCCTGGTGGCTTACACCTGGACCTGCCTCTTCCATGGGGAGGGGCCTTCCATTGATGCCTTTCGTGCCACGGCTTGGCTGCAAATGGTATCCTCATCAAGGGGGGAAGACTCCCCTGGGTACTGGTCCATCCTGAAGTCGAAAAAACACGCTCTGGTCTGGCCGGCCTTAAACAGCCTGAAAGACTGGAAAGATAATTTCTTGTACGTACATAGTGCTTCAGGGTGGCGGATCCCTAGGCATTTTAGGAACCGCGTACATACCCGCCTGGAGACCCGTGAGGAATATCACCCGGGTGTTGGGGGAAAAGACTTGAAGGTGAAGCTGAGCCAGGCAGATGAAGAACTGATTAAGAAATTTAAGGTTACTGAGGGGGCTCCTCCCAACGTGCCTGCTTTCTGGCTTCCTCATGCAGACCTCATCACTACGGATGAATATCTGCTCCCGCTGGGTCTGATTCCCGGCCTTGAAGGTAGTTCAGGGGCTTGAATTGGCCTGGTGATTTTTTCTGAGATTTTCATCCATTTTCTTAGCTGGCCCTTTTTACCTGTCTTGCAGGTGAGGCTTCTCGCCTTTGGAGCAGAAAGCAGGTGAGGAGGCTTGGTCTGACCGAGGAGTTCTTTGTCACTCGGAAAGTCCCCCTTCTTCCTTCCAACTTCAAGAAAGGAGAGAAGAACTTGATGAGGTTTGTGAAGGAGCTCGCTTCTGGTCGACGGCTCCCCTTCCCTCCTCGGCTGAAACCGGCAGCTCCCTCTCCCAATGCTCAGGGCGGGGAGGCTGAAGTTACTTCTGTGGCGGCCCCCTCCCATGCTGGCCGCCGGGATGATTCCCCTGCCAGGGCACATGCTTCCCCGGGGTCTCACCCTGCGGAGTCCGAACAAACTGGAGAGAGCGTTCCCCTGATTCGTAGGAGAAAGAGGAGTAGGGAAACTCCGGGGGCTGTGCCCATGGTTGACTTAGAGGCCGACGTGGAGACTCCGGAGGCGAAGCGCCCTGCTCACGACGTCCCGGGCACTTCTTTTCTGGAGGGAAATGCCGAGCTCCACTATGCTGCGGGCGACAGTGTTGACGTATCAGGCTTGCTTGCGGACTCTAGTACTGTTTTGGCAGATCGCCTCATTAAGTCGGTAACCAGCACTTCTCACCAGGTGATCCAGTATATACAGCGTACTTCCAGGGTGTTGCAGGCTTCTGCCGAGCTGGCGGCCCTCAGTCGCCTAAGTGACGAGGAGCTGACTATCACCCCTGGGGCCCCTCCCCCTGATCGCCTGGCCGTGGTTGAAAGGGACGTGACCCTGATTGGGGGCTTGAAGGACCAGCTGTCCAAACAAGAGAGCGAGCTGGAGGAAGTGAAAAGGCAGGCCAACCACTGGAGGCTTCAGGGGGAGCAGGCTGTGAGGGAGGCATCCAAGCTCGAGGTGGAATTGAGGGAGAGCCGTCTGGCAGTGGAGCATGCTAAAAAGTCCCTGGCTGAGATGGAGCATCTCAAGAAGAAAGCAGCTGATCTGGAGGAAGAACTGTCCAAAACCAGCTCAGACTTCAAACTGGCTCAGGCTGGGTGGCAAGATGAGAAAAGTGCCATCCTGAAGGAAGCTGAAGCTGCCTCGGACTTGAGTTTTGAAAATGGGGCTACTTCCTCCTTGGAGCTCGTTATGGAGGTAATCAGGGAGATGTTTCCCGTCTTTGACGAGGACGCATTTCGGAACCTTTATGCTGCTAAGAATGAAGCTTTGGCAGCTGGAACCCCCAAGGAGCCTGCCGGTCCTGACCATGGTGCGCCTGATGCCTAGGCTTTTACTTTTGTTGATAATTTTTGTGCTGAGCCTTAGAATGGCCAGTTTTGTCTTTAATACTTTTGTCATTTCCGGATCTTTATTTTGGGCTTTTGTCAAAACCGTTCTACTTTTCCCTGGATCAATCCTTGAGTGTTCGCCTTTTCTTTTACTTTCTTTGTTTTCCAGAGTTTGGCTGAGATTTTATACAAGGTTGGGGGGCTTGCCCCCAGTCCTTGTTCGTTTGGCCTGTCCCTGGCTCTTGGTCAGAGTCCAGGGGGCCTGCCCCCTGCCTGCCCAGAGGCTGGCAGGGTGGCATTATGCGTTCTTTATACAAGGTTGGGGGGCTTGCCCCCAGTCCTTGTTCGTTTGGCCTGTTCCTGGCTCTTGGTCAGAGTCCAGGGGGCCTGCCCCCCGCCTGCCCAGAGGCTGGCAGGGTGGCATTATGCGTTTTTATACAAGGTTGGGGGGCTTGCCCCCAGTCCTTGTTCGTTTGGCCTGTTCCTGGCTCTTGGTCAGAGTCCAGGGGGCCTGCCCCCTGCCTGCAGGGAGGCGTTTGAATTTTTGTTGGGGGGGCTGTTTCCCTTGGTTCTGGCAACAGGGGGGCCTCCCCCTATTGCCCCCTGCTCGTTTGTGTGTGAAAACGCGAGTTTGAACGGGCAACGAGTATAGACTTTGAGGATCTTTTCATTTCTTCGTAAAAATCTATCACAAGGGTGGTCGGAGCCGTCGACATTCTTTGACCGTTCTCCACCAATTTTAAAGAAACGAAGACTACTTTAAGATTCTGCTTTAGACATAATATTTCTTCAAGGTGTCTGCATTCCAGTGAGCACTCAACTCCTGGCCCTCTAGATTGGCGATCTTATACGTGCCTGGCCCTAAGATTTGAGTTACCTGGTATGGACCCTCCCAATTAGCGCTAAGTTTGCCGTGCTCTCTTGATCTTCCCACAGCCTGTGTCTTTCTGAGGACTAGATCACCCACCTGGAAATTTCGCTGATGCACTCTTTTGTTGTACGCCTTCCTCATTCGTTGCTGGTAGGCGACGATATTGGCGCTGGCTTCCTCCCTTACCTCACCGACCAGGTCTAAAGCTTCTGCCATTGCTACCTCATTCTCAGCATGGTCGTATTGTAAGGAGCGCAGGGAGGGGATTCTGGCCTCAATTGGTAATAAAGCCTCTGCGCCATATACCAGGCCGAACGGGGTCTGGCCCGTAGACTCCTTACGGGTGGTCCGGATGGACCAGAGTATGCTGGGGAGTTCGTCGGCCCATCTGCCCTTGAGGTCATCCACCATTTTCTTTAGGCCATTCAAAATTTGTTTGTTGGCTGCTTCTGCCTGCCCGTTGGTTTGAGGGTGGCAGACGGCAGAATAAGCCACCGCAACGCCGTGACCTTCCAGCCATAATCTCAGGGGGTCATTATCGAATTGTCTTCCATGGTCAAACACTAATGTTTTTGGCAAGCCAAACCGGGTGATAATGTTCCGCCAAATCACTTTCCTGACCGCAGGCTCGGTGATGTTAGGCACTGCCTCAGCTTCCACCCATTTGGTAAAGTAATCAATGGCTACGATCAAAAATTTTCTGCCCCCGGTGGCTGCCGCGAAGGGGCCCAATATGTCCATCCCCCACTGAGCGAAGGGGATGGGGGACAGGATCGGCCTGAGTTCCTGAGCCGGGGCATGGATAGATGGGGCGAAAAGCTGACATTTTCTGCACTTCTGGGTTAAGCCCTTCGCGTCGGCCAGTAGGGTCGGCCAGTAGTATCCGGCCCTCAAGGCCTTGTGTGCTAGCGTTTTCCCTCCTATGTGATGGCCACATATCCCGGAGTGGATGTCGTCCAGCACTTCCGCCGCCTGATCTGCCCCCAGGCACCTGAGCAGGGGGGACGAGAAAGATTTTTTGTACAGGTCTTCGCCTATCATGACGAACCATGCTGCCCTTACTAGCGTTTTTCTTTTTTGTGCAGGGTCGGTCGGTAGGACTCCGTGTCTTTTGTACAGGATGATGGGGGTCCTCCAGTCTTCAGGCCCCGCTTCCTCTACCGCACCAACGGTTGAACAGGGGGCGGTAGATTTCTCCTGGACGACGTCCACCCATACTGACCTTCTTATATCCTGCAGGCTGGAGCTGGCTAGTTTTGACAGGGCATCCGCTCTGTGATTCTGAGATCGTGGGATCTGTCTGATTTCGTATGACTTTAACCCTGATAGTTCCCTTTTTACCACCTCCAGGTACGCGGCCATGGTTTGGTCCCTAGCTTCGTACTCTCCATTAATTTGGTTGGCGATGAGCTGGGAGTCTGTGGCCAGAACGACCCGCTCTGCGCCTGCAGCCTTGGCCAGGTTGATGCCTGCAAGTACTGCTTCATACTCGGCTTCATTATTCGAGGCGGGGAAGACAAATCTGAGAGCATGCTCAAAATCGGTCCCTTCCGGACTGGTCAACACTACCCCCGCCCCTGATCCGTTGGTCGTTGAGGATCCATCGGTGTATACGACCCATTCGCCAGAGGTTGGGCTATCGTCTTCGGAGTGGGAGCATTCTGCCAGAAAGTCGGCCAATGCTTGGGCCTTGATGGTCGTTCTTGACTGGTATGTTATCCCCAGTCCACTTAACTCGATGGCCCACTTCAGCAATCTGCCCGATTTTTCAAATTTTTCTAACACCTTTTCCAGGGGCTGGTCTGTTAGCACCACGACAGGGTGTGCATCGAAGTATGGCCTCAATTTCCTGGCCGCTATAACAACCGCGTAGGCCGCCTTCTCGATCATGGGGTAGTTCTTCTCTGCTGTCCCCAGGGCGTGGCTTACGAAGTATATGGGCTGTTGAGCGCCTGCTTCTTCCCTTAGGATGACTGCGCTGACTGTAGCGTTGGTTACAGCGATGTACAGGAAAAGCTTCTCCCCTGCCACCGGTCTTGCCAGGGTGGGGAGTTTCTTTAAGTGTTCCTTTAATTGTCCGAACGCTTCTTTCTGCTCGTCTTCCCATTTGAACTGTTTATTGCCTTTCAGCACCTTGAAAAACGGGGTTGACTTGTCTGCTGACCTGGCAATGAATCGTGCCAGGGCGGCCATGCGACCTGTTAGACGTTGGATGTCCCTGATGGTCTTTGGCTCGGGGAGGTCTAGAACAGCCTGAACTTTCTCGGGATTGGCGTCTATCCCTCGGGAACTTACCAAGAAACCCAAGAATTTTCCAGAGCGCACCCCAAACGTGCACTTCTTCGGATTGAGCTTCATCTTGTAGGCGCGCAGGGAGGAAAAGGTCTCCCGCAGGTCTTCCAGGTGTTCCTTGTCTCCCTTACTCTTTACAATGGCGTCGTCAACATAGGCTTCTAAGTTTCTGCCTTTCTGATTTTCGAACACCTTGTCGACCAGGCGCTGGTACGTGGCCCCTGCGTTTTTCAATCCGAATGGCATCATCTTGTACATGTAGGTGCCTGAACTGGTGATAAATGCGCACTTGACTCTGTCCGGCTGCCACAAGTACACCTGGTGATATCCTGAGAAGGCATCCAGGAAGCTTAGCATTGTATACCCGCTGGTGGCGTCCACCAGTTGATCGATTCTGGGGAGTGGGTAGCAGTCTTTTGGGCAGGCCTTGTTGAGGTTCGTAAAATCCACGCACATCCTCCACGCGCCTGACGATTTCTTGACCATGACCACATTCGCCAGCCACTCAGGGTAGTCACAGACTTCTACAAAGTCTGCCTTCAAAAGTTTTTCGATTTCTTCCTTGATTGCCGAATCTTTTTCTGCGGACATGTTCCGCTTTTTCTGCTTTACAGGGCGGGCGTCCGCGTTTACGTTCAGCTTGTGAACGATACACGCCGGATCGACCCCTGGCATTTCATCCGCCGAGTAGGCGAATACATCCTTGTTCTCTTTCAGTAGCTCGACCAGCTCAGCCTGGTAGGACTCTTCCAGGTCAGCCCCTACAAGGACTTGTCTCCCCGGCTCCAGGTCCACCAGCATGCTTTCTCCCCCAGGTTCCAGGTGGTTTGACGTCTGGTTACCGGCTGGGATCTCGCCCTCTCTGCTGGGGGAGCTGTCGGCTTTTCTTTTCCCTTTTCTTTCGCTCTCATGAACCTGCAGGGCCACGGAGTAGCACTGTCTGGCCGACTCTTGGTCCCCGCGTATTTTGCCTTCTAGGCCGAAGTCAGTGACGTAGGCTATGGTGAGAGCCCGGATTGATATGGCTGCTTCAATTTCGTCCAGGGTGACTCTGCCGATCAGGGCGTTGTAGGCGGACTTTGCGTCTACCACAACAAACGACGCCCTGATATTCCTGGCAGTAGCTCCTTCCCCGAACGTTACCGGCAGGTCTATGATTCCGACGGGCAAGACGCCTGCTCCGCTGAACCCATATAATGACCCCGGGGCAGGTCGTAGGTGCCGTTTCTCCAGGCCCATTTTGTCGAAGGCGTCTTTGTACAGCAGATTTGTGTAGGCGCCCGTGTCTACCATGCATCTCCGGACAATGTGGTTGCTAATTACCAAGGATAGTACCAAGGGATCACTGTGGGGGTATATCACCTGCCCTGCATCCTCGGGGGTAATGCTCAGCGTTACTCCCTTTGGGCTTCCTGCTCTTTCAGCGTAGCAGATTTGGTTTCTTAGCTCACGAATCCGCCTTTTCTGCCCCCTCCGACTGATTGGACCTTCTGCATCTCCTGATATCACGTGGATTACCAGGCGATTCTGCACCGAGCCCTCGGGTTTTTCAGGTGTCTCCTTCTGGGACTTGTTCCTGGCTGCATAGTTGGCCAACCAACCGTTCCTGATCAACTTTTCGATCTCGTCTTTCAGATGACGACATTCCTCGGTGGTGTGGCCTACGCAGTCGTGAAAAGTGCAGAATTTCTTGGGGTCCCCTCTTGGACTGCGCGGCTTGCTCGGGCGATTCCACTTCGCGGTTTCTTTTTCCAGCTCGAAGATTTCTGCCCTGGACTTATTAAGGGCGGTGTAACTGTCGAATCTGGGCTGATAAGCAGTGCGCTCCTTTTTGGGGGTATCCCCTTCATCGGATCTATGTCTTCCGGAGTCGCTTCTTCCGCGTCCACCCTGCGGTCCCCCTTGCTGCCTCGCGGGGCCTGCAGGGGTCTCCGGCAGGATGTGGAATTCCTCCTGCAACATAAATCCCTCTGCGATCTTTCTGGCCTTGGCCAGGGTCTCCGGTTGGGCCCTGATCATCTGGTTCTTCATTTCGCCGGGTAGTAGAGAATTGGTTAGTGCATATGCCGCTGTTGGGTCGTCAATTTCCTTCACCTGTTGGAATGATAAATCGAACCTTTTCAGATATTCCCTGACAGTTTCACCCTTCTTCTGCCTGAGGGTCATCAGGTCGAAGCGGGTGAGACGTCGTCGTTTGTTTCCGGCATACTGGTCTAAGAACATCTCCGCCAGCTCGATGAAGAAGGAGATTGATCCTTGCGGGAGATCCCTGAACCAACTTTGGGCTAGGCCTACCAGGGTGGTGGGGAAGATCTTACACCAGACTGCGTCGTCGGCGTCGTACATGCCCATGTGGCTTTCGTACGCAGCCAGGTGATCTTCCGGGTCTGTAGTTCCGTCGAACTTTACAGTTGGCATTTTAATCTTCGGGATCGGGTATGCCTGGACTTCAGGGTGAAGCGGGGTCTTAGTTGGCCTACCCACCATTTTTGACCTGCCCGCATCTGAGTAGCGACCGTAGTCATCCCAATTATCAGGGGTCGGTCGCCTGCCCTCAGGGGAGCGGTGCCTTGGTGGGGGCCTCGGCCTGCTAATCGCCTCGTCGTCATGAGAGGGGGAGCGATACCGCGGGCGCTTCTTCTGGGCGGACCCGAGGTTATCGCCCTGACGGTACCTGGGCCTCATGGGTTGGCCGTTGTTGAGCCTGGATTGCAGGCCTTGAGACAGCCCAGGGGGTGGCTGCAATCCCTCAGCTGGCGTCAACCTGGAGAACACATCCTGCTTTTCTCCCAGGCGCTTGGATACTGGCTCTTTGTGCCCCATGCGGTCCCTCAGGCCTTGGGATAGGCCTCTTCTTTCATGAGCAGCGGTGGATTCTGTAGTATGGATGGAGAATGCGCCCTCCGGACCGGCCACTTCTTGTCGTGCAGGCGGCTCCTGACGAGCTTCTGAAATTCGCCTTTGCACTTGTGCATAAGCATGAGCTGTCCTTCTGGCTTTTTTCTGAGCGTTTCTGACGGCGGTTCGCTTTGTGCCCCCGGTTCCTTCTCCACTTTCAAAGTGGAGCAACCTAGGGGTCGTCGCGACCCTACCTATCAGGTCATCAGGGGTAAATTCCTGGTCCAGCATGGCTGAGAAGAAAGCTGCAGTCTGTACCATCTGGGCAGGGGTGAGGTTTAAGACGGGTCTCGATTGACTCCCCTGCCCAGCCATGGTAGCTGCTCCTTGGCCCGCTGCCCCCTGCAGGCTGGCCCGCCCCACACCTGGAATTGTGGCGGCAGGCGTCATTTCGGGGGGCATGCCATACTGGGGGGCTTTGGGTGGGTTTGCCACCGAACTGGTATCGAAAATCTCAGGCATATTCGATTGTGGATGGTGAATTTGTGTTTTTGGAATGGTTGGTTTTGTGGGTAATCTCGTGAGCACAACCTAGATGGTCCCCACAGACGGCGCCAATTTGTTCCGGTTAAGGAATCAATTAACCCGACTTCGGATTCGGGTCGTATGTTCAATATGTGGATAATTGCTCGCCTGATTTCCTTTAGTCTCTCCCTTCTCCCACTCCGGTGATCAGACCTCCCCGGCGGATTGAGCCTGCTCCCTGCACAGTGAACGCACAGGGCCTCGGAGGTTGTCCGAGGGAACCCTCTCCGATGCCTAAGTCAGTCTGTGAAATGCCTTGATGAACCTAGTTCGTGAGGAGCTAGGTGACGTTTTTGTAGAGTGAGTCTAGAGAGAGAAAATCCGACCCCCTCTATGTGGGAAATGGGTGGGTATTTATACCTTCCCACATGAGAGAGAGGGGGGAAAAGAGAAGAGAAGGAGAATGCGTGAACGAGGGGACAACACGTGGCTTCCCCTCGTCCACCCACTTTCCATTACCTGAGGCGAAATGACGGATGGGTCCTTGGACTCCCCTGCCCGCGTCGGGGGTTAGGGCGCCCTGGAAGAAAGCATGAGGAGAACCTGGAGGCCCTGCTTGGCTGGCAGAAGGCCCTGCTTGGAAGGCGCGGGCCCTTAGGGACTCCCCGTAATTCTTCGCAGGGAGGGTTGACGGATGAGACCGGATTCACCCTGGGGATGACCCGTGGTACTCGGTCGACTCCCATCAATAACTTTAGTTTTTTTTTTCTCATTTGAAATTACGGGATATTCAATTCTCCTGAAGTGTATTGAAAATCGTATGTATATTCCATTTGAAATTTTGTTGATACGTATCCGATCTGCATAGGATATACCATACGAAAATTAGTATCGCCTATCTAAAATTCCGTATAACTGAAACTACATACCATATTGTATACTTAGAATAAAACAATCTTGCATATTCCTCTTGATTCGAGGTGAGATCGAACTCTTAGCCACGATCTTGGAGATAAAACAGGTTAAGTAAGCCCCTAACTAGTTCAGTACGGTATGATACATAGTGCTGTAATGTTTTGTTAAAACTAACCACGAATGTCTTATTCACTACATTCATATTCTCATAAGTATAAGGCGCATACCTGACAAACAAGTCATCCAAGTCGGGTTACTTTCAATTCTTTAAGAATCAGGCCGAGCTGGAACAAGTCGTCCAATGTTCAGGTAATATTCAAATATATTAGTAAAAAAAACTTTCTAGGAACATACAATAAACACTCGAGTTCGAGTTAGGTCGGATTACGGATTACCTATCAAGCTCGATGTTCAAATCAGACGTGAGTCGGATTATTCAGATCAGATCCGTTTTGTCGAGTCTAATATATATACATCGACCTTAAACGTGAGCAGCAAGCATAGCACGAAAAACCTACGTCTCTTTACTTGAGAGAGACTGTGGACTTTCGCAGCTGCTACTCCCGCCTCCTCTACCCGCCATTGAAGCTCAACCTTCCGATTCTCTGTTCGTCCCCTTCTTCTACCTTTCAATTCAATCGATTCAATTGATTGTTCTATATTTCGTCGATTCAATTGATTGTAATGATTTGAATAAATTGAATTCCTCTGTGATTCTATGAATTGTTCTTTCGCTTCATATGAGTACTGAATTGTCCGTAGTTTGATGCGATTAATTCGTTTAATTGTTTGTTCATACGGAGTGATTAGGGTTTACTGTGATTCAGTCATTGTTCTTGAGAATTTTACACAAATTCTTAGCAATTGGAGGTGTTTATCGTCTAGTAGCTAAGATGGAGGTACCTGGACAATGGAATCGATCATCTCCTCGCTATTGTAATGTGACTAATTCGTACCTCGATTGACTGTAATGATTTGAATTCTGCTGTGGTTCTATGAATTGTTCTTTCGCTTCATACGAGTACTGAATTGTCTGTATTTTGATGCGATTAATTGGTTTAATTGTTTGTTCATACGGAGTAATTAGGGTTTACTATGATTCAGTCATTGTTCTTGTAAATTCTACACAAATTTTTAGCAATTGAGATGTTTTAGTCTAATGGCTAAGACGGAGTTACTGGACAATAGAATCAATCCCTCTCGTCGCTATTGTAATGTGACTAATTCGTTGAATCATTGGAAAAATAAACACAAATTCTTACCTCTGACTCTCTGAGGCTCTGATGGTCACAAGATTTTTACGACTCACCTGATTTAAATGATACAGTATTGATTAGTCTAGTGGTTAAGACGGATTTATTTTAGGTCACATATTTGAATTCCCCATTCCCCTGTTGTAATTCGACTAAGCGCGTTTTTCTTTGGATAAAAAAATATTATGCATTAGAATTACTCAATTATCTTACTCGGGATACTACAACTTATTGTAGGATTAGCAATCGGTTTCGGAGTTGAGGTGTTCATCTGACTCGGGGTATTCTCCCAGTCATGGCCGTGTGCAAGAAGTGCAAGAAGAAGGCTTTGGTAACCGAGGAAGTCACTGGGTACACAGTCTGTTCGTCCTGCGGAATCGTCCAAGACTTCTCCAACTATCATGTCCAATTTGGCGAAAGTGGGGGGAATTACGTTAAAACCGGCACCACGGGTTCAGCCTATGATTACAATTACAAAGAGCGCAAGCTCTACGAGTCGGACCAAATCCTTAAGGAGATCACGTTTCGGCTTGATATGGGTGATGCTAGCGCTCGGGAGGTCAAAGAAATGGTCCATAAGGTCACGGAAGGTGAATTTGGTTTAGGCAATTGGTTTAGTGTACTGGTTGCTGCATGTTGTTATATTATCATGAGACAGAAAAATAAGGTTATGACTATTAATGAGGCGTGTGAGGCTGTTGGGTCTGATTTGTATGAGATGGGTAGGATGGTTGGGAGAGTGGTCGATTTTTTAGGGTTGGAGTTACCGGAATTTGATGTTGTTGGGTTGTTGGAAAGGACGATTCGCAGGTTTTCCGGGTTTGAAAAGGTTGATGAGGAGAAGGTCGAGGTCATGGTGAAGCAAGGGAATTTTGTGGTGCAATGCTGTATAAAGTGGTGGTTAACCACCGGGAGGCGACCGGGGCCGGTGGCTGTGGCAGTATTGGTTTTTGTGGCCGAGGTGAATGGAATTAAGGTCAAGATCAAGGACGTGGCTAACGAGATTAACGTGGGGGTAGCAACGTGTAAATTGAGGTACAAGGAGCTTTTGGAGGCACTTGTGGATGTAGCAAAAGGATTGCCGTGGGGAGATGATATTAACGTCAAGAATATCATGAAGAATGCAACATGTGTGATAAAGTATATGGAGATGAAATCGATGGCGGATGAGGGTAGTTTGAAGAAAAAGGGTCATGGGAATGGTTCGGGATGTTTTGGTGATGCGCCAAGGGAAGACAGTGAGAAAAGATCTAACAGTAGATTCCGTGAATTTGATTCTAATAATGCGGGAAACAAGAACAATGCTGGTGGTAGGGATGTTGAAATTGATTCACAGACTGATGGTGAGACTCAAGGCGAGAACGCTGATTCCAATTCTGATAATGGTGACTCAAAGGATTCTAAGATCTCACATGAAGCATTGTCGAGTCTTTATTCCAAGTTCAAGGCCAGTTTTGCAAATTACAAAATTTTCAACACGGATCAAGTCCCTAATCATAAGAACGGACTTGACGACCCGGATCTTAACTTTTTTAGTGAATGGTGGAGCGGGAAATCAGAGTTGTGTGAAAAGCTATTCTTGAAGCAATTAGAAGGGAAAGATATCGGATTGGATACGCTTCCACCATCTTATATCCGCGGTTGCGTTGCTGTTAAGAGGAGACGAAAAAAGATTGGAGCAGCTAAGATGCGGATTAATAACATTCGTTTCCCTTCAACCAACGAGGTTTTCTGTAGTGATACTGGAAGTATCACCGACGTTTGTCAATCCGAAAATGTTGTCAGTCATAACAAGAGAAAGAGGAGACGAAGTGCGAAGAGAGAGGAGCAGTGTGATAGTATCGATTGGGAAGATTTTATCATTGAGACGCTTTTGTTACACAAGGTAAAGGAGGAAGAAATCGAAAAGGGTCATTACAAAGCCTTGCTCGGTCTACACGTGTTTAATGGGTCGGAGTAATACTACATTCAAGTATCACTGAAGGTGGTCGGCTTTAACAATCCGTTACTGGTTTAGGTAAATTTATTCCGTTTAGGGATTAGAATATTTTTTAAAAATGGTGAGAAGATATATATTTTTTTGACTCGTCCATGCGAATACACGATTGATGAATTGGATATAAAAATTTTGCCCGGTTTTATTCATACGAGTTTCTTCAACTGGTGCTCAAATTTTGTTGGAACTTGAATGTTGAGTATTATCCTTTTTTAAAGCTTTACTAGGATCTCTGAAACCGTAAAGGGCTGTTGCATTTTTTTTTTGATAGCATCGTCCTTATCTTTGGATGGCTGCTAGCATATTGTTGTTCTCGATTATTGTCCGTGAGTTTTTTCAGGTGATCCCCACTTTGCTCAAGAAGTTGCCAATGCAAAGGAGGCCGCAATAACTGAACTCACTGCAAAATACAGATGGTTATGGTGTCCTGTTGATGCAATTTCTGAACCCGTGAGTTTCTTCTAAATTACTTGCAATTAATGTCCACCACTGAACAAGGTTTGTTCTTCTTTTTTTGTGTACAGAGGAAATGATACGTTCTTTACAGCGCTTTGATGGACGAAATTTGACCCGAGCACTCCATTCTTGTATGACTACCTTCCATCTTTTCTTTACTTTTTCTCGTGTTTATTAAACATAATTCATTCTGTTGCTTGTGTTCTGTTGTTTCACTATTTGTTCTTCCTTCGTAATGATTTCATAACTTACACGAAGAAGCAGAGTACGGTACATCCTGATTCAAAATTTCAGGTACTTATCTAGTTTATTTTGAAGTAACGATCCTGTTCATGCTAGCCATCCATATAGGCATATAGCTGAAGCTTTTACGCGACAGCTGCATATTTTATGTGATCGTAACATTTACTGGTGTAACACCCCTGTTTTGAGTGTCGGACACTGCTAAAAAAACCCGGTAATACAAAAAAGTTGGAGCAGTATAGCCGAAGAAGCAGTATAGATTACTTTAAAATTATTATTTTTCGAGTACAAATTGTGCTCTTCGGCATTATAACTCCACAAATTGTACTCCGTATTATAGATGAACATAAAAAAAACATATAGGATGCAGATTTCAACTTAAGCTAGTAATGTCATATCGCCCTTTTGGCTATCTTTATACCGCAAAAAAAAACATATTGAGTAATGTCGTGAAATATTGTTAAAAAAATACAGTATTAGCGTTTTGATCAGTTATGCGTCTAGTAAGGCTTTTCCCCATCGTAATTGCCAGGAGGATAATACTCGCACGTAATAAAAATATCACCAGTATCGCACTTAATCATAGCACAACCAACTAATTTCGTGTCGCGCCAAACCACTTGGGTATAATGACCACACTCCTCATCCCCGACACACGAGTTATTCCCATAGTTATACCACTGCTTCTCTGCAACCCACATTGCGACCGCGTCTTTAGGGTACCAGTTCTTTCCTTGTCCCCAGAACAAATTCTCCCCGAATACAGTACCAGGAGAATGAATCAACTGACAGTCTTTTCGTCTTTCTTTTGTTGAATAAATCCGTGAATATTTCGCCAGCAGATCTAGCCACTTTAGAGGCGGGACTCCGACTTGCTGTCTTGCTGCGTTGTGCCCGTCTAAGAACTGTTTTATCAGTTCCGTCTTGTTTAGCTTTGATTCCGTCTGTTTCAGGAGGATTAGCGCGATGATTAGAAACAGCGAGGTTTGAATAATCAGTGATGTTTTCATCTTTCCGTCGGCCTAATCACTTATTTCAAACTGTTTCAGGTTTCGGATTTCAGGTTTCAGGTTCGTGATGTGATATTTATAGCGCAAGTTTATTGCTTCGGATGAGGTAATGAAAGTACTTTACTTTTGCAATTTGCATTAACTAACAGCTGATTATTGAAGTTGTTTACTCTAAATTTCTGATTTTATATTCCCAGTTACTTGATTTTCAAGGGTTTGCACATGGAAATTTGATTTTTTTTTTTGGCTCGATTTTGATTCGAATTTAAACTGAAAATTGCACTGATAGTGGTTGATCTTACTTCAAATACACATCACACTGTAAACTTTTTCTTCATTCTACCTGGTTTTCTGCAGTTTGAAAACTTATCTTTTCCGGTAAACCCAAGACCCGGCCCGGCCAAACCTGACTCATAGATACTCAGTTAATCAAATGATCAGTTTAACCCAACGTAAATGAAAATTTGATTTTTTTTTTGTTCGATTTTGATTCGAGTTTAAGCTGAAAATTGTACTGATAGTTCTGGTTCATCTTACTTCGAATATATACATCAGATTGTAAACTTTTTCTTCATTCTACCTGGTTTTCTGTAGCAGGAAAACTTATCTTTTCCGGTAAACCCAAGACCCAAGCCTGGCCAAACCCGACTCATAGATACTCAGACATCAAATAATCAGTTTAACCCGACCCAAATGAAAATTCCGTAAACGTTTTCTTCATTCTACCTGGTTAATTTTCTGCAGCGGGAAAACTTATCTTTTCCGGTAAACCCATTTACCCATGACCCGACCCGGTCAAACCCGACTCATTTTTAGATCAAAGGTATATGCCATGTTGCTCATTGTATGAATTAAATTAGGATTTAGGAGCAAGCTGACTTTCTACAAGTGTTTTATACTCCAATTATTCTTCAATTTTCATTCACTTTTCATCTTTTGAGCTTGAAGCTACATACATTATCTTTTGGGTTGTTTAAAATAAAATTATGTCTTGACTTTTTAAAAAGTGTTATGTTGATTTGAATTCTTTGACTTTGATTGAAGAGCGACGATGATGATGCTGACGAGATTTGACTGGAAAATACACCCATGAGTCTGTGACCCATGTCCGATTTATGAGACCGGTAATAAAGGTCAAAGCAATTAGGCCGTGTTCTTTTCAGCTCAGTTCACTTCAGATTAGGAGGTTCATTTTGTCTCGATACTTTCAATTTAGTTCAGCTCACTAGTCTAGTTTAGTCCAAAAGAACAGGGTCGCCCTTACCCCGTAGTTAGTAACTTCCCATTGTAATTGAAATTCTCTATTTATAAAACGAGTTTCTCCAAACTTGAACGTGTTCTATGTATAGGACCGTCTGTAGGAGAGTTTCTCGTGAATATAATATGGCAAATTGTTGTATGTTTTGGGCTGAAAAAATCTTATTCGGCCCGATTTGAATAGAAACATAAACGGACTGGCCCAGTTCATCTTCTCTATCAGCGAATTGTAATTGGGCTAATTTGAATCGGCTCACGAACAATGTGCATTCAGTTACATGAACGATAAGTAACTCTTGTGAGACCGTCTCATATGAGTTTTTGTGAAAGGAAAATAACATCCGAACTAAAAGATGGGAATTACCACTAATAATAGTAGTAAAGTTATCAATTAAGGCCCCGATCCTGTCGTGTAATACTGTAGCACGATCTCATATAACAATTTATGTGTATATTTAATCGATATTATCTTATAAAATAAATTAAATAAACAAACAAACCAACCAACACAATTTATTTTAAATACGGTATGGTTTTACAATAAAATATAGCGAGACTAATTTATAGTTGGACAATTATTAATCACTTTCTATTCTTCTTTTCCAACATTACTAATCATAAATATAATACAAATTCTTAATTTGCGAAATGGAAAAAATAATTTGAAATAAGACAAGTCTACGTGTGAAATGATCACAATCCGTAAAAAAAAATAAAATTACTCCGTTTTTATTACTGGATGATAGAATGATTTTTTTTAATATATGAAAGAACTATTTCATGGGATGAAACCGTCTCAGACTGTCAGATACGGATTACATTACTTAATAAGTAAAGCTTTCCACAAAGGAATCTACGAATACCGAAGATGTCTTAGCCTAGTGGTTAGGACTAGGTACTCTGGGACAGTAGGTCTCAGGTTCGAATCCCCCCTCCCCATATATTTAAAAAACCGTCAAATAAATTTGAGAGTCTCTATTAAAAATACGAAATATTTATTTAAATAATTTGTTTGAATAACTGATCGAAACTCAAAGAATTTTGAATCCGGGACTTGTTGATTATCAAAAACCTTGCAGCCTTGCTAACGCATGAATTTTTCTACGAGACGATTTCACAGTAGTTGTAAATTGTCAGACATTTCAGATAGGAGATGGCCAAAAATAATTGTAAATTATGTTTATCAGTGCGTTTCAATTAATTCTGTGAGACGATTTCATAGAACAAATGTATTGTTACGTCTTGCTAAATATACTAAGTAAGCAATTTTAAGAATAAAATTGTCATGATGAAGTGCAAGATGATTGATCAATGATCATAGATTCATACTTGAACATGCATGGTTATTGGTCTCCTCAATCTTTAAAAACCACCATATCTCATCACATTATATACTCCCTCCGATTCTTTAGATTCGCAACATATTCCATATTTGGCAAATTCATTAGATTTGCAACATTTCTATAATAGGTAAGTTTTTGTTTGTGTTAGCTTTTTACTTTATTGGTGAGACCCACTATCTCCACTCACAACCTTATTATTTGTGCAAATAGTAAACGTTGTGAATCCAAAGAATCGGAGGGAGTATAATATATAGATGCATAATGCATTATGATTTTTTTATGCATGTTACTCTCCATTATATAGATTGGACCACATATTAGGATTTAGGTACATACTCCAGCCATCCGGTCATTATTTATCGTCTCGTTCCTTTTTGCACGTAAAATAAGGAATGAATATGAAATGGTAAAGAAATGAGTGGCGAGCCTTAAATTGTACGTAAAATTCAATGACATTTATTGTAAATAAAGAATAGAAAGAAGAATAATATTGTAAAATTGTAAGATATAAAAGGAAAGTGGAGAAGTTGGGTGGAAAATAAACAAATAAGGAAAGTCGGGTAAAAAATAGTGACCGGTGGGAGTAGCTTTTAATATTATAGACATCTAAGATAAATAATCAGATACTCCGTAAACAATATATGTACAATTATGCGGCAGGCAACCGATGTTAACTAGTTTAGTTCATAAAGTCATAAGATCGAAATGATATCAGTAATCTACACTATAGTAATTAATAGAATACTATCAACATCATAATATAATAACGTAAATTATTGGACTTGATCTTAGATCAGATGATTATAAAATGAATCAATGCAAGTACGCTACCCTATACAAACAGATCAGATATATATGTAAGACAGTTCTAAACATTCTGCACCTTTCTATTCAATTTTTTTTTATCGAATTGAAATCATTTCGTGTTTGAAACATTCATACTTGCTCGAAACAAAAATTTGTGTTTTTTTTTTTTTTTTTGTAATTAGGGACATGTAGAACTTGTTTTTTTTTTTTGCCAACAGTAAAAATATCGTTCGTTAGTTGTTAATATCACCAAGATATTTTAGATCAAGGTAAATTCTTGTTTGTGACGGAACAACGTGTGACGGGCCAAATAATATCCATTTAGATTAATAAAACAAAGCCATGTGATACCCAGTAGCCTTATTTTTTCTAATTCAATGATATTATTTGACCAATTATATATCCGTCATAAGGAAGACGTACCCTTAAATCTAAAGGTTTGTCCTTGTAGGGAAGGGTAGGTAGGGACCTTGTTCAACTGTCATAACTAACATGACTATGAATCACATGGGGGCATTATTGCTCCATTCATAACTCTCAACTCACCTTTGTACTACCCTTCAAATTAAACCTATAAAAAAAAAAAAAAAAAAAAATCCGAATCGGTCGTATAATTTGAGAAAGAAGATCGTGTCTAACTGTACATCCATACAAACGATATAATAATCCGGCCACCTGAATTGTTCAGCACGACACGACCATGAGCCATGTCTGAGCTGTCATTTCCATTCATACTTAACCGGCATATATGATCTGATTCGACAAGATACAAAGTCTAACTAACTTCTCGTACCCAGATCACACTGTTTCCTCCTTCAAGCACAGTTAATAATCCACATAAAACCCGACACCAGTCGATTTCCATTTCCAACCAATAAAGTTTGTTATGCACATTACCTAAATTACTTGCATTGTCTACATACATCATTGAGCAACCGAAATACTGTTTGTACAAATACGCAAATTCTTGTTTAGCAGATCGACTGTACTATCCATCGTAAACTACAAGACTGATCAAATCATCAAACATATATACCAAATCACATGATAAGTTGTTCAGGCCAGACTGATCGGCCATATGCTTATATTTAACCCGTTTTGAAGTTTAAAACGGATACTTCGACTTAAACAAGCTAAGACTAGTTGCAGTTACGTACATATATATATATATATATATTTATTTAAACAGTCAGTGATGATCAACCGTTTTGGTACGTGTAGAATAGAAAAGTTGTCGGGTAATTTAGTGAAGTAGTCATAAGTCATGTATGAGAAGTACGTAGTTCACATGCTCATTTAAACAACTTCACATGCATATCATATATGCCATTTACATTTTAGTATTTTACTTCTAGGGCACTTTTACGGTATGTAGATCGTCGATTGAATTTGAGAGACTCGGTTTTAAAAATGTTATTTGATCGGATATTTAATCGAAAAATACTCTATTGATCTGGTGTACGTATATCCTATGTTTTTTCATTTTCTAGGTCACGATGACTGTATTCACGGATTCTGAAATCGATTTGATAATTTGTTTTAGAGCTAGGTTATTGGGTCCGGACCGGGTCAAATGCTTGACTAAAAACCCAATCCAAAACACTTAGGACTTTTAGGGACAACGACAAGTCGACAACGCTATAAGCTTTGACGAGTTGAGCTAAACTGAACCAAGTTAAAGTGGCTGAATCGAGCGAGACATATCAGAATGAACTACTATATCAAACTGAGGTATGTAAACAAAACGTAATTGAACTCAACTGAAATGAACTGAAAATAAGTCGGAAAAAACCGTATCTGGTTAGGGAACAAGTCTAGAGATAGCTAGCTAGCTACTTCAAACGGTCAACAGTCAAGAAGGACTATTTGTAACCTAACACGTGTCAGTGTGTCACTAATAACGGTCATAGTAACGGATTAACGGTCAACAACCATTTGCCAATAGACGACAACACCATGCATTATCTCTTTGACTCTTCTCTTTGTTTTACTCCCTCAGTTGTAAATCGTACTCCCTATTCTTTAGATTCGCAACGTCTATTATTTGTATAAATAATACTCCCTTTGATACTTCGGAATTGCAACATATTCCTTTTAGGGTAGTTTCACTAGAATTGCAACATTTCTATATTGGTTATGTTTTTGTTAGTGAGGAAGTTTTACTTTATTAGTGAGACCCACCACTCACACTCACAACCGTATTCCTTGTGCATAAAGCAAATGTTGCAATTCCAAAGAATCGGAGGGAGTAAGGTTATGAGTAGAGATGGTGGGTCTCACCAATAAAGTAAAAAGTTTACACAAACAAAAACCTACCTATTATAGAAATGTTAGTTGTAAACCTAATGAATTTGTCAAATATGAAATATGTTGCGAATCTAAAGAATCGGGGGGAGTATTGTAGTTAGGATTTGACCCGTTTTTTGAAATTATCTCACCTGTATATCACAACTAGGGTTTGATTGGCTCATTTCTCGAAACGCTCTCGTCACCCTTAAATCATAGCTAGGGTTTCGCTCGTTTCTTGAAAGTATATATATATATATATATATATATATATATATATATATATATATATATATATATATATATATATATATATATATATATATATATATATATATCCAATTTTTACATCACAGTGACACACTAACGTAAATAATATGACGACTTTCAAAGTTTCTGTAAAAGCTAGATGCTGAAAAAAGAACTAGATTCGCAGACTCTCGAACTTATATGAAGGCATAAGTCATGAAAATGACTCGATATTTTTGGATGAAAATGTATATTACTCCCTCCGGACACAATTTATCGCCCCGCTTTTCTTATTTGGAATGTTTTTATTTATTGCCCCACTTTTCCACTTTCCTTTTATATCATACCCAAATTACCATATTACCCTTCTTTCTATCATTTATTACAAGATTAGTCACTCAATTATCCTTTCATCCTATACTTAACCTATAATATTTGGACATGTGTCAATAATTTAGGCCCACCATTAATTTGTTTACATTTTATATTGGTCTTCTTATTTTACGTGCAAAAGGCTATGGGGCGAAAAATTATGTCCGGAGGGAGTAGTATATAGCTAGATAGCCATCGAAAACACGTAAAGTCAAGTCAAACATACCTAAATATATGGAAACATTTTTTCAAATTTTATTTTACTAACTTTAATTAATTTTAACCCTAATTAAACTCAATATATCCATCCATTTTGACAAGTCAAAAATCAAGAATTAATTCTTATCATATATTCAATATTCATTCATATACTCCCCCGTTCAAGTCCAAGCTTCCCCTTCCTTGTTTTGACACTATTCACAATCAAGGATAACTTTCGATATTCACGACAATCTATTAGAAAAAATATATTCATGTGAGATTTTGTTTGATTCGTGTTTAAAAGTACATTATTAACATCCAATTTTCATAATTTTTCCTAATATGTTACGAAAGATATTAACGATGCAAAATGTGCATTGGCAAACGTGAAAAAGCAAAAGGGAAGCTTGGACTTGAACGGAGTGAGTATGTATGTACACTCATCTCCAACACATATACTTAGAATGTCGATTCATAGCTGACAAAGCTGCTCATTTTCTCATGCATTGCCTACCAAAACATGTGTTTTCTAGCTATCCATGATCACTTCTTTGAATAACAGCCTTAGCTAGGACAGAATATCCGTCTTAAACGTTAAAATAATGATAAAAAAAATCAGAATATGTTGTTAATAATTAAAGATAGAATATTTTGCATTTTTTTTTAGGTAATTCGTCGTATAATTTGACATGTACGGAGTATAATATATATCAACTGGTCTTGTTTAAGGCAAAATATTTGTCTTAAACATTAAAGTAATTAAAAATCAGAATATATTATTAATAAAGATAAAATATTTGACATTTTTTGGACAACTTGTTATTTGATTTGATATGTATTTACTCGTTTTAAGATCTACGACGTATAATATATATAACAACTGATCTTGCTTAAGATCTGACAAAATATTCGTTATAAATATTAAAATAATTAAAAATTAGCATATATTGTTAATAAAGAGATGAAATATTTATCATTTTTTAGACCATTTATCGTATGATTTGATATGTATTTGACACGTTATAATATCGTCAGAAAGAGTAGGAATTTGCCTAATACTCCAATAATTAGGTACATACATTGACTAGTAGGGAGATAAGGAAATATATATAAGCACGTCTTCTAAGTAATAAGTTCATCCACTTATATTAGATAGAGTGTCAATTATCACCTAATAATAAATACTACCAAATATATATTTGCATTAAATAAATTAAATATAATAATTAAATATATCTATTAGTCTGCTTATCGGAATTTAATTTATTGTAATGCAGATATTAACTAGCTTACGTAGTTTCTAAATTTATTAGTGTTAAGTCATCACTCATTATTCTTAAAATTTTGTCCCAACAATTTAAATATCATACATAATTTAAACAATTTTTTTTCCAAATTAAAGACAAAAATAAAAATAAAACCCATATAACAAAAATTTCATGATTATATGTTTTTAAATGATTTTTTAAGAAATTATATGAAAGTTAATCATAATGATGGATAGTTTTTTTTTTTTTTTTTTTTTTTTTTTTTTTAACCTACCTATTCATTTTTTCCCCTAAAACCCTAAATTTTTTATATATAACGTGCATTAAGGTCGAAAAGACATAGAGGTCGTTTGGTTACCCGTCCAATTACCGGGAAGTGCAAGTTCCCAGGAAGTGCATTTTCAATGAGTTGTTTGGTTGCCCACTTCCCGGGAATTGCCACTTCCTCCACAATGGAGGAAGTTACTCACCAAGTCCCCCTGGTGGGTAGAACTTCCCGCATTAAGTGAATTCTCACATGGCAACCAAACAATATTTTTTAATTCTCATGAAATACAAATTCACGTGAATTTCAAATTCCCGGTAACTTCATCTTTCCATGGTGAACCAAACGAGCCCATAATAACATAGTACTCTATAAAATCCGCGATCCTAACAATATTTGTGTAAACACAAACATATAAGATTTGTATCGACAAAATATCGAGTAGGTCTACTGAGAGATCGTCTTCCACTAAATCAATGCGATACATAATATAAAAAATGGAAAAAAAAATGAAAAAGAAATAACTTTGATGCCCTAATCAGTAATCACGTGATAGACCAGGTCTTTCATTCGTTAATAACGTTATTAAGAAACCGTCTCTGTAAAATTTCGATTGGTTGATGAGTATGTATTACCTGCATGCATGTGAACCAAGTCACCAACACGTAGATTGATGTTTGCATATTGTACAACATCTTTGGCCGTTGCCTTGTCAATCATCAAACTCCATCTTACCTTAATTAATTAAACCGTAACCTTAAATACAGTTCTTAGGACAGTTCAGTTATTTAAACATTTAATACATTTTAAATTTAATATAAATTTATAAATTAAAGAATAAATTACACATATATCAATACAATTAATACAATTATTATTATTCCGTATTTTTTTTATTCGTTTAGTTTCTTAAATACAGCCCTAAAGAATGATTAATCACTCATTTTATGATTCAATGTATACAAAATTTACCATTACAACTTTATCTTGTATTCTTAACTAACTAATCCCAATCCTCTAATTAAGTTAGTTGAGTTGGTTGGTAAGATTGATAAGACGATAACGATGATTCAGATTTCGATTTTGCTTTTTTTCTTGTTTATTTTTAGCTCGTTACTCCCTCTGATTCATTGGAATCGCAACATTTACTATTCATCCAAAAAATAAGAAAAGTGAATTGGTGGACCACAATAGTGATGTCATGTAAGATTAAGTAATATAATAATATTAGATTGAATATTTTGGAATATAGTAATGAAAAGTTAAGGGTAGGTTAGTCATTTCATAAGAAAAATATGACCCAAAATGGAAATGTTGCAAAGCTGATGAATTTGCCAAAAACGGAATACGTTGCGAATTCAATGAATCGGAGGGAGTATAATTTAGTTCAATTCAGCCAAACTCGGTTGTAAGATGGACAATAATAATGACGGTTTAGGTTTCGTTCATGTTCATAGTTCAGCCAAAAATCAGTTCAATCCAGTTTAATTAAGTTTATTTTATCTCGACTAATTCAATCAACTTTTGAAACAAATACCTAATTAAAATGATTGGGGTCAAATAGTCAATTCAAAGACTAGTACAAATCAAAGGTTTAATTTCTTTCACTTTGAATAGAAATATTATGAGAAATAAAGAACAACAATAATTTATACAATTAGCCACGTGTATTGAGGGCATTGGATGAGAATTAATTAGATTATGAAGACAATTCTATAGTTACTAAATATTGATACCAAAAAAATACTGTAATATTTTCTTGTAAAACCGTTTTATATAAAATTTACAAATATAGCCAAATTTATCTTATAAATTTACAAATTTACAAATATATATAGTTACCGTCTAATAGCATATTCAATAGCTTTTTACAACATTGAAACCCAATATTTTTTAAAAAAAATAATCACTCATTTATGAATAATAAATTAATTATTATTTTTTACAGAAATGGATGCTATGAGTATAAAATTAAAGGGTAATGTTAAATACATAAAGTCTTAAGAGTTGTATTTAAACATTTAAAATCTTCTAAATTTAATATAAATATAGGGATTTAAAGCACAGATTACACTTACATCGATGTAATTAAACATGTATTAAAAAATTAATTCAGTTTTTAGGTTCTTAAATACGGTCCTTAGGACAGTATATATCATTTCATGAAATTAAAAGTTAACGTTATTTCTTGTTATGTGTGGAAGCTAAGCGTGTATCTCGTAATGGCTTGGGGTCCTTGTTATACTTGTATCGTACCATTATATATACTGTGTCGATATTTATATAAAATCTTCTGATCTTTACATCATCGATGTGAGACACGTGTCTTTCTTCTTTTATTAAATTTATGTTATTTATGACTTAATTTCAAGTCATTTCAGTTCAATTCAGCCTTGGAATGAACATCTGAATTTGCTTCAGTGTCGAGCTAGGTTGGAGAGATCGAAACATATATGTTATGTGGCTTAGTATAACACTTTGTGTATTTTTAATAGACAAGAGTGTCACTTACTCGTATAAAAGAGATTTGACTGTTAAAACTAAAATTATGCGAGTTTTTCTTAAAATAATTTGCAAAGATAAATTTAAAAGCACAAAAAACAACTTCTTTACTGTATTTTGAAAAAAAAAAAAATACGTACTCCCTCCGTTCGAGGGGAAGATATCCAATTAGGAGGTGACATGTGGAACAAGGGTCAAATTATATATAAAAATATTCCTAAAATAGAAAGACAAACAATTCATTGAGACGCCCCAATATGAAATAGGCAAAGTGGCAAACAATTCATTGGAAACGGAGGGAGTATTACATTAGAAAAATGTAAATAAAAATGTAATTTGGGAATGGTGATAATCAAAGTTGAGTATTTATAAGAGATTAGATGAAATCGTAAACCCTAAAAATTTTCGAAAGCGGAATATATATTTCCAAACTAACAAAAAAAATCTTGTTTGATAGAGAATTTTATTTTTAAAGATATTAAAAAATTATAGTTTTTTTATATCATTAAACTAATTAATGATAATTAGTAGTACTATAATTTTGTACTTATAATTTTTTTAAATATCTTTAAAAAAATTCTCCATAAATTCTCATATCATTAAACACTTTTTTTTATAGTGCTTAGTATAATAAATTTATCACGATAATTAGTACCGAGTACACGAATTAACTATATATAACAATAATAATTTAAGGGAAGTTCTTTATAGTAGAAATAATGCATTTCTACGCATCTTGGTTGTTGTATATTCAGTTATTATTCTTCACTTTATCTCGTTTATTTATTTATTTTTCCGACCAAAAAAAAATATTTTATATAAAATATAAAAAGTAAATAAATGAATAAAACGTACCATAGTAGTTGATAAATGATTCGATTTCTATCTTATTAAAAGTGGAAGTATCCAAATCCATGTCACTCTTCACTTCTCATTATCACTTATCATTTTCATGAGTTGATCATCATTCATCATGCTTTGACTACAAACCATGACACAATTACTACTTCTAATCTAATTATTAGTGCTACGTGTATGTCAATCATTGGCTAGTAGGCAACTTATTTTTATAATTAATACTCCCTCCGTTTCTATGATTTCTTCCACCTTAAAAGTGGCACATTTCTTAAGAAAAACAATAAAATAAGTAAAAGTAGAGAGGGAGTAAAGTAAGTGGGCCACCTAGGTAAGAGAGAAGTCTGATAGAAAAAAAAAGGAAGGTGGGAGAAATCAAAGAAATGGTTGAAAAAAGAAATGTGGAAGATATCAAAGAAACAGAGGGAGTATAATATAAAATCACATTACAAAAATTTTGGTAAGACATCACATGTATCCATTTTATTAAATTTATTGATAAAAAATAATAAAATGTTTCACCATTAATTAAAAAAAATGATAAATACAGTCTTAAATGACGGTATGTAAGAGACTAAAAAGGGAAAAAAAAATATAATTTTAATATAACATGTATTCCGTATCAAATTTGAAAGATATAATTAAATGATTAAATACAACATTATCTCAGGGCTGTATTTAACGTAATTCTTAATTAAAATGGGTCAAATAATATCATTTGATAAAACAATCTGTGTTGGAACTATTAACAAAATAATTGTCGATCTCTAGCTACTATCAATAAGTGGTAGGTTAGATTCGTTTTAGGAGTAAAACGAATATGTAGATATATATGTCATCCTACTTTTAAAATAAAACTGATTCGACGACATGAATATATATATATATATATATACACACATACACGATGATAATCAAATTCTAGCTAGTATATATTCTGGTGTTAATTGAGTCATAAGAGCGATATTGATACTGCCGAAATTTCCAATATCATGATCTCATATTATATATTCTCACATGTCATAAATACCATTATTATTCACGTGATATTACTTTCTAAATTGGTCGACATCTGCAAACTGCAATACCGAGCGATTCTAAATTTCTAATATATATTTATTCTGGTGTATGTTAACTGAGTCATAATAAGAGCAATATTGATGCTGACGAAATTTCCAATACCGTTATTATTCATGATACTGTATATATTATTATCTAAAATTCTAAACTAATCGACATCTGTAAATTGTAATACCGAGTAATTCTAATATATATTTATTCTGGTGTATGTTAACTGAATCATAATAAGAGCAATATTGATGCTGACGAAATTTCCAATACCGTTATTATTCATATAATAATTACTATTTAATTTAGGTGTAATGTTTGAGACATGAAGTAGTAGATAAATGAACTTTACACGACAAGCTTATTCACAATCCACAACAACTTGTAATAATAAGCTACGTACTAAGCAACCACAACCAATTACATTACATTATTATTACATAAATATATATTTATCCAATTAATTAATTAATTAATAATACTAGAAATCATATTACGTAGACCACAATCAATAATTAATACTCCGTAATTATATTATCAATAGTCAATAATACATATCTATGCTTATACGTTTATAATTCATAATTACGGAGTGAGTATAAAATAAATCATATATATATACGAGTATAGTATATACTCCCTCCGAGTTCCTATGATTGCCCCGTTTCTTTTTTGGGTGGAAAATAAGGAAGAGAAAATGAGTGGTTAAAAAAGAAGGAGAAAGAGAGAGAGAAATAGGTGGTTGAATGTGAACCACACCTTTATGGCCCAAAGTGGAAAGTGGGTAAAAGATCAAACTCAGCCCAAAAAGGAATACGGGGCAATGTTAGAAACTCGGAGGGAGTACGTGATAATAATTAGTAATAATAATGTTGTTACTTACGTACTTTTTAATAACTTTGTAATTTTAATTTTAATTTTAATTTTATGCATGCATGCCTTGCAAATAATTACTCTTAATTCTTCGTACATCACTTGTTACGATGAAAACGATAAAAAAAAAAAAAGGGAATAGATCATTTAGTATTTTCGAAAACAAGAACGTAAAGTTAAATTAAACACACACATATTTACACGGTTTAATTTATTAACATGATGTATTAGCTACGTCAACTGACAGAAGAAAGAAATTTTATTACTGTAAGTTTTATTCAATGACAAAACCCTAGGCTCGACAACAGAGAAACCCTAGTAGCGTATAGGGTACCCTTTAGCTTTCGGGGACGAGAATTTTCGTTCAATTTTTTTGTGTGAAAAAAAGCGGGTAAACCCTAAGAAATACGAGTTTTTTTTGTTTTTTTGATGAACGAGGGAACCCGCAGCCGCTACCTTTTTGGTGCGCACTGGGTAAACCCTCGGGTGTACGCATAGCCTGCAAACCACGTACACTAAGGTAAACCGCCCGTGGGCGACAGGCTCGAAGTCTAGAAGGCATAGTCTCAAGCAGGTGCGAATCCAGGATTTATCCGTAGGGGGGCATTTGAAAAAATTTACGGTTTGTATTTTGAATTTTTTTTATAAGTGAATTTATACCGTAAAAGTAATTGGTGGAAAACCAAGTTTTGTTTTATAAATTGATGTTTGTTTTGAATTTTTTTGATTCATTTAAGAAAACTTACAAAAAAATACTTCGATAAATGTGGACAATGGGATTCGAACCCCTCACCTCAGAAGAGAATGGGAAGCATCACAACCACTGTGATTAGGGAAGTTAAACATACTTAATTATTTCTGGAATTTGGGTGAGGGCAGTCGCCCACCCATGCACTCACCCAGATCCGTCCCTGGTCTCAAGCCATACAACTCACACAAGTTCGCGCTTGCAGGGGCTTGAGCCTGAGACCCTTGGACCGATAACCACAAGTTTTAACCACTAGGCAACACCCTTATGGGCAAATACGAGAATTAAAAAGTATAAAACGGAACAGAACGAGGCCATGAGACTGATAATAATATAATATGGGCACCGTTTGTAATAGTATATATGAGCAATGAAGAGATAAATGTCGCCCCATTTACTTTACTTTGTCGTAGCGCTTTGGATTAGATAGGTGTGCCGGCATTTTCTACAATGTAGCCATCACATATTCACATTATCGGATTTAGGGTTCTGTTTTTTCGGTTGAAGTTAACTGAATTATGTGAATTTAAGTTGACTAAATTGGTCGAGATATGGAAACAATGAGGTCGAAAAGTCTAGGTATATATATCTGTGACGATAAATCCTATGTTCGAATCTTTTCTTTGACCTCATCTGTATTATAATGCCACTAAATTAAATGACTTTTTGTCGTTGTTTCAAATCTTACTCTAAGTTGTATGTAGTCCGTATAGTATATGAATGTAGGATTACAGTATTATAATACTACTCCGTACATGATAAAATTATATGTAGACTTTAAAAAAAAAATACTATTTGATTTGACGTCACCAATAAGTTTGCATTCGAGATAGAAAAATAATGAACAAAACATCACCTCATTGTGTAAATAGAACGTTACAAAAAATTCCAAGTGACAATTTTTTTCGATAACGTTAACGTCAGACTTCTCGTTAGTTAGAGGCAACTTTTAATTTTAGTTTAAGATGATCTACTGATCACTAACTTAGTGTAAGATGAACCAATAATTCAATCTGATGCGTACCCACCGCTTGGCCACTTCGGCATGGTCCACCATGGCATCATAAGCCATGGGCCGTGGCCCGTGGGTCAAGATTTGAGTAAAAAAGATTGTGTCTAGCCCAATCACAACACAAACCACCTAAGCACTAAGCACGACACGACACTTGGACAAGTCAAAGACCCAACTCAAACCCGATCCAACCCAACCCAACCCGACAACTCGGGTATTGTGGTAATGCCATATAAGAGGGTAAAAAAAGGGGGGAAAACAGAGTAAATTTTTAAGAATTAAGTAAAAAAAGAAAAAGGGGGTGAAAATGAAGTATGTGTTGGTTACAGGAGGAGTGGTAAGTGGACTAGGAAAGGGTGTTACTGCAAGTAGTATTGGAGTTCTTCTTAAAGCTTGTGGTCTTCGAATTACCTCCATTAAAATCGGTAAAAAAAATAAACCCAATTCAATTCAGTTCGATTCGATTGTATTTAGGTAATTGCGTTTTTAACTGTGACCGGTTTCATTTGATTGCATACGTTTTTTTTAAATATGTCACGGGGTCGGGTTCTATTTTAATTGTAGTCGGGTTTATGTCGGACCCACTTACTCTGCAATTTGTCGAGTATTTGAGGCACTAGGGTAATGTTGTTATTCGCGGTTTGTGATTTTTTTTGTGTTTTTTTGGTGTGACATGAAATTTTTTGATGGAAAGATGGTAACTTTCATGATATTTGAACTTATTTGAGTTTTTTTTATTATTATTTAATATGATGATTTCGAGGGCGAAAATGCTGTCGTAGGTTATAATAGTACGATATTGTCTGCTTTGGACCGAACCCTCACGGATTTACTTATTATGATGATGATCTTTCGTACTTATATCACCGATGTGGGACAAGGGTTTTGCACCCGTAGTGAGCTAATGTCAATGTTACATTAATTTTTGAAGTTTATTGTAAGAGAATGGAGTATGTTTTTGCATGATTTAATATGAAAGATGCTAACTTTTGGTATTGGATCATGTATTTTTTATGATGAATGCACCAATTTTTGAGTTTTTTTATAGTTCTGGTGAAAAAAAAAGGTTTAGTTTGATGTTGCATTTACACTGTATTTTGGGAAGAATTAGTTCTTGATTTGGTCTGATAAATTGGAATAAAACCTAGAAATAGTAAACAATTCTCTTGCCTTTCTGTCAGATGGTGTTAGAAACCCAAATTCCTCACTTCTTTTGGTTGTCACTCTCTCCAATTCTCGAAAAGTTTCCGCCTTTTTATTCATATGTTGATCAAACTGGACTCGGAGGGAGTACTCGAAACCCAAATTCTTTGCTTCATTTGGTTGTTACTCTATCTGATTCTCGAAAAGTTTCCACCTTTTTATTCACATGTGATGACTAACGAGTATTTTGATAAAATTTGAAGTTTTCAGACTCGGAGGGAGTACTAGAAACACAAATTTCTCGCTTCATTTGGTTGTTAATCCCTCCAATCCTCGGAAAATTTTCACTTTTTTATTCATATGTGATGACTAACGAGTATTTTGATAAATTGGAATGAAGCTTTTAGATTCGGAGGGAGTACTAGAAACACAAATTTCTCGCTTCATTTGGTTGTTAATCCCTCCAATCCTCGGAAAATTTTCACTTTTTTATTCATATGTGATGACTAACGAGTATTTTGATAAATTGGAATGAAGCTTTTAGATTCGGAGGGAGTACTAGAAACACAAATTTCTCGCTTCATTTGGTTGTTAATCCCTCCAATCCTCGGAAAATTTTCACTTTTTTATTCATATGTGATGACTAACGAGTATTTTGATAAATTGGAATGAAGCTTTTAGATTCGGAGGGAGTACTAGAAACACAAATTTCTCGCTTCATTTGGTTGTTAATCCCTCCAATCCTCGGAAAATTTTCACTTTTTTATTCATATGTGATGACTAACGAGTATTTTGATAAATTGGAATGAAGCTTTTAGATTCGGAGGGAGTACTAGAAACACAAATTTCTCGCTTCATTTGGTTGTTACTCCCTCCAATCCTCGAAAAGTTTTCACTTTTTATTCGTACGTGAGGCCTGATGACCATTTTGATAAAACCGGGAGTATTGGTTGTTGTTACTTCCACAAATTCTCGAAAAGCTTCCACCTTTTTAGTCATACGTGCGAACCAAGTAGTATTTCAAACTCGGAGGGAGTATGTACTAGTACTAGTTCGATCTCATTCTCGAAAAAACTAGTAATTGATACTATGTTGTTACTATTTGTGTAATGTTGTAGATCCCTACTTGAACACGGACGCCGGAACAATGTCGCCCTTTGAGCATGGTGAAGTGTTTGTCTTAGATGATGGTGGTGAGGTAATCTCCTCTCCACCCCCTTATCCTTAAAATGTTCTTATGGTTAGCTTGTCCCTTTTTTTGTTGTTTTTTTCTTTTAGTTTAAGCCATCTCCTTGAAATCCCACTTGTGTTCTTTACATTATATATTAGATCTTGTGTTCTAATTGGAGTTCAATGATGTTGACTTCAAATTTTATCAACAAGTTGGTAGTTTTGTTTTTGTTTGGTTTCTCTTGGATAGTTGAATGAGATTGTGTTAGTTGGAGATGAACATGTATCTTAGAAAATGATGTTTCTTTTGTGGCATATAGTTTTATCCCTAGTTGCTCCTTTTTTCGATACTATAATGCCCTTTTTTCGTTGTTGAAAACCGACTTCATTATCGTCATTTACTTCTGACAAAGGAGTGAGGTCTCGAATAATGTACAGTAGTAATCACCTTAAAGTTTTGGTTCAGATGGTTCAACTTCAACTAACATGGTATTACAGCCATCATGAACAAATGTCACGTGCTCGAATCCTGGCATCCTGCACTGTTTCATGGCCGAAATCATAATGTTTGCACTAATCTCTTACTTAAGCAGAAAAATCTGAGCTAAGAACATTTGCTTATGACTTCATTGCATATAAGTGGTTAAATTACATGGTTTGGTTTGAATGATTGTTTGGCAGGTGGACTTAGATCTTGGTAACTACGAGAGGTTCTTAGACGTTAAATTGACACGAGATCATAATATTACAACAGGGAAAGTATACCAGGTACGATATATAGTTCATCTGTCGAACCTCCAGTGACTATAATTTTCTTCGCTGATGTTGATTTCGTGTTCATATGACAGTCTGTTATCGACAAGGAGAGAAAAGGCGATTATTTGGGAAAAACTGTTCAGGTTTGTTTCATTTCTAATCAAAGATGTAACTTTTAGTTTTAGTTTCATATTCCCTAATCAGTAATCATCGCCTTTTTTTGTCGTTTAGGTCGTCCCACACATCACTGATGCGATTCAAGAATGGATTGAACGTGTCGCGAAAATACCAGTGGATGGACAAGACGGCCCACCCGATGTTTGTGTCATAGAATTGGGTGGGACAATAGGTGTGTTATATGTTTGTAGGAGCTTTTTTTCGATTTGACAAGATGTTACAATGTCGAATTAGGCCTAACAATAACTTGTTTGGACATGCAGGAGACATTGAGTCTATGCCGTTTATTGAAGCGATCGGTCAGTTTTCATACCGTGTTGGTAGGTTCTACAGTCGTTATTTGGTAGACGAGAGTGACTGCTAGTTAATACACGAAGTTATGAGTTTTTAACGCGTAAATATCATTTCCAGGACCCGGGAACTTTTGTTTAGTTCATGTTAGTCTCGTACCTGTACTTAATGTCGTTGGAGAACAGGTAAACATTTGTGATTTTTTCGAACTTGAATTCGCTTAGTCGTGTTGCCTAAAGATGTTTTTTTTTAACGGACAGAAAACAAAACCGACTCAACACAGTGTTCGAGGACTACGTGCACTGGGTTTGAGCCCGGATATGTTGGCGTGTAGGAGTACTATGCCTCTAGACGACGCTGTAAAGGCTAAACTGTCGCAATTCTGCCATGTCCCGGTACTTCAAAAATCTTCATTCTGTTCACAATTTCGTGTCTTTTGTTCTTCGAACATAAACTTGAAGTGTTTTTTTTTATCAGGACGAGAGTATTATCACCTTATACGACGTTCCCAACATTTGGCACATACCTTTACTTCTAAGGGTATGTCGATTTACTAAGAATCCGATATGATATTATCTTACCTAATGTTTGAGTATTGAATCTTCGAAATTCTCGCTTCTTTTCATCAGGATCAAAGGGCACATGAAGCTATACTGAAAGTGTTGAATCTTGATAGGTTTGTAATTAAATTCATAAAAATCGTCAACGAAATCCACCAAACTGATGAAAATTTGCGAAAAGATACGATCTTTGGAACTGGGTATAAATTCTAAGCAAAACCCATGTGATAAAATCAACCAAGAATGATAAAAATCAAGAAATTCGACAGTCAGTCCAATCGAGAAATCCGACTCTTGTTATTCATGATGCAGTTCTTCAAAGGAGCCTGTCCTGGATGAATGGACCCAAAGAGCTCGACGCTGTGATATGTTGCATAAAACGGTCTGTACAACACAAAGAACACAATGATGTTTTTCTCTTATTAAGATTCTTAATAGTTCTATATCTTATATTTCGACTTCTCATTTGATTCTGCAGGTGACGATAGCCATGGTAGGAAAGTACACAGGACTATCAGATTCGTATCTCTCCGTCCTAAAGGTACTCCTGTAGTCCTGTACTTTGTACGAGTATTGATTACGTACAGTGTTGTGTGAGACGGTCATACTCTATAATCTACGCTACTGTTATGCTTAAGAATCCTGATTTCTTCGATATGCAGGCTCTACTGCATGCATCAGTCGCATGTGAACGAAAACTAATCGTAAACTGGGTTCCAGCTAGTGACCTCGAAGAAGCAACTGCAGATGAAGTACTTAGATTCTTTGAATTTCTTCCTGCATTTATCTCGTGCTCTCTTCGTGCACATGTGCATATACTGATAGTTTTTTTTAACTGCAGAGCCCTGAAAATTACAGAACAGCATGGAATTTGCTCAAGGTTTGTATTCTGATTCTGTAATGTGTGAGTAGCATCATGCTGCACATGTCGAAAATTAACTGACTGAGTAATGAGTATATTGAACACAGGGTGCGGAGGGTGTTCTTGTGCCTGGAGGATTTGGTGACAGAGGTGTCGAAGGGAAAATTCTTGCAGCAAAGTATGCCCGAGAGAACAAAATCCCGTATCTTGGGATTTGTTTAGGGATGCAGACCGCTGTACTTGAATTCGCTCGCTCTGTGGTTGGTGTACAGGATGCGAGCAGCACTGAGTTCGACCAACATAGCAACAGCCCTTACGTTATATTCATGCCCGAGGTTTGTTTCTTGTTGCACCTGACAAAACTGACCCGACAGTCGAATTGAAGACCTGAGTTTGACTGTAATCAGTACTAATTTGACCTAAACTTGACCCGATTCTTACTGACCTGACCCCAACCCAACCCGTTTGACCCATTTACCTGTTTGGTCAGGGATCGAAAACTCACATGGGTGGGACTATGAGACTCGGTTCAAGGAGAACGTATTTTCATGTCAACGACTGCACGAGTGCAAAACTGTAAGAACATATTAACCATGTTGGAGTATATTGTTATGTATGAATCGCTATCTCGTATGTATTTGACCTTGCGCTTATGATAGTCCGTCTCTTTTCAATAGTTACGGAAATGCAAGTTTTGTTGAAGAGAGACATCGGCATAGATATGAGGTATAATCGGTTTATTACAACTCCATCGTTTGGTTCCGAATGACTTAGTTGGTGTTTGACCGACTTTGGTGTGTTTTGCGTAATTTTAGGTAAATCCGGATGTGGTCGCTCAACTAGAGAATGCCGGTATGTCTTTCACTGGGAAAGACGAAAGTGGCGAACGAATGGAGGTCATTACTCTTCACACTCGTCTTCTATAGCTATCATTTAGACCTGTCAAAACCTGACCCGACCCGTTTTTTGGGGTCATGAGCCCGTTTTATTGACCCGTGACCCGGTTTGACCCGAACCTGAATCACCCGTTTTTTTGGGTCATGAGCCCGTTTTATTGACCCGTGACCCGGTTTGACCCGAACCTGAATCACCCGTTAATTTAGGGTCGAAACATGACCTGTCAAAACCTGACCCAACCCGTTTTTTGGGTCATGAGCCCGTTTTATTGACCCGTGACCCGTTTTGACCCGAACCCGAAATGACCCGTTAATTTAGGGTTGAAACACGACCCTGACAGAAGACGACCTGTCAAAACCTGACCCGACCTCGACCCATTTTTTAGGGTCATGAGCCTATTTTATTGACTCGTGACCCGGTTTGACCCGAACCCAAAATGACCCGTTAATTTATTGTTGAAACACGACCTGACCCATTTTGTTGGGTCACGAGCCCGAATTGACCCATTAATTTAGGGTCGAGACACAACCTGACCCGTAAGTGTATTCTGAGGTCACAGATTGTGGAGCTCCCGGATCATCCGTTCTTCATCGGTGCTCAATTCCATCCGGAATTCAAGTCACGACCAGGAAAACCGTCGCCTCTATTCATAGGTTTAATAGCAGCATCAGTAGGAGAACTGGATGCTGCTATTTCAGGAAACCTTGCTGCTCCTGCTGCTGCTACAAGGCCGAAGTATGCTCCACCTCGCTTCGACAAGAACTGTAATGGTAATAATCATTTTCGTAAGGATAATAGAGTGATCAATGGCAATGGCGTCTATAGTGATCGTATCAATGGCGTTTACTGCAATGGAAGGAACGGGTTACGCAGCTGAAGAACCGGGTTGGTTTAATTTCGAGGAATTATGTGTACAGTTTTTTTTTTTTTTTTTTAGGGGGGTCGGGTTATGGTGGGGTGTCGGAAATAATGCATGCAACGAACCTAAGGCGGTATCACCATCGTTTTTTTAGTCTGGATCGATTGATCGCCTGTTGCATAACATTCCGACATTTCCCCACGTTTCTATGTATGTAATGTAACTAGGAAGACGGATTCGACAACGTTGTCTTGTAAAATATAGTGTACAAGTTTCGATCCAACTCGTAGTATTGAATTTCGGTTTCAGTCTTGATCTCGGAATGGTTAGTTTGTTTGGTTGTTCTAGTCGATTGGGATTGGGTTTGGGTTTAGGTTGAGTCATTTCGACTCTGCCACGCATTTCACGTCGGACTGAGTCATTTTGGATTTTGTTTCAATTTCAAATGATCTTGCATCGAGTCACTTTGACTCACTTTTGAGTCTTGGATGAGCCTTGTCGGATCAAGCCTTGATACCTCGTATTGGGCCTACAATATTGTCCGTCTTGGGGCCAAGCCCTCGAAGATTTACTCTTGGGCTTCTTTCAAAAGGCCTCGTACTATTACTCTATTACTCTACTAGTAGACCTATCAAACGGGTTAACTGGGTCGGGTCATCTTCGACTCATACCATCTTTGGGTCAAAAGAACCGGGTCAGTTTTGAGTCGGGGGCATTTCGATTTCGAGGTTGTTATTCACAATTTTTCTAGGGATATCGAGTCGTTTTCTACAAAAAAAAAAAAACTCGGGTTATCTGGGTATGCTGGATCAAGTCTAGTTAGAACATCCTCATCCATGAATGATTTTTTCATTTTTGTATGGGACCTACCTCATTATTTTTTATCTTATTTTTTTTCATCGTAACACAAATATTGAATTTCTTGAAAAGTGACGTAACCAAGATTCGACGTTAGAAATTAGAATGAGTGACAGAGGAAACTACTTCAAAGTTTCACATTGTTAGGCCCATGTGACAAGTACTTGTGAAATCGACTTCGATCGATGTGTTTTGGGCTCCATTTGAGTTTAACAACATCTCGTAAAATTGATCCGACTTGAATCAGGTCTGACATCTAAACTTAAAATCGAGTTTGACTCGTAAATTTGAATTGAGTCAGACTAAGTAGAATGATCCGAACTTTTATTGAATGAAATGAATCAATATCTTTACAAAACGTTAATAACAATCCCAAAATAATCCAACTTGACCCGTTTGTCAAATCTTATTTTAAGAATAAACAAGATAATACTCGCTATGTTCCATTTGATTGTTTGCGTTTGCTTTTTGGGCACTATTCATAGGTGAGTGAAATCGTCAATGTAACTTGTAATATATAAGATAAAATATAGTTATGTGATATCTTGTTTAAATTGTCTAATCGAGTACGTTATAAATATCAAATTTTTATAACTTTTTGAAATACGTAACTAAAGATATAAACAAAAGAAAACGTGCATTAACAAGTGTGAAAAAATAAACGCAAACAATCAAATAGAATGGAGGGAAGTTTGTAGTGAATGTTTGTGGTCATTTAGTCATTTGGGTCCACATTTTAGCGTGAATCATGCAATAGAAGACAAAAATCAATTCCCGTAATTGTTCTCTTTTAGGACGAATATATATTCATCTAAGTGTAAACACGTTAGATATTCGCATTACTCTGTATATCATGTGACGTCTATTTGTAGTATTCTATGTTTGTTCTATAACGTCTATCGATTAAAATTAACGTTCTATAACGTCTATCTATCCGTCTGAAACTACAATACAATAAAGTCTCAATCAACAAATGCATGAAAGATGACAAATTGATTTGCACCGCGAAAATTAAAGCACGTCGTTTTCATAATCTTCGACCATTTTAGGCGTACTCACTGCTCCAAGACTCTAGAAGTAGAGGTCTTAAATGGGGTCCGAAGATGTCTTACCCTAGTGGTTAGGACTAAGTGCTCTGAGACAGTAGGTCTCAGGTTCGAACCCCTCCCTTATATTATAATGCGACTAAGTGCGCTTTTCGATGGACAAAAAAAAATGGTGGGACGACCCGTCGTCCGTCGAACTCGTCTGATCTGACTCGTAACATAAGCGGACTTAGATACAATATTGTCGAAAATATATAAAAAATCTGACCCACGAACTCGTTCCAAACTTCCAAACCCATTTATTCATTTGCTGGATTTTTATACTTCCTCCATTTTTTTTTTATCTTCTCATTCACTTTTGGCACAATTTTTTTTGTAATGAATATAAAATGATAAATTTAGTAAATATTGAGAGTAGAAGGGTAAAATGTATGTAAATAGGAAATAATAAAGGTATAAAGTGTTGTAAATAGTAAGGATAGTATGGTAAAATTATAGACTAAAATGGAAAGAAATGAAATGGAAAGATAAAAAAAAAAGTGACCAAAAAAAGAAATTGGGAAGATAAAAAGAAAATGGAGGAAGTACTTAATTTGACCCATTTTCAACCCAAACCTGCGTTAACCCGTTGATCCATTGGCCAGATTTTTAGACTTAACCCGGCCTATGTTCAACTCGAACTTGCATGGGTGCGTATGAATGTATGATCACCTTTACTTAAAATATTGCTCGACTTCACCTTTTGTGTTATCACGTTAAACTATTAAGGTAAAAATCGAATCTTCAATCTCATGGTTATAGTGAAGTGAAAAAAGTTTTTACTATTCCAAATCACAAATTCTTACCACTTTATATCCTATTCGTACCCTTAAATGACAACTTTGTTTTGTACCTGTTTTTATAAGAAGCGTACCTTTTTTATATTTGTATACTCTTTTATGTTAATCATATCTACTTCTATTAGGTTTGGTACCACTGTTACTTTCATTTGTACTTAGTCTCTCAGTAAAGTTAATGAGAGACCGTCTCTCATGAGACCTTCTAATTCCAAATTTTTGATTTGACTTTTGTTTATTGAGTAGGTATTCTATGAAACCGTCTCTCACTAAATAAATAAAAGACATACAGTAACATGTCAAAAAAAAAAATAGATCTCAAATAACTTTCTCGTTCATCATGTGACAAGTCTATCGATAACGTTATTGAGACAACCATCTCTTTTTTTTTTTTTTATTATTTTTGTGAAAATTAAGGTACATTTCCTCTTTTTTTTGTCGCAGTAACGTTATCGTGGCACCTGCGGTAAAAATCACCCGTATATCCAATCGAGTCCAATACAATTACAATAAAATCGTCTCATATGAGATTTACTAGTAATTTTTTTTTTGTTTTGAAAAGAGTATAAATAAGAACCTGTGGAACCGAAGATGTCTTAGCCTAATGGTTAGGATTAGGTGCTCTGGACAGTAGGTCTCAGGTTCGAATCTTCCTTCCATATATTGTAATGCGACTAAGTACGCTCTTCGACGGACAAAAAAAAAAGAACATGTGGTCGGCTAAAAATTAATGAGAGGGAAACTGAAGCGGCCTAATCTATCTTCTAATCTAAATTAAGCAACAAAAAACCAAAAAAAAAAAAAAAAAAAAACTAACTCTGGAATGTTTGTTCATCTTCTTCACTAAATCTCCTCAATTTCCTTCTAATTTTCAGTTATTTTCAACTCAAATTACACCAATTTTCTTCCCAATTTCCACTTAAATTCAATTCAATTTGATTTAATTATTACTATTTCTGGGTGATTTGATTTGATTGATTTCCCCAGTTCCAGAAAACCATTTATTCCCAAAATTTTAAAAAAAAAAATCAAAAAAATTGAGTGAAATTGAGGATGTCAGGAGGAGGAGGAGTAGGAGAAGGAGAAGAGGAAGAATCAGGATTACAGTACACTCCAACATGGGTGGTTGCAGTTGTTTGTTTCATCATCATTGCAATTTCTCTTCTTGTTGAAAGATGCATTCACTATGGTGGAAAAGTATGAATTTTTTACCATTTTTTTTGGATTTTTTACAGTTACCAAGATCACATTATGTTAGGATGGTTAAATTTTCTGAGGAAGTTGTGTTTTGGGTGAAAAAGTGTGAATTTTTTGCATTTTTTTGGATCATATTTTGTTAGAACAGTTAAATTTTTTGAGAAATTTGTGTTTTATTTTTTTACAGTTATCCTGATGATTATATTTTGTTTGAACAGTTAAAATTTGCTGTGAAAGTTGTGTTTTGGGTGAGAAAGTGTGAATTTTTGCATTTTCTTTTGGATTTTGGATCATATTTTGTTAGAACAGTTAAAATTGCTGAAAAATTTATGTTTTGGGTGAAAAAGTATGCATTTTTGTGTTTTTCATAGTTACCCTGATCATCATATTTTGTTAGGACAGTTAAAATTTGCTGAGAAATTTGTGTTTTGGGTGAAAAATATGAATCTTGTTGCTTATTTTTGGGATATTTTTACAGTTACCCTGATACATTTGGCTAGAACAGTTAAACTTGCTGAGAAAGTTGTGTTTTGGGTGAAAAATATGAATCTTTTTGCTTATTTTGGGATTTTTTTTACAGTTACCCTGATACATTTGGCTAGAACAGTTAAAATTGCTGAGAAATTTGTGTTTTGAGTGAAAAAGTATGAATCTTTTTGCATTTTTTGAAGTTTTTGATGATTCTACAGTTACCCTGATCACATTTTGATAGAACAGTGTAAATTGCTGAGAAATTTGTGTTTTGGGTGAAAAGTATGAATTTTTTGCATTTTTTTGGGAAGTTTTTACAGTTACCCTGATCACATTTTGTTAGAACAGTTAAAACACAAAAACTCATATGAGACGGTCTCAGTTAAAAATTGCTGATAAATTTGTGTTTTGGGTGAAAAAGTGTCAATTTTTGGCATTTTTTTACAGTTACTCAGGTCACATTTTGATACAACAGTTAAAATTTTTGTTATGGTTGAAAAAGAATGAACTTTCTGATTTTTTTTTACTGTTACCCAGATTACATTTCCTCAGTACATGTAAATTTGTTGACAAATTTCAGTATTTGGTTGATTTTTGGTTTTGTGTTCGAATAATCAGTTATTGAAGAGGAAACATCAGAAGCATCTTTACGAAGCACTGGAAAAAGTTAAAGAAGGTAAAAAAAAAAAAAAAAACCTTCTACCCATCAATTCACCCCCCTATGTCGCAGATAAGAATCAAACTCGACTTTCAAAAACACGATAAAAAAACTAGGGTTGTAGGGCTAAGTATGTTTCTAAATTCTTCACTCAAAAGTCGAAAATCCACCCCCTTTTCCCCCTTTTCACTTTCTGTATCCTGCAACAAAGCCAATTCCTAGATTTTTCTGATTTGATTTCATTTATCGTAGAGTTGATGCTGTTAGGGTTCATATCCCTAATGCTAACAGTACTCCAAGGTGCAATCTCGAAAATATGCATTCCTGAAAAATACGTCACCAGAATGCTTCCCTGTAAAATCGAGAAAGCACCTCCCGAGAATCCAGTCTTGAGCACCGAACATCTTGGTGTGATCCGCCGTCTGCTTTCCGAAGGTCCCATATCTCAGGCTTCTTACTGCGCCAAAAAGGTAGCGTGAGATGTGCCTTTTTTTTTCCGCTGTTTGTCTTCAGTGCATTCTTTATTGCTGTAATTAAGCCGTTAAGTCCTTAATCTATGCCTAGATTTATGATTATAATTTTTAATTCGTCATTAGATTATTATAATCCGTGGAATATAATGACTGGAATTTACAAAGTTGACGACTTGAAATGGTTCATTGTTTATTGTTCTTCATCGGACTCTGGCATTTGTTACGTGCATTCCGCTGTTACTGTCTATGTCACGTCTTAAATTAACATTTTCCTCTTGGTCATACCTTACTGTCGAAGAATGTCTATTTTTCCGACATATTATGTGCATTGAAGCATACATTTTTCAACGGACTAGTTCTATCTATTGCATTTTTATCTCGTTTGACTAGCTTTACGGTTTTTTTTTTTTACCTTCTTTTACAGGATAAAGTACCCTTTTTATCGATTGAAGCACTTCACCACCTTCATATCTTCATTTTTGTCTTGGCGGTTGTTCACGTCACTTTCTCCGTTCTAACCGTGCTTTTCGGAAGTGCAAGAGTAAGTATAATATACACTCTTACTTTCATAGACTCGTTTAGAAGTAATCTGACACGGGTTCGTATCCAAATGTCATACCCATGTCCGAGTGTCAAGTATCAGGATACGGGTACGCAAGCTAATACTTTCTCCATCCATGTGGTAGATACGGCAATGGAAGCATTGGGAAACTTCTATCGCAAAGAAAAATCAAGATTCCGAGAAAGGTAAGAAACTAAGAATCCGTTACTATAAACATACCAAGAATAGAAACGTGAAGCATTCACTGATACACCCCATAAACGGAAAGTGTCAACTGTTTGTTTTTGTTTGGTTAGATTTGAGACAACCAACGATAACTCATGTTCACGATCATGAATTCATCAAAGATCACTTTGTGGGCGTTGGTGAAAATTCTACTATAATCATTTGGATGGTAAGTTTTTCTACTCGAGCCCAAAGGCGCTCTACTTTGGTTAAGATTTTACGCCTTGTAACGGAAAAAAAAAAAAAAAAACCTTTTTTTTGTTGTTGTCGTTTTCAGCATGCTTTTGTTAAGCAATTTTATGGAGCCGTGACAAAAGCAGATTACTTGACGTTGAGGTTGGGTTTCATCACGGTATGAGCTTCATCGATGCATTTTTCTCACTTCAACACCTTACACGTTTGCGTTATACTTGCACCTAGCTAAACCGACCCAACCCGAACCTGACCCGACTTTGACCTGTAGCCCGATTTGACACCGCCTAACCCGTATGACCTGAACTTTTATTGTAGGAAACGAGCTGATATCCCCAAAAAGTTGAAAATAACAAACCTGAAAAGGCCCAAGCGCCCAACCCAACCCAAAACTGACCCGACCCAAACTAGATCCTGGTGACCCGTTTGCCAGGTGTAGTACTATAGTGTCCGAGGATCCAATAGTTGTTGATTGAGTGATCATTGTGATTATTGTCGATCCAGACCCATTGCAAGACAAACCCGAAGTTCAACTTTCACAAGTACATGATTCGGGCTTTAGAAGATGATTTCAGGAAGGTTGTCGGGATAAGGCAAGTGATTTTCTTTCTTATATAAAAATTAACCGCGTCTTTTTTTTTTTTTTTTTTGGTTCTCTTTGGTCATCAATTTTTAATTTAATTTTGGTCGATGCAGTTGGTACCTTTGGATTTTCGTGATCATCTTCTTGTTACTCAATGTCAACGGTAAATCCTCTATTATTACTCCGTATAATTTATTTATTTCTTCATCATCTGTCTCATAAATAATATAAAAGGTAAACAAATAATATACTGGAAAAGGTAAACAAATGACTGAAACAGAATGAGTATTAAGTTCTCGTATCAAAATGGCTAAATGTAGTCTATTCTCGCAGGTTGGCATACGTACTTCTGGATTGCCTTTGTTCCCTTTATCGTGAGTAGTCTCTTCATGTTTTCGCTTCACGTTTGTTGTCGATTATTTTTCAAAAATAATTTTCAAAAAAAAAAATTATAATTTTTTTTTTGAACTTGGAGGTTTTAACCCTTTAAAAACTTATTATTAACGCTTTCATAAATAATCTTGTGTTTCAAACTGTATTTTTATTATTATTTTATTATATTGTTTGCCTTCCATATCGAGTTTTTTTTGTACTTCAGATATTGATTCATGTTAGTTGACCAAGCGCTGATATTATTGTTGTGTGTATGTATGCATCGGACTTTATTAGTTGTTGCTTGCTGTGGGAGCGAAACTAGAACACGTGATATCTCAACTGGCTCATTCAGTCGCCGAAAAACACGTTGCTATAGAAGGTGACCTAGTCGTTAAGCCTTCCGATGAACACTTTTGGTTTGGTCGACCCGAGTTAACCCTCTTACTCATCCATTTCATCCTTTTCCAAAACGCCTTTGAGATCGCCTTTTTCTTCTGGATTTGGGTAATTCTTTTTTTTTTTTTTAATTATTATTATTATTTTATTATTATTATTATTATTATTATTATTATTATTATTATTATTATTATTATTTATTTATTTATTTTAAATATTTTTAGGTTCCCGTGTTTACTATTGACATTTTTTTTCCGCATTCATCCCTATAAAACCCGTATAGGTGCAATATGGCTTCGACTCTTGCATAATGGGAAAAGTCGAATACATCATACCGAGGCTCATCATAGGGTAAAAACCCATCTCTCTTTATTTTTACATTTTTTTTCCTCGAGATTTCACCTTTTTTTTTTAAATAAAAACACGGTTTATTTCATCTAGTTTTATGATAATTTTTCAAATACAATTAATTCTTTTATTTTATTTTTCAAAAATTATTTTCATACCTTTTTTCTTCATACTCGTATTTTTATTTACTAAATTTATTTATTTATTTATTTTCTTGAAGTAGAATTTTGTAACCCTTGAAAAACTTATTATTAACGTTTTCACCTTAATTTTGCGTTTCAAATTGTATTTTTATTATTATTTTATTGTATTGTTCGTCTCCCATTTTTTACAGTGTTATCATCCAAGTTCTCTGCAGTTACAGCACTCTCCCTCTTTACGCGATAGTTACTCAGGTACTCGTATCTTTTACTTTTACTTTTACTTTTACTTTTACCGCCTTCTTAGTTTCCTTTTAATAAGACAAAAGCAGAACGTATATATTAATCATACAAATTCGTTTTTTTTTTTTTGGGATGAAAACGTAGATGGGAAGCAATTTCAAGAAAGCGATATTTGAAGAACACGTACAAAAGGGTATCTTAGGGTGGCGAGACAAGGTGAGGAAGAAGAAAGGATCCCTTAACGGAATTCCTACTCCCACTGCGACTACCACGCCTACTGGTACGTCTACCACGCCTACTGGTACTACGACTCCAACATCGACAGCGACAGCGACAGCCACAGAGAATGCTACCATCAGAATTCAGCTTGCAAAACTTGCTCAAAAAGACGGTGGTGATGAGATTCAACCCGTCAATGACTAAGAAAGAAATCGCTGCTGCTGTTTTCTGAATCATACTTCGAATTTTTTGCACTATAGGCAGTTTTCTTCGGGAATGTTTGCATATAATCTCGAGTTCATGTATTTTAATGGCGGATGTAATTAGAAAAAAGGATGATCAACGGTCTAACCTTGTCGAAGAATGCTGAATCATGATCTGAGAAAACACAGAAATTCAGGAAATTATCGTGTTATATTTTTACAGTCTTTGGTAAAAAGAACATATTTTCCGAAATCTACTGTGTTTTATTTAATATGCTAATTCGACTAATTTACTGTTTTTTTTTTGTAAAATCTGAAAATTAAATAAATACGGAGTATAAGATAAAATGTACGAAGTACGTTATTAACTTAACCGGTACAAACCAAGTACAAACACACATGAACCATGCATGCTCGAGTCAGTCGAATTCAGGTATCAGCATTCGACAGACAAACAGAAGTTAAACGTTCGTTTTCAGGAAGAACAGACCAGTTAGGCGACTGCAACGCTCGCAACCACTTAAAATCATCGACATTCGCCCAATTCCCGGTCTCTTCATCAAGTCTTGACTCCCTCAAATCATCCTCGATTCCATCGTACTTCAAACAATACGGAGCAAACCTAACTCGACTGCTATCTTCGATGATAGGCCGACTTCTGACCCTCAAGTAGAAATCACACTCCCTAGCATTGTGAATCCTGATTTGGTGAGACGCTAACACGAACACGCACCCTTCTGCGTCGTCTATCAACACGGATCCCAACGCGGGCCCTGCGTAGATCTTGCAATTCCTCAACTTGTTGATGAAGATCGCCCGTGGTTGACCCGTTAGCCTCACTTCACACGACACGAGGTTCGATAATGTGAACTCTCCCGTGTTCTTTCCTTTCAAATCCTCGATTAATGTCTCTCCTTCTCGATTCCTAAAACCAGGTGTATCTATAACAAAGCACGCTTCTTTCTCGACGACTTTGACTTGGACTTGTTCTTCTTGCATTGGAGGAGAAAGCGAAACCGGAACCTTTTGCTTTGCGGCTTTGTTTTTGAACGAGAATTTCTTCCTAGGAGCGAGTTTCGACGAGACGTTTTCGAGAGAGTCTCTAAGGTCGGAGACGGTTCTGAGGGATGCGCGGACGTCGTAAGAGGGTAAATGGTACGAATTCTCGGCAAGGAGTTTCTCGAGATCAGAGATCAAGGAGGAGACGGCATCAAGATCGGTTTTCGTGAAGGATTCGAGGGATTGTTCGATGTGAGCGAGTTTTGAGGTGATGGATTGCTTGAGGTCAGCGAAACGGGTCAGGAAGGTGTCGGTTGATTCAAAGGATGGAGATGAATCGGACACTTTGTCTTGTACACGGGATTGGTGGCGGTTGGATAGTCGTTCCATCATTGCTTGGTGTTTCTTTTGAAGGGCGGCTTCATCGTTCTTGTCTTCTTCCATTGCCCAATTTCCTACAAGATTAGATAGCAACAACATCAAATTGAAGTTCCGATTAACATCAAGAAATTCAACTTCCAGCAAAATGTATCGAAAAAATTCAACTTTCAGCAAAATGTACTGAAAAAAATTCAACTTTCAGGAAAATGTACTGAAAAAAATTCACCTTTCAGCAAAATGTACTGAAAAAAATTCAACTTTCAGGAAAATGTACTGAAAAAAAATTCACCTTTCAGCAAAATGTACTGAAAAAAATTCAACTTTCAGCAAAATGTACTGAAAAAAAATCACCTTTCAGCAAAATGTACTGAAAAAAATTCAACTTTCAGCAAAATGAAATGAAAAAATTCACATTTTGCTTCAACTTTCAACAAAATGCACCGAAAATTTTCAAATTTCAGCAAAATGTAATGAAAATATTCACATTTTGCTTCGACTTTCAGCAAATGTACCGAAAAAATTCACCTTTCAGCAAAATGTATCGAAAAAATTCAACTTCCAGCAAAATGCATCGAAAAAATTCAACTTTCAGCAAAATGAACTGAAAAAAATTCACCGTCCAGCAAAATGTACTGAAAAAATCCAACTTTCAGCAAAATGTAATGAAAAAAATTCAACTTTTGCTTCGACTTTCAGCAAAATGTACTGAAAAAAAAAATCATCTTTCAGCAAAACGTACCAAAAAAATTCAACTTTCAGCAAAAAGTACCGAAAATTTTCAAATTTCAGCGAAATGTAATGAAAAAATTCACATTTTGCTTCGACTTTCAGTAAAATGTACTGAAAAAATTCAATTCAATTCAATCAAAAAAATGTAAGTTGATTGATCATGATTTGAATCAGCCATGACAACATTAAGAGATTTGAGGATATAATACTGGCTTCGCCCCACTAAGATTGTCAATACTCCTTCTCGCATATAATGAGGAAATGGGACGATCTTTTTGGGACGGAAGGAGTAAAAACAAATGACAGACTGCCCACAAAATTGATTTAGGGTTAACTAATGAATTTAGGGTTCATCGTTTTTAAAATTGATTTAATCAAACAATTTGCTACAAAATTTGCAGAAATGAATCATGACCCATGTTAAAAGATACAATCTTGGAGCAAAATGAATAAAACCCATCTCAAATTGTTGAGGAATAATGCAATTATAGAGCAGAAAAATTGAATTAGGCATTTTACAAGAATATGAAGAAAATCAGTAAACTAGGGTTTCTAAAGGGGATTCAAAGTAGATTGAACAAGAATTAAGAAAAGGTAATTGGATTGGAAATGCTGTTACCTGGGATTGGATTAAAGAGGTTTAGAACTCGGATCAATGGCAGATCAATTGCAGGGAATGAGTAATGGAAAGAGAGGGAGTTTTGATTTGTGAATTGTGACTTTGAATTGTTTTTTTTTTTTTTTTTTCTTTTTTATTTCTCAAATTTTCGATTTTATTGTGAGACCGTCTCCCACGAGGTCAATCTAATCGAAACTTGAAACAAGAGATGTTTGCTGACATGACATGATTCGGAGTTTCGGTCCAAATTAACTCGTACGGTATTATTCCATGATTTTATCGACTAAGGTACTAAAGTCGTGTTCTTTTCAACCGAAATAGATTGATCTGAATTGAATACTGAGACAAAAGTCACAAAATGAATCTTCTGATACTGAACTGAACTAAAATGGACGGAACTAAATTGAAAAGAAGTTGAAAAGAACTGTGTCTAAGTCACCTTTAGATTTTTTTTTTTTTTTTTTTTTTAGCGAGAAGAATAATTCATTAATCGAACGCCAAACAGCACTTACAACGTATACCTATAATTGCAATCAAATCCAATAAAAAGTAAAAACCAAAGAAAGTAATTTCTCTTATGAACTAAGGATCTCAAGACATGATCTGACAATTCGGCATCGCTATCTTTTTGCAGCTTTTGTTAAGGGAATCCTTCGTTTGATTCAGAACTTGAGAAATCTTACCTTCTTTTGGCCTCAAAGATCGTTGACAAATTACTTGTAGACATTGAATAGACGTGCGACGAACCATCAACAAACTAGCCCCATAACAACGTAAGGGACTGAAGCCTTGAACAAAAAGACAAAAACCTTGAAATAAAGGACGAAACTCCCATAAAAAGAGAGACTTTTATTGAATAGCATATTGAATACTCCCTCCGTTCAAGTCCAAGCTTCCCTTTTACTTTTTCACGTTTGCCAACGTGCATTTTGCATCGTTAATATCTTTCGTAACATATTAGTAAAAATTATGGAAATTGGATATTAATAATCTACTTTTAAAGACGAATCAAACAAGATCCCACATAGATATATTTTCTCTAATAGATTGTCGTGAATATCGAAAGTTATCCGTGATTGCAAATAGTGTCAAGACAAGGAAAGGGAAGGTTGGAATTGAACGGAGTATCAAACTAGGAAGTGAAAACAAATCAGTTTTTGGGACTTACCATCGATTAATTATCGATGGAAGCCCCGGATGAAAGACGAAGGTTAGGGTTTTTTTTTGGGAGAGGAGGCTAGGGTTTTTTTTGGGAGAATGTAATTAGAGTCACCTTTAGATTTTTGATTAGTTACTGTAACGACAATCAGATACTCTATGACTGTGACGATCATGAAAACAAGGTTTATCTAATCGCCTAATCGGTAGTGACTTCTTTACTTCAAGTCTTCAACCACATGGTCGAAACTGCGCGCTACTTTTAACAAAAAAAATACTCGGTAATTAGATAATGTATTCTATTCCATATTTACTTGTTTTATTTCAGGATGGTCGAAGTATAAAAATTGCGCTAAACTATATTCTAGGATGAAAAATGCTCGTATTTTTTTTTTTTTTTTTTTTTTCGTTCGTTCGTCACTATAACTCACTCACCCTCTAACGAAGAATATTTTCATCCTCATAACACAATTTAAAGCAATTTCGAAAAATAAAAATAATACTTATTACTCCCTCCGAGTTCCTATTACTGTCCCACTTTCTTTTTTGGGTTGAGTTTGATTTTTGTCTCACTTTCTTTTTAGGCATGAATGTGTGGTTCACAATTACTCTCATGTTTCTCTCTCTTCCTACTTCTTTTTTCAACTACTCATTTCTCCTTCCTTATTTTACACCCCAAATTCTTATGGGACAATAATAGGAATTCAGAGGGAGTACTATAAAATAATCCATTTTATATATAAGACGGATTTAAACCCGAGTTTAGATATTAGAAGGTCACATTTTGTCCACACCTCAACTAACAAAAAAAACTTTCTTGTTCTTGTTTTATCCATTCAATATTTCAATCCCACTGCTACTGCCTTCAGGTTTGTACTACTAATCCCTCATTTTTTTTCCATTTAAATGTATTTTTTTGTTTAGTTCAGATTTAATTTTTGTTCATTATTTTATAATTAATCTTCCCAAATTACAGTTAATTCAGTTGGTTGATCGGAGTTTATGTTATGCTGACGCAAATTACAGTAGAGTAGAATTGTTTATTTTTAGTAATAAAATCATGAAAAAATGACAAAGTTTCAACCTTTTTTACTTAAATTAGAGATAATAATCAAGTAATTAATGACCTTCATCAATTCATCATGTGAACAACAATCTAGTAATAAAATAATGCAAAAGTTTCAATCTTTTTACTTATTTAGAGATAATCTTGTAATTAAGGAGCACCATTATGCAAAAAAATATTTAATGGGTAGTTGAGAAGTAATATGATTGTTTTTTTTGGAGACGGTTTGACGATTTTGGATAATGATTCATGTTAACCGACCCCAAAATCCTTTTTTGGGACTTTTGTTGTTTATGAACAATTGAAATTATTTCTATATTTTACTTAATTGTTGCAAAGATTTAATAATTGGGTGATTCGTAAACTTTGAATTGCATAAAGGTACAATCTTTTCAATTAGATGTGTCATGAATGATCAGTGACGAAACCGAAATTTGAAGTTCAGGGTAAATTTTTAAGGAGAATTAGTAATTGGGTAAGGTAAAAATTAGATAAAAACCTAATCTTTTCAATTAAGGGTGTCATGAACTCATGATCACTGACGAAACCGAAATTTGAATTAATGGGTAATTTTTTTTAGGATAACTAGTAATGGGTAAGGTAAAAATTTAGATAAAGACCTAATCTTTTCAATTCGAAATCAAAGTTCGAAGTTAGGGGTAATTTTTTTTAGGATAACTAGTAATCGGGTAAGGTAAAAATTAGATAAAAATCGATATTTTTTTTAAGTAATGCCTGAAAATTGAATGGTTTTCCTTACCTCGGCCGACTGTTATGATTACTGCCTGTTGATTATGTGAATTTCTGTGTTGTTATACAGGAATGACATTTGTTGTGGCACCTTCATGTGTTCATTGCTGTTCCAATGTCGTTGTGTCGATTCAAAACGCTGCACGGAAACTCCCTAATCGAACGTTCTGGCGTTGCTCAGCTAATGCAACTTATGCTGCACCAGTAAAAATGCTTAATTAATCGACCTTTTTCTTCTTTCATACTAGTAGTTTAATGTGTTTAGGGTTTATGTCGATTACTCGATTACCTAATGTTGTTTGGGGTTAATGGTCGGTCAGGCTATCGATTTTGAGCTAGAGAACAAAAAGCACGATTTGTTGAGAGCAGTTCAGGAAACTGAACGAGGACTCAAAACAACAGCGGAACAACGCTCGTCCATTGAGGAAGCCTTGGTATTGTTTCCGTTCTTTGTAGCAGATTTTACTTGAACACGACATTCAGCTCGTGAATAACACAGATTATACTCCCTCCGTTCCAATCAATTCCATGCATATGGTAATTGTGCACCATTCACATGTGAGAAGAATCATCGATATAATTTTTAATATATATGATAAAATATAGTCATGTGAGATCTTGTTTAAATTGTTTAACCGAATGCATTATGAATATCAAATTTTTATAATTTTTAGAAATTTGTAACTAAAGATATAGACAAAACAAAACGTGCATTGAAAAGTGTGAAAAAGCAAACGTATGGAATTGATTGGAACGGAGGGAGTACTATACAACCGTTTACCGTACGACAGGTCTTAAAACTAGGAATTTATGGTAAAAAGTTACCACTTTAGGTTATTCAGTGACCACGTTAGGTTAAATATTGACTGCTTTTTGATACAAAAAGTGGTAACTATTTATCTGAAAGTGGTAACTAACTAACCTTAAAAATGTCACTTTTTATCATAAATTACAAATTTTTATTATTGTCACGGTACAACGATTGTACACAATAATTACTGATTCAGTAATTATTGTGTGTAACTATTGTACCATGCGACAATAGTGAAAATTTGCAATTTATGGTAAAAAGTGACAATTTTAAGTTAGTTAGTTATCGCTTTCATATAAATAGTTACCACGTTTTCGTATCAAAAAGTGATCACTATTTAACCTAACGTGGTCACTAAATAACCTAAAGTGGTAACATTTTACCTTAAATTCCTAGTTTCAAGGTCTGTCGTACGGTACAACGGTTATATAATACAGTATAATTTGTGCGTAAATAGAACCAAATTATTACTCCGTAGGTTTGGATTTGATACGTTTGCAGCCGTGCAGGTAAGTGTAGAGAAATATGATGCAGGTGAGCCGGTTAACCTAGACAAACTTGACGGAACTTGGCGCCTGCAATATACATCCGCCCCTGACGTTGTTGTCCTATTTGACGCAGCGTCCAGGCTTCCCATTTTTCAGGTACTCATCATCAAATTCCTAGTTGACGGAACTTGACGTCTGCAAATCTGCAATATAATTGAGATTCGTGTCTTACAGTCTTGTTTTTTCAATTGTAGTTGTCTGTCTGTTGGTTGGTGTGAATGGTAGGTGGGTCAGATTTATCAGAAATTTGAATGTCGTGATCGGACTGATGGAACTGGTGTCGTCCGGAATGTTATCAAGTGGAGCATTCAAAATTTACTAGAGGTAATCTTTTCGGATAATGATTCACGTCAACCAACCCCAAATCTTTTTGCCACTAAATCTCTTATGTCGTTGCACAAAGAGTTCACGTATCGGTGCCTGTAGTTGGGTCATTGGACCGTACGAACCTCAGCGATCCAGGCATTTGAAAATCGTGATCCCGACTGAATATGATAAAGCCTATAAAACAACGTTGCTGCGCAACATGACGAAATTATAACGTGTTTTGGTTGAAGGAAAACGAGGGCGCTACTCTACTTGTTTCAGCAAAGTTTTCCGTGGTTTCACAACGCAATATCTACCTTGAATTCGAAGAGGTTAGTCGCCTCAAAAAATAAAAAATTTACTCTTAAACAGTTTGAGAAAGTAAAAAGACTCGGATTTCTAAACTCGGGCAGTTTTTTTTTTTTTTTGCGCAGATTACGCTCCAAGACATCGTAATAAGTGATCAGGTACAAGCTCTCATCGCCCCTGCGCTACTTCCTCGAACATATGTCAATTTACAGGTAAAACCGTAAAACAACCATCTTGCTGTAATTTTCGTAATTTTACTGTAAAACGATGTAGTTTTGAGTAAGATTCTTCTCGTTTTTGTTACACGATTTACAGATTTTACAGTTCATTCGTTCTTTCAAAGCTCAGATTCCGGTGACAAGCCCTGCAACACAAAGGTATCCTCTTATCCATCACACTATGATGTAGTAGTATTGATGTTTGAATGCTAATGGAGTCAGAATTTCAGACGTTCGGCTGGAGGTTTATATTACCTGTCGTACTTGGACAACAACATGCTTCTTGGTCGTGCTGTCGGAGGCGGAGGCGTCTTTGTTTTTACCCGAGCTCCTGCTCTCGTTTGCTGACCATCTTCCGCCCTCCACAATACAAAACTCCTCGAAAGCTTAAGCGAGAGAACTAATCAGCCGTAAAAATTTCATATTTACACGACCCGAGTAAAATACTATAATAGTGACGACGTCCAAAATTGCATGAAAATATTCGTCTAAAACGCTCTAAATACTACTCGTACTTTGTATAACGATTATATGAGTAATTTGTTTTGTATAAGCGGTAATTTTTTTTTTTACCGTCTTACTTTTATAATTTTTTTTTTTTGTTTCATATATTTATCGAACTCTGTTTCGTATTTAAGACGGATATGTTTGTTACGATGTTACATGGAAATATGAAAGATGTGATTCATTAGTGTTGTTGGTGCTCTGAATTAGAAAAAGGGTTTAAATATTAATTAACTTGATAATGAAGCAACATGACGGTTTGGCCGAGTGGTCTAAGGCGCCAGATTTAGGCTCTGGTCCGAAAGGGCGTGGGTTCAAATCCCACAGCCGTCATATGTTTTTTTTTCAAACGTTTTTCTCATGAAACGGTCCCACGATAAATTTAATTATTCTTGTATTCATTGTATTAACGAGATTGTTATCGAGTGAGAACACACATCACAGCAGATTCAGTTTATAATATTTTCCTTCATAAAGTTTCTGTCTACCCATTACGCCGAAAAAAAAAAAAAAAAACAATTTCCCATTTAATTCCTCGAATTTTCTCAGCGTCCATTATCATGTTTAGTTTTACTATTTCCAACTCGAGTCTGAATAAGAATACAATGGTGTTTAGTTAGCTCATCGAATTCTCTGGATTGTGTTTCTTAATACGACGAGTTATAACTGAATCATTAATCAGGAAAAGTTACAAACAATAGTTGAAATTGAATCGGAATTTGTAAGCCGAGTTATTAATAAATACAGAGGAAATTGTGTTTTTCAAACTATAGAGCTTGCATTGGACCAGTAAAACAGAGGTCCGTATGAGTAACTAGGAACCGTATCAGTATTAAGCATCACGTTCTGAACAATGTGGGGAGTCGTAAGTATAACACGAACCCCAAACAATCGGAAGATTAGAATTATCTTCCTGTAAAAAGATTATTTGTCGGAAAATAATCACGTGGCGGCCTAAACTGACGAATGTGGAATAAGGTCTTTTACTGTGATGCAACATCGGACGTTTTTCCTTCTGTTAGCCCTCCTGACAACAAATTCAAACTCGTTAGACAAACTCTGCACATCGACATTGTTTCTAGATCTCGAGTTGTTAGAGTATATGAAGTTCATACGGGTTTAATGTCGACAGTAAAGATACTGATATAACTTGGTGCATCGAAATAGTGCTTACCTGAAGACACGTAGGCTGGCAGTGGCGCTGGCAAGCTAACATACTTTGGACAAGAAGACTTCGATAAATTAACATTTGTTCCGACTCCACTGGTAATTACACAATCTCGAGGCTGTAAGAACATCAACAACATATTATTCACATCCGTAAAATACATGTTCAATTATTATACACATTCAATATTTAGGGTAATACTGTAACATCGTTTTTCAGCACTAACCTTGAAATCTTTGTAAAAGCACAAACGAATTTCCTGAATAGCATCTTTGGAGCAAATAATCAAAGGCGAAATGTGGAAAGCGTTCTCAATAGCAGTTATGACGCCACCAAGAGGATACTTTTCCGAGTTTGAAGGTACGTAACCAGCTTCACGCAGTACCTCCTGCAATTTTATCAAATTCAAACTGCGATTAGATGAAGAACCAAACCAATCTACGCTGAATTTAACTGAAACCGAAGACCTTTAAACGTTTCAGCAGAAAGAAAGGGAGTTCTCGGTCTGCAGGCTGACAGCCAACGCACTTACTGTGACGTTATATTTGAAGTAGATGGTGAGTGTTGTCCGGAAATAGTTATACTCGTCTCCTGTGACCGAAGCAGAGCAGGTCCCATGCTTTTCTGAGGGATTAACGAAACGTTTACTTCAATATATCATGAGAAATTGAAATATAAACTCGTCTCCTGTAAATGTTAGCAACTTACCCCACTGTGATGTAAATAATGCAACCAGCCACGATCAGAGAGAAAAAACGAGGTGTCAGACAATATTATTAAGAAAAATTTATAAGCAACTTCCGATCAAATACAAACACAGTCACCTCATGCGCGTAAAATGATCCTTTGTGTCCATGACAAGTCGATGGTGAGACACAGCTAAGAGTTGGCCAATACTCGTAAAGATCTTTGCTCAGTGATGAGATCTAGACACCGGAAAATCAGTTATCATGATGTTAGTACTACTCGCAGCTGCAAAATTTTACGCAGCACAAAATTACGAGTATACAAAAAATTGAATGATCGAGCAATACCTCTTTCATGTTAAAGCTGTCGTTGCTGCAGCACGCAGGCCAGCTTCCGTCATTGTAATCAGCCCAAAGCCCATCTGTAACGGAAAGACAGATTAAAGAAACTCGGAATTTGGTATTTGGGAATTTGGTACAAGGAGAAAAAACATCTAATTAAATTGAAGTCGAGTTTTTTTCTTGATAGAAGACTTACGGATGGTGAAATGTTGAGGCGGACCTGCACTGGAAGAAAAATACGACGAAGAAATTAGTAAATCAGACAATCAGTGTCCTTTGATCAATGAAAACCGAACACTTTAAACTTGCTGTTTTCTGATCGGTTGAGGTGTAAGATGACGTTTCTACATCGGCTATTTTCCATATCTCAAGCAAAAACAAAACCTTTCCGAAATCACAAACCTGAAATTCTGAAACTATCTGATTCTAATTTCTATACTTTTTTGGTTCCATTTGATTAAGTTTTTCAAAAATCAACAAAACCTTGCCAAAATCGGAAACTGTTACCATTCTAATTAAGAAGTAGGAGCAAAATGACATAAAGATATCGACGACTTGCATCCTGACCCCAAACCCAACAACCTTACCAAATATAGAACCTGAAAACGTTTTTCATTCCAAAGATATCGACTTTTTTCCGTTCCATTTGGTTGACTACGTTTTTCAAAATAAACCGAACCTTTCCCAAAATCAGAAACTCAAAACTCGACCTAATTCTATACTTCTTCTGTTCCATTTGATTGACTACATTCTTCAAATTCAACAAAACCTTGCCAAAATCGGAAACTGTTACCATTCTAATGTCAACTCATTGGTTAAGATTTACAATGAGATGAAGATCGACGACTGGCATCCCGATCCTAAACCCAAAAACCTTGCTAAATATAGAACCTGAAAACATCTAATTCTATACTTCTTCTGTTCCATTTGATTGACTACGTTCTTCAAATTCAACATAACCTTGCCAAAATTAGAAACTGTTAACATTCTAATGTCAACTCATTGGTTAAGATGTACAATGACACGAAGATATCGACGACTGGCATCCCGATCCTAAACCCAAAAACCTTGCTAAATATAGAACCTGAAAATATCTAATTCTATACTTCTTCCGTTCCATTTGATTGACTACGTTTCTCAAATCAAACAAAACATTTCCCAAAATCAGGAACTCAATCTAATTCTATACTTCTTCCGTTCCATTTGATTGACTACGATTTCCAAATCAAACAAAACCTTTCCCAAAATCAGAAACTCGATCTAATTCTATACTTCTTCCGTTCCATTTGATTCACCACGTTTCTCAAATCAAACAAAACCTTTCCCAAAATCAGAAACTCGATCTAATTCTATACTTCTTCTGTTCCATTTGATTGCCTACGATTTCCAAATCAAACAAAACCTTGCCAAAATCGGAAACTCAAAACTCGATACTGGATCTAATTCTATACTTCTTCCGTTTCATTTGATTGACTACGTTTTCCAATCAAACAAAACCTTGCCAAAATCGGAAACTCAAAACTCGAAACTGGATCTAATTCTATACTTTCCTTCAATTTGATCAAGTAATCCTTCCAACATCGTAATACAATCACACTGAACTGACCAAGGAATTCTTTACACAGCAAAATCATATCAAATCAACTAGCTACCGCGTAATTTCTCCGTCTCAATCATTTGTTTAACTTCGATTGAAAATACTTCTCACGAATAATATAATCGATTAAAAGCTAAACAAAGTACTCCATGAGACGAGCGTAGAGGTACATACTTTCGGCAACAGCCGTTGATTTTGCAGCACTTTTTAGTTCGACGACAGTAAGTTCCAGGCCATTGAAGAGCTAAAGCGAAGTAATCAAACTCACGCTGGTTACTACTTCCATGGAGTTCAACTCCTCCGCCATTATCATCCTCGATGAAGCTTGCAGAAGAAGCAACATCAACATCAACATCAACAGCAACAGCAACAGCAATAACAGCGAAGAGTAGTGCGATGAGTAATGGAGAGATGAATGAGAGTTTCGCCATTGTTGGATTGTTTGAGGTTTCGTGAGTCAATTGAAGTAGAAATTGTTAGCTCCAATGATGAGGTTGAGGTGTGTTGAGATTAAGATTCACGTGAGGATATTCTTTACCCGATGCTTTCTTTGGCTAGATTCTCGGGCTGTTAAAATTCTTACAAAAGTGATTCGGATTGATAAATTGGATCGGTCCGGATCATTCGACCCGGTTAGGGGTGTTCAAAAATTGGACCGGAAAATCGGATCGGACCGGACCGTAAGGTCCGGGTCGGTCCAGACTGGGGCACGTACCGGTCCGGTCTTCGGGTCCCAAAAAAGTTGGTAACCGGTCCCCGGTCCGGTCCGGTCCGGTCCACACATTAAAAAAAATATCAAATTTAGTGTATTTTTACGTCCGGTCCGGTCCGGTCCGATCTTAAGAGGGTCCGGTCCGGTCCGGGTTTCTTTGTAACCGGTCCGGTCCGCGGGTCAAACCGGTCCGGTCCGGGTTTGGACCGGTGAACACCCCTAGACCCGGTTCAAAATTGACGATCGGTCTTCAGTCTGGTCCGGTCCGATCCACGCTTAAAATATCAAAAAATTCTTATATTTGACGGTTCGGTCTGGTCCAAACGTCAAAAATCATTTTTTGTAAAGATTTTGATTCGGATCCCTTTGCTAATAGCTCCGTTCTCCCGACCTTATTTTTTTTATTGTCCAGTCCGAGTCGATTCTGGACCGATGAACCCCCTACTTGCGTTGGTTCACCAAAACTGAAAAGTCTGGGTACTTGGCATTAGACGGGGGCAAAACTAATCCGGTCCAAATGACCTGACCTGAATAACCTGATCTTTACCAGACCCAACTCCTGAATTGAGACCCGAACTGACACAACCTAGCCTGGAACGGACACGAATGTTACCATAGAAAACGAGTCGATATTCATAAAAACCTGAAACTAACAAACTCGAAAATGACCTGACTCGATCCAAAAGTCAATATGAGTACACGATTTTTCAACCCCAAAAGTGGTTCGACTCGAGGCTGACCCGACCCAAACCCAACCCGATTGATCTGTTTGCCGAGCCTACTTGACATGACATATGGGTATGGACTCTATCTTGATTCCGTATCCAATTTACAGATCGTGTCATTGTCTGCCAGCTGTATCCGTAACTCATTTTAAGCGAGAAGCCTATTAAATTTGGATTGCAAATGACGATTTTTAGATGTAGTTCTGACTCTTATGGGTCGGGTCGAGTTTTGACGGATCTAGGCTCGAGTTCACCTCAAGGCTTCGACTCAGGGTTTCCTTTTTAATACAGTCATACACACAAACGGATAAAAACAACGATAACGACGAGAGGAGAGAGAGAGAGAAGGAGAAAAAGCGAGAAAACCAAAACCCGAACACAAACTTCCCGCTACATCTTCCCACAAAAATTCAACAAATTCAATCATTCCGCCATTTTTAGATTGATTTCAAGCTAAGTTATCACCGGATTTCTACAGGTATACTGTGTTCTTCTCAACTCTCTTAACAATCACATAATTTGTTCTTTACTCAACTGTTTTTAATTCGATTGTGAAATTGGTTCAATTTGATTGCATTCTTGACGAAGATCATTAGTATTTTGTTGTTGAATTTGGGAATTTTGGATGATTTTTAGGGTGTTACGCTGTGTTTGAGTTGATTAATTGAATACATTATGGTTCTAGGGTTTGCTATGATGTTGAAATTAGGCGTTAATTAGGGATGAGCTGTAGATTTGTGACACTAGGGTTAGTTGCCGAAAGTGCTGCAATTCTACTGGTATACTGTTCTTCTCAAGTTTCAACAATCACATAATTTGTTCTTTACTCAACTGTTTTTAATACGATTGTGAAATTAGTTCAATTTGATTGCATTCTTGACGAAGATCATTAGTATTTTGTTGTTGAATTTGGGAATTTTGGATGATTTTTAGGGTGTTACGTTGTGTTTGAGGTGATTAATTGTGTTTTTGGGGAATACATTATGGTTCTAGGGTTTGCTATGCGGTGATTATAGTATGGCTAGATGTTGAAATTAGGTGTTTTTAGGGTGTTAGTTAGGTATGAGCTTTAGATTTGTGACACTAGGATTAGTTGCCGAAGGCCCGAAGGTGCTGCAATTCTACTGGTATACTGTTCTTCTCAAGTCTCTAGAATCTCGTAATTTGTTCTTTACTCAACTGTTTTTAATTTGATTGTGAATTTGTTTAATTTGATTGCATTCTTGCGGTTTTTATGGTGAAGATCATCAGTTTTTTTTTTTTTTTTTTTTTTTTTTTTTTTTTTTTCTGGTGAATTTTGAATGATTTTTAGTGTTTGAGTTGAATAATTGTGTTTTTGGGGATTGCATTATGGTTCTAGGGTTTGCTATGCGGTGATTATAGTATCGCTAGATGTTGAAATTAGGTGTTAATTAGGGATGAGGTGTAGATTTGTGACACTAGGTTTAGTTGCCGAAGGTGCTGCAATTCTACTGGTATACTGTTCTTATCAAGTTTCAACAATCTCGTAATTTGTTCTTTACTCAACTGTTTTTAATTCGATTGTGAAATTGTTTAATTTGATTGCATTCTTGCGGTTTTGATGGTGAAGATCATTAGTATTTTGTTGGTGAATTTGTGAATTTTGGATTATTTTTAGTGTGTTGCGTTGTGTTTGAGTTGATTAATTGTGATTTTGGGGAATACATTGTGGTTCTAGGGTTTGCTATGCTTTGATTATAGTATGGCTAGATGTTGAAATTAGGTGTTTTTAGGGTGTTAATTAAGGATGAGCTATAGATTTGTGACACTAAGGTTAGTTGCCGAAGGCCCGAAGGTGCTGCAATTCTACTGGTATACTGTTCTTCTCAAGTCTCTAGAATCTCGTAATTTGTGCTTTACTCAACTGTTTTTAATTTGATTGTGAATTTGTTTAATTTGATTGCATTCTTGCGGTTTTTATGGTGAAGATCATCAGTTTTTTTTTTTTTTTTTTTTTTTTTTTTTTTTTTTCCTGGTGAATTTTGAATGATTTTTAGCGTTTGAGTTGAATAATTGTGTTTTTGGGGATTGCATTATGGTTCTAGGGTTTGCTATGCGGTGATTATAGTATCGCTAGATGTTGAAATTAGGTGTTAATTAGGGATGAGGTGTAGATTTGTGACACTAGGTTTAGTTGCCGAAGGTGCTGCAATTCTACTGGTATACTGTTCTTATCAAGTTTCAACAATCTCGTAATTTGTTCTTTACTCAACTGTTTTTAATTCGATTGTGAAATTGTTTAATTTGATTGCATTCTTGCGGTTTTGATGGTGAAGATCATTAGTATTTTGTTGGTGAATTTGTGAATTTTGGATTATTTTTAGTGTGTTGCGTTGTGTTTGAGTTGATTAATTGTGATTTTGGGGAATACATTGTGGTTCTAGGGTTTGCTATGCTTTGATTATAGTATGGCTAGATGTTGAAATTAGGTGTTTTTAGGGTGTTAATTAAGGATGAGCTATAGATTTGTGACACTAAGGTTAGTTGCCGAAGGCCCGAAGGTGCTGCAATTCTACTGGTATACTGTTCTTCTCAAGTCTCTAGAATCTCGTAATTTGTGCTTTACTCAACTGTTTTTAATTTGATTGTGAATTTGTTTAATTTGATTGCATTCTTGCGGTTTTTATGGTGAAGATCATCAGTTTTTTTTTTTTTTTTTTTTTTTTTTTTTTTTTTTCCTGGTGAATTTTGAATGATTTTTAGCGTTTGAGTTGAATAATTGTGTTTTTGGGGATTGCATTATGGTTCTAGGGTTTGCTATGCGGTGATTATAGTATCGCTAGATGTTGAAATTAGGTGTTAATTAGGGATGAGGTGTAGATTTGTGACACTAGGTTTAGTTGCCGAAGGTGCTGCAATTCTACTGGTATACTGTTCTTATCAAGTTTCAACAATCTCGTAATTTGTTCTTTACTCAACTGTTTTTAATTCGATTGTGAAATTGTTTAATTTGATTGCATTCTTGCGGTTTTGATGGTGAAGATCATTAGTATTTTGTTGGTGAATTTGTGAATTTTGGATTATTTTTAGTGTGTTGCGTTGTGTTTGAGTTGATTAATTGTGATTTTGGGGAATACATTGTGGTTCTAGGGTTTGCTATGCTTTGATTATAGTATGGCTAGATGTTGAAATTAGGTGTTTTTAGGGTGTTAATTAAGGATGAGCTATAGATTTGTGACACTAAGGTTAGTTGCCGAAGCTACAACTGTTTTTAATTCGATTGTGAAATTGTTTAATTTGATGCATTCTTGCGGTTTTGATGGTGAAGATCATAAGTATTTTGTTGTTGAATTTGTGAATTTTGGATGATTTTTAGCTACGTCGTGTTTGAGTTGATTAATTGTGATTTTGGGAAATACATTATGGTTCTAGGGTTTGCTATGCGGTGATTATAGTATGGCTAGAAGTTGAAATTAGGTGTTAATTAGGGATGAGCTGTAGATTTGTGATATTAGGATCAGTTGCCGAAGGCCCGAAGGTGCTGCAATTCTACTGGTGTACTGTTCATCTCAAGTCTCAAGAATCTCGTAATTTGTTCTTTACTCAACTGTTTTTAATTCGATTGCGAAATTGTTTAATTTGATTGCATTCTTGCGGTTTTGATGGTGAAGATCATTAGTGTTTGCTATGATGTTGAACTTAGGCGTTAATTAGGGATGAGCTGTAGATTTGTGACACTAGGATTAGTTGCCGAAGGTACTGCAATTTTACTGGTATACTGTTCTTCTCAACAATGTCTCAATTTGTTATCAACTCAGTGTTTTAATTCGATTGTGAAATTGTTTAATGTGATGCATTCTTGTGTTTTTTGGACGAAGATCATTAGTTATTTGTTGGTGAATTTGTGAATTTTGAATGATTTTCAGCATGTTAGTCTGTTAGACTGTTTTTGAGTTGATTAATTGTGTTTTTGTGGGGGAATCCGTTACGGTTCTAGGGTTTGCTATGCGGTGATTATAGTATGGCTAGATGTTAAAATTAAGTGTTTTTAGGGTGTTAATTAGGGATGAACTCTAGATTTATGACCTTAGGGTTAGTTGCAAAAGCTATGGTTTCTTGATTTTCGTGGTGGTGCTGTCTTGTGATCTTGTTTTTCTCTGGGCTGGTTATTGCCAGTATTAAGAATAAATAGTCGAGTGACGAGCCTGTAAGTAGTATGGTAGTTTGAGGTTTATGACGAGATTATGAATTATAAGTGGAGTGCTCCTTAACTCAGAGTTAGTGAAGATTGTGGGATGAGACGACCCATTTGGATGAGCAACTGCAAGCTCACTTAGTGACGAGGCAATCCACTTGGATAAGTTGATTAATCGTGTTTTTTTTGGGAAATACATTACGGTTCTAGGGTTTGGTATGGTCTGGTTATTGTCTGGATAATGTTAAACTTAGGTGTTTTTAGGGTGTTAATTAAGGATGAGCTGTAGATTTGTGACCCTAGGTTTAGTTGCCGAAGGTGCGAGTTGGTAGTTTTGCTGGTATGTCTTCTTGATTTTCGTGGTGGTGTAGTCTTGTGATCTTGTTTTTATTTGGGCTGTTTATTGTGATTCTTTGGTGTAAATAGTTGAGTGATGGATCCGTAAGTAGCCTTAAGGAGCCAAAATATGTAGTTTGAGGTTTATGACGAGATTAGGAATTAAGAGTGGTGTTCTCCATAACTCAGAGTTAGTGAAGATTGTGGGAAGAGACGACCCATTTGGATGAGCAACCCCAAGGTCACTTGGGGACGAGGTGATCCATTTGGATGAGTCGATTAATTGCGTTTTCTGGGGAATAAGTTATGGTTCTAGGGTTTGCTATGTGGTTGTTATAGTATGGCTAGATATTAAAATTAAGTGTTTTTAGGGTGTTAATTAGGGCTGAGCTGTAGATTTGTGACCTTAGGGTTAGTTGCTGAAGGTACAGAGTTGGTACTTTCTTGTATAGCTTCTTGATTTTCGTGGCGTTGTAGTCTTTGTGATCTTGTTTTCCTCTGAGCTGGTTATTGTGATTCTTTGGTTTAAATAGTCGAGTGACAGGCTCGTAAGTAGCCTGAGGGAGCATTGCTTGTAGAATATGTAGTCTGAGATTTAGGATGAGGTTACGAACTATGAGTGAAGTTCTCCCAAACTTAGAGTGAGTGAAGGTTGTGGGACGAGACAACCTATTTGGATGAGCGACTGCAAGTTACTTAGGGACTAGACAACCCATTTGGATGATTTGATTAACTGTTTTTTTGGGGAATACATCACTATTCTAGGGTTTGTTATGCGGTGGTTATAGTATGGCCAGATAATAATTTTGATGTTCTTAGTGTGTTAACTAGGAATGAGTGGTAGATTTCTGACCCAAGGTTTAGTTGCCGAAGGTTCGAGTTGGTGGTTTTGCTGGTATAGTGGTATCGGCTTCTCGATTTTCATGGCGGTGTAGTGTTGTGATCTTTTTTCTCTATGAGATGGTTATTACAATTATTCGGAGTAAGTAGTCGAGTGATGGACTCACAAGTAGCCCTGGGGAGCTTTGCTCCCAAAATATGTAGTTTGAGATTTTTGAGGTTTATGATAAGATTACGAATTAGTGAAGTTCTACCTTACTTATTACTCATAGTTAGTGAAGGTTGTGGGATGAGACAACCCATTTGGACTAGCAGCTACTTAGAGGAGGAGAGAAATCTGGAATAGAGTCATTCTGATTGCTTTGTGTTTTCATCGTTCCATACCGTGATGTTCATGGTGAACTTGGAATCTAGAAGGAAGTACGCTGTGGTGTTGGTATTTAGAGCTGTAATCGTATACTGAGGTCTACTGCTTGGTTGAAGTTCTTGATGAAGAATTTCAAACTAGGTGTTGTAGTAGCCAGCGATCCAAATGTAAGGGTAATGCAGGAAGCTAGAAAATGTCAAGTAGCCTTATTAGTAGGCAAGTTAATGAGTAAATATAATGAAACTCACTCGCTTTTGTAAGGGTATTTTGATCTTTTCATGGTGACACCATATTTATTTATTTAGGGATACGGGAGTGTATGTGGGATAGACGCAGTATTTTTTAAGTAAGAAGCCAAAATGTCCAAATATTGCATAAACTAAAACATAAAGGTTGCGCTCCCATTAGACCTGTGAAATTCATTCTTTTGATTTAGAATATTATTGGAGATATCTCATATAAATCCGTGAATTTAGGAAGTGGTGGATAATTTTGGTTCAAATTTAAACACAAGATTGTGAATCATTTTAGACCAGAGCCAAACTGTGTCCGATATTTGATTCTTGAAACGAACATGTCTCTTTTGGTAGGTAGCCCATAAAGCGCTGGAGCTGTCCGACAATTGAAATCTGAAGTTTTCATCTCTGCTTGTGTCACACCGGTGTTCTTCAAGGTGATTTTGACCCATCCGATGCAGTTTGGTGTAGGCATCTATTTTGAATTATTAGTGTCTTCAAACTAATTTTTTCCTTTTATTTGTTGGTAGTTGTGAGATTGGAAGCTCTCCGAGAATTCAAATCTGAGCTTATCATCTCTGCTTGAGCCTCACCGGTGTTCTCCAAGGTGAATGTGACATATTGGGTGAAGTTTACAGTAGGATGCTATTTTGAAATTATAATGGCTTCAAATTCATTGTTTGCTCTTTTTTCGTTAGTAGGTCTGAGAGCGGGGCTATCGGAGAATCAGTTCTCAGGAGCCAGGTCTCTTTCGGAGATACACAGTTCCTTTTATTTCAGGTGATTGTTGCAAGATGTAACGACGCTAACCTGAATAATATTTTATGTGATGGGATTCTTGTCAATTTCAGCACGAAAAAAAGACATCATAACATTTGGTTATGTTCTGTGGTGTGATTGTCGTAGTTGTTTATCTTGGCTTGGAACGCTCGTAGCCTCTGATGCCTTGCGCAGTTGCGCTATATATGTTTTGTTGTAATTTTTGGGGTGATGTCCTTCATTCACTCTTTCTGGATTCAGTGACGACGATCCTTTTAGTGGATTAGATATTTGAGAAGTGTCAAGGGAAGTTGAGTTCACAATGACAGAATAAGATCAGTGGAAGGCATGTTGAAGAAGTGCATTTGTTGAAGTGAATAGGTTTGTGATGTGTAGATTCTATAATCTGATACAGAAAACCTTCTTGTATTTCTAGTAGCATTGCACATGATCGTTGAAAGGACACACAGATTCGTTCCATATTAGTTACATCCATCTATCCCCAATTTTTTCTTGAACTATATCCCTTTATTGTTTCTGTAGACTCTACACAAAAAAGTCTATCACTTGGCTAGTGATAGAGCTTGTACATTCCAAGCATCTAATCAAGGATATTTTATGTCCAAAGTGAGAAGTGCCATCTTTTTATGAACTTTCATGTATTTACTTTAGCCTTCCATCGCGTTCTGTTTGAGGTTTTTGAGGGGGCTAAAAATTAATGGAGGTGTGGACCATTTTATAGTTCATGGAATTTGTTGGGGTGGGTGAGTGAAGCGAGTTACATGGATTGATATTCCTTCCCTTTTTTGTAAGGCAAATCCTTCATTTGTTGGCAGATATTAGAAGGACAGAGATAAATGGTGTTTTCGATTGACCCATTATAAAATTATTATCATGAAAGCGACTGCTTCTTTGCAATATAAGAAATACATAAAGTTGAATGATCCATTGTACTCTGTAGTCCTTGTAGTGGCATTGAATGTTTGCTTTAAGTGACTAAGTAGGACATACTGGTTAAAATTCATAGCAGAGTTGGATACATCTGATTGTCACCATTGTACATTTTGAAAACCGTGTATAGTGTTATCCTAATTGTTCTGATGTTTACAGCAAGCTGATGAAGGTTTGCCATGTGCTGAAATGTTGATTAATGGATTCAGACAACCAAAAGTTTGGAAGAGGTAAATGTACAAATTGGATTTTCTTTATGTGATGTTATCATTTATCTTTATCAAAAACAATCATCCCATGGCCAGCGCAGATGATGCTTTTGCTCTAAATGCTGACGGTTTTCTGGCATGTTTAACTAGCTTATGTGATGCAAAGACATCTGTGGCATGTCTATTATAAGTTTTGATCGTTTAACCTGGATATTTTTCAACTATTGTTTTTATAATTGTGAAGTTTCAGAGTAAACTAAACTGTTATCCCAAGTAGTTAACTCGGTAATGTGAAGGGCTGGGATTTTAATGCTGTCTGTTTCTGTTGAATATTTTTCTTCCCTTCTAAGGAATATCTGAGGTTGGGGTTAATATTTGAGATGCTTACTTTCCTATTTCTTACATCTCTCTTTTGATTTCAGGTCCTAGGGAACTTACCGGTGCCATTGATCTGATAACTCATTATAAGCTGTTACCGCATCATGAGTTTTTCTGCAAAAAGTCTCTTCCTGTGTCAATCTCTGATACCCACTACCTTCACAACGTTGTCGGAGATACAGAAATCCGGAAAGGCGAAGGAATGCAGTTGGATCAGTTACTCCAAAATCCATCCTATTCGCAGGATGGACAGACACGCATACGACCTTTTGATTTGAATGTTCTTACTGAGGCCTTTCATTTAAGGGATACCGCCCCCGTTGAGCTACCTTCTGTAAGCATTCACATTCTTTGGTCCAGTTTTTTCTCATTGAGAATTTTCCTGCATGTTCATGCTTCCTAACAAAGAGAAGGTAAAAAAAACTCCTTTTCTGGGGGCACATATAGCATTAAACCTTTCTGCTGTAATTCGTTTGTCATTGTGAAATTGAAAGAACAAAGTTCGTCTTTGAATTTTGAGTAGGAAGTGAGATCGGTACTATTTTCTTTGAATAAAAGGCATTCATCTTTCTGGGGTTCATGTCCTCTTTATTATCAAGGGCTTAAGTCTATGATTGAGTGGTTTTACTTTGTTTTCCTGATTGATGCTACTCTCTCCTTTCCATTCATTGCATCTCATGTGTCTTTCAGGCGGAGAAGGGGATTCCAACAATTGCTGGAAAATCAAAAAGCGAGTCGAAGGACAAGGATAAAAAGCACAAAAAACACAAAGACAGAGACAAAGAGAAGGATAAAGAACACAAAAAGCACAAGCACCGTCATAAAGATCGAAGTAAAGATAAGGAGAAAGAAAAGAAGAAGGATAAGAGTGGGCATCCAGAATCTGGCGGTGAACATTCAAAGAAAGACAAGGTCTGTACGAGTTTCATCAATCTAATCTGGTATTTGAATCTAATATGCCATGAGACTGTTATGAACCTTTAAATCAGCGTGAAACTGTGACATATTGCTTGAAGATTGAGTTCATGTTGTGAATTTCGTGATTTGTCTGATATAAAGACAAAAGTTAATTGTCACCGCGCATCGGTGTTTTGCCTTTACTTCGGGCCTCCTCTCAAACAACGGTTATTTTATACTGCTCTGGAGAAATATACTACGTAATTGTTTTATTTTTCGGAAATGTCTTTTAATCAGTCTCCTGTCAATTCTTTATGTATGGTTTTGCTGCAAGCTTGCTACTTTCTCTGTTTAGCGTACGACTACTCTTGTCTAATTATATCTCTCTCGTAATCACAGAAGAGAAAGCATGATGTTGATGACGATGTCAACGATATTCATAAACACAAAAAGAGCAAGGTAATATTAGTAGCAAAATCTGTTATTTCAGATCTGATATCTTTTCACTAAGGATGTGAATCTGTGTTTGTCTTCTGCAAATATGCAAATCATCTAATGTGTTTGTTTTCTTCTAAATCTATGTTTTTTTTTTTTGTATTAATTGTCACAGCATAAGAACTCAAAAGCTGACGAGGTGGGTGTGATTAAGGTTGCAGGGTGAGGCATGATACTGGTAGTTGTGTTGATATTATTTTTCTCGGATGTTGGGTATTTTCGAAGGGGATGTCCATTTTCTACGTGCATCAGTTAAGGTATTCTCTTGTATTCAAGTTGTTTAATCGTCCTCAATCAATATTATAGAATTCCTACGAAAAAATTGGAAACTTATGTAAGCTGGATGTTAGGAACAGTAGCTCTTTCTTAGTTTTTTTTGTAGACGCTTTTCCTGTATCACTAACTCACTGTGTAATATACGTTCTCGTGTAGCTCAGGCTCTGTAGCTAGCTTTTACATAGGCGTTTTTTTTCCTTATGAGAGAATCGTTCTGAATGTGTATGTAAAGCCATTTGAATAAAACTGAAATCTCCAATTGGTCCGAGGTTAAAGTTAGAATAATAAAAGTATGGATTTTCTTATCCTCAGAAGTTGTGCCTATTTTTTTTTCTCGGAATTGCTTCTGCACCTTTCAAAATTCTTGGATCAATGGCCTTATTGATAGTGCTTCTATTGACTAAAGAATGGGCGAGAACAATGGACGGCTTATGCTTTTCCTTTGAAGAGAAACCTATCTGTCAAATAAGAGATTTTAAGATGATTAGCATCCTCTCTTTTCCAGCTTTCTTTCTCCGTTTAGTGTGGGATGGGGGAATGGGATGTGTGTTGTGTTCCAAAAATCACGGCTTTTTTTTTCCCTCGGTCACATGTCTTTGGATTTGTTGATCGAAATGCTTGATAGCGCTATTCGTAGTTGTTCTTGCATGATTGGATTGACCTCTAAGGGTAAAAGTTGACCATTTTATCATTATAACCGAAAAATGTATCTGTATGATTAGTAGTTTTGACCTATGTTATTCCGACACTTCACTTGTGTGCCGTGTCATGACACTTCGATACTTCAATTTCTACCAAAAATATCAGAAATTTTGCCCAAAATAGTCGTGTCCGAACTTCTACACCTTGTCAGACACGACATCTCATAGAAGAGTTTGAGTAACATAGGTTTTTGATTATTACCATATTCAAGCCTAGAGATTGAATATGGTTAATACTTGGTAACTTCTTCATTTGTGGTTAACCTAAATTTTGCAACTAACCCTAGATCGCATAAAGCGGTGTGTAGCAGTGTATCTTTTTCTTACTACAGTAAATTACTGCATCTTCACGCCTCTGCAAATTTGCATGCAGTGTATTTCGCTCGTCTGTGTAGTCCTTTGCTTGATTGATGCAGGTGTTTGCTGTAATCTTCACGACAATTTTTTTTTTTTTTTTACTGTCTGCCTGTTATCATACCGTGATTTGTTGTTTTTGTTAGTGTGAATACTCGGTAACCTCTTCATTTGTGGTTTACCTAAATTTTGCAACTAACCTTAGATCACATAAAACCGTATCTAGCAGTATATCTTTTTCCTACACAGATTAAATTACTACTCCCTCCGTCTTAGTCATTTGTTTACCTTTGATTAAAATATTCCTCACAAATAATATAAAAGGTAAACAAATGACCGAGACGGAAATAGTAAATTACTGCATCTTTACACCTTTGCAATCTGCATGTAATGTATTCCGCTCGTCTGTGTAGTCCTCTGCTTGATTGATGCAGGTGTTTTTTTTACTGTAATCCTTACGACAAACTCTATATTTTGTTTACAATGTTGCGATGATTAATGAGGAAAGGGGTTGGATTTTATGGTAATTGTTGGCTTAATACGGCATTAGTTTGATGTATTAGAGGTCGGAACTTGTGATCTTGTGATGATTAATGAGGAAAATGTTTGATTTTCGTGGTAATTGTTGCCTTATTTTTCTACTGCTATTAGAGGTCGGAACTTGTCATCTTTGCAATTTACATGTAATGTAATTCCGCTCGTCTGTGTAGTCAGTCCTCTGCTTAATTGATGCAGGTGTTTTTTACTGTAATCTTTACGACAAACTCTATATTTTTTTTACGATGTCGCGATGATTAATGAAGAGAAGGGTTATTTTTCGTGGTAATTGTTGGCTTAATTTATGCTTTCTTGCACTAGTTTGATGCTATTAGAGGTCGGAACTTGTGATCTTTGCAATTTGGATGTAATGTATTCCGCTCGTCTGTGCAGTCCTCTGCTTGATTGATGCAGGTGTTTTTTTACTGTAACCTTTACGACAAATCTCTATATTTTTTTTACCATGTTGCGATGATTACTGAGGAAAAGGGTTATTTTTCGTGGTAATTGTTTGATGTATTAGAGGTCGGAACTTGTGATCTTTGCAATTTGCATGTAATGTAATTCCGCTCGTCTGTGTAGTCAGTCCTCTGCTTGATTGATGCAGGTGTTTTTTACTGTAATCTTTACCACAAACTCTATCTTTTTTTTACCATCTTGCGATGAGTAATGAGGAAAACAGTTATTTTTCGTGGTAATTGTTTGATGTATTAGAGGTCGGAACTTGCGATCTTTGCAATTTGCATGTAATGTAATTCCTGTTGTCTGTGTAGTCAGTCCTCTGCGTGATTGACGCAGATGTTTTTTACTGTAATCTTTACGACAAATCTCTATATTTTTTTTTACTGTCTGCCTGTTATGATGTTATGAAACCTTACTTCTGCTGTGGGACTGCAGAATACATGGTGAATCGAGGAAACCAGATACGGAATAGTTGATGTACGATAGAAACAATCCAGCGTTCCCCGCGTCCCCTTATAGTTGCTGTTAGTTAACCTTCGAAACTCTGATAAAAACTTATATATTTTCGGATGTTTTTCCACACTAGTGCATTATCGAGGTTCCAAGTCGAGCCTTTTTTTTTTTTTTTTTTTTTTTTTACTTTTTTTACCTTTTTTTTTGGGTTTAGTCGTTTTTTTCGAGTCTTTCTGTGGTATTTTTGTAGTCGAACAGGGGTAAAAAGTAGATTTTGCAGGTAGAATTTTTCTTCATTCTAACCAACATCTCCTGGAATGGAAATCAATGGTGAAAGTCTTTTTACTGTCTGTAAAATTAAATTTTCACTGTCTGTAAATTTAATCAAGATGTAGATAGATTAATCAGAATCGGTACAACGGTAAGTTCATGGAGTTTTCTTGTTTTCATTGTCGATGAATCGTGTTGGGATAGACCGTAGACATGAACTTGTTTTCGGTGTGAATTCTGTTGTCTTCCAGCTTCGAAACTTTGTGTGATTTTGCTTTGTCATTCATCAAAATTACCGTCTGCAAGATGAGTTTCTTGTTTCGATCTTCACCACTTGAAGTCGATCCAAATCGAGTCGGGTGTTTCCAAAAAAAAAAATGGACACTTGTCGATTATTTATTAGGTCACACATCTGGAAAAATGAGTCGAGACGTTACACTTAGCCAAGTCTCGATAGATTATTGAGAGTTTTGAGGCAAGATACACGACACAAATATCGACAGTCCTACCCTTAAGTTGTTGAACGACTCGGGTTTATCTTTCAACATACTCCATACTTTTTTAGACAAAAAAATAAATATTTTTCTTCGTATCGACTCAACCTAATAAATCTTTGTAGATTATTGAGCGTTTTTAGAGTTGCTCAACGACTCGGGTTTATTTTTCACTTAATAGTTGACATACTCTGTACGATTCATAAACATACCAAAATTAGAAACGTTAAAATATTGATTGATCAGTTGGTCTTAATATTAAAATAGATAAAATATAGTGTAACTTGATTAGAAAGAAAATGTCAAATATTTTTCTACGACCTAATCACATGAGATTTTTCTTATTCTAACTACTTGACCCGGCAGTGTAACCATATCAGTTGTAATCTTGAATGTATTTGTTGGTCTTTTGTTTTGCGTCAGTGTAACCGACTAATCGTGTTGCCTATGAGCTAGCGTGTGCAATGCCTTTTTCTATAGGAAGGCGTGTTTGGGAGAACTTTGGTCTAGCAAACGTTCAAGCTATTGTTTTTGATGATTTTAATGCAATGATCTAATCCCGTTTTTTGGGGTTTAAAAAAAACTACTTGATCCGTCATAAGTGTAAGACCCATGTTCTTTTGGAGATTGAACTGAACTGAACTAAACCGAAGTGGATTGAAGTACTGAAATAAAAGGAGTCTCCTCCGACTGAACTGAACTGAAATAGGTTAAACTGAACTGAAAAGAAATTAAAAAGAATCGATTCCAGACGGAACGTATATTTATAGAGAGAGAGGGAAAAATATCATGTGAGTCCGTTATCCGTACAGTAAGTAATCCTTCCTTTATTCCCTGACTATCTCTACTCGCTGCGCTGCCCAAAAAAATCCAAACAAATACTTCCTCCGTTCCTTCTTTACGTTTGCTTTTTGGGCACTATTCCTAAGTGGAGGAGATTGTCGATATAACTTCTAATATATGAGATAAAATATAGTCATGTGAGATCTTGTTTAAATTGTCTAATCGAGTACGTTAAAAATATCAAATTTTTAAATTTTTTAGAAATATGTATCTAAAGATATGGACAAAAAAAACGTGCATTGGCAGGTGTGAAAAAACAAATGTAAAGAATCAAATGGAACGGAGGGAGTAACAGAAAACCAAAACCAAAAAAAAGAAGGCGAAATTCGTTGGTGGGAGGAGAGAGAAAGAGAAAAAAGCAGGTAGAGAAAAAAATTAAAGAAAACATAAAAGCAAGAGCTCTACCTCTCTCCTCCACTTTCCCCTTTCTCCTTTTTCTCTCTCTCTCTAGGTCACACTCTTCATCCTCCTTCTCCGCCTCCTATCTTCATACTGTTTACTCTCTAGCTATGGAGTTCTCGCCGATTCTCCGCTGTTGATTTTCTCCGCGTTTTTTCGGTAATTTTCTCTGTTTTTCTGCTTTTTTTGCGATTTTTGTGCTTCGATTGATCGGTTTTTTTACTGTTGAAATTGATTGAGTTAGTGAGTTTAGCTTGAAAATGATGTGAAATGATTGTTTTATGAGTTGTAATTGCTGATTTTTGAGGTTTTCGTTGTTTGAGCTTAGTACAGCTCGCTGTTTTTCGCTGTGAAGCTCTAGATCTGGATATTTTTCGTTTTTTGTTAGTGTGATTACTGTTGTTTTAGCATTGGACAAGTTAATACAGGATTTCGTTGAGTTAAATTTGAAGCTGTAATTTGTGTAGTTTGATTATTGTTGTCGTTTTAGCATGTGTAAGTATTTGAAGGATTTTGCTGAGTTGATTTTCTCCGCCTTTTTTTCCGTAATTTTCTCTGTTTTTCTGCTTTTTTTTTTGCGATTTTTGTTCGTCGATTGATCGGTTTTTTTTACTGTTGAAATCGGTTGAGTTAGTGAGTTTAGCTTGAAAATGATGTGAAATGTTTGTTTATAGAGGTTTGATTGATGATTTTTGAGGTTTTTGTTGTTTGAGCTTAGTACAGTTCGCTGCGAAGCTCTAGATCTGGATATTTTACTGTTGTTTCAGCATTGGACAAGTTTTCAAAGGATTTCGTTGAGCTAATTTTTGAGCTGTAATTTGTTTGATTTGATTTATTTTGTTAGTGTGATTACTGTTGTTATTTTAGCATGTGGAAGTTTTTGAAGAATTTTGTTGAACTGATTTTTTAGCTGTAATTTGTGTTTATTAGTGTAATTATTGTTGTTGTTTTAGCATATGTAAGTTTTTGAAGGATTTTGTTGAGTTGATTTTCTCCTCTTCTTTCGGTAATTTTCTGCTATTTTTTTGTGCTTCGATTGATCGTTTTTTTTACTGTTGAAATCGATTGAATTAGTGAGTTTAGCTTGAAACTGATGTGAAATGTTTGTTATTTGAGGTTTAATTGACGATTTTTGAGGTTTTCGTTGTTTGAGCTTAGTAGAGTTCGCTGTGAAGCTCTAGATCTGGATATTTTACTTTTTTTGTACTGTGATTACTGTTGTTTTAGCATTAGACAGGTTTTCGAAGGATTTGGTTGAGCGAACTTTTGAGCTGTAATTTGTTTGATTTGATTTTTTGTTAGGATTACTGTTGTTTTAGCGTGTGTAAGTTTTTGAAGGATTTTGTTGAGTTGATTTTCTCTCTTTTTTCGATAATTTTCTCTGTTTTTCTGCTATTTTTTGCGATTTTTGTTCGTCGCTTGATCGGTTTTTTTACTGTTGAAATCGAGTGAATTAGTGAGTTTAGCTCGAAAATAATGTGAAATGTTTGTTTTTTTTGAGGTTTTCGTTGTTTGAGCTAAGTAAAGTTCGCTGTGATGCTCTAGATCTGGATATTTTACTTTTTTTGTTACTGTGATTACTGTTGTTTTAGCATTGGACGAGTTTTCGAAGGATTTCGTTGAGTTACTCCGTAATTTTTAAGCTGGAGTTTGTTTTTGTTAGTGTGATTACTGTTGTTGTTTTTGAAATGTATAGGTTTTTGATTTAATTTGTGTTTATTAGTATGATTATTGTTGTCGTTTTAGCATGTGTAAATTTTTGAAGGATTTTGTTGAGTTGATTTCCTCTGTTATTCTGCTATTTTTTTTGCGATTTTTGTGCTTCGATTGATCTTTTTTTACTGTTGAAATCGATTGAATAGCTGAGTTTAGCTTGAAAATAATGTGAAATGTTTGATTTTTGAGTTGTAGTTACTGATTTTTAAGGTTTTCGTTGTCTGAGCTTACTAGAGTGCATTGTTTTTCGCTGTGAAGCTCTAGATCTGGATATTTTACCTTTTTTTCCTTCAGTTTTTGTTAGTGTGATTAGTGTTGTTATTTTGTCGAGCTAATTTTTGAGCTGTAATTTGTTCGATTTAATTGTTTTTGTTAGTGTGATTAGTGATTACTGTTGTTTTTCTCGCATCGATAAGTTTTTGAAGGATTTCGTTGAGCTAATTTTTGAGCTGTAATTTGTTTTTTTAGTGTGATTACTGTTCTTGTTTTCGCATCGAGAAGTTTTTGAAGGATAATCGCTGTAATTTGTTTGATTAATTTTTATTTTGTTGATGTGATTACTGTTGTTTTCGCATCGACAAGTTTTCGAAGGATCTTGTTGAGCTAACTTTCGAGCTGTAATTTGTTTGATTTAATCGGTGTTTATTAGCGTGATTACTGTTATATTGTTTTAGCATGTTCGAGTTTTTGAAGGATTTTGTCGAGCTAATGATTTAATATGTATAGGTTTTTGGTAGATCTAATTGCTGCCTGAAATAGTAAGTTCTTCACCGTATCTCGATTATTTCCTCTAGTTTTTCGTTTTTCCATTCTCGATTTGATGTCCTCTTTGTTTGCAGATTGTATTGTTTGATTTTTACGTAGTAGATAATGCATGTTTCTGTAATAGTGACTTCAGATATGAAATATCGGTACGCTGTGAGCTGTGAGCTGAATGTTGCATGCATTCACGATTCACTGACTCACTGTAACGATTCAAATAATGTTTGTATCTAGTATGAAAAACTTTTTACGTGTATTTCTGATTTCAGCTAAATAAACGGTTTTTGAGTGACCGGTAGAAGAATACAAGATGAGACAGGATAAACGACTGTTTTTGTCACCGTGTGATGCTAGTTGAATGCCACTAAAATATAGTACTAATACTTATAAGATCTACTAAATAGACGGTTTTTGAGAGCACGGTAGAAGAAGACAAGATGACACAGGATTAACGGTTGTTTTGTCACCGTGTGATGAAATACTTGGCTAAATAGACGGTTTTTGAGAGAACAGTAGAAGAAGACAAGATGAGACAGGATAAACAGTTGTTTTTTGTCACCGTGTGATGAAAGTTCTACCAACTCCCACACAACTTTAAAAGTTGCATAATGCTACTAAATAATGGTAGTAATAGTACTTATAAGATAATGTTTGTTGGTAAAGAAACTGGCTCGGTGTTGTCTTTATACATTACTAACTAAGTCGGCGTGTGAAGTTGGTGGCCCGTTAGTGTTTGGTAGAGTCTAAGCATACTTTTCTTACATCGTAGTTTGTTGATGTGGATACGTCGTTTCTCCTCTGATAAATGTTTTTTTGAATACCACATCTATGTCACTCCATCTAGGCTCAAGTATCGGCACAATACGTGTCTGAGCGTTGGAAATGGTTGTTTTGTTGGAAGTTTTCGATTTTTTGGTCTATAATGAAATTTTAGATTGTCGTGTCGGTACCAGAGTTACAATTACAGATTTTCCTGATCATTTATTATCGTCTTTTTTTCAGTTTGTCTTGCAATGGAGGATACCAAGTCTGTTTCGATACTGATAGACTCTACTACCTCGAAGATACAACAACTTCAGAAAGCATTTGCTGAGCTTGAAAGTAACCGAGCTGTGACCCTTAATCTCAAATGGAAGGAGCTGGAAGCCCATTTCCACGGTCTGGAGAAGTCGCTGAAGAGACGTTTTCACGAGTTAGAAGATCAGGAGAAGGAATACGAAACCAAGACAATGAAAGCACAAGAGATACTCGAGGAGCGTAAAGCAGATGTCGTGGCCAAGGAGGAGGCTTCATTGGAGAGGCTGCAAGAGAAGAGGGATGCTGCTGTATTCGCTATCGCAATTGCTAGAGACAAACAAAGGAAGGTGTCATGTGAAGATTATTCTGTAGTCAGCAGCGAGAGCCAAGGTGGAACAACAATGGAGGAAACCCCGACTAACTCCATGATGTCCGAGATCACTTCCGAGGACACAAATGGGACGGTTGAAGACGAAAGCCCGGAAGTACAGTCAGCTGAAAATGGAAAGGAAGAGGTTATGTCTTACCCCGAGCTCATCAAATTGTGTGAAGAGATGAATGCAGAGGGACTCCATAACTTCATATCCGACAACCGGAAGAACCTTGCATCGATGAGGGAGGAGATACCTCATGCATTGAACGCCGCTGCTGACCCTGCTTGCTTGGTTTTGAACTCGCTGAGTAACTTCTACCGTGACGATGTTTCAAACTTGGATGCGAAGAAGGATTCCAACCTTTTGGGTCTTCGTCGAACCTGCATCATGTTGATGGAGTGTCTTAGCCTTTTGCTTATGAGCTTGGACGACGTGACCGTCTCTAACCTGATCACACAAGAAATCAAAGCACGAGCAAAAGCTATTGCTGAGGCATGGAAGCCGAAGCTCAACAATCTCGACATGGAAGCTGGAAGTGGAAACTCCTTGGAAGCTCATGCATTCCTGCAACTTCTGGACACGTTTTCTGTTGCATCGGATTTTGATGAAGACGAGCTCATCAAACTTGTTCCTTTGGTTTCACGTCGTCGACAAGCTGCTGATCTCTGCCGTTCTCTTGGATTATCCGAGAAAATGCTCGGTATTTCACTGTAAATCTTTGCATCATATACTCCGTATCTCATCGTGTTTCTGCTTTGTGCTGACATTATGTACTGTAATTGACGTTTTCAGGCGTGATTGAAGTGCTGATCAATTGCGGCCGACAAATCGACGCTGTAAACCTAGCTTTCCAATTTGAATTGACCGCGAAGTTTCCACCTGTGTCTCTGCTTCAGTCCCATTTGAACGAGGCGAAGAAAGTCACGTCTCCCGGTAAACCTGGAACTGTATCACATCCAACTCCCAACGCTCAGGTACGCATTCGTTCTCGCATAATTACTTTTATATTAGTTTTATGTATTTGTAAAGTTTCTGTTTACGATGTTGCAGAACACTGACGTCAACGAGCGAGAACTGGGTTCATTAAAGGCAGTAATCAAATGCATCGAAGAACACAAACTCGAACCCCAATTCCCAGTCCTGGACTCCCTAATCAAACGAATGCTATTCCTCGAGAAACTCAAAGCAGAGAAGAAACGCGCAACAGAAGTAACCAAACCACAATCCAAAAGGCCTCGTGCAACCAACAACACCGGCTCCTTCATCCCTCGAATGACCAACATCGCTCCTCCTCCAACCCAAAACACTTCTCCGTACGCTGTCAGGCCCAACGACAGGTACCCACCACACCAGTACGTCTTCGACAACAGACCCTACATCTACACTACCGGGCCTGGGCCCGCTGACAACCACCGTCCTCCACCAGTCATGGGTGCTCCTGCTTACGGGTTTCCTCCTCCTCCTCCGCCGCCAGGTCACGGTAACTATTATGCTAGTTGGTACTGAATGATGACGATGATGATGATGATGATGATGCTAATTGGTGAATTGGTAAGTTTCTTCCATGATCCGGGTTTATTTTTAACTGCTAGCGGTTTAAGTGTTTACTGTTTAACCCTTTCCTAAGATGTTGGGTAATTTTTAGTATTTAGGCAGGTAAAAACTGAGTTAATGGAAGGTTTAAGGAGCAAAAAAAAAAAAACTAAAAAAAAAAAAAAGAACTTTTTAGTGTTCTAGACGGTTTCGATTTCCCTTTGTATAATGAAGACTCTTTTAATCCTCTAATATTATCATGAACTGTGTTTTTCTATTGTTAATTCTTATATGTGACGGTTTGTGACGCCTCACATCCCGTTTCTGTGCTGGTTATTGGAAACGACTTGACGATTTCAGATCTTTTTGGGATTGAGGTTTTGAGATGTTGTGATCGGGTGTGAGTCGTTGCAACTCACAAGCTTGTGACGGTGAGACGGTTAGATGCATATTTGTTGCGTCTCCGATTTTACTCGTGGAGTGAGTCATGGATTCATGTCTCATGGTGTTGAATGGCTAGTTGTCGATTTGGATGCGCCATGAACGTTGACGTTTGATGAAGGACCGGAGAAATTTAGTGGTGGGTTCTATTCCGGCAACTCAGGCTTAACCCGGTGTCCCGGTCTTAATCGACTTAGTCCCTTACGTGGATTGGTCTCGAGCCAGGGTGGCCGAGACCCACTCGACCTAATGTCCACCTCTAATTCTACCCGCCTTTAAAGTCATCCGTCCGAAAATCCGACTTTTGAGTTCTGGCTACCAATGTACACATCTTAAACCGAAAGTTTTCTTCGAAAATACTTCAACTAATTTTATCCAAAAAAAAAAAATGTCCATAAGGGTGTTGTCTAGTGGTTAAAACTTGTGGTCATCGGCCCAAGGGTCTCAGGTTCAAGCGCGAACTTGTGGGAGTTATATGACTTGAGACTATGCCCTAGATTTATGGTGCGCTGCGGGTTCCCTCGTTCATCAAAAAAAAAAAAAAAATTATCCAAAAAAAAGATTTTTTAAAATCTGAATCTACAAGTCCTAATCTCCTCTTTTTACGATTAAAACAAACCTAAATCCTTGGATTAGTACAAGTAACCTTCATTATTTATGCACTAAGCCATTAAGTTACACGATTCTTTTCCGTTCACTTCAGTTCAGCCACAGGAACCTCATTATGTCTTAATACTTCAGCTCACTTCATGACCTTAGACCCGTTCTTTTGGACTAAAATTGACTGAACTTTAACTTAACTGAAATAAACTGAAATATAGAGACAAAATATGTCTTCCTGGAGCTGAACTAAACTGAACTGAAACTGACTGAATATAAGTCTAAAATAACATGGCCTAAGTGTTTCTTATGATGGATAAACCCGTCATAAATCCGTAACGGGTTAAATATAACACAAATAACCCATCTTGATCTTGATCTATCTTATATAATTTGACCCGTCGCCAATTTTTGATGGAATAGAGACAAAATGTTTCCTGTAGCTGAACTAAACTGAACTGAAACTGACTGAATATAAGTCTAAAAAAACAGCGCCTAAGTGTTTCTTATGATGTATAAACCCGTCATAAATCCATAACGAGTTAAACATAACACAAATAACCCATCTTGATCTCGATCTATTTTTTTTTTTTTTTTATCTTATACTCCCTCCTATTCACTCTTTTCCTCTCACTTTCCTTTTTGAGCTTAGTTTGGTTTTCTTCCCACTTTCCTTTTTTTGGAAATAATTTTAATCATTCTTTATTCTTCCTCCAATTCTTTATTCTTTTCCTCCGCATCTAAACTCAACCCCTTTTCACTTTATACCTCACCTTTTACATTTCATACCCAACTTTCTATTCATCTCTCTTACTTTATCTCCACTCTTTATTATTATTATACTCCCTCCTTGATTTTCCCCAAAAAAAATTGGGAGGAAAAAAGATAATTTGACCCGTCACAAATTTATGATAGATATACTCGTCCTTACGAAAATAATATTGCACCTTTTTTTTTCCTTACAAGTCCCCTTCAGTCCTTCACCAACTCCTTCCTTTCCCAAAAGCAACCTTTAACATTCCCCCACACTCCTCATCCTCCTCTTTGCTCCATTTTATCCAACTCAATCTTCAAAACTTCCCCTCAAGCCTCAACTTCATCTTCAACAATTCAACTCCATCAATCTCCTCTTCCTCCTCCATGGATACGTAAGTTCAAACTCTCCTGTAAAACCGTCTTATCTCATGAGTTATGATACTAACTTACTTTTCATTTCCTATATAATTGTACTTCATACAACGATCTTATTAAGTTATTCTCGTTACATTTCCCGCTTTAGTTCAAAAATCTAACACCAACCCACTTCCCATTCCTCATTGTTGTTCCTATTGCAAATATAACATTATATGCTATACAACGATCTTATTATCATTACGTTACACGCTTTAATTCAAAATCTAACATCAACCATACTTTCGAATCCAAATTATTCTTATGCCCAAGAAAATGTTTTACCCGTACAACGATCTTATTATTATCATTACATTACGCGTTTTAATTCAAAATCTAACATCAACCCACTTTCCGATCCAATTTGTTCTTATGAAAAAAACCCACTTTCGAATCTAATTTGTTCTTATGAGAATTTATACGCTATACAACGATCTTATTATTATTATTATTATTATTATTTTGTAATGCGATTAATTCAAAATGTAACACTAACCCACCTTCTAATCCCCATTGTTCTTATGAAAAAAACGTTAATGCGTCATATAACGATCTTATTTGATTAATTAATCGTAATTCCCGATCCAATTTGTTCTTATGGAAAAAAAATTATACACCATGTGACGATCTTATTATTGTGTAATGCAATTAATTCAAAATCGAACACTAACCCACTTTCCAATCCGCATTGTTCTTGGGAATAAACCGTTAATGCGTCATGTAACGATCTTATTTGATTAAATTAATCGTAATTCCCGATTTCCTGCAGATCGGAGTATTACCCAGATCACAGAACCCAACAACAAGATGGACCCACGTACGCCACGTCACCCGACACAACAAGCGTCCACGTCACCGCATTAGACGGTCTAGTAAACGTAAACTCCCTATTCACAATCGCGGTTTTCGTAGGCTTGTCGTTGACCACACCAGGTCAACGCAGCCTGGAAAACCGCACCTCGTGCGACGCTGGAATAGACGTCGCACGAAAACTCCTCGTGTTCGAGGTGGTCTCATTCAGTTTCTTTCTGTTCTCGTCGTTGGTCGCGCAGGGTTTGAAGCTCGCGATCAATATACTGAACAGTAAGGATGCTGACGAGATTTTTAAGGCGCATATAAATTCGAGGGTTTTGAGGGTTGGGATGTTGGGTTCGGCTTTGGGGAGTGTGATGGGGTGTTTGTTTTTGATGTTGTCGATGATTAATGTGATTCAGATTAGGTTGGGTATGTTGAGTTGTGGGAGTAAGTCGGCCGGTCAAGCTGTTGCCGCGCTTGTTGTTCTTGTTACTTCTGCTTTGTTGTTTTATTTGTCGACCGCCCTTTACGCTTTCTTGCATTAGGATGATTGTATTAGAATTTAGTAGTCGGAACTTGTGATGTTGTGATGAAAAGGGATGATTTTTATGGTAATTGCAAGTGATTTGTTGGTTTATTTGTCGACTGCCCTTTATGCTTTCTTGCATTAGGATGGTGTAATTAGGAGTCGGAACTTGTAATGTTGCGATGATCAATGATGAAAAGGCCAAAAGGGTTGATTTTCGTGGTAATTGTTGGCTTAATTTATGCTCTTTTTTTTTGCATTTGTTTGGTGTATTAGAGGTCGGAACTTGCATTGGGATGGTGTATTAGAATTTAGAAGTCGGAACTTGTGATTTCACGATGATTAATGATGAAAAGGGTTGATTTTTATGGTAATTGTGGCTTAATTTCTGCTTTCTTGCATTAGTTTGATGTATTAGAAGTAAGAACTTAATGAGGAAAAGGGTTGATTTTTATGGTAATTGTTGGCTTATCCGTCTACTGCTCTTTATGCTTTATTACATTAGGATGATGTATTAGAAGTCGGAACTTGCGGTGGGCTTATTTAGTTATTTGTTGACTGCCCTTTACGCTTTCTTGCATTTGAATGGTGTATTAGAAGTCGGAACTTGTGATGTTGCGGTGATTAATGAGGAAAAAGGTCAATTTTTTATGGTAATTGTTGGCTTTTTCGTCTACTGGCTTTATGCTTTGTTGCATTAGGATGATGTATTAGAAGTCGGAACTTGTAATGTTGCTATGATCAATGATGAAAAGGGTTGATTTTTATGGTAATTTATGTTTTCTTGCATTAGTTTGATGTATTAGAAGTCGGAACGTGTGATCTTGCGATGATTAATGAGGAAAAGGGTTGATTTTCATGGTAATTATTGGCTTATATTGAGCAATACTTCGCGTTGTTGGCTTATTTGTCGATTGCCCTTTATGCTTTCTTGCATTAGAATGATGTATTAGAAGTCGGAACTTGTGATGTTGCGATGATTAATGAAGAAAAGGGTTGATTTTTAGGTCATTGCAAGCGATTTGTTGGTTTTTTTGTCGACTGCGCTTTATGCTTTCTTGCATTAGAATGATGTATTAGAAGTCGGAACTTGTGATGTTGCTATGGTTAATGACGAAATGTGTCGATTTTTAAGTTAAGTGTTGGATTATATTCGACAAATCTGAAGAAAGTTTCAATCTTTTTAGTCCTACTTCCTTCTTCCATAGATCAGTAATCTTGATTCAGTGCTCGGTATCAAGCAAAAGCGAAGAAAGATCAGAACTTTGTGTATCGACATTTACATTTCCGCTGTATATGCTTACTGTCATTAATTTTTGTTCTAAAAGGTATCGCCTTTCGAGTTTATTATCACCCGATTCTGAGGATTTTTGAATGCTGGTTTGATCTTTCGCTACAGCGTTGTTCTTTTCCTGCATTGATTGAATGAATCATGTAGGAAAAGCCGGACCTTTTCTTCGTCTGTATTATCAATAATGTTTAGGAAAATTCGTGAAATATTATGATCTCTTCGATTCTACATTGCATCACAGAGACCAGCGTCTTTTACTGAATCATGCGCAGTGTAATGTAAGCGAGTTTCAACCTTCATTGTTTCGCCTTACTTGCAACGCAACGGTTTATGTCCGACTATGTGTATCTTTAAGAAAATTTTCGACAATAATTTGATTGTTCGGTTGGTTACGACAGCATATGTATAATACAAAACGCAACAATGATATAATCGCGATAATTGTTTTGAACAAATTGAGAAGTCTTTTGGCGTAGATGAATATCGTCTTCTGTGCACTTTAGCTCGATGAACTTGAATGCTTAGGATCTAACCCGCTTCATTTTTTACCCAAAAAAAAAGCAAAAACAAAGCAGGAGCGAGATATTTAGAATATATAAAATGAACGGTAATTGACTAAAATCATGTTCTTTTCAAATTCTTTTCAATCCAGTTCAGTTTAGTTCACTTCGGTTCAGTTCAACTTCAGAAAACTCATTTTGTCTTAGTACTTCAACCTAGTACAGTTCTGTCTCGGTACTTCAACGGTTCAACCTAGTACAGTTTCAGTTTAGTTCAACCTAATTCAATCTAAAATAATAAGGTCTAAACATGGCTGGGCTGGTCTGGTCTGATAGGAACTGAACTGAGCCGATCTGAACTAAAAAAAACTGAAACTAATAACTATTTATATAAATTACTACTCCCTCCGATTCTTTAGGTTCGCAACATATTCCATATTTGACAAATTCATTAGGTTTGCTACATTTCCAATTTGGGCTTTATTTTTCTTATGAAATGACCAACATACCCTTCACTTTTCATTATTATATTCCAAAATATCCACTAACTTTTTACCTATCTAACTTTTTCCATTATTATATTGTTTATTTTCACAATAACATCACTCATAAGTGGTCCACACTTACTATTCTTATTTTTGGTGTGAATAGTAAATGTTGCGAACCTAAAGAATCGGAGGGAGTATATAATAGTAATATTTTAAAAAATGAAAAAAAAAAATTTAACACTAATTAATAATAATAATAATTTATTTATTTTTCCTAAACCGACTCATAAAAATAAAACGAGGAACGAGTTTTATAAAATTTATTATTATTATTATTATTATCGGAAACACGTTAATAATTTAAGGGTGGTGCTTTTTCATAGGTATGTATTACTCATTTGTACTTGAAAATTACATAACTGCCCTCCGCATTTCCTCCTCCCTCATCATTGCATTATAGAGAATTTTGAGAAAATTCTCAAAAATTCTAAACGTTCCAAATTCCATCCACCTCCACCACCTCCCTACTCCGGCTGCCGCCACTCCGGACACCACTTTTTTTTTTTTCGATTTTGAAACAAAAAATATTAATGTTATTATTGCCAAGTTTTTTTCTCGGAAAAAATGATTACAATACGAGAATTCGAAAAATAACACAAATCAAAATTAATAAAAAATTACAATAGGACAAATCAAATTCAAAATATAAAATTACAACAACAAAATGAAATTATACAATAATGCAAGAATTACAATACGAGAATTACAATCGCACAAATCAAAAATAATTCGAATAAAATTCAAAATAATTAACACAAAAATCTAATTACAAAATACTCCGTACTATTTTCAAAATCTAATAAATAAACCTCAAATTAAAAAAAACTTAAAAAAAAAAAAAAAAAAAAAAAAAACAGCATGATGACACCACCTAAGTTACAGCATTAGAAAAGAAAAAAAAAAAAAAAATCACACCAGACACCACCACCCAGTGAGCCATCACCTCACCACCCACCCCATGACTGCCATCACCCACCCTCACCCTCCCTCCTCCGGCGCCGCCTCCTCACACCACCCTAAACAACCACCCGCGCGCCCTCTAACACCGCGCACCCTAAACAACCACCACCCTCTAACACCCGCACGCAACCCTCCCCTCTTCTCTGGTCGCCGGCGCCGGTGCCGTCGCTGACTCGCTGCCCCCCCACAAATCCTCCGGCCACCGCCATCTATTCCGGCAATCTCCGGCGTCCCAAACTTTAAACCCTAAAATTCTAAAAACAATTAAACATACTTATCAATTAAATCATAATTTGCAAATAAAATAAAAATATTGATTACCGATTTGTAATCCATAGCGAATTCCAAACTAGCGATTGATCGATTGTCAAATTTGACGAGATTTAAGAAAATAAATTTGATTAAAGATGGCTTAGAAAAGAAATACTCCCTCCCCACCACTAAGATTTTCCCACTTTCCTTAAAAGGAAATTCCACTATGATTTTCCCACTTCAAAACTTTTCTTATTAATCCAATATACTCTCTTCCTATTGGTTACTTTAGTGATTTGACATCTTAAACCCCACCCAACAATTTATCATATTTCTTTATACCTCTCTACATTTTTCTTCTTAAACACCGTGCCAAGTCAAAGTGGGAACATCAATGTGGTGGGGAGGGAGTAAAGAATAGGTTTGAATAAGCATGAAAAATTATGGGGAGGGCAATATAGGAATAATTAGGAAATTTTAGTGATGATTGAGTAACACGCACCTATGAAAAAGTAGTTCCGTAATTTAATTACGGAAAGATAATAATATAAATAAGTTTAAAGAACCTAAATTGACATAACCAATTCTTTTTTTTTTTCACACTCTCTCTTTCTTCCTCTTCCTCCTCCACAACCACGACGCCTCTTCTGATTAATTTCTCTCTTTTTACAGGAGGAGTTCGTGAGTTCGCCATTGAAGCTTCCATACTGATTGCTTCATCTTCTTCTTCATTCTTCCTCCGTCGTCTTGGTTGATTCAATCTTTTCCTTGGAGAAGTTCGATTCAATCGCCTGATTGATTCATGTACGTTTTGTGTTTCTTCTCGTTTCCGATCTTTTTTAGGTTGATTTGTTTTGGATTTTGATTCGTTCTGGTTTAGTATTGTTTTGGGAATTGAAGTTTGGAAGAATTTGATTGAATTTGAGTGTTAGGGTTTGTGATTCTGTTATTTAGGGTTAGGGTTTGTGAATTGGGATAAAATTTATTATTAGAGTAGGTGATGCCATTATATAGGTTGATTCATCTCGTATTTTGATTCGTTCTGCTCTAGTATTGTTTTTGAAATCAAATTTTGGAAGAATTTGAGTGTTAGGGTTTGTGATTCTGTTATTTAGGGTTAGGGTTTGTGAATTGGGATAAAATTTATTATTAGAGTAGGTGATGCCATTATATAGGTTGATTCATCTCGTATTTTGATTCGTTCTGCTCTAGTATTGTTTTCGGAATCCAATTTTGGAAGAATTTGATTGAATTTGACTGTTAGGGTTTGTGATTCAGTTCTTTAGGGTTAGGGTTTGTGAATTGGAATGAAATTGATTGTTAGAGTAGGTGATTCTAGTATATAGGGAGAATTGAATAAACAAATCGTTGCTACAGATAATTAGGGTTTATGATTTTCGATTGTTTTGTGTGAGAGTAATTAACTAACATTGTGTATCTTGTTTCTGAAAGTGTTGGTTTGCTGTAGAGTTAAAGTAATGGGGGAAACTAAGGATGTGAGATCGAAGTCATCAAAGGAGGACTCGAAACGAAGTCGACATGAGAAGGAAAGAGTTAGGGATAAGGAAAGGGATGGAGAGAAGGAGAGACGTAGAGATCGGAAGAAAACGAAGGATAGAGATGAGGATAGGGATATAGAGGAGAAGCGATCGGAGAGGGAAAGGAGTGTGGATACCAAGCATAAGGAAAAGGAAAAGGAAAAGGAAAAAGATCGAGATAGGGAGAAACATGGAGATAAGCCTAAGGATCGGAAACGAGATAGGGAGGAACGAGAAGATAAGGAGCGGGAGAAGGAGAAGGCAAGGGAGAGGGAACGGGAGAAGGAGCGAGAGAGGGAGAGAGAAAGGGAGAAGGAGAAAGAAAAAGAGAGGGAGAGGAGGGAGCGAGAGAGGGAGAAGGAGAAAGAGAAAGAGAGGGAGAGGAGGGAGCGAGAGAGGGAGAGGCGGGAACGTGAAAGGGAAAAAGAGAGAGAGGAAAGAGAAAGAGAAAAAGAAAAAGAAAGGGAGAGGAGGAGGAGACGACGGGATGTGGAGACTGATGAGAGTGGTGATGAAAGGAGGGATCGAGAAAAGAAAAAGCGGAGACGAGATGATGATCACGAGGAGAAGGATCGAGAAAGAAGTAGGTCACATAGACATAGAGAGGATAGTGTGGACAGCCTGAAAAAGAAGAGTGATAGTGAGGCTGATAAAGTTCAGGAGAAGGCGGGGACAACCACGGAACATGACATGGAGGAGGAACAAAAGAGATTGGATGACGAGATGGAGAAGCGCAGGAGGAGAGTTGAGGAGTGGAGGGAGTTGAAAAAGAAGAAGGAAGAAGATGTAAGGAAGCAACTCGGAGAGGAAAACGTTGAACAACCTAAGGCTGGTAAGAAATGGACCCTGGAAGGTGAATCTGATGATGAAGAAGCTAACCCGGAAGAAAAAACGGGTACGGATATGGATGTGGATGGAGGTCCTAAACCATCTACTGAAGATGGTGACTCGATGGCGGTTGATTCCGAGAACGGAAATGTAGTGGCTGATGGAAGTTCTACTGTCAATGGTGAAGAGGAGGAAGTTGATCCTTTGGATGCTTTCATGAACTCGATGATCTTACCCGAAGTTGAAAAGCTGAACAATGCTGTGAGTGCCCCGGAACACACTGAAGTGAACGGCGATAATAAAAAGGATGATCAAGGCACCAGTGAAGCGCCTAAGAAAAAGGGCGTGAAGAAATTTCTTGGAAGAATTATGCCGGATGAGGATTCTGACCCAGATTCTGAAGATAGCGAGGAAGATGGAAAGAAAACAGATGATGAAGATGATGATGAGTTCATGAAAAGGGTTAAGAAAACGAAAGCTGAGAAGTTAGTTATGGTTGATCATTCAAAGATTGATTATATCGACTTTAGGAAGAATTTTTACATTGAAGTGAAGGAAATTTCGAGGATGACCGATGACGAAGTCCTTGCTTACAGGACGGAGCTTGAGTTAAAAGTACGTGGAAAAGATGTACCCAAACCAATAAAAACATGGCACCAAACGGGGCTAACAACAAGAGTTCTGGATGTGATCAGAAAACTGAATTTCGAGAAGCCAATGCCAATCCAAACTCAGGCTTTGCCAGTAATCATGAGTGGCCGAGACTGCATTGGTATTGCAAAGACTGGTTCCGGAAAGACGTTAGCTTTTGTGCTGCCAATGCTAAGGCACATAAAAGATCAACCACCTTTGATGTCTGGAGACGGTCCTATTGGGCTTATTATGGCCCCTACACGGGAGTTAGTCCAGCAAATTTACGGTGACATTAGGAAATTTACCAAAGTAATGAATCTAACTTGTGTTCCTGTATACGGCGGCTCTGGTGTTGCCCAACAAATAGGTGAACTGAAGAAAGGGGCGGAAATCGTTGTATGCACTCCTGGTAGGATGATAGATATACTATGTACCAGCAACGGGAAAATCACGAATCTGAGACGGGTTACTTATTTGGTCATGGATGAAGCTGACAGAATGTTCGATATGGGTTTCGAGCCTCAGATAACCCGGATTGTGCAGAATATAAGACCCGACCGTCAAACTGTACTTTTCTCTGCCACTTTCCCACGTCAAGTCGAGGTTTTGGCGAATAAGGTTCTTAACAAACCGGTCAACATTCAGGTCGGTGGTCGGAGTGTGGTCAACAAGGACATAACCCAGATGGTGGAAGTCAGACCCGAAAGTGATAGGTACCTAAGACTGTTGGAAATACTCGGGGAGTGGTACGAAAAGGGGAAAATTCTGATCTTTGTCCACACCCAAGATAAATGCGACACTTTGTTCCGAAGTCTACTCAAGAGTGGTTATCCATGTCTTTCCCTTCACGGGGCGAAGGATCAAGGTGATCGCGAATCCACCCTTTCCGATTTCAAGACCAATGTGTGCAATTTGTTGGTGGCGACGAGTATAGCCGCCAGAGGTCTAGACGTGAAGGAACTCGAGATTGTGATCAACTACGACGTCCCTAATCACTACGAGGACTATGTTCATCGTGTTGGTCGAACAGGTCGTGCAGGTCGGAAAGGCCACGCTGTTACTTTCATATCAGAAGACGAAGCGAAATACGCTCCTGATCTAATGAAAGCCCTGCAACTTTCCGAGCAGCCGATTCCAGAGGATTTGAAAGCTCTGGCAGACGGGTTCATGGTTAAAGTGAAGCAGGGACTCGAGAACGCTCATTCATCCGGGTACGGTGGAAGTGGGTTCAAGTTCGACGAGCAAGAGGACGAAGCTCAGAAAGCCGCGAAGCGAGCACAGGCAAAGGAATACGGGTTTGAACCCGATAAATCCGATTCCGATTCCGACGACGACGATGTTCGTAAAAGATCCGATGCACCTAACCCGAACCTCACCGGAACAGGTCAGGAAACGGGTCCGTCGATGTCAGCAGCTCCATTGCCCGAGGTCTTCCTCACAAAACTGCAGCAGAACTTGGCTAAGCTGCAACAGGACGCAATGGGCGAGCATTACGAAGCAGAACTCGAGATCAACGAGTTCCCACAGAACGCTCGGTGGAAGGTGACGCATAAAGAGACGTTGGGTCGGGTTTCGGACTGGACCGGGGCAGCCATCACGACAAGGGGCCAGTTTTTCCCGCCCGGGAAGATTCCGGGCCCAGGAGACAGGAAACTGTACCTGTTTATCGAGGGGCGGTCAGAGCATTCAGTCAAAACAGCAAAAGCGGAACTGAAACGGGTGTTGGAGGATATTACGTCACAGGCGATCTCTCTTCCCGGTGGTACGCAGCCAGGCAGGTATTCCGTCGTCTGAAACAACCTTTTATACCGCCGCCATTACTGTAGTAATTTTAATTTTTTTACTGTTTTTGCATTGCATTGCAATTTTGGTAGCCACTCTTTGTACTGTGTTCTCTTATTATATTTCGACACTCTTATTTAAAAGTTGATTCAAGATTTTTAACTAAAATTGGTTCGAATCTGAGTCGGGTTTCTTCGGTTTGGACTTAGGTCATTTTCGGATTTGTATGAATTTGGTCGTGTTTCGATCATATAAGGTCATTTTGGGTGTTTTATTATCGACATTTTTTGTCGTCTAAATAACCTAAACTCATCAATCGGTTGATTTCTTCCCGCAACAAAATATTTTAATTTATTCTCGCAACAAAATATTTTAATTTGTTCTCGCAACAAAATATTTGCTTTCTGTTTTCGACCCAAAAACAAAAAAAAAACAAAATATTTACTTTCTGTGTCGGTTGACAATAAACATTGAGAAAAAAAAACAAAATATTTGCTTTCTGTGTCGGTTGACAATAAACATTGAGAAGAGTCTGGTTAGATCGGGTCAATTTGGGTTCGTAGAAATGAAGTCGAGGATAAAAGTGATTACTCCCTTGAAATTATTCGATAAAAATACATTATTTTCCGATATGAACTATAACAACACGAGTCTACGACCCAAAATCCAACTCGGAAAAAATAAAGTAAAATTACATTGATCCTGATTAAAAATCAAGAGAAATTAATACATCCAATAAGTAAAAAAAAAATAAAAAAAATATTTTTATCTTCCCATGCAATCCTCCTCTACTAAGGGAAATGCAACATTTTTCCTCTGATCTTTAACTCTTAAAATCTCCAATTTTTTTGTAAAAAAAAAAATATTTTTTTTTTACAAAATAAAATTGTGACAATTTGAATTAAATTAAAATCATCCCTTAATTAATTATTAAGAACCTAAAGCAGCAAATCCACCTTTTTTCATCATTTGTTTAAATTCCTTGTAATTAACCATTCCATCTCCATCAACATCGACTTTGCTAATCATCTTCTTACAATCATCGATTGTTCTTCCTTGCTTCAACCCTAACGATTGTAAAACCGACCTTAACTCTTCCACCGTGATGAACCCGTCCCCATTTTGATCGAACACGTTGAACGCTTCCCTCATGTCTTCCTCCTCGTCTTTCTCGTCCATGATTGTTTGGTATAACGATCCAAACTCGTCCATGTCGACAAACCCGTCGTGGTTCACGTCGATCTTTTCGATCATTTGTGTTAGTTCTTTGTCCGGGATGTATATTCCTAGGTTTTGTAAGGAATCGTGGAGTTCTTTCTTTGTTACCTTCCCATCTCCGTTTCGATCGAACATTTGAAACACCCTCTTTAGCTCCGCCGGGTCCATTTACAATAAACTCTCGCAGGAAGTAGGTTTTCTGTGAAACGGTTTTTTATGAAAATTACGAGCAAGGAACGAGTTTTTTCTTCTAGGGAGTTGAAGAGGAGATGGGAAGAAATGATTTGCAAATTTTGGGAGGAAAAATGTTTGAGAGAATTGAATGGGAGATTAGGAAGGAGTTTGTGGTGTTAATGATGTTTTTAGTTGGTAATTAAGGCATGACAATTAGACAAAAAAAAATTAGTTTTTTGGGAGAATATGAAGGCCAAGAAATTCGTTGAATCATTGGCTTATAACATCCAAAAATTAGTTGACAAATTCATCTTTTTTTGGATTATTTATTCGGTAATTCTTATCTATGACATATATATCTGTCGCACTATTATAATAAGTCTAATATTTATCTATTTAAATTTAAAAAAAATGAAAAAATATTGTTATTTTCTACTCTAGGTATTAATAAGTCTAATATTTATCTATTTATTAATTTTTTTTTAAAATGAAAACAATATTACGTATTATTTTCTAGGTACAATGTTTTGTCATGATCTAACTAAACGAATAATATTTGATTCGTTATTAATATTAATAATACGACAAATAACCCGAAGATTAATTGTGTTAGAATAATGTTGGGTTTTGGTGTATAATTGAACTTTCAACGTGGGATACTCATCTTGTATTGATGGGCTCCATGATCGCCTCTAATTATAGCTAGTCATGGGACGTACCGCCCGATTGGCCCGTCTCGTCTGGCCCGAATTTTTAGCGGGCTTGGACACAACATTTTGAAAAATATACAAAAGTTCGGCCCGCAAACCCGTCCCAAACCCGCTAACCCGTTCCGAACCCGCTTGTCCGTGGGCCAAAATTTCACAGTTAGCCCGACCCGTATCCGGCCCAAACCCGCATATGATCACCCCTACCTCTAATGCCTTGTTTGCTACTCCATTTAACCACAAATTTTGGTTTTACGAAAAATAATTTACTACTATAAATGAAGAGAATATAAATATAATACTACTTCCGTATCTATATGTTCGTCCACTTTCAATATAATACTCCACCCATATATTAAACAAAGTGGACGAACATATAGATACGGAGGGAGTATTAAATTGTTTTATCCGTTACAAATTTTGATAAACCGAACCATTTACATGAATTCGATTCATTTCAAATAACAAACCAAGCAACATCTTAACCAATTTCATCCAATTAGAGGATTATACAACTGGTTGTACGTAACTCTATGTACAACTGATTTTAAGATTTTGAGCTTTATCATAAAGATTTCGAGTTTTGCTGTAAACTTTCTGAGTTTTAACGTAAAGTTGTCGATCTAAATTACATAAATGTTTAAGCTCAAAAACTTACAACTTAGCTTAAAAACTTTTATATGCTCAATAAATTTATACAAAAGCTCGAAAACTTTGTTTTGGTTGTACAATAGTATTGTACAACCAGGTGTATAATCCTATTTTCCAATTTCATCCCTAGAAAGTACTCCCTCCGGACACAATTTATCGCCCCGCTTTCCTTATTTGAAAGGTTTTTATTTTTTGCCCCACTTCTCCACTTTCCTTTTATATCATACCCAAATTACCTTATTACCCTTCTTTCTATCATTTATTACAAGATTAGTCATTCAATTAACCATCCATCTTATACTTAACCTATAATATTTGGGCATGTGTCAATAATTTAGGCCCACCATTAATTTGTTTACATTTTATATTGGTCTTCTTATTTTACGTGCAAAAGGCTATGGGGCGAAAAATTATGTCCGGAGGGAGTAAAAACAATTGATTAATTAATGGTCCATTTAGTTGATTTCATCCCTAAATATTCATTAATCATATAAATGCTTTTCACAAGAGTAGACTTATACTCATTCATGGTTTAGAATATTATTTAATTATTTAATTATTTTCATTTTATAATCATATGATGTTTGAATGGTTAAGAATATTATTTAATTATTTTCATTTTATATTTGGAATATTATTAAGAATATATTAATCATTCATTAATCACTCAATATTTACTTTAGTACTTCCTCCGTATCTGTATATTTGTCAACTATTTTTAATATATGAGTGGTATATTATATTTGAAAGTAGATATATATATACACACGGAGGGAGTATTTTTCATTTCGAATTTTCAAAATGGTAACATGTCCACAACAACATACTCCCTCCATCCAAACAATTCTATGTCAGTAGTGGCATTTTGTATAAATAGAAAGAGGATATGAGGATGATAAGGTAAAGTCTTTTGCCAAAAAGAGAAGGTAAAGAATTGATTGAATTGTCCATTTATAGTAAGTGTAAAGAATTGAATGGATGGGAGTATCTTAGCTCAAACATGATCCTCATCGTTATATCATGAATCAATCTTATAGAAGAGGACGGTCTCATTCTCGTCACTTTTAAGTTCGACCTAATTCAATTGAAAGCACAACTAATCCCGATTCCGTTCTTGTTTGTACTAATATCCATTCTTGTTTGTAATATTATTGTCATCTCAAAACCGTTCTAGAATCGTCACAAAACCCCTATTTATTCGATTCAATTCAATTGAAGCTCATTTTGTCTCAGTATCATCAAGGGTTCGTTCATTAAAAATGTCGGAAACACATTGTTATTTGTAGTAGAATTATAAGTCAATGAAAAAACTAACCGAGAAATTTATTGCGACCAATTACCCGAATTGACCATATAATAAATAAAATCAATTGGGTTAATAATATAAATTGGTAACACAAAATATTTAATATCGCAAATGAAGAAATTGCCTCATAACATATTCTGTGTTTTGGGACAGAGTGAGTTTGCTTAATTTCAATTAATTAATCCAATTATAATTAATTAATTAATTAATTAATTAACAAAATAAAAACTTATAAAAGACGGTTTCTCAAAAAATTTACTGTTCTATTAAAATGTTCCGGTAATTAAAGGGCCTGATGAATGAATTAAAGATCAAGTTCAGGCGAGTGATACCGGAAACTATTCGTATTCATTTAGCTAAGGCTCCGTTTACAGGAAAAATTGACCCGGATTATTGAATTTGAGTAATCAACCCAGATCAAGAAGCTACCTTGCTTTGCTTGTATTAATTTACGATAAATTTATTTTGAAACCGTCTTTGCATGTGAAGCCGAAAGGCTGAGATCTGTAATTAAATCAAAATTGAATTGATTGATTTGGGGGAATACTGAATTTTGAAGGAAGGTAAGAATCGATTCATGGCGGCAAAATTAAATCAATGTGAATCGAATCGAAACTCACTTAATCACAAACAAAATCAACAAAACCCTAAAAAATCAAATTGATTGATTTGGGGGAAGTTTTGAATCTGAAGTGTTGAAGGAAGGTAAGAATCGATTATGGCGGCAAAATCGAAACAAATCAGAACCAAATCGCCAAGCCTATGAATCGAATCAAACCCCCCACTAATCACAAAAAAAATCCAACAAAACCCTAAAACCCCAAATTGATTTATCCAATCAAAACTGATAAATCATAAATCATGAATCAATTGATTGATTGGGGGAAAGTGAAAGGCTCAGATCTGTAATTTAATCAAAATCAAATCGATTAATTTTGGGGGGAAATGTCGAATCTGATGCATCAAGGAAGGTAAGAATCGATCATGGCGGCAAAATCATAATCAAATCGCCAAGCCAATAAAATCGAATCGAAACCCACTTAATCACAAACAAAACCCAACAAAACCCCCCAAAAAAAACCTAATTCAAAATCGATTAAATCTATGAGAAACATCATCACAGCCTTAAATAAAATAATAATTAATTAATTAGTACTCCGTATATATATATATATATATATGTACTCCATAGTCCATACTCCCTCCGTGAAGAAGAATGGTGGTGGTGGAAACAGAGGAAGGGGATTGGAATGATGATGATGATGATGGTGGTGGTTATGGTGGTAAGGGTAAAGGGTAAGGTACCGTTTGATTTAGGGGAGAAATCATCGGCGATAATGGAGAGGGGCAAACGGCAACCTTTGAAACACCCATCACTCTCCTTTTTGCCTCATTCTTAAACTAATGATATGAAGAACCCTAGAATTTGGGGGTGGATGATTTATAGTGTAGTGTGGTGATTTGGGCTTTTTTGTTTATTGGGTTTGGGTTAGGGTTCATTTTGTATGGGGATGAGGATGAAGAATTGGATCGTTTTATTATACGATGAATTTGATTGTGTAATTACGCGATAAATTAATTTCGGTTTGAGGCGTTTTTAATCGATATTATTTTATCATGTAAAGACACTATTAAAATGTTTTTTGTTAGAGCTAAAATTTTGTATGTACGTAATGTATAGACTAGGTAACAATCCGAAAAAATTCCGACCAAATTTTTTTTCGACTCCAAATTTGCAAAAAACATATTAATTTGAGGCGTTTTCGACTAATATTAGTTTATCGCGTAAATACACCATCAAATATACTATGTTAAAGTTAAAATATTTGTGTGGCATGGCCTATGTAACAATCCATAAAATTTTCGGTCATATTTTTGTTCGACTCCAAATTTGCAAAAAAATGTGGATAATACACTTCAATTTAAGATGTTTTCGACCGATATTAGTTTATCGCGTAAAAACATTATCAAATGTTCTTTGTTAGAGCTAAAATTTTCTGGTGGCGTAATATATGGCCCGGTTAACAATCCGTAAAATTGTTGACCAGATTTTTTTTCTACTCCGAATTTGCAAAAAAACCGTGGATAATACACTTCAATTTAAGGCTGTTCGACCGATATTAGTTTTATTGCGTAAAGATACCATCAAATATACTTTGTTGGAGCTAAAATTTTGTGTGGGCGTGTAACATAATGCTTAAGTAACAATCAATAAATTTTCGGCCATATTTTTGTTCGGCTCCAAATTTGCAAAAAATCGTGGATAATACACTTCAATTTGATGCGTTTTCGACCGATATTGGTTTATCGCGTAAAAATACCATCAAATGTTCTTTGTTAGAGGTAAAATTTTGTGTGGGCGTAATATATGGCCTAGGTAACAATCCGTAAAATTTTTGGCAATATTTTTTTTCGACTCAAAATTTGCAAAAAACGTGAATAATACACTTCAATTTGAGGCGTTTTCGACCGATATTAGTTTATCGATTAAAGACACCATCAAATGTACTATTTTGGAGTTAAAATTTTGTGTGGGCGTAATATATGGCCTAGGTAACAGTCCGTAAAATTTTTGGCCATATTTTTTATCGATTCAAAATTTGCAAAAAACGTGAATAATACACTTCAATTTGAGGCGTTTTTGACCGATATTATTTTATCGCGTAGAGACACCATCAAATGTTCTTTGTTGGAGCTAAAATTTTGTGTGAGCGTAATATATGACAAATCGTAAAATTTTTGGCCAAATTTTTTTTCGACTCAAAATTTGCAAAAAACGTGAATAATACACTTCAATTTGAGGCGTTTTCGACCGATATTATTTTATCGCGTAAAGACACCATCAAATGTTCTTTGTTGGAGCTAAAATTTTGTGTGCGCGTAATATATGGCCCAGGTAACAATCCATAAAATTTTCGGCCATTTTTCTTTCGACTACAAATTTGCAAAAAAAACGTTGATAATACACTTCAATTTTAGGCGTTTTCGACCGATATTAGTTTATCGCGTAAAGACACCATCAAATGTTTTTTGTTGGAGCTAAAATTTTTTATGAGCGTAATAAGTAGCCTAGGTAACCATCAGTAAAATTTTCGGCCATATTTTTTTTTCGACTCAAAATTTGCAAAAAACGTGAAAAATACACTTCAATTTGAGGCGTTTTCGACCGATATTATTTTATCGCTTAAAGACACCATCAAATGTTCTTTGTTGGAGCTAAAATTTTGTGTGGGCGTAATATATGGCCTAGGTAACAATCCGTAAAAAGTTCGGCCATATTTTTTTTCGACTCAAAATTGGCAAAAAAACGTGAAAAATACACTTCAATTTGAAGTGTTTTCGACCGATATTTTAGTTTATCGCGTAAAGACACCATCAAATGTACTATTTTGGAGTTAAAATTTTGTGTGGGCGTAATATATGGTCTAAGTAACAATCCATAAAATTTTCGGCCAACGTTTTTTTGAACTCCAAATTTGCAGAAAACGTGAATAATACACTTAAATTTGAGGCGTTTTCGACCGATATTATTTTATCGCGTAAAGACACCATCAAATGATCTTTGTTGGAGCTAAAATTTTGTGTGGGCGTATATATGGCCTAGGTAACAATTCGTAAAATTTTTGGCCATATTTTTTTTCGACTCAAAATTTGCAAACAACGTGAATAATACACTTCAATTTGAGGCGTTTTCGACCGATATTAGTTTATCGATTAAAGACACCATCAAATGTACTATTTTGGAGTTAAAATTTTGTGTGGGCGTAATATATGGCCTAGGTAACAGTCCGTAAAATTTTTGGCCATATTTTTTTTCGATTCAAAATTTGCAAAAAACGTGAAAAATACACTTCAATTTGAGGCGTTTTTGACCGATATTATTTTATCGCGTAGAGACACCATCAAATGTTCTTTGTTGGAGCTAAAATTTTGTGTGGGCGTAATATATGGCCTAGGTAACAATCCGTAAAATTTTTGGCAATATTTTTTTTCGACTCAAAATTTGCAAAAAACGTGAATAAATACACTTCAATTTGAGGCGTTTTCGACCGATATTATTTTATCGCGTAAAGACACCATCAAATGTTCTTTGTTGGAGCTAAAATTTTGTGTGGGCTTAATATATGGCCTAGGTAACAATCCGTAAAAATGTCGGCCATATTTTATTTCGACTCAAAATTGGCAAAAAACGTGAATAATACACTTCAATTTGAGGCGTTTTCGACCGATATTAGTTTATCGCGTAAAGACACCATCAAATGTACTATTTTAGAGTTAAAATTTTGTGTGGGCGTAATATATGGTCTAAGTAACAATCCGTAAAATTTTCGGCCAACGTTTTTTTGAACTCCAAATTTCCAAAAAACGTGAATAATACACTTTAATTTGAGGCGTTTTCGACCGATATTATTTTATAGCGTAATGACATAATCAAATGTTCTTTGTTGGAGCTAAAATTTTGTGTGGGCGTAATATATGACAATCCGTAAAATTTTTGGCCAATTTTTTTTTCGACTCAAAATTTGCAAAAAACGTGAATAATACACTTCAATTTGAGGCGTTTTCGACCGATATTATTTTATCGCGTAAAGACACCATCAAATGTTCTTTGTTGGAGCTAAAATTTTGTGTGGGCGTAATATATGGCCTAGGTAACAATCCATAAAATTTTCGGCCATTTTTCTTTCGACTACAAATTTGCAAAAAAACGTTGATAATACACTTCAATTTGAGGCGTTTTCGACCGATATTAGTTTATCGCGTAAAGACACCATCAAATGTTTTTTGTTGGAGTTAAAATTTTTTATGAGCGTAATAAGTAGCCTAGGTAACCATCAGTAAAATTTTCGGCCATATTTTTTTTTCGACTCAAAATTTGCAAAAAACGTGAAAAATACACTTCAATTTGAGACGTTTTCGACCGATATTATTTTATCGCTTAAAGACACCATCAAATGTTCTTTGTTGGAGCTAAAATTTTGTGTGGGCGTAATATATGGCCTAGGTAACAATCCGTAAAAATTTCGGCCATATTTTTTTTCGACTCAAAATTGTCAAAAAACGTGAAAAATACACTTCAATTTGAGGTGTTTTCGACCGATATTATTTTATCGCGTAAAGACACCATCAAATGATCTTTGTTGGAGCTAAAATTTTGTGTGGGCGTAATATATGGCCTAGGTATCAATCCGTAAAATTTTCGGCCATATTTTTTTTTCGACTCAAAATTTGCAAAAAACGTGAATAATACACTTCAATTTGAGGCGTTTTCGACCGATATTATTTTATCGCGTAAAGACACCATCAAATGATCTTTGTTGGAGCTAAAATTTTGTGTGGGCGTATATATGGCCTAGGTAACAATCCGTAAAATTTTTGGCCATATTTTTTTCGACTCAAAATTTGCAAAAAACGTGAATAATACACTTCAATTTGAGGCGTTTTCGACCGATATTAGTTTATCGATTAAAGACACCATCAAATGTACTATTTTGGAGTTAAAATTTTGTGTGGGCGTAATAAATGGTCTAAGTAACAATCCGTAAAATTTTCGGCCAACGTTTTTTTGAACTCCAAATTTGCAAAAAACGTGAATAATACACTTCAATTTGAGGCGTTTTCGACCGATATTATTTTATCGCGTAAAGACACCATCAAATGTTCTTTGTTGGAGCTAAAATTTTGTGTGGGCGTAATATATGGCCTAGGTAACAATCCATAAAATTTTCGGCCATTTTTCTTTCGACTACAAATTTGCAAAAAAACGTTGATAATACACTTCAATTTGAGGCGTTTTCGACCGATATTATTTTATCGCGTAAAGACACCATCAAATGTTCTTTGTTGGAGCTAAAATTTTGTGTGGGCGTAATATATGGCCTAGGTAACAATCCATAAAATTTTCGGCCATTTTTCTTTCGACTACAAATTTGCAAAAAAACGTTGATAATACACTTCAATTTGAGGCGTTTTCGACCGATATTAGTTTATCGCGTAAAGACACCATCAAATGTTTTTTGTTGGAGTTAAAATTTTTTATGAGCGTAATAAGTAGCCTAGGTAACCATCAGTAAAATTTTCGGCCATATTTTTTTTTCGACTCAAAATTTGCAAAAAACGTGAAAAATACACTTCAATTTGAGACGTTTTCGACCGATATTATTTTATCGCTTAAAGACACCATCAAATGATCTTTGTTGGAGCTAAAATTTTGTGTGGGCGTATATATGGCCTAGGTAACAATCCGTAAAATTTTTGGCCATTTTTTTTTTCGACTCAAAATTTGCAAACAACGTGAATAATACACTTCAATTTGAGGCGTTTTCGACCGATATTAGTTTATCGATTAAAGACACCATCAAATGTACTATTTTGGAGTTAAAATTTTGTGTGGGCGTAATATATGGCCTAGGTAACAGTCCGTAAAATTTTTGGCAATATTTTTTTTCGATTCAAAATTTGCAAAAAACGTGAATAATACACTTCAATTTGAGGCGTTTTTGACCGATATTATTTTATCGCGTAGAAACACCATCAAATAATCTTTGTTGGAGCTAAAATTTTGTGTGGGCGTAATATATGGCCTAGGTAACAGTCCGTAAAATTTTTGGCCATATTTTTTTTCGATTCAAAATTTGCAAAAAACGTGAATAATACACTTCAATTTGAGGCGTTTTCGACTGATATTACTTTATCGCGTAAAGACACCATCAAATGTTCTTTGTTGGAGCTAAAATTTTGTGTGGGCGTAATATATGGCCTAGGTAACAATCCGTAAAAATTTCGGCCATATTTTATTTCGACTCAAAATTGGCAAAAAACGTGAATAATACACTTCAATTTGAGGCGTTTTTGACCGATATTATTTTATCGCGTAGAGACACCATCAAATGTTCTTTGTTGGAGCTAAAATTTTGTGTGGGCGTAATATATGACAATCCGTAAAATTTTTGGCCAATTTTTTTTTCGACTCAAAATTTGCAAAAAACGTGAATAATACACTTCAATTTGAGGCGTTTTCGGCCGATATTATTTTATCGCGTAAAGACACCATCAAATGTTCTTTGTTGGAGCTAAAATTTTGTGTGGGCGTAATATATGGCCTAGGTAACAATCCATAAAATTTTCGGCCATTTTTCTTTCGACTACAAATTTGCAAAAAAACGTTGATAATACACTTCAATTTGAGGCGTTTTCGACCGATATTAGTTTATCGCGTAAAGACACCATCAAATGTTTTTTGTTGGAGCTAAAATTTTTTATGAGCGTAATAAGTAGCCTAGGTAACCATCAGTAAAATTTTCGGCCATATTTTATTTCGACTCAAAATTGGCAAAAAACGTGAATAATACACTTCAATTTGAGGCGTTTTTGACCGATATTATTTTATCGCGTAGAGACACCATCAAATTGTCTTTGTTGGAGCTAAAATTTTGTGTGGGCGTAATATATGACAATCCGTAAAATTTTTGGCCAATTTTTTTTTCGACTCAAAATTTGCAAAAAACGTGAAAAATACACTTCAATTTGAGACGTTTTCGACCGATATTATTTTATCGCTTAAAGACACCATCAAATGTTCTTTGTTGGAGCTAAAATTTTGTGTGGGCGTAATATATGGCCTAGGTAACAATCCGTAAAATTTTTGGCAATATTTTTTTTCGACTCAAAATTTGCAAAAAACGTGAATATACACTTCAATTTGAGGCGTTTTCGACAGATATTACTTTATCGCGTAAAGACACCATCAAATGTTCTTTGTTGGAGCTAAAATTTTGTGTGGGCGTAATATATGGCCTGGGTAACAATCCGTAAAATTCTTGGCCATTTTTTTTTTCTACTCCAAATTTGCAAAGAAATCGTGGATAATACACTTCAATTTGAGGCGTTTTCGACCGATATTAGTTTATCGCGTAAAATCACTATCAAATGTTCTTTGTTGGAGCTAAAATTTTGTGGGGGCGTAATATATGGCGGCCTAGGTAACAATCCGTAAAATTTTCGGCCATATTTTTGTTCGACTCCAAATTTGGAAAAAAAAAACGTGAATAATACACTTCAATTTGAGGCGTTTTCGACCGATATTAATTTATCGCGTAAAGACACTATCAAATGTTCTTTGTTGGAGGTAAAATTTTGTGTGGGCGTAACATATGGCTTAGGTAACAATCCGTAAAATTTTCGGTCATTTATTTTTTCGATTCCAAATTTGTAAAAAATTGTGGATTCTAAACTTCAGTTTGAGGCGTTTTCGACCGATATTATTTTATCGTGTAAAGACATCATCAAATGTTCTTTGTTGGAGCTAAAATTTTGTGTGGGCGTAATATATGGCCTAGGTAACAATCTGTAAAATTTTCGGCCATATTTTTTTTCGACTCAAAATTTGCAAAAACGTGAATAATACACTTCAATTTGAGGCGTTTTCGACCGATATTATTTTATCGCGTAAAGACACCATCAAATGTTCTTTGTTGGAGCTAAAATTTTGTGTGGGCGAAATATATGGCCTAGGTAACAATCCGTAAAATTTTCAGCCATATTTTTTTTTCGACTCCAAATTTGCAAAAAATCGTGGATGATTATTCACTTCAATTTGAGGCGTTTTCGACCAATATTAGTTTATCGGGTAAAAACACCATCAAATATTCTTTGTTGGAGCTTAAATTTTGTGTGGGCGTTACATATGGCTTAGGTAACAATCCGTAAAATTTTCGGCCATATTTTTTTCGACTCCAAATTTGCAAAAAATCGTGGATAATACACTTCAATTTGAGGCGTTTTCGACCGATATTAGTTTATCGCGTAAAGACACCATCAAATGTTCTTTGTTGGAGCTAAAATTTTGTGTGGGCGTAATATATGGCCTGGGTAACAATCCGTAAAATTCTTGGCCATATTTTTTTTCTACTCCAAATTTGCAAAGAAATCGTGGATGATACACTTCAATTTGAGGCGTTTTCGACCGATATTAGTTTATCGCGTAAAATCACTATCAAATGTTCTTTGTTGGAGCTAAAATTTTGTGGGGGCGTAACATATGGCGGCCTAGGTAACAATCCGTAAAATTTTCGGCCATATTTTTTTCGACTCCATATTTGCAAAAAATCGTGGATAATTCACTTCAATTTGAGGCGTTTTCGACCGATATTAGTTTATCGCGTAAAGACACCATCAAATGTTCTTTGTTGGACCTAAAATTTTGTGTGGATGTAACATATGGCATAGGTAACAATCCGTAAAATTTTCGGTCATATTTTTTTCGGCTCCAAATTTGGAAAAAATCGTGGATAATACACTTCAATTTAAGGCGTTTTCGACTAATATTAGTTTATCGCGTAAAAACACCATCAAATGTTATCTGTTAAAGTTAAAATTTTGTGTGGGCATAATATATGGCCTAGGTAACAATACATAAAATTTTCGGCGATAATTTTTTTTGACTTTAAATTTGCAAAAAATCGTGAATAATACAGTTCAGTTTGAGGCATTTTTTACCAATATTAATTTATCGCGTAAAGACACCATCAAATGTTCTTTGTTAAGCTAAAATTTTGTGTGGACGTAATATATTGCCTAGGTAACAAGCCGTAAAATTTTCGGCCATATATATTTTTTCGACTCCAAATTTGCAAAAAAACGTGGACAATACACTTCAATTTGAAGCGTTTTTTACCGATATTAGTTTATCGCGTAAAGACACCATCAAATGTTCTATGTTAGAGCTAAAATTATTTGTGGGCGTAATATACAACCTAGGTAGCAACCCTTAAAAATTTCGACCATATTTTTTTTGGACTCCAAATTTGCAAAAAAAACTTGGATAATACACTTCAATTTGAGGCATTTTCGACCAAAATTTATTTATTGCGTAAAGACATCATTAAATGTTCTCTGTTAAAGCTAAAATTTTGTGTGAACATAATATATGGCCTAGGTAACAATTCGTAAAAGTTCTGGCCATATTTTTTTTCTACTCCAAATTTGCAAAAAAAATGGGTAATACACTTCAATTTGAGGCGTTTTTTACCGATATTATTTTATCGCGTAAAGACACTATCAAATGTTCTTTGTTGGAGCTACAATTTTGTGTGGGCGTAACATATGGCTTAGGTAACAATCCGTAAAAGTTTCGGTCATATTTTTTTTCGACTCCAAATTTTCAAAAATTCGTGGATAATACACTTCAATTTGAGGCGTTTTCGAAAGATATTATTTTATCGCGTAAAAACTACATTAAATGTACTCTGTTATAGCTAATATATTATGTGGGCGTAATATATGACCTAGGTAACCACCCGTAAAATTTTAGAAAATTGATGGTGGATGATCATCACTGTATTGGTTGAAAGATGACTAGGGTAATTGATCAAAACCCGTCTGATGGTTTTCATGAAAGTGGGTTGGTTTCGAGTTGAATTCTCGGAGTTCAAGTACTTGAACTTGAGTTCACGGGTCTCGAAATGACGCATGACATCTTCAAATTCTAATCTAACTTAAAATTTTTAACATTTTAGTCATAACATTTTGTTTTGTTTTGTTTTGTTTTAACATATTCTGCTCCTCCGTGCCATATATTGCTCATCTTCGCCTATATACTTCGTTCGAAAACGACTCATATTGAAGTATATTATCCATATTTTTTACAAATTTGAAGTACAAAAAAAACTTTGTCCAAAAATTTTACGGGTAGATACATCTGAAGATGTCTTTACGCGATAAACTAATTGGTCGAAAACGCCTAAAATTGAAGTGTATTATCAACGTTTCTTGCAAATTTGTCATCAAAAAAAAATTGAGCGAAAATTTTCGGGTTATTACCTAGTCCATATATTACGTCCACACAAAAGTTTTGCTCCAACAGAGTACATTTGATAGTGTCTTTACGCGATAAATTAATCGGTCGAAAACGTCTCAAATTGAAGTGTGTTATTATCCACATTTTTTGCTAATTTGGCATCCAAAAAAACTGACCGAAAATTTTACGGGTCGTTTGCTAGGCCATCTATTACGCCCATACAAAATTTAAGTTGATTTCTTTACGCGATAAACTAATATCAGTAGAAAACGACTCAAATTGAAGTGTATTATACAAGTTTTTTGCAAATTTGAAATCCAACGAAAATATGGTAGAAAATTTAACAGGTTGTTACGTAGGCCCTATATTACGACTACACAAAATTTGAGCTCCAACAAAATACATTTGATGTTGTTTTTACGCGATAAACTAATCGATTAAAAACGCTTCTAATTGAAGTATATAATCCACATTTTTTTTGCAAATTTGGAGTCAAAATCTTTGCCTGAAAATTTTACGAGTTGTTATCTCCAACAAAGTACATTTATTTATGTCTTTATGCGATAAACTAACATCGATCAAAAACATCTCAGAAAATGCCTCAATCTAAAGCGTATTATCCACATTTTTTTTGTAAATTTCGAGTCCAAAAAATAGTAAAAACGTCTCAGGTTCAAGCCCCTGCAAGCGCGAACTTGTGGGAGTTGTATGGCTTGAGACTATGCCTCTAGACTTCGAGCCTGTCGCCCACGGGCGGTTTACCTTGGTATGCGTGGTTTGCAGGTTATGCGTACACCCGGGGTTTACCCAGAGCGCACCAAAAAAGGTAGCGGCTGCGGGTCCCTCGTTCATCAAAATAAATAAATTTATTCACACCAAATAAAGTCCACACCAACTGAAATGCCCGATGTATTACGAGGATCATTTGAATTTAAATCGGGAGTTGTAAAACACATAAGAATATTGTTTGCAACATATCATAATTGGTCGAAACATGAGCTATAATCAATTTTATTTTCCATGTAGACGATATGAACAATTTCCATTAAACAATCGAAAAGGTTTTGTCAAAAATCATTCGTGCTTTAGATCAAATTTCTTCACTTTCAAAAAACCGTAAAAAACGATCGACTTTGAAGGTCATTATACACGTTTTATTTTATCTTTTAGATCCTGGAATAAAATCGACCTATAATCACACCAAATAAAATACACAAAAACGATCAAAACTCCTTTTCTTTAAAACTTAGCCATAAAACGATCGCTCAGTTTCTCGTGACATTATATCATATTATTATAACTTCTCGAATATTACGCTGTACCATTTAGTTAAATCGTGACAAAGATTATTGAGCATCGTCCATTGTTTTTTTCGTTACTCTCCACAACGTATCTAGTTTCGATCCATGTCCTAAGGCTACCGAATGGGCTCCAAAGTTCTATAAATCTTCTTCGATCAATATTAATTTTAACGTTTTAAACCGAAAATATTAACCTAACGACCTCACAATTAAAATAAAAAAACCATCGAATTATGAAATTTAATGTAACCAATAGCCCAAATCGACAATTTAATTAATCGAAAGAGCAAATTAATTTGGAAACAAAAATAATCTATCGCAAACGAAGAAATTGCCTCATAACATAAACTGTGTTTTGGGACAGAGTGCGTTTGCTTAATTTCTCGAATAATTTTATTAGTTCGTCTAACTTTCTAAAATCTTCTCATTCGATTATTTTATAATCGAATAAATGAATATCGAAGTATAAATTTTGTATAAAAATTGAATTAAAATGTGCCAGTAATAAAAGGGCCTAAATAAATGAATTGAAATTATCAAGTTCAGGCGAGTGATACCGGTAACTATTCGTATTCGTTTAGCTAAGGCTCCGTTTAGAGGAAAAATTGACCCGGATTATTGAATTCAGTAATCAACCCAGATCAAGAAGCTACCTTGCTTTTATTCATCAGTCAAAAACCGTCTCACAATAAATTATTATAATTGTCTCATACTAATCAGTTGTCTAATCGAGTCCAAATATCAAATTTTTATGATTTATTACGAAGTACAAATAATATTAATCTATGAACATTAACGTTACTGAAAAACCGAAGGATTGAAACTGTAATTCATCAAAAATAAATCTGGAAAACTGGGTTTTTTTTCTCAATTGAATCAAAGTCACAAGCAGAAAATAAAATCAAATTCGTCGAGACGATAAATCAAATCAAATCAAATCAAATCAAACCCTAATAATAACAGAAGAATCAATCAAGAACAAAACCCAGAAAACATAGATTCGAATCTTTTTTAATAAAGAATTTGGATGAAACAATTAAAAGTATTGAAATTAGGTTTAGGGATCAGATCTGTAAATCATCAAAATCAAATATGGAAAACTAGGTCTTTTTTTCTCAATCGAATCAACAATGGCGACAAAATCAAATCAAATCAACTCAAATCGAAAAGCCAATTAATCACTCAAGAACAAAACCCAGAAAACACAAATAAATTGAAGAAATTAGGATGAAGGCTCAGATCTGTAATTCATCAAAAATAAAATCTGGAAAACTGGGTTTCTTTTTTTTCTAAATCGAATCCAAAATCGTAAGGAAGGTAAGAATCAACAATGGCGACAAAGTCAAATCAAATCAATTGAAATCGAAAAGCCAATCAATCACTCAAGAACAAAACCCAGAAAAAACACAAATAAATTAGAGGAATTTTAGGAAGAAGGCTCAGATCTGTAATCCATCGAAAATCAAATCTGGAAAACTGGGTTTTTTTTCTCAATCGAATCAAATCGGTAAGGAAGGTAAGAATCAACAATGGCGGCAAAAAATCAAATCGAATCGAAAAGCCAATTAATCAATCAAGAACAAAACCCAGAAAACACAAATAAATTAGAGGAATTAGGATGAAGGCTCAGATCTGTAATTCATCAAAAATCAAATCTGGAAAACTGGGTTTTATTTTTCTCAATCGAATCCAAAATCGTAAGGAAGGTAAGAATCAACAATGGCGGCAAAATCAAATCAAATCAAATTCGCCAAGCCAATGAATCGAATCAAAACCCACTTACAAAATCAGAATCAAATCAAAAAAACAAAAACCCAGAAATACCAAATTCGAAACAGATGAAACTCGAAGAAAGATCATCATAACCTTAGAAAATAATAATAATAATAATAATAATCATAATCATAATAATAATACGGAGGGAGTAGAAGTAGTAAGATTAGCGAGCGAAGATGAGGATTATATATACACATACATACGTACATACATACATGCATGCATGCATTCGAGTACAGGTAACCATATACGGAGTAATTAATTAGGGTTTTGATTGTGGTTGTTGATTGTTGATTGTTTTGGGGGCGTTTGGTTCAAGGGCCGTTTAATTTGGGGGAAATCATAGGCGTGTAGGAGAGGGGCAAACGGCCCTGGAACACCCAACACTCTCCTTGCCTCATTCTTTGATTGATGGAGGAGATAGAACCCTAATTTTGAGGTTTTATAGGGTGGTGGGTTAGTGGAGGTGGTGTTAGGGTTTTGACTACTTGTAAACCTGATAAAACGGGTCAACGGGTCGAGTTCGAATTGGGTCACTTTGAGTTATTCGGATCGGGTTGGTTTATTTTGAGTTCAGATCATTTTTTGTTTTGTTATTTTCAACTTTTTAAGGATATCGACTCGTATTCTATAATAATATCTGAATCGATTTCGGATCAATTCGTGTCACGAGTCAATTCAGATCTTCTGTTCGGATGTTGAGTCAGGTTCGGGTTAATAACGACCGAATGTTAAGGTGTGAGGTTATCGATTTGGAGTGGGTTTATGGAGAAATTGTTTGCCACTAATAATCTCCACTAAATTAGTGGCACAATGGTGGACATAACATGAAAAACAAAAATTACAGAATATATGTAATACTGTGAAATTTAAAAAAAGTGATAAAAATAAGGGTATTATTGATAAATCAAATGGTTTTATGGGTCCAACAAATTTAAAGTAAGGAAAAAATTGCGGTATTTTGTGTAAATAGAGGAAAGATATGAGGGTTATATGGTAAAGTCTTTTACCAAAAAAAACTATAAAGGCCCCAAACATAAAGGCCCAACTATGAGTGAACTTTCACTTTACGATTGGAGTAAAGAAGATTTTACCACTTCAAGTTTACCCTTATTCTCCATTTAACGCAAATATGTCGAAATCTATAAAATAATAATGTTTGAAGACATACCCGAGCTGCCATTTTCACTTTACAAAGCTCACCTTCCATGGCCGAGTCGTGTTGTTTTCTCCTTCAAACACGTTGGACCTACATGAGATACAACACGACTCCACTTCCATCTCTAGTGTTATCTTCCCTAAACATTACGATCACACAAAGTATAAAGTAAATGACTTAGTACGATAGATAAAACCGTCTCATATATAAAATACATTTTACGCAAGACCACCTCAGACTAAATAATCATAAATGAAGTATAGATCGAGTCTACAGGCTAAGTCTTAAACTCATACCCCTCCTACAGCTACAGTACCCTCATATTTTAAAGGCCATGCATCCAATGCAGTAAACTGGATCACTATCATCTAATCCACATTTACAATTACTTTTACCATCATTACCTTCATTTATTACGGTTTGGTTACTTGCTTCTCTTTTTTTACTGGTGGTAATAAATTTCATCATAAAACTACCTCACTCCGAGACTTCACTTAGGTGTCATATACCACCCGTGTCGTGTCTCACACTAACCCGAGTACTTCAATTTAGACTCCAAAAAAATCAAAAATTTTGCCCGACAAAGCCGTGTTTGAAACACCGACACCATATCAGACACGACACCTAGTAGATGAGTTCGAGCAACACAACCATAAAGTCATAGACCACAAACCATACATATATTGTACTCGTGTCGTGTCTGACACTGACCCAACACTTCAATTTAGACTCAAAAAAAGTTGAAATTTTTGCCCGACATAGCCGTGTTTGAATCACCGACTGCACCATATCAGACACGACAGCTAGTATATGAGTTCGAGCAACACAACCATACAAATATTGCGCCTTGTGTTAGCAAAAGTAGAAGAACAAACCAGAAATGAAGCACAGTAGGCACCAAACCAGCAATGTACACAGCAGCTACAGGAGGTTCTCATGGTCAAACCTTCCTGGAAGAATCATCTTCAAAATCTCCAAAAAACTCGAAACCAGAGACGACATTCTTCGTTTCCACCAAGTTTGCTCGAAATGGCGTAAACGTTCACTTACACCTCCTACAACCTTCCTATCCTGCAACATCCCTCTTCCTCGAACCATAAAAGACGACTCCAAAGCATTTCCATTTCACAACATCGACAACAAATCTTTAGTTCTTCGAGTGAGTAACATTTATCTAATCACACCTTCTCGAGATTACATCGACGATCAGTATTTCCATCCGTGGATGATCATGGCCGAGGAACTGAACCCGGGAAAACTCAAAGTTCGACATCCTCTAACTGCGAAGAGAGTCAAAGACTTCCCGTCTTTGTTGGACATGACGCGGTTCAAGGCTGTAAAGCTCGCGCAAGGGTACAACTTCAAGTCGTCGAATTGTGTTCACAAGGTACTGTTATGCTCAAACTCAAACTCTGCTTCTTCTGTTGAAGCCCTAGTGTTATATTACAAGGGTGTTCTAGGAAAACTCTTCTTAGAAGTTGTAGGAGAAAAACCTGTGGAAAATGATGAGGATGAGGATGAGGACGAGGACGAGGACGAGGACGAGTTGTTATACAGTTGGGAGAAGTTCCGTCTGCGCAAAGGGGGCGCAAATTGGTTCATGTACTTCGATGATGTGGTCGTGTTTGAGAGCAGGATATGTGGAGTTGACAGGAAAGGGAGGTTACACATATTGAACACGGACTCAATGTCGATGTCAAATTCAGTTACTTTGGCATCGAAATCTATATATAAGAGCGTACCTTACAACAGAAGGAAGCGTTTGGTGGTGGATCCGACATCAGGGAAGCTTTACTTGGTCGTTCGAGAGAGACTTCAAGTGGCTGGAAAAGTGAGGTTCAAGTTGTACAAGCTTGACGAGGAAGAGAAACGTTGGGATGCGGTAGTTAACATAGGCCGTGAGAAGGTGCTGTTTGTAGGCATTGATCATTGCTTTTTTGCAATGGCAAGGCATTTTCCGGGATGTGACGGAAACTGTATAGTCTTTGCAGCTAACTGTTTTACGCAGTATAATGGGAGCGATGCTCCTGATAGCTCTTTGTTTGAAGATGAAGGGGCCGAGGTTGGAGTGTACCGGTTGGGGGAAGGAGATAACTTCCAGTTGTTGTCCTCAGCTTGCCCTGAGTTTGCCGGGATTGTTTGGCCGCCACCAACTTGGTTTTGTAACAGGTATGATTGCACAACTTTAAGTCGGACATTTATAAATTACAGGAAGCAGGGCGCCTTTGATATGATGATTTATAAGTAAATTGCAGGAATCAGGAGAGTACAGAAGAAGGTGATGCCAAGCAGGAATCTTCGGGAGTGGGAGGTAGCAGCTTGGAATGCTTGCCTGATGATCATGCTGAAGGGCTACTGTCAGAGTCGACATCTGGTGAAAATGAATGCACTTCAAATGGCAACAATGATGACGATGTTGTGATGCTATCAGATTCTTCGGTTAAAGATGAAGATATGGACTCGGATTGTTCTGATGACATAGACTGTAATAATACAGATGCAAGTTTCTCCGACCAGATTGACATTCAGGAACAAACAGCAGAGGAACAGTCTAAAGTTCAGGAACAAACTGCAGCGGAACATTCTGATGCACAGAAAAAAACTGCAGAGGAACATTCTCATGCTTCGAAACAAACTGCAGAGGAACAACATTCAGATGCGCAGGAATACTCGATGGATGAACACTATGGTCTGCACTCGCTTGGATTCAAGGAAGAAACTATTGCTCGTGTCACAAGGAATGATCAGTCACGTGAAAATGGTAACTGCAGCATCACAGCCCCTCAAATTGGTTCTCGACTAACCTAGATTTCTCCTCGTTATTCATTATTGAGTACTGACCGTTTCTATATACTCATTAACCTGACCAGATTTCGAAGAAGAGAGAATCTTTGATGTTAACCACACACCTGTGACTCCTCCGTTCTCATCGGTAAGCATGCCTTTTACTCAGTCGTTACATTATCTAAAACGAGTTATCAAAATCTGCCTGCTCTAAACCTGAGAATAAAGCTCGACTTAGAAATAGTCCGATTCACCAAAACCAGTAACGAACTCACCCAAACCCAATTACGTATGTCTGAAATGCAAAAACATATCAATGATTTTCTCTGTTTCAATTACGCAGGCTCGTGAGAAGTATTCTACGGTCAAGTTTCAGGGGGTAGACATCAGACCCGAACTACTGCCAACATTGCAAACCACTTGGGCTAAGCATGGAAATCTTTTCACAAAGAATACCATCCATAGTAAGAAGATGCTAGGTTGTGCTATGGAGGAGCTAGCAGAGCTTGTAATCACACTGAAAAATACAACAGCGAGAACATTGACTGATTCCCAGGCCGATGAAATGATGTCGACCCTGTCTGACATACAGCGTGCAGGCTTGAAAGTCGACTGGCTGGAGGCGGCCATTAAGAAAGCGATAGCTGTCCAAAAGAGCAAACCGTTTATTGAGTCAATAGCTGCTGTCGATAAGAAAAAGGCTAAAATTGAAGAAGATGAAAGAGAGTTTCTTGCTAAAACAGCTAAGATTAAGAAAGAACTAGAGGAAGATAGAGCATGTTTGTCAACTAGGATCCCTTTTCCAGTGGATGAGGTCATTGATCTCGATGATATCCTTGGAGACGGGATTTAACCGGTCAGGAACCGTACTTGTTCTGTCACTGTGAAGCTCATTCGGGCCGGTCTTTTGAATCAGTTGCCTAAAAACCATGTATTTCAGCTGCAGTTTTTGTTGACATGTCCTGACTGTATCTCATGCTTCATCAAATAGGCATGTCATATTCAGTCTGTATTATAAGAACTTGAAACTTATGGTTTGGTTTTAAAGTCTAAGCTATGTAATGTATTGTGTGTTTAGTACTTTAGTATGAGTGTATGACCTCTTATTTGCTTGTTCCATGGAAACAAGAGAGACTTGTCTCCCTTGTGACGGGTATATCCGTAACAAGGGTATGACGAGTTAAGTATTGTCCACTTGATAGATAATCAAGTGACATTTCCTATTTTCTATACACAATGGATCAAGTTATGCACGAAAAATGATTTTTATGAAGTGGAAATGCATGTCAATTGATTTACATTCACTACTTTTTAACGAATTCATATTGATTTTTGAGTTTATTAGGTTTATAATACTAACGTGGAATCATACAAGTATTAGGTTTATACACAAAATTATACGGAGTATTCCGTAAAAAAATACTCTATAATGCGAGTAGTTTGGAGTAAATACGCTGCATGTGGTTCAAATTACTGCGGTAATACAGAAGATATCTTAGCCTATTAGTTAAGACTAGGTACAAGATACCCATGACAATAGGTCGTAGGTTGAGATCCCCTTCCCTGTATTGTAATTGCGACTAAGTGCACACTTCGTTGAACAAAAAAAAAAAATTACTGCAGTAATCTGATGAGTACTTGAAAGGTCATGCTATTAATGTCAGTAATATAAGTAGTTTTAAAAAAATGCACGATTATTAAGATAGTGTTTCAAGTGATATTAAACTGTTTTGGAAATTGGAAAAAAAAACCTCTTGACCAATTAAATGAGTTTTAGTGCATGGAAAAATGTAAAACTTATAAAAAGTAAAATTTTCATTCCTCTAAAACTACTTATATGGAGTATCTGTGTTACTCAGACTCGTAGACACGTGTCGACGTGTCGGACACATAATTTTTGAAATTTTAGGATACGTGGACACAGTCAACGGAATGTCTTGACCAAGTTAGCAGACACGACACGGACACGGCACTAAATATCTATGTTCTTAAACTTAAAAAAAATCATTCGGATCAGTCACTTGAATCAGTTGCTTAAATAGTATGTATATCGGCTGCAGTTTTTGTTGACATGCCCCCATTGTATCTCATATTCTGATGCATCATCAAATAGGCATGTCGTACTCATTTTGTATTATAAGAACTTGAAACCTGTGGTATGGTTTAAACTTTAAAGTGTATTGTGTGTTTGGTATTATGTCCATTTTGCTTGTTCCATAATTACTGCTGTAGCAATAGCAAGAATGGAAAAGTCATCTCAACTTCTCAAGTAAAATACTATGTAAGCCTTAATCCGTAAATTCAGGTTCAATTTAAGCCCGACTTTTCGAAGTTCAAAGAAGCCCTCTAATCACTACACATGTAGAGCTAAATTATTGTATCTAGGAATTGAAGTATGCAAATGTAAACAAGATCACTGGTAAAGCCATCAAGTAGCGCTATCATATCATTAAGATCATGTATCATAAATTCTCTAGTACTACTATGATTTGGTTTGATGCTTTAAGCATCTCTTTCGGGCATCGAAAATACGATGAAAGGAAAAATGCAATTGAGTATGCAAGAAGAGATAAACAAGAACGAGTTTACTTACAATTGGTGTATTACGCACTTATCAGTCGGAGGAACCAAGGGGCCACTTCTTACAAATGCAGCACATCCAATTTGCTTTGCTGATAAGAACTCCGTGGAAAGGAGTAGAGCGTCTCACGGCATGTGTTCTGGAAGCGTATGGCTTGAATCCTACACCAGTAACATTTCATTCAGATTTATGAAACATCTCAACTCTCAAGGCTTTTGAACAAGAGACAATTGTTGTATGAACCAACCTTTACAGTGAGAAAAGTGAAATCGACTTCAGATCCTCGAGCAAACCTGAGACCATCCATTCCTTCGGAAATAAAAGAACGAAGTTTCCAGTAATACTTTTTTGGGGCATACCCAGCAACTCGATTGTTCGATAACTAAGGCCTCCAAGGATCCACTGTTTTGTACATATTGACCACTTCTTGCAACACTATTCGCAAGGCTGAGAAAAGTATGATTCCAGAAATTACAGCCTATCTACCTGTATATGAGCTACTAATCTTGTTTGTCCACAGTTGCCAAAGCTCACTTCCCTGCTGTATCCAAGTACAACCAAATAAGGTTCCCGTGATTGTGTCATCGACTCATCGTACAGCAGCAGCAGCAGTAACAGAAGAGCCCTAATACCAGGAATCACTATTCGAGGGAGTAAAATTGTACTACAAATAAAACCCATCTTCTACAACAATCACAACCAGCGGCATAACTGCAACTCACAGTAACTATTTATATTTAGGTTTCAAAATGAGTTGCATCACACGGGTCGCAGAGATCATACCAATGTTCATTAGTTGCATCAGTAATAATCACAGCCAATGTCGCAACTGCAACTTAATTATTTATATTAACAGGTTTAAAAATGAATAGCATCACACGTGTCGCAGAGATCATATCAATGTTCATTATTTGCATCAGTAACAATCACAGCCAATCGTGCAACTGCAACTTAATTATTTATATTAACAGGTTTAAAAATGAATTGCATAGCACGAGTCGCAGAGATCATATCAATGTTCATTAGTTGCATCAGTAACTATCACAGCCAAACGCAACTGCAACCTACAGTAATTATTTATCTCACAGGGGTCGCAGAGATCATACCGATGTTCATTAGTTGCATCAGTAACAATCACAGGCAATCGCTCAAGTGCAACTTACAGTAATTATTTATATCAAACAGGTTTCAAAATGAATTGCATCACACAGGTCGCAGAGATCATACCAGTATTCATTACTTGCATCAGTGATAGAATCAAATCAAGAAACGGAAACGAAGCAAGAAATCGCAATAAACACGAGAGATGCAAAGAAAATCCTTTGTTTTTCATTGAATTCTCAACAATCATCACATACAAGAAACTTCAATTCATCTTTCAGAGTTTCAGCCTCTAAACTACAAACAAAACACGAAAAAAAACACCAATGACTGTAACGAAACACAATGCAACAAGCTAACAGCAAGAATCAGAGCCAATCACGCTGCTGCAACTTAAGAGGCAAATAAACATCAGACAAATACTGAAACCCGAAAGAGCTAAGCGCCTGAATTTCCGCTTTTTGCTTACTCTTAACCATCAACTCCAACTCCTTAACCCACCCAGGATTCTTCTTCACAAAATCCTCCTCCAACAAATCCTTACCCGTCTTAATATCCTGCTCCGTCATAGGCAACCTACATTGATCCGGAATCTTATACTTATCCAAATCACTCGGCCGAATCCCCAACCACTTAATATCTGGTGTTGTCAAATTCGCGCTATCATACGACATATTCTTCGACCCACACCCATAAACCGACAATATCTTCAACCCATACGGGTCACTATCCACCAATGCCAACACTGGTAACTTCAGCTCCAACTTAATCTTCCTCAAGAACAACCTCGTCGCCACATCCGGCTGCCCTTTTGCAGTGATGATGATACAGGGAAACCGATTGTAAAACCGATCTTCAGCCAATCTCATGAACGCAGCATCCTTCTCAACCAAAATCACAAACAAAGCATCACTACTGAAATCCCCAACTCTGTCAATATTCGGCGGAATCGCCTTTCCCCCAACCCCCATTTTAGTACAATCAATCATATCGCCATTATCACTAAACACCAACCTCCCAACAACCACCCCTTTCTCCGACGCGACAACATTCAAACTCGATCGAGTACACCCAATCAAACACGAAACATCATCCAAAACGGCGTCGCTTTGAGCTTGATCCTGAAACAATTTCACATCAGTATAAAACAAATCACGCTTTGTAACATGAATACTCTTACAAGTAAGCTGGTGGATGAGAGCGAGAATCCTGGCCGTGATCGTCGCCTTCCGGACGGAGGCCACGGCAGCGAAGGGGCGAGCTAAGGATTTATCCTTAAGCACGATTCGGTCGAGTTCAGGAATATAGAGGTGGTTGGAAGAGGCGCGTGAGGGGATGGAGAAGGAGAAGCCATTTTCGGCGAGGATTGATTTGGTTATGGTGAGAATTAGGGTTTCGATTTCGAGTTGGACGGAGGAGAGAGAGAGGTCAGTAACTTCGCGGCAGGTGGCGGCGAGGTTAGGGGAGATGGCGGCGAGGGTGAGTGGGGTGGAGCATGCGGCGGCGGTTGTGGTGGCTAGGGTTTTTAGGATGGTGAGAATTTGGGGATCGGTTTTCAGGCGTTTTTGGAATGGGACGGCTTTTCTCTTGGTGGTTGATGTGGTGGCGACCGCGGTGTCGTCGTCTGAGTCTAGATAATCATCGTCGTCGGAGATGTCGTCGTCGTCGTCGGAGGTGGTGGAGATAAGTGGTCGTTTTCTCTTGTCCGCCATTGTTGACTGAATCGAGTGTAGTCAATACTCAATACAGTACTCAGTAGTGAAGTGAGTAGGCGGGTTTATTATCGGGTCGGATAAGAAAGCCGAGGCTGAGGCGACACGGACACGGCACGACACGATGGGCCAAAAGACGGCCCAAGACGAAGTTTTTTTTTTTTTAAAAAAAAACCGTGCATCATCACGGCCGGTCAAAGGTACGGTGGCAAAAACACGAAAAAAATTATGATAAATGACATAAAAATGACCAAAACGATTGAAATATAGGTCAGGCCAGACGGCCTGGTGACACGTGGATTGACCCGAAGGACCACATGCCACGGACCGTCCTTCGACGTGGGGATAGGACTATAGCTGTTCATGGGACGTACCGTCCGATTGGCCCGACCCGTCCGACCCGAATTTTTAGCGGGTTTGGACACAACATTTTCAAAAATATACAAAGGCCCGGCCCGCGAACCCGTCCCAAACCCGCTAACCCGCTTGTCCGTGGGCCAAAATTTCACACCTAGCCCGGCCCGTATCCGGTCCGAACCCGCAAATGATCACCTCTAGATAGGACTATAGGAGGCTGGGCGTACCTGACACGACACGATACGACAAATCCCTCAGTCATGTTTGGGTCGTACCAAATGGGGATCTAGACAAGATAAAACGATATAAAGTCCAGTCCGACGCGTTTTTATAGAAGTAATTATTATTTGCAAACCCGGCTCACCGGCTAACTCGAGTGATCTATCCATCTACCGACACGTAGACTTGGCGAACTAGACCCGACTCGAGTTACTCCCATCTGAACCCGGGCCGACACATGAACTAAATACTCGAGTTTGACTCGTAATCCGAACTGACCTTACCTAACTTGAACTGACCCGAACGTTTAATAAAAAACGAGTTGATATCTTTTACGGCTCAATCCAAAGTCAACTCGATTATCCTAACATGAAAATTGACCGTTGACCCGACCAAAACCCGATCCACCCGAACTCAATCCGTTTGACATGTGTGGGCACACGGGCCTATGAAGAAGATCCGTATCCGAATCAAACGGGTTAAAACAAATACGCTGAATCCCTTCACCATTCATTCTCCTCACAAACTCCATCTCCCAACAACAATGGCGATCGCATCCCTCCACCGTCTCACCCGCGCGACCCGCACCCCATCCCTCTCCCACCTCCTCCTCACCCGCACAACCACCACCGCCGCCTCCACCACCGCCGCACCAACCGCCTCAACCGGGACCAAAAAGGTCTCCGATCGAATCATCAAGCTCTCAGCAATCGATTTCGACGGAAACAAGCGAGAAATCATAGGACTCACAGGCCACACTCTTCTCAAAGCCTTAACCAACCATGGCCTCATCGATCCGGCGTCGCATCGGCTTGAAGACATCGAAGCTTGCTCCGCTGAATGCGAGGTTCATATCGCTCAGGAATGGCTTCAGAAACTTCCGCCTCCTTCGTATGATGAACAGTATGTGCTTACCCGGAATCAGCGTCATCGTGTTTTGAATAAACACGCTAGGCTCGGGTGTCAGGTGGTTCTCAGTTCCGAGCTTCAAGGTATGGTTGTTGCTCTTCCCGAGCCTAAGGCTTGGGACACCCCCTAATTCTCCGATTTCTTGGCTTTGATTTTGATTTCGGATTCTAGGGTTTGCAATTGAAGAATTTGTATTGTGTTTTTGTTTTTGTTTTTGTTTTCGTTTTCGTTTTCGTGACTCGTTTAATAATGATGCTGAATTACTGATATACATTGCGAAACGATTGAATGTAATGGTTGTCGATGCTGTTGCAGCTTTTGGAATTTGGAAATCGATCTTGTTATTCAAGTTTTTGGAGTTTGAATATGTTTGATTGTTCCCTGTTAAACAGCTGAAATTGAATGATTGTTCTCGTGATAATAGCATTGTGATTCTTGCTTTAATTCAATGGGCAGAAAAATCGTTTTTGATTATTGATGCAATGAGCTTCACGAATAGCATGAAATCATCGACAATGGCAATGCATTTATGTCTGTGCCACTTAAACAGTTGCAGATTCCGACATTGGTTAGTAAATGACGGTGATGAGGGCATGTAGAAGAGGTTGAGTAGGTTAAGATCCGTCTTCTGTAGTCCATTATACTCCGTACATGCCAAGATATGATCTTTGGACCATTCGAAAGATTTGGAAGGAAATTGACGATGTTCCCTTTCTTTTCGGAAGGAAAGTTTGTCGGAAGTTGGAACAAATGGTTAGGCATGAATTTACGTCCTTAAATCTTGGGATTTATAATATTTACGTACTTGCTAATTAGAGGATGGAAAGCTCGAGGGAAATTTCACTCGACTTGATTTTCTGTTTACGTCTTTAGGGTGGAAGTTTCAGATAGTTGCTGATCTTCTAGTAGGTAAATTTTGTGCATTTTGAGCTGGTTTTTGGAGTTGTTAACATTCTGTGCAAGAGTTTAGAGACGGATTGTTTGAAACTTTGTATCACGCTCCGTGAGTCTGTGACTGATTCAGTGAAATTGCTGTAGTAACAGCCTAAGTTAAATGCTGAGATTGCTGTAGTATTTTAGTTATGTGATCATGAGGATGAAAAGAGTGCATGTCTTGAATGATTTAGAGCATTGTCCGATATAGGATTGAAAGTGGCCGTGACTCAACCCATCAACGTAATCTTTAGAGCATTCACCGCTCAACCCCTTGGGCCAACCAAGACCAAATGTTCGATTAGTTACTTCATTCAGATAATACTTTGTACAGTAAGATATATCTACTGCTAGTGTAATATGCCCTACGTCCAGACCGTCAATCAGGAGGTGTTTCAGATATGCAGAAGTCGGAAGTGTGATTGATTACTTCCGGTAACTCAGTAAGTGCATTTTAGAGTAAGGATGATGTAGAGGTTTAGAGACTATAGATCCTGTTCTTTGGCTGCATCCTGCAAGTTCCATGTCGGGTGGGAAACATTAAAACTCCGTTTTCATTTATTCCTAGTTTGAACGATTTAGAGGTAAATGGAGTTGGTCAGTTTTCGAGGAAATACCATCCAGAACGACGCCTACCTCAAAAAAACAGTAATGTCCTGCATATTCACGCGGCTGATCATTGCTTGTAACACGACTCGAAGACAAGCCAAGATGGTTCATTCACTGGCTGTTCTGCGCATCAGAACCGTTGTATATATCATTCCTTAAATACGGCTGTACAGTATATACTCCGTATCATTTTAATGGGTAATGTTATATACAAAAAAAACTTTCAAATTTAGTATAAACATATAGATTTGAGCACAAATTACACATAGAGACAAGTAATACACGTATTAAAAGAGTAATGAGTAATGTTTGGTCTCTTAAATTTCCTTGTTTGGTCTCTTAAATACGGATGTATATATCATTGTAATGAGTAATGTTAAATACAAAAATCTTTCAATTTAGTCTTGTTAAATGATTGTAATGTTAAGTACAAAAATCTTTTAAATCATTGTAATGGGTAATGTTAAATTAATACACGTACTAAAAGTTTTTTTCGAGCGATCTTATTGGTCTGTTTCATCCAAACAAAATTTAGGAAAATATCGTTAATAATAATAAAAATCAAATAGAGACTTTTTAATTATTATGATATATATCTAATGTATTATATTAATGCGATGTTTTACCATCTTCATCTAGAAATCTTTAAATTTCGTTTAACAAAAAAATAAAACGTAAAAAAAATTATAAAAATAAAATAATTAGATTCGTGGTAGAAAATACTATTATTTGCTCAAAAAAGTGTTGAATTTATGACATATAAAAACATGAAAAATATTAAAATTATCCCATCTCGACAAATTATAATAAGGTGATTAAATTTTACGAAGTATATTATAAATAAAAGTAATAATATTTCATTCTTAGATTATACTCCGTATATCAACAAAAAAACGTATGAGTCTTACAAAATTCTCAATACTATAAACTTTTAAGCAAAGTGATGGATTTCTATTATAATATATATAAATATAATCGTAATCATTTGTTCTTAATTATAAATTTCATATTATTTGCTCGAAAAAGTGATGAATCTACTAGTACTATATAAAAATCATAAAATTATCCCACATCGACGAATTATAATAAAGTGATGAAATTTTACATACAAATATTATAAATAGAGTAATCAATCGTCCTTAATTATTCAACAAAAAAACTTTTGAGTCTTAGCTTATAAACTCTAATGACTATAAAATCTTTAGTTTCTTTAGAAAAGAAACTCTTAAAGATTATAAACTTTTAATTAAAATTATCCCACATCGACAAATTATAATAAGGTGATGACTTCTATTATATAAATAAAATTAAGGAAAAATTGATAACTTATACCTCCAATAACTTCATTTTTCAAACTTTATACCTTGGATAATTTTTTTTCAAATTTTATACCTACTTATCTAATTTATTTCATAATGCATACCTCCATTCAAATTCCGTCACAAAACTAACGGGCTATTACTAATTGACCATTTTGCCCTTATTTTTAGTAACATTGGACGACTACTATAACATAAGTAGGAGTGAGCAAAACCGAGTACCTACACCGGTTTGGTTACCTGGTTTTTAAAAACCATTTTTTTCCTGAACCGAAGCCAACCCGGCTTGAATCGGGTTCCTGTTTTTTTGTCCAAATTGTAAACCGAAATCGATCCGGTTTTTATGACCCGGTTTTTTCAAAATATGGTTATCTTTGTTATAAATCGGTTTTTGAACCGGTTTCCGAATCAGTTTTTGACCCAATTTCACTAATTTGCATATCAATTTTTACGTTGAATAAGGATATAAACGTAAAAGGATAAACAAACTTTGCGACTTAAAACTAAAGTATGACGGAATCCGTTAGTTTTTTGACGGAATTTGGATTAAGGTATGCATTATGAAATAAATTGAATAAGTAGATATAAGTTTTGAAAAAAAATTATCTGAGGTATAAAATTTAAAAAATGAAGTTATTGAAGGTATAAGTTATCGATTTTCCCTAAAATTAATCATTATATATAAGGTGATGACTTCTATTATACTCCGTATAAATAAAATTAATCATTCGTTCTTAGTTACTATAAAGTTTTTTTAAGTAAAATTATCCCACATCGACAAATTAGAGCAAGGTGATGGATTTCTATTATACAAATAAAATTAATCATTCGTTCTTAGTTACTACTCCGTATATCAACCAAAAATCTTCTCCGTCTTAAAAACCTCTTAATGCTATAAAGTTAGATAAAACTATCCCACATCGAAAAATTATAATAAGGTGATGAAATTCTATTATATAAATAAGAGCAATCATTCGTCATTGCTTATAAGACTATAAATATTAAAATTATCACACATCGACAAATTATAATTATAATAAAACAATGAAATTCTGTATTACAAATAAGAGTAATTATTCGTTCTTAGATATTAAAAAAAAACTTTTGAGTCTTACAAAACTCTTAAGATTATAAACTTTTAAGTAAAAATTATTCCACATCGACAAACTATAAAAAGATAATGAATTTTTATTTATAAATAAGAGTAATTCTTTGTCATTGAATATCAACGAAAAATCTTTTGAGCCTTCAAAAGAGTTCTTATAAGAATCTTAAAAAATTCTTAAAACTATAAACTTTTAAGAAATTATCTCACCGCGACATATTATAATATGATGATGGTGAGTGAGTTCTATTTTATATATATATATATATATATATATATATATATATATATATATATATATATATATAAGTTCATGTGAGAACCATCAACTTGATGAGAATTTTGAGAACTCCATTAATTATTATTTTTTTCGAAATTTAATGACATATTTGAATTCGTCGTAAAATTTAATGGGTGGGTAACATATTTTTCGGTAAAAAAAATCTTGTTTAGTGACGGAAACGGAAACATATAATTTTAGTGTACCTAATACTCGTTTTAGTGTACCTAATTTTTTTGATGTACCTTATTGCACTTTTAGTGTACCTAAATTGCATTTCAGTGTACCCTTTTAACTTTTCGTGAATAAATAGCAATTTTCTTAATATTTTTAATAAAATATGATTAATTATGCCTAATAAAACATTTGAATAAATTAAGCTATGGGTAAATTAGTCATCTAAATTTTCGAAAAAAATAATAATTGAGTTTTTATTGAGGTTCTCACGGTTCTCAACGAGTTGTGGTTCTCACCGGATCTTGACTCTATATATATAAGAATTATCTCGACAAACTATAAATCCCATGAATAAGGGCTTGTTTGGTTGCTCCTCAACTTCCCGGAGGTAGAAAATCCCATGAAATGGATTTTGAAGGAGTTGTTTGGTTACCCCAAAAGTGAAAAAATGGGGTAACTCACACTTCCACCATCAGTTGCACTTTCTGAATGACGCGGGAAGTTGCTCACCGACCCCCCCTCGGTGAGTTACACTTTCCACATCACGAATTAATGAAATTATGTCAATGACTTTTTTACCCTCATGCATTCATCATATTTCTCACTCTATTACCCTAATTGCATCGAAACAAATTGCTACTATTTTTTTTAGTCTTCCCGAGGATTTTAAATTCACATATGTGCGGGGCTGGTTAATTTCCAATCAACCGAACTACTAATGTCATTTTTTCAAATCACTAGAACACGGTTTTTTTTTCTGAACAATATTTTTTTACGGAACAGTGAGAATAATGTAACTCAATTTATTTTTATGAATAATGTTTGTTCTTTTTTAGGCTGATGATGTAATTTGGTTACGAATACATATCATGGTCGGCAGTCAAATTAGAACCTTGATTAATTAAGGGCGTAATAGTCTTTATAAACAAAATCATGAGAATTAGATGAGTGCAACCAAACAATATACGGGAATTCAATTCACGTGAAGTGTGAATTCCAGGATGGCAACCAAATACATATTTGCAAATTCATGGAATGTTAACGTGGGAAGTAAATTCTTGGGAAATACAACTTCCTACAGGAAGTTACTTCCCAGATGAACCACCAAACGAGCCCTAAGAGTGATCATTCATCCTCTGATATCAACAAAAATCTTCAGTGTTAAAAAGAGTTCCTATAAGATTATAAACTTAATTAAAATTATCCCACATCGAAAAATTATAATTATAATAATGAAGTAGTGAAATTTTCTATTATGTTTGATTCCTAGAAACTCTTAAAATTATAAACTTTTAAGTAAATTATCCACATCGATAAATAATTGTAATAAGGTGATGAATTCTCGGTATATAAATAAGAGTAGTCACATAAACTTACGTAAAATTATCCCACATCGACAAATTATCATAAGGTAATGAATATCTTATACTATTAAATAAGAGTGATCATTATTCGTCCTTACATATCAACTAAAAATCTTTTGAATCTTAAACAACTCTTAAGACTATAAAACTTTAAATGAGATTATCACACATTGACAAATTATAAATGAGATTTCTACAGAGTATTATACTCCATAAATAAGAGTAATCATTCGTTCTTAATAGATATCAATAAAAAATCTTCTTGGTTTTAAAAAGCCCTTAACAGACTCTTAACATTATAAACTTTTAAGTAAAATTATCCACATCGACAAATTATAGAATATAAACTTAAGTAAAATTACCTTACATCGAAAAATTATTATAAGGTGATGGGATTTTAAATTATAAATAGAAGTAATCATTTGTCATTAGATATCAACCAAAAATGTTACGAATCTTAAAAAGAGCTTTTAAGACTATAAACTTTTAAAAATTATAATATGGTGCCAAAATTCTACTCCGTATTATATAAATAAGAGTAATCATTGATTTACAGATTTAACGATTATCCAATATAACTAAGTTAGTTAACCCGTGCGTTGAATGGGCATATAATCTAGTAAATATATGGATTTGAACACAAATTACACGTAAAGACAATTAATATGTGTATTAAAAAATTATTTCCTTATTTGATTTCTTAAATATGGCTGTATATATCATTTTAATGGGATATGTTAAATACAAAAATCTTTCAAATTTAGTATTCCTTCAGAGTCTGACTTATGTTCCCTCTTTTCCCTTTAGACTGAGTCATTCTTTTTTAAGTCAGCATGGATATGTGGTATTAGAATTGAAAAGACTAGTTTTCCTTCTCCTTTCCCTCTAAAAAAAACCTAGATTTCCTCCTCCATCCGGGGCCTCCATCGAAAATTAATCGATGGTAAGCCCCAAAAATTGTTTAATTCTCAATTCATAATCAAATTCTTCTTCAATAAGGTTGCGTTTGGGTACTCGGAATTGATTTGAATATCAAGAATTCAATTCCTGTATTTGAATTTCTAGAATTCAAATCCAAATCCAAATCCAAAATGGTGTTTGGGTACCCTTGGATTTGGATTTGGATTTCGGGCGGGTGAAGTCGGGTCAAGGTCAACAATTTTTATTTTTTAAAATTTTTCATTATAAAAAAATATAAATGTTCAAATACGAGAAAAAAAATAAAGAAAAACAAATACTGCGACAAGATTATGCGAAAAAACAAGCAAACGACAAGTGACGGATTTGAAATGACGGATTTGAAATGACTACCATATACTAGGGATTTGAGAAAACCAAATTTGAACTAGGTTGGATTTGATCAAAATTTCAAATCCAAATCCAAAGGTTTCCAAACGCACAAAATATTTCAAATCCAAATCCAAGTTCCCAAACATGCCATAAAAGTCTTTCTTTTATGAGAGTTTGGGTCTTTTCGTCCTTTATTTCGAGGTTTCTGTCCTTTATTTCGAGGTTTCAGTCCTTTACATTAGTATAAGCGCTTATATTTATCAAGAGTTATGTGCAAGATCATAAGAGCAATGGAAGTTCTACGTACGGTGATATAATTGAGGTCGGATCTCGGTCTACTATTTGTAAAAATAGAGAAATTAAGTTCATCTTTTTCGCAACTACTTTTTACCGTCGGTGCTTTACTTACCATCGGCGTTAATTACATGAAATGACGACTTTGCCCTTACTATTTATTCTCAAAATAATATTACTTTTACATTTTATAGATTATCGATTTATTAAAACTCGATAACAAAACCGTCTTTTTCGATTATCGTAATAAACCAAAACCGACTTCCTATATAGTTAATTACGCAAAATGACGAGTTCTCCTTTGCAATTAATTCTCGAAATATTATCACATTTACATTTTATAGAGTATCGGTTTATTAGAACTCGATAATAAAACCGTTTTTTCGATTATTGTTACGCCTCCGATTTTAAATAGTTAATTAGATTAATTAATGACTTAATATAATTTAATAAACGTAATTAACAAATACGAGTAATATGCAAATTAAATTCTAATTAATCTACGACAAGTCAACAATCAAGATTTATTATACAGATCAATGCAAATTAAAATAAAAAAATCCGGAAATGGGTCAAGTGGGTTTTTCGATCCACCTAAGGGTCGTATTATTTTTTCTATAATACTTAAAAGTTTTGAGAAATAATTTAAGTATAATATAAATCTTCCAAGTATAAGGTGGTGAAATTGGTTACTGATAAGCGTTATTTATATACATATTTTCATCCCCTTAATTGTTAGTTTTATCTCGGTTTTTGTGCTTAACTCGTTAATAATGATGCAATATGCTTTGAATGTCGATACTTCCGTATTTGTGTGTATTTTGTAGATTTGGATGCATTTGGAGCTAATCGGAGCATTACGAAATCGATAATTGAAGAATTCACATCTAAGCACGGAATCGAAGGAAGAAGATGCAGAATACACGAAGAAACAAAGATCAAAGAAGGAAAGGATATCAAACGAGATGAAAGAATGATCGCCTACACAAGGGTCAACCTCAAATGTGCATAACTTTCTTTCTACAACTCTAATTAGAGTGATTTTGGTGGCTTAGGAAAGATTTTTCTCTTAGCTTTCCAACGGTATATTGCACACCCAATTTAAACAAGTAACGAAGAAATGGTAGCCATTTGAAGTAGAGCGCGCGATGCTGTGATCTACAACGATACTCGATCGAGTGCCCCTACTGCACTCGATCGAGTGCCACTCCGTGAAGCTCCTGCACATATTTTGAGGTGTCACTCGATAGAGTGCCATCAGGCACTCGATCGAGTGCACCTAGTTTGGGCCGCGGGTCATTCTTCTTTCGACTTAGAGTTTTGGGCCTGCTTTTGATCCAACTGATACTCTTTTTATATCAGTTGTCTGACTCTTGTTTGAGACATCTTTATCTTTTCTTTTACCTTCTTCTACTCACTTTTCATTATTTTAGTTTTCTTAGTCTAGTTTACTTTGTGAGATACATTGAACCTAGTTCTCCGTCTCAGATCTTGAATTCTCCAGTATTATTATTCTTAATTTCAATTCCAATTTAGTTTTCTACCCTAATTTCCGTCTTAATTCATTCTTCATATTGCTTTATCGTTTTCTAGTGTAGATTTATTATTGCTTTCCGTAGATTAATTCGATTCGCCTTCGTTATGTTTAATTGCAATTCGTATTTCGTTAATTTGATTATGCTTAATATGAGTAGCTAGATTTCACCTAGGGTTTAAGGGGATCGATGCGTATTATTAGGGTTATAGTCAATTGACCTGGTTCTAATCGTATGAACTCTCGCCTGATTATCGTTTTAACTCTGATTAATTGTTTGATACATAATTCAATTAATTAGTATCGCAAATTAGGACTTTTTGCCGACCGGGTTAAGAACTAATTAGGCCACGATAGTTTGGGTAGACTGACTTAATGCTAGCGACCGCAAGTTAAGTTTAGATCTAAAGGTTGTAGTGTACCGACCGGACCTGCACCTTAGGTAGTTCGATTATTGACCTGTTAGTTGACTCCCTGACCCCAGTAATATTCATTGTGAACCTGAGACCCTAGACTTTTTTTCATTATGATTTATTTATCATTAATTAGTTATTATTTTACCAAACCAACCAAAACTGTGACCTATAATCTAGAATCTAATTCTTAGGATAAATAATTGAATTCCCATCTCCTTGTGGTTCGACCCCTGACTTCGCTATCTACATTAGTTAGTGACCTTAGGGTATCTTTGATTAGGGATACGACTAACCCCTGTCAGTTATGATGACATTTCATACAAGTGACTCGGGTTCGAATCCTCTTATTCACACTGTCACACATTGAGGTAGTCAACGGTTTTCTTCGACTCTAGTCGAAGAAATTGGTCGACTACCCCATCCGCGAGTCGACGGTTTTTTTCGACCGAGCCATTTTTCCGGGTTTTTTGTTTTCCCTTTTAAGATAGTTTTTCGACTGTACACTGGACTTTGAATTGGAGAAATTTCTCAAGCTTAGACATGATTATCTCAGGATTGGGACAGCGGAGGAACACACTAGGCTCGAGGTGCATTTTGATGAGGATGAAGACAGAGAAGCGTCACTTAAAGCGTGGACTCATCCCACCGGACGTGGGTCACGTTCGAGAAAATAACGGCCTACACTGGTAGAGCTGCGTTGGTGATGGTCATCCTCAAGGGTTGGTTGAAGTACGTGGAGTCCAGGGAGGACATTCGTGTTGGTGACTGGATCCAATTTCTCTCGGCTCGTCATACAGCTAAACTACAGTGCCACAGATGTGAAATCCAAGTAATCTCATCATCACCACAAATTAAAAGTCAATTGAATTTGTAGGACTAGGCATGTGTATTAGTACAACTGTACATACAACTAGCCATGTGAGTATCAGAGTATCAGAGTATTCAGTATTCACTCCCACCACGGAAAACTTTCATACAGTACAATAATACAAATAGGGGGTGAGTGAATAGGGCTAAAGAAAGGGACCCAAGATTTGGGGTAGGCCTGGATGGGCAGGTGACTACCCATAATTCTAATAGTGGTGCAGTGGTGGAAGGCTCACAATTTACCAATTGCTTGATTCATCCAAAGTGCAATTGAGTAAGCAGAACCTGCAACTATTCCTTATTATACAATAATGCTATTCCTTATTATACAATTGCATCATTATTGCTTCTTACGGAGTATTATTTATTTGGTTTCTCACGTCGTCCAACTTGCTTCCCTACCTTCGTCATGGCAAACTATCACAATTACAATGACGCATCTCCCTCGACACCCAGACACGTTTCTCTCTCGCGAGTTCCTTAATGAACCACCTTACTCCACCATGGTACTTGGTCCAGAGGAGGCAATTAGTGCTTATAATCCCAGACTACAGCTCAGTGAAGATTTGATACTCTTCGACCACCGACAAATTATAGTCTATGACCCGTGCACAGACAACCAGTGAACGTTGAACATATCCGAAGAAAAATGTTTTTTCCCCCAAAAATATTAACTAATTTTTTCCATACCATATTGTTACCCAAAATAAATACGAATTGAGTAAAACAATTATTTATTATAAAACTAACTTTTACTCCGTACAATGCAATAGTCTTACTAAGAATATATACTAATTTAATCTTATCATTTTTATTACCAAATATTAATTTTTTTAAAAATTGTGGCAAAAATGGTTCTGACAAAACAAAATTGTGACAAACCACAGGATTGTGACAAATATTTAATATTTAAAATTTAATCGTGACAAGATATTAATTATTGTTGCGGTCCGGGTGTTCCTCCGTCGTGCCAATGCCCAGAAAGTCTACCGCCACCTCAAAATCTATCGATAAAAGTTGCTTCTTGTACAGAATTGGGAGGAAACATAACTGCGCCGAAGTTTAACTGAGTTCCGTTAGGGCTCACTGCGGACAACTAGGTACCTCTTCCCATCCTCGTCGTTCTCCACGCGATTTGTCAACATTTCTTTCCTTACTAGGTTGAAATATTAAAAGATGAGAAAAGTTGACGTTTAGACTCGATAGTAATGGTTTTATAGGCCTTTGAATGGGTTGGTTCTCCGATGTGGGAGGTGCCTTTTTGCCTTTTAAGTATTACGGAGTACTCCCTCCATTAGTTGCGTCGATTGGTTGGAGCTTACCTGTGAGTCAGGTGGGAGTTTTCTTGGGTTAGGGTTGACAACCTTCTCATTTTGGGCCGTCGTTTCGATGGGGAGAGAATTCAATTTTCCTAAAACACTAAAATCCAAATATTATAAATAATATAAGTAATTTTTTTATCCTAATAGAATTAGATATATTTTTAATTTTATACTAATACAATTTAAATATTATAATTATTAAAAGTAATACTTTTTTATCCTAATAGAATTAGATTTATTTTAATTTCAGTATAGTTTACAAGAAATTAAATTTTTTATGTAAAAACGTTTACATTTTGTTTAACAAAAAAATTATCGTAAAGACATTTATAAAAATGATATAATTAGATTTGCGATGAAAAAGTTACGGAGTATTCCTTTACGGGGTAGTATATAACTTTCATATCATTTGTTCGAAAAATACGTGGTAATGGTAAATCTATTACGGAGTACATATATAAACAGTAAAAAAATTTACAAATCGGAAAATTATAATACTCCGTATATGATGGGATTATGTAGTTATAAATAAGAGTATCATTGGTCATTGGTTATCGATAAAAAACCTTGAGTATATTTTTCAAAAAAAATATTCTCCGAACTACTCCAATAACATATCTTGAGTATATATAATTTATTTAAATAACTTTATAGATGTCGAGTTAGAATACGGGTAGGTTCAAATATTGGTCGGATTGTATTGGTCATGAAACGTGTTAGGGTTAGAATAAGGGTGAAAAATAGGTTCGAACACCGAATTTTTTACCGCTTTTTAAGTAAAATAAATAAATAAATATTAAGTTTTAATTTAATTTAGGATTATTTCATGGGAAGCGTGTGCTTCTTAAATTAATTCACACTATAAGTAATCTTATTTTACTTTTTACTGTAATAATAAAATTGTTATTTCATGGGAATAAAATATCGTAAAAATGTTTTTACGATAATATTTTTGTCAAACGAAATGTAAAGGTTTTTACATAAAAACTGAAACTTCTCGTAAATTGTTAAAAGTTAAAAAATTATTAACTACTTTATTTAGGATAATAATAATTTAATTTTATTAAAAATAGAGCTAATTCTATTAAGATAAAATTAAAAATAGATGTAATTCTATTAGGATAAAAAACATTACTTTTTATATTTATAATATTTAAACTTTAGTGTTTTAAAAAAGTTGGATTATCTCACACCGCTCGAAAAAAACTTCAATTATATATTTCGAAAAAAGCTTCAATTATATATATACATATGATTATTAGCCAAATCTTATTTTTTTATTTAATTATTCGAGTCAGACAAAAAACAATACTTCTATGATTAATTAATATTACGTTATATTACCATATATACGGTAATATACCGTATATATGGTATAACACAATATGATAATATTGTGTGAATATTCTAGATATTATTGTCTAGGATAAAATTAGGATACTAAATAATACAGTAATATCTAGAATATTCCTAATTTTATCCTAAATAATAATATCTAGAATATTCACACAATATTATTATATTGTGTTATACCATGTATACGGTAATATATATACCGTACATATGGTAATATACCGTAATAATTATCCTTCCGGTTAGGAAAATGAGATAGTACCACATTCTATAAGAGATTTTTTAATAACACTGAAATTAAAGATCAATCTAGATTTTTTTAAAAAATATTATTGTCATTGACATGTTAATACTAATAACTCGTTATATATACACCATGCAAATCAATGCTTCACGATGTTTGCTAAAATGTTACCGTAACTCTCCCTTGTGATGTAGATATCTCTCATAATATCATAAAGCGTCAAATATTATTCATTTAGATATAAAATGAAAAAAAAAATATTATTCTTCTCGAAGTTATGTCCCGACTCGTAAATGCATATGGAAGGTTGATGCATGACACATATATAAAATGAACTTGCCACCCTCACTAACCTATAACATCGACTAACAAATGTGTTGTTGTTTCCCTCTTTGCTCACTTCAACAATTGGCAAATCGTATTAATTTAATGAGCACACGTTAATATTCTAATTAAGGAATAAATCACAATAATATTATCACGATAAATTGAAATACTAACTCATATTTACCATACTTAGACAACATCTTTTTAATTTATTCCATAATAATAAGTATATTAACGTGTGCCTACTAGTGGACACAATTTATAAAAACCGTATTAATTTATGTTCTATATCTCATCAATTTTTATTACAAGTAACATTGTTTGTGTACCAAAAAAAACTAAGTAAATGACAGAAATAGTACTACAACTCTCCCCAAAAGGGCCAAAACCCTTAATTTTTAAGGTAACAAAGCAAAAACCAACCCTAATCACCCCAAAACACCCCACACCATATGAGTTCAAGCAACTCTCCGAAATCGACAACCAACAACGTCTTAGGTACTTAGAATTAGGGACCACGTTCTACAGGTCCGGTCCATCAACTGGACCGGACGTAGCAGAAGTGGTCAATGATGCCCTAGGAAAGGCCCTAGTGGAACCAAGAGGCCCGACAACACGCACGCTCACGCTCACGCTCACGCTCACGCTCATACTCTTGTATTTCTTAGTGTAAGTCCGTCCAATATAAGAAATATAAGTATTTCTACCCGCGAGGCCGCAAACAATTCGATGTGCTCTATTTGATAGCTAAGATGAATGTTGAAGATTATTCCTTACATTCTCGAGTATCTAAAAACAGAACTGGACCGGTTCACGACTGGAACACATAAATACCCATTTAACTCTTCAACAAAACGGTCCATAGCCAAACGAGGCAAACGCATAGAAACCAAAATCCCGGTCTCACCCTTTTCATTTTTGGCTGCCAAATAATAGTTCCCAGATCCAGTGGTGGGCCGACCGAACCAAACCTCAGTCGGCCCACCCTACAAACAACACTCTTTACCCCATCCAAAATCCCATTGGTCTAACGCGACTCGACTAAGGTCAACAACCAACCACGTACGTAATAAGTACATGTCCCACTATGGAACCCGGGCCTATCCCTCGTACCCAAAAAGTCAACCAAGGATTTCACAGACGCCTCAGTAATGCTACGCTTGACGCTCCTTATGAGCTCCACGCGTGTACTCAAGAGGGTTCGAGTTTAGGTCGTGTGCAGTCGATATAGCCATCACATTAATTTTTTTTTTTTAGTAAATCGATCCCAATTGAAAACATTTGCAGATGAAAGTTCCAATATTATTAATTGTAAGAAGATTAAAGGTCATTACTCATTACTCATTATTTTTTATTCATCGAAGGGCGCACTTAGTCGCATTACAACAGGAGTGTGAAATTCGAACTTAAGACCTATTGTCCCAGAACACCTAGTCTTAACCACCTGGCTAAGACATCTTCGATTACACTACTCCATTATAAATTCACATAAGCAAGGACTAATTAAACACACAGACATGGCTGAAATGAATACTCCATGGTCGGACCTCCCGTCCGAAATCATCTCAAACATTTCAAAACATCTCGACAGTGGAATCGACAGACGTCGATTCCACTCTGTCTGCAACAACTGGCATTCTACTTCTTCTTCTTCTTCTTCTTCTTCTTCCCATGTTAATACCACTCTTCTATCTCCATTACTCCTCCCATTACTCATCCCAAACCCGGCCGGTCATCGTCTTCCATTCACTGACAGGCCAGTCATCCTCGTCGCACGTGCCGTCTTTCTCGTAAAACCTCTTTCTCCATTATCACCGCGTTCTCAGACTATGTTTATCCACAGACTCATCTTTTTTTCTCAGACTCGGCCACCTCAGCTTTCCACTCATTTTTCATTCTTCAGACTCAGACTCAGACTCATTACAAAAGTACACTTTATCCACAGACTCATCTCAGACTTTCTCACCTCACATACCTTATTTTATATTATTTTTTCATTCATTTCACCTCAACTTTTTACCTACCTTATTTTATTTTTTTATTTACCTCAATATCTACGTTTATTTTATAACTCGAATAATTACAATTAAATAATTAATTGTTAAATAAATATTGTGACATACGAATAATTTTACATCCAAGTGGTCCTTATTAAAGATGACAATCGGGCGGGTGGATCGAGTTCGGGTTGGGTTGTCGGTAGACCTGACAAACAAGTCAACCGGGTCGGGTTTGGGTCAGGTGACTTTTGCGTTGACTTTAAGTCGGACCATATCATTTCGGGTTTGCTATTTTCATCTTTTTTTAAGGATATCGACTCGTTTTTTATAATAATAGTCGGATCAATTTTGGGTTAGCTCGGGTCAATTCAGGTTACGAGTCAACCTCGAATCTTTAGTTTGGATATTAGATCGGGTTCGGGTTGGCTTATTCGGGTCCGATCGGGTCGAGCCAGTTTTGCCATGTCTAGTTGTCGGGTATGGGTCAGATGCGATCATTTTTCGGGTCAGATCGTTGGGTCGGGTTTGGTCATGTTAAGGTTGAACTAGGTTTTGTTTGGTTTGGTCGTGTATAACCATCGATTCATTATCCGTTATTATTACTACGTGCCGTGTTATTTATCATTTATTATATGAATTTGGTTTTTATCATCTATACAACTATATCATCTAATACAAATTATTTTGGCCATGTTCTTTTGTACGGAAGTGAAATGAGCTATAAAGTGAAATGAGATAAAATGGAATGAGTTGAACTGAACTGAACTAAGCTGAGCTGAACTAAAGTAGCCTGAAATAATAATAATAATAATAATAATAATAATAATAATAACAATAATAACAATAACAAGTTTACTTGTTACAAAAAAAATATTAATTACTATTTAAACAACAACAAATAATAATAATAATAATAATAATAATAATAATAATAATAATAACAACAACAACAAATAATGTTAATTATTGTATCAAAAAATATTAATTATTATTATATTAATTTTAATTTTAATAAAAATATTTTATAATAATAATAATAATAATAATAATTATTATTATTATAACAATAGTAATAATAATAATTAATTAATAATAATATTATAATAATATTAATAATATTAATATTTATAATTAGTATTAATAATTAATATTAATATTAATATTAATAATTATTATTAATATTTAATAGTAATAATATTAATAACAATAAAAAAATATTAATTTTTATTATTATATTAATATTAATTATTATACAAATGTCATTAATTTTAATATTTAATAATAATAATAATTAATAATAATAATAATAATAATAATAATAATAACTAATAATATTTAATAATAATAATAATAATAATAACAACTTATTTGAACTGAACGGAACTGAACTGAATGAACGAGTCTGAGATTGAGTCTTTGAAATCCAAGACTCAACTTCAGACTTATCTGAGTCTCAGACCGTCTCAACCACTTTAACCAGGTATGAGTCTCAGACTCAAAGAATCTGAGTCTCAGACTTTTGTTCAGACTCCCTTTAAACTTAGATCCGTCTGAGACTCAGACTCGTACCAACCACATTATCCAGGTATGAATCTCAGACTCAACAAATTTGAGTCTCAGACTCATACTCAGACTCACACTCAGACCCCCTTTAAACTTAGTCTCAAGGTTTTCTTCTAACCGTCGAGGAAGTTAATCCTGGGAAGCTTCGAATCCTGTACCCGCTCTCGACTGACCGTGTTACGCCTTTACCCTCGAATTGCCCCGAATATTTAGACTTGTCACTGTTTAGAGTGTCCCAAGTTGCTAGAAGCTATGCTTTCAAGTATAAAACCAACGACAACGACAACGACAACGACGATGATGTTCCGGGTGTTATTAGGGTTGTCCTCTGTTCTGGTTATACTACTGCCATGGTGTTGTATGGGAAAGGTACCCTTAAAATAAAAGTTTTGTATTATTGAATCGTTTGTCCTTAAACAATTATTTATAGGGCTACGAAAATCTTACTTGTATTATAATCGTAAAATCCTCTGTTTTTTTTTATTATAACTTATTGCATAATATCGATATTATTCTGTGACAAATTTAGGCATTACATCATTTTATATTTTTTTTTTTAAAATTACAACCTTATAAAATTATTTTAAAAAATTACTCCGTAATATTTATTTTTGTACATAAACGAGTGAAGTTGAAAGAAAGGTGAAAACAACAGTAAAATATACGCTCATATGCATAGATTATTATCCATTTACATTAACCGTGACTAAAACTCCATATTTTTATCGACTTAATTACCTATATACTCATCAAAAGTACAAATGCTTTGTAGTCTTTGTACTTTGTAGCAATTTTCGAAAATAATTTTATAAGGTTGTAATTAAGAAAAAATTGTCGTTTTGTAATTTTCCCTTATTCTGATTACGGTATAATAATCTTTGTACCAATTTCCTATACCTACTTGCATACAGTAATAATATGATACCGTAATAATATGGTATCCTATGTCAGGTACTCTTATCAGGCTAAGCCTAAAAAGCGGAGATTGGTGCTATATCCGTCACAGTATCATTTCTTCGTTCTTGGACGTGATCAGTGACAGAGGAAACCATGTTCGAGCAATTGATTGTTATGGAGATGTTCATGTAATTGATCACAGGGTGGCCAAGGTGGTCAAATCCATCGTTCCTCGTTCAGTATTTCCGGGACTGGATCATGTAAAACTATTGCAATCGAATGGGGAACTCTTCGCTGCAACCTATTTCATCGAATCACCTGGAGAGGCTAGGTTCGAGATTTACAGGCTAGACGAAGCGAGAGGTGAATGGATGAATGCTGGTAGCAAAACAGAATGCAACAAAGTACTTTTCGTAAGCTCTTACTGGAGCTTTTTTCTGTATACAGACGACTTGGATCTTTTCGACAGTTATGCTAAATTCAAACGGAAGACGACAATGAGGCTTAGTAATCGCGTGCCACCAAAGAGTACTGTAGACGGGGAATACGTGATTTATCTGGATAGATCTTTTCCGCGTCCTAAGTCAAATTACGCGATATGCAATATGTATGAAGGTGCGAGTTTAGAAATCGGCATTAAAGTCTTCTTTTTCAATAGCAATGATTCGGGTGTTTGGATGAGGTCGCTTCGTTGGACTATGACTGATGTGCTGTGGCCGCCGCCTACCTGGTTTTGGCCAGACACCGAGTTGTCAGACAGGTACATACACTGTTCCCCTGTATCACAGCCAGCGTGACCATGAGTTCGAATCCTGACAGTATCCAATATCTCTGAACACTCACGCGAGAATAATGCTTCCATTTTGTCTGTCTGTTGTTGCAGGGATGATGAAGAATTCGATATCTACAATGCTTCACATTACATGAACGACGAGCGACTGCAGCCTTTCAGCATGGTGAATGCTACTACTATTGGAGTGGCTGCCATGAACAAACGAGGTGGTATCGAATCAATGAATGCTCCTTCTTGGTGCTCAGATTTCGATGCTATGGCAATTGATGATGATACAGATGTTTCCACAGCTTCCGAGAGCTCTCGTGCTCTGAGTACTCAGGTAATTACTGAGCTACATTCTCAGATCAGGTCCGTTTATATTCTATTACTTCTAAGTTCTAACATTTCCCTGTAAATTTGATTTGGCAGGACGACGTAAACACTGAACATTATTCAACAGTGATGTTCGAGGGACTCAGCATCAAGGCTAACCTTGTGCCGACTCTAAAAAAGGTATGGGCGAAGCACGGTAACATCCTCGAAGGAAGCATAATCCATAATTCCGACATATTATCAAGGTCCGTAGAGTCGTTGGCAACAGCATTGCTTATCCTCGAGACTTGCTCAGGACATTCATTGAATGAAACTCGAGCAAATTACTTAATCACGGTCCTGCGTGACCTACGACAAATGAACTTGAAAGTAGATTGGTTGGTACCCTTTGTCGACAAGGCTGTACTCGTTCATAAAAGCAAACCGTTGATTGATTCTTTTGTGGATTACAATCGAATCAAAGTGCAGGCAGCGGAAATGCGACTGAAGCTCTTTGATGAATTGGTGAAGTTGGATGAAGAAGTAGAACAAGAAGAAGATATGGTATCAGTTTCTGAGAGATTTCTTGTGTTGGAATCAATGGATTTTGATCAGAGTTTAGGTCAGGGATTGTACTAGTTACTACTCGATTGAGCTGTGAGTGAGCCAAACTATTCTATTCGATCCAGAAAGCTCATCTTGAAAAAGTTCGATTTATATTCAATCCATCTGATCAACTATATAAGGCCAAATAGTTGTTTAGCATTCGGACCAAACCAATCCCGGCCTTAACAATGCAATTGCGGTCCATTTCAAAAAAATTATCCTACTTTTATTTCTAAAAATCAAATATTATTCAATTATTTGATTCGACAAATCAAATCAAATCAAATTATTGGCCTAAAAAGCAATACAAATCAAATAATAATCTCCATATTCGACAAACTTGAATCAAATAATCAAGCGTTAGAAGAATACAAATTATAAATATGTGATTTTTATCTTCAAAACGATCTTAACAATTATGGACGTATCTATTGTAAATAGAGATCATGCATGCATGCATGGGAGGATGCATGACACGTGAAATGAGTACGTCGACTAACAAATGTGTTGTTGTTTCCCTCTTTGCTCACTCTAACAATTGGCAACCAAAAAAAAAAAGGTAACAATTCTATTAATTACTACGTACTCCCTCCGTCCTTTATATTTCTTCCCGTTTCAATATAATACTCCTTACAAATCTTAAATTGTGGGAAGAAACATAAAGGACGGAGGGAGTAGTAATTAACGTTGTTTTTGTACAAAAAAAAAATAAGTAAAATGACAGAAATAGTACTACAACTCTCCCCAAAAGGGCCAGAACCCTTAATTTTTAAGGTAACAAAGCAAAAACCAACCCTAATCACCCCAAAACACCCCACACCCTATGAGTTCAAGCATCTCTCTGAAATTGACAACCAACAACGTCTTCGATACTTAGAATCAGGGATCCTGTTCTACAGGTCCGGTCCGGACCCAACAGAATTGGTCAAGGATGCCCTAGGAAAGGCCCTAGTGGCTTATTACTCAGTTGGCAGGGCCTACATCAACTCGTCCCATGTGGAACCAAGAGGCCCGACAACACGCACGCTCACGCTCATGCTCATGCTCTCGTATTTCTTAGTGTAAGTCCGTCCAATGTAAGAAATAAGTATTTCTACCCGCAAGGCCGCAAACAATTCGATATGCTCTATTTGACACATAAGATGAATGTTGAAGATTATTCGTTACATCCTCGAGTATCTAAAATCAGAACTGAACCGGTTCACGAATAGAACACGTAAACACCCATTTAACTCATCAACAAAACGGTCCATAGCCAACCGAGGCAAACGCATATATAGGAACCAAAATCCCGGTCTCACCCTTTTCATTTTTGGCTGCCAAATAATAGTTCCCAAATCCAGTGGTGGGCTGACCGGACCAAACCTTAATTAGTGGGCCCACCATACACATGTTTACCCCACCCAAAATCTCATTGGTCTAACGCGACTCGACTAAGATCAACAACCAACCACTTTACGTAATAAAGTACACGTCCCCCTATGGAACCCGGGCCTATCCCTCGTACCCAAAAAGTCAACCAAGGACTTCACGGACGCCTCAGTAATGCTACGCTTGACGCTCCTTATGAGCTCCACGGTGTACTCAAGAGGGTTCGAGATTAGGTCGTGTGCAGTCGATATAGCCACCGCCGGTGTAGCCATCACATTGCCGTAGTAGCCCGTTGGACAATTCTCATCTATGATATAGTGACATTTTTTTTACGGGTTTTCTAACGTGTATGTGCCTAGTGGTACACGTTAATATGTTATAGACTAGCAAAAAGGGACGAAACGACATCTTTGCCCTCTATGATGACATCTAGGCGTTGGAAGCTGAGTTTGATTGATAGGTCTGGTCCTATGTTAAAGAGCAACAACAATAGAGTCGCTCATGAATCAACGACTCATTTTATTTCAACAGTTGATCATAAGTCGATAACTTAAAAAAAGAAAAAAAAAACTTACTCTACTTGCTAAGAGGATTAGAGTACCAGTAGGCACATACACGTTAGAAAAACTGTAAAAAAAATGTCACTATATCAGAGCTTCGAGGAGATCAACTTCCGCTTGGACATGATTACGAGGAAAGGAGAAGAGGGTTGAGCCGTGTGACGAGCCGAGAGAAATTGGATCCAGTCCCCAGCGCGAATGTCCGCCCTGGATTCTAGGTACTTCGACCAACCCACGAGGAAGACTACCATCGACCCAGGACTACAACCGGAGATTGCTATCTTCTGGAACGTGAACCACGTCCGGTGGATAGGGTCCCACGCCTTGAGTAACGTTCTTCCCCCTCCGTCTTCACGGAAATACACCTTGAGCCCCTTGTATCGCTCGGGCGGCCCACCAATCCCGAGCAAATCCTGTCTAATCTTCACAAATTCCCCCATTCAATGTCCACAGAATGGAGTTGTTTCTCGTACGCCACACCGTCAATGGAATAACCCCTAACATTATTCGGAGGAGCCATGATCGACCCAAACTTCATGTCCCACGTGTTACTGTATGGACCGTAACGAACCATTAGCGACTTGGAAGATTTTTGTATTTAACATTACCCATTAAAATGATATATATATATATATATATATATATATATATATATATATATATATATATATATATAACCGTATTTAAGAGACCAAATAAGGAAAAAAATCTTTTAATACGTGTATTAATTATCTTTATGTATAATTTGTGCTCAAATCCATATGTTTATACTAAATTTGAAAGATTTTGAATGTTTAAGGATTATATTTAACATTACTATTTAATTATACTCTTTTCTGTTCCAATCATCGATATAATTTAAATATATATAATTAAATATAGTGTGATCTTATTTAAATTGTCTAATCGAGTGTATCATGAATATCAAAACTTACTCAAAACTCGGTTCAAAATCAACCAAAATTAATTTTGAGTAGAGCTAGGATAAATGTTGAAGATTATTCATTACATTCTCGAGTATCCAAAAAACAGAACTGAACCGGTTCATGAATGGAACACGTAAATACCCATTTAACTCTTCAACAAAACGGTCCATAGCCAAACGAGGCAAACACACAGGAACCAAAATCTCGGTCTCACCCTTACCATTTTTGGCTGCCAAATAATAGTTCCCAAATCCAGTGGTGGACCGACCGAACCAAACCTCAGTCGGCCCACCATACACAGGTTTACCCCACCCAAAATTCCATTGGTCTAACGCGACTCGAGTAAGTACAATGCAATCGAGGTACATTTAAATTTTAATCACATAAATGAACTTTCGTAGCTAGATGATGGTTTTAATAAGTTGATGTTTCAGGATGATCGAGGTAGGTTATGGTGATGAAGTTTTGTTTGCCATTTTTTTGTATAGTGAAGAAGATGAAATGAGGTGAAAAGATAGAGAGAATAAGTGAATGAGTGAGTAAGAGTGTGTCATAGTGTACGATTAATTATAAATCACATGGCGTTATGACGGAATATGGGGTAAGGGCAAATTGGGAAGTAAATTATAATACTTAAGGGTTTCATGAGAACAAACTTAAAGCGGGTGTACCATGTGTAATATGACATAGTTCGAGGGTATCATGGAAAATTTCCGTAATTTTATTACCAAATATTAAATTTTTAAAAAGATTGTGACAAAAATTGTGGCAAAAAAGGTCATTGTGATAAATATTTAAAATTTAAAATTTGTCAAAATTATAATACTTAAGGTTTTCATGGAACAAACTTAAAAGCGGGTATACCATGTGTAATGTGACATAGTTTGAGGGTAGCATGGAAAATTTCCGTAATTTTATTACCAAATATTAAATTTTATAAAGAATTGTGACAAAAATTGTGGCAAAAAAGTACAAATATTTAAAATTTAAAATTTAATCGTAACAAAATATTAATTATTAAAAGAGTTATTAAAGTATTTAGGTTGTAATTAGTTTCTCACTAAATGAATGTACGTAGTGAGAGACGGTTGTCCCCTAGTAGACATAATATTCTTATTCCGTGATAAGTCTTTTGTGAGACCATAAAATAACCATACGTTACGAACACTCAAATCAAAATTAAAAATTAAATTAACTACGTATTCAATCAATATATATATATATATATATATATATATATATATATATATATATATATATATATATAAAAGTAACTAAGCTTCCTTCATTACGTATGTACTTCATTTCCCACATCCATTTATAATATTTCTTCGTCATCCTCCCATAGATCATGGAAAACTATTACAACGATGACGGAACACTCCACAACACTGTCGATATACCAGACACCAATGTGAGTCTCATCACCGAGAGCTACGCAGAATATAGATACGGTCCATTCAACACGGAAGAAGAGTTGCGCTTCACCCAAGCGCACATCCTCAAGATCCAATACGATTTCACCAAAACGAGCTTAACTACGAACCTTTCATCACTAAGGTCCTCGCCCAATAAGAAGCAAGCTAATGAAGCTGAATCACACGATAATTCTCTAGCAAATCAAGCTAGAGAATGAAGTTCAAGATAATCACACGATAAAATAAAGTCTTAACATAGTCAATAAGAAAACAAATTAAACATATATAATCCGATTGATGATAGCCCCATCATTAGCCCCTCAAAGTCGAGAACGATCACCGGGCCGGGCTTGGCCATTGCCCTATTGCCAGCTGCACCATCAATAATTATACCATAAACAGATACTTAATTAGCACAATAATATATACTTGTAATCCTTTAATTTCTTAATCTGAGTCGTTTCTTAAATTTATTTACGTTGGGATTAAAGGTGGATAGTCATAGGTTCGGGCCTCACATTAAGACACAAGCCCGGCCTTGGCTGGCTAATACGGGCATTTTGTGCTTAGTACGTACTAGAGCTGATCAAATGACCCAAGTCCGACGGCCCAACCCGACCCGGCCCGATTTTTTCAAGGGCTTGGGCCATCGTGTTGGCCCAAAAAAGCCCGAAGCCCGACCCGATCTTATCCCGATACAAATTTTGGGCCGGGTATGGACCGACCTTAAAGCCCGAATTTTGGCCCGGCCCGACCCGAATTTAAAAAAAAAATATATAACATGATTTATATTTTTAAACTTTTAAACTTCTTTTATGTGAAAATTCATGTGTTTTATCACAACTTTTTTTTGTTAAAAAAAAGTTGTGCAATTTTTGTATGGAAGTTTATGTTTTTTATGTGTTCATAGTTATTATACACGGACACTAATACCGTATATATGTGTGTGCGTGTGCGCGTGTGTATTTGTACTGTGATATTGTCCAACATCAAAACGGAGTATTAATATATCATTATGTACTCTAGTCGTCTGATTAATTTCGAGTAAGTTTTAGTAAAAAAAGAGTTTGTTTATTAGTCGGGTCGACTGCGAGCAAAAAACTCGATTAAATGTCGGTTAATTTGTGGTAATAAATATTTTTTTTAAGGTGACGTAAAAAAAAATTTAACTTAATCCCGAATAATCGTTGTGCCTGATTGGGCCCGAAAAGCCCGAAAAAGCCCGAACGGGTTGGGCTTGGGCCTTACAAATTGGCCCGCTTGGGGGCCCGACCCGACCCGACCCGCTAGATGGACTGTAATTTTATGGTGAAGCCCGGCCCAAACCGGCCCATGATCACCTCTAGTACGTACGGAGTACTACGTAGCATTCCCTCCTGACACTATTTGTCCCATTACCTCAATATTTATGAGGAGTATTTTAATGAAATGAGACAAAAAAAATAGTGTCCGGAGGAACTAAGAACTACTCCAAGAAAGAAAGTATTATTATTATTATTATTATTATTATTATTATTATTATTATGTGAATCGGTATAAGAATCGTAAACTAAATGTGAAAGCTTATATATATACTCCAACAAACCCTAATTTTGTAAATTTGTAATACTTTGATTTAGTATAATACTTTGATGTAAGACAGAGAGCGAGACTCACAACAAACCCTAATTTTGTAAAATTTGTAAGCTGAATATAATCGAAAAAAAAGGGAGAAGTATTTCTTAAACTTGTTCAATTCATATCATAATAAGGCTATGTTCTTTTCGGCTGAAACAAGGCTGAGCTGAGCTGAGCTGGTCTGGTCTGATAGGAGCTGAGCTGGACTGATAAGAGCTGCATGAGCTGGTCTGATAGAAGCTGAAACTAATAATTTCTTATATAAATTATCTAAAAATTTTAAGAAAAATATTGAAGCTGAGCTGATAAGAGCTGGGCTGAGCTGGTCTACAACGGACTGAAATTAAGCCGAAAAGAATAGGGCCTAAGTTAGTCTTTAAATAGACTTACATGCAAGGCTAGAGTAGAGCACAAAGTTAAGATAACAATTATCCACTAACTACATGTTCCTAAACTATAGATTTTCCACTGACATAACGGTCAAACTTATTAGAAACTTAGGTGCTGTTTGGCCTAGTTTCTTGAGGTGTTTTTAGAATTTTTTAAAAGCTAAAAGCTCTTATTTGGTCAAACACATTTTTTTACAAAGGTAAAAACTGTTTTTTAAAAGCTCAAAATCAACTTTTACCACCCAAAAGCAGAAGCTTCTGACTTATTTGTTTATCTTTACGATATTTTCGCTCAAATGACAAATTTGTAATTCGTAAACATTTAAATAAAATTGAAAAAATATTTATTCCTTCATATTTTTAAATTCTCTACAAATAGAGAGCCATCTTGCTATACTTTTAAAATATATTTTTTTTCTTTCATTTGCTCAAGTGAAAAGCTATTTTTAATAAATAGTTTTGTGAAACTATAACCAAACACGTAGAATTTTTCCGAAAAGCAGCTTGTGAATAAATTATTTTAAGAAGCAAAAACTCTTTTAATTAAGCAAGGCCAAACACCACCTTAATTAATCACTTCCTTAATTATAGCTAGGATCAACTATTTTAACTGGTATTTGGATAACAATAATCCAACAAATTTTAGGTTGTATAGCAGTATATGAAAATGTGTGTGGGTTCAACTGCGAGACCAAATCCCTTCTTCATACTCCATAGAATAAATAGTCCAATTAGGGTTACTCTTGTAATATTCCAAATTTATCTCCATTGATAAGAAAAAAATCAAACCGGCTTTACACATCATTAGAGCATCCTCATCCATGAATGAAAATTTCATTCTTGGATGGGACCCAACTCATCCACCTCATCACTTTTATCATACTTTTTCCATCATAAAAGAATTGCTTCATCCAAGAATGAAATTTTTATTCTTCCGTGAGTCCCAACACATTTCATTACTCCATTCATTCATTTACGCATCACTTTAATTTATTTTAATATTAATATTTTTATCATGGGGACCCACGATTTTCATTCTCCACTCCATTCGTTTGAAAGAATGAATATCTTCTATTCTCCGTGAAGAATGATTTCACCACGGATAAAGGAAGCATTTTTCTCCATTCTCCTCCAAGAATGGAGAATAGAGGATGGATGGGGATGCTCTAGACTCACGACCTCTTTAATACCTGTAACCCATGCATATAGCCAAATTACTTAGTTTGAAAAATCGTCAAGTTTTTGGCACGAGTGAAATGAAATGGAGTAGTGTCAAGTGACATATATATGACATACTCGATCATCGTTATCCTATCGATATGGATATGGATGGAGTGTCAAAGTAACAAAGATACGAAGGAGGAATATATATGTAGTTGGACTTGATTCGATCGATTTCATTCATGTAATATTGGTATCAATGGGCCGGGATCGAGTCTAACATTCATTCAGAAGAACTAATTTAACATTAATCTCGTGTAATTAAGTTGCACAATGTTACTTTAAATTTTTTGATACGACATTACAAGGTACTTACAATTTTTAATCTCGATTTGATAATTTAACGAGTCAATCTTAACATACTACCGGCCATGAGCTCTGCACAAAAAGTTCATATAAGAGCGGTCCAAACCAATATTTTTATGAATAAAAATATATAGTTTTGCGTAAGAGTCAAAGACAATTTTCCTCTAAAAGTAGAGGAAAAAAAACATCCTCTTGCATAGAGGATTGAACAAGGAACAAGCTACAATAGAGAGAGACCTCCTCTTAGAGGAACAAATCCTCTCTATTGTACATGATTTTAGCACTCTCTCCTTAAGAGAATAGGTGATTTCCATGGAAGGTCCTCTTATTTAGAGGAAGTTGAGTACTTCATGAAAGATAACGTAATCCCCTGCGTTGGGTGATCGATCGTCATTATATATTGATGTTACATATTCAATCTTACTTCCTCCCCATCCATTCAATTTTTGAATAAGTTTTTTCACTACTTTTAAGAATCTTTCTACCCGTTATAAATTTGGTATATAAACTCTGTCCTACCTCGAGATCGAACATCCATTTTAAGAACAAAACTGATCAAATAACACTCAATTTAACGAGATATATATGACAATTATTAATTGATTATCCTCGTGTCTAAGAATTTCTTTTTCCCTGTTATAAATTTAGGACGAATTTTAAAATGGGTATGGGTGTATGAGAAGATAGTTGTTGATGAACAAAGATGGACAAACAAGACAATGAAGACAGTACATGGACACATTTTAATGGTAATAATTTTAAAATGGGTATCATGTATATATATAACGTGTGATACACATTGTAATAACCAACTTGATCAATTCAATTCATTCTTCTCTCTCAAAATCTCTCTCTCAATCCTTTCCCTTCCTACACAGTACACATAATGCCCACTTAACAACTACTCGTACTGCGTACTAGTGGTGATCATGAGACTATACTTAACTTGCTTACAGGGAGGATGATTGGTGTTGGAGGCTCGAGAGGGACGGTCGGCCTACAGGGATATCATGGGGAACAGGACCGTCAAATGATAAGTTGTACTCCCTCCGATTTTTAATAATCTTCCCCTTTTGACTTTTAGGTGAAAAATAAAGGTGTGAGAATGTGTGGTTCAAAAGAAAAGAATGAAGAGAGAGAAATATAAGGATAATTCTAGAAATAGGGAAGAAAGAGTGTTTCAGCCCAATAAGGAAACAGGGAAGATAAATAAAAATCGGAGGGAGTATTAATTTATATCTATCATACTTAGACGATATTAATATGATTTTTGCTTTAATTAAATTATTAACGTGTTAGAAAACCCGTAATAATAATAATAATAATAATAATAATAATAATAATAATAATAACGACTCTGATCGTAATAACAACATTCAACTATTCGGCCTTTCAACAAAAAAAACATCGTAATGAATTTGACATGAAAACGAAATGAGCCGGAGCCTAGAATTTTTATTTTCATTCAATTTCAGCATGCAGTTCAAAAGTCAGGACTCGAGAACCATGCATCATCCTAAAAATTACATCAGCACGCATGCAGCAACTAACATGGATCTATCAGAGCTTCGAGGAGGTCGACTTCCGCTTGGACATGATTACGAGGAAGGGAGGAGAAGAGGGTTGAGCCGTGTGACGAGCCGAGAGAAATTGGATCCAGTCCCCAGCGCGAATGTCCGCCCTGGATTCCAGGTACTTGGACCAACCCGCGAGGAAGACTAACATCGACTCCCCGCCAGTACTAAGATCGGCGCCTTCCATCTTCTCGAACGTCAACCAAGTCCTGTGGATAGGGTCCCACGCCCTGAGTAACGTTCTTCCCTCTCCGTCTTCGCGGAAATAATACTCCTCGAGCCCCTTGTATAGCTCGGGCGGCCCACAAATCCCGAGGAAATCCTGTCTAATCTTCTCAAATTCCCCATATTCAATGTCCACAGGATGGAGTTGTCTCTCGAACGCCACACCCTCAATGGAATAACCCCTAACATTAGTCGGAGGAGCCATGATCGACCCGTAAGAAGAGGAAGAGGAAGAGGATTACGAATACGAATAATGTTAATTTGTGCTCAAATACATATGTTTATATATACTAAATTTGGAAGATTTTTTTTTTTTTTTTTTTTTTTTTTTTTTTTTTTTTTGGTGACAAGGGAACCCGCAGCCGCTACCTTTGGTGCGCTCTGGGTAAACCCCCGGTGTACGCAATAGCCTGCAAACCACGCACACCATGTAAGCCGCCCTTTGGACGACAGGCTCGAAGCCTAGATGGCATAGCCTCAGGCCATACAACCCCCACAAGAACGCTCTTGCAGGGGCTTGAACCTGAGACCCATGGGGTTGTGGCCACATATTTTAACCACTAGGCTCCACCCTTGCGGGCAATTTGGAAGATTTTTGTATTTAACATTTACTCATTAAAACAATATACACAACCGTATTTAAGAGACCAAATAAGGAAATAATCTTTTACAGTAATATACATATAAGTTGTCTTTACTTGTAATTTTTGTTCAAATCTATATCTATATATTTATACTAAATTTGAAAGATTTTTGTATTTTTTTTTTTTGGTGCTTAAAGATTTTTGTATTTAACATTACCCATTATAATGATATATACAACTGTATTTAAGAGATCAAATAAGGAAGTAATCTTTTAATATACACATTAATTGTCTTTACGTGTAAATTGTGTTCAAATCTATATATTTATACCAAATTTGAAAGATTTTGAATGTTAAATAGATATAAGAAAATATAGCGAGATTTTATTTAAATTGTTTAATCGAGTGTATCATGAATATCAAAACTTACTCAAAACTCGGTTCAAAATCAGCCAAAATTAATTATGAGTAGAGCTACGATGAATGTTTTTTTTTTTTTTGGTCGAGAAAAGAAGTGGGATAATCCCAAAACACACAACAACTAACTTAAAACGCGTAAAACGGTATCCATCGAGGCCAACTAGTTCCTCCAATATCCTGCTGAGCTACGATGAGTGTTGAAGATTATTCATTACATCCTCGAGTATCCAAAAACGAAACTGAACCGGTTCACGAATGGAACACGTAAATATTTATTTTACTCTTCCACAAAACGGTCCATAGCCAAACGCATAGTAACCAAAATCCCGATCTCACCCTTTTCATTTTTGGCTGCCAAATAATAGTTCCCAAATCCAATGGTGGGCCGACCGAACCAAACCTCAGTCGGCCCACCATACACATGTTTACCCCACCCAAAATTTCATTGGTCTAACTCGACTCGACTAAGGTCAACCACGTAGTAAGTACAATGCAATCGAGGTACATTTAAATTTTTTTATCCTACTTTTATTTCTAAAAATCAAATATCTTTCGATTATTTGATTCAACAAATCAAATCAAATCAAATCAAATAATCGTCCTACAAAGCTCAGTTCAAATACAAATCAAATAATAATCCTCACATTCGACAAAACTTTAAATCAGATAATCAAACGTTACCTCCAAAAAAAATCATAACGGAGAAGAGTATACTAATTATAAATGCGTGATTTTTATCTCTAAACCGATCTTAACAATGATGGACGTATCTGTCGTAAATAGATCTAGATCATAAATGCATGCATGCATGGGAGGATGCATGACACGTGAAATGAGTACGTCGAGACTCCAACAATTGGCAACACAACCATATTATTAATTCATGATTCCATTTTCTCATCCAATTCGATAAATTACAAGTAATTAACATTGTTTTCGTACCAAAAAAAACTAAGTAAAATGACAGAAATAGTACAACTCTCCCAAAAAGGGACAATACCCTTAATTTTTAGGGTAACAAAGCAAAAACAAACCCTAATCACCCCAAACCACCCAACACCATATGAGTTCAAACACCTCTCCGAAATCGACACCCAACAACGTCTTAGGTACTTAGAATCAGGGATCACGTTCTACAGATCCGGTCCAGTCAATGGACCGGACCCAACAGAACTGATCAAGGATGCCCTAGGAAAGGCCTTGGTGGCATATTACCCGTTGGCTGGACGACTGAGGGAGACAGAAGACGGGAAGTTGGTCGTCGAGTGTAATGCAGAAGGGATCGTGTTTGTCGAGGCGAATGCCGATGATGTTAGTCTTGGTGATTTTGGTGAACCGGTTTTATTACCGCCTTTTCCTTGCATTGAGGAGCTACATTGTGATACGTCGTCTAAGTCTAGTTCATTTCTAGACTATCCTCTCGTTCTTATTCAGGTATATATATTATCTGTGAGAAGTATTTATACAGTTTTGATCTATCGAATAACAAGTAAGTTAAAGGGCAGTACTCGTTACCTCAGACCTGAAAAAAATAGTTAAAAAGTTGACAATTTTTGCTAATCTATAACATGCAGAGACTTTTACGTACTGTCTTGATCATTTCATTACCTTTATTTTTGGCATTTATCATAATATAATTAATGTTATTGGACGACAAGTGAACGGTGACTTGAATAATTAAAAATTCGTACTTACGGACAGGTGACCCGACTCAAATGTGGTGGGTTCATATTGGCAATTAAAACAAACCATGCGGTTCTAGACGCGGGTGGTGTATCCCAATTCATGAACGCGGTTGCAGAACTAGCACGTGGAGCTGACTTCCCATCGGTGCACCCAGTGTGGGACCGTCACCTACTCTGTGCTCGAAATCCACCTCAAGTCACCCATACGCACCACGAATATGATGACGATATTGACAACAACCCTCGCGATAATACCATTCTACCATCATTCGATGACGACGTTGTTCACAAGTTTTTCTTCTTTGGTAAGTCATCAAGTTGTGAACCGAAATTGACTGACTAAATTAATTAAAGGTAAATAAATGAACGAACGTACGCTGGTTTTATAAACTAATAAACCTGCATGCAATAAATTTATTATCTAACATTTTCTTGTCTTGGTGGTCAATGAAAGCTATAATACAATCTCCCAGTAAGATTGTCAGAAGTCATTTGTTTATCTTTTATATTATTTGTAATAAATATTTTAATCAAAGATAAATAAATGACTGATCGATGAATGAACAGGGCCGACTGAAATCGCTAACATAAGACGTTTCCTCCCGACACACTTGCAGTTGTCATCAACAACCTTCGAAACCCTAACGGCATGCATCTGGCGCAGTCGCACGATAGCCATGCAATTCAACCCAGACGACGAGGTTCGATTTAAGTTCTTGATCAACATCCGACACAAGTTGAACCCGCCCATCCCTACCGGCTACTACGGCAATGTCATGGTCACACCGGTGGTTATAACCACTGCTCACGACCTAACCTCGAACCCCTTAGGGTACGCGGTAGAGCTAATAAAAAGAGTCAAGTGTTCCAGCACTGAAGACTACGTTAGGTCCGTGGTTGACTTCCTGGGTAGTAGTAAGCCGAGTTTTCATAGAGGGGCGTGTACGTACTATGTGGTTGACATCAGTCGGGTCGGGTTTGACCAATGGGATTTTGGGTGGGGTAAACCTGTGTATGGTGGACCGACTGAGGTTTGGTTCGGTAACCCAACCACTGGGTTCGGGAACTATTATTTGGCTGGGACGAATGGTGACGGTGAGACCGGGATTTTGGTTCCTATGTGTTTGCCTCGGTGGGCTATGACCCGGTTTGTTGACGAGTTGAATGGGTATAAGAAAGTTTCGGAGTTGGAACAACCGATGTCTATATCGAGCTTCTCCACAAAAGGTATTGTGACCTAAAAATCGATAATTATAGTATGAGAGTATAAGACAGATCCAAAACAATACTCGTAATATATAGTTCAAAAATGATCAATTAATAATAACTCGTGTTTTTAATGTGATAAATGTCCCTTTCAGTTGAGATTACACGGTTTTGTGCTCGTTTTATATATTGTATTATAAGACGATTTTACAACGAAGAACAGAATTAGATAATGAACCGGTAATAATACTTTATTTGATTTAACAAAACGTGAATTTATATCACATTATAATATAGGGGGGAGTTGGGAGGGGATTCAAACCTAAGATTTATTGTCCACGATACCTAGCCCTAACCACTAGGCAGCAAGTCATTGTCGATAAAGAATATTGTACGCGTTTACATCTTTGAGTATCCATCGAGAGATTTGGGTGGCTCCGATGAGGATCTATTCAAATATCCATTTAACTCTTCGACAAACCGGCCCATAGCCAAACGAGGCAAAGATATAGGAACCAGAATCCCGGTTTCACCCTTCTCATTTTTACCGTTCAAATAATAGTTCCCGAATCCAGTGGTTTGACTACCAAACCAAACCTCACCGGCTTCGCCATAAACGGCATTGCCCCACCCGAAATCACACATATGAATCTCGAGCCGACTGATGTCAGCCACGTAGTAAGTATACGCCCCGTTATGAAATTGAGCCATTTTATTGGTAGCCAGAAAGTCAACCAAGGACTTAACATACTCTGGAGTAATGGTATGCTGCTTGACTCGTCTTATGAGATCCACTGTGTACTCGAGAGGGTTTGAAATTAGATCACGGACAATTGTTATAGCCACCGGTGTGACCGTGACATTGCCGTAGTACCCTGCAGGGATGGGCGGGTGAACCACGTGTCGGGCGTTGATGATGAACATGAACCGAATCTCGTCTTCTAGGGTGAATTGTAAGGCTATTGTTCGACTACGCCATATACATCCTGTCACAATTTCGAATGTCGTTGATGACTTCAAGTGCGCCGGTAATAAGCACCTTAGTCTACCGATTTCTGTTGGCCCTGCACATTTCTGATCTCTTTTAGACATTATTCACAACGCATTAAACAGGATTTTCAATCATCTATAATTACGATCATAGAAAATATAGTCATGTGAAATCTTGTTTAATTCGTTTTTATCATGAGCAGATTAAGAATGTCAAGTTTTTATTCTCCCTCAGTCCCGATGAATTCTTTGCCTTTGCTTTAGGCACAAAGGGGAAGAGATCCAATGATGAGGTGACATGTGGAGCCAAATTCATGGGAGAGTCAAATTACATATAAAATGCATTCCTAAAATAGAAAGACAAAAAATTCATTGAGACGCTTCAATATGGAATAGGCAAAGAATTCATTGGGATGTCTCGATCATTTGTTGTTCTATTCCATTTTTGGGTGTCTCGATCAATTGTTATCCTTTCCATTTAAGGAAGGGGAGTGATAAGCAATTTGATTCTTCACACCCAATTTGGTACACTTGTCATTCACGCACTAATTGGTTCATTCCAATTTTCTTGGTCTTTATGTCAAAATCAAAGAACAACAATTGACCGGGACGGGAGCGTATTTGCTAATGTAAAATGACTGATAACTCGGTGATGTAAAACGTGTATCGACAAATATGAAAAAACAAATGTATACTTTGAATTTGAACAGGTGTATCACACTTGCTTGAAGTCATCAATAACATTTGAAGTCTTATCATATCTTTTTACTCAATCATCTTGGTGATTGACCAATTTATCCTTCTCATTTCTCTCATCCTCGACAGTAAAAAGATCATATCGATAACTTACCAAAGAAAAAAAACTTGTGAACAACATCGTTGAATGCCAAACTGGTGTTAACAATATTGTCTATATCATCATCATATTCGCGGTGCGCATGGGTAATTTGAGGTGGATTCCGAGCACAGAGTAAGTGACGGTCCCACACCGGAGGGAGTGACAGGGATTCAGCTCCACGCGCTAGCTCTGCAGCCGCGCGCATGAATTGACATACACCGGGCCCATCGGCTACTATGTGATTAAATTTGTACGCGAATATGAACCCACCGCACTTGAGTCTGGTCAGCTGAATGTGTTTGTTTCAAACGTATACAAAGTACTAGATTAAAATTAAGATGCTAAAAAGTGTGGTTGTTTGACATAATAAAACTTTACTAATTCTTTTATGAAACAGTTTTCTAAAATATGTTCAATAGACACGTCGCGTGTTAATATTCACTTAGGCATAACCTCACAAGTATTGACATGTGTCTTATCACTTTATCAGAGATCTTAGGGGAAAAACCCTAATTTTATAGAAATCTCTTAGAATGATTTTTTATATATAGTTGCCTACAACTGTTTCAGAGCAGACCTACTCATAAGTATGCATGCAACATTTTATATACCTGGATGGAAAGTATAGGATACTCCAGTAGATTAACAGAGTCTGACGTCTCACAGTATAATTCCTCATTGCAAGGAAAAGGAGGTAAAATCGGTTCACCAAAATCAACAAGACTAACATCGGCATTTGCCTCAACGAATATGATCCCTTCCCCGTTACACTCGATCACTAACTTCTTCCCGTCTCCCTTCTCCCTCAACCGCCCTGCGAACGGGTAGTAAGCCACTAAGGCTTTTCCTAGGGCTTTCTTTATGACCTTTACTGGGTCTGGTCCATCAACTGGACCAGCCCTGTAAAAATGGATCGCCGGTTCTAAGAATCTCAGACGTTGTTGGTTGTCTATTTCGGAGAGGTCCTTGAACTCGTACGGGGTGGCCTCTAATGGGGGAATTAGACATGGTTGTTGCTTTGTTACCTTGAATAATAAGGATATTTCGGGTACTTTAACTTCAGTCATCTTAGTGAACGTAAATGGTACGTAACTTCGACAATAATCTTAGTGTGACAAAGTGTATGTATTGTGCTCAAGGGCCATCAAAAGGTTCTATACTTATATAGAGAACCGTTTAAAGTATACAGAAAAGATGGTCATGTTTTTTTCAACTTATTTTCAGTTCAAATCAATAATATTCATTATTCTTATTCAATATAGTTAAGCCTAGCTCGTTAATTTTAGTTTATCATACTTAATTTAACTCATTTCATTCATCAAATATATTATAAAAAAATCAACCTAATAAAAACCAAATAATATAATTTCTTCATTTTTAATTTCTTCATATACTACTCATTTTCAACAATTTTTTTAATAAATTACAATTACTTATTCAATTATAATTTTATACTAAATTTAAATAAAATGAATAAATAAGAGGAACATGGACTATCACATGGAGGGAACATTTTATTTATTACATAACGGCATTACCTAATTATTTATTTATTTATTTATTTCGATTTTTTAACGTGTGCCCACTAAACACACGTTAATAAATTAAATACAGAAAGATTACCATAGATATTATCACGAGAAGTTGATATATTTATAGATATTTACAATACTTTAGACAATACAAGTATTAATATAAACTTTTCTGTGATTAAATCATTAATATGTGCACAGTGAACACGTGTTAGAAAAATCGATTTTTGGTAAACTAACGGCATACTAATCCTGCCCGTCATTTATACGGTCCACAATCCAACCCATTGACAATTTGACATCCACCTTATTTATTGGCCCACTAACTATCACGTTCATCTTCTTTTCGGTCCAGTTCCGTTCAGTTCAATCTCATTCGATTTATTTATTTTGTTTCGATAAATGATTCAATTTTGATCATTTAGTTCAGTTCAGTCAGTTCGGTCAAGATCTCAGGCCGACTTGACACCTGATTTGAAGACCCGAGTATGATTCGTAACCCAATTTGACCCGATCTTACTTGAATGTTAATTGTAGCAGACGATTCAACGAGTCATGCCCGAACTATCCCGCCTTACGTACCCATCCAACCTGATTGACCCGTTTGACAAGTCTACTCAGTAGGTTGCTCCGAGTTTATATAGTCTTGGACTCATGTTAAACCGTTCTTAACCCAAATCAGTGACGGATCTAAGATTTTTTTTTTTTGGGCCAAGTCCATATAATCTATAGTTTACATGTACAAATTTCTTGATATATAGCCAAAAATTCACATCCATTATGATTTAATTAGGTGGGCTTTTATTAATTATGATTTTGGGCTAACCCATATACTCTTTACTTCTTTGGTTCAACGAAGCGAGGAATGATTCAAACCTGCGACCTGTTGTCGGAAAATACTTTATACTTTACATGTACAAGTTTATGTATAGATAAAAATTCACATCCAATAACCTCATTACAAAATTTATCAATAGCCTATTGATGTTGATTGATTAAAAGTATACTCAAATTTATTACTCCGTAAATGAATTTATTAAAAAAAAAACAAATATGCTCAGATTGTTATACGAGTATCAATTACGGTAATTAATTTCAATTTTTAATTTCAAAACAGATAATCCATTATCGACCGTATAAAATGAGTTACGTGACTGGTTTTCTTCAATTGAACAATTTTTAGGGGGTTTTTAGGGTTTACTCTTTTTAATTAAGATTATGTGTATCATTGAAAAATTGACCTAATTCATTAAGTTGTCATCATTTTTGTTCATACTCTTGTGTTATTAAAAATATTACAATCAATTTGTAAAGTGGGACGTACGCACAATTTATTTATTATTGATAAAATTTTGATCATTTTACATGAAAAGGTCATTTCGATCATGATCTTGAACCGTCTCACACAATAATTAATGAGAGTCGAGATTGAATTTGAAGATGTCACGGATCAGTTGACTAGCTAGATGACTACGGATTTGGATTAGGTCAGGAATTTTAACTAATCGATCAAACTCATCTTACTTTTAAGTTTTAACTAACAATACAAATCAGTTCATCTTAACCATTAGATGACTAAGATATCTTCGGTTTGTACGTTATTTCTACTTCAATCACCGTGAAACTTGTTTAGTGAGACCAGGTCGTTTTCAGATTTGACCATTAATTAAGTAAAACACATTTTATGTGATTTAAAAATTATTTAAATTCTATTTAGATAAGGTGATATACCATCCACTTAGACTACTCATCTACATAAATAAATCAATTTCAAACGAAAATTTAAACTATTGATCGAGACGACTGAAATATAATCTAATTAACCATTCAGTTCTAACAAGGAAGACTAAATAATACAGAGTAAGAACTAAGATTTTAAACTTAAGACATACGAGTATTATCCATAATACTTTCGTCTACAACAAGTCAATTAACAACATATTATCGAGTGTTTAATAATAACACCTTTTATATAAACAAATAATATCAAAAAGAACGATAATTAATTGGCTTCATATCAGAATCGAACCTAAATCTCATGATCGAGTAATGAATAATACCAAACACTTATACATTAATGTACAAGATGTCATCATGCATGCATGATGATGATGATGATGATGATGATGAATAATGTTTATTATTACCTTCATATAATTCATATGCAATAATAACTACTTTAATTAATTTCCTTTCAAATTAGCTATATATTCAATCAATAATACATACAATAACTATACCATATCATTCACATACATACCTTATTATTATTATTATTCTTTCTACATGGAGTAAATAATAAACGGTTTTTCTAACGTATTAGGCATGTTAATAACTTATTTAGAGAAAAATTCAGAAGGATAGATAAATATGAGTCGAGATTTCAGTCTATCAATATATACTTATATATCCTCGTGAATTTTTTTCTTTAAATAACTTATTAATTATCACCAAGTGCCCTAAGAACACACGTCAGTAAAATCGTAACTTGACCATTTAGCTTGTAGTAGTGGAGTATAAATCAACAATACTTCTCATAACATTCACCTGTGTATTAAGACACATAACATAATGCATAGCTTCACCCAACAAACACTCCATATCATCCATGGCATCTCCACCTGGGACCACCCTCCTCAGCTCCTCCTCGGCCGGCCCCACAACACCACGCGCTCTCATTCTCCTTCTTCTTCTCCTTCTCCCCCCTACAGCACGGCCGTGCAGACCAGGCCTCAGCAGGACAGCTCGTGTCCAGGCTCGGCCTGGCCCCACGGCCGTGGCTAGGGCTGCATTTGCAGCCCATTTGATTTTCCTACATTTTTTTGCCACTATAACATTATTATTAATATTATTATTATTATTATTGGAATAATCTTGAGGTTGGCTTTGGGTTGCTTCATTTATTTTTTTTAGGGCTTTGAGGAAGTGTAGGGTAAATTTTGTTCTTAGTGATTTTGGGTTTAAGGGCATAATAAGTTGATTATTATTATTATTATTAGTCATGATAATTGTATTATTAATAAATATAATTATATATTTATATCTAGTGTTTTTATTAGCTAGGGTTTTAGTTTCTTTAAGTAGAAAAAAGATGATAGTACAATATTTTCTTTGGATCAAATCTTGGGAAATTATAGAGGAGAATGAAGAGAGAAAAAAAAAATGTATTTATATAATTTGTTTTGAGGCACAAACTTAATAAAAGGGTATGAATTTCTTGTCAAAAGACAAAAGGATGTTTCTTCTCTTACTAGTTCCTACACATTTTGTACTTATAGTCAAATTATAGAGGTGGAATTGGTTGAAAGATGGGGTTTCATTAAAAATTAATTAATATTAATATTAGAATTTAAAATAGACGGTTTTTCAGTAACGTTAATAGTCAATCCTACTAAATATAATTTTAATTTTATATTTCTATTATGTTTTTCACTAATTTAACAAGATACAATTTCTTACCGGACCTACTCGATAAATATATTAAATATTAAATAAATAAATAAGAAAAAAAGGAATTGGTTGGAGAGGTGGAACAAACATGTGAAGAGAATGGGAGAAAAGATGGAAAAGTATGAGATTGGAAATGGGTGGTTGTAATTGGGTGAAATTAAAGATGTTATGAGAATAATATCATTATTATTATTATTATTATTATTATTATTATTATTATTATTATTATTATTATTATTATTATTATTATTATTATTATTATTATTATTATTGATTCAAAAATTAATAATGTAAATTTGTTTTATCCTTAGAAGAGTAAAGACATGTATGCTAAGTTATTAAATTAGAGAGTGCTAATCTTGGAATATTTTGAAATAATGTGGAAATTGCTTTTCTTTTTAAAGAAAAGACTTGAAATGATGAATGATCTTTTATATTTGTCGTTATTTTTTATGCCTCGGTTTCATCTTTTATATTTTTGTTAATAAATATATTTTAATTGAACGTAAACAAATGATAAATTATAGGAATAGAAGATTCTCAAGGACTTTCTATATTTACTAAAATAATTAAAATTAAAAAAAATACTACATCCTAAATTCCTAATCAATTATCATTATTTATTTGAATGACGATGTTATTTCAGAATTATATAAAAATCGAAGAAAAACAGTCAGTAGATATGAAATTTTGGAAATTGTCACGGGAAAGTAAAATCTAATAAAAATCATTTATACATCGATATAGTTAAGAAATAACTCCAATTTAATTTTGGCTTGGTATGTATAAAATGATAAAAAGTGTCCAACTTGATTCTTTTGATTTGCATTCTTAAGAAATTGTCCAAATTATAATTGTATTTTGTTTAATCTTCTTTTTATCATTTTTGTTCATGTTTTCCCTAATTGTTATCACATGCACCCCAATAGTATGGTTTATTGATATATAGTTGTACATCACCATTTTGACTTTAACAAACCTATAAAAGTTGCCCTCCAATAAACATCACCAAAATTTATGAAAAAACGATCTCTCAATAGTATTATCGAGAGATCTTTCACATGATGACGCGTGGAAGACAGTTATTTAATTTCATTATCCATGTCGAGTCTCCCACTCATTCAGTAGGGTACGATCTCTCAGAAGACCTACCCAGTACAAATATCGTTAATCTCTCTTAAAATGAAGGAGGTACATAATATCTTCATCTTTGTCCTAGGAGATGTTCGTCCTCATCTATCTAAACGAGTAAATACTGCTTCACCGTAACTATAAAACAGATATATCCATCTTATATCACAAATTCTTGTCTGTGACATCGGTATCTGTCATAATATTGTTAACTATTCACTCATTTTGATAGAAAGAGACAGTAGATCAGAAACATCCATATTCCTAGGACGACTAGAAGAATGATTTATATTCGATCAGTTATAGCACTATGACTGATAACCCGTCACAAGGGAGACTAACTGATCTAATATTTGAAATTGTCTAAATAGAGTTTTATATAGAAGTATCCATCATAATATTACCACGCATTTACCCATTTCAATAGTAAGAGACAATAGAAACAGTCATATTCCCTAGGACAACTCAAAGAACGGTTTATATTCAATCTATTATAACAATGTATAACTGATAACCCGTCACAAGAAAGACTAACCGATCTGATATTCGAAATGGTCTATAAAGATATTTGGCTTTGTTGGTGTATACGTGGCCAAGCTAAGCTAGGTTATAAATATCATAGGATAGGATGTTTAGTATAGTAGAAACTAGAAACAATAATAAAGAGAGTTTTATATATAAGGATGAAAATTGGGGTAGGAAGTGGGCCACAAGACGGGCCAACGACCATATGATTGCACATGGTTACATTACCAACTTGGACTACCAAGTGGGCCCGACTACTTAGGCCCACAAAAAAAATAGTCCTCGAACCATACTTTTTATCTTCAGACCTGGTGTCACTGTTATAACCGGATATATATATAATTTATAATATCGAGTTTTTTAACGTGTGTCCACTGAATACACGTTAATATATTAATTTTAAAAAAAAAAAAATCACGGTGATGTTGTTTATGTATGGTAAATATGAGTTAATATTTCAATTTCTCGTCATAATATTATTCTGATTTTTTCTTTAATTATTGTCTTCAGACCTGGTGTCACTGTTACAACCGGATATGTATAATTTATATATCAGTTGTTCTAACATATATCCATTGGACACACGCAGTGGCGGACCTAGGATTTTCTCCCTAAGGGGGGCACAAAAAAAAAATTCCAACATTTTTTAAGTTTATAAAATAATCCACATTTTACGCTATTATTTTCTCTATAATACTTGAAAGTTTTGAAGTAGACGGTGGTAAAGTTGGTTGCATTGACAATATTTCATACAAGTGACTCAAGTTCGATCCCTTTAACCTATTGATCAGGAGGCAAATAACCAAACCAACTCTGCAACACCCATCAAACTGATATTGCAAATGGTTTAAATCTATTAGTTTCAAAAATTGTCGGGGGGGCTCGGGACCCCCCGGGCCCCCCCTAGGTCCACCCCTGGACACACGTTAATATGTTAATTAAAAAAATCACAATGATATTGCTTAAGTATGATATATACTGAGTATGAGTTAATATTTCAATTTCTCGTCATAATATTATTCTGATTTTTTCGTTAATTGTTGTCTTCAGACCTGGTGTCACTGTTACAACCGGATTTATGTAATTTATAATATCGGATTTTCTAACAAGTGTTCACTGGAAACACGTTAATATATTAATTTTAAAAAATCATAATGATGTTGCTTAAGTATGGTAAATATGAGTTAATATTTCAATTTCTCTTCATAATATTATTCTGATTTTTCGTTAATTAATATATTAACGTGTGTCACGTTAGAAAAATCATTTATCGAAGAGATATATTTTAGAAAAATAAAGGTAATATTGATAATGTATATAGTGTATATACTTCAAGCTAGTTATATAAGGGTGGCCTTAGCTTGAAAGCTAATTAAATTGTTGTATTTTTATCACATGGGTTGGTCACCAATCCACAATGGCTATGCCATCTCTTTTGGCTTTCTCACATCTCTTTTTGGAAGAAAAAAAAAGCTTTATAATCTGGAGTGGATATTGGTCATTATATGAGAATTAATCGTACGCGAAGAACGCAATTTCAATCTTGAAAAGGAAAGAGATATTCTCGACTCTCGAGTTTATGTTCGAACCCTTAATTTGAAGGGAACATTTAACAAACCATTTTAACCTTAAAGAATTTCTTAATAATTTTATTTAATTTGTTCAACAATTTTTGGGGACAATAATGATTGGTTATGGCCACTTCTTAATCCAAGAAATATTTAATTTGATGAAGTTGGTTGTTTTTAGTGTTTATATTATTGTAGGAAAAAGTTATCTTTATTCTGATTTTATTATAACAATGTCAAATGAAGTCGTTGAACCTGATTAAATTAACACACACAAAAAAAAAAAAAAAAAAAAAAAAAAAAAAAAAGTCTATGTCCAATAAAGTTATCTGCGTGACCTAACCTACTAAAATTAAAAAAAAATGTAGTAGTCATGGGACGGGTTCAACTCGGCCACTCCCACGGGTCAGCTTAAGGTCATACTCAAGGGTCAGCCTGACCCAATTAGTGACCCGATTTACATTAATGATATATATATATATCCCGTATATTAAGGTTTCTTATTCAAATTCTACATCGAAAATAAAATTTAATTTCAACATAGGTTCACTATTCACTCTTCAATTCTTCATAATTATTACAAGATGTTCACTTGAGGTAGTGTATAAATTATAAGGACATAAAGGCATTTATTTAGGCATCAATATATTTTACAAAACCCGTCGCTATTTTACTTATATATATATCTATCACAAATTTATAACGTCTGACGAGTCAATTTGAGGAATATATATCCGCCAGAAGAGAGACTGGCAGGCTGAACTCTAACTTAACTAGGGTTATATTAACCCATGCATGCAAAATTTGCATTTGATTATTGTTATTCAAGATATGCATAATTTCGACCAATATTTCACAAAAAAAATGTAGACAAAACATAAAGATAAAACCTAAAAATAAACCGTAATCATGTTAAAAATATAACGCAACGTGAATTATAGAGTACGATAATCGATAGGGATTGAACTCCTTATATGGACACAAACATGCCACTTTCTTTACACCTACATAGGCTACGTTATATGTAAAAACATAGTGAATCTAAATAATTGATGACGAATAATATTTAACGTACAAGTGGATGAAGTCGTTCATGTCCAAACGTCCGTGTACCAGCAATTCACTGCTCTCACCCGGTACCTTTATTTTATCGTTATTGTATTAGTAGTAATAGTTTGTGATGTCGATTTTATGTTCAATAAAGGATATGTAAACATAGTGAATCAAAATAATTGATGAGGAATACTCGTATTTAACAAGTGGATGAAGACGCTCGTGTCCAATGTCTGTGCAGTGCACCAGCAACTCACTGTTGCGCTGTCACCCGATGTCTTTATTTTATCGTCATTGTATTAGTAGTAGTAGCAGTTTGTGATCAGATGTCGATTTTATTGAAGATGTAATATATAGGTTTCGAGAACCCAAGCAGCATGTAATAATTCGATATTCATTTTCCTGGTAGTATTAAATTAGAATCGGGTCAAATTAGATAAGATTAGGTTATGATTTTATTGGTCAATAGCATGGCTTTGCTCATTTTAGTATAGCCAATGGCCATGCAATCATGCATACAATGTCCGATCAATAACATCAAAGGTTAAGTGAGTATATAGTACCAAAAATTAGGGTTTTAAAATCGAAAATAGTTTAGTCTAATGATTAAAACAAAAGTATTCTGGATATCATACTAAAAAAAATTAGGGTTTATTAAAACAGTTATATTAATAATTTTAAATTTAAAACACGTCAATTAAAAAAATATTACTCGCAAAAAAACTTTTTCATTATCTATCCAAAAAGAATACGGATCACAGTACAGCATTATTTAACTTATTTTAATCTTTAAACGGAGATAACTCATTTTATTACGAAAGACCAATAATTGATGAGACTAGCTAAAGTATTACTCTCTGGATATAATATAATTTTGTTTTATTTTTCAGTACGTAATAACACATATTCGTACAAAAAAATAAAAATGTATATAACCTTATACCAATGTACAAATTTTTTTATTTTGATAAATTAATACTCCGTACAATTTTATAAATGAAATGATACGTATGCCAGAATATAATTAGCAGTAAGGTTTTTTGCGAGATGATTATATTCAAATAATATACTTATAAGACGTTATTTATATTAGTACTATATTGATCGAATAGTCATCCATTATATGAAAATTTTGACGATAATAAATATATTATAAGATCGTCTATACGTGAAATAATTTATGTTATCTGTGTTGATACTTTGATGTATTTATTATTCATTCTCCATGTATATCAACAATTGCATGCATGCGTGGGGATCCTATTCTCCACGCACTTTAAATTAAAGTCCATAATGCTCATCATTGATCGAGAGTATCATTTCTCGTTACTTTATAAACTACGGAATAATTTATTTGATATCTGTAATTTTTTAAAATTAAAATGTCTTCGACGAGGATTTTTTCATGCCCAATTGTAGAATTTGTCTGAAATTACATAATCGATCGAAAGTTGGAGACTAACAAATTAAAAGAGTCCAAAAATCTTAATAATAACGTTATTGAGAGGCAACCTCGCATGAGGAGGCGAGGAAGTTATTAAATTTCTATTTTTCGTGTTATTCGAACTATTTCAGCAAGATTATCCAGGCCAGAACGAGTCTCGTGGTCTCGTATAATTCCTTTTTATGCTTTTTAGATTTTTAACCAAAAAAATAAATAAATACGCCCTTACCGATTCGTGATTCTCCAGGATGCGCCTGAGTGAGGTCAAAATGTAATAAAAAGGACCTGTGTTGGTCTGTGGGACCAGTATAGAACCTGGAGGGCTACCGCGGTTAACATTTTCGGTTCTAGAATTGGGCCGGGGTGTTACAAAAACCGAGTGGATATAAACAATATCTCGAGTCTCGAATATTTGGCTGGAAAGGACCCGTGTTGGTCTGTGGGACCAGTATAGAGCCTGGCGGGCTACCGCAGTTAACATTTTCGGTCCTAAAATTGGGCCGGGGTGTTAGAAAAACCGAGTGAATATTAATAATATCTCGAATCTCGATCTTAATGTGAAGTCGTTTCACACAAAACTCGTAAAATCCGAAAATCATAAATGAGATGAGAGAGTTTATGTTGAATGACAGCTCAATAATGTCAATAGGCACACGCTTGGGTTTTTGAAAGGATTTTGTGGTGGGCCCAAGGGAACAGTAATTAGAACATGGTGGGCCTAATATATGGGCCCGGCCCATTGGGCCCAACTTAACTCTTCTTTAAAACTAAATTAGACTCTCTAACCATAATTATGATTGTAATTAGCTAGCTAATTAAGCATCTTCACATGCTTTTGCTATGAGATTAGGACCACTTAATTCGATTGGTGCATGACTCTACACATCTAAAATTACACTATTTTTTCATTTTAAAGCAAGATCGATAATCAGCTTAATGATCAGTAGTGTTACGAAAGAGTCAAAGAGGTGTATTAACTATTTACGGCTTTGGATTTGAACTATGTCAGTATCAGAAAAACCCGTTATGGTTGCCTGAAGGGGGGGGGGGGAATACACAAAAAAAAAATCTTTTTTTAAGCCAGATCAACGATCAGCTTAATCAGTAATGTTACGGAAGAGGTATAACTAGTTGTGACTTGGGTTTGAACTATATCGGTATCAAAAAATCCGTTATGGTTGCCTTTATGAAAAAAGGGGGGAAATACACTATATTTTTTCATTTTAAAGCAAGATCGACAACCAGCTTAATCAATGATGTTATGGATGAGGTATAATTATTAACAACTTGGGATTAAACTATGTCGGTATCAAAAAAACTCGTTATGGTTGTCCTTATATGAAAGGGGGACACTATTTTCATTTGGTGCATGACTCGATACATCAAAATACACACAAAAAAAATCGTTTTTACGCGAGATAGATTAGTTTTTAATTTAGGGCGATAACGTCGATCAGCTGAATTAGTAATGTTAGTACAAAAGAGGTATTTATGACTTGGATTCGAACTATGATCGATCACATGGTTTTGCTAGGGGATTAGGACCACTTGATTCGTTTGGTGCATGACTCAACCCATCAAAAATAGACTATTTTCAATTTAAAGCAAAATAGATTAGGTTTTGGGGCGATAACGTCTATCAGCATAATTAGTAACGTTATGACAGAGGTATGTATGACTTGGGTTCGAACTATATAAGTATCAAAACAGTTAATTGTTTAATCAAAGATGTCTTAGTCTAATGGTTAAGATTAGGTATCGTAAACAATAGATTATTACAGGTTCGAATTCCTCATTCCTCTTATTGTAATGCGTCTAAGCGTGTGCGCCTTACATATAATCTTAAGCAAGAGATGTGACATTTCATTAAGAAGACGTTTGGTTGTTAGTTAGCATAGAAGTTTACAAACGAAATCGGTAAAAGTAGGTTTTCTGAAAGATATTGTCACACTAAGTTAGATCCTCTTGTATTGTATTCTGTATTATTAGCTTTACATCTGATCTTAACGCGAGAGATGTGACATTTCATCAAGAAGACGTTTGGTTAGTTAATTAGCAAAGAAGTTTAGAAACGAAATCGGTAAAAGTAGGTTTTCTGAACGACACTGTCACACTAAGTGACTGTGAGACATAACTTTTAGGTAAAACGATAAAGGTTAGTACAAATCTTAATCAACATCCCATCAGAAAACTCGTAACATCATGTATAGTGTTAGGGTTTTAATGCCCTTGGCTTCACACTCAAATCTTGTAGTACTTTATACGTAGTAATATCGTCTTCCATTCTTTGAATTCATATCATTTTTCTATAACAATAATTCGTTTTATAAAATTTACACTATTTTCTTGTCGCATGCAATTACGAGATATCTATACTCGTATTTAATATTTGATATAACATGAATTGAGGTTGTCTATGATCACCTACTATTCCTCCTTGCATTATTATTATTATTATTATAAAAGGGAGAATTTTATTATAATAATAATAATAATAATAATAATAATAATAATAATAATAATAATAATAATTACTATTATTATTGTTATTGTTATTATTATTATTATTATTATTATTATTATTATTATTATTATTATTATTATAAAGAAGAATTTTATTGAAGAATCAAAATAAAATTTACAAAAATTGGTGGGCAGCCGAGATACAAAGTTTATTATTATTATTATTATTATTATTTTATTTTTCTATTATAAAATGGGAGAATTTTATTAATGAATCAAAACGTATTTTACAAAAAAAAATGGGAGAATTATTATTATTATTATTATTATTATTATTATAGCTGATATAGAGTCTAGTTTGTAAGTCATTTTCCCTTTGAATGAAGGTGTGATCTCACATCCACGTGCATACAGTGCTAAATGTTGGTCGTAATCATCTTAACCCGATACCACTCAGACTCTTCTACGAGGTATCGTGTCCAATACAGTATCATTCTTACAGATACGACTATTTCTGTAAAAAAAAAAGTTCGGTTTTTTTTTCTGTCTCAGTCAAAGTATCAAAATATCGTATCGATTTCAAACATTTTCAGACAGGGGACATGTCAGATTGTCAGATACATGATATGACATCCAAGTAAAGTGTCAGAGTAACGTACAGTAGTTATTTAACCTAAGTGTTTGGGCATCCATGCGGGAGGAGCCCAACTAAACACGACTTGTCTCACTCATCTATGTCTAAGTCCTAAGAACTTATGCTATAAGATCGATTGTACATAGATAGATATAGATATAGATAGATCGATACATCTCCGACTTACTGTATTAGATATTGATAATGCATGGTGTTATTATCTCCCGTGTCGCATATTGAGTGGCAAAGTACCTTTCACATGACGTTATTAGTTAGTTGGTACGACTGACTACTTGTTATCTTCTATATCATCGTATGAGTTATGATACGGATGAAGTTCGAACCCAAGATCATTGAGGGGTAAAAGAATTTTGATAGAATGAAAACAAATTGAAGTAATGGGGAACTTGAGGTAAAAGTTCCAATATACAACATACAGTACATATTTGATTGATTATCTTCTTTTTGTGTACAAAATCCTATTATTCTAGTGACAATTCGGAGGCAGCATCGTCGAGTGTCGAGTTTGATGTTTCTGATGGACTTCCATTCTCGCTATCTGACGAGCTAGACGACTTCTCTTCGACTCGTTGGTTCAAGAACCAGTACATTATGCTTGCTGTCAGTGTGAGTATCATCTTTTGATTAACCTGCAACATGCCACAAATTGTATCATTCTTCAGTCGAGAATCCTAAAAATCCGATCAAAAATCTGAAATGGGCTGAAGTGAACTAAACTGACGCCTAAATCCTAAAAATCCGATCAAAAATCTGAAATCGGCTGAAGAAAGCATTGCTGTCAAAAAGAATGCATTGCTGCAGCTGCTTCATTACAGGATATGAGACGGATATGTGGTTCAGGTCGATTATAACGAGGTATGAACAATGTGTGACAGATGACTTGACTTACCTCTGTTACGTCTTCAGGAAGTAGAAATATCGAACATCCCAGTTTCCTTGCAACGCTAATAATGTAGGACGCATTCATCTTTTTCTCGTCATCTGAATAACATTAGAATTTGAAATGGATTAGCATCAGACGCGTCTAAGCTCATATTTCTGCCGATATCATTAGCAGCAAGAGCATACCATTTTTGCCCTTTGTAACGAGACTCCAATTTACGACTCTGGGTTGTACAGCGCTAAGAAGCTCGAGAAAGAAAATGCCATCTGACAGACTTTTATCCTGCAGCAGACAGTATTATATCAGAATGTCGAAACAAGCATTACACTGTAATACTCGTATCAGATTCAATCTGGTTAATGTACCTTGAAGCTTTTCATACACGACTGTCCTCCAGAGTTCTTCACTATCGTGTTAGCCCACTCGAGAATGTCGGCATCATTGATCTCCTTCCCATGTGAATGGTACCTCAAGTTTCGAAGCAGTTGGATCATGTTGCTTCTCATGAGCTGCCACAAGTACGCTAATATTAGTTTTTTGTTTCCTTGCACGATATCATTTCCAGCAATGTTCACCAACGAAAACTTCAGTTGCTTTCCGAACTTTATAACTTGATTACAGTTCTCGACTTTCTTGAACGGCATCTTGATGGGTGGCTTGTTTGCAAACTTCCAGTTAACGATTCCAGGGGAGATCTTGTCTAACGTCTGCAACAGTATCCATCTACAACCGATAGAAAAAATGTAGATCGTTATCTTCCCTGAAATGTCTTTACTTTCAATACAATAAACTGATGGATGCTATGTGGTGTAAATGATACTCACCCGTCTCTAAGATCTTCGAAGACGTTGTCAATGCATCTAGAATTCCCAAGACTATTTAACCAAAATCGAAAAGCTCGTTCCTCTCGTGAGACTTGCGCATCATCGAGTGAAGTTTCAAGGAACGACATGTGTTTAGTCTGCGTGGAGAGACCATTCCTGCAACATACTGACATCAGATTTCATTTCATACAGTATCAAAAGTAGATAGGTGCGAAGTTTACGGAGTTTCTCACCTGAGCTGAAATATATGAGCAACGAACGCAAGATTGAGATTTGGCGATCCTTCCACTATATCCTTTGCGGTCAAGTATCTCTTACAACCCATCTTATCAGCATGTTCAAGTACTAACTTTGCTCTCTGTAGAAGATTCCTTACTGTCAATGTCATTGGATTTTTATGCTCTGGAGCAAGGATGTTTAAGAGGTGTGCGTACGCTTCTCCATCCTGCCAAAAAGGAGCGATTTCTTCTGCGTCAGTTTTTCCCAATCAAAAAATAATATAAGCACGAAAAAAATGCAAAAAAACAAATTGGAACATTCAGTAGATATGCAGGGCTATACTGTACTGAAGTACTTTAGTATACTGTACTGGTGTGCATTAAAACTACACGCTAGCAGACGCAGTATCGTGAGAGCATTGTTGAATGGCTAATTCAGTTAACTACCGTCATCAAAAGCATAAAGAAAAACGGCATTGAGGTTTACTCTGGAGAAGTACATTAGTATACTGTACTGAATGTATACTGTACTGGTGTGCATTAAACTACACTCTAGCAGACGCAGTATCGTGAGAGCCTGGTTGAATGGCTAATTCAGTTAACTACTGTCATCAGAAGCATAAAGAAAAACTGCATTCATCGCAACAGGAGAAGCATAATTTTTTTTGCCAGAAACACGCGCAAAAAAAAAACAGATACCTTGATATCGGAGGAGAAGTTTGTGACAACTCTCTTATATTCGGCTTTTCTAAGTTGGAAGTTCATCCATCGCAACAGGATTTTATCTGGTGGAAGACTCATCAATTCTTCGGCATCCTGTAAAGGCGAAAGGGTCAACAATGACGCAGCATAAACGGATAGTAAAGTAGACAGATCAGAAACATCACTGTGCAGGATCAGGAAATCAGTAATCAATGATCCCTTACCTCAGGACTATCTACTAACTCGACCAATTGAGGCGTTTTCCTTAAGTTAAGGTCTGCCAATAGTTGTATCTGCAAAATTAAATAAAGTCCGAAGATTTTAACTCATGCATTCAAAAGCGTGTAATATTAACGAAAATTATACTGAAAACAGGACTAATGCATTGTAAAGCACAGTGGGAATGTACCTTTATGATTTGGGCAATTAATCCGAGAACCAGATGACGCTGAAAGCAAACCGAACACCAAAATCAGTAATCACTCATCAAAAGGAATTAAATTAAACCAGTTAAAGTGTGAGTTGTCATTGACAATATGAACTTGATCCGAATTTATTGAAGTTTGTCAAACGAAAGAATAATGGAAGACACTGTCGACTGTAGCATCATTAACTAGTTCCTACTGTAAAGAGCATTAGTTACTGAAAATTTGTCGATTTTCCATTTCCTAGAAGACGGCATTAAAACTTCGACAAAACTAACTGAACTGAGAATGCTGCTTACCCGTCCTTCAATGAAATCTTGAGTACCGATGTTAACTAAAGTACAACCAATAGCCTTTGCCGAGTTAAAGCACAGCGTGTGGTTCTCGTTCCTCTCCCATGGATTAAGCATACTCTTCATGTTGATCGCACGCTCATCAATCGTACCAGGAACAGCAACATTTATCAGCTTACTGCAATACCGACTCAAGTTAGAAAACACGATAATTCATTGGGTAGAAGTAAAAAGGCGAAGATTATGCACCAGAGAAGTACGCCATCCTTTACAATCTCGAACAAGTCGTTGGTTGCAGGATCAATGGGAAGGAACTGTTTCAAGAACTTGTCTTCGCCAAGGTAACTGTTAATATGTGATACGTAAGACGCTTTCTCTGACTCGCTGATTGTGTGAAGTAATGTTGTCGTAGCAGCTTTAAGGAATGCTGACGAGTTCTTAGCTGGGCTTCCCATCTTTGAATTTGCGTGCGCGTGTAACTTTAAATATACCTGCACATTCCCACAGCAGTAATCTGAACCAACCGGCTTACATTCAACATTGACTGATGTTTACATACAAGTATCAGCGCGATCAGAAATAAACACTGTACGCTGTCAAAACCACGACATCATTAAGAACTACTTTATGAGTGGTCATCGGAACACAAATCCCATAGAATCGAGTGTCTATTGGGCTTGTAGAATGTTCTGAATTCCACTGGCGAGATTTTGGAGGCTGGCAGAATTTGCAGACAGCACACGGGACATTTAGTCGCATTGGCTCTCATATTACATCGAACAAACACAGAAACGAGACAAATTCAACTGAAACGATGAATCTGAACTAAACCAGATGATTGAAAACTCAAAAAAAAACACAGAAAAGAGACAAACTGAGCTGAAACGATGAATCTGAACTAAACCAGATGACTGCAAAACTCGAAACAAACACAGAAACGAGACACATTCAACTGAAACGATGAATCTGAACTAAACCAGATGATTGCAGAACTCGAAATAATCACAGAAACGAGACGAATTCAACTGAAACGATGAATCTGAAGGAAACCAGATGATTGAAAACTGGAAACAAACACAGAAACGAGACGAATTAAGCTGAAACGATGAATCTGAACTAAACCAGATGATTGCAAAACTCGAAAAAAAAAAACACACAAAAGAGATAGTATACCTTAAGAAACAGCTCAAAATCGACCTCATCATCGACATTTTCATACGAGCTTCGGATAAACGAATCCCTCTCTTCATCTGTCAAGTTTTCTCCGACGACTTTCAGGTTCGTCATTTTCGATGGTAAATCGACCAGTCTCAACGGTCCACTTTCTCTTCTCATCGTATGATACTGCAACACCATCACCATTATCACAATCATCATCGAAATTCAAAACTGTCTCGATCAGTTAACGTAAGCAAATAACTGAGACGTAGAGAATCAATGAAGAAAACGTCTCGATCATCAAAACATAAAGAAATCATGATTCATACTCTTTTTGTCTCGATCATTTAAACGAAATCAAAACAAATAACTGAGATTTTTTTTAATCGATAAAAAAAAATCGAAACGACCTGAGATTTCATCGCCATTGTTATCATCATCAAAACATACCCAAATCGTAATTCATACTTCTTCTGTCTCGATCATTTAAAACAAATAACTGAGATTTTTCAGAATCGATAAAAAAATCGAAACAACCTGAGATTTCATCACCATTATCATCATCAAAACATACCCAAATCATAATTCATACTCAAACGAACTCAAAACAAATAACTGAGACGGAGAAAATCGATTAAAAAAACTCGAAACGAAAAGTGAAATTAGCTGAGATTTCACCGCCATTATCATCATCATCAAAACATAAACGAATCGAAATTCATACTCCCTCCATCTCGATTCTCATCATTTAAGCAAACTTAAAACAAATAACTGAGGCGGAAAGAATCGATATTAAAAAAATCAAAACGAAAAGTGAAATTAGCTGAGATTTCATCACCATTATCCTCATAATCATCAAATTCATACTCCTTCCGTCTCGATCATTTCAACAAACTTAAAACAAATAACTGAGATGCAGAGAACCAATAACAAAAATCGAAATTAACTGTGAAATAACCTGAGATTTCACCGTCATCATCCTCATCAAAACATACCCAAATCATAATTCATTATACTCAAACGAACTTAAAACAAATAACTGAGACGGAAAGAATCGATTTAATAAAAATCGAAACGAAAAGCGAAATAACCTGAGATTTCACCATTATCATCCTCATCAAAACATACCCAAATCATAATTCATACTCCCTTCGTCTCAACTCTCGATCATTTAAACGAACATAAAACAAATAACTGAGACGGAAAGAATCGATATTTAAAAAATGGAAATGACCTGAGATTTCACCACCATCATCATCAAAACATAAACAAATCATGATTCATACTCCCTTCGTCTCGACTCTGGATCATTTAAACGAGCTTAAAACAAATAACTGAGACGAAAAGAATCGATTTTACAAAAATCGAAGCTAAACGTGAAAATCACCTGAGATTTTAAGCTTCGAAGCTCGACTTGAGTGAACTGATTCTGAAGCCATGGATCAGAAACTAATATTCCAACATAACCCGCCATTAATCAACCCAATACCAAGTTCCAAAAATTCCAAATTCAATCAAATTCCAAATTTTTTAATTTTAATTATAATTTTAATTAAATGATTATTATTATGATTATTATGAATGATTAATTATAAAGGGTAATAAGATAAAGAAGGGGATCAAAATTGTTGGATTTGTTTGGCTAATTTTAGTAGATTATGAGCTAATTTGTTTGGAGAATGAGTGAAGAAGGAGGAGTAGTAGAAGGTGAAGAAGGAGGATGAGGAAATTCAAATTATGGGAGTGTGAGGTTGTTTTTGTCAGTTGTCACTCTCTTCAATCGTTTTACCGTTGTCACTACTTTTGGTCATACTTTTTTAAAAAAAAAAATGAGTGGACTCATGAGCTGTACTATTGTACTGTTATTTACTGTTATTTTTTCTAATCATCGAGTCTCTCTTGTGACGGAATAACCTTAAAATGAGTAGTCGAGTATTATCGGAAAAATAAGATTGGATTATCTCAGGATTAGTGAAACCGTCTCTGACTTGTTATAAGGTTATGTTGGATATTGAATCTCTCTTGTGATGTGATAAAGTTATACTCCCTCCCATCCATTCAATTCAATTCTTGACACGGGGGGTTTCACAAGTTTTAAGAAAAGTGGTAAAAGTAAGGGTATTATTGGTAAATCAAATGGTTTTATGGGTCCACCAAACTTAAGGTAAGGAAAAAGTAGTGGCATTTTGTGTAAATAGAGTAAGCATATAAGGATTATAAGGTAAAGTGTTTTGCCAAAAAGGAAATGTAAAGAATTGATTGGATTGTCCATTTATAGTAAGTGTAAAAAATTGAATGGATGGGAGGGAGTAACAGGTCTTAGGCCCTATTCTTTTGGACGGGAGCTTTCTGAGGCTGAATTAAAGTAAGACTTAATTGAACTGAAAAAAAGTTGAAAAAAACATGACTTTAGTAGTAATAAGTTTATGACGGATATGATCATTGTGACGGGATAAGTTAGAACGGGTAGTACGGTGTATTACCGAAAAGATAAAATTAGATTGTCTTGGGATTAGTAAAACCGTCTTTTACATGTTACAAGTTTACGATGGATATCGAGTATCTCTAATGACGAGATTATGGGTCAAGTACTATGAAAAACAAAAGTCGGTTGTCTTCGGATGTCTTTGCTCATGTTATAGGTTTACAACGAATAATGTCGTGCTGCGTAGTACTGATATATTGGTGATTTTTTTTTCTTTCCAATGATTTGGGATCATTATGCCAGGTACTAAAAATTCATGAATCAAGTTTACGCAATCGACATATAACCACTGAGATCTTGGTTTGGGTCCCGGGCGGGTCGAGTCAATTCTAATTCAAGTAATTTCCGTCATATAGTTATGAATCTTATGATGATATATCTGTGACAAGGGAGACGTGATTTCGAATCTGAGTATGGCAAATCTTTCTTTTATGATGGGTAAGCACGTGAAGATAATGGGCTCTCTTAATAAATTAATTTAAACCGGGCATTGCATGTGAGGAATAGTTACTTTTTGAGCACAAGTTGGGTGTGTGCATGCCCCATGGGCCATGGCCCACGGCCCACTTTTCTGTCATATCCATATCTCTGACCCGATTACCCGATTTCCCCCCATTATATTAGTAGTAATATGAATACTTCAAAATATCTCTAGTACGTAGTAATTTGGATGGATTAACGGCTACTTTTTCGGTCGACGTTACTTGCGACAGGTATATCCATCATATTGACCCGTCTCATCGGATCTGAATTTTTAGCGGGCTTGGACACAACATTTTCAAAAATACATAAAGGTTCGTCTCAAACCCGCTAACCCGCTTGTCCGTGGACTAAAATTTCACATTTAGCACGATCTGTATCCAGCCCGAACCCGCAAATGATCACCTCTAAATTCCATCATTAAAACGGGTCAAATATATCCAACTAGAAAGACGGGTATATCCATCATATTGATCCGTCCCATCGGATCTGAATTTTTAGTGGGCTTGGACACAACATTTTCAAAAATACATAAAGGTTCGTCCCAAACCCGCTAACCCGCTTGTCCGTGGACCAAAATTTCACATTTAGCCCGACCCGTATCCAGTCCGAACCCGCAAATGATCACCTCTAAATTCCATCATTAAAACGGGTCAAATATATCCAACTAGAAAAAGAATGTCAAAAATGGGTTTGGTTTATCCTATATATTTGACCCGTCATGAACTTAATATGGATATTTCGATCACGGACAAAAATTTGCCTTACTTTTTAGTGATTTGTTAAAAGGATGTTTTAGCTACTAGTTGTCTAGTCACTATTTTAAACATTGCCTAGTAAAGGCTAGAGCCTATAGGTGTCAACTCGAACCTCGTGTCGTGTCTTGTCTCATGTCGGTCTGTCGTGTCCAATACATCAATTGGCAACCCCATCGTGTCATAACATGTCATGCTCGTGCTTGACCTGATTACTATATTTATGTCGTGACTCGTGGCCAACCCCATCGTGCGAGGCCGTACCACCTCCACTTTTCCTTTGTGTCGAGCGGGGTCATATTATCGCATAGAAAAGAATAAGATTACATACATACGATGTCTAGGAATCCAGTTACTCACAAATTACTCGACTCAATTTCTTTGTGTCGTTAACACGTGAATAAGATTACATACATTACGATGTCTAGGAAGTCCGTTACCGTTACTCGTACAAAGCTAGAGTCATGTGGTAGTGAAGGACCACAGGAATACAAGATCATAAGAAATGAGGTTTGGCATCATGCTTCAGATTTCAGAATTTCAGATTGTAGCATTATTCACATTAGATTTGTCTAAATCAGTTCAATTTTTCACATGTTCATTACAGCACATTTAGTGTTGTTTTTTCATGATTAAAAAAAAAAAAAAAAAAAAAAAAAAAAAAAAAAAAAAACTTGAACTAACACAAATAGGTGAAGGAGCCAATCTGTAAAGACATTTAACACCAAGCATTGGTGGGCCTTAGATAGAGTGGATCAACAAAAACATGGGCCTTCTAAAGATTTCCTGAACCGTCGACCCAACAAATCGCAAATTCTTGTTTCTGACGAGAATATTGGTGGCAAAGTTTGTGACGGTTTCAGATATCACACCCACATTGGTAGATAAGACAAGTACTCTATGGAAAAGTTACCTGATGTGTACGTTCCTCCGATGAAACAAGCTAAGTAAGCTTCGGGTACAGCTGCAGGTGACAGCATTATAGTATCTTCTGTTCACGAGTATCAGAGAACGATGATCTGACTGTCATGCGTTCCTGAATTCTGAAGGTGTTGTGAATATGCTGCATGGAGCATGTCCGTCTCCTAGCTTCGACAGTTTCGAGTTTCGACTTTAGATTAAATACGGATTTCTGATCAAAATGCAATTTCTTGAAGGATGTGAAGTGTCCTTTGATGAACCTGATTCAAATAAATGGAAACTTCGTAAAATAGCAGCGTACGACAATTTCTGCACATTCAATATGAAACAATCACTAAAGATCGGTACCCATTCTAGATGTTGTGCAGTGATGCCTGAAACATTTCCGGAATAAATCCCTCCCAAAACCTGATATCATCAATAGTTCAATACATTGAGATGAATCAGTCTTTTGCATTGAAATTACTGATATTTGTGCTTAAGAATTTGCAGCTCGTACCTTGGTCACAGTCTCGAGAAACATTCCGGGACGCACTGGACGGGGTTTACGCCCTGACACACTTTCCTGAAAAAAATGAAAGAAATTTATTTACAAAGCCGACATACGGAGTATATTGAAAAACATCAGTACAGGTTTGTAGACGGATATTTTATAAGCATACCCTTCCTGCAACTCCACGAGGACGTGCAGTTTCACTTTCCTCATCAGTATCTTCCGCACCTTCGTCCATTCCTAGCATAACATTTTTAATCATCTCTTGTACTGTGTTACCGGGTTTTAAAGCGACCAGCTTCGTCAGAAAATTAACCTGCAGCATTACAATACCATGTTAAAAAACAGCAGCAGCAACACCGACGCAAGATGCTGAAATTTCGGAAATCTGCCAAACCTCTGACTCGGGAAGAGTATTGAAACCACGATCGTTTCTTTCATCAAGTATTCCTCCTCCCATCATATTACGTGCTTCCTCTCGAATCAAAACTAGCCTTGCAAGCAACTTACGATCAGGAACAACTGGTCGAGTCTCCATTGTCTGTTAGCGAGACATAAGCAAGACAGTCACCTGCCAGTTATTTCAAAAGAATCTACGGATATATCTGTCATAAGGAAAATGGATACTTGGAGGGAAAAACCGTGTAATCACCTCTAACAAATCATCAGCCTGATTTGCTATATCAAGAAGATTAGCACCAGGAAGGTGGATTTTCGTGTCGTTTTGACCCTTGAATTCTCCTCCACCAGCAGCCACTCTACGTAACAACTCGTGTCTACTTTCTTTCTGGGGTGTTCTACAAAGTAGTCCAATCACTTGCACCTGTATATCAAGAACAGAATTCGTAACAATAGGCTCATACAAGATCTTTTGCCTTGAAAATAAAATTTACATTACTCACGTGAGGCGGGCATTTCTTCGTGAGATGGGATAATACTGTCTCTTTGATGACCTCCAAGAGCGACTTCCGCTGAAATGCAATAAACGACTACTTTAGTAAACAGCTATACTGTGTCGTGACTTTACTAGCTAAGTTAGTTAACATCGTCTGAAGACGGGTAGGGTTCCAAACTTCCGATTATGCTTTCATTTTCGATAGCTTGCTTGTTTATGAGCATATTGATCTAATAAGTACCTGTTCATCTTGGTCTTTTTCGGCTGTTTGGATCATGTAATCAAGAGCCATCATGAAACCAGGCTCCATTTCGTCGACTCTTTTACCAATAACTCCTTGTGCAGCCAACTGAACTGCAACTTCCTCCGATTTCTGATCCATGTTCATATCTTCCAGCTGAAATCCGGATTCGAAACAAGGTAGAAATTAATGGTTTATGTTAAATTCATCTCCGAAGAGGAAAAATCACTCTACACTTTCAAGTTTCAACCCATCAAAGTCCGAATTTTGTCATCAACCTTGTAAAACTGCAGTATGAATGCTCATTTCGTATCTGAAACAAACAATTTACCCAATAATAATCTAAGATTTCGGTTTTGAAAAATGTCCCATAAGTCCAATTTCGAGTTTAACAAAGTCCAATTATATGAAAACAACACAAACCCAATACAACTAACTCAAATAAGCAATCAACAGCAATTCCAGTGCTCGATCCCATAGCTCCCTTAGCCCCTTTACACCCAAAAAAAACATAAAAATTGTGTCTTTAGGAGTTTAGGTATAAGAACTATTGTTAAGGTTTTGGTTGAGACGATCTTCTGACAAAATCGACAATTGTATCAAACTAACATAGGACCCAAATAAACTGACTAGGGTTCAAATCTTGTCAGCATCATAATCGCCCACATTACCACATAGCTCCCTATACACCCAAGAAACATAAAAGTTACACTATCGCTAAGGTTTTGGTTGAGACGGTCTTCTCGCAAAATCGACAATTGTAATCAAATTAATACTGAAAGACATACAACTACAAGAGTAATCATTTCCTGAAGCAATCAATCATATGAAAACAAAACAAACCCAATACAACTAACTCAAATCAGCAATCAATAGCAAACCGTCAGCATCATAATCGCCCTCGTAACTCCCTTTACACCCAAATAACATAAAAGTTACACTATTGCTAAGGTTTTGGTTGAGACGATCATCTCGCAAAATCGACAATTGCAATCAAATCAATACCCAATTATATATGAAAACAACACAAACCCCAGTTACACTATTGCTAAGGTTTTGGTTGAGACGGATCATCTCGTAAAATCGACAATTATAATCAAATTCATACTCAAAGAGAAACATTGGGACATACAAGAACAATCATTTCCTGAAGAACAGAAGTAACTTGATCACCCCCTTTAAAAATGGCTTCATACTCAGGATTACTGTCAAAACTCTGATCAGTTTTTTTCTTCTCTTCTTCCTCATACCCTCCACCCACTTCATAGTGACTACTGCTACTGCTATTTTTACTGTTACTGTTACTGGTAGTGCAGAGGGTGGTGAAAACTGACCTGGTTTTGGGTTTACTGTGAGAGATGGGTAAAGGGGGTAAGTAAATGGGTGAAAGTGGTGTGGTTGTGAGAAAAGTTAGAGGTGAAAATGATGAGGAAGCCATTGTTGGAGCTTGGAGGAGATAAGAAGGGTTTTAGGCGAATGAATTTTGAAGGTGGTGAAAATATGAAGAGAATTAAAAAATTAAAGAAGATACAAAAAAACGCCGTCTGTGGGAATCGAACCCACGACCACGTGGTTAAAAGCCACGCGCTCTACCAGCTGAGCTAAGACGGCTTGTTCATTAGTTCATGGTTTTTTAGTTTTGTTCAGTTATTGGTCTCGATTAAGACGGTTATATTTTAGATAATCGCCTCGATTTCAGAAAAGTCGTTGAATTTGGGTTATTTTGATGGGTTGGATCGTGCTTCATGTTGGGTTCCCACATTTGGCACGACATGGCCACACATGTAGAGTAGTCGTCGTGCTGTGTTGGGTCGTTCCACGTGACTGGCCATATTTTTGTTGTTTTTGGACGTTTTGCCGTCATCTGTCATATTATTTTCGTGTCTGGCTTACCGTGCCTTCGGTCAGGACGTGTCGATGCACGATATTTTTCCCAAATAATTGCGTCGTGGGCCTCTAATGTCATGTTGAGTCGTGCAGCTTTTACGAGAGTATCACCGAAAATTAGGGTTGAGCAAAATCAGATATCCGATCCGATTTTGTAAACTGAATTACTATGGGTTAGCAAAAAATTCCGACCTTTTTTTTTTCTGGATATCCGAAAACCTGATCGGAAACCGGATATCCGGTTTCAATTTCCCGGATACGTATCTGCTACGGTTTTAAGAAAAACCGTATCGTATATCCAAAAATTCATACAATTGAAAGCGTACATCATATCGTATACCTGTAATAAAACCGTACCGTATATTTTTGCTCACCCCTACCGAAAATATGTCACGCATCCTCGAAGAATTCATTATAATGAAATCGTGTTATACGAGAATTTAGGCAAGGAATTTAACCATTAGGCATTTAGGCCCATGATTCTTATCTATTTAATCAACCCAACCTTTTCACCCGATCCAAGCATCCAACCCAACCCAACAGAAAAATCCGTCGTCAGTCGTCACAGCCCAATGAAATCACGACCGAACCAATTCGTCAGCAATTAAAACTAGCCGTTTCAAACAAAAAGGTAGGTCCCTCACATTCCCCAAGAAATTACCACAAATCACCATTCACCAACAGGTCCAACACCACAGTACAAAAAAGTAACTACTCTATGAAACATTGTATTAACCGGTTTATTCCGGTCACCCTGCATTTAAATATCACAGCTGTTCACTTAATGCCCAATCTTGTCATTTCACAACTAAACATCACCCACCCTGGCATCCAGTCTGTAACGAACATATCCGTCACAAATTTATGACATTTCCAATTATTAGGAAATAAACCGGATATATCTGTCTTTCCACTTTCCTTAAAAGGAAACTCCACTAAGATTTTTCCATTTCAAAACTTTTCTTATTCATCTGTTATATTCTCTTCCTATTAGTTACTTTTTGTGATTTGACATCTTGAACCCCACCAAACAATTTACCACATTTCATTATCCATTTCTTAATCCATGTATCAAGTCAAAGTGAGAACATAAATGTGGGTGGGAGGGGTACAAATTTATAAACATTCAAATATTAGTATATCATCCGAGTCAAGTGTCTACTATGGAGTACTCCTTCGAGATCGGAGATGTTTTTCTTCATTGCTTTTATCTGGGTTAAAAATGTTGATCTTCTCACTTACGGAGTACAAATGACACATGATTTAAGAAATGAATAACGAGTGGTGGTAAATTGTTGGGTGAGATTTAAGATGTCGAATCACAAAAATTAATCAATAGAAAGAGAGAGATAATTGATTAATAAAAAGAAATTTGAATTGTAAAAATCTTAGTGAAGTTTTCGAGAAAAGTGGGAAAATCTTAGTGAGGGGAGGGAATACATTTTTTACAAAAAAAATAATACTTCGTACTTCGTAACTCTTTTCATCCATTCAACTATTTACACTTATTATAAATGGGTATCCTTACTTCTACCAATATTCGTTGTAAAAAATGATATATAGGGATATGATAAAGCTCAGTCAAAGTATTACCGTGAAAACCGTGAAAAAAGAAAGAAAAGGAAAAACACTACGTCACTAAGGAATACTACCACATTTTGATTTCGTAACGGATTCTATTAGATGAATAATTAATGTGCAAGACGATCATACTACCTCCGTTAATTATTTTTTCGCTCCATTTCATGAATATCTGTAAGAAGTATTTTAATAAAATGGAATAAAATATAGTGAACGTCTTAACGAAGGGAGTATATCTTACTCGTATTATCTTATCACGGTCCTTTTATTTATATATAAAAAATGTACACTTGTTTATCATTATTAAATTAAAATTTATTCGAACAGAAATAAGCCATTTCAAATTAAACTAGATTATCCAATATATCCGTCATTACTAATTAAAATTACATTTGAACAGAAATAAACCGTCTCAAGTTAAACTACTCCCTCCCATCTATTCAATCCTTGACATGGGGGTTTAACAACTTTTAAGAAAAGTGATAAAAGTAAGGGTATTATTGGTAAATCAAATGATTTTATGGGTCCACCAAACTTAAAGTAAGGAAAAAGTAGTGGCATTTTGTGTAAATAGAGTAAGGATATAACGATTATAAAGTAAAGTGTTTTGCCAAAAAGAGAATGTAAAGAATTGATTGGATTGTCCATTTATACTAAGTGTAAAGAATTGAATGGATGAGAGGGAATAGATTATCCGATATATATCTGTCATAGGAAAGATATGGTAAATCGCTTTCCCCAACCAAAAAAAACGGTTCACCTTCTCCGCTTCTATAAATAACACCACAACCCCACACTACCATCTCCCACACTCCAACTCTCTCACTCCACCCTCTCTCTCACAAACACACAAAAATCACAATCTCCATTTTTTCTCTCTCCTAGGGTTACCTCACCTCAACAAAAATGGCCGCAACACAGGAAATCCAGAACGGAGCTGCTCCAACCAACGGCGCCACCGCACCAGCGGCGGAGGCCGCGGTTGTTTTCTCCTCGTTCAAGCCGAAGCTGGTGGTGGAAGCGCCCAAGGCGGCGGACGCGGTGGCGTTCTACAAGGCGGCGTTCGGTGCTGAAGAAATCGATCGTGTCATGCATCCGAAGAGGAAGGCGGAGCAAGAACAACCGCTTCTTCTCTCTGCTCAGCTTAAGCTTGCTTCCTCTGTTTTCTCTGTTTCTGACTTTGCTGATGATGATACTCCTCTGTATGTCTTCTTTGATCCTTTCGCATTTCGATTTTACGCTTCGTTCTTCCGATTTTTGCTTAATTTTACCGTTAATTGCTCGAAAATCTCAAAGTTACTGCTAAATCTTCATCATATGTTGCATTTAGGTTAGATTTCTCGTATATTATACTGTTGATTTTTCCTCGATTGTCGATTTTATGCTGTTCGTTAGATTTTCGCTTAATTTTACAGTTAATTGCTCGAAAATCTGAAAGTTACTGCTAAATCTTCATTATAAGTTGCATTTAGGTTAGATTTTTCGCATATTACACTGTTAATTTTTTTTGCAGAAACTGTAGTGATTCTGTGCATTGTTTCCTTTGATTTTCGCTTGTTTTACCTCTAATTGCTGTACAAATCTGAATATTACGTTGTTTTTAGGTTTGATTTTTCGTTTTTATGCTGTTTGTACGGATCGAAATAGTTTTACGGCGCTGTTCTTCAGATTTTCGCGATTATTACGGTTAATTACTCTAAAAATTCGAATATTAGTGCTAAACCTTCGTTATATGTTGATTTTAAGTTTGATTTTTCGTTTGTATGAATCAAATTAATTTTACTGTGTTCGTTAGATTTTCGCTAATATTTCGATTGATTACTCTACAAATCTAAATATTAGTGCTAAACCTTCGTAATTTTGTTGTTTTGAGGTTTGATTTTCGTTTTTTATGCTGATTTTACGAATTGAAATAGTTTTACGGTGCTGTTCGTTAGAATTTCGCTAATATTACGGTTAATTACTCTACAAATCTAAATATTAGTGCTAAACCTTCTTAATATGTTGTTTTTAGGTTTGATTTTACGTTTTTTATGCTGATTTTACGAATCGAAAGAGTTTTACGGTGCTATTCGTTAGATTTTCGCTAATATTATGCTAATTGATCTACAAATCTGGAAATTAATGAGTAATTTTCAGTGTACGTTGCTTTTCTTGTACAAATAGAAGGAATTTTACGCATTATTTGCAGATAATTCTTCATTAAATGTTTATCTGTAGCCAGATTTTTCCTGTATGAATCCAAACGTTTTATGTGTTGTTTCCTTTTTTTTTTCTCGCTAATGTTATTGCGACTTGCTTCACCAGTGATAACTCTTCTTTTTAGTTTTGATTTTTCACTTTTATTAATGTTTTACCGATTTTTCTAACGTGACCTGACACACATGAATGTTGTCTAAGTGTCGTAAATTGAGTAGTGTTATTATCCACGTTAATCCTGGTTTAATCAGATTATTTTGGTACATGTTAGAAAAAATCGATTGTATTATTTACATTTTTTTTTTTGATTATTTGTTTTTTACGCTATGATCTTGTTGCTTTTAGGTTAGATTTCCTACTTTTTTTCAGCTGATTTTCCTATTCGTTTCGACATATTTTGTGTGTTGATTTTTCCTCTTGTTTTACTGTTGCTTATATATTTCTCCCATCTGGTTTTTTCTGTGATGCTGTTGTTGTTATTCGGTTTTATCTTATTAGCTTTATAAAAGGCGATTCTCCTGTCACTCTCTCTGTTTCCCTCTCTCTACAGTTTTTATGCGTTCTCCATTTTATTCGAGAATAATATTTTTCTGTTTAATTGGTTTTTCACTTTCTTTGCATACTTTCTCGTCATGATCATCTGATGATGTTTCCAAAATAAATGAACGAGATGGAACAATCGTGTTTTGTACTTGAATTTGTGTCTAGTTTCAACTGATTTTCCCGATCTGAGATTTTTTTTGTAATGCAACTATCGTGTTTTCTTTTCGACTTTTCTCCAACCGTCTCCTCTAGACTGTAGATTACAGTACGACATTCTATATAACGTGACATTCTTTTTTGCTTGCTAAAATTTTCATCATCTTACTCAATTTTTTGAAGAACATTGCAAAAACCTCTTTAATTGCTTTCCAAATCTCCATTGTTATTTGGACCCTTTTCTAGTCTTCTTCTCCTGTGGACCACGCCTAATTTCATGTTTTACCACTGCTTTACCACTGTTACAAGTTTACAACTACCCTGTCCTGTTTTTTTTTCCCATTCTTTTACTGTATGGTAAATTTGTACTTCAATGGTGTATCCTCTCCATCTTTTTACTACTGCTTTATCACTGTTTCAGCTATTCAATTCGATCACTTTGCTTTCAATTGTTTTACTTTAATGGTAACTTTTTGCACTTCTATGGAGTATCCTGTCGTCTTATTATTACTACAACTTCACCACTGTTTCTAATTAATCTATCCAGTTTGCTTTCCATTTATTTACTGTATGGTAACTTTGTACTTCAATGGAGTATTCTCCCATCTCTGTACTGCTGCTTCACCTCCGTTGTCTCTACTCTTCAGTAGTCTTTCTCTTATTTACTGTATGTTTTTACCACTGTTGCAACTTATCACTTATTCACTTCTGCTGGCTTTCCCTTTATTTACTGTATGTATGTATGGTGATTTTGTACTTTGATGGTATAGTACTAGTAGTATGTCTTCCTCTAATATTAACTGTATGGTAAAATTTCTACAGGGTGAAAAACGAAGGAGCTGCTGCTGCTACATTCACTCTGGAAACCGAAGACATCCAAGCTGCACTAACCAAAGCCATCTCAGCTGGTGCAGTAGCTGATGGCGAAATCACTGAATCTGAATCTGGTGCTCGTGTTGCCAAGCTCAAGGACCCATACGGCTTCCTCTGGACCATCTCTTCCGTGGCTAAGACCACCCTCCCGGTCCTATCCGAGCCTGCTGCTGCTGCCCCTGCCGATGCACAGGCCTAATTTCCCAACTCAACCCTAATTCAATCCGGTTAATTCCTAAAAATACTCTTTATCTGGTTAATCCCGACTCTGAGTTTAGTAAGGCGGTTCGTTAGTAGTATTAAGTAAGTACTAGTAGTAATGGTGATGTTGTTGATATAAGCTGAAGTACTTTAACTGGGGACATGGTTGATGAATGATGGATGATGATAACTGATTATGGTTTATTTTGTTAATGGTGCTTAATTGATGTTTAATGTGATCAGTATTATCATTTTGGAATTTGTCCCTTTTCTTCAGTGTTTGCATTCATTTTACAGTACGTGTTATTCAATTGCATTTTTTTGACTCGGTTTTCGTGCCTTCTTTACTCAAAAACTTACTCTCTCCCATTCATTCAATTCTTTACACTTATTCTAAATGGACAATTCAATCAATTCTTTACATTACTCTTTTGGTAAAAGATTTTACCATATAACCTCATATATTTAATCTATTTACACAAAATACCACTATTTTTTTTCTTACTTTAAATTTGGTGGACCCATAAAATTATTTGATTTACCACTAATACCCTTACTTTTACCACTTTTCTTAAAATTTGTGAAATCCTCCATGTAAAGCATCTTTTCTTAAAATTTGTGAAATCCTCCATGTAAAGCATTGAATGGATGGGAGGGAGTACCTAAGGAGTAATTTCTTTTCTCTGTTCGAATTTAAAGGGCACGTTTGTTTTTTCATACTTGTCGAAACATGTTTTATACTGTTAATATCTTTTGTTTTACATTAACAAAATTTATAAAAATTAGATATTCTTAATCTATTTAAAGATGATTAAAAAAGATCCACAACATGACTATATTTGAGTTGTAAATAGTGTTAAAAAAGGGAGTGTATTCTTTGGATTTGAACATTAGAATACAAAGGGTACGGTTTGCTTTTTCATAATATGTTGTCAATATATTTTGTTTTATATTGATAAAAATTATAAAAATTTGATATTCTTACTCTATTCATAAAGATAGATCAACAAGAGGGAAGTGTGTCCTTCGAATTTGAACGGGGAACATGAGATAGGGATATAATTTGGATTAAAAAAATACAAAATCTTGAAAGAGACAGTTTCTCAATAAGTTATTGAGAGTCGATTCTTTAGTACCACCCTATGTCCTATATTAATACCACTCTTTAAAAAAATGGAAAAATACGAAGAAAAGTCTATTATCTTGTCTCTTTAGCCCTTTAAAATAACTTACTCATGTTTATAGGTTGCATGTGCATGCGGCATTATTTTAGGGTTGATTCTTTATTGAGTAATTAAATCATTATTAATGCTAATTAATTGATGACACCGATGTGTCGAAGAACGGAAAAGTTTTCTAGAAGACTGTAATCGTGTTTTTGTCCCACTTTTGGCTTGATTCTTTTATTGAGTATTTAAAATTAAATGCATTTCGCATTATATTATTCGTAAAGTTGTAATGAGTTACGGAGTATATATTATCTACCTGACTTGATAAAATAATATCGGAATGCTTCAGAAATAAGAACTGTTTTATATGTCTGTGATCGATGTGATTAATATTTGACTCGTCTCAAAATTGTAACGGATATACCGTTCCTTGTTACAAACCAGAATTTGGGTTTACTTTATTATTGTAGATGTACCCTTTTTGTTTTCACAAATTCTTCGAATTCGTTTTAATAATTGTCTATATACTCGGTATACTACATATTTAATTCATTTTAATCTTGTGACGATATGTTTTTCGTAAGACAGACCCAATTCCATTTTTTAATTTTTTTTTTTCAACGAAGAGCGCACATAGTCACATTACAATATATGGAGGAGGGATTCGAACCTGAAACCCACTGTCCCAGAGCACCTAATCCTAAACATTAAGCTAAGACATTTTCGGTTCCATTTTTTAATCGTCATGTTGCAATATTTCTGGTTTGTTTTTGCCCGACCATGTAATACTTTCTTTGGTTTTGTTTTTTGTTTGATCCATAGCTTCTTGTCTGCAAGTAGTCATAGTACTCCCTACTTTGTCTCATTCATTTGGATTTTGGAAGCATGGGTTTGAACTTTGAAACGTCCTTTGTTATACTTTGTTTCATTGTTGGCTAGAAAGTGGATAATATGGATAACAAAGATATAGTACTCCCTAGTCCCTAGTCGATACACGCCTCTACCAAGATATCGAAGATGTTTTAGTCTAGTGGTTAAGATGATGTGTTCTGGGACAGTAGATCACAGGTTCGAATCCTTCTCCCTCTGCGACTAAGTGCGCTCTTCGTTGAACAAAAAAAAAAATGCCTCTACCAAGATCTCGAGAATGGGTCATTTGGGTTGGGTTCGGGTTATTTTGAGATCTGTTAGGATGTGAAGTTATCGTTGGTTGTCGACTTGTCGTTGATAAGAGTTGAGGGTAATAGTGAGGGATAATATGGGATTAATGTAAGTTCACCAATTCGGATTAATACGAGAACCAGTAGGTGTTGCTTAATATGGAGTACATCGTAAGAATACGACCCCATTTGCGTAAACGACTAAACGGAACAAATAATTTGCTATTATCGATGCATTTTACTTTTTATCCTATATGTGATATTTGACCTGTATTAAGGTTAAGACAGATATGTCCGTCTTAACTGTTACGATAACATCACTCAAGATTATTGTTGTTAAATACTCCCTCCGTTCCATTGAATAGTATACATTTGCTTTTTTGACACTATTTATAAGTATGATGAATTTTCGATATAATTTGTAATATATAAGATAAAATATATTCATGTGGGATCTTGTTTAAATCGTCTAATCGAATGCATTTCGAATATCAAATTTTTATAACTTTTAGTAATACGTAACTAAAGATATAGACAAAAGAAAATTAGTATCGACGTACGTGCATAAAGCAAATGGATACAAATGGTTGGAACGGAGGGAGTATTGAAATGCATATTCATTTTAAAGCTCTCTTTGTAAAGATTTACGGTGTGATTTTTAAAAGAAATTAGCAAATGTCTCGAAAAATTGAACGTCAATTAATAATAGAAAATGGACGTACCAATACGTTTTTGGTGATATACCACATGACGATAAGCATCATAATCGAGTCAAATTAGGCCGGATCAATACAAGTTACTATGTACGAAGTAACTAGATAAGCCCAAGTTTTTAGCTCGAATGTCGGGTCGAATACCAATCTCTCATACCCATGGATCCAAGCCCATGGGCCATAAGACTATGGGAGTTTATAATCTTATGCTTGACCATGTAACCCAAATTATTTTGATCATGGGCCAATCAACAATTAAGTGACCCAAATTGTTTTGTAAAACGGTTTTATATTTATTAAATGTCAAATAAATATTCTTTCTATTTTAGTCATTTATTTATCTTATATGTCGATTACCGTGTTTGAAGATCATGTTTGTGATTCTTGTTTAAATTAAGACATTATCGTGTACATAGTACGCACACATTATAAAAGCCGTATTTTTATATATACGAGTAGCTGATATGGCCGATTATGCCCGGACCTCATATTTTTATTATCAGTACAACTTTTATAATCAGTAATGTTTATTTGTGATCGTACCTGGATTCGTGACCCATTCAATCATATTTGTATTTGACGAAACCCGTATTCTAAATCGTGCCGAGTCCCAACCACATTGATCCGTTTTATAAGTCTAATAATTATGAGCCAAATAGAACTACACAAATTCTTGTATGAAACGGTCTCACGATAAGTTTATTGCGAGACCTCTCACGTACAAGTTAATTAATTTTATTATTATTTCTATTAGTTTTATTATTATTTCTATTGGTTTTATTTTTTTTGGGTGCACACTAATTAATACTACTATAATAATAAAAAAAAAAAAAAAAAAGTCAAAACACAAACACAACCACAAAGAACAAAAGATAAAGGCAAACATAAAAAAATTCCTCTCCTCTCCTCCTCTTCAAACCCTAAAAAGAAATTTTTCCTCCTTTGGGCTGCCATCTACCAATTTTGGTAGTGATAAGCCCCAAATTTTAATATTTATTGTTAATTTAAGTAGTTTATTTAATTTATGAATAACTCTTGTCTCTCCTTTTTGGAGATTTGTCCCCATCAATTGATGGGTTTGTTCCTATATATTTTGTGGGGTTGTTCTCTCTTTTGGAGAGTTTCAAGAATTATGTGTAAGATCATAGAAACAATGAAATTTCCACGTATGGTGATACAATTGAGGTCAGATCTCGGTCTACTATTTGTGAAAATAGAGAAATTTCATCCTTTTGAAGAATATATCATCAGATCCATAGATTTCTTCACGTAAGGCTGTGTCAATCAACAACGATATATAGAAGGCTATGCAGAAGTTTACAAATCTGTATTCAGTTCAATTTGATATCTTTTGTAGTTACCGTATGATTTTTTATCAATAAAATTGATCTTCACTTCAAAAAAAAAAAAAAAAAGTCGGCTAAATCATCTTTATACTAGTAACGTGGATACATAAATTATAACCAACCTAACCACCAAATAACTGACTTCGCTTCCCTCCAACAGACTCTTTCAAAATATTTTTATTACTCTGTTTTTACACGCTCAAACCATTCCTCAACAATGGCAGAGGAAATATTTAATATCGATGATCTTCTTCCACCATTTCAAGCTCGGGATGAATTTGAAGACACTCTCGGGATGAGACACTGATATAGTGGTGGAAGAAATCATCACGTTCACTCCACATTCGGATTCTATTCAAGAATCACAGGGGAATATAAGTTTGAACTTCACAATCGAGCTCAAGAATGCTTGGAAATTTAAGACGGCAGTCAACACTGATTTCAACCCGTCAGGAAATGCAATCTTGGAGATAAAGCATCGTATGAAATTCAGCGTTTTCAATGATCATGGTGTTTTCGAATCGTTCGCAATACATAATGAAAATTTGGATCGTTCGCAATACATAATGAAAATTTACAATGCGAAATGGTTAAGAAGATCAATTTGAGAAATATTTCTGATAATCTACTTGTCAATGAAGATGATTCCGTGATCATTACCTACAAAGAGTCGTGTAATGATCATATCGTTTACAGTTTTGGTAAGATTCTTTATTTCATTGGTTCTTGATTTTACTGCCACAACTATTAATTAGTAGGTCTATTACTAACCTATAAAAGAAATCATAGCCTAACTTAACCAAAATAACTCACTTGCACATTTAATATTCTTTTACTCAAGCTCAAACCATTCCAATGGCGGACCCAATGGCGGACGAAATATTTAACGTGGATGATCTCACAAAGCTAAATTCTCTCCCACCAATTAAAGCTCCTGATGAATTTGAAGACACTGATATAGTGGTGGAAGAAAGCTTAATCCACCTCAGAATCAATTCAAGAATCACAACGAAATACAAGTTTGAACTTCTCCATCGAGTTCAAGAACGCTTGGAAATTAAGAGGGCAATCGACATCCTTTGTCACCCCGATTTCGTGGCATATGTGTCGAAATTATCACAATTTTTTTCACATGAAATTATTATTTTTCATTTATTTTTGTATTTCATTGTTAAGTGTTTTATTTACCGTTTTGAATTTTTCTATAGTCCAAAATTTCTATCATTTAACGAAAATAAGATATTCTATTAATTATTGGCGCGATTCATTTTGTCTTTTTCTTTTTTCAAATTAAAACATTGCGAATAGTCCACAAATCGTGCGCCAGGTAAATTTTATACACCGTAATCGCCTAATCGGTGGTGTAACTCGTTAACCTAAAGACGTAATTTCATCAAAGAAAAAAATTTACGAGTATTTTTTTTTTTTTTTTTTTGTGAAAGGTAATAACGAGGAAGGATCACGAATCTCTAAATGCATTAGATGCTAGTCTATGCGCTTGTGAGTTTCGTGTCCTAGGAATAAAAGAAAACGACCAACAATGGAAAAACGAACACTCTGCCACCAGATCTTACATTTTCAATCAATGACGCCATTTTCAATCAGTGACGCCAAGAAGCGTAGGGACTTCCCACTACTTTCGAGTCACACGCACCCACCCGCTGCCCTATGCGAAAGAAGTCATCCTGCATCAACCTGAATGGTTTAAGAACAATAATTGATACTACAAGTTTCTCTGATAAGAAAAAACTCTTTCAATTCCTGACTTCTGCTCCCCGAACATACTTATCATCCCAATAATTATTCTCCCCGCTTAGTGTAGGACCATGGGATGAGTCCTTGTTTTTCACCTTGTTTTCGCTCGGGTAGATTATTGTTAATGTTCGGGATGAATTAGAGATTGATTTGATTAATAATTTTTGATGTTTTAATCGCTTTTCAGTTCCGTAAATTGTTTATGGATAGGTTGGTGAATTTTTTTTGTAATAATTGATTGTGTAAATTGTTTTAATCACCTGTTGAATTTTTAATAATAATGTTATATTTAGAACATTATCTAATCCATTGTTTGTATTTTTTTTACTAATAATTCTCTAACTCATGATTTCATAGGTAAGAAATGTTGGCTTCTAGCTTTACAAGCATTTCTTAATCATGATCTCTCGTTCAATGCTGTGGTAAAACAGAATAGATTGCTTGGCCTGGATTCTGCAGCGACATACAACAACTTACAACATCTTTTTCATAGTTTCTGAGCATTTTCCATCATTTTCGACTGAAAATAATGCCCCGAGTCACACTATTTCACCTTATTTTCGACTTAGAAGGCAAAACATTGTAATTTGTTTATTAGTTTTGGTGCGAAAACTCGTGTATCTAGTTTGTAACAATCATTAGCAAGTGTTTTAATAATGCGATTTCAAACGTCTCATAGTCACTACTCACTACCGTTTGTCCTGACCAACGATTAGTCAGGTTCGGTCAATATAGGTATTCGAGTCGAGCCATTAAAGATTTTGTATTTTGAGGCAAAGGTACATTACAAGTTAACAAAAGAAGATGCAAAAACCAAAAATGATACTACAACTACACAAAGCCAAAAGGAAAAAGGGAGCCATATCTTTAGACTTTAGTTTGGCAATTCTTTTAGAGCCACATCCTTTCATCTTTTCATATTTTCAAGTACATATCCTCATCAAAAGTCTACTTGCTAAGGCGCTACTTATGTATGTATAGCATTCTCCCATCAATCATGCACACAAACTCACTTCTCACAATACTTTAAGAGAATGCAAGGGAAAGGTAGGTTTGTTGGCTTTCTTTTCACAAAAAAAGCACTTTCACAAAAGAAAAATAGACCTTAATTTATGACCAAATGCTTGTTTTAAATTGGTTATCTATCTAAATCTTATAACATGTTAGATAACATGGATGGAACAAAGCCAGGCCAAATGCATAAGAACTATCGAAAAACTTGAGTGATGAGTTATAATCTTAAGATAGATATACGGAGTAATACGTTTAAGAGAGCCAATCTGAATTTATAATAGGAGAACACACTCACAAGTCTTAATAAATCCAAATTCAAGCCAAATATAGAGTAGCATGAATGGAGCAAAAGTTAAATGCATAAGAAATATCGAGCTTGACTGGCTGGTTAATTATTCTTAAGAGAGACCAACTGGATTTACAATTGGAGAACACGCTCACAAATCATAATAAATCATAACTCAAGCCAAGTAGCTTGGATTGACCGATAACACATTCATCTTAAGAGAGACCAGCTGAATTAACAATAGAACACACTCACGAAGACATAATAAAGGCAATGCATAAGAGCTAACGAAAAGTTTGAATTGACCAGTAATAATCTTAAGAGATATATATTCGTTTCAGGAGAAATCAACTCGATTTACAATAAGAGAACACACCCACACCACACAAAGTCATAATAAATCATAATTCAAGCCTTACATTTTCCACCAACTTTTTCCTCTTTTTACAAAAGTCTATGTTACTATGTAGAAGAAAATGCACTTAGATTCATATAGGAAGTATGATTGATTCATTGATTCAAATCCACTCAATGGACATGGTAATAACAATGTGCTCTATAGTTATATATGTCTTTCAAGTACCACCAGGTGACGTCATCTCATGATTTTAATCTCGATTTTGAACTTCGATCTTTAGATATTAAACACAAGTGGGTTGCAAACAACTTGAGAAAAGCCCAAATCCTCTCTTCTGCAAAAACAATAGGCCAACAAAGTTAGAATTAAAACAAGCTAAAGCAAAAAAAAAATGTTTTCCTTTTTAGCTTTCACTACAAAAGATATCTTTGTGTAAAGAAGATAATTTTAATTAAAACTCAAAAAATCTTTATATTGTGAAAAGTAGAAAAGAAGGAAAAAAAAAACATTTGAGAAATAGACATAATTTTAGGTTAATGTTAAATACAGTCTCGCAGTCAATGTTTATTAAGTATTATCTTCCAAATTTGGTAGTATAAACTAAGAAATTGAAGACCAAAATATCAGTTGGTCTCTCTTGCGACAGATATATCCGTCGCAAGCTTAAGACGGTCAAATAGATATCATTTGAGGGGAAAAGACAAAGGTCCCACCAACCTCACTTTTGTCTTTTCCCCTCAAATGGTATCTACTTGGTCCGTCATTTGTTTGTGACGGTGTGCCAAAAAATATATATATATATATATACGTATATATAGATGCAATTAATACATGTATTAAAAAAATTATTTTCCACTTTTAATCTTTTAAAAATTGTTATTATTATTATTATTATTATTATTATAAAAGGATAATTTTATTGAAAAATCAAAACGCAGTTTACAAAAAATTGGTGGACAACCGAGATAAAATTATTATTATTGTTTTTTTATATTTTTTTTTTATAAAAACGGAAATTGTATTAACACCAGAACAAGTTACAAATTAGCGAGATTTTATTATTATTATTATTATTATTATTATTATTATTATTATTATTTGCATCAGTTTCAATTTTTGTGTAATTTTGACAGCAATCCCTATATTAATACCAGATTTAGCCCTTAATTGTACTTAATATTACCTTTAGTGAATTTTATTTAAACTACTCAATTTCGTTACTAGTTTAGTTGTTATAGACTTATAGTCACGTCGAGCACTCAACTCCCGTCAACATCAACATCAAAATCGCTCCTTGTGAATTTATTTTACGCCGAAAAAAGTGAAAAAAAAGGAAAATAAGGAATAATAATTACCCTTTTAGGTTTGACATGAAAGAATTCAGGAGGAATTTGGTATAAATCTTGATCAACAGCCTTATTAGATTTTTTAGTAGTAGGAGGTGAAATAAGTGGACTTGGTGGTTCCTTTATGTCATATGAATATGATGAATATCCTCCCATTCCTCTCCACTCTTGCTCCTCTTGCTTTTCCATGCCTTGTTGCTTTTTCATTGCTTTCTCACTTTGGTTTCCTCCTTTTTTCTGTCCGATGGATACACGTTAATAAACTATTTACATCAAAAATTACGTTGATAATATCACGAGAAATTGATATATTAACCCATAATTACCATATTAATTATCATTAGTAAACTTATTACAATTAGTCTTTCTAACGTCTAATGTGTGTCTAGTGGAGACAATGTTAATAAGCTATTTACAGCCAGAATTACATTGATAATATCACGAAAAATTGATATATTAACCCATAATTACCATACTTAAAGACAACATCAATGTGATTCTTACCATAATTAGCTTATTAACGTATGTCCAGTGAGCTTAGAAAAACCGCAATTAGTATTAGTACACTAATTAACAATTCGTAGTAACACTTATTAGGTGCTGTGTCGCGTGTCTGACACTGACACGATACTTCAATACTTCAATTCAGATGACACTTTGGACTGACACCATGTCGAACATGACACCGCGCGTCCCTCGTCTAGGTGACAGTGTGACACATGACATAATAACTACTCCCTCTATCCATTTTTAATCTTCCTACTTTTCTTTTTGGATTGTCCATCTTTAAACTTCCTACTTACAATATTTCCTCTTTTGGTTGATTTTTGTGGTTCATATCATTTATGACCCCACATTTTCTCTCAATTTTCATTTTCCACCACACACTACACGCCACCCTTAATTTTTGTGCCTACTCCCCCATGAAGTTTAAATTTGGATGGAGGGAGTACATGAGTAATGGGTTATCTTTTTGCTAAATGAACCGATTGAACCAGAACCTTAAAGATGATGCCGACTGATGACCAACTATTATAAAGGTTATACTGACTCTATTATCATTTGAGACGATCTCATGATAAATTTATCGTTAGATAATTAAAATGAGAGATAAGATTAGCACCACACTGACTGACCAAGTGACCAGTGTTAGACATAATTATAGAGCATGTATGTGTAATGTGTGAGTATGTACTCTATATATAATACTCACTGTAGTATTATCATTATCATCATTATGTAGCGCATGGGTCACTCACTCATCCTACTAAAAAAAAAACTTTTGAAAGTTGAAACATAGTGTGTGCCAACATCACTACAACCAAACATTTTATAATATCGTAAAAACCGTCTCATATCAGAATTTATATAATTAAATAATATTGCTTTTGTTTTCGATAACCATTATCAGATTATTAATTAGTGATTAGTAATTAAGGTTATTATTAGATTTAATTTACGACTCGATTAGTGTTTTATTTGTATATATGGCGTGTATTGATTTTAATTTACTATCGATTATGTAACAATCAATGACGATAATATTATCTTAGTGACTCAAACACTCTCGTCTAGAACTGAATAATATTATCCGGTCCATACTTATGTACGGTGGATATTTTTTTTGTCTCGATTGTTTGTTTATTTTTTTTATATTATTTGCGAAAAACATTTTAACCTAATGTAAATAAATTATTGAGAAGGAACATTTTTTCATCAATCAAATGGTAATAATAAAAGAGACAAGGACAAAATTTGGAATCATTTTGTCAACAATAACATTGAAGAGTGGCCTTGATTTTGGGTAGTAGTTAAGTAATCAATCAATGTATTTATTTATAGGCTGCAATTGCATGCAATTTCATTGCATGGATTTGAGAAAAATCAGAATAATAAAAAGACAAATGTTAGTTACTCTACCACAATTTTAACCCAAAAAATAATCATATTGTCTTTTTACGGTGAGTAAAATTTTAAATTTAGGTAACTATTAAAAAAGACGGAACGAGTATAAAAAACCCTTCAGTAATTAGAGAACTCTCACCGAAGATAATTTTTAATATTTTTATTATTACGTAGTATAAAACGGTCTTCCCAAAAAATTTACTCCAAATTTAATCAGAATATTTTAATTACTTACTTATTACAAAATAGGTCTAATTTTACAAAGAAGTGGTAGACGATTTTTCAATAACATTAATGACGGTATTTACTCGAGTTTTAATTAGTAGTACATTATTTATGATTCCTATTTCCTAACTACTTCAAACACATTAAAACCTTCAACTTTCATTGGTCAACAATTACAAAAGTCTGCAAATTTCAGGAATTTAAGAATTAAATTATCCATAATTGGAATATTAATTGGACACAAATTGAATTTATCCTTCACCATATTTAGAAACTATATTTTACAAACATACAACGATCTTTTAATAACTTATCTGTCTCGTTTCAATCATAAAAATCAACTATAAAATTAAATTGTTTGAGACAGGAATGAATCTAGAATTATAATACTCCCTCCATATCTATATGTTCGTCCACTTTGTTTAATATATGGGTGGAGTATTATATTGAAAGTGGACGAACATATAGATACGAAGGTGGAAGTATTCAGTATCAAAGTAATCTCTATATTTTGGGGTTTAAGTCACGAGTGTTATCTCTTACTTCTATGAAATTAGAAACGGAATTATTATAAATAGTTTGAAATAAACGTCAATTTAATAAATACACAAAATGTATTTATTAAATTGACGTCAGAGTGTTCTTTTCTTTTGCTTTATCGAGCGAAGTCATAATTTTTAACTTTTTACCATTAATTAATAAAATAAAACTTATTAACAGTCATATTCACCGTACTTATTATACAATCTCCTAGTGAATTCTTGTGAATCATGCTTTAATTAACACTAACACACGTCAGAAAAATCGTCAAATACTACTGTATTTATCAACAAGCGAAGTCTTTACAAATTATATTTTCGACAAAAAAATAATTATGTATTACTACGACAAAAGTCTTTCAAATTAAAATAGTATCTCGAGGACTTTAAAAAAAGCAAAGAGAAAAAACACTCTGACTCGGAGATTATAGTAAGAAAGAAGTAATTATATATATAAAAAAATAATTATATATGTGCATACCAAACGACGAGGAATGACGATGACAGCAGGAGTAACGACGTCGTTTTGGTACAAATCACCAGCAACATACAAATCTCTGTCTTCAACCTCAGAATTATAACTACCATAACGAACAAACGACCCGGCCGAACCGACTTGCCTTGCTGCGGTCTCAAAACACTGAGTATATGGCATCTCATCGACATCGTTTCCATAATCCCAGCTTCCGAATTCGGGTACATGGTAATTCCACCTGTATTCCTGTAGTTTAAATTTAAACGTAAATTATTGACTGATACATCTAAAAAAACAAAAAAAAAAACTTGCATTCATGCTCATTTTTAATTATCGAAAGAATTATATAAATATTATCGTGAGAAACTGATGTATTAATTCATATTTATTGCAATTCGACACTATTTATGTGAATTTTTTCGTGATTTATCTATTAACGTGTGCTTACTGAGCAAATGTCAGAAAAATGGAAATGAGTTTTATTACACCCATGTTTATTTTAATTATGGAAAAATTATATAAATATAACCGTGAAAAATTGATATATACGAGTATTAATTCATATTTATTGCAATTCGACAATATTTATGTGAATTTTTTTGTGATTAATCGATTAACGTGTGCCTAGTGAACAAATGTTAGAAAAACCTGAATAAGACAACTGAAAAAGGAAAGCGTAAACTATAAAACTCGATAAATTTAAGAAGAAAACTTACATCCATGTTCAATTTAATTATGGAAAAATTTATTTAAATATTATCGTGAGAAATTGATACTATATTAATTCATATTTATTGCAATTCGACAATATTTATGTGAATTTTTTCCTGATTAATCTATTAATGTGTGTTTAGTGAGCAAATGTTAGAAAAACCTGAATAAATCAACTGAAAAAGGAAAACGTAAACTATTAAACGCGATAAATTAAGAAGAAAACTTACATCCATGTTCATTTTTTTAAAAAATTTTTTGAGGATGTTTTGTGTGTTTTTTTGTTGTTAATTTGGAGATGATTTTTAGTGTATGAGGTTAAGGATTATTGTTGTTATATAATGGGAGGAAGAGGGTCTTGCATGTGGGGATAAAGGTGGTAAGGAAAGTAAATGAGGGGTTGAAAAAGACAAGTTATGAGTAAAAGTTTGAAAAATATAGGTTGAGAGTCTTCTTTACTTTTTCTTAATTTATTTATTTCTCGGTTTTTCTAATCTGTGCTCGCTGAAAAAACGTTAATGTGCTGATTAAAGCAATAGTACGATGATATTATCATAAGAAATTGAAATATTATCAACGCATAGTTCGTATTTATATCGATCATGCTTAGACAACGTCATTGTGATTTGTGAATCTTGTTTTATTTAGTATTGTATTGTACTTCCTTATTAATGTGTATTCAGTGGACATACGTTAGAATACTGATCTGTTTATTTGCAATAATATTACGGTATCAAATTTGTGAGATAAGTTACATCCTAACAGATACTCCCTCTGTCACGATCATTTTTTTTTACAGCTTTGGTATTTAAACAATTAAAACCTACCTAAATTAGTATAAATCTAGAAATTGAAAACCAAATTTCACAAACATTGATGTAATTAATGTACTCCCTCCGTTCCAATGAATTGTTTGCCTTTGGTTTTGGCACTACGGGAAAGAGATCCAATTAGGATGTGACATGTGGAGCCAAGGATCAAATTACATATAAAAAGCATTCTTAACATAGAAAGGCAAACAATTCATTGAGACGCCCCGATATGGAATATGCAAACAATTCATTGGAACGGAGGGAGTATATATTAAAAAAAAAAATTCCTCTTTTGTTGTCTTACATACAGCCCTAAAGGCTGTATATATCAATTTTTTTTTTTTTATCTTGATAAAAATACTCCTCAAATATTGTATACTTTAGAATGTGTTTCTCTCCTGATCATGTAGTTTATGTACGTTATATACACGTTGTAATTGTGTTAATAATACTCGTAATAATCAAGCATTTATGAAATTCTCACGTTTACTTACAGTATAATATTTCTTCGGACTTTTAATTTAATAAATTCAAAATTTTCATAAAATTCACGGATACGAGCTATGTTTTTTTGGAAGACGAGGGGGACCATTATTTCGAAAAAAATAAAAAACATAATAAAATGAGTAAATATCACGTTGAAAAAATTGGAGGTTTTAGATGAAATAATTTTGGTCACTTTGCTATCAATATGAGCTTTTTTTGAAGAAGGGTGTAGTGTGAAGATGAACAGAGGAATATGGGCCTGTTCTGGTTTGTGTTGTTTTGTTACCTAGTGTTGGTATATTCCATATCAGTCTTTGAATTGATGTGTCATACTATATGGAGCCGGATGATAAACGATAGTATCAGATTTGTAATATCAAATAATATTAGCAGAATACGGTTGACTGATTTGACTAACAAATTAAATTATTAGAATTAAGAAAGAGTGTTTGGTGATCAGTAGATTATATGACAATCGAATTGTTTTCATGTATAAATCCAATATGATGTTTCAATATGCTCCTATTAGCAGCATATTAAAAAACAGTAGATTCTGGCCAACATGTTATCGCACGCAATATGCCATATGTTGTTTGGCAAACGACAGTAACAAATATGTAATAGCGGAGAACATTAGCAGAATATGGTTAGCAGATTATAGTAACATGCTTTACTATGAAAATAAATTAGCAAAAAGTGTTGAGTGATTAGTAGATTGTTTTCATGTACCAATCGATCGAATTGACAACATATTCAAAAATAATAGATTCCAGTCAATATGTTATTACAATATGTCGTTTACTAAACACAGGAAATTAGTAAATTAGCCGTCAAACTACTATGTAGGCTGCAATCTGCTAATTTCAACTCAATATATGTTGTTTACTAAACGGGGCTTATATGAATATTCACCATTTTTTTTTCTGAACTAAGTTTATCTTTAAATATACTTCATCCGAATCATAGTGTTCTTTCTCTTTGTTTAATATAGATATAACAAATGTCGAATCTTTAGGTCTGAATGTTGATTTTATCGAACTTTCGAAAATAATTGAGTATCAAATCTTAGAGTACGTCTTCTTGTAGCTTTCTTGAATCGTAGGTTTTAGTTAAAAATATCTCGTTCCTCGATATATAGACGACAATAAACTATAACACAAAAACTCATATGAAACAGTATTTTATATTCCGTATAATATTTTTTTTTTCTTTTTTTTTTGTTGTTGTTGAGCTTATATAATTTTTTTTTGACATTTTGTATATATGTCTGTCATACAATAGATAAAATATTTTAATAGCAAACTAATTAATTTTTTATTTACGTATTCATCTTAAATCACGAATAATCAATTAATATCGACATAATAAATACAAAAAATGTGGATATTTATATTATTTTCCTTCAATGAGACTTCTTTATTACGTAAGGCCTTGCTTTATTATCACCTTTTTCTCTTGTGTTTTTAGATGGTTGCTATATTGGATATATAATTTTTGTTGTATAGTTCTCAATATGGGATTTGAGATCATTTATACACAAGAAAGTTTGAATTATTTATTTCTCATAAAAAAGTGTGAATTAATATTTTCCTTGTTTCTTAGCCAATCAATCTCAATGATTTATTTGGATTATTGTTGATAAAGCGTGCAAGTGAAGCTATCGGTTGATCTATCATCTGTCTTAGAATTAAAACGAGTTAAAATAATACTCGGTATATGTTCTGTAAAATATATAACTTATCTCTAAATAATAAAAATATTATACATAAATAGATACCAAAATATATAAAATTCTGGTGTCTACGTGTTCATTTAGATAGATAAGACTAGATAGTCTTTTGTTGGTCCCTAGGCAGTAGGCAAACGACTCTCGTCTCATATATCATACCTGAACCCGAGTTTAAAATAGATATATAAACAAAAAAATTGTGATTAAGATTAAATAAACGAGTTAAATAACATTTGTTCATTATATTATTTACATCTATAAGATTAGTTTTTTTTTTTTTTTTTTTTTTTTTTTTTTTTTTTTTTCAAGTTCCACGGTAGTATGTGCACGATTTTCTTCGTCGAATATATCATACATGAACCCAAGTTTAAAACAGATGTATAAACGAGAATTTGTGATCGCGGTCTATCTTAGCTTAAAACAATAATACTCGTAATAATTAACTATATTTGTTTTAAGATTAAAGCAAGTTAAATACAGTAACCTTTATTCATTTAGAATTTATAGTATGTACACGATTTTCATCGAATATATCATATCTTTATCGAATTTAAAACGGATATATTCAAAGAAGAATTTGTGATAGGTTAGATGATGATAGGAGATTGATTTGTTGATGTAAATGTGACATAAAAAGGAAACACTATTTAAATGATGAGAAATGAGAATGCTCCTATATATAGGAGTATATATCATTGATCTACCAAGACAATTTCACATGATTTGTCATTTCATAATCATATGTAATAATTATGTAAATGTAAATGTAAATGTAGTGTTCTACAATTTACCTCTTCTAGCAATGTTTTTTTTCACAATGAGTAGGAATGTATGTAGCCAATGTAGGAGTGTATGTACCTCCAAAATTTCACCCTATATCGGTAGCAAAGTATTACAAATTCTTGCTTGTGACCAGCGTATGTAATCCTGACCTCGTAATCTTGTCAGAGTATGTGATATAGATTAAAGAAAGATTTATGTGCATTGATAAAGACAAACCGTTTATTATTATTCTCTGGGAGTTTAATCATTGTGATTTTGTTTGTCTATACATCTATGTGGATGATACTTGATCTATTATTACAGATCTGTCGTCACGAATATATCCGTCACAAATGCGAGACACAATCAGTGGAAAAAAACAACATTATAACAAGTGATCATCATGGTTATCCAAAGCTAATAGTACTTTAAAAATAAAATAAACAAATGACTACGAAATTTTGAGATTGTTTTGTATGCGTTATGCCGTTAACATTTACGAATTGAATTTAAAACTTAAATTAAAATCGACAATATTTCACCAAAATTTAGTTTTAATGTTCAACTACTGTTATGAAGCACAAGACTGACGATGATGAGTCGATTTACAGATCATAGAGCCCTTAAATTTATTCTCGACGGTTTTTTTGTTGAACCTAACCATATCAGAATTAATTCTGAATTTAGTAAATCAAAGCTCGGATCAGAATATATATATTAATATATTTTACAACTTTTTCCTCTTAATTAATTACATTAGCTAAAGTTTTGTTTGACATTATTATTTATAATTATATTTTTGTTAATTACAATTGTTTGACACTACTACATATACATCAAAAGGTAAAGTTGAACTTTTATTGGTTCATTCATTTGGTATAATACCATCTTTTAATACCACAACAAGGTGGAAGTTCTACTAAAGTATTAAAGCACATACATTTTTGAGGGTCTCAAAAAATAAACACACGGGTAAATTAAATTAAAATTTAAATTAAAATTAAATTAAATTAAAATTAAAATTAAATTAAATTAAATTAAAATTACAAGTATACATGTATATGTATATGTAGTGCATTATCGTGCATGTGAGCATGGTGCTTTGTGCTTCTCTTTTTTACTACAATAATTTAGTAACAACTGTAGTAAATTAAAGTAAATAAATACCCTTAATTTAATTATTTATCTATAGTAAAAAGTTAGAATTCTCTCTCTCTTTCTATTTAATTTGATTATTACAGTTAGCAGGCCAGTGCGTCAGAAATCAGAGGTGGAACCCTGAAGAAGCTTTTTCCCTTAGAAAATAATACATATATATAAACATTATAATCCGGATTTAAGTCGAGTATGAGATACGACTTTAAGGGCAAATTAATAAAGCCCTTCTACGTAAATTTTAACGTTGCTGGATTCTTAGATTTATACTCGAAACGTCTGATTAAGTTAGAACAATCCTACTAGGTAAGAAGTTTGAGGAGTTTAAGTAAATTTCAATCATGTCTTTGCAATTTTTTTTGTTAGAAGAAATGTGTAATTAGTCGAAAATGAGAATTGAACCCCTGACTACTTGGACAAGTGTTGGCCGGTGCGAGCCCGACTTGGTTACCCTCGACACAGGACTAGCCCATATGAGAGGTCAGGCCGGATTCTCTTACGCACGCCTGGCCTAGTCCAGGACTAGCCGTTGGATCGAGCGAGATGGGTGTTTTTTTTTGTTCATTTCGTGGGCTAACCCTTGTCAAGGGTGATTGGCCTGATCGGGTCACGTTGACTGAAAGTCTGAAACTCGTACTATAACCTTCGTACAAATCGAGTTATATTACTCCCTCCGTCCTTTAGGTTTCTTCCCACAATTTAAGATTTGTGAGGAGTATTATATTGAAACAGGAAGAAACATAAAGGACGGAGGGAGTAGTAAACACTTATAAAAATGTTTTTTTTTTTCATCTTTACACTACCGACGAGTTTATGAATTCGTAGTTTCGTACAGTAACAGTTTGGATGAATGTCAGATTATCTTATTAATTAGGGCAATTAATTGAGTTAAAATAAAAGTAAACTACAGAGGAGACATAAATAATCACTGAAGGTGGGTGCAGAACTTACTTGCAGTATTATTAAGAAATATTATCGACTGAACATCTGACCCAAAGACCCTACCTTCTATTCTCCCTTGAAACGGATATATTTATCACAAATTCGTAACAGTCAAATCTCACGTACTGACGTACATGGTAGATAAATAATAAAATAAAGACAAATATAATAATACCAGGATGCCTAAAGAATAACAAATAACTCGAAAGATCTTCAATTCAATCCGATTCTAGGAATCAAGATAGTGAAAGGTCTCAATATGTACAATGTTCATACAAAGAGCGTAAGTTAATTAACTATTAAGCAGTGGATTAACTATTAAGTTAGTGGGGATAATGTCTAAGTCATGTAAAACCAATTTAAAGGCCTTAGTTTTGTCATTATTAATTAAGTTAGTTTACCGATTTAGTGGTTTAATTAAAGGCATGTTCAACTTCTCTAGTGCATGCTCACAAGTTAAATCTGAAACAAACCTCCAAATTTCATCAAACGGTCATCATGATGACGACGAATATGTCCATCACAGGTAAACCTAGCCAGCCAACGGGTCAACCGGGTCAAGCTAAGTTATTTCTGGTTTGTTGTTTTCAAAGTTTTTTTACTCGTTTGCTATCATAACATTCGAGACAGTTCCGACGTTCCGTGCCAGGTAGGATCGGACACGGGTCTTCAATTCTAGTGTAGACCGGGCCGGATTCATGTTGGATCATTCGAGTCAGGTCAAATCAGACGCAATAAAGGGCCATCCTTTATGGCACTTTATTATTTACACTTTTCTTCAATATAAATGTTCAACATACAGGTGATACTCATAGTAACGTCCCTATATTACATATATGCGACGTCCTTCATCTTCTACAGTTTAAAGAACCTGAACAAACATGGACGTGTGCCTGCTAAGTATCAGAAAGATCCCATAAAAACTTGTCCTTGTGTCCAACAGGTTTATGATCCTAAGGGCCGGGGATCGACTGCAAGATCGAGGACGAGGACGAGGACAATGCAAGGGGGTGAAGAACGAGAAGGGTTAAAACTTAAAAGGAGTTACGTTGTAGGAACGACGACACCCTTACTGAATTAGATGATGGACAAACGCATGTCGTATTTGACGATGGATCTTAGGACGTGTTTGGATGAGAACTTTAATTTCGACATAATCCGAAATTACTCGAAAGATAGTCGAATATCGTGTTTATTTGAAATCTTGCGTCTGTTACTCCAAGACATTTCTACAATGTATGGAGGAGTCTATGGAGTAGTTTCGAATTTGGAGATATTTAATCTTGAGAATAAATCAGTGCGAAAAACGTTGATAATTAATAACCTTCAAAACGGGACCCCAAAATGACGGAAAAACATGGATAATAACCTTCAAAATCGGTCAAGTTTGGCTGTTTTCGAATGCGTTATAAAGTTGTTTTAAAATGTGATTTTTTTTGACAAAAACTTGGTGACAGCCTTAGAAGTTAGAATGCGTAATAATGATTATTATAACCCTCAGACACGATATAAAATGGAGTACAGAACTAATTTCGATTGATTACGACACGTCTCGAAAAGCAATCCTAAGGCCATTATTGAAAGTCTCAAATGAAAATGAAATGACACCCGTAATACACCGATATGTTTTATTTGGTGAGGAATCTGTCGAACGCGAATATGGACCTATTTTATTTCGAGGTCCAAAATGGTGAATAAACGTGGATAATACACTTCAATTTGAGACGTTTTCGGCTGACGTAAGTTTATTGCGTAGTTACAGGGCCATATTTTATTCAAGCTTCAAAGTTGCAAAAAAACGTGGATAGGAGACACCCCGTAACATTTTCGGCCATATTTTATTTATACTCCAAATTTGCAAAAAAAAAAAAACGTGGATAATACACTTTAATTTGAGGCGTTTTCGAGCGAAATTAGTTTTTCGCGTAAAGACACCATCAAATGTTTTCTGTTGAAGCTGAAATTTTATATGGGCGTAATATACGACCTAGGTAACACCCCGTAACATTTTCGGCCATATTTTATTTGGACTCGAAATTTGCAAAAAACCGTTGATAATACACATCAATTTGAGGCGTTTTCGATCGACATTACTTTATCGCGTAGTTACATGCTCAATAGTTTTCTGTTGGTGATAAAATTTTGTGTGGGCGTAATGTACGGCCTAGGAAACACCCCGTAACATTTTCGGCCATATTTTATTTATACTCCAAATTTGCAAAAAAAAAAAACGTGGATAATACACTTTAATTTGAGGCGTTTTCGACCGAAATTAGTTTTTCGCGTAAAGAAACAATCAAATGTTTTCTGTTGAAGCTAAAATTTTATGTGGGCGTAATATACGACCTAGGTAACACCCCGTAACATTTTCGGCCATATTTTGTTTGGACTCGAAATTTGCAAAAAAAACGTTGATAATACACTTCAATTTGAGGCGTTTTCGACCGATATTAGTTTATCGCGTAAAAACACTATCAGATGTTTTCTGTTGGACCTAAAATTTTATGTGGGGGTAATATACGACCTAGGTAACACCCCGCAACATTTTCGGCCATATTTTATTTGGACTCCAAATTTGCAAAAAACCGTTGATAATACACTTCAATTTGAGGCGTTTTTGATCGACATTACTTTATCACGTAGTTACATAATCAATAGTTTTCTGTTGGAGATAAAAAAAATTGTGGGCGTAATATACGGTCTAGGTAACACATCGTAAAATTTTCGGCCGTATTTTATTTGGACTCCAAATTTGCAAAAAAAACGTGGATAATACACTTCAATTTGAGGCGTTTTCGACCGAAATTAGTTTTTCGCGTAAAGAAACAATCAAATGTTTTCTGTTGAAGCTAAAATTTTGTGTGGGCGTAATATACGACCTAGGTAACACCCCGCAAAATTTTCGGCCATTTTTTATTTGGACTCCAAATTTGCAAAAAACCGTTGATAATACACTTCAATTTGAGGCGTTTTCGATCGACATTACTTTATCGCGTAGTTACATCATCAATAGTTGATAAGCTAGTCGTATACCTATCAAAAATAACCAACCACGGTCTAACTAAAAATATAGCTAGGGAAGTCGGGATCGAATTCACAGGGAGACAAATAAATTCTACTCGTAATTAAAGTCTATCTACGTAACAAATCGGGGGTTTTTAATTGGGTTTATCTAAACTAAAGTAGTGAAGGAAAGAGAATTAAAAAGGAAGAAATAACTAAAATAAAATAAGATGAATTTAAGATGAATAAATATAAGGAGAGAAAACTAGGATTGTCGGTTCACTACGAATCTCATATGGTCATGGTCTAAGTCACAGGTCTGTCGCAGATATTGGTTTAAGGGGTATTGAAAAGGTCCTTCCGGTCCGCTATTCACCCTAGCATGCGTCTAAAGGCTTCCGATCTTATTAGGGCAAACTAATGTGTTGTAGCAGGTCTAACTTTTACCAGGCTTCCGATCTTAGGTTCAAGTTTACCGAATTCAATTAATCAATTACGTCGACTTAATCAATTAATCTCAATTAAATGCTACAATTGACAACTCAGACACAATATTATTGACAGATCTATCAATTATTTAGCGACCACATTCAATTCGCAGATCCCCTAAATCCTAGCGAGGGAAATTAGCTACTCATAATTAAATTAAGAACAACGAGATTAATAAAAGAATCTACTAGATTAAACATTACGAATAAAATTACCGATTAATAAATCAATCAAAGAAGAAGGAAGAAAGATTAATAAAATTACCGAAGGAATGAAGGCGATTCGAATCCAAAAGTTCTTACAATAACCGAGTTTTAGGAAGAAATTAAACTAGAGAATAATGAAAGAGAAGTCTAAAAGAAATCTAAAGAGAAGTGGGAGTTGTGTAGAAGTTGTGAAGAAGTTAATTCTAATGTGGCTGAAAAGCCCTATTTATACAAATTAAATGAGTTAAAAACTGTTTAGGAAACTCCTTTGTGTTTAGGAAATTTCTTGCTGATCACGAAACCTGCCCGCGGTTCAGGGAATAGTCGGCCGACTATTGTAATAATCGGTCGACTAATCATTTATCAACTTGATCTCTGCAGCTCCAGAATAATCGGCCGACTATCGTAATAATCGGTCGACTATCGTCATGGTCGGCCGACTATCTTAATAGTCGGTCGACTATCGCTCGTTTCAGCGAACAGCTCCTTCCAGCTTCGTTTTGGCCCGGTTTTGGTTCGTTTTAGCTCCTTTGTCTTCCGTTTCTGCATAATGACAATACAACCACAAAGTAGCCAATTCGGGGCAAAATAATAGTTTTCACTATTCAATAAACACGAGAATGCGCGTATAAAAGGTATAAAAAGTGTATATAAAATACGCGCATCAAATCTCCCCAAACCAAACCCTTGCTTGTCCTCAAGCAAGCACAAAACGATAACTCAATCCTAATGGAATGTATATAGCTCATAGCGGAATATGCTCCAAAGTCACCCAAACTAATGCGCAACGATTAAAATAAATGTAAACAACTACATACAACAAGCTTGACCAATGACAACAGTACTGAACCTTCAACCTTGCAAGACTCGTCTATGTCGGACTCTCACGGATCGCTCATCACACAATCGGGTGATATTGTGAGTTTATGTAAAAATGGAAAAAACAAAGCACTCACCTAAACTGCGACCTACAAGAACATGCATGCAATCTAACATGAAATCAATCTTTAATAACCGTACATACGCATTCTATCGGGAAAAGACACGTGCCAAGGACTTACATATGGTATAAAGTGAGGTTGATCGGGTAAGAAGGGGCAAAACGATATGGATATGTGGAGGTAAAAGCCAAGCTAGTACAACTACAATCAACATAAAATTCATTCCGTTCTCACCAAACTCTAGTCGAAGAAATTAGGCATAATAACAAGCGCCTTATAAAAACCGCTTCTCACCAATAACTATGAAATTAGAGAGATCATTTCTTTTCTCATAGCAAAAACACATTCTTCTTCTAGTTTCACTTCATTTTTTTTTCTTTTCTTCTTCTTTTTTTTTTTTTTTCTTTTCATTCAATTTTTTTTCTTTCATTGATTTTTTTCTTTTCAACTTTTTTTTTTCAATTCCCCTTTTTTTTCAATCATCACGGTACCACAATCAACCCGGAAAAAACAATTCTGTTCAACTAATCTACTAGCTAGCTTGACTAGGGTAGGCAATATATAGCATGTAGTTGAAAAACGGGTCAAACAGGTCAATTTGGCTATGTGAGGCTCATGGGGATTAATTAAAAGAAAGGATTTGCCTTTTTTTCGCACATGTCAAAACCACAAGTCAAAAACGTACAGGTACCTAAGAGACGAATGTCATGCTTATGCAGTTTGATATTACATGTCTCATAAGGAGTACTACTCTCAACCTAAAGGAAACTGATCATGAATGTCATCAGTTTAAGGCCTAGGTAACACCCCTTAACATTTTCGGCCATATTTTATTTGGACTCGAAATTTGCAAAAAAACGTTGATAATACACTTCAATTTGAGGCGTTTTCGACCGATATTAGTTTATCGCGTAAAGAAACTATCAGATGTTTTCTGTTGGACCTAAAAATTTGTGTGTGCGTAATATACGACCTGGGTAACACCCCGCAACATTTTCAGCCATATTTTATTTGGACTCCAAATTTGCAAAACACCGTTGATAATACACTTCAATTTGAGGCGTTTTCGATCGACATTACTTTATCGCGTAGTTACATCATCAATGGTTTTCTGTTGGAGATAAAATTTTGTGTGGGCGTAATGTACGGCCTAGCAGACACCCCGTAATATTTTCGGCCATATTTTATTTATACTCCAAATTTGCAAAAAAAACGTGGATAATACACTTTAATTTGAGGCATTTTCGAGCGAAATTAGTTTTTCGCGTAAAGACACCATCAAATGTTTTCTGTTGAAGTTAAAATTTTATGTGGGCGTAATATACGACCTAGGTAACACCCCGTAACATTTTCGGCGATATTTTATTTGGACTCCAAATTTGCAAAAAACCGTTGATAATACACTTCAATTTAAGGCGTTTTCAATCGACATTACTTTATCGCGTAGTTACGTCATCAATAGTTTTCTGTTGGTGATAAAATTTTGTGTGGGCGTAATGTACGGCCTAGGAAACACCCCGTAACATTTTCGGCCATATTTTATTTATACTCCAAGTTTGCAAAAAAAAAAAACGTTGATAATACACTTTAATTTGAGGCGTTTTCGACCGAAATTAGTTTTTCGCGTAAAGAAACAATCAAATGTTTTCTGTTGAAGCTAAAATTTTAAGTTGGCGTAATATACGACCTAGGTAACACCCCATAACATTTTCGGCCATATTTTATTTGGACCCGAAATTTGCAAAAAACCGTTGATAATACACTTCAATTTGAGGCGTTTTCGACCGATATTAGTTAATCGCGTAAAGACACTATCAAATGTTTTCTGTTGGAGCTAAAATTTTGTGTGGGCGTAATATACGACCTAGGTAACACCCCGTAACATTTCGGCGATATTTTATTTGGACTCCAAATTTGCACCAAACCGTTGATAATACACTTCAATTTGAGGCGTTTTCGATCGACATTACTTTATCGCGTAGTTACACCGTCAAAAGTTTTCTATTGGAGATAAAAAAAATTGTGGGCTTAATATACGACCTAGGTAACACATCGTAAAATTTTCGGCCGTATTTTATTTGGACTCCAAATTTGCAAAAAAAAAACGTGGATAATACACTTCAATTTGAGGCGTTTTCGACCGATATTAGTTTATCGCGTAAAGACACTATCAAATGTTTTCTGTTGAAGCTAAAATTTTATTTGGGCGTAATATACGACCTAGGTAACACCCCTTAACATTTTCTGCCATATTTTATTTGGACTCGAAATTTGCAAAAAACCGTTGATAATACACTTCAATTTGAGGCGTTTTCGACCGATATTAGTTTATCGCGTAAAGACACTATCAGATGTCTTCTGTTGGACCTAAAATTTTGTGTGGGCGTAATATACGACCTAGGTAACACCCCGCAACATTTTCAGCCATATTTTATTTGGACTCCAAATTTGCAAAAAACCGTTGATAATACACTTCAATTTGAGGCGTTTTCGATCGACATTACTTTATTGCGTAGTTACATCATCAATGGTTTTCTGTTGGAGATAAAATTTTGTGTGGGCGTAATGTACGGCCTAGCAGACACCCCGTAACATTTTCGGCCATATTTTATTTATACTCCAAATTTGCAAAAAAAAAAACGTGGATAATACACTTTAATTTGAGGCGTTTTCGAGCGAAATTAGTTTTTCGCGTAAAGACACCATCAAGTGTTTTCTGTTGAAGCTAAAATTTTATGTGGGCGTAATATACGACCTTGGTAACACCCCGTAACATTTTCGGCCATATTTTATTTGGACTCGAAATTTGCAAAAAACCGTTGATAATACACTTCAATTTGAGGCGTTTTCGACCGATATTAGTTTATCGCGTAAAGACACTATCAAATGTTTTCTGTTGGAGCTAAAATTTTGTGTGGGCGTAATATACGACCTAGGTAACACCCCGTAATATTTTCCGCCATATTTTATTTGGACTCCAAATTTGTAAAAAACCGTTGATAATACACTTCAATTTGAGGCGTTTTCGATCGACATTACTTTATTGCGTAGTTACATCATCAATGGTTTTCTGTTGGAGATAAAATTTTGTGTGGGCGTAATGTACGGCCTAGCAGACACCCCGTAACATTTTCGGCCATATTTTATTCATACTCCAAATTTGCAAAAAAAAAACGTGGATAATACACTTTAATTTGAGACGTTTTCGAGCGAAATTATTTTTTCGCGTAAAGACACCATCAAATGTTTTCTGTTGAAGCTAAAATTTTATGTGGGCGTAATATACGACCTAGGTAACACCCCGTAACATTTTCGGCGATATTTTATTTGGACTCCAAATTTGCAAAAAACCGTTGATAATACACTTCAATTTGAGGCGTTTTCAATCGACATTACTTTATCGCGTAGTTACATCTTCAATAGTTTTCTGTTGGAGATAAAATTTTGTGTGATCGTAATGTACGGCCTAGGAAATACCCCGTATCATTTTCGGCCATATTTTAATTATACTCCAAATTTGCAAAAAAAAAACGTGGATAATACACTTTAATTTGAGGCGTTTTCGACCAAAATTTGATTTTCGCGTAAAGACACTATCAAATGTTTTCTGTTGGAGCTAAAATTTTGTGGGGACGTAATATACGACCTAGGTAACACCCCGTAACATTTTCGGCGATATTTTATTTGGACTCTAAATTTGCAACAAACCGTTGATAATACACTTCAATTTGAGGCGTTTTCGATCGACATTACTTTATCGCGTAGTTACACCGTCAAAAGTTTTCTGTTGGAGATAAAAAAAATTGTGGGCGTAATATACGGCCTAGGTAACACATCGTAAAATTTTCGGCCGTATTTTATTTGGACTCCAAATTTGCAAAAAAAAACGTGGATAATACACTTCAATTTGAGGCGTTTTCTACCGATATTAGTTTATCGCGTAAAGACACTATCAAATGTTTTCTGTTGGAGCTAAAATTTTATTTGGGCGTAATATATGACCAAGGTAACACCCCTTAACATTTTTGGCCATTTTTTATTTGGACTCCAAATTTGCAAAAAAACCGTTGATAATACACTTCAATTTGAGGCGTTTTCAATCGACATTACTTTATCGCGTAGTTACATCATCAATAGTTTTCTGTTGGAGATAAAATGTTGTGTGGGCGTAATGTACGGCCTAGGAGACACCCCGTAACATTTTCGGCCATATTTTATTTATACTCCAAATTTGCAAAAAAACGTGGGTAATACACTTCAATTTGAGGCGTTTTCGACCGATATTAGTTTATCGCGTAAAGACACTATTAGATGTTTTCTGTTGAAGCTAAAATTTTGTGTGGGCGTAATATACGGCCTAGGTAATCCCCGTAACATTTTCGGTCATATTTTATTAGGACTCCAAATTTGCAAAAAAAATGGGGATAATAGACCTTAATTTGAGGCGTTTTCGACTGAAATTAGTTTTTCGTGTAAAGACACCTTCAAATATTTTCTGTTGAAGCTAAAATTTTGTGTGGGCGTAATATACGACCTAGGTAACACCCCGTAATATTTTCGGCCATATTTTATTTGGACTCCAAATTTGCAAATAGCCGTTGATAATACACTTCAATTTGAGGCGTTTTCGATCGACATTACTCTTTATCGCGTAGTTACATCACCAATAGTTTCTGTTGGAGATAAAATTATCTGTGGGCGTAATGTACGGCCTAGGAAACACTTGTAACATTTTCGGCCATATTTTATTTATACTCCAAATTTGCAAAAAAAACGTGGATAATACACTTCAATTTGAGGCGTTTTCTACCGATATTAGTTTATCGCGTATAGACATTATTTTGTGTGGGCGTAATATACGGCCTAGGTAATTCCTCGTGATTATACACTTTAATTTGCGGCGTTTTCGACCGAAATTAGTTTAATTTGCGGCGTTTTCGACCGAAATTAATTTTTCGCGTAAAGATAGCCTCAAATGTTTTCTATTGAAGCTAAAATTAATAGAGTACACAACTAGTTTCTATTGATTCCAACACATCTTAAAAGGCGATCCGAAGGTCTTTAAATGTCTCTATTGAAAACCAAATGACACCTACTCGTATAATACATCGATGCATTTTAGTCGTTGGTGACGAGTTTGTTTAGCGCAAATAATCATATCTTTAAGCATTCATAATTTTAAATCCATACAATTAATCATACCCAAATCAACTCCCTATACTACTAATATTACTAATTAAGTTAAATTAAATCACTCTTTCCTCAAATGGTTGGAGTACATAAAATTTTAAACGAGAACTTACCACTCGAACTAACTCTTGTTCTCAACAAAATCGAGTTCTTGAGTGTACAAAATATAACAACCACATCTCCCTTGTAAATCGACATCAACTAGATTAGGCCCATCAAAATCCTCTTTTTGGCAACCAAACAACATTTTCGAAATACAAATTCATGTGAATTTAAGTTCCTGGTAACGAACCAAACGAGCCCCAACTCTTGTTCTCAACAAAATCGAGTTCTTGAATACGAAATATAAGAGCCACATCTCCCTTGTAAATCGACATCAACTAGATTAATTAGGCGCGTCAAAATCCTCTTTTTGGCAACCAAACGTTACTGTGAATTTAAGTTCCGGGTAACTCTATCTTCTCGTGATCGAGTTCTTGAGTACGAAATATAACAACCACATCTCCCTTGCAAATCGACATCAACTAGATTAGGCGCATCAACCGTAACCTTAAGATTTGGTGGATCGCTACGATGATAAGAACTATAACTCTCAAGAATTATAACTCTCAAACACTTCAAACTCTTAGAACAAATCCTAAAAATACTGCTATCAAGTAACGTAACCGGCATACAAACCCTAAAATCCTCCAAATTAGGGCAAAAGTTAATAAGTTCACTTAAAAAATTTAGGTTAGAAAAGAAAACTTGCACCTCAAGTTTCCTCAAACAAGGAAGATTAACACTCCTAAAACTATTTTTAGGTAATTCAAACTCAAACCGATTCGACAATCGAAGAACTTCCAACGATTTAATCTCGAACACGCAACTTGGTAATCGTAATAATCGACCGTTGTCATTAATATTAGCCCTCGATGATGATGATGATGATAATGATAATATCTCGAAGCGTAGATTGATGAACTTGAGATTAGGGTTATTACCAACAAAAATATCTTCAATAATACGACTCGATGATTCAATATCGAGATACTGAGAATCGATACCAGTGAATTGAAGATCGATGGTGTCGAGTTTATTCCATGATAGTTGCTTAGCACAGTGGATTAGGGTGCTATACATTTGATTTGATAGGAAATTATTGGTTCCGATTATCCGAAGGGAGGTGGTTCGGGTCCATAGGTAACGCCATCGTTGCGACAACGTGCTCGTTGAAGCCCATGTATTGATTGGTAAGATTTCGAGGATTTTTAGGAGGATTGTGTCGTCGAGTTCGCTCAATCTGTCACTCATTTTTTTCGGTTTTATTTGCGACGTTCTACGTTTTTGCTGTATGTATATAGGAAAATGAGTTAGGGTTTGTAAGGTAGTTAGGGTTTTATTGCATGTAAAAAAGCAAATATTAGGGTTAGTACTTTAGTATAACGTAAATTACTACTCTTCGTTCAAATCCAAAGGGTACGCTGCCTTTTGGATACTATTCACACCTAAAGAGAATCGTTAATATTCCCGACAAGCTATAAGAGAAAATATATTCATGCGGGATATTGTTTGATTGACGGTGTAAAACGTGTCTAGATAAGTGTGAAAAAGCAAACGTACCCTTTCTATGACCAAACTGGCCCGACTCGAATTGACTAGATACGAATAACTTGACTTATAATACTACTTGAAATTGAAATAAACCCATGTACTTGAATTGTAAAACCCTAACCTAAATTCATCCAAACCTAATCCAATTCGACCTCGCTTGTTTATTATGGCATACGAACCAATATTCTTTCAAAAAAAAAGTTAACCCGACTTGAACCGAAAAGGTGATTAGACGTGAAATGATATCTCTAACCAAGCAAAGACGATCTGATCTGATTTGAACTTATTATATCTAATTCGAATTTGCCCACGGTTTGACCCATTTGAAAGATCTACAAAATCTCAAGGACCTTGTGATAATACTCGTAGTATTTTATTGAAACACCGTCTCTTTATAAATTCAAAGTTTTAGGTTTTCCTCAGATTCTCGAAACAGAAAAAAAAAATGGATTATGAAGAGAAAGTAGAGACCGATTAAGCTCACTCCCTAGAGATATCCTCATCAAAATCCTTTCACTTCTTCCCACAAAAACCGCAATCTCGACCACGATTCTATCACGGTCATAGCACGGCCTTCCGTCCCACGTCACCGCCCTCCGCTTCACCCTATCCGACTTCCTCATAAACCGATTCAACCCGATTCTCTTCACCATTTTTCGACGGGTTATCTCGTGGCAAAACATCAATGTAATTGAATTGAATTTCACGTCTCCTCAACACTATTATTATGAGACGGGCTATTATGAACGCATAATACGCGATTTAGTTTGTAACGGTCCAAATATCACGGAATTCAAGGTATCCTTTCATAAGAATTACGATATTCCCTCGATTTCTCTACCTCAATTCGTCTTTAAAAAGGCGTCACTCGAAGTTCTCGATCGAGGTGTACGTTTCTCGATGCTTTAAGTTGAGACATGTAGTAGGTGATAATAACATGTAGTAGGTGATAATAATTCGACTTATAAGCTTCCTAACTTAAGGAAACTTGTGATTAAGTTAGTAGAATCCGATGTAGATTTTTTCGGAAATTTTGCAAAATTAGTAAAATCGTGCCCGTTGCTAGAGTTTTTACGGGTTGAAGTCGATTTAGTGACGGATTTGAATAACCCAATCGAAATAAAGCTCAAAAATTGAAGTATTTGAGCTTATATTTTGTTACTAGGGTTTGTTTCCTTAGTAAAAAGTCGTCTAAAATTATCTTGGATGTACCAAAATTGGAAAAATTCGAATTCAAAAGCCCTAATTTTAGGCAATTTTGTTTTTTGAAAACCCCAATTGATTTATCACGAGCCGAATTGTTCATGGGAGATTGCAACGACGACCCGGTTGATGATGCCTTGTGTCTAGAGCCGAAACAAAAAAAAATCGATTTTTAACCCTATTTTTCGGGTGAAAACCCTAATTTTAAGTGGTCATTTAGTTCTGTATTTAGCTAGTAACAATTCCCAATTAAATGTAAGAATTTCGAAATCTTCCATAAACTAAGACGTCTCGAGGTGGGGTTGAGTTGTCGTCAAGGTTGGTTTGGTGTCAAGAGTTTTCTCGAACAATGTCCAAATCTCGAGTGCCTCGTGTTGAAGAAGACGGGTAATGATGTGGAATTGGACTACGGCGTAAGCTAAGTGATCTGATACCTTATTCCTTGTACAAAAAGATTCAGAAGATTGAATTGTGGGATTTCGATCGTGGTATTAGTAGAGTTGTTTTAGAATTCTTACGATATATTTTTTCCGAACCCAAAGATTTGAAGATGATACATATCATTAACAAAAAAGATTTGATATGTTCAACAATTGTTGAAGAAATTAGTGAAGAATTAAGGGCACTTTCAATGAAATTACCAGCTTGTGAGATCAACCTTCTTGATAAATTAGGGTTTCGAGATGGCCAAATAATTAAATTGGTGTAGTTCAGATCGTATCTCGACTGTCTTATCAATTTTTTTGTAAACTGTATTTTGAGTTAATAATAATAATAATAATAATAATAATAATAATAATAATAATAATAATAATAATAATAATAATAATAATAATAATAATAATAATAATAATAATAATAATAATAATAATAATAATAATAATAATAATAATAATAATAATAATAATAATAATAATAATAATAATAATAATAATAATAATAATAATAATAATAATAATAATAATAATAATAATAATAATAATAATAATAATAATAATAATAATAATAATAATAATAATAATAATAATAATAATAATAATAATAATAATAATAATAATAATAATAATAATAATAATAATAATAATAATAATAATAATAATAATAATAATAATAATAATAATAATAATAATAATAATAATAATAATAATAATAATAATAATAATAATAATAATAATAATAATAATAATAATAATAATAATAATAATAATAATAATAATAATAATAATAATAATAATAATAATAATAATAATAATAATAATAATAATAATAATAATAATAATAATAATAATAATAATAATAATAATAATAATAATAATAATAATAATAATAATAATAATAATAATAATAATAATAATAATAATAATAATAATAATAATAATAATAATAATAATAATAATAATAATAATAATAATAATAATAATAATAATAATAATAATAATAATAATAATAATAATAATAATAATAATAATAATAATAATAATAATAATAATAATAATAATAATAATAATAATAATAATAATAATAATAATAATAATAATAATAATAATAATAATAATAATAATAATAATAATAATAATAATAATAATAATAATAATAATAATAATAATAATAATAATAATAATAATAATAATAATAATAATAATAATAATAATAATAATAATAATAATAATAATAATAATAATAATAATAATAATAATAATAATAATAATAATAATAATAATAATAATAATAATAATAATAATAATAATAATAATAATAATAATAATAATAATAATAATAATAATAATAATAATAATAATAATAATAATAATAATAATAATAATAATAATAATAATAATAATAATAATAATAATAATAATAATAATAATAATAATAATAATAATAATAATAATAATAATAATAATAATAATAATAATAATAATAATAATAATAATAATAATAATAATAATAATAATAATAATAATAATAATAATAATAATAATAATAATAATAATAATAATAATAATAATAATAATAATAATAATAATAATAATAATAATAATAATAATAATAATAATAATAATAATAATAATAATAATAATAATAATAATAATAATAATAATAATAATAATAATAATAATAATAATAATAATAATAATAATAATAATAATAATAATAATAATAATAATAATAATAATAATAATAATAATAATAATAATAATAATAATAATAATAATAATAATAATAATAATAATAATAATAATAATAATAATAATAATAATAATAATAATAATAATAATAATAATAATAATATTGGTAAGGAAATTCATGGCTAACAGACTCAAGAAAATTCTTCCCCTTATTATTGGTAAGGAACAATCTGCCTTCACCTCAGGCCGCAACATAATGGACTGTATTATGGTCACACAAATGCTCATCAAAGGTTACTCAAGATCCTACCTCACCCCAAGATGCCTCATGAAAATTGACATTAGGAAGGCATTTGATTCTCTTAATTGGAGGTTCATTAAGGACATGCTCCTGGCTTATGGGTTCACTACGGGGTTTGTGGACTGGATAACGCTTCTCATTTCCACGCCTTGGTATACTCTAGACATCAATGGCAACCACACTGGTTTTTTTGAGGGGAAATGTGGGCTCAGACAGGGAGACCCGATTTCACCTTACTTATTTGTCCTGGCTATGGAGGTTCTCTCGAGACATCTTAGGACTATACATCACCATGCCCTCTTCTCCTTCCACCCCAAATGTTCTAAGCTGAAGCTCAACCACCTTATCTTCGTCGACGATCTTATGTTCTTCGCACGAGGAGACACTCCTTCGGTTATGCATATGTTTGAGAGTCTTAGAGGTTTCTCTAATACCTCAGGGCTCAACGCCAATGCTCACAAGACTGAGATTTATTTTGGAGGCGTTAAGAACGAGATAAAACAGGAAATACTGAACAGGACGGGGTTCAAAGAGGGAGAATTCCCCTTTCGCTACCTTGGTGTCCCCGTCAAGCCTTCTAGGCTTATAGTTACCGATTATGAGGAGTTACTTGCTAAAATTAAATTGATGATTCTACACTGGAACAACAAATTTCTCTCCTATGCAGGCAAGCTACAACTAATCAACTCTTCTATTACGGGACTCATTTCTTATTGGGGTTCGTATCACCTTATTCCCAAAGGAGTCATCAAGTCCATCAATAGGCTATGTAAGAACTTCTTCTGGAACATTGAAGCCGGTTCAAGGAAAATTATCTGCAAGAGCTGGAGAAGCTCATGCTCACCTCGAGAGGAGGGAGGTTTCAATATTCGTGAGCTTCATGCGTGGAATAAAGCTCTTATAGCTCGACTCATTTGGCGTCTTGAAAGAGACGAAAACAACATCTGGCATGGGTGGATACATGGTTATAAAATTCTGAAATGCAATTTCTGGCAGGTGAAACTCAAGGATAGTGATGCGGGGAGCTAGCGAAGTATCCTCCAGGTCCGAAACGAGCTCATCTCCGCTTCCGGATCTACACACAAAGCATCTAACATAATCAAGGATTGGGGTAAGCACGGGAAATTCACACTGGGTCGAGCCTATGATTTCTTTCGAGAAACATATCATAAGTACAAGAAGTTCGACACTATTTGGCATCAGATATGCAGCCCCAAGCACAGCCTCATTGCCTCTCTAGCCACTCAAAGAAAGCTTTGTACTGTTGATTCCCTTCAACTTAGAGGGTATTGTCTCGCTAACCGGTGCATTCTATGTACTAATCACGAGGAGTCTCATTCGCACCTCTTCTTCGATTGCGACTTCTCTCGGGAGGTAATGACACATATCTTTAACTGGTTTGGAAGGACACAGAGCCCTAGATGTCTGGGATACGAGATTAAAGCCCTTACGGGGAGGGTGAGTATGAAGAATTGGATGATTCAATGGAGACTTTGTTCAATCATTTGTGCTACTTATGTGATCTGGGAGGAACGGAATCGCAGAATATTTGCTGAGATCGCACGGACTCCGCTTGCTTTGGCTACTCATATTAAGCATCATGTGTGTATCAAATTACTTCATAGTAGCCATGAGTCTCATTTTGTAGTAGAGAGACTTATGGGTTAATTTGTTGCTGCTATTTTTTTAGGTTATGTTTTGGCTGCTCTTTTTGTAAGTCTGTTATTTTTGTTCCCCTTTTTGGATGAATGAAAGTAAGCTATCCTTTCTTGCAAAAAAAAAAAATAAAAAAAAAAAAATAAAAAAAAAAAAAAAAAATAAAAAAAAATAATAATAATAATAATAATAATAATAATAATAATAATAATAATAATAATATTTATTATTGCTAGTTTGTGTTTTTATTTACTCAATATGTAATTGGTTAGTTTTGATAATACAATTTATGAATTTAATCTTATTTACTTTTCATATTTCTACTTGTAATTATATGTACGTGTTCATATCATTGATAAAACGGTTTTTTTTTAACCTATGTCCAGGAGACACACCTTATAAATTTCGACTTTCACAAACCTCACGGTGAGACATTATTTTACTTGAATGATCAAAATGTATTTTTTTTACTATACGGAGTAATATATAAAGTATCTAGACGACATTTTATGGTACTAACAAGTGCTTGATCGAGCATATATATAATTAGAGGTCTCGGATATATAATCATTAATTGTTACGGAGTATGAACCAAAACCACATTCGAAAATAAATACTTCAATAATATTGCTCAAATATAAATAATTATAATTATAATTAACTAACAATTAACAATAATATTTATTATTGCTAGTTTGTGTTTTTATTTACTCAATATGTAATTGGTTAGTTTTGATAATACAATTTATGAATTTAATCTTATTTACTTTTCATATTTCTACTTGTAATTATATGTACGTGTTCATATCATTGATAAAACGGTTTTTTTTTAACCTATGTCCAGGAGACACACCTTATAAATTTCGACTTTCACAAACCTCACGGTGAGACATTATTTTACTTGAATGATCAAAATTGTATTTTTTTTACTATACGGAGTAATATATAAAGTATCTAGACGACATTTTATGGTACTAACAAGTGCTTGATCGAGCATATATATAATTAGAGGTCTCGGATATATAATCATTAATTGTTACGGAGTATGAACCAAAACCACATTCGAAAATAAATACTTCAATAATATTGCTCAAATATAAATAATTATAATTATAATTAACTAACAATTAACAAGATTTAATAAGTTAAAATAGGTAAGTAATAAATATTAGAAGAAAAAAAATATAATATGTTTTAAATACGATAATTTCATCTAAATTTCGATAATTTTACCAACACGAGACGTAACGATGAGCGTACAACCCGAGAATTTTAGCACTCTTGGGTTGTCGAACATCGAAATTCTTAGCATGTTGCAAACTCACTTGCATCGCTTTGGTGAAATCCCTAACCCAACCCGGGTCATAATACCGTCTTGTTAACTCAATTGTCGCGTGTTCTAGCAACGGAAACGGCTCCTTGGTGCACCAGTGCGTCACCGGGGAGCCTTTCCAGTAGAACAAGCGAAGCTTGTTCGCGTAGATTTTAAACCAATGTGGGACCGGGTACGAGAGTTGGAATTGGTCAACGACCAACTCTCGTAGCTCCTCACCCAAAATCACAACCTTGAGGCTCGTCGACTGTACGAACCTGATATTCCTCAGGACCAGACGCTTTAGGGTCGGTGAGTCGACCTTTACGACCACTTCCTGACCGACACACGTGCAGTCGACACACGAGATCTCGAGATCCGATAAATAATAATAACATGGCTTCGGTTTCCATGATCAACGCGTCATTAAACGCGCAATTCTCGAACGTGACAACGAGATTCTTAACCAAAGGAATCTTCTCTGAAATCAACCTACCGAAATTAGAGAATCCTCGAAGATCTAGATCGTGATAACGTAATACTAACGTGTTTAAGAACTTTAGGTTAACGTCTTCGGGTATACTTTCCGTGCAATCCAAGGTATTCCGATAACCCTTATGCCAAGAAATATTCAACTTCCTTAGAGACCTTGAGAAAAATACATTGTTCAAGTAATGATGGAAACTATGGACCGACGTCGACAGGTGGTGAATATAGACGTCAAACGCGACCAATGAATTCGAGATAGCTAATCGATGTAGCTTTTTCGACAATCTGAGCCTAGCCCTCAGCGAAGTTGAGTCCTTCGGGTCGAAAAGGGAGAATATGTGGTCGATTACGAGGTCGGGTAGGTTGCTAAGTCTACTATCATCATGCTCGTAAAGTTCTTCCATTGTGGAGTTTTTTTTAATGAAAAAATAAAATCTATGTGTGAAAAATTGTACAAGATCAATTCCATTAATAATAGGTCATACGGTATCTACAAACGATATCAAATTTGTTTATTTTATTTATTAATGGTTTGGAATTAGGAAACTAAATTATCAAAGTAAAAAAATTAGGGTTTTTTAGAGATCTATTAATTTATTTTATTTATTAACGAGTCAAGTCTTATTAAACTTGGGATCGGCTCGGATTCGAACAAACTTGAACCGAGCTTTAACCGAACCAATTTCAAGGATTCTACGAGCTCTGAATTGTGTACACCTCTACAAGTGAATAACATTATTAAAGCGGTTTTTCTAATGTCAGAAAAACCGTTATTAAAGTAATTGATTCCTATTCAAAGACAAGGGGCCCTTCACGAGATCAACCTCTAAAAAGTGAAACCTAGCTTGAATTGACAATAATCAAAAAAAAAAAAAAAAAAAAAAAAAAAAAAAAAAAAAAAATGTTCTCCCATTACAGTTAATGAAAAACTCTCACATAATGATGATCCTACTAAATTTTTTTTTTTTTTTCGTTTTTCTACATAGATCTCTCACTATGGTTGAGATCCCATCAGAACCAAAGTTCAGGAAGAACTGTTAACACCAATCAAAATGACCCCGACCGGTCGACCAACTGGATGGCTCCCCTCTACCCTTTGTATTTTTGTCCTCCTCAAAAGTGTATGCGGAGACTATAGAAGTGTGCGTGCCTATGTAGTTCTGACGGTTCTTATTGAACTCTAGGCTCTAATGGGATCTTGAATTAGCCCCATTTTTCTTTTACGGATCTTTTTTGAGTTAGCGTCATTTCCTCTTAAGCAAATATTTTCATCTCTATTTCTAACTATCACATGCACCATATCAACGCTATCCTCTTAAACTCCGTGCCAAACCCCAATGGGACTAACTCGAAAAGATAGAAGGAGTAATAGTGAGAGACGGTCACTCACGAGACATACTCGGGACTATGAAAAGAGAGAAATAGTGGAAGGGTGATCAAGTGGGCACAAGAATATGATAATAGTGGTCAGCCGACCAAGTGAAGGCCACTAACCAAGTCCATCCAAAACCCCGTGAACCAATATGCTAGTAACTCCTACTGTACTAGTATTCTTTGTACTTCGTCGTGGTTGGTCACACTTTTCTGTCACGGGAGCTCATTACTGGGCACTGACTCACTAACTTTTTCTCCTGAACAAAAGTAACGACAATGCTAGAACGTCACCGGGTGATACTAAGTCTCAATATCATTGAGTCTCAATATCGATCATCTTCTTAGATGTTTTATGTAAAGTTTGATGATTTCACGAGTCCATTATTTTGAATGTGAAGAAGATGATATTAAGTTTCGGTATCATTCAAGTATTTAGGTGTCTTGGTTCTTTCATGAAGATATATTGAGAAGTATTTCGATAATTTTCAATCAACGAGTATTCTATTAGGTGAAATTGGTGCTCCCTTCGTCTCAATGATTGTAACCAAAAAAATAAAACTTATTAATACCCCATATTAATATATATAACAAATAAATGAAACATCCAAAAAAAAATAGATAACCGTTCATAATAAACCGATACCCAAAAAAAAAAATTAATAATATCAATACCTCATATAAACTTTACTAGCATTAGGTTTGCTATTGCAAAAAGGGTGGAATCCAAATAGTATCTAGGTTACTCACTAATTTCACGGAAATGTTTTGTGCATAATAAAATAATTAAAAAAAAATTTAAAAATTACAATAATAAAAGTTTGATCCATCAAGAATAGATAATATCTCGACTGTCCACCAATTTCTGTAAAAATTGTTTTAATCCATCAATAAAAGTTAAATAATAATTTAAAAAAAAAATGTTTTCATCCATCAATAAAAATTATATTCGTATAAAAAAAATTGTATTTCAACTGCCCACCGGTAAAAATTATTTTGACCCATCAATAAAAGTTCTATAATAAAAAAAATAATACTCCAATAATAATAATATTAAAAAAATATTGTTTTTGTAAACTGTTTTAAATTCTCCTTTTTTTTAATAATAATAATAATAATAATAATAATAATAATAATAATAATAATAAGACGTTTTATCGAGTACTTTATCCCCGTATTATATTGTATTATTTGTATAACAGTCACAACCCCCTCAACCCTACAGCTCTATATATAGCTAGAGTTGCAATATTGTACTCAAACAAACAAGCATCAAACCCTAGTATACCTTAAAATAAAACATAAACTACTCACCGAAAAAATGGCAATGAAGTTGGCTATGTTTCTTGTAGTGATGGTTGCAGTATGGGGTGCCACCAATGGGGTGTGCAACCTCTCTGCAATGACCATGTTCAAGTGCATGTCGGCCGTGTCGACTGACAGTCCGACTGACCCGTCAATTGACTGCTGCAATGCTGTCAGGAGTTTGACCAGCAGTGACTTCCAGTGCTTATGTGATTACAAGAACAATCACCCTGGTGATTTGCAGCAGTACGGAGTTAATGCTACTCGCGCTGCTCAACTTCCTGCATCCTGCAAGGCTAAGAATGCTATTCCATGTGCTTCAAACAGTCACTAATATCATGATTAGTAACTAATTCCATGGTGTTTTGGTTTACTACTAGTGTCGTTTCAGTTTATTTTCAGTTTTCGGTCTTGTGAGTTATTTGAGTAATGTCTTGGTGTGTTGTGTTGTGTTTCGATTACTGGTTAATGTAACTCGGTGTCCTGTATCATTTGTCCTGCAATGTTATTCAGCATGTCTTAACAAATGAGAGCAGATCATCTATCATTTTATCCCATTACATTTTCCATATTATAACGCGATCCATTATGACTTGGTTAAACATCAACATTACTTTTGCTTCAAAAAACTAACATTAACGGTATCAATTTCAGCTCACTTCAATTCACGTAATTTAAGTTCAGGACTTCAGGCCCATTCAGGTTTAATTCAGTTTAGTTCAGTTCTCCTACTAGCAAACGGAAATTTAAGTTTTTATTCCCTTTCCTTCTTCATTTCTTCCCATACCACCAAATCCCACAACTCTCGACATCACACTCTCCCGTCACTCAAACTGCCAGTTACAACGAGGATCCCCACCCCCAACACACATCGTCCACCACAACGACCCCCTCCTCCCCCACCCCTCACCCACCATCATCAAAATGTCCCCTCCACACCACCAGCATCGCTGAAGACCACGATAAACACCAGAACATCCGCAACACACAGCATAAACCTGTTTTTTCAAGGTTTGGGGTGGGGCCATGAGGGACTGGTTTTGGTGTGTCAGTGAGGGTGGTTTCGGACTTTGGGTGGTTGGGTTGAGTTGGGAGGGTGCTTTGGTGTTGAGGTGAGGCTGTTGATTAGGGGAGTGTTAGTGTGGTGTGGACTGTAAAGAGATGTGAAACAAGGTTTTCATTTCCCCTTGTTTCCCTTAACCTAAGTTCATTCACTTATCTTTCGCAAACCAAACACCTCCTAAATTGAAAGTTTTGTAAATCAGCCAAATAATGCACACGGAATATTTTCTAAGAGTGAAGGGTGTAACATAGCAGAGAGATGGTAGCATCAGGGGAAAAAAAGTTTACAGGACTAAGAATGTAACAAGGTTGACAATAACAATAACACTAACTATTAATTCATCACAACTAGAACTGTGAAACAGTATGAAGGGGTTTCACTTACAAGCTTCTTAAGATATATTGCATGCCGATTAAAATTATCGCTAGTAACATGCCAGTAGCAAAGAACCTGGTGGAAGAGGTAACTAGAGCAGGATAAAGCGTGACCCATTTGCAGATTGTTCTCACGTGCCTTCTCTTTGTTTATGAGGACGGGAAACCGGGGCTAAGCATAGACAATTTGGTTCATAAGTCCATCAGTCTTCCTCATCTCCTGAAAAGTATTTCTGTTCATCAAAAGGTTGATTCTTGGCGGCAAATCGTCTGTCATCAGGTGCATTTGCCATGTTCATAGGCGCAAAGGCTGCAATGGAGCACGAATATCATATCATATACGGAGTATCATAGAGTATAATACTACCAAAGAAGCAAAAGCCGACGAGCTTCGGAAAATTTTTGGGCCAACAATAATTTCAAATTTTCCGTCTTTAGGAAATAGCACACCAATGTCTGACTAGACATCAGCCAACCAGCTTGTTATTTTATTTGTAGAAGGCATTTGAGGATACCAAGGAATAAAGAAAGTCTCTAGGATTGGCAACAGTATAGCCTGACATTTGACATAGCCAGTTTCCTTTAGGCAGCTTATAGATTGTGTGATAAAAATACTCGAGCACACTTTAGTGCGTCACGATTAGAAGAAATGCCTTAAGGAAATGGCCAATCATTAGATCTTAGTACCCTACAATTCACTTAAAACTTTGTCGTGTGTCTATAACCTTCATTTTCTCTCCTTTCAGTCGTGTAATGGCGACAACTTAAGACTGAGAACCCTGAGATTATCCTACAAATTTGTTGACTTCAAGAGCAATTATATACAAACCAAAAATCAAAGTAACAATACTTCACTTCAAACAATCAAAGAGCACCAAGAAATCGAACCTTTGTCTCTCATTCTTCTCTCCCTGTCATATTCAAATTTATCCCGTATTTGGTTCACTTTTTGCCATGTTTCAGCTTGTCTGTTATTTCCTGGGCCTTGTTCCTGCACCCAATTTTCGAATCAGTCCAATTTCCAAAAAACAAGTAGCGTTATACATGGAGTAACATTTATGCATGAACAGCTCACGATTGACAAAGAAATGGCTTCGTCAGGCTATAGTACAGCAGCATATCAAAGAGTAAGAAAGGAAATGAAGAATACAATAAATATTGGGGGAATGACAGGCATATAGCCAGATAGTGTGTCAATACTCGGCAACAACAAACAATGCCTTTTTCCATATTTGCCCTGAACTCCCAAGTTCCCAACTTGTAATATTTATTGTCATTATGTCTTTGTTCCAGGGAAAAACTAAACCGAATAAGCATGCACCACCCTTTAGTAGCAACCGAACAAGTATAGGATCAATGGGTCTTGTATGAGATTGTCTAAACATATGCCGATATGAGACAACACATGACAGTTAATGAGTTGATCTCGCATGTAAGAACGGAATGTACAAAGCTTCGTGATACAAGATTGAGCTTGTAACGAAAATACACAATCAAATACCTGCAAATGCCCAGAATCTGATCGGCCTCTCCTGCAACATAGTAGCAAAAAAATTAGATATATGAATAGCCAACTTACAGTGCCAAATCTTCTAATTTATCAATAACAAAATTAAGAGACATGCTCAAACAGGCAAACCTATAAGGTGAAAAGTCTTCATTATCATCTTCTTCGGGAGAGTCGTAGTTTGCATGATCTACAGCAAGCTTTTTAGAGTAACCTTCATCCCAGTATAGTCTTTCCCAATTCTCTCGGAGCTCATTGTACAATTGCATATACTTTTTGCAAAATGGCTCGTGCTCCTTGAAGATAAGAGGGCGGAAGTTCAGTACAGCATATCAATAAAGCATCCCAATATCCAGTAGAGTGAAAGCAACCAATAACTCTAGCTAAGTGGTAACACCAAAAGCTCATGATTCAAGTCATGGCTTTGAGGTACAAAGTGCATCACAGTGCCCAAATCCCCAACAAACAAGCTCAACTGCTGAAGCGTAAAATACCCAGGTACACAAGCACAAGAAGGAAACTAAATCCCAAATAAACAGAATGAACTAAGAAGGCATAATAGACGGAATACCACACAAGCACATGAAAAAACCCAAGTAAATGAACAGCCAAATAGCAATCCTCTCGGAAAGTTTCCACCTTTATTAAAACCTCCAAACATATGAATAAAAGGTGGAAACCTTTTGAGACTCGGAGTGAGTAGTACAAAGGGATCAAAGTAGCACAACTTCTTCATTGAAGTTACAGAGCCAGTGGCCAAGCAATGCTAAGATACGTCGAATTCAATGCTTAAAAATCGGGATATAGGGTGAAAAAACGTGCATTCAAAGCATAAGCATACATGTGAGTGAAGCTTAGTGAGTTTGTACCCAAAAATTTCCTCACAATCGAAGCTAAGCCTACGAGTCCACAAACCCTCATCCAATGATATTCAAGTAATGTTACTCAACCCGCTCTCGTGTATGAGAAGTGTCGAACCCGCTTATTTTGGGCAAAAAATTCAATTTTTTGGTCTAAAAGAAGTATTGAACCGCCAAAAAGTGAAGTGTCCGAGTAACATATATTCAAACTACTGATTATTAATTCAAAGCTTCGCCATCCAACTGATACATACGCATCAAATTCTCTTCAATCACAAATCGAAATCACGATATCTAGCAACTCTATCCCAATTCCATCAAAACCCATCTCTCAAAGGCATTTCAACAAACACATAGAGTGCATACACAGCCGAAAGCTCTAACAAACAAAACAACCCAAATAACCACAACATAAACTCCATAATCAACTATAAAACACATGCGAAGAACAACTAAGAATAATCATAGAATCATGAGACGGTTTCATACGAGAATTATTACTCACATTATCTTCAACAACGACGCATTTCAACAAACACGTAGAGCGCATACACAACCGAAATCTCTAACAAGTAAAACAATCAAAACAACAGCAACATAAACTCCATTATCAACTGTAAAACACATACGAAGAACAATTAGAGAATCGTGAGGCGGTTTCATACGAGAATTATTACTCACATTGTCTTTGACAACGAGGCGAGTGCGACGCATGAACTGATCACGGAGCTGTTTACGGCGGCGATTAGGGATGTTATCTCTTGGAATAACGAACCGTTCTCTGTTGGGAACATTTTCGCCGATTTCGTGCATTTCACCGTCGATTACCCACCACTCCGAATTATCGTCGGGTTTCTTCATGGTTGACGGTCGGAATTTCGGCCGCCGTCGCTGCCGCGGTTGATCGGTGGCGGCGAATCGGAGTTGTTGGAGCGAACACGGGCATGCCGGCGTTTTCAGGAGTCGTTTTGTTAGTGCGAGCATTTTTTTGGGTTCGGGTTGTGAGAGCCGAGAGGGGTTCAAAAAGTGGTCCGGACGATTGGGTCCGGTCTGGATCGGGTCGGACAAAAAGGGTCAAGTATCCGGGTATCGAAATTTTTGGTGACGTGTCTTGGGCCGGGTCGGTCTACACTAAAAAAAATCAAATTAATCTTTTTTTTAGTCTGATTCGATCCGGTCTCTGGGTTTGAAAATTTGGGGTGACATGTCTTCGGGTTGAATCGGTTTGGGTTTGGACTAGTGAACATCCCTAGACTTGAGCTATTGAATTGATCAAGTCAAGCCCGATTTTTTTCAACTTTTTTTTTCCGATCATTTCAGCTCAGTCACAGACTCAGAGTAGATGCAATTTTATCTCAACTACTATTATAGTTCGGTGCAATTTAGTTGAGCATACTTCGGTTGAAAAGGACGTGATTTTAGTAGAAGTTAAATGTCATTCTTCTTAGGAAGCACGAAGATTTCGACCAGAGTGTCCTCATATCCAGTACCGAATCTGATCATGTTGCACATCAACCATTAAGTTCAGTAAAGTTTGGTAGGAAATTGTTTTTTTTGAAATTACGCTTTCGCACCATTATATCTTTTCGTTGGAACTTGGAAGGTTTTACAAAAGAATAGTAAGACGGAGATTAAAATTTGGAGGAAAAAAGTCAGGAGAAGTTAAGCGCATGTCGATCTAGCCATGACCAGGAAGAAGCTTTTGGGAAAAATATATGCACGAGATTTTTCTTTGAAAATATGATGATTAGAAATATATTCCGGAGTTAAGATTAATGTTTCCACATTGACCAGAATTTGAAACGACCTTCGTCTAGCTTGCTCTCTTCCTCTTCTCATTTGATCGGGTCGTTCAAGTCTTGAGCCGGTACTTGTATCATATGCTCGGCTGTTTAGTGAAATTGTACTCAAGGACTCATTTCGAGTCTCTCCACCTAGTTTCACCCAAGCTTCATCCTGGTCAAACAAATGTTACGCGCTAAAACCAAAATACTATCCCATATCGCTCATGTAGCTAAATATTATCATGTTTATATACTATTAGATTCAAAATCATATTGTCCCTTCGGGGACATCTGATAAAATTGGAACGATACAGAGAAGATTAGCATGGCCCCTGCGCAAGGATGACACGCATAAATCGAGAAATGGTCCAAATTTTTTTACGGTTTTTTTCACGTTCTTCGCAAACATTTCTAAGATCCCCGATGTTTATAGGAGTCCTATATAATACTTCGTCCTCGTTGTTTTGTTTACGTTTGCATGTCGCACAAATAATAACAAAGTGAAAAAAAGTCTAGTCTTTACTCTTTCTACACGCATAAATCGAGAAATGGTCCAAATTTTTTTACGGTTTTTTTCACGTTCTTCGCAAACATTTCTAAGATCCCCGATGTTTATAGGAGTCCTATATAATACTTCGTCCTCGTTGTTTTGTTTACGTTTGCATGTCGCACAAATAATAACAAAGTGAAAAAAAGTCTAGTCTTTACTCTTTCTACAAGTTTACTTCCCAAAATATCTGCATATAAGATCCACAACTTTTAACTTAAGGAGCTCACTACGATGTTAAAGTGTCTTGTTTGGAGAACATGTATCGGGTGGCTAAAAAAAAGAGTATCTCTTCGGGTGGTTTTAAAAAAGGGTGGCCCAAACGACCGTGCGAACATCCCAAACCCAAGAGTGAACTTGGAAATGATCTACTATGGCACACAAAGCTCCGAAGAACTCAGACAACCGTTAATCACACTCGGTTCAAACAACTATGGTTCATCAACGACACTCGTGTTTTCCGTCATTAGAAATATAGTTCACTACGATATTAAAGTGTCTATGTTTGGAGAACATGTATCGGGTGGCTAAAACAAAGAGTATCTCTTCGGGTGGTTTTAAAAAAGGGTGGCCCAAACGACCGTGCGAACATCCCAAACCCAAGAGTGAACTTGGAAATGATCTACTATGGCACACAAAGCTCCGAAGAACTCAGACAACCGTTAATCACACTCGGTTCAAACAACTATGGTTCATCAACGACACTCGTGTTTTCCGTCATTAGAAATATAGTTCACTACGATATTAAAGTGTCTATGTTTGGAGAACATGTATCGGGTGGCTAAAACAAAGAGTATCTCTTCGGGTGGTTTTAAAAAAGGGTGGCCCAAACGACCGTGCGAACATCCCAAACCCAAGAGTGAACTTGGAAATGATCTACTATGGCACACAAAGCTCCGAAGAACTCAGACAACCGTTAATCACACTCGGTTCAAACAACTATGGTTCATCAACGACACTCGTGTTTTCCGTCATTAGAAATATAGTTCACTACGATATTAAAGTGTCTATGTTTGGAGAACATGTATCGGGTGGCTAAAACAAAGAGTATCTCTTCGGGTGGTTTTAAAAAAGGGTGGCCCAAACGACCGTGCGAACATCCCAAACCCAAGAGTGAACTTGGAAATGATCTACTATGGCACACAAAGCTCCGAAGAACTCAGACAACCGTTAATCACACTCGGTTCAAACAACTATGGTTCATCAACGACACTCGTGTTTTCCGTCATTAGAAATATAGTTCACTACGATATTAAAGTGTCTATGTTTGGAGAACATGTATCGGGTGGCTAAAACAAAGAGTATCTCTTCGGGTGGTTTTAAAAAAGGGTGGCCCAAACGACCGTGCGAACATCCCAAACCCAAGAGTGAACTTGGAAATGATCTACTATGGCACACAAAGCTCCGAAGAACTCAGACAACCGTTAATCACACTCGGTTCAAACAACTATGGTTCATCAACGACACTCGTGTTTTCCGTCATTAGAAATATAGTTAAGACGTAAGATTGATGTTTCGGTTCTATATAGAATTTGAATCGAGCTTGTTCGTTCATGTGTTAAAAAGAAAAAAAGAGTGTGTCAGACAACCATGTGAACATCCCGAGCCCACAAGTGGACCAAGGAACGGTCATCTACAGCAAGCACGGAGGTCCGAGAACCACCGGCTGCCGTTAATCGCGCTCTGTTCACACGGGTATGGTTCATCAACCACACTTGGTTTGCTGTCTCTGTAGATCTCACGGATACAGAGGTACGAGCCTATAGAACAGATCCTGTTCAAGTAAGGTCGTAATTGTTTTTCTCCGGTAGATACATATAAACACAGCTTACATCTAATATTTCTTTGGTGTGGGAGATTTATAAGGACGACAATAAAAAAAATATGGAGTAGTTGCCGTCAAAGTTGATTAAATATATGTGATTGTAAGAATTTTCACTCTTGCAAGAGTTTTGAATTTGGATCATTTAGCCTATGTCAATAGAGTAATAGACTCACTCAATCGAGCCTGTGTTGGTTTCGTGTTTGTTACACGTTTCTGGTACTTTAAAGTGTTATTACGAGGTTGGGTTTTGTCCTTTTGGGTAAATTTGGGTTTGTTACACGAATGAGGTGCTTTCATTTTTTAATTACATCGTGCCTTCATTATCTTCCTTCTCTTGTTGGTTGTTATCATCACAACCTGAAATTACATCGTTTCCTTTTCTATTGTGATAATCGTCTCCTTACCTTATTATTGTCATAAACATGACGTTCGTTATTGTTATTCGTTTTATTAAAAAATGTAAAATCAAAATTATATCGCATAAAACAAACATCAACATAAAATCAGATCTTCCGGAAAAAAAAAGATAGCTCAGACAACCGTGTGAACATCACGAGCCCATAATTGTGCTTGGGAACGATCTACTACAGCCCACAGAGAACCGTAGATCTCTGGCAACCGTTAGTCACACTCGGTTCACACGGCAAATGGCATCAACGCTACCGGGTTTACTGTCTCTGTAGATCTCACGAACACAGAGGTAAGAACCTATAGAATATGGTTCTCAGGTAGTCATTCAAAATAACAGATATATACATTACTTTTGTCGATGTGGGATTACTATGAGTTTTTTTTATCAGATTTCTTTAAGGTACTCCCTCCGTTTCATTGAAAGCTTCCATTTTTCCTTTTTCGTAAATTTCTTTGATAGCTTCCACTTTCTTTTTTGGTATAACTCTTTCTCTCTTATCTAGGTGGCTCCCCTACTTTACACTCTCTATATTTTTGAATATTTTATTATTATCCTTAAAAAATGTGCCCTTTTTTAGGTGGAATCTTTCATTGAAACGGAGGGAGTACAATAAAAGGAAAACCGTCGCCTGAGATATTCGAACTCTCGCGGGGAAACCCCGTGTACTTAGCAGGCACACGCCTTAACCACTCGGCCAAAGCGACTACTCGTTTATTAAACAGATTTCTAAAAATATACTCCAGGAATCCAAAGAATTTAAAGTTCTGCATACATATAATAAATTGAGTTTTTTTTTTTTTTTTTTTTTTTTAAAAAAAAAAAAATCTGTACACAATAATCTACAAAAGAAAAAAAAAACATGGAAAGTCTTCGACATGATCGTTAGTCCTTTGTTTTACGGGTTCCCCTTTCATATTTCTCCACCGCAAAGGTCGTTTCTTAGGCTAATGTGTATCACACGTTAACATTAAGTAATACCGTAACACTCTTGGATCCTAAACAAAGAGCGAGAGCAAGGGTGGGTTTAAACCTTAAAGTGTTCTTCACAAATCCAAAGTCGATTCCTTACAAAGTTAGTAACTCGTCTCAGACGTGACCACATGAGTACTCGGAAAAAGCAAAGAATAAGAGACTACACTGTATATAGTCCACGATCAAGTCCCGGTTATTATCTTGAATCTATAACCAACGACATGTATAAATGCGATTAATCTCGTTTGTGTGATTTGCCGTGTACTCGATATTTTGAGTACCTTCTTCATGTTAATGTATAAAATGATAATTTTCCCTGATTCAGGTGTTGACGTTGCATATACAAATATCCCACATCGACCACAAAACATATTTCTATATTACTTGCGGACTATGGGAGTAAAAGAAACATGGCCATATGCAAATATCCCACATCGGCCGCGCAGCATATTTCTGTATAGCAGATTGAGAAAACCAAAAACGTCGCCTGAGAGATTCGAACTCTCGCGGGGAAACCCCATGTACTTAGCAGGCACACGCCTTAACCACTCGGCCAAAGCGACTCAGTGCTTACTTTTTGGAAATTTTATCTTTTTACTATCCTTTTCGTGACAATAAATGACCGAGACAGAAGTAGTAATAAAATAAAGATCGCATAATATATTGTGTAATTATACAACGGTAACCATGATACAGAGAACTGTAGAATATAACGTCAAGTGTCTTCCTCATTTTTGCTCACATGGATATTGACTTGGATACTCATCATATTATAACTCGATATTTCTTTTAATTCACCCACAAGATTTTGAACTGTCTCGAGTCTCGAGTTTTATTTCCATTTCCGTCAGTTATTTGTATTATAAAAATCCCAACATGGTTTTACAACTAAGGGTTAGTTCCCATCATAATAGAACCTCTCTTGGCCTTCGAATTTTATGTTCTTTCTGACTGAAAGGAGCTGAATTGGATTTAAATTAGTGGGTTTTATTGACGAAGACAGATTAAAATTAATGAGGTTATACTTAACTTAACTATACTGAATAACGATGAATATTATTGGTCTGAGCTGGAAAAAAACAAGGCCTTTGTGGCCCCTTCATCTGGAACAACTGGACCGCCCCCAAACATGCTATCATAACATGGCTGATTCTTAACAGTGAGGTGAATGTCAAGGAAAAACTCCACGGTCATGGATGGATAGACGATGAAGCATTCTTTCTATGTCACGACGCATCTGAAACCATTCAACATATTTTCTTTGCTTGCCCTTTTAGTCTCCTACTACACTATTTGGTGTCAAAGAAATAAGGCGCGTATAGGACTTATTGAACATCCGGATAACTTAGCAAAGCATATCATTGGTATTGCTAAAGGAAGGATAAGGGTTGGAGCCAAAGATAGAGTCACTGGTACTGATCTGCATTGATTTAGACAGATGGGCTATAACGGTTAGCTATTGTTGGGAGCTCATTGTTTGAGTGGCTCCTATAGGCATAGTTTCTGGTTGAGAAATTTGCATTTGTACCGTATATGTCCTGTAACTAGGTCTCTTTGTTTCCTTTGGGTATAGACCATATTCCAGGCCCGTTCCCCATGGGTTTACGACTAGGGGTTAGTTCTTATATATCTTCACTAGAAAAAATAATTGATAAACATGATCACTCTATGCAAATAGTATGAAATCCGCAGATTATCTGCTGTTGGTTAATCCCTCAGAAAACAAATTTTTACGTGCAAAAACCAAAATAATATCCCACATCGTTCATGGACCTAAGTATTATAATGTTTATATATCATTTGATTCCCAAGCAAACTGTCCCTTTGGGGACATCTGATAAAATTGGAACGATACAGAGAAGATTAGCATGGCCCCTGCGCAAGGATGACACGCATAAATCGAAAAATGGTCTAAATATTTTTACGGTTTTTTTTCGCACCTACGCATAAATCGAGAAATTGTCCAAATTTTTTAACAGTTTTTTTTTTCGCACCTTCCCTTCTTCGCGGCCATTTCTGGGATCCCTGTGTTTAAAGGGATGCTATACAATACTTACTCCACCTCATTGTTTTGTTTACGTTTGCATATCGCACAAATATTAAGTGGGAAAAAAATCGAGTGTTTACTCTTTTTTGCAAGTTTACTTCCCAAAATGTCCGATAAGATCCATGACTTTTAACTCAAGGAGCTCACTACGATGTTAAAGTGCGCTTATGTTTGGAGAACGTGTATCGGGTGGCTAAAAAAAGAATGCATCTTGGGTGGTTTGAAAAAAGGGTGTCTCAGATGACTGTGTTAATATCCCGAACCCAAGAGTGAGCTTGGGAATGATCTACTACATCAAAATGAGTTCCGAAGATCTCTAACAACTATGAATCAAACTCGGTTCACACACCTATGGTTCATCAACGACACTCGTGTTTCCGTCATTAGAAATATAGTTAAGATTGATGTTTTTGTCATAGATAGAATTTGAATCGAACTTCGTCTAGCCTGCTTGATCAAAAAAAAAAGGTGTGTCAGACAACCGCGTGAACATCCCGAGCTTCGTCTAGCCTTCTTTGAACAAACGAAAAAAAGTGAGGCTAAAAAAGAACGTGTGTCGGGTGGTTTGAAAAAGGGTGGCTCGCATGACCGCGTGAATATCACGAACCCACGAGTGAGCGAGCTTCGTCGACCTGGCTTGGGGAAAAAAAAGGTGTGTCAGACAACCGTATGAACATCCCGAGCTTCGTCTAGCCTTCTTTGAACAAACGAAAAAAAGTGAGGCTAAAAAAGAACGTGTGTCGGGTGGTTTGAAAAAGGGTGGCTCGCATGACCGCGTGAATATCACGAACCCACGAGTGAGCGAGCTTCGTCGACCTGGCTTGGGGAAAAAAAAGGTGTGTCAGACAACCGTACGAACATCCCAAGCCCACAAGTGGTCCGAGGAACGGTCATCTACAGCAAGCACAGTGGTTTGAGTACCACCGGCTGCCATTAATCGCGCTCTGTTCACACGGGTACGGTTCATCAACCACAATTCGTTTGCTGTCTCTGTAGATCTCACGGATACAAAGGTACGAGCCTATAGAACAGATCCTGTTCAAGTAAGGTCGTAATTATTTTTCTCTGGTAGACACATATAAACACAACTTACATCTGATATTTCTTTGGTGTGGGAAAATGGGCTTATTTGTTTTGCTAATTTATTCAGTGTGGGAGCATCTAATAAAGGACGACAATCAAATATTGCTCAGAAAGAGTATGGGTTTATTTGTTTTGCTAGTTTCACTTCAATGAGGTACCCTGTGTCAATAAAGTAACAGCCTCGATCGGGTCTGGGTAGTTCCATGCTTATTACACGTTTCAGGTACTTTCAAGTCTTATTACTAGATTGTGTCTGGGTAGTTTCGGGTGTTTTCGTTTTTTTAATTACATTGTGTCTCCGTTATCTTCCTTCTCATGCTATCATCAACAACTAAAATTACATCGTTTGTTTTCTATTGTTAAAATCGTCTCCTTTCTCTTGTTATTGTCATAAACATGACATTCATTATTGTTATTCAGTTTATTTAAAAACGTAAAATCGAAATTATATTGCATAAAACGAATCTCCGTTATCTTCCTTCTCATGCTATCATCAACAACTAAAATTACATCGTTTGTTTTCTATTGTTAAAATCGTCTCCTTTCTCTTGTTATTGTCATAAACATGACATTCATTATTGTTATTCATTTTATTTAAAAACGTAAAATCGAAATTATATTGCATAAAACGAACACTTTATTTAGTATAGCTCAGACAACCGTGTGAACATCCCGAGCCCATAGGAATGATCTACTACAGCCCACAGAGAACGAAGGATCTCTGACAGCCCTTAGTCACACTCGTCACACTCAATTCACACGGCAAATGCATCAAGTTATCAACGATATCGGGTTTGCTGTGTTTGCTGTTCAAGTAAGGTCGTATCCATTGTTCTCAGATAGTCATTCAAAATAACACGTATATACACTATTTTTGTCGATGTGGGATTACTTTGAATATTTTTTATGAGAACCGTCAAATATAACGTTAATGTGGGATGCTAAGAGCCTAAGAGCCTAAGAGCCACAACTTTTAACGCAAACAACATTAATCAATACTACTCCGTATTATAGTTCGTGTTGATGATTAAATTAATTTTGAATGATAATTAACAATAATACACTAAAAAGTTAAAAGACTAAGTCGTAAAAAAAAATTATGAAAAATCGTCCTAGTGTCTCCTTGGTTTTCGTCTATTTTTCTTAATTAATTTTTCCTTTTGATCGAGGTTTTCTCTCGTGAGTTTTATTTTTCGTTTATGAAGTAATACCTCCGATGGTTTCGCTCAAAAAAATAAATATATGATGTTTGTGTTTTATCGTAGAATGAAAAAAAAAGAGTGGCTCAGACAATTATGTGAACATCCCAAGCCCAGGATTAAGTTTGGGAACGATCTATCAACAACACTCTGTACGATTCTATAGAATAAATCCTGTACTAGAAAGATCGTAGTCGTTGCATTCAGGTAGTCATATAAAACAATGTATATACATATTTATGTGGTCGATGTGGGATTAGAAGCGCTTTTTTATAAGACTTCCGTACTGTAAGATATGATAAAAGAAGTAAAACGTCGCCTGAGAGATTCGAACTCTCGCGGGGAAACCCCATGTACTTAGCAGGCACACGCCTTAACCACTCGGCCAAAGCGACTTCTTGTCCACTTCATCAAAACAAATGTATATATATATATTTGTTTTGAGATTAAAACAGGTCAAATAATCTCTCATTTGCCTAGATAAGACAATTATTTCACTAGTTCTAGAAACTTTGTTTTTGTCTTAGTTATAAATTTGCGACGGTATCTCTGTCACAAAGGAGAATTTGTGATTGAAATATTCACGTTTATTTCGATCACCCCTCCTCACTTGGATTTTACATTCTCGACTTTTCGTGTTTCATCTTACGTCTCAATATCCTTGCATTTGGGTACATGCCCTAAATGCCTAAGAAATTACTCCGTAACTATGAAAATTAGCAATCTATATGACTATATATGTCGTGCAAACATGTACGGGTTTATACTGGTCATCCTTTAGTGCCCGTAGATATGACCGCCAATTCAAAGTCCCATAGGAAAACGCAGGCACTTGAGATTACTCACTGTTGTGGAACAAACTCATAAAATGCAACCGGGTAGGCGAGCATCACCAACCGGAGTATTATCTAACCTCACCAGAAGGCAGGGTAAAACACGGTATTCAAAAACAGTGAAATCTGAGAACAACCCGAATATATTGTGATTCCACGTAACAACATGATGTTCGATGAGATATAATACTACTAGCCTTGTATAGAGTCGTAATCAAATAAAACATCCGAGCTTACAAACATTGTTTTCGGTTGAACAACAGCTTATATCGTCTAACAATCTGCCAAGAAATTTAATTCAAAACCGCAGAAGTTTTATGCACATCAACGAGTCACGTAGCGCTTTGTTTACTGCCCTCCCTATATCTGAACTCAATATAGTTTGCACTGCCTCCTTCATCCCTGGAAAATTTTACTGTAGAAAACGAGAAAGCATGCATTAAGTATACTGAAGATTTGTATGAGAATTGATAATGCATTTTCCTCGAGTGATAGAATAATTTGAAGAAAAAAAACGGTTTACTTGGAATTAGAGCATATGATACGAAAAAACAAAGAACACTCATCTCAAAATAACTTGCAGACGAGTAAGAAATCGTTGCAAGGCAAAAGTGAAACAAGTTTCTACTCAAGGAAAAAGTTCGACAAACCATCACATTACTACACCAGTAATGACAGAAAAGTTAAGCTGAAAGGACGAGCAACTAATTGTGCAACGTTTGTTAACATTCGTACCAACCCAACCCAAGTAAACCCCATTTAGTTCAGTTAAGTTTAGCAAACTTCAGCCGTGAAGAACATGGCCTAAGTGCCAAAAACATAAAGCCTAAGAAAAATACAACAATGACAAACCCTCATCTCAACATAATTGAGAGCCGAGTAACATGGAAGTATGAAACATCACAATAAAGTAGGAAATCATTGCAACACCAAGTTGAAACAAGTAAACAGTTACAAGCAGAGAGAGCTGAAATAAAGTTAAGCTGAGATACAACACTCATCAGTAATCTTCGCATTAAGTTTGTGAAACACTCAATGCATGGACTAAATATGTGATCAGACTAAATCCTCTAGTCGCACGCTACATTTCACTTAGTGAACGGTAGCATAGGACCAATCCATGGCTCCTTGCACACATTACCGAGAAAGCATGTTAAGCATGATTATTCATTCAATGAGTTGAAAGGTGCAAAAGTATGATTACACATCGAAGATACAGATTGATAGGAAAAATCCCTTTTTTTTTTTTTGAACAATTTCATTTCCTTTCTCCAATACTAAACGGATCTTTAATGTAACTTGTAGGAGGAAATAATGCTCTTTTTTTCAACCCTTCAAGACAACCTTTCTCCACAAAGGGTACAAACGGAATTTCTATTTAGTAGTACGATAAAAAGTATGTCACATTTGAAAGTTATACTTCTTCACTTACGAAAAAAATAAAACACAGCCCCTCCTCCTTTCCATTTCTTCCCCCTCTCTACGCCACCTCACCATTTTCAAATTAGAAGTACAATAAAATAAACAATATCTCAAAATTTCAGAGCTCTCTCTATGAAATCAGCATAATATTAGAAGTTTGCTAGTCAACCATCAGTCCGTCACTCACTCGCTCACCCTTGCAAAGTGAACCGACAAAAGGACTAGTTTTGCTACCTCCCCAAATCCCAATACATACAACATGAACAAGGCAAACTGTAGCTCATAAACAACCAAGAAAAGTAGCTAAACCAATGAATGTTGATTCTACACAAATCATATAACAACATGAACCAACATGCATTTCTTCATAACTATATTTAAAGATAAAAACCAGCTTCAACAACAGCATTAGTCCCAACGTAGTTACGGTCGGATAGCATGAATTATTATCTTATAGAATTCCGACTCAAGCGAATGCACCGAATTTTACTCTCCAACCAAGAAAAGTAGCTAAACCAATGATTGATTGCCTTAATAAAACACTTCTATTGGTTGAGCTAACACGCACTAGAATCACACAACCCTGATTCTACACAAATCATATAGCACCATGAACCAACATACATTTATTCATAACTACATTTAAACATAAAAACCTGCTTCAACAACATCATTAGTCCCAGATAAGTCACGGTCCGATAGCATGAACCATATCTTATAGAACTCAGACTCAAGCAAATGCACCAAACTTTACTCTCCAACCCCAAGCTAACAAACAATAGATATATAGCTTTACACAAAGCACAATGCATCATGAACCAGCAAGCTATTCTTCAATACACTATATATATTCAAACATTAAAACAAGCTCCAACAAAAGCATTAGTCCCAAATCAGTTACAGTCGGATAGCATGAATCATATATTCATATCTCATAGAATTCCGACTCAAGCAAATGCACCAAATTTTACTCTCCAACTCATTTGAGCTAACAAACAATAGATATAGCCCTACACCAAGCACAATGCATCATGAACCAGCATACTATTCTTCAATAGACTATATATTGAAGTGAACGCACCGAACTTTACTCTCCAACCCATTCGAGCTAACAAACAACAGATATAGCTCTACACAATGCACAATGAAACAGCAACCTATTCTTCAATACACTATATATTCAAGCGAATGCACCGAACTTTACTCTCCAACCCATTCGAGCTAACAAACAATAGATATATAGCTTTACACAAAGCACAATGAACCAGCAACCTATTCTTCAATACACTATATATTCAAGTGAATGCACTGAATTTTACATTCCAACTCATTTGAGCTAACAAACAACAGATATAGCTCTACACAAAGCACAATGAACCAGCAACCTATTCTTCAATACACTATATATTCAAGTGAATGCACCGAATTTTACATTCCAACTCATTTGAGCTAACAAACAACAGATATAGCTCTACACAAAGCACAATGAACCATCAACCTATTCTTCAATACACTATATATTCAAGTGAATGCACCGAATTTTACATTCCAACTCATTTGAGCTAACAAACAACAGATATAGCTCTACACAAAGCACAATAAACCAGCAAACTACTCTTCAATACACTATATATTCAAGCGAATGCACCGAACTTTACTCTCCAACCCATTCGAGCTAACAAGCAACAGATATAGCTCTACATAAAGCACAATGAACCAGCAAACTATTCTTCAATACACTAAATTCAAGCGAATGCACCAAATTTTACTTTCCAATCATTTGAGCTAACAAACAACAGATATAGCTCTACACAAAGCCCAACGAACCAGCAAACTACTCTTCAATACACTATATATTCAAGCGAATCCACCGAATTTTACTTTTCAACTCATTTGAGCTAACAAAAAACGGATATAGCTCTACACAAAGCGCAATGAACCAGCAAACTATTCTTCAATACACTATATATTCAAGCGAATCCACCGAATTTTACTTTCCAACTCATTTGAGCTAACAAAAAACGGATATAGCTCTACACAAAGCGCAATGAACCAGCAAACTATTCTTCAATACACTATATATTCAAGTGAATGCACCAACTTTTACACTCCAACCCATTTGAGCTAACAAACAATAGATATAGCTTTACACAAAGCGCAATGCATTAGAACCAGCAAACAATTCTTCAATACACTATATATTCAAACATTAAAACATTAAAACAAGCTCAGACAACAAAATCAGTCTGCAAAATTAGACTAAGGATCAAAACACAAACCTCAAAAAAGATTCTGAATTGTATGTTCCTCTCAACTCATGGCTCTAGCACTACTAAGAACCGACCCAAGCGTACCAAGAACGGCGAAAGCCAACAAAGGGCTAACATCAAGCGTATCGAAAATCGGGGGAATAATGTTTCTAAACAAATTCAAATACGGGTCACAAAGGTCTCTAATAGCAGACAAAGGCTGTCTATCCCAAGGAATATTAGGAAACCAACTAAGCAAAACCCGAACCATCAAAACACCACTATATATATCAAGCCACTTCGCCATTCCAGAGGCAACAACAGTAAGAGGTGTGCTCAGAGGCCCAGCCGAGCTTCTAGCAGAGGCGAAAATCAAGGGGCCCACAGTAGGGAAGACATTGTTGTGGAGAAGGTTAAGGGTTTGAGGTGACGGAATTAGGGTTTGGAGGGTTGAGGAGATGAATTGGGTGAGTTTGTATGAGATTGAGAGTGATAGAGCTAAAAGGGTAGTTAGGGTTTTGGTTGAATTGAAGAAAGATGGTGGGAATTGGGGGAATTTGATTGGGTTAGGGTTAGGGTTAGGGTTTGCGGAATTGGGGGAAATTGAAGTGGAATTGGAGATTGAAAGGGGTTTTAGAGAGATGGGTTTTTTGGCGGTGGTGATTGGGTTGAAGGTGAGGTGGTTGGTGCGGCGGAGGTGGGTGGAAGGGGTGTGGATATGGCGGAGGAAGGTGAGAGTTGCGGTGGTCGTCATTGTTGCCATTGTTGGAGCTTTTTTTTTGTGGATAAAAAAGGTGAAGGAGACGAAGTCACGATTGTGCGTGTGATTAATAGGGAAAGACGTTTCAAACACGGTTTTACGATAATTTATCCTCTATAATATGTTTGAGATAAATCACTTGTATTAAACTATTTAATACGGAGTTTTCAAAAAAAAAAAAAAACTATTTAATACGGAGTAATAATTCTCCTGAGAAACGATTTCTCATTAATTTTATTGAGGGACTACGTACAAATGGAAGTAACAGTGATACCAAACCTAATAGAAGTAGGTACGATTGTATAAATAGGGTACGCTTGTTATAAAAATAGGTACAAAACAAAGTTGTCATTTAAGGGTACGAATAGAACATAGAGTGTTACTGAAGAGTGGTCTCTTCCAAAATTTTATGATTTTCCAAAGTTATTGGGAAACTTACTCCGTCTTTATTTATGGGATTTTCTACCTGGTATTCCCGTACTTTAGTTTTTTAATATAGTACGCCTGCACTTTTATAATTACACATTATACCCCTCACTTTTAAGGTATTATGTCTCTATAGTCTATTATTTTTTGTCAGTAAATTCAGATTTCACTAGAATTACTTTCGATCACTTCTCTAGAACTATGCTAGTTTCTTATTCGTTACGGCTCCTACTTTAGGTTTGGAACGAATTCTGAAACTTTCTCAATTATATTTAAATTCGACTTCTATTCTTTTTCTCTTTCATTCACTACTTTTAGTTTACTAACAAATTTACAAACCCCGATTTGGTTTTAAACCAAGTCTGTAATGGTTTAAAAACTCCGATTTGGTTTTAAATCAAGTCTGTAATGGCTTGTGGAAAATTCAAGTTTAGCACGTACAAACTCTTCACCAGTTGAATGTACCACAACTAACTCAAAGTTGTTGAACTTTTCAGTATAGTTACTGAGCTTATATATTTCTGAACTGAGTTGTAAGTTTTTGAGCTAAACATTTATGTTATTGAGCTCGGCAACTTTATACAAAAACTCAGAAAGTGTACAATAAAACTTAAAAACTTTGTAATAACGCTTTATGTACACCTGGTTGTATAATCTACTGACTACACCTTTGAGACTACAATGGTTTTACTCAAACAAAATATACCGAGAATTTATCTTATTTCATTTAATCATTTATACCGAGCAAATTAAACCCTTGCATGCAAGAAAATCAAACTTACATTTTTTTTTTGTCAAAAACCACAATATATATATATAAAAAAAAAAAAAAAAAAAAACAAATTTACAAGCATTGAAAAAGACAAAAAAAATTTAACACAAAGGAAAAACTTGAGGACGTAGAATAGACAAGGCACGAAAATAAGCATCGATCCAACGTCCATTAGGTCCCATGTTATCAGCAATAAACTTCTTCAAAACCTTAATCGTATCCACCATGCAGCTCCACTGAACCACCGTACGTGGGCCCATACTAAACCCTCGTCGACGACTCCCTAGCCTCACCGTCCGCCTCCTTAGCCGCCTTGCTCGTGGCCGACACCACCCTACCATTAGGGATGTTGTTGTTGACTTGTTTGGTAGTAGACATACCTTCACTAAACTTCTTGACTTGAGCATTATTATTATTATTATTATTATTATTATTATTATTATTATTATTATTATTATTATTAGTTTTAGTTAATTATAATATGTTTTCACTAAGATAAGTTTATATTTTGATTAGTTATTAGTTGATGAGTAATTGTAATTTATAATGTGTAGTAATGTGTAATGTGTAGTGTGAAGATATAGGTACTAGAGAATAGAGAGACTAGCTACCTTTTATAGTGTGTGAATAAAGAGGCTAGTTCTATATATTATGAGCAATCATTATGGTCATTATTCCAAATAAATTTAGTTAAATTACAAGTATAAATCTTGTTTTGTGGATTAAATTACATGTATAGGCTTATTATTTGGGAATAAATAATCCGATCTTCTGTCTCACTTTTGTGTCACATTCTGTAACACATCATCAACAACTTAATTAGTATATTTGTTGCGTATTTTATTTGTGTAATAGATTGATATGTCATAGAGTGACAGATGATCGTTACTGCACGTGAATAATCAACTCCAGATCAATCTAGATTTTTTTTTCGATGTTTTGATTAAATTTTAAATAAATAAAAATCAGATTTTAATTTTACAGCCTGAAAATTGGATAAAATACATAGATAAAAATTCGTTGTAGGTAGGTCCGTCCAATGAGAATATTAGAATAATTTTATGCTTTATTATATTGATCTTAATTACTCTTTATTTTAAGGAGCATTGCTTGTGATGATGATGACAACTACAAGAGTCCACTTTTGTCATATAAGAAAATTTAAATTAAATTAAATAATTAATTATATAATTAGGTGACTTATAGAGTACTTTAATTAAGGGTATGTACTCTATATATAAAGCTCAAAAGAAAGAATAATTAAACATGAGTTGAGTAGTGAGTAGTGTGAGGAAAAGTCCCTAAGGAAATTGTATGAGCCACTTGAAGTGTAGTGAAAGTTAATTAATTAATTAATTAGTTAATTAATTATTGAGTAGTGTAATTAAATTAAATTAAATTAAATTAAATTAATTAAATGATGATGGATTAAATTAAATAAATTTTAAGTAAAAGTTAAGGTCAATTAAGTTAATTAATTAGGTAGCGTACGGAGGAGATGATGGCATATGTATGTGCTTTCTGCTCAAGGTCCCTCACAAATATTGTAGATAATTCCAATCAAGTCATTAGTTTTATAATCGATATCCTAAACTCGTTCGATTTAACTAAACTGAATTGAATTATTGATTAAGCTGAAAAAAATAGAGGGTAAGATGGGGTTGTACTTAGAAGTCTTGAATGTGTTACGTTTTTTTTTGGGACACGACTATATTAATTAAGAGGAATTTCATCGCGTTTGAATTGGATCTCATATCGGTTACCATTCATATGTACGTGGACCAACGGACCAGATTGAAATGTACTCTGTCTTAGGTATGGTGTTGACCAACCGATCCAAGTCGGTCTAACAGTAACTAATAGTCCGACCAAAACCACTCTCTAGACAACCCTAGTCGATCATAATAATGTTATTTTACACATTCACTTATAAAAGTTTGAGTAGTAAGATGTGGCGGTGTGGTTTATATGAATATAACTGAATAATAACCATGGAAAATCATATTTTGAAAACAAATAAATATTATCGGAAGAAATAACCTTACTAAAAAATCCACAAATAATATTTCGTTTTTTTTTAAAAAAATAATTATATAATGTGAGTTTTAATTTTCATATTTGTATAATTGAATTAATTAATACATAAGGCATAATAAGCATGAAATTTCTCTACCAATAGTTGTTATTGAAAAAGTGACATGTATGTAATATAATGTTGTCCACACTCCATGGAATTAATCATGAGATTAAACAAATAAATTTTATCTTCTTTTTTTGTTAATAAAGAACGTAAACTTGTTGAACCAGACGAAAAAACATGTCAACAATTTGTTTTTTTGGAAGGGTCTAATTTGACTCACATTTTTGTACCTATATTAAGGTCTCGTTTGGTTGCCCACTTACTTCCCGGAAATTGCAACATCCCATGAATTGCATTCCTGGGGAGTTGTTTGGTTACCCAAAAAGTACAAAAATGGGGAACTCAAACTTACCCCGTCAGTTTTAATTCCTGCATGATGCGGGAAGTTGCTCACCGACCCCCCCTCGGTGAGTTGCACTTCCCACATCCCAATTCCTTCAAATGACTTTTTTTACCCTTCTATACTCATCTATTTCTCACTTTATAATCCTAATTTCTCATTCAATTCTCCATATAAATTAGTTTTTTCAATCTTGTTATATAATATATTTTTTTGTCATTTTTTTTAAATGTATTTTGGTTACGACTGCATATTATAGGGAAAACAATTTTAGATATTTTATAAGTTGCTGGAAAAAAAATCATAAGTTTTTATACCCTTAATTAATAAAGGGCATAATAGTCATTGTAATCAAAATCATGGAAATTAGCTCGAGTTAACCAAACAAGATGCATCAATTCAATTCCCGGGAAGTGCGAATTCCAGGATGTCAACCAAACAAATATTGCAAATTCCCGGGAAGTTGATGGGGGAAATAACTTCCTGTTAATTGCAACTTCCTCCAGGAAATAAGTTCCCGGATGAACCAAACGAGGCCTAAACATTTCAAAATTATATAAAGAATCATATTTATTTATTTATTGGTCACTATAACTAAATTAGATTTTAGTGTCAAATAGTCAAGCATTACATTCTATATATACTAGGAATTAGAGTATTATTTTCATAAATTCATGTTTAGGCCGATCAACATATTTATCACAGAAACGATAAAGTAAGATAAAAAAAATAAGAACGTAAAATAGGCATAAATTTGAGAAGAAAATACATTAGTACAAATTTTCAGATTCAGGGTTATGATATGAAGTATATAATAAAACTGTTTGCGTAGGGTATAAGAGTTTATATAGTACATTAGTACATTAGTACAAATTTTCAGATTCAGGGTTATGATATGAAGTATATAAAACTGTTAGCCTAGGGTATAAGAGTTTATTTATATAGTAGTACTACTCTCAAAACCCTAGTACATAAAACCTAAAAGAATCCAATGAAAAACCCTAAACCCAGGCCAATAACAAAAACTCTAGACACATTAACATATATACTAATCTGATCTGATACCTCGTGATTGTCGTTTGAAGTGACAAATCAAACAAAACAAAACAAAACAAAACGTATTCAAGTCATATATAGATAAACGTGACAAAAAATATATACCTAGAATACGACAATTCGTTTGTCTAACTATCTCTATCGAATAATATTTGACATGTTTTAGACTTAAGACGTATACAGACATTTTAAACGATACCTAATTAGGTAGATTATTTTAGGGTTAGTGTTACAAGTCGCCACGTCCTTAAGCAATGATGTCCTTAAGCTTTGATCATGATGACTTCAAAACAGTTGCTTGTACAGTTACACACCTACAAATGTTGTAGAAGGACACTCTGAATAAAGTACATAGCCCAAAGATTAATGAAGAGGCATAATGCATGCATGAATTCATAGGGGGTCATTTTGTTCATCATACTCATATCTACTCCCTCCCATTCACTCGAAAAGCCCAGTTTATTTTTGAAATAAATATTAAGACAAGTGGATAAGTTGGACCATTTACCAAAATATTCCTCCACTTTTTAGTTGTGGGTAGTTACAGGAGAGGATAGTTGTGGGGTAAGTAATAAGGATATTTATGTTTTTGCTTGAGTGAAACTTTTCATTTAAGAAAAGTGTGCTTTTCCAGTGAATGAGCCAAATAAGGAATAGTGTGCTTTTCCAGTGAATGGGAGGGAGTAATTAACAAAGAATTTATGGTTTATCTAAATTATCTTAATTATCTAGATTATTGTTAGTTGTTGGTGATCAAATTTGTGCAAGAGTGTTCTATACTCTTATGAAATAATCGTTTTCAAACGAGTTTTCAAACGAGTTTAATAAATATATCTGAATTCTCTCATTTTCCAGAATAAATTACATACGGAGTAGAATTTTGTTCAATAATAAAGTAAAATTATGAAGTTGGTTTAACAATTGGATCTCATCATTGAATTTCAATTCTGTACATATATGTATGTTACTCCCTCCATTTCTACGATTTCTTCCACCTTAAAAGTGGCACATTTCTTAAGAAAAACAATAAAATAAGGAAAAGTAGAGAGGGAGTAAAGTAAGCGGGCCACCTCGGTAAGAGAGAAGTGTGATAGAAAAAAGGAAAGGGGAAGAAATCAAAGAAATGATTGAAAAAGGAAATGTGGAAGATATCAAAGAAACAGAGGGAGTATTTTTTATAGTAAAACAATTTATGCACCTCGTACGACCAATTTCTAAAATCGTCACTATCTAAAATAATCGAAAACTTAGATAAATCAAAAATGTGTTAAAAATGTCGATTCATTAACTTCTTAACGAATGGTACTTATTAACCACTAGTCTTTTTGACAATAACGGTAATAAATACGGTGTATATTTTTTATAGTAAAACAATTTATGCACCTCGTACGACCAATTTCTAAAATCGTCACTATCTAAAATAATCGAAAACTTAGATAAATCAAAAATGTGTTAAAAATGTCGATTCATTAACTTCTTTTTGACAATAACGGTAATAAATACGGTGTATATTTTCTTCATCTCAATTTATTTGTTTACTTTTAATTAAAATATTTTTACCCCAATTAATTAATATAGATATATACAATAGTATTTATTTGATCCGAACCACATATTTAAGCTAGTAGTACAATAGAGCACATGTGAATTTATATATACGAGTACATCCGTTTTTTAATCACCAGACTAAGATCAGACATACTCGATAGGGGGTGTTTGGTTATCGGCGGATCCGCCAAAAAAGAGTATATTTGGATGGATTAGCATGTTTGACCACGAAATCCGCCAATATAGGTGTTTGGTAAACAGTAGTTTGAAATGGCATATTCGAATCCAATCCGCCAATTTGCAATATGCTGCTAATAGGAGCATATTCACTTAGCAGATTGTATTTTCTTTTTTTACGTCCTTACCCCCTTTAACAATCAAATCCTACCAATCAATTAATTAAACTATGTCCTTTTTTGTCATTTTACAAATCAATTAATCAATCCGCTAATCTATAACAGCTAATTACCAAACACTATTAAAACAATTCTGCTAATTAAATCTGTTGGTCAAAACTTTCAATTGATTCTGCTAGTCAAATCTGCTTTTTAAATCTGCTTATGCCAATATCAATCCGCTGTTTACCAAACAGGGCCATACTCGGTATTCGAAATCGTAATGATATGGCAAGGGATTTAGGAACAAAGCAAGGGACATTTGATCCCAATTTTGAGGGATTTGGGATATGATGATATGCATGGACAAAAATACAATCTGGCATGCTAATAATTATAATTAAGTACATAAAATTTGATTTGATGATAAAATAAAGATGATAAAAATAACAAAAGGCATACATTGTCATTTGTCACGACCAGCTTTGCATGAGCGTCAATTCGTTGTATATATAATATATTGTTCATTAAATTAATTAATTATATCAAAAGTTTCATTAAATTAATTGTTATGATAATTAAAGAGTGAAGAAGATTTATTGTTTATATCTAATCTGAGAATTAAAAATAAGTAAATAATCGAGAAAAAAAGAAAAGTAAATAATGAGGAGTAAAAAGTACAATATTTAAGATTTTATTGGAGTAGTAGCAATGTAGTATGTTAAAAGTCTATTTAGATTATAAAAAAAAATTGACTTTTGAATATGACCGGTAAAAGACACTTAGATTTATGTAATATTCTCCCTGTAAATAACAATTTTTATATATTATTTTTATTTTTTTTGGTAAGATTATTTTATACGAGTAGTTCATAATATTAGTACTTTATAATGTGGGTGAAAGTAATTAAAATAAATCCTCGTGATTTTTATCAATATCATAGAATTAAGTATTTCCATTGAAAGATGGAATTAAGGATAACTTTATTTTTAAAAAATTGTCAATAAAACGAATAAACTTAGTTGAGTTTTGTCAAAGAAACATATTAATACTTGTACAAGCAAACATAAAAATTAATTAAAAAGGATTAAAATGAAATAATTTGCAAATTTCAAAATTTTAAAAGAGAAGTTTTGGTTTAATACCTTCATGTTCATCTAGCATTTATGGGCTTGGATTTCTGAATCAACGGGCTTTGGCTTGCATACTTGGTATGTATAGCCCATATTTGACACTAAATCCTTCTCCAAAATAAGCCTAAGAAAAATGTCATTCCGTCCGATTCGTTTAATAGTTACTCATCTAAGGTACGACACGAAATTCTATCTCCCCGCTAGCGTGCCAAAAAAAAAATCAGAAAAACTCGACAAAAATCGGAATAGATAACGAGGACTCGAGGATTACGAAGTCTAATAAGATTGATATAGAAATAAAATACTCGGAAGCTAGATCATTATTTTCGAAAAAAATGATTTAACAAAAAAGGGTTTTCTGTCCGAGAGTGTTTGCCTAGTGGTTAAAACTTGTGGTCATCAGCCCAAGGGTCTCAGGTTCAAGCCCACGGCTTCTAGACTTCGAGTCTGTCGCCCACGGGCGGTTTACCCTGGTATGCGTGGTTTGCGGTTTACCCTGGTGTGCGTGGTTTGCAGACTATGCGTACACCTGAGGGTTTACCCAGAGCGCACCAAAAAAGTAAGGTAGCGACTGCGGTTCCCTCGTTCATTAAAAAAAACATTAAAAAAAAAAGGATTTTCTAATGTATGATCAAAGAATACACCTTGAAACCAAAATGACCTACCGAGTAATACTTCCGCTCATTCAAAAATCCGTCCTTTTGTGTTCAAAACACAAAGGTCAGGTTGCGTACATCCAACCCTCTCTACCTCACAATTTGTAATATAATCACTCTTGAGATACCGTTAAAATGTTGCTTCCGTTATTAAACTAGTAAACTCATAAATAATGTTACTTGTAATTCAAACTCGGACTCAAACTCGAACTTAGGTCGAGGCAGGATACTTAAGTGCATTAAGTTGAACTTTGCGAAGAGCAGCTTGTCCCAGATCGATTCCGCAACTATCAGAAAGTTGGATTAAATAGAGAAGAACATCGGAGAGTTCTTCACCTAAGTGAACTTTATCTTCTTCCTTCCACCCTGGGAGTCCCTTCTCCACTTCCCCTCTCCATTGAAATATCTCCGATAACTCTCCCATTTCTCCTACCTGCGTCGATAATGAAGCACAAATTTAGTCGCATTACAATACAGAGGAACAGAATTCGAACCTGAGACATACTCAGTATCTAGGATACATAGTCTTTAATCACTGGGCAAAAACATTTTCGGCAGAACTATTTTTGTTTTGGTGTTTTATAAGGTGCGTCTGATACTGAATTTACGTGACACGATCTTGCATTTTGATCTTGTCTTATTTACCATATATGTGATATTTAATCGATATTTTATACTATGATATAAATGATTTAGGACCATAATCTGTAACGGATATTCTCATAATAAGTAAGATATATGTTGAAACTTATGTTATGCAGAAGCGCATTATTCTAATAGTGATCTTTGTCTCTCAATGATGTTCTTTATTTATTTTTCACAAATCTGTATTCAGTTCAATTTGAACTCGTTTGTAGATGCCGGATGGCTTATTATTAATGATATTGATCTTCACTTTCAAAAAAAAAAATGTCGAAACTTATGCTATGATATCGATGATTAGAATCATGGTACATGTCATTGCATCGTTTTAATGAAATTGTCTCACGTGAATTAATAACAAGAAGAAAAAAAAAAGGAGAAAAAGATTAAACAAAAAAAATACGGAGTAATAATCATGTGATTTGGACTCGACTAACATGAATAATTAACAACAACATCATTAGAGTCTTAATCTTAATCCAAAAAAGTTTCGACTCGACTAACATGAATCATTAACGAACAGAATAACAATACTATTGTATTAGTTCGAAAAGATTTGGACTCGACTAACATGAATCATTAACGATCATAATCAAAATGAATCATAAAAAAACAAAGTATAATTAGTGATTAAAATTTACCAAAGCCAAAAGAAGATTTCTAGGAGTATGGTGAGGCTCCCACCCTCTTTCTCGAGCAAACTCCCTCATCTTTTGCCTTAAGAGATTCAAGCTTACATTTTCTTCACTTGCCATAATAATCCGACAACCAGAGTAAAGCTACCGAGAGACGATTTCCTGACTCCCTGCTTCGTTATCTCTAATTAATTAACGTTATTGACAGAACGTCTAAACGTGTTTTTTTGAGAGAAAATTGAAGTTATATAATGTTTATAAGTTCCAAGAATTTGAAGTTTTTCAAATATGGTAGAAAATTGTTCAAAGGAATTTTTTTTAGTAATAAATAATATTCAAAAGTGCATTGAATTTGAACCCATGAGGGGGTTGGCTTTGGGGTTTGGTGATAGTAGTAGTAGTGTTGGATAATTATTGGTGCAAATCTTTGCTTTATGGGCAAAATTCATTCTAAAAAGAAACAAATATTAATATTAATATAATACACTTTGATTAGTGAGTAAAAAATAATTGTAGACCAAATTGCACCAACAACTCAAATCTTTAGGTGTCTAAGGAGAAAGAATAATAAGATCTCTCTTTGATTCTCTTACTTGGTCTAGATTTTGTTCGATTATCGTCTGAGACAATTATACATAATAAAATCGATGTTTTTGTATGTGTTGTATAATATGGGAAGATCAAAAGAGAAGTAAATGGCATGACAAAGACAACGTCAAGTGTTGAAAAATTACGTGTAAAAAGGAACCTGAACTATGAAAATTAATCATTAAGGATCGTCTTTTGTACTTTCGAGCTAACTTTGAGTTGTTTTCGAGAAAATCATATTCACTGAGTCTCAATATTTCTAGCGGCCTGGTGGGTGCCGTGTCTGAGTGCATTTACCCACCGTGACACGACCTATGCCTTGGTCTAGGTCGAGTCATGTCTTGCCAGTTGCATTTCTTCCTTGTTATATGGTGTGAACCCATTGTATCGTCGTGTCGAGCCAGAGTGTAACACATGTTTTTTTTCCCAATTTTTGAGTCGCGATCCATTTCTCAATGGGTCAATTCCTTTCTCATCGGGTTGGATCGTGTCATGCCTTGGGCTCGAATCGCCAACACTCTTGATTATTCATTCAATACTTGATATGTCCATCAAAGGCCCATAAACAACATTCTCGACTACTTCCCCCATAAGGCCAAAGTCACCTACGGAGTAAAATCTAGAACCAACCCGATTTCCCAAGACAAAGGAAACCGACTTTGCTTACCTTAAAATTAAGAACTACTCTATTCCCACCGTTTTTTAATGTTTGCACCATTTTCTTCGAAAATTTGAGGAATATTTTACTTCCTCCGTTTCTATGATTTTTTCCACCTTAAAAGTGGCACATTTTTTAAGAAAAACAATAAAATAAGTAAAAGTAGAGAGAGTAAAGTAAGTGAATCACCTAGGTAAGAGAGAAGTTTGATAGAAAAAAAGAAAGTGGAAGAAATCAAAGAAATTGTTGAAAAAGGAATTGTGGAAGATATCAAAGAAACAGAGGGAGTATTAAAATAAGACAAATATTGAAAGAGAACGGTGGGAGTATTGGAAAGCAAGTATTGTGAGAAATCGCTTCACCTAAATAAATCTAAATCAAAATACTCCTTGTAAAACTCCCTCTATCTCGATTATTTGTTTATCGTCGACTAAAATTATTCTCATCACGAATGATAACCAGTACGTGTACATTATATTTGACAAATTTTTACATTAAATTTATCGTAAGATCATCTCATAAAACACTTAATTAGAAGAAAAAAAAAATTAATAACCACCTTATTATGCATGCCCTCTGTTCGAATCCAAATGATACGTTTGTTTTTTCACACTTGCCGAGACACGTTTTACATCGTCGATATCTTTCGTTTTACATTAACAAAAATGATTAAAATTCGATATTTTTAATCTACCATAAAGACGAATCAAACAAAATTCCACATGACTATATTTGAATCAAACAAGATATCACATTATCCGTCTCACATTACACACTAATAAATACGGATTAATACTCAAAAAATAATAAAAATAGCTACACTATATTTGACAAATTTTTACCATATATTTATTGTGAAATTGCCTCGTAAAATGAAATTTCTAAATAATCAAAAATTTTACCATAAATTTATTGTGAAACTATTTCATAAAAATGAATTTTTTTAATAACCACCTTATTATATAAGATATTTTTTTAATAACACGATTGAAAAACCGTCTCTTGCAGACTTTCTTCCATCTTCTTAAAACGGTGAGAATCATCAAGAACGTTCTCGATTCATAACACCTCAACACTTGTACGAGTTCTTCTACCCCCACCACTATAAAACCTCCATCTTCTCCCTTCTCTTTCTCCCATCACAAAAAAACAGAGCAATTCAAATTTCAAACCCAGAAAACCCCAAATCTTCAATCAATTGTTCTTGAGTTAATCAATTTAATTAAGTTAATTAAGATCGAGTGAGTTGTTATTATGGCGGGAAAGGGAGAAGGGCCGGCAATTGGAATCGATCTCGGAACAACGTACTCATGTGTAGGAGTATGGCAACATGATAGAGTTGAGATAATCGCGAATGATCAAGGGAACAGAACGACGCCGTCTTATGTTGGGTTTACTGATACTGAAAGATTGGTTGGTGATGCTGCTAAGAATCAAGTCGCCATGAATCCTACCAACACCGTTTTCGGTATATAACTCACTCCGTTTAATCACACTTTCCGTCTCAGTTATTTATTTGATTATTTCGATATATTATTTGTGACGAGTATTTTAATCGAAAAAAATTGAAAATTCGAAATTTCTGGTGTAATTGTTTTTGTAGGAAAAAATCGAGAAATTCAATCAAAATTTTCGATTGTTTTATGCATGCAAAGGTTTTTAATTAAGCTAGGTGTAAAATAAAATAAAAAAAATTGAAAATTTCTGCTAAAAGTTTTGAAATTTCATGTAAAATAATTGATTAAATTGAAAATTTCTGATAAAAGTTTTAAATTTCATGTAAAATAATTGGTTAAATTGAAAATTTCTGATAAAAGTTTTAAATTTCAATACTTCATGTAAAATAATTGATTAAATTGAAGATTTCTGCTAAAAATTATAAAATTTCGTGTAAATTAATTGATTAAATTGAAATTTTTGACCTGGGTTTTTTAATTTTTGATGATTAATGGAAGTTCATATACATTCAGGAATTAAATTAGTTTAAATCTGCTGTAAAAATTCAATCTTTTATCAATTTTTGTGAATTACTCTGTATGAACTATGAATCTGTGATTGGTCTCTGTTTTGCTGTTGCATGCATATCAGCATATCTATTGGTTGATCTTGCAATTTTTGCTTGTTTTCGATGAAAGTATAAAACCGTCTTACTCTATAATTTGTATATTCGAGTTCGTTAACATAACTTTGCTATAATAATGATGCTTTGACTAAGTTCGTTCTTCGTTGGACCAAAAATAATTGGATTATCAGTTGTTAAAAGTCTCCTAATTTGCTGATTTATCTTGTACAAAATTACTGTTGTAATTCAAATTATTGTTTGTTATTGTAATACGATTAAATTCTTTCTTTTTTAAACAAAAAAAATTGGATTATCAGTTGTTAAAGATCTCTTAATTTGCTGATTTATCTTGAAATTTTGTACAAAATTACTGTCTTAATTCAAATTATTGCTTGTTATTGACTTATTGTAATGCGATTAAGTTCGTTCTTTTTTAAACAAAAAAAATTGGATTATCAGTTGTTAAAAGTCTCTTAATTTGCTGATTTATCTTGAATTTTTGTACAAAATTACTGTCTTAATTCAAATTATTGATCGTGTAATGTGATTAAGTTCGTTCTTCATTAAAAAAAATGGATTATCAGTTGTTAAAAGTCTCTTAATTTGCTGATTTATCTTGAATTTTTGTACAAAATTACTGTTTTAATTCAAATTATCGCTTTTGTGGTGAAAAAAAAAGAGTCAGGGTTTAAATTTTCTTGTAAGACCGTCTCACCTGAACATTCTACTGAATTGATTGTTTCGTGTAATTTCAGATGCGAAACGGTTAATCGGGCGAAGATTCAGTGACCCATCAGTGCAAAGTGACATGAAACTATGGCCATTCAAAGTAATCCCGGGTCCAGGCGACAAGCCGATGATAGTCGTAAACCACAAGAACGAAGAGAAACAATTCTCACCTGAAGAAATCTCGTCGATGGTCCTCAACAAAATGAAGGAAATCGCTGAAGCATTCCTCGGAACAACGATCAAGAACGCTGTCGTGACGGTCCCTGCGTACTTCAACGACTCCCAACGTCAGGCGACCAAGGACGCCGGCGTGATCTCGGGGCTTAATGTTATGCGGATCATCAACGAGCCTACTGCAGCTGCTATTGCTTACGGTTTGGATAAGAAGTCGACTAGCACGGGAGAGAAGAACGTATTGATCTTTGATTTGGGTGGTGGGACGTTTGATGTGTCGTTGTTGACGATTGAGGAAGGGATTTTCGAGGTTAAGTCGACTGCGGGGGATACTCATTTGGGTGGCGAGGATTTTGATAACCGGTTGGTGAATCATTTCGTTCAAGAGTTTAAGCGGAAACATAAGAAGGATATTAGCGGAAACCCTAGGGCGTTGAGGCGGTTGAGGACCGCTTGTGAGCGTGCGAAGAGGACGTTGTCGTCGACGGCTCAGACGACGATTGAGATCGACTCGCTTTTCGAGGGAGTTGACTTCTACACGAGTATTACTCGTGCGAGGTTCGAGGAGTTGAATATGGATTTGTTTAGGAAGTGTATGGAGCCGGTTGAGAAGTGTTTGAGGGACGCGAAGATGGATAAGAATAGCGTCCACGACGTGGTGTTGGTCGGTGGGTCGACTAGGATTCCGAAGGTTCAGCAGTTGTTGCAGGATTTCTTCAACGGAAAGGAGCTTTGTAAGAGCATCAACCCCGACGAGGCGGTCGCGTACGGTGCGGCGGTCCAAGCCGCGATCTTGAGTGGCGAGGGGAACGAGAAGGTTCAAGACTTGCTATTGTTGGATGTCACCCCGCTCTCGCTCGGGCTTGAGACGGCGGGTGGTGTGATGACGGTGCTTATCCCGAGGAACACGACTATCCCAACCAAAAAGGAGCAAGTCTTCTCGACTTACTCCGACAACCAACCGGGCGTGTTGATTCAAGTCTACGAAGGGGAACGGACTCGAACCCGCGACAACAACCTCCTAGGCAAATTCGAGCTCTCGGGCATTCCTCCGGCTCCAAGAGGTGTCCCTCAAATCAACGTGGTCTTCGACATTGACGCAAACGGAATCCTCAACGTGTCGGCCGAGGACAAGACGACCGGACAAAAGAACAAGATCACGATCACCAACGACAAGGGAAGGTTGTCGAAGGAGGAGATAGAACGAATGGTGCAAGAAGCGGAGAAGTACAAGGCCGAGGACGAACAACACAAGAAAAAAGTCGACGCGAAGAACGCTCTCGAGAACTACGCGTACAACATGAGGAACACGATCAAGGACGAGAAGATAAGCGGGAAGTTGGGAGCCGATGATAAGAAGAAGATAGAGGACTCAATCGATGAGGCGATTTCATGGTTGGAAGGGAATCAGTTGGCCGAAGTTGAGGAGTTCGAGGATAAGATGAAGGAGTTGGAGAATGTTTGTAACCCGATCATAGCGAAGATGTACCAAGGTGGTGCTGGGCCGGATATGGGTGCGGCTGGGATGGATGATGATGGGCCGAGTGGTGGTGGTGGAAGTGGTGCCGGAACCGGTCCTAAGATCGAAGAGGTCGATTAAGTTGTCGAACCCATCAAACCGTGTCTCGTGTGGTTTTAGTAGTTGAAGTGGGAAGTGTTCCAAGTCCTATGAGTCTTGTCTAGTTATGTTACTGGTTTGGTTTAGTAGTTTGTTTGTACCGAAAAAAACTGCTTTAGTAGTTTGTGTTTTAGTTGTTGTTGTCTTTCGAGACATGATCGATGAGTTTCGTGTTTTTTCTTTACTTCAATTCTGTATCTTCAATTAAACCAATCGCCTTTTTCAGTTACTCGTTTTTTACTACGGAGTATTATGTTAATTAGCGCATTAGCGCAACAGTTTGGCCGAAACATAGATATGACATGCTATCACCAACGATAACTCTTAAGTAGTATAATGAAGCCTCGAAACGTCATGTGTTAAGCAAACGTAAACAACTCAAGAAACGGAAAAATTGCAAAAGCGAAGAAAAAAACCGTAAAAAAATTTGGACCATGTGTTAAGCAAACGTAAACAACTCAAGAAACGGAGAAAATAGCGGAAGTGAAGAGAAAAATCGTAAAAAAATTTGGACCATTTCTCGATTTATGCGTGTCATCCTTGCGCAGGGGCCATGCTAATCTTCTCTGTATCGTTCCAATTTTATCAGATGTCCACGAAGGGACGATAAGTTGGCTAATGATCGGCTTATGAACTACACTATAATAAATAGATTCAGCGATGTGGGATATCATTTTTTTGAACAAACTTGTACTCCACCTGCTAATTTTGACTAATAAGTTGCTTCAAAGTTCTAAACCGAATTCATGTCTCCTTCATGTACATTAATAGACGACAGACATAAATCAATATTCTGATCTCATTTTACGGAAACCCATGAACCGATGATAAAAAAATTTCAAAGAAAAGGCAGTCACACAATTTCAAAAGACTCCTCCAAGTCCAAAACAACGCCAGTAACTGATATATATTTGCTTGAAAATCATAGAAGACATAACCTTACCTCCTCGAAGCAATGCTATGTCTTGTTCGTATCTCATAGTTGTTTCCAAATCGAACCAACCTTAAAAAATATTCAAGGTGCACATCCCGTTTTCAACCATAAATAGTTTCAAATACCTGGTTTTTACCACTTCTTAAGTCAAAAAAATATTTTTTATAATAATGTTTTATTTAGTAGTATCATTATTATGCACTTTAATTATAATGTTTATATTATAAAAAGTATTAAAATAAAAATGTTATTATTTTAATTACTGTATTTTGTTATTAAATGATAGAAAAGTTGTACTCTAAAAAAAATCATACCTCTTTTTCTAATTCCGGACTAAATTCAAGGTAAACAAAACATGGTAAACATGAATATGGAAATAAAACCACGACATGGTGATTCAATGTTCGGACTTCCGGTGACTAACGTAAATTAAATTTTAACGCGAAAACAGAATATATAATGTGTCATGTTCCCGTGTATATAGTGAGGACTTAGAATGACCAAAAATGCAAACCGAGTATAGTACTCAGTACTCCGTATTGTGTAGTACTCCGTATGTATAAGGTGACATACACCCAAATAGAGTAGTGGCATTGTTAACCCGAGTAGGCGAGTACGCAACATTAGCACAACAAATAAAAGAAATCAAAATAGAGAAGCTTCTTGATATCCCACACTAGACAAATACCTATTATATGTGTTATTTATAAATGCCTAAAATAGAACAATAGCTACGACCTTACTTGAACAGGATCTGTTCTATAGGCTCGTACTTCTGTATCCATGAGATCTACAGAGACAGCAAACCAAGTGTGGTTGATGAACCATACCCGTGTGAACAGAGCGCGATTAATGGCAGCCAGTGGTTCTCGGACCCCTGTGCTCGCTGTGGATGACCGTTCCTTTGTCCACTTGTGGGCTCGGGATGTTCACATGGTTGTCTGACACACCTTTTTTGTCTTCCGTTAACGGATTTCAATCTTAAACACGAGTATAATTCTAATCTGCGTCTTTTTAAAGAAAATTAAACAAAATTTGAGGAAACAATTTCATACTAAACTTGACTGAACTTAACGGTTGATGTGCAACGATTTTGGATTCAGTATTTCACATGAGGATACTTTGATCGGGATCTTCGTGATTCCTATAAGAAGAGTAAAGTTAGGTTCTACCAAGACCTTGTTCTTTTCAACTTAAGTTTGCTAAATTGAATTGTATCGAACAAAAATGTAATAGTTGAGACGAATTGTATCTACTCTGAATCTCTGACTGAGTTGACGGGAGGGAAAGAAATGAAAAGAATCGAGCCTGAGTTGGGTTCGATATCTCAAGTCTAGAGATGTTCACCGGCCTGGACCGGTTAGACCCGAAGACCAGTCACCCCTAAAATACAAACCCGGAGATCGAACCGATTAGAAATGAATCCAAACCGGACCGGATCTGGCTGAAAAATCGACCAAACTTAATTTTTATTTATTTTAACGTAGACCGAACCGGATCGGATGGGAAATCGCCAAAATTTTCGATACCCAAAGTCCAAACCGGTATGTATCCAATCTGGTCCGACCGCCGTTTGAACCCCTACTCAAGTCACCACTACGTTGGTTGCACTCTCACAAACCGAACCCAATTTTCAACAAAAGTAAGAATTATGCTGTGTGATCGATGTGGGATATTTGTATACAGCTATACCAGTGAACCCAACTTTCAACAAAAGTCAGAATGTCAGATCCAACATTAACACTTGAAGCACGGCAAATTATCATTTTATACATTAACACGAAGAAGGTACCCAAAACATCGAGGACACGGCTAATCACACGAACCAAATTAATCGCATTTATATATATCTCATTCGGTTACAGATTCCAAATAATAACCGAGACTTGATCTTTGACTATATATATAGTGTAGTCTCCTACAATTTGCTTTTTTTCCGAGTACTCTTGTCTGAGACTGGTTACTAACTTTGTAATGAATCGGTTTAGGATCCAAGAGTGTTACGATAGTAATTTAACGTTAACGCATACACATTATCTATCCTCGAGAATGACCTTTACGCTGGAGGAAATATGAAGGGGAACCCGTGAAACTAAGGACCAACGATCATGTCAAAACTTCCCATGTTTTTTTCCGTTTGTAGACCATTGTGGCATTGTGTACGATTTTTTTTTAAAAAAAAACTCAATTAATTGTATGCAAAAATTTAAATCCTTTGAATTCCTAGAGTTTAATTATAAAAATATAATTAAAAGTTGGTTGAATAAACAACAAGTTGCTTTGGCCGAGTGGTTAAGGCGTGTGCCTGCTAAGTACATGGGGTTTCCCCGCGAGAAAAGTTGTGTATACTAAAAAAACTGACCGTAATCTCACATCGACAAAAGTTGTGTATATATATGTATATGTTATTTTGAATGACTATCTAAGAGCAATGGGTATTGCTTTATTTGAACAGGATTCATTCTATAGGTTCGTACCTCTTTATCCGTGAGATCGACAGAGACAGTAAACCCGGTAGCGTTGATGCCATTTGCCGTGTGAACCGAGTGTGACTAACAGTTGTTCAGAGATCTTCGGTTCTCTGTTGGCTATAGTAGATCGTTCCCAAAAGCGGAATTATGGGCTCGGGATGTTCACACGGTTGTCTGAGCTATCTTCTTTTTTTTATGGCCCGACTAAATAAAGTGTTCGTTTTATGCAATACAATTTCAATTTCACGTTTTTAAATAAAATGAATAACGAAAACTTACAGCAGCTTGCCAAACAAAGGCATTGTCATGTTTACGACAATAACAAGAGAAATGAGACGATAATAGTTACTATTATAACAATAGAAAACAAACGATGTAATTTTAGTTGCTGATGATAACATGAGAAGGAAGATAACTGAGACACAATGTAATTAAAAAAAACAAAAACACCCGAAATTACCCAGACACGATCTAGTAATAAAACTTGAAAGTACTAGAAAAGTGTAATAAGCACGGAACTATCCAGGCCCGATGGAGTCTGTCACTTTATTGACACAGGGTACCTCATTGAAGTGAAATTAGCAAAACAAATAAACCCATACAGTACTTTTTATCAGCAATATTTGATTGTCGTCCTTTATTAGAAACTCCCACACCGAAGAAATTAGCAAAACAAACAAGTAAGCCCATTCTCCCACACCAAAGAAATATTAGATGTAAACTGGGTTTATATATGTCCACCAGAGAGAAATAGTTACGACCTTACTTGAACAGGATCTGTTCTATAGGCTCGTACCTCTGTATCCGTGAGATCTACAGAGACAGCAAACCAAGTGTGGTTGATGAACCATACCCCGTGTGAACAGAGCGCGATTAACGGCAGCCGGTGGTTCTCGGACCTCTGTGCTTGCTGTAGATGATCGTTCCTTGGTCCCCTTGTGGGCTCGGGATGTTCACACGGTTGTCTGACACACCTTTTTTTTTTCTCGAACAACTCCGTTCCTATGTCAACTAGTTTAGGGTTTAGGCTCGTACCTCTGAACAGGATCTGTTCTATAGGCTCGTACCTCTGTATCCGTGAGATCTACAGAGACAGCAAACCAAGTGTGGTTGATGAACCATACCCCGTGTGAACAGAGCGCGATTAACGGCAGCCGGTGGTTCTCGGACCTCTGTGCTTGCTGTAGATGACCGTTCCTTGGTCCCCTTGTGGGCTCGGGATGTTCACACGGTTGTCTGACACACCTTTTTTTTTTCTCGAACAACTCCGTTCCTATGTCAACTAGTTTGAAAATCGAGTACAGTTCCATGCTATACAATCAATCTACACTCGGTAGCTCCGACATCTATGAACTATTCCTTACGCTCCTAGGCAGTTTCACCAAAACGGGACAATGTTCCACCACGCATCACAATTGCCAAATTATTTGAGCTCACAATTGAAAACCACGCTAACAAACTAATGCTTAGGAAATATCATGTGTACATCTCTATCCTCGAGATCTACCTAGACAGGAACTAGAGTGTAAATGATGAACCATTGTCGTGTACTCGTGTGAACCAAGTGTGATTAACGGTTGCCAAAGATCATATGACATTTGTGTGGGATGTTCACGTGGTTGTCCGAGCCACTCTTCTTTTTCACTAAACCAACTCCATACCGAATTCAATAGTTCGGAAAGCTTAACAAAGTTAAGTTTTCCACTTGCTAGACATTACTAGGCTTTTCTCAATACTGCGTAAATTTAGTTAAAAAAAAATTAAGCTCCCACATCGACAACAATACATATTCCAGGCCCGTTTTCCATGGGTTTACGACTAGGGGTTAGTTGTTATCTTCATTAGAAAATAAATAATTGATAAACATGATCACTCTATGCAAATAGTATGAAATCCACAAATTATCTGTTGTTGGTTAATCCCTCAAAAAATAAAATACTACGGAGGACGTGGTAAAACCAAAATATCATCCCATATCGCTCATAGACCTGTATATTATAACCGTTTATATCTGTTTTATTCAGAAAAATGTTTTCCCTTCGGTAATATCCGATAAAATTGGAACGATACAAAGAAGATTAGCATGGCCCCTGCGCAAGGATGACACGCATAAATCGAGAAATGGTCCAAATTTTTTTACGAACGTTTCTACAATATCTCGTGTTTATAGGAAATATATACTTTTTTTTTTTTTGAGGAAAGGAAATATTATTACTTTGTCTTATACTTCTCCGTTTTTTGAGTTTGTTTACGTTTGTTTATTACACATTAACAACGTGGATAAAAATGGGGTCTCGAGTATTTTTACATGTTTATTACTTCCCAAAATGCCCTTATTACAAAACCCGAATTTTTAGCATAAACAATTAAATATGACGTTCATGTTTCTATGTTTTATCATCCTTGTTTATGCTTCGAATGTTAACTTTCCGGGCATTTAATCCAATTCAATACTCTCTTTATGGTTCATTTCCGTGTGTCTAGGGCTACGTACCTTAGATCCCCTTACGTTGTCATGCATTTCATGCCCTTCGATGGTTAAGCTATTACTACATTGTTGGACGATTCTAAGCAAGTGCCTACTGTTCTCTGTCAATTTCGAGGACTTCTCTATCCTGTGGTTAAAAAAGAAAAGAACAATCTACTACAGTTGACAGAGCTCCGAAGAATTAGAATTAATCACACTCGGATACTGAGGTACGAACCTATAGAAGAAACCCTGTTCAAATAGGTCACAGCTAAACATCTCTGCTGCTATTATAAAAATAAAATATCAATAAGGTAAATCTTCGGTGTGGGAGAGTAGGAACTTATAATCTGGATTGTGTGAGATTGTCGGTTTGGAGACAATTGATAAAATTGGAACGATACAAAAAAGATGAACATGACCCCTCTGCAAGGATGACACACATGAATCGTGAAATAGTCCAAATTTGTTCTAGGGGTTTTCCACGTTTTAATTTTGCATATTTAGCCATCCAAAAGTACTTGATATTTGGCACGATATAGATATCAAAAATTACATATCGTTAATGTTACCGTGTTGCGCACTCAGGTATTAAATCATCGTTAGCTCTAACTACTTTTGTGCTTCCTACTTTCTTTTTGATCATATAGAAGTAATTTTTCATAGTCATGCTTCGAAAAGGGAAAATTAGATCTTAATTCTCTTTATTTTTTGTTCTAGAATTTAATATTTTTTTTTTTCATGTTTTTTATTGATTAGAGTTTCTTACTTCAACTGTGAAATTGGGAGGTCAGTTCCTGTACACGACATAGTGCGTTTATTAGAAGAAACAAATTAAGGACACTTGACTGAAACACTCGGTTACATTAGACGATGAGTAGTCTACTATTCCTTCCATTCGAATTCACTCTTCATATTTACCTTTTTAACGTATAACATTATATTCTGCGCATGTTTTGTCGTTAGTAAAAATTATAAAAGTTTGATTCTAATAGTGTACTGAGTACTAAAGAGTAAAGACCGATCAAATAAGATTGTACATGAATATTTTTTTGATATAGAATTTCGAGAATATTGAAGATTTTTTTGTAACTGCTAATAATGTTAAAAATAAATAAATGTATAGAGTAAGTAGTACAGGGTATTTCCTTTTTCGTAAACATAAAGGATCAACAATCATGTCGAAGACTTTTCATGTGTTTTTTTTTCTTTTGTACTCCGTAGATCATTGTGTACAGATTTAAAAGAAATCAATTGTATGTATGCAAAACTTTAAATTCGTTGAATCTTAGAATTTTTACCAAATATATTTTTAATACTTTAATGAGTAAACAAGAAGTCGCTTTGGCCGAGTGGTTAAGGCGTGTGCCTGCTAAGTACATGGGGTTTCCCCGCGAGAGTTCGAATCTCTCAGGCGACGTTTTACTTCTTTTATCGTACCTTGCATAACTCTAATAAAAAAGCTTTGGGGTGATCCCACATCGACAAAAATAGTTTCTATATTTGTTATTTTGAATGACAGTATCTGAGAACTATTTGTATGACCTCACTAGAATAGTACGAGTAGGATTTATTATATAGGACTATAGGTTCGTACCACTGTATCCGTGAACGGTTGTAGGAGATCTTCGGACATCTCTGAGATATGTAGCAGTAGATCATTCCCACTAACAATTTGTTTATTTTATGCGATATAACTTTGATTTTACGTTTTTAAATAAAATGAATAATAATAATGGACGTAACATCTATGACGATAACAATAGAAAGGAGACGATGTAGTTACGATTATAACAGGAGAAAAGAAGACTACTCCTGCAGTCCTGTGTAATTTTAGCTTCAATGATAACAAGGGAATGAAGATAATGAAGACACAACAATATTAAAAAGAGGAACGAAAAAAAAAAAAAAAACAGCTCATTCGTCTAACAAACCCGAACTTATCAAGTCCGATCTAGTAATAAAACTTGAAAGTATCAGAAACGTGTAACAAACACAAAACTACCCAGGTTCGATCGAGTCTGTTACTCTACTGACACACGGTAAATGATGCAAATTCAAAATTCTTGCCCTCAAGATTTCCTCTCATAATCAGCAAAACAAAATCCATGAGTGAAGTCCATCAACGTTAACGGCAATATTTACAACTTTTTTTTTAATTGTCGTCCTTTTTATATAAGCCTCCCACACTGTAGAAATACAAGTTGCCAGCTACGTTTATATGTGTCTACCAGGTGATGATTGGTATGACCTTACTTGAACAGGATCTGTTCTATAGGCTCGTACCTTTGTATTGACCTTGGTGCTTGCTGTAGATGACCGTTCCTTGGTGCTTGCTGTAGATGACCGTTCCTTGGTCCCACTTGTGGGCTCGGGATGTTCACACGGTTGTCTGACACATTTTTTTTCCTCAATTACTCTCTCTTCCTCCTTTTTTTTCAACCACTCATTTCCCCTTCCTTATTTTTCACCCAAAAACCTTATTGGACAATAATAGGAACTCGGAGGGAGTATATATACTCTCTACGACCGAAACACCAGTCTTCACTATGTTTCTAATGACGGAAAACCCGAGTGTCGTTGATGAACCATAGTTGTTTGAACCGAGGTGTAATTAACGGTTGTTTCTATCTAGGACCCCAACACCAGTCTTAACTATATTTCTAATGACGTTTTTTTTATTGCCCCATTTCACCTAATGTATTTTAATCAAACTGTAGACACCCACATTTTGACCGCCGGGTGTCTATAGTAGGTCCCGCCAAACACCCGATGATGATAGGACGCAAACGTGCTTTAATGGGCTCGGATATGGGCTCGAAATCATGGACATTTGGTTTAGGCTTATTACGGAGTACAAATCTCACAAAACCAACCTCAAATCTAGGCCCAGTGGGTCGTTTCGAGTCAAATAAGACTAATTTGGGTCGATTCCGACACCGGGGGTAAAACCGTCTTTTAGCGACCGAGTCAAACCCGGTCAAAGATATTTTTTCCCGAGTCACGCGGTCTGGCCATGTCATTACACGTCTAATTCGGACTGAAACACTACAAAAATCAGCTTTCACAAATATTAAACAAATCCGTTTAAGGATAGAATTCGATCTCAAGTAGGAATTCTATCCGGAAACCGAAACAAAGTATCACCCGAGCTCAGATACTCGGCTGAAACAGCCGAAATACCTCCCCACCAGCCGAGATTCTTGGCTTATTCACCAAGAAACGAGAAGTTTATTTCCTTACGAACTCTCGTGTTTCCTATCCAAACCGGTGTTTCTTGTCACACAAGCAAGACCACCTCGATTCCTATAAATAGGACCTCATATTCAACACAAAAAATACATTCATTATCGATCAACACACTACAACTTTTCAGCAACTCACACGTAATTATTATAGCAAAAATACTCTCGAAATCCACATCCGAAGGAATCCCGAAATAGTGTCCAAAAACCGACGAATCCGTCCCGTCACCTGGCCGAACCCACGCCTCACACACACACACAAAAACGCTCCAAAAACCGACACCTTAACTCACCCGCATCATCTCGACGCTCCCGTGCCTAAGCCACCGTCCGACGAGCCTTATACCGAGAAACTAAAGCATGTAGGTTGAGGGTGTAAATCAAACCCGACTCTTTTCCTTTCTCTCTCCCTATCTCACGTTTTTTTTTACCTTTTTCGTCCGTCTTTCTTTTTTTTTTTTTTCGGATCATCAATCGTCTCAAATTTATTACGGGTCATTCGTCGCATCATATTTTTATTTATTTTCGTTAATAAAAACTTTTTTATAACGTTCTTAAAATACGATATCGATTCTCTAATCGTATATCGTATCTACAAGAACTAAATTAAATTTATTCTCGTTGACGCTAACGAAATTATTACCTTTTTTATGTACAAAATTCGATGATTTCAAAGCGCGGAGGGAATTAACATATTTCTCGTTCAAAGTTCTTTTTTTACGTTTTCGTTCAAAACAAACGTTTTTAAACTTTTTTTCTAAAATCATTCTAACTATTTGATATTGATTTCATAATCAATTATCGGATACGACGAGTATCAAAAATATAAGTCGAGTATAAATTAATCCATATTTGTACACGATTTATAAAAATTGACGGTTTTCGACAAAATAAAAAAAACCGGACAGACCGTCACGCGAGTCGCGCACCATCCAGGCGGCTCGCGCGACGGCCTGATCGGCCGGCTCTTATTTTTTTTTCGTTTCTTCGCTTTTCTATTTTTAATTCTTTTCGAACCTTATATTAAAATGCGACTTTCGCGACATATTTTAATAAATACTTTTTTTTCGACCTCGGTCAACACGTGTTAATCAATCACGTGTCATAAACCTTTTCTAAAAATCATGCATATTTTTTATTTATATCTTTATTCAATTTATTCACCGTTACTAACTCGTTTTCTCGTGTTTGTAGCTTTTTATTTGTTTTTATCGTTTTATTAGACTAAAACGAACTCACATGCTAAAATAACTTTGACGTTATTAGTTTAATATGCATTAAACGACTTAGCAACCCACTTTATTTTTCTCACATGCTTAGGAAAATAATGTTTGCATATCATTCAACCGTCGAACTAACCCGTGTACACCAAAAACGAACGATATCCTAGTAAAGCCCGCTAAGTGCGGGCAGGGTTGAGTGTTCTTAGTGAACTTCCCAACACGTACCCTCACCCCTTACTCAGAACCATGGTTTCCGGATGTCCGAAACCATTGGCAACGAGAGTCATTCAATATACGATTAACCGCCCAGTCGGCATCGGTATCGATATGCAAAGGGACGAGCCCAATAAACTCTGACATCGGAAATGGGCCGTATTTTGTATACGGCCCACTACGACATAGAGTGGGCTCGAACGGTTTCGAATAACCACAAAATTCGGTGGCGACTCCTACTTCGATTTAAATTTCAATTTGACCATCTCATATGAAGATTCATTCGCCTCCCCAAACCCGCGCGTGGCCGCGTCGGGGTGGACCCATGTCATGTCCACACAAACATGGCAATAAAAAAAAAACGTAAAATGAGAATGTTTATCTGGTGGTTAAAAAAAGAGTGGCTCAGACGACCGAGTGAACATCCCGAACCCGATGACAAAGCTCCGAGGAGCTCGGACAACCGTTAAATAACACTCGGTTCACACGGCTATTGGTCATCAACGACACTCAGGTTTGCTGTCTCATTAGATCTCAGGGATACTGAGGTACGAACCTATAGAAGAAACCCTATTCAAGTAGGTCGTAATTCACCTTCTCTGCTGCTATTATATAAATAACATATCAATCAGGTAATTCTTCGGCGTGGGAGAATAGGAGCTTCTAATTTGACTTGTGTAAGATAGTCTGTTTGCAAACAATTAATAAAATTGGAACGATACAAAAAATTTGTTTTAGGGGTTTTCCACTTCATTCATATTGGGTTTTAATTTTGCATATTTATCCATCCAAAGTCGTTGATATTTGGCACGATATAGATACCGCAAATTACTTATGTTTTTATTGTTAATGTTGCGTACTCGGGTATTACATCGTCGTCAGCTCTAATTGCCTTTGTGTTTCCGTCTTTCTTATTAATCATATAGAAGTAATTTTTCATAGTTCAAAGTGCTTCAATAAGGTAAGATTAGATTTCAATTCTCTTCATTTTTTGTTCTAGAATTCATTTTTTTTTTCATGTGTTCTATAGTTGGATTACAAGTTCCGTTTAATACGGAGTTTATGTTGAACATTGTCGACTTTGGTAGAGGTATATACCATATAGCCACAAGGCATTGCTTTATATTTCATTTTAAGTGCTTCAAGGAGGTAACAATCTTACATTCAATTTTTTCAAGGAGGTAACAATCTTACACAGACATTACTAGGCTTTTTCAATATGGTATAAATTTAGTTAAAAACCAAATCCCACATCGATAAATCTACGTCTATCGGTATAGTTTATAAGCTTGTCAGAATACCTAGCAACTGTCCCTTTGGGGACATCTGATAAAATTGGAACGATACAGAGAAGATTAGCATGGCCCCTGCGCAAGGATGACACGCATAAATCGAGAAATGGTCCAAATTTTTCAAATTTTTTTACGTTATTTTTTTCACCCCTTCCCCCTCATCGTGAACGCCTAAGTCCGAAAATCTACCAATTGAGGAGATTATGATCGAGAACCACTAAATATTCGACCTCACAATCCATGTTTGGAAGAGGAGCAAGATACACACATTATGATCGAGAACCATTAAATATTCGACCTCACAATCAAAAACCATAGCATCGCAACAAATGTAGAATTGCGAAAAAATTTAGAAATCACAAGCTCAAATACTTGAAGAGCAACCGAGCAATTAACCTCACAAACACAAAAAATCGATTTTATCAATTTATGTTATAAAAATGTTGAAAATGTAAAATGACGGTCTCACAATAATTATATTACGAGATCTCTCGATTGTATAATATAATCACTGTAAAACCGTCTTAATCTCCCTTTACATTTTGGGCTACAAGGCCCACACACTGATTTAGTGCTTAAGTAATTGGTCAATAATTCTCAAGAGTCTTCTAATTTGACTAAGTAATCTTCTAATCCTATCTTATGTGCTGTCAAGCCCAAACTCCAAGACCTCAATTACCTCTCTCATTAAGTCTAAGTCACATTAAATGCTAATTATTGTGTTAAAATGAGCATTAAAACTCCTACTCCCTCCGTCCCGGTCATTTATTATCCTTTTATTTGGGCACAAAGACCAAGGCAAGCAATGAAAGTACCAATTTACCCTTCCCTTCACAAACATAAGCTAGCAAATTGGAGTATATATGTAAATTGAATAAAGTGGGGACCATATGAAAAACAAATTAATCAAGTAACCCAATTGAACATAAACATGAGTTTGGAAGTGAGGGGGTATAATGGTCTTTTACTACTTAAAATACATACCAAAATAAAAAGGACAACAAATGAGTGAGACGACTTAAAATGGAATAGTATAACAAATGACCGGTACGGAGGGAGTAATTTATTAGTGCCCAATTTTCTTGCAACTACATGAATTGTGTTTCAATGATTGAAACCATACCTCATTATCAATATACTCCCTCCGATTTTTATCTATCTTCCCTATTTCTTTATTGGACTGAAACACTCTTTCTTCCCTATTTCTATTTTAGGCCATCAATATGTGGTCTAGAATCACCCTACATTTCTCTCTCTTCCTTCTTTTATTTTGAACCACACATTCCTACACCCTTATTTTCTTCCCCAAAACCAAAGGGGAAGATAGATAAAAATCGGAGGGAGTACATAAGTACAATAATAATAATAATTATTATCGTCACGAAAATGTCTTAATTCAATAGTGATTACTATGTATCGTAGACAATAGATCTCATATTCGAATTTTTCAGCACTGAAAAAAGGATCACCGGATTACTATTAAACCTAAGCTAAAGTAGTATATATGACCACAATGTCAAGTTCGATCTCCCTCAAACGAAGAGAGCAAACTTCGTGATCAACCATTTGATAACAACGACTCTTCGTTTAAGTCTAAAGTTTGTTAGGATCACAAGGGACAAATGCGACAAAGTTATCCTCCATAGTTTTAACACGAGTGCCTGCCTAATTCGTTAAAACTCGAACCCAAGATCTCTAATTAAGATATAATGGAACGTAAAATCCCAGGGTAGACCAGCTCCCGCTGCATAAAACCTCTCACCCGTTAATCAATGCAAAGTTATCGTGATTTTAGATAATACTCCCTCCAAGTTCCTATTATTGTCCCACTTTCCTTCTTGGACTGAGTTTGATTTTTTTGTTCTACTTTCTTTTTAAGCCATCAATGTGTGGTTCACAATTACTCTTCCATTTCTCTCTCTTCCTCGTTTTTTGAATCAATCGTTTTCCATTCCTTATTTTACACCCAAAAACTTTTAGGAAAGTAATAGGAATTCGGAGGAAGTAATACAAATCGTTAAAACTCGAACTCAAGATCTCTAGGACTCTAGTACCATATTAGTCAATCATTGGTTGATTTGATTTGATTTGATTAATCTCCATAATTCCATCTAAATGACAGTTTGACAACAATTTTATACTAATTTCTTATCCATCCATACTAAAGCTGTCACCATCTAATCACCTATCCATATATTTATATACCCATTTCATAAATTGATTCAACTCTCCTTCTTCATTCACCTATCTTCACTTATTCAAATCCAATCACTCTCATTTCCCCAAATTCAATCAACCCTCCTCCCTTAATCAAATCTCGTAAATATATATAAAAAAACGAGCACTTACTTAGGTCGCGTACATCTGATCCACCTTACAGAATTACATTATTTTTAACGACCCTTATTTTATTCCTTATTTCCATTTTTAACTGATTTAAAGTCACTCATCTGTGAGAAGAAGGGGTAAACTCAAGTGATAAGAGCTCTCTTACTCCGATCTAGAGGCTGAAGGTTCAATTCTCATCTGCGACGCAGTAAAGTCATTCATTTTCATCGAAAAAAGTAAAAGAGAAGTTAATAGGAATTCGGAGGGAATATATATATATTTATCGGGTTTTGTGATAATGTTGGCGGATCCGATTGGTATCCCGACATGTTTCTCGTCGGGAGACCGATCAACGGACGACCCGACAACCACATCGGTAACACGATCGGGTCAAAACGTGATCATGTCAATTTACAAAACCAAAATCCGTAACCAAACCCGTTTAATTACCATCACATGGTGCAGAAACGTCCTCCTCCTCCACGGACTATCCGTATCCATATCCGACCCGTCCAAACCCGAACCCGGTTCATCACCCGGTTCGTCAACCGAGTACACGTGTAAGGTGGAGATGAAACCGTGGTATTTCTGGAGGAAACATGGTTCGAAACGTTTCGCAATCGACAACGACGGGAAAACGATGTTAGACGTTTTCTGGGATTTGAGATCGGCTAAATTCGTTAATGGTGAAACCGAGCCGAGTTCGGATTACTACGTTGCCGTTTTGTTTGAGGGTGAGTTCGTTTTGTTGGTTGGTGACATGCGAAACGACGCGTTTAAGAAAATTGGGTGTGGGCCCGGGCTCGCTTTCTGCGAGCCCACTTTGGTGTCCAAGAAAGAACACGTGTTCGGTAAAAAACGATTTTTTACTAAGGTGAAATTTCATGAGAAGGGTAAATTTCATGACATCATCGTGACGTGTAAAAATAATGGTAATGGTAATTCTGGGTCGGGTGAAAACGGGTCGGGTCAGGAAATGGAGGTGAGGGTGGATGGTAAAGTGGTGATTAATGTGAAGCATTTGGAATGGAAGTTTAGGGGAAATGAGTGTATAAATGTGAGTAAATTGAGAGTCGAGGTTTACTGGGATGTGCATGATTGGTTGTTTAGTCCTGGATTGAGGAACGGGTTATTCATTTTCAAGCCAATTTTACCGATATCATCATCTATGTTGGTATCTCCACCGTCGTCGTTGTCGTCTGAGACTGATAGTTCTGGGTCGTCTGGGGATGGGTTACGAGGACATGAAACGTCTGAGTTTTGTTTGTTTCTTTACGCTTGGAAGATCGAATGATTGGTTAGTGTAATTTGGCCGATTCCTGGTCGTTTTTGGAGTAATAGTTCGAAAGTATACCATGTTGGGAGGATAGATTGTAGTATCTGTAATTAGTTCAAAGTGGATTGTCATACTTATATTGTAAGGCTCCTTTCCAGCTTATTTTAGTTTTGGTTAAGTTCATACCTCTTCGATTATTGTCTGAGATTGACAGCTCGGGTTTGTCTACAGACGGGTTACGAGGTAATGAAGCGTCCAAGTTTTGTTTATCTTTTTACGATTGAAAAATCGAATGAATAACTGATCATCTTGCATGAAATACTATGATTATTAATGTCAGTCGATTCTGAATCATTTTTGGAGTGAAGGTCCGAAACTATACCATCCAATGCAAGAAGCCAAGAAGGGTAGCCTCTAGTACGGAGTTTCGTACTCTGTATATGTTTAGTTCAAAGTGGACCGTCTTCATTCTTTTCATCTTATTTCCAGCTCGTTAGTTCTATACCATGCAAGAACAGTAGACTCTAGCACGGAGTATATGTTATTAGTTCAAAGTGGACCGTCTTCGTTCTTTTCAACTTATTTTCAGCTCATTTTAGTTTGATTAAGTTCAGTCAATTCAATCTCGTTCAATGCAGCTTAGTTCTGTAAACTCGTTTAAACCGAAAAGAAGTGTATCAGAAGAAGTTAGTTGAAGGGGAAGCACATGGAAATGGAGTTAATAGGCTGGAAATGAGGGTGACATAGCTGGAGGAATTTGAAAGTGTTAATGTCAGAGATGACAGATTGGATTCCTAAAGACATTGGTCAATTATTCCTCCTCATCTAATTAATTCATTTCATTATTATTTCGTCAATTTTTTTGACACAAATTCTTGGGAGAGACGGTCTCTCAATAATTTATTGGAGACCACTCTGCAGTACCACTTTATTTCCTATTTGTACCCTTAAATAATAATTTTGTTTTGTACCTGCTTTTATAAGAAGCGTACCCTCTTTATATTTGTATACTCTTTTATGTTAATCGTACCTACTTCTATTAGGTTTGGTACCACTGTTACTTCCATTTGTACTTAATCTCTCAGTAAAGTTAATGAGAGACCATCTTTCAGGAGACCTACTCTTTTTTTGATACTTGGAATAATTTTTTACTTCAATTATTCTCTTGATTTTCTTATGATAATAAAGGAATATTCATTATTTTCCATGCAAATTTTTCTCTTTATAATAATGATTTTTCACGTTTATCTAGTGAGTACACGTTAATATATTTATTAAGAAAAAAATCACAATAATCTTGTGTAAGTATGGCAATTGGTAATATAAGTTAATATTTCAATTTATCGTGATAATATCAGTGTGATCTCTTCCTTAATAGGCATATTAACGTATGTTCAGTAGGCACATGTTAGAAAAAACCGTTATAATAATAATGTTTATGTTTATACAAGCTCATCATCATGGTTGTTGATCATTAATGAATAGGACAATTATGGGTGAAAGTCGTTGAAGAATCTTCAAAAATTCGTATACATGTATTTCCTTTGATGCGGCGATTATGTTGATTTCATATTTTCGTCCATATAGGGCATACTTTCTTTCGCTTAACTTCTTATATTTTCTAACAAATTACCATAAATCGCCGAGTCATTAACAATGTGAAATAGCATTAAAGTATCAAATGCAACATCGAGTCATCATTAACATACACATCAACGTATCATTAACGAATTGCGCAAGATACACAACTATGTTGTTTCCTGGTTAATCTGGCGATGTTGATACTAAAAACGATAACACATAATGTACTTAAGCTACTTCATGCACAATCACATAAACATATTACAAATCATTATCAGAATCGGCCGACAACTATGCAAACTATTCCAACTACCATATAGGTTTGTTCAACCGAAACCATACTTAATCCGTTCCGATATCGTCTAGCTAAACCATTTGAAATCTAAAATCAAGGACTACAACACCTACATCAACGAAACCATATTTAATCTGATGTGATATCTCTTCTGGTAACCCATTTAATATGTCTAATTCAACTATCCAAGGACTACAAGACCTACATCAACCGAAACCATATTTAATCGATCTGATATCGATCCATCTGCTAATCATTAGTTTCTAATTCAACGACGACAATACCTACGTCAACTGAAACCGTATTTAATCTGACCATCCCGCTAATCATTTGTTATGTCTAATTCAACGATGACATTACCTACATCAACTGAAAGTTTGAAACCGTATTTAATATGATCTGATATTTATCCCGCTAATCATTTGTTATGTCTAACTCAAGGACGACAGTACTTACATCAACTCAAAGTCTGAAACCGTATTTAATCTGATCTGATATTTATCCCGCTAAACCATTTGTTATATCTAGTTCAAACGACTACAAAACCTAGATCAACCGAAACCATATTCAATCGATCTGATATCCATCCCGCTAATCGTCTACTATGTCTAACTCAACGACCACAAGACCTACATCAACTGAAAGTCCGAAACCATATTCAATCAATCTGATATCCATCCCGTTAATCATCTGCTAAGTCTAATTCAACGACTGCAATACCCACATCAACCGAAACCAGATTCAATCGATCCGATATCCACCCCGTTAATCATTTGTTATGTCTAATTCAACAACTACAAGACCTACGTTAACTGAAAGTCTAAAACCGTGTTTAATCTGATCCGATATCCATCCCGCCGACCCATTTAATATGTCTAATCCAAGTACTACAAGACCCACAACAAGATTTGAATGAAAAATGGAAAGAGGAAATCTAAGATTTGTATAAAATTCATTTTCAGCCCGTTAGAGTAGACTTTTGTTATTTCTTCTCATTATTTATTTATATTATTATTATTATTATTAAAAAAGATTTAATTTTTTTTTGCCTCTCATGTTCTTCATGTTCTCTTGAGGAAAAACTGGGGAGATTTCCATTGATTTCATGAATTCCAACAAAACATCACACTTTTCAATCTCCAGAAAACCCAATTCACACGACTCTCTTACCTAAATACCCTTTTGTTCAATTTTCCAATTAGTTATTGTTTTGATCTTCTCTTCATCATTATTGATTCTTCTGGGAATTTGATTATTTATTAATTTATTAAATTTATTAAATCCATCAATTTCTCCATCTGATTTTATTCCAAATAAAAATCAATTCTTACCCTAAAATTAAGTCGATTTTTTTTTTTTATCTGATTTGATTTGAATTTTATTTGATTAGAATTTACGATCGATTTTTTTTTTTAGTTTTGAAAAAAAAATTGTTGTATAATGCCCCTTGAAGGTTCTTCTGAGCAAGAAACGGATGATCCGGAACCCGAATTTGTGGAGGTCGATCCAACTGGCCGTTATGGTCGGGTCAGTGATTCAATTACATGATCATTCATCAATAAATCGTTTAATTGTTAGCTAATTTGTTCCGTTCGTCGTTGTTTTTTCAATTGGAATACTGACCCGTTATAATTAGGTGACGGATATCTTCGTCGTGAATGGGTGCATTAATGTTATGGAAAATGGGTATACATTTTAATCAATTGGTTTGCCTTGTTTATTGTTTTTTTTGTTTTGCAGTATAAGGAAATTCTAGGAAAAGGAGCTTTTAAGAAAGTGTATCCTTTTTTTTTAAGTAGTTCATGATTTTGTTATTTATTGCTCTTTTTCATAGTATAATCGGCTGTTTTGTTGGAAGTTTTCTTTTTTTTTTGGTCGGAAAATGAAGTATCAAAGCATCGTGTCATATGAAATGTTAGTGTAACATAAGCCGAAAGTAGTTTGGTTATCTGTTTTGTGGGAAGTTTTCATTTTTTTGTCGGAAAATGAAGTATCAAAGTATCGTGTCATATGAAATGTCAGTGTAATGTGGGTAGAAACTAGTTTGGTAGAATCGGATACGGCTGTTTGTGGGAAGTTTTCTTTTTTTTTTTGCCGGAAAATGAAGTATTAGAGTATCATGTCATATGAAATGTCAGTGTGACGTGTGTAGAAACTAGTTTGGTAGAATCGGATATGGCTGTTTTGTGGGAAGTTTCCATTTTTTTGTCGGAAAATGAAGTACTCCCTCCGGTTTTTTATTTTTGCCCCGTATTCCTTATTTGGCAAGTTTTAATTTTTTGCCCCATTTCTTAACTTTCCTTTTTTGTCCTATATATATTACCATATTGTCCTTATGCTTTTCTTTATTTACACAATTTGCCATTGTATTTACACACTTAAACCTTTATATTTGATGAGTCATTGTGCCTAGTCACCAAAATTCATCATCAATTCTTTCTTTATTCATACTTTATCAATTTTCTTAATTTCTGTGCAAAAGGGAATGGGGCGAAAATTAAAAACCGGAGGGAGTATTAAAGTATCGTGTGATTCGTGCCATATGAAATGTTAGTGTAACGTGTGTAGAAACTAGTTTGGTAGAATCGGATATGACTGTTTTGTGGGAAGTTTCCATTTTTTTGTCGGAAAATAAAGTATCAAAGTATCGTGTCATATGAAATGTTAGTGTAACGTGCGTAGAAACTAGTTTTGGTTATCCTTGATGAAAGAATCGATAATAGATACAGAGCTTTTGACGAGTTAGAAGGAATAGAAGTAGCATGGAATCAAGTTAAGGTTTCGGAATTACTGCGAAATTCCGAGGATTTGGAACGGTTATATTCAGAAGTTCATCTCCTTAAGACATTGAAGCATAAGAACATCATTAAATTTTATAATTCTTGGATTGATACCAAAAATGAGCATATTAACTTCATCACCGAGATCTTCACTTCCGGCACCCTACGCCAGTACGTGTCGTGCTCCTTTCTTAGTTTCTCGACATTAGTTTGATTCACTTATAGTATGTCTGTTTGCCCGTGTTGAGGGTTTGGTTTGGTTGTTTGCATGGCAGATACCGGAAGAAGCATAAGCATGTTGATCTTAGGGCACTGAAGAAATGGTCTCGACAAATTTTGGAAGGTCTTTTGTATCTACATAGCCATGATCCTCCTGTTATACATAGGGATCTCAAGTGCGATAACATTTTTGTTAATGGCAATCACGGTGAGGTCAAAATTGGTGATCTCGGTTTGGCGGCCATTCTTCACCATGCTAATGCAGCTCATAGTGTCATTGGTAAGACTAGTGTTTTGTTATGAAAAAAGATTCAGAATTTGGCTTGTTGAGCACATGTCAGATCGTCTCGTCTCATGCAAGGCTCATGTGTGGAACTTTGAAGTTACGTGTATTCTCATTTCAGGAACACCCGAGTTTATGGCGCCTGAGCTTTACGAAGAGGAATACAATGAGCTTGTTGATATTTATGCTTTTGGCATGTGCCTGTTGGAGCTGGTTACATTCGAGTACCCGTATACAGAATGCAGTAATGCTGCTCAGATATATAAGAAAGTTACATCAGTGAGTCGATGCTTCTTTTTTATGTATTTTTTGTCGATTGGGTTTATCATTGTTTCACTTACGGCTTCTTCTCGTTGTCAGGGGGTAAAGCCTGCGTCTTTAGTGAAAGTGACGGCCCCTGACGTGAAAGAATTTATAGAAAAATGTATTGCTCACTTGCCTGAAAGATTGACTGCTCGGGAACTCCTCCGGGATCCTTTCCTGTCAGATGTTGTTCCCGAGTGCACTGGCCGTTCCTTGCATGTTAATGTACAGCCTTCAGGCATGGTTTCCGCCTTTTTAGTCGACAGTTTTTTTAACCCTTCTTACTCGCTGTCTTTTTAAATCGCGTGTTTAAACTTGCAGAGGTTACTCATAATCAGTCTACTAATGCTGCAAAACATGTAGACGACTCTCATTCTGGTGGACCGACAAGAGACCTTACGGTGCAGGGAGAAAGGAAAGATGTCAACACTATATTTATTAAATTGAGAATAACAGATACTACAGGTTTATCTTTATCTCCGTTGTTCGACTGTTTGGCCGTTCTTTGGCTTTGAATTTTGATGGAATAACGCAAAATGGTTCAGTAATGCTTGCTGTTTTCCTTTAGGGCTGAGACGAACTGAAATTAATGGCGCTAAACTTAACTTCACTAAATTGATTAGGGCTAAAATTATTTGTTTTGGGCTGAAAATAAGCCGGAAAGAATGTGGCTTAAATCTGCGTACGTTTGATCATAAAGTTGAGTTATCGAAGTTTTTTGTGTGCAGGTAATTGTCGCAATATTCATTTTCCTTTCGACATTGAAGCGGACACGTCAATTGCAGTTGCAAGTGAAATGGTTCATGAACTAGACCTAACAGATCAAGATATCTCGACGATAGCTGACATGATTGACTCCGAAATTAGGGCTCTAATCCCAGATTGGTCACCCAAAGATTCGTCCACGGGTGAATCTGGTTTCGACAGCAACGTATCTGACATCAAGGAAGAGGCATCCGCAGCATCTCCTCATCCTTCTGCTGAAAACAAGGACGATCCGTCTCAGATGACAGTTGCATCTCCCATGTTAGGAAGTACTAGTTTTTACCCTGATCAATTACCTTCGGGTCGCAAGTTCTGGTCCGACTCTCCTCGAAATGGGGGTGGGTTTTCTCCCGTCCGGTCTAACTCTATGAGCCCGACTCCCATCTCCCAAACATTTCAAAATACCTCAAAGCCGGGGAGTAGCACATTGCAGCATGAAGAGTCTCGTGAAGAAATACACGTTGATGAAATAACTAACGATGATAAAAATAAAACTGAATTTCGGAATAATTCTCCTCCCATGCGTGTCCGAATTGTCGAGGCCGACAAAGCTGAGAATGTTGCAAGAAATTCTGATATCAAGACTGATGAAGGCGGTACTGAGCATAAAAGCAGTGTAACTGCTAACAAGTTGCAGGATTCAGACATGGATACAGACGAATGCAGTATAATTGCGAACAAGCTTCAGGAGTTGTTAATTCGGCAGCAAAAGGAGATGGATGAACTAAAGAAAAGGCAGGAGATGGTAGTATTTTCAATCATCAAGGAACTCTCACCTCAGACTCGTCTGAAAGTGTTCGACATATGTCGCAGGAAGATTCCTGACTGTAAACTGAATTCCGAAATGAATGTTTATGGTTCTTCTCCTGCGCAGCAGCATCCACGGCCTTTCGCTTTATCAACAAAAAGAATACTTACTCGTTCAGTCAGTACTATTGATTTTACTATCGGCCCAAGAACCCGTACTCCTCTTAGTTACTTGAATAATCGGGGTCCTCTTAGTTTCTTGAATCGGGGTGCAAAGAAGAATCAGTCCAATTCTGATGGAATCGCTGTTATTCTGGAAGATATCCTAAGATAATCGAAGAATGTAAGTCTCCCAAATTTACCTTCATTTTAACTTTGCTTGGTAAAACTACACTTTCTAGCTGAATATTATTACTGCGTTAAGTGTGGTGAAACGCATTCGTGTATATAGGCGCTTAGTTTTTTCTGCCTGCCGACTTTAGAATTGGCAGGCGAATCCGATCTTGTAGTGTTTTATGTATATTTTGTCAGATACATTTTTCTTATATAGGCTGCAATTTGTGGAGTGGAGACATACTTCTTCAGATGTATACAATTCTTTTATATATGGATATTTCTTCGACTTCACTGCTGTTTTTGTTACCTCGACTGCAACTGCAACTGCAGCTTTTTCGGAAAATTTCCCATGTTTTTACCTTAAAATGAATTGATGTCGGCCTGTCGGGTTTCAGAGTTACTGGAAACAGCAAAGTAACAAATATTTACTGCATGCTGGTGTACATAGTGATGTTATCTGCTGTGGACTGAATATTGAATGCTTAACGATACAGCGAAGCTTCAGCGTTGTGAACATCAGAATTCAGTACGACATTTACTGCATGCTGATGTACATTAGGGATGTTATCTGCTGTGGACTGTTTTCATGTTTTAACTGCAGACTGCAGTTAGATGACTGAATACTGAATGCTTAATGAATAACGATACAGCGAAGTTTCAGCTTTGTGAACATCAGAATCCAGTACGACGACATTCAGCATACCATACCGTGTCTCTGGCCGTGTATATAGGGTAGTGAACATCGGAATGCAGCATTACGTTCTCTGGCTTATATTCTCAAAGGTTAACCGGAGATTATTCCGATGAACAGATTTTAGTACATTGATGTGGTTTAATGCCTGAGCTTCAACCTCAGCTTATCATATCATATTCTTCTATAAAGTAAAAAAAAAAAAATAGCAGAAAAATTGGATAAATTAACAAAACAAGGTGGGTTTCATGTCGTGTCAATGAAATTGAAATGACGGTTCTTATTTCTCCACTCCACTTTCATTTCTTACTATTTTGAGTGCGTTCAAGCAATTCCTCTACCACGGTCTTATACCTTTGCATTTTTTCCGTTCCCCAGCGCGTCATACTCGTGCTCAGGTAACATCGATACATCATTTAGTCCTCGTTCTTATCAACTTCTTTTCAACTCATTTCAGTTCAGTCCATTCCAATTCATCTTTAGGAAGTTCATTTTGTCTCAGTCTAGTCCAATTCAGCCTCAGGAAGTTCATTCTGTCAAAATAATTCAACCTAAGTTCAATCTAAAAGAGCACGGCCGACTTAGTCCAATCCAGGTCACAGTTCACACCTACTCCCTCCCCACCACTAAGATTTTCCCACTTTCCTTAAAAAGAAACTCCACTAAGATTTTCTCACTTCAAAACTTTCCTTATTCATTCATTATACTCTCTTTCTATTGGTTACTTTTTGTGATTTGACATCTTGAACCCCACCCAACAATTTACCACCTTTCATTACCCATTTCTTAATCCATGTGCCATTATGAAGTGGGAAGATCATTTTGGTGGAGAGGGAGTATTTACTTCAGTTCAGCTTACTTCAGACTGAAAGAACATGACCAACCTAACCTAATCAGATGAGTTGGTGACCGAGCGTATAACAAATCACAATTCACACGATAAGATATTATGAGATGAGACCGTCTCATAAACGAGTTTTACATTAAAGAAAGGGCTTACTAGGGTTATGTGAAGAAAGCCCATATCCACAATCCACAATTGGGAAAATAATGACAAAGCTAAAAGCCTAAGGATATCATCTCTGCACATCATCTCCAAATTGAGAGGCCCTTCTTCCTCCTCCCTCCTCCTCCATATCCATATCCTCTCCTCTCTTCACTTCACTTCAGATAACACTTCTTCACTCTCTTCTTCTCCTTCTTCTTCTTCTTCTTCTTCTTCAACAATGGCGTTCTCTACTTCCAGGGTAACAACAACCCCAACACCCATCTACCTCCAACCCCCACAATTCCTAAACAACTCCCAAACGACCCTCTCCTTCCACCCCTCCGCCGCCGCCGCCGCCGCAAACACCCTCTCCCTCACCTCCTCCTTCACCCCTTCCTTCTCCACCACCAACACAACCACAACAACCACCACAAAGAATACCACTCCATCCACGCGCCGCCGCAGCTTCACCGTCCGCGCGGCGAGGGGGAAGTTCGAGAGGAAGAAGCCCCATGTCAACATCGGCACAATCGGCCATGTCGACCATGGAAAAACCACCTTGACCGCGGCTTTGACCATGGCGTTAGCCTCAATGGGTAACTCCGCCCCGAAGAAGTACGACGAAATCGACGCCGCGCCGGAGGAGCGAGCACGTGGGATTACTATCAACACCGCAACGGTCGAATACGAGACCGAGAGTCGTCACTATGCTCACGTCGACTGCCCCGGTCACGCTGATTACGTCAAGAATATGATCACCGGAGCTGCCCAAATGGACGGCGCAATCCTCGTGTGCTCCGGCGCCGACGGCCCAATGCCGCAAACCAAGGAACATATTCTGTTGGCGAAGCAAGTCGGAGTTCCGAACATGGTGGTTTTCCTAAACAAGCAGGACCAAGTCGACGACGAGGAGCTCTTGCAGCTTGTCGAATTGGAAGTTCGTGAATTGTTGAGCGCTTACGATTTCCCTGGTGACGATATCCCGATTATTTCGGGGAGTGCTCTGCTTGCGCTTGAGGAATTGATGAAGAACCCTAGCGTTAAAAGAGGGGAAAACAAATGGGTCGATAAGATTTACGAATTGATGGATTCTGTCGACGAATACATCCCAATTCCTCAGCGTCAGACCGAGTTACCTTTCCTGTTAGCGGTCGAGGATGTTTTCTCGATCACCGGTCGTGGGACGGTTGCCACGGGTCGGGTCGAGCGTGGGACGGTTCGGACTGGGGATACGGTTGATATTGTCGGGTTGAGGGAGACGAGAAATGTGACCGTTACTGGAGTTGAGATGTTTCAGAAGATTCTGGATGAAGCTTTGGCTGGCGACAATGTCGGGTTGTTGTTACGAGGAGTGCAGAAGATGGATATTCAGAGAGGAATGGTGTTGGCGAAACCTGGTTCGATTACGCCTCATACTAAGTACGAAGCGATTGTTTATGTGTTGAAGAAGGAGGAAGGAGGGAGGCATTCGCCGTTTTTCGCAGGGTATAGGCCGCAGTTTTATATGAGGACGACGGATATGACGGGGAAGGTGACGAAGATTATGAATGATAAGGATGAGGAGTCGAAAATGGTGATGCCTGGTGATCGGGTGAAGATGGAGGTTGAGTTGATTGCTCCTGTTGCTTGTGAACAGGGGATGAGGTTTGCTATTAGGGAAGGTGGGAAGACTGTTGGTGCTGGTGTTATCCAAAAGATTATCGAGTAGAGAAGAAGACGATGATGATGAAGGAATGAAAAATGAAACTAAAATGTGGTTATGAAAGCTGTAAAATTTCTTGCCAGTCCGCGTTTTTTTTTGTTTTGTTTTGTTATTAATTTGGGAGTAGAAAAGCTTGAACATTTGAGATAATTGTCGTCGTAATTGTGTTAATTTTGATTTTCACTCGTGTTTTTCCCGTGGTCTGCCTTTGTTCTTGTGTTATCTCCTGTTGGAGAATGCTTGTTCTTTGCTTGACTGAATTATGTTTGTGGATTGTTAGGTATGGAATTCATGTTAATTTGATGAATGGGGTTGTGTTATTTAACTGATCGGCTTGTTTATCCTGTCATCTGTCATTATGAAATCGATGCTATTAGAATTCGCTGTAATGTTGCTGCGTTGTGTATACTGGTTTTCACAGACTGCATTACGTACTGAATGGGCTGTGGTAAGTAACTGATTGGTTTGTTTAGTCTGTTTAATAATCTGTCAGCATGAAATCGATGCTAGTAGAATTCACTGTAATGTGTGCATACCGGTTTTCACGGACTGCATTATGTACTGAATGGGTTGTGCTACTTAAGTACTCCGTAATTGGTTTGTTTAGCCTGTTGAATCTGTCATTATGACATCGATGCTATTAGAATTCACTGTAATGTTGCTGCATTATGTATTGAGTAGGCTGTCCTACTTTACTGATTGGTTTGTTTAGCCTGTTGAATCTGTGATTTGAAATCATTGCTAGTAGGATTCGCTGTAATATCGTCACATTGTGCAAACTGGTTTTCACAGACTGCATTATGTACTGAATGGGTTGTGCTACTTACCTGTTTGGTACTTTTGTTTGTCTAGCCTGTTGAATCCATCATTATGAAATCGATGCTGTTAGAATTCGCTCTAATGTTGCTGCATTGTGCGCACTGGTTTTCACAGACTGCGTTATGTACTGAATGGTTGAATCTGTCATTATGAAATCCACGGTATTAGAATTCACAGTGATGTTGCTGCATTGTGCATACTTGTTTTCAGAGACTGCATCATATACTGACTGGGTTGTGCACTTGTGCTACTTGACTGATTGGTTTGTTTAGTCCGTTGAATCTGTCATTTTGAAATCGATGCTACTAGAATTCACTGCAATGTTGCTGCGTTGTGTATACTGGTTTTCACAGACTGCATTATGTACTGAATGGGTTGTGCTACTGAACTGATATGTTTGTTTAGGCTGTGGAATCCGTCATTTTGAAATCGATGCTATTAGAATTCGCTGGAATGTTATCACAATGTGCATACTCGTTTTCGCAGACTGCATTATGTACTGCCATATTTTTTCTTGCTTCTGTATGTCGGTTCAGTTTGCTACTGCATCGCCTGCTCCTACTATGCAAGTGTTTATGAGATTGATTTACTCGTATGTTGAATTTGTGTGTGTGTGTATATATATATATAGTCTTCAAGTGTACTGTGTACTAAGTCGATTTTGCTTAGGCTGCGTGTCTCGTGTTGTCAAACCTTCTAACTTCGACAGTCTCACATGCCTGCTATCAGTTCAAAACGCAGACAGACGCAGTGCACTAAGTCCAACTCATCTCTGAACTTAGAGTAGTAACTAGGGATCATGTAAAACTTTGCTTTTAGATTCAGATGAGTCGTGGCTGAGTCCCAAATATTCGACATGGGTATGCGAGATTAATCGTAAAAACTTCCGGGTAATTTATGTTGCTGATTTGACCTGTAATCTATCCTGTTTTTTGGATGTCATCTGAACTGCTTTATGGTTGAACAATGCTCTGCTGCTAATGGTTTATCCTGTAATCCTTTTCTCGGATGTCATGTGAACTGTTTCTCGGATTTCAGCTGAACTAGTTTCTGCAGCATTGCTCGCTTCTCATGTGAACTGTCTTATAGTTGTAATGCTATGCTGTTAATTCCGTCACCAAATTCAATTTCAACTGAACTAGTTTCTGCAGCATTGCTCGATTCTAAAACAGACCGCAAACTTTCTGCAGCAATGCTCAATTCTAGTGACTGAACTGTAGAATGCATTCATCTGTTCAGATCTTTTCTGCTTTACAGTGCAAGCTGAATTACATGTAAAAATGACCCATTTACGTTATGATTCGTGGGTCGAACTGTCTTAACAGGTTTCAGTTGTTTGGGTCAGGATCGCAATTGAATTGATGCATCATATAATTTCAGAGTACTGATACTGGTATTAGAAGGGGGGGCTACATGGCTATTGTTTCTACATTTAATCAATTACATTTGCATCTAAATCACGGTAGATATACTATACACCGACCTTAATGACATCGTTAACCTCGTTTTCCTGGTCTCCAGCAATCTCAAAATGATGTGTGAAAAGAGTGGGGGGAGTCGGTATCATAAGATGGTCGAGAAAATCAAGTGCTGGCAGAATTCAGCTCTTTGTTTCATCTCTTCAGAATCTCCTTTCAGTTCGCTTTGATCTAGCATCGGCTTCGTGCTGCAACTTCGCATACAAACATATCCATTCCCACAGTTAAGACATAAGTTTGACCTGCAACCTGAATTGACTCGAATGTTTAGTACGGAGTAGTACCTTTCAGTCTGTGGGATGAGTGAGACATCCTCAGTTGATAACGAATGCTGTGATTGATGACGTACGCTGAACAAAAACGGGGAGAGAAGTGGATCGGGTGCTGAAGCATTCTCAGTGTTGAAACCATTCTTTGCACTCATTCCATCGAGTTTGTTTCTTCCTGTATAGAAACTCCAGAACCCCGACTTCTGCGACTTTCTCTGCATTTCAGAAAGACCAGACTGTGTTACAGCTGAAAATATACACAACAGTAACGTTAGAGAAGGAGACGATGCACTGATGCTATATACCTTGATAGAATTTGAATGGTGCACTTTGAAATGGCCAGCGACATCTTTGCCTAAATTCAGCGCACAAACCGGGCAAACCTGATTGGAAAAGCGAAATTATTACAGCATTTTCACGAGCTAGGGCTTTCGACAGCAGAAATGGAGAAAGAAAGAAGGAAACTGTACATACAGCATTCTTGACGTCGAAACAATGCTCTTCCTGCAAGTGAACACAAAGCATGGATAGATCGGTATCCATATAGCAAAATGGACAGGTGAAGTATGTCCTTGCATCGTCTTTTACTTCTGAATTATCCAACACTGCCTGATTTCCTGTCAATAATATCGACTCATGATTCATGAAACCAGCATCCACAACATAAATTCCTCAACCCGTCTTTCTTTTTTGCCATTCACAAATTCTTGTTTAAGACTGAACATATTTTCATCAACCAAAGTTTCATACTTTTTTTTTCGTAATTGCAAGTGGGTAGAATCGTTAGGGTTGTTTAATCTTAAGACGGATATATATGTTCATAATTTCACACTAATCAACCTCATTTTTTTGCTAGTTTAAGCTAATGCAATAACATAATAGCAAAACTAGATAGTTTCGTTCTTTTATAGCATCAAATTCTTACACCTTTTTACCCGATTTTTTAATATTGGAAACAACTTGACGATTCCAGACAATGATTCATGTCAACCGACCCCAAATCTTCTCAGGACTAAGACTTGGGCATTGTTTTTTTTGGTTGGTTCGACAAAGAGCATACTTAGGCCCTCTTCTTTTAGACTGAAGTAGGCTGAACTGAACTAAAATCTCTTTCGAAAACTTAGGTCTTTCTTCTTTTGGATTGAAGTAGGCTGAACTCAACTAACAGAAGACGATTCGAACGTGAGACCTATTTTCGAGGATACCTGGTCTTATCCACTAGACTAAAACATCTTCGATAAACTCGGGTATTGTTATACTAGCATCAAGTAATCAAGTAACTAACTTTAACCCAAATTTCCATCAATTCAAAACCACACATCACCACATCCACACAAGCATGATCCACAATCCACATACATCAAAATTTACAAAAATAAATAACCATTGAAATTAACCACTCAGTCAATAATAAACTACTAATTCCGTCTCATCCCGTCAGTATTTTAATGAAACGGGACAATTTTAAGTAACTAGAGGGAGTAATAATAACAAAGTTAACAACTTTTTACCCATAAATTACTCAGTAAAAAAATTGATGGAGGAAGAAGAAGAAGAACCTGAAGTAGGATGAGGTGAAAAGTGATTAGAAGAAAGAACACTTGATGCCCACATATCATCCATCACTGTAATTTTTTTTACAGCAGTAAGAATGCATTCAATAACAAATTTAACCCAAATTAAAATTAAAAAAAAAAAAAAAAAAATTGAAAGAAACCCAAAAAGAATGAAGAATTGAAGGGAAGGTGTAAGAGTGATTACCTTAAAAATAAGGGAAAAAATGGGTGAAATTTTGTTGGGTATGATGCACAAAAAAAAAAGGTGTCTTTTTCCTGCAACTTTCCTACTACTTCTTCTGCAATTCTGAGTCACTCACTTGCTACTTTTCTACACTCCCACCTTTTATATTATCGCTTTGGTCTTACTTGTGACAGATTATCTATCATATCGTTATAACAAATCAAATAACGATACTACCGAGTACTAATCTAACTAGGGAAGGAAACTGTTTGACTGTCTTTCTATCAAAGTGGATAATACTCGTACTCAACATGTTCAATATTATGACGACTATCTCTCTCAAAAACGAGAATTTTGGATTCTTCTCAAATTGGTACGGTTTCTGACAAAGATATTCGCCTTATTGATATGATAGTTGACGGATCAAATATTACTCATCTACGTGATGAAATCAGAGAACCTTGGATACATTGATATTTTGTCTTATCATACCTATATAGTATGATTTATCTTTGACACGTTATACTCCAACAATGTAACGAATATACAGAGTAATACTCGTACATACCACTTGTTCTACCTTGATTAGAGGTTTTGGGTTCAAACCCTTGAGAACATAACAGAGTTGAACATGAATCATGGAGAAAAGTTTTACCGTTCTTAATTGAGTTCCTATTCGGCTTGAGAAAAACACTCTTCCTACAATTTTTTTTTCCTTTATTCGGCTTGAGAAAAGCACTCTTCGTCTATCCTAAGTTAATGACGGATATGCCAAATATGTGAAGTTAATTACACGAAAGTTAGCATGAATAACACAAAAATTAGGAAGAGACGATCTCTCATTAATGTTAACAAACTGGGGACATCTCCTATAACGATGAGTCATAGTACTTATTTTGTTTTTTGGTTTTACGTATGTCTCTCGCTAACTTAGTTAGAGACGGTCTTTCCGTAGACTTAGTCGATGGATAATTGACACGTGGAAATGGTTATATAATAATTTTATAAAGTAATGGGAAGTGATATAAAAGTGATGTCATGGTATTGGTGTTTGCTTGCTTGTTGCAGGCAACCAATCAGAACTGACTTAAGTCCCATGTCACTCACTCACTCACTCACTACTTCACTAGTACACTTCTTACTCAGCTTTTTGTCACGTTTCTTTTAACTTTTCCATATTTCATGCACAAGCTTGATTCTCAACCAGAGCTGGCAAATCGGGTCGATTCCATCCGACACGAAAATAAGTCTAACCCGGTCCGACACAGTGATGATATAGCGAAAAGTATGGGCACGGCATAACCGGTCCCAAGTCGGGCCGCGGTGCCAATTTGAAGAAAAGTTTGTGCCTAGGCATGACTCTAAATCCCAAAAAAATGAAAAATCCTGAAAATTTGGTTGGCCACGACTGGATCCGGGCTAGGAACCGTGCCTCGGCGCATGTTCTCAGAGTCAGGCACGACCCGACATGACACGATGGACCTGCCAGGCACGAATAAGCTGGGATGGATGGGCACGAAGCATGGCCCGGCACGTCCGGTTTGCCAGTTTTATCACCCTTTTACTGTCATAATTTCTTGTTTGTGACGGAGTTATCCGTCATATTATTATGACAGGTCAAATAATAATACTTTGAATTAGGTAGTCACTAATACTAATGCATTAGGTACAACCCAAAAACATTCGTCATTTTATACCAGTCTCGTGACGTTATAGACTATGTCATGTTATTTGGGATTGAAATGACTGAACTGAACTACACCGAAATAAATTGAATGAAGCTAAACAGAAGTGAACTGAAAAGAATTTGAAAAGAACGAGGTGCTATAGAGGCATGACTGCATGATGAGCGAGACTGAGGTGATCTGATCTTATTCAAATAACGTCATAAAAATGTTTGTTGTAAACTTGTAATCTCGATCATTCTCATTACCTGATCATTACATTTGCAGCATATATAGTCAAAATGAGAAATAATCAAGTACGATTACAATAATGTCGATTTTCAATATTGTTTTTAAGTACAAAATAAAGTATGACGAGACGTAGATTCAAGAAACACAATCTAATGGAGTAAACTTACCTCAATTATTGATCCCATTTTAGGTTTGGAATTTAGCAAGATCTCACCAAATCTTTGATTCCTTTTACCTTTAGATTACGTATTTAACTACTCGATCGAACTCAATAAATAATCACAATATTTGGAAAAAATCGTCTATACGGTTTCTCATTAACTCGAGAGAAAATATGTTTTATAATAATCGTATCCATTTTATTGTATAATTATCTTGAATCACACGTGAAATAAACCGTCTACATATAATATACGAAGATTCTAACTATAGTATATGTGAAAACTATGGATCGAGAAAGCTTTGCTTGCTTAGTAGTTAGTACGAGTAATTAAGTCTTCCTTGTGAATGCTATGATAGTTATATTCGTCAGAAATCAAACATAGGTCGAAAGTTATAAATTGTTTGTCTATATCTACCAAAGTCGATAAAAAGTGATTACAGAGTACTTTTTTGACACATCATAACTTTATGACGGGTTTTTCGTTGCAAATAAGAATTTGTTGAGCTTTGATGCGTTAAATAAAGTAATGTTGCCAAAAAGCATGGGGCACAACACACAAGTGCATGTAGTTGACCCACCTTCATATACAAATTAACAAAATGACGAAACTTAACCTACTCTTTGTACATAATATGATAATAGTAGTAGAAGTCTAATACATTCGTGAATTCGTGACGGGTCAAGTTCGTGAAATATTTTATTATTTAAATTAGTTTAATAGTCGAGAATTCGAGATATAAACATAGAAAACATGATCAAACTATTGTATAGAATGGACATAGTTCGAACTCGGGACCTTTGACTCTGATACCATGTTATGGAATAACTCAACCAAAATCTTAAAGCGATGGTTGAGACCCGTTTATATTTTATTAAAAACTATTGTAGTAATTTTATGTTAGGTTTATGTCATGCCATTTTTTGTCGGTTTTACATGACATGAAGCCCATTTTGCTTTATGCGGGTCGTCGTCCTATTTTTCTCTTCAAATACGGTGAACCAACTCAAAATACGACACATCACGACCCACTTCCATTTCTAAACTAGTGTGCCAAAAGTATTGGGCTTCCTTTATGTTGGGCCATTACATCACCACAAATTGTTATGAGTATAGTATAAGATTAGCCCATCAACTAAAAGTCTAAATGTAAAAATCAATAACTCAATCGGGTTATTTCTTATTAGACCCATTCGATATACTTAAAAAAAATAAAGTTCTTAATAATTTAACAAGTTATTCGTAATGTTTTTATTTTTCGGTGTGAATCTCTAATTTTAATTTCTGTAACGATATTATACTTCTTAAGAAAAAAAATATTATTTCATATGAGTATCCTGTTCTTAAGAAAATATATTATTTCATATATATTGCAATACATTACGAGTATATTTTAAGAGAAAATTGATTACCTTCTTTTGAATAGTGAAAATAACATATAAATCTATTGAAATAATATTTTCATTAAATTATGCATTTGTTGGCATTTAGTCAATTATCTTGATTGCTTCAAAAATTTCAAATCAAAAATACAAAATCAAATAAAACATACATATAAACTTAATAAATCTCGAATTTAAAATCTTTAAATCATACCGTATACATATAATAAATCCTCAAATATTATATATATATACCGCGCATACATGCACGGGTTCTACTCTAGCCAGTAGGTGATATCAATGAGCTATATCTTCATGTATAAGCATTCATCAATACCTAAAGTTTCACACAAAGCTTCTCACAAATATTTTGTAAACACACACACAAAAAAAAAAAAAAAAAAAAAAAAAGTGAACCAAAAACATAGAATAAGGTAATTATTAATTAGGTACATAACTACTTCATCTGTCTAGTTCATTTACTTGTCTGAATATAAAAGGCAGATAAACGAACGAAACAGAGAGAGTATATATATAGAGAGAGGTGATCGATAATGTCGGACCAGGAGTGCTTAATTCCCTTTAATTTGCATGAAAGATCATCATCAACGGATCGAGTCGTCGTTGAATGTAATGTAATTAACCTCATGGCATTGTAGTAGCAATGGATGCCCTAGCTTCATTATTGTGCATGCTTATTATAATTAGCATACAATAAGTAGAAAAATAATAATAATATTGGTTAATTACTAGCATTATTTTCATGTTATATTGTGATTAATTAAGCTAATTAGGGTTTGTGATGCAATTTTATTTGAAGAAGAAGAAAAAGAAGATGGAAAATATGCATGCATGGCATGGATAATGTGAGTATTTATACTAAGAAAAAAAAAGATTGAGATTGTGACACATTATGAGCACAATATATAGTACAAGTAGACTTTAGAATAGGATTCAAGATATAAAAGTTTTGAAGGTACTCTATCGGTGTCTCTTGTGACGGGTTTATCTGTCTTAAGCTTATAACAATTCAAATAAATCATCTGTATAGATGAGACAAATATCTTGCTAGTTGCTCAACAATTATTTTTATTTTTTCTACAATAATATTTGACGTTTCACAAATTGAAACTTATGATAACGGGTAGTATTATTTGTCACAATAAATATGTTGTCAATTATACGGATAGTATTATTATTTTAATTTCATAATTATTCTGTATCATCAGTAACATTTACTCAAAGTTTTCAACATTTTTATAGGTAATATTTACGAGTATTAGTAGCTTATATATGCACTCGAAGGTTACTTAAAAAAAATAAAAATAAACAATGTGTTAAGTTTCAAGTCATGTATATGTCTATGTAAAATTTTGATGATATACCAAATTATATTCATGTCGAATTTGATATATAGAGACCGATAATTATAAAAGATATCCGATGATCCTTATTGTAAGAGATAATTTATGTTTTTTCTATTTATTTTGCTCCTCATGATAAAATAATAGGATCCCTTGCGTTTATGTAAGAAGTAAAGTAAAAATCTTAGGGTTATATTCACGCATGCAGAACAAAAACACTTTTCAGTTTTTTCACAGCAAAAGATAAAAGTTGAATAAGAGATGGTAAATTAGGGGACGGTAATTAAACAGAAAGGGATATAAGACATATAGTACGACTTTATAGTGGAGGGTATGTATGTCCTCTTGTTTAAAGGGATGGTGCCCTAAAGCAAGGACGACCTTCTTAAAGTCTACGTTTACCTATCCTAACCCCTTCCTTCTAAATTGGACAACTTAGTAAGAAAATTTCACTTTATTCAATGGCCAATGGGCCTTCATATCTTTGTTTCTAGTATATATCCTCTTATTCTTTTTGTCGACACACAAATTCTCACGTAAAACGGTTTCACAAATCAATATCGTTTATATACCTAGAATTTACCACGAGATGCATCGAATAATGTGCATGTCTCGGGAATAACGTACTTGAACTAAATGACATACTATTGACGAATCTGTAAAGCTACTACTCCTACGAAGTATAAGAGCTATTCATTTATTAACATACGCCCGCTTAGTCGGAGCAGGAGGAGGACAGACGCTCAGGCTGCATATGTCGGGGCGGACCTTTCGTGAAGATATCAACGTACTGGTATTCGGAAGGAACATGTAAAAACTAACTCGAATGTGGTCCACCTGAACTTTATCGCGAACAAAGTGGATGTCAATCACAACGTGTTTAGGTCGTTAATTTTTTTTGATGACGAGGGAACCCGCAGCCGCTACCTTTGATGACCACAAGTTTTAACCACTAGGCAACACCCTTGCTGGCAGGTCTTTAATATTATGCCTTTCGTGAAGATATCAGTATACTGATATTCGAAGATTGAGTCTCATGATTGTTGAGTAAATCACAAAAAGGTTCATTAGATTGAATCGTTGAAGTAGGACAAAAGCAATTGAGACAAAGAGAAGTCAATTGATGTATAACGGGAAAGCATAAATAGGAGTACATATATACTCAAACAAATCGAAATTATAAGGTCTCTTAGTAGACCTACTCGATCCAACTTTTATGCATAAATTTCTAACGTTAAATTTGACTGCAATTCGTTCTTTTCAGTGACGGATCCAGAAAATTTTCTTTACATGATCCTGGATGAAATTTAAAAGCTACTATCGCCAAACATATTATAAAACTAATTCATCGAGACCCCATATCGTCAAACATAGATCCACCACTGGTCTATCAATTTCTTCTTCGGAAATGATGAGAATTTGTCCTCGGTATCTTTACCCCAAATAAAAATGAACACAAGAAAACAAATGTTACCCGTTCATTCTAATGTGTTTTCACATCACGTATCCAAGTGTGCCTAAAGGAACAATCGACTTCAAAATGTAAGGCACCAAAGTTAAGTGTCGGAGATAGTAATCTATATGTCTAAACATAAAAGGAGTATTTTACGTGAACTCCATGCAATTTCGATAACAAAAGGGGGATATTGTACGTAGACCCACATTGCAATTCAATAGCACGCTTACAACTTTTTGTGTCATGGTTAATGGACCGGTGGTCCGACCGGTGTATGTGTGCCGTGAAACCCAAACAAAGTTTCGTTCACTTACGTCGTCTTTCATATCTTGGCGCTTTCACGTCCTCTATTACTCCGTAAATGACAACTAAATGACGATTTTAGGATTTGTGTAGGTAGGCGTACAAAAACTGTAGTCTAAATTCTCGCTACAAACATATACTCTAAACTCTAAATTTACGTTTCAAATAAATTAGATTATTTCCGAGCGGGACATTACTATGCTCGAGATTAGAGGTGATCATGATCCGTACCATCCGACCCGAATTTTAGCGGGCTTGGACACGACATTTTCAAAAATATACAAAAGTCCGGCCCGCGAACCCGTCCCAAACCCGCTAACCCTCTTGTCCATGGGCCAAAATTTCACACTTTTAGCCCAACCCATGTCCGGCCCGAACCCGCATATGATCACCTCTACTCGAGATCAGCTAGGATTTGAACGAGCTCGGCTCAAATTCGAGCAAATTTTAACCGAATTGGAGCTCCAATTGAACCGATTCAAAAGATTCTACAAACCGACTCCGATCATTTACGACCCTAATCTAAACTATAGCTGGTCATGGGACGTACCGCCCGATTGGCCCGTTCCGTCCGGCCCGAATTTTTAGCGGGCTTGGACACAACATTTTTTGGAATATACAAAGGCCCGGCCCGCAAACCCGTCCCAAACCCGCTAACCCGTCCCGAACCCGCTAACCCGTCCCGAACCCGCTTATCCGTGGGCCAAAATTTCACAATTAACCCGGCCCGTGTCCGGCCCGAACCCGCTTATGATTACCTCTAATCTAAACAAATGAATTCAAAACGGTGAGGACTCCGCCCATTAATTCAAACTTCCCCCAATTTCCCGCTTCTCATCTTCTCCCTTCTCAATTCAATTCTCACCACCATATCCAAACCCTAAACCCCCAAATCAATTGAAGAAACGCAACAATGGGGATGTCATCATACGAAGAAAATCGACAAAAGAGGGTTGATGAGAACAAGAAACGTTTAGAAGAATTGAATCTGATTCATCTCTCTCACTCTCTCAAAACCCTCTCCCCTAAACCCTCTCCGGTATGATCATCGATTTCCCCCTTTTCAGTTCCTACTACTATTACACTATTACGCCTTTTATATGATTGTTTTTTTGGAACTGACTAGATGATTTTGGATAATGATTCATGTTAGCCGACCCCATTTGATTTGATAGAGCATAGGATTGAGATAAGATCAATTGTTTGAATTTGAATTTTTATATGATTGTTTTTTTTTTTTTTTTTCGAAATGACGTGACGATTTTGGATAATGATTCGTGTAAGACGACCCCATTTGATTTGATAGAGCATAGGATTAAGATAAGATCAATTGTTTGGATTTGAATTTGAATTTGAAGATGAAGAAGACGGCAACCGAGTATCGAGCAATGGAGAAGAAGAAGAAGATTGTGGAAGTGAGGCGGTCTGCTAGAGTTGCCGCCAACCCAGCTCCGGTTTATACTGAAGTTCATTATAGTAAGATTGGCATGTCTGGATCATCGTTACCCAGAAAGTGAGTTTTTTCGACTCTGTTTTATGCTTCATTTTAGTAAGAGTGGCTATCAGTCGGGTTTGGGTCGGGTCTTGTCATATTGGTTCGAGCCATATTGGGTCAGCACTCCAGGTCGAGTTGGGTTCATGTTGGTTCAATTGATTTGCCGGGTCAGGTTGGGTTTTGCTCGAGTCATTATCAAGTTTGGTTACACTAAACCACTTATCAATCTTCAGGCTTCGTAATAGTATGGTCATTAATCGTATTGGGTCGGGTTCAGTTCATTTATTATCGGGTTATGTTGGGTGTCGGGTCGCAAGCGGGTTAGGTGTGGGTTACTATATTTTCGGGATAGGTCAGGTCGACTTTTGCCACCTCTAGTTTGTAAGACCTTCATTTTGTTGTATGTGAGTTACATGTTTTAGCTCTCTTGGGTGTAATTGTATGTAGCCTGTGATTCTACGTATAAAACGATTTTAACTTAGAATGTATTGTTAAAATGCACAAGGAATTACGGAATTGGGAGGGGAGGAGTAGCATGGAACGGCAAGTACGCAACACCTGACGAGAGAGCAAACACAACAGAGAAGGCGGAGCAACTTGTTGCGAAGCTTGAGCACGATGGCTTTCCTACTGTTGTTAGGCCTATGCTTCCTTCCCATGTCAGTGGCGGGTTTTGGCTGGTATGTGTAATAAACTCGTATTTGTACTGTTAAGTGTTAGTGATGTGCCTCATGGACTCGGATTCCTGTGATTTGGAGTGCAGAGTCTACCAACCTATTTTTGCAGGCCAAACCTACCTAGTACAGAAACGACTCTCACATTGGTGGACGAAGAAGGCGATGAGTTTCCAGTCGTGTATTTACCAGGGAAATGTGGACTTAGTGGAGGTTGGAGGGGTTTTGCCATATTGAAGGAACTTTTTGATGGAGACGCTCTCGTCTTCCAGTTAATCTCCCCCTCCGTTCTCAAGGTAAAACTGTCTTTTCTCGAATATATTCAGTAAACGAGTTCCTTTTCTGCCTCGTCAATTCCGCACCTGCAAATGGTTTGTTTTGAGGTTTTTCTTGTGTGCAGGTGTATATTATTAGGGTAAATGATCAAGAGATTAGTGAAGATTAATGAAGGTAAACACTTTGTTTCATGTATTTTTGCTGGCATTCTTAGTTGAATCTGAATATGTTGACGGATCTCGACTCCAATTCGATCTCTTTCTCCCTCAACTGTTAACGGAACATGAAAAATCGACATCCTCAGTCCTCACCGTTGCTTGAATGCCTGAGGAACTTGCAAAACTGTATTAATGCTGTCAAAATTTGCCCCTCAATAACATTTCATTCATAGTATGCGAGATTTTGGTCGTGAAGAAGACTAACACCGAGTAAATCAAATTTTGCAGGTCGACTGTAAACATGTTTTTTTTTGCAACGGCTGCAGGATCAGTGAAGCCCCTCTAACCAACAATATGTGCCGCCTGCTGATGGACCGACTATGTATCTAACGGTTTAACTTTTGAATCTTTTTTCGCTAATTGGCATATATTGCTACCTGCTGACCTGCAGAGTATTGTGTACCGAAAGGTCCTAAAAATCAGTGAACCTCCTAATGACATTCTGGGCATTCGTCATTGTATCATCGTGAGACGTTTCATTAGCTTCAATGTTAGTCGACGACATTTAACTTAATCCGTATCACAATTCACAATCCTGATGTGAAGCAACTTAAGGACCTATCAAGTCTTTTTTTTCGAACGAGACGATAGTATTATCAGAGAAAATACTGCTTCAGCAAATTACAGAGAAGAAGAATGTTCATTTCAGTTATGAAGTTGTTACAAGGTTGCATTAGTAAAAACTCGTCGAGCCACAATAATATCGAGCGCAATTAGATGTTTGTTCGATACGAAGCATAAAACACATATCTAATCGTCTTTGTATATTACAATCGTATCCAGTCAGACGATGTACATTGTCGAAAGCGAGGAGTTCATCGCCCCGAACCCGGATAAGATCAGATAGATCCAAAGACAGGTCACCCAGAAACCCAAATCCGAAGATCATTTAGAAGGGGACCCAAGACCGAACTGAACTGAATCCCTTTACGACCAATTTCCGTGATTGGACATGACAAGACCGAAAAAATAGACTAAATGTGATTTTTTTTACAACTTGGATCAGACTGGAGACAGATCATCAATTTTTTAGCGACCTAAAAATTGACTCGGTATGTGTCCGAACCGAAGTGTTCCGGTTGATCCGGTTTACCGATCCGGGTCCAAGTATCCAACCCAATTTCCAACCCAAAACCCATCACTAGTCAAGTCAAGTCAAAGTCATTTCATTTCAAATTTTTCCCAAACCCTAAGATATCCCAACGGTCGAATTCTCAATTTTAAAAGTTCCCCCCAATTCGTAACCCTAACCCCTGTCTTCTCTTCATCTTCTTCTTCCTCAAATCGAAAAATTCGCAATCGATTCCCAGAAACTAATAACATTATTACATCAAAATATTCAAAAATGGGGTTATCATACGAAGAAAGTCGGCAAAAACGAGTTGAAGAAAACAAGAAACGATTAGATGAACTCAACCTTATTCATCTCTCACATTCACTCAAGCATCTCTCCCCCAAATCATCTCCTGTACGTAGTACTTATTATCGTAAAACCGTCTCATTCATTAAGTTATTGGTTTACTGTGAGACCGTCTCATGGATTTATCGTAATTTGTACAGATGAAGAAGATGGGTAGACCTCGAGGATCTCAAACAGTTGAGAAATCAATGGCGCCTTCGACTCCTGTTCGACGCTCTGCTCGAGTTGCTAGTAACCCTGCTCCTGTTTATGCTGAAGTACATTTCCCCTCTTTTTTTTTCAATTTGATTTGATTTTGATTTTGATTATGGGATTTTTCGGGTTGTTATAAGTTACTATAACGTATACCCTTTTGATTTTCTTTTGTAGGTTTCGATGCCCAGAATATACTCGCCAAGAAAGTGAGTTCCCGATTTCAAATTCTTGTATGAGACGGTTTAATTAACGTAATATTGTATTAAATGTTTGGGATATGGTGATTAATTGATCATGGTGTAGGAGTTTTCAATTTCAAATTCTTGTATGAGACGGTTTATTTAACCTAATATTGTGGATTAAATGTATGGGATATGGTATTGATTATGGTGTAGGAGTTCCCAATTTCAAATTCTCGTATGAGACGGTTTAATTAATGTGATATTGTGGATTAAATGATTGGGATATGGTGATTAATTGATTATGGTGTAGGAGTTTTCAATTTCAAATTCTCGTATGAGACGGTTTGATTAAATGTTTGGGATGTGGTGGTAATGGTGTAGGAGTTATGGAGTAGTTAAAAGAAGGGATTTGTCGAACCGAGTTTATGCAAGTGAAGAGGAAAGAGCATACAGTATAGACGAAGCTGAGAAGTTGGAGATGAAGCTTAAGGATGAAGGGTTTCCTACACTTGTTAGACCTATGCTTCCGTCTCATACCAGTGGCGGGTTTTGGCTGGTATGGTATCAACATTGACGATTACTCTTTCTGTCTCAGTCATTTATTTCCGTTATTGTGCTTTTCTTTCTGTTTGGCATGTTTTGTACCAATTGGAATGATGTTTAATCATGTCTATTGATGATCGTATTAGCTTGACATGTTGACACTCACCGACTGATGCGTTGGGTGGTGATTTACCGAAGATGTCTTAGTCCAATGGTTAACATAGGAGGTATTGCGGACAATAGGTGCAGGTTTGAGACCAAAAAACTAAGTTTGTGTGTGGGTGTGTGCTTTTCATTTATTCAAGGGGTCTTTGGTCCATGTAGTTCTTGACGCTATTTGTAATGCTACGAGCATCATGTAGCGTCCATATTGTGTTACAGTCGGGAATCAGGAGCGTTGAAGCGGGAGGAGGGTGTCTGTAATGCTACGAGCATCATGTAGCGTCCATATTGTGTTACAGTCGGGAATCAGGAATGTTGAAGCTGGAGGAGGGTATCTGTCTGTCTGTCTGTCTTCGGTCCATGTAGTTCTTGACGCTATTTGTAATGCTATGAACATCATATAGCCTAGCGTTGAAGAGGGACGAGGGTGTCTGTCTTTGGTCCATGTTGATCATAATGTCGCCTCCATATTGTGTCACAGTCAGAACTCAGGAGCGTTGAAGCGGGAGGAAGGTGTCTGTCTGTCTTCGGTCCATGTAGTTCTTGACGCTATTTGTAATGCTATGAACATCGTGTAGCCTTGATATTGTGTTACAGTCCGAACTCAAGAGCGCTGAAGAGGGAAGAGGGTGTCTGTCTAATGCAGTAAAAACGTTCGATTACTGTTTGAATAGTGACAATCTGTGAACCCTAAGAAGCACTGTAATGCCTTTTGTAAGAGTGTTTTTGATTCATCCTGATTGCATTCGACCTCGTTTGTCACTTCACGTTTACCCGCCAGCCACTCAACAATCCGACTAAAACCCGTGTTTTCATTTTTGTAGGGACTTCCAACCGACTTTTGCAGGTCAAGCTTACCTCGTACAGACGGAGTGGTAACACTAGTAGACGAAGAAGGTGAAGAATTTCCAACAGTTTATCTGGCTCGCAAGCGTGGACTCAGTGGAGGCTGGAAAGGCTTTGCTCAATGTCACGACCTGGTTGACGGCGATGCTGTCATTTTTCAAGTCATCAAACCCTCAGTTCTCAAGGTTAACCCGATACTGAAAACTTCACTTCCAGTCGAACATTTGAACACGCACCCAAAACAGTCACTTAATTCCGCCCTGTCAACTAAAACAATTGCAGGTTTACATCTTAAGGGCAAGCGGTATGGAGTCTAGCAGCGACGATTAGATACAACTTACGCAGGTCCCGTGCCCTACGAAGGTATGTAACGTCTTTTCGACATAGATACTACAGCCTGCAAAATACTCAGTACAGCAGTACAGTACAACGCGTTATCTTGCTTGCTGTAAAGAGTTACAGAATGGAGGAAAATAATGGAACATGTAGTTAAAATTTAGTGCAGCCATTAATGCTGAAAATGCGGGTGTGTTCAATTTTGTTCATAATATTATCATGTGATATGCTGTACATACAGATAGATTGAGCTATAGTAGTAGACCACTAGACCTTGACTTGACTGGTTACCTCGCATGCCCGTGTCTGTCGCTTTACATTCGAACTATTCAGTTAAAAGTCAAAGTATGCAGAATTTTCATTAAATTAGTCGTGACAGATTGATTGAGATATAGTATTACTCCGACTCTTCTACTTACTTCGCATGCTCGTGGCTGCCACTTGACACTTGACACTTGAACTGTTCAGTTAAAGTCAAAATTATGCAGAATTTTCATTAAATTAGTCGTGGCAGATAGATTGAGATATTGTAGTAGACCTTGACTTGAATGTTGTTTTATGTTACTTCGACTCTTCTGTTTACCTCGTATACCCTTGTCTGACACTTGACACTTGAAATCTTCATTTTAAGTTAAAATAGGTAGAATTTTTGATAAAATTAGTCGAGTCTGAGCAAGAGTCTAATCTTCTTCTATTAATTAATAATATTGCAGGTGAATGTTTTGCTTCAACAACCTCCTAATTTTTTTGATTTCTCTCGGTTTCGTTCATTTGTTTGTCTTTTATATATGAAGGAAACAAGTGATCGAGACTGAGGAAACAGGATGTTGTTATCTTCGGAATCGTCTACTCCACCTTTTGACGATAATTATGGATGACCCTTTTGTATAGCAATTCTCGTTGTGAAAACTCATGTAATCTACTAATCGACCAATAGGTTTTTATCAAGTACGGAGTATGAGTGTAGTGAATTCAGAATCAGTAGTACGAGTAGTACGAGTACTATATATCTAAAATCCAAAGAAACTTACCATTCTATCGGACATGTGTCGTACAATATTTTTTTTAACGTAAGACTCGAGGCAATTCGGAACATGCCCAATTCGACGACATGACCATACCTTATTCTTCGTACAAAAAAAACGTCTATTTAGTCTATTTGAGAGTTTGACCGCTGTATTGCTACATACTCCGATGGGCTAGCACGATGGCGGGGTGTTCACCAGTCCAAACCCGAACCAGACCTGCAGCCTAAAAAATCCAAACCCGGAGACCGGACCAGTTAACCAAGAAACCCGGACCATACCATCCCGTAAAAATACTCTAAATTTGATTTTCTTTAAAGTGTGGACCGAACCACAGACTGGTCATCAAGTTTTTGGAGACCTGTAGACTGGATCGGTATGTGTCCCAGTCCCAAAGCACGACACGACCCGTGAAAAATCGAAATATATAGTACATTACGACTTTAAGTAATACCATCTGATAAGAGACGGTTTCTGGAGAAGATTTGGATTGGAAATAAAATTAGTACCAAAAAAGACGAAACCGAAACACCTTAATTTACGCTCTCACAGTTGTCTTCTCTCCTTCTCTCTTTCTATACCTTTTGTCAAAGGAAGTTTTATGCATTTGTCTGGGATCCGCGTTTCTCGATCATCCCCAATTCTCACCTTCCTCCTCCTCCATTGTTAACCTCTCCATCTTCTTCATCTTCCTCTTCTTCGTTCACATTTCCTCGCAATTTCGTCGATTATGTTACAGAAATTGATTTGATTTGATTTGAGGAATTAGGTTTGTTGTAATCGTGAATTTCATCAATGTCGTCGAAAGGCGACCATCAAACGGTGCCGTTATCGGTGTTATTGCGGCGAGAACAATTCAGCGAGAAAGTCGAGGATCCAGAGCTTTTCTATGGTGAATTCAATCAAAGTAAAAAAGGCGAAGATTTTACTCTGATTAAGACTCATTGTCGCCGTGTTGTTGGTGATGGTGTCGCCATTTTCTCCGTCTTCGGCGTAATTCTTACTTTTCTTTCCTTTTTTTTTACTGTTAATTCTTGTATGTTTACGCGAAATTAATCTCGTTTGTGTGACCTTTGATTCCATTGTTGCTAACCAGAAAACGCAATTGATTATAATGTTATTTGATTGATTAATTAATTGTTTTTTGGATACGATTGGGCGATTTTGGATAATGATTCATGTTAGCCGATTTTTCATTGATGTTGTTATTGTAATGTGGTGGTTACTGGTTACAAATTAGTAACAACGATTGATGAGGTTTCGCAATAGAATTACCGTGAAAGCGAGAGAGGAGATTTTGTGATTGTATGTATTGTATAAGAGCGGCGGTTGAGCAATGTGTTGGATATTGATGGGATATTGTGTTGGTGGTGTTGGTGGGCAGTTATTTGATGGACATAATGGAACAGCGGCCGCCATTTACGTGAAAGAGCGTCTGTTGGACAATGTGTTGGAGGCTATACCCTCGGATCTCAACAGGGACGATTGGGTGGCTGCTTTGCCTCGGGCTTTAGTTGCCGGATTTGTCAAAACTGATAAGGATTTCTTAGAGCAAGGTATTATTTCTTGATTACGATGTACTCCCTTTGTCCCACTTTTATTGTCTCATCGACTATAGTTAAGAAATCGTAAGGATATACCATTATTACCCTTTGATTTAGACATGGGAACGGGTAGTTCTTTGTGTAGGGATATGCCGTATGTTTCTTGATTACGATGTAAAGTAGGATATAGAACTGTTTCATGTTTGATAGGTGACTAATTGAATGATTGAATGATTGAATTTTGGATTGTATGTGGTACAAATGGTCAAATGTTGCAGTTAAATGATTCTATTAGTGATAATAGATGACTAATGCAGTACTGCTATGTTTGTTGTAAGGAAATCATTAGGAACGAGTTCATTTATGTAGGGATATACAATATGTTTCTAGATAACGATAGAATATAGAACTGTTTCATGTTTGATTGGCGACAAATTGAATGATTGAATTTTGGATTGGGTGTGGTACAAATGGTCAAATGTTGCAGTTAAATGATTCTATTAGTGATAATAGACAACTACTGCAGTAGTGCTATGTTTATTGTCTGGGTAATCATTAGGAACGAGTTCATTTATGTAGGGATAAACAATATGTTTCTTGATAACGATAGATTATAGAACTGTTTCATGTTTGATTGGCGACAAATTGAGTGATTGAATTTTGGATTGGTTGTGGTACCAATGGTCAAATGTTGTACGGAGTCGTTAAATGATTCTATTGGTGATAATAGACGACTACTGCAGTACCGCTATGTTTGTCGTCAGGGAAACCATCAGGAACGAGTTCATTTATGTAGGGATATACTATGTACAATATGTTTCTTGATAACAATAGAATATAGAACTGTTTCGTGTTTGATTGGCGACAAATTGAATTATTTAGTTTTGGATTGGATGTGGTACCGATCGTCTAATGTTGTAGTTAAATGATTCGATTAGTGATAATAGACAGCTACTGCTATGTTTGTTGTCAGGGAAATCATCGGGAACCACAGTGACGTTTGTGATAGTTGATGGTTGGTATGTGACGGTAGCATCAGTGGGCGACTCACAGTGCATATTTGATTCAGCTGATGGTGATATATATTGTTTATCGGCTGATCACAGGCTTGAGAGTAACGTTGAAGAGTAAGTCCTTGTTGCATTTCATTTCTTACAGTGCTGATCGATCACCTTCAAATAAAATATGCCAGGATTAATCACGCCTGTTTTTTTTTTGAAATGTAGGAGAGAGCGTGTCACGGCCAGTGGAGGGGAAGTTGGTCGACTTAATACCGGCGGAGGGACAGAGGTATTTCTATTTCTTGTGATTTTTCCTGGTACCCTCTTTCATTCCTCCCCATTACCCCAAACCCTTCTATCAGACATATTTCAATCCAAAGAGAACATGATTCTTTTTCTAAATGTGGGATTTGTGTAGAATGCTGTTCTTAGGAGCAGCTCCAATGTGGTGTTTGACGTAGATTATGTGTCAATATATTACGTGTAATTACTGATGGTCTGTTTTCCTGATCTCATTAAATGCTCTTTATAATTGGTACGGTCCTCTCTGTTTCTTTTTGTATTCAGATTGGTCCCTTGAGATGTTGGCCTGGTGGTCTGTGTCTATCACGCTCAATAGGAGATAGAGATGTCGGCGAGTTTATTGTACCAGTTCCGTACATCAAACAAGTGAGGGTAAGTTCAATATATTTTTCCGTTTTTTATCGAATTATTATCATTTCGATAGGGTACATATAATTGAATTGTCCTTTTTTTTTAATCATGCCTATCTCACATTTGTAGTCAAGCATCCATTTACTCATCTTGACTCTTTGACGTTATCCATATGTCCCTAACAAACCCTATTTTGTTATTGAAATTGGTTTCGTTTGCAACTGCTATTTGTCATGGTTTGGTTGAGATAGTTGAAATATCGTCACCACGCATGTTTGAATGTAATGTTTCATACTCTTCAAAAAAATGTTTTTTGTAGACCACTTGCTTAGGCTTCAATTAGTCACAAAGATAACGTTCTATAGTTCTATTATCTTTCAAAAAGACTACATTTTTCCTTATTTAAATCCTCTCCTATTCTTCCTACCAATGTTTTTCAACATTTTTAACTCTCATTTCCCTCCAATCATCTTTAAAGCCTAACTATTTTCTTCCTACCTATTCATTATTCACATTAATTTTTTCTTTGTTAGATCTTCATTGGTGCTTTCTAATTTCTCTCCCATTTATTACTCCACGTATTAATTTGGTAATACTCAAGCGACTTTTGTTAATATGTTTTTTCATTCGCTTTTCGTTTTGTGTAATTTTTCATTTGCAATGGAACCAGCCCGACTCGACCTGGAAAATGTATCTGAATGACCCACCCAAACTCGTGTTATGGATTGACCCAATCAACCCGGATGTCATGAATTCATCAATTTATCAAAATCTAGAAAGAAACTCTATGGAAAGATTGTTTGGCCATTCATAGTTGAAGTGTATAATACACGGTTTTGACCTACATATAGTGGCAATGGCACATTCTCAATGCTACAATTACATATTTTGAATTCCTTGCGCAAAAGCCAGCCGTATAGATTATGAAAATGAGCCATTGTCCTCAAGTGATTTGAGGTTACATGAATTATTCCTTGACTATCGTTATGAGGTGAACTTAAAAAACAATGGACATAGTGTGAAAGCTGAGCACTAAAATGCAACAAAGACAATATAAATGAAGTGAGTAAAGAAGTAAGGCATCTGATATATTGTAATGCTAATTTTGCAGTTGTCAAGTGCTGGTGGCAGGCTTGTTATCTGCAGCGATGGTGTCTGGGATATGATAAGTTTCGAAGCAGCTATCGACTGCTGTCGTGGGATGTCACCAGATGTTGCAGCTGCACATATTGTCAAAGTATGCTTTCAAATTTCTATTTTCTTAAACTCTTTTCAGTGCGTCATGCATATCTTTCTTTAGAGACGGCTGCTCATCTTTGGATCGATCCATTTGCAGGAAGCAGTGCAGATAAAGGGTCTTAGAGATGATACAACTTGTGTAGTAGTTGATATTCTTCCGCCTGAGAAAAATCTTCCCCATCCTGCACCAAAAAGGCCGGGAAGAGGAGTGTTCAAGTCCATGTTCAAAAAGAAATCCAGCGAGTCATCTTCTAACTTTGATAAAGAGTATTTGGAACCCGACGTTGTCGAGGAGATGTTTGAAGAGGGTTCTGCAAATCTCTCAGAAAGGTTTTCTGTTTATTTTGGGACCTGAAAAACTCTTTCATGACTCTGCGCATCCATTTACGTACATTTGTCGTTCAGCTAGTTTTTGACACACATCTTTACGACTTGCAGATTGGACACCAAGTATCCACTTTGTAACATGTTCAAGTTGTTCATGTGTGCTATCTGTCAACTGGAAATCAAACCCGGCGAGGGTATCTCAATACACAACGGCTGTCCCGATCGCAAAACCCGCCCTTGGGATGGCCCTTTCTTGTGCCAAAGTTGTCAAGAAAAGCGAGAAGCCATGGAAGGGAAACGACCATCCGGAGGTACGCTCATCTCTTCCTTCACTCATCAAACTTATTCACTGAGTATTTTCCTTACAATTTCCCCTGTATCGTCATCTCTACAGATAGATATAGCAGCGGAAGCGACTAGTAGATTGTTTTAGGAAGCAGATTGCAAACGCCAGTGTTGTGCGCCATTGATTAAGATAGACACGACTATGAATTTTGTAATCTACCGATTCACTGAGAGGAGTCGGAAGATATGGACATAATGGACGCGTAATATTGCATTGTTTGAAGTTAACGGTCAGAAATCTCAGATTTAGGACTAACCTTATCTAGAATCGACTTCTGACTGACTGACTGACTGACTGACTGACTGACGAGTGGTAGGAAGGAAGGACCCCATCTCCCGAATCATGCCAGCCTCGTATGGGACGTTACAGGGAGACCAATTATCATTAGCGTTTTCTCTACACAGCTTGTGTCTGCTTTCTCCGGGTCCATGCAGCCTGCAGGTGTGTACATCCATACAGCAAAAATCCCACTGTATAAAAAAAAAAAAAAAACTTGAAAGGGGCATTCATTTGTACTACTGCTATACTACTACTACTACATTTTATATAAGTAGAACGTGTATCGTATCGTATCGGTCAGATAGGATTCTTTTTTTTTTTAGACAAAGTTGAGTTTTTTTGGCTCAATTCATTTGTTCTAATCTACCATTTGTTTGATTCTTCTGCCTGCAGCTAGAAAAAGTGTCACCTGTAACTGTAACAAGTTACACCATTATATTCTGTTCCTTTATTTCTTTCAGTGTTGAGAGTTGAGACTACTTTTTTCCAGGAAATGGACGTAATAAGAAACGATTTTTCTAACGTGTGCCTAATGGAAACACGTTAATATGCTTATTAAGAAATAGATCATAATGATGTTGTCTGAGTAAGATTAAGTGGGTTTTTATTCGAATAATTTGGACCATATTTGATCTTTGATGGTTATTGTTATGTAACTAATGGGGCTTTGATTCCATTGATTTGGGTCCAAGATGATTAATATTTGGGTGAGATAGGGTTTAAGATCGAAGTTAAATTGTAAGTTCGCACCATAATTACTCCATAATGTACGAGTATACATTATTCCCATGGTAATAAAAGGGGAAAATAATTTCAAACAAAGACATTTAAAGGCATTATGAGTGCATTTCGAGTTGTCGTGAAATTTGACGAAACAAGCAACCTACTTGATTCTAAGTTGTCTTCGATCCGTTTCTAATTGTTGATAGTGGTTTCGATGCATATTGAGTGTTTTTAAATGGCTATAACATGAAAAAATTTAGACTTATAAAATCGTCAAATATCGTCGAAAATTGTCGATTTTGAAGGTTATTATCCACGTTTTTTTGGCCGACTAGGTCCCGAAATTAAATGTGTTCAAATTCGCACCATAATTACCCCCATAATATATAGTACATTATTACCATGGTAATAAAAGGGAAAAATGGTTTCCAACAAAGACATTTAGAGGCCTTATGAGTACACTTTGAGTTGTCCTGAAATTTGACGAAACAAGCTACATACTTGATTCTAAGTCGTCTTCGATCCGTTTCTAATTGTTGATAGTCTTTTCGACGCATATCGGATGTTTCTAAATGGTTATAACATGCAAAAAATTACACTTAGAAAACCGTCAAAAATTGTCCATTTTCAAGGTTATTATCCACGTTTCTTTGGCCGACCACGTCACGAAATTAAATGTCTTCAAATTCGCACTATAATTACACCATAATATATAGATTATTCCCATTGTAATAAAAGAGGAAAATGATTTAAAATAAAGACATTTAGAGGCCTTATGAGTACACTTCGAGTTGTTGTGAAACTTGACGAAACTAGCTACATACTTGATTCTAAGTCGTCTTTGATCCGTTTCGTACTGTTGATAGTCATTTCGACGCATATCGGATGTTTCTAAATGTATAACATGCAAAAACTTAGACTTTGAAAATCATAAAAAAAATCATCGAAAATTGTCCATTTTGAAGGTTATTATCCACGTTTTTTTGGCCGACTAGGTCCCGAAATTAAATGTCTTCAAATTCGCACCATAATTACCCCATAATTTATACATTATTCCCATGGTAATAAAAGGGGAACGTGATTTAAAATAAAGACATTTAGAGGCCTTATGAGTACACTTCGAGTTGTCGTTAAACTTGACGAAACCAGCTACATACTTGATTCTAAGTTGTCTTCGATCCGTTTCTAACTGTTGATAGTGGTTTCGACGCGTATCGTGTGTTTTTAAATGGTTATAACATGCAAAAATTCAGACTAAGAAAATCGTCAAATATCGTCGAAAATTGACGATTTGGAAGGTTATTATCCACGTTTTTATGGCCGACTAGGTCCCGAAATTAAATGTGTTCGAATTCGCACCATAATTACTCCATAATATATAGTACATTATTACCATGGTAATATAAGGGAAAAATGGTTTCAAACAAAGACATTTAGAGGCCTTATGAGTACACTTCGAGTTGTCGTGAAATTTGACGAAACAAGCTACTTACTTGATTCTAAGTCGTCCTCGATCCGTTTCTAATTGTTGGTAGTCGTTTCGACGCATATCGGAAGTTTCTAAATGGTTATAATATGCAAAAACTTAGACCAAGAAAATCATCAAATATCGTCGAAAATTGTCGATTTTAATTTGAAGGTTATTATCCACGTTTTTTGATCCGACTAGGTCCCGAAATTAAATGTTTTCAAATTCGCACCATAATTACCCCATAGTATATATATTCTTCCCATGGTAATAAAAGGAGAAAATGATTTAAAAATAAACACATTTAATTTCGAGACTTTATGAGTACACTTCGAGTTGTCGTGAAATTTTACGAAACAAGCTATATACTTGATTCTAAGTTGTCTTCAATTCGTTTTTAACTGTTGATATTTCATTTTGACGCACATCGGATGTTTCTAAATGGTTATAACATGCAAAACTTTAGACTAAGAAAATCATTAAAACTCGTCAAAAATTGTCGATTTTGAAGGTTATTATCCACGTTTTTTTTACTGATTAGGATCCAAAATTAAATGTCTTCTAATTCGCACCATAATTATCCCATAATATATACATTATTCCCATGGTAATAAAAGGGGGAAATGATTTAAAATAAAGACATTTAGAGGCCTTATGGATACATTTCGAGTTGTCGTGAAATTTTACGAAACAAGCTATATACTTGATTCTAAGTTGTCTTCGATCCGTTTCTAACTATTTGTAGTCGTTTCGACGCATATCGGATGTATCTAAATGGTTATAACATGCAAAAACATAGACTAAGAAAATCGTCAAAAATTGTCGATTTTGAAGGTTATTATTCACGTTTTTTGGTCTAACTAGGTCCCGAAATTAAATGTATTCAAATTCGCACCATAATTACCCCATAATATATACTCCCTCCGATTTTTATCTATCTTCCCTATTTCCTTATTGGGCTGAAATACCTTTTCTTCCCTATTTCCATTTTGGGCCATCAATATGTGGTCTAGAATCACCCTTACATTTCTCTCTCTTCCTTCTTTTATTTTGTACCACACATTCATACACCCTTATTTTCTTCCCCAAAACCAAAGGGGAAGATAGATAAAAATCGGAGAGAGTATATTATTACCATGGTAATAAAAGGGAAAAATGGTTTCAAACAAAGACATTTAGAGGCCTTATGAGTACGCTTCGAGTTGTCCTGAAATTTGACGAAACAAGCTACATACTTGATTCTAAGTCGTCCTCGATCCGTTTCTAATTGTTGATAGTCGTTTCGACGCATTTCGGATGTTTCTAAATGGTTATAACATGCAAAAATTTACACTTAGAAAACCCTCAAAAATTGTCCATTTTGAAGGTTATTATCCACGTTTTTTTGGCTGACTAGGTCCCGAAATTAAATGTCTTCAAATTCGCATTATAATTACCCCATAATATATACATTATTCCCATGGTAATAAAAGGGGAAAATGATTTAAAATAAAGACATTTAAAGGCCTTGTGAGTATACTTCGAGTTGTAGTGAAATTTTACGAAACAAGCTATATACTTTATTCTAAATCGTCTTCGATCCGTTTCTAACTGTTGGTAGTTGTTTCGACGCATATCAAATGTTTCTAAATGGTTATAACATGCAAAACTAAGACTAAGAAAATCGTCAAAAATCGTCGAAAATTGTCGATTTTGAAGGTTATTATCCACGTTTTTTTGGTCGACTATTTCCCGAAATTAAATGCGTTCAAATTCGCACCATAATTACCCAATAATATATAAATTATTCCCATGATGGTAATAAAAGGGGAAAATGATTTAAAATAAAGACATTTAAAGGCCTTATGAGTACATTTCGAGTTGTCGTGAAATTTGACGAAACAAGCAACATACTTGATTCTAAGTTGTCTTCGATCCGTTTCTAATTGTTGGTAGTCGTTTCGACGCATATCAAAAGTTTCTAAATGGTTATAATATGCAAAAACTTAGACTAAGAAAATCGTCAAAAATCTTCGAAAATTTCCGATTTTGAAGGTTATTATCCACGATTTTTGATCCGACTAGGTCCTGAAATTAAATGTTTTCAAATTCAAACCATAATTACCTCATAATATATACATTATTCCCATGGTAATAAAAGGAGAAAATGATTTAAAAATAAAGACATTTAGAGGCTTTATGAGTACACTTCGAGTTGTCGTGAAATTTTACGAAACAAGCTATATACTTAATTCTAAGTTGTCTTCGATCCGTTTTTAACTGTTGATATTTCATTTTGACGCACATCGGATGTTTCTAAATGGTTATAACATGCAAAACTTTAGACTAAGAAAATCATTAAAAATCGTCGAAAATGGTCCATTTTGATGGTTATTATCCACGTTTTTTGGCCGATTAGGACCCAAAATTAAATGTCTTCAAATTCGCATCATAAATACCTCATAATATATACATTATTCCCCTGGTAATAAAAGGGGAAAATGATTAAAAATAATGACATTTAAAGGCCTTATGAGTACATTTCGAGTTGTCGTGAAATTTTACGAAACAAGCTATATACTTGATTCTAAATTGTCTTTGATCCGATTCTAACTGTTGGTAGTCGTTTCGACGCATATCAGATGTATCTAAATGGTTATAACCTGCAAAAACATAGACTAAGAAATTCGTCAAAAATTGTCGATTTTGAAGGTTATTATCCACGTTTTTTGGTCCAACTAGGTCTCGAAATTAAATGTCTTCAAATTCGCACCATAATCAGCCCATAATATATAAATTATTCCCATGATAATAAAAGAATAAAATAATTTAAAAATAAAGATATTTAGAGGCTTTATGAGTACACTTCGAGTTGTCGTGAAATTTTACGAAACAAGCTATATACTTTATTCTAAGTCGTCTTCGATCCGTTTCTAACTGTTGGTAGTCGTTTCGACGCATATCGAATGTTTTTAAATGGTTATAACATGCCAAATTTAGACTAAGAAATTCGTCAAAAATCATCGAAAATTGTCCATTTTGAAGGTTATTATCCACGTTTTTTTGGCCGATTAAGATCTAAAATTAAATGTCTTCAAATTCGCACCATAATTACCCCATAATATATACATTAAACCCATGGTAATAAAAGGGGAAAATGATTTAAAATAAAGACATTTAGAGGCCTTATGAGTACACTTCGAGTTTTCGTTAAACTTGACGAAACCAGCTACATACTTGATTCTAAGTTGTCTTCGATCCGTTTCTACTTGTTGGTAGTCGTTTCGACGCATATTAGATGTTTCTAAATGGTTATAACATTTAAAAATTTAGACTAAGAAAATCGTCGAAAATTGTCTATTTTGAAGGTTATTATCCACGTTTTTTTGGCCGACTACGTCTCGAAATTAAATGTCTTCAAATTCGCACATAATTACCCCATAATATATACATTAAACCCATGGTAATAAAAGAGAAAAATGATTTAAAATAAAGATATGTAGAGGCCTTATGAGTATACTTCGAGTTGTCATGAAACTTGACAAAACCAGCTACATACTTGATTCTATGTCGTCTTCGATCCGTTTCTAACTGTAGATAGTCGTTTCGACGCATATCGGATGTTTCTAAATGATTTTAACATGCACAAATTTAGACTAAGAAAATCGTCAAAAATCGTCGAAAATTGTCGATTTTGAAGGTTATTATCCACGTTTTTTGGTCCGACTAGGTCCCGAAATTAAATGTCTTCAAATTCGCACCATAATTACCCAATAATATATACATTATTCCCATGGTAATAAAAGGGAAAAATGGTTTCAAACAAAGACATTTAGAGGCCTTATGAGTACACTTCGAGTTGTCGTGAAATTTGACGAAACAAGCTATATACTTGTTGTTTTGGCGTGAAATATGGCAAGGAACATCCTGAAGACACCATAGTCACGTGGTAGGAAAATCAGGTTGTTTCAAAACGGGATCCGATATGACATTCCGAACAACTCGATTTGAAGTTTATAAATTATGACATTGCGTCTGGCGATGTCATGTAATTTCATCAGTTTTAAATCCACCCTCTCATATTCTCATACTTCAATTCATTGGTACTCGGTATTGTTTTTTTTTTGTCATTTATATTCATTGTGAAAAATATTTTAATTAAATGCAGACAAATGAACGAGACGATGAAATTACATATATACTAGTTATAAGTGGCATATTGTAATGTTCACTTTACTTTTGTGATTGTAAGATAGTATTGTAAAAGGGTGAGACTGAAAATCCAAGGCTATATCACATCCATTAAATGCTTAAAAGTGAAGTTGAGAGTGAGTGCAAAATACACATATGTTAAGATCGAAGTAGTGAGGCAAACAAAAGGGACAAATAAAATTTTGTTTGTTTACCACACATGCATGTGGAGGTTTTTCCATAGGTTTGACCATTGAGATCATTCATATGAACTTGAATAAAGAACATATATGGGTGGCTATAACTCAACTTTAAAAAGAAGAAAGTGATACATGAATGAATGTGATTCAATCGAACCAGCTCAACTAAAACCTTAATATGATGGATGATGTTTAACTATCGTGTTTCTAGTGTATAGCGCTGCTTCATTTGACTGGATGTTCATTGGGTTTGAATAATGGTTACTACACATACCCTTTGTCATGAAATTTTCGGAGTCTGGATTCGAATACGTGACCTTTGATCATATTGAGTGCGAAATCTTTGTTCCATGCACTCTTGCTATAACTCAACTTTAAAAAGGAGAAAGTGATACATGAATGTGATTAGTCGAACCAGCTCAACTAAAACCTTAACATGATAATGGACGATGTTTAACTATCGTATTTATTATATTGTATAACGCTACTTCATTTGAATGTACATTCATTGGTTTTGAATAACAATTATTGCACATACCCTCTATCAGATCTGTCCTGAGATTTTTGAAGATTGTCTGAATTCGAATACGTGACCTTTGATCTGAATGCGAAATCTTTGTTCCATGCACTCTTGCTTTGCCCCCACACACATTCTACCCATTCTTTTGTTACCTTCCATAAGAGAGAATAATATATATTGAAAGATTTTAAGTATATAGAATTTCTAAGAGAACTTAAAAAATATAATTGCCTCTATGATTGAGATGTTGACCTTTGGAAACCATACAAATTTGTCAATTTATGAACCCTTCACATAGACCATTTGCCACACGTGTGCTTGGGTCTACCATTTGCTCTTTTATTTCCTTGAGATTTGTCATACTATTGTCAAGGAAAACCAAGTAATGAACATTATGTCATGTATACAATGTATATGCACATAGTAAGAGTATTCTATGTGATCTTGGTAGTCCCTTTGTTAAATGACTTGTCAGTTTCTTTTGTACCTCATATTCATTCCAACTAGATGTACTAAAATATAACATGTAGTTTCGTGTCCATGTCAATGTTAAATGAGTCTGGTTGGTGGTGGTTTGGGTACGGTATTGCTGGTGTCGACTTTATTTCTTTTACTTTGGCTAGCTAGCATCACAACGGTGTCACGACCATGACAAGGGTGTCACGGTCATGATGGGTCGCCGTCCCAGTCGGATTGGTGATGGTGGTTTGAGATGGTTGGCTTAATGCCTTATGATGATAGCTTGATCCCTATTGGTTGAGGCTAACTTTAGACCTAGTCGTTAGTACCTTTGATCATGGTCCCCTACCTGATTTCTCCTTCTAGGACGTGATTAGAAGGGACGTGCACACTCAGAGAGTCAGAATGATGGTTACCGTGTGTTATGGAGTTGTGGTAATATAATGGTGATGTCGCGAAGTTGCGCTTTTGTGTTGGTTTTGACGTAAAGGTTTATATGTGTAACTCCCCATCAATGGTTGGTATCCATCATTTTTTTTCTTTAACGAAGCGCGCACTTAGTCGCATTACAATATAAGGAGATGGAAGATTCGAACATGAGACCTATAGTCCACGGTACCTAATCTCAACCACTAGGCCAAAACATCTTCGGTTGTAACTCCCCACCAGTTGATGGTTGTAAATCTTTGTTATTTCCACGACTTACTTATTATTATTATTATTCCATTGTGTTAAGTAGATAATTAGAAAAAATATGGTGTTAAACTGTTAGTTGGTGGGTGTACAGAAGGCGTTGATATCTCTTGTTAGATCCTTGTCGTGTCGGTGCATGCCCCCTACCTATTCTCATTAGACCCTTATTATTCTGGTCAGTTGGTGTCCACGGTTGATAATAGTATAATGTAGTTAGTGGATAGTTGGACACTTAATAAGTTTGCACACTTAATTAATAGGCATGTATATATGTTTAGAGTTATACTCCCTCCGTTTCTTTGATATCTTCCATATTTCTTTTTTCAATCATTTCTTTGATTTCTTCCACTTTCCTTTTTTTTATCACCCTTCTCTCTTACCTTGGTGGCCCACTTACTCTACTCCCTCTCTACTTTTACTTATTTTATTGTTTTTCTTAAGAAATGTGCCACTTTTAAGGTAGAAGAAATCATAAAAACGGAGGGAGTATATATGTATGTACTTGTCTTAGTTGTCTATGTACTTTGTAGAAGACATAGACTCTTAACAAAAAGCACATATGTTCCAATTTCCAACTCATTAGACTGTGGACATTAGACAGAAGACATATATACACAGTTACACACTGTTTTAACACGCATTCCGACCATTAACGTTGGATGCATACACATACTCTCTATATGATGCAATAAGATCCTCTCCATCCATTTACTTCCTCGACGTTTTCTATTAACGGTCTGGATTCAATCTACTTTTAAACGATATATATGATGATCGAAAATAAAAGTAATAGACGATTGAGGTGTAGATAAAATAATGTGCAAAATATTATACAGTATTTATCTGTTGGAGGAAACTGATAGGAAATGGAGAGGATCTTTGCTCTAGCTACTTATATATGGTTACGTTGTAAACCAGACATCAGTAACTCGTTGATGCGTGCAATCATACAAGCATTTTGCTACTCATATTAATCTTTAATTTACATTAATATGATACTCTATCTGTATCTTAAAGTTCTTACTCTTTCCATAAAATACTTTTTGATAGGAGGAAGTACAATATTTTACTTTCATGTACGTCATGATGTCATCCCCCATTGTTTTAACTTTCGCCTGTTAGACGATATTTAAAAATTAAATCAGAACCCTTTAAAGGAGAGTATGTTTCCCTTGTGACGGATATATCCATCATAAATCGATGACGGGTCAAATACCCAAGCATAGGAAGAGGAGGACATGAGGTTTGTCTTTAAATACCCAAGTGAGTATTACTTGACCCGTTACACGTTTGTGATAGAAGACCAATCTTCATTTGATAAGATGTCTACTCAACAGTCAAGACAGTAGACTATTTCTTAAACCTTGACTAACAAAAATTAAAAAATTAAATTAAGACGTTAATCAACACAAATTCTTTTATAAGATAGTTTCACGAAAATTATTATATTGTGGCTGTACGTCTCAAATGAGATTTTAGTTAAAAGATAGGTAAAGTAAAAGATAAGTCGAGTGTATCTTCATTTATTCCCCGTAATTCGTATGATTTTTATAACTTAATTATTTAACATCGACAGAATTTACGAGTCAACCAACTACATAGTCATCATCTGAAAGACAATATTGACCGATAATAATAAGTGTAAGAATGTTGAATAAAGCTCGGTCAAAATCAAAATAAACATAACAATATAAAACCCAATTGTTTTACTATTACGGACTTTCTCTGATTAACTAGTTAATATTCATAAATTGATTTTATTTATCCTCAGTACTAACTAATAAACGTAGGTTTGTTATTATGGAAAACCGTCGTACATATCCAATAATTTTCACGATTTTCCTTGATAGATCCCCGTCACCTACTATTCTTAGTCATTTGTTTTTTTTTTTTTTTTGAAGTGTAGTCATTTGCTTAATCATTTAGTTTCCTTGTAACAGAATTATCCTTCTATTATTCAAACATATGAACCGATTTTGTTTTGTCCACCGACAACAGTCCGTCATAATTTCAAACACGTATATAATAATATATCTATTTTAAACAAGAATTTGAATCGAAGAATTGATGGGATATTTGGGATGATTTGTTTACTTAATTGGTGTCCTTCTCCTAATGATTAGGTGTAATGAAATGACATGTAAATAAAACTTCCACATCCTATCGTCCATCCCCACACATTATATTATGAGCTTTGGATGAACACAAATTCTTGTTTGTGACGGAGATATCCGTCATTTGTGACGGGTCAAGTAGATACCATTTGAGGAGAAAAGATAAAAGTGAAGTTGTTGGGACCTTTATCATTTTCCCCTCAAATGGTATCTATTTGACCCGTCTTAATTTTGCGACGGATATATCCGTCGCAAGAGAGACCAACTGTTAAATGAATAGGTGATCGAATGTAACAGAATAACACTATTCACTCTGAGCTGTACTGTTACTTTCTTCCTCCCCCCTCCCCCACTCTATCTATTTAACCGTTTAGATTTTATCTTAAAACGATATAAAAATACTGCTTATAGTATATACGATGTAATTAGGGGTGAGGACACATAGATCGTCTTCATTTCCTTCTATTACGAAACGATCTAATAGTACTACTAATTGATCTTGATTAGACGAGTAATGTTAATATGAAAATGGGTGTGTGGATCATCTCCATTTTCATCTTCTTTATTTCAGTTAGTCTTGCTTAAGACGAAGTATCTGTCATGAACCTTAAAACGGTTCAAATAGTCCATATACTGTTTTATTAAAGACAAAACATTTGGCAATTCCTAGGCAACCTGACTCCCTCAGTGTCTCTCATCCAATCCAAACTTTACATTTACTATAAACAGATCATTCAATCGAAGTTTTACTTTCTTTTTATGACAAAAGACTTTACCATACAAAATTTCATTATAGTATTTTTTTCCTTACTCTAGATTTGATGGATCCATAAAACCATTTGATCGATTTACCAGTAATACTCTTCTTTTTTACCCACTTTCTGAAAAGTTGTCGAATATCATACTTTGAGACTTGAACATGAAACCCTTCGACCGATGACCATAAATTTTAACCATTAGACAACACCATCATGAACAAAAATGATTAGTTAATCGAGTAACAATATTAACATAAAACGAATATATGAAAGGAAATAGACGAGAAATCGAGAGGATCTTTACTCGTATATCTATCCACCATAAAACACATCGTCTCATCCCCAAAACCCAAACCCAAAAAAAAAACATCCCAATATCCTCAATGGACTCAGAAATCCCTTCTTCACCATCACCATCCCATGAATTCTCCTTCACTATCTCCCTCCACTCCTCCTCCGCCGCAACAACCACCCCATCCTCACCCACAACCACCACCTCCCACCACCGCAACAACCACCACCACCACCACCACCCACCTGCTATCGACTTAACCCCGGCCGACGACATCTTCTTCCACGGCCACCTCCTCCCACTCCACTTCCTATCTCACCTCCCCGCCGCCTCCCCCCGCACCTCCACCGCCTCCCACGACGGCTTCAAACCCGACCCTAAACCCGACCCCGTACCCAAACCTACATTCCACAGCCTCCCTCAGTACCGCACCAACCCAACTAACCCAAATAACCGAACCAACAACAATAACATTAACAATAACAATAACAAACAGTCGAAGTCGTTTTCGATATCGGGTATTTCGAAATGGATCAAAGGATCCGACCCGAAAGAGAAACCAGAGAAAAAGAGGGCCAAATTCGATATACCGAATTTCCTTAAAAGATACATAAAAATGGTGAAGCCATTGTTGTCGTCGTCGTCGTCATCATCATCGCCCAAAGGTAGTAAAGAATCGATTTCGTATTCGGGTAATTTGAACCCGAGGATTAATCCGAGAAGGGAGTTACGGAGTTTGAGAGCGGAATACTCTGCACCGGCGTCAATGAGGACGTCGCCGACGAATAGCGGGAGAATATTGGCGACGAATGTTGGAGTTCCGTCACCTGTAAGTGAAAGCACCATGGAAGAATTACAGTCTGCGATTCAAGCTGCCATTGCTCACTGTAAAAACTCGACGAATTCGGGTACGGTGACGAAGACGAAGGAGAAATCGCAGGAGGTTTTTTCTCCGGTTCCGGTTAATTAATCGTTAATCGTTGATTTCATGGCGGATTTTGTTGAATTTGGTGTTTATGTTTATATAGTAAGAACCCGTCTGGTTACTCATCTCATTCCCGAAAGCTCAAGATCCATGAATTGCATGAAGGAGGAATTTCAATTTCTCCATTCAGGGGAAGTTACCCACCAAACGTGTATAACTTAAGTTACTGGCAACTGTAACTTTATCTTACCATGGTGAATCAGACGAGTTTAAGTGTACGTTGTATTGTGGATTACTGTGTGTTAATTTGAGATAATTTGGAAATTAAAATCAGATATAATTAAGTATAATATACTCCATGGTAGGTGTAAATTTGAAGCTCTTCAATCTCTATTGTCTATTCATTATCTTCATTCTAATCTAAGCTAAGCTATCCATATGATTTTTTTTGTCTTATTGAAATTGTCGAGACGGTCTCTCACACTGTGAAATGGTCGTTCCTTTATATTAAAATAAATAAATAAATAAAATTACTCGTACTTATTTTAGTTTTTTTTTTTACAGAAATGCTTCGTCTTCTTAGTTGAAACCGTTTTAATCTATAATTTCTGCTATATTATTCTAGTAGGTACTCTCTTTTTGTTTACGTCATTAGTTGGTCTTCCTTCCCTTGTGACGGGTTATTCATTGTATTATTATAATAGATCAAATATATTACTCATTTAATCGGGTAAAGATAAAGTACTGTATTATTCATCGATAACAATATAATTTTGTACTTTTCTATCAAAAACGATGAATATTGAACTTAATACTACCTCTGTCTCTGAATCTCTGAATATTTTAATGAAATTGTTCAATCCATCGTTAAGTAACGAAAGGAGTATAATAATACGACAGAAATTTCCGTTAAGGACAGGAATTTGTGTGGAGTCATTGTCTTACGGAATATGATAACACAAAAAAGGTAGTGTAACGGAGGTATACACACGGCACAGTGATGATGATGTGTATATATAGTACAGTAGCAAACTAGCAATAAATTAAATACTCTTTCAAATGAATATCGTCCGGATCTCCTGTCCCATTTTGTGCCTCACTCTGTGTGCCACACCATACACTAGATGACACATGAACAGGTTATGATATTTGTTGCATATTTTACTGATTCAATAGACGATGTGTCATCCTGTGTATGGTGTGGCACACAGAGTGAGACACAAAAATAGGACAGGAGATCCGCTCTGATATTATTGTACCTGATAAAACAAAAATTAATTCATGAAATTAATTTGCCATATTTACATTAATTTACAACGGAAACCTTGTATTAAAAACACGACATTAATTACAAAATCATGCATATTATTAGTCTATGTTTTCAGTTCAAACAAGCGCATTATATATAGTTTGTCATGGATAAGAATTGAACGCGTAGGTAAGAGAGTTTTTACCACGTGAATTTACTCTGATTCTGAAGTCTATATATACAATTTGATTGGCTAACCGTGATTATAATAATTAATAAAGGTTTAATTTTACGCATGAAATGATCCAGATTTATAATAAAATTCATTTATTATTGATAAATGAGTAAACTTTTTATTTAAAAAGACGGTTTCATGATGTCATACCGTCTTACATACATTTGGTTCGACGAGTTCTTATTATTTTACTCCCTCCGTTTCATTGAAAGATTCCACCTAAAAAGGGTACATTTTTTAAGGATAATAATAAAATATTCAAAAGTAGAGAGGGTGTAAAGTAGGTGGGCCACCTCGGTAAGAGGAAAAAAATTATACCAAAAAAGAAAGTGGAAACTATCAAAGAAATTTACGAAAAAGGAAAAGTGGAAGCTTTCAATGAAACGGAGGGAGTATATTTTTATTACCCCACACACTGCATGTATTAAGGGCTGAACAGTGTATATATTAATTATTAATAATAAATAATGCAAACCTATTTATTATGATTTGCTCACTGAAGTTATTATATAAATAATTAAATATTTGTTTGTTGGGTCAACCTAACAGCTGCACCGCGCTTTACGTCTATATATCTTTCTGCCATGCAATTTTGTTGTTACGGTTTTTCTAACGTGTGTTCACACGTTAATAAGCTAATTATAGTAATATTATCATGAATATTGTTTAAATATGGTAAATAGAACTTAATATTTCAATTTATTATGATAATATCAATATAATTATGTAAATACTGTTATAATTAACTTATTAACGTGTGTCCAGTGAACACGTCTTTGGAAAACCGTTGTTATAATTGTGAAAGTGTGATCCTACTTGTACGGTTGTTCGGAGATTAATAAACCAATGCATGATTCAATTCATTCAAATTGTCCTAAAGTTTGACCCAATTATCATCTGGTACTGTTATACGCAGAAGCGTGATACTGTCGTATAATGCCATGATGGACATTTGTTGCGTCAGTTTGTATGATCCATAATTGTACGATGTTTACTTTGAGCTAAGTTTTAACGAATTCACAGAATCACAATACTTAGGGCTCGCTTGGAATTAGGGTAATTATTCCGGGGGTAATAGAGAAAAAATGAACTAAAAATGAATGAGCTTGTTGCTTGGTTGTGACATTTTATGGTGTAAAAGACATATAAAGGGGAATAATTACTCCCATTGGGGGGTAATGCATTACTTGGGAGGAGAGGGGAGTAATAATTCCCCCCAAATTAGCTATATTTCCTTATTTTTCTCCATTTCCGCTTAGTATCATCATTAATTTCCATTATTTTCTAGTTCATTTTTGCTCTATTACACCCGGAATAATTACCCTCATTCCAAGCGAACCCTTATACTTTTATTTTTATACTTGTATATAATGTTGATTTTAACTGGGATTGTTATGCGCAGAAGCGCGATACCTTACAAGTTACAATGGACATATGTTGTTGTGTTAGTCTCCACGATCCATAATTGTATTACGATGTTTACTTTGAGCTAAGTTTTAACGGTTTTACAGTACTTATTATACTGAGATTTTTCAATCTTTACATAACGATCTGGGATATGAGTTTACGGTCGACTGTTCTGGTCGATAGGGGTAAAAGTAGTTATGTTTTTTGCTTGTGATGTTGAGGCATCATAGAAACAAGAATGAATGTATAGTACACATATGCTACTTTAGTTGTTTGATGTTCAAATCAATATATAATGTCGATTTTTAACTGAGATTGTTATGCACAGAAGCGTGACACCTTCTAATGGACATCTGTTGCCTCAGTCTCCATAATTCATAATTGTACGATGTTTACTTTGAACTAAGTTTTAACAGATTTACCTAACGATGTGGAATATGAGTTTACGATCGACTATTCTGGTCGATAGGGGTAAAAGTAGTAGTTATGTTTTGAATGCTAGTGATGTTGAGGCATCATAGGAACAAGAATGAATGTATAGTACGCAAATGCTACTTTAGTAGTTGTATGTTTAAAAAACAATGAACACATGGCATAACACAATAAGGGAAACACGTAATTAAATTTTCTCGTGCATGGAAGTGGGCAACGATATTTAATTAGGCACTGCATGTGATTATTGTGAGTAAATGGCAGAGATAATGTACGTATACGTACCTAGAGTATTGAACTTCTGTTCGAGTTCGTTGGATCACAAACACTTTATGTTGTTATTATACCTAAAAATATTTAGATCAACTGATAAGATCGAGAGAATATTCTTTTTTTTGAATTCGATAACAGATTATTCTTAATTAAAGATATTTTCGAGTTTGTTGGATCACAAACGTTTTATGTTCTACGTATCCATGAACACTTAGATCAACTGGTAACAGATTATTCTAACTTAATCAAAGATGTCGTCTTTGAGTTTATTGGATCACAAACGCTTTATGTATGTTATACCTAAAAACACTTAGATCAACTGATAAAAGATTATTCTAACTTAATCAAAGATGATATCTTCGAATTTGTTGGATCACAAACATTTTATATATGTTCAATGCATGAATAATACTTAGATCAACTGGTAATAGATTATTCGTTGTAACTTAATCAAAGATATCTTCGAGTTCCTTGGATCATAAATGCTTTAACACTTAGATCAGCCGGTAAAAGACTATTCTAACTTAATCAAAGATATCTTCGCGTTCTTCGTTGGATCACAAACGCTTTATGTTATACACATGAACACTTAGATCAACTGATAAAAGATTATTCTAACTTAATCAAAGACATTGGATTCAAAAACTGAGGATACAACAACGTTAACATTAACACTTATACTGATGGAGAACTTTATTATCCTTAAATTTCTATCAGATTTGAATCCGATCCAGATCAAACAAAGGCTTAATGGTGTGGGGGTCATCATTTTCGAAATCTACGTACTCAAATGGGTTATGATCACATACATGATATTCCTCATCATTTGTGTGAGCTAACTAATTCTATAATGAGTAGAATATTTTCAAAGAATAATCTTTTCAATTTCAATGCCTAAAACTCGTACCTGATACTCTCTCCGATTCTTACAAAATACATACTCTAATACTCCCCGTACTTTATTTTTGTCCATTTTTCGTTTTGACCGTGCTTTGCATGGTTAAAATTCAACGATAATATGCATGCATGGTGAGACGACAGCGTCGCAACTATTCACATTTCTTAATCTTTCATTTATTGATTAAATTAGGTAATAACTCAATTTTATTAAATTAATCAAGGTAGCATAATTTACAAGCAAACTTCAAAAAAAGATCCTACCAACGTAAAAGAAATCATTATAATTAGTCTACTAAGCTAAGCAAAAAGTGTCATCTCACATGCAAAACTAATTAAAGAAATATCTTTACTTTTATTAAGTTAGGGCTTTTCAACCATGCATGGTCCCTAAATTCCGGACACCTAATTTTTTGTTTAATCATAATTTTTTATTAATCGATTAACTACTAATTAATACCAAGAGGCACCGTGATTCCACGAATGAATGATAGTGTAAGACAATTTCACACGTAAAATGCGAAATTCTCCAATTCTGATCTGTAACAAGATAACTCTTTTTTTTTTTTTTTTTTTTTTTTTTTTTTTTTTTATGATGGACGAACCCACAACGGAGGCGCAACCGCTACCTTTAGTGTGCTTTGGTAAAGATACGGGCGTAGATCGCTTTTGCATGTGCTTGAACCTGAGAGCCTTAGGGGTAATGACCACATGTTAATTGAAAATATCCTATTTATGAGCTTGAATGAGTAGTACTTTTGCACTTTCTTTTCTGGTCACCCATGCAAATAAAAGAACTCGTGTTGAGTCTGTGCATGAGTGAGGACAAAATGCGTTAGAAAGGACTCGTGTTGGTCTGTGAGACCAGTACAGAACCTGACGGTGTTACAAGGCTCCAGGCCGCTCCGATCCACCTTGAGGGCAAGACGGCTCATTTACTATTGCTAAATTAGTAGTGTTGTTTCATATAACGGGGTTGGTTGACAACGTACATGAGACCATCTTACGCAATAAGCCAATAACTAGTTGGATATGTCGAGGGTACGTGGACGCGGCGCACGTTGTTTGGTAATTAAAGCAGTAAACCTGGATTATGTTTTGCAACTAAAGTACCGAACTTGATTCTGTGTTGTGATTAAAGTAGTTAAGCATGATTAACTTTTGACCGCATGAACTTAGTTAAAAAACTCCTCATAAGCACAATCATTTGACGACCCTAAAACTAAGAATACTGTCATTATGTTTCCTTCTTTCATCGTAATGTTGAGTTACAAATTAACCACTTTTGAATTCATGTACTTATGATAGAGAATACCGTATTATTAAGACATTATAATATAAAATAATGTATTATTACAGTATTATTATATATACTCCATCAGGGGCGTCTTAATAGAGTTGGAGGCCTAGTTCGAGTCTCGGGTTTGAGACCCTTATTTGGATGTAATATTAAAAAATAAAACTGCATCCAACAAAATTTGAACCCATGATCTTTCAAGCAGAGGAATAGACTTAAACCACAACACTGCAAGCCACATATGTAAATATTACTATGTATTTCATAATTTTATATATAGAGTAACTATTCAGAAAGAGAATTATGAGGCCCAATAAAATTGGAGGCCCAGTTCTCATGTTCGTCCTGAAGTTCTGAACCCCCTCTGAGCCGCCCCTGTACTCCATAGTACTACTCCTTCTGTATCAATAGAAGAGTCATTCTTCCCCTTTTGGATAACCTCTCTAAAAGAGTCACATTTTACTTTATTAATTTTTTGTTGATTTGGGTGGTTATAATTTTAGAGGTGATTATGGGTCGGGTTGGGTCGGGTTTGGGCCGGGTTCACCATAAAATTACAGCCCATCTAGCGGGTTGGGTCGGGCCGGGCCCCCCAAACGGGCCAATTTGTAAGGCCCAAGCCCAACCCGTTCGGGCTTTTCGGGCTTGCGGGCTTTTCGGGCCCAATCGGGTCACAACGATTGTTCGGGATTAAGTTAATTTTTTTTTACGTCACCTTAAAAAAAATATTTATTACCACAAATTAACCGACATTTAATCGAGTGTTTTGCTCGCAGTCGACTCGACTAATAAACAAACCTTTTTTTTACTAAAACTTACTCGAAATTAATCAGACGACTAGAGTACATAATAATATATTAATACTTCGTTTTGGAGTTGAATAATTTTTCGTATTATTATGTGTTACACTAACATATTACAGTACAAATACACACACGGGCACACGCAGACACATATATACGGTATTAATGTCCGTGTATAATAACTATGAACACATAAAAAAAACATAAACTTCCATACAAAAATTGCACGACTTTTTTTTGTTAAAAAAAATTGTGATAAAAAACACATGAATTTCCACATAAAAGAAAATCAAAAGTTTAAAAACATAAATCATGTTATATATTTTTTAAAATTCGGGCCAGTCCGGGCCAAAATTCGGGCTTTAAGGTCGGCCCATACCCGGCCCAAAATTTGTATCGGGCTAAGATCGGGGTCGGGCTTCGGGCTTTTTTGGGCCAACACGATGGCCCAAGCCCTTGAAAAAATCGGGCCGGGTCGGGTTGGGCCGTCGGGCTTGGGCCATTTGATCAGCTCTAGGTTATATATCATTTGTTGTTACCTCACATATTTTCTCATTTTTAATTTTCCACTACATATTTTTACCCACCTTAATTCTTAGTAAAAAATAAGGATGACCCTCGTAGTGAAACAGAGGGAGTGTGTATCTAGGTAGGTTTAAGAACACAATACGAAAATATCTTACAAATCGTGAAGATTTGAATTACAACTTTTGATTGCAATGTACTATTTCCACCTCGTTCATTTGTTATCCTTTTAGAGCATCTTCATCCGTCATTCTTTAGATGTAACCAATTGGGCCAAAGTAGATTGATGCCTGCCTAACTACTGTAAATTATTCGCTTACATTAACTTCGAAATCTACCCGGGCCAGGGCCCAATCCAACCCAAACGTTGCTTTGGATCCACCAAATAATTCGGGCTTATAGAATGAAACCAGTCCGTCTTCTACCTTTGGACTTTCACCTCTCTTCGCTTAAACTCTAACTAATCCAGAAAATTAGGGTTTACAAAACTCGTCCTCCTCCCTCCTACTATATAATCAACTCAATCACCATCTTCATCTCTCACCAATCCAATCGCCTCCTCCCTCCACCTCCACTCTGCAATTCTACAAACACCAATTTTTTCAATTGTTCAATCTTTTTTCGATCAAATCGATTCAATTTCAATTCAATTCGATTGATTTCAATCGAATTGAATTTGCAATTGCACGTTGCACCCCGGGCTTGTCTGAGTCTTTCAAAAAATGAAGAAACCAAGCCCCAATGCTCGTGCTAAATCTTCTCGCCATTCGTGTTACAGTTCTGCCTTGAATTTTTCCCACGGCTTTTCTGCGTCAAAACAATGGCTATATTTCTCCCCCAATTCCCAATTTTTTCAATTACTTTTTTACCGTTGGCTGTGATTTCAAAATTATCCGCGCTTCTGAGTAATTTTTTCAATTTCAATGAAGGAAATAGGATTAAAACAATGGTTGAATTTCTTAATATGAGCCCTAATTTTCCCCCAATTTAATTTAATCATCGAGTAAATCTCCTGTGAGACGGTTTTATTTTATTTTATTTTATTTTAATTTAATTTATCGGCGGTGATGAGTTAATCTCAGCTTTAAATGCCAGTTCTGCTACTGATAATTCTTGATTGAGAAAGCTGTTTTATTCCTGAGCCAAAATTAATACTAATAATTACTTGGAATTACATTGACGATTTCATTCACCTATAAAATTCCGATGATGATATAATCCGATTGAATGAGGTATAGTGAAGCTGAGACCTTGTTTACAAGGAGAACCCCTTGGTAGATCTATATTCATATGAAATTATTGGATTTAACTGAGGATTAATTACTTAATTAGGTAATTATTGAGTTTAATTGTGAATTTAATTACGAATTAATCGAGTTTTACTATACTTACACTTGTTTAAAATTGAGTGTAGAGTCTGAATAACTCGAATAGTTATGGGTGTTGTCATCAGCTTCTTCCCTTGATATTCACGGGACTTGAGTTAAATAACGACACTATATTTATATATATTGGAATTAAAATTCTTGTTTATGACGAGTATATCTGGTACTGACCCGTTTTGTGTCCCGTTGGACATGGATCGGATTGATTTGGTTGCATGTTGCACCCCGGGCTTGTCTGAGTTATTCGTAAAATGAGGAAACCAAGCCCCAATGCTCGTGCTACATTCTTCGCCCTTCGTGTTGCAGTTTAGCTTCGATTTTCCTATGACTCTTCTGTGTCTATGTAATGGCGATTTTTATCTTAAATCGACTCAAAGACGGTTTTACAATAATTGGATAGCGTAAATCTGTGGTTATGTAGTAGGGCTGTGATGAGTTAGAGTCGGCTTTAAATGCCAGTTCTGCTTCAGAGAATTCATGACTGAGAAAGCTGTATTAATACTGAGCTTAACGAGTTAATTTTACGTACACTTGATTAATTCAATCGATAATTAATTTGATCAAATGCCATTGATGATACAATCCGAAGAAATGAGGGTATAGTGAAGCCGAGACCTTGTTTACAAGGAGAACCCCTTGGTGTAGCTATATTCAGACGATAATCTTGGATTTAACTGAGGTTTCTTTATACAGAGTATTTTAATATCGAGTTTAACTATACTGTTACACTTTCAATTAAATTTGGTGTAATGTCTGAATAACTCGATATAGTTATTGTTGTCATCAGCTTCTTCCCTCGACTGTCACGGGATTTGAGTTAAATAACAGCACTATATTTCACTAATTCAATGTATTATTTATTGTTATGTCGAACTTTAATTCTTGTTTCTGACTAGCATTCTCGTCACTATTTGTGATTGGTCGAATAATGAGGAAATCTGAGGAAACCAAGCCCCAATGCTCGTGCTGCATAAGTCGCAGTTTAGCCTTGCTTTTCCATCGGTTCTTGGCCATGTTTACTGTAGATTCACTCAGACGGTTTTACGATTAGATATCGTAAGATGTGTTTTGTTACTTAATTTTGCGGTGATGAGTTAATCTCAGCTTTAAATGCCAGTTCTGCTTCAGAGAATTCATGACTGATAAAGCTGTCTTAATCCTGAGCTTAATGAGTTAATTTTACATACATTCAATCGAATAATTAGTTCGATTAAACGCCATTGATGATACAATCCGAAGAGATGAGGATATAGTGAAACCGAGACCTTGTTTACAAGGAGAACCCCTTGGTGTAGCTGTATTCATGTATAACAATTTATAACAATTTAATTTGATGACGATTGAGTCGAGTTTAACTATACTGTTACACTATTTGAATTAATTGCGGTGTAATGTCTGAATAACTTGAAAAAGTTTATCTTGTCATCAGCTTCTTCACTCGACTGTCAGGCGTACTAAGGTAAACTGTCTTTTAAGTCTATAAGGCATAGTCTCAAGCCATATAACTTCTACAAGTTCGCGCTTGCAGGGGCTTGAACTTGAGACTTTTGGGTCTATTAATAATTTGGTTAATTCTTTACTTTGTTATAAATCAATCTTAATAATTGTAAATTGTTGTTTGTGTTGTTGTGTTTAATAAGTTAATTTTGTTTGTTCGATTCAACTAGTGTCGATTCTCGTTAATTTTATTTTGCCTTAATTTCAACCTAACTTTTAATTTCTGTTTCGTTCAATTCTACTTACATAGTTTCATTTTAATTCACCTTGGTTCCTTTTAGTATTTTGCGAAAAGAAATGTTTGGTAACTTGATTTTCATAATTCCGTCATTTATCATACGAGTATTTATTTTTGGTGTCCTTCAACATTCTACTCGTTTGAATTCAAATTTAAGGGTACCCAAACGATATTTTGGAATTGAAAGTGAATCATGAAATTTAAATCAATTTCGAATATTGAAACACTTCAAACTTGAAACTTTGTTCACAATGTTGGGTTGTTCATTGTATTTGTTTTGATTGTACAAGTAGTTGAGAGTGGAGTTACACACCATATACCCGAGGTATATTTCATTACGTTCATATCTTTATTTACGTGTTCTAAAAATTTGATAATCTTAATGTACTTATTAAGACCATTCGAAAAAGATCTCACATAACTATATTTTACGTTATATATTAGAAATTATATTCGAGTTCAGTACTGGTTAATTTGTCATGAAGCAAATTATGTGTGTATTGGTTGACTAACAATGGAGTTTCATAAGTTTAGAATTCGATCACTTGCCACTTTTCTAATTTGGTGAATCAGTTGTTCCGTCTAATTGTGCAATAGTCAGGACCGGTGACGGGGTCTTGAGTAGTTACCGTTTTATTCATCTTATTTTGAGTTGTTGTGTTTTTTGGGTTCAATTCGGTCTCACATTTTTTCTTGTCGAGTCATTCAGATCAATAGATATGTCGGGTTAGATTGGGTTTAGTTCGAGTCATTATCGGGTCTAGTTAATGTATCATATTGCTTCAATATATAATTTCACAAGTATAAGGGGTAAACAAGTGGTAAAAACTCTCTTGCCTTGACCGTTAGAGGTTGGACATCTTCGACGCAGTGCCCTCTTCTTTGTACAATAAAAAAATTGTAGTAAGTTTAATTATTGAACATTGTTTGGTTTTAATTAATTGTTATTACGTCAAATGTATTAAGTTATATACAAAATCACCTTCATTTGAAATCTTTTAAGTTTAACAATTGTTCGATCGTCAATTTTGTTGGGCCGGTTCGAAGTAGGTTGGCTCCAAGTTCGGTTCGCCAGTCATCGGATTATATTGGCCATGGGTAATGGGTCACAAGTGAGTGGGTTGGGTCAGATCGATTTGGTGAGTCAGGTCAGCTTAACAGCTCTAGACAAGAGGATATGAACCTATTGTTCGTAATTAGTTTGAAAGAACTTATTTCGCACGACAAATCAAGTCGAAAACTAACTCTATTAATAATAATACTCCGTATATATAGAAGCTGCGCCATAACTGAGAGGAACTACCAAAAATCTTGAAGAAGAAAGTCCCTATCGAATTGGGTACATTGTGCCATTAAACTCAATTGTCGCAACAGTGACTCATAATAATAACAGTAATTCATCCAAACTGCATTTTTGAACTGTCACCACTCCAACGCTTTCTATCCGACCCTCGTCATATATGAGTCTCTTTTGTGATAGATATATTCTAACTATTCGCCATTAATCATTAATGTGACAAATTATTTATTTATGCGAATATTATTTGACTCATCTCAAATTTATGATAGTTATTCTCGTGACAAACGTGAATTTACCCCTTAGATCTTTTATGACACCCAAAAGTTACCACTTTTGGTACATCTATCTATTTTTAGTCTATAATTAAACCAAGCAAATACTCCCTCCGTTCCAATCATTTCCATGCATTTGGATATTATGCACTATTCATAGATGAGAAGAATTATCGATATAACTTTTAATATATACGATAAAATATAATCATGTGAGATCTTGTTTAAATTGTTTAATCGAATATCAATTTTTTATAATTTTTAGAAATACGTAGCTAAAGATATAGACAAAAAAAAACGTGCGTCGACAAGTGTGAAAAAATAAACCTATGGAAATGATTGGAACGGAGGGAGTATATAGTAACTAGTTTCTTTAATAACATCCCCAACTAAAAATACCCATATAGTAATAAATTTTTAGTCCCCCCCAACTTTCACCTTTTTCTTGGTTATATTCACTTTAATCTACTCTATGGGTCTCTATAAAACGCGGACCTAGAATTTTAGTATCGGTTTTTTTTTCTTCGAAAATGTGTTGCATGATATATGTTAAGAGATCAATTAAGGCAGAATTTGCAGCAATGATAAATTGATATTTAAACTCATAATTACCTTAATTAGATGATTAACCTTGTAAATCCCGCCTTAATTGATCTCTTGAAATGTGTCCCGAAAACCATTTTAGTATTAGAGGGGCATAAATGCATAATTATTTTTTACAATAAGTTTTCTTCCTAGTTTAAAATTTCATGCTTTTTCGAAAAAAAAATAATTAAAATAGTGTTATCTCAAGTAAAATAATAAAAAAAATTATCCTACATTTTAGTTTGGATTTTTCTTTTACGAAATAATGTACTTTTATTGAACAATATATTACGTAAGATATGATACTCCATACTTTTTAGTACTCGTACATTAAACAGTAATCGAACCTATTTTACCCACATTTTTTTTCCTTTTTTTTTTGACGAGAGAACCTACAGCCGCTACCTTTTGGTGCGCTCTGGGTAAACCCTCAGGTGTACACAATAGCTTGCAAACCACGCACACCGTACCACGCACACATGTTTTAACCATTCGTCTCCACCCTTGCGGACTTGTTAGCCACTTGTTGTCTATTCATCAAGATTTAAATCTCGGTCTCCAGATATTTAAAGTCAAGATGACACAGCCTCAAGCAATATAACTCCCACAAGATCGTTCTTGCAGTGACTTGAACTTGAGATCCATGGGGTTGTGGCTACATGTTTTAACCATTAGGCTCCATTGCGGAATTGTTAGCCACATGTTGTCTGTTTATCAAGATTTAAATCTCGATCTCCAGATATTTAAATGAATACGGAATACGAGTGCCAAGAATCGAATGATCGACCTAACTAATATTCATATTCTTTTATACATGCGATACTTGAAATAGAGTCGATCCATAAAAAATGTATTCCGTGTGTGTTTTATTCACTAACGTTAGTTGTTGATGACTTGAATTGCTGTAGCAATTACTAAGTAGTTTTAAGTTCATGAGTTCAACATGTTTTCCCAACCATCAACCTGCCATGTTAAGCATTTACTCGATCACTTTAGTTGCGTACTATGAGTCTATATGACATTCAATTTATATCTCTGCATTTTCAAACACCCCCGTCACATCCATCGCCATCTGAATCCTTTCTGTTTCGTTTCTCTCTAACGTTTCAGATTCTGTTGTGAAATGATCTAACAGCGAAATTGGCTGATGAGATTGATGAAAAATAACGATATAGAGAGGATCTTTGGACTGTCCAACGATCAGTTTCCAAAGGTTTTTTTTTACATCTCTCCATTCGTCACATCAACCGCCATCTGAATTCTCTTCATTTCCTCTCTAACGTTTTAGATTCTGTTGCGAAACGATCTAACAGCGAAATTGGGTGACAAGGTTGATAATGAATAATAACGATATTTAATGAATATGAAGAGAAGGAAATAGAGAGGATCTTTGCACTGTCCAACGATCAGTTTCCAAAGGTTTTTTTATCTATGCATTTTCGTTCAAAACCCCCGTCACATCCATCGCCATCTGAATTATCTCTGTTTCTTCTTTAACAATCCATATTCTGTTGTGAATTGATCTAACAGCGAAATTGGGTGGTAAGGTCGATGAAAAATAACGATATTAAATGAAAATGAAGAGAAGGTAATAGAGAGGATCTTTGGCTCTTTAATTTGCACGGTCTAACGTTCAGTTTCCAAAGGTTTTTTTTTATACTATGCATTTTCGTTCAAAACCCCCCGTCACATCCATAGCCATCTGAGTCCTCTCCATTTCCTCTTTAACGGTCCAAATTCTGTTGTGAAACGATCTAACAGCAAAATTGACTGACCCTCGCCTTGCTCGATCATCCATCGGTATTTGGAGCCTCTCCCCTTCTTGTCGTTATTTCCTTCCATTTTCTCACCAACAGTCCAAATTCTTTTATGAAACAATCTAACGACGAGAGGAATTGAACAGAAAAAAGACAATAAATGACGAAAATGAAATGAAGACGATCTTTACTCTAGTTATCGATCACTTTCCATTTATTTATTTTTTAAAAATTTGTCATCTCTCCAATTCTCTATATAAAGTCTACAATTTCTCACTCAATCAAACCCAACCATTACTCTTAACTCTTTGTACTTTCTCTTTTACATTATTTACTTCACATTCATCTTACAAAACCACATTTTCACCTTTTTTTTTACCTCAAAATTAATTAATTAATATGGCTAATAATAATAATAATAACCTAGGTAAAAAACCCTTTAAAAAAACTCAAACACAACCAAATTTAAAATCTTCAATTAAACTCAAATATGTGAAACTAGGTTACCATTACTTCATATCAAATGCAATATATTTCCTACTAATCCCACTTTCAATAATAATTACCAACCAAGATTACACTAAACTTTGGACCCTCTTAAAAACTAACCTTTTTACCGTCCTACTGGCTGTAACAACAACATTAACCATCTTAACCACAGTCTACCTCACAAACCGGTCCAAAACAGTCTACCTAGTCGATTTCTCATGTTACAAACCTGAACCAGACCGGAAAACAACAAAACGAACCTGCATGGACCGGATAGTCCAATACGGTACGTTCACACAAGAGAACATCGACTTCCAAAGAAAGATATTTGAACGGTCGAGTATAGGAGACGAGACGTATTTACCTAAAGCAGTAATCCAAATACCTCCGAAACCAACTATGGACGAAGCGAGGAAAGAGGTCGAGAAGTTGATGTTTGTCGCGATTGATGAGTTGTTTGAGAAGACGGGGGTAAAACCGAGGGAAATAGGTGTTGTTGTGGTGAATTGTAGCTTGTTTAATCCTGTGCCTTCTTTGTCTGCCATGGTTGTTAATCATTATAAGCTTAGAGGAAATATTATGAGTTATAATCTTGGTGGTATGGGTTGTAGTGCTGGACTTATTTCTATTGATCTTGCTAAAGATCTTCTCCAGGTACGTACTGGTTCTTACGCTGTGAAACGGTCCATTTTTTTACGTGGATATCACTCGTTTATATCATTTATAAGTACCTTTTTACGGTCTTTGAGATGCTGCTTTGACCTCATTTTTCTTCACTTTTATACATTTCTATTGATCTTGCTAAAGATCTTCTCTAGGTATGTGCAGTGCTAGTGCTGGTTCTTACACTGTGAAACGGTCCATTTTTTTTTATATAAATATCACTCGTTTATGATCAATAAGTGATTTTTTACGGTATGTGAGATGCTGCTTTGACCTCATTTTTCTTCACTTTTATTATACATTATGATCAGTATTATTTCTATTGATCTTGCTAAAGATCTTCTCTAGGTATGTATTGGTTCTTACACTGTGAAACGATTCATTTTTTTACATGAATATCACTTGTTTATACTGTGAAACGGTCCATTTTTTTTTACATAAATATCACTCATTTATCATTAAAAAGTGATTTTTTACGGTGTGTGAGATGCGGCTTTGACCTTATTTATCTCCAGTGTTATACATTATGAGTATGTTTTAGTGTTGGAAATATTACTTTGTGAAAAAAAGAAAATCTCCAGGTACGTACTGTTTTTAGATCATACTGTGAAACGGTCCACTTTTTACATGAATATCACTCATTTATCATTAATAAGTGATTTTTTACGGTCTGTGAGATGTTGCTTTGACCTTATTTTTTTCCAGTGTTATACATTATGAATATGTTTTAGTGTTGAAAATATTATTTTGTGAAAAAAGAAAATCATAACAAATCTAGCTAAGTGAGTGTTATATGTATACTTTTTGTTTCATTTTGAATATGGATAATTGATGTTAATGTTTTGCAAAGTTGATTTCAAATAGTGAATGTAGTCATTGATCTGAATTGGATCAGACGGACTGTAGTTAATAGTATCAAATAATCGATGTCAATGTTTTAGTTGATATCTTGTTAAAAGGGTAATTCTAATTCATCATCTGTCTAGGAACACAAAATATCCTATAAAACGACCTCTAGAAACATTAGTGAAATTTATCCAAGACATATTCAGGTTCACGTTAGTGTTTTAGTGTATTACAAAAAATCACTTTTTGAATATAAATCATAGCGGGTTTTAATTATTAAGTGGACGTGAGTTCGAAAAACTTGAATAATGAACACGATTGTGATCTGAAAACGATATCTAACGATCCGAGGAACGAAAAGTGTGATTTGTGAAGTGTCACTCTAAGAAGTAGTTAAAGTCAAATGGGTTCATTTAATTTCGATCTCAAAGGAAAAGATATAAATATTATTACTCCGTATATGTTACGTCACAATCTAAAGTGTAGTGTGTAAAACAGTGTAAAAGGAAAATCTATAACAGAGGTAGGACATAAAAGTTTACTAATATTATTTCCAAAATAAAAAAATAAAAAAATAAATAAAATAAAATAAAAAGGACAATATTGCATTGAATATAATAGTTATTCAAATTATTTATGGGGTTGCCCTCTTTGTGTAAGATTTTAATGCTTGTCATCCCATTTGTGTTCCTACTTCCTATGGGTCGGTTGGTCAAACCGTACTCTCTCCGTTTCAATCAATTTTAATATTTAATTAAAATTTAAAATATAACTCACATATACTGTATATCATAACTTTATACTCCGTATAATGTTTATTTAATCGATCAGCATAACCCATACTAGATTGATACTCCCTCCAGATATTATTTTTTGTCCTATCACCTCAATATTTATAAGAAATATTTTAATAAAATGAGACAAAAAATATTGTCCGGAATAACATCAACCTTTTGAATGAGGACATTAAATAACAATGCTTGAGTTGGTATGGCATTCAATAAACAAGGCTTGGTATATATAGGGCTATATATGACAATTTTTTATTATCGTTTTGGGCTCGGTTTCAAACTATTTACGTTCAATAATAAGTCAATGTCTAACGCTTTATTTTCTGAATTTAGGGGCACAATTCAGTATCGATGTGCCCCATAACGATATACGTATGTATGTAAGGGACACGATACGAAGTTTTGGATAAGTTTTTTTTGTTAATGGCGTAGCAGGTGCACAAGAACACGTACGCCTTAGTGGTGAGCATGGAAAGCATAACAAGAAACTGGTACTGCGGCAACAGTCGATCAATGCTCATATCCAACTGCCTATTCCGAATGGGCGGGGCCGCGATCCTCCTCTCAAACAAACCATCTGACCGACACGTGTCCAGATACCAGCTGGTCCACGTGGTCCGCACCCACAAGGGTGCGGACGACAGGAGCTACCAGTGTGCCTACCAACAAGAGGACGACGCTGGCTATGTCGGCGTCGCCCTCTCAAAAGACCTAATGGCCGTCGCAGGCGAAGCCCTAAAAGCCAACATCACAACCCTGGGCCCACTGGTCCTACCTATTTCCGAACAACTCATATTTTTCGTGACATTAGTCGCAAAAAAGGTTTTCCACGTCACCAAAATTAAACCCTATATACCCGATTTCAAGCTCGCGTTCGAGCATTTTTGTATACACGCGGGCGGGCGGGCCGTGTTGGATGAACTCGAGAAGAATTTGGAGTTATCCGATTGGCATATGGAGCCGTCGAGAATGACCTTATATCGATTTGGGAATACGTCTAGTAGCTCGTTGTGGTACGAGTTTGGGTACCTTGAGGCGAAGGGTCGAGTGAGGAAGGGTGATAGGATTTGGCAGATCGGGTTTGGGTCGGGTTTTAAGTGTAATAGCGCCGTGTGGCGTGCGTTGCGTACCGTTGATCCGAGTTCGTTGAAGAATGTTTGGATGGATGAAGTCGATAATTTTCCGGTCGATGTTCCGGATTTATCGCCTATAGTTATGTCCGAGATGGCAAAATGATCGATTATTTTTTAAGTTTTGTGTATTGTAAGTTACGTCTCACATTACTCATAATGTGAGACGGTCCAAGGCATGGTCTTCAATTTTATTGTCGTTTCGTTAGTTATTTATTAGAAATATGTACGAGTACGTATTATTATTGTACTACTTATTGTCCCGGCCCGGTGCCCTAGTGGTGGATTCATTGAAATTGATGGGCTGATTTTATATCGTTAAATCATTTTATAACAGAGAATTCAGACTGATGAGAGGAAACCGAATGAAAAAAATTGAATACCCGCACTCTTAAATCGACTATTATAGTACTATTATATACATAGTACATCTATAAATTACAATTGAAAGACGAAAAATAATCAAAGATGAACCCATGTAATCAATCACATTAATTTTTTTTATTCAACGAAGCGCGCACTTAAATTATTAAAAGAAATTATATGATAAATACTAATAATACAAAAAAAGGAACAATTTTCACTCAAAATAATATTATGCCCTAGTGGTGGATTCATTGAAATTGATGGGTTGATTTATATCGTAAGATCGTTTTATAACAAAGAATTCAGACTGACGAGAGGAAACAGAAGGAATGAATAGAAAAATTTGAATACACGCACTCATAAATCGACTATTATAGTACTATATATATACATACTCTGTAGTATATCTATAAATTACAATCGAAAGACGAAAAATAATCAAAGATGAACAAATGTAATTAATCAAATACATTAAATTTTTTTATATGATCAATACTAATAATAATAATAATACAAAAAAAAAAGTAGGAAAATATTCACTCTAAATAATATTATGCTCAAGTCTTCTATTATCACTAATATTAACATTAATCCTCCAATGATCACCATTAATTCTTAATTTATTTGCAATTTTTCTATCCCATTCCAAATCTCTCAATCTTTCCTTAGAAATCCCACAAAATTTTTGTAAATTTAAATCCATTTCATCATACAATTTCCACCATCTCTTATGTGCAACATCACTAGCATAAACATGTTGATCTTCTTTATCCCAATTGCAATCATAATCCCTATAACAAAGCCATGGCTTCAACCCTAAGTAATGTATCGAGTAGACCTTAGGCGGGTCTGAGCTGAACATTTGATTCTTTACGTTTGCTTCTAAGGTACTGTTCGACCAGAAGTTCTTTAAGAAGTTGACTCGTCTAGGTAACCGATGCCACCATACAAAAACCTCGTTCAGAAAACCCTGGTCACCTCCGTTGTAGGAGGTGATCTCCTTTCGCAGACCCATTAGGGTCCGAAAGGTACAATTTGATGGCTCAATGACCATAATCCCGGAGTTGAAGATCCAGCCATCGTTCCCTATAGCACTCATTTGAGGGAAACTGAATAAAAGGTCTAAATTTTTTAAGACGAGTATATCTGAGTCGATGAAAATCAACTTTGAGTAGTCGGTGAGTTGCCAAAGCCGGAATTTGGAGTAGTTGTACTCATTGTATGAACCTTTTTCGGCTCTAGGGTTTCGTATACGTTTTATTAAACGGAGTTTCCAACCAGACGCTGTGAGAGCGTCTCGTTTTGGGATGGAAATGGATTTGTCGATTAGGAGGATTAGGTCGCGGGTTGTGCCCGATTTTAGGAGGCTTTGGGCTAAGGTTATTGCACCACAGACGTAGAGTTCGGACGAGTGTAGGACCGTTACGTATGCTTCTTGTTTTACTTGGATTTTCGTGGTGCGTTCGATCTCTGAGACGTCGTATACCTCGTTCACTCCTGTTATAACACAAAAAAAACGTATAAGAGACGTTTTCTCAATAACGTTAATGAATAATAGTAGATAATCCGTGATTCAATTATTTGAAAAACAAATGAATATATAATTTTAACGTAACGAGAAGGCCAACATAAGCGCCTGTAGCTCAGTGGATAGAGCGTCTGTTTCCTAAGCAGAAGGTCGTAGGTTCGACCCCTACCTGGCGCGTTAGTTCTATTTTTTAAAGATTTTTTTACCCCAAAAATTGATTTATTTTATTTTATTTTATATTTATAAACTTAATAATAATACTCCATTCGTCTCGTTCATTTTTTTGTTTTTGATTAAAATATTTCTTACAATGAATATAAACATGGGTAATAGTACTTATTTGTAGTCGGTGCACCGAAAATTACATAAACATAAGCACCGTACTCTCAATTTATTTTGATTCAACGAAGCGCATTTTTAAAGATTTTTTTTACTTCGAAAATTGATTTTTATTTCATATTTATAAACTTAATACTTCCTCCGCCTCGTTCATTTTTTTTTGTCTTTGATTAAAATAATTTTCACAATAAATATAAGGGTTATTTCATGAGAATAATACCAACTATGCGTGTGCTTCTTAATTAATACGTACAAACTATACGTAATCTCATTTTAATACGAACTATGTCTTCATTAACGTCGCTTTGTTATGAGTGACCGGCTACCTGTTGACCTCCCTTATTCAACTCTTTCTCTAACTTTTCTTCTCCTGATTTACATTTCGTGATCATTTTCGGCCATTGAAAAAAATTAAATTTTCCAAAAATTCATCTTCCATTTCTTTTTCATTTAGTCTTATAGAAGCTATGAAAAAAATGTTTTTATTATTATTTTGACTTTCACGATGACTGCAACGGACCTAATAAAACCCTAAAAAGTTACAACAAGTCACCATGACCTGTAATAGCAAATCATAATTTCGTACGTAACAAAACGAGATTAATGAATACATAGTTCATATTAAAATGAGATTACGTATAATTTGGATTATTTTAAGAAACACACATAGTTGGTATTATTCCCATGAAATAACCCTAAATATAAACATGGGTGGGGGGATTCAATTTAGGGGTCTATTATCCACAATACTTAATCTTAACCACTAGACTAAGACATTTTCGATGTTGACTAATTATTTTTAAGACAATTAAGAGTATGTGCTTTGATAGACACTTATATTGGCACGACTTACATGTCTAATAACTAAGTAAACTTTGATTCTAAGATATACTCTTAATAGTGTTATTTAGTTGGTTAGTCTCAATCATTTTGAATTTTAGGTGTTAGAAACAAAAAAAAAACAATAATGCATTACATTAATTATATCGCAATTAATATTTGTAACGAAAATATCTATATCTATCACGGTATAAACTTATAATGGATCGAATAATAATCACATGAGGTAGATAAAGACAGATTATATATTTGCTACTCTCTAGCCATTCTGATTTTATCTTATTTATTCATGTGATTTATTTGTTACGACTATACCTCTGAGAAGAGGGTTATCTCAAATAATATTTACATAGGGTAGATTAAAGACAAATCATTCATTCTGTCTTATTTTATTACTCATGTGATATGGAGTACCCCCTCTATTTTAGTATAATCAAATATAAACAAATGAACAATTATTACGTAACCAATTACTCCGTATAAATTTGTGACGAATATATATATATATATATATATATATATATATACTCGTCACGAGGGAGACTCAGTACAAATTTAGTTGCTTAGTCTCAATCATTTAGAATTTTAGGTGTTAGAAGAAAAACAATAATGCATTACATCAATTATATCACAAATTTTTATTTGTAACGAACATATTTATCATAAATTTATGATGAGTCGAATAATAATCACATGAGGTAAATAACGACAAATCATTTGCTACGTTCTCTAGTCATTATGATTTTATCTTATATATTCACGTGATATTATTAACGGAGTAACTCATTACAGATTTGTGATAGATATACTCGTTTGCTAGGGAGACTGAAAGTGAGTGAATTACATACCTTGTCCCCATAGAGGCAAAGCCAAGTTGCAAGAACCAATAGGCAATGAAACTTTGTGATCAAGTCTCTCCATAAGAGGCTCATAATACCACCAATCACCATCTCTTCTAACCAAATCATCACACCTAAACAACTCCAACATTGGCCTACACTTACTCCTCAACACCACTTTTGTCCTCCCATACCAATCCCTCCTACCTTTCTTGGACAACAAGTTACCCACAATTAGGTGCACTTGCAACCTACTCACCTCCCTTGCCCACCCTTCCTTAGGAAACTTGCATGGCAAGTTACCCACCACCATATCAACATTATCCTCATATTCCTCGAAATTTGGCATCGGAATTTCCGGGCATAGGTACCCTTCGTTCTCTTCTTCCTCGTCGATCCATTCTGGGAACAGGTGTTTCCATTCGAACAGTTTTGAGACTCTGTCGTATGTGACGTGTGTTAGTGTGTTTCCGTTTGATTCCCAGTCTGTTAGATCGTCTTCTTCCATGTTTACAACAGCGATTTTTAGTCCCTTTTTCATCCCCATTTCGGTCAAGAACTTTGGTTTTCCGATTTTTTGTCTAGTCTTCTTTGTGCTTGATAAGTGTGATCCTTTCTCTTCTAAGACTACCTTCATCTTCACACCATTCTCTCCCTACAAATTTATCAAAAACATTTATTTACAATGACTTAGTAGTTAGTACATGCATGATGAGGACGTTCTTATACAATAATTACGATATAGAAATTCAAGCATCAAAAAGGACGAAATGGGACATATTGAGTATATGATTAGTAAGTGACTTTATACCTAGAAATTAAATTTATCAAAAACATTTATTTACAGTAACATTAGTAGTTAGTACATGCATGATGAGCTTTTAGGCTCATAGCTCTTAGACGATCTTATACAATAATTACGATATTAGAAATTCAGGCACCAAAAGGACGAAATGAGACACATATGATTAGTAAGTGATTTTATACCTAGAAATTATTAAATTTATCAAAAATATTTATTTACAATAACTTTAGTAGTTAGTACATGCATGAGGAGCTTTTAGCCACTGATTCATCAACTCTTGGGCGATCTTATACAATAATTACGATATAGAAATTCAGACACCAACAAAAAGGACGAAATTAGACATATATGATTAGTAAGTGAGTTTTATTTATACCTAGAAATTAAATTTATCAAAACATTTATCTACAATAAATTAATACATGCACTTTTACGTTCATTCAGGTGTTAGACGATCTTATACAGTACTCTCTCTAATTCATTCAATCCTTTATATAGGGGATTTCATAACTTTTAAGAAAAGTGATAAAAATAAGCGTATTATTGGTAAATGAAATGTTGTTTTGGGTCCACCAAACTTAAAGTAAGGAAAAAGTATTGACATTTTGTGTAAATAGAGTCATGATATAAGATTATAAGGAATATAAGGTAATAAAATGTTTTGTCAAAAAGAGAATGTAAAGATTTGATTGGACTATCCATTTATAGTAAGTGTAAAGAATTGAATGGATGACAGTGATTACTCCGTAATTACAATATATTTAAAAATTCGGACACCAAAATTGAATGAAATGAAACATATATAGTACTTAATTCAGTCTTACGTTCCTTTTTGAGTATCAGATCCATAAACTCAACAAAAGACAGGCTCACCTTACCTTGTGAAGACAATCACGGGAAGAGCAACGGACGACAGAAGTCGGATAATTAGTGTCTTGATAAGTGACCGGAGAGGACGAAGGCCGAAGAATAAGACCGAAATATGTAACAACAAATAATGCAAAGAATATGAGATTAATTCTTATAACAAGTGCCTTAGATGGAGCACTACTCTTCATCATGATCTTGTGTAAACCAAGACCTTCAACAAAACTAGACAAGAATGCCATAATTATAATTCTTTGTTTTTTCCCTTAATTTGTAGGGTAGACTTAAGCTATATTACTTAATATTAAAGTACTTATATATAAAGTTTGATTAAGTGTAATTATCAATGTTTAAACATATGTTTAGGAGGGGATTATGAAATGAAAATGAAGTGACTAAGTGAGTGGTTGTTTCACCATTTATAAATGTACATTTGTCAAATTTGTATCTGTAACGGAAATATCTGTCTTAAGCTTATGACGGGTCAAATATTTAGGATAAGACAAACTCGTATGATTGGGCTGTAGGAAAAGATTTTTGACATTTTTTTCCTAGTTGATCAGTATATTTTACCCGTTTTTAACGTTATATGGAGTAACGAATATATCTGTTACAAGTAAGATAGTTGCTGTCAAATGTGACTTGTAAATGGAGTTATTAATTGACGTTGCATTCCCTCTAAGATATGTGCGTGTCGGACCAAACTATGCTTCATTTCACATGCAGTTGGTGAACATAACATTACATTTTCTAGATGCATGCCCTAATACAGTTACTCTGAAACCGTCTCATATAAAAATATACTTTGTATTAAGTACGTTATGTTTGTGTTAGACCATGGGCGATTTTATAGGGGGTGATGGGGGTGACCCCTCACCCCCATTATTTTAGGAAAAAATCAAGTTAAAAAAGAACATATATATATATATACATATATATATATGAATATAAAAATTTATCAGAATAATTATTTGGGTGGAGTGGTAGAGTTGAACTCATTGAACCTCTTTGTTCGTGAGGTCAAGGGTTCAAATTCCCTATTAAACCTTAAATACATTTTTCCTCCCAATTTTTTAATGAAGGATACCGGGTTGCTAGTTTATCCACTTATCTGAAATAACAATTTCCAAACCGAACCACAACTTACTCATACCCGATCCTACCTGGACCCATTTTAATAGTTATTTTGACACAAACATTACTTTATAAACAAAAAAAAATCTCGAGAATTAGAGATGTTTTTGTTTTGATTTTATTGAACATTTGAGATGTGTACTTATGTAGGAAATTAACTCGAGAATTAAAGATGTTTTTTATTTTATTAAACCTTTGAGATGTGTATTTGTTTAGGGAATTAGGGAAAATGGACAAATGAGAAATTAATAAATATAAAAAATTGAAAATATGAATATTTGGGATGATGGACATACTGATATTCTAATAATGTATTAGTATGATATACTATGTGATTATATGAAATTGAGAAATTAATTTGATAATGTATTATTATGTATTGACACTTTTATTTTAGTCGAGGATACTTTGATTTTTGTTTTATAAAGTTTGCGGTTAGTTTTTTAGTTTCTTTGTTACATTTAGTTACTTTTTGGAGTTAGTTTAGTCAGGACGAATTCGTGATCTGAATTGAATTAAACTAGACTGAATTGAAGTACTGAACTGATCGAAACTGAATTGATCTGACTGAATTGAACTGAAGAACTGAACTGCACAATATGAACTAAATTGAACTCAATTATTTGTGTGCTATTTTTCACGTTATAATTTTTTTATCACCCCCACCTCGAAATTCCTGGATTCGCCACTGTGTTAGACAGATGTATTAAAACCTCGATATAACAATGTATTACAGTAATTTCTCATTCGCATTAACATAATAAGAATAATACTCCATACGACAGGTGTAAAGGCCGCGTTTAACTGGTTAAGCATTCAAATAAGGTCCGATCCGAGGTTTTATTTGTCATTGAAATGATGATTAGGGTTAGCTAGTCATTCATGATTATATATCGTACTTAATTAACATTAAGTTATTTCCGTTTAGAGGTTTTATCAAATATTTGGAGTTATTAGTATATTAACACCGAATATTTGGAGTTATTATCTCGACTAATGAAAAAAGTATCATGACATAGTACATCGTACTCCCTCCGTTTCTATGATTTCTTCCACTTTAAAAGTGGCACATTTCTTAAAAAAAACAATAAAATAAGTAAAAGTAGAGAGGGAGTAAAGGAAATGGGCCACCTAGGTAAGAGAGAAGTGTGATAGAAAAAAAGAAAGTGGAAGAAATCAAAGAAATGGTTGAAAAAGAAAATGTGGAAGATATCAAAGAAACAGAGGGAGTATTTCGTAATTGTTTTGCAAACAATTATACAATAATCGATTCTTCCAGGGAGTATATAGTATAGGTAAGAAACGAGGATAGACACGTGTTTTGCAACTGGTTGAACGGCTACCCACCTATTGTAAATGAACGAGGATAATCGAATTTCGAAAATATGTAGTGGTTGAGTGAGATAACGTTAGGAGAGGACTCAACAACTATTATAGTTGTGGTGTCTATTCTCATTGAGCCCAAAAAATAGTTTCTCTACTATCCAAATCACACATAGGACACGTTTAAGTTTACAAATTCTTATCTGTGACGAAAGTATCCGTCATAATATTATTGTTGATCAAATATTTATTTTCAAAATAAACTATGCAAGATTACAAGGAGATAAAATTAAACTAGTACAGAGTACTAAGCAAAACGTACTTGTTTCGATTTTAAATTTTTGCCCAATTTGTTCAATATATAGATGGAGTATTTTAATGAAACGGGACAGTAAATACAAAATGGAGGAGTAACGATTAACAAACCGAAAAGAAAATATGTACCTACTTCCTTAGCATAGTGAATATTTAGGAATAATATTTTATCATATCGTAATCTTTTACAATCTTGTACTCGTATAATAATTCTATCATTTAGATTAATTACGATACTTTAATCTTCGAATTCCTGTAACAGTTTATATATTTTCCGTTAACTCAACCATCGACACTCCTCACACTTCATTTAGTTCATGTAAGCCACAAAACTCGGATATTTTCAAGAAAAGTTCGGGTGAGTCAAAGTAACATAGATATCGAATTGACGACCATCATGCCGGTACTTCAGGGTACTCAGCGGCTTGAACTTGTCTATACCAGCATTAGTACACTACACAATGTTTTTTCGATGTAAATTATAAAACAACTGTCAGTTTTGAAGAGGGCTTGGCGGGTCGACAGACCAAGAGACAGACTCACGACTATAGCTGAATGACGACACCACATGATTATGAGGACCTTACCAACATCAGATACCGGGTTAGCATTGTTGAGGCTCTTTTCAGGTCTGAAACAAGTCTGATGATACATTCCTTTTGTTCCATTCTACATCAAACAAAAACAAAGACAGAGGTGAAAAACCAACAATTTAGGAAGATAGTAGAACAAAAATATAACCAAAGATATATCTTATAAACCTGAATACCGAAAGGCAAAGATACTAACACATATCCCATATCCAGCTAGCATCCCATATCCAGCTAGCATCGCCAAAGATGATGTTGTGCACAAGAATAATGCAAATGTTAGAGAAGCAAACTTGGAAAAAAAAAAAACTCACATGTAGGAGTTATCGATATAGAAGTGGTCCTTCAAAGGGTACGACAAACACGCAAGTATAGTCACACTGAGGGGCTTGGAAGGAGCCGCACCCTTGTCGTTGAGCAAATTGGTAGAATCCGTAGGAGGCTTGGTGGAAATCTGCAGAATGGATCGGAGACATGTAAAACCGTAGACGTGTAGGGATGTTCACTGAAAACATTGCGTCCAAACAGACAAAAGACATCTCCAGCAAGATGATGCATTTCCAAAGGGTTTCCAAGGTACCCTTCTATATGTTGGGTACCAGGGATAGCTCCCATGAAATGTTGATCAGTAGACAACAGATTATAAGCATAAACTATCTGTTTACAGCTAATCGAGTAGAATTGAGAGAAGCCACATAGAAGAAGCGATCATCGTGGGGAATGTGATCATCGAAAAAAGAAATGACGCGACCTGCTTGACTGAATTGTTGCCATTTTTGAGTGCAAACATCATAGGTACAGTCCACGCTACCGTCTCCATTAAAGATCCACAGTTTATTCCATCCCTCGAGAGGAATACAAAACATGTAAAGATCCGCTAGCCTGCCAAAAGGGGCGGGTGGGAGTTCGGTCCAAGTACCTTGAGCCAGGATCATATATACCCTGGGCGATACAAGAGCTTTACCTTTCGACCATCCCAAATCGGGATTGTGTAGGTCAAATGTCCATATGTTGTGACACAATCCCTTGACAGTCTCCAGCTTTGGTTCTGATTCGCAAGTAGTAGACAAAGTTACACCTTGGTTTGTTTCCTCTGCATCACCCCCACCCCAACCCCAACCTTTTGGTGGTATTGGTTCCAAGGGGAGATCAGAGACGGTTTTTTCATAAGTTATCGAGAGACTACTTATCCGTATCACTTTAAATCTTATTCGTACCTATTTTTGTACTTATTCATAAATTATTTGTACCGCTTTTTATAACAATCGTACCTCGTTTATATTTGTATGCTCTTTTAGGTTAAGAGTACCCACTTTTACCACTGTTGTCTTCATTTGTAATTGGTCTCTCGGTGAATTTAATAAAAAAAAAAAAATGTTTCTCAGTAAACCTACTCTTCTTTATTTGGTGCAAGTTTCCTTATTTAGTGCAAGTTTTTATTTTTGCACTATTTAACAAAAATAATCTCAATTGATAATATTGAACATATGTTACATTAATGAAATTGGGTCTAAAATGTCTTGATACATCAGGTTACGGTGAGTCCTTTTTTTTTTTTTTTTTTAATTCCTCATCTTTTTTTTTTAAGCAAATTGTTTTTTCCTCCTTTCGTTTGATTCGATAAAGATTTTCTGAGTTAAACCCCAAAGTCTTTGGGATCTAAAATATCGAAGAATGTTTTCTGCAAACAAAATATCCGAGTGTATTTTAAACAAACAAATCCCGGAAAAATCAATTCAGGGAAAAATGAAAAATAAATTAGTTGATCTGAAGTAGAGGAGAGCATGATGAAAATTATTTGGGAAAACTTAGGTTAACTTTTCAAATAACCGTGGTTTATTCCCAAATTATCGATACGATATGATACAAAAAGTTTTGAAAATGAAAATGGTTAATGTAATTAAAAAGTGGAAGGATTTAGTAGGTAGCCGGTTACCCAATTGCATTGATATGTCAAATATTTGGATTTATTTCCAGATTAAATAAAGTTCAGTTTATTTATAGAATACCACCCAAAGTTGAGATTATTCCCGTTAAATAATCATTTATTTTTTGGCATATTTTTTCACTTTCCTGATTTATCCTATGTATATTGCCATATTGTTCTTATGTTTTTTTTTTTTGTGGAAAGTGGGATTATATTAGATCAATCTCCGCCATGCAAGGATTGCATCGGGGAACGAAGAAACAAACACAGACTCGTCCCCTCTTTGCGAGCATAACCAGGAGTTTGATGAGTCATTGTGCCTAGTCACCAAAATTTCACCATTATTTCTCTCTTTATCTGTACTTTATCAATTTTCTTAATTTTTGTGCACAAGATAATGGGGGCGAAAATAAAAAATCGGAGGGAGTACGTTTTTTCATATAAGTATAGTATGTTTTACCCCTCATGTTGGTCAAAATACTTATGAACACGGGTTTCGAAAATTTACAATAGTTTCCTTGAATTCATTGTTTTCACAAGATCGCCGAATAACTTTTGATCGACCATAACTCTCTGTCCCAAATTCCGAAAGTGATGATTTTTTAAACTGATCGTTTCACCTCTTTCGAATTCATAGCTGAGAATATGAAAAAAACACATGACCACGTACGTGATAACGTGAATACTAGAGAGTAAAAAAAAGTTATCAATTGATTAGAAGTGAAAGATTGAAGATTCTATCCAAGAATTAGGATTACAGGCTAGAAGAGTTTTGTGCTAAAGAAAAAAGTAAAATAAATGAAAGAGCGTTTTACCGTATAAGCTTACACATGATCTAAAACAAAAAGGCTCACGAAAAAGCTCAAAACCGGCTCAAAACCGATCTGTTCAGGTTTGTCTCGATCGGTTTAGGATTGTCCATCGGTTGGGGTCTGTCCCGACTGGTTAGGGGTTTAAGCACTGTGCAATGAACTTCAAAGTTCAAACACTTGTTGTCTCTTCGTTACTTATCGAAATTTAACGTGTGACCTACCGTTGAAACTTGGATCACTTTATCCGAGTTATAGAACTCAAGATATTAAAGTTCAAAGTTGATCCTTGTTTTAGCGATCATTTTTTCTTCTCAATTCACATTTGTTTGAACTTTCCAACTTATTTGTTTGGCAGGTCTTCTTGTTTCTTTCTCGATTTCCGTGTCAAGCATAAATTCTATAAATGTCGAGTCAATTCCGCTTTGCAAGGTATCTGATCCATCTGAATCACACCTACACAATAACGCACAAAAACGATGATATCCACATTCTACTCATATAACATTAATATCACACTAAATACACCTTAAAACTGAGACAATTAGGCATAAATTATCTATATAAATGCCACTCATCAGTATATCAAATTTACGTCTTCCAAATTCACTGAATTTATCGTATTCGGAAGTGTTTTATTGAATCTGTAAATTGGTAAAAAGAAGAATAGATAAACTAAATTTCCATTAAAAGAAAGTTATAAATAGTAGAATTGATTGTTTTTAAAGAAGATTCATTAGAATTGAATAAATACCGATTAAAAAGTACGAAGTATTTGATTCGGTTTGTATTTTCTCTTAAAATTGTGACTCTTTTTTTAAAAGTTAGAATATTCTACGTGATATCTCTTTGTTTTTTTTCATGTTCTATGGGATACCCTCCTCTTAGTCAAAATAACTTTTACTCGCGATAACTTATATATCAACCTGGGTTCCGAAAATGACAATATTTTCATAGAATTCATTGACTTTACAAGCTCTTCAATTCACGATTTTTTTTTTGTGATTTCGAAACTCGTTCTAAGAGTTATGCTCAGTCAAACGTTTTTAACCGAATAAATTTTGAAGAGATCTTCAATTTGAAATTAAAATCGACTCTTTAAAATTTCATACTAAAGAGTTACCGAGTATTGTAATTCAAAAATATTTCGACCAAAATAGAGGGTACCACGAAGAATATTTCTCGAAATTATAAAAACCCCCAAATTGAGAATTCTGAAAACTGCCGACTATCGCGCTCTTTTCGTCCCCACTTGAAAACACACACACTCCTTTGCGCCGGAACAACGCAAAAATCCCCAATTTCGCTTCCCATGAACAAACCCTAATTCAATTTTTTCACTGTCTTTGATTGAAGCTCTTCAATTGAAGTCACTTCAACTCCGAATTCAAACCAAGAATGATGATGTTGACGGCGGCGGGGACGGCGGCGGAGGACGAGGTTGTTATGCGTGATGTTACTCACGCAGGGCTCGTCGTAAGTGATCGTATCAGCAACGAACTATCGAATCGGCTTGATCTTGATGACGCGTTAAATGCTGCTAGACAATGCAGTCATCCCTATACTACTCCTCCTAAAGAGGTTTTTGCTTTTACCTTGTTTCTTTTAGCTGCATTTGCTCTTGTTTAGTGAATTCAATTGATTTTTTTGGTTGTTGTTTGTTGCGTAAATTGGTTGTTTTTCGCGAAATCGGAACTGGAGAAACCTTGCTTTGGAATTTAATTGGGTGGAACTTTGGAATTAGAGGAGTTACAGTAGTTGAGTTGAGTAATCATGGAATGGAAAAGTGGTTGTTTGTTGCGTGAATTGGTTGTTTTTCGTGAAATCGAAATTGGAGAAACCTTGCTTTGGATGAATGGTTTTGGAATTTACAGTAGTTGAGTTGAATAATCATTGTGTAGAGTTAGGGAAATACTGGTATCGGATTTGTGTTAGTTTTGGGGATGGGTAATGATCTAATTCAGTGTGAACTTGTGAAGGTGTTACCTAGTAATCTCTGCTTGTGTATGTTTTTGAGCTTTTACGATTGCGGAATTCAAAGTTTAAGCTCTCTGTGGGTAAAGCAATGGTTGTTGTTCGTGGTGCCGGGTTTACATTGTACTGTATTCTTTCCTTGCGATAACCTGGGATGGAGAAGTCGGAGGCGCAATGGATGCATACTGACATACTGTTAGCTTGGTTGATATAAACTGTAATATTGCGGGAGCTGTATGCCTATATTCTAACTTGCTCTATCCATTGGAGTATTGGACCCATATAAATATATTGTGCTGGATTGTAATTTCCGGAACTTTGAGGGTTCAACTTAGATTTTCCTTATGGGAAGGTTAGTTTGAACCCTAATAACTAACAGGTTGATCGCTTCAACGTGATTGTATAATTGACTATAGTGTTGTGTAGAATGTGTACATTCAAAAGCAAGTTTTCCTCAGTTGACATTTGACTAGTACGGAGTATTATATGATATATGGAGTATATTTGTTCTTCTGCTTCTAGTTTGGAGTCATGTTATGTTCTATTTACAGTTTTAAATGTACCTAACTGGACTTGTAAAACTATCTTTCACCTCAGTTGTTTATTTCAATTTCAGTGGCCTCCACATGTTGAAGTCGTAGATAGTTGGGAGTTACCCACTGTTCTTATCGAAAGGTACAATGCTGGCGGTGGTGAAGGAACTGCTTTATGTGGAATTTTCCCTGAGATACGTAGGGCATGGGCGTCAGTTGACAACTCCTTGTTTCTTTGGAGATTTGATAAGTGGTAAGCTAAAATATTTTTTTAATGACCGAGGAGGGTTATTGCTTGTTTCATGATTAATACTCCATATGTGTTTAGTTGTGGACGCTGCTTATCCTTTTGTCAATAAATGTTGTCTTTGTTGGCAAATATGCGGAAACATGAACCAAGCTGTATATCCGTAATCGTTTGTATGTGAAAGAAGTTTCAACCGAAGTCAACTTTCTAGTTTATATGTTATTTTTAACTTAGAGACCTGGTGGTACACATTGTTTACATGACGGGAACGCGCTGTGCACTTGGTTTGTGTTGGAAACTCAAAAGGCATGACTGCATGATATACTCATGTGATATTTATCCTCCAGTTGTGTATTATTTCATTTATTTATTTCTTTCAAGACTCATACAATGATGCTACAAGTAAACATTCTGTTGATGTTTTTATTTGGAAAAAAAATCTATATATATGTATATAAATATGTATATTTGATATGGGTCACAGTCTTGTGGATTATTGGTTGAGGACCTTGAGGTTGCATTTCATTTTAAAACCTCATGGTTCAGTCAAGTTTGGTCTAGTGTGATAAGTTTTAAAACTGAAGTGAAATGCTGAGCATTTGAGCTGGGTGGGCAGTATTCATGTTGCACTTGATGAATGGGAAACATTGATTTTTTCTGTGTGCTTGGCTTTTATTGTGTCTTATTTTTCTGTAGGGATGGGCAATGTCCGGAGTACAGTGCGGAAGAACAAGCTATTTGTGCTGTTGGCCTGGCGAACTCTAAACCTGGTGTTTTTGTTGAGGCTATCCAGCATCTGTTGGTTTTGGCAACCCCTGCAGAGGTACTCTAGTTTCATAAACAATTTAGCTGAGAGATGCTTAAAAGATGCGAATGTGAGGTGTTTTTATCTTGTACAGTTAATGTTGCCCATTTATCCCTACTTGGTAGTAGATACATTTTCATATCTTGTTTGATGGTTCCAAAAAAATTATTCGTTTTGAGTGATATCAATGTGATTCTTCAAGTTGTCTGCTTTCAGTTGATCCTCGTAGGAGTATGCTGTTCAGGAACACCTGACGGGAAAGATCCATATGCAGAGATCTCGTTGCAGCCATTGCCTGAGTATACAGTCCCATCTGATGGAGTCACAATGACTTGCATTACTTGCACTGACAAAGGCCGCATATTCTTGGCTGGCCGAGATGGACACATGTATGAGCTGCAGTATACTTCAGGTTCGATCTGGCAAAAGCGCTGTCGGAAAGTTTGCCTGACTTCAGGTCTTGGTAGCGCAATTTCGAGGTATTTTTGCTGTTTAATTTTCACTAGAACATGTTTATTATTTATTTATTTTCCATGAATCTTTTTTATCTTCCTTTTTTTATACTACGGAGTATAATATGATTAATGAAAGTGTTCTGGACTTGTTGATTGTTTGTATAAATGCTTTACTTTTTATGTCCAGGTGGGTAGTACCTAATGTCTTCAGATTTGGAGCTGTTGATCCAGTAATTGAGATGGTTTTTGACAATGAAAGACACATACTATATGCTAGAACTGAAGCTATGAAGCTTCAGGTTTTTGAATTAGGTCAAAATGGAGGTGTACTTAAAAAGGTGGCCGAGGAAAGAAATTTCATCAATCATAAAGACTCGAATGTTGCCGGGAGTGGGGGAAGAGCTGGTGGATCAGCAAAACCATCTGTAGTTTCTATATCGCCCGTATCTTCGTTAGAATCAAAATGGCTTCAGCTTGTTGCTGTTCTATCTGATGGAAGACGTATTTACTTTACTACTGGTGATGTGGGTGTTACTGATCGTCATCAGAAACCAAATTGCTTAAAAGTTGTTTCAGTTAGACCTTCTCCCCCGTCAGGGGTTGGTGGTGTGCTTGGTTATGGTTCTTTACCTCTTGCTGGCCACACTCAGAGTGATGATTTCTCACTTAAAGTTGAAACAGCTTATTATTCAGCTGGAACTCTTGTTCTTTCTGATTCCTCGCCGCCATCTGCATCATCTCTTGTTATTGTGAGTAAGGATTATACTGCCCAGTCCTCTCTGACAGGAAACATTGGAACATTTGCACGCAGCAATCGTCCTTTACGGGAATCCGTGTCTTCTTTGCCAGTGGACGGTAGAATGTTATTTGTGGCTGATGTATTACCTGTACCGGACACGGCGCTTATGTTGCAGTCTCTTTATTCAGACGTTGAGATCTTTGGTTTAGGCAGAACAAGTGAGTCAATGGAGAAAGCATCTGCAAAGTTGTGGGCCGTAGGGGACCTTTCCTTGCAGCATATAATGCCCCGAAGAAGGGTTGTTGTATTTAGTACCATGGGTATGATGGAGCTAGTTTTCAACAGACCTATTGATATTCTTAGAAGACTGTTGGAGTCAAACTCCCCAAGAGCTGTATTAGAAGACTTCTTCAATCGTTTTGGAGCGGGTGAAGCAGCTGCAATGTGTCTAATGCTGGCTGCTAGAATAGCTGATTATGAAAATTTTATCGGCAATATTGTAGCGGATAAAGCGGCAGAGGCATATGAAGACCCTAGATTTGTTGGAATGCCACAGCTTGAAGGAAGCAGTGGATTATCAAATACCAGAACGGCTGTTGGGGGCTTTAGCATGGGGCAAGTTGTTCAAGAGGCTGAGCCTGTTTTCTCCGGAGCTCATGAAGGTTTATGTTTGTGCTCGGCAAGATTGCTTGTTCCGGTGTGGAACTTTTGTGTTATGGTTGAAAAAGGTGGTTCAAACTCCTCTGGTGACAATGGAAGTAGTGTTATAGTGTGCAGACTATCTGTTGGGGCCATGGAAGTTCTTGAAAATAAACTTCGTTCATTGGAGAGGTTTTTTAGATCCCGAAAGAATCAGAGAAGAGGGCTTTACGCTCGTGTTGCTGGCCTTGGAGATTTGACAGGCTCAATTCTCTACTCAGGTGGTCAAACTTTGGGAGTTCATGAGAGGAACATCATGGGAAATTTATTTGGAGGGTATTCTTGGAATGTAGAGACTGCAGATGGTGTTGGGTCAAGTAAAAGGCAACGGCTACCATATAGTCCCGCTGAACTTGCTGCCATGGAGGTTGATAAATCTCTGAACTACAATTTCTTGTTATCATCCTGGCATGTTTTCTGATTTATCGTTTGGTGCAGGTAAGAGCAACGGAGTGCCTTCGGCAATTGCTGCTCAGATCCAGTGAAGCACTTTTTCTGCTCCAACTTCTTTCCCGGCACCATGTGACACATCTTGTTCAAAGTTTTGATGCCAACTTAAAATCAAAGTTAACAAAGATGACTTTCTACGAGTTAGTTTGTTCCGAGGATGGTGATATGTTAGGAACCAGGCTTATATCCGCCTTAATGGAGGTACGGCATCTTGTGGACGTTATTCTATGGTGCCTTTGGATTTTAATTTCTTAATATTTTATGCACTGATAATTTCTTGTATTGTCTGGCTCATCTGTTTCCATACAGTATTATACTGGTCGTGATGGTAGGGGAACTGTAGACGACATAAGTGGAAAACTACGGGAGGGTTGCCCTAGTTATTTTAAGGAGAGTGATTACAAATTTTATTTGGCTGTGGAATGTCTTGAGAGAGCTGCTGTATCTTCTAATATAGAAGAGAGGGAAAATCTTGCACGCGAAGCCTTTGACTTTTTGAGTCAAGTCCCAGAGTCTGCTGACTTGCGCACTATATGTAGAAAGTTTGAAGACCTGAGGTAAGTAGCATGTGAAATTCTATTTCGATATTTGTGTTCTCCAAAACATGAATCCTTGCTAGTATGATAATGCCATGAAATGGTAGGTTTTATGAAGCTGTTGTTCGGTTGCCTCTGCAAAAGGCTCAAGCTCTTGATCCTGGTGCGAATGCTACTAATGAACACGTAGATCAATCTATTCGAGAACGTGCCCTAGCTCAACGTGAACAGTGCTATGAAATAATTGCTGTTGCTTTGCGAAATCTGAAAGGAGAAGCATTGTCAAGAGATATTGGTTCCAGCACACCACAGCCCGCTAGATCTTTTCTTGATCAATCCTCACGAAAGAAATATATATGCCAAATTGTTCAGCTTTCTGTCCAATCACCTGATAGAATATTTCACGAATATCTCTACCGAAGTATGATTGATATGGGGTTGGAAAATGAACTTTTGGAGTTCGCAGGTCCAGACCTTGTTCCGTTTCTGCAACATGCTGTTTCAGATTCCAGAAATGAGGTAACTTCAATGTTTCTGCTTGTATTTGTTACCAATTCTATGACCAGTAATATCTGCAAATATTAAATAGAGATACAATGTGAAGTATGCTATGTTCAAATTTATCACAGCAAATATTTCCATATTATCATTGAAGAAAGTTTTATTATTTGAATATTGTGAGAAAATATTAGCCAACGTCGACACCGTTTGACCACCATAGTCAACTAAGGACCATATTGTCATTGCCACTTCCTTTAGCTTTATAGATGTTAGACTTAAGACCTTGAGTATTGTAATCTTCTTTTCATATCTCACCGTACCTTGTTGAGAAGGTCAAATTTTGTTTGTCGTGTTCCTCAGCTACGTCTGTAATCTTGCAGGTTCATGCTGCTTCTTCATCGACACAATCAAAATACTTGAATCTTTTGGCACGCTATTACGTAATGAAGCGTCAGCATCTACTTGCAGCTCATGTGCTGTTGAGGATGGCAGAAAGACGCTCAATAGATGGAATAGATGTTCCTACTTTAGAGGAAAGGTTAGTTGTAGGCTTGTAGCCGTGTGGGTTTAAATACATTTACAAATGATCTTTCGATATCCAAAATGAAAATTGTGGGATCCTTGCCGGATCAGCTTGAGGACTACTTGTGATCTGTTAATTTTTTTCCTATGTTTGTTTGCATCAGGTATCAGTACCTAAATAATGCGGTTCTACAAGCGAAAAATGTAATGAACATTGATAATCTATCGGGTACTTCGAAGGGTGTTTATGATGAAGGGCTTCTTGATTTACTTGAGGGAAAGCTTGCTGTGGTGCGCTTCCAGATAAAAATCAGAGAAGAGCTCGAGTCTTTAGCTTCAAGGTTAGAAGCTCAGACTGGTCCATCTGATTCTGGTCAAAATGAAGACGCTCCGGAGAGGTCTGAAGCTGATGATATGGCCAATTGCTTGAGAGGGAAGGTGAAAGAGTTATCGTTGGAACTGAAGAGTATCACTCAGCTTTATAATGACTACGCTGTTCCTTTTGAGCTTTGGGAGGTATACATACGTCTCTCCATCTGCATTTATTCTCCATTGCCTTTCTTCTAAAGAATATTCTGTTACTCTATACTTCATCTAATTCTTTTTTGAGTAAATTAAAAATTACTCCCTTTTAAAATACCAATTTTTAAAATTTACTCCCTTTTGAAAATTTTGTTAAAAATAACTCCCAAAATCTATTAAAAATTCAAAATTGCTCCCAAATTTATGTTTAGGACGAGCCCGGGGTGAAGTAATATGGCATTAAAAAAGTAGGGGCATTTTCGTCCAAAAAATAAATTTTGGAACAAATTTTGAACTTTTGATAGATTTTTGGAGTTATTTTTAACAAAAATTTCAAAAGGGAGTAAATTTTAAAATAGATATTTTAAAAGGGAGTAATTTTTAATTTACTCTTCTTTTTATTTGATATTCTGACATATCAACATGATGTTTTTATCTGGCGGGTTTGACGAAAATACATTGCCAAAAGTTAGGAAAACTATATTCTCGAATTTACATCTGAGAGTATTCCGTCAAGATTATATATTTGCATTTCCTCCGTCCGCTAATGATAAAATAAGAATGTGATATGATGGGAGACACATGATTGCTTCTTTTGCCATCCAAATATCGTGTTCTCATTGACCTTGCGATATTTTCTATTGTTAAGCGATATTTAGCTTCAGGTATTCAGATTTAAGTCAAGTTTTGATTGCTTCTTTTCAGGCATGTCTCGAAATGCTTTACTTTGCAAACCATTCCGGTGATGCTGACAGCAACACTGTTAAAGAAATTTGGGCGAGACTTATTGATCAGTCTCTATCAAGAGGTGGTATCGCTGATGCCTGTTCTGTACTGAAGAGGGTTGGCGCTGTTTTGTACCCTGGCGACGGTGCTATGTTGCCTTTGGATACATTATGTCTTCATCTAGAGAAAGCTGCACTGGTATTTATGCTTACTCTATTGTCCGTTCTTTCTACAGATTGTGCATCTTCGCTCTTGCCGTTTTTTTATTCACGTTATTTGACTTAATTTTATTTATTTTTAGCATAACCGCCACTTTTTTTAAAAAAAAAAAATCGGAGTTTGTAATCTTTTAAAACTTGCTCCGTATTACTCCATTTTTAGTATTAACATTTTCAACTTCATTTTGCGTTTGAAACTTGATTTTTATTATTACAGTATTTTCAGTAGTATTTTATTGTATTGTTCGCCTTTTTTTTGGATGACGACTTAACGACCTCAGATTTTAATTCATGTTAGCCGACCCCAAATCTTTTTGTGACTAAGCCTCTGATACTGTTGTTGTTGTATAACCGCCACACTTCATTGTTCAAGTGCTACACTTCTCATTAGTATGTTTTCTGTTACTCGTCTCAGGAGAGATGTGCTTCTGGAGATGAATGTGTTGGAGACGAGGATGTTCCGAGAGCTCTACTTTCAGCGTGCAAAGGAGCAGCAGAACCCGTATTGAATACATATGACCATCTGCTATCTAATGGTGCAATTTTAACATCACCGGTGCTTAGACTACGACTTCTTCGTTCAGTTCTTGTCGTTCTACGGGAATGGGCCGTTTCCATATATGCACAGAGATTCGGTACAAGTGCTGTTGGAGCTTCTCTAATTTTGGGTACACTCTTACCTGACAAAGCTGCCGGAGTTAATCAAAGTGTTCGGGATAAGATCACTAGTGCAGCAAATAGGTAAAAACTAAAACTTTCGTAATCTTGATTTGAACTTGCATAGTACTATAGTTTCTGTGATGCACTCTGTCTTGAACTTTCAGATAGGCGAATATCTAAAAAAACTTATTCCGTGTTATTCTAAATTAAAAAAAAAAAAAAAAAAAAAAACATGACTTGACACTTGAAAATCCCCTTTATACTAAAAGGATAACACTAGCTTACGTGTCATCCTAACATTGAAATTTTTTTCCTCCAAACTTTCAATTCTCAATCATGGAAACAAATAATTAAGAGAATAAATCAACAATTAATTCATAATTTCATATTTAATTTGTAAAGTCTAGTAAACAAATTACTCCGTAGTTTTTATGATAAATCACAAAAATTGAAAAATATAAATGAAAAAATACAAATATTTATTTAAATATTATTTGACGTAGTTTAATTAAAAGAGTAAATAATTAAATATATCAACTAAAAGAGTAAGTCATTTTCCTCTTTATAAACCTCTTCATTTTTTTCACAAAAAAAAACCTATTTATTTTATATTAATACTAATAAGTAACACGGAGTAACATATTTTCATGTTAAACACTAAGTGATATATTAACAATTTTAATTTTAATTATTGATTATTAATATTATAGCATTAATTTAAAACCATGCAATTGCATGGGATCTATTCTAGTAATTGAATCAAGGAAATTGTATCTTTGAGGCTGGTTGATTCTAACCGATGTTGTCGAACTTGTGAAAACACAGGTATATGACCGAAGTCAGAAGGTTGCCGCTTCCACAGAGCCAATCGGAAGCCGTGTATCGAGGTTTCCGAGAACTAGAAGAGTCGTTGATTAGTCCGTATTCTTACCAGCACTTCTAGTCATCGGTGTTGCAGGATAATCGACATTTCGTTGTTCAAATGTATGTTTTTTTTTTTTGCAGTCATGGATCTGAATAGTTCTACTGTCATGAAAGAAAGTAGGGTGCATTATGTTTTGTATCTTAAGGATTGTAATGTGTAGTTAACTACTTAGGTACTAATCATTCTTTTCTGTAAAAGAAAGTTAAATTTGTTTTCATTCTTCGATTTTTTAGTCGTTTAGAAGCTGAAAATCCGCTTTCAAAACGAGCAAGGTAGCCGAAATGTGCTCGTTTTGATCAAACAATCCGACACTTTTGCTTTAAGTATAAGTTCGTGATTAACGATTTTACCCATCTATCGAGTCAAAAAAGTTTATTTTATTCATAAGAATTCGAAGTTTTGTTAATGGGTACACACGACGATGAATTTATGCCATTCATGGTTGTTTTTCGACAGTTTTCTCTCAACATTTAGGCATGTCGGACGGAGGATCCAACATACGTGACTCCGGTGTATTTCCGTTCTTGACGATGAACGCCATCTCCATTCCCCACGTCGCGTGCCTCTCCAAGTGACAATGCATAAACCACACCCCTACACAACCAACGAAAAACACGTCAAGTAATTCGCAAACGCAAATTACAGTATAAAATCGTTGTAACGTGCGACAGACCTGGATTATCAGCACGAAATCGTATAGTTGTCCAACCCTTGTAGGGAACAACAATCGTGTTTTGAAAAGGCGGGTCGACAAGATTGTAACTCAAAGGATCCGTATCCTTATCGAAATTCCCTAACCCTATCCCGACAACGTAGAAATTGTACCCGTGGAGGTGCATCGGATGGTCGGCTCCCGATACCAAGCCGGTCGCTTGAAAAACAATCTCCACGGTCGCGTTATAATCCAACACTTTGACCTTCGTCCCACGCTCGGGTCTTTGATAATTCAACGGGAATATCGAGTCCGTGTAATTGAACATCAAAGGAGGATTATTAGGGAAATTCTTCGTGTATTGACCGTTGATCGAATGGTAATAGGCTTCGAGCAAATCTACTCTCGGAGCCTCAAACGACACGTTGTTAATACTAGTCGAGAGTCGAGAGTTGTTTGGTCCGTGGCAAACGGTATCCATATCACACGGGAACGTGTTTATCGACAACGTGTAGAACAAACGTTTCGTGATTTTTAAGGGGACTTCGACAGGGTGATCCTTACTCGACAAACTCCTAAACTTTTTGGTAAAATTCAATACCGAACCGGTATCATTAAACAAGGGTAATATAGGCAATTTCATAGGGGTACTAATTGTACTATCTTCGACACGTTTTCCAATATTATAGTCGATGATTCCGGTGGTTGTGGTCCTATCGAACGACTGTCTTGGGGTGCGTTCGTAGGCAGACACAGCCATGTGGTATCGGGTTGGAACTTGATCAGCGTTTAATATTGCGTCGATTGTTTGACCGGGTGATATGACAATGTAACTAGTTGTGAATGGTTTTGTGTAACTACCATCTGACCCAACTATGGTTAGACTATGGTTAGCTATACCAAAGAAGAGTATTAGTTCCATTGCCGAGTTGATTATTCGTAGTAGGTATCGTTTTCCTTGTTCAACCTGTAACCTGAACGTCTCTGCACTCAACCAAAAACCAAAAAAAAAATTATTATAATGCGACTAAATACGTGTTTTCAGTTGCAGTTGTGCAAGAGTGTAAACAAGAACAACGTATGCAAAGAGTGTTACGAGTACTTATTTTTTTTGAATATTTTAGATTTATGGATGTGAGACGGTTTTAGAGGAGATCGATATACCTGATTTTGAGCAGGGAAAGAGATCACCTGGTTGACCATTGAGTAGGAAAGCATCAGAATTATTTGGGTCACCTCCACTTGCAATGAATGCATAGTAGAGTTTTTGTATGTCCACTTTCCACCATTCCCCTACAAATTAATCATTTTAATTCATCAATTATTGGATAATATAATCGAAATTATAATTAATTAATTAATTACTCGTATTTTAATTAATGAAATTAATGAAATAAAATATGAGTAATAATAATAATAATAATAATAATAATTTCATGTAATTTGTTTCGATGGTAATACAAGTTCCGTTTCATAAAAAAAAAAAAAAAAATAATAATAATAATAATAATAATAATAATTATAATTATTATTATTATTATTATTATTATTATTATTATAATAATAATAAAATTCATTAATAAAATTCTCGGCTGTCCACCAATTATTTGGAAAGCGCGTTTTGATTCATCAATTAAATTCTTCCATTAAAAATAAAATAAATAATAATAATAATAATAATAATAATAATAATAATAATAATAATAATAACTTCTTGTAATTTGTTTCGATGATAACACAAGTTCCGATTCATAATAATAATAATAATAATAATCAAATTCATCAATAAAATCATTTGTTCTCCACCAATTTTTCGTAAACTGCATTTTGATTCATCAATAAAATCCGTTCATTAAAAAAATTATAAAAATAAATAAATAATAATAATAATAATTACGTCTTTATTGCGCTATTAAATCAATATAATAATAATAATAATAATAATAATAATAATAATAATAGCTTTGCAATCGCTAAGGGAGTGGGGGCCCAGATAAGTATCTCGGCTTCCCTTTTAACTTCTTGTAATTTATTCTGATGTTTAATAAAAGTTCCGGTTTTTAAAAAAAAAAAATAATAATAATAATAATAATAATAATAATAATAATATAATAATATAACGTAGGTACCTATAATAATGGGAATTTGGGAATGAGGCTTGGGAAACGGGTAGTTGGTTCCGGGCTTAGGGTAGACGAAAATGGCACCATGGACCGTGGCTCGAGTCCAATTACTATGAGCATGCCACCAAAGAGTCCCTTCTTCGGCCGAAAACACGAGTTTTTGTGTAAACTTCCCTCCCACTGGAATCGGACATTGTGTTATATACTCCGGTCCGTCTCCCCATGGATTTCTCAGCATTGCCACTCCATGCCTATACTATAAACAGGTCAATCGGGTCTTGTACAGTTTGGGTCGAGTCATCTTCGGGCCGGGCCGGGCTGGGCCGGGTCAATTAAAAAAAATAGCGATATTGACTCGTTTTCTATAATAACTTTTGGGTCAGTTGCAAGTTAAACTCGGGTCTTCTTAGACCTTGCAAACAGATCGGATCGTGTCGTGTTCGTGTCATTGGAAAACGGGTCACGAACCCCTCAACCCAAACCCGACCCATTTAAGTTTCGTGTCGTGTTCATGTTGAACCACTTACATAAATGGGTCATTAAGCCTCAAACCCAAACTCATTTATTTCATGTCATGTCGAAAGTATTAACGTATTTATGTTAAAAACGATTAAAAATATTTAGACTAATTTAATAAACAAGTGATTCGTGTCAGGTTCGTGTTTTGGGACCTCAATCCAAACCCGACCCAATTAAATCTCGTGTCATGTTCGTGTCGACCCACTTACATAAATAGGTCATCAACCCAAAACCCAAACCCGTTTATTTCGTGTCGGGTTCGTATCGTGTTTTCGTGGCGTGTCATTTTTTGCCGGCTCTAGGTCTTCTGTTCAGATGCTGGTTTGGGTCAATTTATGAGATGATTTCACGGTAATTTCGAGATAATAAATAGGTAGAAGAGGATAATTAAGAGGATTAAGTAAGTACCAATGGAGTGTGACATTGTATTTGCCTTTGTTGAAGACGTCCACGATTATTGTATCACCTTTGTGAACGTGTAACGTTGGTCCAGGAAATTGGCCATTTACTGTCAATATGCTCTTTGTTTCACAAAGTCTCGTAATTGACGATTCTCTTAGCTAATTTATCACAATAAAAAATTCAAAAAAAAAAAAAATCATACATATAATAATAACGGTTATGTTAAATACAATTCTAAGGACCGAAGATGTCTTAGTCTAGTGGTTAGGACTAGGTGCTCTGGGACAGTAGGTCTCAGGTTCGAATCCCCCCTCCCCCTATATTGTAATGCGACTAAGTGCGCTCTTCGTTGAACCAAAAAAAAAAAAAAAAATACAATCCTAAGGGCTATATATAAGCATTTAAAATCTTCCAATTTGACAATTAATACATGTATTAAAGAATTATTTCCTTATTTGATTTCTTAAATACAACCCAAAGGATTGTATGTATCATTTTCCTAATAATAATAATAATAATAATAATAATAATAATAATAATAATAATAATAATATTGTATCTCGGTTGCCCACCAATTTTTTATAAACTGCGTTTTGATTCGTCAATAAAATTCTTCTTTTTATAATAATAATAATAATAATAATAATAATAATAATAATAATAATACGAGTAACAATTAATTTAAGGTAATTAATTAGGCCTTGATTAATCACGTCATAATGTAAGTTTATTTATATACCGTCTATAAATAATTGAAGGGCTAATTAAAATTTAAAACCAATATACAGACCTCAAATTGATGTCGGGCCAAGGCTTGGCAGTTGTAAACGACATTAGAGAATAATAAAAGTAGTAGTAGTATGAGAATCGAACCCATCGAAATTAAAACTTATATATATATGCTCTGTATTACGAGTATTTTTTTTTCTCGAGCATTAGGTTTTTTTTTTGAGTAAAATCGCTTACGATTTATGAAAGATAATTAGCTTAGATTGCTTTAAGTTTGATTTAGAGTAGACAATGTAAGTGTCTAAATATATACTAGTAGCATGCATGCATGCATATCATGTTTAATTAATAATAATAAAGTAATTAATTATGACTAATTGAAGATTAACGTCGTCATCGATAATAATCAAATTTTTCATTGCATATTTGCATGCATGTAGGTTACGTACTACTCCCTCCGATTCACAAAAATGTTCCCCTTTATTTAATATATGTGAGGTATATTTTAATCAAAGGGGAAGATCTTTGTGAATCAGAGAGAGTAGTAATTATATTACTACTCGGTATTAAAAATTATCGATGAGATGATGGAACACTATCGACATAAAAAAAAAAAAAAAAAAAAAAAGTTGATTAATATATATGTACTCGTATCTACTAACTAAGGAGTATATATATTTAAAATTTCCTCTGTCTTGTTTATTTGTTGTTCTTACTCCGTATATGAGACGATCTATAAAATAATTAATATTATAATATTTTGCATATTTAATTGAATTGGATTGTTGACTTTAATTTTTATTTTGTTTAGTGTAAATCTATTATATTGCATGATTTTAGCCTTTTAAGTTTGTCTTTCGTTTGGACTACCGGCATGGCTCATAAGTCATACGATATTAAAGATAAGATGTCTCGGTCAACTGGTTAGAGCGAACGTATCATGGATAACGGAACATTTGAATCGAAGACTCAAAATTGAAGCGGCTTGACATGTAACACTGTAACACGAACCACCTAACCCTTATATCATAATTCATAATAATAACGTTCCCCAAAATTATCTGAACCAGAAATGATCAGTCCGACCTAATCACCTGATCTTAATAGAATCTATCACCTTAATAGTATAACTAGTATAGATCCTGCGCAATAATGCACGGTACATTTAAAAAAAATCATATATTTTTTAATTGCATGTAAATATGGAATATCAAATTGTTAACCTATAAATACGGAATATAATTAAGATGGTTCATCATCTGACCGATCTGATCTAACCTGACATGAATACACGTAATCGAAATAATAAAATAATTATTTCGCAAATCTAACAAATTAAACATAGTCCTCATTCGTCAAAGGCATATATATTCTTGGCAAACTATCTGCATCATATCAGCTGTATTGGACTCAATAATTCATTATATATTATAAAACTAATAATATACACACTAACTAATAACGTTTTAACTTGATCTAACTACTCTTAATAATTAATTGTAAATTATTCAACCTTCACTCTTACATAGTTGATAATATAATGAGACCAGATAGCTCACGAGCGAGCATAGTTCAAGTTCAATCTCAAAGCTTGATTCGTGCAAACTTGGTTCGGACTACTCGAGCTGACTCAAGCACCGTCAAACCAAAAAAGTCAAACCAAACTAAATTGGGTCGGTGCAAAAAACTCGTAAGTCAAACCAAGTTAAATTGACTCGGTTCGAAAAGCTCACAAGCGGCTCAAACTTGTACTGTGTTGGCCGGATTTTGGCTGAGATGTTCATCTAACATGCATGGCCATCGTGACTAGAAATCACGAGTTCGAATCCTGACAGCCCATGCCTGATGTACATTCGAGGGTAAATGAATTCAAACTACGAAAATCGAGACGGAAATAAACTCCAAAGGGTGGTTACTAATGTATGTATTGTACAAGCATTATTAACAATCTCTATGTCCATTTATTATGCCCCGGTCGAAGTCGAAAACACCGATAAAGAACAAATGTAAAATCGAAACACACGAAACAAACAAAAAAAATGAAGCGATTCACGATACTATACTCGACTAGTTATTAGAACGTTCCCATCGATCATTCGGCCTTTATAAGTTGATTAGCATATGATGAACCCCTACTAGAAGACGACGTCATGGGACTCGAAGGTCTACCCGATTCTAATAGAGGCCTTCCGACCCCAACCAAAGACGTTCTCCTTTCATTCTCGGGTTCTAGTAGTAGTCGAAACGTCCACCCTAGAACTTTTGGTGCGAACGCCTTGTATAGAAGGAACACGTCGTACCAACTTGGGTATTTCACGTACGGATCTCCTCTACACGCTCCCGCCACTATTAGCTTTGCAAATTCCTCTATCGGCCCGTTCGAGGCGTGTACCTACATCATGCAAGTAGTGGTTAATATAACCGGCGCAATCTTTTGCATTATGTTACGAATATTTGATGGTGACAGGATTCGAACGCATGACCTTGACTTTGAAACCATGTTAGTAATAGAATATGAAGGTTCTGGTTGGTCATCTAACATGGTAGCAGAGCCAGTATGACCAGAGGTAGTCACGAGTTTGAATCCTGACTGTTTGGCTAAATTTACTAGCTTAGCTTCATACCTCTCTTTCTTCTCGCCATTGCATTTCTGTTCCGCTGTCGAGCATGAACTTTCCTTTGGTGAATTCGGCTCCAACCCAACCATGTGTCGCGATTGTTATCCCAACATCTTCTCCGACCTCAAGTTTCAATGTTTCGTAGAAGTTCACCAAAGCCGACTTCGCTGCCTATATATAATCATCAATAAGTTATGCAATTAAATGCTTTCTCGATCAAGATCGATAAAATCATCATAAGAAGAAAAAGAGATGACTTACGGAATACAAGCTCATTCGCGGCAAAGGGAACCAATTCTCAACCGAAGCATTTACAATGATCCTACCGCGTGATTGTCTTAGGTGAGGAAGCGCTACATAGGTCGGATACACATTTCCCCAAAAATTTATGTCCTGAATAGGAAGTTTACGTTTACTTTATACACAAAGATTAAAGTAGTAAAGACAGTGAGAGAAGAATTATCGTTCGTCTATTAAAAAGCAGAAAGTACAAAGTAAAACTTTACTAAAAATAGAAATTGTAAACTATTGACTGGACGCCGGATCTCACCAATAAATGTGGAAACATAGATGAATCGGTCGCTTCCTCAAAGAAGAATGTGTGGCCTAAACTCGTGGCATTGACTAAATGATCGACTGCAACAAAAATAACACAACAATCATCGCCTTAAGGTTTTGGTTGAAATAATAGTTGATTTAACATGGTATTAGAGCAAGTGCAGTTGATATGACGTACCACGGCCGTAGATGTTGACAGTCTCGTTGATGAACTTTCGACAATCATCCTCTTTGACGACGTCTGCAGCGACAGTCAATATATGCATTGCACCAATTCGCCTCGCATTCTCACTTATAACACGAAGCCTTGTGTCGCGTCGTGCAACTAGTACAAGGGTTGCTCCTCTTTTTGCATATTCATAAGCAATTTGCTAACATATGTAAACAATAATGTATTCATCATGAACAGTTTCAGTGACAAGAATATCCATCATAACCAGTGTATTTTGATCATTTTTCGAGGAACTGGCTAAAGTTTAGAGTTCTTTTGTCAAAGATTACCAAAAGCAGTGTTCAGACTTCAGACAGTGTTCAGATCAGACAGGAAGAATGTGAAAATAAGTGATTTTCAGTGTTGATATCATGGTCTTCGATAGTAGATAACTAAAGAGTATTTTGTTAAATACCACCTACGATTTAGGTCGCTCTGTAAGTACCTGCCTAAAATTTTAAATTTTGTCAAATACTGACTAAAGTTTAGATTTCTTTTGTCAAAGATTACAAAAAATACTTTTCAGACACGAAACATGTGAAAATAAGTGATTTTCAGAGTCGATATCATGGCCTTGGATAGTACGAGTAGGTAGGTAATAACTAATGACTATATATTCTATTAAATTCCACCTACGATTTAGGTCGCTCTGCGAGTAACTGCCTAAAGTTGAAATTTGGATTTCTTTTGTCAAACATTACCAAAAGCACTATTCAGACATGAAAAATGTGAAAAGTAAGCGATTTTCAGTATCGATATCATGACCTTGGATACTAGATAATTAAGCATGCATGTATAGCAATATATATAGTAGTATGTCTTCCCTCTGTTTCATTCATTCAGATATAAAAAGCAAACAGATGAATAAAACGGAGGGGTAGTAGAAAGTTATTACGTACCTCTCCGAGTCCAGAAGAAGCACCGGTGATAATGACGACTTTACCCTCCATATTCTCAAAGTAAAACAAGCCGTAAATCCATTCACATAGATTAATGAAGGTTAAAGTCGGCCATGCAAAGGCTAACATCACCAAACTTGCTGGTGGTACCACTATATTCAGTATCGTATTCACCAAATCCATATTATACATACGTCTATGATTATACTGATGCGAAAGCGGAATTTCTGTTCTTTCCTGGTGCAAGATTGCAGATATATGAAGTTAAAAAAAACGGTGAGAACAATGAACAACAATGAAGATGACTAGATGAAGAAGAAAGTGATGAATATTCAACACTTAATGTTTCCATGCAAACCTTGTCTCTACCACGTGTCTATAACTTAGCTTTGGGTATTATGACTTGATGGACGTACTCTTTTTGGATTCTATGATTCTATCCCATCTTGAACAGCGTGATCGATATATCTGTTATAATCTTGTAACACGTCAAATGTTTATTCGATAGGTAATTACTGGCCTACTGCATGAGATTAGAGCTGGGAAAAGCTGACCCAACTATCCATCCCGAGAAATCGATTCAAACTGCCCGAAACCCGACTAGATAGTTTTTTTTTTGTGCTAACCAAGAAAGAGCGTCAGATTACATGCTGTTTGGGTTCTTGGAACTGATATTACATCCTTTATTGAACATAAAATCGATATAAAAAACTACTACATACTAATACAGTGACGATAAAATAAAGGCGTCGGGTGATGGTAGTGAGTTTATCTACACAGTCGCCAATCAACCCCTATATACCATCCACACATATGAGTCGTATAGTGACGGAACCAAGATAATGCACTTACACACTTACGAAGAAGGCGTGGAAAGAAACGGGTGAGAACAAAGCATCAAAGCTTGCCTCTGTTGGAGAAAGAACTCCTACATCTTGATAAACGAACCCTACACCCATATAGCCAATGAACCAAAGAATCGAGCAACATGCAAAGGGTCGACTAGATAGTTAGAACCCGAACTTTGGATGAACTGAAAATGACTGATTATCAACTCGAATACTCGACCCAAATAAAGGCTATACCCGATAACCGATACAGTCCGATATACTATGAATTGAATAACGCGGCCGCCTGAACTCAACTGAACCGACTTGACTCGACCCAAGCTGACCCATGACTCAATTTAACCCAAACTCAACTCAATCCAAACATAAGTGAAATTACATAAATTTGTAACTAGACTATTCAAACTGACTTGAAATACATCATTTTACAAATCAATTCACACTATATTTTAACCTGATCCAATTTAACTCCACCCAAATCGTAATCCATTAAGTTTTATTCATTAAAAGTGTCATTACTATCTTGAATACTACTACATTAATAGTGTATATATAGTGTTACATCTCAAATGGTTGATAATCAACTCATACGTACTAATTTAATTTCCGTCTCAATCATTTAATATAAAAAATATTTTAATTAAAGATAAATAAATAATTAAGACGGAAAAAGTAATTAATAATTAAACTAGAGCATTGCTAATTGTTTGACATTAATGGGATAAGCATAGGATTTAGACTTGGATGTGAATGCCTTCTTAGCAAGTAAGATGTTAACCAACTCGGTCGGGTGAAATGCGTCCCAAAATATGTATTTGCTCCGATTTTCACACGGGTTTTGTAAAGGTAGACACGTTATTTGTCCATTATTCTTTCCGACCCCACAACACCCTTTGTCGAGCACTTCAAACCCTGCATATTGACACAAACACGACATAAAATTTTATCAAAATTGGGTTTTATGTATATTATTAGTCAAAGGGTTCGCGATCCAACACGACTCAATATTATATTTTATAAGTGGAGATTAGACCTATCAAACTGGTTGGGGGATCGGGTCTCGGGTCGGGTTAGGCCGTTAGGGTTAGAACTGATCAGAAATACTTTCAAACGCCTAACTTTTTATTGCTTTTTGAGTAAAAGAAAATAAATTAATACTATTAATTTTTTTTATTTAAACAGTATTATTATTATTATACTCTTTAATTATAATGCTTATATTTTAAAAAAAAAAAAAAAATTTGATAATTATTTCATTATTAAATGATAAAAAAAAAGTTGTACGAAGTACTTTGTATTAAATTAAAATTTTGTTTTTTTTTTAACTTAAAATATTAAAAAATACTTCGTATATATACTTTCTCTATTTGCCTATTTTCTTCTCATTTGTTTTTTGAGGGTCAAAGTTATCAACATATTAGAGAATAAAAATGATTTATACGTAAAACTCAAAACACCACATTTATTATCAAATTATCTTTCATAAAATATAAATTTTGTCAAGTAAAAATTTCATTTACATGTCGAGAAAGATGGTAATGGAGGGAGTATTAATTTTTTTAGTATATAAATATAAATATTTTATTGATTTTAATAATTTTTTATTTGGATCAAATTGGTCGGGTCAGGTTCCTACTCTAAATTTACGAGTCATTTCAGGTTCAGATCAAACGGGTCTCAAATCGGAAAAAAACGGATTCATAAGTCATAACCCATAAAAAAGGGTGTGATGGGTCAGATTTGTGGGTCGGGTCGAGTTTTGACGGGTTTAAGGTAGATAGGTAAGAGAGGCGTGTACCGTTGGCGACGACATCACTAGCGGCTAAGGAAGAATTCAAGTACACAAACTTGGCTCCTGGAAATTGATTGGAATTGAATACATCAACGAGTTGACGTAGCCCATTATTAAAAAGCCCAATAATATTATTCTTCACCTCGTCACAATTATTCGGGTTTGACCCGTTTAATCTTGCTAACATATATGGTATGCACCCGATTCGCCCCACTGTCGTTACTATCACTTTCCTTGCTCCTATTTGATACAACCGCTGCTTTTTCGAGATAAATTCGTTAGGAAAAAAATAATTTCGATAATTAATTACGTAATTTATAAGAGAAATCAGAATACTTATAAATAATCACAATTATCGTAAATGTTTTAGTTTAGTGGTTAAGACGAGCATAATAGGTTTCAGGTTCAATCAGAATACTTGTATTGACTATTGTAACGAAACTTGATATATATATATATATATACTGAGTGCATTTTTCGTTGAAAATTTAAAAAAATATAATCGTAACTTTGGTGAGTCTAATTTAAAATCTCTATTTTCCAATTATCGAGTAAATTAAAAATTATTCCCGTTTAAATATGTATTTTAAAATTTACTCCCTTTTGAAATTTTTGTTAAAAATAACGATCAAATCTATCAAAAGTTCAAAAATTGTTCAAAAATATATTTTTTTGACGAAAATGTCCCTAACTTTTTTATGTCAAATTACTTCACCCCGCCCTCCAGCCAAGGGCATATTCGTCCTAAAAATAAATTTGGGAGCAATTTTTGAACTTTTAATAGATTTTCGGTGTTAAAAATAACAAAATTTTAAAAAGGAAGTAAATTTTAAAATTGGTATTTTAAAAGGGAGTAATTTTTAATTCACTCTGTATATAAAGAGAATTTAAAGTGTTCAATTACTCGTAATTAAATCGTAATACAATTTATAAAAAGATATTTTGACGAATTAAAAGTACGAGTATATATATTATATAAATTTGGGAGCAATATATATTATTCCCGATTAATTATTGAATATTAACATATACGGAGTATATATTACGTATTTTATTTTTTTGAAGAAGAAGACGAACCGAGAGTTGACGGTAATATTCTTGAAGGAGAATGTTTGCGTAGGAAGCTGGAGTGAACTGAGAAGAAGTCGTATAATAATTCGTCATGAAATAATTGTTAAGGTAATCGTTACTTCCCATTCCTGAATAAAAGATGCATTTGTTTAAGTAATTTTGTAGGCCATTTGGGTCTCCTCTTGTATGTCTCCTTAGTTCTTCTACTACTCTTTCAAAGTTGCTCACTTGTTGACTCATTGAATAATGCGCTCCCTGTAAAACCGTCTCATATTAAGATAATGCATGACTCTGTTTGGCAAATAGCAGTAGCAGATTCATAATAACGGTTAACAACAATAGCAGAATACGGTTAGCTGATTGTATTAGCATTAGCAGAATTAAGAAATAGTGTTTGGTAAGAATCGAGTTATTTTCAGGTATAAATTCAATATGTTGTTTCAATATGTTCCTATTAGCAGCATATTCAAAAACAGTAGATTCCAGCCAATATGTTATTGCAATATGTCGTTTACCAAACACATGAAATTAGTAGTTTGATGGTCAATCTACTATTTAGGCCGAAATCTGCTAATTTTTCTCCAATATGTCGTTTGCCAAATTAAATGGGGTCATGTAACAGCAAATATATATATACAGTTACTTGATAATGGATTAGTACGACGTACAAGATTGTTGCCGGTCTCTTCTCTGATACCAGATGCACCAGACGCGAAATTCACACCCTTTTCAAGAGAACTACGTTTTGCTCTTGAAAACGGAGGTATCTCTTCTTTGAACCCCAGTAATTCACCTGTTCACATTCAAAACAGATCAGATATACATACACTGTACTTTTAAAAAAAAGTGTTAATTAGGTTATAATGTACGACTGTAAGACTGTACGTAACATAACGTACCTAATGCATCGACGACAGTTTTGCCATTGCAAAAGCGACCGGTAGGACCAATAGGATAATCAATACCATACGGTTGGTAATTGGCTCGAGCCAGGGTCAGAATATCGTTATTGTTACCATTATCGACTAGAGAGTCTCCGAATATATAGAACCCGTTCACTTGCATTTTGGTAGACGACGATGACTTTGTTGTTGTATTACAAGCCGTATTCAAGTAACATAACATTAACATTACTATAACAATACTCGTACAACATACTCTTTTATTTTGACTCATGATTTCTAATTTTTCCATGCACTACTTTTATTTTATTTTATTTTTGATTTGAGATTTTCTAGTATGTATCGGTTTATTTATATATAGAGGGGATGATACTTACGTGGGTCACAAGAAACATGCATGCATGCATGCATGGGTACGTACGTACGTACGTACGTATGCATGGAGTGCATGTGAGTTTGGATTAGGGCGGTGAGGTGAGTCAATAATAATTAGTCACACAAGATGAGTCTAGCTAGTTACGTAATAATTCAAGTTGAGGTATGGGTTAATAATTAGTCTTGTATCTCGTGAGTTGTGAGCTAGTACATATATCACACTAGCTAGCTAGTTAGTCTTGGTACTTAAAAAGACGGGATTTCTGTCTTAAACTTTAAAACGGATCAAATGCTGGCATATGACGTTAATAATGACAAAATAATTGACATTTTATATATAGGCAACTTATCATGTGATTTGGTATGTGTTTGACCCGTATTAAGATTTACGAGAATTTTTGCCATATCATGATCACACTCTAGCAATTAGATAGCAACTACTCCCTTGTCTCGGAAATTTGATTAAAATATTTTTCATAAAAAAATATAAAGTTGGCTTTTTTTTTGTTAAGAAACAATCTATCATTAAACTTATTATTGCGAAACCAATTTCATATTCATATTTTTCCTCTACAAAAAGACCGTGAGTCAAGACTCAAGCAAGCCTGGTCCACCGTCAGTCATGGTCTAGCTAGGCAGAACCTAACCCGACCCACCTCCTCAGAAGTGCGATTGCATCGGGTAAACCCAAACCGTACCCACACCTAACTTGTGTCGTCCAAGTCTCGGTCCCTAAGCTAGGCACATATACTACTAAAGTCACCTAACCCATGAAACCAAACCCAAATCCTTTGAAACTAACTCCACACAAACCAAAAGTCCAAAAGTTGGTGAACCACAATGATGTAAATGCAAACACAAAGCATAGTTTGAAAGTACTTAGCACAAGCTCGAATGGCCCATCATCTTAATATCGATAATATGGATAGTAAGTCTTACGTTCAAATTGAATCCCTCTATATTGTAATGCACTAATGCGACTAAATGCACATGCACACTTTGTTGGGAAAAAAGAAACATATTTCTGCTAATATTAATATGTTATTTACCGTTCTTTGTACTCCATATTTGTTATGAAAATAGTTGCATAACAATATAAGTAACATGTTTCTGTCAATGTGTTACGAAGTATTTATCCATCTTTGTACTATTCGTTATAAAAACAGTTACAGTATTTGTACTATTTCTGCCAATAATATTAATTTGTTATTGGATTCGTTATGCGAGTAGTTGATGTCAATTTTACTCTCCTATTTACCAATCTTTACATTCGTTACGAAAGTAGCTGCAGAACGTGTTTCTGTCAATACTAATCTGCCATTTATCGATCTTTGGATTCGTTATGAAAGTAGCTGCAGAACGTGTTTCTGTCAATACTAATCTGCCATTTACCAATCTTCGGATTCATTATGAAAGTAGTTGTAATCTTACAGAACGTGTTTCTGTCAATATTAATTAATCTACTATTTACCGATCTTTGCATTCATTATGAAAGTAATTGCAGAACATGCATCTCTCAATACTAATCTGCTCTTTATCAATCTTTGTACTATTCGTTATAAAAACACTTGCAGAACGTGTTTATGTCAATATTACTCTACTACTCCGTATTTACCATCCTTTGGATTCGTTAGTAGTCACAGTCTTGCAGAACGTGTTTCTGTCAATATTACTCTGTCATTTACCAATCTTTGGATTCGTTATGAAAGTAGCTACAATCTTACCAAACGTGTTTCTGTGAATATTAATCTACTCGTACTATTACCGATCTTTGCATTCGTTATGAAAGTAGTTGCAGAACATGCATCTATCAATATTAATCTACTTTTACCAATCTTTACCTTCGTTATAAAAATATTTACAAAACGTGTTTCTGTCTATATTAATCTGTTAGACTGTTATTCATTATAAAAAACAGTTGCAAAACGTGTTTCTTTCAATATTAATCTGTCATTTGCCGATCTCTGCATTCGTTACGAAAGTAGTTGCTGAACGTGCATCTATCAAAATTAATCTGCTCTTTATCAACCTTTGCACTATTCGTTATAAAAAAAAACATTTACAGAACGTGTTACTACCAATATTAATCTGTTAGACTGTTGCGAGTACTTAATCAGTTAATCCGCATTTCGAGATCAGATCTTTACATTCGTTATGAAGGTAGTTGCAGAACGTGCATCTATCAATACTAATCTGCTCTTTATCAATCTTTGCACTATTTGTTATAAAAAAAAACATTTACAGAACGTGTTTCAACCAATATTAATCTATTAAACTGTTACGAGAACTTAACTTAATCCGCATTTCGAGAGTAGTTGTAATTTTTTTTTCCCATATTAAGACAAAAACTATTCCACGGTATCACGCATTTTCAGGATTCCCTTCATTTTCCTCTGTTTTATCATTATCATAATAATCACAGGTGGAAATAACAGAGGATTGATTATCTTCATCCCCAACTACCTTGGAGGACACCTTCACATTCAATTTCCCTTCCATTTTTTAATCAAATTTAATTACTTTAATCAATTAATTAATTACCCACTTCTTTCCCCTTTTCAATTCAATTTTTTTCATAATTTTCAACCTTCAATTCCTATTCCTCTGTTTTTTTTTTAATTACCATCTTGATTTTATACATTTTATACATTAAATTTGCCAAATTGGCATTAAATTAGGGTTAATTAGGGTTAATTTCATTGATTCAAATTCTGGGTAGTTGTTGCATTTTGCAAATTTTGAAACAATAATTCAACATTAAAAAAAAAAAAAAACAATTTTTTAGGGTTGTTAGTTGTGTTCTTCTCTTGATTTTGAGAGAACCCAATTGACAATCCCTTTTCAATTTCATCAATTTGTTCATTACACATAGATGCATAGTGTGATTTTGGAACAATATTTGAAATTGGGTAATCAAAATCGTAATAATTGGGGGGTCAATCAATTTGCACACAACCTGTTTGTGGAAAGGTGGCAGAAAAATAATCGATATAATAATGGGTTGCATTTGTTCTAAAGCTGCATCATCTAAAAGTGATGATGGTAATGAAAGTCAACGTGGTAAAGTCAACGTTCATGTTGATGGGTCGACCCGGGGTAGTAGTAAGAACCCGTCTAAGGTTCAGTCTGGGGTGAATTCGGGTTCGTTAACCGGGTCTAGTCGTGTTCCGTCTAGGGTGACTTCTTCTCAGGGTCAGGGTCAGAATTCGGGTTCGCTAAGTAAAAATGGTGATGATCCACAGGGTAAGGGTGTCATTGTCGAAAGACCGCCTTCAAAGGTGCCTCAGTCCCACCATAAAGGAGGAATAGAGGGCGGTGGAGGTGGCGGTGGTGGTGGTGGTGATCAGAAGACGATGAGTCGGATTGTTAGCATGTCAGGCGCAGGCAGCGTTCAGGGTGGTTTTTCGGGGTGGCCTTCTTGGTTGACTTCTGTGGCTGCTGAGGCTATACAAGGGTGGGTGCCTAGAAGAGCTGATTCCTTTCAGAAGTTGGATAAAGTTAGTTCATTTCCGCTATAATGATCGCAAATTCTTGTTTGTGACAGTCGCTTGTATCCGTGTTCTGACAAATTTGTTTGTTCCCTTGTGTGGTGTCCAGATAGGTCAAGGGACGTACAGCAGCGTTTACAAGGCGCGTGACCTTGAAACGGGGAAAATTGTGGCAATGAAGAAGGTTCGATTTGTCAACATGGATCCAGAAAGCGTTCGCTTCATGGCCAGGGAAATCGTCATCCTACGTAAACTGGATCATCCAAACATCATGAAACTTGAGTGTCTAGTCACGTCGAGGATGTCAGGAAGTCTGTACCTTGTATTTGAGTACATGGAGCATGATCTAACTGGCCTCTTGGGCTCTCCTGGCAACAAATTCACGGAACCACAGGTACATTTCATCTCGAATGTAATATAATTCGAAGTTTGTAGCATCTTCATTCAATGTAATCCGGAAATCGTGCAGATTAAATGCTACATGAAGCAGCTACTGTCTGGATTAGAACATTGCCACAGTCGTGGAGTCCTTCACCGTGACATCAAAGGATCCAACCTTCTAATCAGCAATGACGGAGTCCTCAAAATCGCAGACTTTGGTCTGGCAACTTTCTTCAAGCCAGATCAAAGACAGCCGTTAACTAGTCGCGTTGTGACTTTATGGTATAGGGCACCTGAGCTTTTGTTAGGCTCGACTAACTATGGCGTTGCTGTAGATATGTGGAGTGTTGGCTGCATTCTTGCTGAACTTTTCGCTGGAAAGCCCATCATGCCTGGCAGAACCGAGGTAATGCATATCTATCCTCCATTCCGCTGCAAACCCGTTGATTTTTCTTGTCTGAGGTAGACGTTGCTGTTTTTTTCTGAATGCAACGATTATATATCCATTCCGCTGCAAACCCGTTGATTTTTCTTGTCTGAGTAGACGATGCTGGTTTTTTCTGAATGCAACGATTATGATTTATCTAGGTGGAACAAATGCACAAAATATTTAAGCTTTGTGGTTCACCCTCAGAGTCGTACTGGAAGAAAACGAAATTACCACATGCAACTAGTTTCAAACCGCAACAACCCTACAAACGCCGCCTACGTGAGACATTCAAAGATTTTCCGACTTCAGCTTTGGTCCTTGCTGACGCTCTTCTCTCAATTGAACCCGATAAAAGAGGGACTACCTTAACTGCTTTAAAGAGTGAGGTATAATCGACAATTTCCTTTCCTTTGCTTGCTTTCGTCATTTGCTATCCTATGGGATCTGTAAATTTGTTCACTCAATGAACAACCCGATCTTTGTTTCCAGTTCTTTACGACAGACCCACTTCCTTGCGATCCATCAAGCTTGCCAAAATATGCTCCCTCAAAGGAGTTTGATGTAAAACTTCGAGACGAAGAGGCTAGAAGGTGTGTCTGATGTCTTCCTTCTAGTGTCGTTATGATCCTAAACATTTGGTCGACATTCTGTAATGAATTATTACACGTTGATTACGGAGTATTTCTGATTTCAGGAAAAAGGCAGAGTCGGTTAAAGGAAGAGGACCGGAATCTGTGAGACGAGGCCAAAGACAATCTAAGATCAACCCTGAATTTGATATCGACAGTGATGCCTCTTTTCAGGTATGTATATTATCATCGCTCCAACCCTGCCTGCCTGTCCATGGATCTCCCGAACCTGCAATTGAAGTATCTGTAATTAATTTTCAGGGGAAAAAGGGCCCGAATAAGTACAGCACAAATGAAGAAACTTCTTACAAGCGACATTCAACCAATAACAACCATCAGTCTCAGAGCAGTTCCGTGGTTCATCCAAGTGCTGCAGGAGCGTCTTGGAACAAAAAGGCGAGGGACGATGATAGCCACCTGACCTCAGGAAGGACACGATCAGAATCTAGATCTCAGAAACCCGGCTTGGCTAATGGAGCATCGGATGTATCCAACTTATCATCCAGACGAGACGAGTGGACAGTTAGCAAGCACAATGTAAGTCTCTTATGATTAAACCGTAGTTGATTGGTCTTGCAAGGATTTGATCCTCGAGCTGAGAGCGACCGGTCTTGTTTTTGTGATGTTTAAAAGGTCACAGCGCCAATAAAAAGGAATATTCAATACTCGGGACCATTAGTCCCTCACGGAGGAAACGTCGAAGAAATGCTGAAAGAGCACGAAAGGCAAATCCAGCAGGCAGTTAGAAAAGCACGCGTTGAGAAAGTCCGGAACAAGGATGATGATGATCATGGAGAAAGCCGGTTACTGAATTCCAAAGGACGAAATGGGCGGTAGTCTCCCACCTATAATGTGAACGGCAAAAAAATCTCCGTCATCAACATTGGCATATACGGCTGCATGATTCAGCAACAAACGAGCTCGAAAAAAATTGGAGAACGAAAGGAAATCAACATGTTGATATGCACTAACAAGTAACAACCAGCAGAGCTCCGAAGGGTAAAGGGAAAGTAAGATCAGGGCCGAGGAGCACTTGCTCTGGGCCTCGAAAATTTTGGGTCCTATAAGAAAAAATTGCAAGTCGAGTTTTTACGTACTGTAATCTTCTTTCCCTACACGATTGTATATAGATCGCGCTGTTTCTTGTATTCCTCCTATAAGAAATAATACATCATCTCATATTCCGAAGCGCTACTTTGTCCAAGTTCTATTCAATTCAGTTCATGTTTCTTCACGTTCAGTTAAACTCATTTCAGCGACAAAGCACAGGGCTTAAGCTGCTTACATCGGATGTGTCATTTTCAAACCGAATTGACAACCTTAAGAATATTTGTACTATTAGCATTTCTGAGATGAGCATATACTCTTTGTATGGCTAGTACAGGCAGCACTGCAGCAGGTATATGCTTTATGCTGTAGCCTGTAGGGTATCACCTTAGCTCCTCGGACAAAACGGTTATATACATCACAAACTTGGTTTTTCGTCTAAAGCAGTTGCTCTGTATAGATGATTCGGTATACAAAGCATGAAACCATTTGACAGTTGTTTTTCCAACTCTTTTTATGTACATTTAAGTTACAACACTCTCGACTAATCTCGACCCCAAATAATTATTACTCTTATTAAGTCGCAACATCGACTACTTTTCACCAAAACGAAAATAAAAGAAGAAGAGTTTAATTAATAATTACAGATTACAGATCTTGCTTGGGCTTTCGACTGAGCTCCGAGTACTGACCACCCATTAGTTGCAAAGTCTCTTCCCACAAGCCTTCCGATGAGCCATCGAATACAAGGTTTTTGCTACACGCCGCCACATGCCAATAACTCGATTCAATCTCTTCCCTCAGTTGGTCGAGTTGCCACCCTGCATACCCCACAAAAAACCGGAAATCCTCCGGTTTCAGCACCCCTTTCTTCACCAGTCTCATTGCCTCTTCCAAACTATTCCGCGCCCCAAAATACAGTCCCGGCATCACCTCTTCAACCCCCAAGATTTTAGGGTTTTCTCCGGCTTTCAGTAGAAACATGCTTGCTTCGAGGGGGCCACCGGAATGTAATGAACAGTCGGCAAAAGTGGTTGCTAGGTCTGCATTGTTCGGTTTCATGTGCTTTATCTTCTTGTGTCGAGGGCGGTTTATGATCACCCCGAATGGACCCTCTTGAGGGTGCCTGGTTCCAGATCTGAGAAGGAGAACTACGGTTCTCTCAAATGTATGGACACCGTCTAGCTTTTCTGTGGCAACGAGGACTGAGCCAGTCTCGGGTGATGTAATGGGATGAGCCCACTTGAGGCCTAAGGGTTTCGGCTCTTTCTTTGATCCATTGCGATCGTGAGTCGGAACTTGTTCCGCAGATTCAGCCTAGTAATATCCGACAACACATAAGCATAAGAGAAACTATATAGTTATGTTCGAAACAAACGGCTTTATCAACTTTATCAACCGCAACTTACCTGTTCATGTGCGAAGAGTGTAGCTCTGAATTCTCGCCAGTCCTTAGTTACGTGATGGGGCTTTTGACTAGCATTGTTATTAGAATTGTTCCCGTCTGAATGATTGTTTCCTTTTGGACCATTGCTCCCGGAATTTGATCGGTCACCATTACCTAAATTGTAGTCACAGTCACGAAAGTGAGACCTTACTTCCCATTAAGACTCCCTAACAGTAACAAATATACGGAGTATAAGACATTCTAATCTATACACTCGATGGTAAAATAGAAAAATATCTGTACTCATTACGATATTCTTATTCACCATACTTCACGAGTAAGTTTCTACACGCTGAGACACACTAACTCCATAAGAGCTCGACTTGTACTGAACGAGAGTTGAACAAAATGAAGCATCTTGCACATCAAGTAAGTACATCGTTCACATACAAAGCCTTACTTTCATCATGATTAACCTTTAGATTCGCCTGAAACTGCCGAGAAACATAAGCTCCATCCCATTACTCTAACCCAATTTGACTGGTGATTTGAATGATATCGTAACACGACATACAATAGGTATAGCAAAATAATAACACAAAGCTTCCGCCTTTCAAACACTTTCGCAACCAGGTCAGAGTATACAACAATGTCGAATAAACCATCCCAGGCCAAAGATGACAAATTCACATTATATCTGGACATAATATGTTGCTAGGACTCGTTTAAAAGTGTCTGAGTGTGTGTACCCATGTCTCTGAAACGACTAATTCTATGAAAAATCAGCATATTTTAGCTTAAAATGAATAACATGTAATTAGAAGAGTCGGAGTAACATAGTCGACACAAATTTATCCCAAAGAATGGCCAAAAGATTCAATCTTTACATAGATTGATCATCCATCCATCATTCTCAACATAAACAACAAGCTAATGATCTCATAAATCACATAAAGCTAATCAAATTCACAAGCTTTTAACAATCAAATCTCCCTTGTGACGGGTTATTTACAACGGGTCAAATACTACTCACTAACCCTTTTTAGTGTATAACAATTTGACGGATATCTCTGTCACAAACAAAAATCGAAACAAAAATCAAAAAACAACCCAATAACTTGATTAATACCAATTCAACAATCTCACATGCAAATTACAATTAATCAACTAATTACATAATTAATTATAATAATAATGATGAAAAATTCAAAGGGTATACCAGGATTTTTCTTAGCCATAGATTGAACCAACAATGAAGAACTGCGATTAGAAAACCTAATCTCAAAAGAACGACAACCAACATCAGCAATCTTATTAAAACTGCAATAACTAAGTTTATTATTACTCCAATCTGGGTATGAATTTCTGGGAAATATACAAGTGGGATTGCTGTATTTCACATGAACTGACCACAGATCCATCAAAGTTTCAATTTTTTTTGATCAGGGAATTGGGATTTTGATGAAGAAGGAGAAGAGTGAAGAAATTGGGGGGAAAGTGAGGGAAGAATCGGAAAAATGGTGAACCAATTAAAAGAGGGAAAGGGTTGGGTGAAGATGTGCAGTCGAATTGGGGAAAAAAACGAGAGATTGATTGTGACATGAATCACACTAGTGTTTGTTGATTAGGCTTTTTGTGTTCATCTTGACCCTTCTTTTTGTAGAGAGTCTTCGTTAGATTAGGTCTTTTGAGAGACGGTTAATTTATGGTCAGGTATCTACTTCTGACGAAACTGACTCGACCTGATCCGATCAGACATCTAGATTGAAAGCTCGAGTTTGATTTGTACTCCGAATCGACCCGATTAATCCCGAAACACAAAATCTTGGAAGAGACGACTCTTCAGTACCACTATATGTTCTATTCGTACCCAGCTTTATTTTGTACCGGTTTTTATAACAAGCGTACCTTCTTTCTTTATATGTGTATACTCTTTTATGATAATCGTACCTCTACTTCTATTAGGTTTGTACCATTGTTACTTCCATTTGTACTTAGTCTCTCAGGAGACCTACTCATCCCGAAATTGACCCGGACATGGATTCAATATTCTAGAAAAAATTGAAAATAGCAAACTCGAACCTGAAGTCAACCCGATTTGTATACCCTGATAGTGGGCCGACCCAAAGCTGAACCGACCCATTTATATACTCCCTCACATCCATTCATTCTTTACCTAAGAATTTTCACAACTTTTAAGAAAAGTGATAAAAGTAAAGGTATTATTGGTAAATCAAATGATGTTATGGGTCCGCCAAATTTTAAAGTAAGAAAAAAAGGAGTGGCATTTTGGAGAAATAGAGGAAAGATGTGAGGATTATAAGGTAAAATGTACTCCGTAAAGAATTGAATGGATTGTCTACCGTAAATGTAAAGAATTGAATGGATGAGAAGAGTACTTCTATTTCAAGTCGAGGGTTCGGACAACGAGTACACGCATTTTCGCACAACAAAGTGATTTGCGTCTGACGGGTTATTACCCTAAAAGACTGTCCATCCCGTTTCCCGTGAGAAATATTTTAATGAAATGCGACAATCTTAGGCTCTGTTCTTTTGGACTGAAACTGAACTTAACTGAACTAATTTAACTGAAACTAACTGAAATATAGAGACAAAAAATGTTCCTGGAACTGAACTGAACTGAACTGAAACTGACTGAATATAAGTCCAAAAGAACAAGCTTAGTGACGCGGAGGTAGTATATCGAACACTCTCAGATATTCTTTCTTGTTGATCAAATGTCGTGTAGTTATTTTATCGGTCAGTTTTAACATTATGACGGATATCTTGACCGTAAACAAAACAAAAGTGAGTTACTAAGTGGAGTACTCATAAATAGTCGAAGGTGGATGATTTGATAAACCCTAATCAATAGTCAGCACACTCAAAGTAAGCCTCCGATTCTTGACTCCATTTCCTCTTTTGCTGACTTGGGTAAATACCCTTTCTCGATTTCATCTTCCTCCTCATTTTCTCAATTGATTTGATTTGATTTGATTTGATTTCCTCGTTACCCTAATTTCGATTTTCTTCACCCCCTTCTCGTTTTTTCAGATTCACCTTATCTTATCCGGGTTCAATATCATGGCTTTGGTAACATTTTGCTCTTGATTCATTCGATTTTAGATCTGTATTGCTCGATGTTTTCTCAATTTGATTGTTTTTTTCTGGGTTTTCTGGGAAATTGCAGCTGATTAAAATGCATATTTGGGTGTTTGATTGTTTATTCATGTGATTTTTTTATGCTGTTTAGTACTCGCTTCATTCAAATCCAAGCTTATCTGTATACGGTTTATATTCGACAATCTATAAGAGAAAATACATCCACATGGGGTCGGTCTTGTTTAATTCGTAGTACATTATTAATAGTTTTGTTTTTCTGGGAAATTGCAGATGATTAATGCACTTTTGTGTGTTTGAGTGTTTGTTCATGTGATTTTTTATGCTGTTTAGTAGTCGCTTCATTCAAATCCAAGCTTCTTTGGATACGGTTTATTCTCGACAATCTATAAGAGAAAATACATTCACGTGGGGTCGGTCTTGTTTAATTTGTACTAGTACATTATTAATCGTCCCTCCGTTCCAATCAATTATATACATTTGTGGGTTTTTTGTGGGATCAATTGTCGGAGTGTACATTTGTGGAATATATTTGAGTTATAGTTTAATCAAATGTATCAATTGATTGGAACATAGGGATTATCAAACTTCTATCAGTCGCAGATCTATGCCCGACTTCAACACGATTTTTTTTAATGTTTTGCCCAATTTTTTGATGGAAAGATTAAATTTATAACTGTTTATATATAATAAATAGGATTTGAATTTTATTTAGGACCCTGTAGTAAATTTTCTCTTCATCCGCCATTGCTTCTACTATTATACGGAGTAATTTTTACTTGTATATTATATAATAAAAAATATAAACGACATGAAACGTGCATTGTGAACTTTGGATTTATATGTAGTAGTGAAAAACTGTTTGCGGCTGCTCCTCGATATGAGGTTTTACTTGTTTGCTGGGCTCCTTGAGTTTCTCAACTTATTCTAGGTTCAACCAGTATAAGTTTGCTGGGCTCTTTTTTTTTACGGCCGCCTCTAATTTTTTGTTATTAGATCATACACGGCGGGAACAACAACAAGAATGCCTTCAAAGCTCTCATTGCAGCAGAGTATAGTGGTGTTAAAGTTGATGTAGCACAGAATTTCGAAATGGGTGTCTCCAACAAAACTCCTGAGTTTCTGAAAATGAACCCCCTCGGCAAGGTAAGCCCATGACAACACTTATTTTAAGCTTCGATTTGATTAGCATCTGTCGTTATGTTAAATAAAATTCTTGTCTCAGGTTCCTGTGCTGGAAACTCCCGATGGCCCCGTTTTTGAAAGTAATGCCATAGCAAAATATGGTACGTTCCTGTCAGTCAGCCTTAGTGTGTAGTTTCCGATCGTTTATTTCTTCGCTTCTAACTATTTTCCGTATTTTGCTGTAGTTGCAATGCTGAAGCCTGACAATGGTCTTCTCGGTGCTTCACCGATTGACTGCGTAAGATTTTCTTGATGAATGTGCATGGCCGTCATTCATGCGATTTTTTTTATTTTTATTTTTTTATGTATACGTGTCTGTTTCATTTGTTAGGCCCATGTAGATCAATGGATTGATTTTGCTTCCACGGAGATCGATCCCAATATTGCTCGCTGGTTCTATCCTAGACTTGGCTATTTTACGTATCTTGCTCCTGTGAGTTTCACTCTTTCTGTCTCGTTCTTTGTTCGTCGATCCAAATCGAAAACTGAAACATGCAAACATTGGTTCCCAAATTCGTGTACATCTCATGACATTTTTTTATCTCGTGAAGGTCGAGGAACATGCGATTTCTTCGCTAAAGAGATCATTGGATGCTTTGAACAAGTATCTTGCATCCAACACTTACCTCGTAGGGGACTACGTAACACTTGCTGATATCGTCATGACCTGTAATTTGTCTCACGGGTTTAAGAATGTCATGACGAAGAGTTTTACCTCTGAGTTTCCACATGTCGAAAGATACTTTTGGACTTTGGTTAACCAGCCAAACTTTAAGAAGGTATTGGGTGAGGTAACTCAAACGGAATCCGTTCCACCAATCACAAAGAAGACTTCGCAGCCCGCCAAGCCCAAAGCTAAGGAGGAACCGAAGAAAGAGGTCAAAAAGGAGGAGCCAAAGCCTAAGGAGGCTGCACCCGCTCTCGAGGAAGAAGCACCCAAGCCAAAGGCTAAGAATCCTCTCGACCTCCTTCCTCCTAGTACGATGGTTTTGGATGAATGGAAGAGGCTCTATTCCAACACGAAAAGAAATTTCCGTGAAGTCGCAATCAAAGGTAGTACAATTCAATATCGATTTACATTTTTTTTTTTTTTCATTTTGTTCTGAGTATTATGTTACCACCTCCGTTACATATGATTCTTTTCGTTTGCTTTTATATATGTACATCAATGCTCGTTTTCTTTTGTCCATATCTTTAGTTACATATTACTAAAAATTATAAAAACTTGATAATCATTTTGCACTCGGTTAGACAAGTTTGTTAGTTCAAACTCTCGTTATTGTTGGATAATTTTCACGTTGCAGGATTTTGGGACATGTATGATCCCGAGGGATACTCATTGTGGTTCTGCGACTACAAGTACAACGATGAGAACACCGTCTCATTTGTGACCATGAACAAGGTCGGTGGATTCTTGCAAAGAATGGATCTTGCTCGCAAGTATGCTTTCGGGAAGATGCTGATCATTGGGTCATCCCCGTTCAAGGTGAAGGGACTATGGCTTTTCCGTGGGACTGAGATTCCTCAGTTTGTGATGGAGGAGTGCTACGACATGGAGCTATACGAGTGGACCAAGGTCGACATCACCGATGAAGCTCAGAAAGAACGTGTCAACCAAATGATCGAGGATTGTGAGCCTTTCGAGGGTGAAGATTTGGTCGATGCCAAGTGCTTCAAATGATTCGATAATGATTCACGAGATCTTCAGAGTCGACATCTAGTGAAGGCGTAAAGCTGTATCTTTCTTTTCTGTTTCGTGACAGTTTTGTTTGTGGGAGAGGAACTTATCGATGTAGTAGTGACTAGTGGTTACTATTCGATACAGAATTGTTGAATGAAAGAATTCATGTTTAATTATTTTACGCGTTGTTTGGTCCAATACTTTCGATATGAAGGTGGGGGTTTTTTCAGAAAATTGAACATTTTTAGTAGGTAGTCGGTCACACGAGTCTAATGAATCTCTCGTATGAGAGAAGGGTACTCGTAGTTTAATTGAGGATAACGTTTGAGTTATCGTAAAAAAGATGATCTATAATTTGGATTATTTACGGTAAATAACTCTTTTATTTATCTTGGATTTTACTCCGTAAATGAGACCGAGGGGTGTACTAATCAAAGCATATGTGATATGCCCATAGTCTAGACGTCCGGTTGGGCCGTGCCTCGTGCTAGTTTGTCATGCCTTGACCACCCCTCACTGGCACGACCCAGACATGGGTGGTTGGCCCATCGGGCTGACCCACGTGCCTAGATCGGTCATGTTTCATTGTCCCCGATCGTGCTTGACCTACCGTGTCTCGGGTCGTGGCATGCCGAGGCACATGGTTTTTTCATTTCTTGTGTCGAAGTCCGACCCTGGGCTCCTCTCTCCTCCGGGCGAGGCCCCGGGCTGGGTCTTGCCTCCGAACTGGGCACGACCTGATTTGCCAGCTCTATACACATGGTTGTGTCAGATACGAACCGACCCTAATATGAAATTTTGGCCCACATACAAACATGTAAAGCGGATTTGAAACGAATTCACGAACTACATCTTTGAATATACTTTCGAAACTTCTACTATATCCAAACACGTTTCTTATACGGGCCAACCCGAACCGGTTCAAAATGAAACAAATGATCAAATTGATAATAACCCCAATTGATAAAAGTTGACTCACTTCAAAACCCTAGAAATTCGAGATACAGTATAAAAACTACATCATAAACCTCCGCCCGCCTCCTCTTCACACCAACTCTTCAGGTATGCATGCGTTTCGCCATTGTTCTTCCCTCTTTACCTTCTTCAACCTCTCGATTCTGCGTTTATTTTACCCCTTTTCATCCATTTTTCATCTTGTTTGTTGTTGATTGTTTCAGATCTTCACTTGCGCTTCATCCTCTGTCCAAAGATCATGGCTTTGGTAAACTTTCGTCATTATTTTCGTGCAATTTTGATTTGATTGTTATCTTTTAGGTTAAATTACTTTGATTTTGTGGTAAATTTCGATTTCCGATTGAATTTCAGTAGGATGGTACTGAATTAGTTCTGTGTTATTGCGATTTCTAGACTGCTTTTTGACGTAATCCTTATATTCGATCAATTTTGATTTGATTGTTATCTTTTAGGTTAACTTTACTTTGATTTTGTGATGAATTTCGATTTCTGATTGAATTTCAGTTAGATGGTTCTGAATTATTTCAGTGCAATTGCGATTTCTAAACTGCTTTTTGACCTATTCGTTCAGTTTGGATTTGATTGTTATCTTTTATGTTAACTTTACTTCGATTTTTTTTGATAAATTTCAGTTAAATGGTACTGAATTATTCCAGTGCAATTGCGATTTCTAGACTGCTTTTTGATGTAATCGTTATATTCGTTCAGTTTTGATTTGACTGTTATCTTTTAGGTTAACGTTACTTTGATTTTTTTTTTGATGAATTTCGCTTTCCGATTGAATTTCATTAGGATGGTACTGAATTAGTTTAGTGATATTGCGATTTCTAGACGGCTTTTTGATGTAGTCATCATATCTTTTTTCAATTTTGATTTGATTGTTATCTTTTAGGTTAACTTTACTTTCATGTAGTGATGCATTTTGCTTTCCGATCGAATTTCAGTAGGATGGCACTGAATAGATTTCTGGACTAGACTGCCCCTTTTTTTGTATGGTGATTTGTTGAGTTACTGATTCTCCAATTTGATGGTCTCACAATCGATTGTTAATTTGAGTATTTGATTGGTTAACGAAAGTCCGAAAAAATGGACTCATGATTGAAGTTTGATTTCATGGTATCGTAATAGTACTTAATTTTTCTGATTATGTTATGAATTTTGCTTTTGAATTGGATTTCAGTCGGTTTGTTCTGCATTATTTCAGTGCAATTGCGATTTGTAGACTAGGCAGCTTTTTGTTGTGATCACTTTTCTTTGTTTTGTTGCCGAAAATTGTTGTTGGATTTCTGTCATGGTTGATTTGTTGGGTCGATAGTTGTCTAATGAGATGGTTTAACGATGGATTGTGGGGTAGAACTAAAAGAAGACTCATAATTGAAGTTTGTGATCCCGTCTCATTAGAAAATTGTTATCTTGGTTTCTCTTATGGTGATCTGCCGAGTCCCAAATTTGATGAGACGGTATAAATTGTGGGATAGTTGCTTAATGGGAGCGAGACGGTCTTACAAGTGAGGAAATGCAAAAACCGAGAGTGTTTGAAGTTTGAGATTTTGTAATGTTTTAGTAACATTTTATGATGTTTTGATACTATTCACTGAAATCTGTTATTAGATCTTACATGCTGGAAGCAATAACAAGAATGCATCCAAAGCTCTGATTGCGGCAGAATACAGTGGTGTTAAAGTTGATTTAGTCGAAAATTTCGAGATGGGTGTCTCCAACAAAACTCCCGAGTTTCTGAAAATGAACCCCATCGGCAAGGTAATAGCTTCCTTTGGACTTATCATCTATGTACCTCCGACACTTCACTTCGGTGCCCTATTTCACTTTTGCCCAAAAAATTGACATTTTTGCCCAAACATTGTCGGACACAACACCTCGTAGAAGAGTTTGAGTAGCATATCATGTGATAAACTTTGGAATTGTTTTCAGGTCCCCGTGCTGGAAACCCCCGATGGTCCCATTTTCGAAAGCAATGCCATTGCACGATATGGTAACTTATTGCGTACCTTTAAATCCATTCAAAACTACCAATTTTTCCGGGTTTTGCCGATTTAAATGTACAGAGTAATATATAATGATGGTCTGGTTTTTGAGTTAAATGGAGTAGCCTAAATTTTAACTAAATGAATTATCTTGTTGCTGTAGTTGCACGACTGAAGCCCGACAAGCCCCTGTTTGGCGCCTCACTCATTGACTGTGTAAGTATATCATGATTAAAAAAACCGTTATCTTTGTTGTGATTGCTATCGTTTTGATTTACATGTGCCCGTTTCACTTGTTAGGCTCATGTAGAACAATGGATTGACTTCGCTTCCTTTGAGATTGATGCCAATATTGGTCGTTGGTTCTATCCAAGAGCTGGCTATGCTCCATACCTTGCTCCTGTAAGCTTCGCTCCTTTGTCTCATTTTTTTCATATCGAATCCATTGTTGCATTTGTTGCAAACTCTGTAGTCGAAACACGAACTTAAATCTTGTTCCCTAAACATAATTTAACACCGAAAAGAATCAAATGTTACGCGATTCTGGTTCTTGTAGTGACTGGTGTGTGTTATCTCTTGAAGGCTGAGGAACACGCTATTGCTTCACTAAAGAGAGGTTTAGATGCTCTGAACAAGCATCTCTCTTCCAACACTTGCCTTGTGGGACATACCGTGACACTGGCTGATATCGTATTGACCTGTAACTTATCTGTTGGATTTCGCTATGTCATGACAAAGAGTTTTACCTCGGAGTTTCCGCATGTTGAAAGATACTTCTGGACTCTGGTTAACCAGCCAAACTTTAAGAAGGTATTGGGTGAGGTAACTCAAACAGAGTCTGTTGCACCGATTGTGAAGAAGACTTCACATACGGCCAAACCCAAGGCTAAGGAGGAACCAAAGAAAGCGGCGAAGAAAGAGGAGCCAAAGCCTAAGGAGGCGGCACCTGCTCTCGAGGAAGAAGCACCCAAGCCAAAGGCTAAGAATCCACTCGACCTCCTTCCTCCTAGTCCGATGGTTTTGGATGAATGGAAGAGGCTCTATTCCAACACCAAAAGAAATTTCCGTGAAGTCGCAATTAAAGGTACATTTCAATATATCAATTTACACTTTTTTTTTTTTTACGGAGTGTTATGTTATTTTCAAACTCTCATTATTGTTGGATGATTGTCACGTTGCAGGATTTTGGGACATGTACGATCCCGAGGGATACTCGTTGTGGTTCTGTGACTACAAATACAACGATGAGAACACCGTCTCATTTGTGACGATGAACAAGGTCGGTGGATTCTTACAAAGAATGGATCTTGCTCGCAAGTATGCTTTCGGGAAGATGCTGATCATTGGGTCATCCCCCTTCAAGGTGAAGGGACTATGGCTTTTCCGTGGGACTGAGATTCCTCAGTTTGTGATGGAGGAGTGCTATGACATGGAACTATACGAGTGGACCAAGGTGGACATCACCGATGAAGCTCAGAAGGAACGTGTCAACCAAATGATCGAGGATTGTGAGCCCTTCGAGGGTGAAGATTTGGTCGATGCCAAGTGCTTCAAGTGATTCACACTTATCTGTGTATGGCTCGGATATAATGAAATGCTTGTTCAACCGGGTGGTCTAGAATCCGTTTTAGTCCCACCCTGTTTTACTGAAATATTCTGAACCAACTCTAGTAAGAATTTTTTTTGTTTACTCTGTTTTACGACAGTTAAATCTTTTTTACGGCAGTTTTGACCGCTTGGAGGAACATTTTCATGTAGTGGTTACGAATTCCAGGGAGTGAATGAACTTTTGAACCAGAAATTTGTATGTCACTGATTCTAATCTATCGTAACTGTCCCTTCTTCCGTATGTTGAGACCGTTATCACAAAAGACGGTTGAATATACCAGCTATGCCTTAGATGTCTAATGTTTTGAGACGGTTCTCAACACTGCATCAGGTCTGGCTAACATGAATGGTAAAAGAAGTTCGGCAAGAAAGTATTGAAGCAAACATTGAAATCGTTGTTAAACAAGTGAATCGTTAGATTCAAGTCGATACCATGACGGTATGAGCAATGCCGTTTTTCATTTTATATGCTTCTCCGAACATGAAGATTTGGAGGCATAAAGATTCTTAAGTCCATACAATCTTCTCGGTCCACAGCAAAAGTAGTGTCTTTCGATGAAGCATTCACGGAAATCAGCGACTATATAAATAACGTATCAGCAAAATTCGAGTTTTTTTGCCAGTGAGATTAATATCAAAGCATCAGCACAATTGATCTTATTTTGGTTATAAATTAAGGACGATGAGAAGAAGAAGACGAGCCGATTCTTGTTGTTCCATGCTTCTAGTCCTGCTCACCTGCAGATAAAAAAAAGCTAGTCATGTACCTGTCTACTTTGGCTCAACATCGTATTGCATTCGACAGTTCAGTTCCGAGAGTTTACCTGAGATGGAGAAACTTCTTGTCAGCATCAGCATCAGCATCAGCATCAGCATCAGCATCAGTGTACGCGGTCTGCAGCATGTTTTGATGATCCATAACGTGATCTCGAGACACAAAATCCTGGAATGAACCCAAACCCATATTCGGGTTTAACTGTTGGAACGCCTCAACTTCAGATATCTACAAGTTTAATTACAACAAGGTTTAACATTATCGATTCAGGCACAGAAAATCGACATTTTTTATCAACGTCTCTAGTCTCTATACATTACCTTACTCCTGAGGAGCACATTCTCATGTTCCAATGCAATCTCCTGTTACCATTCACACGAGCAAACGGTTCAGACTGTCGGACATGACTAATGCTAATCGAACACTGGCAAAAGATCGAGATAAGAAATACAGTATACAGATTACAGACCCTTTTCTGCAGGAACTCGATGTCAGCGAGGAGCAGTTCATGCTGCAGCAGGTTATAATGTCATGCTGTCAGTACAGTAGTGTTATTGCAGAAGTCGTAAAAACTCGGATTCATGGTTATTACTTATTATATTACCTTCTTTGATCTGATTCGGGAGATTCCTCGTTCAAGTCTGTTCTCGACTTGCTTCAGTTCTTTCATACTTAAGCTCTCCAAGCAATCGCCCATCAGATTCCTGTATAATACATATTTTTTTTTACAGAGGTTACAACTACACTTTCTGTCGCTAGGTTGGTACTATACCTAATTTTGGTCGTTAATTCAGTAGCTAAACTAAAATTTAGTCGCAAATTTTGTCTCACCTGTTAGAGTTCTGCATCACTTGTATTTGTTGCCTTAACTTTGCAGATTCTTGCTGATAGTACTAAATTTCCACAACCAAAAAAAAATCAAAGAAAAATTAAATTAAATGCAAGTCATACTGCACCTCGTCTCCCAAAAAGATCGCCCAATTTAGTCGCAAATTTTGTCTCACCTGTTAGAGTTCTGCATCACTTGTATTTGTTGCCTTAACTTTGCAGATTCTTGCTGATAGTACTAAATTTCCACAACCAAAAAAAAATCAAAGAAAAATTAAATTAAATGCAAGTCATACTGCACCTCGTCTCCCAAAAAGATCGCCCAATTTCCTCAGTATATGCATGGAAAATGATATAAAAAGCGATTTTTTTTTTCTTTTGAAAGGAGCGTATTATGTGGCAGGTAAGAATCGAACCTGAGCAGTGATCTCAGTGGTAGAACTGGAGGTTGAACCATCTGTTGTTTTCTGGTACTTTTCTATTGTTGATCTTATACTGCTTATATATATAAAATAAAACCAAATATAATTAATTACTCGTAGTTCATTTCAATTTAATTAAGCATAATCAAGTGACGTTAAGTTATATTAAACCCTTATTTAAAATTCAATTAAAACCCCTCTGAAATAAAGAACTGAGAACCCGTACAATGTAATGGACGAAAAGCTACAAGTCCTACAACATATTGTGATTAATTTCGATTTTAGACTCAGTTTTTTAAGCTTTTTTTGCTTTTTCGACTACAAACAAATCATGACCTTAGTCGGGTTATGCATTCTCCACAGTAAGACACACTGAGAACATACACGTACATTCGTACAATAATATAATGGACGACTAGCTACAAGTCCTACAACATATTGTAATTAATTAATTTCGAATTTGGACTCAGTTTTTTAAGCTTCTTTGCTTTTCGACTACAAACAAATCACGACCTTAGTCGGGTTATGCATGCTCCACACTAAGACACCGAGAACACGTACAATAATATAATGGATGACTAGTTACAAATCCTACAACATATACTCCGTATATTGTAATTTCGATTTTAGACTCAGTTTTTTAAGCTACTTTGTTTTTCGACAACAAACAAAACCATAAATACACAATAATAATAAGAGTAAATTAGAAATTACTCCCTTCAAAGTTTCGGTTTTTAAAATTTACTCCCTTATGAATTTTTTTTAATATTTTACACCCAAAAAGATGCAAAAGTTCAAAATTTACTTGCAATCTAATATTCCGACGAGTTTATGTTTTTATTGACCGTTTTGCCCTTCTTTAATCGTACACCCCCACCCCCACCTCTTATTCATTTTCACTTTCCCAAATCTTGCAATATCAATTCCATCAAAACCTAAAATCTTCGAAGTGACTATTTTAGGGACGATTCCAATGGTGGAGATTTTTTTTTCTTTTCTTACAAGTGACAACATAAGGAAGATTTTTTTACAAATGAGACCATAAGGGAAGGGGGAAGAAGAGTAAGATGAAGATAGGGGCAATTTCGGTATTAAAAATAGGAAAAAGGCAAAAAAATTCAAACTCGTCGGAAATACTTGTCGGAATATAGAATTGCAAGGAAATTTTGAACTTTTGCATCTTGCTGGGTGTAAAATATTAAAAAAAATTCATAAGGGAGTAAATTTTAAAAATCGCAACTTTGAAGGGAGTAATTTCTAATTTACTCTAATAATAATTGATTTATTTTCTTGTAATAAGGTGAGTTGATTAAAGCTAGAAATAGAAATAATAATAATGAGGGAAAATTGCATGGTAGAGAATTGCATGCATGTAACAAGAGACAAAAAGCAGTAAAAATAAATATAATTACTGTATGTTTACTCTAGTCAATCTTATGTGACTTGCATTACAGCATCAGTTTACTATGGATATATATATGCATCATGTTGTATGAAAGACAGATTATTCTTCTACTTGTGCCAACCTCAATTTTGACATCTAAACTGCAAAAAAAAAAAAAAAAAAAAAAAAAAAAAAAAAAAAAAAAACCTAAGCCACATCACCAAAGATTCACTCATTCATTATATCATCGATACGAAGATGTCTTAGTTTACTGGTTAAGACTAGATACCGTGTGTTAACGCAATTAAGTGCGCGTTTTATTGAAAAAAAAACTTTTTATATAGTACTGTATGTACTTCTTGTATTTATATCGTATTTTTTGATTTAAAACATTTTTATGCACTAACTAGGTAAGGGTAAACTTATTGGTAATATTGAATTGAGAAAGGTTCTTTGGACAGACCGACTGCTCTATAATATGTAAAGGACCAACTCAATTACAAACTTAATTAAGATCGATAGATAATGATGGTTGGATCTCGATACAGGCCAGGGGGGTAATTTTATACTCTATAAACACACAGCAAGACTTCCAAAAATGTACTCCGGATGACCGGACCTAATAAGCACGTCTTGAAATCTAGATGATAAAGTCTAATCTTAAGTTTATTACCGTATTTAAAATCTAAGACTTAACTCAGGACTCTACGTGAATCTTAACACATTTTTCTAGAGATGTCACGAGTGACATATGTCACATATCTAAATCTTTTGTTTTCATTCGAACACAAAACTTATTTCGTACATACTGTTACTTTTAAGTAATAATTTGAAGGTCGTTATAATGAGATTGAAAGCATATTATTATTAATATCAGCTAGTTAGCGAGACACGTTAAAATGGAATAGATAATTAAGCAGTAATATGTAAGCGTAGTCGTATGTACTTACTTGTGATTGGAGTATTCATAGACACGGCCGCGACTGGAGAAGACGATGAGGGCAAGCTCAGCTTCACAGAGGACGGACAACTCGTACGCCTTCTTCAGCAACCCGTTTCTCCTCTTGCAAAATGTCACTTGTCGATTTGTCGTGTTTTCTATCCTCTTTATCTCTATCTTCCCTCTCCCCATCTTCCTCCCTTCCTCCCCTGCAACATAATCTCGATCACAAAATATAATAATTAACACAAATTCTTGTTTGTCACCGAGTTACCAGGCCAATCATAATGAAAAATTAAAACAATGTTTTTCCTTAGGAAGAACAATGCTAATAATAAAGCTATAAACTGTTGAAAGAGAGACTAACTGAAAGAGTAATTACTCGTTAATTATGTGATCAAAACCACAAGTAGAGTATGAATGTATGATAAGCATTTTTTTTAAAAGAATTAGTAGTACTTGATAGTTATAAGATCACTTGTATAAATGTACATACATTTTTAGAGGGTTTATTGGCCTTTATTTATTGATTAATTATATATCATGATAATAATGATGATAAGAATAATAATCAATAAATTTTGTTTTGATTCACCAATAAAATTCATAATAATAATGATTAAAAAAATTTAATAACAACAACAACAACAACAACAACAACAACAATAATAATAATAATAATAATAAATGAAAGTATCTTGATTTTTCACCAATTTCTTGTAACATTTGTTTTTATTCATCAATTAAATTTCCATAATAATAATAAAAATTAATTATTAATAATTAATAATAATTACTTTTATTTTTACCAGACTTAGCTTCGCTATAGCTAAGGGGGTGGGGGCCCAGATTGTATCTCGGTTACCCACCAATTTTTTTGTAAACTGCTTTTTGATTCATCAATAAAATTCTCCAAAAAATAATAATAATAATAATATCGATTGCCCACCAATTTTTTTGTAAAAATTGTTATGATCCATCAATAAAATTATGATAGTAATAATAATAATAATTTTCGATCTTAATACAAATATCGTTCCATAAAAAAAAAATAATAATAATAATAATAATAATAATAATAATAAATTTGTAAATCAAGGATTTACACATGCCTTGCTTGATGCCCTTCCCTAGCTTCCTCATGATAGACAATTTTGTAACTCAAAAACTAAAACTTATAACCTAATATAGACACGGTTTCTCAATATCATTACTAAAAGACGTCTCATACTCATATGATGATATGGATAGTTAATTTGTGTCGTAGCGTAATTAGTAAAGTAGTTACTACTTATAATTCACGCTAACTTTACATACATGAGACGATCTCTGAAAAAACCTACTCAAATATCACAAAAACTACCCCCTAATAACATCGATCTTAATATATTTAGACACATAACTTAATACTTTCTCTGTCTCAATGAATCGTTTACCTAACTAGGCACATACTTAATACTATAAAAAAAAAAAATACCAATTTCAAACATTAATCAACACTAAAATGATAATTACTCAAATAAGAAGCTTAATTACATTACATAATCACATATATTCACAATTTCACATGTATATTATGAAATATTACTACTACTAGATCTATAAAAAGAAACAAAAATGGATTTTTTTTTTTAGTTTTTTCATCATAAATATTTAATAAACATACTATCTATAGATATAGTATAACAGATCTATAAAAATATAAAATAATATACTTAAAATTGTAAGACATGCCCAAAAATATACAAACCCTAAAAAAAATATTAATAAAATAAAATAAAATAAAATAAAAAAACATTAAATAAACAAGGTAAAAGAAAAGGGAAAATTAATAATTATCAAACCTTGAGTAATTGGAAACATAAGAAGAGATGAAGTGGGAGTTAAAAAAAAAAACAGTGTAAATGATTCAGATGATTATTATTATTATTACTTCAGTTATTTATTATTACCATGTATATATATTATTAGAATTATTATTATATATATATATATTGTGTTTTTTTTACAGCTAGCTAGCTTTTTCAGAAGTAAAAAAAGGTGGAGTACAATTTTCAAGGGAGATGAATGAATGAAAGAAAATGATGTTCATTTGTTGTGCCCTACTTTTGTTACCCACTAATGATAGACGGTCTTACACGTGAAATGTTCTGATTTTGTACGTGAGAACGTCTCACTTAATAAATATAGCACTACATATTCTTCTTGTCGAAGGAATATTAATATGTATTGTATATTATGTACCGTATAAAACGGTTTTATGCATGAAATGTTCAATTTCGTACAAAAAAAAAACAATTCAATTAGTGATTTTTTTTATGTATAATTGGATTGTTTCATGGCGTTAAAACGTCTCGCACAATAGCTACTGAGTAATGTTTTCTTACTGACACAGGAATAATATTATGTATAGTATGTATAAGACGGTTATTTTACGTATGAATTTACAATTTCGTAAAAAAAAACAATTCAATTAGTGATGTTTTTATATATATATAAATGGATCGTTTCATCTCCTGGCGTGAAAATGTCTCACCACAATAGGTACCGAGTAATGTTTTTTATTGACATAGGAATAATATTATGTATAGTATGTATAAGACGGTTATTTTACGTATGAAATGTTCAAGTTCGTAAAAACAAACAATTAAAATAGTAATTTTTTTATATATCATGACGTGAAAACGTCCCACACAATAATTACCAGTAGTATTCTTATTGACATGGGAAGAGAAGGAAATGAAACGACGTCGGATGATAGAGTATTTGTATGTGTAGGGATTCTTTTCCCAAATGCATGCAACCTGACGTAGTTGTTTAGGGCTTCAAGTTAAGGACTTTTAAGGAAATTTTTCTTACTATATTTAGTAATGTTTGGTTCCTGTGTACACTCCACTTACTTTATTACCCTTCTAATTAAGGAAAGGGTAATTAATTAATTAACTTCCTTCTGACGCGTATGTCTGTCACAAATCTGTAACCGGTCAAATACCATCCAACGTGGGATAGGTAAGAGAAAATCACGAGTATGTAGGTCACGTGAGCGATTTTCTTATGTGACGGACATTGGTAGAGAACTAAAAACTAAATTAATACAGTATGACGACCTAACATTACGTGAGAGGTGTCTCAATATCGTTAATAAGAGACCGTCTTTTCTAAGCCAGAGATTTTCTGCAGTTTTTCTAAGCTAGATAGTTAGCCTAATGCATATGGGTGCCAGACTGCCAGAGTCGACTCTGAAATACCCGAATGCAACTGAATGCTACTGCAATTCTGCAAATCATCCAGTTTCACGCAGTGGCGCGCTGCATTGATCCTCAGCTTGCTCGACTGAACGAGCATGCATTCCAAGCTTTCAGAGTTATATTGAGTAAACTGAATGCTACTGCAATTCTGCAAATCATCCAGTTTCGCGCGGTGGTGCGCTGCATTGATCCTCGGCTTGCTCGACTGAACAAGCATTCCAAGCTTTCAGAGTTATATAGAGTAAATCATAGCCGGGTTGATGTCTAGCCCACACTGATCGTAAAGAGTATATATACAAACCAACGTCCAAAGTAGAGTACGATTTTAAGCGTAAATCAGGCATAATGAAAATCCAAATTCAATTCCACACGTAGCATAATATATATTAGCTGATGAGAGTTTGTCGATTTAGAGAATAGCGCATTTGCCTTGCTCAGCTGCCTTACGAAGCTCTTCTGTCTCCTTCCGTGCCTTCTCTAAACTCTCACGCAGTTTCCTGATCTCGTCATTTGATTTTCCACGGTCAGCTCTCGCCTTTTCTTCTGCTTTCAGTCTTGCCGCCTGCTCCTCAGCCAGTTTTTCTTCAAGCCTTTTAGTTGTCTCGCTCAATTTCGATTCCACCTTTCAAATAAAAAAATAAAAGAAGTTATAATCGCCATGAATTACTCGAATTCTAATAATAAATGAGCGAGTGGAAGATCAGAAGAAACGAGAAAAACCATTTCAGTAATTCGCTTGAGTTGATCATCGTGTGATCTATGCATCTGCTCCTTCAGATTCGATATTTCCTGGTAGGTATAGCCTTGCGACTGCAAAGAATCGACAACTTTTTCTTTTTCACGGAGCTCCATGGCTCCTTTCTGTACCATCCAAGAAATTATGTTTTACTTCAGTACGAGTAACGAGTATTTGACTGTTCGATCAATAAGATTAAGCAAGCAGAAGAGATTCTGATCACCTGGAGTTCCTTGAATATACTGTCGGTGTAGGGACGTCCTCCGTTTTCTTGGAAGACCATTTCGATCACATCAAGAAGCTTTTGCCTTTGACTTGCCTTGACTGCCATATCTTTTGTTCTGTTGTCGAAAAGTACACGTCGACCTTTACAAGCGGTCAGAATATTCTGCACAGCTTCAGGACACGCGCGATTCAAGAAACAGTCAAGAGTCTCATCGTCTTCTTCAAGCGCATCACCTCCAGTAAACACTACTATCATATAATCGATAATTTTGGGACCAAATAAGGTCTGCAGAATGTTGAGTGTTGTTGTTTCTTCTTGAGAAACACGTGTCGTCACTGAAAATACCAAGAGTATAGCATGGATCCCGTCCTTTGCTAAATCCATACATTTAACAATCTCTTTGCCGAACATTTGAGAGTCAACATTGGGGTCAAAGAGCCCTGCAAGTCCAAGAAAATCACGGTTGAGAATCATAACATTAAAGCGAGCAGAAAGGTCATACTCCACTTCTCTGTTTACAGACACAGAAATTTCACCGTAAAAATTTGACTCAGTTCATGGAAACAAGATAAAAGCGAAAGACGCAAAAAAAAAAAACGAATCACAAGTATATCTCACATTGTAATTTCCTACCATTAGAACAAAAAAAAAAATATAGACAGACGAATCTGTGTCGATGAATACCTATTGTGTCGATGACATTGATGACTTGTCCATCTTTAAGCGTAGTACTTTGCATTTCTGTGGAGCTTGTGACACCACTTAAGCTAGCCATCGACTTAAAGACCTTTTTGCCGATTATACTGTTCCCTGTAGCGCTTTTGCCATTCCCTAACCGTCCAATCAAAAGCACATTACGAGAACCATTTGAAAGAGAGGGAAAGTCCCAATCGTCTTCAATCGAGCTTCCACCCATTTGATCTATTAATATATCTGCAACATGTTTACGGAACAAGTCATGGGTGAAAATTGATAAGAATTTCAACAACAGAAATATACGGAGTAAGATAATAAGAACAACTACTCTCCCTTGTGACGGAATATTCGTTGCATGGTTATAACGGGTCAAATACTACTCGTTTAGCTCGGTAAGTATAAAACATTGTTACTAGGGAATAAGGGATCGATCTAGGATACCTCCGTCTTAGCCACTCGAGTAAGACTAAAGACATGTACAATGAAATTTTGGGCTTAGAACCTAGAAAATATCGGGCTATGTTTAATGGAAACCAAAACCGACAAAACCTTGATGATCAACTAAATTTGAATTCGGACTCCGTTCGAACCCAAAAAAATCATCAACCCTAATTTACAATTCAAGCTCGAGATACCCAATTTGTGCATAATTATATCACCAATTACACAAACTAACATTATAATCTCAACAAAAACTACGCAAAGCAATCAAAAATTTAGTTCGAAACCAAAAATCATCAACCCTATATTTCACATTCCAGTAAAATTAATAATTTCCAATTCGAGCTCGAGATACCCAATTAGTGCAGAATTATATCTCCAATCACACAAACTAACATCGTAATCCCCAAAATAAAACAACTCAAACCAATCAAAAACACAAACTTTTACAGTAATTGAAGCATTGCAATAGTAGAACATCAGATTACACAAACTATTTACACAAACTAACATTATAATCCCAACAAAAACTACGCAAACCAATCGAAAACTTAGTTCGAAACCAAAAATCATCAACCCTATATTTCCTATTGCAGTGATAATTTCCAATTCGAGCTCGAGATACCCAATTACTGCAGAATTATATCTCCAATCACACAAACTAACATCATAATCCCCAAAATTAAACTACTCAAACCAATCAAAAACTTGGTTCTAAACCAAAATTCATGAACCCTATATTTCTCATTGCAGTAAAATTAATAATTTCCAATTCGAACTCGAGATACCCAATTACTGCAGAATTATATCTCCAATCACACAAACTAACATCATAATCCCCAAAATTAAACTACTCAAACCAATCAAAAACTTGGTTCTAAACCAAAATTCATGAACCCTATATTTCTCATTGCAGTAAAATTAATAATTTCCAATTCGAACTCGAGATACCCAATTAGTGCAGAATTATATCTCCAATTACACAAACTAACATCATAATCCCCAAAATTAAACTACTCAAACCAATCAAAAACACAACTTTTTCCAGTATTAGAAACATTACAGTAGTAAAACATCAGAATTCAACTCAAATTAACAATCATCAATCAAAATCAAAATCATACCCATTATGTGAAAATCAGAGAAGAACAAAACCCAGAAATAGTTTAATTCTTAGCTCACAATAACACAAGATAATATGATCAAAGATGATTGAATCAACAATCAGCAAAAAAAAACTATGAAAAAAATTGCTAGAATTTTGGTGAATGAAGAACTGCAGAAAGTATGTTAATATAATCAACATAAAGGAATCAGAAGTCCAGAAGAAGAGGAAGAAGGAGAAAGGGTTTTAACTTACAGCTTGAACCAGAGAAGGAGAAGGAGAAGGAGAAGGAGTAGAAGAAGAAGAATAAACGAAACTTTTGACTGTGTATGAAAGGCAAGTATCGTAAATATACTAGAAATATTATTGTGAGGATAAAGTAGGACTCTTCGGTGAACGAGAAAATAAAAAAATTTGAAGAGACGGTTTCTCGATTTTGCACTTATCTTTATAATATTAATAAACGTTTTTTATTGTACGATCATTTTTATTAATATCGTCTTTTATACCAAACATATCTACTGGTCTCAATGTAACTTCTAATATATAAGATAAAATATATAGTCAGGTGAGATCTGGTTTAAATTGTCTAATCGAATACGTTATAAATATCAAATTTTTATACGGAGTAGTATTTTTTTAGAAATACGTAACTAAATATATAGACAAAAGAAAACGTGCATCGACAAGTGTGAAAAAGCAAATGCAAACAATCAAATGGAACGGAGAGAGTATCTTATTAGTCGAGGAATATTTTTTGTACCAGTGTTAAGTCAATTTCTAATTGGTGGGTATTATACTGTGTTATGATTTTCGTTGGGATTTTATGCAGACTGCCGAGAATATTCTCAGTTTCTCGTAGTAACTTATTTTCCTCATTTTAAAAACGGATTAAATAGTCAATGTAACAAAGAAAACTCAACAAGTGTATGTCGAAATGCCAAGTTGGGCGGCGGCCTCTAGGAGACTCGTCGCTTATCAACTTAGAGAATTTGAAAGAGTCACGATGTTTAGTTTTTTTTTTTTTTTTTATCGACCAACTCCTCTATGAGTCTATGACCTAATGACCGCCTCCTTTGTCTTCCAAAACCCTAATCATGGTATCCGTGATGGCTCGCAAACTCGCACTCCTATCTGTCCTCTCTATATCACCACTCGTTCCAGTTCGATCTCGCCTTCCTCTTCCTCAATATCCCTGTGTTCACCCCTAACGGAGAATTCAAGCTTAAACATCATGTGTGACATTGACACAGGCAGAACGACGACGCGAAGAACACTGAATTCACAAAAACATACTCCGTTCTGTTCTCCGTACCCAACAAAAGAGAACATTTTTAGGTGAAGAAAGAAATGCATTAAAATGAACACAAAAGTCGGGTAGTCAGGGACACAACCTACGAAAACCTAGGGGCGAACCCTCCTAAGCATTGTTGTCAGAATCGTGATTCGGCCCTACGACTTTACGATCTAAATTTGCTTGACCGATCACAGATCTTACGATTCTATCATGATCGTAGAATCTTACGATCCTATTAATTCGAAATTTTCTAAATGTAGGATCATAATACGATCCTACGATTCAATTTCGTAGTAATATATATTTTCATATAATGACACCGTAAAACTCAAATTTCTTCATAAAATGATAGAGTATTAAAATCATTAATTATGAATAAATATTAATAAATGAGTAATTTGATATTCAATCATATATTTTCGCTAAACAAAAAAAACTATATCTAATGAGTTTGTAGAATCTTACGATTCTACGATTCAATTCTACTGATTCGATTCTACCCTTCCCATCGATTCAAAGTAGAATCCTGATCCTGACGGTAGTGTACGAATGTCTATGAATCTTTTTACACGAATTTGGGTTTAGAATAGCACGAGTTCATTAACGAAAACTTAATCCAAAAACCATTAATAACTCCGTAATTAATACGAGTAACTTTTATTTTTAAAATTAATTTTTTTTTTCTGTTTAAACCCAATAATATAAAACGGTTCTACAGATATACTCACAACGATTTACGAGTATTTATTTATTTTTATTTAAAAAAAACATGATCGTCGTCATAAGTTCATAACCTTCGATCGATCATTCATTCATTCAAACCCCTCAAATCAATTTGGGTAATTCTGCAAAATTAGGGTTCTTCCTTCATCGTTCTTCTTCTCCTTCCCCTTTCTCTCGTATACGTTGATGATTTTCAGATGAAGGAGCCTCTCAATCGAACCAAAGTAGTCATACGCCACTTGCCTCCCACCCTTTCTCTCTCCTCCTTCTTCGACCAAATCGATGTCCGCTTCTCTTCCCGTTACAATTGGTCCTCTTTTCGTCCCGGCAAATCCAGGTTTTTTTTTTCTCTTTTTTCGATTCCGTAACATAATAACATCAATGTCTGTATAATCATGGTGAAATTAATAAATTATCGATTATATTCTTGTAATTATGTGAATTTGAGTGATTGAGATTGCGAATTCTTGATGATTTTCGTAATTATGTGAAATTATGTGGTTTTGTGTGTTGATGTGTCGTTATCATGGTGAAATTTGATTGATTGTAGTTACAAGAACCAGAGGTTTGCGAGGGCGTACATAAACTTCAACGCACCTGAGGATGTTTTCGATTTCGCCGAGTTTTTTGGGGGCCATGTTTTCGTCAATGAAAAGGGTACACTTGTAATTTTTTAAACTAGCTGAGGTATAATTGTTTGAGGAGGGTTTGTTGTGGGAGAAGCGGAGAATTTTGTGTTCTGAATTGAGGGTGTTTTTTTGGGGGAACAGGTACACAGTACAAGGCTATAGTCGAGTATGCGCCTTCTCAAAGGGTTCCGAAACCTATTGGCAAGAAGGATGGTCGAGAAGGGACGATTCACAAAGGTGATGATCTTATTTAGTCTAGTTGTCGGGCTAATAATGTTGGTTGGTAGTGTATTATGAATTCGTTGTATTGGCTTTTGTTTGTGTACAAAAATGTCGCTGAGGTTTTTTTTGTTGATTTTACTGTGATTAGATCCTGATTATGTTGAGTTCCTTGAGCGGGTTTCGAAGCCTGTCGAGAATCTTCCTAGTGCTGACATACAACTTGAGAGGAGAGAAGCGGAACGAGCTGGTAAGTGGGAGTTTTGGTTCCTTTAATTTAGTGCTCAAGTTCGCTTTTATCTGGAAATTGGATTGATTTTCACCGGGTTTATCTTCAGGTGTTCAAGAAGCTCCAATTATCACACCCTTGATGGATTTTGTGCGGAAGAAGAGAGCTGCAAAGAGTGGCAATCAGGTTGGTTTTCTATCTCCATCTTATATATTTGGTGTTTCCATCATAAATGTGCCTGTCTTGAATACGCACCAACTGTGCTTGGTTAGATATGTTGGCCAAGTGTTCATTATTCACCAACAACGGCTTTCCCTTTCCTTTCCTTCAATTCTGATAATATATCCTTCATAAATGGCATGTCTTGATTATTCATATTGCTTGGACCTTGAATGAAAAATTTCCTTTCCTCTACCTAATTTGCAAGAAGCAATGACTTTGACCAATTTCGGAGCATGGTTAGGCTTTTTCATCTTAGTTTTGAAGGTTCGAGATTGTAAGCTTTCACTAGACTTTTGACAGATAGTGGAAGTATTGTATATTTGGAATACATTACCCTCTCCTATAATACAATGATCGATCTGTAGATCTGTGATCCATCTCCAAGTGAACGAGAGTGCGAGTTTGTATCTTGTCTATTTAATCTGGCTTTTCCTCCTCTGTTCGGTGAACATGATCTAGGATGGATATCAATGATCCATCTTCAAGTGGTCCAAGTAATACAGGGTGGTACTTTATCTTTTTACTATGTATGGAGATCGTTGGGAATGAGTTGAACGATCGAGTGTGGATATGTTATCCATCTCTGAGAAGTGTTTTTGTGGTCGTAACCTCGTCTTTCTATTTGTACACAGTGGGATTGTACCCTTTCTTGAAGCCTTGTTAGCTTGTCAGAAATGTTGTGTTCTTGTTGATGTCTTTGGATATTGTTTTTACACACCAAGGTGACCATTATCCGTTCCTTTATTAGAGAGACAGTCTACTCAACATTAAAGTAATCTGAAGAAGAAAGTTATTTAACTTCTTTCAAATTATTTAACACGGTTCATTTTTTAGAAGCCCCCCTTTCATGTTTGAATTGACAATTTTGATGATAGCTTCTGCTGGGTTTGATATCAGGCTGGTGGAAGACCTAGGTTAGTGTCACATGGAGAGTCGCGATCAAGCAAGCAAAGCTCTGAGAAAAAAAAGGTACTCCTACATTATCTGGCTTGGTATTTCTCTACCTATTGCTTAATGTCTTTTTTTTTTTTTTTTTTTTTTTTTTTTTTTTTTAAATGTATGTAAAGTATTATACTCCCTCCGTATCTATATGTTCGTCTACAATTTTTAATATATGGGTGGAGTATTATATTGAAAGTGGACGAACATATAGATACAGAGGGAGTACTTAATACTCCTATTCAGTTTATAATGTAGAAGCTGTGTAACTTGTTTACATGTTTTTTTTTTCTATGAATGTGTAGTATATTTTGAAGTCCAGTGGGAAGAGTGCAAATGGAAAAGAAAAGTCAGGATACCCTCTCTCGTCTCACAGGGAAAACCACTTGGATTCTTTCAACAAAAAGGAAACATCTGAAAATGATGTTGGTATGTTTCATTCATTATTGATTTCCAAATAAATGATATTTCCATGTGGGATGGAGCTCGCAAGAAAGGGCAAAATCATCGAATTGATTATTAAGTAAATCAGCAATATATTCTTTGGAACAAATATTTCATTAAAACGGATGTAGATATTTGGTGGAAAAATGTTCTCTCACTTTATATATTGATGGCTGCTTTTCTACTCTTATTTTTTATTCCACATATTACAAATATTAGTATATTTTGCCATATACTCCAAATTTATATGGTGTTCCTCCCTTTGTCTCATCAAGTTCTGTAGTTTTTTTTTTTTTGCCATGAGAGTAAAATTTGAACAAATGTACATATCCTTGATTCCTTGTAATAGGTTTCTCCTAGCATTCTATTTTATTCTCGTGGTGTGATGTTTCAGGTAGCATTGCTCATGATACATCGAAGAAAAGGATTCTGCTTGTGAAAGGGAAAGACCAAGAAATGACTCAGGTAGACGAACAACTTACTCTATGTACAGAGTAGTAATCAATGATTTGTCTTCACTTCTTTAGTGAGTGGGTCTTGTTTATGTTGTATTTAGCTTTATTCTTTACCCTTCTACTTTTCCAAGTATTTAGCTTTATGAAACTTTTAAAAACAGTCTCTGAAGTGTTTGTTAAAGGAGATTGCATGCAGTAATAGGTTCAACCCGCAATTTGCGGGAACCTGTGAGACGTTGGGGTAATGTTGGTTGTTGGGTTGGGGCATTGATGTTTAGACAGGGCTAAGATTTGAATTGCTAGTTAGTACGAATGACTAAAATTAGATATGTTACTGTTAGCAGGCTAAGGTTGTAGCTTCCATGACTGAAACTTCATCACCACATACTGCAAAAATTAATCTGGGAAATGATGCTAGTGGAAAAATCATCAGAAGCATATTATTGAACAAGGATAGTCGTCCGAGTCAGTCATCTTCATCACTTTCGACAGAGCAGAAACTTCAAGCCCTAAATGCAGACAAAGGCAAGCGGCCACCTCGTCAACCTGGTGTCAAATCCAATGGGTCAATCTCCATCAATGAGCTGTCTCCATTGAGTGCTGATTATGCTGGGAAGAAGTCAGCGGAGAGCAAAGCTTCTGGAAATGAAGCCCATGGATTTGGTGGAGCTCGTGACAGGCAAGATAGGCGTACAAGAAGTAGAGAGAGACTTGATCGTGGTGTCTGGGCTCCTCTTCGCCGTTCTGATACCTCTCACACCAGTGACGGATTTCAAGGTAAGATTTCAGCTTTCTGTGGAGGTATCATTGTCTATGGTTTGAACATGGTGAGATGATTATGTGTCCATAACGTACACACACTCTGTAAACAATAAAGATTCTGATTGTGCAGAATCGAAAGTGTAGGGGGAATCCTTTATAAATGTTATCTCCACACTTTCTTCTTTAGGAAGTTCTTTTTCTTCCCTTTTGCCAAATTATCCTCGCCAACTTTCAAGGATTTCAAATATTACCGCTCGTCATACCTCCTTTCTACTTAATCACAACCAAGGGCACTATCCCTGTAAATCCACCGCCACCTTGTAGCTACCTCCTCTGCGATCACCACCGATGACTTTCATTTCCCTGTTCCGACGGTTCTCTATCTGTATATAAGTGAAGGTTGATATTTAAATCTCTCTTTTCAGGTAAACGCGGAGATTCCAAATATGACCCCCTTCAATCTGGAAGTGGGGAGGAGATTGCAGCTCACACAGATGGCCGAAATAGCTCATACGTAGAAAATGGTCGGTAAATTTTAATCTTGGCTGTGTGCCTGTTCGCCATCTTAGGTCCTTTATGATTTCAATGCTTTGACTTGACTTTATGAACTGTTAATATTGCATCAGGATCTCATAGGCATTTTGTTCGTCGTGCACCAACCTACAACGGAAAAGAGGATGGCTCTTCCAAAAAAGGTGGCATCATTAGTCATGGTCTTCATGAGGTTTGCGACTTTTACTCCTACCTTTTACATTTTACTTACTTTAACGTTCCCCTCAACGAGCTCCTTATGCTGTGTTGGCTCTCTGTTTCTTTTATCTCGACAATCCAACGTGCTTTTCTATTCTTTGTTGATGTTCCATCTATGTGTATGTCTTGTATGTTTATTTTGCTAGATGATATCTTTGGTTTCGTGGGCAATAATTTGACAAAAAATAACTCATACCCCAAAATGTAAAAATGACACACCATTATCTTCGTACAAAACGCTTCAATTATCTACCTGTTTCATGATATATGGGAAATCGAGAACCAACATATAATACTCCGTAAGAAACAGAGGAAGTTCATTATTTTTTTGTTCATGTTTCTCTCAATCTCTTCCTATCTAAATGTATTTTCGTGATTTGCAGAAACAAGTGTGGGTTCAGAAGTCGGCAGCAGGCTCTTAGCTTGTCTTCTCATGGTGAGTGCTTCCTTAGAATCCGTATTCATCCCTTTTTTCTTATGAGTGGCATATGTGAAACGGTGCATAATTTCATTCCCATTGTGAGCGGGCTTGTTTCTTTTTTCAGAATCCCACTCTACGGATTTTGGATTATAACCCATTACATGTGAATACTATGGTTAGATCTCCCATCAGCCATAGCTCTGAACCGACAGCAACACAAGCTGTCAAAGCATTATCCCCTAAAGCACCGGAAGAAGTCTCTTCTGGGGTTTCATTTGAAGAGAAGCATCAGTTGAATCGTGTAATTTGCACAAAAGGGTTAGTTGGCATTCAACTGTGGCAAAAAACTTAGTCGGAAAAATCAGACAGTTCGTAAGTAAATCATAACGAAGAATAAAGCTAATGCTAATGCTAATGCTAATGCTAATGAGTAATGCAGCAAAGAAAGAATAGTTGCACCGTCTTTTGCAGGTCGTACGAAGACGCCTCAGTTTTTTTTGTCTAGGCTCCTGCTCGGGTTTTGTATAGAACCAAGTCTTGGCTTGGCTGGTTAATGGTCGAACTTGGTATATATACTGTATATACTGAAGCACGAGAGATGCCAGCGCCCAACAACACACTATGTTCTCTACTGAATGCGACCTTTGAATTGAATATATATTAATAGGAGATCCAATCGGTGTTTGATGTTAGCGATTGATTAAAACCTATATCGAGAAGTTGGTTAAAATTTCAAAGTCGGGTGCTGCAAAGTTAGTTTTATAGTAGCTGATTTGTGGATATTGGTTGTGCTTGTGGTAACGTTAATACTCGTATCTTATCTAAGCAATTGTTTCGATTGAAATATTAGTACTCGTACGAGTATGTTACAATGTCACGACTCATGGTCGAGCCTTGGACGTTGCAACATACTCAAGCTCCCCGTGCACGGTCCATCTCTTTATTACTTCTAGGATGGTTATGAACTTGTGATCGATCTTTGGCCATAATGATTATAGCTGGTCATGGGACGTACCGCCCGATTGGCCCGTCCCGTTCGGCCCGAATTTTTAGCGGGCTTGGACACAACATTTCTAAAAATATACAAAGGCCCGGCCCGGCCCGCAAACCCGTCCCAAACCCGATAACCCGTCCCGAACCTGCTTGTCCGTAAGACAAAATTTCACAATTAGTCCGGCCCGTGTCCGGCCCGAACCCGCATATGATCACCTCTAATAATGATTAATTCGCGATTAATTTGAGTTTCATCGAGTTCATAAATTGATCTGGACTCTATTATACCAAACGAGTCGATATGCGTTGAAAAAATTGAGAATAACAAACTCGAAAATGATTAACCTTGACTTAAAGTCAACTTGATTTCTCTAACCTAGCTAAAAGTGATCGACCTGAAGTTGACCCGACTTGGACCCGTTTGCCAGTTCAGTCACAAGTTTAGTCGCAAGTTCGAGCTCTGTAAACGTAACTATGATAAAACTTGTTTTTTTTTTTTTGGTTCAACGAAGAGCGCACTTGATCGCATTATAACACAAGGAAAGGAGAGAGAGATTCGAACCTGAGACCTGTTGTCGGAACTTGAAAAAAATGGTGATGATCACAGCATAACACGCTAAAGAGACCAAAACTGCGTGATGATGGCGATGATGATGCAACCAGCCGATTGATCATTCATTCATTCATTCATATTCATATCAATCATACTGTCTTCCTCCATTTTCCACTACACACAAAATCAAAATCAATTTGGGTAATTTCTACACAAATTAGGGTTCTTGCTTCTCCTCTTTCTTGCGTATATGTTGATGATTTTCAGATGAAGGAGCCTCTCAATCGTACCAAAGTAGTTGTACGCCACTTGCCTCCAACCCTTTCTCTATCCTCTTTCTTCGACCAAATCGATGTCCGCTTCTCTTCCCGTTACAATTGGTCCTCTTTTCGCCCTGGCAAATCCAGGTTTCTTAGGGTTTTCCTTAATTCATTCATTTTATTTGATTAAATTCATTGTTCTCGTGATTTCATCGCTTTTCTATGTGTAATTCTGTGAGTATGAGTGATGAGAAGGGTACAGTATGAGGACATTGCGATTTCTTAGGGTTTTCCTTAATTCATTCATTTTATTCATCATTCTCGTAATATTATCGCTTTTTTCTTTGATTTTGTTGAGAAAATTCGTGTAATTGTGATTGTTTCTATGTAATTCTGGGTACAGTAACAGAACATTGCGATTTCTCGTAGTTTTGAGTGTTGATGTGTTGTTGTTTTGGGGGAAAATTGTAGCTATAAGAACCAGAGGTTTGCGAGGGCTTACTTAAACTTCAACAGACCTGAGGATGTTTTCGATTTTGCCGAGTTCTTTGGCGGCCATGTTTTCGTCAATGAAAAGGGTAATTTTTTTTTTTGATTTTATGTGGAGGTTGGTGGTCTGAGTAAATGAAAGTTCATGTCTGAAATGAGGGTTTTTGGACAACAGGTACTCAGTATAAGGCTATAGTCGAGTATGCGCCTTCCCAAAGGGTCCCAAAGCCTATTGGCAAGAAGGATGGTCGAGAATCGACGATTCACAAAGGTGATGATCTTAATTTAGTCCCTCTCACCCGCCACTTGCAAGTTGCGACAACCCTTGAATGTTGGTTGTTGGTGTATTATTAGTTGGTACAATATGTCTCAATTGCGATGTTTTATTTTGATGGAGATTAGATCCCGAGTATGTTGAGTTCCTTGAGCGAGTTTCCAAGCCTGTTGAGAATCTTCCCAGTGCTGACATACAGCTTGAGAGAAGAGAAGCGGAGCGAGCTGGTTAGTGGGTGTTTAGGTTTTTCTTATTTGATTGCTCGATTTCATTCTTACCTGGAAATTGGTTTGATTTTCTTCATTTTTGTAAACAATTTCTTCAGGTGTTCATGATGCTCCAATTATCACACCTTTGATGGACTTTGTGCGGAAGAGGAGAGCTGCAAAGAGTGGCAATCAGGTTTGTTCTACGAGTTCATCATATCTGCATATAGTGGTATTTCTTAACTTGATATTTTCATCTTGATTATGCTTGCTGGCCGAGTGACCATCATTCTCCAACAATCTTCTTCTTTTCATTGCACCAAATGCTAATAGTATACCTGTTCGTAAATGAAATATCTCCACGTTGCATGTTGTTCGAATCTCTTTAGATAAAAATTTCCTTCAGCTAATTTGCAAGAAACGATTACTTTTTTTTGAAGATTGGTTTGCTTTCTCATCTTTACTTTGAAGTGGGTCTGAGATACTATAGATTTGGAATTTTGTTTTTTGAGGGTCATTTGGACTTTTTGCAGGGAAATAGCCAAATAGATATGGTATGATCTATGCTTTGAACAAGACCAAACATTATTCCACCATGTGATAATAAGTACAGTAGTAATTATTTTGAACTCCCAAACCCCTTAGGAGTTGTATATCGAGTTACTTATGGCAGATGGCATGTTTGATATGATGTTCTTGTGTGGTCTGTCGAACTGAGTGAGATAGTCTTGTTTGCCAGTGCTGTCTCGCTAGAGGGGTATCCGAGTATCTGACATGTGTGACATTCAGCCTTAGGGCTGTCTAGACATGCAATTTTTCAAGTCACTTAGACCTAAGTGGCCACTTAACCTCGGGACCATGTCGGCCTGTGTGCCTTTTCCCACATCAGTTTGCTCCTTGCAGACTGCAGACTATTATACGGAGTAGTATTATCTGGACCCACTATCGTGTATTTGTGTATGATTTCCCCTCATCTTAAATTGACATCATTGTTGATAGGTTTACTGGGTTTTATAACAGGCTGGTGGAAGATCTAGGTTAAACTCATCGGGAGAGTCCCGATCAAGCAAACAAAGCTCTGAGAAGAAAAAGGTATTACCTATTGGTTAATTAAGGTTTATACTATTGCGTTTAAAAATTAGTGGCCTTGACTCCTCCATTATGCATTTACTTGTATACATGTATTTTTTTTTGTGGAGGTTTCACCTTTTGGCTAAATTTATGTGGGTATTTTTTTTTCTTTGTAGAAGTTATGTTATTATCAAGGACATGTTTATATTTGATTGATATTTCCTGTTTGTCTTGCATTACACTGTGTTAGTTTTCATGTCCACTCTAGCTTTTCTACGATCCTTCTTTGTTGTATTTTTCTTAGTGCCGACATAGGTCTTATATTTGGTGATCTGATGGTCTGGAGATATTGTCTGAGCTCTTCACTGTTTGGCTTCCTCCTTATATCTTAAGCATGTAGATTATTGTAATAGGTCTACAGTTTCTTCATATTTCAAATGTTTTAGCCATTGATAATAACGAATTTGGCATGTATTTAATGCTATAAACATGTTAAATTTTTCTCGTGTAGTGTTTTGTTCTATCTATTCCAGACAATTTAAAGAAGTTTCTTACGTTTTGTTACCGATATGGCAAGCCCCATCTCTAGGCCCCTCTTTTCTTATTCTGATTATAGAAGTTGAAGCTGCATTTGTTTGGCCAAAAACCTATGATATTATATTTTCTCTGCGCATTGTATCATGTATGACTTCATTTATTTCTTGTAATAAATGTGTGAATTACCCACTTATAGAATATGGTGTAATGCAATAGCAGTTTTGTGAAGTCATAAACTTCAACTTCTTGCATTCTATTTTTGTTTGATTATGTAGTATATCTTGAAAGCCGGTGGGAAGAGTGCAAATGGAAAAGACAAGTCGACATATGCCCTTTCATCTCAAAGGGAAAACCACTTGGACCCTTCCAACCCAAAAGAAACATTTGAAAACGGCGTTGGTATGTTTTATACGGTTGATTTTCTTGATAAATAAGAATATGTGGGATGAAGTTCTCTAAAAGGTTACGAAATACACAAAATAATGATCGAGAAAAACATTTCTATAGTGTTTTTTATGGATTCATTAAAATGAAGCTAAAGGCCAATAAAACAAGAAATTCTCTGTTAAAGTTATTGATTGTTTCTTTATTACTCGTATATGTAGTTTAATAGAGCAAAAATGCTGCTGTTTTTTTGTGGTTATTACAATATTCAAGAGAAGCTCACGAGGTAGCGTGTGTGCGTTGGAGGAATATTATGCTGTTACTCCCTCAGTTCCCCTTCCGGGTGTCTGGATAGATTATTATTCAGGGTTCGCCTTTCAGCAGATAACACTTGTGATTGGAATATTTATCTTGATTTCTTTTGGGCTAAAGCAACGAGTGCTTTAACTAATACCGCTAATTATCCTTCTTTACAGGGAATGGAATAGTTTTTTTTTTTTCTTAGAAAGGAGGAAACATTGTCCTTTGATGCTTATTTCTATTAAAATTTAGTCTTTTTTTAATGAGAATTATTTCGAATCTACATTGATTTGCCATGGAGATTCGACAATATATTGGAACACTTGGAAAGTTTTTTTTTCTTTGGAGTTCTCCACTTTGGATATTATTCTTTTGGGTCCTGATCAGACCCCTTGATGTGATGTTTCAGGTAGCATTTCTGAAGATATATCAAAGAAAAAGGTGCTTCTTGTCAAAGGGAAAGACCCAGAAATGACTCAGGTAGGCTATTAGCTTACTCTTATCTATTAAAGCATGACACATCTTCATTTTTTTTGGTGGGTTGGTCTTGAACTCTTGATCATGATATGTTAGTTATGTTGCTTCCTTCACCTTTTGACCGGGTAAGTAGGATTTTTTTTTCGGTACCATTATCAACAACTCAACCTGATGTTTATCTGCTTCTATGGTTCAACAATTAGTGGTCCCTCCAGTCCTTATACTTGACTTAACCTTGAACTTCGATGAAATAGCCTCTTAGAATTTTTTTTGTTAACAAACAGAGCTGTGAATAATCATTGATCCAACCTCTTCTTCCTCGCCATATGTGGGAACCTTTTGAGTCATTGGGGTGAAGTATGGGTTGTGGGCTTGTGGCGTGACATTTAGACTGGGTTATAGACCCTGCCATGCTGTGGTTTGATAAATGGAGTTCATGATTTTAACTTTGTGGAAATATTTTGGTGGCTTTGGAATGAATAATGTTTATTTGATTGTCTAGCTATTATGTCAGACTAAAATAAGAAATGATACTCCTCTAAACAGTCTAAGGTTGTTGCTTCCACGCCTGAAGCTTCACCACCACTTATTGCGAAAATCAATCAGAGGCATGATGCTAGTGGAAAAATCATCAGAAGCATATTGTTGAACAAGGATAGTCGTCAAAGTCAGTCATCTTCATCACCTTCAACGGAACAGAAACTTCAAGGCCTGAGTGCAGACAAAGGCAGGCGGCCACCTCGCTCATCTGGTGTTAGAGCTAATGGACCGATCTCCATCAGTGATCAGTCTCCGTTGAGTTCGGATTATGCTGGGAAGAAGTCAGCGGATGGTAAAGCTTCTGGAAATGAATCCCATGGTTTCAGTGGTGGTCGTGACAGACAAGAAAGGCGTACAAGAAGTAGAGAGAGACTTGATCGTGGTGTTTGGACTCCTCTACGCCGTTCGGATGCCTCTCATACTAGTGATGGGTTTCAAAGTAATTCTATAGAAGGTATCATTGTCTATGATTTGAACATATTAATACATTTGCATGTGTTCACAGCTTGCACCACCCTGTAAGGCTTTTTTAAAATCTTTTTCACCAAAAATAATTACATGTTCAATTTGAAAATTGCGATCAAACTATCGTCTTAGAGACCGTGTAAAAGGAAATGAGAAGAACAGATAGGATGGTAGGGAATATTTAAAAGTCTTGATATAATGAGCTTAGTTTCTTGTTCTGATGGGTTTCTCTGTATCTACATCTGTGAAGGTTGGTATTGAACTCTATTTTTTATAGGTAAACGCGGGGATTCCAAATATGATTCTCTTCAATTTGGCCGTGCTACGGAGGATGCATCTCATACGGGTGGTCGCAATAGCTCGTATACTGAAAATGGTCAGTTAATCATTTTCTTGTATCGTCCATTTGCTACCTTAGATTACTTGTGATTCCAATGCTTTGTCTTGACATCATGAATTGTTAATTTTGCACCAGGATCTCATAGGCAATTCGTTCGTCGTGGACCTACATACAGCGGAAAAGATGACGGCTCGTCTAAAAAAGGTGGCATCGTTAGCCATGGTCTCCATGAGGTTGGCGACTCGTATTTTTCCTTTCAGTTACATCCATTGTTCAAGTCAAAGAGAGTTTCTTGATCTATGAGAACTAACTTATGATAAAGAACGGAGGTTACTTCTCCAAGTTCATTGTTCTCTTTTTATCTAATTGTATCATTGCAATTTGCAGAAACAAGTCTGGGTTCAGAAGTCTGCAACAGGTTCTTAAGCTCGACCTTCTCATGGTGAGTTCTCCCATATGTCTTGCTAGAGCTTGTTATCTTATTCCTGAATATCACCCATTTTCGAAACTTGGTAATATTGCAGAGATCAAAACTGCATAAGAGTACTTAAGCTGAAAAATTAAGAGCTGACAGTTTTGACATTACATGCCAATGCTTTGCTGATACGAGTGCAATAACAGCTAAGATTCAGTTCTAAGTTATGTTGGGCTCATTTTAACATATAAAGTCGTAAAAACTGTTACTTAGAGAAGGCGAAACAAATAATGAACTAGAATGAATGACATTGGAAAGGAAACTAGGGTTAACAAAAATAAGGATGAATGATTGAGATGGGGGAGAGAAAGGGAAGAAAAGGGAGCACTACCGAAAAATCTTGCAAGAATTTTTGTGCTTTGTGACACAGACGTGATTTTTCTACGTTCGCTACTAGAATATGATTTTTTGTGCTTTATTATACAGATGTGATTTGCTATGTTCGCTACTAAATTGTGAATTATTGTGCTTTACTACTAGAATTCTTGCACTGGTAAGTTGGTGTCTTTATATGATTTTCATTTTATACAACGACTGCGATATTTTATAAATAAAACCTATAAATCCCCCTTATTTGTAACATACTATCTTGTTGCTTACTAAAAATAAACACAACCCATTCTATAAGAGCGATTCATGAATCGGTGAGGGTATGGTCGTATTTATTAGCTAAAACTCTTACACGGTGTTTCTAGTGTAATGTCGATGACTCTATCTTGTAGGTTTATAGTTAAATGCACCCCAGTGATAGAACTTGTCGTTTCCTTTTCAGAATTCCATTGTTGTCACTCAACTAAGTGACGAGGTTCTACTGGATTTTGGATTAATCTTTTACCTGTGAATACGATGGTTAAATCTCTCATCAAATTGACAGCACGACAAGCTGTCAAGCATTATCGCTAAAGAAATTGGAAGGGAGTCTTCTGGGGTTAGTGGGTTACATTTGAAGATGAGCATCAGTTGAATTGTGTATCGCACAAACGGGTTAGTAGTTGGCATTCGACTGAGAGAGCAAGTTAGTTACAGAACAACGCGTTCAGCCGTTCATAATCAAGAATAAAGCTAACGTGTGCGCCATTTTACGGCAGCAAAGAAAGAATAGTTGGTTCTTGCTCATATGAAGATTGCTTCAGATTTTTGCCTTGGCTCCTGCTCGGGTCTGTATAGAAACCAAGTCTCGGCTGGTAGGTAATATGGTCGAGAACTCGGTATATATACTGTATATACTGAAGCACGAGAGTCAAGAGATGCCGGCGCCCAACACTTAAAAGTTCTGCTGAATGTGATCTTTAAATTGAATATAATTCATAGGAGATATCCTTTTCGTTTCGTGTTTAATGTTAGCGATTTTAAGACCTAACGATCTATTATAGACACGGTATCTAAAACTATTAAGCGAGGCGTTTGATGTTTATTATGATGATCATGCTATAGAGTGTAGACCGCAGTCGTGCTTTGGGTGTTTGTCTAACAATATCGAAAAGGGGTCTTGTGAGCCTCTTCCATTGTAATAGAAATTTCGTTTCTCTGTCGTGTCTCATATTTTGTGGGGTAGTTTCGACTGAATCAATGAAAAACTGTGACACTCGTATTACACCGAGGCATTGTATTAGGTGTGGACTTCTTTCAACGCGAATATGAACCAATTTTTTTTCGGGACCCAAAAGGCCGAAAAAACGTGGATAATAACCTTCAAAATCGATTGTTTTCGACTATTTTTTGAAAGTAATGAAAGTTGTTCGAAAGCGCGAATCTTTTTTGACAAAAACTTGTTTTTAGGAATAAATTGACTAGATTTGATTATTAGAACCCTATTATACGATAAAAATGAAATATAGAACATCTTTCGAATGATTTCGACACATCTAAAAACGCCATCTTATCACATTTAAAAGTATCTATTGAAAACCAAATAATCCTCGTATTACGCCGAGGCATTGTATTTGGTGTTGCCTTCGTTCAGCGCCAATATGAACAAAAAAAATTTCGGGACCCGGCCAAAAGGCTGAAAAAACGTGGATAATAACCTTCAAAATCGATCGTTTTCGACTATTTTTGAAAGTAATGAAAGTTGTTCAAAAGCTCGAATCTTTTTTGACAAAAACTAGTTTTTAGGAATAAAATGACAAGATATGATTATTAGAACACTATTATACGATAAAAAACGAAATATAGAACATCTTTCGAATGATTTCGACAAGTCTTAAAACGCCATCGTATCGCATTTAAAAGTCTCTATTGAAATCCAAATGACCCTCGTATTATACCGAGGCATTGTATTTGGAGAGGACTTCGTTCAACGCAAATATGGACCAAATTTTTTTCGGTACCCAAAAGACCGAAAAAACGTGGATAATAACCTTCAAAATAGATCGTTTTCGGCTATTTTTTGAAAGTAATGAAAGTTGTTCAAAAGCGCGAATCTTTTTTGACAAAAATGGTTTTTTAGGAATAAAATGACTAGATATGATTATTAGAACCATATTATACGATAAAAAACGAAATATAGAACATCTTTTGAATGATTTCGACACGTCTTAAAATGCCATCGTATCGCATTTAAAAGTCTCTATTGAAATCCAAATGACCCTTGTATTATACCAAGGCATTATATTAAGTGTGGACTCCGTTCAACGCGATTATGAAACAAATTTCTTTCGGGATCCAAAAGGCCGAAAAAACGTGGATAATAATCTTCAAAATCGATCGTTTTCGGCTATTTTGTGAATTTAATGAAAGTTGCTCGCGTAAAAACACCATCAAATGTTCTTTGTTGGAGCTAAAATTTTGTGTGGGCGTAACATATGGCCTAGGTAACCATCCGTAAATTTTTCGGCCATTTTTTTTTCCGACTCTAAAATTGCAAAAAACCGTGGATAATACACTTCAATTTGAGGCGTTTTCGACCGAAATTAGTTTGTCGCTTAAAGACACCGTCAAATGTTCTTTGTTGGAGCTAAAATTTTGTGTGGGCATAACTTACGGCTTAGGTAACAATCCGTAAAATTTTCGGCCATATTTTTTTTCGACTGTAAATTTGCAAAAATACGTGGACAATAACCTTCAAAATCGATCGTTTTCGACTATTGTTTTAATGTAATGAAAGTTGTTCGAAAGCGCGAATCTTTTTTGATAAAAACTTATCGTTAGGAATAAAATGACTAGATATGATTATTAGAATCCTATTATACAATAAAAAACGAAATATAGAACATCTTTTGAATGATTTCGACACGTTTTAAAACGCCATCTTATCGCATTTAAAAGTCTCCATTGAAATCGAAACGACCCTCGTATTCTACCGAGGTATTGTATTTGGTGTGAACTTCGTTCAGCGCGAATATGAACTTATATTTTTTCGGAACCCAAAAGGCCGAAAAAACGTGGATAATAACTTTCAAAATCGATCATTTTCGGCTATTTTTTGAAAGTAATGAAAGTTGCTCGAAAGCGCAAATCTTTTTTGACAAAAACTTGTCGTTAGGAATAAAATGACTAGATATGATTTTTAGAACCCTATTATACGACACAAAACGAAATATAGAACATCTTTCGAATGATTTCGACACGTCTTAAAATGTCATCTTACCGCATTTAAAAGTCTCCATTGAAATTCAAATGACCTTCGTATTATACCGAGGCATTGTATTTGGTGTAAACTTCGTTCAGCGCGAATCTGAACCAAATTTTTTTCGGGACCCAAAAGGCCGAAAAAACGTGGATAATAACCTTCAAAATCGATCGTTTTCGGGTAATTTTTGAAAGTAATGAAAGTTGTTTGAAAGCGCGAACCTTTTTTGACAGAAACTTGTCGTTAGGAATAAAATGACTAGATATGATTATTGGAACCCTATTATATGATAAAAAACGAAATATAGAACGTCTTTCGAATGATTTGGACACGTCTTAAAACGCTATCTTATCGCATTTAAAAGTATCCATTGAAAATCAAATGACCCTCGTATTACACAGAGGCATTGTATTTGGTGTGGACTTCGTTCAGCGAGAATATGAACCAATTTTTTTTCGCGACCCAAAAGGCCGAAAAAACGTGGATCACCTCAATTAGAGGCATTTTCGACCGATATTAGTTTACCGCGCAAAGACACCATCAAATGTTCTTTGTTGGAGCTAAAATTTTGTGTGGGCGTAATATATGGCCTCGTTAACAATCCGTAAAATTTTCGGCCATATTTTTTTTGGACTCCAAATTTGCAAAAAAACGTGGATAATAGACATCAATTTGAGGCGTTTTCGACCGATATTAGTTTATCGCGTAAAAACACCATTAAATGTTCTTTGTTAGAGCTAAAATTTTGTGTGGGCGTAATTTATGGCCTAGGTAACAATCCGTAAAATTTTCGGCCATTTTTTTTTCCGACTCCAAATTTGCAAAAAAATGTAGATAATACACTTCAATTTGAGACGTTTTCGACCGATATTAGTTTGTCGCGTAAAGACGCCATCAAATGTTCTTTGTTGGAGCTAAAATTTTGTGTGGGCGTAATATATGGCCTAGGTAACAATCCGTAAAATTTTCGGCCATATTTTTTTTCGACTCCAAATTTGCAAAAAACTGTGGATAATACACTTCAATTTGAGGCGTTTTCGACCGATATTAGTTTATCGTATAAAAATACCATCAAATGTTCTTTGTTGAAGCCAAAATTTTGTGTGGGCTTAATATGTGGCCTAGGTAACAATCCGTTAAATTTTCGGCCATACGACTCCAAATTTGCAAAAAAAAGTGGATAATACACTTCAATTTGAGGCGTTTACGACCGATATTAGTTTATCGCGTAAAGACACCATCAAATGTATTCTGTTGGAGCTAAAATTTTGTGTGGGCGTAATATATGGCCTAGGTAACAATCCATAAAAATTTTGGTCATATTTTTTTTCCGACTACAAATTTGCAAAAAACCGTGGATAATACACTTCAATTTGAGGCATTTTCGACCGATATTTGTTTATCGCGTAAAAACACCATCAAATGTTCTTTATTGTAGCTAAAATTTTGTGTGGGCGTAACATATGGCCTAGGTAACAATCCGTAAAATTTCCGGCCATATTTTTTTTCGACTTCAAATTTGCAAAAAAACGTGGATAAATAACCTTCAAAATCGATCGTTTTCGGCTATTTTTTGAATGTAATGAAAGTTGTTCAAAAGCGCAAATCTTTTTTGACAAAAACGTGTTTTTAGGAATAAAATGAATAGATATGATTATTAGAACCCTATGATACGATATAAAACGAAATATAGAACTTCTTTCGAATGATTTCGACACGTCTTAAAACGCTATCTTATCGCATTTAAAAGTATTCATTGAAATCCAAATGACCCTCGTATTACACCGAGGCATGGTATTTAGACTGGACTTCGTTCAGCGCGAATATGAACCAAATTTTTTTTGGGACCCAAATCGCCAAAAAAACGTGGATATAACCTTCAAAATCGATCATTTTCGTCTATTTTTTTGAAAGTAATGAAACCTCCGACGCAATATATACAATGGAGTATAGTGCTTGTTTCAACAGATTCCGACACGTCTCAAAAAACAATCTTATACCTTTTAAAAGAGTACCATCAAAATATTAAATACCTGGCGACTGGCGTGAACTTTGTTCAGCACGAATATGAATTAAAACAGCTCGAATTGAAGTGTATATATATTCACGTTTTTTTTAGAGATTTGGACCCCGGAAGTAAAAATGGGTTGAGATTTGGAGAAGCATGCAAGTTATCACACTTTGTGTAACACAAACAAGATACAACACAAACTCCTTTCATTTCTGTATGTTTCCTTTAGTTGCCCCTGAATCGGAAATCGAACATCAGTCATCAATCATCCGTCATCAGTACATATTCGACTACAACTACTGAAGAAAAGTGTGCACCGTCGCCTTCTCAATATAGACACTAAAAAAACAAATGCAGTAGTACAAAGTTTCGATCTTTATGAAGTTTCTTCTGTACTGTACAACTTTCGCCCTTCAACGGTGAATCACATCACTGATCACCGTCACACCAGGAGAAGAATACGTTTCAGCAGGGTAAAGAGTTGCAGACCTGCATTACGGAATCTGGATGATCTCGAGTAACATTTTGTGAAGTGATTGGGGCTTAGAGAAGAACGGGCAATGATCACTCCCTTTAATCTTATACACTCCCTCCGGCGTGTTTTCTCTAACAAGCTTTTCCTGAACGTCTGGCGAAAGTGCACGGTCATCCAAGGTTTGAATGAAATACCGTCTAACAGCACCGTATTTTTCAGGTGTTAATGACAGTTTCTCCATTATCGGGCCCAAAGGGACTGGTCTCATCGACACCATTGCCAGTGCCACGTCCTGTAAACAAACACATGCGTCATTTTTAGATTTGACAGTGAATGAACTATCGGGTAATGATTCATTGATTTTACCTTAGCAGGGCTTTGATTGAAATATAACGCCTTCATATGTTGCTTCTCTAACTTAAATGACGTGGGAGGATTGTCTGGACCGTTCCCATGAATCAGAAACTGTGAGTCCTTCATGAAACTTTCCGCAGATCCAAGCTGTGAAAAGAGGTCTGGTCAGATGACGAAAATCACACAGTAAAAGAAAATGCATACTGGCTACATATCATGCCTTGTTACGCGACTGTTTCATTGGAGACGACTCGATTCAGGTTTGTTGTACATACCTCTTCACTAAAAACATCGAAGGGTCTTTGTTCACTAGACACCATTGTAGCACAAACAAAAATCGCTTTGAAAATCTTCTGCGGAAATTGCTCCATGGCATATGAAACAGCTGCACCTCCGCAACCATGACCAACCAATATAACCTGCCAATGAAGCGAATATGACGTAATAATTATTAATTCAAGAACACATACCAATAAGGCAATAATTATAATGTTTGAGTAGTGATTTGATTCGAAGAACTAACCTGTTCATCATCGGGTAGGCTCTCTATGTAGGAAATCAGCGGCTTTGCATAATCGACGAGTGTAGTGATAGAATTAGTATCCGTTGTGTTTATACCAGATCCACTGAGGTCTAATGCATCGGGAAGTAACCCTGATTCTTCCAGTAAAGCAATACTTTTGTACCAACACCACGCACCAAAGCCCTCGCCGTGTATTAGAACAATCTTTTTCACCTTTAGACTCTCCAAGAAATCAGCTGCCTGGAACAAGATCCGAGTTTTCCATTCAAATCTCTTGTCAGCAAGATACAAAATCTAAGATCAACGAATATATTGTTTCTCGAGAAAACAAACTACCAACATTGTTCCACGTCAACAAGCTGCCTGATACATTTTTTGTTACAGCTCTTATCCTAACTATTTGACCTATCATAGTCGGAGACTCATATCTATGTTACTCGACTTGGGTGACATGTCGCATGTCCGACACTGAGATGACCCTTCGTTACTTCAATTTAGACCAAAAATAAAGAGCGATTTGCTAAAAATAGGAGTAAATTCTACACTTTATGGAAAAATCATGATAAAGTGATAAACAATATTCCTACTTACATTAAAGTACAATAGGAGTAAAAGGTTAATCAAGTGACCCAGCTTTTGCAAGATCCTGATTCATTTACTCAGCAGCTTTTACTCAGTTACCTTTTCAACAACACAATGATAACAACAAAGCACAATCATCACATACCCCTTTTCCTCAATCTACCAATTTTATCATCACCAACACTAACTCAAACCCTTCCGAACGGACGAGTTATATTTTAATCAAATGTATAGAATCGATTGGAATCAGGAATCTTAGACCTTTTCAACAACACAATGATAACAAAGCACAAACATCACAAATTCTTACTAAATCAAACTCCTTATTGTATACTCCCTTCATGAAGGAATTTCGGACTCATAATTTAATCAAATGTATAGAATTGACTGGAATCAAGAATCAAGTACAATACATTTCAACAACACAATCATCACAAATTCTTACTAAAACAAAATCAAACCCTTCTTAATTCCATACTCCATCCATGAAAGAAAGACGTATTTATATTGTAATCAAACGTATAGAATTGACTGGAATCAGGAAACGAGTACCGTACTTATACCTTTTCAACAACACAATGATAACAAATCCCATCAATACCAAATCAAATTCTTGTCATTTTATAGGAATTACGGAGTCATATTTTAATCAAATGTATAGAATCAATTGGAATCGCACCTTTTCAACAACAACACAATGATAACAAACCACAATCATCACAAACCCTTTTCCTCAAATCTCACCAATACCAAATCAAACCCTTCTTACTCTATAGTTTACACTCTCTCATGATGGAATTATATTTTAATCAAATGTATAGAATCGATTGGAATCACGCCTTTTCAACAACACAATGATAACAAAGCACAATCACCACAAATTCTTGTCCTCAAATCTCACCAATACCAAATCAAACCCTTCTTACTTCATAGTTTACACTCTCTCATGACGGAATTATATTTTAATCAAATGTATAGAATTGATTGGAATCGAACCTGTTTAGAATTGGAGAAAGGATCAGAAAGAGTACGACGTTTAGAAGTATTTCCACCACCACCACCAACACGACGAGAAATAGATCCACCACCACCATTATCAAACCTCTGAGAATACTGATGTTGTTGAATCGCCATTGATAAAGCTCTCCTATGTAAAGCAGCAGAAGCAGTTACATCATCTTCTTCCAATACTTTCCTCTGTGATCTCCCCACCATCATCATTCTCTTACTCTTCGACCTCAATTCCTTCGTTTCATTCTTCTTCGACATGCATATAAATCGATTACCCATCTCTCAAAATCCAATCTTTTTCAAAACCCAGATGATAATCAGAGATTTTAAGCAATACCCAGGTACCAAAATTCAATCTTTTTCAAAACCCAGGATTTAATTTTGTGAATTATTAGGGTTTGACTGGGAATTAAGGTAAGTGGTTGGGGAGAAGAAGGGAGCTTTCTGTATTGATTGTTTGAATGATGGATTTGGGAGATGAAAGAGACAAGATTTGGACGCAAAATGGTGAAAATGCAAAGATTTTAATGCACTGAAAATGGGTGGGTTTGGTTTGGTTTGGTTTGGTTGCTGGTTTGATTTGTTTTCACTGTTTCAACTGCAATTCTCAGTTTTGTCTGTACTGTTTTTTTTTTACTGCACCTGCTCTTTTGGATACTTGTGAGAATGATTGGGGGTAAACTCGAATTTTCACTTTTCTCAGTTGTAACTAGAACTGGTATTTCGACGGGTCAAGCTATTTTTAGAGTATTTTGACGGGTTGGCCCAGACACGTGCCTAGATGCACATTTGACACGAGTCTTGACTTTTCGCATTTGAAAACTCACGTCACAGCAAACACAATTTACTCATTTACTTGTATACGAGTATATCTTAAACTGCACGATGCATCCTAGCTAGACTTGACCCGAATAATCCAACCTGACACACGAATTGAAGATATGAGTTTTTTTACCCATAATAACCCAAATTGACCTAGCATAACACGAAACTGGCCCAAATGTTATCATTATAGCAAATGAAACGAAATCTTTTTAAAAAAAATGAAAATAACAAACTCGAAAATGACTGTACCCAAATTGATCCGACCAAACCTAGAAAACAACAAAAGATTCATCAACAAAATCAACTTGGAAAATTCAGTCTTTCTCCAATTTAGAATCATTTTTTTTGGGTTTATATTGATTTCAGAGCAATAAGAGAATATCATCCCCAGACAAAGCCAGCAAATTTGAGAAGCAATTCAAGTTGTCTTTCAACCTTCTACACTACACACACTAATAATAAGGTATACCAATCATTTATCTATTGAGAAACCGTCTTTTGTAACATTGTTGAGAGACCGTCTCATATAAGTTTTTCTGACTGGATCTATTGCACTTAATCTTAGGAGTTAAATCTGATCGGGTTGTGTCGTGTGAATGGATCACAAACCTTTCAAGTTTCAGTCCAATCTGACCCAATTAAGTCTTGTGTCATATTTGGGTCAGTCCACGTACATAAATAGGTCATTAAGTATCGACTTAAACACTTCAATTTCATGTTGGGTTCGTGTGGTTTCTATATTTGGAAACCCGGTTGATTTCGTGTTCTGTTTTCAGGTCGTGTCAATTGTTTGCCAGCTGCCTATTCTCCAAATACCTTCGTATTAGCCACTAGACTAACCCCGTGAGCTGAAGCGCTTACTCATGGATCATTGGACTGGCATTCTCAATGTTCCTGTATCCCTGAACTCCACAACCCACTGCAAAATTGCAGCATCACTTTGTGTCTCACCTTCTTCAAACACTCTCATTGTATGTCCAATCTCTAATCTCTAATCTCTAATGTCTTCCCCAATATCGATTGTGCTGTATCCTGTATGAATGAATAACAATGGAGTGGGCTGTGGGGGTGATTCGTAGGTGCCTAAAGCGAATGTCGTCTTTTTCAATGGGGATCGAGTTCAAGGGACAGGAAATCCAGTGATCGATAGGCTTTCCGAGTTAGAAAACATAGTGCAGGTTCTTGAATCCAAGTTTGGTGGTGATTCTGTTAATACATGGGCTATTCAGGCCTCCACGTTTAACGGCCCTTTCGCTGTATACAAGGAATTCTTTCACTGTCTTAGCACCCGGGGAGAGCCGCTGTCTTATGATCCTACTGCATTTCCTGCGTCTACGTCTGTTGTTTCACTTATGTCCCGCTTTTGTCAACAGGTATGATACTATGATCCTTATGCCATCCATCAAACACAAAGATCGAATCTTTAAGTAAAATGGGATTTCACAAACGTCTTGATTTGGGTATTTAATTTGCAGTCGGACATTGAATGATAGCCCTTTAACAGGATTTTTCAGACGAGTAAACGACACGTTCTTTGTTACAGTATATGTTTTTTTTACAAACTTTTTGTTACAGTATATGAGTCTGAACGACTGAACTTGGGACTGGATGTGTCTTATCTGAACTGAATGCGACAGACTGAAGTGAAAGTGTTTGAAGTGAACTGAAAGCTCGAAAGAACAAGACCCTAGTGTAAAATGGCTCTAAATTGCATACTCGTAGTAGATTTTGTTGGACACGCTGCATTCATAAGACGTGTCTGGTCTTTTCTGACTCGCTTTTGGAATGCAATGCAACTGAACAGTATCTAGTAAACGGAGTTAACAAAGTCATGTTCGATGCAATGCAATGCAACTGTGTAGGGTCTGAGCGAACATCCTGTACATTACTTTCCTGTATGTTTGAGCTGTCTGCAGGCAGATTTGAGCGTCAATTCAGAGAAGCATCAGTCTTCTTCTGCATCCTCTAGTCCACCCCAAACAATCCTACTCGGATTCAGCAAAGGCGGTGTGGTTCTCAATCAGCTAATCACCGAGCTCAGCTGCCTGAACCCCGATATCCTGAACCCTTCTAGAATCATTCCAAATTCAGCTGAAAGCTTCCTGGACAGCATCACCGAAATCCATTACATAGACGTTGGGTTAAACGTGCCTGGTGCTTATCTCACAGACGACACCACCATCGCAAGAATAGCTGAACGTGTTGCCAACAGTGACAAAGGAATACGGTTTGTGCTGCACGGGACTCCGAGGCAGTGGAACGACAAGAGACGAGCGTGGATTTGCGAGGAGAAGAACAAGTTGAGGGAGTTGGTTGAATGGGGTGGGAAGATAAGCAGAGGGAAGATGGAGGTTACTGAAAGGACCTATTTCTGTGATAACTTCCCTGATTTGCAGATGCATTTTCAGATCATCGACGAACTGGTCGTTCCTCGATGACTTGGACTCTGTTCTTTCATACTGAAGTATGCTGAACAGAACTAAACTCAACAGAACTAAAGTGATCACGAGGCTGAACTGAAGTCAACAGAACTAAAGTCTATTTTCATACTCAGTTGCTTGGATTGGCGGGCTCTTTTTGTACGATGGCTTCTTTAGTCGTTTGGGTTGGGCTCATACTTGTCTAATCTAGGCCCAATTACCATGCACTATGCTAGTCTGCTCTTATATGATCAAACTAACCCTGCTCCTAGACACAAAAACTCATATGAGACGGTTTTACAGTAACGTTATTGTGAGATCTGAGTCCTGGGTCCTAGCTATTATTGTTGCTTTGTCCCCCATAATGGACAACACAAGGTGTTAAACTTAATCAAACCTCATTATTTAAGTAATTAAGTGAAACTAGAAGTACAACTTGTTGTATTACCAATAGATATAGATTTTCCCCATATATATACTCTCCATAGATCAAGGGCCGAGATTCCTTTTCCCATACTCACTTTCCGTTTAGAGCACATTTAAGACTCATTTCATTGATTCGAGAAGTACAAATTCATAGGGAGTAAAGAATATGGGAAATAAACTCTTTTTTTTCCCTAATTTAACATGAGACGATCTCTGATCATGTTATGTTGATAAAAGACTGCGTATCCGATCAATGAGTAGATTATACAATCATTTGTACATAGTTCTATACAAAAGTATATATATATATACAATAATACAAGTATACAACTGGTTTTATGATTTTAACTATTATCATCAAGTTTTCGAATTTTGTTATAGATTTTTTGAACTTTAGTCTAAATTTGTTGAGCTAAATTACATTAATGTTTAAGTTCAAAAACTTAGAATTTAGCTCATAAATTTCTATAATCTCAATAAGTATACACAAAAGTTCAACAACTTCGGGGTGATTGTACATACAACTGGTGGTATAATATTATTTTCGTACCCGACCATATAGAAAGGCGAAATATTTCTGATTAAATAGACCTCAATCTTTGATTTGTTTACGTAAAAAAAAAAATACAAAAAAACTTCAAAAGCACGTGAATTATCTTTTCTACGTGAACAAGAATGTCTCCTGAGAGACTAAGTACAAATGGAAGTAACAGTAGTACCAAACCTAATAGAAGTATGTATGATTAACATAGAGTATATACAAATATAGAGAAGGTACGCTTCTTATAAAAACATATACAAAACAATGTTGTCATTTAAGGGTACGAATAGGTCATATAATAGTATAGCTGGTCATGGGACGTACCGCCCGATTGGCCCGGCCCGAATTTTTAGCGGGCTTGGACACAACATTTTTAAAAATATACAAAGGTCCGGCCCGCAAACCCGTCCCAAACCCGCTAACCCGTCCCGAACCCGCTTGTCCGTGGGCCAAAATTTCACAATTAGCCCGACCCGTGTCCGGCCCGAACCCGCATATGATCACCTCTATATAATAGTACCGAAGAGTAATATCTCACTAACTTATTGAGAGACCGTCTATCTCAAAATTCTGTGATAACAAAATGACGGATATCTCGTCAAAAGAGTGAATATATGTGTGATTAAATAGACCTCATCATCTATCACTCTTCTTAGTTCTTACACTCCCTTCCCTTCCATTCCCTTCCATTCCACCTCTGACCTCTGTTCATCCTCACCTCCATTCCCAACCAACAATGATACAAGCACGAGCGCCACGACGGCGCCACTCCATGACCCGAACAACAAGCATGACTGAATTCTCCTTCGACGACGACGACATCTCCTCCTACCTCAACCACCACACTCCTCCTCCTCCGCCACCACAAACCTCCCGTCAGACGGCGTCGACGACACCGTTGACACCGTTGACACCGCCTGATGTCGATCGGCGTACGCTTCTTGGTTTGGTGTCGCCGAGGTTGATGCTCAATCGGCGTAGTTCTGCTGACTTCGCTCTTCAATCGTCGTCGTCGTCGTCTTCGCCTGCGTCTGCTTGCTCTTTTCTTCGTACTTGCTCTCTTTGTCGCCGGCGTCTTGCTCCTTCCCGCGATATTTTCATGTACAGGTATCGTCTAATCCCTCTGTTTCGGTCACTTGTTTATCTGATTGATTTTTTTTTACCCGGTTTACTCTGTTTTGTGGTGTTCGAGCCTAAGACTTATTGTTCAAAGTATCTGATATTAGTCACTAAGAAATGTTCGATGTACTCCCTCCGTTCCAATGAATTGTTTGCTTTTGATTTTGGCACTAATGGGAAGAGATCCAATGAGGAAGTGACATGTGGAGTCAAACTCACGAGAAGTTCAAATTATATGTAAAAATTATTCCTAAAATATAAAGACAAACGACTCATTGAGACGCCCCAATATGGAATAGACGACAAACCATTCATTGGGACGGAGGGGTATAAAATAAATATCTCTTCGTCTCAATAATGACGGAAAATGACTAGGTGTTCTGGGACGGTAGGTCTCTCCTTGTATTGTAATGCGACTAAGTACGTTTTTCGATAGATCAAAAAACAAATAATTATCCGAGATTTCTAACCTAAGTAAGGACTCCCTCCGTTTCTCCTAGTAACTCTCCCGTGAGACGGTCTCACAAAAGTGGCAAACACCTGTAGTCATGCTACGGCTCAAAAAGTGTAGTCTAGGTCACTGGGACGGGTGCAGCGGCCTTCGTTCCAAATTAAAGGTTTCACGCACGAGGCATTCCATTTTATTACAAAGATTTATAGATAAATAATTACGAGTAATTTTTTAAAATAAAGGTACGAATTATGAGACGATATTATATACTTTCTCCGTTCCAATAGGTTCTTTACCTTTGGTTTTTGGGTACTATTCATAAGTGAGGGGAATTATCGATATAACTTTTGATATATAAGATAAAATATAGTCATGTGAGATCTTGTTTAAATTGTCTAATCGAGTACGTTATAAATATCAAAATTTTATAATATTTAGAAATGTCTAACTAACGATATAGACAAAAGAAAACGTACATTGGCAAGTATGAAAAAGCAAACGTAAAGAATCAAATGGAACGGAGGGAGTAATAAATATGGTTTTGTCATTCCCCTAGAATCTATCACTTTGATTCATAGTAACACACTATCAAGTTGTTAAAAACAAACTCAAAAAAATAGATTCCCCACCATTTGCACCCACTTGCACCTTTTAAGTATATGAAATTTGTGACGGGTTAAATATTACATACATCGATAGATTAGATAAAATTATATCGAGGAAAAAATACTCGTAAATGATTTGTCTCTATCTATCTATACACGCGAGGTTTAATTTTATTAGACACGTTATAAATTTATAACAGATATATTCGTTACCGTTTCTATTCAATAAAATCATAGTACTACTCCATAGTTGTGAAATTATTGGACTTTGGAAATGGGGATTGATTGTTAAGTGTGTGGGTCATTCATGTGGCCAAGAGTAAACACAATATATGTGCCAAAAAACAGAAAATAAAATAAAATTCTCGTCTGCGACGAAAATATTAATATTAAATTTATAATGAATCAGATATTTAGGACAAGATAAATTTATGTGTCTACTGTCTAGGTTGTAAAAACAGTTTTTTTTTGACATTTTCTTCCTAGTTGAATACTTATATCTGATCGTTTTAACGTTATAACGGATACGTCGGTCGAAAAAAAACATGAATAAAATAACTTTTTATGAAAATATATATATTAAATTTATGATAAATCAAATATTTAAGATAAGACAAATTCATGTGTCTGCTGTCTAGGTTGCAGGAACAGTTTTTTTTTGACATTTTTTTTTCCTAATTGAATAGTTATATTAGATCGTTTTAACGTTATAACGGATATAACAGTCGAAAAAAGAGCATGAATAAAGAACTTTTGATTTGGGGTATCATAATTGAGGGAGGTTAACATCAAAGGGAGGGGTATTCATGTGGGTCTTTAGAGAGCAATAATCAAGTGTGTTTTGTAGTGGAATATGTCATCATTTGTAGGAATTTAGTCCTTTTCCTGCCCTCCAATAATTCACGAATTCCTGTCTGTGACGGATATATCTGTCATAAATATATAACTGGTCAAATAGATATCAAATAGGTGGGATAAGACAAAAGTGAGGTTGGTGGGACTCGATAAATAATTGTCCTTATCTCCTTGAATGATATGTACTTGATCTATTTTAAACTTACGACAGATATATCCGTCACAAGAGAGACCAACTGCCAATAATTTAGTGCCCAATTGTGTACAACTGGTTGATTTGGAAACAAGCTTCATGCTTTCTCACTTTTCCTCTTCATAAAACAATGACTCCTATTCCATATTCATTCACCTCTTTGGCCTTTTACTCAGTCTCTCTCGTGATTGATATATAGCTGTCACGAACCTATGAACGTATATCCGGTAGGCAAGTGAAATATTCGTCAGAATATGTGACGGGTCAAATATCAGCAGTTCGGCACATTAGGTAGAGTCGTAGAGATATGACAGAACCACGATGTCTAGTGAATGGTGAATCGTTCGTCTTTTAGATAGTTATTTAGACTGTATATGCTTGTCAAAAAGGACTTGGTATATGGCTAGTATTCTCTTCTAAATATTGGGAGCATCAATGGACCACAAATTAGTATTCCATATACACTCAAAAACGCAACCTCGTGAATATACATTCCAAATATCTGATCTCAAACAAAAATCTAATTAAATATCTAAACTAGCTAGCGATAATATGTTAGATGAATTCTCTCGACCAGTATTGGTGATGAGTTAAGGTCAAACTAATACCACCTTCGTACCAAAAAGATTATCTATTTTAATGAAGCGGGATAATCTCAGTGAAAAGGGGAGAATATTAATATTATTATTTGTTTATTTCTTCAATCTAGTGATACTGTTAGATCGTTTCACAATAGAATTTGCGTTGCTGATGAATAAGTTGACCAAAGAGTTAATTTGAAGCCCATGAGCAACATAAAGTGTGGGAGGGAGCAAAGAAGATGAGTGAAGTGATATGAGGATTGTTGATGATGCCTTTGACTTTGAGTCTAGTGATAATAATATCGACGAATCTAGAATTAAAATAACACGCTATCCTTGGTTAGAGTTGAAAGTTGGCATGCCATAACTCATTAAGGCACGAACCTACTTTAACACGATTCAACACGACACGACACGACACGCTATGTGCATACTCCTGTCACGTCTACAATGTAAAGAAATAAGCCTAAATTTAAGGAATAGTTAGACACGCAGCACGCTCAAGCACAACACGACACGCTATGGTCGTGGGCCATGTCTAGGCTGCCCTTTCTTAACACTGACGCGATAAGAGACCCATTTCCCCATGTCTAAATCGTGTTATTTTTCCCTTCTAATCACGATGAACCAACACGAGACACGAGACGACATGACCACTTGATAGCATGTGTGCATGTATAAAGTAGGAGAATTGAAGAGTATTCCATAAGTCTAGGTAATAGTAGAAGATATACATATCTTCCTGACTGACAACTTATATATTCTTCTCCATCAATCTAGATCAATTGCTTACATACTAAAAATTTGACTTGTTATTCTAACATTTTTGCATGCTGTCATTCTCATTTTCACACTACTTGATTGATACAACAAAATATATATATATATATATTTTTTTTTATTTATTTATTTGAAGTATATTTCTTGCATTTTGATTCTTTTTAAATACTATCTTATCTTGAAAATAAATGACGGAGACATCAGACATGGAATATATATTGTAGATCGGTTTTTCTTTCCCTTCGCCCTCTTTCCCTTTTGAAAATCTCGATGCTCTAAAACTTCAACCTTTAAGACTTTAAAAATCAGATGCATGATGTCACGTATGATTAATTATCTAACTTCAACCTTTAAGTTTATCGTTCCGTTATATATGTCATAACTCATGACATATATTTAAATGATTGAGATACCAGTCGCCAGAAGAATTGAACGTGACATCCCAAAAATAAGAAAAAAAAAATAGGTATTACTCATATTTATTGACAATGAATGTAACGTGACGCAGTCGGTGTAATTTAGACAATAAAGTATTGACATTATAGAGAAACCGCCTATGAACAATTATCTCACTTCAACCTTGAGCTTTATCGTCCCGTTATATGTCAGCACTCTTAGACATTTGTGTATATTTAAATGATTGACACGTCAGTCGTCACCTGAGTGTGACACCCCAAAAATAAAAATAAAAAATTAGGTATTATTTACGAACAATGAATCTAACATGAATATATGACCAATATTATTATCAAGAACATTATCAAGAGACGGTTTCTTTAAAATTTTAGTCAGTGTATATATGATGTTATTTTTATTTATTTTTTGGTTCAACAAAGAGCGTACTTAATCGCATTACAATATAGGAGGAAGGGGATTCAAATCTAAGACCTACTGTCTCAGAGCACCTAGTCTTAACCACTGAGCCAAGATATCTTCGGTTATATACGATGTTATTGAAGTTGAATTTATGTTGGTTTTGTGCAGAGGTGATACAGCATTTTGCAGCTCGGAATGCAGGCAGCAGCAAATGGCACAGGATGAATGGAAGGAGAAATGTGCTGCTAATAATAACCCTAAAGAATCCATTTCTACTTCATCCAATAAGGTCGATGACACCGTCGCTGCCTCTTAAGAGACTTACTCTTTTTGTATGATCATTACTCGATTAATTAATGAATGATGATGATGATGGATGTTTAGTACGAGTATGTGCTTTTGTAAGATTAATTAATTAACGTATGATCTGTATTATCATATCCTTGCATCGCGTATATTAAAAAGAAATGTTTGTAATTAAAATTAAAATTAAATAAAACTAGGTAAGAGGAGCTAAGAAACAATAGACAATAATAGTAGTATGAGTTTTTATTTTTGGGAGGAATTCAAGAGTAAATCCGTGAGTATTTGACCCCAGACACGAGATTCATGGCATGATTGTTTCCGAGGAAAAAAAATGACTTCGGGAACCGAAACCGTCAAAACTCAATTTGAAATTTCGAGTGATTGAAAAGTTACCAGGACGACCCGTATAAGGAGAAGCCCATTGTAAAACAATGTTTTCTTGCTTGGGATACTAGTAATCATCTGCGTTAGTCTCATGTATAAGACGGTCCAATTGGAAAGGCCTCAAACATCATTATTACTTGTTGAGAATACAAGTATATTTTCATGGACCGGGCCTTCATCCTTGATTCGGACCGTAATCTGGATTTGGCCCGGCCCATTCATATCAACAATTTTTAGATTTTGATCCATGTGAAAATGGATTCAAAGTTCAATACTCTTATGGTCGTTTACAATCTTAAAACAGCCCTCGATTTTGTACAAGTAAAATCGAAAAACTTAAAAAGGACTTGTGTTGGTCTATGGGGTTCGTGAATAATCGGACCATGTTGGGAATTGCCATGACTATTTAGTTTCGATTTGTTAGGGCTTGCCTCGTTGACCCGGCCCAAACAAGCCAACATGAAGCCGACCCGAGTTTGACTCGTAACCTGATTTGACCCGACTTGACCCGAAACTGGCCTAAATATTACCATCATAGAAAAAAGTTGAAAATAACAAACCCGATACACGATCTCTCAATAACTGACCATCGTCTACGAAATTTTAGTCTATAGAATTTGGGTTGAAATCCAAAAAATTACCCGTTGGTCTCTCTTAATTAGACCGTCATATCCATTTTAAGATTCAATCCGATCATAAAACAATATATTTGGTTCATTAACACAATTACTCCGTATTTCATTAAGTTTGTAAATTGTAACCGCCGACACAGATAAGAACGAGTCAAACTCGAAAGAATAATAGAGAACATAAAAGACATGAATGTTGTTGTAATCCGTAAATTCATCAACCAACACGAGGGAATCAAACATTCAAACAGTCAGAATTAGTATTAACAATTTAACATCAACATCAACCAATAATTAAGTACTTTAATTAATTAATACTCCCTCCGTTTCTATGATTTCTTCCACCTTAAAAGTGGCACATTTCTTAAGAAAAATAATAAAATAAGTAAAAGTAGAGAGAGTAAAGTAAGTGGGCCACCTAGGTAAGAGAGAAGTGTGATAGAAAAAAGAAAAGTGGAAGAAATCAAAAAAATGGTTGAAAAAGGAAATGTGGAAGATATCAAAGAAACAGAGGAAGTAGTGAAGAAGAACAAGAATGAAGAAGAAGAAGACGAGTGAGGTGAGAGACATAATTGGTGATTGACTCATTGAAAAAAATACTACTCCCTCCGTTCAAGTCCAACCTTCTCTTTTCTCTTTTCGATACTATTTACGATTAACGAAAACTTTCGATATTCACGACAATCTATTAGAGAAAATATATTCATGTGGGATCTTGTTTGATTCGTCTTTAAAAGTACATTATTAATATCCAATTTTCATAATTTTAACTAATATGTTACGAAAGATATTAACGATGTAAAATGCGGGTTGACAAACGTGAAAAAGTAAATGAGAAGCTTGGGCTTGAACGGAGGGAGTACTAATCCCTCCGTTCAAATCTAAAGGGTACGCTTCTCGTTTAGACACTATTCACAATTCAAGAGAATAGTTAATACTCCCTCCGATTTTTATCTATCTTCCCCTTTGGTTTTGGGGAAGAAAATAAGGGTGTAGAAATGTGTGGTTCAAAATAAAAGAGGGAAGAGAGAGAAATGTAAGGGCGATTCTAGACCACATGTTGATGGCCCAAAATAGAAATAGGGAAGAAATGGTGTTTCAGCCCAATAAAGAAATAGGGAAGATAGATAAAAATCGGAGGGAGTATTAATATTCCCGATAATCTATAATAAATAATATAGTCACGTGTGATCTTGTTTGATTTGTATTTATGAAACGTGTTGTGAAAAAACAAACGTACCATTTGGATTTGAACGGAGAGAGAGCAGTATAGGAAGGAGGAATAGAAGATGTGGGGAAGGTGAAGGGTAGCTGAGAGTTTGGTAGGAGTTAGCAGTAGTACTACAAAGAGAGATCCCAATTAATTGGGGGAAGAAGGCGTTAATTACGTGACCGCACATCCCCCTCTCATCTAACCTACCTCCATCCCTCAAACCCGTCTCAAAAATACGGTCTCTCAGTAACATTAATGAGAATTATCAACGGCGAGTAGGTAGGTAAACATTGAAAATTACCGGGAACTTACTTTTCATACATTTTACCAGGGCAGCCAAACACGGTTTTTCGTTTTCACAAAAACTCTAAAGACGGACAGACGGTCTCTTGTTAACGCACGTCTCCTTCTCGCTTAACCAACCTCCCATCCCTCCTTGTCCCCGTCTCAAAAACATTAACGAATCAGTACTATTTGATTGTTCATTCAAAGCTTATATTTCACGGGAATTATCAATGACGAGTAGGTAACCAACCTCCCCTCCCCTTTGCCCCTTCTCTCGCTCGTCCACAACTAAAAAAAAGACGATCTCTCGATAATATTATTGATGAACTGGGGGATCGTTTGATTGTCCATCCAGGGAATGAAAACAACGAGTAGGTAGGTAAGTACGTCACTTTCTCCTGAGCATTATACATTTTACAAAGGCAACCAAACACTCTTATCGTTTTCACAAAAATTCAGAAGACTATACCTTGTTAACGCATGTCCCCTCTCGTTTAACCAACCTCCCTTCCCCTACTTTCTTCACTCAACCACAACTCAAACAAAGATGATTTCTTGATAACATTAAAGAACTGAGAGTTGTTTGATTGACCAGATTAAATTTGATAGGAATTGAAAGCAACGAGTAGGTAGGTAAGTACTGTAACATTTTAAAAAGGCAACCAAACACTCTTTTCGTTACAAATATGGTATCTCGTTAACACACATCCCCCTCTCATTTAACCTACCTCCCCTCCCTCACCTACATCTCAAAAAAAAAAAAAAAAAAACGGTTTCTCAATAAAATTAACGAACCAGACATCATCTGATTATCCATCCAGAAACTAAATCTCACGGGATTTGAAACGCAACGAGTAGGTAAGTCACTCTCTCCCCGACAATAAAAATTCTTCGGAACTTACCAATCCTTACATTCATTTTACCAACACAAAAACTTAAAAAAAGACGATCTTTGTCACAGGAACTAAACGATAGTTAAATTAGCATGAGACCGTCTCCGGTGCCATCCTTCCCCTTATTTATATATCGATTTTTTTTTTCTAACAGTGTACCCATTAAGCTAATTAGAGAAATAATTACAATGATTTTATCCAGAGAAATTGAAATACTAACTAAAAATTACCGTATTTAAATAACATCAACGAGATTCCTCCTATAATTAACATCTTAACGTGTGTTTAATGGACACACGATATAAAAACCGTTTATATATACAATCCCATTCTTTCAATTTGTACTTTTTTTTTTTTTCTTAATTGTATTCATTTATGAGTATTTATTTATTTTCAATATTTACAACAACAATAACTACTACATTTGCTGCACACTCCTGCTTATCTTTCATTTCAGCAAATTTCATCATTCAATTTTCACCTGTTTGATCCAATTTCCCAATTTATTCCTGCAATTCCACCCTTCATGGTTTGTTCAATTCAATCAATTCTACTACTTTACATCATCTTTCTATGTTTATTTCAATATAATTTGTTGGGTTTTTTTAATTTTTTTTTGGTAATGTTGGAATGTTGGTAGTTGAGCTAACTTCCTCAGTGTATATAGAATTCAATTTGGTAAGGGTACTAAAGATTGTGACTTAGTCTTAGGAGTAGGGAGTATTACTTAATTACTTGGACTTTTTTATTTGATCTCAATTTCATCATTTTGCACCCAATTCTGCATTTAATAGCCCCCTTGTAAGTTGAAGTATCTTGTTTTGGGGTTTTTTTTTTATCTGGGTTCACGGGGTTGTTATAATGATTCATGTTATCCGACCCCAAATCATTGCGGAGTTGATGAGTTTTTAGTGCATTTGTTGATTTGCCTTACTTGGTATGTATGCAAAGTTTTCTTCTTTTTTTTGCTTTTGATAAGTTATTATTATTGCTTGGTGATGATCTTGTGACGGGTTGTTTGTCGTATTGTTGTAACATGACAAAAGTATTGATTTATAAGGAATTACAATGTTTCTGTCTCTTTCTATCTAAATGGTTAAATACCCGTTTCAACGTTATGACAGATATTTCCGTCACAAAGAAGAATTTGGTTAAAATTATGGAGTGCAAGAGTTTCAGTTGACACCTCATGCTTTACTTTTATGATGTATTTTGTGAAAAGAATTCTGCTTTTTCAATCACAAGAGAGTATTTTGCTGCTTCAAGTGTGTTGCAAAGCAGCTCAAAGTATATATTTATATAATTATATATATACCCTTTTTTTTTTTTTATGTATGTACTTTCTCCGAGTCCCTGAAAGCTTCCGCCTTTTTATTCAAATGCGAGAATATTTTAATAAAAGTGGAAGCTTTTGTGTGATGTAAGAGCTTGAGTCCCTACCAAGTAAGTCGGTGTGTCCGATACTAGACGTCGCTTTTGTAGTGCTAGAATAGATAGTTAGGAGGGAAAATGTGAATTTCGAGAATGTGTAGTCATTAGATTAGTAACTCGAGTTTGGTCAATTGTAAGGATGTTGGTGTAGGAGACTAATACCCTTGTACTTGTGGCCTATTTTAGTGTGCCGTTAGCAGCTGCTGTAGCCTGAAGATTTGACAAAGAAGGCGGTTAATTTATTTCCGAGGTGGAAAAAAATGGCTGGTGGAGCAATTCCTAGTAGGAATTCGTCTGCATCGTCTGTGGTTGATGATTTTTGTCATGCTCTTGGAGGGAAGAGGCCGATACACAGCATATTGATCGCAAACAATGGAATGGCAGCTGTCAAATTTATCAGAAGTGTCAGGACATGGTCTTACGAGACCTTTGGAACAGAGAAGGCTATATTACTGGTGGCCATGGCCACTCCTGAAGATATGAGGATCAATGCTGAGCACATCCGAATAGCTGATCAGTTTCTCGAAGTTCCTGGTGGGACTAACAACAATAACTACGCCAATGTTCAACTCATTGTTGAGGTACTGCTTCACTTATCCCACCACAGGCACGAGATGTTATAGCATTTGGTTAACGGTTAATGTTTTAGGACTTACTGTCATGCTTATTTGCAGACAGCGGAAATAACTCGTGTTGATGCAGTTTGGCCTGGTTGGGGTCATGCATCTGAGAACCCGGAACTGCCAGATGCACTGCACGCGAAGGGAATTGTATTTTTAGGGCCTCCAGGTACTTCAATGGCTGCGCTTGGAGATAAAATCGGTTCATCATTGATCGCTCAAGCTGCTGATGTTCCGACTCTTCCGTGGAGTGGTTCTCATGTATGCATCAAGTTTCTCGTTAATTTTGCCAGTTGTTTGTTGCTGGAGTTTGCTCCACTGTCTGAATAACTTGACTGTCTTACAGGTAAAAGTCCCTGCAGAGAGTTGCTTGAATACGATCCCTGATGATATATATAAGGCAGCTTGCGTTTTTACCACGGAGGAAGCGATTTCAAGTTGTCAAATTGTTGGTTATCCAGCTATGATTAAAGCCTCGTGGGGTGGTGGAGGAAAAGGAATTAGAAAGGTATGCTTGCGTTTGATCACGATAATCGAGGATATTTGAACAATTTAGATTAGCATTAAGTCCCTAATCTCATTAATGAGCATTTTTTTTTCCAGGTTCATAATGACGATGAAGTTCGTGCATTGTTCAAGCAAGTCCAGGGTGAAGTTCCTGGATCACCAATATTCATAATGAAAGTTGCCTCACAGGTCAGTCTATCAGCAATGGTAACGTAAACGGAATTTGCACGTATCTGGGTGCATATGGTTTTTGAATATGGATTTTGTTTCTGAACTGCAGAGTCGACATTTGGAAGTTCAGTTACTCTGCGATCAACATGGAAATGTTGCAGCATTACACAGTCGTGATTGTAGTGTTCAAAGGCGGCACCAAAAAGTGAGTCCTATGTGATATGATTAACAAACCCGTATGTTTTCCCCAATCATGAATTTGCCGTGTGTGAACTCTGCTTGCTGATGAGACTACGATCACATGTTTGCATATGAAGTTTTCAGATTCTCTTCGGAGACGCTCTCATAATATGATGTTCATGAGATCTGAATGTTCTTGTTCTGTCGTTTCAATTGATCAGATTATCGAGGAGGGTCCAATAACTGTGGCTCCACCAGAAACAGTGAAAAAATTAGAGCAGGCAGCTAGACGGTTGGCCAAGTCTGTAAATTATGTCGGGGCAGCCACAGTTGAGTATTTGTTCAGTATGGAAACTGGCGAGTTTTATTTCCTGGAGCTCAATCCTCGGCTACAGGTACATTTAATTCTTAGTTTCCGTTCAGTAGCAGCCACATTCAAATGATAATGCTTACAAAAATAAGATCAAGTTCCTTTTTCTCAATTCGATGTTGATGTAGGTAGAGCATCCTGTCACGGAATGGATAGCTGAAATAAATCTTCCAGGCACCCAAGTTGCAGTCGGCATGGGTATCCCTCTTTGGCAAATACCAGGTAGGTATCCCGTTCGCTTGTTTACTTAAACTGAACTTTTAACTTCTTCTCCTTTGCTCTTTGACATGCTGACTTTGCCTGTATACCACTAGAAATTAGGAGATTTTACGGGAAGGAGCATGGTGGGAGCAACGATGCTTGGAGGAAAACTTGCGTTGCCGCTACTCCATTTGACTTTGACGAGGCAGAGTCTGTAAGACCAAAAGGTCATTGTGTTGCTGTACGTGTGACAAGCGAGGACCCAGATGACGGATTTAAGCCCACCAGTGGGAAAGTGCAGGTGAGCGAGACTGTCATGCTTCCTATAGTCCCTCTTATATGTTTCGTGGCAGCTTAAAAGACGGTCTTGATTCTGGTGTTTTTGTTCAGGAACTGAATTTCAAAAGCAAGCCGAACGTGTGGGCCTACTTCTCTGTTAAGGTATTTATTTTCATCGGCAACTTTCATGTCATTTCAGATTGGTTGTCAAGAATTTAGCATTGATTTTTTTTTCCTATTGCAGTCTGGAGGAGGCATTCACGAGTTTTCAGATTCTCAATTTGGTAAGAATATAACGATCATACTCCTACGTTTTGCTTTTCAGTGGTTTATGGAAACTAAACGAAATCAATTTTCTTCACAGGCCATGTTTTTGCATTCGGTGAGTCTAGAGGCTTAGCCATTGCAAATATGGTTCTTGGCTTGAAAGAAATTCAAATACGTGGAGAGATTCGCACAAATGTCGACTATACCATCGATCTCTTACATGTAAGACATACCTCCCATTCCCTCCTTCTGTGCCTCCTACTATTTTTCCGTAGAGTTGACTCCATCGTGTGAATTAATATCATTTTTTATTTGATTTTCCAGGCTCCAGATTATCGAGACAACAAAATTCATACAGGTTGGCTGGATAGCAGAATTGCAATGAGAGTCAGAGCAGAAAGGCCACCTTGGTACATCTCAGTCGTGGGAGGGGCTCTTTATGTACGTACAACTGTCTAAAATCACGCTTACTCTTTACGTCTCAAAAGCTGCATACGACGTTTTTTTCCCGTGTTTATGATGTGACATGTCCTTCTCTGTCTATTATTCAGAAAGCATGTGCTAGTAGTGCAGCCACAGTTTCAGAATATATTGGCTATCTCGAAAAGGGTCAAATCCCTCCTAAGGTACATACGACCATGATAATTGGTGTGACGAACAAACTCGTAATGATTGTGTGTTTCTTATACATAAATTCTATTTTGTAATTGCAGCACATATCGCTTGTCTACTCCCAAGTTTCTCTGAATATCGAAGGCAGCAAGTACACTGTAAGTGCCATGATTTTTTTTGCCTTTGTTATGAAATTGTTGTTTATAGACTAGTACCACTTTCGGATCTTGGAGAAATAATGTCGATATTGGTGCCTCTTTCACAGATTGAAATGATTCGGGGTGGATCAGGAAGTTATAGATTGAGATTAAACGAGTCTGAAATTGAAGCCGAAATACATACACTAAGAGATGGAGGTCTCCTGATGCAAGTAAGATATCGCGCGTTGAACAATTGGAAGTTTTATGTGAATATGTAACTCACATGTTTTAAAAAACTGATCTACAGTTAGATGGAAATAGCCACGTTATATACGCTGAGGAAGAAGCTGCAGGTACTCGCCTTCTTATTGATGGAAGAACGTGTTTGCTTCAGGTACGAACTCTCTTGTATTATGCTTTCATATAACCTTTGTAATTCTTTGTAATCTATGCTTATTTTTGTTTTTATTTCGATATTTAGAATGATCATGATCCGTCAAAGTTAATCGCGGAGACACCATGTAAGCTATTGCGTTACCTGGTGACAGATGGAAGTCACGTTGACGCCGACACTCCTTTTGCTGAAGTTGAGGTCATGAAAATGTGTATGCCTTTGCTTTCACCCGCTTCTGGCATGATACAATTTACAATGTCCGAAGGTCAAGCAATGCAGGTACACATCTTTATTATTAATAAGCTTTAAAGTTGATCCGCTTATCTTAAGTCTTTGAGCGATAGTACTCACGGCTTTCTTTTAGAACTCGCCCACAGTAACAGTGTACTTATGTAGGCTGGCGAGCTTATAGCAAGACTTGATTTGGATGATCCTTCTGCTGTTAGAAAAGCGGAACCTTTTCGTGGCAGCTTCCCTGTCCTTGGATCCCCGACTGCAATATCAGGAAAAGTTCACCAGAGATGTGCTGCAAGCTTAAATGCCGCTCGGATGATTCTTTCTGGTTATGAGCACAACATTGAACTAGTAAGAACCCATATTACTTCTCTTTCTGGTTAAAGTTCACCTTTTCTGGTTTGCTGCACTTTTTTGACAGCTTCACTATGAATCCCTTTTCACGGTGAATTTTGTTCTGTCAGGTTGTTCAAAGTTTGCTGAACTGTCTCGATAGCCCCGAACTTCCCTTCCTTCAATGGCAAGAATGCTTATCCGTCCTAGCTGCACGACTTCCCAAAGATCTGAGAAATGATGTATGTAACTACACATTATTTTTTCTCTGCAGATTTTTCGCTACTTATTCTCAGTAGTACAGTAACACTTTTTCCTCGTGATTTTCAGTTGGAATCAAAATATAGAGCATTTGACGGCATTACGATTTCCCAAAACATTGAATTTCCGGCAAAGTTGCTGAAAAGTGTTCTTGAGGTACGTCTCTCACTTGCCATCCTTCTGCAATCTAATAATTTCAACTAGATTCTCGTAAAAATAATTTCTTGATATTTCGCAGGCTCATTTGACTTCCTGCCCCGAGAACGAGAAAGGAGCTCAAGGTAGGCTTATTGAGCCTTTATTAAGTCTAGTAAAGTCATACGAAGGTGGACGGGAGAGCCATGCCCGTGTTATCGTCCAGTCCCTTTTTGAAGAGTATTTGACAGTTGAAGAATTGTTTAGCGACAATATCCAGGCTGATGTGATTGAGCGTCTCCGTCTTCAGCATAAGAAGGATCTTTTGAAGGTGGTGGACATCGTACTCTCACATCAGGTACGTAGTCACCATTAAACCTCGCGTACTTTTTCTATTTTTCATATACAGTCCTCTAGACTGGTTTCATACTAGTCGTGTAATTATGGCAGGGTGTCAAGAATAAGAATAAATTAATCCTTCTTCTCATGGAACAACTGGTTTATCCGAACCCTGCTGCATACCGTGAAAAACTTATTCGGTTTTCTCAACTCAACCACACCATGTACTCTGAGGTGGGTATTCTTCTAAACTTTCACTCTCATTTTGTTGTGCAAAATTGAATGATTTTAGCCGTATTTCTCAAATTTTCGTCTGATTTTAAATGCTCAGCGAATGATTTTCGACTTGTTTGATGTTGCAGTTGGCGCTGAAGGCTAGTCAGTTACTTGAACAAACAAAATTGAGTGAGCTTCGTTCAAATATAGCTAGAAACCTTTCGGAGCTAGAAATGTTTACAGAAGATGGTGAAACCATTGATACTCCGAAGAGAAAAAGTGCCATTAATGAACGGATGGAGGCGCTTGTGAGTGCTCCTCTGGCAGTTGAAGATGCCCTCGTGGGCTTATTTGATCACAGTGATCATACTCTTCAGAGACGGGTTGTTGAAACTTATGTCCGTAGACTGTATCAGGTACCTTGCATTATATGATAATTAATTCTGATTTAATTTATAAAATTCTCATTATACAAACTAGCTTTTATGATCAATCACAAAAATCGAAAAATATAAATAATAAGTTGAAGATATTTATTTACATATTACGGAGTACTTGACTTAGTTTAATTAAAAGAGTATTTAATCAATTGTGCGAATATTAACTACGAGTAGAAAGAGTAAGTCTTTTTCCTTTATCAACCTCTTAATTTTATAATAATACTAACATATTTTCATGTTCAACACAAAAATGTAATAAATTATTAATACTATTTTGATTTCAATTATTTGATTATTAATACTATTTTTTTTTTTAAAACATGCAATTGCGTGAGATCTGTACTAGTTGATTACTCGTATTACTTTGAAACTGTATTTAATAGATCAGTAAATTAATGTAACCTGTCATCTTTCCCCAGCCATATCTGGTCAAGGGGAGCGTCAGGATGCAGTGGCACAGGTCCGGTCTCATTGCTTCATGGGAATTCATGGAGGAGCATATCGAAAGAGTGGATACGACCACACCCCTTGTCGAGAAACATAGCGAAAGAAAATGGGGGGCCATGGTCATCATAAAATCTCTACAGTTTCTTGAATCTGTAATTACGGCTGCATTGCAAGAAACAACTCAGAATTCCGACAAAGCGACACCCAGTGGATCTGTAGAGTTGACCAGCAGCCATGGGAACATGCTTCATATCGCACTCGTGGGTGTGAATAACCAGATGAGTTTGCTTCAGGACAGGTATATGGCTCACTATACTCTCTATGCTTTGAAAAAACAAACCAAAGAATACAATTTAGACCAAAAACTCGAAAACTTTGCCTAAAATAGCCTGTCCGACACTCTGACACAGTGTTAGACACGAGACCTCACCTTGTAGAAGAGTCTGAGTGACAATGCTGAGCGTTATTTAAATTTTGCAGTGGCGATGAAGATCAGGCTCAAGAGAGGGTGAAAAAGCTGGCCAAAATTCTGAGAGAGCAAGAAGTGAGTTCAAGTCTTCGTGCTGTCGGAGTAGGGGTAATTAGTTGCATCATACAAAGAGACGAAGGACGTACCCCGATGAGACATTCATTCTATTGGTTGTCGGAAAGAAACTACTACGAGGAAGTACCTTTACTTCGTCATTTGGAACCTCCTCTATCCATATATCTTGAATTAGTGAGTTAAACTCGATATCCTCTCTCTCGTTGTCTAGTTCAGTTTAAGTTTTGTTCTTACAGACGTTAATTTTTGGCGCTTTGAATTTCCTGTAACCAGGACAAGCTTAAAGGGTATGAGAACATTAAGTACACCCCGTCTCGTGATCGCCAGTGGCACCTCTACACAGTTGTGGACAAGCCGTTTACTCAAAGGATGTTTCTCAGGACGCTTGTGAGGCAGCCGATGAGTGATGAAGGTTTTGGTGGGATCGACCTAGGATCTTTTAGAACACAAAAGCCTGTATCTTTTACGTCTAGAAGCATTCTGAGGTCTCTAACAGCTGCGATGGAAGAGTTGGAACTTAATGCACATAATGCTTCTCTGAAACCGGATCATGCGCATATGTACTTGTATATCGTACGGGAGCAACAAATACAAGATCTTGTCCCGTACCATAAGTAAATAGTTTTGTCGACTTGCTCTTTCTGATACTTTTCGCCTTTGACACGGATTTATCCTAACGGGGGATTGTTTTATATCGATTGTTTCAGACAAGTGGATATAGATGACCAACAAGAGGAGCAAACTGTTCACGTAATCCTGGAAGAGCTCGCACGTGAAATCCACAATTTTGCCGGTGTTAGGATGCATAGGCTGAACGTGTGCGAATGGGAAGTGAAAATGTGGATATCATCGTCAGGACAAGCCAATGGTTTTTGGAGAGTCGTCGTTACAAATGTGACTGGTCATACCTGCAGCATACACGTAAGTATATTGCACTCTGCCTTCCCCATGAAGTTCTGACACGGCTATGAGATCGAACAACTCCTTTCTATTACTGAAATTTGCCTTGATGCTTATGAACTGAACGAACTTTCTTGCATTAGGCTAGTAAATGTGACTTAAAACAGTTTTTTTTTTGTTCGAGTGAATTAATACTTGCTTCGTATAAAACCCAGGTGTACCGCGAATTGGAGGACAGTAATCTACACGATATAGTCTACCACTCTGCATCTAGTCATGGCCCCCTTCATATGCAACCAGTGAACGGGCAGTATCAGCCCCTTGAGGTCATTGCCCGTAAGCGACTCCACGCCATGAGAAACAGCACAACCTACTGCTATGATTTTCCACTGGTAAATTTTTTCAGATACCGTTTTGTTTAGTTTTGAAATATTGTCTGCAGGCTGTTTTCAGCACAAGTTTCGTCTTTACTGTAAAAAAAAGACGGAAATTGTTTTTTTGTTTTTGATCGTTGATTTGTTCTTGTATTTTATTAGGGCCCGATATGAAATTTGGCTGTTTGCTGTGTTGTCTGCAGGCTTTCTTGACAGCATTGGAGCAATCATGGGCATCCCAGTCTCCTGATTTGCCGAAACCATCCAATAGTGAACTTATGAAAGTAACTGAACTAGTTTTTGCTGATCCGAAAGGCAACTGGGATACCCCACTTGTTCTCTCAGATCGCCGTCCTGGTTTGAATGACCACGGCATGGTAGCATGGCAAATAGAAATGTCAACACCTGAATTTCCCGATGGAAGAACAATTCTGGTCGTGGTAAACGATGTTACTTATAAAGCGGGATCCTTCGGCCCACGAGAGGATGCATTCTTCCTTGCAGTTACAGAACTCGCATGTTCCAAGAAACTACCTCTCATTTATTTAGCGGCCAACTCTGGGGCGCGTCTTGGTGTTGCCGAGGAGGTCAAAGCCTGCTTTAAAGTCGGTTGGTCTGACGAGTCGAGTCCTGAACGTGGTTTCCAGTACGTCTACCTAACTCCACAGGATTATTCCCGGATTGGGTCGTCCATTATAGCCCACGAATTAAAACTTGAAAACGGAGAAACTCGGTGGGTCATAGATTCTGTGGTAGGTAAGGAGGATGGATTAGGAGTCGAGAACTTGTCAGGAAGTGGGGCAATAGCCGGTGCTTACTCAAAGGCGTATAAGGAAACATTCACTCTAACTTTTGTAACGGGTAGAACGGTTGGTATTGGTGCATATTTGGCTCGTTTGGGCATGCGTTGTATACAGCGGCTTGATCAGCCTATCATTTTGACGGGTTTTTCAGCATTGAATAAATTGCTTGGTCGTGAAGTCTACAGTTCACACATGCAACTAGGTGGCCCGAAGATTATGGGCACAAATGGAGTCGTTCATCTCACCGTGTCTGATGATCTTGAGGGCATATCAGCTATCTTGAAATGGCTCAGCTATGTTCCACCATATTCAGGTGGCCCACTTCCGATTTCTCCGTCCTTAGACCCTCCAGAGAGGCCGGTCGAGTATTTGCCTGAAAACGCATGTGATCCACGTGGGGCTATATCTGGTGTACTTGGTCCGAATGGTAAATGGGCCGGTGGTATTTTCGACAAGGATAGCTTTGTTGAAACGCTAGAAGGTTGGGCGAGGACAGTTGTTACCGGAAGGGCAAAGCTTGGGGGTATTCCCGTGGGGATAGTCGCTGTTGAGACGCAAACCGTGATGCAAATCATACCTGCTGACCCGGGTCAACTTGACTCTCACGAGCGAGTCGTCCCACAGGCTGGCCAAGTATGGTTCCCTGATTCTGCGACTAAGACAGCACAAGCGCTGTTGGATTTCAATCGGGAGGAACTCCCGCTTTTCATCTTGGCCAACTGGAGAGGCTTCTCCGGTGGGCAACGTGACCTCTTTGAAGGGATCCTTCAGGCGGGGTCCACAATCGTCGAGAATCTCAGAACCTATAAACAGCCTGTTTTCGTTTACATTCCCATGATGGGAGAGCTCCGTGGTGGTGCGTGGGTTGTTGTCGACAGTCGGATCAACTCTGAGCATATTGAAATGTACGCTGACCGGACAGCCAAAGGGAACGTTTTAGAACCCGAAGGGATGATCGAGATCAAGTTCAGAAATAAAGAATTGTTGGAATGCATGGGAAGACTCGACAAAGAGTTGATCGATCTCAAGTTCAAACTTTCAGAAGCCAAGAACAGTAACTCGTACGCAACTATAGAACCTCTAAACCAGCAAATCAAAGCTCGAGAGAAGCAGCTTTTGCCTTTGTATACTCAGATCGCTACTAAATTTGCTGAATTGCATGACACGTCTCTGAGAATGGCTGCAAAAGACGTCATCAAGGAAGTCTTGGATTGGAGAAATTCCCGATCCTTTTTCTACAAGAGGCTGTACAGAAGAATTATCGAGGAAACACTGATCAAGACTGTCAAAGACGCTGCCGGCGAGCAGTTGAGCCATAAATGTGCAATGGATTTGATAAAGAAATGGTTCTCAGAATCCGATATTGCACGAGAGGGAACCAATGCTTGGGCCGACAATGAAGCTTTCTTCAGATGGAAAGACGATCCTGCTAACTATGAAGAGAGACTGCAAGAGTTACGTGTAGAGAAAGTAACTCATCGGTTATCACATATTCATAACTCTGAATCTGATTTGAAAGCTTTACCACAAGGCCTCGCCGCTCTTCTTCAAGAGGTATTTCTCATTCTCTTACTATATTTATTCATTTTCGCCTGCGTTTGAAACATTGAAAACGACATAATATACGGGATTTAATAGTTTGGTTACCTTTATTATATATTTGCCGATACTGCATTATTTGTATGTACTGACGAATGGTGACGACTCTAAACGTGGTTGCAGATGGAGCCATCAAGCCGGACACAACTGGTAGATGAACTTCGGAAAGTGCTCAGTTAAGCCCTGGTTGAACCTGGATTATTTCGACAGTGAAAACCTGCAAATTCTTTTCAGTTGTAGCTGCACATGTAATCTGATTTTGAATTGAATCGTAGACTACACGAATTCGTGTATGTTAAGAGATCTCAAGATTAGTTGTTAGCACCGGTGCAGTTTGTAGCCATTGTAAACTACATTCGATTAATGCACTTGCAAACAGTTTACCCCAACAATGTCGAAAATCAAATTGATACAAATTTAAAATCACATCTTTCTTTAAGATTAACTGAGAACTTAACGATTTCACACTTCCCCATTCAGGCTTACTCTACAAGATATATGAAGCATCGAGCAATATTCGATTCATGTACAGTAGAGTTCCAGGGGGATTCCAGCGAATCCAATATCAGCACAAGACAATATGGTAAAGTCACGTCTCATGTATGATCGTTTGATGAAGATTCACGATAATTAGATTGAAGTGTTCCCATACAAAAAAACTGCACTTTATAATCCTCTTGCTATTGAACAACATTGTGCTCTAACTTGGTTGATTTCAGTCATGAATGACAACCGATTCACCTAAAGTTTGAACAAAAATACTACAGCTCAGAATGCAACCCAATCTTGAACTAACAGGCGTGTTTTAATCGCGTATAACACATTCTTGCGCGTGTAATTTATCGCTTTCGCACAGCTTTCCACTTGTACACGGACCTTTCGGTTGGATTGGTCACCTCATCTTCCCTTAACTTGCGTTTTTTACCCTTTTTCTGCGTTAAAAAAAGCATGCAAGTTTTAACAAGAGAGGTGATAGACAAACCGTAAAGCATAAAATACGAAGAAAGTTGGTACCTGTAGTTCCTTCTTCATGGCCATTTCTGCATAGACTTTCTCCAAATCCTTCACTCTTGCCATTCTAGCCTCTAGCTCTTTGTACGAAGATTCCATCCTCCTGTACACATAAGAAGTACAGCAAAAAAAGGCATAAAAGACTAGCCAAAAAAAACGATGACAAAAGATGTTAATCTCAGATTCGCAGTGCATTAGGCATAGAAAAAAACAGATGGATAATATATCGAATTAACACCATCGCCTTCAATGGATGAACGGAACATGGAAGTAAACCTAACTACCATGGATACGGAGTACTAATTATTGTGAGCAAATATTAGTAACAATCACCACGGATAAATAGTTAAATACTACTTGTACGTACTTCTTAATTTTAGCAGGGATGAACCCTGATATAGGCATCTCGTTACTTTTTGAGACTCTTGATTGTATCTCCTCAGCCTCTTCCCTGCAGACACGTGTTTGAAAGAAAAATGATTATGAGAGGTAAACACTTCCACCGTCCCACGTCAAGAAAACTTGAGTTTGTCGGAAACATAGTTCATGACTTCATGCACAAACCTGTCTTCGGCAAAGTAAATGTGTTTCTTGGAAGGCTGGTCATCCAAAGAGTGTAGCATGGATCTCAGCTTTTCAACTTTCTGTAGCAAACCAACAAATGGCGTCAATACGTCTTTGCCTATGAACACAAATGAATGAATGATAAATGAATACACAATTTGAGCTAATGAGCTCGATGCTTTGCCTTCTTTTCACTTTGAATTTTCTGAAGCACGTATCCAATATCCTGAGTTTTCATCAGCAGAATTTCGTCCGGGGTATATTTATTAGTTTCAGGCCTATGATAACAAAAAAGGCCAACCAATCAGAACCAAAGGAATGTGTTAGGCAGCATTACAATAAAATTCTCACTAAAGATATAACGGGTTTCAAATACAAACCATTACCCAAATCATCCCATTTACCAAAGAATGATACTTAAATGTGAAGACTTGAAGATGCATCCATTTCACATAACTGACCCATGAAACGGTATGAAGCAAGGCCAAATCAAAACTACTTCATTTCTCCCATTGTGTACACTTGTCCAATACGAGGAAAATTTTGAAACAACTATATGATAACACAAATTCTCATGTGAGACGCTCAGCGAGTAATCAACTAATTACATTGTGAGACCTCGCCGTAAGTATAACTGACCCATGAAACGGTATGAAGCGAGGCCAATTCTAAACTACTTCCTTTAGTTTCTCCCATTGCGTACACTTTTCAAATACACAGGAAAAATTAGAAACGAATACATGATAACACAAATTCTCACGTGACGCTCAGTAATTAACTAATTATATCGTGATACCTTCCACTATACAATCAAATGGAACACATGAAGTATAACTAAAGCATTATGATAATGCCAATTCTCAAATGAGACGGTTTCACAATAAGTTTATCGAATGATAAGTTAGGATAAATGCTACGACTTTGAATGCAACAAATCAAACGGAACACAGGTATAACTAAAGCATTATGATAACACCAATTCTCGAATGAGACGGTCTCACAATAAGTTAAAGTTTATCGAATGATAAGTTAGGGCAAAGGCTACGAAATCGAATGCAACAAAGAAGTAATCTTACAGAGGTTTATGAACTCCATTAACAATTTTACTTCTACACATGCCAAAGTAAAATTCATCAGGGTTCTTATTAGCCGCCTTTTCCCTAAGACTCTGCAAAATTCAATCAAAACCCAGAATCAACAATCAAAAACCCAGATCAAAAACCTCAATCAATCAATCAATCAATCAATACATCAAATATCGAAAAACAACTCACTCACCCGTAAAATATCTTCCTTTTTGTGAAAGTTTTGTGCACGAATAACATAGTCCTTGTGCTTCTCAAGAAGTCCGAACTTTTTCCGCGATGCTCTGTCAAGCAAATTGAGGAAACCCTAATCAGTAATTCAGCTCAAATTGCAAAAAAAATCGAAAAAATTGAGGAGGATGAAGAGCAGGGGAGTGAGTACTGACGGTTGAGATCGTTCTTTGTAGGGTCGTTTTGGGACGGAGTTCCTTATAGACGACATTTTTTAGGGTTTTTTTTAGTAGTTTGAATTTTGCAGAAACGGATTGAATCTGCAGAGAAATTGCGATGAATGTTGAATTGAAATTAGGGTTTAGGGGATTTGAGATTAGGGGGTTTTAGGGTCGTGAATACTCCATATTTATGCCCGGTTTGCAACGGTTTGGTTGATTTCATGGTTGGGTTTATTAGGGTCAAAATAGTTGTTCGAGTCGACCCGAGTTGGGTTCAGGTCAAGTTACTTACGGGTTAGTTAATTATTCGGTCAACAATAACTTTAATAGGTCAGTTCGAGAGAACGATAGACTATTCATCCATTGATTGTGTTGGGGACAAAGTGACCGAGTCTCGACTAGGTTTGAATTGTTCAGGGTTCATGTCAACTGTATACTTGTATTCTCGACTCGTTCGTCGTCTTGAGTTGGACTATAGAACCAAGTCAAGCAATAAATTGAGGAGATAGGTCGAGTTTTCGAGTTTAAAATTCCTTGGTTTGGTCAATTTCGAATTTGGATAACATACACGGAGTAATAATCAAATACTCGTGACCAAATAATGAGTCGTGACTAGGAAGGAAATGAAGGGTTATTCACTGGTTTGAAACCACACCAGGATTAGATGACAAAACACAGACCATAAGACCATACTGACTAGGAGAGCTCGAGAAAACGCTGATTGGATCGTATCAGAACCAATAGGTCTTGTATTCCGTGTTTAGACCGAACTTATGTTCTAAACAAAACTACCCATAAGGGTGTTGCCTAGTGGTTAAAACTTGTGGTCATCGGCCTAAGGGTCTCAGGTTCAAGCCCTTGCAAGCGCGAACTTGTGGGAGTTGTATGGCTTGAGACTATGCCTCTAGACTTCGAGCCTGACTTGTGGGAGTTGTATGGCTTGAGACTATGCCTCTAGACTTCGAGCCTGTCGCCCACGGGCGGTTTACCTTGGTGTGCGTGGTTTGCAGGCTATGCGTGAGTTTATCCAGAACGCACCAACAAGGTAGCGGTTGCGGCCTGCGGGTTCCCTCGTTCAAAAAAAAAACCAAAAATCCACATTTTTATTATGAGACCGTATTCTGTACGAAAGGTCTCACAATAATCGTAAGCAAACACTATTTACATGAGAATCATAACTAGGACATGTAGTCCAGTTGTTAGCAGTAACATATTCACTTCACTGAGTTGATTAAAAATGGCGGCTGCTGCTCCCATGTCAACATTCCGTGCACTCATAACCCATCTTCACCTCACTCACTTCCCAATTCACCCTCCATTACCAACTCTCCTTCACCACTTCCCCACACCACGCTCTCCTTCCTCCCTCCCCAATCCCAGCAAACCCAGATGCTATAAACCCTCTTCCAAAGGTACCATCTTTTCACTTATTATGTCAATGTAAGTTGTAAATTTTGAACTTTTGTGTCACTTTTGTGTTGGGTTTGATTTAATTTTGTGATTTCTGTAGAGAATTTGTTGGTTTTGAACCAAGATGAGAGGTTTTTGGGGTTAATTGATGATGATACCCAAATTGGGAATTCTAGTACTATAGCAGCCATTGTTACTTGTTTAGGAGGTGCTCCTTCTGCTGTTGGGATTGTGAGGTTGTCGGGGCCGTCTTCGGTGGAGATTGCCAGGAAAGTGTTTAGCCCGGCGAAGAAGAGGAGAAAGAAGAAGGGAGATGGTGGAAGTTTCCCTTTGTGGCAGCCTACTAGTCATGTTGTTGAATATGGTTTGGTTTTTGATTCTTCTGGCAATGTTGTTGATGAGGTATATCCGTCACAAATCTATAACGTTTCAGTGAGTAGATAAGAGAACATTAGAATGCTTAGGAAGTAGCCAATGCTCGTCTTTATCTAGGTACCATATTTAATCCGTCACAACTTTATGACTGATATTCTCGTCACCAACATGAATGTCGATGCTTCTTTTGATATGCCAGTCATGTTGTTGAGTATGGTTTGGTTTTTGATTCTTCTGGCAATGTTGTTGATGAGGTATTCTTATTGATCCAAGGGACCAATCTAGAATTAGAATTTTGGGTAGCGAGTTGATTATACGGAGTATTTGCTCAATGTATGAAAAGGTCCCACCTTTACGGAGTTTGGGGTAGGAAAAGTTGATAATTTTAATCATTTTTTTGAAAGTTTGGGTAGCGAGTGCTAGTGTGCTACCCTTTGCCACTAGCTAAATCCCCGGTTACAGATATATCTGTCACGGAAATCCGTAACTGCCCACATGAGTAGATAGGACAAAGGGTATGCTCGTCATAAACAATAATTTGTGGTTATGAATGTCGATGCTTCTTTTGATATGCCAGTCTCTTAATAATTCCTGTAAAAAGTTTTTATTTTTCTTGTTCTTCTTTTCATTTTTGATAGCTCACCTTGTTGTATGTTGGAGATCATGTATGTGATTGATTGAGGTGTGATTTTTTATCCAGTTTACGAGAAGTTTCTTTTTTTACGAAGAAAGTTATTGTTTTGGCTTTAAATTGAAGTGTCTGTGTGTCATATTCATACCCATATTGGAGTGTTGGGCAAGGTTAACATGAAGAGTCGGAGTAACAGGGGTTGTTTTGCCTGGCGTAGTGGCGTTATTGTAGAGCTTTTTTTTTGTGCTGGATTTCAGTTTTTGTGCACCTTTTAGATGATTCCACATTCTTAAGTTGTCAGTGACTCTCTCAGTCTGGTGCCGACATTCTTAAGTTGCCAGTGACTCTCTCAGTCGAAAATGATCCGTTACGTTTACATGTGGTCTTAACTGTTAATATTGCAATAGGATACGATAACCTTTTGTAACGGAGAACATGTTAGATGTGAAAGTTCCATGCTTGTTTAAAGTACTGATCTTTTCCTTCGTCTGCTTTTCCTCCACTTCTCGTCTTCATAGTTACACTACTGTACAGCCTATACTGGAACCTGTGACGTTTTGTTATCCTGACTTCATATTCTTGCAAATGATTTTCACTTACCGGATGTATCACAAGAGCATACCATCTCAACATCTACATGGTTATTTGGTAGGTTCTGTTGGTTCCGATGTTGGCACCAAGATCTTACACCCGCGAGGATGTCATTGAGCTTCAGTGTCATGGTAGTGAAGTGTGTCTTCGGCGTGTTCTGAGATCCTGTTTGGACGCAGGTGCAAGACTCGCAGAACCAGGTACAAGACTTGTAGTTGATATTCTGTTTTGAGGAGCATGTTGTTTTAACAAAGCTATGTTAGAAGACTCGTCTCTTTTCTTTTATTGGATTTAATAATGCCGTTTCCTCTTTATAGGCGAGTTCACACTGCGTGCTTTTCTAAATGGTCGCTTGGACCTCAGTCAGGCAGAAAATGTGGGTCGTCTTTTGTCAGCAAATTCCTCATGTGCTGCCGATTCAGCATTAGCCGGAATACAGGCATGTTTAAGTAATACTGCGCAGTATCTTCTCATTATGAATGTCGATTGCTGTCCTGTATTTACTCGCAATATTTTAAACAGGGAGGTTTCTCTCATCTTGTAAACTCATTTCGGAGTCAATGCATAGAACTGCTTACTGAAATTGAGGCACGTCTTGATTTTGAGGACGAAATGCCTCCTATAGACTTGATTGCCATCACAAAAAAGATCAATGTTATGTTAGAAGACGTCGAAAATGCACTGGATACCGCACACTATGACAAGCTTCTGCTGTCCGGATTACAGGTATACGGCCACAGTAATAATTTGCATTTTTTTTTGTAACATTTTTTGTAACAGCGTGCTTTGCTACATGAATTTTAGCTTTTGAGTTTTGAAATTGCTGTTACACGCTTTCCCCTTTTTCGTGATAAGTTTTATGTATTGTGTTTCAGTAAACTCTCTACAGATTGCAATAATTGGTCGGCCCAACGTTGGAAAGTCAAGCCTACTTAATGCTTGGAGTAAGGTAAATACTCATTGTTTGGTCACTCTGAGCTATGTTGATAACGTGTCATAACGATGAGTCTATGACGGTTCTTGCTACTATAGCCAATACAAAAAACAGTCAACGTACTTCATCTGAAATGCTTAATTGTGTTCCCGGACACTCAGCAGGGAATTTTTTCGTATACATTGTCAAAAACTGTCATTTGGCCTGTAAGTTTGTTGATTGTTGTCTCTCTACGTATGCTTAGTCTGATCTACTCTACGATAAGCTGATTGGTATGACGTGGCATAATTCTCTATTAGTATGCAGAGTGAGAGAGCAATCGTGACTGAAATTGCTGGTACAACTAGGGATGTTGTTGAAGCAAGTATCACAGTGGAGGGAATTCCGGTTACTCTAATGGATACTGCAGGTATCAGGGAAACTGAAGATGTTGTAGAAAAGATCGGTAAGTGCCTATGCATAATACTGTCTTACGTGAAAGCTCAAACTTTTCTGTCATTCTTTTTAAACGATGCTACATAAAAGTTTCTCGATTTCTTATTCCTTTCAAAAAAAAAATTGTTGCAGGAGTGGAGAGATCTGAAGTAGCCGCTTTGGGCGCTGATGTTGTTATTATGACAGTCAGTGCTGTCGATGGTTGGACACCCGACGACAGCAAGCTCCTGAATAGAATTCGATCTGCTAAGGTCTCCTAGTCCTAGCCACTGTTTCATATGAAGATTTTATTCAGAGTATTTCGTATTTTCTAGTTTTTATTTACTGACATTTTTTTCTTCCATTTACGTTGATTACTTAGGACGGGCGATCTTCAGTGCCTACAATCCTTGTCATCAACAAGATAGATTGTGTCCAAACCGTCCCTTTTGAAAGTTTTAATACGGACTGCAACTTCGATAAATGCATTCACACGTGCGCAGTCACTGGTGAAGGACTAAGATCTCTTGAAAGGGCGGTATCAGAACTTGTTGGCCTTGACAGGATTTCGAGTGGTGGTAGGAGATGGACTATCAATCAGGTACGACAGTTCTGTCCACCCAAAATGTTTTTTATTGGCCGTCAATAATACGAGTACACAAATTCTTGATAATATACTGCTGTATATGTCCTCTGGGGCCCGATCTGCTTTTCAAAAGCGAGTTTATCACTTAGATGGATGCTTTGATGTGATAACTATTACTCCGTATATGATGCTGACTCTAATGTAGATAAGTGTCTGTTAGTTTGGTTTTGTATCCATGAGTTGGATGGCTGAAATGCAATTTCGAGGATTTATTCAACTCCTAACGTGACAGTTGCAGACGACTAGTCGACTGTTGACTAATGCTCCGTAGGGTATAGTGCTAGAACTGTGAAATGTGGAATCCCGTCCGTGTATGCTGTTAGCTGGTATTCCACTCTGCAGAGTCTCTTATGTTGCTGTTTCATGGCATTAACGCTAGCTTCGTCAGTACAGTTAGTACCATTGAAAAAAAAAACAGTTGACCTTAGTTTAACGGGGCTGAGCTGAACTTATTACAGCGAGCTCAACTGAAACGAACTGAACTTATTAAGCTGGAAAGAACATGGCCTTACTCGAGTGTGAGACTATCGAGTTGATGGATTTGGTTTGATTTTATGAACGCAGAGACAGTGTGAGCAGTTGATACGAACCAAGGAGGCTTTGATCAGATTAAAGTCATCAATGGACGAAGAACTACCGCTTGATTTTTGGACTATTGATTTGAGAGAAGCGACATTAGCACTTGGACAGATTAGCGGAGATGATGTTTCCGAAGAGGTTTTATCTAATATCTTCAGCAAGTTTTGCATCGGTAAATAGCACCAGTTGAACTTGTAACAGACGTCTTAGAACCTAAACGTTATGTAATCCAACTTTTTTTTGACAAAAAAAAAACATTTGTAGATACACGAGAATTACTAAATACGAGTATAATACAACTCGGACCACCCTTTTAAGTTTTAACAACATAGATTTGGTACAATTCACACCTCCTTGAGCAACTGAACTATATATTACAGTACAATTCACACCACCTTTCTAAATGAACTTACAGGCAAATGATACATTCACTTAATTCTCGGCTATTCGTCAGTCGAACTGTTTCCACCATTTTACGACCACCTTACTTACTAAGTTCGTCCTTTGATACCGAGAATGTGATCTCCTTTATTTAGACACTGGCTGCCTGTTTGACCTGTTTTACACTCTGAAGACATAACGAAAGTAGTTCAGTTCAGGCTTCTTCGACAACTTTGGGAGAACATGCATGGACTGCATTAGCCACAGTGAGATAGATGTTGTCTTCTCCTAACGAACTCGTGAATCCTGATGCATGTAGCTTCTCAATCACCGCCGGCCCTGGGTTCGCTAGACCTAACTGCACAACCCCAAAACAGACCGTCAACGTCAACATCAACGTCTTTTTTTTGCCAGCAATGAATCAGTGCTGTTAAAGTTACCTGGATATGTCTTTTCTGAAGACTCTTGTATAGCTCTTCCAAGGCGTGAATCCCGCTAGTGTCGATGTCAGTCACAGCTGCATCAACCAACATGAAAAGTTTAGTTTTTTTTTTTCCAGTCGACTTATTTTTCAAGTGATTAATCAGCCAGCACGATATATATATACACACTTACGTGACATCTCGACTATCAGAAACTGTATCTTTATGCTGTACTCCTTTTTCTTCCTCTCTTCCTCGTCGACTAACCACCTCAATATCCTGCAATTTCAACACACCATGCATGTAACACGACATTCCGAATTCATATCAGATAATCAGAAACTGTATCTTTGACATACCTTTCCTTGACGTAGTTGGAGTTGGAGAAGTAGATGGCAGAATCGACTCTGACAATAAGAATACCGGGAACACTACTAGCTTCAGGATACTGCTCGACGTTCCTATAGATTGTTGAACTCGGTAGATTTCCCAAAAGAGCCGTCCTTGGCCTAGTTACTTGCAGCAGAATCTTAGCAAACGATATTACTACTGCGATCAAAAGGCCGATTTCAACTGAGGCAAAGATGACTCCGAAGAAAGCGCCCATACAAGCAATGAAATCAAATTTGTCGATCTTCCATATCAAGATGGCCGCTTCATAGTCGATGAGGTTGATAACAGCGGATATAATGATGGAAGCGAGGATGGCGTTTGGGGTGTACTTGAAAAGCGGAGTCAGGAAAAGCAGTGTCATGAACACAACGAATGACATTACGATATTTGACATTGCTGTTTTGCAGCCTGCCATGTAATTCACTGCTGACCGAGAAAATGAACCTGCACGTTACAGTTACACGCACTTCAGTTCAGTTAACTTAAGTTGAAAAGAACAGCGAACAGCAGCCTGACACGCTAACGTGACAGGTGAATGTAATGTAATACCTGTGGCGACATAACAGGAAGTCATGGACCCAACGACGTTCATAGTCCCTAAAGCGACCATTTCTTTGTTACCGTCTAGTTGATAATCTTTCATCGCTGCAAATGTTCTTCCGATTGCAGTAGCTTCCTGTTAAAATCACGGATATATAAATGCAGTATCACGACACCATCTGATACAAGAATTTATAACAGTTAACTTACTGTCAATGCTATCATTCCTGCTACTGCTCCGATTTTGAAACCTTTCAGAAGGTTTTCACCCGATAAATACAACAAATGCACTGATGACGGGTTGAGCCCTTTATCGATATGATTCACCTAAATTCACGACGAACATTAATAATGTCAATATTTTCCTTCAATCAATCCTTAGTCAGTAGTCACGTACCAGTGTCCTACACTCAGACAGACAGTATAGTTGGACATGAAGACGTTAACTTACGATTGCAACTCCCTTCTTTTCAGCATGAGTCAAAAACACGAAAAGAGTCGACAAAATGACTGATATCAAAGGCGCAATTGCAGGAACCCAGAACAGCTTCTTGTTTCGCTTTCCCTGTTCACAAAAAAACATGAATTATATACATATATATCGCGTGTATAAAATGTATAAATCAAAATTCTTGACTCGAGTCTTACAATAACTTTGGCGAAAATGAGGAACGCTAAGAATACTGATCCAATCAGTATCGTCTCCCAGTTCCACTGCAATCGATTGTGAAAAAAAATGAGTTTAGTTCAGCCTACTTCAGTCCAAAAAATCAGTATCGTCTTATTCATTCATTCAGATCAATTGAGTAAATTGCAGCATTACCCCATGATGCATTGAGCCGAAGACTGAGCGCAGCACGGAAATCAAGTCCGATTTCTTGGTAAATTTCTTGATCCCAAGAAACCCTTTCAGCTGCTGTAATGCAATTGTGATTGCAGCTCCACCCATGAACCCCACGATCGCAGCATGCGACAGGAAATCGATCAAAAATCCCAGTCTGCCCACACAAATAACACATATCATAACTAACCGCATGCGTTTTGGCCTGTTCATCCAGGGCCGACCCATAGGACGATCCATAAAGTTCTAGGAACCGGGGACCCAAGTAGGTGAAGTACCTCAATATTTACCTTAGTTATACAAAATTAGCAAAAGTGGTACATTGGAATATATAGTGGTTAAGATAATTAATGTTAATCTTGAGGTTAGTCATATTGAAGTTGCAACATCGGAGGCCTGTGTTCATCTAGCATGGTATCAGAGCAAACGAACCTGAAGAATCCGAGGGTAATCCGAGTGATCCCAGCGAAAAAAGTGGCAGTGAAAGCAAGCCTACGATACTCAAGAGGGTGAGTAACAGGATCGATCTCATTCTGAATAAGAGTTCCGAGTAAAAGAGAAACGACAGCGACCGGTCCAATTGCTATATCTCTTGAACTACCCATACAAGCATATATCAATGGAGGCACAAAACTCGAATCTGCACCAAAACTCGATAAATTAAATAAACATCAAAAAAAATCTCAATTTTGTCGAAAAACTACTCGTACGTCTTAAGCGCAAATGTCGACTAACTTACATAGTCCATACTGTGGGTCTAGGTTCGCGAGCTTTGAGTACCCGATATCCTGTCACACCCAAAAAAATCAAACCTGGTCAATTCAGTTCAGCTCACTTCACTTCATCTGTTTTTTTTGTTATTTTTGCTGAAACATGAGTTTTTTTTGCTGAAACACGAGTTTTTTTGTACTCGAAGTATTTTAATGAAACGGAACAAAAAATAGTGTCCGAAGGGAGTATTTTTTTTGGTTGAAACACGAGTTTTTTTTTTTTTTTTTTGCTGAAACACGAGGTTTTTTGTATTTTCTTTTGCTGAAACACGAGTTTTTTGTACTCGGGAGTATTTTAATGAAACGGGACAAAAAAATAGTGTCCGGAGGGAGTATTTTTTTTTTTTGCTGAAACACAAGTTTTTTGTATTTTTTTTGCTGAAACACGAGTTTTTTGTATATTTTTTTTTGCTGAAACACGAGTTTTTTGTACTCCCCTCCGAACACTATTTTATACCTCATTATTTGTAAGGAGTATTTTAATGAAATGAGACAAAAAATAGTGTCCAGAGTGAATATTTTTTTTGCTGAAACACGAGTTTTTTGTACTCTCCGGACACTATTTTATGCCCCATTAACTCAGTATTTGTGAAAAATATTTTAATGAAATGAGACAAAAAATAGTGTCCAGAGGAAGTATTTTTTTGCTGAAACACGAGTTTTTTTGTACAGTGTGAGTTACCTGAGGTATGCAAAGACTGGCAATGGTGAGTCCAGCAATGAGGTCGCCACGAAACTTGGTAAAGTTATAGCCGCGTCCCCATTCCAAGATAGGAAAGACGGCTTGAAGTCCGAGCACAAACTTCCTCGACTTAGACTGATCCTTGAAAGGTCTCAAAGGGTCGTCTGAGAACAACGTCTCTTTGAACCCGTTACTGAACTCTTTAAACAAGTTCTTCTTCGAAGGTACACTCACTTTATGGTGAATAATGTCGGACATGGTAGCGTGGTCGTGGTCGTGGTCGTGGTTGTGTCGGTGTGATGACCATGATAGGCTTGCCACGTCTACGTCCACGTCGACTTCCTTAGTGTCATCCAACTCATCAACAACATTCTTATTGTTATTGTTATTGTTATTGTTATTATTAGGAAAATGATCCATTTGAAGCGTTTGGGAGAACTGGGGGGGCGCCAATTATATCAGCAACGACGACCCTGTATGAATAATGTAGGTAACGTAATGAATATAATGAGTGAATGAAGTTTCAATATTATCGGAATTTTGGAATAATTTAGGTTAGAAAGGTGGTCTGTCGTATTTTTGGGTCGTGAAATTTTCAGCAGTCGAATTTTGGTTCTTTTGAGATTCTCGAGAAGGATTGGAGTTACATACCCGTATGGAGAAAGTGACTTGCATGGGGATGAGATGCTTGAGTTTTGCAAAGGCAAGAGAGAGTTGAGAACTAAAAGATCGATCTTGTTTTTGTAACATGTTCTTTCCTCTGTTATATAAACAACAACAACAAAAGTCAATAAGTCAAAGTCAAACTTAGCCCTTTTGTCTTTAACACAACTATTATTATAGTACTAGTATACCCAATAATGATACATCAACTAATCTAAGCAATCTGATTTAAAACGTTAAAACGGGTCAAATATTGTTAAAATGGGTCAAATACTGGTATATATTGCTGATAAAGACAAAATATTTGACATTGCGTAAATGCATAGCTTGCCATGTTACTTGGTAAGCGATGCTGTATGTATTTAACTCGTGTTATGGTTATGAGTTTATGATGGGTCTAGTGTTGTCACAAACAAACATTTGTCGGAATATAGTGTGGACAACAACAATCCTATCCAAATGTCTCAAATCCTTCGTCATATCCGTCTGGTTCGGCCCACAAAAGAAGCGGACTTGGACACATCATTTTCAAAAATATACAAAGGTGGACTTACATACTCGTACTGTGCCTATATCCAGCCCGAACCATGATCAACTCTATATATGTATTGTTATTAACAGAGGTGACAAAGAGGTAGGTCGATCATATCATGTCATTTCAGATTCAAGGCTATCGAGTTAGGTTAGGTCATGTTGAGTCAGGTGTCAATTCTAATCTATAGTTGATAGCCAAGTTAGGTCATGTCACGTCACGAGTCAATTCTAATCTTCGATTTAGGTAGAGGTTTAATTTTTCGAATTTAAGCAGAATGTCATTGTGTGAACTGTAAACAGTGAGAGAAGACCTGTCAAAACTTGACCCTATCCGCAAACCCGTTTTTGAGGATCATGAACCCATTTTTCGATCCAACCCTTTCGACAGATCTAATGAGTAGCATGGAGTTGTTTGACCTAAAGAATACATACTTCTAGTAGGGCAGTTAGGTAGGTAGAGAGGTCCATGTATATGGGTAAAATGGGGATTTCCAAAAAAAAGAATTGGGTCTCACTAACGACAGGTCTATCCGTCGTAATTATAAAACGGGTCAAATACATACCACATATATGAATAAGACAAATAATTTACTATGTCTCACCAATACTTTATTTTTGTCTTCGGTATATTACTTGACCCGTTAGAAGTTTATGACGAATATTTACGTCACAAACAAGAATTTGCCGACCCAAAAAAAAAAACACTTGTACTAGTTGTGCTCAACTTTTCAATTCTGACCTCTGCTTCCAATAATCTTCGTTTAAAGTGGAGAATGGAGAATGTGACAAGTAGTACTAACAATGTTCATGTTTGAATTACATGTTTCAATTAGAAAATCAAGTGGAATGAACCGAAGATGTCTTAGCCTAGTGGTTAGGACTAGGTGTTCTGGGACAGTAGGTCTCAGGTTCAAATCCCTCCTCCCCTGTATTGTAATGCGACTAAGTGCGCTCTTCGTTGAACCAAAAAAAAATAAAAATTGGAATGATATATTCCCTACATGTACTGTTACTATTATGCGATTAAAAATACGTTTTGTTGAAACAAAATAATGAGACACTCAAATATTCGATCAGCTTTTATATTAAGCTAAGCTAACTCTCATTCAATCAAAAGGAAAATAGAAATTCTAACCAAAGGAAATAGATAACTTAAACGGAGAAAGAGTATTGAGAAATTCGGTAATATTACTCTAAACCATTATTTTTGATGCTTATTTCTCATAGGACGAATTTAGAACATTTTTTTTGGGTAACAATTAACGAGTTTTCTCATGTTATTTTATATTTAGGTTAAAATCTCATATTTATAAATTTTTGGTAGCAGAAGTCGATAATTTTAACGAGTAGGCGGATTCCCTATGTTTGTCACTAGTCACACTATAGTATTGCACATTTGTACAAAGAGCTTAAATATGTAACTTTTTTTTTTTTGCCAACGAAGAAAGTGCATCATATATTGATTCGTATGAGTATTATCTAACATGAGTAATCACAATTATTGGAGTAATACTTAACTAATAAGCCAGAAATGACCTAACATGTCATGCGTCAATTATTATATTACTCAAATGTCATACTACAACAATATGTTTAATTCTTCATTTAATATTCACCTGCGCATATCACATCTGTTTTTTCGGAAGTAAGATTGTTGAGAGCCGATCTCTCACTAAATTAGTGAGAAACATAACTTAAAAATTATAAGTTAAATAACTGTCCTCTCAAAATTTCAATAACGCTATTGAAATACCGTCTTTCCACAGTTTTTCTACGTTGTTTTGGGGTGGCCCTTATCATTCATTATACTTGATCCATAAATAAATGGTAGTGCATTAATTGCTTAATCAAAACTCTCGAGTTTCGAACCACCAATAACAATCCAACTCAAGTTTATAAATAAACGTGTAGAGAGTAGTTTTAATAGAGGCGTCATACGCACACTTGGGTTGGACACGAGTCAGGTTTAAGACAGACTCGTTGGCCAAGTGTTTGTATATTTAAGAAAAATGTTGTGTTCAAATCCACTTCTTTTACAGGCCGGATCAGGGGTTCTACCCCGATTCTTAAGGGCATGCATAGTAATTAATTAGGTTATGATGCATTAGGTGCAATTGGATACAGAAAGATTAGTGATAATGTCACTCGACTTGACTTTTACATATGCTAGAAAATTGAGTGACAGAAGCAAAAAGAGTGTGGTGTGGCGCAACGGAAAGAGCTAAAAGTAGCATATTATTAAAAGTAGGGTAAAATTGCATGGTGCAAAATAAAAAACAAGGGGAAGAACTAAAAATAGCATAATTTTGTGTAGATGGTCCAAATGTATGTTAGAGGAAAGGGAATGTTGATTTTCTCCCATTAGAAATGCTACTTTGATGGAAGAGAATAAATAGATAGTTACTCTTTGAAAAACTAACACAAAATTCTCATTTCTGATACGTATATCCGTCATAAACAGACCTGTTACGAGACAGGTCATCATAAAATATCGTGATCATGTAACGCTTGGATGTGTCATGAACTTGTGACGGATATATCCGTCACAGGGGAGACTGACTCGGATACTAAGCCAAAGAGAAAGAAACAAGTAGTAAGTAAATAAGAAAGTGATGGGCACCTCATTCACCAAAAAAGACTTTATATTTAGGCCATTGATAGTGGAACATATCCCCTTTCAACACTTCCATAAAGCCTCTTCTCTCCAATTGCCCTTTCAAACTTGGGTATGTTAGGGGCACAATGGTCTTTTAACTTTGTTTGATTCCTTTATAATAATAATAAAGGATATTAAAAAAAATACCCTTTAGAAAGGAAAGTATAAAATGAGAGGAAAAAAGATTAAGTTTGTAAAAGTTAAACCTATGATTGTGATAGTTTGGACGAAAAATTGTAGCGAACGCAAATTTGATGGTTGATGTAATTGGGGAGGTTTTTTTGTGGGTTCAAAGGAGATTTTCTTATTTTCTTTTTGTCAATGGATGTTATGAGTAATTTTGCATGTATACAACTTCTAGTCATAAAAGGTTAAAAAGTAAAAAAAAAAAAAAAGGCTAATAAAATTTAAAAAGTGGAAAAGAAAATATATAAAAAAATAGAAAAAGTAGATTTTGTAAATAAATGGAAAGAAACTATGAAAGCCCTCCAATTAGGTGTATGTCTAGGTTCAATGAACCTACACTCCAACATCACACATTTTTTGAGCCGTTGAATGTATTCATCACAGACTTATAACGAGTCAAATATTTATCCACATTGTTTTGTTTTATCTAATCACATGAGTGATATTTGACCCGTTACATTGTCTACGATGGATACACTTGTCTCCAGATGTAACAATTTCCTTCAACGTTGTCTAAAAAGTGCTACTCCATACTCCATATCTTTTGTCAGCATAAACGTTTATAAATAATTCTGTAAATAAGCAGAAAGACCGAAAAGTAAACAAACTCTTACCGTTTGAGTGGTTCTCAGTTCGAAAAAGTTGAAATAATAAAATAAAATAAAATAAAATAAAAACAAAAGAGTATATTTGGCTTTAGGTATAGGCTTTCCAAAATGAATAGAAAAATAGTGTTTGATGGAAGAAGAAAAATTGGATGGAGGAGGTACTTATTGTGATCATAGAGTCCTAGTTGTAAATGTTGGTTTAGGCCATTATTAGCTAAATTGAACATGGACTTGTTTCATTGCATGATTCATTTGTTAGAATTTGGACATTCAAACCTTTGATGTCTTTCAAATTGTAATGCAATTGGGATTTTGATGCCTTGCCTACCAACTTTACCAAGTGTGAAGTGTGCAAGGATTTCATGCCATTCAACTTTTCTGCCACCGAAGATGTCTTTGGCCAATGGTTAACACGTACGGAGTATTATATCTGAACAGTAGTTCTCAGGTTCGAATCATATGCTCTTATATTGTAATGTAACTGAGATTTTGATGCCTTGCCTACCAAATGTGAAGTGTGCAAGGATTTCATTCAAGTTTTCTGCTATTGAAGATGTTTTTGCTAGTGGTTAACACGTGCTAGATGCCTGGACGGTAGGTCTCAGATTCGAATCATCGATCTGTTCTTATATTGTAATGCAATTGAGATTTTGATGCCTTGCCAGTTGCCACATGAAATGTCCAAGGATTTCATGTCATTCAACTTTTTTCGCTATCGAAGATGTCTTTGGCTAATGGTTAAGACTAGGGCTGTGCAACCGGGTCGACCCGGACCGGACCCGGTTGGACCCGGATCCGGAATCGTCAAATTTTATGACCCTGGACCCGGACCGGAAACCAAAATATTGACCCTGGTCCGGTCCGGAAAAATACCGGGTCCGACCCGGACCGGACCGGTTGGCCCGATTGGTCCGGAATTTTCAATTTTTTTGGGAATTCCGGTCCAAAATTCCGACCCGGTTGGACCGGTTTGGACCGGAAAACCCGGAATTTTTAAGAAATAAGCATAATTTTGGGTTTTCCGGTCCAAATCGGTCCAGACCGGAAAATTCCGGGTCAGGACCGGACCGGAACGGAACCCGGAATCGCCCAAAATGATGGCCCGGAGACCGGACCGGAATTTTTTATTCCGGATCCGGGCCCGTAGATTCCGGTCCGGTCCGGTCCATTTTTCCGGTCCGACCCGGATTTTGCACACCCCTAGTTAAGACTAGGTACCCTGAACAATAGGTCTTAAGTTCGAATCTCTTTTCCTTATATTGTAATACAACTGAATACGCTATTCATTGAATCAAAAAAAAAACTTTGTTGCTCCTCATATTTCATCATTAACAAACTTTTACATAGTGTACTTAAAATAATACTCTAGTTTAAGGTTTGATCATCTTTCTCCTTTATTGTTAGGTGACTTAATGTGTGCTTCATTGGAACAAAAATAATCAAAAAAAAAATATTGGAAACTTTATATCTCACTTTATTATCGCTAACAAGTGTTATGGAACCAACTGGGCTTGAAGTGTGGATGCAACAGAAATATTTATATCACTGGGCTTGAAGTGTGGAGCCAGGAGGGTGGAGATTCGAACCCGTGACCTTTTGTCACGCTGGCTCTGATACCATGTTATGGAACTAACTCAACCAAAACCTTAAGGCGGTGGTTGAAGGCCCAGAAATATTTATATACTCTTGCAACAAGGAAAAACAATTTTAAGAATATGTGTTTGAAGATACTATTTCGAGATATAACTAGGACGAAATTGAGTGTCGAAAAATGTGTTAAATTTAAATTAGCTGAATGTCGCAAATACAAGTATACAACGCTATTAATTAATCACAAAATCTTTAAAATAATGGCATTTCATTTTAATAACGACAGGTTATTATTAATATATAGGGGGAGGGGGGATTCGAACCTGAGACCTAACATATTTTTTTTCATTATAATATAGGGGGAGGGGGATTCGAACCTGAGACCTACTGTACCAGAGCACCTAGTCCTAACCACTAGGTTAAGACATCTTCGGTTATTTTTTTTCATTATTACGACTCTGTAATCTGTACTATATTTTACGAGTATTTAGTGTTAGACGGTTTCTCAAGAAACTTTATTTATTAATCATTGACACATGTAAAATTAAAGGGGTATTGGTAAATGAATGGGGTTGGGGCTATTAAACTCAAACTCAACTGCCTACCTCCCACTCACACACCATGCACTTCCTCACTTCTGACTTCACTCACTACTGCCTGACGTTATTGCTAACGTCTTTCAAAATATCCGCCATACTAACAAATAATACTCCGTATTTCGTATAAATGTAATTAAAAATGATTGAAACGGAAAATAAATCAGTCGATTTTTGTCAAGTTATGTTCTGGGGTCCCGAATATCTGAAAATCGTGTATTATATGTACTACGAGTCTACGATTTGAGTCGTCCGGGAGATCCTAACAGACAAGCAAGGTTTCGTTTTCTTCTAGTTTTCGTACCATTTTTCCGCGGATTTTTCAAAATATCTCTGGTTCAATCATACTTCATCCCCGGTGCGTATGTAGGGTCGATCCACGGATTTCAGCCTCAGATAACATGTACTGTATACGTTCATTTTTCACGAGTTATCGGCTTTTAGCCGACGCGAGTTTATCACTTTCCGATACTCTCAATTCTCTTCCGTAGGTTCTAAAAATCTGGGAAGACGCGTTATCTGATCTAAGGAATAGATCAGTCGATTTTCAACGAGTTTTGTCCAGGGATCGCGAATCTCCATCCGAAAACCTTGTATTATACACTACGATTTGAGCCGTCTAGGAGATACTTCATCCTATAGTGTACTGACGTCTAACACACACCACATGTCGGATATGCTTCAAAATATTGCAGAAGACTTTGTCTTAATCAGTAATTAGGATAAGACATCTTCGAAAAACGCGTATATATATCGACATTTGGAAAACCTTGTGAACTACGGCGAATAATTGAAGTGTTCGTTGTCCTTATTGATAATTGAAGCATATTAATGTTGAACCATGCAACATTTTCAAACGTACGAATTCAAATAAATGAAATGTCATATCTAGTACGGATCTCCCGTTATATTTTTGTGTTATATTGGTGTGTCACACCATACACGGGATGACACGTCGTCAAGTTATAATATTTGTTGCATATTTTATTTATGCAATGGACGATCTGTCATCCCGTGTATAGTGTAGCACAGAAACAAAGACACAAAAATGGAACAGGAAATCTGTAACGCAATTTCTTTCTCATGACAATCATTTTCAACTACTTGTTATTGCTCTATTGCTTTCAAACTTACTACTAGTACTATTCTTCCAAGTTTAAAAGTCTTTGTTCTTCACCTTTTGTTCTTGTTCGTTTCAATAATCGGGGAATCTAACTAGTAGCAAGGGACTACACTCGTTAGTCGCTATCCAAACTTACAGAAAATGGTTAAAATGGTCGACTTTTGCTATCAAAAAAATCGTAAAATGATAAATTTTAATATTAATATTATATAATAAGTAAATATAATTAACTTGCTAAGTATCCCAAAATTTCAGTTCTAGATTCGCCCCTGATTATAAACCATAACATCGACGTTTACATATTTGAGATGCTAATACAAGTTGATAATATAATGACATCAATAATGCAATTTTTTTCTACCAAATGACTTCAATTTCCAAATCTAGAATCAAATGTTTTCCTACTTATACTTTGATTGATTAAATGTTTCGAAATTAAAGCGTCATTGTCAAATTACATCAAAATGTCGTACTAAGTGTGAAAATAAGAGGATCGATAAAGCCATCAAATATTAATGGAAATTATGACTTATAGAACTCTATATAATGACATACTCCGTATGACATATATACCATCTTGTATTCATTGGCTTACTGTGTCACGTCAGACCGTCATTGGACATTACCATTGACCACTTTTGATCACTTTTATACTTTAGCTCAATCGATCTTGGACTCTGATACTACTAGTTAAGCAGAAGCGTTTACGAGACTGTGTTAGACACTAGAAAAATAATACTTCGTTACAAAAACACATGAAATTTACGTGATTCACTATTCAATCAAAACCGAGTAATTACTAATTATCCGAAATTAGTTTTATGGGCCAAGGAAGATGGAAGGGTGGCACCAAGCCCAGGCCACCAACAACACACATCCAAAATACATGCATGGACCAAAAGCAACCAACACAAGCCCAACAAGAAACACAAAACCCAAACCCAACATGACTCGAATGTGTTACGAGTAAATTCTAACGAATCTCCACCTTGACTTGGACGGTCACTTGTGAACTCCACCATAGTCACACTATGATTGCCGATAACTTCATCTTAACCAAGATGAGCTACATTATGGCCAGAATCCGATTCTCGTCAGAGTCTGTTGCCTACGTCGATTAAGCATAAACGCCCCCATCGAGGCTAGGCTCTCGTCTCTTGTGCACACGTTGAAGCACTCACTCACACCCTCGCTAGGGTAATCATGCGCCTCACCGGGACACTCTAACTAACTCCCGTAAATCTCCATATAATACAAAGTATACTCCGTAACATGCAAAATGAAAGCAACTGAAAAACAGAATAACTCTTTCTTAATGAAGTTTTGCTGAATCCTAACAAGTCTTTTTGTCCAAAGTACATCTTGTATTCTCGTGACTCTTCATAAAATACAGAGTAACTTGCAAAATCAAAGCAATTAAAAAACGAAATTACTCTTTCCTAATGAAGGTTTGTTCAATCCTAACGAGTTTTTCGTCCAAAATACAAAACAAAAGTGAATCCTAATGAAGTCTTTGCTGCATCCTAATGAAGTTTTGCTGAATCCTAACGAGTTTTTCGTTCAATCCTACTGAAGTTTTGCTGAATCCTAACGAGTCTTTTGTCCAAATTACATCTTATATTCTCGTGACTCTTCATAAAATACAAAGTAGGAAAATCAAAGTAATTAAAAAACGGAATTACTCTTTTCCAACGAAGGTTTGCTCAATCCTAACGAGTTTTTCTTTTCATCCAAAATATAAAAAAAAAGTGGATGGAAAAATGGAGATGCGGGGTATAGATCCCCGTACCTCTCGCATGCTAAGCGAGCGCTCTACCATCTGAGCTACATCCCCATATTGTTCACCACGTTATATTATTAATTACATAAACCCGTAATAAAGTGTTTTGTTTGGTAGGGTTACTAATGTAACGAATGTATCCATGGATATGTAAATTGCAGTATCATCATATTCTTCATTCTTCAAAACGGCACTTCAATCCCCCAAATCCCCTTAATAAACCCTAATTTTCCGTCTTCTAATCCCCAATTTCTCCTCGATCACACCTTCAGATCGCCATAACTTCCATATCTTCATCCTCTCCACACCACTTCTCTCAATCTGGTATTGTTCTTCTTCTTTTTGTTTCGATTCGCGTTTAATTTGTTCGATTCAGCGCTCAATTTCTATGCCGATAGATCTCCTGCGAGACGGTCTCACTATACGATTACGGTTACTGTGAATTTGTGAATTTCTCTAGCCGATAGGAGAATTTGTGTATGTTGTATTTGTTGGATTACTAAAATTTTCATTGAGTTGTTTATTGAGCTGCCATTTCTGATTTTGTTAAGCGGAGTGTTTATGCGTGAGAGGTGATTATGGTTACGGTTATTTTGAGACCGTCTCATAGGAGAGTTTGTGAATGTTGTATTTGTTGAATTACTGGAATTTGCATTTTGAGTTGTTTATTGAGCTGCCCTTTCTGATTTTGTTAAGCAGAGTGTTTCTGCGTGAGAGGTGATTATGGTTACGGTTAGTGTGAGACCGTTTCATAGGAGAGTTTGCGTATGTTGTTTTTGTTGAATTACTAGAATTTAGGTTGAGTTGTTTATTGAGCTGCCCTTTCTGATTTTGTTAAGCAAACTGTTTCTGGGTGGGAGTTCTCGCAGTAAGGTTATGGTTACAGACTTACGATTACTGTGAGACCGTCAGGAGAGTTTGTGTGTATGTTGTATTTGTTGAATTACTTGTTTATTGAGCTGCCCTTCCTGATTTTATTAAGCTGATTGTTTCTGTACAATACGAATACGATTATGGTTACTGTGAGACCGTCTCATAGGAGAGGAGAGTTTGTGTATGTTATGTTGTATTTGTTGGATTACTAGAATTTTCATTGAGTTGTTTATTGACCTGCCATTTCTGATTTTGTTAAGCGGGGTGTTTTTGCGTGAGAGGTGATTATGGTTACGGTTACTGTGAGTCCGTCTCATAGGAGAGTTTGTGAATGTTGTATTTGTTGGATTACTAGAATTTTGGTTGAGTTGTTTATTGAGCTGCCATTTCTGATTTTGTTAAGCGGAGTGTTTCTGCGTGAGAGTTGATTATGGTTTCGATTACTGTGAGACCGTCTCGTAGGAGAGTTTGTGAATGTTGTATTTGTTGAATTACTAGAATTTTGGTTGAGTTGTTTATTGAGCTGCCCTTTCTGATTTTGTTAAGCGGAGTGTTTCTGCGTGAGAGGTGATTATGGTTACGGTTATTGTGAGACCGTCTCATAGGAGAGGAGAGTTTGTGTATGTTGAATTTGTTGAATTACTAGAATTTTCAATGAGCTGCCCTTTCTGATTTTTTTTGTTAAGCAGGACTGTTCTTCGTGACGATTATGGTTATGGTTATTGCGAGACTGTCAAATTTTTGTATGTTGTATTTGTTGAATTACTAGAGCTTTCATTTAGCTGCCCTTTCTGATTTTGTTAAACAGACTGTTTCTGCGTGAGAGTTCTTGCAATAAGATTATGGTTACGGTTACTGTGAGACTGTCAGGAGAGTGTGTGTATGTTGTATTTGTTGAATCGCTATAAATTTCGTTGAGTTGTTTATTGAGCTGCTCTTTCTGATTTTGCTAAGCAAGACTGGTTCTGCGTGAGGGTTCTCGCAATAAAATTATGGTTACGGTTACTGTGTGACTGTCAGGAGAGTTTGTGTATGTTGTATTTGTTGAATTGCTAGAAATTTCATTGAGTAGCTTGTTGAGCTGCCATTTCTGATTTCGGTAAGCAGACTGTTTCTGCGTGAGAGGTCTGGTGATACGATTGTAGTTACTGTGAGACCGTATCGGGTTGTATTGGTTGAATTACTAGAATTTTCGTCGAGTTGTTTATTGAGCTGCTCTTTCTGATTTTGATAAGCAGACTGGTTCTGGATGAGTGAGGTCTCAGAATACGAATACGATTACTGGTTAGACTTTAGAGTGAGACCTTCTCGTAGGAGTATGTATGTTCTATTTGTTGAATTATTAGACCTTTCATTGAGCTGCCTTTTCTGATTTTTCGTTGAGCATCCAATTACTTGAATTTATTGGCTTGCTTGGGATATTGAGTCTGCCGATTTTGTTTGTGCGTGAGAGGTCACATAATACAATTATGGTTACCGTCTGACCGTCTCATAGGCATATGTTTTTATTCACAGTCCTATTTGTTGAATCTAGAACTTTCATTGAATTTTCTGATGTTTGTTTTAGCACACTGATACCTACATATAGTGGCTTGCGTGGGATATTGAGTCTTCAGGTTTTGTTTCTGCGTAAGAGCTCCCACTATATGATTAGGATTACCGTCTCATAGGAGTATTTGTGTATGTTCTACTTGTTGAATATCTGGAACTTTTATTGAGCTGTTTCTTGAGCTTCCCTTTCTGATTTTTGTTAAGCAAGACTGTTTCTTGAATATACTGGGTTGCTTGGGATATCGAGTCTACTAATTTTGTTTCTGCATGAGAGGTCTCACAATACGATAATGGTAACTGTGAGATCTTCTCATAGGATAGGGGTATATGTGTTTGCATAGTCCTATTTGTTGAATTACTATAACTTTCATTGAACTTTCTATTTTTTTTTGTTAATCAGACTACTGCTTGAATTTATTGGCTTGCTTGGGATATTGAGTCTACCGATTTTGTGTCTGCGTGAGGGGTCTCAGAATATGATTTTGATTAATGGGAGACCGTCTCATAATAGTATTTGTATATGCACAGAGTCCTATTTGTTGAATCTAGAACTTTCATTGAACTTTCAGTTTTTTTTGTTAAGCAGACTGTTGCTTGAGTTTATTGAATTGCTTGAGATATTGAGTATACCGATTTTGTGTTTGCGTGAGAGGTCTCGCAGTATGATTAAGGTTACCGTGAGAACGTCTCATGGGAGTATTTGTGTATGCACAAAGTCCTATTTGTTATATCTAGAACTTTTGTTGAGCTGCTTTCCGTTCTTGATTTTTATTAAGCAGACTGTTGCTTAACTATATTGGCTTGCTTGGAATATTGAGTCTACCGATTTTGATTTTGCAGGGTGTTGTAACTAGTTGTTATAGATGGGTAAGAAGAAGCCGACAGTGCGTGACGAGGATGCACCACATCAGGGTGGTGGTGGTGGTGGGAGATCTAAGAAGAAGAATCTAGTTATAGATGATGATGAATATTCGTTAGGGAGTGAAGTAACCGAAGAGTCAGTGGTTAAAGAAGATAAGGTAGCTCCAACAACTGGTGGAAAGAAGAAGGGAAAGAAGAAAAATCTCAAAGACGATGATAAGGACCTAGTTGATGACAAGGTAGAAGAGGTGGACACAGTTTTTGTTGGAAAGAAAAAGTCCAAGGGTAAAAGTGGTGGGAATAATGCGAATAGAAAGGTAAATTTTGATGTACTTGGAGATGAGGGTGAAGACGATAATGATGATGATGCCCAGAGTGACAAAGACGAACCTGTGGCTAGCTTCTCGGGAAAGAAAAAATCTTCTGCTGGTTCGAAGAAGGGTGGTTCAATGACTAGTTTTGCTTTGTTGCAAGAAGAGGATGATGAACAAGATGAGGATGGTCTGACGGAGGAGGATGAACCTGTTGTACCTAAATTTGAGGGGAAAAAGAAGTCAAAGGGTTCCAAGAAGAGTAGTGGATTGTTATCTGGATCCGCCTTTGATGCCCTTGGAGATGAGGAGGGAGATGAGGCTGATGTTGACCTTAGTGTAGGCGATGACGATGATGACGTTGCTGTCATTGCATTTTCTGGGAAAAAGAAAAAATCTTCAAAGTCTACCAAGAAGAGTGGCAATTTGTTCAGTGCTGTGCTATTGGATGAAGCCAATGAGGATACTGAAGACAATTCTGAGCCACCACCAGTTTCAGAGTCATCCGAGTTAGATGATGTGGTCATCGCATTTACTGGGAAAAAGAAATCTTCTAAGAAGAAAGGCAGCGGTGGTTCTGCTACGTTGGGAGAAGATACAACATCTAAAGTAGCTGATGTTGCATCTAGTAATATTGAAGAAAATGATATAAAGCCGGTGCAAGCAACCGCTGTAGTCCCTGAAACTTCAAAGAATAAAAAGAAAAAGAAAAAGGGTTCAAGGACGGTTCAAGAGGAAGAAGATTTGGATAAGATCCTGGCAGAGCTCGGGGAAGCACCTCCAGTCTCAAAGCCAGATCCATCTCCAGCTCCAGCTCCAGCTCCCCAACTTGAAGATGAAAAAGCTGATATCCCCTCGGAATCCGTTAGCGTGACGGAGGGTGATAAGGAGGGTGAAGGGCAAGGAGTTGTGGAATCGGCGGCTGCAAAGAAGAAGAAAAAGAAGAAAGAGAAGGAAAAGGAGAAAAAGGCAGCTGCCGAGGAGAAAAAGGAAGAAGTGAAGAATGACAAGAGCAAATTGCTTGACAAGAAACTTCCCAAACATGTGAGGGAAATGCAGGAGGCACTAGCTAGACGACAGGAAGCAGAAGAACGAATGAAAAGGGAAGAGGAGGAGAAGTTGAGGAAGGAAGAGGAGGAAAGACGCAAGCAAGAGGAGCTTGAGAGGGAAGCCGAGGAAAACAGGCTCAGGAAGAAGGAAAGGGAGAAGGAGAAGCTTCGCCTGAAAAAAGAAGCGGGATTGCTTTTGACTGCAAAGCAGAAGGAAGAGCAGCGCCGGCTCGAGAAAATGAGGATTCAATTCCTTGGTGATAATAAATCTTTGCCAGTGGCTGATGGTAATGCTCCAAGTAAACGTCCTATCTATGCAACAAAGACAAAGAAATCAAAGACACATCAAGGTCAAACAAATGGTGCTAAGAGTCAAACCTCAGAGGAGGAGAAAAGAAAAGACGAGGCTGCTACTGATATTGTCCCCTTTAAAAAGGAGGAAATTGAAGAGGTGGCCCAGATTGATGTAGATGAGGCAGCCGATGAAACACCAGTAAACGATGTTGCCAAAGAAGAAGTAGAAGAAGAAGAAGAAGATGATGAGGACTGGGATGCTAAAAGTTGGGATGATACCGACCTTGGTCTTCAAGTTAAGGGCGCATTTGATGATGAAGAGGCTGATACTCTAGCTCAGGCAGCAGCTAATAAAGAAAGCAAAAAGGCTGTTCCTGTAGTTGCTGATGCTGCACCGCCTCCGCCAGCTGTTAAACCAGTTACTGCTGTCAAGAAGGCTATTTCACACACAGACAATGATAAGACATCTGAAATTAAACAGAAGGCTTCAGAGGTTGAAGCCCCAGGGAAGAACAAGGTTAAAGAAGTTCCTGTCAACAGGGAAACTGATGGTTTTAGAAGTGAGGGTGACCTTAGATCTCCCATATGTTGTATCATGGGACATGTTGACACCGGTAAAACTAAGTTGCTTGATTGCATTAGAGGTACAAATGTACAGGAAGGTGAAGCTGGAGGTATCACACAACAAATTGGAGCAACGTACTTCCCTGCTTCAAACATTAGGGATAGAACAAAAGAACTAAAGGCAGATGCGACATTGAAGGTTCCAGGTCTTCTTGTGATTGACACACCAGGGCATGAGTCTTTTACGAATTTACGTTCGCGGGGTTCTGGGTTGTGTGACATTGCTATATTGGTTGTGGATATCATGCATGGCCTAGAACCACAAACACTTGAGTCACTGAACCTCTTGAAAATGAGAAATACGGAGTTCATTGTGGCATTGAACAAGGTGTGTTGAATTAATACTTGTGCTTCTTATATGATCACCTCTTAAATTTCGAGTTTATTTTCGTGAATTCTTTTTCTTTTCTCGTACTCTTAGGTGGACCGGCTTTATGGTTGGAAAACATGTCGCAATGCCCCAATAGTAAAAGCAATGAAACAACAGACCCGGGATGTACAAAATGAGTTTAATATGAGGCTCATCCAGGTAATTAACTCTTACCTTAGGTCATTGTGGCATTTACTGTTTGATGTATCCTTTTGTTATTTACGGCACCTGCATTGTCTTGCAGATTATAACACAATTCAAGGAGCAAGGGCTAAACACTGAACTATACTATAAGAACAAAGAAATGGGGGAAACATACAGCATTGTCCCAACTAGTGCAATCAGGTAACTATAAGTTTATTGTGGCTGATATTTCATCATGCCACACAATCGTTTGAGATCTAATTTAGAACTTTTACCTACTGTTCATTGTTTAACCTGTGTTATTATAACTGATAGCGGAGAAGGTATTCCTGATATGTTACTGCTGTTAGTTCAATGGACACAGAAGACTATGACAAAGAAGCTTACATTCAGCAATAAAATTCAGGTTTGATTCTTTTCGGTTCCATGAGTTCTCATGTGTATGCACCAAATATTGATTTTTCATTAATTATCTTGTTTTTTTTTCAGTGCACAGTATTGGAGGTAAAAGTTGTCGAGGGCCACGGTACAACCATAGATGTTGTACTAGTTAATGGTGTTCTTCATGAAGGAGATCAGATTGTGGTTTGTGGCATGCAGGCAAGATAGCGTTTTCTATCTACCTAACTTGTTAAAGTTCTATTAGTATAAATTTGTTGGCAGGAATCTAATTGTTTGACTATTTGCAGGGTCCTATTGTTACTACTATTCGAGCTCTTTTAACGCCCCACCCAATGAAGGAACTTAGAATCAAGGTAACATTTCGCCTCTTTTTGTGTTCATTGGACACTTCTATGATGCCCAACCTTTTGAAGAGCCGCAATATAAAAAGCACTTTCTACTGTCTATTTGGACAGCGACTTCCTGTACCATGATGTCCATGACCCATTTGCTCTTTATAGTTTATGAATGCAAAAAAGTGAAATTTTAAAGCAACTGTTCTAAATTTCCTGCGGGCTATCCTAGGAGTGTCTTGTGCTTAGATTCTGGTTCTCGTCTGTTTTTGTCTTGTTTGTAGCACTGCTACTTTTGCTTGCTTGGGTATGTGGGAAGTCCTGTTTTCGTTCCTGTACAGTAATGTTCATAGTGTCTGTGTCACTTTACAAGACATGTATGGAGTATCTTTTTGTCGCATTGTTCTCTGGGGAATTACTTCCAGTGCCTTGAGGTTTCACGCCATCTATTTTGTAATGTTTGCATGATAGGAGAGATTCTCTCTATTATATCGATGTACCTATTTTTCTGTTCAGCAGACTAACAGACTTAGTCGCTGCCCCAATTTACGTAAGCATAAAGCTCAATCTCTCAACCCCATAAAGCCATGGAGCTAATTGAATGTTAAAACCATGTGTGTTGGATATTGATAACATCAAAAGAACTGCAATCTAGAGTTATGAACCTGGATTCTTGAAATACATCATTTTGAAAGTCGATACTTTTTTAGAATTGTTTGCTGTTATGTTCGCTGTTTGAATTGTTCCAATGATTGGTTTCTTGCATTGCCCACATGCACTTCTAATGTTTTGATTTTTTTTTTATATGGTGTCTTTTTTTAAAATAAAAATAATAGCACGTGTTTTAACAAATTACTATCTGGGTCTTCAAAATGCTGTTTGTCTGGTTCTTTTGGTATTACTTTTATTTTCTCTCTGTTTTATTTATTTGACTTATTATGTGATAATACAGGGAACTTATCTACATCATAAAGAGATTAAGGCTGCACAGGGGATCAAGATCACTGCACAGGTATTAGTCGTCAATTTCAGGAATTGTGGCACAGTTCAATTCCTTCCACTGCTTATTTCCATGTTATTTTGTCCAAATTGTATCTGCTAGCGTCACTCTGAGTTGGATTTTAGTCATTCGTTTCAGCAGTTCGATTTTGTCCAAATCACATTCCTTTGTTTTCTTTTTGGCATTTTCTATGTTTTTTTAAAATAGGGTCTTGAGCATGCAATTGCTGGAACTGGGCTATATGTTGTGGGACCTGATGATGACCTTGAGAGGATCACTGATTTAGCGAGGGAAGATATGGACTCTGTTATGAGCCGGATCGACAAGAGTGGTGAGGGGGTTTGTGTTCAAGCATCTACCCTGGGGTCGTTGGAAGCATTGCTAGAATTTTTGAAATCCCCAGCTGTGAGCATCCCTGTCAGTGCCGTAAGTATAGGACCAGTTCACAAGAAAGATGTTATGAAGGCAGGCGTTATGCTGGAGAAGAAAAAAGAATATGCAACTATATTGGCATTTGATGTTAAGGTCACTCCTGAGGCTCGGGAATATGCAGATGAAGCAGGCGTCAAAATCTTCATGGCGGATATCATTTACCACCTATTTGATCAATTTAAGGCATACATTGATAATATCAAAGAGGAAAAGAAAAAGGAGGCAGCCGAAGAGGCCGTATTTCCTTGTGTGCTGAAGATAATGCCTAATTGTGTTTTCAACAAAAAGGACCCAATTGTTTTGGGAGTGGACGTTGTTGAAGGCATTGCCAAGGTATGTTCCATTTTATTGTTCAATTATTTGATGACTTGTTTATATCATGATTTATTACGACTGCTGTGTACGTGTTCGAAGTATTTCTGCCTAAGCGTTTGGCAAAAGTTGAAGGTACCCTTAAATTTAACATGATTATTCCAATGGGCAAAGTTAAAGTTAAGTCGTAAAAATCTTTTTAGGCAATTTGTTCTTAGTGATCAGTTTTTGTTTTTTTCCCTTTCATTAGTACTGTCGGTATATGTCGATGAGTGCAGATGTTTTCTTTGGTGCATTATGAGCGTCGATTTAAAGATTATGTTTTTATTAAGTCATTATATGTGAATGAATTTGGTTCCACCTCGTGTAGTATGGCTATCTGATAATGTCGGATATTGATTACGGAGTATATATTACGTTTCAGGTGGGCACCCCTATTTGCATTCCCTCACAAGAATTTATTGATATTGGCCGGATTGCATCGATTGAAAACAATCACAAACCAGTTGATTTTGCGAAGAAAGGCCAGAAAGTAGCCATTAAGGTATTTTTTTCATCTTAAATTATTTCGTTCAAAATTTCAAATACTATACAGTATATTTTTTGAGTGAAGGAGATTTGTTACAGCATTACTGCTTTCAGCTAGGTAGTTATAAAAGGCATGTTCTACTTATTTTACAGAAATTGAGAAAATTATATTGGGAGAAACGATGAATGTTATTGAGAAAACCCAGACCATATTTTGAAATAGGAATATTAACAAACGATGAATGTTATTTTAATCCTGTATGTATCGACGACTATATTTTCTTGTAGTTTATTTGTGCATGCAATTTTTTCTCCAATGTAATCAAGCGGTTTGCTGTTATTTGACATTCGACTGTAATGGATTGATAGAGCAGGCTGTGATAATTTACTTTTCGATTAGTAGATGATTTAAAGATAACTTTGCATTTGTTATGCAGATTCTTGGTGCTAATCCCGAAGAACAGCAAAAGATGTTTGGAAGACACTTTGATATGGATGATGAGCTTGTTAGCCATATCTCAAGGAAATCGATCGACACACTCAAAACTAATTACCGGGTAAATTAATTACCGGCTAATTAATTACCAAATTCAATATCCCACTATTGTCATTGTTCTATGCTAATTGTAACAAATACTACGTTTCAGGATGATCTGTCAAACGAGGAATGGAGGTTAGTCGTAAAACTAAAGAACGTCTTCAAAATCCAATGAGAAGACTTATACCGGAAGCGCAAGGACGACACCCCACCCCACCCCCCTTTTGCATTTATCTCGAATATTACTCCGGGATTTTCTTACACAAATTGAGCAACACTGAAGGTTGGTTATCGTCGTCTCATCTTATTTTGTCTTAAAATAGGAAAATATACACGAAAACTTGGGGGACTGTCTTACGGATTAAGGGTCATTAACTCATTACTGTGAGAGGAAGACGGATATTTTGGGTGTAGTTCTCGTTCTTGCATGTACTGTTAGTTGATGTGATCTCGCCTTTGTGCTTCCTTCTGTCTTGGCCGTCTCGTTTGATTTTTGGCCATTTTTTTCGGACAGAGAAACGTGTTACCGTCCGTCATGAGGCAAATCTGTTGATGTAATCTTTTGTTGTAGGAAAACCTTATACTATTGAGAATTACACCTTTACAAAGAAGATGAAGAAGAATGGAGAATAAGTTTTGTGGATCGATATGCTCCGCTTCTCTTGTCTAACTATGCAATGTATGCGTTGTTCTTTCGGCTATTGACGTTTTCAAATTCGTCTAGTCTCTCTCGTAGATCCACAGTCGATTAGACCATAATTCATTACACAACCTTTATTAATCTGACGTGGTGACGCCTCTTCCTTTGCTAAACGTGCTTCTTGTCTCCCAGTTACACCACCGGGTGTAGCTTGGATTGTTGCCCAAATCCGCTTCTGTATCACTTTTATTCGGGAAATATTTTTCCTTGAGCACGGTAACCACCCATCAATCACGTTTCGTTAGTTATTCTCTAGTTCCAGGGGCACCCTTTGGCGTTAGGTTCACGCAACTTGCTCCACGCGACCCAAAATCTCGATACATACGGGTTAAGGTCATGACAAAAATTTCCCAAAAGGCCGAAAGTATTGAAACGATTGGGCCACGAACTTTATCAATATCACTCGGCTCTCTGCCCCCTCACGATTACAACATTTCACTCCATGTCTCCATCTGTTTAGTTTTCGGCTCAACTTGTCTTTTAACACTTTAACGAAATGGCACCGTGGTGCATTGCCTCGACCTCCATCGCGCTCCAAATATGCTCGAAAAGAAGCTTGGCACACGTGAGAAATAACTCGATCCGACTCCATCTCAAGTTCTCAACATTCTTTTTTTTTTCAACGAAGAACGTATTTAATTGCATTAAATACAGATTAAAATTCGAACCCGAGACCTACTGTCCAGGTACCTAGTCCTAATCACTAGAGCATTGGGCTTAGACATCTACGATAAATTCTCGACAATTTTAAAGACCCAAAAACTATAGTATAAAGCAACTAAACCCGATTCAATTCACCCGTTCAAAGACCAACTTTTGGAGGTGTAGTATGTAGTTGTCAGCTATTATCCCTTTTGACAGAGATGCGTCGGTCATTTTGATATAACATGTCAAATACTCCCTATTCATGTTCGAGTAGAAAACACAATCGATAAAAAAATAAAAAAAAAAACAAAAAAAAAAACGATATGTTTTTGTAGTATTTTGTTTTTTCTATATAAACGGATCATATTTAATCCGTTATAAATTCGTGACGGAAATTATACTTGTCTTCCGGGACAAGAAACCTCCTCCTAAGTCTTTACCCCCAAACCCAATCAATCAATCAATCTTCCATTAAAATCAATCACCATCTTCGATCAATCGATCTTCATCTTCATCGTGATAATCTGCAATCGAAACTCAAGAACCTCAATCGAACAACAATGGACAGATTAACGCGAATGTTCGCAGGAGCAGGAGGATCACTAGGTCATCCACCACCCGATTCTCCCACTCTCGACACCTCTGAGCAAGTCTACATCTCCTCCCTCGCTCTTCTCAAGATGCTCAAACACGGTATCTATCCATCTCAAACCCTAATTCTTTTGATTTTGATTTTAGGGAAGAAAAAAAAGGGAGGTGAAACCCTAATTTTGATTGAAAAACAGGAAGAGCGGGGGTGCCGATGGAGGTGATGGGATTGATGTTAGGTGAGTTTGTTGATGAGTATACTGTTCGTGTCGTCGATGTTTTCGCCATGCCGCAAAGTGGAACTGGTGTTAGTGTTGAAGCTGTTGATCATGTTTTCCAGACTAATATGCTTGACATGCTTAAACAAACTGGAAGGTTAATCTCTTTAATCCCCCCTAATTATGCCGGATAATCGTAAATTATGCTGTGTAATTGTAGTTATGTGATTAGGGATTGATTTCTAGTTTATGTAAATGCTGCGATTCGAGGATATTCTAGAATTCCAATCTTGGGATGAGACGAGATTCGGGAAGGTCGATCTCTTTAATTCCCTAATTATGCCGGATAATCGTTAATTATGCTGTGTAATTGTAGTTATGTGATTAGGATTGATTTCTAGTTTATGAAAATGCTGCGATTTGAGGATATTCTAGACTTCCAATCTTGAGATGAGACGAGATTCCGGAAGGTTAATCTCTTTAATTCCCTAATTATGCCGGATAATCATCGTGATTATGCTGTGTAATTGTAGTTATGTGATTAGGATTGATTTCTAGTTTATGTAAATGCTGCAATGAGACGAGAGTCGAGAGCCTGATTGAGTCTCGGGACTGGTAGGTTATAGGGTTGGATCATGGAGTAGCTACATTGGGAATCTGAGATGCATTAGTTTTTGCTACTTCACAGTGAAACTAGCTGCATAATTTTGTTGAGAATTGTATAGAATGAATGGTTATTCTACGATGAAAAGAAGGGCAATCAATTTGTCGGGTTATTTTTCTCCATATCCTTCATGATTCAAAACCGTTCCATTTTGACGATGCTGGTTATAGGGCATCCATCTAGGGCATGTCCTTGCTTATTTGGGTATGCTTGGCTCTAATTCCCTAATTATGCTGTGTAATTGTAGTTATGTGATTAGGAATGATTTCTAGTTTATGTAAATGTTGCGATCCGGGGATGTTCTACACTTTCTAGTACAACAACATTACTTGACTCTCGAGAGACTCGAGCGCCTCATTGGCTCTCGTGAATGGTAGGCTGTAGAGTTGGATCATTGAGAATCTGAGATGCATTAATTTTTTGCTACTGCACACTTTTGTCGAGAATTGTATAGAATGATGGTTATTCAACGATGAAAAGAAGAGCAATCAATTTGTCGGGTTATTTTTCTCCATATCCTTCATGATTCAAAACCATTCCATTTGGGGATTTGAGAATCCTGTTTATATGGCATCATCTAGGGCATGTGATGTCCTAGCTTATTTGGGTATGCTTGGTTCTATATAATGTATAGTGCTTCACGTTTCTTTATCTTTTAGTCTTATTTTAGTTTGTTGTGAAGGTAGCGGGAGACGAGTCATTGATATAATGATATTTCAAAATGAGCGAGGCAATGAAGGTCAGTGGGTCATTGTCAGGGTTCGGGCGGGAGAGAAACCTAAGAACATGTGCATGAAGGGGTTGAGTTCAAAAAATCGTATAGTATGCTGGCGTTCTTATTTACATGACTATCTTCTATTGTTTGTGTTGATTGATACTTATGTTTTCCTACATGTTTGTTTGCTATTTATATTTTTCGGGTGCTTGATATTTTCTGTGTTCCAGGCCAGAGATGGTCGTAGGATGGTACCATTCCCATCCTGGTTTTGGCTGCTGGCTTTCTGGAGTTGACATCAACACCCAACAGGTATTTCTTTTTCGACATCAATTTATTTATGTATTGCTGTTAGATTTGTGTTGCCCTTAGCACACCAAGGCAAGAGTTAAAATTGTTTTCTCTTATGCTGCTCATTAAATTGTTTTGCTTCACCCTTTCAAGTGCTTATGTATTTACAGTCGTTTGTCGACATTTGGGTGACTACGCTTTTAAAAATTAGCACGTGTAGCATGATCCGTGTGTCAAATAAATGATACACTAATAAGTACGTGATCGATCAGGCGTTTAATCTATCAAACATGTTTAATACTGCAGAGTTTTGAAGCTCTAAATCAGAGAGCTGTTGCCGTAGTGGTAGATCCCATACAGAGTGTCAAGGGCAAAGTAGTAATTGATGCCTTCCGGCTGATCAACCCTCAGACCATGATGCTCGGTCAAGAGCCTCGACAAACGACATCCAACCTTGGGCACCTTAACAAACCATCAATTCAGGCATTGATCCATGGATTGAACCGACACTATTACTCCATAGCAATTAACTACAGGAAGAACGAACTTGAGGAGAAGATGTTGCTGAACCTTCACAAAAAGAAATGGACTGATGGCTTAACTCTTCAGAGATTCGATGCTCATTCCAAAACCAACGAGCAAACTGTTCAGGTTTGTGGATAATTTTCCGAGTTTTATTTTTCGAAGCAACTGCACTGATAATTTGTTAAATTTGAAGTTCTTTCGTGATTTACATTCGAGTCCCACTCAAATTACTTTGTTGATGTTTTCATAATGTTCCACTCATCAAATTTTCTGCTTGGCTTTATCAAATGACTGGATCGGTATATTAATTCGCCAAAGTTCTTAGGGAATATTCATTGAAAAATCAATCAATCATCAAAAGGAGGAACTTTTCGAGCGATCTGATTAGTCCGTTACATCAAAACTCAATTTAGTAAAGTATCATTAATAATAAAAAAAATCAAGTAGAGAATATTTTAATTATTATAATAATATATTTATTCTATCATATTAATGTATACTATATTTTATAATTTTCATCTTAAAATCATTAAATTTCGTTTAACAAAAAATTATCGTAAATTTTTTTATAAAAATGAAATAATTAGATTCGTGGTAGAAAATGCTTTCATTTGAGTATAAATTTCATATAATTTGTTTCATATATACTCCGTATAAATTTAATTGTTCAAGGCTTTGCGACCAGTCGTTCCTGAGACTTCAATCCCAAAATTAGCATAGCTTGTTGATAAACAAGGCAAGAAAAAAACTCTGCCTGTGGTGACGGTGAAGTGCCAAACTAATTCTTTAATCAAAAACCTAATAATACTGAATAAAGACGGTCTTGGTCCGTAATGTGACAGCGTGACCTGCCTATGTTGTCTGCTTGTGTGGATATTTACTTGAATTTAGAGCTGATCAGGCATTCAGGCCTGACCGTCCAGCCCGGCTAGATCCAATCTTTTTTGAGAGCTTGGGTCTTAGGTTTGGCTCAAAAAAACTCGTGGCCTGACCCAAATTTGGCTTATCTACTGTGTTGCTCGTGTATTATTGATTGTTTTCATGAAATATGCAGGAAATGCTGAGCTTAGCGATCAAGTACAACAAAGCTGTCCAGGAAGAGGACGAGTTGTCTCCGGAGAAGCTAGCGATTGCTAATGTCGGGAGACAAGATGCAAAGAAACATCTCGAAGAACACGTCTCCAACTTGATGTCGTCCAACATTGTTCAGACCTTGGGGACCATGCTTGATACCGTTGTCTTCTAGAATTCTCGCTTTTAACCTTCCTGCAATTTTCTGCTGGTCATCCGACTCTTGTGTTTCCCCTAGTCGCTGCAATCAAACCGTCATGTCCATCTTCATCAGCTTGAATCTTGAATTAATGGACCATTTTTTTAGGGATTTGGGTATCATGGTGTCGGATTTATGAAATTCCCTTGTTCGTTCGTCACCGAGGCCTAAGCTGTGTAGGATGTATGTTGCAAGAAATGTAGCCTCGGAAATTACTGAAAAGCGGAACTACCTAGATTGTTTCGAAATCGTTAAAAATGGGATTTTGTTGCTACTTCACTTATGTTTGCCTTAAAATTGAACAACCTTGTGATGTTTGTTGGAGTAGTATGGTTTCAGGTATCCGTAATTCTGCCTCTAAAAACCCCGGATTTAGTCCGTGTTAAAGCAGTTGATCTCTCTTAAGACAGATATATTCGTTTTAAGTCTAAAACGAGTCAAATAATAACCAACCTAGCTACATAAGACAGTTGTTTTGTTAATCCTTGGAAACTTACTTTCCTCTAATTTGATTCGTAAAATTTGTGCAATAAGCTTGTGATGAATATTCCCGCAACAAAAGAAAGTTGCGAGTCTTGTTCTTAACAAGATAAGACTGAAGTAGACTGAATTGAGTTTAGCTGAACTAAACTGAGCTAGCAGATAAGAATAGGAATGCGAGTCTTGTTCTTAACAAGATAAGACTGAAGTAGGCTGAATTGAGTTTAGCTGAACTAAACTGAGCTAGCAGATAAGAATAGGGATGTGAGGATGCAGATCGGATCTGGATATGCTTAACCAAATTCAGATCCGTTTGAAGATAGTGAGTCTGGATCTGATCCCTATCCAACGGGTTTGATATTTTAGGATCGATATCCGATCCATGCGAGTCTAGATCAAATACATGATCCGTTTGTTATCTCCCTAATTAAGATAAAAGGAACCTTCTGAAACTGAATTAGAATAAGTCGAAAAGATGTTAGAAAAGATCGTGACTTTGGAGAGGAAGTTGAAATGACCCGATCCGACCCGACCCGACTCAAAAAATGAACTACTTGTTCTCCATAGCTTCTTCTTCCTTCACCAATCCTCACCCTCACAAACCCTTCACCTTCTTCGTTTCTCATCAATCAACATCACCCATCTCAATCTCACACCCCAAAACCCATTCAAATTCGAATTCGAATTCAAATTCAATGAATGAAAACACCCAATTACCACAACCCGACCCGTCAATGTCGGATTACCCGACTCCATTATCCCCACCATTACCAGCAATTTCCAAAGAAATCGAGCTCAACAGAGCAATGTCTGCATCTTCAAACTCCAGCCTCTTTATTCTATCTAAAGAAGATATCATCTATGAAGATCAATGGCTGCTTGTCGTTAACAAACCCTCATCCGTTTACTGCGAATCTGTCTTATCTTCTGCACCTGCACTCGCTCAACCACCCCCAATTGGTTAGTTCTTACTCCATTGTAATTCAATTTTGAAGCTTTGACTTACGACTTGAATCTGTTTCGTTTTGTTTGTCGCTTTTGTAATGCAGTTGTTTTTATTAGTGCTGAGCAAAATTATACGATACAGTTTTAATTTTATGATACGGTTCGCCTGCAATAGTGAGTTACAAACCTGGAAAACGGGTCAACCGGGTCGGGTCAGGGTCTGGGTCGGGTCACTTGACTTTGGGTCAGTCTTGATCATTTTCGGGTTTGTTATTTTCAATTTTTTTTTCCAAGGATATTGACTCGTTTCCTATAATAACGTCCGGGCCAATTCGGGTCACGGGTCAAATTCGGGTCTTCAGTTCGGATGTCGGGTCAGGTCAGGTCAGTCTTCTTTGGTCTAGTCACGGTCGTCTGGTTAAAATCTGGACAATAGGTCACAGGTTCGAATTTCCTTCCTGTAATGCGATTCAGTATGCGTTTCGTTAAAAAAAGCATTTTCGCTTATGTATTGTGTGTTGGGTGTTTTTCAGATTCGACCGGACCTCTCGAGTTCCACCTTGCAAACAGATTAGACCGTGACACGAGTGGAGTAATGGTCATAACCAAGCTACACAAAGCAGCCGGGAAGCTCGTGAAGGCCTTCACCGAACACAAAGTCCAAAAAACCTATATAGCTCTTTGTGTCGGCCTCGCTCCAACCTGGTCCAAAATCCGACTAAAATCCGGTCATGGGAGATCCAAATACGGAGCGTGGCGAGTATACGCCTCGTCGGACGTGGGCAGAACTCTTCCTGGTGGGTCTTCTGTGCGAGACATGGAGACTGTATTCGAGGTGATATCGATAAATGGGCAGAAAACCCCTTCGGAAAAAACAGACGAAAAAGTTGTAGTCGTTGAAGAAAAGTCGGTGGTTGAGGTTAGGCATAGGGACGAGATAGTGGTGAGGGCGTATCCGAAGAGTGGTAGGACGCATCAGATTCGGTTGCATTGTCAGTTTCTTGGGATGCCGGTGAAAGGAGACGTGAAGTACGAAGGCGTGTACGAGTGGAATGGGGAGAGGTGTGGTGCGCATACGCTTCATGCTGAGAGTTTGTCGTTTGAGCATCCGATTACTGGTGTTCCGTTGCTGTTTCATGCTCCGTTGCCTGCGTGGGCTGCCAAAGCTTTGGGATCGTGATTTTGCGAGAACTCGAGAAGTCTCCTTTGTTCATGATACAATTATCAGCGTTCGCAACATCAATGTGACCGGTATTGCCTCTATATGTGGTGGCCTTTGGTTTTGCAACATCAACATGAAATTGTTTCTCCAAAACTCGAAAAATAATAAGATGAAACATACTTCGTAATTGACAACATTAAAGATCCAAGTTGAAGCCGAAGTTAACCCGAAGTGAATCGAAACTGACTCCCGGGCCGAAATATCAACCCAACACAACCAAATTTGGACCGTCCCGACTCTAATCAAAGTGAAACGATTTGCCATTTGATTAGCGCTAACAAAACTGACTCGTACAATCCGACCCGATTTTGGACCTTAACCTAACCCGAATAGACCCAATATGGTACCGAAGATGTCTTAGCCTAGTGGTTAAGGCTAGGTGCTCTGGGACAATAGGTCTCAGGTTTGAATCCCCCTCCCCTATATTGTAATGCGACTAAGTGCGCTCTTCGTTGAACCAAAAAAAAAAAATAGACCCAATATGTTACGGATTTACGACGTAAGAATCGATATTCTCTGAAAAAGATGAGAAGTCGAGAGCCCAATCCGACGTGACCCAAACGGATTCAATAATCGATATGTTACGGATTTAGGGCATAAAAGTCGATATTCTTTGAATAAAGACGTGAACCCAATCCGATCCGATTGACCCGTTTGATAAAGTTCGAATGTTTGATACACAGCTTGTGAATTACGGAGTGAAAAAAAAAAACAGAGAATCGTAAAATTAGAGGAGAAATTAATGGGGGAAGATGAAGCAAAAGCTGTAGGCGACAATGGCGGCCGCGTTAATGGCAATCCTACTCCTCCTCCACCTCTAACTCACTCTCAATTCCTCTCATGGAAACGCCAAAAGGTACTCTTTCATTCTTCAATTGCACTTCTATTAGCTTGATTCTCAATTAGGTTTAGGTTTAGGTTTAGGTTTAGGTTTTACATTTCCGTTCTCGATTTTCTCAATCAATTATGGAATGATTGATTGATTGATGAGAAACTACCAAATTTCTCCGATTTAATCTGTGTTAGAATTCGTGATTCTGTGTTCTTCATGAAAAAAAAAAAAAAATCATACATTTAGCTCAATTATTTCAATTAAGTGATTGACACAAATTCTACGCTGTGACGAGTATATTCGTCATAAATGTCTGACGGATTAAGATAAACATTTGCAGATGATATTTGACCCGTTATAGTTTTGTGACGATGCTGACATAACAGATACAGTAACTTTTATAAGCTGAACTCAATGTCAATGGAGACTGATACAATGATTGGTTAACCCGAGTTTTCTGCGAATAATTCAGGGGTTGATACTATCGTTTTACGCCTTTCTTTGTTCCTGAAATCATTGAAGACGACTTTAGACGGTTTCAGAGAATGATTCATCTTAGCGACATGAACTGTTCTCGTGATGTTGCATCGTTATGTCATGCTGTTTGACGAAAGCTTTGTGTGTTGCAGGATGCAGATGCATCAGCTAGAAGAGCAGAAGCAGCGAGGAAACGTGAAGAAGATATAAGAGCCGGGATTGTGCAAATGAATGGTCGCGAACTCTTCTTGCATGAACCTGGTGTGTTTGATAATGATCTCTACTGAACAAATTTTTCCGTCTCTACTTATAATCGAAACCATTTATATATTACCTCTACTGCGTCACTGTCTGCATGTTACTGTATTTTTTTCTGATTCATACTGACTGTCTGTGACTGGCATTTTTTCAAGCATTACCTTACGTTACATATTCACATTATTAGACAACACATTACCATGAGGTTAAGGGTAGACCTAACCCGACTTGAATAAGCCAACCCGGGCATGACCCGTAACCTGAATTTGACCCGACCCGGTTGACCCATAACCTGAATTTGACCCGTGACTGGCATTTTCAAGCATTACCTAATCGTTTACATATTCACATTATTAGACAACACATTACCATGAGGTTAAGGGTAGACCTGACCCGACCCGACTCGAATAAGCCAACCCAAGTTTGACCCATAACCTGAATTCGACCCGAACTTGACTGGCCTGACCCGACCCGGTTGACCCATAACCTGAATTTGACCCGTTCATACTGACTGTCCGTGACTGGCATTTTCAAGGATTACCTAACTGTTACATATTCACATTATTAGACCTGACCCAACTCGAATAAGCCAACCCGAGCTTGACCCATAACCTGAATTTGACCCAAACTTGACTGACCCGACCCGACCCGACCCGGTTCACACACACCGACACAAGCCTATATAACACGAAATGCTTAGAAAACAAAGACGGGTTTGATTGATCACATGATGGAGCAGGCAGCGGGATTGTCGTCACTGAACATGGTCGTATACTGCTCCTCCACTTCACTCATACGATCATCCACCTTCCTGACCATATTTTGGGGTGCCTTCATGTCGTAAGCACCGGCTATATAGGGATGAGCCACCACGGTGTAAGCCACGTACGGCCATATCTCCACCTTCTTCTTTGTCGACTTAGCCGCCGCTACCACCTTCTTTGTTTCCATGAATCCCGTCACTGTCACCTTGTGGCTCTTCATGTCCACCTCCACTGTTTTCACCCCTGTTACACACACACACACCATTATTAGATAGAGTATATTTTTGTCGTCTGTTGAAGGAATATGTCCTAAGATATTTTCGACTGAGGATCACGTATTCACGTACCTTTGACACCGGAGAGTATTTTCTTAATTTTAGTCTCACAACCTTCACAATCGATCTTAGTGACTCTAAGAATAACCGTGTTAAATTGCTTACGTTTCTTTTTATTTACGCTTTTAATTAAGTCGGAAAAATGCTCTAATGTTCCTTGTATACCCATCTTATAATTATTTTTTTTAAAAATAATTTATTTATTTTGGTATTTTTAAGATGGTGAAACTAATATGAAAGGCAGTAAAGAGTGAGAAGAAGAATATATAGACAATGTAGGAATAGTATTATTGTATATTTTAATATTTTATCATTTCTATTAATACTATTTGACATTTTTATATGATGTTTTATTGGAGACGGTTTAACGGTTTCAGAGAATGATTCATGTTAGTCGATCCCAAATCATTTTGGAACTAAGACTCTGATAATGTTATTGTAAACACGATAAGCAAAAGGTGAGTACGTTTTTTAGCCTTTAATTTTTCGTAAAAACTTATAAGAGACGGTCTCTTGATAATGTTACTGAAAGATATCTCACATACCCGATGCAATTTTTTTTTTTTTTAGTGTTACGTCTCACAACAACGTAGGAGTATAGCTTTAATTGGCTAAGATTAATTTTTATTTTTTTATTTTTTTAAATTCTTAGTGGGTGATTGTAAATTATGCATGTAATTTCATCTCAATTTCAACGAGCTAAACCTAAAAATATCTACCTTGTTATGCGTAATACAAGGTTATTGATATCGACTTTCGGCCTATAAAAATACATTGATTGACATTTTTGTATATATAATGATCTCCAATTTGACATTGTTACACTTATAGTACTAATTTGTACGCGTTAAATTATATACAGAAATTACTACGTTATATACTTGTAGTATACATAATTTCCGTTTTTTATTGAGGTAACAATATGTTGTTACCATACAAATATTAGCATTAAATTATTGTCACGTTCGACGAATATACGTGAAGAATATTATATTGAAATGATTTAATAATTTAAAATTGAAGGAAGTAATTTTTTTTGTTTACTTCGTTTTATATTGTAAAATACTTCGATCGTTATCAAAATTATAAACTTTTTTAGTTTAAATAGTTAAATAATTCATGGTTTATGTCTAATATTTTTCTTATTTGAGAAACCTAATTAATTACACCGATATAATAATCGTATATAGATCGGGCAGTAAATAAAAGTCGTTATGAATCTCGTGCAAGCGAAAATGACTCCTTCAAAGCGGAAAGAAAACTCTTGACCGACGGCTCAATTATTAGACTTTTTCTCGTCTAGTGGAAAATACATTCAGTTGTATTACAATATGGGAGATCAAATTTATGACCCATTAAACCTATTACTCCGATTAACTTCATTTTAATCACTAAAATTAAGACGTTTACAATATAGGCAATGTTATAGAATAAATATGGTAAGAATATTGAGTCAATATTCTCTTACCATAATACTTGGATTCCTTGTGTACCTCAGCCCTATATATATATATATAGGCTCTCCCCCATGTAATCATATAACTTCGAATAACAATCACTTTTCTTCTTATAACACGTTATCAGCACGTAGCTCAATAACACTTTCACGATTATTTATTACTATTTTCTTTAAGGTCATATGGATTTTGATAACGGGATGTCGCAAACAAACAGTGAAGATATATGTCTTGTAGACAGCGCAACAACGCATACAATTATTCGCAACAAGCGATTTTTCTCACATTTAATGTTAGCTACGGCCAACGTTAGTACAATATCAGGGACATCTAACCTTATCGAGGGTCATGGAAAAGCATTATTAATATTACCTAATGGTACAAAAATTAATATTCAAGATGCCCTATATTCAACAAAATCTGAACGAAACTTGTTGAGTTTTAAAGATATCCGTCTTAATGGATATCATCTCGAGACAAAAATTGAGGATAACACAGAATATCTATGCATTACTTCCATCATTTTAGGGAAGAAACAAGTGTTAGAAAAACTTTCTGCTTTACCTTCTGGATTATATCATACTATCCTTATTGAATCACATTTTGTGAGACAAACGAAAAATTTTGATCCTAATATTTTCAAACTTTGGCATGACCGACTAGGCCATCCAGGATCAACAATGATGCGTCGAGTTATAGAAAACTCGCATGGACATCCTCTAAAGAATATAAAAGTATTATCTATTAATGATTGTCCTTGTGAGGCTTGTTATCAAGGAAAATTGATAATTAGACCATCTTTGATGAAAGTTGGTATCGAATCACCAAATTTTCTGCAACGAATACAAGGCGATATTTGTGGGCCAATCCATCCTTCATCTGGACCATTTCGTTATTTTATGGTCCTAATTGACGCTTCAACACGATGGTCCCATGTTTGTCTACTTTCGACTCGTACTGTTGCGTTTGCAAGACTTCTCTCACAAATAATTAGATTACGGGCTCAATTCCCAGATTTTCCTATCAAAACTATCCGTATGGATAATGCTGGTGAATTTACATCTAAAATATTTGATGAATATTGCATGTCAATTGGCATTGACGTCGAGCATCCGGTTGCCCACGTGCACACCCAAAATGGCTTAGCAGAATCATTTATTAAACGGTTACAATTAATCGCTCGACCATTGATCTTAAGGTCCAAATTACCATTTTCAACATGGGGTCATGCAATATTACATGCCGCAACACTAGTACGTATCCGGCCAACGAGTTATCAACAATACTCACCGGTTCAACTAGTTTTTGGACATCAACCAAATATCTCTCATCTTAGAACTTTTGGTTGTGCGGTCTATGTTCCTATAGCTCCACCTCAAAGAGCAAAAATGGGTCCCCAACGTAAACTTGGAATATATGTCGGCTATGAGTCCCCATCTATCATTAAATACTTAGAGCCTTTAACGGGAGATGTTTTTAAAGCACGATTTGATGATTGTCAATTTGACGAGTCAAAATTCCCGACATTAGGGGGAGAGAAGTTTAAACTTGAGGAACGTCGTGAAATTTCCTGGAATACACCAACATTAGCCCATTTTGACCCCCGTACAAAGCAATGCGAACTTGAGGTTCAAAGAATCATACATTTGCAGAATATTGCAAATAGATTACCTGATGCATTTACCGATATGGGAAGGGTAACGAAATCACATATTCCTGCTGTAAATGCCCCAGCAAAAGTGTGTATACCCGAAGGAAATTATGATAACAAAAATGAATCCAAAACACGCTTAAAGCGTGGGAGACCTCTAGGTGCAAAGGATTCAATTCCCCGAAAAAAAAGGTTAGCAAGTGTCATTCCAGAAAAAGACACATTACCTGAAAACTTGATTGAACAGTCAAATACGAAGGAATTAGTTGCACATAATGAAGAAAATGGACCACAAAACAACGAGATCTCTATAAACTACGTTGGCACAAAAGAAAGTTGGGACAGGAACACAAAAATTCCTGATAATATATTTGCATTCGCTGTTGCCCAAAATACCATTGAAAATATCGACGATCCTGAACCACAATCTGTCGAAGAATGTCAAAATAGAAAAGATTGGCAACTGTGGAAGGATGCTATCCAAACAGAGTTTAACTCATTAACAAAACGTAATGTTTTTGGTCCAATTGTTGAAACTCCCCGTAATGTTAAAGCCGTGGGATACAAGTGGGTATTCGTAAGAAAACGCAACGAGAAAAATGAAATTGTGAGATATAAAGCTCGACTCGTTGCACAAGGTTTTTCACAAAGACCTGGAATTGATTATCAAGAGACTTACTCTCCAGTGATGGATGCCATCACATTTCGATTTCTTATTAGCCTGGCGGCTTCAGAAAAGCTAGATATGCATCTTATGGATGTAGTCACAGCTTATTTGTATGGATCACTTGATAGTGACATTTACATGAAAATCCCAGAGGGACTTCATATACCTAAAAACGTATCCAAACAACGTAGTATATATTCAATTAAACTCCAAAGAGCTTTATATGGGCTAAAGCAATCGGGAAGAATGTGGTATAATCGGCTTAGTGAATACCTGTTGAAAGAAGGATACACTAATAATGCCATTTGTCCATGTGTATTCATTAAGAAATCTTCTCCAGGATTTGCCATTATTGCAGTATACGTTGATGATTTAAACCTTATTGGGACGTTTGAAGAAGTTTCTGAAACCGCTACTTATTTACAAAAGGAATTTGAGATGAAAGATCTTGGTAAAACTAAGTTTTGTCTGGGTTTACAAATCGAACATGTCTCAAATGGGATATTTGTGCATCAATCTAATTATACACAGAAGGTCTTAAAACGCTTCTATATGGACAAAGCACATCCATTAAGTTCTCCAATGGTTGTGAGATCACTCGATGTACATAAAGATCCATTTCGTCCTAAAGAAGATGAGGAAGAGCTCCTAGGACCAGAAGTGCCTTATCTTAGTGCAATTGGTGCCCTCATGTATCTATCAAATTGTACTAGACCAGACATTGCTTTTTCTGTTAACTTATTAGCTAGATACAGTGCTGCCCCAACTAAGAGACACTGGAACGGAGTCAAACATTTACTTCGGTATCTTAGTGGAACCACTGATTTAGGTCTATTCTACTCCTATGAATCCAAATCAAAATTAGTTGGATATGGAGACGCAGGTTACCGATCTTATCCACATAAAGGAAAATCTCAAACTGGATATTTGTTCACCTATGGGGATACAGCTATATCATGGCGATCAGTGAAACAAACGATTACGGCTACCTCTACAAATCACTCCGAGTTACTAGCAATACATGAGGCAAGTCGTGAATGCGTGTGGTTAAGGTCCGTAATTCACCATATTCAAGATTCATGTGGACTCCATTCGAATAAAAATCTGCCAACAATATTGTATGAAGACAATGCTGCTTGTATTGCACAACTAAAGGAGGGTTTTATCAAAGGTGATCGAACGAAGCATATTAGTCCAAAATTCTTCTTCACACATGATCTACAAAAGCAGGGTGAAATAGACATCCAACAAGTACGTTCAAGTGACAACTTGGCTGATCTATTTACCAAAGCATTGCCTACTTCAACATTCAAGAAATTAGTCTACAAGATTGGGATGCGTCAACTTAAGGACCTGAGAACCTAATAAATTTTGTAACATCCATGATGTTGGACTTTTCACGATGTACTCTTTTTCCTTCGTCAAGGTTTTTTCCCACTGGGTTTTCCTTGTCAAGGTTTTAACGAGGCATCACAAGCACGTCCAACACATGTTGAGTTTTATGTTTTAGCTCTATCAATATTTAGTAATGCTAAGGCACACTGTCATCAGGGGGAGTGTTATAGAATAAATATGGTAAGAATATTGAGTCAATATTCTCTTACCATAATACTTGGATTCCTTGTGTACCTCAGCCCTATATATATATATAGGCTCTCCCCCATGTAATCATATAACTTCGAATAACAATCACTTTTCTTCTTATAACAGGCAAGACTTTATTATTGGTCATGCTTTTTTAGACTGAAATTGATTGAATTGAATTGAAGTAACAAATGAATTTTCTTGGACTAAATTGAATTGAAGTGAGCCGAATTTTTTTTGAAAAGAACACGCGTGAAAGGATTTTTTTATTTATTTTTTTTTTTTTTTATAAAAAAAAATGAGAAATAGACCTCAATATGACAATACCTCATGAGATTAGGCCATTATTAACGCCACCAGATGACGCATGTCGCTTGAAAATATAAAACAATACGTATATAAATACAGTAATTATTTTTCTAAAACGATTTATAATTATAATACTAACTTATTAAAAAAATGCAAATATTTAGTTAAATATAACTCGTATTTAACTTAATTTAAATAAAATATTTCCACTAATTTATCACATATTTCTGCAAATAACATACGAGTATTTTTTTTTTGTTCAACACGGAATCATACGTAATAAATAAATTATTAATATTTTAATTATTCATGTATACACTATTTTATAAAAAAAAATTATTTTGTTTCTGACTAGAATATATTCGTCACAAAATTTATGACGGGATAAATATTATTCACTTTGATACAGTCTAAATTTGTCACCGATTTAGATCAGATATATACTCCCTCCGATTGCTTTTTTTTCTTCCTCTTTCTTAAAGTAGGAGAGGTGATTATTAAATGAGAAAAAATTGAGTGAAAAAGTAGAAGAAATAAATATTATACTTCATCCGATTTTTATTTATCTTCCATGTTTCCTTATTGAACTGAAACACCATTTCTTCCCTATTTCTATTTTGGGTTATGAACATGTGGTCTAGAATTATCCTTACATTAGAAGAAAGAAAATCAAACTCAGTCCACTAAGAAAAGAGGGAAGAAAATATGCAATCGAAGGAAGTACTGCATTTAATACGAGTATTTGTCACAAAGAAAACTTACCATTTTTTGACATTCAACGAGTTTCTTATTACTCCCTCCTCACCACAATGATCTTCCCAATTTATAATGGCACATGGATTAAGAAATGAGTAACGAAAGGTGATAAATTGTTGGGTGGAGTTCAAGATGTCAAATCACGAAAAATAACCAATAGAAAGAGAGTATAATGGATGAATGAGGAAAGTTTTGAAGTTGGAAAATCTTAGTGGAGTTTCCTTTTAAGGAAAGTGAGAAAATCTTAGTGGTGTACATGGAGTAACAAATAACGAGATACCGTCTCTATCTAAATTTCTACTCCCTCCGATTTTTTATTATCTTCCCCTTTGGTTTTGGGGAAGGGGATGTGTCCTTCAAAATAAAAGAAGGAAGAGAGAGAAATGTAAGGGTGATTCTAGACCACATGTTGATGGCCCAAAATAGAAATAGGGAAGAAAGAGTGTTTCAGTCCAATAAAAAAATAGGAAAGATAATAAAAAATCGGAGGGAGTAATATATTTTCCCAAAGCCCACAAAATCGCAAAACCCTCTTCCACCTGCTCACCCGTTCAGATTAGCAGCACAACCGTAACACATTCCAAAACCCTAATTTCCCCCCAAAAAACCCCTCTTCTGCTCCCATCCGATTTTCCGGTATGATTTTTTCCTTTGAATCTTATTTTTTAGTATCTGATTTTAGTTTTCTTGCCTCTTTATTACTCAATTGCTTGATTATTCCATGGTTTTGAGAGTTGTTCTCTTTAATTTCTCGTTAAGGTTATCGAATCGATTATTTTTTGTTTCACCGCGAATCGTAATCTCGTATCGTTAATTAGTGTTGAATTTCTTTGTTTTTGATGATTGTTTGTATTTTGCGCACGTTGTGCATCATGAAGAAAAAGTTTTTTCGAAGTTGTTCTCTTTGATTTTAGGTTAATTGGTTATCGAATCGATTAGTTATCATGCTACCGCCAATCGTAATATCTTGTATCAGTAGTGTAGTTCAGTACAGGTTGAGCTGTTAGATTTTGGCAGAAATTGAAATTATTGTTTGAATTTCTTTGTTTTTGATGATTGCTTGTATTTTGCACACGTAAAAAGAAGTTCTTTTGCAGATTGCGAAGTTTGATGTTGGTATTATTTTCGCACTTGTGTATATATACCATGGTTACAGACTTACAGGTTTTGGCTATGAATGCGATAACCATGGTATAGTACTACGGAATACTATATTCTCCCTCCGTTTCATTTGGGTTTTTTTACGTTTGATCAAAATATTTTTACCTAAAACATTAAAAACGTAAAAGAACTAAATGAAACGTAGACCTGTTCAAATGCGGACTCGGGCCGGACACGGGCCAGGCTAAAAGATAAAAAGTTGCCCTTTAACATCAAAGCGGGCGGGTCGGGGCTAACTAACGGGCCTAGATTACTTGCCCTTACCCGTCCGTTTATGCAAAATCGGGCGGCCCGCGGGCTATCGGGCCAATTATTGAGTGAATGAAAAAACTATCAAACAAATAAAGATAGGCGGTAATTACGTAAATATTTAGAAAAAGTACAACATAGTTGAATTGTTTCTTACATAACAAAATACAAGAAAAAAAAAGTATTTGATAAATGAACAAAAATTGGTGATAAGATCAGACTATTAGATTATTATGAGAATTTGAGAATAGCGAGAGTTGCCTAATTTTTCTTGAGAATTCAAAGGTATTTTCGATATATCATATTATTATCAAGTTTATGTCTCTTGATTAGAGCCTAGATTAATTATTTTCTTTTGTATTATAATGAATATACATTTTTCATTTCCTATATAATTATAAGTTGTATATAATATTTTAGCGGGCCGGACGGGTTGGCCCGTTTCAAAATATTAGTGTCCATGCCCGGCCCGTTTGTTGTATCGGGCCGTGCTTGTCCGGTCCATTTAACAATTCGGGCCGAGATTCCCTGTCCAAACCCGCTAAAATTTCGGGCCGGTCGGGTCGGGCTATTCGGACGGTACGACCCATGATCAGCTCTAATGAAACGGAGGAAGTATTGTTTTGGCCAAGGGTCGATTGAAAATTTGTGGTTGAATAATTCCGACGATGTGATTGTTAGAATTTAGATCCCATAAAACCCAAGTCGGGTTTCTAGTGTTAGCTTGTTAGTTTATGTTAAGCTTTGTGAAAGATGTCTTTATGTCGCCATGAATGCCTCAAATCTCTTTGACACCCTAATACTTGTCTCGTGGAAAGAAATTGTCATAGCATAATGATTATGATAAGCTAGAGCACGCGTTGATGTCTATGTTCTTATAGTTTGCAGGTTATTCCCTTTATTTTTCCGATTCCTTTGGAATTTAATTTGTTTTTATACTCTGTGTGTAACCGTTGTGTGTTTTAGATCATCACGATAGATTTTTTTTTTTGTAAAGTACTCTAAATTATCTGATCGAGTATTAGGCAGCCATTCTAAGGTAGTACGAGTATTTAATTTACCTCATCAAATCCATCTCCCGCTTGAAAAATCAGCTTTAGAGTAGGTTTGCATCTCATTTTTACGAGAGAGTATAAAACCTTCGACCCTTCAGCCGTACATGTGGTCATGAACGTTTTGCAATATCACGTATTGTTGTTGTGAACTATCAAATGAATACCGTGTCACTTGTTGGCTTCACTTTTTATATAAAGACAATTGGATTGCATTTGTTACTTGGTTAATACTACTGATGAGTCAATTGTTGTTTTCTCATCAGGGACTCTAGTAGAAATGGCCGAAGATGCGGGAATGTTTCATGTAAACCAGACTATCGGCAACGTACTTTGTTGCAAATGTGGTGTATCTATGAAGCCAAACGCCGCTAACATGTGTGTCAGATGTCTGCGCTCAGAAATCGACATTACTGAAGGTTTACTGAAGCAGGTGACAATCTTATTCTGTCCTGATTGCGAGACCTACCTACAGCCTCCTAAGACTCGTATCAGAGCTCAGCTCGAGTCGAGGGAACTCCTGACATTCTGTCTGAAGCGGCTGAACTTGGATAAAGCCAAAGTAACACTGGTACACGCCGAGTTTGTGTGGACTGAACCTCACTCGAAAAGGCTCCAGGTTAAACTGCGGGTTCAGAAGGAAGTTCTTCACGGTGCAGTTCTCGAGCAAGCTTATCAGATCGAGTATGTCGTCCACTACCAAATGTGTGAGAATTGCTCGAAACTTGCAGCAAATCCAGATCAGTGGGTTGCATCAGTTCAACTACGTCAGCACGTTACTCATCGCAGGACTTTCTTTTACCTCGAGCAACTTATACTCAAACACGACGCTGCGACTCAGGCTGTAAGGATTCAACAACTGGATAAAGGTATCGACTTCTTCTTCGCTAATAGAAGCCACGGTGTGAAATTTGTCGAGTTTGTTGGTAAAGTCGTACCCGTCAAGAGTCGAAGTGACAAAGAGCTCGTATCTCAGGATTCGAAGAGCAATATCTATAACTACAAGCACACGTTTTCTGTCGAGATTTGTCCTATTTGCCGTGAAGACCTAATCTGTCTCCCTCCGAAAGTCTCCCAAAGCTTAGGACATTTGGGCCCGATTGTCGTCTGTACAAAAGTGAGCAGCAGTCTCATGCTGATGGATCCGAACACCCTGCGATACTGTTTCTTAGACGCAGATCAGTATTGGAGGACGCCTTTCGAGTGCCTGATTTCCAGCAGGCGGCTCGTGGAATATGTCGTCCTTGACATCGACATTGTATCAGCTGAGGTTAGCGTTGCAGGATCAAGATACTGTCTAGCCGATGCCCAGGTTGCTCGAGTCTCAGATTTCGGAAAGAACGACAGGATATTCAACATCCGGACCCACTTAGGCCATCTTCTAAACCCCGGGGATTACGCCCTTGGTTACGACCTCTACGGTGCTAACCCAAACAGCTCTGAACTCGAGAAATACAACTCGCTTGTCCTTTCGGAAGCAGTCTTGATAAAGAAAAGCTACGAAGAGAGGCGTATAAGGAAGCGAGGGAAGCCACGTGCTTGGAAGCTGAAGACCCTCGGCATGGAGGTAGACGAAACCACACGGGGTAAAATCGATCAAGATAAGGTCGAGGATGAGTACGAGAAGTTTTTGAGAGAGATTGAAGAGAACCCGGAAATGAGGTTCAACATATCTTTGTACCGGAACAAGGAATACCAAGCTTCGGAATCTGCGTCTATGGTTGGTGATGACGATTTGCCTTTGAATGAGTTACTCGCTGATCTTGAATTGAACGATGATGATGATGATCGTACTGAAGATGGTCACATGGCGGAATAAGTGTGTTACCCAGCTCGGTCTGTAGTTGACCCTTCATGGCTCATCGGTTTTGTTCTCTGTTTTTTTGTGTTTTTTTTTTCTTCATTTACACAACAATTTCGACTTTTCGAGTAATGCCTATTATATATACTGGTTGGCTGGAAAATGTCACAGCATGTTTGTGTTGTGTGATTCCTGTTTCTTGTATGTATTTCTTACGTTTATTATTATTATTATTATGTCTGTTTTTCGACTTTATTTACTTAAAAATTTATTACTCCGTATCATATTAAGTTATTTTTAAGCGCGATGAAAATGCTCCAATACAATATTAAAATTTATTACTTCGAATATCACATTAAGTTATTTTTAAGTGCGATGAAAATGCTCCAATACAATATTAAATACGGAGTATTTGTTTGATTAAAAAGGTTAATAAAATAAATATGTCGACTCGTGTGTGATGTGTTAGTTTATTTGACTAAAATTTTAATTAGTTTAATTTTTGAGAAGTTTGGCAAGTATTAGTTGCCCATTTTACCGATTAATTAAGTTGAAATAATAATAATAATAATAATAATAATAATAATAATAATATAGCATTGCTGCTGTGGCGCTCGATTCATGATTTCCACTCTTGTTTCCCGTTGGAAAAAAAAAATAAAAAAATAATAAAAAATAATAATAATTACTCTGTACTTAATTACTTAATAATAATAATAATAATATTTCAATTACTCGTAATTAAGTAGTGAAAATAATAATAATAATAATAATAATAATAATAATAGGAGTAATAATAATAATAATAATAATAATAATAATAATAATAATAATAAAATAAAGCAGTACTTAAATGCATGACAATAAACTATTCCGTATTTTTTTTGTCATTTTATTTTAGTTGGTTTGTCGAATACTTTTAATTTGTTGCACTTTTGATTATTTCAAATAACTTGTACTCGTGATTTTCAACTAATTTAACGGGTTTCAACAAATTTTTAAAATCTCGATAATTTTAGACTAGTTTTACCGAACGAGACGAGATTTAAACTTAATTCGTTGTTAAACGAAATGGCAATGGCAGTAGTAAAGTTGGAGGTCCATGACATGAACATCTCATCTTTTCATGTTCATGTGCCTTAAAATCTGTATAAAGGTAAGACATCATTGAATCCCTTTTAAAAGACACCAATGCAACTACTCATATATCATAATCACATAGTATTAGCAAAATCGGTTTTTCTAACATGTGTTCACTGGACACACGTTAATAAGTTAATTACAAAAAAAAAAAACATTAATAATTAATATTGTCTAAGTATGGTAAATAGTCTGTATTAATTAGTATATCAATTTTTCATGATAATATAAATGTTAATTTTTTCGCAATTAATTTATTAACGTGTGTTAAGTGAGTATATGTTAGAAAAATGGAAGGAAAATATGAATATACCCCAATAATACTCAATACTCACTTGGTTTTGTATTTTACGTTATTGTATCCCTACCATATGACAACTAGTTTGGTGTCAACTCCGAGTGAGACGGTTTTATTCATATAAGTTACAGACTTATAGTATACTTTATACAAAGAGATTATTTTACGGTTTTAAACCGTTTCACTCAATAATTTAATTACTGATCTATCTTTGTATTGCGGATCTTATTAATTCTTACCTTTATCATTTAGGTTAAGAGAGTAGTATTTCGTATGAGATATTTTTATGTAGCAATTTCTTAAAACTAAAATTCATCGACTAATCAAATTACGAGACTCATTTATTACGATCATTGTTATCAATGTTACGTTTGTTACTCTCTTTGAAAAAATATTGTTATTTTAACTATTTTCGTTCTTACTAATTAACTACTCTTAATTTTACGGGAACAATAACGTCACAACAATACTTGCAAAAGATACTACCAGAGATAAACCATATAGACCCTGTTCTTTTAGACTGAAAGTAGACTAAACTGAACTGATTGGACTAAAGTCAACTGAAGTGGCTGAAGTACTAAGACAAAATGAGTCTTTTGAGATCGAACTAATTTAAATTGAAGTAGACTGAAATGAAATGAAATGAGCAAAACTAAATTGCACTAAAGTGAGCTGAAGTACTAGGACAAAATAAGTATTCTGGGGTTGAACTAAACTCAACTGAACTGAACTGAAGTGGACTAAATTGAACTAAATTACTGAGACAAAATAAACATTTTGGAACTGAACTGAACTGAAATAAGTCAAATTATAAGTTGAAAAGAACACGGTCTTACTACTGAAACAAAAGTCCAATGAAATGAGGTGCATTAAAAATCAAAATTCTTGGGTTTGAAACTTGTGGCCAAAGATTCTCATAGTTTGCTTACTTCAAACTTACTCTTATCATGTGAACATCCAAAATTAGGTGCCTAACCCCCCTCCCTCACTAATCACTCTCTTTAATTATTTCTTTTAACTAATTTCAAATTCACTAATTACAAACTAGTTTTCCGAGATACCGTCTCACTCGTTAAGTTACCACAAAACATAATACGAGTACTGATTATTATAACAAAATTACTCGGTAACAACTATCTTCAATATATGAAACGTCTCTCGTTAATGTTATTGAGAGACCGTCTTTTATGCAGTTGTACTCCCTCTAAATCACCGTAAATCTTCCCTCTCTCTTTGCAACCAAAATGATGAGAAGTGTTAAGAGCTGAATAAATTATTACTCCGTAGTCCGTATATTAATAAAAAAAAAGAGAAATAATTGATTACTGAAAACTTATAAAAAAACAAAAAAAAGGAAGAAGATTGAATCGTCGTAACTGTTTTTTTTGTTCAACGAAGAGCATACTTAGTCGCATTACAATACAGGGAAGGGAGATTCGAACCTGAGACCTGACCTACTGTCCCAAAACACCTAGTCCTGACCGCTAGACTAAGACATCACATTTTCTGTATGACTTTTTTTTTTTTTTTTTTTGTTAACCTTATATTTAAAAATTTGTCTTCTGATATAGCAGTGAGAACTGAGAAATATAACACGAAAAAATATCCAAAAAATATATAAAAAAAAAATACCGAGATTATTAGATTAAAAAATATATATAAAAAAACAATACTGAAATCCCGAGAGATCTCTAGTTAATAGTATCGAGAGACCGTTTCCAAATAAGTTTTTCAACTTAAACAATTGGGTTTACTTACTTCCACTTCCACATTCCTGCTTTTGTTTTATATTACTGCAACTGAGATCATTCTTACTGGAGTAATTTTTTTAATTAATTTAATTTTCAAACAAAACATTTTCCTGCTACTCAACTCAACTCAACTCAACTCAGCACTGTGGTCCTCTCTATCAAGTTCATCATCATCACTTTATTTTATTGGGGGTTTGTCTCCTCATCTTCTTCAATCAATCATTCATACTTATACCCTAATTCCCCAATTAATTTCACTTAATTTCTTCAAGATTCCAACCACATTGGTCTGATTCATGCAATTACCTGATTTTTCCACTTGATTAGCTGATACCCATTTGAAATCAGGGTTCAATTTGATTAAAGTTCCAATCTTTTAGGTAAATTTCTCAACTTTACCCTAATTTTATTGTTATTTGATTGGAAATTGATCTGGGTTTTTTTTTTTTTTTTTTTGCCAATTTTAGGGTTAGGTTGAAGATCTGATATGATATGATATGATATGTTGATATGAGTTGCATATTCTTTTATTGTGATTTTCTTATTTTTTGTGTTTATTGAATAAAAATGATGTAATTAATTAAATTTTTTAAAAGGGGTTTGTGGCCCAAGTGACCCACATTAATGTAAAAGTTTAAGAGATTTAATTTCTTTTATTGGGGGTTTTGACTTGATAATTACTCAGTAGTAATAGAATCGATTTACATACTTTTAGCTTTGTCCTATTGCTTTCACTAAAAGACGGTCTCTCAATACCGTTAATGAGATATTCTGGCATGATGGAAGTAGTTAATTTTGATTGTTGGGTAATTAGTGTTAGTGTGAGTCGGTTTCTCAGGAGACGTAGGTGGGTGGGTGCTGGATGATCTTATCACTACATCTTTATCATCAGTAAGAGTGAGTAAGACGGTCTCATGTTCGTAATTGTGGTGCTGGATGAACTGGTGAATCTTCGAAAAGTTTGAATTTGCGATTTGAATTGTCTGTTTTGTTGTGAACTTGGTCTTATCTTGGTTGGTTTGATAAAATTTGCAAAAAATTATAAGAGACCGTTTCTCAATACTGTTAGCGAGACGCCTCTTCCATGATGGATATAGTTGATTTTGGTTGTTGTGTAATTAGTGTTAGCGTGAGACGGTTTCTGAGGAGATGTTGGTGGTGGATGATCGGATCACCACATTTTTACCATCAGCAAATGTATAATCGTGGGGATAATATAGATGAAAGTAATGAGAATTATGTAATTAACCCTAGAAGAAGCCAGTGAAATCTTCGAAAAGTTTTGATTTTTTCATTTAAAGTTGCTAAATGTCCATTGAAATTGATAAAACAGCGCTGTCGAAGTTGAGTACGATGGTTTTTGCTTTGTAGTGTTCTGATCCACAAGTATGTCGAGGAATTCAAGGTGGAAGCTCGAGAAAACTAAGGTTAAAGTTGTATTCCGACTACAGTTCAATGCGACACACGTAAGTTTCCTCTCCTTTCGACAGTTTAAGTACCTTGTGCGCCCCGCCATTAACTGATATTGTAGTTTGGTTGAGCTCATGCATTTCTTCGCTGTACAGATCCCACAATCTGGATGGAACAATCTGTTCATATCGTTCATTCCGTCTGACTCTGGCAAGGCATCCGCAAAGACAAATAAGGCCAATGTGAGGAACGGGACTTGCAAATGGGCAGATCCGATTTATGAAACTACACGGCTTCTGCAAGACTCTAAAACCAAGCAATATGAAGAAAAACTTTATAAGCTTGTTGTCGCAATGGTAGCGATCGACTTTGTTACATAAGTACATATGCTTTCTCGTGTACCTTTGTGTTCGTATTCTTAGTTTTTTTTTTGGCCAGGGCACGTCAAGATCTAGCCTGCTCGGTGAAGCTACCATAAATCTCTCTGACTATGTGGACGCATCAAAGCCGACTGTTGTTATGCTACCTCTTCATGGGTCCGACTCTGGAGCAATCTTGCATGTAAATATCCACTATCTTGATTCTTGTCGAAGATTCGACTTTAGAAAAAAAAATCACTAATTTAATTTAATATCGTGAATTACCTAGCGTGCATTATGTATTCCTAATCCTTATAAATTTGAAAATCGGTTTCAGGTTACAGTGCAGCTTTTAACATCTAAAACTGGCTTCAGGTAAAACTGTTACTGATTGGAGAGTAAAATTACACTGCTATGGACTATTATGTGACCTGTGTATACTTACGTCTTTTTTCGTTTTCAGGGAATTTGAACAGCAGAGAGAAGTCAGTGACAGAGGGATGCCTGCGAATACTGACCATGTTGATGGAAAGTTATCGACACCAGGGGAAGCAGTGGTATCTCGTGTTGACAAGGTATTGAGTTTTCTAGTTTTTTTAAGCAGACGCCTCAAGCTTCAAACTTTATTATGCAGTGTGATTTATATATTAGTCCCTCATATTTTCCGTCTTATATTTTCAGGGGAGCCAACGCGTTAGATTCAGACCAGAGCATAAGGAGCTTCCGTCACTTGAAGAAGAGTCGGGCTTGAGTGAAGGTTATGCTGACTCAGCAGCTGGCTTTGATGTAGCATCCAATACATCGGAAAGTTTAAACGCGGAGAAGCATGATAATGCTAGCACGAGGGAAATCGACAGTGTCAAGAGCGCAACATCTGGCGATTTAGTAGGTTTTTCAACCTCTCAAAATCCGACAGTGGCGCACAATACAAGCGAGTGGATTCATCAATGGGGTGCTGAAAATTCTGTCGAAAGAGATATGACCCTTGTTTACGAAGAAAACAATAGGCTTAAGGTAGCCCTGGAAGCCGCTGATTCATCCATCCATGAACTGAGGCAAGAGGTCATCTCCCTTCAAAGTTTTTCCGATGGATTAAGTGTTGAAACACATAAGTTGACTGAACAGATTGCTGTCGAGATATCATCAGAAAAGAATATGGCTAAAGAGGTCTCCATGCTGAAATTGGAGTGCTTGAGGTTTAAAAACGATCTTGAACGAGTTAGAAACTTGAAAATGAATCCTCCTGTTCTTGGGACGAAGCTCAAAGACGAAGAGTCGAGTCTTGGATTGCTAAATGGTCTCAAGGATGTGGAGGATAAGATATGTCGACTTCAGAATAAGGTCTACGATGGTTTAGATGGGAAAGATCTAATCTTTCTAAAGTCGGACCTTGAGGCAATACGCAGCGATGTAATAGATCTTAGGCAAACAATTATCATAGAAACGAGTTCAACAAAAAATGATCACGCTATGTCAGCGGATACTGGTCTAGGCGTGGAATTGTGTCATCCTGAAGATGTACTTTTACCTGGTCTTCTGACGTCCGGGACCCGTTGTGTGGATGTTAATAACGAGATGCAAGGAGAAATTTTTAAACTGCTGAGGGAGCTGGATGAGTCGAAGGCCGACAGGGAGAATCTCGTACAAAAAATGGATCAAATGGAATGTTATTACGAAGCGCTTATTCAAGAGCTAGAGGTAAACCAAAAGCAGATACTCGGTGAACTCCAGAATCTCAGACATGAGCATGCTTCGTGCATTTATACCGTTTCATCGACTAAAGCTCAGATGGAGGCTATGCATCAAGAAATGAACAATGAACTGTTGCGATTTGCTGAAGAAAGATGTAGTTTGGATGAACTTAACAAAGAGCTGGAAAGACGAGCTTCTACTTCAGAAGCTGCATTGAGAAGGGCGAGATTGAACTACTCGGTTGCTGTAAATCAGTTACAAAAGGATCTCGAAGTTCTTTCTTTGCAGGTTGTCTCAATGTACGAGACAAATGAAAACGTCATCCGAAAAGCTCTCTCAGAAGCTTCCTTACCGTTCCTCCAAGGCATTGAAGAAGATGACGTTGGCAAAACTATGGAATCTCCGATTTGTAATATTGTTGAGAGAAATCGTAGCTTGGGGTCTGATAGATTGCTGGAGGACTTGAAGAAATCGGTTGTATTGCAGGAAGACTTGTACAGAAAAATGCAGGAAGAACTTACAGAAATGTTTATTGCAAACGTAAATCAAGATGTTTTCTCCGTGACACTTCATCAGGCTTTACTGGAAGGTGGTTACAGATATAGAACGGAGATGCACGAACTTGTAGAGAATTTGGAATTTTCTATTTTGGAGAATCACGCACTGGAAGCGAAGCTGAGGAGAGCGACCGATGAGAAGTGTGTTCTTACTGAGAATATTGAAGATTTGAAGTCTCTGGTGACTGAATATAAAGACTATAAATCTAAATACGAAACTTGTAATGGCGAAAATGCCACGTTGGTGAATCAACTGGAACAAGCGGCTAGAGATAAAGTTCTTCTTTCAAATGAAGTTTCCTTATTGCAGGAAGAATCAATGACCATGAAGATCAGAGTTATTGAAAATGAGAAGTTGCAGAAAGTAATCGGTTATCTTCGAGAAAATCTAGTGAATCTACTGCCGTTTGGTGATGAACGAGATGTTTCGTTCAAAAATGACATCCCGGATTGTGAGGATTTCACGAGTATCATTACACGCTTGGAAGAATGCCTAGGAAACTTCCGTGCTGAGATCTTCCAACTTAAGGAAGAGAAGGCGAGTCTTCTGAATGAACGGGATGTATCTCGTGTGTCTTATGCCAGTGAATTGAATGCATCTAGTGCTTTTGTGGAGAAGCTTCAAACTGAGTTGGAGGACGTAAATGTCAAACTCCAGATTAGCTCGGAAGCTGAGGAAAAGTATGCTCAAACGACGAGGGATCTTTTGTCTGATTTCACCAAGATGGAAGATGCATTAAAAGAGCTCACTTTGGAAAATAAGGATCTTAAAGACAAAGTATTCGATTTTGGAAGCGTGAACGATGAATTAGAAGACAGTAGAGTGACTCTAGATGGATTAAAACGCGAGAATTTAAGTCTTATGGGATCACTACGAAACAAGAGCGATGAATGTGATGTGCTTACCGACGAGCTTCATAGGTTAGAAGAAAATGTGGAAATCCTGCAGGATGAGATGAGCATTCTGAGGGGAGTAAGAGATCAACTTGATTCCGAGATACTGAATCTGAATAGTCAATTGAAGGAGAAAGACGAGGAATTGCATCAACGGGATCTGCAACGACTAATGAATGCATCGGAGAAAGATGTTTCGACTAATTTAGAACTTCAGTTGATGGAGATGCATGAACTTCTGATTGCTGAAGATGTTGTAAAGACTGTTGTAGTGACACAGTACAAGCTTCACGTTGAAGATCTAATATCGCAACTGGAGTACTTCTACCTGAACAGCGAAGAGGTTGACAAGAAGAATCTCGATCTTGTTTCCAGACTAAGCGACCGCCTTGCTGGAAAAGAAAAGTACGCGGTAGAAAATGCTGACTTGTTGTCGGATCTTCATTCTGTAAAAGTCGATTTGGAACATAACGTTGCTTTGATTCAAGAACTTAATTCTGTGATTACAAGTTCGCAGAATGAGATCGAGGAGTTGATATTCTCGAAAGAAGAGTTGGAGATAAAGTTTCTTGTACTGCAGACGACAATCGATGAGATGAGCGCTCAGTTCAGCTCTCACCGTGAATGCAGAGGCGAGCTAGAAATGTTGCAGATGAAGTGCAGTGAACTTACTCGGGAGCTGTCTGAACAAACTTTAAAGGCAGAAGAGTTCAAGAACTTGTCCACTCGGCTGAAGGAACTTAACGACAAAGCTGCCGCTGACCACCTTCAGGCACATAAAAAGAGAGAAACCGAAGCTTCATCGTTTGCTTCACAAGACTCATTGAGAACAGCATTCATCAAAGAACAGTACGAAACCAAGTTACAGGAAATCCGTCGTCAGCTGTCCATTTCCAAAAAACACGGCGAAGAGATGCTTTGGAAATTGCAAGACGCTCTCGATGAGCTCGAGACCAGGAAGAAAGCCGAAGCGTCTCAGTTGAAAAGAATCGATGAACTCATGTTGAGAATCGCAGAGTTAGAGGCTGAGTTGCAGTCGGTTGTCTCTGATAGCAGGGAAAAGTTTATGGAATATGATCAGATGAAGGCGGAGTTGGATTGCTCGGTTATGAGTTTGGATTGTGTCAAGGAAGAAAAAAATCAGTTGATGATATCTTTGCAGGAATGCAATGAATACAAACGTAAACTCGAAGATGAAGTGGAGAATCTCAAAGCAGCTATCAGAAAACACGAAATTTCACGTCTAAGCAAGGTAAACGGGTCAGACGAGCAGGACGTGGGAGAAATTAATCCAGAATCAGCTCAGGTATTTTGATCCTTCGCCCTTAACCTATGTTACTTAGACTCGGTTTGTCTGACCTTGGATTGGATGTTAACTGCGACTGTATTGTTCGTTTTAAAGCAGGAAACCGTGGTACTGGGAGCCACGGAAGAGCCTACAGATCTAGTACACAGTGAAAATGATCAGCTGAAACCACAATCTTTGTTGTCTAGCATAGCGCGACTTCAAAAGGAGGTACAGTAAAAGTTTTCACTTTCGATTTACTATCAATATTGAATGATTCATCTATTGAAGTTTGATGACGGTTTCTTACAGTTGGAACGGATGAAAAGTGAAAATACTATTCTTCCAGGAGAGGGAAATCCCGATGAGCTAGACGAGGATGTTTTACATAGAGATCAAGTGCAGCTGGAGACGGTAAAATCGACTTTTACCTAAATATATGTATATGGCAATCTTCAATATTCATCATGGCGAACGTCCTTAATTTTCCAGTGACGTAATATTTTGATGACAGGTGAGCGAGGAACTCGAAAATATGTCTTCTCTATATAATGACTCTTCAAGAAGTGGTAACTCAGTCGAAAGAGTGCTCGCCTTGGAATTGGAGCTTGCTGAAGTGTTGCGAGCGAAGAAGAAACCGAATGTCCAATTTCAGAGGTAAAAAAAAAATTCTTATTTTATTTTATTTGTTATTTTTATGGACGGTGATGTCAGATATTGATTCTATCTTTTCCGGTGCGCAGTTCTTTCTTGAAGCTGCACAGAGACGAAGCCGCAGTTTTCCAAAGCTTCAGAGACATAAACGAACTGATCAAAGACATGCTGGAGATGAAAGAAAGACACGGTGCCATGGAAACCCAACTCAAAGATATGCACGACCGTTATTCTGAATTGAGCCTCCATTTTGCCGAAGTTGAGGGAGAACGTCAAAAGCTCGCTATGATGCTCAAGAATACACGGCCATCTAAACGTCTCTTCAGTTGGTCCCCGACATCTAGCCACGAGGAACTCTCTTCATGATCGTCTTGACATATTTTGTATCTTCTTGTTTGTGTATAGATCACTCTGTTCATCCTTTTTCGTGTCCATTTCCATAGGTTATATATAAATCGGAGGTTTTCAAGCTGAGGTCGTGTTGTCGATGTCTTGTACAGTACTCCGTATATGATTTGATTACGGTATTTATGTGTTAAAAGATCAAATTTTGCTTACAACTACTAACTTTACAGGCAAATCAATCTGGTTTTCCGAGAAGTTTCAGGAATTAACACGGTAGATAACAGCCGGTAAGTACTGTAATATGCATACTGCTAATAATGTCGATTTTGTTTCACTGTTTGTATAATTTACTGTTTACTGTCTTTATTCGACTCATCACAATTTTTTTAGTTGTAACGGATATATTCGACAAAATCCAACTGAATTTTCATTCGACAACTGAAAAAAAATATGAATTTTCATCATTTGTTGCTGAATGTGTTTTGTACAAAATTATTGTACCAGGCATCACTTGTTTTGTAGCTGAACTTTCTTGTACATTTCATCTTCTATAACTTCTATCTATAACATTCTTTAGGGAAAAAGAAAAGGGGAGGGAGTAACTAACTATCTAACTAACTACTCCGTAACTAACCAACTAACTAACTAACTAGTAACTGCTGATAAATGTACACTGCAGCATTTCCAACATTATTACAGCTGCAGCATGCTCTGGTAACTGGTAACTGGCAGCAGACAGGTGTTCGCTTCTTGAAAACAGGAAGAGACCAAGAATTTGTCGGAATGCCAACCATTACTGCGATGTGAGTGTCGATTTCTCTGGTGAGCTCTTGCAAAAAGCTCCATGACAGATATTATCAGGCTGATCGAATTTATGCTTTGCCACGTTTATAGAACAGATGTCAGCAAGAACTTCAGAGGAATAGAGCACAGTAACTCGCAGCATTTTAGGGCGTGCGCAGAGATGATCCGCAACTTGGATGTGATGTGCAGGTATTTTCCGATTACCAAGTCTGATGGCTATTTTGGTAAAGATAATGAATCAATGTGGTAAGCAATTAGTGGTTCGTATGTTCAATCCTTACGGTTAGAGAAAAGGGCCTCATCGTGAACCCCTCAAACCTGAGGCAAAGTTACTTGGACCAGGATCATGTACAGGTGCCAATATTTCTTGTGGCAAGGAATCCATGTTCATGTAACAGTTTCGAGCTTTTGCGTCAGCTATCAGAGCTGCCCAGTCATCGGATTGGACCAATGCGTTAGCGTTCCCCATAACCTGTGGAAAAGATAGCAAAATTATAGACCGTACTAACATAAAATACTAAGGTTGATAACTCCGTACAAATAATAAAGATTATTATTTGATTAACGCGCAGATACACTAAATCAAGATTATTATAGAATCATACCCAAAGAGCTCTTCGTGCTCGTGTAAGTGCGACATTCATTCTCCGGATATCAGCAACAAAGCCAACCCCATGACTGGAGGCACGAACACATGACATGATGATGACATCACGTTCCTGTCCTTGAAAAGCATCCACTGTATTAATGTAAAGGTCCTTCCCTTCTTCAGATTTAAGAACATCCGCAAACTCGCGTTGCAGGCATTTCAACTGCAGTTTATAAGGTGTTATGATGCCTACAGTAACTTTACCCAATCCCAATGATTTCACTGTTTTCTGAAGATGCTCGTATACACGAAGGCAAATTTGTGCTTCATGTACATTCTGAAAAGAGACAGAGCCGCCTCTGTGGGACTCCCGGCCATGAGTGATATCATAGAAGATATAAGGTCTAAGAAAAGGATCTTGGTGATATCTCTCATCAGGGCGGCCCACGACACTTTCACTGTCAGTAAGTCGACCCTGATAAAAGTACCTAGAAGGGAAGTCCCTGATTTGAGGATGCATTCTATACTGGACTGACAACAGCATCGTTGGACAGCCAGCTTGCTGGAACCTTTCAAAAAGACTTCTGCTGTATAACAGAGTACCAGCAGCCTTGCTGATGACAGTAGCCGGAAGCTGCTGAGGGTCCCCGACAAGAACACAGCGTGCTGCACCAAGAGACAGAGGAGGAAGCAGTCCTACTTCACTAGCTTGAGCTGCCTCATCAATCACAACCATATCAAAACCATGACTTAGGCGTGAAAATATTTTGCGACCACTACTTGAGAGAGTCGTAAAGACGATTTCAGCTTCATCAGCAAAACTTGTCTCAAGACTAGCCCGAGCTTCCTCCAAGTTGAAACCACTTCCTGGCCGAAACCTTCCTTCTACAATGAGAAGACGGGACATTTCAACCAGAACTTTATCTCTGCCTTCAACTAACTCGGCGAGCTTTTTTAACCATTCATCCCGATTTTTGTCCTGAGCCATGAGAACGTCAGGGTCCACACCGACAGACCCTTGGGACCAGCCAGCAACCGCCGCTGCATTAAGTTGTCTTTGGAGAGAAGCTATTTGGTGAGAAAAAAATGTTTCGTGGCCTTTCAGCTCATGCAACCATTTATATACTTCCTCACGGGGTTTCACCAAAAGTTCTCTGGTTCTACGTTCGACAGAAACAGCTTGAGCTTGTTGCGACTGTGAGTCGACACCAACACGAGCGACATCTGGTTTATATACCTTCATCTCACCATCAATGAATCCCCGAGTTAGGACACGCCCAAGCAGCTCATCAGTGGCAGCGTTGGATGGAGCACAAACAAGCATCCTAGGTTTAGGACAAAGCTTTGGCAGGGTGCGGAAAAGGTTCTCATCCATGCTACGAAGAACTTCGTCGATAGATCCTGAAGAAGCAGTGTCGGAATTTCGTTCGCTAGTTTGCTTATAGCTTTCGGGTGCCAGTGTTTTAAGCAATGCTGTATAGTAATGCTGATACTGAACTAAATGAATCACATTTAACATTCCCCACACAGTATGTGTCTTGCCAGTTCCGGGAGGGCCTTGGACTAACGTGAAAGGCCATGGATCTTGCTTCTTGGTCAATCCATTACTAGCACCAGCAGCAGTGTGCATGGCAGCCCACTGTATGGCTGATAGCTGGGGGCCATTGAATGTCGTATGAATATGATTAACAAAATGAGGAGTAAAGCATTCAGGCATTGCTGGAGTCTGTTCTTCATATTTGGGGAAGTATTCTGGGCTTGGCTTGAGAATTGCATTTTGCATCTGTGGGTGATAAATATAAAATCTTAGATTGAAATAATATTATGAAAGAGCAAAATCAAACTTCCATTGATGGTGAGATGAATGTTACCACCTGCACGTTAAGTCGGCGGAATGCATGCAATGCAACATACTCGCGTTGAGTTGTCGCCAACGAACCAAGCACACTTAAGAACCAGATGCTTCTTGGCTGAAGCTTCCTCAATACATGGTCATCATCTGCAGCACTGCAACAAAAGTATATAGATGAGACAAAAATTCTAATAGCATGGTTGGTTAAAACTGAAGAGTTCAGTACATGAATACAACAGCAGCAGAACCTTGATCCAAAAAATTAAAATAAGTTCGGAATCAAGGAAACTAATTGCTGCTATTTTCAGAAACTTTTTAACTCACCTATTAATTGGATCATAAGAGTCTCCCACAAAAAAATGAAGAATGACCCCAGGAGGGTCTCGCGTATCCAGGGGTATGTGCCTTCGGACAGTTCCCACTACACGTCCACTTCCTTCAGCCTCTTCAGATTCTTCTTCGGTGGACGGATTACTGCCTTTTCTATATCGAACTGCAAATACAGCATACTATTTTAGCAATGTATCCCAAGGAAACAATAGGAACCGAAAATAGATTTCAAGAATCGTATCACAGACCTGAACTTGGCCTCGGAGTAGATAGAACTGCAACATCTCCCTCCTTATAGTTCCATTTTGTCTCATTTGCAGGAAGAGCTATCACATCATACCATCCTAGCTCCGAAAAGTTAATATCAAAAGTCAAGTGAGGAGGAAAGATCAACAGCAAGACATTAAGTACAACATAAATAATGAGCAAAACAGACTGCGGCAAATCATCATATCGAGTATGGTTGGTTTATTGGGTGTATATTTCACCAGTGATTTACAAGGGATTATTTAAGAAAATGAAATGAAGCAAATTACGTATTGGCTTCCTCCTCGAAGAAGCGAACCCCGAATATTTAAAATAGACAATGCTCAGAAGTCAGAAGGCTCGTGCCTTACCTCGTTCTCGTCTCTCAACAGATTTTATGCGAACCATCACATGTGCATCTCTAGAAGACGTTTCTGTTAGCTCCTCCCAGGTGCTGTACAGTTGTGCCCGACATTCTTCGAATAGAAGGGGCTCAAAAACTCTAATGTACTCTTCCACTGATTCAAACTGACCAGGAACACACTGAAGCTCAGATTCCTCTTCAAAAAGACAGAAAAAGAGTCAAAAATGATTCTCACAACAAAGACGGAAACAAAGTCAATCAGAAATGCACTCTTGTAGGGTGGCCGCAACATCAATACAACACAACAACCACGTGTAGAAACGAGAAAGTGAATTTTACCTGGATTCCGCCAGAACTTTTCACTGGTAACCTCACGCAAGAGACGCTCTACTGATGAATCATGATATTGATTACTAGCCACAGTTTGCCTCTTTGGAGGATTTTTCTTGTTTACTGGCTTAAGATCAGTCGAACCATGACTACTAAAACCCAGCTTCCTTGACGACATTGATGGCTCTTTGAACTGCCTAGTATCACTGGGTTGCTTCCGAGAATTTTGTTTAAGGCTTCCCTCCATTGACGGATCATTTAAACTATTCAATCTTCTAGGCTTGGTTAGAAGACCTGCATTCACATCACCGTTGCTTTCAGATTTACGGTCAACAGATTCCGTTGAACTACGTTCTTCATTGCATGATAAATCAACCTGATTCTGGTCCTTGATTGCAGAATCATTCTGCTTCTCCCCATTACGCTCAGTAGAAAGTCGTACATTACGGCTACCTTTTATGGTACGGTTGATACCAGGTGTGAGAGCACTCTGCTTCTTAAGGGTTGAAGTCTTTGCTGGAGCAGCTTGCTTAGCATCTTCTATGTTTATAAACACGGTTTTTCGGAGCCGTTTCTTTCCTAACATTGCCTCTTTTTGTTCATCAAGTTTGCGCTTTCCAGAATTATTCAAAGATTTTAACGCAGAGCCAGATTCAGAACCCTTGATGTCCTTGTGTTTATGAACTGACTCTGAATCTAAATGATCAACCATGGACGAACAACTGCCTACATTACCATTCAAAATCTGTACACTTTCCTTTTTTCGGACAACACCGTGTTCCGTTAATTGTTTTCTGTCACTCACCAATGACTTCTCCCGTTCCTTGTGGTTTGCATGGGGATCCGAACATTCACCATCAGACCACTCTCCTTCCTTTTCTATTGCCTGCATATTTGAAGTACTTGATCCTATCGATCGCATCCCTTTCCTACCACTGTCGGTCCCTACTTCACCTAATAAGGTATTCACACGTGCCTGATTGGTTCTATTTACGCTGGACGAAAGACTCGACCTAATAAAAGGTTGGAAACCAGAAACGGAGGAAGCATGAGAAAAAGCACTGTTGTTTCCGATCCCGGGCTGACCAACTGATGCACCAGGCATATTAGGAGGACGTGATCTTAGGGACGGGAGAACTTTCCGAGGCTGGACACCAGTTGAACCACCAAGATCCTCGTCTTCTACCGATGGAGTTTCATTAAGGTCAAAAAATACTCTCTCACGTGATACCATTTCCTACATATATATGCATATATCTGCAGTGTTCCACAACATGTAGATCTTCAGCTTCTTTCCACCTAAAACACAATACACACGTGAGCTAACGAGAAGAGATTAAGAGTACAAAGATAACTGAATAAATCACATTCTACTCTATAAAATCATTAGAAAAACAGGTAGATATATTCAGACATAACTTCGTACTCAAAGGACACACAGGAAAACAGTCAAACAACATCAAACTGAAAGACGGTTAAAAGAACAAAGCCTTGAAGAACTGTCAACAAATATGCAACCTGACCACAATCAATAAACACAAGTTCATATCGTAATAGTATCAAAGTTACATAACAGAATAGTGTCTAGCAATCACATCTCTTTACAAATAGTTCATCGATTAACAAAATACTAAATTCCAGACGCTACAAAGTCGTTCATTCATATCCGTTAAATCCTTCAGCCATATATACCCACAGACCTTCTATTCCCCCTTCCTCAAACAAATTCCTGACATTGACGATGAAAGCAACACATAAGCTGATCACAAAAACTTCTAAGAGACGGTTACTCAATACCGTCAATTTTGGTTGTAGAGTAATTAGTGTTAATGCTGTGAGACGGTTTCTCAGGCGACCTACTCTAACACGATATATATAACCTATCATCTTCACCAAATTGAGCTCAAACCGAAAAAACAAAAACAAAAACAAAACAATCCTTCACTATCTACATCAGTACATCTCCACCATTAAAACAATTAACAAGCTCTATTCTCACAAACGCAGTGACATATTTCACAGTTCGATTCGACCGCCATAACAAAACCCTAAATTAAACAGATCTCTTAACACTAATAATTCTTCCAAATTCCATACTCTGAATCCAAATACAACCAAAACCAGCAAACACGATCGATCAAATTGGAGCAAAACCCATCACTAAACAAACCACACATTACGCGAATTCTAAACAATCAAACCTCAAAACTAAAATATCCAACCTCAACATAACATCAATCGATCAAACCAACAATCAATTACACGATTAAAATCGAAATTGCAAAAGGGGGAAGAAGATGAAGTTGTTACGATTACGAATTTACGATTAGGATTACCTTGAGTTAAAATGCAGATTAATGCAGCAATCAAAGAGGGTAAAAATTTATTTAGGGTTTAGGTGTGGAGTTCGTCATACGATTCAAGTCCCAATTCGTCTGCGTATGATAGATAATCAAACCGGGTTTAAAGTCGGACTATCCGGCCCGCCCGGTGAGACCGTCATCCCGGTTTTTATTATCCAAAAACGATTATTAAATATCGAGTACTCTATATGATATGAATATATGATATGATACGATACGATTATAAAGTTTCTAATTTGGGTTGATAGTTACGAAAGTTGAAACGTGCGTGTAGAAAACGTCTGAATTGGAGAACGGGATGAAGGATTTAAATATCGTAAGGGTCTCTAAATGTCTTTATTTAAAACTGTTTTTCCATTTTATTAGCACGGGATTGATGTATATATCGTGGAATAATTATGGCGCGAATTTGAAGAAGTTTAATTTTGGGACCTAATTTCAGAAAAAAAAAAAAAAAAACGTGGATAATAACCTTCAAAATTGACGATTTTCGAGGATTTTTTTGAGTTTATGATACTACTTTCTGAAACCATTTAGAAATAACCAATATGCATGCAAATGACGGTTAATAGTAAGCAAATGATCGAAAACAACATAGATTCAAGCATATAGCTTGTTTCGTTAAATTTCAGCACGACTCGAAAATTGCTCATAAGACCTCTAAATGTCTTTTTTTTTAAATCTATTTTCCATTTTTATTACCACGGGATTGATGCAAATATCATGGAGTAATTATGGCGCGAGTTCTAAGACATTTAATTTTGGGACCTAATTTGACTGAAAAACGTGGATAATAACCTTCAAATTCGACGATTTTCGACGATTTTTCTGAGTCTATGACGCTGCTTTCTGAAACCAAATGGAAACAAGCGATATGCGTGTAAATAACTATTAACAGTTAGCAAATGATCGAAAAGAACTTAAAGTCTAAGTATATAGCTTGTTTCGTTAATTTTATCACGACTCGAAAAGTACTCATAAGGTCTCTATTAAGTGACTTTATTTAACACCATTTTCTCATTTTATTACAGCACGATTGATGTATATATCATGGAGTAATTATGACACGAATTCTAAGACATTTAATGCCGGGACCTAATTTGACCAAAAAACGTGGATAATAACCTTCAAAATCGACGATTTTCGACGATTTTTCTGAGTCTATGACACTGCTTTCTTAAAACATTTAGAAACAACCGATATGCGTGGAAATGACTATTAACAATTAGAAAAGGATCGAAAACAACTTACAGTCAAGTATATAGGTTGTTTCATTAGATTTTATAACGACTCGAAAAGTGTTCATAAGGCCTCTAAATGTCTTTATTTAACACCATTTTCTCATTTTATTACCACGTGATTGATGCATAAATCGTAGAGTAATTATGGCGCGGATTTTAAGACATTTAATTTCGGGACCTAATTTGACCAAAAAACGTAGATAAGAACCTTCAAAATCGACGATTTTCTATGATTTTTTTGAGTCTATGACGCTGCTTTTTGAAAGCATATAGAAATAACTGATATGCGTGGAAATGACTATTAACAGTTACAAAAGGATCGAAAATGAGTTAGAGTCAAGTACATAGCTTGTTTCGTTAGATTTTATAACGACTCGAAAAGTGCTCATAAGGTCTCTAAATGTCTTCATTTAAATCCATATTCTCATTTTATTACTACGTGATTGATGTATATATAATGGAGTAATTGTGGCGCGAATTCTAAGACATTTAATTTCGGGACCTAATTTGACCAAAAAACGTGGATAATAACCTTCAAAATCGACGATTTTCGACGATTTTTCTGAGTCAATGACGCTGCTTTCGGAAACCATTTAGAAACAATCGACATGCGTGGAAATGACTATTAACAGTTAGCAAAGGATCGAAAACGACTTAGAGTCAAGTATATAGCTTGTTTTGTTAGATTTTATAACGATTCGAAAAGTGCTCATAAGGCCTATAAATGTCTTTTTTTAGCACCGTTTTCTCATTTTGTTACTACGTGATCGATGTATATATAATGGAGTAATTATGGCGCAAATTCTAATACATTTAATTTCTGGACCAAATTTGACCAAAAAACGTATGTAATAACCTTCAAAATCGATAGGTAACAATCCGTAAAATTTTCGGCCATATTTTTTTTTGACTCCGAATTTGCAAAAAACATGGATAATACACTTCAATTTGAGGCATTTTCGACAGATATTAGTTTATCGCGTAAAGACACTATCAAATGTTCTTCGTTGGAGCTAAAATTTTGTGTGGGCGTAACATATAGCTTAGGTAACAATACGTAAAATTTTCGGCCAAATTTTTTTTGGACTCCAAATTTGAAAAAAAACATGGATAATACACTTCAATTTGAGGCGTTTTCGACCGATATTAGTTTATCGCGTAAAGACACTATCAAATGTTATTTGTTGGAGGAAAAATTTTGTGTGGGCGAAATATATGGCCTAGGTAACAATCCGTAAAATTTTCGGCCATATTTTTTTGGACTCCAAATTTGAAAAAAAACGTGGATAATACACTTCAATTTGAGGCGCTTTCGACCGATATTAGTTTATCGCGTAAAAACACCATCAACTCTTCTTTGTTGGAGCTAAATGTTTGTGCGGGCGTAACATGTGGCCTAGGTAAAAATCCGTAAAATTTTCAGTCATATTTTTTTTCGATTCCAAATTTGCAAAAATATTCGGATAATATGCACTTCAATTTGAGGCGTTTTCGACCGATATTAGTTTGTCGCGTACAGACACCATCAAATGTTCTTTCTTGGAGCTATAATTTTGTGTGGGCGTAACATATGGCTTAGGCAACAATCCGTAAAATTTTCAGCCATATTTTTTTTCGACACCAAATTTGCAAAAAAACGTGGATAATACACTTCAATTTGAGGCGTTTTCGACCGATATTAGTTTATCGCGTAAAAACACCATCAAATGTTCTTTGTTGGGGTTAAAAATTTGTGTGGACGTAAAATATGGCCTAGGTAACAATCCGAAAAAATTTCGGCCATATTTTTTTTCGACTCCAAATTTGCAAAAAAATGTGGATAATACACTTTAATTTGAGGCGTTTTTGACCGATATTAGTTATCGAGTAAAGACACCATAAAATGTATTTTGTTGGAGCTAAAATTATGTGTGGAAATAATATATGGCCACGGTAAAAATCCATAAAATTTTCGGCTATATTTTTTTTCGACTCCATATTTGCAAAAAAACGTGGATAATACACTTCAATTTGAGACGTTTTCGACCGATATTATTTTATCGCGTAAAAACACCATCAAATGTACTTTGTTGGAGCTAAAATTATGTGTGGGCGTAATATATGGCCTCGGTAACAATCCGTAAAAATTTTGGTTATATTTTTTTTTGACTCCAAATTTGCAAAAAATCGTGGATAATACACTTCAATTTGAGGCGTTTTCGACCGATATTAATTTATCGCGTAAAAAAACTATCAAATGTTCTTTGTTGAAGCTAAAATTTTGAGTGGGCGTAACATATGGCTTAGGTAACAATCCGTAAAATTTTCGGTCATATTTTTTTTCGACTCCAAATTTGCAAAAAATCGTGGGTAGTACACTTCAATTTGAGACGTTTTCGACCAATATTAGTTTATCGCGTAAAAACACTATCAAATGTTCTTTGTTGGAGTTAAAATTTTGTGTGGGCGTAATATATGGCCTAGGTAACAATCCGTAAAATTTTCAGCCATATTTCTTTTCGACTCCAAATTTGCAAAAAAACGTGGATAATACACTTCAATTTGAGGCGTTTTTCGACCGATATTAGTTTATCCCGTAAAGACATTATCAAATGTTCTTTGTTGGAGCTAAAATTTTGTGTGGGCGTAACATATGGCTTAGGTAACAATCGACGATTTTTTTCGACGATTTCCGATGATTTTTTTCGAGTCTATGACACTGCTTTTGAAACCATTTAGAAACAACCGATATGCATGGAAAAGACTATTAACAGTTAGAAAAGGATCGAAAACGACATAGAGTCAAGTATATAGCTTGTTTCGTTAGATTTTATAACGAACCGAAAAGTGCTCATAACGCCTCTAAATGTCTTTATTTCACACCATTTTCTCATTTTGTTACCATGTGATTTATGCATATACCATAGAGCAATTATGGTGAGAATTCTAAGACATTTAATTTCGTAACCTAATTTGACCAAAAAACGTGGATAATAATCTTCAAAATCGACTATATTCGACGATATTTCTGAGTCTATGACGCTGCTTTCTGAAACCATTTAGAAACGACCGATATGCGTGGAAATGACTTTTAACTTTTAGAAAAGGATCGAAAATGACTTAGAGTCAAGTATATAGCTTGTTTCGTTAGATTTTATAACGACTCGAAAAATGCTCATAAGGCCTCTAAATGTCCTTATTTAACATCATTTTCTCATTTTATTACTACGAGATTGATGTATATATTTGAAGTAAATGGCGCGAATTCTGGGGACCTAATTTGACCAAAAAACGTGGATAATAATCTTCAAAATCGACGATTTTCGACGATTTTTCTGAGTCTAGACACTGCTTTCTGAAACCATTTAGAAACAACCGATATGTGTGGAAATGACTATTAACTGTTAGAAAGGATCGAAAATGACTTAGAGTCAAGTATATAGCTTGTTTCGTTAGATTTTATAATGACTTGAAAAGTGCTCATAAGGCCTCTAAATGTCTTTATTTAGCCTCATTTTCTCATTTTGTTACTACGTGATTGATGTATATATAATGGAGTAATTATTTTGCGAATACTAAGATATTTAATTTCGGGACCTAATTTGACCAAAAAAACGTGGATAATATTACCTTCAAAATAGATGAATTTCGACGATTTTTTTTCGAGTCTATGACACTGCTTTTGAACCATTTAGAAACAACCGATATCCGTGGAAATGATTATTAACAGTTAGAAAAGGATCGAAAACGACTTAGAGTCAAGTATATAGCTTGTTTCGTTAGATTTTATAATGACTCGGAAAGTGATCATAAGGTCTCTAAATGTCTTTATTTAACGCCATTTTCTCATTTTATTACTACGTGGGTTATGTATATATAATGGAGTAATTATGACGCGAATTTTAAAACATTTAATTTCAACACCTAATTTGACCAAAAAACGTGGATAATAACCTTCAAAATCGACGATTTCCGACGTTTTTTTTCGAGTCTATGACACTGTTTTTGAAACCATTTAGAAACAACCGATATTCGTGGAAATGATTATTAACAGTTAGAAAAGGATCGAAAACGACTTAGAGTCAAGTATATAGCTTGTTTCGTTAGATTTTATAACGACTCAAAAAGTGTTCGTAAGGCCTCTAAATGTCTTTATTTAACACCATTTTCTCATTTTATTAATACGTGATTGATGTATATATCATGGAGTAATTATGGCGTGAATTCTAAGACAGTTTATTTCGTGACCTAATTTGACTAAAAAAATGTGGATAATAACCTTTAAAATGCTGAATGCTGACTGCTGAATGCTGACTGCTTTTCAGATATTGAAAATCGGTGTAATCAGGCTGAAATCAGGCTCGTCCAGCTGCAGCAGCGCCTCAGGTCAGACTTGTCTGAGGAACTAATGCAAGAAGAGAGCGAGATGAATGAACAGGTTAGGAGCTTACAGGCTGCAAGGGCTGATTTTTGGAGTCAAAAATCTAAGCTTAAATGGGTCCGTGAAGGGGATGTCAATTCGGCATACTTTCACGGCCTTCTCCGTGGTAGACGGGCTCACAACGCCATAGCTAAGATTTCTGATGCGGACGGCCTGGAATGTGATAGTAAGGCCTCGATTGAGGACGCTTTCACGAGGTATTACCGTGGCCTTCTCGGTGATTCTCGTGCTGTCGAGGCTATTGATGTTGACTTGATTAGAAGGGGTCCCATTTGTTCACAGGAGCATAAACTGATTCTGGAGGCATTGGTGACCCCGGATGAGATCAAGGGGGCTCTTTTTAGTATCCCTAGGGATAAATCGCCGGGACCGGATGGTTTCTCGAGTCAATTCTTTATTGATTCGTGGGACATTATTAGTGAGGATGTTGTGTCGGCTATCCAGGATTTCTTTTTCTCAGGTAAGCTTTTAAAACAATTGAACTGTGCGAATATTGTTCTGATTCCTAAGGTGAATAGGCCTCAAAATGTGAAAGAATTCAGACCGATTGCTTGCTGTAATGTCTTGTACAAGTGTATTGCTAAAATTTTGTGTGCAAGAATGGCCAAAATTTTACCTCAGATAATATCTCCTAATCAAGGAGGTTTTATTGAAGGCCGTAGTATTGTGGAGAATGTGCTGATTTGTCAGGATTTGGTGCGTATGTATAAGAGGGGCCGAATTTCGCCAAGATGCCTTTTTAAAGTCGATATCCACAAGGCGTATGACAGTGTGGAATGGAGTTTTGTGGATCAGATGTTGAGAGCTTTGGATTTTCCTGAACACTTTCGCCGTTTGGTTATGGAATGCGTCGAAACTGTTTCCTATTCTCTTTGTGCTAATGGGGATAATTTTGGGTTTTTTAGAGGGAAAAGGGGTTTAAGACAAGGGGATCCCATGTCTCCTTTGTTATTCACGATATGCATGGAATACTTCTCTCGTATTATGGATTTTGGAAGAGTGGATAGGAATTTTAAATTTCACCCGAAATGTGGTCCTCTGAAGCTGACTCATTTGCTCTTTGCGGATGATCTCCTTCTTTTTTGTAAAGGGGACCGGGATTCGATGGAATTCTTGTGGAGTGCTTTTGCTACTTTTAGCAGGGCGTCGGGCCTTTGTGTAAGTGTGGGTAAGTCTCATGCTTACTTCGCAGGAGTGGATGAAGACAGGAAGACGGCGATCCTCCAGCTCTCGGGGTGCGTCGAAGGTACGTTTCCTTTTCGGTATCTTGGGTTACCTATCCAAAGTACTCGTTTAGGTAGGCTTGATTGTGAAAACTTGATAGCCCGTATTATATCGAGGATCTCTGGTATTGGAGCTCGCAAGCTTTCCTTTGCTGGGAGACTGACTCTGGTCCAGTCCGTTCTGTCTCAACTGCATAATTATTGGGCTATGATTTTTATTATTCCTAAATTTGTCATGGCTCGAATTATTTCTTTATGCCGCAATTTCCTTTGGGAAGGAGGTGTAGAAGGAAATAATCGAGCTTTGGTTAGTTGGGAAAAAATTTGTCGGCCTAAAGATGAAGGGGGTTTGGGAATCAGGGATCTGTATATATGGAATGAAGCTGCTGTGGCGAAACTTGCTTCATGGGTGTTTGATCAGCCGGACCGGTTGTGGGTTCGGTGGGTCAATAGCATCTATCTGAAAGGGGGGGAGTGGTTTGATTATCAGCCTCATTCTGATGTTACGTGGGCGTGGAGGAAAATATGTCAGGCTAAGGAGAAAATAAAGAATATGTTCGTCAATGGTATTTGGCATGGATCGGACTCTTGTTTCTCAATTTCGAGGGCCTACCATGTGTTGAGATCTTGCGACCCATTAGTCCCGTGGGCGAGACTGGTGTGGAGCGCGTGGAGTGTTCCGAGGCATTGTTTCATCTCATGGCTAGTGTTTCGAGGGGCCCTTAATACGAGAAAGAAGTTGTATAGGATCGGGGTTGCTGAATCGGATAGGTGTTATATCTGTGAGTTGGAAGAGGAGAGCTTAGAGCATCTCTTCTTTGGTTGCAGTTGGAGTTCTCGGGTGATGGGTCTGTTAAGCAAGTGGGTGAGGAAACCAATCCCGTGCAACACGGGGATGGCCTGGGCACTGAAGTTGCGGGGTTCGAAGTTGCAATGTAATGTTCTTCGAGCGATGATCAATGCGGCTATCTATCATATTTGGAGACAAAGGAATTCTTGCAGAATTGATGAAGTGGTGCGACAACCGCAGGAGATATCCAAATTGATCATTGCGGATGTTAAGAATAGGATTTTGTGTAAGATTAAATACCCTGTAACAGCTAAGAACGCTAAATGGCTACATAACTTGATGTAGGCATTGTTTTTTGTTTTCTCTTTGCTATTAATCTACTTACCCTTTACCAAAAAAAAAAAAAAACCTTTAAAATGGACGATTTTCGACGATTTTTCTGAGTCTATGACGTTGCTTTCTAAAACTATTTAGAAACAATCGATATGCGTGGAAATGACTATTTACAGCTAGTAAAGGATCGAAAATGACTTAGAGTCGAGTATATAGCTTGTTTCGTTAAATTATATCACTTCTCGAAAAGTTTTCATAAGGCCTCTAAATGTCTTTATTTAAAACTTTTTTCTCATTTTATTACCACGGGATTGATGTAAATATCATGGAGTAATTATGGCGCGAGTTCTAAGATATTTAATTTCGGAACCTAATTTTACCAAAAAACGTGGATAATAACCTTTAAAATCGACAATTTTTGACGATTTTCTGAGTCTATGACGCTGCTTTCTGAAACCATTTAGAAACAACCGATATGCATCAAAATGACTATCAACCGTTATCAAAAGCTTGAATACTTCTTAGAATCGATTATATAACTTGTTTACTCGTATTTCAGCACGATACAAACGGTATTCATACGGCCTCTAAATTGGTTTTATTTTAAACAATTTTTCCCTTATACTATCATTAGATTAATGTATATATTATGGAGTAATTATGGTGCGAATTCGAAAATATTTGATTTCGAATCGAGTTGGACGAAAAAGCGTGGATTATAACCTTCAAAATCGACAATTTTCGACGATTTTTCTGTATCTATGATGCTCTTTGATAAAACCATTTATAAACAACCGATATGCGTTGAAATGAGTATCAACAGTTATCAAATGTTTGAAGACGACTTAGAATCGAGTATATAGCTTATTTCGTTAAATTTCAACACTACTCGAAAAATACTCATCATTAGGCATGTAAATGTCCTCATTTTAAACCATTTTCTCGTTTTATTACCACGAGATTTATGTACTATATATTATAGAGTACATTTACGAAAAATTACTGCTGGGATTTAATTAGTAATTATAATTATAATGTTATAACCCATTTTTATTTAGACATTTACAAGCTTATATATATACCACATCGGTACATGTTTACTAGTTATATATTGTTATATTTAGACCCTTTCGTAATGCACAATCAACGGAATCGTGACAATATGTTTCCCATCGGTCCAAGTTATCGACCCGACCGTATCACGTTCCAAACCACCTCCGATTTTCACCGGTTTAACCGTAACACTAAACCTCGCCTTCTTGCCTTTTGTTTCGAACTTCAATTCCATGGGTTCGACACTCACATTTGCACCTTCCGGTTCCACGACTTTAACCTTATAAGTCGACGGATTCGTGTCCACATTTGTCAATGTTCGAGTCGCAACACTCTCGTTGCTCGATTTCACAATGATGGCCGGGTAATTCAAGTCCCATGGGTTATTACCGGTTTTAGCACAAGTAACCGTCTCTTTTACTATCGCTTTGACTTCACTTTCACTATAATTCGAAGCACATAGAAATCGAATGTAATCCTCCTTGCCTAGGTCATAGACTAACCCGGGCTCGTTCGCTCTCTCGGGGTCCACATGTCCCGCGCCTATGTCCCAAGGCGATTCCTTATTCGTGTACACTTGTTCCGAAGATAACGTCTTGGTGTCATCACGGTACCCTTTATAGGCTGTCGTCATTAAGGCCGAACGGATCATGGCCGGTGTCCAGTCCGGGTGGGATCCTTTGAGTAAGGCCGCCACACCGGACACGTGAGGACAAGACATTGACGTTCCCGATATGATATTAAACTCGGATCTTCTAGGGTCGTCGACCAACCTAGAAGGCGGTACGTTATTAGGCCAAGCGGCTAGGATGTTCACCCCCGGGGCAATGAAATCGGGTTTAAGAACGTAAACCGACGTGGTACTAGGACCGCGTGACGAGAATTCGGCTACGACCGGGGCACGTTCGTGACCGATCTCGGTCCCTTGAAAAATCAAAGTAGCATTGGTTTGTCTCTTGTTGACATAATCCATAACTTTACGGGACGCGTCCGAGGGGAGGGTCAGCCCGGGGTATAGATACGGGTAAGCGAGTAAAGTCATTTGAGGGTCGAGAGTGACCACAATGCCTACGCCACCGGCTTTGTGCACGACGATTCCTTGCTCGACCTCGCTTAACATACCGGATCGACAAACAACGATTTTCCCCTTTACGACTTTATCATCGAACGCTCCCGGCATACAATATTCCATACCCCAACTCGAGTTGAGATGCACCAACGGATACATCCCTTGTGTCGGTAACGGACCGCCCGTATAAATCGACGAACCCGTGAAACTCTCACCGTTGTCGAGACTGACGACGGCGGGGAACGTTCGATCGATCGTACCCGCTCCAACGGTGGTGACCCACGGGGCATTATTCGTGACGCCACCCGCGAACGGACCCGCATTCCCAGCCGAAGCCGAGACAAGGACCCCCCGCGCGGTCGCAGCGAACATGGCAATCGCAACCAGGTCGGATGTATACCGACGCGACGGTCCGCCGAGGGAAATCGAGATAATGTCGACACCGTCCGCCACCGCTTTATCGAGCCCCGCCAACACGTCGGACGTGACGCAACCCCGTCTCCAACAAACCTTATAAACGGACAACCGTGCACTAGGCGCAATCCCCGTGGCCTCGCCCCTCGCGTACTCGAAAAACGACACGTTTTTCGCCCGTGTTCGTCCGGCCATCGTCGAGGCCGTATGAGTCCCGTGTCCATACTCGTCCAACGCCGAGTCATACCCACCTTCGACGTCCTCAATCGCCTTAAACCCGGCCGAATAATACCTCACTCCAATGATTTTCTTATTACACTTGGTTATTGGAAAGTCTTTTCCACCAACACATTCACCTTTAAAATGGGCCGGGACAGGACCGAGCCCATCATCACTAAAACTACCCGAATCAGGCCAAATCCCGGTGTCGAGCACTCCAATTACAACATCGGACCCGACGTTTGAGTCCTTGAGTACGCCACTAGGGTTATGGTACGAAGTAAGGCCGAGGAAATGTGGAGTCCTTGTCGTGTGTAGTTGAAGTATTTCATCAGGGTAAACCGCGGTAACCTCAGGCCGTTCTCGTAGGGAATTCACTTCTTGTGGTGTAAGTCGAGTCGAGAAGCCATGGAAAGCGGTCGAGTACACATGAAGGAATGAGTTCGAGTTGGAAGAGGCATTGGCACGGCGGAGAATGGAGGTGTACCATTGTTTGATGTCTATGAACTCGGATGGTTTAAGGTCGTTTTGGACGCTAACAATGTACGTTTTGGGTGTTTTGGTATCATTGTCGTCGTTGTCGTGGATTGTTTTGGCCGTTATCAGAAGGGAGCGATGAAAAGAAAGAACGACGACAACGACAAGAAGGATGAATAATGAAGAAAATGGTGACATTATTGTTTTGAGAAGATGAATGAATGGATAGATGTATGTATGAGTGGTGGAGAAATGTATGTGTATATAACTAGCTATATATAAGGAATGAAGTGGGTCGTGTCACACATCAGACCGTCTTAAACCGTAAATATTGTTAGATAGATGTCGTAACACGTTAAAAAAGTTGTTGAATAAAGTTACTAAAGGTGATAAAGGTAAAACTTTTGCAGAATGTAGTGCGTAAATAAAGCTTAATTTTCTGATAAAAGTGGGATTAGAGGATTAAATCATAACCGTTTCAGGAATTAAACCGTTTCTCTGTTCATGAATTTCTGGCTTTTCTGTAAGTGTGAACCAACGTGTAGATGATGCTACTGTGTTCTTTGCGTACACTTATGGAGAACCGGCAAAAGCCGAACCAGAAACCCGGCCCGATAGAACACGAAACTGATCCGACCCGCCCGACTCAAGCACAACCTGACCCACCACAACAGTTCACACGAAATGACTCAACCCAACCCGAACCCTACTCGAACTGAAATGGATGATGACCCGATGACTCAAAAGGGCTTGATCCAACCCGCCCGATTGGCACCTATAATTATAAGAAGCCAATACTAAATACCTTATCTGACCCGAAAACCCGAAAATGCAGTAACACAAAACTGATCTGACCCGCCTGAATCAAGCCCAACCTGACCCACCACCATCAGTTCACACGAAATGACTCAACCCAACCCGAACCTCACTCAAAACAGCTTGATCCGACCCGCCCGATTGCCACCTATATGAAGCCAATACTAAATACTATCAACAAACCATATACGGTGATTGTACACAGGGACGACGGCAAAGTTATAGGTTGGCAAAGCTATGCTAAAGGCGATAGCTATACCAACCGACTCTAACAACTAATGTAACTAACTTTAGTAAAAACTTCTTAAGCTACCATAACAACTAAAGTAACTAACTTTTAAGATAACATATCTCTTCCCTTCTTGCAAAAAGACTCGGTCTCAAGTCCATTCAAATAACACGATAATTGAACTAATATAAATCCGAAAGATTCGAGTACAAACTATCCACAAACCAAAACCATCGTTAGCTCGTTGAGCAAAGAGGCCTATATACCAATATCATACTTTCAAGAGACCCGTCGGAACACACCCACAAACTTTTGCAGATCTTGACACAAGTAAAAACACGAACACCGCCAATTCAGCTGGTTACTGCGATATCATAGCATTGAAACGGATAGCATCACCTCGATACACGATCAAGCAACCATCAAGTATTCAAGTCATCTATCAACTGTCATGGTGATGAAATGTCACTGCCCTGATTTAATAGCATGGTCGTGATGTCAAACGGACCTGTCGGGTAACTTCAATTCCCATACAAGAAAGTGTCCGGAAGAAATAGATTCAACCGATAAAACCAAAGTATTACATATCTCCCCGATTGAGGAATCGTGCAAACATTCTGCTTAACATCTGAAACATATGCAACCTGCAAATTTATATGCAATCATGGCAGAAAGTGAAAAACAAGGCCAGACATATCAAACAGAAGTACTCATCACAAGAGAAAATGGACAGGTACTTTAGGTAGTACCTTCTTATCGATGAGCTACGCAGTGGCAGTAGGCAGCTGCATTAGTGATTTGAGCCGCAAACTTAATCAGCAAGCGACACATCACTTTTACGTCAATTTTCTCTGCACCTGTGATGGATGAAAAGGCAAACAAGAAACAGGTGATGCAGTTCAAGCTCTTCAAGAGCTCGTGCATTCTAAGGCGGCCATTCCAAAATTTTGGAGAAAAAATACGGTATACAAAAAAGATCCAACTAGACACACAAAAATATGGGGTAATAAAGAATCATACTATCTATTTGCTGAATTATGTTTGTACAAAATTATTCTACCAGCATTCTCTAATAATTCTTTCCTAGCAGAATTTTCTTGTACATTTCATGTATTGCTTTTCTTCTATAACTTTTTTGGGAGAAGGGGAAAAACGAATGAAAAGAAAGTACTCGTAACTAAGTGATTCAAAGAAAAAAGAGTGATCGTGCAAGTTCCAAAAGAGTGCATAGCGTTTTTGAAACCTGAAAGGTATTACCTTCCAACATCATTACACCCGCAGCAAGTTCTGCTGATTAGTAACGGATGGATTTCGTTTCAAGGCCATCATCATATTCCACAAAGTGATGCCACGAGCCTAGGCAATTTGCTTCTCGAAGAAGTCGACTACAAATTCGTCAATATGCCACCTTGTATCAGGCTTCGACTTCAAAATGCTGTCCCTTCCCGCTTGCCAGTTGACACAAGCCGCCTTAACCCCGCCAAAGGATGAGCTTCATGAAAGTGTTCCGTGCGTTATCAAGCAGGCAAATCTATGCTTGCAACGAGCTGTCTTAACCCACCAAAGGATTGGTATCTTTTAAGCAGGAAAATCCATTTAGCGCAGTCACAACTTCAGAGGCAGAGAGCTCAGTGAACGAAATTTTTAGCGCTTGCCCCCAAAAATTTTACCACTTGGATGTAACGGCAATTTCTGATTACCAAGTCGGGCTACAATTTTGGAAAGATAATGGACCAATATCGTACGCAATCAGTGTGGTTTAAATGTTAATCCTTACGGTTAGAGAAGTGCTTTGACTTGTCTTCTTCCCAATGTGTTCCAGGCTTGGACTCTGAAGGTATATCAAATACCCTTGATCGTGTACCTCCGTGTCTTGAACCCCTAGCACCAGGGTCAAACTTACTAGGAGCAGAATCATATGCAGGTCCTTTGGAAACCAACAGTTCTTTAGGTAAGGAATCCATGTCCATGTAACAATTTCGAGCTTTTGCATCCGCTATCATAGCAGCCCAGTCATCAGACTGCACCAAAGCATTAGCATTCCCCATGACCTGTGGAAAGAACTGCAACATTAATTTCTCGCAAAATTTAAAATATCAGGTAGTTCGATGGTGTTCGACAAAGTTAAAAATATCAGGTAGTTTCTCGCAAAATTAAAAACTTAAGGTAGCTTTCATGAAAATGAGTTAAATACTTAAATATATGATAAATGCAACCATACTGTATCAAAAATTTAAAATCATACCCAAAGAGCCCTTCGTGCTCGAGTAAGTGCGACATTCATTCTCCGGATATCAGCAACAAAGCCAACCCCATGACTGGAGGCACGAACACATGACATGATGATGACATCCCTTTCCTGGCCTTGAAAAGCATCCACTGTATTAATGTAAAGGTCCTTCCCTTCTTCCGAGTTAAGAACACCCGCAAACTCACGCTGAAGGCATTTCAACTGCAGTTTATAAGGTGTTATGATGCCTACAGTAACTTTACCCAATCCCAATGATTTCACTGTTTTCTGAAGATGCTCGTATACACGAAGGCAAATTTGTGCTTCATGTACATTCTGAAAAGAGACAGAGCCGCCTCTGTGAGACTCCCGGCCATGAGTGATATCATAGAAGATATAAGGTCTAAGCAAAGGATCTTGGTGATATCTCTCATCAGGGAGACCCACGACACTTTCACTGTCAGTAAGTCGACCCTGATAAAAGTACCTAGAAGGGAAGTCCCTGATTTGAGGATGCATTCTATACTGGACCGACAACAGCATAGTTGGACAGCCAGCTTGCTGGAACCTTTCAAAAAGACTTCTGCTGTATAACAAAGTACCAGCAGCCTTGCTGATGACAGTAGCCGGAAGCTGCTGAGGGTCCCCGACAAGAACACAGCGTGCTGCACCAAGAGACAGAGGAGGAAGCAGTCCTACTTCACTAGCTTGAGCTGCCTCATCAATCACAACCATATCAAAACCATGAGTTAGGCGTGAAAATATTTTGCGACCACTACTTGAGAGAGTCGTAAAGACAATTTCAGCTTCGTTAGCAAAACTTGTCTCAAGACTAGCCCGAGCTTCCTCCAAGTTGAAACTACCTCCTGGCCGAAACTTTCCCTCTACAATGAGAAGACGGGACATCTCAACTAAAACTTTATCTCTTTCTTCAACTACCGCGGCGAGCCTTTGCAACCAAGAGTCCCGATTTTGGTCCCGGGCCATAAGTACGTCGGGGTCCACACCAACAGACCCTTGGGACCGACCAGCAACTGCTACTGCATTAAGTTGTCTTTGGAGAGAAACCATTTCATGAGACAAAAGTGCTTCACGGCCTTTCAGCTGTTGCAACCATAAAAATATTTCCTCACGGGATTTCATCAAAAGATCTCCGGTTCTACGTTCAACAGAAACAGCTTGAGCTGCTCGCGACTGTGAGTCGACACCAACACGAGCAACATCTGGTTTATATACCTTCATCTCACCATCAATGAATCCCCGATCCAGGACACGTCCAAGCAACTCATCAGTGGCAGCGTTAGATGGAGCACACACAAGCATCCTAGGTTTAGGACAAAGCTTCGGCAGGGTGCGGAAAAGGTTCTCATCCATGCTACGAAGAACTTCATCGATAGATCCTGAAGAAACAGTGTCGGAGTTTCTTTCGCTATTTTGTTTATAGCTTTCAGGTGCCAGTTTTTTAAGCAATGCTGTATAGTAATGCTGATACTGAACTAAGTGAATCACATTCAACATTCCCCACACAGTATGCGTCTTCCCAGTTCCAGGAGGTCCTTGGACTAAAGTGAAGGGCCATGGGTCTTGCTTCTTAGTCAGTCCATTACTAGTACCAGCAGCTGTGTGCATGGCTGCCCACTGAATTGCTGATAGCTGGGGCCTGTTGAATGTCCTATGAATATGATCAACAAAATTGGGAGTAAAGCATTCAGGAATAGCTGGAGTTTGCTCTTCATATTTGGGGAAGTGTTCTGGACTTGGCTTGAGGATTGCATTTTGCATCTGTAAATGACAACTCTATAATTTTAGGGTGAACTAATGTTATAAACAACGAAATAAGAAAAACTAAAACAAAAGCGTGAGAACTGCATTTGAACATGCAAGTGATAATCAAAACCACAGTTTAAAATTAACATGTAAACAGAAAAACTAAAGGAAACCTTACCTGTACATTAAGTCGGCGGAAAGCATGCAATGCAACATACTCACGTTGAGTTGTTGCCAAAGAACCAAGCACGCTTAAAAACCAGATGCTTCTTGGCTGAAGCTTGTTCAAAACATGGCCATTATCTGCACTACTGTAGAAAAAGTACATAAAAATGAGTTGAATGTTCAGTTAGCAGTCATATCGAGTTAAAACTTTAAACTAAAGTATGATAAGAATAATAAAGTACAATCATCCTGGGAAATTTAAACCCACCTATTTTTTGGATCATAAGAGTCCCCTACAAAAAAATGAAGTATTGCCCCAGGAGGGTCCCGCACATCAAGGGGTATGTGCCTTCTGACGGTTCCCACGACGCGCGCATTTCCTTCGGCTTCCTCGGATTCTTCAGTGGATGGATTACTGCTTTTTCTATATCGACCTGCCCATACAGCACATATATTTAACAATATAACAAACCATGACCCAGAGAAACGAAAACAAGATATTAAGAAGAATCAATTACAAACCTGAACTTGGTCTTGGAGTAGAAAGCACTGCGACATCACCCTCCTTGAAACTCCATTTTGCCTCAGTAGCAGGAAGAACTATCACATCATACCATCCTAGCTCCCAAAAAAGAATGTCAGTCAGGTGAAGGGGAACATTCAACGGCAAGAAAAAAATGTCCAACAATAAATCATTGGTAAGATATAGGTAACCAAAGGAAAATTGTCACTTTCAGCAATTAATAAATCACCACAACAATAATGTTCAAAGTTACTTGATTTACAGCATCATACACACTTTGGTTGATTACTTGATTATTCACTAGTACATCATTCAAACGAACATGTAAAAAAAGGGCATCAAACAACTTAAGCATTTGCTCTTCCTCAAAACAGCGAACATGAATGTTTGAAAACAGACAATGCTAGAAAGGTAAATATCAAAAGTTTAGCAGACAAGACCGGTGCATTACCTCTTTCTCGCCTATCAACAGATTTTATGCGAACCATCATATGTGCATCTCTAGAAGGCGTTTCTGTTAGCTCCTCCCAGGTGCTGTATAGTTGTGCCCGGCATTCTTCAAATAGAAGGGGCTCAAAAACTCTAATATACTCTTCCACAGATTCAAACTGACCAGGAACACACTGAAGCTCAGATTCCTCTACAAAACAACAGAAAAAGAGTCAAAAATGATTTCAACAACAAAGACAGAAACAGAGTTGATAAACAGATATTCCCTCCTGTGGTTCCCATGCGCCCACACCAGTGTAGTTATTTTTAAAATTACGAAACTTATAATTAAACCTTTTATGTAGATTACTTCTTCAAGGAATGAACAACAGCTTAACAAAAACATTGGTAAAGGCATCACAGTGATCACAGATCGGGTAAGAGAACAGCATATTTATTGTTATCAAGAATATCTAATTACCATGATTCTAAATCTTTTATCAAGACGGATAGTAAAATAACAGAGGAGAAATAAACAGAGATCAAAGCTTCAAATCATGAGATTCTCACCTTTCCACCACTATTTCACAAGAAGAAACTAGAAAGTGTTGAAAAAAGATTAAAACAAATTTTTATACTTCGTATTAAACGTTACACGAAACTTCCAAGTAGGATTATTCAAATCAAAAGAGAACAAATTCTTTACTTTTTGCTCAGATTAGAAGAACTATACCAGCATGCTGCATCCTTTGACTGATATCATCATAATTAACATCAAATAAGGTAGCCACAATATCAATACAATACAATACAACACCAAATGTCAACGACCCCGAAAAGCTGGAAAGGGAAGTCTACCTGGATTACGCCAGAACTTTTCACTGGTCACTTCACGCAAGAGACGCTCTACTGATGTATCATGATATTGATTACTGGTCGTAGTCTGCCTCTTTGGAGGATTTTTCTTGTTTGATGGCTTAAGATCATTCGAAGCATGACTACCAAAACCCAGCTTCCTTGACGACATTGATTGGTCTTTGAATTGCTTAGTATCATTTGTTTGCTTCCCAGAATTTTGTCTAAGGCCTCCCTCCATTGAGAGATCATTTACACTATTCAATCTTCTAGGCCTCGCTAGAAGACCTGCATTCACATCACTGTTGCTTTCAGATTTACGGTCAACACATTCCGTGGGACTATGCTCTTCATTGCATGATAAGTCAACCTGATCCTGGTCTCTCATTGCAGAATCATTCTGTTTTTCCCCATTCCGCTCAGTAGAAAGTCTTAAATTACGGCTTCCTTTGATGGTGCGATTAGTAGCAGGTGTGAGAGCACCCTGCTTCCTAGGGGTTGTTGACTTTGCGGTAGCAGCTTGCTTAGCATCTTCTATGTTTATAAAAACTGTTTTCCGCAGCCGCTTTTTTCCCAACATAGCCTCTTTTTGCACATCGAGCTTGTGCTTTCGAGAATTATTTAAAGATTTTGACGCAACACTAGACTCAGAACCCTTGATCTCCTTGTGTTTATGAACTGACTCTGAATCTCCATGAGCAACCATGGAAGAAGAGCCAGCTATGCTGCCATTCAGATTCTGGTTCCTTTCACCTATAGTGTTACTTTGGACAACACCATGTTCTTTTAAATGATTGTTGCTTCTCACCAATGACTTCTCCTGTACCTTACGGTTTACGTGGGGTTCCAAACATTCTCCATCCGACCACTCTCCTTCTTCCTTTTCAGTCTTTTGCATATTCAAAGTATTTGATCCTATCAATCGTGTCTCTTTCTTATCACTGTCATTCCCTACTTCAGGTAATAAGGTATTCACACGTGCCTGATCATTATTTCTATCTATGCTAGAAGAATTACTTGACCTAATAAAAGGTTGAAAACCAGAAACAGAAGAAGCGTGAGAAAAAGCACTATTATTTACTATGCTGGGCTGACCTACCGATACCCCGGGCAGATCAGGAGGACGTGAACTTAGAGAAGGGAGGACTTTTTGAGGCTGGACACCAGACAAACCATCAATATCCTCATCTTCCTCCTTTGGGGTTTCATTAAGATCGAAAAACAGCCTCCCACGTGATCCCATATCCTACATATATGCATAAACCTTCAGTGTTCCACCCTACGTAAGATCTTCAGCTTCTTTCCACCTAAACAGATTCACTATACCAATGTAAGTTAGTTTGTAAAAGACAGATATACCAAAGCACAGACATAATAGAATTTTACTGTAAGTGTCATCTGAAAACTGGTCGACATGAAACTCTGGAAGACAATGGCAACAAAAACAACAAAGCCTTAATCATAAAACAAAATCATTAAACCATGCATTAATACTTATAAAGCACTCAAGAATTATTGACACTTCTGCCGCCTGACAAGCCAGACATCAAATCTGTAAGACCCAGGTGGCAGTGGCAATTCTCTGTTTAGAATAGTACTCCGTAGTATGCTTACAACACAGGAGCTAGCTTGCTTAGAACTTAGAAGTGATCATAGCACACTGCCACACACCCAGACTTACTCAACCCCGTTGGCTCTTAACTGTGGTCACCTCTCGAATGAATCTAAATTGCCAAAGACCACAATCAACAAAGGCACAAGCTCAACCAACTTAGTACTAGGTTTTAAAACAAACAAAATAATGCATATTGCATAAAGCTAGCTATCACCTCTCCACACAAATAGTTCACAGCCTAACAAATGACGTCAAGCACATAATACTTACTCTCATCCAATCCAAAACTTACACTTAATATAAACGGATCATCCAACCCAAATTTTACATTCCCTTTTTGATAAAATACTTTACCATGTAATCCGTATATTCTTCTTCTATCTACACAAAATCTTAGTATTACCTACCCCCTCACATTCACATTGATGTTCCACATTGTTTTTGCGAAGAAATTAAGAAGGATGGAATATGTGGAGGAAATTGAAGGTGGAGAAAAGAAAGTGATGTCACAAATAATAGGAACCACAAAATATGTACAAGTACTAAGAACGAAAAAGGGAAATCTTTGTGAAGTTTCCTAAAAGGGAAATGTGGAACATCATTGTGAAGGGGACGGTGTATGATTTACCAATAATATCCTCACTTTATACTCGATTCTTAAAAATTGTGAAAAACCCAACGTAAGCTTTAAACTGGATAGGAGCAAGTAGTACTCAATTCACAATCTGCAATCTTTTGCAAAACAAAAACAATTACATCCTTCACGCTAAAAACTAACCAATACCACCTACATTTGATTTCTTTTTTCATCGGATACAAACCACAAACCCTCTGCCCCCTTCCTTTCAATGATTTACAATATCAGTGGTGTAAGTACCAATAATATCCTCACTTTATACTCGATTCTTAAAACTTGTGAAAAACCCAACGTAAGCTTTAAATTGGATAGAAGGTAGTACTCAATTCACAAGCGGCAATCTTCTGCAAAACAAAATCAATTCTATCCTTCATGCTAAAAATTAACCAATACCACCCACAACATTTGATTTCTTTTTTTTTTCATCGGATACATACCACAAACCCTTTGCCCCCTTTCCTTTCAATGGCGAAACCCTACGCTCCACACGTCTATCAATACCTTCAATATGAACCGAATCCTCCCACTCATATATCGACGCCAATAAAACTATCACTCCTTCAATCATTTCTTTATATCTAATCAAAAAAATCAGGATCAAACCACTTACAAGCAACGAAATCGCAACCCCAAAAACACGAATTTCCCACTCAGATTCAACCGCAATAACAAAACGCCTAAATAAACAGATCTCCAACACTGACAAATTAATCGAAAATCCCAACACTCAATCCAAACACAACTAAACCCAACAATCCACCATTACAGTACAATAACGACAGATCAAAGAACACAATCCACCATTAAAGAAACACAAGAAATCGACATTAATACATTATTACACATTTGGGCAAATTAAATGGATAATAACAGGTGCAAATTTCAACATTTAATTTAATTAAAACAACAATCCAGCGGAATGAAATAGGTTGTTAATCCAATTGAAAAACTGAAATTCAAATTGAAAAATTGGAATTGGAATTGGAATTGGAGGAATTAGAATTACCAGTGATTGAAGGCGGGGTATGGGGATCTAGAGCTTAGGGGAGGGGATTGAATTTCTAGGGTTTAGGGAGGGGGAAATTGGGGGAAGAATAAAAATAGTAGTAGAGGAAGGGAGAGTAAGGAATGAATGAGGTGATCTACAAATTTGTTGTTGTTTGGTTTAACTTTGATGATGATATATATATACGGTTGCTTCCTCAACCTTGTCCGACCAATTATAGGTGACATCGTCTTTTTACTGTGACGAATATATCCGTCACAAATTTATAATACAAGTCTCTCTTTTTATGAGAGTTTCGTCCTTTATTTCAAGATTTCGGTCCTTTTGTTCAAGGTTTTGGTCCTTTACGTTTTTATAGGAATTAGTTTTATTCTTATTGACAAGAGTAGTTTGTGGATGTTTCGTCATACGTCTATTCAATGTCTACAACTAATTTGTTGTCGATCTTTGAGACCAAAAGAAGTTAAGTTTTCTCTCCTTCTGAATCAAACGAAGATCCCCTCAACAAAAGCTATAAGAAGATAACAATACGAGGTCATGCCGAATTGTCAGATCATGTATTGAGATCCTTAGTTTACAAGAGAAATTGTTTTCTTTGGTTTTTATTAGATTTGATTACGATTATAGGTATTCGTTGTAAGTGCCGTTTGGCGTTCTATTAATGAATTATTCTTCTCATTCAAAAAAAAAAAAAAAAAAGTACTTTGTATTATAATAATAATAATAATAATATTTATTATCTTTTGATTAAAGTATTTCTCATACTCTCATCCATTCAATCCTTGACACATGGGGTAAAAATAAGGGTATTATGGGTAAATCAAATGTTTTTATTAGTCCACCAAATTTAAAGTAAGAAAAAAATTGTGATATTTTGTGTAAATAGAGAAAAGATACGAGGGTTATATGGTAAAGTCTTTTGCCAAAAGAGGAATGTAAAGAATTGATTGAACTGTCTCATTTATAGTAAGGGTAAAGAATTGAATGGATGGGAGGGAGTAGATAATACAAATGACAACAAGCAAATGATCGAGACGGGAAAGAACCCTTAAATTTAACGGAATTATAATTTTTAATCTTAACACATCGCTCAATTTTTCATAAAATTTTCTAAATTTCTCGATGTAATTATTTTTTGTTCTTAAGTATATTTAATTTTTTTTTATTATATAGGAATTTCAATAAATAAAAATTATTTACTTAAACATCATTAATCGAGCCGTCATTAACCAAAGATTTCATCACAGATTAATTCGATAATTGATACTACACAATACGCAGTAGTAGATTAATTATTAGAACAAATTATTAATTACTCGTATCATTTATTTTTATTTTTATTTTAATCAATAATAATAATAGTAATACAAATACAAAAATAGGAAAAAAAAAAGTTTAAGTCCCGTTCATTTACTTGTCTTTTTATTATATTCATTGTGACGAGTATATATTTGGAATGACAGACCTCTAAAATACGAAATTACTTTTTTCGTAACGCAACTTTACTCAATCCTAACGTATTTTTTTCTTAATATTTCCAAATTTACCCTTCTCATAATTCACAGTTCCCCAACCAAAAACAACTTTTTCTCTCATTTGCATACAACTATTCAAGCCACAATTACAAATCGATTATGAGTACTAATTCAATTAGCGATAAGTAATCACCGTTTTTCCTAAATTACTTGTTTGGTTACGGTAATTACTTTTTCTAATTACTCTTTAATTGAATTGAAGGATTAAATTAGAGTTTTGTTACTTTTTTCTTCTAACTATTGTTTAATTGAAATTGGTGGAGTAAATTAGGGAATCGATCATTAGGCCTAATTCCATTAATGATATACTAATTGCCGTTTTCCCTAAATCAATTGTATGGTTACATTAATTATTTTGTCTAATCAAACATTTTTTTTAATTACTGTTTAATTGTAATTGGTGAAGTAAATTAGGGTTTAGGAAACGAATTAGAGGGTGGTGGTAGTGGAGGTCACGATGGTGGTGGTGATGGCCGACAGGTTGGGTGGTCGGATTCGATTAGGTCAAATTTGGGATTTTTTTAGAGAGAAAATGAACCTCACTTTTGAGAGCGTTGGGAAATGACGGGGGTAAATAGGTAAAATGTCGTTAGGATTGAGTAAACGTTCGTTAGGAAAAAGCACGACCCAAAGACACAAAAAAACAAATATTCATTGGACAATTTGTTGGGCCCATTGGGCCAACAAACATGTTGTAAACGGGCTTGGGCCCTTAGTTTAATAAGATCGTTTTGCTCCACTTTATTGGATCTTGGCCCATTTACTTCACTAGCTTGATACATACACCCAAGTGTTGAATTTTGACTAGACCCGACAAACGGGTCATTGGGTCGGGTCAGGTTCAGGTTGGACCACTTTCGGATTATTAAAATCGGGTTAATATCGGCTCGAGTTGGATCATTTTGGGTTTGAGTCATTTTTAGATTTGCTATATTCAACTTTTTTAGAGATATCGACTTGTTTTTTGTAATAAAATCCGGGTCAGTTTCTGGTCAGACCCGGTCAATTTATGGGTCAAACTCAGGTCTTCCATTTTGGTGCCGGGGCGGGTTCGGGTTGGCTTATTCGGTCGGGTCATTCGGTCCGGGTCATATTTGGCTGGTCTAGTTTTTGACCCTACAATGTACCGTAGGACAAAGGTAAAAGATAGCGATTTATGGCAAAAAAATTGTTAATTTCAGGTTAGTTAGTAATCACTTTGAGTTAAATGATTATCACTCTGTAATACTACTAAAAAGTGATCAATGTTTCTCTAAACGTGGTTACTAAGTACCCTAAAGTGATTACTTTTTTTTTTTTACCATAAATTACTAATTTTTACTTTCGTCGCACAGTACAACGATGATACAGTATAATTACTGAAAGACTAGAGGCAATACAAAAGTTTCGAAAGACAATATATGAGACAGTCTTATATAATTGGACTGAATTCGACAATAATAACTTAGAAGTAAATTACGGAATAATTTACCGTCATAAAATAAGGTGATTAGAATTTCCCGTCTTACACAATAATTACTATCGAGTTACTTACGTGGTGACTCATGATTTGAAAGAAATACAAAGTTCATCGTCGTCGTCCTGAATGGAAAATTCGTAATACATGGATGGATTTCGTAATTGAATTCCTTTGAAATTAAAGTTTGAAGAATCAAGAATAATGACCGACCTAATTAAATTTCCACCTACATGTAGTAGAGAATTATTGCTACCCTAAATTTAAAATAAAATAAAAATAAAAAAGGGTTATTTCATAGAAATAATACCAATTATGTGCGTACTTCTTAAAATAATTCAAACTATACGTAATCTCATTTTAATATGAACTACGCATCCATTAATCTCGTTTTGTTATGTATGAAATTATGACTTGCTATTACAGGTCATAGTGACTTGTTGTAACTTCCTAGGTTTTATTAGCTCCGTTGCAGTCATCGTGAAAGCCAAAATAACATTAAAAACATTTTTTTTTTCATAGCTTCTATAAGACTAAATGAAAAAGAAATGAAAGATGAATTTTCGGATGAACACGAAATGTAATTCAGAAGAAGAAGAAGAAGAGTTAGAGAAAGAGTTAAATGAGGGAGGTTCAACAGGTAGCCGGTCACTCATAACAAAGCGAGGTACTGATGACGTGGAATTTTTCTTTGAAATACAAATTAAGTTGGTCGAAAGAAAAAATTTAGAAAACCGAATTTATATTAATGGAAAAAAAACTAGTACTCATTAAAATCTAAAATCCTAAATTATTTTCCAAATGTGGAAAGTTGTAAAGGAAGACCAATTTGCTTTGTCAAATTGTGAGAAGAATACACACATTATATTCATACTTTTTCTAGTTTCTAAATTCTATCCCCATACGAATCCAAAAATAAATGACGTCAATTCATTTCAAATGTATTCCAGTAATTTGATTAAAGGTAAACAAATAATCGAGATAGAGGGTCGGATCGATTATGTGAATCTTTCTATAATTAACTTATTAACGTGTCAGTGGATAGAGATAAACAAAAACAATTAGCAGGGTTTTACTTCTCACATCTCTGCGAGTTTCACCGAGCATAAACCCAATTAATTCTAGATATAGACATTTAAAAAAATATACTTTCTACTACTTAACATAATATTCTAGATATATAGAATAATAATACTTGCTTGTTTGAATAAAAAAATTATTTGAAATGATTTTTGTTTTTTTTTGTTTTCCCCTTGCTTGTATAGGTGTAGACAAGTAGACATCCTTTGGTTATTTTGACTTTCACAAAGGATGGACACTTCTTGTAATGGACTTACAAATGACTAGAATATATCATCCTTGTCCCCGACCCGTTCGATCTGTCTTAATTGAATTGAATTTAATTGTGTATAACTGGCTGATTTGATTTGGGTACAGCCGAATTGAACATAATTGAATTATCAGTTGAGTTCGTTGACTTGGTCAAAATGAATTTGATGAGATTGATCTAAAGCAAAACTGAACTGAAAATCACCGCAATGGTGAAATCTAATGGTTAAAACTTGTGGTGGCACCTCTCAAGAGTCTCAGGTTCGATCCCACGCAAGAGCGATTCTTGTGCGTGGAAGTTATATGACTTAAGGTTATGCATTATAGACTTCGAGAATGTCACCCTAATGGTGGTCTGGTTTACCTGGTGTGCGTGGTTTGAAGGCTATCTTGTACATCCGACGGTTTATCCAAAACACACCAAAGGTAACAACTGCGGATTCCTGTCATCAAAAATCGATTGCAATCTATCTATATATAAATAAATTGAAATAATTGATTAAAACAAGGGTGAATAATATAATTATTTATTTATAAATAAATTGAATAATATAATTAATTATTATCCCCACTTGAATCAATTTCAAATTTATAACAATAATTTGATGACTATAACTTCCTAATTCATTAACTTTACTGAGAGATTAAGTACAAATGGAAGTAACAGTGATACCAAACCTAATAGAGTGGCTACATACGATTAACATAAAATAGTATAAAAACATAAAGAGGGTACGCTTGTTATAAAAACAGGTACAAAACAAAGTTGTCATTTAAAGGTACGAATAGGACATAGAGTGGTACTGAAGAGTGATCTCTCAATAAGTTATTGAGAGACCGTCTTTTCCAAGATTTTGTGATAATATAATTTGCAGATTATCACGCGTATTTGAGATTGCCCACTATATACACGTACGTACAACTAGTAAAGGTAGTGACCAAGTGTAATGAATATATATAATAATTTAGCATTAATTGGGTACGTAATCTTAGTAGTAGTAGTAGTTAGTACGTACGCAAATTATTGGACGTATTGGTCACCAATTGTTTGCATTTGAACGCAAACGGACGTAGAATAGTATATTATTCATTGAATTGCCTAGTTTGTGTAATTTGCATGGAAATTATTTGGAAAGAAATGTAAGAAGAAAACGGCATCTTACTATAAAATTTCCACAACATGATATGATCTAGATTAGGTTTCCTTTCATCTGGACCGTCCCATGAAATTTGGTGCCCAACAGTCGAATGAACACGCAATCTGTACTATAAATTTAAATATCTTATCCACTACACCACTGTAATATATACTCCCTCCGTTCAAGTCCAAGCTTCCCTTTTGTTTTTTCACGTTTGCCAACGCGCATTTTGCATCGTTAATATCTTTCGTAACATATTAGTAAAAATTATGGAAATTGGATATTAATAATCTACTTTTAAAGACGAATCAAACAAGATCCCACATGCATATATTATTTTCTCTAATAGATTGTCGTGAATATCGAAAGTTATCCGTGATTGCAAATAGTGTCAAAGACAAGGAAGGGAAAGGTTGGAATTGAACGGAGGGAGTACTACTCTTTTTTATATAATGTCGGAGTAGTGGAGTATTACACAATAGTATACGGATTTTTCACCTTAATTTCTTGGAATCCGATTCTGAGAACCAGATTGAACACCCTTTGGACCGACTCTGTTTCATTTAGTAGTATAAATACCACTAAGTTGTAGGTATTCTCAAGTGCTATACTACTATATATCTATTGAAATTGTGTTTTTAGTTCAACAACAAATTATCAATTATATATATTATGAGCATCAACTATACATATTATTATCTCCATGCACCTTTAAAATCATCAATGCCACATTGTAGAACAATAATAATGACCAATAAGAGGTAGACTACTTCATTTCATTTGTGCATGCATGTTATTCTGTACATCGTAGTTGTTGTGTTAGACGGTTTTACATCGTACAACAATTCTTTTGCATAAAAAATGTCAGACCGTCTTACACTATGTTGTCATCGATTTACCCTATGACCCGTGTGTACTTAATTAACCACAAGGAAATAGCGATATGATAATAGAGGATGCATGGTGTAGAAGCAGAGAAAATAAAACAAATTTTGAGATCTTTATTTTTACGAGAATTTATTTTATTTAATTTTACTAAAAAATTATTTATTTAATTTTGATATATTTGTTGTAAATATCGTATGACTTTCGTTTGTCCATGCAGTTTTTCTGGAGTCCCCAATAATAAGTTGTTAGTCCATAACAATTGTCGCAAAGGTACGTTATGTCTTCCATCAACTATTTGTCGATTTATCACGATTCACATAGTATTTTCAACAGAACACATACAAATTCTTATAATAATAATAATAATAATAATAATAATAATGATAATAATAATAATAATAATAATAATAAATTGATTATACACTAAACAAATAATACGAGTATTTATTCTGCGTGTAAATGATTATGAGCAGACGTGACAAATGTATCGACTAAAGTTGCTCGCAACCCTCACATGGAAAATTTACGCGATAATTACTTATTTCCTCAGGTAACTTTTATTCTTGTTTTATTTATTTTTAATTAAGATTTAAATCACTCAATCTTTTATATATAACAAGACGAATTTATAATTATTTTTAGAATATCTACGATAATTTTTATACTATTCCGTATATTATTTTGGTCAAAATTGAAGTATATTTTGTATTAATATATAATGAGTAGATATGCATGAGAGAAATGGAGCACGTAAAGAAGTATCCTGATGCAAAGTTAATAAGACTTGGAGTTGGAGATACCACCCAACCTATTCCACAACTCATTTCCTATGCTATGGCTCAGGTAATTAAATTAATTAATAACTTAATTACCGATTAATAATCTTCTGTCAGACCGTCTCAATCATCTGAGTAAATTTTGTGTTAATTTTTAATTATTTATTGATCGATCATAATATCATACAAGTATTATAATCCTCTTAATTAGAAATCAGGCTAATAAAGAGTCGATCTATTTATATTATTATGCTCATTTTTTTCAACGAACAATGTACTTAACTGCATTACAGTACTTATTTGATAACCTTTTGCAAAAAAAAAAAAAAAAAAAAAAATTGCATTACAATATTAATTGTCATTATGTGATACTTCGTATTAAGTTAATACCTTCGTCTTAATCACTAAATCGTTTGTACAGCAAGCGCGAGCTTTATCAACCATTGAAGGCTACACCGGTTACGGAGCAGAGCAAGGAAACATGGTAAGTACTATTTGTTCCTTCGCGCGTGCAACACATGACTAGAGGTGACATTTCGACAGGTCAGACCGTGCTTTGTGTCTCCCATGTACATTTGGCACGCCGAAATGCCAGCTCTGCACGTGAGAGTCGTGACAGATATATACAATACATGTATTTAAAAAACAGTTAATTAAGAGTTGTTGCGAATATTTGCAGGAGTTAAGGAAGAGAATATCCGAGACATTTTACAAAAATACTGAAATCGAAAGTGATGAAATATTTGTGTCCGATGGGGCACAATGTGACATTTCTCGTTTACAGGTAATATTTCATTTCACGAGACATTCATCATTTACTAACATTCAAATTCACCCATTTTATTTTTTATTCTGATTCGCAATTTATTTGTCACAATTAATTAAAATCTTTTTATTATTGTGACCCACCCAGATGTTGTTTGGATCAAAAATATCTATTGCGGTACAAGATCCCACCTTCCCGGTACGTACAAATGACTGAGACAGAAAGTTAATTAAACAAAATGACTGAGACAGAAAAATAAAAAATGTTCGATATTTAATTTCTTCGTTGATTACTATATATAGGCGTATGTGGATTCGAGTGTAATAGTAGGGCAAGCCGGAAACTACGAAGAAACGACGGGGAGGTACAAAAACATCGTGTACATGAATTGCGGAGTTGAAAATAGTTTCTTCCCGGATTTATCGAAAACTCCGAGAACAGACGTAATTTTCTTTTGTTCACCGAACAATCCAACGGGCCACGCCGCCTCCCGACAACAACTTAAGCAGCTCGTCGACTTTGCGAGGTCTAACGGATCTATAATTGTTTACGACTCCGCTTACGCTGCTTATATCACTGACCATAGTCCTCGCTCCATCTTTGAAATTCCCGGTGCTACCGAGGTACATACATATCCGTCCTTTAAAGTCAAACTTGTAAAATGCTGAATTTGATTATATTTAGACGATTTTATAGAATATTCGAACAAAATTTATAACAGACCACCTTTCGATAGTATTAATCAGAGAACTCTCACATGATATAGGTAGAGGTGGGCTAAGTTGGAACCGGGTTGGGTTAGGTCGATAAAACTAGTCCAAGCCCAACCCCGATGAAGAGACGGGCCGTGTCGGGCTTGACTCACCCAAGCCCGGCCCAAATTGCAATTTTTTTTTTTTCTTCTTAAAAAAGGTTTTTTCGTGGCCCGGTCGCGATTGGGTTGCATCCAGATTTTGTGGTCCTGTCTACACCTTACAAACTAACTCGACCCGAACAATTCATCCAAACCCGAGTTTGACCCATAAACAAAATTGATCCGACCTAACCCGGAACTGACCAGAATATTTTTATAGAAAGTCAATATCCCTAAAAAATGTTGTAAAATAACAAATGATCCGAACCTGAAATAACCCGGCCAAACCCTAAATCAACCCAATTTTTCAGACTCGTAAGTGATCTGACCCAAACCAGACCTACCCAAACCCCGGCCCTGACCTGGCCCCACACAAACCGTGCCTGAGTGGGTCTTGGGCTGCCCGGGCTGGAAAAAAGCGGCCCAACATAGTAGGCCGGCAGTTCATTTTTTTTTATTATTAATTTAGTGTGAGACGGTCTCTCAGAAAACTTCTGAATGAGGATGTATTTATGCAGGTGGCGATTGAAGTGTCGTCATTCTCGAAACTGGCTGGATTTACAGGGGTCCGATTAGGATGGACGGTGGTTCCGAAGCAGCTCAAGTATTCAAATGGGTTTCCAATAATTCATGACTATAATCGGATTATATGCACTTCCTTTAATGGTGCCTCTAACATTGCTCAAGCTGGTGGACTTGCTTGCCTTTCACCCTTGGGTTTCCAGGTGTGACCGTCTTACACGTGAAACAGTCAAATTCCGTTAAAAAAAAGACAATTTATTTACTATCGTTAAATTAGTCATCCAGAATTTTGTTACCAGACTTTGCCACTGCTAATAGACGGTCTCAAAAGTCATTTTAGCGCGTGGTCCATGACCGGACCGAAATCTTCAAAAAAAAATCCGGACTTGAATCTAAAAATTTTGGACCGGGACCGGACCGGAAAAACTCCGGTCCAAGACTGGACCAGATTGGTTGGACCGGAATTTTCAATTTTTTTTTTGAAATTCCGGTCCAAAATTCCGGACCGGTTGGACCAGTTAGGCCCGGTTAGACCGGAATTTTTATCAAATAAATATAATTCCGGTCTTTTCGGTCCAAATCGATCAGAATCGGACCGGACCGGAATCCGAAATCGCCCAAAATAATGGACCTGAGACCGGACTGAAATTTTTTATTCTGAGTCCGGTCCGGTAGATTCCGGCCTCAGATCCCACTAATTACCCAATAAGACTTCAATCTTTGATTCAACAAAATTATGACTCAAAACTCAACAAAGCGATAGATATTGATCTAATCTGAACCGTACTTGAATCAGCAAAATGGTACAAATCGATAAAACTGGCTACCAACCCGATACAACCAGTTCCAAAGCCGAATTGCATGACCCGTTTGTCAGATAACTCGAAAAAATTGAGGTCAAAATTGTACTTTAAAAATGTTTTACTAATTTAAAAATCTATTAGGTAAAGTTGAGCGAGCAGTTTACTATTGAACTTGCTCTTTTATCATTTTGTGCAGGGTTTACGGTCAACGATCAAGTACTACATGAAGAATGCCAAGATACTAAAGGACACATTTACATCACTTGGACTAAAAGTGTATGGTGGTGACAATGCACCTTACCTATGGGTTCATTTTCCGGGCTCTAATTCTTGGGACATTTTCAACAAAATTCTCGAGGAAACTCACATATTAACCGTTCCTGGTCGAGGGTTTGGTTCTAAAGGCGAAGAATTTGTTCGAGTCAGTGCTTTTGGTCTAAGAGAGACTATTTTCGAAGCGTCTCTTCGGTTTAAGAACCATTTTCGTGATGTTTGTGACCCGTGTCTACTTCGTCAACGATGAACTGAATAATTTCATTTAATTATCATCCCCCCAAAAATAACGATATTATTACGTTTTCAATTGTCGAAATTATGTAATTAGGGGATATACGAAGTACTCGACTATTTATCACCGGTTTATTAGTCACTATTTATTGTATTCAAAATTATTACTCGTGGTTGTAACTTGTAACTCCCTTCGATTTTTATTTATTACTGTATCATTTCAATAAAATATAATATCTCAGATATATTCATGAAATGAGCCAATAAAAAAAAATTGGAGAGTTTATAAGATAATGAGTATTATTGAGGAAATAATGAGCATTAACATTTGATTTAATGAGTCATAACATTTGATTTTAAGTCGAATTTACATTTTCCAATTCTTTTATACGTGAGGAAAAAAATAAAATATAACTGTGGATCTTTGTTCGTTTTACTTATAGCAAAAACTAATGTTTGCTCATATTATTATCCATTGTACAGTAAATAATAAAACGGGTCAAATATATACCAAATCATATCACAAATTGTCTAAAATATCAACTATTTTTGTTTTATACTATTTGACTCATTTTAAGGTTTAAGAAAGATACGGTCAAGCTAGTTGAAGCATTATAATAGAGTGAAGTAATTAATTTATATTAAACCAAACAGGTGTATGTACTTTCCACGCAAAACCTAATTATAAAAAAGATGCCTATATTTTATTATTACTATTATTATTATTATTATAAAAAAACAAATTGTGATGGTCTATGGATAAATAATTCCTTTTTCTTTAACTTTTTAAAAAGGTGTACAAATACAAATGCAAAGGTAAGGAGGTGTGTGCACAAACAAAAAATAATTGGTGACTCAAAAAGTGATGATTGACCCACCAGAGATCAACAATTGCCAATAATGTTGGAGCATCCTCTAGCTATATGGATCTCCTTTCATTTTTTAACTAGGAGTAGTTATTCTAGTAAGAAGATAAATTAAAGATAAATTTAGGATTCGAATCTTGTTAGTATTATAATCGTCCCCGTAATTCTTTTGAAACAAAAACAACTATTGTTATGCTATTTTTCGTTATTTTTGCTAGATATGAGCAGGTATAGATGTGAACTGAACTTGGAAGGGCGAACACAATACACAACTTATTTGAACACACCATATTTCGTCACGGTGACTCTAATGTCATACACGTTAGATGAACTATTTCAATTATTTTTGGTAATTAAGAAGGTTAATCTAATTAACATGGGTATCTGAGTCATTGTGACCAAAGATCGCGGGTTCAAATTTTGGCACCCTTCAATAGATAACACATGAAATTTCAAGACATGCATGGTACGAGGGGCATGTCTAGACCTGGCAAAACTACTCCGACCTGACACCCGAACTCAAGACCCGAGTTCGATCCTAACCTAAATCGACCCGACGACCTAACCCAAATGACTTGAACTTTAACTGTAGGAAACAATGCGTATCCCTAAAAAAAGTTGAAAATAACTTAAATCCAAAAGTGATTCGACCAAAATTGGCTTTGCCCACCCCGATTCTTCTGACCAGATGTTGGCCGACCTGACGCTGACCCGGTTGACCCATTGGCAAGTTCATGTGTACAGTGTGCTGACCACTCTTACCTTCAAGATTGTACTGACGAATGTACATATTCTAAAAGAGAGAACGTAATAAGATATAAATTTATTAACGTAATCCAATAATTATTACCATAAAGTTTTGACTGAGATGATACGCACGGGGAGGGTTGATTAAGGTTGATGATTGATGTGTATCATATGACAACTCTTAGGGCATAAGCAATGAGCAGTGTATTATGTAGATTAAAGTTAGGAATGAATGATTCGATGTTGAGCATCCATCCATGCATCATCTTATCTAAGCATAGTGAGAATCAACCATCATCATCCAAGATTGAGTACAAATGGAAGTAATAATGATACCAAACCTAATAGACGTAGGTACGATTAACATAAAAGAGTATATAAATATAAAAAGGGTACGCTTGTTATAAAAATAGGTACAAAACAAAGTTATCATTTAAGGGTACGAATAAAACATAGAGTGGTACTGAAAAGTGGTCCCTCAATAAATTATTGAGACACCGTCTCTTTCAAGATTTTATGTTCCGGAATAATGCGAAGACTTCGTTCCTTTCCCTTATTTCCTTTGCTTACATACCCTTCTTGTGTTTTCATCTCACCTTTTCTTTTTGTGGTAAAATTGCAATTGGACCCTCCAATCAAAGGGCTTCATCCCCCCTCCTCAGTCATACACTACACAACACGTGTCGCATCCACGTTAAATTATTCTTTCTCCGTTCCACTATATTGTTGTGTACATGAGTAGATGCTAATTAGTTTTGTGTATAACTATTGTATCGAGCGATAAATCTAAAAATTAGTAAAATATGACAAAATGATTATTTTAATAAGCTAGTTAATGATTACTGTTAATGAAATAATGACCACTTTATAGTACTAAAAAGTACGGAGAGTACTCAGAACTCCATAGCCTCCAATTAACCAAAAATTGTCAATTTTTATCTTTCTCACACGGTATAACGTTTGTACGCAATAGTAGTTAATGTGGTTAAATGTTAATAAGCTAAGGTAGGTGGCACTATGAGTTATGAAGTTTGAACTCCATTAGCATCATAATCGTTCTCGTGACTCTTTTTAAACCACAAAATATATCCTAGTCTCTCCGTCTTTCTTAATAATTATCTATGTTTAAAATCATCACCACGTAAAAAGATCAAGATAGTAATATGTAGGTAACTCTTGAATGAGACAGAAATAGTTTTACAGTACAATGGCTTATACACGAAAAGAAAGATAGGGAAAAAGATGAAGTGTTTTTAGCTGAAACACGTTAAAAAAGAAGTGCATGCGCATAAACTATTAACTGAGTCGGAAGTAAGTTGCATTGGGACTTTGGGTGTTGGCAAAGTAATCATCATGAGTCAAAAGCTTACACTTCATACTTCATATTCACTTGCATATGTTCACATTTGGTACAAGTAACATCCAAATTCTATACAATCTCATCTCAAACAATCTTTGAGCATCCAACTTAATATTCAACCATTATTGTCCAAAGTAACTCTACTTTTTTTTTTTTACTACAAATATATAAAATCAACAATTTCCTTATTACTTGTAACCTTTGAGCATCAAACATAATATTCCCTCCGAGTTAAAGCAGAGTTCCTTTTCATTTTTGCATAAAAAATTAGAGTGAGTTAAAAAGAAGAGAGAGAGAGAGAGAGAGAGAAATGTTACCGTAGCTCAAAGGAAGTTAAGATTTTTAATTTAAAGATAAAATTATGACACAAGTGTCGGGAAGTCAGAATCAAATACAATCTCATCATCACCCATAGAAGCACGGAAATGAGTCACCCAAAGCCACTTGAACTACTCGTATATTAGTTTAATTCGTTCAACTAAAATTTTTCTGAGAATTTCGAAGTTCAAATGGATCATTTAAAGGAATAATCTCGAGTTTAGTCATATGATTCTAACTAAATTTCAACTAGAAACAATCGTATAAACATGTCATCATAAGTTGTATAGTGATAATAAATAAAATTTAATCATATAGTTAGATGTGACAAACCTTTTGTTATTCTCTATATATTCTGCTTTTGTCATATTCATGTTATTTTGACAATTTGAATCGTTCTAAAGCAAATATTCCAGTTTTAACTAAGAATTTGTGTTCAATAATTTGAGTTCGAAAAGCATCAACCTAAGAAAATTCAGCTAGTCTCCCTTGTGACGGAATTATTCGTTATTTTTTGTTATAACAGGTCAGTTATTCATTATTGTATCTGATCCGTTATAAAAAGGTGAAGGATAATTCTATCATAAACAAGAATTTCTGAAAAAAATGACTCCGTACAAGATATTTATAAAAGCTACAGTATTAGTTAGTTACTTGGGTGATATGAGTTGGTTGATATGAAAACTAGGAGTATAATAGGTGTCTGTCCCGTCCACTAGTGACTCAGTAACAATACTTAATAAAAGCATAAAGGAAAGAAAAAAAAAAAAGATAATAATAAAGGTGGAGGTGAACCAAAACAAAACAAAGACAACACTCAATTAAAATAAACAAACATTGATTTGATTTCTATAAACCAAAATATAAAACATAAATTATGATTCATTTCCTCGTTCGTAAACTTATAACGTGTCAAATATCATATCATAATACATTGATAATTGATATGATAGACGTTTTGCTAGGTCTACACTTCAGTTCAGTTCAACCAAAATATAAACTTATAATGTGTCAAGATTTTTGTTGAAATGTTTCATCTAACGTAGTGATTGCGTTCTCGAATCCTGGCAGCCTCCAAAAAATCTCACAAGTAGAATTTCAGCACACGGTGGAGGGGTTTGTACGCCCAACGAGTTTATTAACATGGTATCAGAGGATTGGTTTTCTTAACCTGGTATCAGAGCCAGGGGTCACGAGTCCGAACCCCGGCAGCCCCCCAGTATCTCGAACTCTCCGGTGGAATCTCAGCACACGATACGGGGATCTTGTGTGGAGATTCCGAACATAAGTATCATATCACATGCATTATATCGATAAGAAATCCTACCTTTTCTATGATACTTGACCCGTTATAACTTTGAGATCCGAAGCTGAAGTGTATTTGCTTTTATAAATACCCACTTGTGTTGGTTGTGTTGTTGTGCTTTGCTTTGCTTTGCTTTGTTTTGTTTAATCATTCCAACTCACTCATCATGCTCTCATTGAGTATAGTTCAATTATTGATTGATTAACCCACTCAAGTTTCTTTGCCCTTCATATCTCTTCATTATACTACTCCTAGTGTTTATTATATGTGCTTCAAACTCCCACATTTCTCAACTGATTCTCACCCTGTTCATGTTTACCTACATATCACTCAGGTCAGTACCTCTTATTCAGCGAAAGCGGAATTTCTGGAAATAATTTCCTCGCATTAATCAATCAGTAATTGTCGAAAATGTCCTAGGACGTACAATGACTAGATATATATATTATATATATAAGGCATCATTTCCATATCTTGTATAGTTTCTTCATGTGGGTATATGTATATACTATAAGAGTAGACCTTAAATTTAGATTGAATCTAGTTTCTTCATGTGAGAATCGAACCTTCGACATCTGGGCTGGTGACCCAGATAAGTGGATCCTACAAAATGGGGTTGGTGAGATTCGAACCTGTGATCAATTGATTATATTATAATTAATACTTGTGAAAGTATGTAAGCATTTTTTTTAGTGGTTATATTTACCAAGAACTCAAAAAAAAAAAAAAAAAAAAAAAACTTAGAATGTTGGTCATCAATATGAATAAATTCTTTAAAAGTCAATATCGTTAGATGAATCATTTCAACCAATTCATTGGTCTTGAAGAGGGTTAGTGCACGATACCATCGACTGAAATTCCACTTGTGAGATTTCTGGAGGTAGTCGGGATTTGAACCCGCAACCCCACCTAATAGTTAAATGTGTTTTTTTTTTTCATCGAAGAGTGCATTTAGTCGCATTATAATATAGAATGAGGGGATTCGAACTTGAGACTTGATGTCTAGTTTTTACTTTAAAATTTTATACTATGATTCTATGAATCTTACAGGGGTTGTTTTGTTCTGTTGTGTTCTGTTCTTTTGTACAGTTGATTTCCAAGCTGAGGTTTCGACATTCTTTACATCGTTTTCTGTAGACCATGAGCTCAACGACAGTCCACGTAACCAACACCTCGACTATGGGAATCGCGTATGAATCTCCACGAGCAATGAGTGTTTGGAGGGACGCGTCCAAAGGTATAATGCATTCCAGTCCTGATGCATCGTCAAGCATGCAGGCCGAGGCTAGACAGGAGAACACGGTTAGCTAGTCTTACTGAATCGCTAATCTTATTTGGAGTAATTGATGCTGAGTTTGATATCGATCTTTTTTCTTTCGTGTTTCCTGCTGTCTGCTTTCAGTTTGATTACGAGTATGGATCTCATGACGCGATGGAACATCCCATAACTCCTGAAGATGCAATACGACTGTCTGAAAAGGTTCGACAGCAAGGCCTTCTGTTCTCGATTTATGTCATAGTGCATTAGGCCATGTTCTTTAGACTGAAGTACTGAGACTGAACATAAGTGGACTGAAGTGAACTGAAAAAAAGACGTTAGATTTGCAGGATTTTTGTCGCTGTAGACTGATGAAATTGTCTAATGTTCAGGTGAAAAGGCGGTTAGCACAAAACCGTGAAGCTGCAAGAAAAAGTCGTATGAGGAAGAAGGTAACAACAATGCAAGTTTGTGTTGAATTTTGAGTATGATTACATCTGAAATTCACGCGATAATGCAGGCGTATGTTCAGCAATTAGAAACCAGTCGTCTGAAGTTGTCGCAGTTAGAACAGCAGCTTCAGCATACTAAACAGCAGGTACATACACACGACATTCACATTCCCGTCTTTTCCAATTTCCATCCCTAATCGAATTTGTTAATAATCAAACATTCTGACTGTATAATCGCGCAGAATCAGGTATCTCAGGTTTTACACGCTGGCGCTTCTATGCACCCTAATCTCGGATGTATGAACACAGGTCCGCTTTTTTTTCCCCCTTTTTCCCGATTTGATGATTCTGTTGATATTAATGTACTATCAAATTTCGTTTCAGGTTTAGCGAAATTTGAATTGGAATACGGTCACTGGGTCGAAGAGCAAAACCAACACGATTCTGACCTAAGAAATGCTCTAAACGCAAACGCCTCTGATGTCGAGCTCAAAATCCTGGTAGAGACCAGCTTACATCATTACGACAGTCTTTTCCGCATCAAAGCAGACGCTGCAAAAACCGACATCTTCTACTTGATATCCGGGATGTGGAGAACATCAGTCGAACGTCTATTTCACTGGATTGGTGGCTTTCGACCCTCTGAACTCCTCAACGTAAACTTACATTCCCACATTCCGCTGTATCACACGCTTGACTGTATTTCACGTCATCTGCTGAAGTCTATGTATCCGATATGTCTTTCTTGTCACAGATTCTGGTGTCGCAACTGGAGCCCTTGACGAGCCAGCAGATGGAAGACATAGGAAAACTACGATACTCATCTCGACAAGCTGAGGACGCGTTGTCACGAGGGATGGATAAACTTCAGCAGACCGTGATGCAGATGATGTTTACTGAGATGCTGGGTATGGGAATGTACGGCATTCAGATGGCCTCGGCCTTAGAAAAATTAGAAGCAATCGAAGGGTTCGTGAACCAGGTGACAACCATGATCCATTTTGCCCTAATTAATTAACGGTTTTTCTAACTTAGTTAATTTCTCCGAAATCAATTAATTTAGGTTTTTTTTCCTAACAGGCGGATCATCTGCGAGAGCAGACGCTGCAGCTGATGTACCGGATCCTGACCGTGAGGCAGGCAGCGCACGGTCTACTGGCATTGGGGGAGTATTTTCGCAGACTTCGTGCACTGAGTTCACTGTGGACCGCTCGTCCACGTGACCCATGCTAGTAATATATACTCGTATATGGGATTTTGATGCATTATTGATCTTACTCGTAGTAGTAGTATTAGTAGTAGTAGCAATCGTGTAAATATATGTTTGCAACGGGCATGGGTAGAGAGAACCCGAGGCAGGGCAGACACAGTAGATTGAGTCCGGAGGGGGTTGTCGTAGTTGTACAGTCGTATGATGATAAAGGAAATTGGTTGGACGAGAGACGAGAGTACGAGACCGGAATATTTTGATGAATTGATGATCATGTAAGTGTAAGATTTGTGTGTATTACTCCTGTTGTTGTGTAATGTAACAACAGCTGCAGAACAATTCAAATAAGAAGGCTATTGATAACCAAGATTGTGTGTATTTCTTGCTCAATGTATTTTTTTTCTTTTCGGCTCACTTCACCGTAGGTCAGGTCAGGTCTACGTCAGCCCAGTTCGGTCTACTTTAGTCCAAAAGAATAGAGTCATATACAGACGGTTATAACGAGAGCATGCAAAAGTGTGTCTAGGAGACGGTGTATATTTCATAAATTAAAAAGTACTCGTAATTTTTTTTAGAAAGGTTAAAGATTATCTTAGAACATAGGTAAAGGTTAAACTAAAGATTAATGCTAAAGCTAAAGTTATCTTGATTCCAAATAAAAAAGAGAAAGGTCGAAGGTATCTGTCGGAATATTTGGAGATATGTCGAGATATGAAATACGAAATATAAAGTAGAGAATAATATTAGGAATATAATTCTACAGATTGGGTTACGTCATGGGTATCCTGGCCCATAAACCAATGTGGGCCGATTCAAGTCGACCCGTTTACTTGGCCCAATCCAAAAAAATATTTACTTTTTCTTTGGTGGCAAATGAATATGGATATATTATATCACGGACAAGAATGGAACACAAGTATTCGTAAGCGGGTTAAGAGACAGAAATACGTGTGGTTTCGTAGGAGCTTCATAGCTTTTGGTTCATTAGCTAGCTAGGTCCACATCACCTGGAACAAAGCTATCAGCATGTCACGGTTGGCTTCGAGTAGATCTGACAAATGGGTCAAGTTCGAGTGGGTCAGCTTCAAACCAGACCATACAAAAAATATCGGGTTGACTTTAGGTCGAGCAAGGATATTTTGGGTTTGAATTATTTTTGAGCTCAGCTTATATATACCACGTATTTCTTAATATTTTCCGATGTGGGACATCATAACTTCTAAGCTTATTATATGAACGCGGCTTCCTGTGTCCTTGTCGTTTAATCTCTCAGTTCTTTACACTACATACACATCATAACTTCTAAGCTTGACGGTATTACGCGTGAAACGATACAAATCTTAGCGGGTAAGCTTAATCATTTATTTATTTTCTTGATTATTCACGTAATGAGTTACTTCATTTCTTGCAAAATATTCACTTATGTTTTCTGGGTAATTAATTTGTGATTTTAGGTGTGATTGATTGATTGATTTGGTTGATCATGTCGATGCTTGATTCTTTCCTTAACAAAGGATTCAAGGCTTCTAAATGGTAAACACTCACTCTCATATATATTCTTCATTTTTTAATAGGATCTTCATCTTCTATGCTGATAATTATGAACTTTAGTTTAGTTGAGGCCAATTGTAAAAAGATTGTTGACTTTAGTACCGTAAATGCGTAAATATTTTTTAGTCAAGTGGTTAAGACGGAGTAGTTACCTGAAGAATGGATCGTAGATGTTTTAGTCGAGTGGTTGCATCAATGAAGTCGAGTTAACAGAATCGAACTTCTTGATTGTTTCTTACTGAATTTGGATTATTATGGGTATCTGGGCTTTATCCAATCTTTGCAGTAAATAATCACCTAGATCATTTAGATGATGTGATCAAAGTTGAATAATTTTGGTATTGGATTCTAAAATGGAGACGACTTAACGATTTCAGATAATTTGATTCACGTTAGCCGATCCCAAATCTTTTTTGGACTAAGGCTCTGAATAATGTTGTTGTATTCTTGTTTGTTTTGGATTTGCGACAGTAAAACGTTACTGAAGCTTACGATTCCAAGAATAAAGTTACTGAGAAACCGGAAAGAGTTTCAGCTTAAGCAAATGCGCAGGGACATCGCGAAACTTCTTGAGACTGGTCAAGAAGCCACTGCTCGCATTCGGGTCTGTCCCGTTATCACCCATTTTTCTTTTTGTCCTTAAGAATTGATGAACATTGAGTCGCGTAAAAACTGAAAACGGGTTTTGTACTCGTTTCCTGTGGAATTCAGGTTGAGCATATTATAAGAGAGGTGAATATGTTGGCAGCACAAGAGATCATCGAGTTGTTCTGTGAGCTCGTTTCTGTCCGTCTTCCCATCATCGAGTCTCAAAGGTTTGTCAAGGTGCTCCAATTTTACCAAAGACATGGAATTGTAAGCGAATATATACTCGGTTTTATACTTTTCTGTAACTGGCTTGTGTTAATGATGTGTAGGGAGTGTCCTTTGGACTTGAAAGAAGCAATATCGAGCATCTGTTTTGCTGCGCCTAGATGCGCAGACCTACCAGAGTTGCAGCAAGTTCAACTGGCATTTGTTTCGAAATATGGCAAAGAATTTGTAGCTTCTGCATCGGCACTGATGCCAGACTGTGGCGTCAACCGACAGGCATAAATATTTCGTTTTCTGCATCAAGTATCTCAATGATCGTTTCTTGTTTTATGTCGTAATCTTTTATTCGTTGTGCAGTTAATAGAATTGCTGTCTGTTCGTGCGCCATCCCCTGAACGGAAACTGAAGTTGTTGAAAGATATTGCTGAGGAGCATGAGTTGAATTGGGATCCTGCGCCTTCTGAAACCGAACTTTTCAAGTCTCATGAAGATTTACTGGTGGGTAGTAACTCATTCGCTTTGAAAACGGACTTTCTTCCATGTTATTTTTCTGATGTTTTCGCGTTTTTGCCTCAGAATGGACCGTCGGAATTTATCAGTGGATCCAAGGCACCTCTTCCAAAGGAGAACGATGAAATTCTGCAGTCGACTTTAGTTCATGCAGAATCTGAAGAAGACTTTGATGATGAAGAATTAGAATTTCCTGAAGTTCCTAAAGGACCATTAAGGCCGAGTGAAAGGGGAGATACAGATACGGATCCTTCATCAGAAACAGCGGTTGAAAGCGTGGAGAAGTCGTGCAGTCAATCAATCAAAGGAACATTAAGGCCGAGTGGAAGGGAAGATACGGATCCTTCATCAGAAACAGCGGCTGAAAGCGTGGAAAAGTCATGCAGTCAATCAATCAACAATCTGGAGGATATGTCGCAGGCTGCTGCCCATGAATCTCCCAAACCTTCGGAAAATACTGGAATTAGCAAACAGTTTGTGCCGTTCATATCTCTGCAGACTATGCCACCGATGCCTTTGCCATCGGCTCCAGTAAGAGACAGTTACACCACCACTCAACCTCCGAATCCTGTGAGGCCTAAACGTGTTGCAAATGTGGACTTGAACGATGTCTTGGCCGCTGCAAAGGCTGCAGCAGAATCTGCTGATCGAGCTGCAGTTGCTGCTCGCGCTGCTGCCAGTCTCGTGGAGCTTAGAATTTCCGAGCTTATTCAAAGCCGGAGTGCACATTCTGTTGATATGAATGAGGTTGAAAATCCGTTTCATGCCAGCGATGCTGATCCATCTGCTGAAATCGGAAAACTAAATGTGGGTGATAATCCTTGGAGCCCACTCGATCATTTTCAAAATAACCAAATAGAAAACGGGTCAAAAGACGACCTTGATGATTTTTCGTATCCAAACCTTTTCGGCTCGCAGAGCCCTGAAAACTCACTTCCTAGGCAAGGATCAGACCTGAAATAGACTCCGAAACTCGATTCCAGATACTGCATTTGTATGTTGATCCATCTTTGTACACGGAGATAGAACTCGAAAAAGCGCTTTTTCATAAAGTTTGAGTCTGAATGACACATTAGTCGCTGAACAGGCTCCGAGATTATACTCTTTATGTCATGAAATATTAGTCTATCGATATATAACTGATTCTAAGCACGACAAATCCAACAGTCGACAGGGATGAACGACGACCTAATTCAGGTGTCCACAATAAATAACCGAAATTCATCTACATCAATTCGATCATTGTGACTCAATTAAATCCGCCCCAAAAATGATGGAACAGTTTTGTTGTGCCTAGTCAAGCAGCTCATATACATACAAATGAATTTGATTAGGCACTCAAGCAAAGACTTTCAAAGGTATTAGCATTGCCTAAATTTGCTGGAGAAACCAAAAATTATGGTCAGAGAAGTGAAAAAAAAGAGACGATTTTCAGGTCATTTGAGAGCGATTACTGAGAGTTATTATCTTGGACCCGACAATTCGACTGCATGAAGGTTGTCCATGGAGTCGACGATCCAATCAGAGTTAGAGTGAGGAGCCAAATCCAGCTCTTGACGAAGAACTTCGACCTTTTGCCATTCATCCCACCTCTCGGCCAACCCATCGCCTTCAAGCATTCTTACTACGTCTGACATTTTGGGTCGATCGAGTGGACTCCCTTGTGTACATAGAAGTGCCACTTGGATCAGTTGTTCAACTTCCGAGTCTATGTAATTCGTCTGCAGATCCGGATCCACCAGCATTTCTAGTTTCTTCTCTTTCAGAAGTCCTTTTACCTGTTTTACCACCACCATTTAGAGATCCTCGCAAATAATAACATATGGGTAGACCTGTCGAACGGGTCGGGCGGTTGGGTTTCGGGTTCGGGTAAAATACGGATCGGGTGTATTTCGGGTTTGAAAAATGCGGGTTTTATACGGGTCGGGTTTCGGGTCAAATACGGGTTATTGACGCACTTTGAAAACATTAATTTTCTTTATTTTTTTAATCATAAATACAATTTCATTCTTAATTTTCTTAATCATCTAATTTAATATACGATATTAATGAGAATAAACATGTTTGATTTAATATATTTTTAATATACATTGATATTTATTTCTATAGAAAGTACAAATATATATGACGAACATTGACTTGATTTACTGATTTTTTTTTCATTATAATAATCATGTGATAAAAATAAGATTTTAAAGATATACTCCCTCAGTTCCATTAGATTGTTTGCATTTGCTTTTTGCACACTTGTCAATGCACGTTTTCTTTTGTCTATATCTTTAGTTACGTATTTCTAAAAATTATAAAAATTTGATATTTATAATGTACTCGATTAGACAATTTAAACCAGATCTCACATGACTATATTTTATCTAATATATTAGAAGTTACATTGACGATTTCACCCACCTATAATAGTGCTCAAAAAGCAAATGCAAACAATCAAATGGAACGGAAGGAGTACTATATAAATATTGAGTACTCCGTATTATTTTGAAAAAAAAAAAATTGAGAAACTTTAGTGTATAATAGCAATATTTTTTTTAATTTATCTATTTTTGGACAGGTTTTGACCCAAAATATTCAGATTGTCATTGGGTCGGGTCACTTTCGGGTTTCAGTCATTTTCGGACGAATTTTTTCGGGTTTTTTTTGGGCGTTTTCGGGTATGTGGTCTACATACAGGTAATGCAACGGGCTTTCTAGCAAGTTACTATGAATACGGTATATGAAATGTGAAGAGACGGATCGACATTTAGGTGAAGAAGATCGTACCCAATCCAGCAACATGACATCATCGTCATTAGCAAGTCGAGCGAGATCAAAAGCCCTCTGCCCAGTAATAAGTTCAAGAAGCATGATTCCGTACCCAAAAACGTCAGTCTTCTCGGAGGATTTTCCGGTAGAAAGGTACTCGGGAGCTATATGTCCAATGGTCCCACGTACGGCTGTAGTCACATGAGTGTCCTTGTAATCCATCAGCTTAGCCAAACCAAAGTCACCAACCACGGCTTCAAACTCTTCATCCAATAATATATTAGCAGCTTTTACATCACGATGAATGATCTTCGGATCACAATGATCGTGCAAGTAAGAAAGTCCTCTTGCGGATCCCAAAGCAATTCGCTTTCGAGTTGGCCAATCCAGTGGAGGTTCATCCGGTGGACGCTCTGGACAAAACATCACATCATTATGATTCAGAGCGCGTTTAAGAGACTCTTTAGTCTTTACTTCATCAATGCGACAAATACAAGTGTTTGGTAGTACCTCTTAAGCAGGAAGCGACGCTCCCATTAGCCATGTAGGGATAAACAAGTAGTCGTTCTGTGGGTGTCATGCAAAAACCACGCAGTCTGAGCAAATTTCGATGCACAGCCATGCTGATCATCTCAACTTCTGTTTGAAACTGAAGCTCGCCACCAGGAGTACGCTCTTCCTTCAGTCTTTTCACGGCAACCAGTGATCCATCAGCGAGTCGCCCTTTATACACCTTACCAAATCCTCCTCTGCCAAGTATGTTTTTGTTGCTGAACGTATCAGTGGCGACTTGTAGTTCTCGTAGAGAGAACCTTTTGAGTTGGCCTAGATGGACTTCCGGATCCTCCTCAGCTGTTAAAATAATCGAACATAAGATATATTCCTATTATATTTAGGGTACAGGTTGGTGTCGGATGTAACACCATCTAACGTGAAGGTTTGTGATAAAATTCAAAATCAAAGAGCTTCGGGACTGACCAGGCACATCAAAGAAAAACTCTTGTGGCTTCCGACGTCTCCACCAAGCAAATAAAATTGCAGGGGCAGCAAACACCAAAGCAGCACCAGCAGCAACTCCACCAGCAATGGCTCCAGTGGCACTGCCGCCACCTAAAATATAAATCAATAAGTTAGTGAAAACATTTTTGACATTCCTGATCGAAAAAAATGCTAACTTTGACCAATATTTTATAAAGTTACGTAATAGTTACAAATCCTGAAAATTTGACATTCCTGACATTTTTGGTCTGATTTCAGGGGGTTTTTTTAGCCCAATCATAGTCCATTAATAGTTTTAGGCGGGAAAATTTTTAACGAGGTATTGACACATCACACATGTCCCCCTTTCTTTAGTGGTTTCTCGTTGAGTAAATAGAAGAAGAAATTATGCCCTCAGAAAACTAAATTGAACAGGTAAAAGATAAAGAGACCCATAACCTCGACATTAAAATCGAGGTGAAATCATTTATACATAGAAACTATGCAAATACATTGTAACTAACGATCACCACCTTGAGCATTAACTGGTGTTGGTGGCAAGTAAGGAGGGGGCGGAGAAAATGGCGGAGATCCAGGACAAGGACGATTAGTGACAGGGCCGCATAGATTTATGTTATTAGCAAAACTACAGCAAAAAAAAAACGTAAAGAATTAGAAGTCGAACATGAAAAGCTCCATTCCACCGATTTTCACTTTTTCAGATGCGTACAAACCTTATAGGCGTAAATAGTGAAAATGAACCATTGTCGGGCACAGGTCCAGAAAGACGATTGGTAGATAAATCCCTGAAAGAAGATCAACTTCCATAATTATATACTGAATAGCGGGGATTTTAGATATCGAAAGAATGAGTGAAGGCAAGAATGACTTACAAAACTTGCAAGGAGGTGATATTGGTCAACGACATTGGAATGTGACCGCTCAAGCTGTTGTTATTTAACCGACTATCCTTGCACATAAATTTTAGAACATGTTAGTACCACGATTTCCTTCAATCTATTGAGCTGAATTCTGGATATATGTTGTGTTATTAGACTCCCCCACGAGTATGTGTGTAAATGTTGCACTCAGCTATTTACGAAAAATCAGCTTAAAATAAAGTGCCTCGGTCATATCCGGGTCTGACTATTAACTGTGTGACATCAAATGAAGAGACGGAGTAAAATAAGACATCACTTCCTTGTATATGCAAATCAGGTAAGGCTAGGCAAACTCACAGAAAGCGCAGCTTTGATAGCTTCCCGAAAGACTCCGGTATTTGACCAGTAAAACGGTTTAAATAGAGATCCAAGCTGACCAAATTTGTCAGATTCCCCAACTCACTCGGAATTGGCCCGCTTATGTCATTACTGTAGAGTTCCCTGTCAACAGAAAAAAAAAATGTGCTAGAACTTAGAACTATGGCGAAGATACAACAGAGATGACAGGGGTTGAGTTCATCGGTGTTGCACGAAAGCAAATAGTGTAAGAAACTGCGCGCTTGAAAATGATGAACAAAAGCAAAGAGTGCAAGTAACTTACAAGTATTGGAGATTTTTCAGAGAGCCGAGCTGTGGTACTAGTTGGCCAGACAATGCAGCATTTCCAAGATCCCTGGCCAAATACAAAGTGTCGCGTGAGAAACTCCACGACACAGACATAAAACCCTGTGTAGCCGCAAGAACAGCATTGAACTTAATAACCAGCATACTTACACTCTAATAACACTGTTATCGGGGTTGCATGTGACATGAAACCAAGTACATGGGTTTACGAGGGTTGGATCCCAGCTTTGCAACACATTATAAGGATCCTGTAAGTTGACCCTCAAGCTATGCAGAGCATCACCTGCTCAATATTAGACACATTGTTTAAAAAAACGCAAAGAATTTGGCGTACAGCTTCGATACAGAATGTAGCATGAGTTTTGATACGGTAGGACTAGATCTAGGATAACAAAGGAACAAATAAGATAGACGATGGAGAATTATAGCAAAGGGAAACAATATGTTTAGAAATTGTCGACTGCGTTTGAGATCGTGTCTCAAACTGAGTTTAATACCATGTGTGAACTGTGAAGCCCTCAATTCGCATTCAAAAAATTGCTGATAGCTCATTACCACGCCAGAACAATACCAAAATAACACACTACTAATGCCTTAAGCACTCCGTCCCATGGCGAGAAAAGGGGATTTAACCTAGGAGGACCACTTTTTTTTGAAACCTATAAACGGGCACTATAGCATAGATAATGAATCAGCCTGAATAGCGTTACACACCGACAGTGGGAGATTGTGGCAGGATTCGCACAAACCGAGTACTAATTCACAGTGGCAAGCGCGCAGTATCTTGCACTATTTGCTTTCGTACACCAAGATAGTAAACCTTGGGCTCGAAAAAACAGAAATTACACATTTACACTACCACAACCGAAGAACACATGAGGTATATACACATACTCAGTCAAATACAGGAAAAGTCAACACCGCTCCTTAAAACCAAAAACTCAAGCAGCCGGTTTCTCTGTACTAACTGTAATTGTTCAGAAACATCGCTATAGTAATCTCCCATGCTCGACACACCGGATTTTACAATGATACTAAAACTAATCTCCCATTCACACCGAAAACTGGAGCAAACATCAACAATTAGCTAGTACTCCCTCCGTCTCACTCAATACTCAAACGCGGTAACTATTGAGAAAGACGGAGGGTGTAATTCAATCAAATGGTTAAAGACCAATCATCAACAATTAGCTCAATTTTCAGAAATGAGAAGGGAAAACATCAAATTTGTCAAACAAATCAATTCCAATAACTTGACTTACTACCACAATCATATAATACAACAAAATTCAATCAACAACAACAACATCATAACCTTAGTCCCAGGAAATTAGGGGTCCCCTATCATGAGTCATTATCCGAAATCGTCTAAGTAATTTCCAAAATTCAATCAAAAAACATAAATAAATATAAATAATCAAATTGAAGATGGAATTCACATACCTTCAACATTAGCAAAAGCAACCCTAATTATCTGAACAACAAACACAAGCAACCCAACTTTCTCCACCCTCATCACTCCTTTTTTTTTTTCCTTTTTTCAATCTTTTCAAATCACTCTAGATCCAAACAAAGAAAGAAGAAAAAAACCCAACATTTAATTTCCCAAATGAAACCCTAAATCCCCAAATTCCCTAACAAAATCCCAGAATTGCACCCCCAAAATCAAACCTTGAGCTAAGATTTAAAACTTTGATCTTCTGGGTACTCAAGAAAAAGCTTTATATGATTTAAGTTCCCAAATGAAACCCTAAATTCCAAACAAAATCCCAGAATTGCACCCCCAAATTTTCTGGGTACCCCACAAAATCAAACCATGAACTAAGATTTAAAACTTTGATCTTCTGGGTACTCGAAAAAAAGCTTTATATGATTAAATTTCCCAAAACAAACCCTAAATTCCCAAACAAAACCCCAGAATTGCACCCCCAAATTTTCTGGGTACCCCACAAAATCAAACCATGAACTGAGATTTCAAACTTTGATCTTCTGGGTACTCAATAAAACAGCTTTATACGATTTAATTTCCCAAAACAAACCCTAAATTCCCAGAATTCAAACCCCAAATTTTCTGGGTATCCCACAAAATCAAACCATGAACTAAGATTCAAACCTTCGATCTTCTGGGCACTCAAAAAAAACCGTGATTATATGATTTATACTCTATGATTCATAATCTTATACTACTACCCAGAAAAAAAAGCAACAAATTCTTAAGCAACTTTTAGAACACATTATTACTCCTCCAACTTTACTTAATTTTTTAAAATTATTTCGATTAAATGAAGTAATTAAGTAATGAATTACAGCAATGTGGGTGGTGGATTATCCTTTAAGAAACTTTATTGAACTCCCTTTTTTAGTTTTTTTTAATTATTTTTTTCACATTTTGTGGGTGAAAAGGGGGGGGGGCTAGAGAGAGAAAGTAGAGTGATGAGTGAGTGAAGAGTGAAAGCATGCAGAGATAGAGAGAGAAGGGGGAGAGTTGGGGTGCCCGTGAGGCCGTAACGGGAGTGACCGCTGCCCGAAGTAAACAGTCAAAACGGCTTCCCGCTCTTATAGACTCTAGGGACCTACCTTCTGTAGGTGAGGACCTTCATAATGTAAGATTCCCGTTGCATTTAGAGTTCGAAATGGGAAATGGGTCAGGTCGTGTCGTGCCTCGTGTCGATTCATTCAGTAGGGGTGTTCATCGGTCCAAATCTGGACCGGATCGGCTTGATCTGCGGACCGGCAACCCAAAAAATCCAAACCCGCGGATCGGACCAGTTAACAAAAAACCCAAACTGGACCGGACTGGATCCTCTTAAGACCGTACCGGACCGGACCGACAAAATACACTAAATTTGATTAATTTTTTTAAATGTGGACCGGACCGGACCGCGGACCGGCAACCAGGTTTTTGGAGACCCGTGGATCGGACCGTACGGTCTGGGTCGTCGGATTTGCCGGTCCGGGTCACTTTTTGAACACCCCTAATTCATTGTCTTGGGAGAAATAAATAGTTGTAGGGTTCAAGTACGAGGAAGTTGGACTCGTGTCGTGCCAGTGTTGAGAAATAGCGGTCCAGGTAGAGTCCATTATGGTGTCGTCTGTCGTGTATTGTCGTCTTGGACGTATCTAACTAATTCCTCAAATTTAAGTTTATTTCTTTACATTTTGAACGTATTAAGACTGGGTCGTGCTGAGATGAACCGTGTCAAAGTGGGCTTGTGCCTTAATGGGTTGTCGGTCGTGCTGAACCGTGTCAACCCACTGACCCAGCATGTGCCAACTTCCATCTCTAGTTAGATTCACAAGTAGACATGTTAATTATCGAATATTTTTTTTGAGAGATAATTATCGAAGATGTCTTAGGATAGTTGTTGAAAACTTAAAACTATGTATCTATTGATTATTATAATGTGATTAAGTGAGTGTTTCGTTGGGAAAAAAAATAATTAGAGAGAGATTTGATTACTTTTTTTTTTTTTTTTTTTTTTTGGTGCTTATTTGATTACTTTTTAAAGTAACGTAATTATGAGTTTAATATAAATTCTCGTGATATATTGTTGCGAGTCAAGTTCTTGATAGTGTCTTCTAGTTAAGTCTCACACTAACTTTGTGTGAGACGGTCTCACAAGAGACTAATTGCAGACATTTTCGGTATTAAATAATATAGTACTTGTTTGAGTACATATAAAGACAAATAATTTGTTATTCCTTACGTTTGCTTTATCTAGCCATGTACAAATATTATTATTTGATCTGTCTGCCACAACGGAAACTTACTCTTATTCCGAATTTACCCTTCGACAGACATTAGAAAATCTTTATTTTAATTATTAGTCTCATTAATCGTTACTTTTTGTATTTTATACTCGTATTTTAATTATGCAAAATATTTTGGTTGGGTTGACCCAACCCATTTTAAACATGGGCCTTTAGACTTTAGACCTAATCCATGACCTTTTGTGGGGCTCATTTTTGGAGCCCAAACCCTGAAAAATATCATGAATACCAAATGACTTGGGTCATATGATCAACTCTTAAAGGTGATGAGACCGTCAAATTCTTATTTGTAACGGGTATATACTATACCACTATACTCGTCAAAAAAATTTGTTACGAGTTCTTGCTCTGTGAATTTATCCTATCCAACTGTGTGATATTAATTGATCCGTCACTGATCTATGATGGATATATTCGTCACAACTCATAATAATATTGACCCAAGATTAATATAGTACTCTGTACATAATAGTTTCCGTCTTTTAAAAGTGACAACATTTATTTTTAAGATGAATCATCTCTCTTTTAGAATCGTCATATATTATAGGATCGTTTTACAAAAAGTTTCTCATTCGAGATTATTCAAGGTTAAGTGATACCCACTAACCTTGTCTTTTCTAATCCAATTATATTACCCGTTATTCCTCTGTGATAGATATATCCGTCACAATGGAGACTTAGTATCGTATGACATGATCCAAATTTTATTACAAGTATAATTAAAGAATGTGTGAGTGAGGGGACAGATTGAGTTGGTTTTGCAAAAGACAATGAAGAAACCTCCCTACAGTACCATCCTCTGCATTTCTATCTAAACTAACGACTTCTATTGCATATGTCCATGTCCATGTCCTCTTAATTTGTCTTAATATTTTTGTACTTGAATAGATTTTCCTATTTTCGCTACATATAAATTATCGGGTAAGACAATTTCAAATGTAAAACGATATTATTTATTTAAAAAATAAAATTATTTAATAATTAAAAAGATAATGTTGATATAATTTTATCCTAAAACCAATTAGTAATATGAGGAGTAACAGACTGGTTTATAAACTAGTCTCCCCATTATAATTTTATTGATGTGGGACAATTCTCAATCACACATGAGAATAATGAAAGAACCGTCTAACACGATAACAACCGGTGTTCATAATAAAGCTGCAATGCATGCATGCTCGTCTAATAGTCAGTGCAATAAGGGTGCAGCTATGCAGTTGAGGACAAATTAAAAGCTCATTTCAATTTATATTTACAAATTACAATAATAAATATTCTTGAATCTTGAGTAGTGAAATTTATTTTTGTAAGATATGGTTGTTGCATGTGTTAGTTGGCTCACTGCCAACAATTCAAACGTACTATTCAAACCTGTTGATAAGGGAACTCGCAATCGTTATTTTTTGGTGTGTTTTGAGTAAAGTGTACGCAATAACTTACAAACCACGCACATCAGTTAAATCACACTCATCTTAATTAACAACGACTAACAGACTATAGTGCAAGATCTTGGGAAATGCATTTTCAAGGAGTTGCTTGGTTGTCCACCTCCTCCATAACGGGATAAGTTACTCACCAAGCTCCCTCTTGATGTGTAGAACTTCCCGCATGAAGTCATTTCCCACGTAACAACCAAACAATATTTTTGTAATAATTCCTATGAAATACAAATTCAAGTGAATTTAAGTTCCTGGTAACTTTATCTTCCCATGGTGAACCAAATGAGGCCTAAGACATCTTCGAACGTAAGTATTTAGTAGTCCGTATATATATTGACCCAGCAGGGTAACATAAATACGAGGCACCAACCCAACCCACAATAAATTCGCATCTGATACATACACATACATACACAGCACATGAATCCAATATTATTAGGTACACACAAAAAAAGAGAAAGAAAGAAAGAGATATGAATGAAAGCGAAGAGAATAGAAATAATACTATAGAAGAAGAACAAGAAGAAGAAAATGATAATAATGTTATTAGTAACATGTTTGAGAGACCATATGGTTTCATTGAAGATATAGTGAGAGTTATAATGAGGTGTTTGGGCTTTGAAGACGATCCCTTAGAGCACCCTACTGGTACCGGTACTAGTACCAGTAGTGATGGTGATGGTGATGGTGAAGCTGATGACCAGGAAACTTGTTCTGCTACTACGCCTGGTACAGAAACACCGGACGTAGTAGTAGTTGATGGAGCTGACGAGGAGAAAAGTCCTACTACACCCGGTATAGAAACACCGGGTGTAAAAGGTAGTGGTGATGGTGGTGGTGACGATGGAGCTGACGAGGAGACTTGTCCTACTACTACGCCTGCTACAGAAGCACCAGACGTAATAGGTGGTAGTGGTGATGATGATGGTGGAGCTGACGAGGGGAAAAGTCCTACTACGCCCGGTACAGAAGCACCAGACGTAGTAGTAGGTGGTGGTGGTGGTGATGGTGATGGGGTTGACGAGGAGACTTGTCCTACGCCCAGTATAGAAATACCGGGCGTAGGTGATGATTCAGGTTTAGAGCCAGAACCAGTGGTGGATGGGTCGTCTCAATCACCGCCTCTTGCTACTACTACCGTAAGCACATACTCTCTTCATTTTCGTCAAAGTATACTATGTTTGAAATCTATTCACATCAAAAATGAACAGAATGTGTGTATATTTCTCTGCCAAATGAAAATATTAATTAAAGCAAAATTAACTCAAGTGGTAAGAGTTCTCTTATTTTATTACACAGTTAAACTAAGTACTCGGAAATAACCTGCAAATAACAATAGAATCTGAATCGCTGAGGTCATTTATTGTCAAATAACCAAATTGACGTAGTTGGCATGAGGCCATTTATTATTCGTTCTAGTTTTTTTTTTTTTTTTTAAAATGACTGAAACGGAAAAGTATATAGGTAAATAATCTTACTCAATAAATCTTATACGTTCGTCATTTATAATAAATCATCATAAAACGATGTACTTAATTAAATAACCATGATTAGTTGCATGAATGCATGTACAAAAATCAGCTTAATTACACAATAATTAATTACTCATTTTTTGTACTCCCTCCACCCTACTAAAATTTTCCCACTTTCCTTGAAAGGAAACACCATTAAGATTTTCTCACTTCAAAAATTTCCTTATTCGTCTAATTTACTCTCTTTTCATTGGTTACTTTTTGTGATTTGATTTCTTGAACCCCACCAAACAATTTACCACCATTCATAATCGATTTCTTAATCAATGTGCCATATTGAAATGGGAACCTCGATGTGGGGAGGAGGGAGTAACTATTTACAAGTTTCTTGTACACACCAAAAAGGTTCTTGAAACCTCGAACCTCTTTATTTATATAGAATATATGATTAGTTGCATGTGTTTTAATAAAGATAAATAATTTAACGAGAAAAAGAGAGTATTTATATCCTCACGGTAAATAAGTACTTATGTACAGGACATTGTTGCACTACTACATTTCGTCGTCGATATTTCAGTCACGTCGTCGGCGCTTTATACGTGAATTTACTCTTTTACCCTTCCATTATTGTGATTAATTATATTAATTAAGTTTCTTAATTAACGTAATTAATATTTCCCGACGAAATTAAAATTACGGTTTTTGTACTTTTGAACGGTTTTTGAGGGACGTGTCTCAACGTAACTATTTTACCCTTCTGTAATTGTGATTAATGAATGTAATTAAGTTTCTTAATTAATGTAATTATCATTTTCCCGACTAATTTGAAATTACGGTTTTTTGAACTTTTGAACGGTTTTTGAGACACGTGTATCAATGTAACCCGGGAATAATCCTAATCATATAAACATTTCAAATAATTTCATAATAATAATTATAAATAACGACACCCGAGTCACGATATTAAAAAAAAGATACGATATCGTAACGTATAATGTCAAATAAAAACTAAAAAAACCTGAAAACAGGCCCAGAAGTCAAAAACTGGCGCCCAGGAGACCCCCCGGGCGCCATTTTTGGGCGCCCAGGAGACCCCCTGGGCGCCATTTTTGGGCGCCCGGGGGGTCTCCTGGGCGCCCAAAAATGGCGCCCGAGGGGTCTCCCGGGCGCCTAAAAATGGCGCCCGAGGGGTCTCCCGGGCGCCCAAAATTGACGCCCAAGAGACCCCCTGGGCGCGCCCAGGCCCAAAAATGGCGCCTAAATGCAAAATTACAAAAATTTGTAATTATCCTAATCCTAATCATAATAATAATTATAAATAACGACACCCGAGTCACGATATTAAAAAAAAAGATACGATATCGTAACGTATAATGTCAAATAAAAACTAAAAAACCCGAAAACAGGCCCAGAAGTCAAAAACTGGCGCCCAGGAGAACCCCCGGGCGCCATTTTTCGGCGCCCAGGAGACCCCCCGGGCGCCATTTTTGGGCGCCCGGGGGGTCTCCTGGGCGCCCAAAAATGGCGCCCGGGGGGGTCTCCTGGGCGCCGAAAAATGGCGCCCAAGAGACCCCCTGGGCGCCCAGGCCCAAAAATGGCGCCTAAATGCAAAATTACAAAAATTTGTAATTATCAAAGCTCAAACCCACAACCTCTCGAACACAAATGAGCTTCTTTACCACCGAATCAATTGAACATTATTGATAAATTTTACTAAAATATTATCTATATTTGATTCTAAAACCCCCTAAAATCGCCTATTAATACAATTTTAATATTATTAATAATATTAATGTTGTTGTGGGTGAGAGAGGATATATTATAACATAATCCGTAACATAATAAAATGACGGTTTTCAAAAAAAAAAATCGTTTTATCATCGAGTTTCATTAACATGATTAAACTTTTTAATTTCATTAACAAAGTTAGTGAATGTAATTAGGGAGGTACGTTGTTGTCTTTTCACATTAAAAAGCGCCGACAACCTAATTTCTAGAAAAGTCGGGTTTCTCTAAAGAAAAGACGCTTTTTTTTTTTAAGTGAGAGAAAATAAAATTAAATATGGTGAGTGGAGTTTAAGTGGATATATAATAAGGACAATATAATAACGGAACGGTTTGAAAAATTAAAAACCGCTTCATTAACGAGTTTCAATAACTAATCTAACTTCTAAAATTACGTAACATTAGTTAACTAATCTAATTAAGGCAAGGGTAAGATCGTCTTTTACATTAAAAAGCACCGACGACGAAAATCAGCACTCTTATTGTTCATGTTTATAGTCTTTGACTATTTTCTATGTATCGAGTAATATATTAACCTATTTTAGTGTTTGAATACAATTTAATTAAAATCAATTAATCGTGTAAAAATGATTTGCAGGAAATTACCAGGAGGAAGAGGCCTCCGCGACCTGGTGTAAGTTCGGGACAAGATCCTCAACATAATTAAGCAGTCCCGAATAATTATATTCCATCAATCGTTTTTGTTTTAATTTTACCCAAATTAACCCCGATCGGTTAATTATTTTTTTTACAGTGTGGGTAGACATGTACGAGTAGTCAGTTATATTGTAGACCGTGAATATGATCGAGTATATGACTATGTCCTCGTAGTCGTTGTTTTTCTTTTGTTTGGTGAATGGTGAGTTGGTGAAAACATTTAAGATAACCATCAAACATCGGCCCCTATGTAAGAACAAATTAAATACAGAGTAGTACAATACTTCGTACTCCCTCCGTTTTTATGATTTCTTCCACCTTAAAAGTGGCACATTTCTCAAGAAAAATAATAAAATAAGTAAAAGTAAAGAGGGAATAAAGTAAGTGGGCCATCTAGATAAGAGAGAAGTGTGATAGAAAAAAAGAAAGTGAAAGAAATCAAAGAAATGGTTGAAAAAAGAAATGTGGAAGATATCAAAGAAACAGAGAAATTACAATTTTATGATTCGCAACATTTATTTTTTGTATGAAGAATGAAGTTTTGAGCGAGATGGTGGGCCCCAACAATAAAAAAAAACAATACTCCATAAACACAGGTAAAAAGATGAGTACTCCACAATGATATACTCCCTCCCCGTCACTAAGATTTTCCCACTTTCCTTGAAAGGAAACTCCACTAAGATTTTCCCACTTCAAAACTTTCCTTATTCATCCATTATACTCTCTTTCTATTGGTTACTTTTTATGATTTGACATCTTGAACCCCGCCCAACAATTTACCACCTTTCATTACTCATATCTTAATCCATGTGCCATTTATAAATGAGAACATCATTGTGGTGGGGAGGGAGTAAGAAATGTAGTCATTCGTAAGAATTAGAGGGAGTACCATGCATGCTATAGCGCTTGCTAATTGTTTCTGCTCCGTAGCCTACGTACTCCCTCCTCCCCACATTGATGTTCCCATTTCAATATGGCACATTGATTAAGAAATCGATAATGAATGGTGGTAAATTGTTTGGTGGGGTTCAAGAAGTTAAATCACAAAAAGTAACCAATAGAAAGAGAGTAAATTGGATGAATAAGGAAACTTTTAAAGTGGGAAAATCATAGTGGTGTTTCCTTATTAGGAAAGTGGGAAAATCATAGTGGGGTGGAGGGAGTACAAGTTACCGATTTACTGCCTTAGATGAGATTGTTTCAGCCAATAACTACTGAGTTATCTTTATACGTATAAAATATAATGAAGATATTACCCGGTTGTATTTAACTGTTTACTCCCGGAAGGTTTACAATTAAATTCTAGGGAGTAGTATTGGATGATCTCACAATAATTATTATACTTTTTGAGATACTCATTTCTCTCTTCAATACGGAGTATCTCTCAAAATACATATTATTTTCACCTCAGTCATTTGTTGTCCTTTGATTAAAAATACGCATCACAAATAATATAAAATGACAACAAATGATCGAAACGGATGAAGTAACTAAATACTCTATATTGAAATGTATGTTCATTTCAAAACTCTTCTCGTAAAAATTGACTTCAAAGGGTCGGGTGGATCGGATCAAACGAGTTACAGGTAAAAAAAAACGGGTTCACGACCCTAAACAAAAATGGGTTGGATCGGGTGGATCAAATTCACGAGTCGGGTCGAATTTTGACAGGTCTAAGGTTTTGCATTTTTTAAGCCCAAAGTGAAGCTTTATCCAACGCCCAACACTTACTTGTCCACTCCTTCCTCTCAACCCTCAACTCTCAACCCTCTTCCTCAACTCACCAACCACCACCGCCACCGCCACCTTCCTCACCGTAACGCCGGCGGAGTTAACCACCACCACCACCACCACCACCACCACCTCCACCGCAGGTAACCGTCTCCACCTCCGCCGCAATTAATTCCAGTTTTTTTTTGTTGAACGACATCGTTTTTCTTTTTGAATTACCAGAAGTACTGTATTTTGCATCGTTTTCTTGAATATTGAATGTTAAATGTCATCGTCGTAGACTCGTAGATACCGTTTCTTCTAAGTTTTTGCGATTATTAATTGGAAGTTTGAAATTGAGTGGTTTAAAATGGAGTAAATTCACATTTTACTTCACTTTTTTTTTGTAATTCCAGTTTTTTTTTTGTTGAACGACATCGTTTTTCTTTTTGAATTAACAGAAGTACTGTATTTTGCATCGTTTTCTTGAATGTTGAATGTTGAATGTTGAATGCCATCGTCGTAGACTCGTAGATACCGTCTCTTCTAAGTTTTTGCGATTATTAATTGGACGTTTGAAATTGAGTGGTTTAAAATGGAGTAAATTCACATTTTACTTCACTTTTTTTTGGAATTGCAGATGTCTTTGACGAGAATATCCTGTAGACCTGCTACTGCTACTAAGCTCTCTTCCGCCATTGTTAAACCTTCATCTTTCGCCTCTCCACACTTCTCTTCTCACCATTTGGTTTGTCACACTATTTTCTTTCCATTTTTTTTAATATAGTTTGGTAATTGTTCTTGGATTGTAGCTACTGCTTATAGGGTTAGCCTTATTGGAGTAGTACTGGTATTATTTATCGTAAGATCGTCTTTCAGCCGACTAACACCAATAAGTAGATTGTACAACTGGTTTTATGATTTGGGTTATCACAAAGTTTTCGACTTTTGTTATAAATTTTATGAGCTTTAGTTTAAATTTGTCGAGCTTTAGGTGGTTGTATCGTGTACATACAACTGGTGGTATAATACTATATTCCCGACTAAGACCATGTTTGAACCAGATGAAGTTTAAAGTAACGTGTTTAATCTAGTTGCGTTCAGCTAGATGAAAATATGATGGCTTTTTATTTGATAAAATGACGTAAACAAGTTTTTTTTTTTTTTTTTTTTAAAAATAAAAAATAAAAATATATTCTCGTAATAATTGAAGTGGTAATTTCGGTCAAATAAGCTAGCCGTTAAACGAAGTCTAAGTAAAGGTGTTATTGGTGGTGGCAGGTAGTGGCAGTAAGGTCACCTGACATTACCAGCAGATTGTCGTCTCTCAATTCGAGGTCCAACCAGTATAGAGTTACGGCCATGTCTGGTGGTGTGGGTCCTGATACCATGGTATCACCTTCTTCTTCCGCTTCAGGCTTAGGGGTCAAGAGAGTGTTGCTTTCAGTATCGGATAAGAGTAATTTGGTTACCCTTGCCACTGGATTGGAGAGCTTGGGGTACGCAATTGTTTCAACGGGAGGGACTGCAACTGCGTTAGAAAATGCTGGTATATCTGTAACCAAAGTGGAGAAGATAACGGATTTTCCTGAGATGCTCGATGGTCGTGTGAAGACTTTGCATCCACGTATACATGGTGGCATCCTTGCCAAAAGAGACTCGAAGGGTCACATGGAAGCTCTGGAGCAACATGGAATCGGTGGGTTATTATACGAAGCAGTAGTTAATTTATACCCGTTCGTTGATAAAGTTGGAAACTGTCTGATAAAACTTGTTTCGCAGGTGTCTTTGATGCTGTTGTAGTTAATTTATACCCGTTTTATGATAAAGTTACTTCTGCCAATGGGGTTACTTTTGAAGAAGGTATTGAGAACATTGACATCGGTGGACCTACCATGATCAGAGCAGCCGCCAAGGTAGTTTCTGCTCTTCAAAGCTTCTTTTCTACTAATAAAATTAATAGAAAGTAAGTTCATATGCAATGCTCAAATTTATTCAAACTTTGAGTTTCCGTTATTCTAACATCTGAGCCGTTGTTGAAACTCATAGTAAGCTCATATGGAGTGTGTCACAAGTCACAAGTAAATAACGTGCCGATTGGAACTATCTCTTCTAAAGTCATAACTGTTTCATGTGCATACAGTTTAACTCTCGTATTGTTGTCGGTTTTCCGAGGTGGGAATTATTTCCAATATCATCTTTGTAACATATTTTCCATGTGAAATAGAACCATAATGATGTCTTGGTGGTGGTGGATCCGCAAGACTACACTGCTCTCTTGGAGTATCTTAAAGGAGAGAAAGATAGCCAAGAGTTCCGTCGAAAGCTTGCTTGGAAGGCATTTCAGCACGTGGCTGCATATGATTCTGCAATATCAGAGTGGCTGTGGAATCAGAACGGAGAAGGTATTGTTTTGTGATGTACAGTTCCGTTAGTTGTGGACATGACTGTGGATTGATATCTCGTAGTTCTGCTACTTTGTTCTTATCTATCTCCTGACTTGTAATTTTCATTTTTTACAGTTATTGTCGAGATAGTCTAATCCCCTTTTTTCATTTTTTGATAGACAAATTTCCTCCCAGCTTCACCGTACCTTTGTCCCTTAAGAGCTCTCTTCGTTATGGAGAGAATCCTCATCAGAAGGCAGCATTTTATGTTGATAAAAGTATTGCCGAGGTTAATGCTGGCGGTATTGCTACAGCTGTTCAACACCACGGAAAGGTGAGGCAAACATGGTTGTTATGCTATTAAGCTATTTGTTAATCTCTTCTGATGTTTCTATTCAACATTGATCCGATTATGTATTTCTGCAGGAAATGTCGTATAATAATTACTTAGATGCCGATGCTGCGTGGAATTGTGTGTCTGAATTTAAGGATCCTACGTGTGTGGTTGTGAAGCATACAAACCCTTGTGGAGTAGCCTCACGTGATGATATCCTTGAAGCATACCGACTAGCTGTCAAAGGAGATCCAGTTAGCGCATTTGGTGGAATCGTAGCTTTCAACGTTGAAGTTGACGAGGTAATCACATGAAATGGGGTTGTTATCTAACATGTGACCGAACATTTTGGACTCCAAAATCATGTTTTTTATCAGCATTTTGCATACAGGTTGTTTTTTTGATATATTGTAATATAATATTTGGCTGTTTTTTTTATTTTTTTTTCCAGGCGCTTGCAAAGGAAATTAGGGAATTCAGAAGCCCTACAGACGGTGAGACTCGAATGTTTTATGAAATCGTGGTTGCCCCTAAGTATTCAGAGAAAGGGCTTGAAGTTCTCCGTGGAAAGTCAAAAACCTTGAGGATTCTGGAGGCAAAGAAGAACGACAAAGGAAAACTTTCCCTGCGACAAGTTGGTGGTGGTTGGTTAGCTCAAGAATCCGATGATTTGACACCTGAGAATATCAACTTCAAAGTTGTCTCTGAGAAAAGCCCAGCAGAAAAAGAGCTTTCCGATGCACATTTTGCTTGGCTTTGTGTGAAGCATGTAAAAAGCAATGCCATCGTGATTGCCAAGGTGAAAATCCAATCTTCCTTTTCTTCCAATATGATTAGTTTGATTTGTAAATACCGTCTTTTTCATATAAAAAACAGCGTCCTGTTCAACAGCTGAATGTTATACTTATTAATGTGCCTAACTTGTCGTTTGATTTGATACTCGTGGCAGAACAAATGTATGCTAGGTATGGGGAGTGGTCAGCCAAATCGTGTTGAAAGTTTAAGGATTGCTACGAGGAAAGCCGGAGAGGAAGTCAAGGGCGCATCTTTGGCGAGTGATGCCTTCTTCCCATTCGGTAATTGCATCTCTGTTTCATATCTGTATATAATGCAAACTGAATTTATTCGCTGGAGTAAATAACCGTGAGTTTTGTATGAGACGGTCTTACGTGACTTAAATTTGAGGGCGAGAGCGGTCTGTACAAGTTTTGTAGTTACTCTTGCTGATGACGGTGTTATGTACAGCTTGGAAGGACGCAGTGGAAGAGGCTTGCGAAAGTGGTGTAAGCGTGATAGCCGAGCCAGGAGGCAGTATTAGAGATAAGGACGCTGTAGATTGCTGCAACAAGTACGGCGTGTCGCTGCTTTTTACAGAAGTCAGGCATTTCCGCCACTGACCCCGAAGTTAGATCTCCATTTTTGCCGAGTTCAGGTAAGGCAATACGCCCTAGTTTTGGCGACTAATAAATTTAGACTAAACTGTTGTGAGCCCTTTAGAGTAAATAAACGGTATTTGTCCCAAATGGGAAAAGCCGTTTCTTTGTAAAACCTTTAACATGTATCCTTCGTTCTGAGCAGCCTGTGACAGTAAGACGACTGTCGACTAGGACTGAAGGAATAGCCGTGGTTGTTGTTTGTGTTACTTTTGTAGTCGATGTTGCGTTTGGCATATGAATACATAGCTTTTTCCATGGATACGAGGTTGTCCCGGTACATGGCAAGTTTCACCCTTTTGGTCTTTTTCTTACGCCGAAGTTGTTTGGTTGTCATAGGAATTGAATTCACGTGAGAACTATCATTTACGAAGGAGGTCTTGGTAAGTGACTTCCTACCGGAACAGAGAAGTAAAGTTTCATAGGTAACCTGTGACGGGTCAAATATCACGTATTTAGATAATTAAACAAAATTAATCTTCTTAACTGTAACCGATATTTTAATTTTTAAACGAGAATTTGGGTTAGTAATGCCATTGTGAATACTCCTCTTGCTGGTCGCCTTCCAACGTTAACAAATATTATGATAGATATCTCCGTTAATCACATTTAGAGTAGTAATTAAAGTAGTAGCAAAAAACAAGTACTTGGCTCAAAATCAGGAAGTCTTGTTTGTGATGGAACTATCCGTCATATTGATATAACGAGTCAAATAATGACCGTTTAGACAAATAGGACAAAGCATAAGTATCACCCATGTGCTTTGCTTTTGGTTTTTTTTTTTTTTTTTTAAAATGAATATTATTTGATCCGTCACGTTAAAATGATGGATATGACCGTCGCAACCAAGAATTTGCGGCTCAAAATTTATGTCTAGATTTACACAATTGTAGAAGAAAAAAAGGCATGAATCTAACGTGCAAATAGTACGTACTATTGATTTGTGTGAAATTACACAACACAATTACACAAACGACTTTTATTCATTCTTGGGTATATAACTATATATACTTAAAAACAGTGTAATTAATCCATGATCATTAGTATGAAAATCACACTATTGTAATCATACATTGACTTTGGTAAACATATACTAAAACAAACTTCAAAGACACGAAATATGATAAAGATATCCGTCATATTGTTATATGACTGGTCAAATATTTACCTATTTTGATAGAAAAAACAAAAACATTATCATTTCCGAGGAAGAATGTTTTGTCTTTACCTAACTAAATGAGTAGTATTTGATCTGTTGTAACAATACGACAGATAATATGTTACAAGAAGACGAGGCGATAGCTTATGCATATGTTTATCATGGCATATATGTAACGTAGGAACACAAAATGTGGGATGTTATGTTTTTAGTAGACTTTGGGACTAAAGCATTTTCTTGGGATGGCCAAAGCCAAGAGAGGGCACTTCATTTCACAAGAGAGCTTCAAAACTTCACTTAGGTCAACCGGGTTAGACCCGTCTTCGACCCACTCGAAATTACGGACCAACATGGCTACCCATTGGGTCACAGTCGTGAGCCCTAAATCCTTTCCGGGGCAAACCCTGCGACCTGCCCCAAAAGGGGCAAGTCGCAGGTCACTCCCCCTAATATCCAAGTCAACCCCACCCTCGGACTCAACGAATCTCTCGGGTTTGAACACAAATGGTTCGTCCCAAATGTTTGGGTCGTGGGTTATGGACCACATGTTGACCATGGTGGTTGTCCCCTTTGGGACGACCATGCCATTGGCTAAGTGAACGTCTGTCGTGGACAGACGAGCCCATGAGAGGAGTGGGCCGGGAGGGTGGAGGCGCAGCGCTTCCTTTACCACGGCTTGAAGATATGGTAATTTGGATATGTTGGATTTGGTTGATCCGTTTGCCATGGCCTCGTCAATTTCGGCTTGTAGCTTGGTTTGTGTCGTTGGATTTAGTATTAACTCGGCTAATATCCACTCTATTGTGAGCGCAATTGTGTCTGTGCCGCGAAAAACCATTTCCTGTAAACACAATCAACCTAACTCGTTAGAAGTTTGTGCATGACAGATAACTTTGTGTAATACTGTAAGAGTTTATACGACACCAACACGACACGCAAACCTACCCATAAAACAGCAATCATGTCATCCTCAGCCAGCTTCTCTTCACCATCCAAAGAAAGCAATACATCAACAAAGTCGGCTTTTTCAGATGAATCGTTTTGATTGATCTGACGTTCTCTATGTTCATCGATGATTCTTCTCACCAACTTCTGAACTCGAGGGACTAGAATAGAGCAACGATCGACAATTCTACAAGGATCGTAAAAATTCTCCAACCAAGATAAATGGTCACTCCAATTGAAAGCACCTAATAACTCAAAACCCTCCTTAACAAGTTCATGCAACTCTTTAGCCTCTTCATTCATAGTATTTTCTTTCTTTAGATTATAATTTTTGCCGAAAACACTTGCCATAATGTTATTAAGAGACGCGCCTTGGAGATGTTTCCTTAGGGAAACAACTCCATGCAAGGCCTGCTCTGTAAATATTTCGTTAATCATTGAGGCGCACTCTAGCATGCGCGCCTGCTCGTGAGCCAAAATGCGCTTAGGCGCAAATAAGTGGGACGCGGCTATCCTCCTTAGGAGTCGCCAGTACGCCCCACTAGGGGCGAACCCAATGGCTCGGCTAAACATCAGTTGTTTAGCCGATTGTTTAATAGGGCGGTCAGCAAAGTAGGGTGAGGTAAGGATTTCACGAGCGATATCTGGGTCAGAAGTGACAACTAGTGGAGTCGAGCCAAGGCTCAAAGCCATAAGTTGTTTGTGACTAGCTCGAGTTTGAGCCTTGCAAGCTAGGGTACGGTGAGCCAAGCCACGACTTAAAGTAAACAGACTCCCAACTACGGGCAAGCCTTTTGGGCCCAGGATGGGAACTCGTCCCATCCTGTTACGCCCGTTAGTCCAAGCCGGTCCACCGGGTGGTGTAAAGGCCCAAGTTAAAAGTCCAAAACAAAGGATTAATCCTATAGCAAGTGTTACAACATTAACATTAGTCGAAATATCATCTAAAGACACAATTGTTGGTAGGGTAAAAATCCACCAAAGAGTACTATGCTCATTTGTGAAAGTGGGTGTCATGTTATCCCAAAAGGGTAAAAAGGGTAAAAGTAAAAAAGTAAGTTTAAGGGGTAATTATAACTTTATAAGCAATGATGGTAATGGGTATTTTGGGTGTGTATTATTGGTGATAAATAGTCCCTATTTATAGAGGGGTGACCTTAATGTTAAGGGTAAAGAGGGTCAAATTGAACAATATTTAAGTGAAGTTAATTAAGTACATTCTTGGACACTAAAACGAGATTATTAAAGAAATTTAGTATTGATCTTGTGATGATGGTTCAAACTCCAATGGTTGTTCACGTAGTTAAGTGTACGAAGTGCTTGGACCAAAAAGAAAAACACATAAACGATAGAGGGATTGACGTTGATATAATACAACTACCGAATATTTCCTTCGTTTTTTTTATGTTTCTTTCCATTTCAATTAAATATTACTCACAAATCTTAAAAAGCGGCAAGAAACAGGACAATGGGAGTATAATTTGAGCACAATTTTTACGATGAGTACGTGAAAATGGACACTTAAATCACCAACAATATCAATAATGATGAATGTTTTTTTTTTTCATCCGGAAAGAGAGCACTAGTTACAGTATGTTGTCACTGCTAGTCGATGAGCAACTGAATCAAGTGCTTTAGGTATATACGGAGTAGCTAATAAATAAGCAATAAAAATGAGAACAAACTATCAAAGAATAACAAAGGATCGACATAGAAAGAATATATACTCCCAATGAGCTAAGTGAAGTTAGGCGAAAAGAGTGGGAAAATCACATTAGCTTTAGCTTGGTTTCCACACTTGTCACCAATGGGATTGGTTCTCCCAACTAGTAAGAAGCTATTGCAATTACCCAAATTTTTATACGATCGGTTACAAATTTGTGACGAATTAAATATGAATGATAAGACAAAAAGGAAAATGCTTGGATCGGAAATAAAATAACAAATGAGTCATCTTTGTCCATTAATATGAACGATATTTTGACCTATTATAAACTTATAACAGATATACTCGTCACGTCACAATAAAAACTTAATCTCATAAGAGAGAAAGTTACTTAATCAAAAAGACGGCGTCGATGTAGCAACAATACCTTGGATTTTGAACAATCAACCATCAATCAACTTATCAATCAAATTGTATTAATGTATCACACATTGTTGTTTGTGACGGAATTATTCGTCGTTTTTTATAACGGGTTAAATATGACTCGTTTACATTGAAAAAGATAAAATATTATAAAAATAATGTGTTGTCTCTTCAACATAAATGGACCGTATTTGACCCGTTATAACAAAATGATGCCTCCGTCATAAAGGAGATTAGCTTAGAAGAATGTGATAGACAAGTGTAGTGATAATGTGAAGCCACGAGTGGGTTTTTGTGGGATTAATCCCAATACAACATCACTTGGGTTTGGCTCCAATTACGCAATAAACCCACCTTCATTATTTCATGTAGGAATGCAAATAATGTTTGTTACTTACGAGATATATACACAATTCAAGTCTATATATTTCGCACCGCCCTTCACCATAGTCCCATATATAGCTCACTATATTAGGCTCGGTTTTTTGAATAAGGTAAATCACTGTTGAAGTACTGAGACAAAATGAAGCTTCAGGACAGAACGAATAGAACTGAACTTAAGTGAGTTGAAAAAAACTGGATCGTTGTTTCCTTACATTAGCTATGTGAGACAGGAGATCATCGTCTTTGGTGGTTTGAGGTTGGTGATTTAGGTGGTGCTCGATTTCGTCCTTCTAGATGGGACGGTGTAAGTGGGGTTGAATCAATTAACTTGACTCTTGTATAGTTGTATGGAATTGATTGGAACGGAGTGAGCGAACAGATAGGGGAGGGTTGACCTCCTTGGGTCCTTAGGGCTTAGGCCATAGCCAACCATTTGATGCTAGTTTGACAAGTAGTGCATACAAGGAAGGAAGACAATTACTGGTTTCAAGGTAACCCCATTACCTCACGTGCAACTTTTAAATTGCACGAGAAGCAACATGTTGGTGGTGCTCCAACAAGTACACTAAGGGCTCGTTTGGTTCATCATGGAAAGATGAAATTACCGGGAACTTAAAATCACGTGAATTTGTATATTGTTTAGTTGTTAGGTGGGAAATAACTTTATGCAGGAAGTTCTACACACCAAGGGGGTTGGGTGAGTAACTCCCCGTTATAGAGAAAGTGACAATTCCTGGGGAGTGTCAATTCACGGAAGTGGACAACCAAAAAACATCCAAATTTATCAATTCATGGGGAGTAAAACTTCCCATGATTTAAGAGGGCAACCAAACGATCCCTAAAAGTGTAAAAGGCAGGGAGGAGCCCTCTCTTCGAGTTTGAGTATTCTTCTCTTCATAGGTATATAAAACGAGAGATAACAAACAAAGAAATGAATAAATTATTACTCGTAATATATAAAACACAAAGTGAAATAGTATAAAATAGGCAGATAATTAAACGCAATTCAAAATGAAAATAAAGAAATATTATCCGACTCGGAGAGTCGGAGAGAGAGGGAGGGGTAGCCATTAGTAAGTGCATGTGCATTGAAAAAAACATGAAGATTGTTATACATGAAAAAGGCAACTTGGTGCTCCGGCCTAGAAGAATGTTATACTAACTATACAAGTTATACTTCCAAGATATAGTTGTGATTAGGGTTGTGAGTGAGTCAAACTATTAGACCGATTCGTAAAATTTAGTTTGAAAAATTCGATTTGAAAAAGTTTGATTTACACTTGATCCGCCTTTTCATATGTAAGGCCAAGTAATTAACTACGGTATTTACTACTCCCTTCATTCGTTTCATTCATTTATTATATGTTTTGCTTTTTTGACACTATTCATAAGCGAATAAAATCTCAATATAACTTCTACGTAATATACTCGTAAAATCTTGTTTGAATTGTCTACGAATTCAATATTAACATCAAACTTTTTATACTCTGTAACTTTTAGTAATACATAACTAAATATATAGAAACAAAAAACGATCATCGACCTACAGAGAAAATAACTTAGTTATGTACTTGTGAAACAATGGTGCAGTAACAATCTTGCTTCATTGTCTATAATCTCCACCTCTTCAAGCCATTTCTTTTCACTTCTCATCTCAACAAGTCTGTGCAAGCTTGCAGGACCAAAGGGAAGCTCCTTCAAGCTCGGACACGAGAGCACCGTCAGATGTTTCAAATTTGAGAAATTGTCGAGACTTGAACCATAGTCGATTAGTTTTCTCATCTTCTTTAAATTAACTAGTTTCAGTGACTGCAGTTCCGGGAAAATGACACGGGTTTGTTCAGTTCCTGATGCTTCATTGCAGATAACCATTACCTCCATTTCGTCGCAGTCTGATATCTCCAGATGCTGCAGTTGGGTTAGTTGTATAGCAGTAGAGAAACTGAAGAGAGTCTTTATTGGACAAGAGAAGATTTCGAGTTTTTGAAGACTTCGGAAATTCTGAAATACTGCAGTCGAGAGACAGTTCTCGAGATTCTCACGTTGTTGTATGCGAACATCTGTACATCTGACCGACAATTGCAGTGTCGTTTGAAGCAATTTCCTGACCCATTTTACAGATGGGTCAAGTAGTTTGAATTTTTGATTTGATGAATAATTGAAACACAGACTTCTGTCATGGGTTGAATGCCAATCAAGTGATCTGTCACCAAAATGCACCCGAAACTTCTTGAGTCTCGACCTCGTGTCAAAACTGTCTTCTGTCAGACAGTTAAATCGGGCTATGTCGATGTGAAGGGTGTTTAAATGCTCAAGAGAGAAAATTTCCGACAGTGTAGAGTTCCTCCACCCGTCGTAACTTCCCTTCATGTAGAGTTCTTCCAACTGAACCAAGTTGGATATCACATTGCTCGGACTTGACCCGACCCGTGTATCTGTCATGTCTAATAACCTGAGGTTGGTTAATCTCCTGATCTCTTCAGGAAAGCTCGAAAAAGTCGACCTCCTCAAGCTCAAAATTTCGAGAGAAACTAGTCCTCCGAGAGGTGACCCATCCTCGAGGTTATTGTCTTCCACATATAGAGTCCTTAGACTTGTGAGAGTCGACAATGAAGAAGGTAACGCTGCTATATTCGAGATGCTGCTGAGGTCGAGTACTTTGAGCGATGTCATCCCGGTGAAGAAATCGTCTGAAATCGTCTGCAGGTGAATGTTGTTTTGTAGAAGAAGTAATATGAGCTCCGGGTATTCCTTTTGGCCGATGAACTTCGTGAATTCATTGTTGATCAGTGACAATCTCATGACATATTCTAGCTTAGGTTTTCTCGGCCATTCCGTCAGTCCGTTACTGGCTTGTACCATGAAGCAGTAATCATCAGAGGTAGCGATTGTTATGGCCAAATCGCGGTATACAGTGTGCATCTTGGCACAATTTTGCCTAGAACTGCTCAGAAGTAGACAGGAGGCTTGCAGGTTGGTAATAATGGAATGAACACGACTCCTCGCTTCATCAACTGTATCGACATCAGAAAACAGTCCCTCACCGATCCCATACCTGAGCAAATCTTCGATGTTGACATCGTGATCTTCAGGAAATAGAGAGCAATACAGAAAACATAGTTTCGACTCTTCGCTCTGAAACTGGTCGAAACTGATCTTAAGACCTGCAAAAACTTTTTCATGCATTCCTCGGATATTCAATGGCCTAGATTGTCTGAGTTCGTAGACAGCATCCTCCCAAAACCTAGGTTCTTTGTTCCTTAACACCCTTCCTAGTGTCACCAATGCTATAGGTAATCCTCCGCATTCAGCAACGATCTCCTGCGCAAGTAATCTTAACTCGACTGACTCGACAACATCACCTCCTGAAGCCCTTTTAAACAGGCTCCATGAATCTTCTTGGGAAAGTGGTTTCAGCTCGATAATTGTGTTGCAGTCCATCTCACTGCACACATCCCGGTTTCTAGTCGTGATGGCGATCTTGCAGTTACTCGGAATAATAATACCCAACTGTGAAAACTCGAGTCTTTCCCAAACATCATCGAGTATGATCAATGTCCTTCGTCCGAGCTTCAGCCTGTCAGCTAACCTCAGTGACCTCACAAACTCACTTTCATCCTCCAAATGCATTCCTAAACATTCACCAATATCTCTCTGTATCTTAAACACGGGATTACTCGACACAGTAGCAACAGCAACATCATCAAACATATTCATAACCGTCTTTGAATGCTTCGCAACTTCCTTAATTATCGAAGTCTTCCCTACACCTCCCATCCCATAAACACCGATAATAGCTTTGCTACTGTCATCCCCACCAAACGCGACAATTATACGTTCCATAGCAACTTTGGTAGACTCAAACACTTCGAAATCACCCGAAGGCATCACATCTATGCTAGGAGGCAATGCAACTCTAGAAATCGGAACATTTTGGACTCGACCCTTTAACTTTCTCACTACCTTAACCAACCTCAAAGCCCTTTTACTCTTAACATAAACATTTCTCAACTTACTGCAGCATAACATTAACATTACAGTTTCTTCATCCCGATGTTTCTGCACAGTAGACATAAGTTTTTCAACCTCATTTAACCATTCTTCGATCTCTTTGGTTATCGCTTTCCCTCCACGTTGCGCTTCATCTATAGCACGATTTGTCGACTCTACCATTTTGCTAAGATCATCAGTTTCAGCTCTAAGCAGTTTTGTGTTGCTGTTGTATTTCACAAGGTACCCAACTTGGGTTTTCAATGGCGAAACAAGTAGCTTAGCAATCTCAGTTATAGGTGTAACAAGGATTCCTAAAATTGCAGTTGCCATTAAAAAAAACTATGTAAAATTCTAAATTTAATGAAGTTGAGAATTATTTACCTGGTTTAATGAAAGATTGAAACAATTTAGAGCAAAAAGTGTTCTGTTATTTTTTAGAGAAAAATAGAACCAAAAAAAGTGTCAGGTGTTTGTAAATCATCAACAATGTGAAAAGGGCCAAGTCAAAGTCTACTGTAATGAAATTTCTTGGTAAGGACTCTTAAGGAGGTTGTAGGACAAAAAATGTGCAAATTATGGCAGAGGAAGACGGTCTCACGTTTGAAACGCTTCAGTTCAATAATCTTTTTATACAAAAAGACGGTTTCATACAAAAAGACGGTTTCACCGTCTTAGGTTATGAAACTATCTCACACGTTAAGTTGTTAGCAAATACTCCGTACTATACGGAGTAGCTACTAAATGAATAGTAAGAGTCTTTGTTTTAGTCATGCTTCATTTTCAATCAAAGGTAAGTAAATTACTTCTTAGTCTTTGACAATTAGTGTTTTTAATGGTTTTGATGTTCTTTATTCGTCAAATCCGAACTGAGTAAATGATAGTATACCGTTATATAAGGCGAGATTTATTAATATAATATGGAGTATACGATAGTACAAAACAACAAATCATGAATTTAACGCATGCTCGAATGTAAAGGGATCACGTATCTGGTCCGTGCTCGGCCTTCCAAATCTGAGGGGAAAGAGAGACGATTAGATTTGAACAGTCTCGAAGTCTCTGGCAATGGAGGCTACCACAGCATCGATTACAAGCTGAGTCTTCCGAGTAAGTGTCGGCCACTTCTTCTCAGGTGACAGACCATGATTTTTAATGCCGTCAACCAAAGTAGAAAACTCTTTCACCATCATAACTTCTTGGGGAAGCTCGGTATTGACAATGTGCTCACTCGGCTTCTGCTTCCATGCCAAAGTCATTTCATCAAATCCACCATTGGATAGTGTCGAGAATGAGGCTGACTTCTCTTCGTAAGGGATGATGAAGTCTGTGACACGTAATGTCCCGTTTGTGCCTACAGCTGATATATTCATGGTTAAGTGTGACAGGAAGGAGCAGTTGAAGGTTGCGACTCGTCCGTCTTCCCAATGCAAAGAGGCCCCGCAGGATAAAAGTACGCCTGCTTTGTTTTTCGTGGGATTTCTTAAGGCGGTCACAGACTTGGGCAGTTCATAGTTGACGGCAAACAGGATTGCTCTGATGCAGTACCAGCCTGCGTCACCTAGTGCACCCAAGGCGTCAAGATCTGGGCTCACACGAATGTCGTTCTCCAGGAAGTCGCTGTCCGCTGCAAAGCTGAAGCACGTTTGTATCTGAAAGATGAGTCATAAAGATCAGCAGCAGCAGGCCAGCAGCATTGATAGATACAAATGCATAGGACATGTAACAGAAAATAAAGAGAAGACTAGTGGTACAACAATGGTCTTCAATCCTCTCAGTTCCATTACAAAAAGCGAGACTTCTCGTATAACAAGAGTTGTCGAAGTGATGAGAATGCATCAAATAACAAAGATCAACCTTATATGAACTGAAAAAACTAGTTATGTCGTAAGCATCACAAAATCGACCAGCTCAGACATGTCACAAGTTCCAGACACAAAATAAATGCGCTAGAGAACGAGAAGCCAGATGATATCGTGGGTTATTTGTGGCCAAGCCAAGAAAACGTAATGTGTTCAGGTACATCCCCGATGATGACAAAAATTAGAGCGTGCGCAAAAATAATACTCCCTCCATCCTACTTTACCTCCCTACCACTGCAAGCCACCCCACACGCAAGACACATAATCGTGTATTGATAAATACTCTGTATATAAATAAGGCAGTACAAACACGGTACGAAGATTAGTAGTAAGCACATCTGAAGCATGAATTTGTTTGTAAATCAACATCACTTGATCTGAATCCGATACATACATAAAACTCTGAAATTGCGTAGGGCCAAGGCGATCTCAGCCTCGCCCTCGAATATATCAAGTGACAACTGATAAAGAGTACTCCCTCCCCACCACTAAGATTTTCCCACTTTCCTTAAAAGGAAACTCCACTATGATTTTCTCACTTCAAAACTTTCCTTATTTATCCAATATACTCTCTTCCTATTGGTTACTTTTGTGATTTGACATCTTAAACCTCACCCAACAATTTATCACCTTTCTTTATACCTCTCTATATTTTTCTTTTTAATCACCGTGTCAAGTCAAAGTGGGAACATCAATGTGGTGGGGAGGGAGTATAATAACACCACCATGGCCCCATCCAAAGATAATTCATCACACCCACTCCCTTTGGCATTTTAAAAAGGAATTCCCTCCATTATTACTAACAACTACTGCTTTCTCATTAACACCCACCAACCCACCCACATTGTTTTCTTATTCATATAGTGTAAGACGGCCAATGAGAAGATTATACAACCAGTTGTATAATTTTTGAGGTTTCAAGTTTTGTTTTAAACTTTCTAAGCTTTAGTGTAAAGTTATCGAGTTAATTCACGTGAATATTTAAACTCAAAAACTTAATGTCAGAAACTTAGTACAAGCTTAATAAATACTACATAGAAAAGCTCGACAACTTTGGTTGTAAGGTGTATAATCCTATTTTCCTAAGACGGTCTACTTTTCACGTGAAACGATCTACTTTTGCGAAAAGACATCTTCATTACAATTAGTAGGGTATCCCAACAAACATACTCTATACGATAATTTTCTCCGACAAAGGCCCACTTAGTCGCATTACAATCAGAGCTTATATCATCATGACAAATTGGTATAATTCATAGGTTAATTGCTTTCGTAATTAAACCATTAACACGTGTCCAATGCGCACACGTTAGAAAAACCGTAACACCATTAGACTTATTCACAAATACGAGTACGAATCAAGCACCCTATCGCGATCATTTGTTTACCTTTAATCAAAATAATCTCACAAATGATGAACATAACAGTAAATAAATGATTGAAACGGAAAGAATCGTAAATTGGAAGATGAAGTAGTAGAGCAAAAACAGACTAACATAGTGAAGTCGGCCAAACCGGTGATCATCAGCCAAGAAATCCGCCATAAGTTTCGTCCTAGGATGATGCATCCACATCGTACCATCCATGAACTGAACTCCACTCTCCTCACAAGCGGCAACGATCTGATCCAACTCCTTGACATCAAGCGCAGCAGGTTTCTCAAGGAGGAGGTGTTTGCCCTTGGCGGCGGCGGCGACGGCCCAGCGGAGGTGGAGGGAGGTGGGGAGAGGGATGTAGACGGCGTCGACGTCGGGGTCGTCGAGGACGGCGTCGTAGGAGGGGTAGAGTTTGGTGGAGGGAGGGAGGTTGTTGGCGGCGGCGAAGGCGGTGGCTTTGGGTAGGGTTCGGCTGCCGATGGCGTGGAGGGTGGTGGTTGGGCAGGATATGATTGCGCGGGAGAGCTTTCGGGCTATGTCCGCGCATCCTATGATTCCGAACCGGATACGGGTACGGGTTTGGGTTTGGGTTTGGGTTGACATTGTGAAGTGCGGGATTTTGTGAGGGTCAACGTGGGTGGGATTGAGATGGGGAAGGGAAGTAGGGAATGAACGAGTGAAGTCTGTGGACTGTGGACTTGATAAGGCAGTTGTCCACTCGTTTTTTTATCGAGGCTACGTTCTTTTGGGCCGAATGAAAATGAATTGAATTGAGGTGGTCTGAAGTATTGAGACAAAATGTGGTTGATGGGATGAACTGAACCAAAGTAGACTGAAAATACGTTGAGAAGAACGAGGCCTAAGTCTGTAACGGTCTGGCCGAAACTTATGATTGGAAATATTGGTCGCAGGAGTTCGTCATGATGTGTCAGGAGTTCTTTTTATGACATTTTGTTCTCACTCCATGTCTCCATGAGATCACTCATCCTAAAGTTTTTTCCAGCTAGACACACTTAACTGAGTTCTAATCCCTTTAGACACGTGCATTTTGTTGATATAAAATATAAATAAATAGTACTTCCAATCCATGTAAACATTAGTCATATCGACTAATAAATACTCCGTATGATTTATTCACGTAATATGGAGTGTTTCGAAGTCTCATTCAGGACTATTTAATAGAAGTGACGTATAAAAGGTAGAGATGTAGACGAGTCATCCCATGTCGTGCTTTGCGCTTACGCCTATGTTTGCATGAAAAAATGGCACAACCAAGGCGCATGAAGTGAAATTCATGTCGTATCGTGCTAGTGAATGAAAAAGGATACTCTTTCCCAACCTACGACCCATGATGTGTCGCGCTTGTGTGTGCCCATTTAATCCGTCAAATTTAGGGTTATTTTTTTCCATTTTGGACAGGGCATATGCCCAAGTGAGCTGTGCCATCTCCAAGTTAGCTAGGTCGATTTTTTTTCCCCTCAAATTTCGTGTCCAAATATGAGCTACGGAATACTCCGTACAATATATGGCGTACTATGTTGAGACTTACTACGTTGAGACGTACTATATCAAAGTGGAATCGTGCCTCAGAGAGTGCTCAGTTCATCATTTGTAATTGAATTTTATATCGGTTTTTCTATCGTGTTATCAGGGAATGATAGAAAAAAACCGTTTTTATATTTTGGGACTTTGGGTGATAAAGGGAAGGAACCGGAGCACCGAACCCATAAAATAATAAAAATAAAAAATAAAATAAAAGTGAAATCCGAAAAATGTCCATACTTCTCCGGGAACCTTCTCCACCATTCATCCACTCACGCCCAAACACCTACACTCTCACTCACAAACTCGGCCGAGTCAACTCGCCCGTGTTCCCCCGCACCTCGCTAGTCAAATTCAAGCTAGCCGCGTTCTCCTCCAGCAGCGGCGGTGACGTGGACACGTTCACGCGGAACTCGGGATACCTGTTCCAACTCAGTGAGTCGGAGGCCGAGTCGTTGTCAGAGTACGACATCGACAAAATCGGGGCTATTTACCGAAGGAAGCCATGGATACTGGTTCGGCGGGTGATTCAGATAGGTACTACGCTCGGAAGGTGGTTCGGACTTCGCTATGTTGATGGACTCATGGATAGAGCTGATTCTATGTTCGAGGTTTAATTCAATTCAATTCGATTCTTCGTACTTTCTGCGTTTTCTTGTTGTTTCGAAATTAGTTGCAGTTGCAGTTTGTTTGAATGATTTTCGTTGAAGTTTAAACATGGCGTAATGTTAGCTGGAACGGAGTAGTACTCGTCGGGTTTACCTAATTCGGACTATTACCCTACGGATCGTGAATCGATTTGATCAAATTCCGAATCCGTATTAGAGCGAATTATGATGTTTGGTTACAATTATACCGAATTATACTCTGTTTTTAGCGAATCGTGAATTTGTATCAAGCCAATCACGTATTCTGTAACCCTGGTACTCTTAGTGTTTTGCTAAAAGCTAGGTTCGTCTTAGTTTGAGTTTGGGGTTTGATTCTTACGAGTTAGAAAGACACAATGCTCTTAGTTGAACCGAAAAAAAAAAAAAAAAAGGTGGATTGTCTTCTTATATTTACTGGGAATTTCTAGTAAACGGTATGAATGTGGTTGAATATGAGTAGGGCGAATGTAGAACTAAAATCCTAGGTAGCGAGTTTCCTCGTGTTGTTTTATGGGGTAGTTATGTTTATGTCTCATATTTACGATTTTTTGGTAGCAAAAATCTATGACTAAATGTGATACTCCGTACGATTTTTAGACAGGGAGTATCACCAATATTCATGTGAAAATAGTTGTGGCTAGTGGCCGGAGTATCTTGGGAAGTGATATCGCTCAAAGTTGACTTGTTTTGACCATTGTCAAATTGGGAAGATGGAAGTGGGTTGGAATGTTGGATGCTGTATTTAAATGAAGTGGTCGTCGTTGTTTGTAATGGCGTAGTGGACTAGTGGTAAGAAGCGTAACCGATCATTTGTGTCTGGTTAGGGTATTCGGACATATCAGTAGATTCAATAGGGGTCGAAAAATAGGAGAATTTGAAAGCTGATGGAAAATCATCGTTGCAGTTCAAGAGGGATTGTTAGATAAGTTCATCTCGCAGTCGCAGCATATCAGTTTTACATTGAATCATTGAAGAATAAAACGTGACAAGTTGAGTTGATAACATATTCCTATGTGAACGGCTTGAGGTCGTTATATTGGTTTTGTTTTACTATTCGGAAAGTAGCTAGTTGGCTAATGCGTGATGTTAGGGACATGTGAAATTGTAAACTGATAAATAGTTTTCTACAGAAACAGATTAGGAGACTGCCTTGGGTTTTTGTAATCATTTTAAGAGTATATTTGCTAGTTGCCATAATGCTTGATACATTGCTTGGTCTTGTGAGCATTTAAATTGTGACAGATTCAACTGAAATGGTTTGGTGTACTCTTAATGTTGCTTGCAGGTTCGGGCTGCTGAGCTTCGAAAAATACTGGTGGAACTTGGCCCGGTAAGGCTTATGCTCTCGTTTTTAGGACATATGGAGTATCTGGCTGACCTTGACGTCTATGTGTGTTTTTGGACTTCAGTCAGCGTGTGGGGGTTATTCATAAACTTGTTCTTTGGGTACTTCTACAGTTGTTCATGTGCTACTAAATTTGGGATTCTGTACAATGTAAAGCTAGGAGATGTGAGATTGTTACTACACGCTTATTTGTTTGTTTATCTGGCTCAGAACGGGTCATTTTACAGAACCTTGAAGCAAGTAGAGAAAACCACTGTTTTCTTCATATGACAACTAAAATTAGGATTTTCTGTGTGTTAATAATTCTAATTTTGGTGATTTGCAGTTGATGCTTCGTGTCGTTCTGGATTATTCATCTTAACTACATTTCCTTGTTTACTTGCAGGCCTATGTGAAAATTGCACAGGCGATTTCATCTAGATCTGTAAGTTTATCTTTAGAGAATCATTTCTCTCTTGAATCTTTGTTGATGGAGACTTTAGATTTCAAGGTCAATGTCATCTAATTTTAGCAATTCCACCTACATGTACTTTTCGACTTGCTATTTTGTTACAATCTGTCCAATTCCTGCACTTTCTTAGGCTTGATTAGTGTCACAGAATAGCTATGAGGAAATTGCGAGATTTATGTTGCCGTAATTTCACTAGTTGAGGTCATCATTGAAGAGTGTTACTTGATGCTGCAATCCTGTCTGAGAGCCATAGTAGCTGGCTGTTTTTATTGTTTTGTTTCATTAGCTATATATCTTTACCTCTTTGCCCGTTGTCTTATAACCTGAATAGTTAGATTTTCTGAATCTGGGATTCCTGACTCTAGATATGCCGAGTTGTCACTGTGAGCACATATTAAACTATTCTGGGGATCATTTTCTGATGCAGGATTTAATTCCACCATCTTACCTGGAGCAACTCTCTGTGCTGCAAGATCGAATTACACCATTTTCAAATGATGTGGCTTTCAGTACCATTGAACAAGAACTTGGAATGACATTAGATGAAATGTTTTCCGAAATTTCCCCTGAGCCAGTTGCTGCTGCATCCCTTGGTCAGGTATGGTATTTCCTGAAGTTGTTCTAAACAGTTGATTTATTGTCGTCTTCTTGTTGTCGATATCTGGATCCTCCTCTTGGTGTTGTACTCTGTATTTGATTCCATGGTGAACTTGTAATATGTGGTTCTTTCTGTGTGGGGATGGGAAGTGGCAGGATTAGTCACCTTAACTTTGTTTGTGGTATTTGTTAAGAGACTTGTTTATTGAATCTTGGAATTAGTGTGGTTTTCTGTTTGTAGGATTACTCATACCCTGCATCCTTCTATATAACCTATTTTTGGAAGAAAAACATTGTAGTGGCTCATAGGATAATAGAGGAGGCTTCTTTACCAGCTAGCGATTGCAACTAGGAGTTTGTTAGAGGATCATTTTGCTTATGCTCAGTTATGTGGGTTCCATGACTACTAGATATCTCTCGACAGCCAAAAAGCTTCTCCTCTTAAGTCTTAACCATGCTGGAGCTTATGCTTAATATGCCATTCAGATTTGATGATGACTTGTATTCAGTGACAGACAATTAAACATCCCCTTTACAAATCTGCTGATAGTTTTTGCCCTTAATATGCTCCAATGCTCAAGTTTCTATACCTAACATTCGCCAATAAATGTGAATAGGTTTATCAAGCAAAACTTCGAACAAATGGAGAGGTAGTTGCCGTAAAGGTCCAGAGGCCTGGTGTAAAAGCAGCCATTTCATTGGACATCTATATTCTGCGCTTTATTGCTGGTATAATTCGAAGGGCTAGAGAGTTAAATACTGATCTTCAGGTATGCTTCTGGTTGCTCTTTGCAATAGTTGTGTAAGCACCCACATAGAAAATCTTGCAGACTTGAGTAACAGAACTTTTAAGACCATTCTAGTGGAATTACTAAACAGAGAAAAATCACCATTCTTTCATAAGATTTTAGTTCTTACAATAAATATGAAGTAATTATCCGTAAAATTGCTAAAAGATTAATTTAAATGATTCCTCCAATTTACTAAGGATGCCCATGACCGCTGTAGGCCAGGAAGTATTTTGTATACGTGTCTGTAACCATTCTGCTCTCATTATGATTACTGAAGAGGTAAAACTTCTTATTTCAGGCTGTTGTTGATGAATGGGCATCAAGCCTCTTTCGGGTAATGTTTTTTTCCCGCAGTTCTCTTATCGTCTGGGACACTTGGTTCAGCGTTCTTGCATGTATATTGTTTTCTCATCTGTGGGAACGATGGCATTAAAGTTTTATCCGCCAGGCCACTATTTCCATATATAACAGAGACAGAGTGTGACTGAATAAAGGAAAATGACTCTTTAAACCATATGGGCATTTTATGTTATGTAGTAGCTGTTACTTGATGCAATTGTCATCATGTGTTGTTTATAAACAATCTTTTGCGTTTTTTTATTTTTATTTTTTTATTTGGGGGAAACATCGCATACATTCAGCAAGACTGCAAGAGTCAATCAAGGCCGCAACAGCAAAAAGTGACAGTTTCTTAAAGGTTTTGACAATCACCTCAACCACAAATTACCATATTCTAAGCCAAATTGAGCACTTTTTACGCGTTGGACCACAAAAGTTGTTAGTGCAAAGAAATTTGAGATTCAGTAATATGCATTCAACCACCCTTACCTTGTCAATGATGGGTGCTTTTGTGGCAATGGGGTAATGTTGTGAAAAATATTCTTAGAGATTCATAATGAATACAGGTGAATCAAATTGAATGCAGGAGATGGATTACAGAAAAGAAGCAAAAAATGGACTGAAATTTAGGTGAGAACTCTACTATTCTTGCCCCAAGTTTCGCTGTTTCGGTTTTCTTTTAAATAGTTAGTCAGCTGAAAGTTATATGTCATGGTGGCGGGGAATTTTTAGCTCTTAACTTTTCAATATTACCTTTGAAGATATTGGCTTTGGTTATTCTTTAAGGGTGTGTTTGGATAACTTTTGAAGAAGGAATGTGGGAGACGGTGGAAGGATGGGGAAGGGATAGGGGAACATAGTCGGGAAATTTCCATCTAAATATTCCCTATGCTAGATGGATTTTGATTTGTGTTGAAGGAGGGCTATCAATCCCTCTATTTCCCTTCCACCCTATTTGATAACCAATCAACGGAAAATGTACCCTCCGTCCCCTCCCCCTTCATTCCTCTCCAATTTTCTTCAACCAAACAAGCCCTATAGTATCCATCTAAGGCTCTAAGCAAACGTGATTCATCAGTTGGTAGTATGATTTGGAAGTTCAGTTGCAGTATGATCCTTCATGTAAACCTTTTCTGTTGTATCAGAATGATCATTGTTTGGTGTATAGTATTTGTTTTTCCTAATTTGCCATCTAGGTTGCATTCTCTTAAAATCCTAGGCCCTCACTTCTATTTTTCTCTTAGATACTTTCTCTTATGCTCCATTTCTTCCCTGCTTGATCTTGTTTTATAGCAAGTGTTTGATCCCAACATGTTATTTCTTCCGAGTGGTGCAGAGAGTTGTATGGTGGTCTTCCAGATGTCGTGGTTCCCCTTATGTATATTGAGAAAACAACTCCTAGAGTTCTGATTATGGAATGGATAGAGGTACATAAGGTTCTTTTACCATTAATTGATTCGAATCTTGACTCCTCTAGTCCTCTGTACATATGTGTGAGAACATTCTACAGCCTCTTTTATACTAGATTATTACAGATCAAAATTTGTCATAGATCGTAAGGATGGATGACAAGGAGTGGCTAGGAGTGTACATTTGTTTATATATCAAGATCATCTCATTCATTTTACGCCTTGTATTGTAATTTTAGGGGCAGAAGCTTGCTGAAGTGAAAGATCTCTACCTGATTGAGGTAGAGCCTAAACCCTAGATTTTTGCATCAAATTAAACAATTATTCTGCAAGTCTGCAGCTAGTTTCTATATCCTGAGAGCTTGGTAAAATATCTTTCTGAGCAGGTAGGAGTGTATTGCTCATTTAATCAGCTGCTAGAGTATGGATTTTATCATGCCGATCCACATCCTGGCAACCTTCTTCGCACATATGATGGGAAGTTGGCCTATTTAGGTAATATGTCTTCCGAGTGTGTATAGTCAGTAGAGTATCATAGATTGATTTTGATTTTTATTACTTGTTTGATTTTTTTTTCATACATTGAGTCTACTCATAGATGTCTTTTTCAGTTTCTTTATTCTAAATTTGTATTCCTTTGCTTCATAACAATGCTTTTATCTCCAATTGAGCCGATGCTGCATTATTCATTGGTTCTGAATGATGGTGGGATAAAAGCAAAGGGCTCACTGAATTTTTGTTCACATTGGAACAATTTTTCTGTATTGCTAAGATAGGGTAAGGCTCTGCAATTTGCAAGATCCCTTGAGGCAGTGGGGGTAATATTGTTGTTACATTATACAGAGTAACAAATTAACAACCATCCAAATGAATTTCAGGTCCAAAGTTTAAATACAACTTTATCCCTTGTGTTTTAGAGAGGTTTGTTCCGAAATGACCCATATCGACCAAAAGTTGGACATATGTTGCTTTATTCTGATTTCTTACTAGGATACACCCTCCGTTCACTATTTTTTTGCCCCATTTCATTAAAATATTCTTCACAAATAGTCATGAAATGGGGCGAAAAATTATGAACGGAGGTGTGATAAAGAGGATAATCCCAAGGAAACAAGAAAAAAAAACATTACTCTTGAAATGTGGTGTGTTAAAGATGCTTCTCTATTGCTCATGAGTTATGTGTACTTATGTTATAAAACATTGCCAGTTTTGCTGCATTAAATGATTTGTTGTCAAAAGCCTCCTGCAAATTGATCATTTTTTCTTCAAAATGCAGTATATAGTTCAATTTCTGATTATTCGATGAGATATTTTTCTCAAATATTCTTGGAAGAATTACACTGCAACTTTTATTATAATCAAATCTCCTTGTGCTTCTAGACTTCGGCATGATGGGTGAATTTAAGGAAGAGCTACGCGATGGATTTATTGAGGCTTGCCTTCATCTTGTAAATCGGGATTTTAAAGCATTGGCAACAGATTTTGTTACTCTAGGGTATGCTCAATTGTTTCTTTATCATATGTAGAGTAATAATTCTTTATAAGCTGAATGTATTGGTAATATGATTATTGAATGGCAGGCTTCTTCCTCCTACTGCCGAGAAAGAGGCTGTCACAAGCGCATTAACAGGTATGGTGAGTTAAAGATATTATACTCTCTGGGAGTATACAACTCCATATTCTCATGAATGGGTGTACATTAAATGAGTTACCCTATTCATTAAATGAATATTCATCACCATGAGCTAGCATATTCAACAAACAAACCGGCTAAAAAGTGAACAATTTTGCCATTTCAATTTGATCAGTGTGCTAATGCATTTTATTTGTTGGATATGCTCAAATATTTTGATGAACAAGGTAACTCAGTTTGATGATCGGAAGTTCATTTTGATGATTGGTACTCCCTCTACTCGACTAAGATTTTCCCACTTATTATTATAATCTCTCACTTTGAATAAAAGTGGGAAAATCAAAGTGGAGCGGAGGGAGTAGTATACTTAATTCGTGCAGGGAGTATTGCATATCTGTACTCCCTTGTGTATGATACTATTATAACAACTGGGTATAGTGTTCCCATGTCTAGTTTCCGAAGAAAATTAGGAAGCTCCCATTCCTTGTGAGCGCTAGTCTTCCATTTATTGCCAAATATGAGTTCCTGTTACTGATTTTTTTTTTCTATAGGTGTCTTCAAAAATGCTGTTGCTAAAGGAGTTCGCAATATAAGTTTTGGGGATCTCTCCGGTGAATTGGGATTTACCATGTAATATTCGTTCCTGTATTATATATGTTCTCTCCGTTAACGTCATATATTTGGCTATATGAGTGCTGAATATTGGTCCTTGCCTAACCATAACAATGTTGTAACGAAAACGAGATTAGATTCATAAAAGTTAAGAAAAGTTGTAAAATACTACCCCATGCTATGACTCTTCTCAAGTATTGGACACGGTGTCCGAGTGTCGGATATGGCTATTTTATGTGAAGCTTTCAACCTTTTGATCTAAAAATGAAGTGTCGTGTTGTATTGACTTGCGACACGATAGATAAGTGAAGTGTCGAAGTAACATAGGTACTACCTGTTATTGTTAGAGTCAACATATTAAAATACTAATATGACCTTCTGACCACATTAAATACAAATTTCCATTAGATATTTAGATTCAGATTTTGTTTCATTGTTATCTTCATCAAGTGCTCTCTATTTGTTTGTATGGAGGGTTAGATTTTTAGAGCACAAGTAATATAGTACGGGTACATACTAAAGTTACATCTCTATCATCCTCAATTATTTTTGTAACTTCATTTATAAGCATAATCCTCCTCTCTGATATAATTTGTTGTCAAGGACTCTTCCGCTTTTTTGTATCTAGCCTTGTAAGAAATGTTTGTAGGAGGCGGAAATTGAATTAGTGAAACCTAGTTTATTTTATTTTATTTTGTTTCTGTGTGAATTATATCTAGTTTATTTTTCTTGTTTCTGTGTGAATTTTTGCAATGACATTTGCCCTTTCTTCAGTTTTGTCTGGAAGTTTGTGTTTGGTGGTGAGGATTTGTTTCTGAGTTACTCTGCACTATCACCGTTTCTCATTGAAAAGAAGGGAAGAAGGGTGTACTTGTATGGAAACTGTTGGGCATGTTCTTGTTCTGACTTCTGTGTATATAAATGTCACTTTTTCATATTGGCAAAGTTCTGACTATGCTTATGGATTGTTGCAGGTATAAGTTCAAATTTCGTATACCTTCATATTTTTCGCTTGTCATTCGCAGGTAAATTGTTTCTCCTAAAAAATGTCGCTCTTTGTTCAGCATTGTGCTTATTTATGCTATCTGTTGATTGAATTGTGACCAAAGAAGTGAATTATAGTCTTATCGGCACCACAGAAGAAGAATTTTATTGGGCATTAGTATCTTTTTTAAGAGTCCTCAGTAGGAGACTAATAGAATACACCCATATTCTGTTTGGCATTTTTTTGGAGAAACAATTTACCTGCGAATGACAAGTGAAAAATATGAAGGTATACGAAATTTGAATTGTGACCAAAGAAATGAATTATAGTCTTATTGGCACCACAGAAGAAGAATTTTATTGGGTATTAGTATCTTTTGTAAGAGTCCTCAGTAGGAGACTAATAGAATACACCCATATTCTGTTTTTGATATTGTACAGCTAACTATAACAATATACTCCGTGTAGATATTAGAGACATAGCTTGAGTCTTATAGGTTATCGGTAGGATATTGGCCATTTTGAGAAGGCTCTGCATGAAGTTGGTCTAGACGTAGAATTCGTTCTCCACTAAAACATTTGCATTAAGTTGGTCGAGATGTTAGGGTAAAGTATGTGTTTTAACTTTTGAGGCTGATTGTTTCTAAACTACGGAGTGACAAGGAGAAATTGACAGGTCAGGGAGTTATGTTAGGAAGCAAGTCAGTGTGGTAACCTGACACCGAAAATATCATGGCAGAGCATTGGTAGTACTTCATTGCACATTGAAAGATAAATAAGTAAATATGACTTATGTAATCGTCTTAAACCCTGTTCATGAATGGGATGTAGAAAGTGTGGTTCCTCCAATATTGTGGTGCCATCATTGTCATTACTGCATTATGTATTGGAAAATTAGCAGTCCGGGTCTCTCTTGTTTCTTCGTATGTGACCATGTAAACTTTATTACCCAGGGTTTACAGGCCTTACTGAAAAGTTAAGGGTGTCCCCTTAACATTAGCTGAAATCTTTCAGCTAAGACTTGTGACCTTGTGGAACATGGTATAACCATATTCAAGTCCAATGTTCATTTACAAATTATCTGCCACCCCCTACTCCTCTTGATCTTCTTTTCCCCCCTCAAAAAAAAAAAACTCTTCTTTTTACTGTTAAACTAATTTAAGCCTTATTTGCATTTCTTGTAATTCAGCCTGGCTGTCTTGGAGGGAATTGCAATTAACTTTGATCCCAATTACAAGGTTTTGGGTAGTACATACCCATACATTGCCAAAAAAGTCTTAACAGGCAACTCGCCTAAGCTAGTATCTTCTTTGCAATCCCTTCTTTACGAGGTAAATTCTTTTGTCCCTAATGAAATTAGTTACTACTGCAGACTTTAGGATTTTCATGGATTTGCACAGAATCCATCCGGTGACATAGTTTTAAATTTTTATTCTTCTCCTGTTTACTTAGGATGGTGTGTTCAGAGTCGACCGTTTAGAGTCATTGCTTACTGAGGTTAGTCATCCTCATCCACTTTTCTCTTCCAAGCTTCTGCTTTTTGTTATGTTTCTCATCCCTATATGTATTGCATTTTACTATTCAAAAGAATTGTGTTTAATGATACTTGCTCTTATAGATGGCTATTTAAATACGTGTGATGGTTAAGGGTCTTTTTATAGAATCCTCTTTTTCCTTACTCTTCCTTGTTAACATCTTCGTGTTTGTCATGACAGATGCAACGTGCTAAAATAGGTAATGCTATGGTGAAGAAAGATGAACTTGACACAAGGCTTGATGCCAAGGATATCTTGTCTTTCACGTTAGCAAAACAGGTAGAGTGATGTATTGAACTTACAGGGTTGCTATGCTATGCTGTCTGCTGATTGCAATAATGAACCGCTTGGTCTTTCATATATGAAAAAATAAAGTGTAGACATCTCAAACATGCAGAAAGTGCACCGAAAAAACTACTCTATATCGTATTATGTATTATTTCCTCTTCAGCTATTATCGGGAAGATAGTCTTAAATCAGAGTAATACGGAGTAGTTTTTTGTGCTATTGAATTCATTGGACATTTGCAGAATCATATTATATTGCTGAATGTTGTTTTCAAGTACCGTTATAGATTCATAGAATGATGCCTTTTTTATTCATTGCCTGGCCATGCACGAATTTATGCGGAGTATAATTCCCTCTTCATTTTGCATCTTTTAGGGTTCCTTTGTGCGGGAAATTTTCCTTGAAGAAACTGCCAAGGTAAGACATCTACAAATGTATATAGAACTCTTACTTTTTCCGTGATTATATGCTCTTCTCGTTTGACTTTTTGTGGTCTCCTAGGTAACCATTCAATATTTTTTTGCATTTATAAAGTATATATCTTTGTCGAAAGTATATCTTTGTGAAACATATATTTGTAACAAATCTAAATAGTTTTGTATCATAACTTAGTGTTTCATATTTTGCTACTTATTCACTGTGAAATTGTGCAAACTTTGACCTTAGAAAGTGAAATGAAGAATATAACATTACAGAGGGAGTAAATATTCGGAGATTGTATCTGATTGCTTTGATTGATTGATGCAGGGTTTAGATGCGCTCGGGATATCAACTCTCAACTCTTTTGCTTCAGTAACTATTGCCTCGATACAATTTACTGTACCATTTCTAGCATATCCAATGACTGAAGAAGACATCGTCAACTTGAGAAATTTCCAACGTCTTGTACAGTTGGTATCAGGGTTTGACGGTTCTGTAATAGTAAGTACTTTGGCTTTTAAAAGTTCATCATCTCCCTTTTTGGGACATCGATCATACTTTTAACTCTTCAAGCTCTCAAAAAATTGTCTATGATACGTGCAGTTGCGTACTTCACGTGGTAGTAGCAATAAATTTAGCCCTGCCTCTTGGAATGTGCAAGTATTTGTAAAAATATGATAGACTTGGACGATAAAAATTTGTGTGCGGATTATCTTGTAGGAAAGTGATAAAATCATTGATGATCAGAGCCGGAGACCAGGTTGGCAAGAGATACCTCAGCTTCTTAATCAACTTCCATCTACTCAGGAATTTCAGCCGATCCTTGCTTCAATAAACGAGGTAAAAATCATTAGAGATCTGCAAAGTGAGTCGTCCACATAAAAAAGTCTTAAATATTCTTTGCTTAAAATAGAAATAAGAAGATAGCCCGTCGATTTAAATGGTCTCACATGTGAGCGAATCTAGAATTAAATTTTGAGGTAGCGAGTTCATCATATTTGCTTACTATATAGTATGAAAATATGTCATTTTTACGAGCTTTGGGTGGCAAAAGGTGATAATCTTAACCAATTTTTTGAAGTTTGGGTAGCGAGTTTATCATATTTGCTTACTACTCCGTATATATGAAATTGTGTCATTTTTACGAGCTTTGGGGTAGCAAAAGTCAATAATCTTAACCATTTTTTTGAAGTTTGGGGTAGCGAGTTTTACCCTTTGCTGCTAACTAGGCATACCTCCCTCTGATACACACATATATCCACTTTTGTCACGGTAGGACGAGGCAAGAATGGTAAAATGGTCCTCAATGAAAGCAATGCCATATCCGTAAAATATTAAGACTTCCTAACAATAGATATTGTCGGATCAACTATAATGAAGTACTCGGTATAAGCTAGATAGTGTCATTATCATTCCATTTGTAATCTTGATTCCGACTTCACGAAAACATGCCTGTGATTCTTGCCATACCTATCTCTTTCAGGTTGTTATCGATGCAACGTTTTTCAGCAGTTACTTACGTTGAACTGAACTCCCACAAAAATCTGATTTTTTTTTTTTGGTTTATCGTATTTGTACTCGAAACTTTGGCTAAGATAAGATGGCTTGTTGTTTGTACTTTTGATTTCAGCTTCCAATTGATCAACAACAAAGGCTGTTTACTTTGCCAACTGAAGTGCTTTCGAGATTGTTTTCACGCATGGCCGCAAGAACACTCCGTCGATTTTTCCTTTGAGAACTCGTATTCCTCTACCTCACACACATGTATGTATAGAACAACGCTCCGATACTGAGGGGAATCGTATATAGATTCTGTCGTCACAGTCGAAATTTTTACGTACTTGCTAAAAGGGGACTACTTTTTACCGTCGGCGCTTTACTTCTTACCGTCGGCGTTAATTACGTAAAATGACGACTTTACCCTTGATATTTATTCTCGAAATAATATTAGTTTTAACATTTAATAGATTATCGATTTATTAAAGTTCGATACTAAAACCGTCTTTTTCGATTATCGTAATAAACCAAAACCGACTTCCTATACCATTAATATATGGAATTACGCAAAATGACAAGTTCTCCTTTGCAAATAATTCTCGAAATATTGTCACATTTACATTTTATAAAGTATCGATTTATTAGAACTCGATAATAAAACCGTTTTTTCGATTATTGTTACGCCTCTGATTTTAAACAGTTAATTAGATTAATTAATAATTTAATAAACGTAATTAACAAATACGAGTAATACGCAAATTACATCCTAATTAATATACAACAATCAAGGAAAAAAATCCGGAAATGGGTCGGATCGAGTGGGTTTTTCGACCCACCATAATACTTGAAAGTTTGTTATAGAACATGAAGTATAAGGTGGTGAAATTGGTTACAGGGACAACCTTTCAAGCAAGTGACCCGGGTTCGAATCCTCTTGTTGTCGACTGATTACTTGTTTGAAAGGTTGTCGAAATTGTCAATTAATCTATTTAACTGTTTAAAATCAGAGGCGTAACAATAATCGAAAAAACGGTTTTATTATCGAGTTCTAATAAATCGATACTTTATAAAATGTAAATGTGATAATATTTCGAGAATTATTTGCAAAGGAGAACTTGTCATTTTGCGTAATTCCATATATTAATGGTATAGGAAGTCGGTTTTGGTTTATTACGATAATCGAAAAAGACGGTTTTAGTATCGAACTTTAATAAATCGATAATCTATAAAATGTTAAACTAATATTATTTCGAGAATAAATATCAAGGGCAAAGTCGTCATTTTACGTAATTAACGCCGACGGTAAGAAGTAAAGCGTCGACGGTAAAAAGTAGTCGCGGCTAAAAGCATTCAAGTACGTTGCAACGGAAGTACCTTGATCGGGCTGTGGGAACGCCAAAAGTTACGATTTTCAGGACAACCAATCAATTACAATACCGTGAGTCCGTGATATAAACACCAAAAGGATCATAACATCGATAAGACATAATTACAATACCGTGGTACTCCCTCCGTTCAAGTCCAAGCTTCCCTTTTACTTTTTCACGTTTGCCAACGCGCATTTTGCATTGTTAATATCTTTCGTAACATATTAGTAAAAATTATGGAAATTGGATATTAATAATCTACTTTTAAAGACGAATCAAACAAGATCCCACATGCATATATTTTCTCTAATAGATTGTCGTGAATATCGAAAGTTATCCGTGATTGCAAATAGTGTCAAGACAAGGAAGGGGAAGGTTGGAATTGAACGGAGGGAGTATAATCTGATATGAGACTCGATTAAGAGCGGAAACAACACATTGTATCACAAATAACTTCTGTAATGTTGTCATACGCTATGTTTACGGATCCTTTTGTAAGTGGTTACGACTTACGAGTATTATTCATTAATCGTAGTTAGTATTTCACTGATCAACTTAACTCCAAACTCGTTTCTCAACCCCGACAAAACTAGAAACACGTCGGTCATTACTCATTTTAGCCATGATTTCAATCCTCGACTTTACTCCAAACTCGCCTCGCAAGTCTCAACCCCTCGTAAAATCATCAACCATTTTCACCGTTCTAATAAAATACGTAAATTTTATGTTTTCCTAACACAAATCTAGCGAGTCGAGAGATCGTTTCTATTTTGACCGTCTCAATTCATAAAACCATTATTTCCCTGCACTCCATAATACTCCCTTCGTTCAAATCCAAACGGTACGTTTGCTTTTTCACACTTGTCGAGCCATGTTTTACACCGTCAATATCTTTCATTTTACATTAACAAAAATTATAAAAAAATCGATATTCTTTAATCTACCCTTAAAGACGAATGAAACCACAAATGACTATATTTTCTCTTATAAGATTATCGGGAATATTAACGATTCTCTTGAGTTGTAAATAGTGTCCGAAAGAAAAACGTAGCCTTTGGATTTGAACAGATGAATTACATACTCGTACAAAGTACTCCCTCCGAGTTCCTATTATTGTCCCACTTTTTTTTTTTTTGCTGAGTTTGATTTTTGTCTCATTTTCCTTTTTAGATCATCAATATGTGGTTCACAGTTCCTCTTTTTTTTTGAGCCACTCATTAGTCATTTCCCCTTCTTATTTTTCACCCCAAAACTTTTGGGACAATAATAGGAACTCGGATGGAGTATTTGTTTAATCATTGATACGATCAGATAAATTTATGGTGAGATCGTGTTTTGAGACGAGAGTGGCAAGTATAAAAGAGTGAGAGGAGGTTGTGTGATGAGAAAAGCTTGAGTTAGTTGAGGTGGGACGACAATGGAGGCAGCCATGGGATTAATGAGACGTATTCATCCGAAGCACACAGACACCGCACTCTCTGCACTTCTCTCTCTTCTCCCTCACCATTCCTCTGATCTCCTCTCTCAAGTCGATCAACCTCTTCAGGTCCGTCTTTCCCCCAATTTCCTTTTTTCATGCTTCAATTCTCTTATGATTTGGTTCATTTCATTGTGTTATCGGATTCGTTCGGGTGTCTGGATGATCGCGAATCGTTAAAAGCGAATTCTACGAATCCGGTAACCATGGTGCATTTGTCATTTTCAGTTTCTAGGTAGTACTTTGGGAATCTGGGTTTCGATTAGGTAAGCTGTGGTTGATTGGTGATTATGATTGCTAGGTTATGTTGATGGAATTAGGGTTTCAATGTTGGTAGTATTGATTTTGATGAAAGTGATTGTTGGGTTGGATTGGATTGTTTATAATCAGGGTTTCGTCAATTCGATATTCAATTAGGTGATAGTGACCATTAATGGGTATATGTAGTGATGATTGATGAACTGAGAGTCTGTGCTTTATTTGTTTCGATAGCATTACTGTTGAGGCATTGGTGATCAGGATTTGTGCATTTGTTGGAGCTAAAATGGCAATGCTCGCGTTTTTTGGCGGTTAGAGGACGATTGGAAATTAGATGTGTATGAAAAACTACATGATTGACGAGTTTTAATCTGTTTGTGGTTGGAATTTATGGTGAAATTGGGTTTGAACTTCGGCTCGAATGAAGAGAGCTTTGGGTTCCTGGTTACTAGATTTAGGCCTTGTTTGGATTGAGAGATTTGAAGGGGAAGACGATTTTCTGGCAGTTAGAAGACGATTGGAAATTAGATGTGTATGAAAAACTACATGATTGACAAGTTCTAATCTGTTAGTGGTTGGAATTTATGGTGAAATTGGGTTTGAACTTCGGCTCGAGTGAAGAGAGCTTTGGGTTCCTGGTTACTAGATTTAGGCCTTGTTTGGATGGAAAGATTTGAAGGGGAAGGGACGGAAAATCCGTTCTTTGGTTAACTAAATCGTCTGCACTATAAATTGTGTTTGTAGAAATTTATTGTTCAGTCACACACTCACACCTATAATTCTTCGTTCTACCTGCATTGGTTTGGTTGTCCGAGATGTTTGGATTAGGCTAAAGTTTATGGTCCTTGAAAACAGGTTTTATGTGATGTAATAAGCGGTAAGGAGTTCATCTTGTGTGAGTACAATCGAGATGCTGATTCTTACAGGTACTAAGTTAACAGCACGTTTTCATTTTGCTTAAACACGCTCGTATTTCTCGTCTTTTTTATTCTCTCTTGGGCTTTGTATGTTTTTTCTGCTGCTATCCTTTTTGTCGTCTGAACTGAAAATTGCATGTTTGTGAACTTGCATAGTAGTATGATAGTAGAAGTGATCAAGCTTCGCTACCAGATAATAGTGCTTCTTTCAGTAATTGGTGATGAGTTGAAACTCAAATTTGTAGGTCTCCATGGACAAATCAGTACCAACCGCCTCTGGAGGATGGCCTTTATCCCTCTGCAGAACTAAGGAAGCTTGAAACTGAAGCCAACGATGTATTTGCTGTATATTGTGACCAGTGAGGTCCTTCACTTTCCTCGTCCCGTGATTTTGTACCTCAGTTTAATATGCTGATTATTATAGGAGTTTTTTTTGTTTATCTCTGTGTGCATATTGCTAGGTATTATGAAGGTGGGATCTCGTCTGTTTATATGTGGGAGGATGATAATGAAGGGTTTGTCGCATGTTTCTTGATCAAGAAAGGTAACCACTCGCTCATGCAACCCTACTCTTTTCCTTCAATGCCCGTCCCCTCAGTATCGTAGTCTTATCACGTAATCTGTTAAAAAAAACAGCAGAGTTAGTATCTTTTCAACATGGAGAATATCTCATCTTTCATTGCATTGTTGGTCAAATAGAACACACTTTTTTTTTTGGCTCAGATGGTTCAAAGTCTGCTCATGGACGGAGAGGCTATCTGCATGAAGGACAATGGGATGCTATTCATGTTATTGAGGTGTGTGAGGATTGACTCGTCTCACATAATTTTAGAAGTGGTTAAGATAATTATAGTTTTGCTATCTAGCATTATCAAATACTCCGTATACCCTTTACTCTTTCATTCCAAGCTTCCATTTCATTTGCGGATTGCTGGTTGTTTTATTTTAATGTGTGATTAGGTGGCAGTTGAGGACGAAGGGACGGCCAAGTACTGTTTAACCAGCACTGTCATGCTCTCTTTAACGACAAGTAATGAGTCCAGTGGGACGTTCAGCTTATCGGGTTCTATTAGAAGACAGGTGCGTGATATATTTCCCCCTTATATCAGTGTGTTTGCTATCTTCGTATGATTATGGTCTTTCCTTTGCTGTTCCTTGTTCTGATATCGTTATTCTCATCGAATTTGGTGATCTTCACTGAAGTTCTTGCTCTTTCGACTTTGAATCTTATAGTAAAATATGCAGCAATAATTATTAGACAACTTCGTGTATTAAAGACGACTTTGAATCTTATCTGTTTTTGTTTGTTTTTGTTTTCCTCCTTTGTGTGTAGATGAACATGCAACTGTCCGTCGCCGATGGCCATCTTTGTAACATGGGAAAAATGATTGAAGAAATGGAAGGCAAGCTAAGAAATTCGTTGGATCAGGTAATTTTTGTTCGAGAAGTTATTATCCATTCTCCCTTGACCTCATCTCCGCGTAGCTTAGTTCTCGTCTTAAGTAGACCCTCTCGGCCTACTGTTTGCTCCAAAATAGTACTCGTAAATGGGAATTTGTTGTTCCCTTCCAAAACTAAGACAAGTACTTAAACTATACCGTTTGTTTAAAATGTAACTAGGTTTACTTTGGGAAGACAAGGGAGATGGTTTGCACCCTGCGACCGCCAGCCGAAGTGGTGTCAATGAAACTGCCCACCAGCTGATCGTCAGTTCAATTTACAAGTACAACCGACTGAAATTTCCGGTGTTATTGGCGGGTTTGTTACATATGTAATCGAAATTTGCTTAATCAAACATTATATGATATGATTTCTGGTGCTAATTTTGACACTAATTGAGCTTTTTGCTCGAATTGGAGACTCGAGAGAGCTCTTTTCTGAATTGAGTGTAACGTTTTGCGAGCTTTTGTAATGTACTTGAACTAACAACATCATGATGTTCTCCTTCGTCTATTACTGAAACTCGGGCACTTGAACTTTTAGAAATTCACTTTTGCGAGATTTATCTATGTAAAATGTCCCCTCTCGACGAGAGGCTCTCGTGTCGTCTTCTTTTTCCAGCCAACCAACACCCGCAAGAAGCGTCTCGTCTTGGCTCCCACGCCTTGAGAAAGAGAGGTACTTTGTAAGGCTGAGTCGGGTTATATTCGATCCATGGCATCTCATTCAAGTTGCGTTCCCTTGAGTTAATCAAGGGTCGCTTGGTCGGGCTGAGTCGAGTTTTGGGTGTGAAACCGTGGATCATTACCAAGTTACTAAGTTAGGAAAATCCGAAAATATGATATCGTGTTCGTTTGATTAGGGACCATCGAGTTTGAGATCCAAACCCACTAGGTTTAATCCAAATTAGATGGGTTCAGTCTCATTTCCCCAACCCAATGGGTGTAGGCTCGGAAGCACCAACACTCATCTGACCTACTGGTCCCATGTTCGACATCAACATAACTTTTTGAACACACGTAAAACCTCGTCCCCTTTTAAGATTTCTTTGAGCACACGTTGGATACAAGGATATTTTGATTTAAAAAAAAAAATGAGTTGAATTGATTATTTTATTAAGCAATTTCACAAAATCATACTATATGAAATGATTTCACGATAATTAATGAATTATATTGTGGAGAAGTTTCGCAATGCAATTAGTATGTCTCACAGGCGATCTACTTCAAGTATATAAATCATACGGAGATAGCCTAATAGGCTAACACTATGGGAATAAGATCCTCTCCATTACCTCCTCTCCATTACTCATCAATGGATCGGATTTTATTTTGAAACGATCTAACAGTTCACATATCAATGCTCTAAGATGATTATAATGAATTGTGAGAGGTAATGAAGAGAAAGTAATGAAGAGGATACTAACTGAAAAGTGAAAACTACTGTATAAAGTAAAGTCCACCATGCGTAGAAGTGCTATTTTCAAAAAACGCTAATCCCACATCGGTCGAGAGACAGAAAGAAACAATGTGGTTTTGTTTAAAATGCTACCCTTCTCCATTGAACAACTCACGCAGCCATGTAGTAAGCACAAAGCGAACTATTCTTTCGCCTTTTACTAAAGAATACCGTGTGCTTGTTACTTTTAAGTGGCATACGTTTATTTTTGGAGGGGCTCTTTTAAGAGCTCCGGCAATTCTAGTTTAATATTGTGAACTCTTCGATGTCTCACAAAATGATTATTATATAAGATGTCTTACGTGTGAGAAAGTTCCTAAAATATATCGCAACAAAATAATCTTATTTGAAAGGTTTCACAATAAGATGAATATCAAATGACGGGTTTGGGGTTAGGGAGTGAGTAAGTATATGTAGGTAGAGTCGAGGAACAATGATACGATTCGATAATGCAACTAACTCAACCTAGGCAGAGTCGACGAACAATGATAGTGCAAGTACACAATTCAATAACACGACATGACACTCCTATTTAGCTAGTCAAGTTTGGGCTCATGTCTCAAACACGAACTCGACACGACTAACATACGAAGTATTTATCAAACTAGTCTAAATTATTTTACTCCTCTCCCACAATCCCACATGTTATGATACAATTCGATAACACGACATGATATTTAACTAGTGAGATCTGAGTTGTTCTCTAAAAACATGAACTTGAAACGACTAACGTACTTATCAAACTAGTCTAAATTATTCTACTCCTCTCCCACAGTCCCACATGATACGACACAATTCGATAACACGATACGACACGATATTTAACTAGTGAGGTCTTAGTTGGTCTCTAAAAACACGAACTTGAAACGACTAACGTATTTATCGAACTAGTCTAAAATTATTTTAATCCTCTCCCACATTACCAGTGTTACCAACGTCAACTTAATCTTTAAACTTCGCGCTCTTCCTTCACTCCTCATTTCCCCCAAAAAAAACCCAAATTTCCCTATCCCTAATCCCAAATTCGATCCTTTCTACTTCCTTTAATTCCCTAAATTGTTCTTAATTACTCAATTGAAATCCCTAAAATTAGTTCTAAGATAGTATTAAACAATCGATTGATCATTTTTTCTCCAAATTCGAGGTAATTCGTTCCCCCCCTTTCTACTACACTAATAATTTCATGCCGTGGTTGTAGAAATTAATGTTCTCGGTTGTTGTTTTTGTTAAATTTTGTTAATGCGTAGTTTAGTTTGATGTTTAAGGTAGTAGTTTGAGTTAATTTGAGATTAATCTGGTAAATCGTACTCCGTATTGTTTAGGTAGTAGGCTTGGTTGTACACATTGCTGTTTTTAGGGTTTAGTTCCATGTGTTAATTCAGGTTAATTTCGGCTTTTACTTGTAGAACTAGTGTTGTTGTTGTTGTTGTTGTTGTTGTTGTTGTTGTTGTAATTGTGGTAGAAATTGTTATTGTCTAGGGAGTGAAATGTATCAAGTCGATTTTATCGATACTGACTTGCCTCTTTGGCCCGATTCTGAGTTTTCGCCCAGCTACAATGTAGCTATTGTTGGAGGTGACTACATTTCAAAACACATTGATTGTATATTTGTATTTCAACCAAATGATCAAAAGTAATCCAAATATGTTAATTTGTTACCGCCATGTTGATTGCGGTTGTTGAGTGTTTGAACGAAATTAGAAACAAAACTAAGGAAGAATTCCATAAACAAACGACGAAGAAAAAAAAGGGACCAGTGTAAGTATGATGGAGAAGAACAATACATGATGTGATTTTCGGTCCACAGTACACTGTATCGATGGAAGGATCGAATCACAATGTGTATCTCTCGTCTGTTGTGCCAGTGCCACCGTTTCCATACACATTGGTCTTGCTCTTGAGTGTCATCTGTCTTTCTCACCTTAATAATGTCTAATGGGATGGAGGGAATACTATTACCACGAGCAGTCGAGCACTGTTGTAACAGCAGCGATTTCTATATGTTTACTTGAAATTACATGGGTTTCACCATTGTTTTCCGATAATGAGTTTTTTGTTTTCTTGGGGCAGATTTGAATTGCAGTTTTTGAGATGATGGCTGTAATAAAGGAGATATGCAGAATTGTGAAATTGGTTTGCAGCATAGAATTTCTGAGAATGGGTGTGCTCTGGACATTATCTCTTCTCATCTCATACTTTCGCCTCTTCTTTGCCCACTGTCTTTCGTCTCACAAATGGCCCGTTTATCCCCGCCAAAATCTGACTGCAATAACTCAATCTCAGACACCTGTTTGCATTGTCACTGGTGTAAGTCTGACAGCAAAATCCTTTTTTTTTTTTTTTTTTTTTTTAAAACTGTGACAGTATATACCCTTACATTTATGCCTATTTTTTGGGGATGTTTTCTGCAGGCCACGTCAGGTCTCGGAGCTGCAGCTGTTCTAGCTCTATCTAAAGAAGGCTTCTTTGTTATTTTGGGTATACCATCTCCCTAATTTTCGTCCTTTTTTTGCCTTTCATTTTAAATTTACATTTGGTTGCTGTAGTTGTACAAAGAGGCTTCTTTGTTATTTTGGGTATACATTTTCCTCTTCTTTTTTTTTTTTTTTGATGAAAATCGAATTACAGGTTTGTGGGAGTTACTCTCTGAAGTGTATTGGTTGTCGGACACGATTACAACTCTACTTAGTCATATATTTTCGCATCAGTGAATGGATTTCATGGTGTTATACACTTTCATCTCGGGTACTAGGCCTCCCATGCGTTTTTGGTATGGAAACACTTTGTCAATGTATCCGTAGAACTTTAGAAGGAATACGAGGATATATGGTCTTGATTGAAGTTACATTGTTGTCTTACTTCAAAGTGCCAATCATTCACGCCTGCGATTTTTTTTCCCTTCTGTGTGTGTTTTCAATTACTTTTATTGGCGTATCAAGCCCCCTTGTTCCTTTCAGTCACGTGCATTTGAAAACTTTGTGCTTTTAGTGTAAGAATTGCTCTGGTTTTGCAGTTGGAAGGTCGGGTCATTCCCTGTCAAAGGTTAGCCTACGGAAGATGTATGTTCCTTTATTTTTCATTGTTTCCTTGCTTCGTTAAATATTCCCCTTCAACACTTTTCTTTGTGTTGCAGACTATGGCTGAAATCCGTAAACTTAACGAAAAGGCACAGCTTGAAGCTTTTGAACTTGACTTGTCATCCTTCGCATCTATTATGAAGTTTAAAGACTCCATAAAACAATGGCTTTCCGATATGAATCTGCATCCATCTATTCAACTGTTGATCAATAATGCAGGAGTGCTGGCCACATCATATAGAGCTACATCACTTGATTTTGATGAGTAAGTGTGTCGTTTTTAACAACTGGTTACTCATGCGTGGACTCTACCTAACTATGCAAGAGTTTCAAATTTATTGCTTAATGTGCTAGAATATTTATTCTAATGCGGTGAGCTGGATATTTATGCCAACCCTTGATAAACTCACCCACTCTGTGACTCCATGCTATTACTTAACCGAAGCAAATAGGCTTATCCCACTTGATGATCATTGTATTAGTTACTCCGTAATTCAAAGACAAAAATCTTGTTATTTCTTTTCGCATCAATCAGTAATACTCCGTATCATTTAGGTTGTACAACTTAATATATAACTCTGAATAGTGTGCTATGGTGTTTTATAATCTCGACCCCCAAACAAGACTTCAAATAAGATCTTAGTGGTTATTGTGTGATTACTCCATCCAGGCTGAATTAATGTCGTTTGGACGTAACTGAAGTATTAAGGTCTCTAATATATCGAATTTGAAGATGCTTTAGTTTAACAAAATATTCATATTTTGCTTTATATGGTTCCCTAGGATGATGATGACAAACTACATGGGTGGTTTCAGTCTTACCCAAGTTTTACTACCTTTATTGCTCAGCAGTCCTGTTCCATCACGTATAGTAAATGTATCATCTTTCACGCATCGATGCGGTAAGTTCATACACTTTGTTGTTCCCGTCGATATCATTATGTTTCATTGCTTCCTCAAAACTGTTACGTAGAAGTGTAGAACTCTCTGAAACTTTAATTTAATCTTATAACCTATTGATGATGTTATGACAAATTAATATTGTACCATTCATGTAGATTTACATGTTCCTTTTCTTTGGTTTGGCCATATAGATCTACCATTTGGGCAGAGAGTATTTTTGTTAAATATAGTTGAAAAATTAGAATATTAAATAAAGTGAAACCCTGTCCTATTTATCAGTCCTTCAACTTTTTCGCCAACTTTCACCATTTTTTTTAACCAATTTGGCAATATTTGTCCGCCATTCTTTTTATCAATTTGGTTATTTGGCCTTTGTCTTACCTCATTAAAAGGTACTCCGTACTAATTTTTTAATTTAAACCTATGTCCTTACTCATTTGTTGGTTCAGTAAATGACATACAGGTGCATAAGGAATTTGTTTGCGGAAAAGCCTTTATGAATTCCAAAAATTATCCATTTGCACAAATTTATGAATACTCCAAAAGTAAGTTATTTTTTTTACACAGGCTTTCAAACCAACATCTGCTTATATTGTACCCCGTAGTAGTATTTCAGTACCTTTTATAATTTCATGCACAGTGTACGTATTACTATCCTCATATAAGCTTCAACGGGACATCGTTAGCATGGGCAAAGCATCTCAGCTGACTGTCAAGTAAGACTTCTTAATCTAGTCAATGAAACACAGATATCAGTAACTTAATATTATGCTTACGGCTTACCCAATGGTAGTTAACATAGTTCATTATATTTTCATGAAGAGATTAACTACGTCTCTTTGTCTTGATTTTAGAAGAGTTATTCACAAAGGTTTTGCTTTTGATGTCTTGCAAATTCTTCATATTGTGACCGATTAAATCTTACATATAATTAGGTAAAGAAATGGCTGTTAGTTTGATTCGGTAATGATAAATTGCTTTATGTGGTCTACGGTGAACAAACTCGAGTCGTTTTTGACAACTCCTTTTGTTGGCATTGCTCTTCATCACCTGCACATAAAGTTGCTTTTGTATACACTGAGTTGCTTTGTGTGTTTGCTTCCGAGCTGGAGGAGACAGATGCACTTGTTTGTCACTCTCCCGTTCTTTGTATGTTTAATGGATTCAGAGAATCAGAGCTATCGAGATTTATTAGCTTTGAATTATGTATTTATATTTTCTTCTGCTACGGCCTCAAATTATTGTTAGCTGATCATAATTTCAGGTTGGTAATTCTTGTTTTGTCCCCTTTCCTTTGCGTATAGTGTTGCCGACCCTGGAGTGGTAAAAACCAAAATCATGAGGGAACTACCAGCATGCCTTTGCCAACTAGCGTTTTTAATCTTTAAAATAATGCGGCTCTTGCAATCTCCGGAGGATGGGGTCAGCTCGATTCTTGACGCATCTCTTGCTCCACCTGTAAGCTCTTCTTGCTTTAGCGAGTCTTTTATGGGATGCTACTCATGCTAGTATGCTTAGAACGTAGCCCTAAACCAGTAAACCTCACTCCATTTTTTCCATTTAGCCCATTCGAACAAATTTCCCCTCACAAAAAAGTCAAATGGGGTTAAACGGAAAAAATAGAGGGAGTATTTTTTACAAGGAAGACAATATTAATGATTTGATTGTATTCTTGTATGCATAACTCCGTAAATTGAAAGACGTCTCTTCTTCCTTGCCTCTAAAGAGTATGAGATACATCAATCTATATACATGGAAGTACAACTACCTAAGAGCATAGCATTAATTCTAAGCACGAATAGCAATACGAACTATACAATGAACTTGAACATAAACTTGGGTTATGTACATGTACACCTAATCTAAAGAGTACAAATTTTTTACATTCTCGACTTGGTATCCATTCCTTTCGAAACTTCCTTCAAAAGTTAGACCTTGCGTTCCCCCTTCACGTCCCGTCTTCTTTTATCTAGTTATTAGGTGACAAGGCATGATGACTCATGACCTCGACTCCTCATTTCGAATCCGGCAACATCAAATCAGACCGTGTGAAATACGAGAAAATAAATTGTCTAGTATGATCTCAAGAGGTGGATTACATATTTACACATTCCCGGCTTAATGAGTTTTAGCTGACTTTTTATTGCTCAGGAGTTTATCGTGTAATCTGACAGTAGTTTAAATTCCGTTTCAGGGAACTTCTGGAATGTATTTCTTTGGAGGCAATGGCAGGACGTTAAATTCTTCTCCGCTGTCATATGATGTGAAGCTTTCAGAAGAACTATGGGAAACTTCAATCGACATATTTTCAGATTTGAAGTCTTCTTTTGAGAAGCTCGCCGCTTCTGGTTCCAGCTCTGACTAGGTTGATATTCATGTTTTTTTTTTTTGTCGTAAAGGGTACCAACCGCTATGATGCTGGTGGGATTTGAACGCAAATCATGAATATCACCAGTCGATTTTCATGTTTTTTATGCATCATAGTATGATACCTTTCAAATTTCTGTTGATTTGTTGACCGGAGTCCGTCTTTTTCAATTTTTCAAGGGCCATTAGAATTGGCACTGAATGTTCGTTTAGGAACCCATGCAGCACAAACCGCATCCTTGTGTCCATCTCGATAAGTCACTCGAGTTCAAATATGTTGAGCAGGGGAGTCGGGTTTATGTTATGGTTTGGATAGGGAGAGGAGGGTCGATGTGGGACTATGGTGGATTATTGTGTATAATGGCGGTGGCCGGGGGGACTAGGATTGTTAAGGAACGAAACTCAACTGAAATGGTTTGAAATTATGTTACTCCGATACGTAACCGAGTCCAAACACGAAATAAATTATTTTTTCGTTCAAAAATTGATTTCCGAACCGGTTTCATGACCTTTTGAATAATTTTATTTGGGTTATCGTTGTTATAGTCTATCTATTTATTACGTTGTATTTATAACCCATGTTATATTGGTTTTCACAAACAACAAGTTTCCATAAAATGGTTTTTGATTCAATTTTATTTAGGCTATCGTTTGTTTGTTTTTTTGAAATTTCTTTTTCATTTCAAAATGTAAAAATCGGTTTAAAATCGTCCCAAATTTCATATTTATGAACCAAACCTAACCCATTTTCAACTAAGAAAACCCAAATTTTTGAATTTTTAAAACTTATTTCCAATTCGACTTCGGTTTCAAATCCGGTTCGATTTTCCCCCTCATAAATCACAAAAAGAAAATTGTACGAGACGGTCTCAGTCTCTCACAATAATACTTCATCCGTTTCAATATGTTCTTTACATTTGATTTTTGGGCATTATTCATAAGTGGATGAAATTGTCGATATAACTTCTTGTATATACGATAAAATATATTCATGTGAGATCTTTTTTAAATTGTTCAATATTCATGTGAGATCTTTTTTAAATTGTCCAATCTAATGTGTTATAAATATCGAATTTTATAATTTTTAGAAATACTCCCTCCGATTTTTTATTATCTTTCCCCTTTGGTTTTGGGAAAGAAAATAAGGGGGTAGAAATGTGTGGTTCAAAATAAAAGAAGGAGGAGAGAGAATGTAAGGGTGATTCTAGACCACATGTTGATGACCCAAAATGGAAATAGGGAAGAAATGATGTTTCAGTCCAATAAGGAAATAGAGAAGATAATAAAAAATCGGAGGGAGGGATATGGACAAAAGAAAACGTGCAGACAAGTATGAAAAATTAAATGTGAAGAATAAATGGGAATCGAGGGAGTATAAGTACTCCGTAGTCTCTAGTGGACCGAAGTCGAAAAAGCAGGCAGCGTGGCAAATCTTCATCCTCCCAAAAAAATTGCTACGTATTCCAAACTTATAAATACTCGAGAACTTGAAAGTCGTCAATGGCGTCTCTTACAATCCTCTCCAATGGCGAATTCCACTTCAATTGCGTTAAAATCACTCTTCATTTTCATGGGATGTGTCACCGCAGTTACCGTTATCTACACTCTCGTCACTGACGGTTCACCTTTCCGCAAAGACCTTCTCTCCCCGTAATCTCCTCTCTCTTTTATCTTCTTCTTGTTAATTACTCAGTTTATTGTTTAGTTTCTCCTGCTGTTAATTATTTTTACGCAAATTCTTATATGAGACGGTTTTAAGTGAATACTATCGAACTAGACTGTGACTATTCGGATTACGACTTTACGAATTCTCATGATAATATGATTCACTTAGTATTCCTAATTGACGGTTTCACATGTTTATATACAGAATACTTGTCGTAAGATCGTCTTTTGTGAGACTAGCTGTTTTCAAATGAATAGTTTGTGATTTTGTGATGTCGTGTGTTGTGCAGATGGATGATAGCCACACTGGTGGACTTCTACATAAACGTTTTTGTTTTGGCGGTACGATTTCTCTCGTTTGATCAGTCTGATTTTGAATTTGAAGTAGTTAAGGTGACGGTTGAGGTCCAACTTATATATTATATCTTGGTAGTCGGTAGATGCTAAATTGTTTGATATTAAGCTGTGGATTTGGTTATTTGTCCAAAAACGCTTGTTTTCCTGTTGTCAACCCAAATAATCAAATCGGAATCATGTCCTTATTTTGAAACAGTTAAGGTGACGATTGAGGCTCAACACTGCCTCAACTTATATATTTATATCTTGGTGGTCGGGTAGATGCTAAATTGTTTGATATCGAGCTGTGGATTTAGCTATTAGTCCAAAAACACTTGTTTCCTTGTCTGTCAACCCAAATAATCAAACCGGAATCCGGTCCTTATTTAGAGAAGTTAAGGTGACGATTGAGGCTCAACTTATATATTTATATCTTGGTAGTCGGGTAGATGCTAAATTGTTTGATATTGAGCTGTGGATTTAGTTATTTGTCCAAAAACACTTGTTTCCTTGTCTAATCAAACCGGAAGCAGGTCCTTATTTTGAAGCAGTTAAGGTGACGGTTGAGGCCCAACTTATATATTTATATCTTGGTAGTCGGTAGATGCTATAAATTGTTTGATACAATTGAGCTGTGGATTTGGCTATTTGTCCAAAAACACTTGTGTCCTTGTCTGCCAACCCAAATAATCAAACTGGAATCATGTCCTTATTTTGAAGCAGTTAAGGTGACGATTGGGGCTAAACTATATATTTTATATCATGTTGATCGGTATTTTATTATTATTTTTTTCATTGTTTGCTTTTATTGTATTTTATTTGTTTTGGGATGACGACTTGAAGACCTCAGATTCATGTTAGCTGACCCCAAATCTTTTGGGATAAAGGCTCTGATGCCGTTGTTGTTGTTGAACTATAGATGCTAAGTTATTTGATATTATGATGTGGATTTAGCTGTTAGTCCATTGTTTCCTTGTCTGTCTACCCAAATAATCAAACCAGAATCAGTCTTGATTTTGATTACTCGTAATCATCACTGTCTGGTTTTGCGAGAACACGAGTTAACTCAAGTGACACGAGCCCTGTTGCTTTAGTTGGATGTTTGATTCTTACCGACCTGAGATAGTATGCTCAATTGAAGAAAAAACAAATCAGTGTTTTCCTCTGGGTTTTTTAGTTTTCTCCAGTCGGCTACGTCATCATCTAAGGTTCGCTTTCCATTTGTTTTTATGATTTTTCCCTGAATTAGGTTTGGGTTTGCTACAAGGAGCCGAGCTGGATTGTTGCACCTCTTTGGGTAATTCTTCTGGTTTGTTTTGGGAGGTATGTTGTCCATGTCTAGCGTTACATTGTTTGAGATTTGCTACGGTACAACGATTGCAAGTCAGCGTATCATACATGAAAAAATTGTGCAGGCGTGAAAATTAAAAGAGTACGACATAGTATCGCGTAGTACAGTAGCACAGCGGTCACTGGTCAGTGGTACAAGTTACAACACAAACACGTACGTTCCACTACTTCATTTTCCCATAACAATAGTTCTACACTTCTACGGAGTACAGCACTACCCACACCTTATCCCCTCCAACCTAATTATTGAATCATCCAAATAATCGGGATTAATATTCCATTTTTTGTATGGTCCAAGACTCCAAGGATACATTGTTCTGTGATGCAGTTCAAGTTCGAAATTCGCCACCTTAAGTGAAATGGGTTCGGTCAAATAAACTAGGTTCGAAATGACGATCAGAAGTGAACTTTCACACATCAAGAAAAAAAATGCAAAACATTTATATTTTAAAAATACAAAGTATTTAAATAAAATATTAAACTTGTACAATTGCAATTTAATAAGAGTGCTAATAAAAAATACTATTTACAACACTACATGTTCATCCACTACCCACACCTTAACGTCTCCAACTGAATTGTTGAATCATCTAAATAATCACCCTTGGGATTGGTATCCAATTTTTTGGATGGTCCCTTATAGTAGGTGTTAGTAAAGCGGGATAATAGTCTAATATTGGAGTGAATGAAAACGAGTTTGTCCGCACGTGCTCCGTTAAGTCGATTTCTCTTCGTGTTGTGGATATAAGAATATGTGCTCCACATTCTTTCAGACGAGGAGCTGCTGATCGGTTGGGACAATACTCTAACAACAGTATCAGCCAACTCAGGAGTCTCGGAGCCATATGTCGACCACCACGAAATTGGATTCATAATCACTGCATCGACGATAGCTTCACGGGTCCCAAATATCCCTTCTTTAGATTGAAAAGAAGATAATTGGTGTCGTAAAGCCGTTTTTCATCTTCATCCTCTCCATTTTATCAAATGCTTTTAAAACACCACTAACAACTTCACGATCAGCATTTGGTGGGCGTCTTGGATGACCACCAGGTGCATCAGTTGTTAGATAATTAGAATCATAGAAATGAGGATTTAGAGCAAACCCGAGACAATGCAAAGGAATGTTTATTTTTTCCCACCTATTAACTAATGTTTCCACCATTTTATCTCAATCCATTGCATTTGTATTGTTTTGCATGATATCTTTCATTTCTCCTATCATACAATCCATCTTTTCATAAACGTCTTTCATTTTTTGACCCATTTCTTGTTGTTCGAGCATTATGCGCCAACAACATTCTTTTTAATGTGCTTAGAAATTCAATTTTTATCGCAATGATAAATGATTTGTCACGTGGTCTGACTGACTACAAACCACCACCATCTCATAGAGCACAAACGACTTTAGTCGACGAAGTTTATCGCGCAGTCGACAATGAATTAAGTGTTGTTAAAGGTATGTGGGCTAGTCTAGGAACTTTCATAGTGTCCGATGGTTGGACAAACATAAAAAATCAACCTCTTATTAATGTGATTGCTTTAAATAGTCGTGCCTCTACATTCATGTACGCCGGAAATTTTTCTGGAGAGGAGATAACCGGTAAGAATATTGCTAACTATTTATTGACAGCAATCGATGACATCGGTCCTTCAAATGTCCTTCAAGTTGTGACCGATAATGCCGGAAATTGTAATTCTGCTGGAAAAGAAGCGGAAAAGGTACATATGCACATTTTTTGATCACCTTGTATTGTACACATGGTGAACTTGGTATTTAAGGATTTTGCAACGTCATTCACTTGAACGATTATAAATAGTTAGCAATATTCTTACCGGTTTTCTTCTCAAGAAAAATCGTCGGCATACATGAATGTGGAGCCACAACTATTTTAAGCAATCACATTAATAAGAGGTTTATTTTTTATGTTTTTCCAACTATCGGACACTATGGATGTTCCTAGGCTAGTCCATGTACCTTTAACAACATTTAATTCATTGTCGACTTCGCGATAAACTTCGTCGACTAAAGTTGCTTGTGCTCTATGAGACGATGGTGGTTTGTAGTTGGTAGGACCACGCGGCAAACCATTTACCATTGCGATAAAATCTGGATTTCTAAGCACATTAAAAGGAATGCCATTAGCACATAATGCTCGAACAATAAGGAATTGGTCAAAAAATGAAAGACATTTATGAAAAAAATGGATTGTATGATAGGAGAAATGAAAGATATCATGCAAAACAATACAAATGCAATGGATTGAGATAAAATGGTGGAAATATTAATTAATAGGTGAGAAAAAATGAACATCATTTGCATTGTCTCGAGTTTGCTCTATATCCCTATTTCTATAATACTGGTTATCTAACAACCGCACTTGGTGGTCATCCAAGCCGCCCATGAAATACTGATCGTGAAGTTGTTAGCAGTATTTTAAAAGCGTTTGATAAAATTGGAGAAGATGAAAAAAAAGGTTACATCACCAATTGTCTTCTTTTCAATCCAAAAAGGAGATTTTTGGGACCTATGAAGCTATCGTCGATGTAGTGATTATGAATCCAATTTCTATGGCTTCGAGACTCCAAGTTGGTTAATATTGTTGTTAGAGTATTGGTCCAACTAATCAGTAGCTCCTCGACTGAAAGAGTATCGAGCACATATTCCTATATCCACAACACGAAAAGAAATAGACTTAACCGAGCATGTGCGGACAAGCTCGTTTTCATTCACTCCAACATTAGACTATTATCCCTCTTTACTGACGCCTACAATAAGGGACCGTCCAAAAAATGGGATATCAATCCCGAGAGTGATTATTTAGATGATTCAACAGTTCGGTTGGAGGAGTTAAGATGTGGGTAGTGGGTAAACATGTAATGTTGTAAGTCATATTTTTGTTAGCACTCTTATTAAATTGCAATTAAACTAGTTTAATATTTTATTTAAATGCTTTGTATTTTTTTTCTTGATGTGTCATAAGTTTACTTCTGATCGTTATTTGAACCTAGTTCACTCGAGGACCGAACCTAGTTCACTTAGGGTAGCGAATTTCGAACCGCATCGAACAAATGTATCCTTGATCCGCAATACCAACAGAAAGTGACTAAATGAGGCACCTGCGGACAAACTCGTGTTCATTCAGGCTGTTATCCTGCTTTACTGCCACCTAAGAAATGGTATATCAATCCGGAGAGTGATTATTTGGAAGATTCGAGTAATTAGGATGAAGGAGTTAAGATATGGATAGTGTTGTAAAAGTGTAGAACTATTGTTACTGGAAAATGAGTAGTAGACTGTACGTGTGGTGTTGTAACTTGTACCACTATTAGGGGCCGTTTGGTTCAATGCTTAGGTATAGGATGGATTCGGAACCCATAGTGTTATGGGATTCTAAATCCATACCTTTTGAAACTTGTTTGGTTCACTTTACTTTCAAGCATGAACAAATGAAGTCGGAATCCATGGGGGAAAGGTGGGGATGGGATTCCAAGGGTTTGTGATGGAGTTAGAATCCATTAGGTATCCAACTCCATTCCAAAACCCTCCAACCAAACATTGGAATGGAGCAAATTCATTCCAATCCATTCCAAAGTAGCCAACCAAACACCCCCTTAGTGACTTACTACTAGTGTACTATCATACTACTGCTGTACTCTTTTTTAAATTTCACTCCTGCACAGTTTTTACATGTGTGATATGCTGACTTGCAATTCTTGTTCCAAAACTATTTCACTTGAGGTAGCGAACTTTGAATTCAAACCGTACCAAATCTCGAACAATGTAACGTGCTGATGAGCAGAAAATTTTTCTTGTAGTGTATACGAAAATCTGAGTAATGTGTTTCTTGTTTCTTCTAAATTCTGATAAATGTATTTCTTATTCTTTCAGTATTACAACATGTCTCTATATCACCATTCAACTATTCCTGCTTACAGCCGAAGAATCTGCAGATGACCCTATGTATCATATTTTATTGCGCCGTCAAAACAAGTGAGCAGACTGTCATCACTCTTCATTAATACTTGTATTTCTGTTACACTGGTGATTTTTATTTGCTAAATTTGTGAACTGAGCAATTTCAAAGTCCAATTGTCAGCATTGTGCATCTTCAGCTGTTATTTCTCTTGCTCTGCATTCATCTTAATGGTTAACATAAGAATGTCATGCTGTATTGACATTGTACATCACTATTTTACACTGTTTTTACCTGTTTATTCTTCGTTTTTTATCATTTCTCTTCGATTTGCCCGCTCCCCTTTTCAGATTGGCTGGCGTAGATATCTCTTTGCATGAAGTTATATTCGCATGATACAAATATATTCGCATTTACTATAAAGAAATACGGAGTATTTCCTAAAACTATATTTATATTTATAAAAGAAAACTATTACTCTATAGATGTGGATAGTCAGAGAGTTACATTATAGTGAATAAGAGGGTGTACTTAGTAAATAGCAACATGGTTTTTATTTGTTTGCGCTTTTTCCCATTACAGGAAGGATGCAATTAAGAAGAGCTCCTTTGAAGTAATCACTGCAAGAGTCTCTTTCAGTGTCTTAGGCTGTCTGATGTTTGGTGTTTTGATTTACACTCTCGTGACTGATGGCTCACCATTCCGTAAAGACATTATAACACCGTATGCTTTTCATCCTCTAACATAATTTGCTTTATGTTGATGGTACCGAGTAAAGTAATTGAATATTCTAAACAAACTAATACTGATAAATAGTCACGACTCATGAGAAGTTAACTGGAAAAATAAAACACCAGTGAGCTGAGAGATACTGCTACAATGGAGTATAATCAAAGGACTATAATTTTTCCAAAAGTTAACTTTGACAGATACTTAATTTCACTATTTAAATATGTTTACAGGTGGCTTACTGCAACGCTGATTGATTTCTACATCAATGTTGGAGTTTTATCAGTATGTAGACTGTTACTTCATCTCATCTCAGTGTTCGCTTTAAATCAATGTCTCATGGCATTGATCCTTTTCCTTTGCCAAATGTTCCTGCTTCATCTGAACCTTTTCGTTTTGAGTTTTACTGTAAGAAACTGTAGGAAGAGCATGCAAGTATTGTTTTCTTCTTTCGTACCCTTAGACCTGCTAGTCTTATGTTTACCTTTGCACTTGAAATGTAGCTTATCACTTCAGTTTTTCTATGGAGTCTAATTGTTATATTTACTTCATACAAACTGTAGGTTTGGATTTGTTACAAGGAGTCAACTTGGTTCATGGCCTGTGTTTGGATAGTTCTTCTGATTTGTACTGGCAGGTAAAGCTCCTCAGGCTAATTGTATTAGTGGGTCCTACGCCTTTGAGGCGTTGGGTATGATGCTGCTCTAGTATGTCTATTCAGTGGGAGTTGTCTTTGGTCGGATATTATCACAGTTAAACAGAAGTAGCAAATAAGGGAGAGAGGGAATTCAGGGACTCAAATAGAATGCTTGCTAATTCAGTTTACGATTTTGATTAATATTATTTTCTTGATTTTCAGCATTGCGACCTGTGCATACATAGTGCGCCATTTGCTACTTCTCTCCTCTGATGATCCATTGGAGCTTGTTCTGCTGAATAGCCGTCACAGGCAAGTCTACTTTTTTTTGCCGCTTCTTTTTCTCTTGGCACATCTAATCACTAAGAAGAATTTTGAATTGTTCAAGTCTCGATACTAATGTTTCGAAACATCAATCAATTTAAAACCACGATGGATGAGAGTACATCGGGGTTGAGAACATTGCATACCATTGCTGTTGGTTGTGGGAGTCGGGTTTTTCAATAGTGTTGTTGACAAAGAGAGTTAAATTAGGTCTGCATCTGTGTCCACTTATTTGGCACGCATCCAACGCTCTATGTTGCTCTTAAGAGTCTAAGCTGTTTTGTCTTAGTCTGCTGACTCTCCCTCCTCTAGCTTAATCGTTCAGTGGTGGACGATAGAGTTGAATGGTTGTTCAACATGGGCCATACTTCAATGACAAGCTGTATTTCCGAGGGTAGTAAAAGAGCTAAGATCCACTAATTCTCGATTGATACTGCCCACTGCTGAGATGAACTAGTTGAACTCCCATGCGCCATGGTAGTAGAAAAGGGAGATAAGCGATATAGTATGATACTTTAATTGGTAGAGGCTGCTGTATGTAAAGGTACATGTATGGTAGATATCGGTTAATAACATGCACGCGATGGAGGACCTTAAAAAGTTTCCAGTGGTCAGTGGCAGAACCCCCCCTAAAGTCCGTGATGGTTGTGACTTGTGAGTTTCTGACTAGTAATGGTCAAATATGTGTTGTTTGCAAGTTGCAACTAAAGAGTACAAAAGAATCCATGTTATGGATTACAGCCTCGCCTTGCTAGTCTCTGAAGTACTTGGTTTTGAACAGGATTTCGGGAGAGTGGGCGAGTAGCTAAGTAAGTTATCCGATAGCCTCCGTACAAATGTCCTCAGGACGTAACCTGGAAGCTCGTGTTGCACTCAGAACGTATGAATCCATGATGTGCTTTATTTTCTTTGATGTCTAGAGCACCCTGGAGGCTAGAATGTACATGTGCTCGAGATTCCCCGTCTTAGCAAAATGTGATGTCTTACGTCGCTAAATTGTATGTGTAGGGCAGAAAGCAGGTATGAAGCAGCTGGCTGGTAATTCAAGCTCCTGTGTCAACTAATGTTTTAGCTTGATTGCAAACATCTACGGTTGTATAGTCAAAAACTCAGAGTATTTAATTGCAATTACGAATTCCTAATTTTAGGAATACGGTATAGTTTCGTAATATATGTCCGTAGAATTATCATACTTACACAGTTTTTCAATATACTTACTTTTTCTTGTTCCTCTATTACCTTTAAGTAAATTACTTTTCGCATAGAATATAGAAAGGTGGACAAATGACCGAATATGACACGGTCATATGAAGAAAGTACTTGTTACTCTTGTACGGGTACCCAAATCTCAATTCACAAGTGAAATGGTAGTGGAAGGAAGAAAATTAAAATGAGGAGAGCTAGTAACCCACATCGACCAGCGACACTTGAGCTTGTTACTAGAATGCTATAAAAGCCCAGCAAAAATGTAAGGGGAAGGTATGATCCTTCAGGCAGTGCAATGGGATATGAAGAGTGGTCATTTACTTGCTTCCATGCAAGTTGGGTGCCCGCCCCGCCTGGTTACGACAATTGGGCACCCTCTCTTTTCATCATCTGATCCCTATTCCAATTATCTTTTTTTATCGTTTAAATCATTTTCTAGTATTTTCAAAGAAAAAAAACAAGTTTTTTAAAAAGAAAAACTGAAATTGAAGTTTGTTGTTTTTACCGGTTAAGGAGTAATTTGATTTTTTGAAAAAAATGTCCACAAATTCACAATTTGTATTGTGGACATCCACCAATACAAGTTTAAATTTGTTTGAATTAAAACAAGGGTTTTTCTCATAATTAAGTAGAGTTTGAAAATACAGTACTCCCTCTCGAGAGTAATTGTGAATCACACATTAATGGTCTAAAAAGAAAAGTGACAAAAATCAAACTTAGTCCAAAAAAGAAAATAGGACAATAATAGGAACTCGGAGGGAGTTTCTTTTTAATTAAACGTGGGTCAAGGACTCAAGGTTGGCTAAGGTGAAAAAAATAGATCGGGAGAGAGAAGAATGTACTCCGTACTATATAGGCGCTAGTTTCTACTCGTATTAAAGGCTTACAGCCAGCTAACAAGGTTGATGCTTCAAAATTCCCCACTTCTTGGATATATGAATATATTATCATTCATGGACTAAGAAATCATACGAGAATGAAAGTAAACAAAATAACGAGCGGGACGAAGGGAATAAAATACAATCAGTTGTTACTCTTGCTACTTGAGACAAAAATACGGGGACACCTAAATCACAAGTGAAAGGGAAGTAGATGGGCAAAAATTTATAAAAAAATTAGCAGAAAAAGTGTCCCACATCGACAAGCAACACTGAAGTATGTTACTAGAATGATATAAAAGCTGAGCAAATATGAATAGTAGAACCATGATCCTTCAGCAGTACAATGGGATATGAGGAGTGGTCATTTACTTGCTTTCTTGCGAGTTGGGTACCCGCCCCGCCTGGTTACGACAATTGGGTACCCTCCTTTTTACCATCTGATCCCTACTGATATCTTTCCCTTTCTACTCCGTATTTTAAAACATGTTTCATATGGGTTAAAAGTTTTAAAAGTAAAATTGTTTTATTCAACCAGCATTTTGAATTTATCTTTTTTTTCAAATTAACGTCTACAAATAAAGAGACTAGAAAGTTTGTGATGTTTATTTCAAGTTCCATGGACTGGCTAACTTAAATAAAAAAATTAACGTCAAAAGCACGTCTCCAAAATGGGTCGCAGTGGCTGAGATGAGGGGAGGACGAAATAAAAGAATGAACCGTTAGCTTGTATTACCGTTGATTTATTGCTTCAAAATTGTGGTTATGGGGTAATATGATCATTAATGGATCAAGAAATCTTCGAGCATGGCGGTCATTTTGACTCGTTGTCATTCGGAAATAACTAAATTATACTCCCTCCGTTTTTTATGTTTCTTCCCATTTCAATTAAATACACCTCACAAATCTTAAATAGCGGGAAGAATCATAAAAAACGGAGAGAGTATATATCTAAACCTCACCTTTCACAGCGGCTAATAAGATACTCCAAAGTAAAAGGTTATTCATCTTGGCCACCTCATGAAGTTGGGGTGAATTTATACTTCAAGGCGAGATGTTTTATCAACATGATTTCGAAAAATTGTGTTTGAAAGAGTGGAATCCTATATGAGAAAAGCAACGAGAAGTCGAAGAAGGTTGGTTTTTCTTCATCTTCATTTGTTAAAAAAAATGGAGTAGGGAATATAAATGGAAGTGGAAGGGCAAAAAAAACATGAGCGGATCTCGTGTCCCACATCAGCTAGCGACACTTGAGCTTTTACAAGAGTGGTATAAATACCAAGCAAATTGACTGGTGAAATTATGATCCTTCAGGCAGTACAATGGGATATGAGGAGTGGTCATTTACTTGCTTACTTGCGAGTTGGGTACCCGCCCCGCCTGGTTACGACAATTGGGTACCCTCATTTTCACCATCTGATCCCTACAGATATCTTTTTCTTTTCTATTTTAAAACGTGTTTCATGTGGTTCTCAAGTTTTAAAATTAAATTTTTGAATTTTTCTTTCTATTGATGTGTTTCAAACTTACAATTACATCTTTTTGAAAATATTGTGTCCACAACACTAATGATGGAGACATCAATTAATGTAAGTTCAGTATTTTTTGAGTTGACTTAGTCTGTCAATTGACGCCTATGTGTGTACTTAGTCTGTCAATTGACTTAGTCTGTCAATCCGTCTCAAATCATGAGACAAGTTTGTACTATAGCTGAATTTATTCCTTCAAATTTGTGGTTAAGGGCCTCGAGGTGAATATTGAATGGAGCAATAAATTTTTGATTATGGCGGTCGATTCGACTCATTGTCATTTGGAGAACACCCGACTATTTATCTAAACTTTCACCTTGCACAACAGCTACTAAAAATGTTGAATTTCAAAAGTAAAGCTTATTCATCTTGGTCACTTCATGAAGTCATAGTGAATTTCTACTTCAAGACGAGATGTTTTATCCCCATGATTTCGGAAAGCTTAACGTGAAAGACTGAATCTTGTATGAGAAAAGCAACGAGAAGTCGAACAAGGATCGTTTCTCTTTGTTTGTTAAAGATGGAGTAGAATATAAATGAAAGTTGATGGGCAAAAAAACAAGAAAATGAGCGGAACAATGTCCCACATCGATCATCAACATTGAGCTTGTTACAAGAGTGGTATAAAAGCCAACCAACATGAAGGGAGAAAGTATGATCCTTCAGGCAGTACAATGGGATATGAGGAGTGGTCAGTTACTTGCTTCTATGCGAGTTGGGTGCCCGCCCCGCCTGGTTACGACAATTGGGCACCCTCTTTTTCACCATCTGATCCCTATAGATTTACTCAGTATTTTTCATTTTAATCTCAAACGTTTTACAAGGTTAAAATTAAAGTTTTCCTATTTTCTTTTGTCCACAACACTACTGGTGCTGTGGACATCAATTAATATAAGTTTATTTTTTTGGATTAAACTAGTATTAAGTCCTGTGAAAATTCACGGCATTGTATTAATATCTTTACTACGTATACGTAGTTCGTTATATGATTTTTTTACGGGGTTAGAATAATTAATTAATTGGCTTTGAATTTATAGCAAATCAAATGTTGTGTAGTTAGGTAACATATCGAATTTATCTTACATTATTGTGAGGCCTCTTACATAAAACTTTGCGTAACAATAGTTAATATCATGAATTGTGTAACAAAGAGTAAAATATAAGATTAACTTTCTTAAATTTTGTTAACCTTTTATTTTCAAAAACTTGTACTTCGTATTTTCTTAATTCAAATCTTTGTGACATACTCCGTATCATTTTATGATAAAACTTCATGATTACATACATGTCATTTTCTTACTTACGTATTACAGTAAAATACAAATGTTAACTCGTATGGTAAACGCATGAATTGCATTTAAACAATTTGTTATAATGAAAAAACTTCAAAATGTTGATCATAATCTTACAAAATTTGTAGGAATTTTTTTTACTACTCCGTATATCAATTGCTTTTTTAGTTTTTCTTTTATTAATGATGATCAATTTGACAATATATTGTACCCATGATAATTTGTATAGTTATTGATATAATTTTAATGGGTGATTTCATTTTAATTTAATAAGCGGTTATTTTATTATAATTGTACATTAGGTAACTTCTCCTCAAATTAATATTTTACTTCCCAAAAAATTGTGGTGCCGACACATCATCGTTTTTTGGTGAGGATGAATGTGAGAGCTTTATTTGACATTACTTTAATAAAATAGGGACGGTTAACATAATTGGTTAGATTTAACTATAGTTGATTTAGTTGATTAATAGTTAAGTTAATGTTTGCATTTACAACTAATATAATATTCCCCAAATATTTGTGGTGTTGACACATCAGCTTTAAAATGTGAGATTGATTGTGAAACCTTTAAAAGACATTACTTTATTAAAATAGGGATTGATTTTTCCAATTTGTGCTTATTTGAGTACATCTCGTTATTAGATGAAGAAGTTAGACGAGGAGAGGATGAAAGAAAATAAGATACTGATAGAGTTTGTATGATGGCTAAATTTATTGCATCAGAATTGTGGTTTAGGGCCATGGGCTAATTAATGGAGCAATAAATCTCTGAGTATGGTGGTCATTTCGACTCATTGTCATTTGGAAAACACCAGACTATTTATCTAAGCTTTAACCTTTCACAGCAACTACTAAAATGTATCCAATCTCGAAAGTATATCTTATTCATCTAGCCCACTTCATAAAGTTGGGGTGAATTTCTATTCGAAGACATTTTATCCCCATGATTTCGAAAAGTTGTGCATGAAGGAGTGAATACTGTATGAGAAAAGCAACGAGAAGTTGAAGAAAGCTCGTTTTTCTTCATTGGTTAAAAATGGAGTAGAGAATATAAATGGAAGTGGAAGGGGAAAAAAACAAAAAATGAGCGGTACTAGTTTCCCACATCGACCAGCGACCCTTGAGCTTGTTACTAGAGTGGTATAAAACCCAAGCAAAACGAAAGGGAAAGGCATGATCCTTCAGGCAGTACAATGGGATATGAGGAGTGGTCATTGACTTGCTTTCGTGCGAGTTGGGTGCCCGCCCCGCCTGGTTACGACAATTGGGTACCCGCCTTTTCACAATCTGATCCCTAAGCCATCTTGTTTTCTAAATTTAAATTTCTAAATATAATTTCTCATTGAAAATCAACGTTTCCAAATTTAAAATTTTGCTGTTTTCTTTCTAAAAACTAGAATTACTCCATTTTTTTAAAAAATATTTTGTTCACAACACTTGTAATGTGTTGAGTCGACAAAAAACAATATGGAGGACATAATTTATGCTTTTTTCAGATATACCTATACTTCCTCCGTTTCTATGATATCTTCCACCTTAAAAATAGCAACATTTCTTAAGAAAAATAGTGGAAGAAATCAAAGAAATAGTTGAAAAAGGAAATGTGGAAGATATCAAAGAAACAGAGGGAGTATTAAATTGTTGTTTTGCACAAAACTAATTTCTTTTATAAATTTAGTACAAGAAGAGTTACTTTTATTGTTTTGGCCTTGTTCACATAAAAAAATCTGTTTATTGAGATTGATTTTTGGATTTAGGCTTTATATTTTATGGTTGAGAAAACACATTTTTGGCCAAAGCATACTTAATTGACGCTTGGCAAGGAACCCATAGAGTTAATTGAGTATGATTGACAAATGATCCTTTTGGAGTAAAATTTGACAAGAGCTAGATTGAACTTAACTGAATTGAAGTTAGATGAAAAATAAGTCCAAAATAATTTGATCTATATTTGAAATGTCTCGTGTAAAAAAGAAAATCACCTAATTGAAAAAACAATGAATGCGAAGTTGACGCGGTATGGTTGGTTTACATTGTTGATACCAGGCTATAGCCTATAGATTTGTGCTTAATGCAACTTTGGTGAAAAGGTATTGGTAGTAGATTCTTTTTTTGTCACGAAAAATTAAAGATTTTTTTTCATGTTGTGTGAAGTCAGGGTGTATAGAAAATCATTTTGAAATGTTCATCCACGTGGGAGCAATAGAATCGTCACATCTATCAAGCTATTCGATACATTATTTGTTTCATTTCATTTTTTTATATTTGATATATTTGATTAATCATTTTCAAAAATCATATAAAAAGTATTAACTGAAATACTCATCCACGTGGGAGCTATAGAATCATCACATTTATCGAACTTTTCAATACACTATTTGTTTCGTTCATTTGTTTATATTTGTTTAATCATTTTAACAAATTATATAAAAAATATTAACAAAAGAGCAAGACATAGTGAGTAACATACAAGAATAGTTGTGAGTGGAGACAAAATTACGGGGTACCGAAATCCCAAGGGAAATACTCCCTCCGTCCCAAAATGATTGTCCCATTTACTTTTGCACAATAATTAAGAAAATTGTGTAATGATGGGGTATATAGGCAATTATGACTACCTTATAGTGTGATGTGTGAGGTAGTGTGGGTTAATGGAATGGCAAAATGGTAAATATTTTGTCATAGTAGGGACGAAGTTGTAAAAAATGATAGACTAAAAAGGAAAGTTGAGAAATGGGACAATCTTTAAGAACCTACCCAAAAAGGAATACGAGACAATCTTAGTGGGACGGAGGGAGTATAAGTGAAAGACAAAAAAAAATAAAAATAATGAGCGTACCTGGTATCCCACATCGACAAAGAACACTTGAGGTTGCTACTAGCTAGAGTGCTATAAAGGCCAAGCAAAGGTGAAGGGAAAAAGCATGATCCTTCAGGCAGTGCACTGGGATATGAGGAGTGGTCATTGACTTGCTTCTATGCGGGTCGGGTGCCCGCCCCGCTTGGTTACGACAATTGGGCACCCTCTTTTTTCACCATCTGATCCCTACTCTTTAGCTCCTCCTCTCTTTTCTGAAAAGTTGTTTCCTACAAGTTTTTAAATAAAAAGTTTGCTATTCAGACATTTTCTTCTGATAATAGTTTGTCCACAACAAAATGAATATGGACAATCAATATAGTTATTATTTTTGTGATTAAATTAAATTATTAATTTACACGAAATTAAATTAATATATCCTGACACGATATAAATTAGAGTAAAGAAGTTATTTCGACTGATTCTTAAACGTCTCAAAATGCAATTATAAGGCTTTGAAATGTCTCTATTGATGATCAAATCTTCCAAAATAATACGACGGACCATTTTATTTGGTTAGTAGTTTGTTCTGCGCGAATATGGGCACATTTTGTTTCGGGACCGAAAATGCCCAAAAACCGTGGATAATAACCGTCAAAATCGATCGTTTTCGGTTGTTTTTGTAAGAATTTATAGTTGTTCTAAAACGCGAATATTTTTTGACGAAAACTTGTCAGTAGGAACATAATACTTGATAATGATTGATAGAACTATCCGACACGATATAAGTTGGAGTGAAGAAGTTATTTTGACTGATTCTTAAACGTCTCAAAATGCGATTATAAGGCTTTGAAATGTCTCTATTGAAGATAAAATCTACCCAAATAAACATCGGGCCATTTTATTTGGTGAGTAGTTTAATCTGCGCGAATATTGGCACATTTTGTTTTGGGAGCGAAAAGGCCAAAAAAACGTGGATAATAAGCTTCAAAATCGATCGTTTTCGGTTGTTTTTGTAAGAATTTAAAGTTGTTCTAAAACGCGAATATATTTTGACGAAAACTTGTCAATAGGAACATAATGCTTAATAATGATTGATAGAACATTATAACACGATATAAATTGGAGTAAAGATGTTATTTCGACTGATTCTTAAATGTCTCAAAATGCAATTATAAGGCTTTGAAATGTATCTAATGAAGATCAAATCTACCCAAATAATACGTCGGACCGTTTTATTTGGTGAGTAGTTTAATCTGCGCGAATATTGGCACATTTTGTTTCGGGACCGAAAAGGCCGAAAAAACGTGGATAATAACCTTTAAAATCGATCATTTTCGGCTATTTTTGTAAGAATTTAAAGTTGTTCTAAAACGCGAATATTTTTTGAAGAAAACTTGTCATTTGGAACATAATGCTTAATAAAGATTGATAGAACCTTCTGAAACGTTATAAATTGGAGTGAAGAAGTTAATTCGACTGATTCTTAAACATCCCAAAATGCGATTATAAGGCTTTGAAATGTCTCTATTGAAGATCAAATCGACCCAAATAATACGTCGGGCCATATTATTTGGTGAGTAGTTTGTTTTGTGTGAATATGGGCACATTTTGTTTCGGGACCGAAAAGGCCCAAAAAACGTGGATAATAAGCTTCAAAATCGATCGTTTTCGGTTGTTTTTGTAAGAATTTAAAGTTGTTCTAAAACGCGAATATATTTTGACGAAAACTTGTCAATAGGAACATAATGCTTAATAATGATTGATAGAACATTATAACACGATATAAATTGGAGTAAAGATGTTATTTCGACTGATTCTTAAATGTCTCAAAATGCAATTATAAGGCTTTGAAATGTATCTAATGAAGATCAAATCTACCCAAATAATACGTCGGACCGTTTTATTTGGTGAGTAGTTTAATCTGCGCGAATATTGGCACATTTTGTTTCGGGACCGAAAAGGCCGAAAAAACGTGGATAATAACCTTTAAAATCGATCATTTTCGGCTATTTTTTTAATAATTTAAAGTTATTCTGAAACGCGAATATTTTTTGACGAAAACTTGTCAATAGGAAGATAATGCTTAATAATGATTGATAGAAGCTTCTGACACGATATAATTTGGTGTAAAGAAGTTATTTCGACTGATTCTAAAACGTCTCAAAATGCAATTATAAGGCTTTGAAATATCTCTATTGAAAATCAAATCTATCCAAATAATACGCCGGACCATTTTATTTGGTGAGTAGTTTGTTCTGCGCGAATATGGGCACATTTTATTTCGGGATCGAAAATGACCAAAAAACGTGGATAATAATCTTCAAAATCGATCATTTTCGGCTATTTTCGTAAGACTTTAACATTATTCTAAAACGCAAAAAAAAATTGTCGAAAATTTGTCGGATGCAACATAATGCTTAATAATGATTTATAGAATCTTTTGACACGATATAAATTGGAGTAAAGAAGTTATTTCGACAGATCCTAAAACGTCTCAAACTGCAATTATAAGGCTTTGAAATGTCTCTATTGAAGATCAAATCTACCCAAATAATACGTCGGGCCATTTTATTTGGTGAGCAGTTTAATCTGCGTGAATATTGGTGCATTTTGTTTCGGGACCGAAAATGCCAAAAAAACGTGGATAATAAACTTCAAAATCGATGGTTTTCGGCTGTTTTTGTAAGAATTTAAAGTTGTTCTAAAACGCGAATATTTTTTGACGAAAACTTGTCAATAGGAACATAATGATTGATGGAACCTTCTAACACGATATAAATTGGAGGGAAGAAGTTATTTCGACTGATACTTAAACGTCTAAAGATGCGATTATAAGTCATTGAAATGTCTCCATTGAAGATCAAATCTACCCAAATAATATGTCAGGCCATTTTATGGGGTAAGTAGTTTAATATGCGCGAATATTGACACATTTTGTTTCGGGACCGAAAATGCCGAAAAAACGTGGATAATAACCTTCAAAATTGATCGTTTTCGGCTGGTTTTGTAAGAATTTAAAGTTGTTCTAAAACACAAATATTTTTGGACGAAAACTTGTCAATAGGAACCTAATGCTTAATAATGATTGATAGAACATTCTAACACGATATAAATTGGAGTAAAAAAGTTATTTCGACTGATTCTTAAACGTCTCAAAATGCAATTATAAGACTTTGAAATGTCTCTATTGAGGATCAAATCTCCCCAAATAATACGTCGGGCCATTTTATTTGGCGAGTATTTTGTTCTGCGTGAATATGTGCACATTTTGTTTCGGGACCAAAAATGTCGAAAAAACGTGGATATGAACATCTTCAAAATTGATCGTTTTAGGCTGTTTTTGTAAGAATGTTAAATTGTTCTAAAATACGAATATTTTTTGAGGAAAACTTGTCGATATGAACATAGTGCTTAATAATGATTGATTGAATCTTCTTACACGATATAAATTGGAGTAAAGAAGTTATTTCGACTGATTCTTAAACGTCTCAAAATGTGATTATAAGGCTTTGAAATGTCTCTATTGAAGATCAAATCTACCAAAATAATACGGCGGGCTATTTTATCTGGTGAGTAGTTTAATTTGCGCGAATATTGGCACATTTTGTTTCGGGACCGAAAATGTCGAAAAAACGTGGATAATAAACTTTAAAATCGATCGTTTTCGGCTGGTTTTGTAAGAATTTAAAGTTGTTCTAAAACGCGAATATCTTTTGACGAAAACTTGTCAATAGGAACATAATGCTTAATAATGATTTATAGATCTTCTGACACGATATAAATTGGAGAGAAGAAGTTATTTCGACTGATTCTTAAACGTCTCAAAATGCGATTATAAGGCTTTGAAATGTCTCTATTGATGATCAAATCTCCCCAAATAATACGTCAGGCCATTTTATTTGGTGAGTAGTTTGTTCTGCACGAATATGGGCACATTTTATTTTGGGATCGAAAAGACCGAAAAAACGTGGATAATAACCTTCAAATCGATTATTTTCGGCCATTTTCGTAAGAAGTTAAATTTAGTCTAAAACGCGGATATTTTTTAAGCATAACTTGTCGATAGTAACATAATACTTAACAATGATTGATAGAAACTTCTGACATGATATAAATCGGAGTAAAGAAGTTGTTTCGACTTTGACAACAACATAAACGCTGATAATATATTTCATTTTCAACCGCTTCGGGGGTCGGTTGGTTTTATGATTTTGAACCAAAGATATGACATGCCACGAATTCTCAGGCGAGCTAAACGGTCGACAACCCGAGAATTCATACGACAATAAACCAAAGCACTTGAATACTAGTATTCGATACTATACAAATGACAAAATTCGACTTCTTGAGAAATATGATCATCCATGGACCATGAAATCTACGAGTATGATGATGATCATTTCAACTCGTTGCCATTCGTTTCTATTTAAGGATGTTTAGCAACACAAAACACCAGCTTTACATAAACACCAGTACATTCAGCGACCGACATTCACAGCAGCGCAGCGACTAAAATGGTAAAATGTACTGACAGTCAATCATCTGAAAAGTAGTGTATAATCGCATCTGGAGTGTCGATTGGCGACTACATGAAGTCAGGGTGAATGTCTTCTTCAACCAAGAGATCTACACGATCATCATCAGTCTGGACTGTACATCCTCCGTCACCAGCAATATCTGTTTCATCGTCTTCTGTCGTCAAGTATTCAGCCCACTTTGACGCCACTGTCTTCATCGTCCCCATCATCCCCTTCCTCTTCTGCTCGCAGTCACCAACTTCGAAACTGTGTTCGCCTGCATTCACAGTTTGTGCATGAGCACCTGATCTCCTGGAAAACTGCGGCTTGTAAGACAGACTTTCGCCTGCATTCACAGTAGACGAACCGAAATTGAAATTCCCCTTCAGTTTCGGCTTCTTGAACATGGAATCCTCAGGCAACTCCGTCACGACTTTGTAATCAAACATCTCCCTCTCTACATCATCAAATCCAAAGAAATCAATACATAATCAATTAATCATCAATATCTGACAAAAAAAACTCATAAAATCACAGAAATCGCGATAAATGAAACCTCGTAGATTCGATTTCAAGTAAGCAGCTTCGAGGCTGCCATCATCAACATCGTCAACATACTCAGACCAATCGGAACGTCGTTTCACCGTCTCCTCCAGGTGTTCGACGAAATTCCCCACCGAAGAATCCTCCTGATACTCCCGATCATCGGCGAACTTTCGAGACATGTTGAAGGACTGAACGAATTGACGAATGTCCTTAGCTTGGTATCCTTGAGCGAACACCTTTCGGACCGATTGCTTCTCGTTGCAAATTGCACAGTTCCATTTGTTGCTGCTCTTCTTTTGCTGCTTCACCTGCATGGTGGAGCATTGATGGCATTCGACGGCGATGAAGAGGATGGATTTCGACATGGCGGATTGATTGATTGATGGTGCTTCAGTGCTTCACATTAGGTCAAACATGGAGTTTATGTTTTAGCATTTGAATTTTGTGATTTTGGCGCCATTTTACAGATTTTGTTTGGGTGGATGGGCTTTTAAAGTCGGGCCACTTTCGAGTCAGGATATCGGGTTGACTATTGATCGTCCTGAGTCATTTTGGGTTTGAATTATTTTAGGTCGGGGCAAAGACGGATAGACTTATTGTCAAGGTTTACAACTTCGTTATGCCCATAAATAATGAGCAACGATGTCTTCTATTAAATCTCGATGATTTGAAGTAATTGCGTCGAGACATAAAATATAGGTTGCATATTAGAGTACATTTTTGCGAGAGAAACAAAACGAGACATAAAAGTGCGTGGAACATAGAATCCTAGAACCCATCAACGTGTGAGAGACCGTCTTTCCCTAATAATTAATGGAAAAAATAAAAATACTAATGAGATACTGTCTTTCATTAATTAAGGTAATTGTGTTCATACAAATGAAGAGCAAATAAAAACCAATTTAGGAAAGTAATATGCTCAAAATAGTAATCTTTTAAATTTCCATATTATAATCATAATAATAGTAGTACAAAATCTCACACAATAATATTGTAATTAATTAATTTCAAATATTAGGAAAGCTAATATATTACTCTATTTAAATTCATAATAATAATCCACGACAACATCAAATATTTAACCCGTTATAATTTCATCATATAAACAACACCCAACACTTATAATACCTTGTAAATTACTAAATTCCCATCTCTTTAGCCCTATTTTTCTTCCACTCCATAACAAATACTTACCATCTTTAGTCTCTATAAATATTAATCCCACAAAGTTATAAAAACCGTAATTTTTTTTTGTTACATATTTACGATGAATAATATTATTGTCACACTACTCTTAGTGACAATGGTCCATGACACATTATTTCGCGGCCAAGTCGACCAAGATCTACACAATGTGTATGAATTCGAGCGACAAATGGTCCGAAGAAAAAGAAAAAATGCGAAATTGGGTGAAGACGAGGACGAAGACGAGTTTTTACGTGTTTTGACAGCTGAAGACGATGAAGAAAGTGACCAGTTTGAATTAAAAAGTCCAGGACGTGACGAGGATCACGTCCAATTGGGAGATATACCGGTTGGTTATAAGTTTAAACCGACAGACGATCAATTGTTAAGTTACCTTAATCGGAAGGTGAGGTCCGAACCACTTCCTAACAATGAGATACTCGACATTGACGCCGGTACATTGTTTGGCAAACATCCTAAGCATCTAGGTACGTTAATATTTCTCCCTTTTTTTTACGATTTTGAGTTCAAGTAATTTACTAATTTGGATGATTAGAGTTTAATTATCGACCAAATTCTATGCCCAAAAGGTTTATATATACTTCCCCAATGTTATGCAAATTTTCATACACAACCAAATAAGAAATTTGTCACGTATTTCTTTTTAGTTTAACCCAGGAGGATTAGGTAAAAGGTATAATTTTACGTGTTTAGTTAATTATTCTTACCCTAGTTAAATCAATTTTAGGAACTTTTGTATTTAAATCAAAAATCGTGTTTTTTCCCTAACAAGTTTTTACTCGCTACTAACGAATTATCCTAAATTTTTTCCATTGTATGTATACCCATATAAACTTTACCTATTACATTGAGATTCAACTTTCATTTGTAGTGGTTCATGAATAATCATAGATGCGTTTACGAGTGGTTGAATTTTGAGATTGTTTAGAGAGAAAAATAAAAAAATTTGGTGGGGTAAAATGAAAGGGTTAAAATGGTAAAATGTTGTTAGAAAAAAATAATTCCGTTTTTTTTTTTTTTTTCTCGTTCAGTTGAGTAGGTCTCCTGAGAGACGATTGTCATTAGAAATAGGTACGATTAACATAAAAAAGTATACAAATATAAAGATGATACGCTTGTTATAAAAATAAATACAAAACAAAGTTGTCATTACTGAAAAATTTGTGCGTTCAGTTAAAGCTAAGAAGCTTCAAGTGAATAACTGTATAAAATTGGCCACATACAATTTTGACAGAGGCGTCACAGGCTCCGAACACGTCTCAGCCTAAACCTCGGGTCAAAGTATACCCGTCTCCGAGCCCACATGTCTGTGGTAGATTAGCCCGGGGACTTTCCTGGGCCCAGGCCTAAACCCATGGCCCATTCACTTCAACCTCTATTCCATTTTTAGACGACAAGTTTCATACTTATAAAAGTTCGTTTCTTTGGCTTCGTCTCCGATGTGGGATACTGGATATAGTGCAATTGGGTCATGCTGTATTGTGTCGTGTCTTGCGATGACCCAAATAGGAGGTGACTCTCTCGTCTATTTTACCGTATTTCACCGGGATGAATGCATGATGCTAATACCCGATGAAGTTATCTTAAGTCTTATTAGAAGAAAAAATGATCAAAATTAAGACTTTTGCTATCCACACTCCGTAGCAATGATTGAGATTTTTTCATATATAATTGAGCAAATATAAAGAACTCGCTACCCAATATTTTAATTCTATATTCACACCTGCATTGATAATTACAATTTGTGTCATTGTTCATGGAAACGATATTTTTTTTTTGCCAGCCAGAACGAAGATAGGATTACCTATTGTTTGGGATCTGGAAGTTGTATGCTTATAATTGATAGAAGAACATTTTGATTATGGTGTAGTGCCGGATGTAAGCAAATAGAATTACCTATTGTTTGGGATCTGAAAATTGTATGCTTATAACTGATAGAAGAACATTTTGATTATGGTGTAGTGCCAGATGTAAGCAGATAGGATTACATGTTGTTTGGGATTTGGAAGTTGTATTCATATAATTGATAGAAGAACATTTTGATTATGGTGTAATGTCGGATGTAAGCAGATAGGATTACCTATTGTTTGGGATCTGGAAGTTGTATGCTTATAACTGATAGAAGAACATTTTGATCATGGTGTAGTGTCGGATGTAAGCAACAGAAGAGAGTGGTATTTCTACGTGAGACACGACGATGACGGGTTGTACAAACAAACGGTAAGAGAAGTGGCTGAGGATGAGTTCCCGTGCTTTTGGAGGACGGAGGGAAGATTTCAAATACATGATTTAGTCGATGCGAGTAACGTCCTTGGTTACAAATCGATCTCTAGATTTTATCGAAAGAACAAGAAAACACATTGGAAATTGGAGGAGTTTCTTACTAACGATTTCGATACAAATGTAGGTACCCTTTCGAGCTCTAAAGCCATGTTTCATTTTCTAACTCGTACCCTTGCTTTAGATCACAATATTTTTGACTGACGGGAACTCTAAATCACGAAATTGGTGTTGTTGCAGAACTTGAATTGGACGTTGGCAAGACTCATAAGAGGCATCGAATATGGAGGGAGTTACGACTAGCAAAGTTTCGATACCTTTAGGAATTAGGATGTTACCCTAATGATGGAGGGACGTGCGATAATCGATTAACAAATATAGCTAGGGAAATGTATGTTTCTAATTTTTGTAAGTTTAGTTTTAAAGGGCTCTCAATTCATTGCCCTATTCTCGAGTGAGAGACGGTCTCTATCTAATGGTTATATAACACATCATTCGGCTTATTGTCTCTCTTTGGATCCGGGATAAAGAATACAATGTACGGAGTAGTATTTGTTTGATCTTTGGCATGTTTGTTGCCATGTTTTTGGTTCACTCGAATGTATTTAATCTATTACTCGATCAAGAACATACACACAAATCATGTTTGCATCATCATCTAGAGATTTGATCAAGTTTCTCGCCACCTTTGGCTGAACAAATAACAGATATACGAAGATACAGGCAAATCGAATACCAATCTACCATTTGCAACACGTAAAATAAGGGGAAACGAAAAGGCTTGATTTCGCATGAAAAAGGGATGTTCAACCAATGTCCATTTAAGCATTGTACAGTACCGTATTTCGATTACCTCCTACACAATGACTAGATCAAAGCTCGAAAAAAAAAAAAACCTTTCTTACAGCTTTACATTTTGCTTCATCGTTCGCTCCCACCTCGGCCAACATTTGTCGAAGATGTCTTTAGCAATTCTCGTACCCCGTCTCCCTTTCCAACATCCTAAAGCTTGGTTCCTATCGAATGAAAACATGACTGTAAATTCTTACTCGTACTATGTAATGCACTCTGACGTGATTCCATTCTATTAATAAAATCCGTCCTGAAGCAAACACACAGGTTCAAAGAAAAATAACAGAGTAAACTTGGGCATATAATGACAATATCAGTTTAATTTTCTGGTTCGGTAAACTTAGGCATACGAAAATTAATTTTCAGAGAAGTGAAAGATAAAATATTCTTTGGTTCGGCATTATGATGGAAATAAAATCACTCACTACAATGACGGCGTCACACCTAAAAAAAAGGTTAACGACCACCTCGAGTAAGATTGCATCATTGCATACATCCTACTCTGCACCTCGTTAGGGTATTGATGCCTGTTAGATTACGCATAAGTACTGAAACAACATAGGATGATCCTTTGCAAAAAAGTTCTTCACAGTACTAAGTACAGCATTGCATCTTCATGAATCAGGTTCAGAAAAGTGTACTAACTACAACATTGCTCCGGCAATTTTCCAAATAAAATCCACTTTTTAAAACATTTATTTATGCATAAACTTGGCGCGTATAATCATTTTTTAAATTACTGGTAGTCATGTAATCCTTTATAAATAAAAAGTCGACTAACATGATCACACTAACGTTAAAATGGCATCATAGAAGCAAGCAACCAAGAACCAACATCTAAGACTTTTTTGCAAAATCACCAGGATTTATATTCATGCTTAAAGAAAGATAGATACCTGCAAGACGACAGCCATATAGCACATCTATTTAACTTCTGCCGACTGGCCTGACCGCTAATGGCAGTTTCTTCCTCTTGTTTCTCGGTTTTACAGCATCTTTTAGGGTCTTAACCCCGGTGGTATGAAATCCAACATCAGAACCGCGAGTTAACCCTTGCAAAGGACTTGTCTTCTCCACTGCTTCACCAGAATTTCCCTCCAGGTGTCTTTGAGAAATTTGTTCAGTTTCTTCGTCAAATGTCAATTTGCCTTCAGAACGTAAAGTTATGAAACTATTATTATGGATTAGAATCCAGTCATATTTAGAATAGAAGGAAAACGAAGAAGACAAGTCGATCAAGCATACAAGCTTAGCACTGGCGACTTTCCAGATGCTTTTTGTTACTGAAAGAAACATGAAAAATATAGGTGACAACAAACTTATTTTTAGAATTTGCAACATTGCATTAGTGCCTCAAAGATTTTTGCCTATAACGGTGTTATGAGCTTGGGTGTAACCAGCCTTAGCCTTACGCCCTTACCTTTCTATCAAAAAACAAAGATGCATTTTCAGAGGATCAATAATGAAAATTATGCTGGGATTGCATCAACTACTGATGATTCACAATATTCCACCATAATCTAAAATAAAACGATACCAGGTCTTTGTTTGGTAAGGTGGCTTCCACAGAAATTGTAGATGATGTGATTATATTCAGAGGTACTCCACCCACTTCAAATTTAAGTGCAAGGTTTCAAAAAAATATACCCCCTTCAAAATAACTAGCCATTTTGAGTTTGTACAACTAGGGGATTCAGTATCAAACAACTAAGAGTTTCTACTGTTAAACACAGAAACTGACTGATAAACAAGGAGGTGAAGTTATGAGAGGCAATGAAACATAAAAGGAAAAAAACATCAATTCAGGGTTTAATTGTAGGCAAAATTACCTCGAGTAGTAGCAAGAGAAACTTTCAAACGTTCTGAATCAACACCTTTTGAATACGGATCCCTGAGAATAACAAATTAAGCATCCATAAATGTTCGTTTCTTTCATAAATTTATCCTCCCTGAAGTATTTTACATGATTTCTCTAACTAGTTGGAAAAAAGATACGGAGTATATACAAGCAAACAAAATCTATCTGCTTATTTATCATAACAGAAATTGATTTGAAACGGTTGAATGTATAAAATTCATTTTATCTCCTTGAAGCCTATAGCGACATATCAGTTACCCTATTTCACAAAGAGCCAATCCACAAAAGGCAAATTCATGGCAATCATTTTTAGACTGTAGTTATAGCCTTGTTGACCCATACTGAAAGTTACGTAGGTGGATCAACAATCGCATTGACTGACTCGATATATAAATATAAGCACATACGGAGTAAATTTTTAGTGTCTCAGATTGCTTTATTTTGTCTTACTCCAAAGCCAAAGAATAGCAAATCTTTGACTGCGTCGAGTTGAAAATACAAAACTGCATTCAGAACATAGATCGAATTACACACCATCTCAAAGGCTTTCCAAAGGAGCTAGTACTCTTGTTGTGACTTGCATTTATCGTTGTTTTAGATGACAGTTCTTCATTCTCCATGTCATTACATTCACTGATTTGTAATGCTAAATTTTCCATCTGCTGACTTAGCTCAATTTTTTGACGAACTGACTGCCAGTCATGCTCCCTAATTTCTTCATCTGGGCCAATATCCAAGGCCTCTAGAGAAGGCAGGTGCTTGATTTTACGATTCGATCTTTTTTCATTGAATGATTCAACCTTCGGCAATCATATCCGAAAAGCAATTAGAAAACCACCACAAGCATAACCGAGAGAAAGAAGCATTGCCTAATAGTTACTCCGTACATATAATGGTCAGGACAAGCTATACTTAAAACCGCCAAAATGCATATGGTCAGGGACATCTAATGGTAACCCGCCTTCAAATGGGATTTAGAGTGGATAGAAGTATAGTCTACAGCTTCAGATATGGTTAGTCTACATCTTGGGATATATAGTTAACCACTTAAGTATCAGGTTATTTGAGCGTCAACGAACAATGGTAACCAGTTTCCCACCAATAAATGCAATCAGGACAAGTTTGCAAGTAATACTTGGAAGGTTGTCCTCTTAGTTACTCTATTTCATATTCCATAATATTCTCTTGCTACCTAAAACGAAAAGATTAACATCATCACTGGATCTTACCGCATGTTGAATCTTGTATGTTATATCCACGGCTTTCAAAGCAGCATTTTGCAAACACTTCAACAGAACAGCTGGCGTGATACCAACTCCTCCAGCCTTTTGTATAGCACAGACTTCTTCATTCGCATTAACTGTTACTATCATTCTTCCTTCCATTAATGTCTCTTCATAGTGGGATGGATCTATCACCTGTATATATTACATCATATACTGACTTCTCAAAAGACACATCTAGCTAGAGTAGAATAATATTGTAATCTCATACCGCAATGTTGTCGTCTGTGATAAATGCAAATGTCACTGCTATAGGAAGATGATGCACTATCAACGGAAGAGGTTCCCGCTCCTGCCAGACCCCAAGGGAAGAAATTATTAAGCTCAAGTAATAAGAATACAGATAAAACAAATAAGCGAGCAAAATATTTGCATATACGGCATACAATAATGATTTTCTATGCCGGACATCTACCCCCATAATGCGCCCAAGTAATTACAACCATCTAGACTACGAGGGTTAAAAATAAGGGTTTTTCTACATGAAACCCTTGTGTGTGTTTTCAAATTCTTCAAGGTAACCCTCTACTTAGTACTTTCTGACCCCTTGGCTTAAATTCCATCAAATTTTTCACTTCCAGCTCGTCCTCTTTAGAAAATCTTTTTGTTTGTAAAGGCATACACACAGGGACACAAAAAAACTCACTTCATACAATGACACTAGCAAATTTATGTAGATATATGAACGACCAACCAGCACCAGCAAAGGACAAAATTACATGGAGCATTTAAAGTACCTCTGGTGAATGGACTGTTACTTCCAGCCCATCTTCTCCCCCACATGCACATTCAGGCCTTCGAAACGTCATGAGAGCTGCCAAAGCAGCCGTGTTAGCAGCATCGACAAGATTTCTGTTTACATCAGATACCAAACAGTGTATATATGTATGAACATAGAGTACACACCCACGAATATAATACACAGTATGAAACGTGAAAATAGTATAGCATACCCCCCATTATCCAAAATGTGAATATCAACCCTGATGGACCATACTAATTTCCCGGCAAGGACACAAAGAGATTCCGTATCAACCGCCCTACTCTCCCTGCATAATTGATGTGTAATTTATGAACTTGCATTGTCTCAACACATTAAAAAACACAGAAAGACAATGCAATCTCAAGACCAAGAAGAATGACACTTTGATCTACAAAATGCACCAAATATCCAACAAAAAGTATGACATTCAGGCACAAGTATCAAGGTACCAATTCTAGCATCTGTAGTGAAAAGGGTCGTGTCAATTTAAGTGGGCTGATATTTGCAACTTGTCACTGAGAATTGTCAGGTATAAACAGCAATCCACAGAAAAAACAAAATCTCAAGGTACGTATAAATTTGTGCGCGTTTATTTGAAATATCAGTGGAGAAAAATGTGAGAAATTATAGTGCACCATCTCAAACCTTAGAAGAATAAGTAGCAATGCAATCACTATCACATCAATATCATACGAAGTAGAAAGGCTAGACTATCAAATGAATGTGTAAATCTAATTGAAGTTTTCTCAGACGTCATCACATGTTCACATGGCATCCAGAATTTTAATTGACAAAAGAATTAACAGACTAAGAGAGATAATTACAGGGGGGAACCTCAGCCCACGGTCTATTATCCGTCCTAATTCCACAGCAGACTCGCCAGGACGATCAACATCAAATGCTAGATCAGCCATTGGAGAAAATTCTACGTATATAGCAAGTGTTCCTTCATTTGCCCTGTCCTGGTATGGTTTAACGAGCTGACCAGTGACAAATCCCATAACTTTTGTCTGGCCAAGTTGCACATAAGAATAACCATCTTCTCTGCAATTTTATCAGTGGAACAAAAAATTATCAGTCAGCGCATTAATTAATCGCGTAAACATACCTTTAAGATCAACAAAACAAATATCACTGTTATCTATAACCTGACCATAATGTATAATCTACATGGCATCACAGGCACTTCAGACAAAGAAACACGAGTCTCGGAGAAATGAAAATGATAATAGCAATTTTCATACGCAGTCGTTGCCGTTTCTAGAGCCTAGACATAGAAGTAAAGTGGCAAATTAAGAACAATAGTAATATGCCTTTACTACAAAAAAGATGTTCTTAAGTCGTTGGATTCCAACTGCAGCACTGACAACGTCCAATCAATCAACATTCCATTTCCCCCCACAATTCCCATCATTCAAACAAACCCTAATTCACAAAATCTAACTAATCTTTTCATTCTAAAAAAAAAAAAAACAAATGAAAAATTCATCGTTATCAGAATACTTAAACTACTTACCCATCAAACTCAATCGTTAGATCACGGTAATCCATGAGACCTCGATCATCAACCCGAATACCCGATTGAAGTGCAGTCTTAATAAAATTCCTCTCATTTACAGTCATATGCCATGTATTTGCTAATCTCTGCTCCATTTTCTCGGGCTGCAAAAACCCTAATTACATCAATCTAAAGCTAAAACAAAGATCAATCACAATTTCACACCCACTATCATCGAGTTCATTCAATAACGTTAACGAGAAACCGTCTTTTCAAGTAGAAAATACAACTGAGTGAAATTAGGGTTTAATAGGGGATACGCACAATTAATTGAATGAATACCTGCGATTTCGAGCTTTCCTTTTGTAAATGTTTTCTGGGGAAATCCTATTCCTATTCGTACCAACATGAGGTGCAAATCGGGTTTGGGTTTGGGTTTGGGTCGAGTCAGGTCGGGTTACATATCGATTGAGTTCGGGTCATATTATTGGATCAGCACACGTTTTGGGTCAAGTTGGGTTATTATCAGACGAGTTATTTTGGGTTAATTGATTTGTCGGTCGGATTTGGGTCAAAGTTTGTATAAAATCATCGGGGTTATGCAAATGCTCGTTTTTCCTGGTAAATTCCTGTTTGTAACATCATGTATGTCGGATTAAATAATACACACTCGGTAGATAAAGACGATTCAGGCCATATTATTGGATTAGCCCACCTTTTGGGCCGAGTTGGGCCATTATCAGATGAGTTATTTTGGGTCAATTGATCTCTCGGTCGAATTTTACAGTATTTTTTCTATCAGGTTAGTTGTTGACGATTATTTGATCTAATTACTTTGTTATTAAAGTCAAATATAAGAGGTTAAACACTAAATCGTTTTCATTTGAATCACCTGCACTCGTAAAAGGGTGTATAAGATGGGAGACCTATATGCCTTGTTCTTTTCAATTTCTTTTCGACTCACCTCATTTTAGTTCGACTTCTGAATGTTCGTTTTGTTTCAGCGACTTCATTCAAATTCAATCAATTTCAATCAAAAAGAATACGAACTTTTAACTTTTCTTACAGACTATACATACCCTCGACATTAAAACATGAAAACGATACTCAGTAAATACACTATAACCCTTAGAACTTGTTTAAGAAACATGGAAGATATTTACGAGTAATATTTAAATAGTTTTTTGTCTCCATCATTTATTTACGTAGTACTTACTCCGTATTTAACTATACTCTTAAAACATTCACAAATTCTTATTTGTGACAGAGATGTCCGTTATTTTGTTATGACGGATCAAATACTAACCATTTACGGAGTAGTTAGAAAAAGGCAAGAGGAGACAACCTTGAAAACAACGATGTTTTGTCTTTATCTATCTAAATGATTAATACTTGATCCGTTTTAACAATATGACGGATGTATCCGTTATAAAGAAGACTACCGTAAAACATTAATGGTAATTGTCGTTAGTGGGTTAATTAAGTAGCAGAAAGAGTCAAGTTTAAACAAGTTAATTAACTTAACTAATATCGTAACATGAGCCCTATTACTATAATCATAGTTTCTCACTCATCACATGAGTATTTCTTTCACTAATCAGAATTACCCTTTTCCTCTCTTCCCAAAACAAACCCACGAGCTATTCCTCGGTAATTTAATTACCATGCTTTACCCATATCATCTCATCGCAGTAACAAACTAACAACGCAGTAACAGTAACTAACGAACTATCATATCATCGCGTAGTCGCGTTATCTTTCTCCCTGACTCAATTACAAGTTCGGTTTTTCTAAAGTGTGAACCTTCTTTAATTAACATGTATAGGTAGTCCAATTCTCCACTTTCTTTTTTTTCTATCACACTTCTCTCTCACTTAGGTGACACAATTACTTTACTCCCTCTCTACTTTTACTTATTTTATTATTTTTCTTAAGAAATGTGCCACTTTTAAGGTGGAAAAAATCATAGAAACGGAGGGAGTATTCATTTTTCACCACCCACCATTATTTTTTTACCATTTTATATTCATTTCTTATTTTTTTATGCAAAAAATAAACAATAAATATTAACTTAAAGGAGTAAAGTATTTATATGATCAAATGAATAATATTTAATCTGTTGGATCACTAGTTTACCCGTCGTCACAAAGAGGGCATAGAAATGAGTATTGAGTTGCGACAGTGCATGAGAAAGGGTAAGCCATCAATAATTGGCGTGCCCAAGAAGTGCATCATTAATGACCTAATCTCAATTTTCCCGCCCTCTTAAACCCTAACTACTTTGTTTAAATTTAAACTTACACTCCCTCCATTTCTCTACAATCTTCCACATTTCCTATTTGGATAACTTCTCTATTATCTTCCACCTTCCTTTTTAGTACAGTTTTTGTGGTTCTTATTATTTGTGGTCCCACTTTCTTTTTCATCCACATATTTCATCCTTCTTAAATTTAACTCCAAAACCAATATAGAAGATACTCCTCTGTTTCTTTGATATCTTCCACATTTCCTTTTTCAATCATTTTTTTGATTTCTTCCACTTTTCTTTTTTCTATCACACTTCTCTCTTACCTAGGTGACCAACTTACTCTCTACTTTTACTTATTTTATTGTTTTTCTTAAAAAATGTGCCACTTTTAAAGTGGAAGAAATCATAAAAACGGAGGAAGTATAAAAGAAGTGGAGGGAGTACTATACACCAAGGAAAAAAGCCATTATTGAATGAATTGCTTCTCCAATCCTTTTAAATTCAGCTTTTACAGTCTCCTAAGTTGCCTCCCTTAACTACCAAACAAATTTATATTTTATGAAGAGTTGAAGACGGTCTTATATTAATACGAGTATACACTACTAATACAGAGTATATAAGTCGAGAATTGTCATTGCCATGCACTCCTTCATGTCTAATAAGCAAAAAAAAAAAAAAAAAAAAAAACAAATTGGGCAATAATGAAGGAGCAAATTGGGGAATATGAGTTTTCATCTTGTTCCGTTGCTTGAGTATACTCCCTAAAAACAGTTAATCTCCCTTGTAACTGAATTATCCGTCAATTTATTATAGCAGATCAAATAATATTCATTTGCATAAAAAGAGACAACTTATCCTACTATCTTCATCGAAATTTAAACTTTATGGGGAAGTTGAGATGAGGTGGAAAATGAAAGTTGAAACAAAATGTAGGATTATAAATGATATTAACCACAAAAATCAACCAAAAGAAAAAATATTGTAAGTACAAAGTTTAAAAATGGATAATCCAAAAAGGAAAGTAATAAAATTTAAAATAGATTTATGGCATGTTTGGTAACTTGAATTTGAATTTGAATTCCGGATTTGAAATATTTCGTGCGTTTGAAAACCTTGGGATTTGGATTTGAAATTTTGATCGAATCCAACCTAGTTCAAATTTGGTTTTCTCAAATCCCTAGTATATGGTAGTCATTTCAAATCTGTCACTTTTCATTTGTTTGTTTTTTTGCATAATCTTGTCGTAGTATTTGTTTTTCTCGTATTTGAACATTTATATTTTTCTAATGATTTTTTTTTTAAAAAAAAATTGGTAACCTTGACCCGACTTCACCCGTCTGAAATCCAAATCCAAATCCAAGGGTTTGGATTTGGATTTTGATTTGAATTCTAGAAATTCAAATACAGAAATTGAATTATTGATATTCAAATCAATTCCAAGTATACAAACGCAACCTAAGGGAATAATAAATTTTTGTTTACGAAGGATAAATAAAGTGGTGGGCACTAAAAGAAGTCGTGATTAGCTGAAAATAGACGTAATCCTAGAAAAGCAACACACTTGTGGCGCCGATATCACGCTCGCCCCCTCCCTTTCTTTAAAATTCGAGTCTTATTTACATCACCTCCCTCTCCCTCTCTCCTCCCATCAATTTTCAAGTACACTCTTGTTTTCACCCCTTTTTAATTGTTTAAGATTTAAGATTAATTAACGATATACTTCGTATAATCGTATACAGTATATCCGTCGTAAACTTTTAAAATATTAGAGAACAGAGACAAAAAAATAAAAATAAATAGTAATCCAATAGAAAAGTAAGATTTTTGTCTTATCCAAACAATTTGGATACAATATTTCTTAACTTGATACAGTATAAATTTAAAACGGATAATTCGTCTAAAACTAAATATCTCCGGTAAACTATTTCGTAATAAATTTGTGCTTGCTATATATATATATATATGAAAAAACCTTATTGTTACGAATTTTTGGATAGCAAAAGTCGATAATTTTAATCATTTTGTACGTCTGGGATAACGAGGATATCCTTTACTACTAGCTAGATTCCTTTTTTCGATACTCCCTATTATTTTTCTTGATACTTGTTTAACTCTAAAAATATACACTAACTAGTCTCTAACATGGACTAATAACAATAATTAGCTTTGCTTTGAGCCTTGTGCTTGCAACCCTACCCTCCCCTCCCCTCCCTCCTTCCATACCCAAACACCTCTCTCTATCCCCCATCCATTGATCATTCAAGAATCCAAGACAAACCAAGTAACCCCAAATCACTCTACTCTACTCCTCCTATACTATACTCCCCATTCTCTCATTCACATTTCACACATACCACCCTACATACATACACACATTGCTTCCTTTGTCACCACTAGATTCCGCTCCTGACCAGAAGCGGTAAGCTCAAGTGGTAAGAACTTCCTTACTCTGATCGTTGGATGTTTGATTCTTACATGCGATATTGTGCTAAGTTAGGTTCTGTTGCGAATTTCCGACACCATATTCTGGTCGAAAGGTTGGAAGTTTGATTTCCACCTTTTCATTTTATTTTCAACAACATGCCCATTTGTGTCAACTCCAAGCATTCTTCATTAAAGACATCATCACCCATTTGACCCACACCAAAAACTTCATCAACATACAAACTAAAAACTCCCACCATTTTCTCAACATGTCAACATTTCATGTCACACTACTAAAAAACTTACTACTACTACTATTAGTCTCCATGATTTTACTCACAGCATCAGTCACATCTCTTTCACAAGATGGTCAAGCATTACAATCTCTACTTACACCAACAAACACTTCATCACAACTACATTCAACATGGGATCCTTCATCATCAACTCCATGTTCATGGAAGGGAGTAACATGTTCACCACAACAAAGAGTCATCTCACTTTCACTACCAAACACATTCCTCAACCTTACTTCACTTCCAACTCAACTTTCTTCATTGACTTCATTGCAGCTCCTTAACCTCTCATCTACCAACATCTCGGGTTCAATCCCGTCTGCACTTAGCGGCCTTTCCAATCTCCGTCTTCTCGACTTGTCACAAAACAATCTTTCGGGTTTTATCCCGTCTCGATTCGGACAACTTTCTAATCTCCAGTTTCTGTATTTGAATGGGAATAGATTGAGTGGTAGGATTCCAGTTGAGTTGGGTAACATGAGTTCATTGCAGGTTTTGTGTTTACAGGATAATTTGTTGAATGGGTCTATTCCTAAGGAATTAGGGTCACTGGGGAATTTACAGCAGTTTAGATTAGGGGGTAACCCTTATTTGACAGGACAGATACCTTATCAGTTAGGGTTACTGACTAATTTGACTACATTTGGTGTTGCTGCAACTGGTTTAACTGGTGTCATTCCTGCAACATTTGGGAAACTGGTAAATTTACAGACTTTTTCAGTGTATGAGACTGAGATTTCCGGGTCGATTCCGAAAGAGCTTGGGTTGTGTTCTGAGCTGACTAATGTGTATTTGCATATGAATAAGCTGTCGGGTTCGATTCCGGGTGAATTGGGTAAACTTCAGAAACTTACTAGTTTGCTTCTGTGGGGGAATTTTTTGTCGGGTTCGATTCCTGCAGAGATTTCTAACTGTTCTTCGCTCGTCGTGCTTGATTTGTCGGCTAACAGTCTTACAGGACAGATTCCTGATGATTTGGGGAAGTTGGTTTTGTTGCAGCAGATTCATTTGTCTGATAATAGTCTCTCAGGGTTGATTCCCTGGCAGTTGAGTAACTGTACTAGTCTTATCACACTGCAACTTGATAAAAACGAACTGTCGGGTTCAATTCCCTGGCAAATTGGTAAATTGAACTCGTTGCAGAGTTTGATCTTGTGGGGGAATTCGGTTTCCGGGACTATCCCGGGTTCATTTGGGAACTGCAGCGAGCTGTCGACACTTGATTTGTCAAGGAATAAGCTCACTGGATCAATCCCTGATGAGATTTTCGGTTTGAGAAAGTTGAGTAAGTTATTGTTGCTAGGAAACTCTTTTACTGGTGGGCTTTCGTCGAAAGTCGCTGACTGTCAGTCACTGGTGAGATTAAGGCTAGGAGAGAATCAATTATCGGGCCATATTCCGAAGGAAATAGGGCAGTTGCAAAACCTTGTTTTTCTCGACTTGTATATGAATCGTTTTTCAGGTAGTCTTCCTTATGAAATTGGGAATATTACTGTCTTGGAGCTACTGGATGTGCATAATAATCATCTTACAGGCGAGATCCCGTCTCAATTGGGTGAGCTCGTGAATCTCGAGCAACTTGATCTTAGCCACAACAGCTTCTCGGGTTTGATTCCAAGGAGTTTTGGGAATTTCACCTATCTGAATAAACTCATTCTGAACAATAACATGTTATCAGGGTCTATTCCTGAATCTATCAGAAACCTGCAGAAACTCGCTCTTCTCGATTTGAGCTCGAATAACCTCTCTGGAGTGATCCCTCCTGAAATCGGCTACTTGACCGGCTTAACCATCAGTTTGGATTTGAGCAACAATGGTTTAACTGGTCAAATCCCCGAACCCATGTCGAGTTTGACTCAACTTCAGTCACTTGACCTTTCTCAGAACATGCTTTCAGGAAAGATTGTTGTCCTTGGTCTTATGACAAGCCTCACCTCTTTAAATGTCTCCTACAACGATTTCTCAGGGCCGATTCCTGTCACGCCCTTTTTCAGGACGTTAACCTCCAACTCGTTCATTAACACAAACTTATGCCTGTCTGAGGACGGGTCGTCCTGCTCAACGGGTCCATCCAGGAGAAACGGGTTGAAATCCGCCAAAACAGTTGCTTATGTGATTGTGATACTGGCAGCTGTGATTATGGTACTTGTGCTTTTATGGGTTGTTCTTTCACGGAATCGTAGGTATGTAGGAGAGAAACCTGGTGGAGTTTCAAGGGGTGCAGAAGATTTCTCATACCCATGGACTTTCATTCCTTTCCAAAAACCCGGTTTTACTATCGACAACATATTGGACTGCTTGAAAGAGGAGAATATCATCGGGAAAGGCTGTTCCGGGGTTGTTTACAAGGCTGACATGCCTAATGGAGAGTTGATTGCAGTCAAGAAGTTATGGAAAACGAAGAAGGAAGATGAGATAATAGATTCATTTTCTGCTGAAATCCAAATTCTAGGCCACATTCGACACAGGAATATTGTCAAGCTTTTAGGGTATTGCTCTAACAGGAGTACAAAGCTTCTCCTTTACAATTTCATACCAAATGGAAACTTGCAGCAGTTGTTGGAAAATAACAGGAACTTGGAGTGGGAAATTAGGTACAAGATCGCGGTTGGATCAGCTCAAGGACTGTCTTACCTTCACCATGATTGTGTGCCTCCGATTATCCACAGAGATGTCAAATGCAATAACATACTTCTCGATTTGAAGTATGAAGCTTATCTTGCAGATTTCGGACTGGCAAAGCTGATGCATTCTCCGAATTATCATCATGCTATCTCCCGAGTTGCAGGCTCCTATGGCTATATAGCTCCAGGCAAGTTTCCCTTTGTCCTGTAAAATTTGTTACTACTGTATTAGCTTTTCTATGATTGTTTAGACAAATGCATCATAAAATCAAGCGTATATAGCGGGATAAAGTGTCGTACTGCAGTTTTTGAAGTAGCATTCAACCACAGTTTTCAGCATGTGTACATGTTACAGATTTTTATGGTAATTTTCCGTGTATAGCGAGATAAAGTGTTATACTGCAAGTTTTGATGTAGCATTCAACCACAGTTTTCAGCATGTATAAATGTTACAGATTCTTATGCTATTTTTCTGTGTACAGCAACATAAAGTGTCGTACTGCAATTTTTGAAGTAGCATTCAACCACAGTTTTCAGCATGTATAATTGTTACAGAATGTTAATTTGATACGAAGTATGTATATATCTTGCAGAGTACGGGTACACAATGAACATAACAGAAAAGAGCGACGTGTACAGCTACGGAGTAGTCCTCCTGGAAATCCTAAGCGGGCGAAGTGCAGTCGAGAACAAAATGGGAGACGGGCTTCACATCGTAGAATGGGTGAAAAGGAAAATGGGAAGCTTTGAACCAGCCATATCAGTTTTAGATGCAAAACTTCAAAGCCTTCCCGATCAAATGGTGCAGGAGATTCTTCAAACGTTGGGGATCGCCATGTTCTGCGTGAACTCCGCACCATCTGAGAGGCCAACCATGAAGGAGGTCGTCGCATTGCTCATGGAAGTCAAGAGCCCGCCTGAAGAATGGGGGAAAACTTCTCAACCTCTAATAAAGCAGCAAGCTAACCCCTAAGCCCTAATCAAATCTGATTGTCATCGGATTTTCCGTGTTTATCTTGTCATTTCGCGTTTATCAGAGATTTCTAGAGTTCAGGAAATAGAACGGAGTTTAGCTTGGTAGCGTGTAGGAAGTAGTTGTCGTGTAAGTCGATCATTTGTACAGCAATTTAGGAAGAACATTAATCAATCTGTTAAATCCCTTCTTTATGTTCTTTATGCATCTAAAAGACTAAACCGTATGCTATTATAGGTCGAGAATATGTAAGAATCGAACTCTTAACCTCGCAGTCAGTGTTTAGAAAGTGCAGAAGAAAGAGTTGAAGGGTGGGAATGATGTTGGAGCAATGGAGACAATGAAGAGCAAAGCATGCCTAAGCAGCTTGATTGATCACATGGGGTTGAAATGGTGACTTAAAAGTGTCATTATGATTGCTTCACTTGGGTCTGTCCATACTCCATATCCCTTTGACTGACTGCCTTTTCCAAGACACCAGATCTAACATAACTTATTCTAAGATCAGTTGATCTTCCTTGCGACAGACATATGTGTCACAACGTTAAATCGAAGAAATGTCAAAAAAATTACTACACTCTAATTACATGCGTTTGTCTTACGTCACATATTTGACCCATCATAAGTTTAAGACAGATATTTCCGCCACAAACAAGAATTTGCCTTTGCCTTCTAAGATTAACTCCTCAATGTATAGAACTAAATTTTATGAGAGCTCTCATACTAACATTAACATGAGTCTGTCGAATCAGAAAAGCAAGGCAAATAAAACAAGGTAAACTCTATTAGTGATGCAAAAGGGGATCGAGTCAAACAAGGTCGGACAAAAGATCCAAACTTGACTCACAACCTAAAGTTGATGCTTGACTCACAACCTAAAGTTGATGATAACGAGCCGAGCCCGAGCTTGGTGTTGCTCGACTTGTGCCCATTACCAAAAATTCAAACTCGAGCTTTGAAAAAATTGACATGATAAACCAGCTCGCGAGGACTAAATTTCATAAGACTGTAAATTCAGATAATCACGATTAATATTTTTTTAAATACGAGAAAAATATTAACTAATCACATCACTCCGAGCTGGTCATGAGTTTTTCGAGCCAAACTAATGAGTTATCGATCTGACTCATTAAATTGTCGAGTCGAGCCCCTACCAAACCGAGCTTTGACTTAACCAAACTCGAGTTACTCGCGAGTTAGGCCCAAGTCAAAAAACCCAAATGTGTTTTAGGTAATTGGGTCCATAAGAAGTAAACTAGGGTTGATAATTAAATCCCCAAATAAATACTCTCCACCAACAAACCACTCATAAAACCCCCCAAAACCTAATTCCCCTTCGAAGCCGTCTTCTCACTCCTCAAAAACCAGGAAATCAAATCGAATCGAAGAAGGAAGCCATTAACAATGGGAGTATACACCTTCGTGTGCAAGAAATCAGGTAGCGCATGGAGCGCCAAGCAACACGAAGGCGATTTGGAGGTCTCAGCCGACTCTGAACACACTCTTCAGTCTGAGCTCCTTCAATCCGCTCTCAAAACCGGTGATTCCGGCGCTGTTCAGGCTTCTTTCTCCTACATCACTCCTTCCTCCGCCGTCGCTCAGGTATCGTTCGCCGATTTCCGTTGTTTTTTCGTTTGATTTGAATTTTATTCTGATATGTGATACGGATACGGATATGGTAGTTAAGTCAAGAATCGGATGAATGTCATAGTATCATACTAGTACGCATCTGATACGCGATACGGATACGGATACGGATACGGATATGGATACGGTAGCTAGGTGAATTATCGGATGAGTATCATACTGTCATGAAAGTTGGAGGTACTGTTCCAATTTGAGTAGAACACGCGAACTGTATGTTAGATTTGATTATCGTATCGATTGAACACCCTTGAGCTGTGATCGTGTATAGTGTTTTGTTGGATAGTATTGTGAATTTTATTTCGTTGTTCTTTGTTTGTTTGATGAATGTTGAAGATTACGATGTTTAGAAGATCGACTGATTAGAATTTAGAACATTGGATTAGAACTTGCATTAGTTGATTCAAGTTCTCGAGACTTAAAGAGATTGGCAAACGATAGAAGCGGATTTATAATAGTGGATAACTTTAGCTGGATAATCTTATCAGATTATAGCGATACAATTTGATTGTTTTCATGTATGATTATGATTATACAAAGAATAGCCGGTATGTTTATATTTTGTAATTACCCATTGAGTGCATTCGATGCATAATAGCAGTTTGATGGGTTAATTTACTTCTGAAAGTGATTGTTTAATCCGCTCTTAATTGTATTCTTAATTCATACAGCTAGATTTTTTTGGTTGAGCTTCTCGATAATGAGCTCTTTGACTAGTGTGCTCGTTCACATATATAGCTGGTTAGATCTTTTATAGAGTTATTGAGCTCGACTAAAAATATGAAGTTATTGCTTAGGAAAGTTATCGATTCAACTTTGAAGCTAGTTTTGTGACGGAGCGTAGTAACTTTATAGCTAGCTTCTAATATGACTGATTGTAGGGTAGTTTACTACTTGTGTCTTTTGAATGGAATTGTCACATATTGACCTAGATTGGTTACAATGGTGTTGAGCTAACGGCCTAACACTATAAAGCTACAAATTTGGAAGCTAGCTCCGTAAAAGAGCTTTTTAACTTTAAAACTGACGATGTCAAGTTACAAAGGATTTACAGTTTGTTGTACTATTTTTTGCGATTCCGAAGGTAATTATGAATAATGACAGATATGACGAAGAACACTGAATTAAACCAGTGTCGTGTGTGATTTCTTATACTATTGGCTCTTGTAATGGCAGGCTGAAAGTAACTAGTACTCCTTAAGTTACTGAAACTTTTGTTATTCATGTTCGACAGGTGATTATTGGTGGTGCTGTTGCTGCCTCATTCGTCGGTGGTGGTGCTGCTGCCGCAGCTCCTTCAGGCGGAGCAGCCGCAGCTGAAGCTCCCAAGGAAGAGAAGAAACCAGAGAAGGAAGAGAGCGAGGACGAAGACATGGGTTTCTCACTCTTTGACTAGAGCCTTTACTACCTTCATCAAAGGTTTTATTCCGTACTATTTAGCTTGTGTCGTCTCTTAAGACCAAAATGTTCCATTTTATTTAGGTTTGCAGAAACAGTATTAACTTTATGGTTGGTTTAATATGGATACGATGAATCTCGGCATATTTTTGTCAATGGGTACTGCTTTTCTACTATGAAACCAATTCGACCACTTGAAATTATGAATAATCGTGAGCTTAAATTCGGACGTTCTTTTTCTTTCAGTTCTCACTTGGCATTCTTGCTCTGTGTACCTAACGGGGCTGTAAGTGATCAGTGTTGGCTCCTAGGGCCTTCGTGATCAGCTTGGTTAAAGCTCGAGCTGATCTTGACCCGGGCGAACAATATACAAGACGATTTTGATCTTAGCAAGTCTCGGGTGACTAGCCCTTTTTATAGTTGTTCCATTCTACATAATCTTAAATTACGGGTAGCATATATCCTTCTTAGTCATTTGTTTAGAATACCTCTCGGGGCTCTCACAATAGCGAAACAAATGATCGAGATGGAGAGGGTAATGATTTGCATAAGTTCGAGTTGAACGCTTGCTATTTAGATCGTTTGGATAGCTTTCCTATGGATTGTAAACTCATTTCCCCATTATAAATGTATAAATTTCTTAAAATAAGTCTTCTAAGAACCCACATTTGATAATGCATGTGTACAAATACTACTTATAATATGTTAACGTACCGACACCGTGACCTAAGTTTTAAATTTAACCATTGATTGGACTATAACGTCCCCATCTTCGTATTGTATTTTCTTGACTTTGTTTGCCATGTTCATAAAATTCAATTCAATCCTCAATCGACGTGGTACACTTGCTTATATATAACCTAAGTATATTAAATAGTAACTTTACATAAACTTGTAAATCTCTACTTTGAATCTTTGATGTTGCTACTTTGATAGAGTTTGCACGCTTTCCAAAGCACAAGTGAGCAGTATCTATTGTGTACAACCGTTGTATTAGTAACCACTTTTAGGTCGATAATGACCACTTTTTAGTACTATGATCACTAAGTAACCTAAACTGGTCGCTTTTTACCATAAAATTAACAAATACTCCGTACATAGACAATAGCATATGTAACACGGAGATAACATTGCCGGAGCTAACAACCTAACAATGAAATTTCAAACCGATTACTTTTCATTTTCGAAACATCTTGGGCTATAGCCCACATAGCGGACCTCTAATTCATACGAAGAACCTATTGGAACGGAAGAAGTAAAAAAATAGCCCACATTATCGATTTCATCTCAGAAATCTCAACAAATTATTAACATACTCTATAGTCTATTAGCATCATAATAGTTCCTCCAAACTTTTGTTTACAGAAAATGGTGAAATGCAAGAGTTGCAGTAACTAAGCAAAGATAAAGGCACTTGTAGCTTACAATTTACACAAGTAAAACCCGACATCTATGTGAATTAACGCGGCCACTTTACTGCGCTAGCTACACTTTGTAAATTTTACGAAAATTTGAAGGGTAGTAAAGAAAACAGACAGACACCCGAGATAAAGCCAGCCTATTTACGCAGTATCAGCATCGTCGAGAGGTAGTAAAGATGGACCTAAGAGTTGAGGCTTCCTTAGACGGTACTGCTGAAACCTCTGCCTTGCATATTCCTTGTAATCAAAGTCGATCTTGTTCACATGAGCCTGTAGAAGTAAAGAACGGGATTAGTTTAACAGAGAAGATTAACCCGAGATTTATAATGAAGTCGACAAATATTATACTATATGAAGCGTCTTTACATACCGAGATGATGCCCCAAAGGCCCCAAAAGAGATGGTTTGCAAGCGTGTACTTTTCGACAAGTTGTTCAAAGTCTTCCATTTCACTGTCAGTAGGTTCTTCTCCTGTGGTCCATATCAAATGTCATTCAATGTCACAGCAATTATATTCCGATTTCTAAATCTAGTTTTCCTTGGTATGATAAAATTGTGAATTTTCCTCGCTACGCTTTCCTAATCACTGAGTCACGAAGTGAAGTGTCGTGTAAAGGTTGGAGTAACATAGTTTTAGGTCTAATGAGACAGTTTAGATGCGATGGTGGGACTGAGACCGCGAAATTCAGCATGAAATATCTAAGATACAGTCAAAAAAAAACTTAATTTTCGGAAATTTGTGAGCAAAACAAAACAAGGTGTATGAATGATTTATTATCGTCTGATTTGTTATAGGAATCTCTTGGCTGTACGATTTAAGCTGTCGTTTTCTGAATGTCACGTCCTGCAAATATCTAATACAGTTGATGCAATCCTTTCTGGTCAGATGTCACAACTCACAACTACCGCTAATAAATTTCAGAATTTGTGCATTCTGTGGAAAATTCAGGCCAATGATTCGGATTGCAGAAAACATGAGACATGACAGCTCGAAATGGTAAAAACTGCAACTTGCGGACTAACCTGATGCGCTCATATATGCATAGATGAATCGTCTGCGCTCCTCCTGATCTGATATACAGCAAGCAAATGAACACGTCAGACTCTGAAATCGCATTCAACTCACAACTAACACTAATCAAGTACTTTTGGTATGCAAATCCGTATAAACTAACCAGGGTATTTACTGTAATCGAGTAAATGAGGTGTATCGGAATGGTAATTGGCAGCCATCTCACAGAAGTGATTAGCAAGGTCGTAAGCGACAGGGTTATAGCTCGAATATTCAAAATCCTGCACAACAATTTACCAACTCAAACTCAAACTCAACTCTAATTGTTCCGTTGAATAAAAGGAAAAAGATTGAGTCTTTAATGCATGCTTACGATTAGCGTGATTGATTTAGTCTCCTCATCCATCATGATGTTTCCATACTGAAGGTCATTGTGACAAAACCCGATTTCTTGATCGTCCTGTGTCAGCTCTTTTTCAAGCTCGTGGAGTTCGCTCTCTAGACGGTCTAATCCAAACGCCTTGATCTCACTGTCTGAACACAAGTGCTTCGCCTTTCTCCACCAACGCCTTAGTCTGGTCCACAGGAGAGCTGTTTTTGTGCCAGGCATGTTAAGGCCGTGAAATTCCTTCATCTTTGCTGCTATCACAGACGATATTTCCGGGTCACGCAGATCTTCTGCTGATAATGTCTGATATCCACGCAAATTCAATCAGTCTCTTGAAATACAGTCTCACATTAATATAACGCGAGATCAACTCAATCAGACAGTCTCACGAGAACACTATATGACGCGAATGCATCATTAATTCATTATCCTTAAGGAAAGTTAGCTACCATAACAAACACATGATCTAAATATACATGCCATTCGCGTGAGACTTTCCATTTCCGTAAAAAGTCAATTAATTTATCCATAAGGACTGTTTTACGAGTGTGAGACCGTCTCAGACAATTACTGATGCAAGAACAGATGGCAGTTTGTTACATCAAACAAGAGAAAACTTCAAAGAAGACAACAATTATGGTAACACCAACATTTCAGCATTAATTCACACAGTTTCTAACCAAGTTAAGACAATTATGCATCACAAAATCATTCAATCCTAATCTTTTTCCAAGAAAATATATATAGTCAAACTAAATTGTCTGCTTTACAGTATGAGATCGTCTCAGACGATAACTAACTCCTGTTCCAAGAACTGATGCAAAAACAGATGACAGTTTGTTACATTAAACAGAAAAAACGGAATAGCATTGCAGGTTGCAGACATACATACCCTGGCATGGATGAATTCCTCAATACGGCCGTCAGTAAAGCTGGCAAGAAGACGAGGACCATGACCGTTTTGAGATAAGCATTCAAAGGTTCGAAGTTCATCAGCACGGTCGAAAAAGACATCAACCCCATCACCATAGATTCTAACCAAAACTTTCCTATGAAGATCAACTTTCACAGTAGGCCATATAATCTGAAAAACTTCATTTGTCATTGCTCCACTCAATGCCTTGACTTGAATTTCAGTCGGGTTTTCGACATCTTCCCAAGATGATGCCAATGATACAAGAAGTTGCATCAAATCCTCGGGCAACGACCCGTTCAAGAACCCATTTGTCTTGATTGCCATCTTCTTCTTATCAGTTCCAAATTTTTTCAGAGATTTGATTGAATGTTTGTTCTTATCACCTTGACACAAAGGGAAACAAAATAATCAAGACTAGGGATTTATATATAGAAATTAAAAGGGCAAGAATATATCAACTTGTATACATTGACCTAAAGAATAACTTTTTAGCCCTGGTTCAGTTGAACAAGTAAACTGATGGACAATATATAATACACACAAGAAATGTCGCGATCATGAAAACTCGAGTTTAACTAAACTAAGCTTCCATAACCAATTAGACGGGTACAATGGTAACGCAAAAACACGAGTTGAACTAAACTAAGCTAAACTATACGGAAATTGATTCTGAGAAAACCAATTAGATGTGTACACAACCAAATGATTCTATACTTACAATTGACAAAAAAAAAAACAAGAAATGTCGAGATCATGAAAACCCGAGTTTAGACGGGTACAATGGTAATGCAAAAACTCGAGTTAAACTAAACTAAGCTAAACTAGACGGAAATTGATTCCGAGACAACCAATTAGATGGGTACACAGGGATATGATTCTATACTTATGATTCACAAAAAAAACAGAAAAAAGGGGGAATCGATCAAAGTGGGCAGATGATGAATAATTTGACTAGAAAGAACCAAAACAACCCTTTTAAATCTTTCTTTTATATCCACCATTGCTTTATCTTTAAACTAATCATTTCGAATTGAATAACCCATAAAAAAAGATTCAATCTTTCATCATTTTTCTTGGTATAAAACAAATTAAATTGATTAAATTGATGATTTAAGAGAAAACCCAATAACAAATTATGGATTAAACTTCGAAAATGATGATAAATTGATTAAATTCATGAAAAAAAGGGAAGAAAAACCCAGAAATGGAATGAATTGAAGGGTTTGGATAATTGGATTGAAGGGTTTTTAATTTTAATTTTACTTACCAAGAAAGAAATTAATCAATTATGAAATGAAGAAAGTTAGTTGCAAAAATGAGCGGGGATTTTGGGGGAAAAAAAACTCAGATTTATTTTATTTATTAACGTGTGAAAAATCCAACCTGTTTTTATAATGTTTGTTTCCTGGTAATCTTTGTAATTACATGAGCATGCTTACGTAACTGTCACACGCGTTACAAACGCTCTAACATGATGACTCACCAATGGGTGACCGCCATTTGTCGAACGTTGACTTATCCTTTGGTAGCTAGTTATGTGTGCCGATCACATCCAAATTGAAAACTCGAGTTTAACTCGGAAGTGACTCGAATAAATGAAGCAACTCGGATTTGATCTGGGTTGATTTGTTTGCCAGGTCGACTTAGAATGAAGGGTTGATATTGGTGAGTTGAAGATATGATTTTGTAGTCGGTTAAAGAGCTGGCAAACCGGACGTGCCGGACCGTGCTTCGTGCCCGTCCAGCCCGGCAGGCCCACCGTGCCGTGCCTGACTCTGAGAACATGCGTCGAGGAACGGTTCCTAGCCCGGGCGCGGTCTGGTCGTGTCGTGCCCGTGCTTTTCGTCACGTCATCACCGTACTGGGTCGGGGCACCGAGATGAGCCTGACCCGGTTTGCCAGCTCTAGGTTGAACTAGTGTGAGGCGAGTTATGGTATTGAGATGAGAATCTCTGTGGCCGCTCAGATTGATGTGGCGTGACTCGTGAGCCATGATGTTGAGTATTTGAGATATCGGTTTGATCGAGTATGTTAGATCGTGTGTGATATGGGTTCAGTATGTTACTCGTCGTATGTTCGTTAATGGTTTGTGTATTGATTTATCCTTACTCGACAATAGTTAACGTCTGTGTGTCGTTGTCGTGTCGTCCACCCAATTTTTTCTAGGGTGGGGCTTGTGAAGATCCAATTCATGTGAATTTTGGGCCATGCCCTTCTTCTGGCCAAACTGCTTGGGCTTTACTTTTTCTGGTCCACAGTTCAGGAGTGTTTTGGCCCAAACAAGAAGTGTGAACTAGTATATTGCTGTACTCCCTTCATCTCGTCATTAACTGTCATCCCCTATTCACTAAAACAAAAACCAAGGGGCAAAAGAGTCATTTCAACTTTCCCGCCTAAATGCATCTCATAATTATGGAAAATGGATTTTCTAATCAAACAATTTCATTTCAACTTGAAGACCCAATTAAATGAATCATAAGACAATTTTATTTAAAATACGAGTCCAATAGTTCACCAAGATAATTTTAGAAAGAAAATATTTCTAACAACTGTAATTTTTTGAATAATTATAATCCTTAAAAAACTACTCCGTATTAGGTTACAAAATAGATAAATGAATACATAATAATGACCAAATAACATATCAAAAGTTATACGGAGTACTAAACATAATTTTAGAATATTGGGTGGATACATAATTTCCGAAGACTTATTTTTTACCAATTAAAAATCCAGTTATTTGTTTAATAGTAATCATATTAACGTCGTTAATGTAATTAAATTAAAATAATTACCATATCTTATCATTAAATGGTATAAAAATTATACTCCTTTAATTACAATATTTTTTAATTATTTTTGTAATTTACAATATTAACATTATAAATTTTTAGTAATTATTTTAATTATTATTTTTTAATGACACGTCATCAAACTAACGGGTCAACCCGGGTTTTGATCCTAAATTAACGGATCATTTCATGTTTAAGCGAAATGGATCCTGAGTCAAAGTTTTAGGGTCCTGACCTTAAAAAGATGCGATAGGTTTACGAGTCAAGTCAAAATTTGACATGACCATTTTCTAATTCAAAAATCTTCTTAAATTGTATGATTACCTGATCTAAATCATCTAATTAGCATTTTTGTCGTTCTTATCCCAATAAAGAATCACTGATCATCATAATCCCCTAATTTAGAAATTAATTAATTTTCGAAATACTCTACTAAACAGAGAGGTAAACTACTGACGGAAGCACTAAAAAATAAAGGCGTAAACCATTGACTTAGACGGAGGGAATATAATTTTATCACGTCATCACTAAACTCTTTCAGAAACAAAATTAATTAAAAAACCGTGCGTAGGTACGGATTTTCAACTAATTTTATATTATTTGTGAGGTAATCAAAGGATAACAAATGACCGAGATGGAAAAAATATCTCACATTTTCCATAGTTCTTTTGAGGAGATTGGTATAATTGTTGAGTATCTAGAATATAGAATTTATGCAGCCATGTTCCCACATACCACCTTACCTCTAAAGATCCTACTTCCTCCATTTTCTTTTTATCTTCCCATTCATTTTTGGCACAATTTTTTTTGTAATGAATATAAAATGATAAATTTAGTAAATATTGAGAGTAGAAGGGTAAAATATACTCCCTCCATTTCTATGATTTCTTCCACCTGTGGCAGAACTGTGATAGAAAAAAGGAAAGTGGAAGAAATCAAAGAAATGGTTGAAAAAGGAAATGTGGAAGATATCAAAGAAACCGAGGGAGTATGTAAATAGGAAAGAATAAAGGTATAAAGTGTTGTAAATAGTAAGGGTAGTATGGTAAAAATTATGGACTAAAATGGAAAGAAATGAAATGGGAAGATAAAAAAAAGTGGCCAAAAAAGAAAATTTGGAAGATAAAAAGAAAATGGAGGAAGTATCATTTTTTTTCCCAACGAAGATCACATAATGTAAAATACTTATAAAATATTCGTACAACCCATAATGTATTATGTTAGACGAAACTTCTTATCCCCTCTGTTCCAATGAATGGTTTGCCTATTCCATATTGGAACGTCCCAATGAATTGTTTGTGTTTCTATTTTAAGAATGTTTTTTTTTACATGTAATTTGACTCTTGGCTCCACATGTCACTCCCTAATTGGATCTCTTCTCCTTGATGTCAAAAGCAAAGACAAACAATTAATTGGAACGGGGAGTACAATAAATTTATTATGATCATGATTCATGAGTTTTATGCTAGGCATAAACAAAAATAAACCAATAATTTTATTATAATCACGCATTTTTCTTCTAGGTATAAAAAATTTGTGGACTTTTTCTCTGATTGGCTGGATCAAATCAAGTTTTAGGGCAATGTGAACCGGCAAAGCTGACCCGGCCGTAAGGCAACCCGACCCCGACCCAACGTCTGAAGTTGATCCGTAACCTGCAATCGAAACTTATCCAACTATTATTATAGAAAACGAGTCGATATCCCTGAAAAAATTGAAAATGGCAAACTCGAAATGGTCAAGCCCATCCGAAGTCAACTTGATTTCTATAACCCGAAACTGGCCTGACCCAAACCTGACCCGGTTGACCCATTTGCCAGGTACAATCTGAACAAGTACAATCTGAACACAAAAAACTTTAAAGAGACGGTGCCTTAAGAACGTTATCAAGAGACCCGAATGAACGTTATCACAACCTATGCGTTATTTAATTACTCCATAGCATTTTTCATGTTATGCTTCATTCACACTAATTTAGTGGACGACGGTCTGTCTGTCAAAGACGTAGTATTTCCAAAGGGAAAATGACATTCTAGCTCACCTAGCATTTTATCAACAAGACAATAACAAGTCTAACCATCATCCAATAATGAAGGATGATATATAATTGGTTCAACTAAAGAAGAAGAAATACAATTATACAAACATGGGTAATTATCTACTCTCATATTCAATCATCTTAAACATAGTACTTTGTATAGCATATATTTACACAAAATGGACCGACTATAACCCGAATACTAATAATCTAAGTTGGACAATTGAAGCCGCGAAAGAGGCTGAGGAAGTCGACTCCATCCCATGTTCAGGACATGGACTCGCGTACTTGGATAGCTCCTTTGTTCTTGGAAAACCGGTTTGCGAGTGTTACGCTTGTTACTCTGGGTCCGACTGTTCTTCCCTTTCTCATCCATGTCTTGCTGACGCCGATAGGTACATACGTCCTATACTTAATTTAAGGTCTTTGACGTACGTTGATGAATAACGTGTGTACCAAATATTTTGTTAGGATCTTATGATCATACGATTCAAAAAACGGTCAACCATTCTGATCTTAGGTAGTAGTATGATCATAATTTGACTCCGTTGACTTTTTTTTTGTAAACCCTTCTTGGATTCTGGTTAGTTCGTTGGACTAGGCCCTGTTTGGCAAATAGCAGTAGCAGATTCATAATAGCAATTAACAATAGCAAGATATGGTTAGCTGATTGTATTAGCAGGTTTGACTGTCAAATTAAATTAGCAAAATTAAGAAATAGTGTTTGTTAATTAGCAGATTATAGAAGAATTGAGTTGTTTTCAAGTACAAATTCAATACGCTGTTTCAATATGCTCCTATTATTCAAAAACAGTAGATTTCGGGTAATATGCTATCGCAATATGCCGTTTATACTTGGTTTTTTTGTAGTGGAAATCCTCTGTTTCTTGAGCCATTTTGGAAGAAGCACAAGGAAAGCAGTAGTGTATTAGTATCAGGATGGCACAGACTCGGATATTCGTACCCTGGAGCTGTTGGACTGTCTGTGGAACTCGAGAAATACATCTTCAAACTTCACGATTTAGTCGGAAATGCAGTCACTGAGGGACGTCGCCTGGTATTCGGCACAGGCTCTAGTCAACTCCTGAACGCTGCTGTCCATTCCCTTTCCTCCTCGTCTCCTGTCACCCCCGCCCTTGTTCTCGCTTCCATCCCTTATTATTCGGTATGTATTTCCTGTAAGGTTCTGTTCTTTCTGGCTGAAACTGACTGAACTGAAATGAACTGAAAGTGTCTGAAGTGCTGAAATGCTGCTGCAGTTATATGAAGAACAGACAAACCTCTTTGCGACAAGAAACTACGAATTCAGAGGAGACCCGTCTGCCTGGAAGAACAAAACAGATGGTGGTGGCGGCCAAATGACGATTGAGTTTGTGACATCGCCTAATAATCCCGACTGCAAACTGAACCAGAAAGTGTTACAGGGACCCTTAGCTAAGTCGATTCATGATCATGTCTATTATTGGCCTCATTACACTGCTATTCCCGCTCCTGCAGACGAAGATGTAATGATTTTTTCCGTTTCCAAGCTCACTGGTCACGCTGGCAGCAGATTCGGGTAATGCATTGCATTCAGATTTACTTTATCATTTACTTCTGTCACACACTCACGCTGGCTCTGATATCATGAATTTTTACACAGGTGGGCATTGGTAAAGGATGAGACAGTACACGGTAAGATGAAAAACTATGTAACCTACAACACGCTTGGTGTATCGCATGATACACAGTTGCGAGTGTTGGAGCTTTTGAAGGTTGTGGTCGATGGAGGAGCAGCGACAGAACTGTTTCAGTTTGGACACGCGACAATCAAAGACAGATGGGAAAGATTAAATGCTGTTTTGTCTAAATTGTCGCGTTTCTCCTTACAGAGTATTCCTCCTCGGTTTTGCACTTACTATCAACAAGTTCGACAACCTTCCCCAGGTCAGTCATTTGTTTAACTTTGATTAAAATACTCTTCACAGAAATGTACGAGTACAGTTTTAGCGATTTTGGGATTTGTTATGTGCAGCGTATGCATGGTTGAAGTGTGAAAGAGAAGAAGACGAGGATTGTTATGAAGTGCTGAAATCAGCCGGGATCATTGGTCGAAAGGGAGCATTGTTTGGTGCTGAAGCTCGGTATGTGCGACTAAGCTTGTTGAAGAGCAAAGACGATTTTGAGCTGCTAATGCAAAAGTTAGAACAGTTATTGATCGATTCTGAACTTGAATTTTCTCCTCGAAATGTGAGTTAATTCAAGTTAAAGATTTCTGTCTCTGTCGTTTGTTTACCTTTTATATTAAATTAAATAAAGGTAAATAAATTAATGAGACAGAGGAAATACAGCTTAATATTAAATTATTAAGTCTATACTCGTATTGTATATATATATATATCTCAACGATCGTTGAGATCGACCTTAAATTCTTCAATTAGTGACTATTGTTCGAAAAATTTGTACATGGAGAATCAAGGTTAATAAGAGATGAATTATACGGAGTATTGTATAATCGGTTGATTATCAAACACTTTTTTCTTAAATCTGTTAATTTAATTTGATAGTTACGAGTACGTCTTCAAACCCGCTACTAAAATCTCTCAATCATATTATATTATCAATTTATTTATATATGCTATTTGTCAAACATGACGTACAAGTAAATTATTTAGAAATCGACAATTAAACTCAAAAATAAGTAAATAAAAAAGGAACATGAATACAAAAATATTCGTAATAAAGAGAGGAAATTCTTATCTTCTTCGATTGTATTTATTCAAGAATTAAACGATACGTGAAGTCTAAGAAAAGTTACGAAAGTTTAATTAATTCTCTCTTATTGGATATTTTTTTTAATTGTGTGAATTACTATCTTCCTCTAATTGGAATCTTTTCAAATGTAGAAGTGACATTTTACAATGAAATTAAACCTCGTTTGTTTGTTTGTGGCCCGTCTCCTATACTTGTTCTATTAACTCACTGCGAAAGACTCGATCAACGAGTGATATGTAATCGAGTCGACAATTTTTCTGGGATCGTAATAAGGATCGATGTGGTGAAGGTGCTCGAGATGATGTGAAGTCTTATCGAGGAGACTAGCTAGTAGCTGCTAGTTTGTTAACACGTATAATGTTCAGCCTTATTCAGTATATTTTAAGTTTAGTCCAGGGTCTTAATTAGTTGTAGGATGCTGAAACGTCACTTATTTGTGAATCTGTCTTCTGCATGCACTTGTTTGATTTTAGCCCCGCTGAAGCCGACTCAACATATCGTTATCACATTTTAAATTTATTCCGATCTTATCATTCGTTATAAAGATGGAAAATGAGTTAGCGTCACCAGGTGACACCGTACCCAACCTCGACGCCTATAAAGATTGATGCCTATTTTACCATATTCTTGGAAAAACACACATGGGCTACATATCATATTTATCATATTCAATAATCATAAACGTACTAGTAGTATTTTGTGGAGCATATGTTTACACAAAATGGACCGACTATAACACAAATAATAATCTAAGTTGGACGAGAAAAGCAGCAAAAGAGGCAGAGAAAGTCGACTCGATCCCATGTTCCGGTCATGGACTCGCATTCTTGGATAGCCCCATCGTTCGTGGAAAACCGGTTTGCGAGTGTTACGCTTGCTACTCTGGTTCCGATTGCTCTTCCCTTTCTCATCCATGTTTTGCTCGTGCCGATGTGTACGTCCTCCATCCCATGACAGACTTAATTTATCGTCTTTATCATAGGCGGAATAACGGCATACTTTACATACATGAGATAGACGCTGCCTGTCATTTGTTTACCTTTGATTAAATACTGTTTAAAATAATATAAAAAGGTAAACAAATGACCGAGATTGAAATAGTTTATTCATTCTCTAACATGAACGAAGGTAAGTTTCAAAAATCGGTTTTGTAAAGTACAGAGTGATAACTAAGTTTGCTGAAGTACCATAATTATTATTCAACGAAGAGCACACTTAGTCGCAGTATTACAATATAAGAGTATGTAATTAATAGGGGGGAGAGGTCAAACCTCTGACCTATTGTCCAGGTAGGCAGGTACTACTAGTCTTAACCACTAGACTTAGACATTTTTGTTTGAACTGCCATGTTGCAGTGGAGATCCAGTGTTTCTTGAACCGTTTTGGAAGAAGTACAAGGAAAAGAGCAGTGTACTAATTCCAGCATGGCACAGAATGAGCTATTACTACCCGGTAGGTGGCCAAACGTCGATCCAACTCGAGAAATACATCTTCAAACTCCATGATCTAGTCGGAAATGCCGTTACCAAGGGACGTCACCTGGTGTTCGGCACAGGGTCCACTCACCTCTTGAACGCCGCCGTCCATTCCCTTTCCTCATTTTCGCCTGTCTTTCCCGCCCTTGTTCTCGCCTCTGTACCTTATTTTCCCGTAAGTATTACTCCCTCTGAGTTCCTATTTTGTTCCCTGTTTGTTTTTTTGTCAAAGAAGAGCGCACTTAGTTGCATTACAATAATAAATGCTGCCATGCTATGCAGTTATATGAATCGCAAACAAGGCTTTTGGAGACGAGAAAGTACGAATTTGGAGGAGATGTGTCGCTATGGACGAACAAAACCGACGTCAAACAAATGTTGATAGAATTTGTAACCTCGCCCAACAACCCTGACGGAAAACTCTATCGGAAAGTGTTACATGGACCGTTAGCCAAGGCGATTCATGATCATGTTTATTATTGGCCTCATTACACTCCTATTCCGGCCCCGGTAGACGAAGATATTATGTTGTTTTCCATTTCCAAGCTCACCGGTCACGCTGGGAGCAGATTCGGGTATGAAATATGAATCCACGTTCTTTCGGACTAAAAATGACTGAACTAAATTTAAATCTTAATTTATTAACACGTAACTAAATAGAACTGAATTTAGTTACTAAACTGAACTGAAGTTAATTATACTGAATAACGATGAATTTAATTGGTCCGAGCTGCAGGTGGGCATTGGTGAAGGATGAAAGGGTACATCAAAAAATGAAAGACTATGTAGATAATAGTACGTTTGGGATATCACATGATACGCAATTACGAGTGTTAGAGATTTTGAAGGTTGTCGTCGATGGAGGAGCAACAAGAGAACTCTTTCGATTTGGACATGGGACGATGAAAGAACGATGGCAAAGATTAAATGAAGTTGTCTCTAAATCATCGCGTTTCTCCTTACAGAGTATTCCTCCTCGGTTTTGCATTTACTATCAACAAGTTCGTCAACCTTCCCCAGGTTAACTTTCAAATTTTCGAATAGAAGATATTGACTCTGTGAAAATTAGCAAATTCCGACCTAAATAGTATAACTGTCAATATTTGGTAAACAACATGCATATTGCGATAGCATGTTGACCGGAATCTGCTGTTTTTGAATATGCTGCTAATAACATAACAGTCGATTGAAACAACATATATCCAATTTATACTCGAAAACAGTTTGATTTAATTCTGCTAATTTAATTTGATAGTCGAACTTACGAGTATAGTCCGCTAACTGTATTCTGCTAATATTATCGACTATTACAAATCTGCTACTGCCAAACATAACCAACATATTAAAGTAACTTTAGATGTACATTTTTAGCGAATTTTGAATTTCTAGTACTTTGGTGACGATAATGAGTTCGTGCTTGAGTGCAGCGTATGGATGGTTGAAGTGTGAAAGAAAGGAAGACGAAGATTGTTACGAAGTGCTGGAATCAGCCGGGATCATTGGTACAAAGGGACGATTATTCGGTGCTGAAGATCGGTATGTACGGCTAAGTTTGTTGAAGAGCAAAGACGATTTCGAGCTGCTAATGCAAAAATTACAAATGCTAATAGACTCCGAACTTGAATTTTTCCCTGGAACCGTGACTTCAACTGAGTCGTCTGAGCAAGAATCTGAGGCTCAGATTTATAGAATCTAAAACTGTACTTAGACAGTTAGACTCTGAAGTTGAGTCTAAGCAATAATTTGAAGAGATTTACAGAGTCCGACACTTAAACTTGAGTTTAATTATCGTATTGTCCTTTACACCAACCATGATCAAGGAACATTACTAATAAGGACACTTAGACTGAAAAATAGTATAAACGTGTTACATTACAAATTAACATGCTTACCATGTGAATTGTGAAATACTCTGTATACAACATGTGAACAAGGCATATGATAAATACGGTAGAACATAATATTAAATACGAGTAATACGGAGTACTTCGTATATAAAAATTTGTAACATGACATGTCATATAAAAATACAGAAAAAAAAAAAAAAAGACGATCTCTCATTAAATTATCGACCACTTTTTATGTATCAATTTATGCATTAGTCGTACCTCTTTTATTATTACTGTATTAGACAAACCTTAAATTGATCATTTCGTTTTACACAAAAACTAGGAAGAGACGGTAGCACAATAATTTATTGAGAGACTACTTTTCCGTACTATTTTATGTCTTATTCGTACCTATTTTATTATTATTATTATTATTATTATTATTATTATTATTATTATTATTATTATTATTATTATTATTATTACTGGTTTTGATTAAACGTACATATTTTTATTCGATTTGGTACCACGGTTAGCTTCTGTTCCGGTTAAGGAATCAATCAACCCGAATTGCGAATTCGGGTCCTTAGTGTTCAGGTATCGCTTTGCTTGGTTTCCTTCGATCTCTCCTTCCCCTTTTCCTATAGTCGGACCTTCCCGGCGAAGTGAGTTTGCTCCCTGCACAAGCAACGCACAGGGCCTCGGAGGTTGTCCGAGGGAACCCTCTCCGATGCCTAAGTCAGTCCGTGAATGCCTTGACGAACCTAGCTCGTGAGGAACTAGGTGGCGGTTTTTAGGAGTAAGGGTCTAGAGAGAGAAAATCCCACCCCCCCTATGTGGGAAATGGGTGGGTATTTATACCTTCCCACATGAGAGAGGGGGAAAGAGAGGGAGAATGGGTGGACGAGAGGACAACACGTGGCTTCTCCTCATCCACCCACTTTCCATTACCTGAGACGAAATGACGGATGGGTCCTCGGACTCCCCTACCTGTACTGGGGGTTAGGGCGCCCTGGAAGAAAGCATGATGGGAAACTGGAGGCCCTGCTCGGCTGGCAGAAAGCCCTGCTCGGAAGGCGCAAGCCCTTCGGGGTTCTCTCCGTAGTCCCTCGCAGGGAGGGCTGACGGATGATACCGAATTCACCCTGGGGGCGAACCGTTCCGGGGCCCCGCAGGCGGGCGACCCGTGGTACTTGGTCAACTCCCATCAATTGGCCCACGCCGGCCAGAGGGAGGCGGGGTCTTCCTCTTGGCAGGCGTCTCTTGAGATGGGGTGCAGTTGACTCTTGAACTCGGGCATTTAATGCACTGCTTGTTCCCGAGATTGGGATGTTCTTTTAGTGATGATTGCTTTCTATTCCCAGCGGATTTTTGGGCAGTGTGCGGGTGCGCTGATTGGTCGCGCCCCCTATCAGAGTGGTTGTGGCGCCATTTAATGCTTTGGCTACCCTCCGTATAAATTGCGGTTTCCTTGCTGTTTTCACAACCCATCTTCAACCTTCTCTTCTTCCTTCAGAGAAAATGTCGTGGATTACTAGAGTGCTTTTCCGTCGTGGAGCTCGCGTAGTGAGCCGTCGCTTTGCGGGGCGTTGGAAGCTTAGGTACTCCCGGGCGTCTTTTCTCACTCTGCGTCGTAGCCGGCGATCCCGCGTTCAACGTCCCCGAGAGTTCAGGAGGGCTCTTATCAAAGCGGGCAAACGTCCACAGAGGGCTCCTCTAGCTGCTCCAAGGTTCAGGCGCTGCCCCCAGGGTGGGGGTTGTTTCGACAGGGGGTGTCATGAATGCTTTCCATGGCTGCACCCTGAGCAATTCGACCCCGATTGCTCAAGTCTGTCTTCTTCTGAGTCGGGCCCTTCTTCTCCCCTGAGGAAGAAGGTTGGCTGCGGCTCCTGTGACGATACCGAGACAGTCCCTTATGGTAGGGACTGGGATGTCAGCAGCCGGGAGTCCGGCGACAGTGACGGCCAGGGCTACTCCTCTGGTCGTGGGGATGATGATGATTCGGCAGATCCCTTCAAAGATTCCGATGATTGGGACTGGGGATCCGACATTGGAGGGCGCGACAGCCCTGGGGACTACTCCCCGGGCTCTGACGATGACTAGGCCTACCTGAGGGGTGCAGGCATAATGAGCCGGAAATAGGGGCTCCTTTTGTATTCCTGGCTTGCATGCTATGTAACTTGCCCATTTTTCGGGTTTTCTTTAGTTTTAATGAAAAGATCAGGCGGCTTGGCTTACATGTGGCATTTTTATTATTTGCTATTATTTGTTTTTGTTTTTATTATTATTATTATCTGGAGAGAGAGTGACGTCATCGAGGGAATAAATGTTCCTGGCGTCTATTTGCCTTCTCGAGGCTTTCTTGGGATGAGGAGGCTAGTTGTTAGAGTTGTGACACGTGGGGGATGACTTGCGGGGTGAGCTTTGCAGGGAGAGGCGACCCTTCGACTGCCCAGACCTATATAAGCCCATTTTCTTCCCCTAATTCTCTTTTTAGCGCTTTTCGAAACTCGAACTTCCACTTCTTCTTCACTCTCTTTGCTGCTGAGAACCTCTTTCAAGATTTCGACGGGCGTTTAATTTCGGACCTTTCTCGGCGACGACCATCCTTCTAGGTTAGAATCTTGATTCCATCTTTTAGTTTTTCTTCCTTTTTCACATATTCTTTCGCGAAATAGAATGTCTCGTGCTCGCGCTCTTACTTTTAGTCCGTCGTCTGGAGGGACGGAGGATAGGAGAGGGGGGAGATCTGACTGGGCCTCCTCCTCTGGGGTCAGACCTGGCGGGGGAAACCACCCCGAGGAAGATGGGGGTGCCAACTCACCCGAACCCGCGACCTTTGACGTCGTCGACTCCGACGATGGTGCACTGGAGATTGACCCCTCCACTGTCGCCGGTCTTGCTCCCAGGGAAAAAGGGAAAAAATATTTCTTGGACAAACACAAGTACCTGGTTCCTTTGAGAACCTACCCCGAGACCAAAAACCGAAACCTAATTCTGGAGAGTAATGCTGCCGGGGAGATTCAGAAGTTCTATAACTTCGGGGAGGGGTACACCGTTATAGTCCCAGGGGAGAAAGATACGGTGTGTTGCCCTCCTGACGGCTGTGTGGCTGTCTATCACAAAAGCTTGGAATTCGGCCTACGATTCCCTCTTCACCCCTTCTTGGAGGAGGCTTTCAGGAGGATGAACGTGGCCATAGCCCAACTGACTGCCTCAGCTATCAGGACCTTGGTGGCTTACACATGGACCTGCCTCTTCCACGGGGAGGGGCCCTCTATTGATTCTTTGCGTGCCATGGCTTGGCTGCAAATGGTATCCTCATCAAGGGGGGATGACTCCCCAGGGTACTGGTCCATTCTGAAATCGAAAAAATACGCTCTGGTCTGGTCGGCCCTAAACAGTCTGAAAGACTGGAAAGATAATTTCTTGTACGTACATAGCGCTTCAGGGTGGCGAATCCCTAGGCATTTTAGGAACCACGTACACACCCGCCTGGAAACCCGGGAGGAATATCACCCGGGTGTCGGGGGAAAAGACTTGAAGGTGAAGCTGAGTCAGGCAGATGAAGAATTGATTAAGAAATTTAGGGTTACTGAGGGGGCTCCTCCCAATGAGCCTTCTTTCTGGCTTCCCCACGCAGACCTTATTACCACGGATGAATATCTGCTCCCGCTGGGCTTGATTCCCGGCCTTGAAGGTAGTTCAGGGGCTCCAACTGGCCTGGTGATTTTTCCTGAGATTCTCATCCCTGTTTTCTTAACTGGCCTTTTTACCTGTCTCGCAGGTGATGCTTCTCGCCGTTGGACCAGGAAGCAGGTGAGGAGGCTTGGTCTGACTGAGGAGTTCTTTGTCACTCAAAAGGTCCCCCTTCTTCCCTCCAACTTCAAGAAAGGAGAGAAGAACTTGATGAGGTTTGTGAAGGGGCTCGCTTCCGGTCGACGGCTCCCCTTCCCTCCCCGGCTAAAGCCGGCAGCTCCCTCTCCCAATGCTCAGGGTGGGGAGGCTGAAGTTACTTCAGTGGCGACCCCCTCCTCTGCTCGCCGCCAGGATGATTCCCCTGCTAGGGCGCATGCTTCCCCGGGGTCTCACCCTGCGGAGTCTGAACAAACTGGAGAGAGCGCTCCCCTGGTCCGTAGGAGAAAAAGGAGTAGGGAGGCTTCAGGGACCGTGCCTATGGTTGACTTAGAGGCCGACGTGGAGACCCCGGAGGCGAAACGCCCTGCTCACGACGTTCCGGGCACTTCTCTTTTGGAGGAGAATGCAGAGTTCCACTGTGCTGCGGGCGATAGCGTTGATGTATCAAGCTTGCTCTCGGACTCTGGTACTGTTTTGGCAGACCGCCTTGTTAAGTCGATAACCAACACTTCCCACCAGGTGATTCAGTACATACAGCGTACTTCCAGGGTGTTGCAGGCTTCTGCCGAGCTGGCGGCCCTCAGTCGCCTAAGTGATGAGGAGTTGACTGTCACCCCTGGGGCCCCTCCTCCCGATCGCCTAGCCGTGGTCGAAAGGGATGTGACCCTGATTGTGGGCCTGAAGGACCAGCTGTCCAAGCGAGAGAGCGAGCTGGAGGAAGTGAAGGGGCAGGCCAACCAATGGAGGCTTCAAGGAGAGCAGGCTGTGAGGGAAGCGGCCAAGCTTGAGGTGGAACTGAAGGAGAGCCGCCTGGCAGTGGAGCGTGCTGAAGCATCCCTGGCTGAGGTGGAGCATCTCAAGAAGAAAACAGTTGATCTGGAGGAAGAACTGTCCAAAACTAGCTCAGACTTTAAACAGGCTCAGGCTGGGTGGCAAGATGAGAAAGACGCCATCTTAAAGGAGGCTGAAGCTGCCACGGACTTGAGCTTTGAAAACGGGGCCACTTCCTCCTTGGAGCTTGTTATGGAGGTCATCAAGGAAATGTTCCCTATCTTTGACGAGGATGCATTTCGAAACCTTTATGCTGCCAAGAATGAAGCTCTGGCAGCTGGAAACCCCAAGGAGCCTGCCGGTCCCGACCATGGTGTGCCTGATGCTTAGGCCTTTGCTCTTTGTTGATAATTTTTGTGCTGAGCCTTAGAATGGCCAGTTTTGTCTGTAATGCCCTGACCTTTCCGGATCTTTATTTTGGGCTTTGTTAAAACCGTTCTACTTTTTCTGGATTAATCTTTGAATGTTCGCCTTTTCTTTTACTTTCTTCGTTTTCCAGAGTTTGGCTGCATTTTTTATACAAGGTTGGGGGGCCTGCCCCCAGTCCTTGTTCGTTTGGCCTGTTCCTGGCTCTTGGTCAGAGTCCAGGGGCCTGCCCCTTGCCTGCCCAGAGGCTGGCAGGGTGGTATTATGCGTTTTTTATACAAGGTTGGGGGGCATGCCCCCAGTCCTTGTTCGTTTGACCTGTTCCTGGCTCTTGGTCAGAGTCCAGGGGCCTGCCTCCTGCCTGCCCAGAGGCTGGCAGGGTGGCATTATGCGTTTTTTATACAAGGTTGGGGGGCATGCCCCCAGTCCTTGTTCGTTTGACCTGTTCCTGGCTCTTGGTCAGAGTCCAGGGGCCTGCCCCTTGCCTGCCCAGAAGCTGGCAGGGTGGTATTATGCGTTTTTTTATACAAGGTTGGGGGGCATGCCCCCAGTCCTTGTTCGTTTGACCTGTTCCTGGCTCTTGGTCAGAGTCCAGAGGCCTGCCCCCTGCTTGCCCAGAGGCTGGCAGGGCGGCATTATGCGTTTTTTATACAAGGTTGGGGGGCTTGCCCCCAGTCCTTGTTCGTTTGACCTGTTCCTGGCTCTTGGTCAGAGTCCAGAGGCCTGCCCCCTGCCTGCGGGGAAGCGTTTGAAATTTTGTTGGGGGGGCTATTTTCCTTAGTTCCGGCAACAGGGGGGCCTCCCCCTATTGCCCCCTGCTCGTTTGTGTGTGAAAACGCGGGTTTGAACAGGCAACGAGTATAGACTGAGGATCTTTTCATTTCTTCGTAAAAATCTATCACAAGGGTGGTCGGAGCCGTCGACATTCTTTGACCGTTCTCCGCCAATTTTAAAGAAACGAGGACTACTTTAAGATTCTGGTTTAAACATAATATTTCCTCAGGGTGTCAGCATTCCAGTGAGCACTCAACTCTTGGCCCTCTAGATTGGCGATTTTATACGTGCCTGGCCCTAAGATTTGAGTTACCTGGTACGGACCCTCCCAATTAGCGCTAAGTTTGCCGTGCTCTCTCGATCTGCCTACGGCCTGTGTCTTTCTGAGGACTAGATCGCCCATCTGGAAATTTCGCGGATGCACTCTTTTGTTGTATGCCTTCCTCATTCGTTGCTGGTAGGCGACGATATTGGTGTTGGCTTCCTCTCTCAACTCACTAACCAGATCCAAGGCCTCTGCCATTGCTATTTCATTCTCAGCCTGGTCGTATTGTAAGGAGCGCAGGGAGGGGATCCTGGCTTCAATTGGTAGTAAGGCCTCTGCGCCATACACCAGGCCGAACGGGGTCTGGCCCGTAGACTCCTTCCGGGTGGTCCGGATTGACCAGAGTATGCTGGGGAGTTCGTCGGCCCACCTGCCCTTGAGGTCATCCACCATTTTCTTTAGGCCATTCAAAATTTGCTTGTTGGCTGCCTCTGCCTGCCCGTTGGTTTGAGGGTGGCAGACGGCAGAATAAGCAACCGCAACGCCGTGACCTTCCAGCCATAATCTCAGGGGGGTCATTATCGAATTGTCTCCCATGGTCAAACACTAGCATTTTTGGCAGGCCAAACCGGGTGATAATGTTCCGCCAAATCACCTTCCTGACCGCAGGCTCGGTGATGTTAGGCACTGCCTCAGCTTCCACCCATTTGGTAAAGTAATCAATAGCTACGATCAAGAATTTCCTGCCCCCGGTGGCTACCGCGAAGGGGCCCAGTATATCCATCCCCCACTGAGCGAAGGGGATGGGAGACAGGATCGGCCTGAGCTCCTGGGCCGGGGCATGGATAGATGGGGCGAAAAGCTAACATTTTCTGCACTTTTGGGTTAAGTCCTTTGCGTCGGCCAGCAGGGTCGGCCAGTAGTATCCGGCTCTCAAGGCCTTGTGTGCTAGTGACTTCCCTCCTATGTGATGGCCACATATCCCGGAGTGGATGTCGTCCAACACCTCCGCCGCCTGCTCTACACCCAGGCACCTGAGCAGAGGGGACAAGAAAGATTTTTTGTACAGGTCTTCGCCTATTATGATGAACCATGCAGCCCTCGCTGGCATTTTTCTTTTCTGTACAGGGTCGGTCGGTAGGACTCCGTGTTTTTTGAACAGGATGATGGGGGTCCTCCAGTCTTCAGGCCCTGCTTCCTCCACCGCACCGACGGTTGGACAGGGGGCGGTAGATTTCTCCTGGACGACGTCCACCCATACTGACCTTCTTATATCCTGCAGGCTGGAGCTAGCTAGCTTTGACAGGGCGTCCGCTCTGTGATTCTAGGATCGTGGGATCTGTCTGATTTCATATGATTTCAAACCTGATAGTTCCCTTTTTACCACCTCCAGGTATGCGGCCATTGTTTGGTCTCTAGCTTCATACTCTCCATTAATTTGGTTGGCGATGAGCTGGGAGTCTGTGGCCAAAACGACCCGTTCTGCGCCTGCAGCCTTGGCCAGGTTGATGCCTGCGAGTACTGCTTCATACTCGGCTTCATTATTCGAGGCGGGGAAGACAAATCTGAGAGCATGCTCAAAATCGGTCCCTTCCGGACTGGTCAACACTATCCCCGCCCCCGCTCCGTTGGCCGTTGAGGACCCATCGGTGTATACGATCCATTCGCCAGAGGTTGGGCTATCGTCCTCGGAGTGGGAACACTCTGCCAGGAAGTCGGCCAATGCTTGGGCCTTGATGGCTGTTCTTGACTGGTATGTTATCCCCAGTCCACTCAACTCGATGGCCCACTTCAGCAATCTGCCTGATTTCTCAAATTTCTCTAACACCTTTTCCAGGGGCTGGTCTGTTAGCACCACGACAGGGTGTGCGTCGAAGTATGACCTCAATTTCCTAGCTGCTATAACAACCGCGTAGGCCGCCTTCTCGACCATTGGGTAGTTTTTCTCTGCTGTCCCCAGGGCGTGGCTTACGAAGTATATGGGCTGTTGAGCGCCTGCTTCTTCCCTTAAGATGACTGCGCTGACTGTCGCGTTGGTTACAGCGATGTAAAGGAAAAGCTTCTCTCCTGCCACCGGTCTTGCCAAGGTGGGGAGTTTCTTTAAGTGTTCCTTTAATTGTCCGAACGCTTCTTTTTGCTCGTCTTCCCATTTGAACTGTTTATTGCCTTTCAGCACCTTGAAAAACGGGGTTGACTTGTCTGCTGACCTGGCAATGAACCGTGCCAGGGCGGCCATGCGACCTGTCAGACGTTGGATGTCCCTGATGGTCTTTGGCTCGGGAAGGTCTAGAACAGCCTGAATTTTCTCGGGATTGGCGTCTATCCCTCGAGAACTTACCAAGAAACCCAAGAACTTTCCGGAGCGTACCCCAAACGTGCATTTCTTCGGATTGAGCTTCATTTTGTAGGCACGCAGGGAGGAAAAGGTCTCCCGCAGGTCTCCCAGGTGTTCCTTGTCTCCCTTACTCTTTACAATGGCGTCATCGACATAGGCTTCTATGTTTCTGCCTTTCTGATTTTCGAACACCTTGTCAACCAGGCGCTGGTACGTGGCCCCTGCGTTTTTCAGCCCGAATGGCATCATCTTGTACATGTAGGTGCCTGAGCTGGTGATGAATGCGCACTTGACTCTGTCTGGCTGCCATAAGTACACCTGATGATATCCTGAGAAGGCATCCAGGAAGCTTAGCATAGTATACCCACTGGTGGCGTCCACCAGCTGATCGATTCTGGGGAGTGGGTAGCAGTCTTTTGGGCAGGCCTTGTTGAGGTTCGTAAAATCCACGCACATTCTCCACGTGCCTGACGATTTCTTGACCATGACCACATTCGCCAGCCACTCAGGGTAGTCACAGACTTCTATAAAGTCTGCCTTCAAAAGTTTTTCGATTTCTTCCTTGATTGCCAAATCTTTTTCTGCGGACATGTTCCGCTTTTTCTGCTTTACAGGGCGGGTGTCCGCGTTTACGTTCAGCTTGTGAACGATGCACGCTGGATCGACCCCTGGCATTTCATCCGCCGAGTAGGCGAATACATCCTTGTTCTCCTTCAGTAGCTCGACCAGCTCAGCCTGGTAGGATTCTTCCAGGTCGGCCCCTACAAGGACTTGCCTCCCCGGCTCCAGGTCCACAAGCATGCTTTCTCCCCCAGGTTCCAGGTGGTTTGACGCCTGGTCACCGGCTGGAATCTCGCCCTCTCTGCTGGGGGAGCTGTCGGCTTTTCTTTTCCCTTTTCTTTCGCTCTCATGAGCCTGCAGGGCCACGGAGTAGCACTGTCTGGCCGACTCTTGGTCCCCGCGTATTTTGCCTTCTAGGCCGAAGTCAGTGACGTAGGCTATGGTGAGAGCCCGGATTGATATGGCTGCTTCAATCTCGTCCAGGGTGACTCTGCCGATCAGGGCGTTGTAGGCAGACTTCGCATCTACCACAACAAATGACGCTCTGATATTCCTGGCAGTAGCTCCTTCCCCGAACGTTACAGGCAGGTCTATGATTCCTACGGGTAATACGCCTGCTCCGCTGAACCCATATAATGACCCTGGGGCGGGTCGTAGGTGCCGTTTCTCCAGACCCATTTTGTCGAAGGCGTCTTTGTACAACAGATTCGTGTAGGCGCCAGTGTCTACCATGCATCTCCGGACAATGTGGTTGCTAATTACCAAGGATAGCACCAGGGGATCGCTGTGAGGGTACACCACCCGCCCTGCATCCTCGGGGGTAATGCTCAGCGTTACTCCCTTTGGGCTTCCTGTTTTTTCAGCGTAGCAGATTTGGTTCCTTAGCTCACGAATCTGCCTTTTCTGCCCCCTTCGACTGATTGGACCTTCTGCATCTCCTGATATCACATGGATTACCAGGCGATTCTGTACCGAGCCCTCGGGCTTTTCAGGCGTCTCCTTCTGGGATTTGTTCCTGGCTGCGTAGTTGGCCAACCAGCCGTTCCTGATCAACTTCTCGATCTCGTCTTTCAGGTGACGACATTCTTCGGTGGTGTGGCCTACGCAGTCGTGAAAAGTGCAGAATTTCTTGGGGTCCCCTCTTGGACTGCGCGGCTTGCTCGGGCGATTCCACTTGGCGGTTTCCTTTTCCAGCTCGAAGATTTCTGCCCTGGACTTATTAAGGGCTGTGTAACTGTCGAATCTGGGCTGATAAGCAATGCGCTCCTTTTTGAGGGTATCCCCTTCCTCGGTTCTATGTCTTCCGGAATCGTTTCTCCCGCGTCCACCCTGCGGTCCCCCTTGCTGCCTCGTGGGGCCTGCAGGGGTCTCCGGCAGGCTGTGGAATTCCTCCTGCAACATAAACCCCTCTGCGATTTTTCTGGCCTTGGCCAGGGTCTCCGGTTGGGCCCTGATCATCTGGTTCTTCATTTCGCCGGGTAGCAGGGAATTGGTCAGTGCATATGCCGCTGTTGGGTCGTCAATTTCCTTCACCTGTTGGAATGACAAATCGAACCTTTTCAGATATTCCCTGACAGTTTCGCCCTTCTTCTGCCTGAGGGTCATCAGGTCAAAGCGGGTGAGACGTCGTCGTTTGTTTCCGGCATACTGGTCCAAGAACATCTCCGCCAGCTCGATGAAGAAGGAAATTGATCCTTGCGGGAGATCCCTGAACCAACCCTGGGCTAGGCCTACCAGGGTGGTGGGGAAAATTTTACACCAGACTGCGTCGTCGGCGTCGTACATGCCCATGTGACTTTCGTACGCAGCCAGGTGATCTTCCGGGTCTGTAGTTCCGTCGAACTTTACAGTTGGCATCTTAATCTTCGGGATCGGGTATGCCTGGACTTCAGGGTGAAGCGGGGTTTTAGTTGGCCTACCCACCATTTTTGACCTGCCCGCATCTGAGTAGCGACCGTAGTCATCCCATTTATCAGGGGTCGGTCGCCTGCCCTCAGGGGAGCGGTGCCTTGGTGGGGGCCTCGGCCTGCTAATCGCCTCGTCGCCTTGAGAAGGGGAGTGATACCGCGAGCGCTTCTTCTGGGCGGACTCGAGGTTATCACCCTGACGGTACCTGGGCTTCATGGGTTGGCCGTTGTTGAGCCTGGATTGCAGGCCTTGGGACAGCCCGGGGGGTGGCTGCAATCCCTCAACTGGCGTCAGCCTGGAGAATACATCTTGCTTCTCTCCCAAGCGCTTGGATACCGGCTCTTTGTGCCTCATGCGATCCCTCAGGTCTTTGGATAGGCCTCTTCTTTCATGAGCGGCGGTGGATTCTGTAGTATGGATGGAGAATGCGCCCTCTGGACCAGCTACTCCCTGCCGTGCAGGCGGCTCCTGACGGGCCTCTGAAATTCGCCTTTGCACTCGTGCATAAGCATGAGCTGTCTTTCTGGCTTTTTTCTGAGCGTTTCTGACGGCGGTTCGCTTCGTGCCCCCGGTTCCTCCTCCACTTTCAAAATGGAGTAACCTGGGGGTCGTCGCGACCCTGCCTATCAGGTCATCAGGGGTAAATTCCTGGTCCAGCATGGCTGAGAAGAAAGCCGCAGTCTGTACCATCTGGGCAGGGGTGAGGTTTAGGACTGGCCTCGACTGGCTCCCCTGTCCAGCCATGGCAGCTGCTCCTTGGCCCGCTGCCCCCTGCAGACTGGCCCGCCCTACACCCGGAATTGTGGCAGCAGGCGTCGTTTCGGGCGGCATGCCATACTGGGGGGCTTTGGGTGGGTTCGCCACTGAACTGGTGTCGAAAATCTCAGGCATATTCAATTGCTAGTGGTTAATTTTGAGTTTTTAGAGGTTGATTTTTTTTTTTTTTTGTGGGTAATCTCGTGAGCACAACCTAGATCTTCCCCACAGACGGCGCCAAATTGTTCCGGTTAAGGAATCAATCAACCCGAATTGCGAATTCGGGTCCTTAGTGTTCAGGTATCGCTTTGCTTGGTTTCCTTCGATCTCTCCTTCCCCTTTTCCTATAGTCGGACCTTCCCGGCGAAGTGAGTTTGCTCCCTGCACAAGCAACGCACAGGGCCTCGGAGGTTGTCCGAGGGAACCCTCTCCGATGCCTAAGTCAGTCCGTGAATGCCTTGACGAACCTAGCTCGTGAGGAACTAGGTGGCGGTTTTTAGGAGTAAGGGTCTAGAGAGAGAAAATCCCACCCCCCCTATGTGGGAAATGGGTGGGTATTTATACCTTCCCACATGAGAGAGGGGGAAAGAGAGGGAGAGTGGGTGGACGAGAGGACAACACGTGGCTTCTCCTCATCCACCCACTTTCCATTACCTGAGACGAAATGACGGATGGGTCCTCGGACTCCCCTACCTGTACTGGGGGTTAGGGCGCCCTGGAAGAAAGCATGATGGGAAACTGGAGGCCCTGCTCGGCTGGCAGAAAGCCCTGCTCGGAAGGCGCAAGCCCTTCGGGGTTCTCTCCGTAGTCCCTCGCAGGGAGGGCTGACGGATGATACCGAATTCACCCTGGGGGCGAACCGTTCCGGGGCCCCGCAGGCGGGCGACCCGTGGTACTTGGTCAACTCCCATCAGCTTCGTTTGTACTCCGTAATTGATCTCTTAATAAATTTAATCGGAAACCGTCTCTGAGTAGACTTACTCTTCGTTATACGTACTTATGACAAACGTTTCGTACGAATATTAAATTAATTAATATTTCTTCGTTATACTTATGCCTGGTTTGTACCTATTTTATTACTCCGTATTAAATATATCTCTAAATGACAATTTTTTTTTGTACTTCATTACTGTTTTTATAACAAGTGTAGCCCTTTATATTTGTATACTCGTTCGTGTTAAACGTAAGTATTTTTATTAGACTTGGTACCACTGTTAGCTTCTTTTGTAATTGATCTCCCAATAAATTTAATCAAAAACCGTCTCTTAGTAGACTTACTCTTCGTTATATTTACGAGTATTAAATTAATTAATACTTTTTTTTTTGAAAGTGAAGATCAATATCATTAATAATAAGCCATCCGGCATCTACAAAAGATGTCAAATTGAACTGAATACAAATTTGTGAAAAATAAATAAAGAACATCATTGAGACAAAGATCATTATTAGAATAATGCGCTTCTGCATAGCCTTCTATATATCGCTGTTTATTGACATAGCCTTTCGCGAAGGAATCTATAGATCTGATGAAATTGCTCCAACATCATGAACTTCCTCTATTTTTGACAAATAGTAGACATAGATCTGACCTCAATTGTATCGCCATACGTAGGGATTCCATTGCTCTCATGATCTTGCACATAGTTCTTGAAATCTAAGCCCTATAGTAATGTAAGGGACTGAAACCTCAAAATAAAGGAAAAAAACTTTGAAAACAAGGACGAAACAACTCTCATAGAGAAAAATTAATTAATACTTCGTACAGTATGATTTTTTAAAATAGTAATTCAATAACTTATTCAGATACCGTATCGAAGTAGTATTTGGGCCAAAACAAACCTTTGCCTTTACCTTTTAGCTTTGCCTTTGGCTTTTCCGTAACCTCGCCGGTTCGTCCTCTCTCTTCCCTCCACTCAACCATACAATTCATATTCACACTCTATATATTCCAACACACACGCCATCTCCTCTCATCTCTCTACCGCCGGAAAAATCCCCCAAATTAATTCAATCCCAGAAATCCCAATTCAACCCCAATCCCAGAAATCCCAACTTCCTACAATTCAATTCGACTCAACGATCGGAGCAATCGATTCGTGAATCAGAAGGTGGGTGATTGAAAATCAATGGGGAAAAAGAGGAAATCGATTGCCACGAGTTTGGATGAGGTTGATCGAACCATGTATACGACGTTTTGTAGCGCTGCTAGTTCGTTATCGCAGCTTTATACGCAGGCTATGAATCATCAGAAATTGTCTTTTCAAGCCGGTGAACGTCATGGTCTTGTATGTTCTTCTTCCCCCCTTTTTCTCTTTTTTTGATTTTGTTCGAATTTTGATTCGTCGTTGTTGTTGTTGTGTTCTGGTAAATGTTGATTTTTCTGGGTTGAGATTGAAAAGGTGTTTAATTCGTTGGTTTGATTGTATTTTGCTGGATTTTTCGTGTTGTTTCATGGGTGATTTTCATGGAGTTTTGATTTTGAGGGGTTTTATTTATCTGGTTTGAACTTTGAATGATGTTTTAAGCCAGTTTTCAAATTAGGGTTTTGAATTTTGAGGAATTCAAAGTATGAATGTATGTTTTTGTTTAGTTGATCGTGTTTGTTCCGCGATAATTGGTTGTGTTTTGATGAATGATCGTTAAAGTTTTAGGTTTCGGGTTTGTTTTTCAGTCGAATTGTGCATTTAGATAGTTTTGATCATGAAGATGCTCACTTGCTCAGTTACAGTTGTTACTATTTACTGGATGTTTTACATACATTGTGCTTAATGTAGTTTCAGCTTCGAGCGAGTAGTTCTTTGTCGATTATGCTGGTTGAACTGTGAAAGTAAAACGATTTTCGTGGATGTTTTGAGGGATAATAAAAATGCTCTGCTAAGTTGCGAGTAAAGGATATTATTTGTTCAAATTTATGTGTTTCGGTTATTTTTCGAATTTGTGATGAGGAAGTTTGGTTGTATGTGTATTACTATGCAATTCCATCTTATTTTCTCGAAATTGTTCTATTTTACCCTTCTCTTCTCCTTCTTATCCTTAATTTTGACCTGTAAATACATGTCAACCCTCTTTAAAAGACAAAAGGGACTATTCTTGCACAAATTTGATTGTAGAATATGCATGTTTGCTTGAAAATTAGAGGTCCTCGTGTCCAAAAGGCACATGCCTTCGCCTTGCGCCTCATCACCCTAGGTCGCCATTGCCTCAATGCGCCTCACGCCTTCTGAAACTAAGTATGGGTCATTCTCCTGGTAGGAGCATAGGTGCACGAAGCTTTCTGATATGAAAAGTAATGAGTGGTTCGTGGTTGTGCGCTGTCGGTGACATTAAGTTTCAATGAAATAAAAAAGCTGTCCTCTTCTTTCAGTCAAGAAGGCGCACCCTTCTGTGCCTTGAGCCTCCCTCTGAGGCACACACCCTTTTGAGCCTTTTGCACACCCGGCACTCAATTACTGTAATGCCCTAGCCTATGTGCCTACTTTAGCCTCGCGCCTAGGCAAGCATTTTCAAACTAAGGATACTTGATTCTATCTGCTATTTTGCTATGTAGATGAGTTATTTATTTGTCCCAGTTGTGTATCAATTGTGCATTCCTTATTCATTTTCTTGTTCAGCGAGTGAGTTTGTTGGAAGAATTCAGTCAGGGTAGGAGCTACATAGATTATTACTCCGTACATTATTACATTGTTATCCCATGGTCGCACCATAATTATGATTGGCAAAGTGTATTTTCTCAAAGTGCTTTTGATTTCTAAAACTTTTCTGGAGTGTTGTTTTCTACGACAATGTTTTCGATTCTGCAAATCGTGTTCCCGGATAAGAATCAGAAGAATGTGTTCTTTTATTTGCCTAGAGTATTGGATCTAAATGTTGTATGCATTCTGAGTTTTGCCACTTTTGGTTTCAGGAAAAACTTTATCAGTGGATGTTGAGACAACAAGAGGAAGGAACAAGAGTAGCGAATATTGATATATTAACTTACCTTCAGGTTTCTGATTTTTTTTTTGGCATTCGTTTCTTTATTTTTTGTTTCTGCGTAAGATACTTGAAAAGCTTTGGCAAAATGGGTCCTTAACTGTTCACAAAGTTCTCTGCTCAAAACCATCAACTGCCCGTGGGCTGCCCGAGATAATTCTGTGGGAGGAGTAGTTGCTGCTAGGAGGATTATGAACTTGGGAGTGGGTCCTAGAAATCCTTCTTGAGCAACTTAGGGGTCGTTTGGTTCAATAGCTTAGAATGCAATAGATTGGGATATGAATCCATAAAGGTATGGGGTTCTAACTCTAATCCATAAAGTCCAATTCATGTCAGGGTGTCCGTCAAATTACTTTTTCGAAAGGTTAGACTGAATTTGTATATCGTAATCCCAAGTCTGATGGCTAGTTATTTATTAGTCGGGTCTTGACTCAGGTAATTTATCATACGCTTTAGTTAAAACTTATACTGTGTTAACTCCAATGCAATGTTAAAAGTTATGAAAACTTGCCTGCATAGTGTCGGCTTTTGCCACCTCGCAAGTAGTTGCACTGCAGTAAATGTCTGAACAACCCGAGACTTTCATTTTAGATTTACAACTTCACCTTTTGACCTTATTAAATTACGTACATTTTTATTATTAGTTATGTTCTAAAGCGATTGGTGAAAACTCGTTAACTGACTATCATGCAGAGGGAGCTTGATTGCCTTGGAGACGAGCCGTCTATGTCACCTCGAGCTCCTGTCCAGAATCACCATCCTCAAGCACCAACCCATTTCACTAATAGCGGTCTCCTTGTTTCGGGTTCATCTGCTCAAACACCAACAACTACTCATCTGCCTAGAACCGAGCAAGAAAATCAGGCTAAGAATAATTCAGTCTTCTCCAATGCTTTATTGAGCCCTGTACGTCAGAATCTACAGCATTATCATCTTGCTCAAGGAGGATATTACCCTAACGCGTCCGCCCCTGCTGCTCACCAGAACCGGGAATCAAATTCCAATGACTCGTCGATGGATATGCATCAAGATAGTCCAGGTCCAGAGTCTAACTACTGATTGTGCTTTAGAGTCCCTTTCGAGTTAGTTCTCAGTGAACGAGGAGTTTAGCAGTCTGAAGTAATATGGGTTCACCGTGAATGGCTCAGAGATTGGAATAAGCTTAGTGTGTGCGCCCTTCACCAGCTCAAGGTGTGGTGAATCGGGTGGAATTAAAATGGTCGGGTATGTGGATCGATGGGATACATGTCGCAGGTCAAATGAAGCTAGTATTTTTATCTTGTTGAATGTGATGCAGAAGTAGTATACATTTTTTTTGTTTTTAACTTTAGTTTTGTTTTCGGTTGGGTGACATTTCTTGTGATTAATCAAAGGTGGACATTTGATTTTCATGGTCTATTCTTTCCCCTTCCTTGATCTTGCGCATCTGCTGCGGCTTATGTGTAATTGTGTGTTATTGCCCAAGTGAAGGATTATTGTAGCCGACAATCGACACACACGGTTGTTACTGGAGGTGTTTAGCCGCTTCCCATCAGGGGAAGACTGGGCAGTTTCGAGGCCCCCATGATGTCGTGTGTTGCCTTGTTTAAATGGGCTTTGTTATCCGACAATGTGTTTTGAGAAAGTATGAATGAAGCAAAGTTCCTAGATTAGAGTTGGTAAAATCGGATACTAAACCGTAAACCTACTCCAATAGAAGCCGGAAATTGGGTTAATTGAGTCCGAGATTAAGTTAAACTAATAACCAACAACATTTTTTTTTTAATCTTAACCCTTAACCCGATATTGACCCAATTACTAATTAACTTAAATAAAACTAAATTAATATTCATATTAATTGCTCATCTGCGATAGGTGGGTAGCTAATCATTCTACCAATGAATTATGCAAATTATGTTGCCCATCTTAGTTTTTTGAACTTGTAAATAAAAACACATCAATTTATAATCCAAAAGTAAATAAAAATAATACGGAGTAAAATTTATGTTATTAAGTTGACACTAACAAAATATGTCTCGACTTTTCACTTGAGCATGAATATGACACGACGTGGCTGATGACTTGACCCGGACCGCTTTGACTTGACCCATAACCGAGTTGAGTGACCCTATTACCAGTTGAGCCTTGAGTCAATTCCTCAAGTGGGGGATGATCAGCCACTTGACAGTTGACACAAAGTAAACAGTTTTCACCAACACAAAATCCAACAAAAACTTGGCCACACCTCATCCACTCAACAACACCTAACCCAAATCCAAATCCCAATCCCAAATCCCAAATCCCCCTGTCTTTCATCTGTGTTTCTTTCTCCCCCATAACATTCTGACTTAATCCAAAGCATCAAAAAAAAAAGAGAACAGATTACTATTATGTCAGTAGCAGCTTCAATCCCATGTATCAGCAGACTCCCAAAAACAGCATCAGCAGCATCAACAGCATCATCCTGCTGCACTTCCTCATCAACTGCCTTTCCCTTCAGGCTGCTGCAGCTGTCATCATCATGTACTACTACTATGAGTATCAGGAGCTCACAGACTGAAGGTCCTATCAGAAGGCCTGTCGCTCCGTCTCCTGCACCGTCTCTTCAACCGCCTTCCCCTCCTCCTCCTAAGCCGGCCGCAGTCGTGGAAGATAATACAGTTGGTGTGGTCATGACATTGGAGTTTCAGAGGGCTAAAGCTAGGGAATTGCAGGAGTATTTTAAGCAGAAGAAACTTGACCAGGCTTCTCAGGGTCCTGTTTTCGGCTGGGTGCCGAAAAATGAGATTGGCAATGGCAGGTAGAGTAGTATGTCAGTTTGTCTGAATCTGTGATGGTTGATGCTCGTTTATATTCTGTTAATTAATGCTGCGTCTGTTTTTTTTGTCGACAGATGGGCAATGTTTGGGTTTGCTGTTGGGATGCTGACTGAGTACGCGACAGGGTCCGACTTTGTTGATCAACTTAAACTCATCCTCTCCAATTTGGGTATTGTAGATATTGATTGATTGATGTCTGTTTTTCTTATTCTAAGCTACTGAGCTGCCTCTACACTTCATACTTGAATTGCTAGCTGTATGTATCGGCGTAATTCCTGTAATTACAGCTCGATTTCTTAATGATTTCTGTATACACTTGATCCATATTGTGCATTCAAAGAAAAAAAAAGAGAGAAGAGTTCATCATTTCGCTTGACTGCACTCGTCTCCTACGCCTTCTTTTCTTCCCTCGTTTCATACATTTAATTATCCGAATAACTAACTTGCATATCAGTAATCGGTATTTTGAAATATGAAATCTGAAGATCAAACGTATGTACTTTGTTAAAACAATCATCATCATCATATATACAAACGAGCTTAGAACTTATTTACACAGGGAATTATCAGCAGCGACATCTTCAACAGTCGAGCACATAGTTTGTTTCTTTTTTTAGGTCGTCTCGACTGCTGCTGGACTTGAGGTATCTGATCTTCTTCCACCGGAGACCCCTTCTTGTTCTCGTTCTTGTTCTTGTTCTCTACAGTCGTACACTCGTTTACCTCTTCTTCCTTGCTCTCAGACGACACTACTCCCACGAGCCCTGCAATCACTTCCTGCATCAGCTCGCTTATCACCACACCATCTTCACTCGATATCTCATCAACCTCCTTGATCATCTCATCCACCACCAACTCAACCGTGTCACTCTCCAAACTATACCTAAACTCATTCCTCAACGAGCCTAACCTAAGCATCATCAAAATCTCGTGGCTCGCCTCCACAACCTTCCCATACAACCTCACCGTCTTTTCACCCTCACAGCCGACCCTGACCCTGACCCTGACCCTCTCCATCTCACCAGTAATGAACGGGTCGTTGAGTAGGTCCAACGCAGACGGCCTCTCACCCACCGGAGCAAGACACTTCTCAATGAACCCTCGTACTTGACTGTCCCTAACCTTGGATAGACCAGCGGGCTTAACTCCGTTCCTAACCTTGTTGTAAACTTGAGCATGATTCTGACACTCATGGTACGGCTCCTCGTGGACGACCATCTGAAGCAAACACATCCCAAACGCGTACACGTCCACTCGCTCATCATACTCCTCCTCGTACACCTCAGGTGCCATGAACCCTGGCGTACCAGTCACGCTCCTACGTGGACCAACACGACTATCAAACTCCACAGCCAAGCCTAAATCACCGATCTTAACCTTCCCTGAATTACCATTAACAAAGATGTTTCCGCACTTGAGATCTCTATGAATAATCGGAGGGTTATGACCGTGAAGATAACTCAACGCCTTCAAGATTTGCTTACACCAATTCTTGATAGGTTTTCGGTCCAAGTGACTGTGTTTCTGACAGTAATGCTGAAGATCACCTGAAGTGAACAGCTCTGTAATCATGTTAATCCGTTTACATTCAACATCAACCCAAGAATGATAACATCTCATCACGTTCTCGTGTTTCAAAGACTTCAACATCACAGCCTCGTCGCAAAGGGATTTCATCAGTTTCGGACAGTTGGTTATCTCAGGAGATAACAGTATCTGATTCCATGCAACTTCAATGCCGTCTACCTCATCGAAACCCTTGTACACTTTTTTGAACTCGCCTTTTCCCAAGACGTCCTCGTATCTTACGTACCTTCCTGATGGGTCTCTCTCGACTATGTCAGGGTCGTCATCAATGTCGTCGCAACTGCAGTCCATGTCGTCGAAGAAGGATTGAATATGTAGAGAAGTGTATTATATGTTGAGTAGGTTTGTAATGAAGATATAAGGAAGGGAAGTAGAAGGGTATATATATATATAGGTGTTGGAAGAGGTAGCGTCAATATGAATCCGTGTAGGACTAGTAGTCCTACAAGTTAAGGGACTTCCTTAAGGAACCTAAAGCCAAAGACTAAAGAACCTTCTACTTCTAACCTAATTCTAGATTGTACACTAAAATTTGCGCATAGAAAAAACGACGCAAAAACTTATCAAAACGCTTCAAATAATTGACCCTAATTTTTTTTATTTGACCGTAATTAGAGGTAATCATGGGTCGGATTGGGTCGGGGTTTGCCTGATCCTATTCAAAACGCTTCACATAACCGACCCTATTTTTTTTTTTCTTTTTTGGTAGTATTATTGTACTTCCCCCTTGACTGACGTAGGAAGACTGCTCCAGGAAACTTACTCCGACACAATTATTCTTCAAAATTATTTTTTTTTTTAACGAACCCTTAGCTTAGTCCTTCAAAATTACTACTTAACAAGAATTTGTGTTCTCCCGATGAACCTTTATTTTTCCAATTTTATCCTCCGCATAATTCACAATTATGACTTTGCCTCTTTAATCCCTTTTAAAAATAAAGAAATATCGTTTTACTTATTAATTATGGATTTTTTTAGGGATTTTATTTATTACTTAATTATGTAGTTTAGTGTTTAATTAAAAAAAATAAGTAAATAAATTAGGGATTATCAATCAATAGTGGCCAAGATGATGCTAATGTTGTCTTGTTAATCATATCCAACATACATCTTGCCCAAAATCAACCAAAGAAGGAAAGAACTGAACTGATCTGATCTGATCTTTACACACCAAACATAGAATACCCGAAATATCTCCGTTCAACATCGTTCCAATCGCAATATAAGCCAAGAAAAAAAAAAACTATAAAGAAGACGGGGAAAGTGAAGACGAGAGACGAGACCAACAGTACATCTGAATTCCTAGGACCAAAAATCGGCTGAAAACGTCTACGAATTACAGCACATTGCCCTCTTAGCTGGGATTTCCTGACCGGGACCTGGAACCAGTATCTTCTTTCCTGTAAGCGATGCTGAACTATCATTGCTTTGTTCTTCGTTAATGTCGAGAGTCTTCTTGTTAACTATATTGAAGATCTCGGTTAAGACAGTGCTGAATGCTGTTTCCACGTTGGTTGATTCGAGTGCTGATGTCTCTAAAAAGAAAAGCCCTTCCTTCTCTGCGAATTCTTTAGCATCCTCAGTCGCAACGACACGTTCATCCTCAAGATCAGATTTGTTACCGATAAGCATGATGACGATGTTCTTGTCAGCGTGCCCACGTAGCTCTTCTAGCCATCTGGGTATGTGTTCGAAGGTCTGGCGCTTTGTTATGTCGTACACCAGTAATGCACCGACAGCACCCCTGTAATATGCACTTGTCACTGCTCGGTACCTGTTTCATTTACCATATTGCATAACGACAGCTAGTCAGTGCCCGTAAATTCCTGTAAGAGACAAAACAGAGAGACTAACAAAAACTGATTTTTCCATGTTTTCCGACCATTCAAATCCAAGTTTTTCCTTTATTTTTGGACACTATTACAATTGGACGGAATCCTCATTATTCAACAATTTATGAGAGAACATATAAATCAAGGATCTTGTGTAGTAATTCGTATTTAATACTCATAATATATGATTAATACGTCCTCTAGCATAACATTCCACGATCTTCCCACTGGATTATCCAATGGGAAGATCATACAAAGTTGGAGCAACGAGCAAGTATCAAAATTCTATAAATTTTACTAATGTATGCTCCGTGATAAAGATATAAGCGACACAAAATATGGGTTGACAAACGTGAATCTTGGATTTGATTATTTGAATTGAGGGGTATCTAAATCCTCTTAATATAGGAATATGTCAAGATGATGATAAAAATACGATTATACTCCCTTCGTTCTGATTCATTTATTTGTCTTGGATTAAAATACTCGTATCCTACTAATTTTTGCCTAACCCTGTAGCTCTAGGCACGTATAGAGGTCGAAGTACTTTCCATGTTACATTATTTTGCCCATCTCACTCAATCATGAATCACCCAAAGCAACAAGTGCGATTATGATGTTAAATGTGTTCTAATCCTATATCACCATTACCACTCTCAATAACTCGGGGCGAATCTAGAACAAACTTTTTGGGCAGCGAGCTTCCTCATGTTGTATGAGTATTATATTTCTACTCGGTATTAAAGTCTCATATTTACAAATTTTCGGTAGGGCGCCTGCAACCAACCAAACCAAGCTGATTGTCATCTGCACCTCAGGGCGAATCTAGAATTAAAATTAAAATTAAAATTAAAATTTTGGGTAGCGAGTGAATCATATTTGCTTGATTGCATATGAAAAGGTGTCATTTTTAGTTTTTTACGAACTTTGTGTAGCAAAAGTCGACAATCTTAACCATTTTTCTTAAGTTTGGGTAACCAGACCTTTGCTACTAACTAGATTCCCGGCCTCTAATTTATCTTGATCCAGCAAAACACGCACGCACGCACGCACTTAGTCGCATTACAATAAACTAAAAACATACTCGGCGGCTGCCTGCTAGAATCTATTTGCATATATATAATAGGGAAATGAGACAATCGTCTAGGAAAGTAGTTGAGTACCGTTCTTGGCCGGCAGTGTCCCAGATCTGAGCCTTGACAGATTTGTGATGAAGGACGAGGGTCCGAGTCTGGAACTCCACACCGATGGTAGCTTTGGAATCGAAGCTGAACTCATCCCTAGCGAAACGAGACAGTAGCTGTGACTTACCTACTGCCGAGTCTCCTATCAATACCACTTTGAAGACGTAGTCCACCTTATCCCTTGCTGTTTCCCCTCCGTACCCTGCCATCCCAACCTCTGCTTTTTCCTACAGACCTAGTCCCGTTGCCCCCAGGTTGATGATGATGATGATGACGAGTCTGTGAAATAGAAAGAGAGAGAGTATGAATGAGTGAATGAATGAATGTTCTGTAATAAAATAATGCTCAGTCGCATTATAATATAGGGGGAGATTCGAACCTGAAACCTACTGTCCCAGAACACCTAGCCCTAATCACTGGGCTAAGACATTTTTGATAATAGCAGCGCTTTTTCTAACGTGGGTCTTTGAGTTCATTCTTTACTTAAATTATTTGGACATGGGTTAGAAAAATCGATAATATATAGGGGGAGGAGATTCGAACCTGAAACCTACTGTCCCAGAGCACCTAGCCCTAATCACTAGGCTAAGACATCTTCGGTAGTAGTAGCGATTTTTCTAACGTGGGTCTTTGAGTTCATTCTTTACTTAAATTATTTGGACATGAGTTAGAAAAATCGATAATAATAATAAAAGGGGTTTTATTTTATGCGTAAGATTGGTGCAAGATAATTAATTAATTATTTAATTAATTAATTAATTGATTGATTATGTGCTGCTGCTGCTGCCTGCTCAATGCTGAGTTGCTGACCGCTTTTTGGTGTCCACATTCTAGTCTCTATATCCTCGCCGTATTTCTCTACCGTCATAAATTCGTGACAGATCAAGTATGAACCCAAAATATATTTACGTATTATTTTTGAGATTTTTTGATTTTGTTTATTTAATCATGTGGGCGATACTATGTATGATTGAGGTAATAGTAACAAAAATATCACTTCAAAAAAATAGTAACAAAAATATTGAGTTGAAATTTTGACTAGGTAACTATAATTTTTTTTTTCTCATTTTTTAATGGTTTTTCGAAGTAAAAACGAAATTGTGAAAGATCATGCATGACGAGTTGACGACCAGTTCTCTTTTATAGGGACCTGGGATCCTGAGACATCGTAAAGCAAAAAGATTGTACGAGTATATTTCATCCAACTTTTAGACTAAATATAAAATTTATGAGTACATTTTAATAGTGAAGTAACTCTAAAAATTTCATCGAGATCCTGAAAAATAAATAAAAAAATTCAAGGTCCGCCACTGCAAGGTATGAAAAGAACTTTTTCATGGTGGTTTGGTTGGTGGCATGATTCAAGGTTATTAATGGTGTTTTAAGAAGGTGGGGGCTTGTACACTTCACTCCCAAGATAATGAGCATTGATGACTGGAAGATGAAGAAGATTGTTTGATGAAAATCTACCAAGACTGCAACTAACACAAAACTAAACTCCATACAAAATACATCCATCAGTTAACTGCAACTCGATCGCTTACCGTCTGTTTTCTACAGTTCCGATAGTCAGGACTCAGGACATCATAATACTATATCGACAATTATCATTCATTCATTCATCCTATTCATACGCGCCGCCTATATGTACATTGCTTGATCCACAACTTCAGGAGCTGAGAATCCTTTACATTGTGACTGTATCTTACTGAGATGAGTAGCTCGCTTCCGTACTGTAAACTGAGTAGTCAGTCAGACTAAAATTGAATCTTTCGTCATCCCACTTGACGATCTCTCTTGCATACTTGAACGCAGCGTCGACACTGTCTGCCTCCATGCCGTTCACTTTACACACGTACAGCTTCCGTCCGGTGAGGTTGGAGTAGAGTCTCTTGAACTTGACGGCGATATGATGAAAACCAAGGTGACCCAGTGATGGGTTATGGTTGATGCTCTTGCTCCTGCTGCTGCTGCTCCACTTCCCGTTTGTCGGGTTTTGACTTATGACTGGCTGGAAATCCTGGAACCAGTCGCATTCTGAGAGCAGGACTTGTTCGACCTTCTCTTCGAAGATGTCGAATTTGTTGAGGATCACGAGGAAGTCCATTTGTTCGAATGTTGGATGACTTACTATCCTTTCGAACAGTTTTTTGCTTTGCAGCATCTTGTTCACGTAACTGCCATCCTCGTCGTAACACATTTGGTCGTAGTCTGACAGCGCCACGCAAAATATAACAAGGCGCACGTCTTCTAACATTTCTACCCACTTGCAGTTTTCCGCTAATCCTCTCGCTTGTACTCTAATTAGCTGATACCTGAAATATTACAATCAAAATATGAAATCCCCTCACGACACCACCCACAGGCCTCACCAGTCACCACAGTCCTCCATTTAGAACACGGATATACCTAGGTGAAGAGGAATGTTGATCAGAAGAGTCGATATCATCAGTGGCTGATTGTGGAAACGAGAATTCCGTACAGGCTAGTCCATTAGATGATGTCACCCCTTCGGCGTGAAGAATATCCATATCTAATGGCTCATAATCTGGCTGCAGGATATCAACCGCCTGAATCAAAGATATCAACCACTTCCGTTAATCCATTTTTCACGAGATCAAAGTAGATACAAAAGATTATCGAATACAGCATAATTATCAACTCAGTGCATCAAAGATACAGATCTGGTAAGATCTCTAGAAAGTATGGTAAAGCATTTATTTTGTCGATTCTGCTTTGAATGAGAAGAAGCAAAGGAAGAGGGTGTCGAGTTACTTTACCCGCTCTAGAAAGTAACTAGCAGCACTTGGCAACATATCCAATTCACTCCTTCGGCTATACGTGGCTTGAATGGCTTTAGTATGCCAGAGTTCCTCAACCAAAGGCGCATACTCCCGAGTTGCAGCAGGAAAAACTGCTTCTAAACTACCGGAAGCCATCGTCTTCAAAAGCCAATCAGAGAATTCTTTCAACCTCGGGCAGAGGGAATAGACAGTTCCGTCATTCTTCTCGAGAGCATTACCCTCTACAAAATCAAATGCCGTCAAGAAAATTAAATATAAAAGGTAATATAACCGAGATGATTACGTGAAGGCTTCTCATACACAAAACCCTAGGCGTACAAAAAAAATTCAATACCTTGTGGGTGAAGATTATCTGAAGGCTTCCCCCCGTCTGGTGGGTTGGCCGAAATTTCTTCTTCGAAATGCTCACGACCTTCCAGGAGTACTCCAAGGTATCCGTACACATTTCCCTGTATCATAAACTTGATCGAGTCTCGTTCATCTTCTGAAAAGGGTGAAGCTTGATAAAGTATCCTGGCCTAAAACAAAAATACAAAAGAGACCGTTAATGGCAAGACATACTTTGATTTATCAAGTCCTTCAATCAAACAAACTACTATGAGCAAGAGCTCATGCAAGAACCGTAATTTACCATTCACGTGAGCACAAGTTCGCAACATGCACAGAAGGTCAGCCAGAGTTACAATCAATTTAAGTAAGACGTTACCATGTGTGTATTACGCGAGTAAACATAGTAGTAAAGGATAGAAGCTTAGTTTTTGATAACAAGCTACCTGTTTGAACAACGTGCTTGACCCTGCGCCATTATACCCAATTAAAAGAAGCTTCTGGAGTGCTCTTTCCCCTAGGTAGTCGGTAATTGGACGTTCAACAAAATAACTTAATTCTTCTGTACGAGGATTCTTAGACTTTGACGGTACAGGCAGTGACAAAAGAGCACATGCCAGCTTCATTCCAGCCTAATGCAATAATTACGTTAGTAACCAACCAACTTCCCAAATCAATGTTCTCTCGAAAAGAAATGCAAAGCTGCTCGAATACATTGTGCTACGTTAAATTACCTTTCCCCAAATGTATCCTTTGGTGTTTTTTTGTCCTTCTTCTTGATATGAACCATCATCATTCACCCAAAAGTGTGGATTACCAGCACACTGAACTCCTGCCAACTGCAATATGGAACAGAAAACTCCATAAACGAAATGCCCAAGTTGCGATTGTGAGTAGTGTGACAAGATCTTAACATCAGAAAGATTTAATAACCTGCAACATACGCAGCTCGGGTTTTGTGATTTCTCTACCGTTTATAAATACTTGAGTGTTACCATTACTAGCATCAGATTTAACGGGATCCCCCACGTTCAGATGCGCACTGATAATCTGACAAGGCCTTTCTCCGTCCTGTGAGTTGGTACAAAGCAGATTTACGCGTAAGTTTGAAGAAACATAGACAATTACGCGTAAACACAAAGAAAAAATAAAAAGGAACTACCTTTCCCCAGAGACCGGATACTTTATCATACCAATAGTTCCCCGGGTTGAGATTCTTAGGCGGGTTCAGGCAAGTACGCAGCAACAGTAGTTCCTCGTGACACAGAGGTTTTCCGTTTACACAAATGTACTCAGGTGGTAGTTGGTTGACATCACAGAGCTTCTCCGCCTTCATTATCTGTCGCGTCTCCAAATCATTAAGCAATCGCTTGAGCATCTTGGAACATTTACCCAAAATAGCTCGCTTGGACTCGTCTATTGAATAGCCGATGCAGGTAACACACTTTCTGCCTTCAGGCATGGATCCCATAGCTCTGAGCACACAATTGTTACAATACTTGGCATTGCAAACGATGCATGCTTCCTTTTCGGTGAACCTGTTTCCTTTAAGACAGCGATAGCACGCACCCTTCCTGGGTCTAGTGGGCGCTTCCTTCTTGAGCCTCCGTCTTCCAACTTCCCCGTAAACTAATTCCTCATCAGCATCACCAAACGAATCAAAGTCACGGAATGTGACAGCCGGTTTGTTTGCATCACCATGGGGCATGCTATTGCACTCCCCCGTCCTAAACGAGGACAGTGATGAAGATAGGTAATCAACGGACAAGGCTGACTTAGAGGAGCGAGTTAAACGAAGAGGGTCTACTGCATCATCAAGACAGCGAGACGTTGCCACAGATGCCTCAGAAACTGCTGACAGATGTCGCAGTTTGTCAAAGCTCTCGCAGTACTCAGACGGGCACAAACTTCCGTCTGCGCCCCCAAAATCCCGTGAATGTTCCTGGCTAATGGAAGACGAACCCAACTCAGCCGAGCTGTTTATCAAACCCGACCAATTCCCAGATTCAAACCCCCCATTCAAATCATCAAATGTCACTGAACTACACAAATCAGGGTTTCCACTCGGAGAAACTGAAACCGAAGCTGAAACTGAAACTGAAGCTGAAACTGAAAGTGAGACCGATTCCTCGTGTTTCTCAAACTCAATAACAGAAGTAGGAGACACATTAGTATCACACCCAACAATGGCTACCCCTATCCCTACATCTTTGGAAAATTTATCAGTACCCAAAACCGGGTGGATAACGGGCAACGATATACTATCCGAAAAGGGCATTTGGGTTACAATGGACGCAATCGGAATCCGCTCCACATTGATGGGAACAGCCTTAGGAATGTCATACTCCACAGGTGGCCCATCATACTCCATTGCAAACCCATACTCCATACTAACCTCCTCCACCTCCACCTCCACCTCCATAACACCCAACTTACAACTTACAACACTCTTCCTTCAATTCTAGCTCAAACCCTAATATCAATCTTAACCCTAGTTCAATTCTGAAGCTGAAAACATCCAAAACCCCAATAAAACTACTACATAAAGGAGTAAAGGGGGAGTATATTGCAAGTTAAGCAACAATCAGCATCAGAGAACAAGAACATACCAACAATCAATCAAGCATAAAGATACAAACTTTCACACACAGAACTAAAACTAAGGCAAAAAGATTGAAACTTGAACATGAAATGCACCAAAAAAAACAAAAACTTTCAAAAAAAATTAGAGAAATTAGGGAAATTGGGTGCTTGTAAATATTATGGGAAACCCAAAAAAAGTAGAAAAGACACCATTGTTTATTGTTAATTTTTTTATATTTTTACAGCAAAAAAGAGAGAATAATAGGGGGAACTAGGATGAGAATTGAGAAGGTGGGATTATTTTTTTGATTTTTTTTTTAATTATTTTTTTAATTTTTTCACATATGGGTTGGTCTAACTGTTAAAGCATGGAATCTTTCTTTGATGTAGGAGGTACACACTTTATCGTTTGTTTTTTAAAAAAATTTGGAGCCATTCTAATCCATACACACAATGACACAAATTCTTATCTGACTGTCACAAATTTATAATAGATCAAATACGACTCGTTTCTAAAGACAGAATACTACAAAAGCACATGAGTTGTCTTTTCTACTTAAATGGATATTTGATCCGTTATAACAAAATGACGGATACTTCCGTTACAAGGGAGAGTAGCAGATCTATAAAAAGTCGGAGGTGATGGGGAAGGATGAGGATGAGGGATCAATGTGTTGGGCATGTGAATGTGAATTGTGAAGGGAGAGGGTAGGGATGGATATCTCTTTGTCTCTTCTCTTGTTCTTGGGCCATTGGCTTCATCTTACATTGTTACTCTTCCTCTTTGCTTAATAGAACTCAACCGGTCGACCGCACCCGGCCAAAATTTGACCCGATGTAATTTTAGAGTTGCGTTTGAAATCGGTTTGTGTGAGAAAGTATAACATCTGAGGTTAGTCGTCTTTGTAATGCAGTGAAAAGTTAGTAGAAAGCTCAGGTGTATACATTAAAAGTGAGAATAGAATAATGAATAATCTTAGCATTGGATCTGAGGGTGAAATCGAAAGTGAAAGTCGAGGCATAGAGATATTACCTAGGTATATGTCTGGCGAACTAAACGTGTCACTAAGTTAACCCATTTTTTTCTCTGAATCTGCCAATCTGGCTCTATGTTTATCGAGATAGGTGACGTCCCCCCCCCCCCCCCCCACCCCCCAACCCCCAACCCCCCAACCCTGTCGAATTGTGTGCAGTTTCGCCAGCGTCATCCTTAGATTCATGATGTTTCTTGTTTGTTAGTCTCGTGACCCGTCCCGTTTGGCAGGTCTATTTCGACCTCAAGGCCCCCCCTCAAGTTTCTTCTGAAGGAAAATGTTATTATATGTTGACCATTATTATTGATGATTTCTCAAGAAAGTTATGGGTTAAAACTAAGACTGAAGTGTTTTCCACTTTTAAAGAGTCGAATGTCTTCACTGAGAGCCAGACTGACAAGAAATAATGTCTTGAATTCTGTTCAAAAGAATTTAATGGATTCCAAAAAAGGAAGGTAATTGTCTGGCGTCACACCATTTCAGATACTCCGCCACAAAATGAATTCGCAGAACGCATGAACATAACTATTCTGAAAAGAATTCGTTGCGTGCTCTCTCATTCTGACACCGAAAAGACCGAAGATTATTATAAACCACCAACAACAACAAGTACCAATGAATCAATGATGCACTTCATTATTCCAATCCTAAGTGACCAACAAGTCTATGTAAAACCTAATATTTTGTATATATATTTGTAACAACAATAACAAAAAGAATCAATCAAAAACATTGTGTTTCTTTCAAAATGGAACACTACTATACTTTTTGTCTTATCTACACTACTTGACCCGTTACAAGTTTGTGACGTTTTGTTGTAAATTTGGTTATCGAAAGTTAAGAGATAGTTGTTGGTGTGTTGGGCTATATGATCCAGAAGAATGATTAGATTCAGGCAGTTGTTCACAAACCCTCCACAGTTTGATGGACTTGTCCAAACTTCCACTATACAGAATCCAGTTAGCATCAGCTGAATTGTTTTCGGCCGCCCCTGGAACGACAGCCAAGCACTTCACAGGCCCGTTGTGTCCTGTCAGTACCGACAAGCACAAATGATCGACACCCCCCTCCACGGCCACATCACTCACCCGTCTCCACACACATATTCTCATGTCTGCGGATCCACTGAACACCAAACACCCGGCCGTAGCCAGGCATAAGACTGCCAGTTTGTGCCCCTTGAGCAGCCCACCAGCGGACGCAAACATGTCCCTCTCCCAAAACATGACGTGCCCATTTGACGACCCTGTGTACACCATTGTCGCTGTCGGGTCCACTGCCAATGCTGTCACTGCACATTCTTGTTTTAACAGACACTGTGAGAAGAAGTGTTTTGTTCCTTTTCCTTGCACCTCTCTTCTCCATACCTTTACTGTCCCATCTGCTGAACCCGTGAATACTAGCCCGTCAAATCCTGCTACAACTGCATTTACTGCGTCCTCGTGTGCTGATATCGATTCTAAGCACTTGAAGTTTGACGTCCGCCACACTTTCACTGTTTTATCCCATGACGCCGAGTATAGATAGTTGTGATCCTCGCTTAAGCTAAGCGATGCAATTGCATCGAAATGACGAATCCATACTGCATTCCTTTTCCGTCCGATGTCAACGTAGTTACTTGGCTTGACTGACGATTTCAGATACGCCTTGAAAGTTGGTAGAGTCCCGATTCTCTTATGAACACTCGGGTCTTTACTCGACATTTTCCAAACCCGTATTTTCCCATCCTGATGACCCGTGAATATCTTGTTACCTGAGATGACTATCGACTTAACAAGACCGCTGTTGGATTTAAACCCGGAATACTCCCTTTGATTCTTCCAGACCCGAATGTTTTTACTGTCGGAACCCGTGTAGAGTAAATCCCCTGATGTTGCTAGTGAATAGATATGTCCTTCCTCTCGTATTAGCGAACCCATGAGACCGTTGTAGGTGATCATCTGATTTTCGGAGTTGCCGTCAAGGGAAGGGACATCCTGCACCATGTGGGTCGACCATGGCGATCTAGCGTAGGGTGAAAGAGGAGGTGCATTGTCTGACGGTGATGAGTTCCTCGAGTCACAACTGCTTAAACATCGCTCATGTTGTGGATGTTCTGCAAACATTTTCTTAAATTTCGGTTTTTAATCAAATTCCACTCTTTTTGTTTCTTGAATTAATGAAATTATTGTTTGAAAATTGTGCACTTTCAAGCTATGAAAAACGTTTGATCAAACTAAATAGAACTGGTTTATGTTCGTAATTTTGAATAACTACATAATTCGTGTAGATTGTCGGAGATGAAGCTTCTCGAGTTTTGTGAAACTGTTTTACGATGTAATGAAAAAAAAATCATAACAATAAAAAACTAGACATGCTTTTCTATTACTACCGCGATTTTTGGAAGTCTAATTATCATAACTAGGAAATCATAATAACCACAATTTCTGGAGGAAGGCCATAATTTTCTCCCAACCTGTAATTTTTTAACTACAGTACTTTTTATCAAAATTATGTTTACCTTCTAACTAATTTTTTTTTAAAATTTTCATATTTAATACTCCGTACAACGAGTATTGTGAAAAATATTTTAGTTGAAGACGATTCACATTGCTGAAGAAAGAACCATATATGACTTTCGAATATCTACCACCGCCACCAAAACGCAGCAATGGAGTATAAGAGTTAAGAACTGAAATGTTGCTATAAATTCCTACAAAGACGACAATAAGAGTACAAACACCTCTTGATACGAGACGTCACGTCACAACTTCTACTTCAATATGCCAGAAGACGTCAGGAGCCGCAAGGCTTGGTTAGCATTGTTCAAAACTGCAGGAGACCTAGCGACTTGCATCTTCCTTTTCTTCAAAAAGTCTAACGAGTTTTGCACGCAATGTGCAGGAGGTAGCTCCTTTAAGATTACAGTTTCAACTCTGGTACATAAATCACAACACGTTGTCGTCATAAACAGAACTGTAAGAAAACCAATTCTTAGTCAGAAAAAAAACACGATTCTTACCCTGTTGCGTTGGTCTTTTTCTTCTTCCGCTTTGTTTTTTTCTCAGTCTCTTCGTCTTCAGAGTCCGACAGGAAAACTTGCCTACAGATGTTCCAATCGTTGCCAAATGAATCACAGCACAACACACAACACAACACGATACATGGCGTGGAAATAATCAAAAAAACAAGCTGGGAGTTCATTTTTTTTTCTCAGCTTGTTAGTCCTAAGAGTCCGACAGGAAAACTTGCCTACAGAAATGAATCACAACACAACACAACAACACGATACATGGCCTGGAAATAATCTCAAAGACGAGTTGAGAGTACATACTTCTCACGTGCAGCAAGCAAGCTGACGATATCACTCGGAAGCATTCCTGTATTTACTTGGGATTGCTTAGTGGCATCAGCATCAGGTTCATCCTCGACCATTTCATCATCAGCTTCAGACACTTTAGGTTTTCGCTTAGGTTTCTGAGTTAGCCTTTCTGCCCATTTCTTTCTACGTTCTTTCACCTCGCGACGTGCACTATCAACAACAACGAATCAAACCCAAAATATCAAATTAAACACGAATCTCGCATCAAATCGAAAATTTATCAAACGAGCTATCCATTCATTCCCTAGTTTCCACTGTGACGGAACTATCCATTTTATTAACGGGTCAAATCACATTTATTTCTATGTTCTTTCACCTTACGACGTGCACTATCAACAACAACAAATCGAACCCAAAATATCAAATTTAACACGAACCTCACATCAAATCGAGAATTTATCAAATGAGCTATCCGTTCATTCCCTAGTCTCCATTGTGACAGAACTATCCATTTTATTAACGGGTCAAATCCCATTTCCAAATCGAACCCAAAATATCAAATCAAACACAAACCTCGCATCAAATCGAAAGTTTATCAAATGAGCTGTGACTGCACACCCCAACTATACTCCCTCCCTCCATTCATTCCCTAGTCTCCATTGTGACGGAACTATCCGTTTATTAACGGGTCAAATCCAATTTCCAGATTGTCGAGAACCAAACAAAATCCCAAAATAATCAAGGAATCAAACAAAATCACACTTCCAGATTGTTGAGAATATCGAAAATTCTCATTAAGGGTGGAAATTACCTCGCAATACTTTGTTGTTGAGCTTTGGTAATCTCCTTGAGTTGTTGTAATCCCTAATTACAGAAAGATTAACAAGTGATTAGCAGCAGAATCGATTAATTAAGAAAATAATAGAAAAACGGAGTAATAACTAATAAGAGTAAACCTGCTGAGAGGTGAATTCCTCAGGCGCCCCATCAGAGTCGCTATCATCGTCTCTTCTAAGTGGAGAAGACATGGAATCGATTTCTGAAAAGCTCAAAACTCAGTTTTTTTTTTCAATTTCAGGGTTTAGGGTTTCCGATTTATCGTGGATTTTGTGTTTTCTTTTCATTCCTCCATTGCAATTCTATGTATCTAGATTTGGGCCGCCCTATGCTGGGCCGGCTCCGAATATAAAACCGTCTTACACAATACAATACGAATAGGTTCATTAACTAAACGCCCGATGCAAATTAGTTTTAAGTTGAGCTTAAATTGAAATCTATCGTTTTAAGTTGAGTTTTGTAATTTGAGCTCGTTCTATAGTATAAGACGGTTTTATAGAAGAGTTTATCTGAACTTATACCGTTTTTTGTTCATGGAAGAGCGCACTTAGTCGCATTACAATATAGGGGAGGGGGATTCGAACCTGGAACCTACTGTCCCAGAGCACCTAGTATTAACCAGTAGGCTAATACATCTTCGTATCTGAACTTATACCGTTGTAATGTGAGAAAAAAAGATACTCATGTTATGAATAACTATGACCGATGAATTTCGAAAGTGTTGACCTTTTATTTTTCCAAACAGAAAATTTCATGAACAAATGAATTTGGAGAAGAACTCACTTTGGAAAGTTGTGATGAAAAGTTATAATCGGTGAAAGTTTATTCAGTGGAACACTTTTGACTAACCAGAATTTTTGCCACACGAGTTAAAAGTGTACTCGAGGCACATTTAGGAGAGAATGGACCGATTTCGTCTTTTTTAAGCAAATTTTTCCCTCGTCTTTATCTAACCAAGCAAAGGGCAAATCTCTTTACGGTTTGCAGGTTATTACGTACGCGTTAGGTATGGTCATTTGATTGACATGGTTGTAGATCGATCAACACATTCACACTTCATGTAATCAACACATTCACACTTCATGTAATATCACAATTACAGTACAATTTAACTTAGCACTACAATTTGATATCTTGCTTCCATTCTGTTTCTGTTGTCTCGAACCATACTAGCGAGTTGTGGCCTAGTCTGTGGCTCCTTAGCTCGCTTTACGCTTCCTTTTGAGACGATCAACGATGAAAGAAACTCGTTTCACTCTTACCAAATACGGAGTAGTAGTATGTAATAATGTTTCGATCAATGCAACTGTAATCTGCCATTTTTCGGGTGTAACAGTCAGAAAACAACAACAGTCGCGGTAAAAACATGGTAAGATCGATCAAAAGAAAGTTACCCTAAATCGGGTGCTGCAGCGTCTGATCCGAGATTATATTCACTTGCAGGAAGGCTTAACTGTGTATACAGGTGTTCCTCGTTGTCGAAACCAGTTGCAATCATACTGCTGCTACCCACGACACCAATATTTCCGGCACTATAAAGCTGATCAGATCAGACAGTAGTGTAAATTAAACTTCCTGTTACTCAATAATTAATTAAGCTGATCTGATGCTATGCCTTTTATGATGACTTGTGTAAACAAGTTATTAAACCTAATACCTTGTTATACAACTCCCTGTTTTCTTGACAAATGAGATTTACCTTCTCACAGAGATCCATGTTTTCCCGCTGAATGATCGCTCCCTGTACGTAGTACATACAGCAATGCAATTTCAGTATGTACACAAGTCAAGACGTCAAGTAGCGTAGCGTATTCAATTCAAGTAATGTATGTATCAACTATCAAGTCAATCACACCTTACGATTTAGCTCTTGTATTTCATCGCTTAAGATCTGTTCCTGCACATGTTTGTCATGCAATACGAGTTAAAAAAATTAACGACAGAAAGATGCTAATTAAACCAACCAAATGAGATTCGTTCTTACTTTCTTTGTACGAACACCCTGCAGACTAATCTCGAGTTGATTTTCGAGGTAGTTGAGCTCCTTGATGCTTAATCCACTTAGCTTTTGTCCCATAAGTTGCCTAAATCAGGGTACTACATACTGTCAATTATTGTGCGCGATTATTATTTGAACCATTGCATGCTGTACTGTGCTATCGAAAATTGAATATGTACATACCTGTGGCTTTCATGAAGTTCCTGCAACTGATGCCTTATGACTTCTGCTTCCTGTCGCCAAAACTACCACGTGAAAGTTATGATAATAATCGATCTATTCACAGTACAGAACGACAAAGTAATTCTTCCTTTTTCGACTCATGAATCTGAATGAAGGCGCTTAATTAGCTAGATAGATTCTACTCCATCTTTTAACATAAGACTGTCGGTGAATGTTCAGATTTTACTGCAATGTCGTAAGCTGTAGGGCACAGTAAAAAGTACTAGTACTATTTCTGTCTCCATCATTTATTTACTTTTAACCAGGGTGTAGCTAGGTCGAAGAAGGTAGCTAGGTAGGTACCTTGACTTGTGATTCAGAATCAAGGTGATGATGATGCTCCTCCTTTGCTTTGTTATATCTTTCTATCACTGTTTTCATGCTGCATGCCACCAGTATCACAGTGGTCAGCACTCAGCAATTCAGCATATACATATATATAGAAGATGCTAAACACATACATACATTTACATGATATATGCCACATTGCCACTAATGTTTGTTTATTATAAGCTAGAAAGCTTTAGTGTGATCTCAAATTCTTGTAAAAGAGTCCGCGACGGTCATTTCTATCAAAACTTGTGACAGATAAGCAAACCTTCGTTAGTCATAGAATATAAACGGACCACAACCATCACGAACTCTCAAGTGAAATCTCAGCACACGGCACCAAAGGACATTCGAGTGAGAGACTTTAAGGTTTTGTTTGAGATGTTCGTTATCAATTAGTTCTTAATTTGACATTCTATTTTTGTCTTATGTATCCATGCATGTGGTATTGATCTGTCACAACTTTCTCTAAATACGTCTTCAAATACCATGTATGTTGAGATGTTAGGGTTTTAATCAAGAGTGTTCAATATATTTGGACCGAGCCAAGGGAAGTCGAAAGAAATCAAAGCGTGAAGTAAGCGAAGAATAACTTGAAGAGGTCTCGTAGAAGGAAGGAACGAAGAAGTCGTGCTATTGTATATAATACTATTTTCCACAATAGAGGGAGTTGGCAATAGAGGAGTAACCCTTTGACTTATAAAGTAGAACATTTTTCCCTCTTTATCATTGTGGTACTCACATGTGACTATATGGATTTAGGAGCTAGTTCTCAACAACACCTAATTACATTAGGGTTTATATTAATTCATATGCTAGGGTAGATTAATGACTCAGTTTGCATAATTTAATCTTTTCATCGTAGCAATAATTGTGATTTTTTTATCGGACTAAGTTTGTCGTACGTAACTTAATCATAAGGGGGGGATTAAACACGTAATTTGAACATTAACTGCGCGGTTGATGTAATTATTTCTATTTCTGTCTCGACTGTTCGTTCGCTTCTAATTATCTGAATCTGAATTGCGTGATTTGGGTTGGTAATACAAAAGGGTGAATTAGAGAAACCGATTTGACCCTTTTCACTAATAAAGAAGAAAGATTGATATTCGATACAAATGAAGAGTTTGTATTTGGGTGTGATAATAGAATGGCGTCCCTAACACACAGGTTGATAAATAAGGTATAACATTATTTTTTTTAGCATTGTTAAACTTATATTTATAATGAAGATGTCTTAGCTAGCCTAATGATTACAAGACTTAATTGAGACTAGATATCATTGTAATGTGACTAAATGCGCTCTTTGTGACTTCCTATAAGTATAAGAAAAGAGGAATGGTTGAGGAATATATAGTAATCTGGTGTAATTTATACTCCAATTTGGTTGAGCGTTTGTACATATTTACAATTTTTTTAAGAATACTACTTACACTTTACCAAAAACAGTGTGCTATTTACTTGTAAAATGAGTGCACTCGTTATATTGTGGTTAAGAATCTAACCTCCAACTAGTACTTTTAACCCTTGTTCTTTAAAATTAGCTTCAAGTAAGGTTAAAAATACTACCTACACTTTTCCAAAATCAATGTGCTATTTATTTGTGAAATGAGCGTACTATATTGCAGTTAAGAATCTAACCTCTAATCGGTACTTTTAATCCTTATTCTTTTAAGCTTAGCTTCAAGTATGAAAACCTTGCCTTACCTTTGAATAGTCCTTTGATCCCTAGAGCTATCTTCTTTGTTTTGCATTGATAATTTTTTAGAAATAAAATGAATGATATTTCAATGGTTACTTAATTCTTACATTACTTTGTACTCCTAGATTCATATTAGTATACAAAAATTTATAAGACGGTAATTTCTCACATGATGAATATAATTTTTATCTTTCTTTTAGTGATTAACGTTATGTTTCAAATTAAACTAATTTAACATGATATAGTCTAAGTACTTACACTTCTTAGTAAGTGTTCGTCAGCAACATTATTATTATATTCACCGTTTAGTAACGAGATGAAACCCTTAATAAAATATTACTCTGTAGTAAAAAACTGAATATATAACATCACGTACGTACAGTTGCTCAATCGATCCAAATGAGATTGAATTAGTCAAAGGTCTCAGACACAAAGTGACAAATAAAGATCAGATTAGATCAGTGGATCTTCTTCTGTGAGACCGTACCGACCATTTCAGGTGAGCAAGCTAAGTCGATCTATACAGATGTATATGTAAAGATCGATAGCTTAGGTATAGGTAGGGTAAACAAACATAACAAAAGTAAAATAAATAAATTTAATGAAAGATCGAATCGAAAACCTGGAATTAGAGTACTCGTAGAGTTTAGAAGTGCTGGAAAAGATGAGAACACCAACATGAGCATCACAAAGAATGGCAAGCTCCTTAGCCTTCTTCAACAACCCTTTTCGCCTCTTCGAGAACGTCACCTGTCTGCTCGTCGAGTTATCGATCCTTTCAATCACTATCTTTCCTCTCCCCATGCTTAACTAGCTTCTTCTCCTCACCTTCTTCAACAACCTCAAGCACTTTTTTTTTTTTTTTTTTTTTTTTTTTTTTTTTGATTTGGGATGGTGCCCTAAAAATGACTTTAGTTCTAAGGGTGTGTGAACTTGAAAGAGGATGGAGAAGGGATAAAGTACAACTTTGTAGTCTGCAGCTTTGTTCACAAGCCAATACAGCTTTTACAATAATGCACATTATATACTATATATAAACCCTAGTTTCTTGGCTTACTATTAGTTTATATATCTCCACTTTTTCCGAAGATTATAGTGTAAGATTGTCTTACGCGTAAGATTATCTGCTTCCGTGAAAAAATAATTTTATTCATTATCGATAAATGAGTAATTAAACTTTGTACCTGAAGAGAGTAAGAGATCAGACCAGGCCATTGTATGGTGTGAAACCGCGTGTCTTACGCAATAACTGTTGCATGCGTGCTCTTTTTAAGGTCTCGTTTGACAAACAACATATTGGGGGAGAAATTAGCGGATTTCGGCTTAAATAGTAGATTGACCATCAAACTACTAATTTTTTTGTATTTGATAAATGACATATTGAGATACTAGCATATTTGCCGAAATCTATTGTTTTTGAATATGCTGCTAATAATAGGAGCATATGAAACAACATATTGAATTTATACATGAAAACAACCCGATTCTTCTATAATCTGCTAATTACCAAATACTCTTTCTTAATTCTGCTAATTTAATTTGATAGTCAAACCTGTTAATAAAATATGTTGATCGTATTCTGTTATTATTATCCGCTATTACAAATCTGCTACTGTTATTTGCCAAACAGGGCCTAAGTCAACTTGGAGTTATGATGAGTGATATTTATGATCTCAGTTCGAACCCAGTTCACGTGATTTTCTATTAAGTGAAACTGTAAAAAGGAGGGAGTATGTATTATGTTTTTGTGACGTTTAGATACTTGTACATACGTTTTCAAAATTATGTTTAATTTAGAATATTATTTTACTCGTTTATTTTTGCGGATAAATTGTATTATGTATGTTATTTTAATGTTATATACGTACTATCAAATTAACTTTGACAACGTGAAGAACGAAGTTAGGTGAGATCCAAATTATAAAAAACTAAAATCTTTGGAAACCTTAAACATTAAAGTAGAAAAAAAAATCCTCTAATTAATTTTTATATATCAAGTTGCATTGTTGGGTCCATAATTCCATATGTATTTGTCGTCTATTCAAATTAAATTAGTTTATATTTTATAGAAATATCATATAACTGAGACGAAAATAGTATAATCGATTAATTGTATGAAGTTATTAGTGACTACTCTTTGTGGTAAAAGAAATAAAATATGGAACAAATTAAATATACAAAGGTGGTGTTCCTATGATTATATATATAGTTATAAGAATATACCTGGGTTATGGTGGTGCACCTACATTTCATTTTTGTTGCGCCGTCACACGCATTCAACATTTCTATCGATAGTAAATTTTTGTTTGTGACGGAAATATCCGTATTAAATTTATGACGGGTCAAATATATTCCCTCTCCACCACTAAGATTTTCCCACTTTCCTTAAAAGGAAACTCCACTATGATTTTCCCACTTCAAAACTTTCCTTATTCATCCAATATACTCTCTTCCTATTGGTTACTTTTGTGATTTGACATCTTAAACCCTACCCAACAATTTATCACCTTTCTTTATACCCTCTATATTTTTCTTCTTAATCACCGTGCCAAGTCAAAGTGGGAACATCAATGTGGTGGGGAGGAAGTATGTGATAAGATAAACCCATATGTCTAGATTATAGGAAAATATTTTTGACATTTTCTTCCTAGTTGGGTATATTTGATCCGTTTTAATTTTATGACGGATATGTCCGTCGCAAGAAAGACTAATTGTTTTTTCTCTATATTTTATCCGTTTTAATGTTATTACAGATATTATCTTGGATTGTATTGGGTTTTATTTTTCTCTATATTTTTTTTTATTCTTTCAAATGCCTTTGTAAGATTTTCTTAGATTTGAGCCATTGAGTATTCTTAACACTTTATTCTTTCTACAATAGTTTTAAATTGAGTTTTGAATTTCAAGAATTTGATACATTATTCGTAGTCTTGATAAAATACTCACTCAATATTATGGAGTACGTGCCAGTATTATTTTAATTAAAATGAGCGAGTTTGCCACGAAATAATTTGATTGGTAAAGATTGCGTTTGTTATCTTCTAGTGCTCCCTCCATTCACTATCTTTTGTATCGTTTCATTAAAATATTTCTCAAAAATAATGATGAAATCTTGGCGCATGTAGTTTCCATTGCTGCTAACTTGGGCTGACGTGTGTTCTTGACTTGCTACACGTTGGACCTGTTACACGTTAGGCCAAATTATAGTTCAGCCAGAGTTGGCCCTAACACAAATCTAATGAATTATACTCCCTCCGTCTACCTATTTTAAGAATAATGTGTTTTATGAGTAATTTGATCCTCCGCATAGACTTGCCTCCACATGTCCCTCAACAATTGGACTCCTCCCCCCACATTGGTCTTTAATTATGTCAAAAGTAAAGACAATAAACAAATGATCGGAACAACACAAATTCTTACTTGTATACGGTCATATCCGTCGTAAGTATGCGACGAGTCAAATATTACCAATGTAGGGAGATAAAGACAAAAGCAAAATACCTTGGAATGAAATGGTAATGTGTTTTGTCTTATTATCTACCCACTATGAATATATTTGGTCCGTCGCAAACTTGTGACGGATTTGCCCATCGCAAGTAAGACTTGCCCTCGGAACAAAGTGAGTAACTAGCTAGCTAGTTATGTTTATGTAGGGTACAGTTACAACCATTTATTACTGACCCGATATATTTAATATATCAATATATATTAATAATATCTCGTACACATTGTGTGACCCAATGAGCCCACTTAAAGCTACCAGACACGTAACTCATTTACATGTCAATCCGACATCGACCTCTGCTATCAAGACATATCGAATATATAGACTTAAGCGGGTTAATTCGTAGCTAGGACAGTGGACATAACTCTTTCGATTTATTGGTTCAATGAACTTAATTGCGCAAATGAAAGAATTAATTACATACAACCTTTAATAGAGTATAGGTAATGGAGGATACCGTAGTATGTACGGTATCCGGGTAGGTTTAGGAAACACGCAATAAGACAATATTGCGTGAAAGATTAGGAAACACGCAATACAACAATATTGCGTGAAGATTAGGCAGGCCCGTCAAACAGCAAGTTGGCCCGGTGCTTGGAACCGGGGCCCAAGTTGGGAGAGGGCCTCATTAGCTATGAACAGTATTTTATTATGTATATGACCATGAACTGGATTAGTATTGATACTAGTGCTGTAGTGGTAGCAGGCTTGAGATAAGGGCTTATTATGGTCTGAGGATAGGGGTTCGAATCCTCATGTCATACTATGGTATCCTCCGTTTTCTTTACATTTGATTCTTTACAATTGGCATCTTTTGTCTATATCGTTAGTTACACATTTCTAAATATTATAAAATTTTGATATTTATAACGTACTCGATGAGACAATTTAAACAAGATCTCACATGACTATATTTTTTATATATTAGAAGTTATATCGATAATTCCCCTCACTTATGAATAGTGTCCAAAAATCAAATGTAAAGAACCTATTGAAACAGAGGAATTACTACCGAATAAAGTAACCTATGGCTTAGGAGTTTGAACTTTTAAAGTCATTAATAGTGGGTAAATGCATACTAGTGGTTGGAGACAGTAATCATAAAGACTGCGATCCATGTCCCATATGCTGTCTTCTGATTGGTGGAAGCCCACGTGTATGTGAGTTCAATTGGTGGGTTATGTCTTTGATAAAAAAGTAATTAGGGTTCCAACTGGAGTAAAGACAGGTGTCAATCATCAGCAAATGATATGTTGCAGTGTTCGAGTGAAAGACAATCTGCTTGTAATTTTTTTAAATTTCCAAGAATAGAAATGTCTGCTTATTTTTTTTTTTGTGGGTTTACCTCTTTTGGTGTGAAAATCCTAATAGTAAGTGTGGGTGGTGATGCAGTAGTCTCTATGCAACTTCGCACGCATGCACATGCATGCCCTTTATTTTCACAGATTTCAGTATCTGTCTGCCTTCTAAATCTCATCTCTATCACTCCCGAAGATGTCGTAACCTAGTGATTAATGTTTGGTATCCGAGGTCAATATTCCCTCCCATCCATTCAATTCTTGACATGGGAGGTTTCACAAGTTTTAAGAAAAGTGGTAAAAGTAAGGGTATTATTGGTAAATCAAATGGTTTTATGGGTCCACCAAACTTAAAGTAAGGAAAAAGTAGTGACATTTTGTGTAAATAGAGTAAGGATATAAGGATTATAAGGTAAAGTGTTTTGCCAAAAAGGGAATGTAAAGAATTGATTGGATTGTCCATTTATAGTAAGTGTAAAGAATTGAATGGATGGGAGGGAGTAAGTCATTGCTTCGAATCTCTTTTCCAATGCGACTAAGTGCGCTCTTCGTTGAACAAAAAAAACTCACCTTAACTTTATCTATCAACCCGTCTTCGTTCTCAATCTCACCTGATCACTTTCAAACAATGGTAATAATACTCCGTATTATGTTACAAATTTGTGATAAGTTTCATAATACTTACTCCTTGTCTAATTAACCATGTGATATTATTACTGGTAATTGAAATGTCATTGATTCCATCCCATGAGAGACTTACTCTATCGTACTGAGTATTTCATTAACTTTAATTTGGCCCATCTATCAACAAATTGGTAAGAAATTCATAGGACAATTGTCAAATTGGTAGGGCTAGTAAAGGTATGACCGATATTTCATGAAACAAGTTATATACTTATATGCTCGAGTCTAAGCCGTTTTTGATGCTTTGTTAACGACTTATAGTCATTTTAATGCATATAGTAGGTTAGCAACTTATATTTTAATGCAATTAGTTATTTCTAAATGGTTTCATCAAACAATATCATAGATTCAAAAAATTCATTGAAAATTGTCGATTTTGAAGGTTATTATTCATGTTAGTTTTTATACTCCGACTAGGTCCCGAAAAGAAATATCTTGAAATTTGCACTATAATTACTCATTTACTCCCTACAATATACATCAATCTCGTGGTAATAAAAGGGGTATATGATTTAAAATATAGACATCTAGAGGCCTTATGAGTACACGTCGAGTCATGCTGAAATATGACGAAACAAGCTATATACTCGAATCTAAGTCGTCTTCGATCCTTTGTTAACTACTGATAGTCATTTCAACGCATATCGATTATTTCTAAGTGGCTTCATCATGCAGTATCGAAGATTAAAAAAAGGTCATTAAAAATTGCCGATTTTGAAGGTTATTGTCCACGTTTTTTTGTCCGACTAGGTCCCGATATTAAATTTCTTGAAATTCGTACCATAGTTACTCCACAAAATATATATCAATCCCGTGATAATAAAATGGAATATGATGGTTTACAATAAAGACATTTATAGGACTTATGATCGAGTACTATTCAAGTCGTGTTGATATTTGATGAAACAATTAAGTATGGTCGGGTCTAAGCCTTTGATGCTTTTGTTAACAACTGATAGTCATTTCAACGCTTATCGGTGGTTTCTAAATGGTTTCAACAGTCAGTATCATAGATTTAGAAAACTCATCGAAAACTGCCGATTTTGAAGGTTATTATCTATGTTTTTTGGTCCCACTAGCTTCTGAAATCAATTCTATTGAAATTTGCACCATCATTACTCCATACAATATATATACATTAATCCTATGGTAATAAAACGGGATTATGGTTTAAAACAAAGACAGTAGAGGCCTTATGAGTACGCTTTTCGAATCGTGTTGAAATTGAACGAAACAAGCTATATATACACACTCGAATCTAAGTCGTCTTTGATTTTTCGCTAATTATTGATAGTCATCGTAATGTATATAGGTCGTTTCTAAGAGGAATGTCATTTTTTTTTTGAGCAAGAGGAATATCATTTAAAATAAAGACATTTCTGCGATTGATGAGTTTCGCTTTTAGGAGAGATGTTGAATCTATGATAGCAGATTGATAGTGGAAAGGACGCGGAAGATCGGTACCACAACTTTTCATGTCAATTTATGTCAGACTGTCGGCTACAATCTATCAGGTTAGATGAAGAAATCGATTCTCTTCAAAACCTTCGAAGTCCGAAGACCCTCTTGTGAAAGACTATATCATACAACGATATGTTGAAAGAGGATGTGCAGAAGCGAATATCAAAGTCATAGTTAGAGTCTTAGATATCTTTATTTTGATGAAAATTTATTTTACTCAAATTTTATATATAGTATTGTATCCGTTTAATTAGTACGATATAAGTTGTAAATGTTGTATTACTTTTTATTAATGAAATGATATATTCACTCAAAAAAAAAAAATAAAGACATTTAATTAGAGGCTTTATGAATACTCGTCAAGTCGTGCTGAAAGTTCATTCAAACCACATGTTATCGAGCAAAGACTCTCTCTATTTCTTGTCAATTTTCTTTCACACGTCTTTTTAATAAGTAGTATTATTATTCATCATCTACCTCATCAATCACTTGCATCATTATATTAGATCTTTTCACAACAGAATCCAGATCGTTTAGATGAAACATTCTTGTTAGAATATGAAATTTCCCCACTTAATTAATTAATTAATGCATAATGAAACCCCTTCTAGTGCATTCATACATAATTATGTATACGCGTTTAAAGTGCAATTAATTAATATATTAATCATCTCATTTTCTCATTTTAAGTTAGTCTTGCATTTCTAACGTATATTCATATTTTTCGACATGTATTCTTACATTGTCGTGACGATCTTCTACTCCGATCCCCATACAGAAATATATTATATCGATTTTTCTAACGTGTGATCACTGGGCACACGTTAATATACTAATTAATGAAGAAATCACAATGATATTATCTCGATAAATTGAAATATAAACTCTTAATTACCATACTTAGACAACATAATGACAATGCTATTGTACAACCAGGTGTATAATCCTATTTTCCACATAACGGTGATTCATTCCTTAATTAATATATTAACGTGTACCAAATGAACACACGTTAGAAAAATCGATATTATATAATCCACTAAATCAAAGACCATTTTTGTTCAATTATATGTAACCATGTAAGGTGTACAAGATGATTTACCATAAAAGTTGGACGTATTTACTTTTATAGTAGTTGATAATATCTCAAGGTACGTAGAATATATAAATCGATTTTTCTAACGTGTGTCCACTTGACACATGTTAATATATTAATTAAGAAATGAATCATCATTATGTTGTCTAAGTATGGTAATTAAGAGGAAGTATTTTAACTTATCGTGATAATATTATTGTGATTTTTTTCCTTAATTAACATATTAACGTGTGTCCACTCGTTAGAAAAACCGTTTATAAAATAATGATATATCTACTGATCAAATGTATTTAACATTTTACCTATAGAATGTTTTCTCCACAAATAATTCCAGATATTATATTTAAATTTAGTCATTTTCCAGATAATTGTTGAAAAATAGACGAAGCCCAAATTCAGTCTTAACACCAAAAAAACAATTACAGTATATAAATAGCTCAAGCATGATAATTTTTCCCTAAGACATAATTATTAATCATCTCGAAACATTTACTGAAATTTTATTTAAGTTAATTTCTTCGTTGTTAGATACGTGTTTTTAAATCGTGAATAAGACGACGATTATACTGGTTGTTGAATTTGAGTTTTAGAACAAGATAATACAGGTATTATCATCTATAATTAACTTGATGAATAATGGGTTTTTTTTTTCGTCTGATAAAAGTTTACGTAAAGTGTTTTTCAAATTAATTTTATTACATAATATATTTTTCCATGCACGTAACGTTATTATATATTCTCCATTTTTAATTTATTAGGAACTACTCTGTATATTTTCAAGACTATCATGCATGAAACCGTCTCACTTTGTCGATTCATGCATATGATATGCAGATACATTTTCATTAATGAAGCTTAATTGTTTGACTCTTGTGGTCAAGGCATGCAAGCAAATTGTTGATTATGATATGATTCCTTAATTTTAGGGTTACATAGGATTGGAGTATTAGATTTTCTTTACCTATAATAAAACGATGATTATATATTTACCTAACATATGACAGCTCTCTCGTTAATATTCTGACAGACTGTACGTCTTTTAAAAAATTTGGTGATTTACATTTTTATATTTAAACTCTTTCGTTGAAGGTACACGTGAATATTAACAAACGTCTATTGATTATTCGTATTACCATTTTAATTTTCGAGTTTGGTTGTCTAATTGCTAGGATACTTGGTCGAAATTTTGAGAATGCAAAGTAAAAAAAGGAACAATTGGAGTAACTACTCCATAATACTCTTGGCCATATACGTAGTCCAACTACTATTATACATCGGAGGCTGTTACGGGAGGTATGTCGTAAATGTACATCATATCGACTTTATAATATAAATAAATACTCCGCAGTATATAATTATGTCGTACTATCGCTTTTCTTGTATACAACGGAAGACCAGAGTATCAGACCCGTGTCATATCGAACATAGTGTACGGGTCATGTATTAAATTATAAATGAAGTTTCAGAATATCCAAACATGTGTAATATTAATTGTGACGTTCATTTTCTCTAATAAAGATATAATCTAAACCAAAAAAAAATGACAGGTTACCAAGTTATGAAACGATATGGAGTACTTGTACTTGCTTGTACAATTCTAACTTGTACCCAAGGGCGGAGCCAGGAATTGAGGGTAAGGGGGCACTACTAAACAAATAAATCATCGACAATATCTAAAACATTAGGAGAAAATACATAAAAAAAAGATTCAAAATTTCAGTGTTGTTATTACTTACAGAGTACGAGTATTTTTTTTGTGACTTCTGACTCCACAAATATGCTATACATATACTTTTCATCATCAATTTATCACAACAAACCATTTTACGTTTACTAAATCAGATCATACTCTACTACGTACGTACCGTGTTACATTGTGAACCAAAGTCCCAATTTATCAAGAAAAGTAAAAAAATTTCATAATCAAAAACATCAATAATTCCGCAAATATAAAAATTAAACTCAAAAAAGTGTCTCGAACAGCGCAAATTAAATAAATTGTACTTCATATACTTATAGCATAATCAAAATCGAATTTTATTGTAGCCAAAATAAATCAAAATTGAAATTTTAGGGAAAATTAATAACTTACTTTAGAATTTAGGGTAAAGAAGACACTGGCAGGGATGACGCCGGTATGGACAACGCCGACAAGGGGGAGGCTGGTCGGTGGTGGAAGGCGGCAAGGGGGAGGCTGGTCGGCGGTGGCAGGGTAGGTGGTAGATAGGTGTGGTTGGATTTGAGGATGTACTCCCTCCCATTCAAACAATCCTTGACGTAGAATTTTTCATCAATATTAAGAAAAATGATAAAAAGTAAGGGTATTATTGGTAAATCAAATGATGTTATGGGTCCACCAGACTTAAAGTAAGGAAAAAGTAATGACATTATAGGAGGATTATAAGGTAAAGTCTTTTGCCAAAAGAGGAATGTAAAGAATTGATTGGATTGTCTATTTATAGTAAGCGTAAAGAATTGAATGGATGGGAGAGAGTAACTTTCTGCTCCGTATTTGCTAAGCACCTAGACAAAATTAAGTTAGATTGCTGTACTAGATACCTCTGTTAAGTAATTTTCTTATCAACGTAGGCAAGATTTGGAGGAAAAACTTTTGTCCTCCCCCTGCCCCCTTCCCCCACCCCCCCTCCCCGCCATTTATCTCCGGTTTTTGTATCCAAACACATTCTAAGGGAATGTAACTTGGCAGTAAGTTGGGTCCGGGTAGCAGCAGTAAGTTGGGTCCGGGTACCAGCAGTAAGTCAGCAAAACGAAATGGTACTCCAGTTCGGGTGAATGCAACTCCAAAAAATGTACGTTCCCTTAACCTAACAGCATGTAATCTGATGTTCTTTCTTCGTTGGCAAAAAAAATAGCATTCGTCCACCTACATTTGTCCCACTTTTGTGTCCTGCCACCTCTATATATATATACACCCTTTGACATAGCAGGGTGAGATACAAAAGTGGGGGAGAGGATTCTCACGGCTGCTCGCCCTATGTGTCGTTTTAAGTCATTTGTTTAAATTAGGCCTAAAGTCGAAGGATGCAAGTGCAGGTAGAGTTGGACAACGGGATCCTTCAAGTTAGCTTCGCAGTTCCACAGGGATTTGTCATCGGAATACGCTATGGTGGGATTGATAACGTTCTTGATGCTCAAAACAAGGAATCCCAACGAGGGTATATATAATATATTTGTTAGTCAAACATGCTAACACGTACAGTATTAATTCGTTTGATGTAAACTGCTAAATCAAGTACATTCAGTTACACTTATTTTGTTGGTTATATTGTACAGATATTGGGACGTTGCATTAGGAAAGAAGGAACGAGATGACGATAATGGAAGTGAAATACGGTAATAGTATTATACACCTGGTTGTAAAATGCTATTGTACCATCAAGGCAAAATTGTTGAGCTTTTGTATATAAGATTCTGAGCTGAGTTATAAGTTTTCGAGCTCAAATATTTATGTGATTTAACTCGACAACTTTATACTAAAGCTCAGAAAGTTTACAGTAAAACTCGAAACCTTTATGATAAAACTCAAAATCATAAAATCAGTTGTACATAGAAATCTATGTACAACTGGTTGTATAATCTTCTTATTGTTAGAAATGATCGATCAACATTATCTAAGTGCAGATTGGAAGGATCGAGCTTTAAAATCATAAGCCAGACTGAGGATCGAGTTGAGATTTCATTTCTGTGTCCTAAATCGCAAGCAGTTCCATTACAAGTCGATAACAGGTATGTAGTCAGTACTCGGCCACCACCTGGCTACCTCGGTTAGATGTGTACATTGGTTATACTGTGTTAATTATCGTCTGCAATAATGTGATGAAATGGTTTAGGTATGTAATGCTAAGCGGAAGCTCTGGAATTTACTCGTATGCTATATTCGAGCGCCAACCAGGATGGCCGTCTGTGATGGTTGATCAAATACGAGCCGTTTTTAAACCTGAAAACTCCAAGTAAGATCACCCGCCATATATCTGTTTATGAGTTCAGATCCTCTGCATCACTTTTATGTTCCATCTCGTGTCACCTGATGATACTGATTATGCGTCACAAAGAGAAATGATGGGACGACAGATGAGATCTAAAAGTGGGGACAGACGATCTGCATTGTACTTTGATTTGCTTTCGATGTATTATCATTAGTCTCACACGGGACGACGACTTCCCTAAACTGTCAGATTTCAGTACATGGCCGTTTCGGACAAAATACAACGCGTAATGCCAACGCAAAAAGACCGTGATTCTGGTCAACCATTGGCCTTTAAAGAAGCCGTTCTCTTGACTAATCCCAGTGATCCTAAGTTCAAAGGAGAGGTAATTCTGCTCTGATACCATATTAGATGAACCATGTCAACGTTATACCAGAACTTCAAAAGGTGATTCTATTACAATTATTGGTATATATAGGTGGACGACAAGTATCAGTATGCTTGCGAAGACAAAGATAACCAGGTACACGGGTGGATCTCGTTTGATCCTCCTGTCGGAGTTTGGATAATTACGCCTAGTGATGAATTTCGGTTGGGTGGTCCTCAGAAACAAGACCTTACCGCACACGTTGGCCCTAACTTACTCGCGGTATATATGTACTTTCACACTTCTTAATAATAACGCGACCGACCTCATGAAAAATCAAATCTCCGGTCTAATCAAACTATATTCTTAATTTAGATGTTTCATAGCATTCATTATACCGGGAGTAACTTAACGATGAGATTCAACGATGGAGAGCCTTGGAAGAAGGTCTTCGGTCCGTTCTTTATACATCTGAATTCAGTTCCCGGCAAAGGAGATGCTAGAACTCTGTGGAAAAGCGCCAAAAAACAGATGCATGAAGAATCGAAAAAATGGCCTTATGACTTCCCATTATCTATAGATTTTCCGAAGGCTAACGAACGTGGATCCGTTTCAGGGAGATTGCTTGTGAAAGATAGGTATATGTACGTGATATTGCATCAACTAACTGTGACTAGTATAGACCCCGTGCATTAATGCATGATATATATATATATTTTGATCACTGACTGGAACATGTGCGGTGGGTTGATAGTTCAAACGCAGCGGTACCTGCAGCTTCAGCTTGGGTTGGTTTGTCGCCACCCGGAGAGCCTGGCTCATGGCAACTCCAAACCAAGGTAACAAATCAATAAATACATAGTAGAACGTCAAAAAATGCCATCTATTTCAAACGAAATTTTAAGCTGATGGTTGAGGTCCAATTAATATATTTATATTCTATTGCCAACAGGGCTACCAGTTTTGGACACAGGCAGATGCTCAAGGGAACTTTTTGATTAAAAACATTCGTGCAGGCGATCATAATTTGTATGCTTGGGTAGCCGGTTTCATAGGGGACTACAAATATCCGGAACTCATCACCATAACTCCAGGTCGGACTTAAATAATAATGTGACCGACCTTAGGTTGAATTTATTAAAGACGAAACAAACCAGACCTGATTTTAAGTGGGTTGGAATTTTCAGGGAAGCAAATTAATGTGAAGGAGCTAGTGTATACGCCTCCACGGAATGGACCAACATTGTGGGAAATCGGAGTACCTGACCGCACTGCAGCCGAGTTCTTTATCCCTAAACCATCTCCAACCCTCGTCAACCGCCTTGACATAGACAGGTTCGTTTATTTCTCTTCTGTACTCTTTTTTTTTTTGGACTGATGTAGGCTGAACTAAACTTAACTAAAGTGAGCTGCCGAATTGCTTGCTCTTATACATAGACAAGTTAGTTTATATGTTAGCCTTAATTTGTGTTGGTTGAGTAACGAACAGGTACAGACAATACGGTTTGTGGGATCGCTACACGGACCTTTACCCGAAACAGGATCTCATTTACACGGTTAACGTCAATGATTTTCGTAAAGATTGGTTCTTCGCACACGTGGGTCGAAAGGTTGGTGCTACTTATGTACCAACCACATGGCAGATCGTGTTCCCCTTGACTCAAGTTGCTCCCAACTCTTATTACACCCTGCAGTTGGCGCTTGCCGGTGCTATGGAGGCCGAACTACAGGTCTTTTAAGTTTTTAGCACTTGCTACACCATTAACACAAGAAAATACATTGTAGTGACCTGAAATAGTTATATGGTGATGATCTGAGCAGGTTAGGATCAACGATCCGGATTTGAGAAAGCGTCCAATATTCACGACGTTGCTGATAGGAAAGGATAACACGATGGCAAGGCACGGGATACATGGATTGTATAGGCTTTACAGCATACAAATACCGAATCCATTGCTCAGGATTGGACCCAATACCATTTTTTTGACACAGTCGAGAGGCAAGGACTTCTTTCGCGGTGTCATGTACGACTACATACGTCTTGAAGGACCGTCGCCAAATACTCTTCCCCAAAAAATACCTTAGGATGTTGAATATATAACACAAGCAATAAATGGTGCAACTTGATATGCTTCGTGCATTCATCGACGTACTCCTCACGAATAAAATAAAAAGACAACAAATGACCGGGACATGACTGGGCCAGAGGGAGTACCGGCAAATAAACGTATGTAACAATTCCATAACAATAATCAATCGAAGGTGCGAAGCTCGCTCTAGTTTGTTCGGAAACAGAACTCTTTTCATTTATGAATGCACATATCGATATTACAACATTTTCATGAATTATTGATTTGAAACACTACTACGGTATATACACAAATTAGACTACCCGATCCATGAATCTGCATCGGATACTTTGCATCGCAACACACATAGATTAATTACACCTTTTGTACCAACAATTATTTACCATAGACAGATGAAAGTATAATAATAACATTATCGAGTTGACGGATAGTTTGAGTCCCTTACAAGGCTAGGCCATGATCATATGAATCGCGCATCAAAAAGGAGAGAATGCAGTCGAGGAAGGGAGAAGCTCCATTTGATGGATGAAACGAAGGTCGTGTATCACTGGATTCTGTGTCCGCCTTGGTGGAGATCTAGATTCGGAGCCACACCCACACTCATTTCCGACTCCTTTCCCACTTACCTTCAAATCCATCATCCTCCACTTTTCCGTCTTGTCTTCGTTGATTTCGTTCCTGCACGCACAGAAAATAGTACTATATTATACCACCAGCTGTATCTATAACCACGTTAAAGTAGCTGAGTTTCTATGTATATAAGGGGTCGTTTGGTTACTCATGCAATTACCGGGAAGTGCAACTTCCCAGGAAATGCATTTTCAGGGAGTTGTTTGGTTACCCACTTCCCGGGAACTGCCACTTCCCGGGAACTGCCACTTCCCGGGAACTGCCACTTCCTCCACAACGGGGAAGTTACTCACCAAGCCCCATTGGTGTGTAGAACTTCCCGCATGAATTCATTTCCCATATGGCAACCAAACAATATTTTGTAATTCCCATGAAATACAAATTCACGTGAATTTAAAGTTCCCGGTAACTTCATCTTCCCATGGTGAACCAAACGAGCCCTAAGTTTTTGAGCAAAACACCCGTGTGATTTAGCTCGAAAAACTTTACATTATTAAAGCTCAGAAAATTTACAACAAAACTTAAAAACTTCGTGATAACATTCAAAATCACAAAAACAGGTCGTACGTACATAACATACAAATAAGACCAGACTGATGCAATTTGCACCACGTCTGTGTGACAAAATTTTCACGGGTTTAAACCTAACAGCACCTGCGTACGTACCTGTGATGGGTGCATCGAAAGGGTCGGAGTAGTTCAGGAACAGAAGGAGGAGGACGTCTAGGCTTTGGACAAACAACACGATCATGATGATGATTATTGATTATTATTGCAGTATGATCAGGATTATTATTATAGCATGATTTCTGTGAACTCAATGCATCAACTAAATTACTCTTCTTCTTCATTTTCACACGCATTGTAGTATTTCTTTACCTTTTAATTATCAACAAATAATTCAATTCTTTCATACTATTAATATTATTTCACATTTTGTATATATGGCAATTAACAAGAATATTTTTTTTATTTTTTTTTATTTTAAAAATGATTATTTGAAGATCAACCACATTTGTAGAGAAATTGAAAGAGTCAGAGAGTAATTACTGTTTTTTTTAGTATTATTATGTTACTTAGAATTATTTTGTTTGGTTAAGAGTGATTTGTGGGTGTAGGAATTGACTAGTACATTCAAATTTTTTTTTTTTTTTTTAATCAACATTCCTAATATGGGTTTTTGTTAACAGAAATTGCCAAAAAAAAAAAAAAAAAAAAAAAAAAAAAAAAATGGTGCCTTATCGAGTTATCGGGGTTTAATTAGGTTTTCATAACCGGGATTCAACGCTCAATTAAAATTTCTTTTTTTATCGGAAAAACTTCCCATATTATCGCCCAAAATAGAATATGGATTTTGTACTTTTGATTGAAATTTTTCTTTAAAGGTATGGTCAGATTGTCTTTGGAGATGTGTTAGAATCTGACGAAACAAGTTCGATATATACTCCATTTTGTATTGTGTATAAGAGTTTTAATAATCATTGTTAGCTATTATATTCAGGTTGACAAGTTTTTTGTCAAAAAACATGAAGGCGGAACAACCTTAATTTCACCGCGTTCGAAAATAGCAAAAAGGCGGTCGATTTTGAAGGTTATTATCCACGTTTTTTCGGCTTTTTGTATCACGGAATGAAACGGATTCATATTCACGCGGGGAAAACTTCACACCAAATACAATGCCATGGTGTAAGATGAGTCTCACTTGGATTTCAATGAAAACGTTTGTAAGCCATAAGATTGTGTTTTAAGACGTGTCGAAATTCATCGACCTAGTTCGATACTACATTTTTTATCGCGTCTGATGGTTTTAATTATCATTGTTGGGCATTCTATTACTATAGGCAAGTTTTCGTCTAAAAAAATCGCGCTTCAGAACAACTTTCACCGCTTTCAAAAAAGAGCAAAAAACAACCGATTTTGAAGGTTATTATCCACGTTTTTCGACATTTTTTCTTCCGGAACAAAACGGTTCCATATTTGTGCATAAGAAACTCCACTCCAAAATACAACGCTCTGGTGTAATATGAGAATCATTTGGACTTCAATAGAAACATTTGGAAGCCATAAGATTGTGTTTTTAGACGTGTCGGAATAATCTATCGAAACTAGGTCGATACTCCATCTTTTATCGCGTCTGATGGGTTTAATTATCATTGTTGAGCATTCTATTCCTATAGGCAAGTTTTCGTCAAAAAAAATCGCGCTTTAAAACAACTTTCACCGCTTTCAAAAAATAGCAAAAAACGACTGATTTTGAAGGTTATTATCCACTTTTTTCGGCTTTTTTTGTCCCGGAACAAAATTGATCCATGTTTCCACTTAACAAACTTCACTTCAAATACAATGATCTGGTGTAATATGAGAATTATTTGGACTTGAATAGAGACATTTTGAAGTCATAAGATTATGTTTTCAGACGTGTTGGAATCCATCGAAACTAGTTCGATACTCCATTTTTTATCGTGTCTTACGATTTTAATTATCATTGTTGGGCATTCTATACCTATAGGCAAGTTTTCGTCAAAAAAAAATCGCGTTTTAAAACAACTTTCACCGGTTTCAAAAAATAGCCAAAAGCGACCGATTTTGAAAGTTATTATCCACGTTTTTATGCTTTTTTTGTCCCGGAACAAAATGGATCCATATTTCCGCTTAACAAACTCCACTTCAAATACAACACTCTGATATATTATGATGATCATTTGGACTTCAATAGAGACATTTGAAAGACATAATATTATGTATTCTGACGTGTCGGAATCCATCGAAACTAGTTCGATACTCCATTTTTTACCGCGTCTGATGGTTTTAATTATCATTGTTGGACATTCTATTCCTATAGGCAAGTTTTCGTCAAAAAAAATCGCGCTTTAAAACAACTTTCACCGCTTTCAAAAAATAGCAAAAAAATGACCGATTTTGAAGGTTATTATCCACGCTTTTTGGCTTTTTTTGTCCCGGAACAAAATGAATCCATATTTCCGCTTAACAAACTCCACTTCAAATACAACGCTCTGGTGTAATATGAGGATCATTTGAACTTCAATAGAGACACTTGTAAGCCATAAGATTGTGTTTTCAGACGTGTCAGCATCCATCGAAACTAGTTCGAAACTCCATTTTTTATCGCGTCTGATGTCATTGTTGGGAATTCTATTCCTATAGGCAAGTTTTCGTCAAAAAAAATCGCGCTTTAAAACAACTTTCACCGCTTTCAAATGTATTGTCATCAACGTATACAAACCTCTGAAACGAGCATGAATACAACTAAATCGAATAGATGATAGATATCCACAATGAACTATCCGTCTTATCATTATAACGAGTCAAATAATGATCATTTAAATAGAAAAAATGACAAAACATCATTATAACCCACGTGATTTGCTTTATCTTCTTTTTAATAGGACAGATATGACTGTCGCAAATAAGAATTTCAAGGCACGACATCTTGGGCAAGGACAGCCTTGGTGTTGAGCCTGTACCTGGGATGTCGTGGAATAACTTGACTAGGCCCAAAATGGAATTGACCCGGATCCGCCGTCTTGGGCGGCCCATCACCGTAGAGATGACCCACCAACTTCCCACAGTGTGCGCACTTGATCCTCGTCTCCTTCCTCTGGATACCCCAGTAGCTAAGCGTCTCGAAAAAGGGTCGGATCCGGTCCTGGGGTTCGAACCTGAGTTTATCCGGGTCGAACCATGAGAAGGAGAGGGTGTTTTTGTTGCCCGCGTCGAAGTGGAATTCGGGTGGGTATAGATGGGTGTTGGTTAGGTTCAGGGTTGTTCCGCACTCTTTGCAGCTGTATGTCGTCGTCTCTGTTGCCACCGCCGCCGCCATTGATTAGAGCTCGTTTCAGATCAAGATCACGTGTAATTTGGGGATTAAATTGAAAGGGGAGGATTTATTCAATTGGAAATTAAAGCCGTGAAGAATTGTAAAAGAGTTTAATTATCAAATAATCCCAGCTGCCAGCTCTGACTTGCTGCCAATCAAACATCATCACCACGTTTACGGATCAATGTTTGATATATTCATCATAAATAATACTTCCTCCGATTTTTAATAATCTTCCCCCTTCGACTCCCCCTCGCCTTTGGGGTAAAAAATAAGGAGGTAGAAATGTGTGGTTAAAAGGAAAGAAGGAAGACAGACAAATGTAAGGATAATTCTAGACCATATGTTGATGGTCCAAAATAAAAATAGGGAACAAAAAATATTTCAGCCCAATAAAAAAACAGGGAAGATAAATAAAAATCGGAGGGAATAAATTTCTGGATCAGGTGACAACGATTAATTATCTGGAATATGGATCCCCTGTAAGGCTGTAATTAATAATAATACTCCCTCCGTTTCTATGATTGAAAAAAGAAATGTGGAAGATATCAAAGAAACAGAGGGAGTAATAATAATAATAATACGAGTAGGAGTATGAATTATTTTCTTCTGGAAATAATTAAACGAAAAATAGGGAGCTATCACAATTTGTGTGTGTGTCGTGTTAAAGTGTGGACCATGTCCATATATAGCTAGCTACACCCTACACGCCTGCAATTGTTTCAGATAGATAGGAGCTAAAGATGGATGTGAGGTCAATTCTTCGAGTATGGAGGGTCCCTTTACTACTCGTCTATTACACTCTTCTCTTCTATAGTCGGTAAAATTCGATTGTATCTGATACTCCCTCCCATCCATTCAATCTTTGACATGAGAATTTCACAACTTTTAAGAAAAGTGATAAAAATAAGGGTATTATTGGTAAATCAAATGATTTTATGGATCCACCAAACTTAGAGTAAGGAAAAAGTAGTGGCATTTTGTGTAAATAGAGTAAGGATATAAGGATTATAAGGTAAAGTGTTTTGCCAAAAAAGGAATGCAAAGAATTGATTGGATTGTCCATTTATAGTAAGTGTAAAGAATTGAATGGATGGGAGGGATTACCATGATTTTAGTTGAATTGTTTTTATAATATGATACTCCCTTCGAATTCTTATTATTGTTCCAAAAGTTTTAGGGGTGGAAAATAAGGAAGGAGAAATGAGTGGCTAAAAAAAAAGAATGAACAAAAGAGAGAAATGGGAGAGTAATTGTGAACCATATATTGATGACCTAAAAAGAAAAATGAGGCAAAAATCAAACTCAACCCAAAAAGAAAAGTGAGACAATAATAAGAACTCGAAGGGAGTATTAGAGTCAGCGTGATCAAAGGTTATGGATTCGTGTGAGGAGATGGGTTAGAATATACCCCCTCTCATTCAAATAATTCTTACACTTATTATTGATCCGAAAATAATAAGTATCTATTTAATTATTTAGGAAATAATTATTATGGATTTTTGATAGTTAGTTGTTTTCCATATTTACGAGTATATTTGCAATAAGTATCTCATTAGTTTATTTTCTAGTAATATTTAGGAATTATATTATGTTAGAATATATTTTCCATACTAAGAACTAGTTTTATTTTATTAGTATAAATATGAATCTTTGTATTCATTAGAAATGAAGTTTATGAATAAGAATTTTGAACCTTTGCGTTGCAATTGTGTTTATCGGTTCGACGAGTTTCGATCCAAACTTTGTTATTATTTGACGCGTTTCAAATATTAACTCGGGTAACAATTAATAGGTCTTAATTGTTCTCACCATTATTCGTCCTATAGGTCTAGGTCGAGTAAATATCCCTTCGTTTCACAAAACAAAACTTTTCAAAAAAGTCTTCCGCTACGTTAGACATACGAAAGGCGTAATTTTCGTATCAATTATAGAAGGACAATTCAATCAATTCTTTACACTTATTATTATAGAGGGACTTATTCATGTCACTGCTTTTTCCTTGCTTTTAAGTTTGGTTGACCCATAACATTGCTTAATATACCAATAATACCCTTACTTTTATCATGTTTCTTAATATTGATGAAAAATCTTAATGTCAAAGATTGTTTGCATGGAAAGATTTATATACAGTATATAAGCATTTCTCCTGATACTCGATATAATCCAATGATCAGAGTGACCTTAATAAACTAAACTCAGATATTGAATTACTATGATGAAATAACTACATCCGATAGAGATCAAACCCGACACATCAATTGACCCAAAATGAAATGGAGAAGATCATGATACTTTGTTGCAACAGTTGGTCTCTCTTGTGACGGATATATCCGTCGCAAGTTTAAGACGGGTCAAGTAAGTATCACTAAATGACAATTACTCCCTCCGATTACCTGTGTTCTTCCCTATTTCCTTTTTGGGCTGAGTTTGATTTTCTTTCCTCTTTTCATTTAAGGAAAGTTTTACCTCTTTATTAATTAATATAATATTCATCTCTCCTACTTTTCCACCACACTTTTTCTCATTTAATTAATATAATATTCTCCTTTCCTACTTTTTCATTCCACTTTTTCTCATTTAATTAATATAATATTTCTCTCTCTTACTTTTTCATCCCACCTCTCATTATTCTACTAATATAATTAATCCCTCCTTATATTCTTCCCAAAAAGAAAGGGGAAGAACACATGTAATCGGAGGGAGTATTTATCTAGGTCCCACCAACTTCACCTGTGTGACGGATATCTCTTAGTGAGTGGAAGTTTACAGTGACAGACGGTTAAGAAGAAGAATTCATTCATGTCATGTGATCAGTTACTTCCTCATTCATTCATTCAACCCCCCTTTTTGTATCTTTCTTACCTGCAAATCTGCAATTAGACTTATTAGAGTATGATTTATGAAGATGACTTAATCTAATATGACAGCAAATCTGAAGAAGAACAAGTAAGTAGGGTTGTCCTGTCCATCCCCGGATTAGGTACCAACTTCCACCCACCCCAACAACTCATACACTCTTCATCTTCATCTTCTAACTCTTTCTGCAACTCCTCGTGGTCGTCGACAATGGCGGACGAATCGGAGAAGATAGTCTACCTCTACGGAGATCTCGACCTCAAAATAGTCGAAGCACGCCAACTCCCAAACATGGACCTAACATCCGAACGCCTCCGCCGCTGCTTCGCCCCCTGCACCTCCTGCACCTCCGCCCCACAAACCACCGACTCCAAGGTCAAGCAACGCCACCGCGCCGTCATCACCAGCGACCCCTACGTCGCCGTCCTCGTCCCTCAGGCCACCGTCGCCCGCACCCGCGTCATCGCCAACTCACAGAACCCCACCTGGAACGAGACCTTCCGCATCCCCCTCGCCCACCCCCTCGCCACCCTCGACTTCCAGGTCAAAGACAACGACCTCTTCGGCGCTCAGCTCATCGGCACCGTCGCCATCCCCGCCACCCGTATCGCCTCCGGTGAAACCATCTCCGGCTGGTTCCCGGTTCTTGATTCGTATGGAAAACCGCCGAAGCCGGACTCCGCGTTATTCATAGAGTTAACATTCTTCCCTTGCGAGCGTAACCCCGACTACGCCAGCGGTGCTGGCGTAGTCGGGGGCGTGCGGGAAGCCTACTTCCCGCTGCGGAAGGGGAGTATGGTGAAGCTGTACCAGGACGCCCATGGCGGAGATGGGATGCTGCCCAAGATTAAGCTTGATGGCGGCGTGGCGTATGAGCACGGGAAGTGTTGGGAGGATTTGTGTTACGCCATTTCGGAGGCGCATCATATGATTTATGTGGTGGGGTGGTCGGTGTTTCATAAGGTGAAGCTGGTTAGGGAGCCGACAAAGCCGCTGCCACGAGGCGGTGATCTTACTCTTGGGGATTTGTTGAAGTATAAATCTGAGGAAGGGGTTCGGGTTTTGTTGTTGGTTTGGGATGATAAGACTTCTCACAGCAAGTATTTCATCAATACGGTTCTCATTCGATGATTCTCTCCTTTCTTTTCGATCTTTTACTTTTGTAGTACTATATGATGATCATGTCTCAATGTGTGTTCCTTTGGCCCCATCAATTCTTCGCCTTTTAATTGTATGGAGGTACCTGATCCCAGATTCTAGATTCGATCCCCCTTCCTGTTATTGTAATTGCGCTCTTTACTTGCTATGCGTGTTGACTTTGTTTAGATCGCGAAGTAGTTGGACTTATGGGGTTGGTTTGATTTGAAATGTGTTGTAGGATGGAGTGATGGGGACTCATGATGAAGAAACACGTAAATTCTTCAAGCATTCATCAGTTATGTGTGTACTTTCGCCTCGGTATGCCAGCAGCAAGCTTGGCATGTTCAAGCAACAGGTAGGTAAACTGTGAATGTGCTGAATCCCGGCTGATGGAATAGTTTACTTTAGGATGTTGCAGTTTCGCATGATTGGATTGAGATGTTTGTACACGGCGTTTGTTTGCTGGCTGAATGTCGTTCGTGCTGTCATTCTCGTGCAGGTTGTTGGAACCTTGTTCACACATCATCAGAAATGTGTTCTGGTCGATACACAGGCGTATGGTAACAACAGGAAAATTACTGCCTTCATTGGAGGTCTAGATCTTTGTGATGGGCGTTATGACACTCCTGAACATAGACTCTTCCATGACCTTGACACAGTCTTCAAGGATGATTTTCATAATCCCACGTTTCCTGTAAGTAGTACTCCGTAGCTATATTCTTTGGTTTGAGTTAATGGATGCCGAGTGCTGCTTTCTTTCCCAACATGTTTAATCAGTCCATGTATATATGTGTGTCCTTTGCAGTGCATGGGTGTGATTTTGTCGAATTTGGGAATAGGGAAACTTTTTTTTTTTTTTTGTAGAAACCGGCTTCCAATATTCCTTCAAGTTTACTTGCAATTAATTTTCTTTTTTGCTGAGCTGAATTTACTAGGCTGGAACAAAAGCCCCAAGGCAGCCGTGGCATGATCTGCATTGCAGAATTGACGGTCCTGCTGCATATGACGTCCTTATAAATTTTGAGCAGAGATGGAAGAAAGCAACGAAATGGAAAGAGTTTGGATTGCGCAAAAAAATTTCTCAGTGGCACGACGATGCGTTGATCAAAATAGATCGTATCTCTTGGATACTTAGTCCTCAGCGGTCTGGTAAGGATGATGATGATGAAGCCACTGTTGTTCCGGGAGAGGATCATTCAGTATGGGTTTCAAAGGAGAACCATCATGAGACTTGGAATGTTCAGGTAATATCAGAACCAATCAAAATATATTTGCATTTTGTTTTGGCTCTTTTTTAGTTTGTTGAGCCTTCGAGGTGCATGGGATTGATTAGGCTGATCATACTTGACAGATATTCCGTTCGATTGACTCGGGATCTCTGAAAGGATTTCCTAAAACTGTCCATGCTGCTGAGGCTCAGGTTTGCGTCTCTTGCAACTCTCTTCTGGAATAAACCCTGTCTATTATTTGGTTCCACATATCGGTCAACGTGTCTCCTTCATGTTGTTTGATAGTCGTCAAATGTTTCCAGCTATTTCCTTTCGCACTTCTGCTTTCTCTTTCCCTCGATTTTGTATCCCCACATTTCACCTAGGTGGCATGTTCGTTTTATGTGTTTTGTAAGGCGGACTGTCCCCGTTTTCTCCTCCCAACCTCATGTATTATATGATGCTTTTTATTAGCCAACGCCAAAACTTTGGTGTTGAGTATTTGATTGGCCTTATCTTCCGCAGAACCTCATTTGCTCAAAAGATTTGGTGATAGACAAAAGCATACAGACAGCTTATATTCATGCTATCAGATCTGCACAGCGCTTTATATATATCGAAAATCAGTATTTTATTGGATCTTCATATGCATGGCCTTCATACAAACATGCTGGTAAGCCTCATATTCTCTTGTTATGTCCGCAAGATTTACTATGATTTCTGGATACATCAGATATTCAAATGCAACAAAATCTGATACTCGTATTATGGAATGTCAGCATGCTTTAACTGTGGATAACCACTTAATCAACAATCTGAAAACAAGTACTCCGTATATTTGTAAGGATATTGCCTGTACGCAGGAATGAAACAGTCCTAAGTGCTTACAGACTTTAAGAGCTGGTATTGCTTCATTAGCTTGTGAAAAAGGGAGACCAATTAGTGAATGGAAGATGATGACCTAGTGTAACATCTTATATTGTGAACCAAGACACATTTCATCGTATGCTGTGAAACAAGAGTCTAATAGTCTGACATATAAAGAACTAAAAAGGGTGTCTAATGTCGTTACGACTATGCTTGTAGAAAAGCTTCTTAAAACACTGTTACATACTTGGATAAATATACAAATGTGGCATTTCTATTCATGTATTTTCTTCGCTTTTGGGGTAGTTATTGGAAACAAATTTTGCCTTAAATCTAAGAATTATTTTGAGTTTCTCTTTGGTTGGACACGAGCCCGTTAAGATGTACTCCAACTAGAATCAGTTGCAATTTCTCCATAAGTTCTGAGATTCATTGTAAACTGTCCTGAATGCAATTGCTCATTCATAACTATGCTACCCGTTGCTCGAAATATACACTGATAGTTCATCTTCCTGCAATAGGAGCTGATAATTTGATTCCAATGGAGTTGGCGTTGAAGATTGCCAGTAAAATTAGAGCCAAAGAAAGATTTTCCGTGTATGTTGTTATGCCAATGTGGCCAGAAGGTGACCCAAAAACGGCTACGGTGCAAGAAATTTTGTATTGGCAGGTTTGGATTTATGATCCTTGAATCGAGTATTACTCGTTTGAGTATTTGCATTCAACATATTCCATTTTCCAATCATAGGGCTGCTACTTCACATAATGCATCCATTTTGTACTTTCTTAAATTTGCCAATCTAATTTACCCTTTATCATTGTTAAACTGCTAGAAGAATTAAGCATAAATTTGTTATGCAAGGGAGCACTTAACGTTCCATTTCAAAGATGTTTGTGACACTACGACAGATGTATCATTGTTAAAATCGACAATGTTTAACTTTTGCAGAGCCAGACAATGCAAGCAATGTATGATGTTATTGCACATGAACTGAAGTCAATGCAACTTACAGATTCGAATCCTCAGGACTACCTAAATTTCTATTGTCTTGGCAATCGTGAAGAACTCCCTAAGGAAATGGAGGAATCTAACGGCAATGACAAGGTAGGTTCATTTATAACAAATTTTACTAGCCAGGAAATTATTCAGTTTATCATTCTCAAGCTTTATGCCTGTAGCGAAAACATGTGCCTCATTTGTTGCATGTAGTATTATGTTCTCTGTTGGCTGCCACTCTTGTAACAAATCTATCTTCTCAGATTTCAGATGCGTACAAATTCCGGCGATTTATGATCTACGTGCATGCTAAAGGAATGATAGTTGATGATGAGTACGTTCTAATGGGTTCTGCCAACATCAATCAACGGTCCTTGGCTGGTACTAAAGACACGGAAATAGCTATGGGTGCGTATCAACCTCATCACACAATGGCAAAGAAAAAGGGAAAGCCAAGAGGCCAGGTATGCGTCCATTCTCGTTGGAAGTTTAGCTCTGTGTTAGTTTATCTAGTTAGCTTATCCACTTTCTGAAATCGACATGTTGCAGGTATACGGTTATAGAATGTCCTTGTGGGCTGAGCATCTGGGGATGTTAGATGGGTTATTCGAGAAACCAGAGAGTCTAGAATGTGTGCGAAAGGTGAATGATATAGCCAGAGATAACTGGAAAAGATTCACGGCCGAAAGTTTCTCGACCTTGCAGGGACACCTTCTCAAATATCCATTGCAGGTTGACGCTGATGGTAAAGTCGATTCCTTGCCAGACGAAGATTCTTTCCCAGATGTTGGAGGCAAAGTTATAGGGGCTCCTTCCCCTACCCTCCCCGACGTCCTAACAACCTAAGTTGAAGCGTTTGGCGCCAAGGTGTTGCTACTACTGCTGCATTGTTTAATTTTTTCATCTCTTTAAACCCTTGTGTCGTTTATTGTCACGTTTTCATTTGGGAGGTCCGGGCGTGTAGTTCGACTTGTAAATGCTGCACAGTATCGAGTTTGATCATCTACTGTTTTTTTCTTTTGACGTTATGTTTTATTCGCCTTTTATGTTTGTAACTCGAGCTTGAGGAGGTACGTTGTAAATTTTACTTGTGCAGATACTTGTCTTTTCATCGGCAAGTTCTTAAGTTATGTGAAATTGTGAATTACCGAGTATTATGTTTTGTCGAAAGTTCTACCAGCTCGTGGCTACCTTGGAGGAACTACAGTACGAGTACATGGCTAAGTGTATAGGACTACTGTGGTTCTCTACGGTTACTTCTTGAGTACAGTGGTTCAAGTCAAGTGCTTGCACAAACTCATTGATTTTGCTGATATGATTGAACATTTCAAAATTAACTAGTCTACCACTTAATGACAACCATTTACTCCTGAGCCTCGAGCTGGCAGTTCATTCGGGTATGGCCGTTTGGTGCAGCTCAGAAACGAGATTACCTTAGAACGAAAACAGCATCATAATTGTGAGCGATGATACTTATGATTTTGTGATTTGAATCTCATCAGCATCATGATTGTCGTTGTGACTCCCTTTGAACGAAAATAGCTATATCGACAATGCAGCCATGAAGACGGTGTCAAGTACTCACTAGTAAGACTAGCTCTGGTTCAGCCTGCAAAGATCAGGTAAGCTGTCCTTTTACCAGGAGCTGAAAGCTGCTGACCTTTTAAGCCTAAAGACTAAACACCCCCACCACGTCCTCCCAAAGTACTCGTATTAAACAAAACATGCACAGCACTATTTGTACCAATACACCCTTTAATTTATATGCTGTCTTCTCCTGCATCCTGTTCCTGTATCCTGCTCTCAGGTCAAATTCCATTCCATTAACAAAAGTCGTCATCCTTGTTACAAGCCGAGCAATCTCCTCCGGTTAGCAGCGATGAACATCAAGAAGCTGAGAATGCCGAAAAGAATGAGGGTAGGGAGTTTAGGGGGCAGTAAACTTCGGGGAATGAAGGTGGCTCGTAGCTTCAGGGGCATCAGAAAGATCAACGTGGCCGACAAGCTTAGAAGCTTCAGGAAACGAAGCAGCGGAGGTGGTAGTGTAGGTGAGGATGGGGGAAGCAGGATGGGTATACGGCGCAAGAGTAATAAGTTTATAGCCATGGTTAAGAAGAATCTAATGAGTCGGCCTAAGTTGGGCGGTCATAGAGGCGGAGGCAGCAAGCGCAACAACAGCAAGAATATTATTATCATTCATAATAATACTAGCATTACCAGCAACGACGAGGATAACAGGAGTAGCTGTGTTGAGGTCAAGGAGATTGCGTCTTTGATGAAGGAAGAGGATGTTACGTCCATTGACTCCGCACCTCCTACCTCCAGCGACTCTGTGCTGCCCCCTCCTGACGACGATCAGGAAAGTCCTCAGGAGGTGGTCGAGCATCAGGAGGCGTTCCAGTCTGCGTCCGAGTCTGAGTCTGAGTCCGAGTTTGAAGAGGAAGAAGATTTCGGGATCATCAGTTTGAGGGAGGACAAAGCTTCCATCCATATTCAATCCGTTTTCAGGGCTCATTTGGTACCTCTTTTTCCTCCATAATCTTACTTCATTATCGATTATCTTATCGTGGATGTGAATCTTTCGTATGTTGATTAGTTGATGTGAATTTGTTTGATGATTTAGGCAAGAAGGGCGTTCAGAGCATTGAAGAGCCTGGTGAAGTTACAAGCAGTGGTTCGAGGAGTATGTGTGAGACGACAGGCTCGTATGGCCTTACACTGTATCAACACACTGGCGCGGCTGCAGCTTAAGGTTCAAGCCAGACAGCTTAGACCCAGCAACGCCATCACGTCTTGATTTTTTTTTTGTTCGAAGGGAAAATGTCATGTCATCGCCTTAAGCAGCTTGCCCTTTTGACGTAGGGGCGAGAATATGATTCGAGCAGTAGAATCAAAGTACAGTACAGTATGTAACCATGGAGGATTGCCATCGCCATTGTTTTTCTGTTCTACCTTTGTGTTTCGGCTTGGTTTTGTTACTGTGTTAGGTGTGTACGAATCCATATCAGATATTGCGATACTTGTATTTTGGAAGTCCATCGTAATAGAGGAACTTCCTCGTTATTTTTCAGAGACCGGTTTTTCTAGTTTTAATCTCGACTTGAGTAATACAGAGTAACACGTTACACAACACATCAATTATCAAATTTCAGTCACAAATGAATTGAGTTCTTGAACAACATAATATTTCTAGCTTAAAAAAGCGGAAAGACAAAGGTACGGAACATGGGCGGTCTGAAAGTGGTAGTCGTGTCTTCCTACCTACAGAGCTGCTCGACAGCAGTAACAATCTGAGCAGGTTGGACGACAGTCCATTCCTCGAGTGTCCCAGCATAAGGAGTTGGAACATCCTGAGACGACAAACACACAATTGGGGCATCCAAATAATCATGAAAGTTCTCGTTAATGGCCGCTGTCAAACTGGCCCCAATGCCACCTGTGCGCATGCACTCCTCCACAATCACCACTCTATGCGTCTTCTTAACCGAATTCCCAATCGTGTGAAGATCAAAGGGTTTCAATGACCGAATATCAATGACCTCGGGATCGTATCCCTTGTTCACCAATGTCTTGGCAGCTTGCATCACGTGATACCTCATCCGCGAATATGTCAGGATGGTCACATGTTCTCCGGGTCGTACCATCTCGGCTTCCTCTAGCGACAGCACATATTCTTCATCCGGAATCTTCTCCTTGAGGTTGTACAGCAGAACATGCTCAAAAAGAATCACCGGGTTCTCGCTCCTAATCGCAGCTTTCATCAATCCTTTGGCATTGTAAGGAGTTGAGCATGCGACCATTTGGATACCCGGGATTGATTGGAAGTAAGACTCAAGACGCTGTGAGTGCTCGGCTCCCAGTTGGCGCCCGACGCCACCTGGACCCCGGATAACCACCGGGATGGTGAATTGCCCACCGGAAGTGTAATGCAGCATACCACAGTTGTTTGAGATTTGATTGAATGCCAAAAGAAGGAAACCCATGTTCATTCCTTCGATAACAGGCCTAAGGCCTGTCATGGCAGCTCCTATGCCCATTCCAGTGAAGGAATTTTCGGCAATGGGTGTGTCGAGAACTCTAAAATCCCCATATTTTGTAGCCAGTCCTTTGGTTACCTTATACGAGCCACCATAATGGCCAACATCTTCACCCATTACACATACACGTGAATCCCTCTCCATCTCTTCATCCAGACCTTCACGTAGCGCTTCAAAGAGCAAAACTTCATGTCTGAAATGCAAACACGTGATGTTCAATTTAACCACACAGACTAGGCCCCATGTTTTTAAAACCTCAAACAAGATAACGACGACACAAGATTAACAGCAACTATAGTAATCTAGTACGAGTACTTTGCAATAAAATTCAAAAAAAAAAGTTTTTTTTTTCTTTTAAAACGCGACTTTCAGTGGCTAAGGCCTTGTTAATCTTCCTGACGAAAGAATCTCAAAGTCGTTACTTCCCAAAAGAGATTCACATCTACTTGATCCAACAACTCTACTATCCTGTTTCCATCTCGGATATATGCTTGCATTGCATGGACAACCAATAATATCCTTCATCCCACAATAATCCTACAATCCTAGCTATCCTCCATCGAAGTTTCAGCTACGATCTATACCTATCAGGGCTATCAAATCACAAACTACTATACTTGTCTGTGTGAGGCGAAAGCTTAAAGAAATGGTTATGGAAACGGGGGGAATCTAGACTTATTACAAAAAAAATGATTAGAATTATCGACTTTTGATACCCCAAACTTCGTAAAGATGAGAACTTTTCATATCTAGCAAGCAAAATATAATGAAATCGCTACCCCCAAGTTTTAATTCTAGATTCGTCCCGGAATTGGAAGTGGAGATCCATATTGAATCGAAACAGCTAACATACCCAGTCTTAGAAGAGGTCACAGGAGGAGCTGCAGGAGACGGAGTCTGCACAAAAACACGATAACCATTAATGCAATTCTTACAAGCTCGCTCTTACTCAGTACTCACTCACTCACTCCGTCTCAGTCAATAGTTTACGCTTTCTAACTGCTTTTCCTATCGTTGGGTATAAAGCAAACGTAAACTTTGTATCGAGACGGAGGGAGTAACAAATTAACAAAAATGGTGAATGTTTCATCAAATATGAAACAGGAATCACTCACAGCAACAGCATTAGTAACAAGATTCGAAGCCCGGTTGATGCTGATGCTGGGAATTGCACCTTGATTTTGATTTTGATTTTTGCCAAGAACGGATCTTACAACCAAAAACCCAGTTTTATTCCCTATCAACAAAAATCAATTAAATCCATGTAGTAAAACAATTAGACCACATTAACCCTAATAAAATTGATCAAAACAACAACGAATTGGATTTACAGATCACCAATTCACACAATAATCAAGTTAATTAATCGGAAAGGGGGAAAATTTTACCATGGAATTTGTTGGAAGGAGAGGATGACTTAGATATAGAAAATGAAGGAGCTCCAAGTGACTGTGACTGAATTGTGGCAGCCATTAGAGAGAGAGGTAGAATAAAGGAAGGTTTGAGAGATGAATTGCAGATGACGATGAAGATGAAGATGAAGATCTCAAAGCTTCAAGCTTTTTGGAATAAATTTTGAAGTTAGTTTATAGGGAACAAGGGAAAGAGTCTGGACGGAGAAATTTAGGAGAGGGAGCAAGGTTAGTAAAATGTTGGGTAATTTTTAGGTGACCCATTTTTTCCCTAGCGCAAAAATTTAGAAGAGACGGTTTTTCATTAACATTAGTACACTAAAAATACTCTGGTTATATAGCGTGTGGGTCGTATTAGCAGAAGACGGTCTCTCGCAAGATTTACCGCTACCCCCTCAGGTATAACGGTTAATATGAATACCAAATCATCCTGGTGACGGATGTTTGCGATGGGAAAAATACCACCCATGTACGAGACACGTGTTCTCATCGTAACATCGTTTTTAGGACAATACTCCCGTTCAAGTCGAACCTTCCCTTTTGCTTTTTCACATTTGTCAAAACACATTTTGCTTTGTTAATATCTTTCGTAACATATATTAGTAAAAATTATGGAAATTGGATATTAATAATCTACTTTTGGATAGGAATCAATCAAACAAGATCACACATTGATTGCGAATAGTGTCAAAACAAGGAAGGATAAGGTTCGACTTGAACGGAAGAGAGTACTGGGAGTCTAAGACCGTGTACATGAAACTAAACCTAGTGAAGCTATAATCGGACTTGAATGACCTGGCTTCGACTCGTAACACCCAAACCTGAAATGAACCCGTTTGATAATTATGACCCGAGAACAATCCGTTAGATGCCGACACAAAAATGATTTGATCCAAACTACTCATTTTCATTCGAGTTCGGATCAAATGGATTCAATCCTGATTATTATGTGATGTCTCATTATACGACGGTTTTATTGGAGACGACTTCAGTGACACTACAATGTTTGCAGCAACATCAATGGGAGTTGGAGTTGGAGGTGGAATCCTCAACTCCAATCCTCCTCCTCTTCCTCTTCATCTTCATCTTCATCACCTCCATTCTTCTTCTCCATCTCCTGTATTTCTACCAATTACTAAAACCCACTTCTCTCTTTCATCATCATCCTCTTCCATTTCCAATTCCAATTACAGTTACAGTAACCAAGAAGAAGAGGTAGAAGAAGATGAAGATGAACAGGTGATTGGAGACTGTCTCGTCTTCGAAGACGGAATCTTTGAAGACCCTTTTCTCCAACAACACTCTAACCCGAACCCGAACCCGAACCCGAACCCGTCACCCGAACCGGATAACACCAACAACAGCAACAGTTTAGTCCCTGAAGAGTGGGCAGAAGCTGTTGAAGAAATCAACTTAACGAAGCAACAAAGGCGCAAAATTGCTCAAGAAACCCAGTTTGGGCAGCGGATTTTCAAGAAGAAAGCCGCAAATTCCGTCAATTTGGAGGAATTTATGCGATTTCAGGATTATAAATTGTCTCAGTTGAAACCCCTTGTTCTTGATAATCCACCTAAACAGGATTATTCCAATGTCACTCATGGCTCTTCGTCGTTGTCGTCGTCGTCTTCGTCTTCGTCTTCGAGGGTTGAGCCTAAGAATCCGAGGTGGGCTGTTTATGGTCGTAGTTTGGATGATATTTCTGAGTTTTTCAATAGCCCTAAATATCAGCCTGCTGATAATGAGGAGGGAGCTGCATCCCAATCCAAATCCCAAGGTAGTATTATTTCCGTCATTCGTTTATCTTTGATTTAGTCGATATCAAATTACCCTTTTAGTCACTTGTTAATATCGAGGTAAACAAATGACTGAGACTGTACCAAAAAAAATGATTACAATTATGGGCTTCTGTTACCCAAACTTCGTAAAGATGAGATCTTTTTCGTATATAGTGTGAAAAAATAATGAGCTGATTGAACTCGCTGCCCAACATTTTAGTTCTGGATTCGCTCTTGCGAGTGGTTTCTAGAGAGACGGAGTATTTGTTACTGTTCGATATCATGGCTGTTTTTGTCACTGGGGAAGTATAGTTTTGTGTGTTGGGTGAAGGAGGATTAAGCGCCACTCGTTTTTATGTGACTGTTTTATTGGAGACGACGTGATGGTTTTCGAGAATAATTCATGTTAGCAGACTCTAGATCATTTTAGGGCTAAGGCTTCGTTGTTACTCTTGTTAGTGGTGGTGTTACAGTATGTTTTGTAGTATCTGTAGTGAGGAAGTAGCCAATGTAATGGATGATTATCGATGACTGGCAATGTGTAGCTCTGTCTTCATCCTAGTTGGGATACATCCACAAAACTGAAACCCGAAAACTACATGAACGATAAATTCTTGGTGGAAAATGGTTCGGATTGTTCATAGAAGAGCCTGGAAAAACTTAGATCAAATGGTTTTGTATAGTTGAATACAGACTTAGATGGTTTAAGTAATTTGATGTTGCAGCCTGAAGTTCGTAAGTCTGATGAAAATATCGTCTGTGTTGGAAGTAACTGAAGGACACAGCATTATATATAGCTGTTTCAACTGCTTACTACTCGGAAATCTTTCAGCAGCTTAGTGCAGTAACAGCCAACAGAACGTATATTGTGACAAATGTCTGCGCATTGTTATTTGATTTCACTTGACCTGTATTTTCTTTTTGTTGGGGGCAACAGGACGTCAAAAGTTATTTACGAAGGAGGAAAAAGTCCTAATGAATGCGAGGAAACCAACACTTGCACTTGCAACCTCAGTAAGTTTCTAATCTCTGATCGTAATTTATGACATAGGAATATCGGATTCTTGTAGGCTTGAAAGTTTTGCATATTTGACCTCATCTTGGCATGTTAAGGCTTAGTTTTCGGGTCTATTTCTCTGAACTGACTGATTACAGTTCACTGTTGCATTACTGGCTCTCTGCATATTTTGTTTCATGCCATTGACGACGTATACTTAACTGTTTTACAGATAAAGTGGCTGCCTTTGCATACCCTTGCCGCGTCTGGTGAATTTTACCTTCTGAACAATCTGATGAAATCTGAAGTTGATATCAATGCAGTAGATCAGGTTTGTCTCCGTAACTTATCTTGTTTTAACGTTAGCACCTTACTGGCGTATCCTTTCGCTAACTTTGTTCAATATTTGGATCCTGTTGCATATATTTTCAGGATGGCTTAACGGCGCTTCATAAAGCCATAATTTGCAAGAAACAGGCCATCACAAATTATCTATTGAGAGAGTCGGCTGATTCTTCTATTCGTGACAAGGTGAGAAGAATATCGTGATACTTGTGAATTATCGACTTGAAGAATTTATACGCTGATCTTGCATAAAATGGAAGTGTTTTCGACTTTGTGGCTTTATATATCTTGATAGTTTGTTTGTTTGTTTGGCAATGGTGGCTAGGATGGGGCAACGTTAATGCATTACGCTGTTCAAGCCGCATCAACTGAGGCAATCAAGACGTTGCTGTTATACAATGTCGATATCAACACGCAGGACAATGTAAGAACAACCATCTGTGGTGGTGTTGCTCGATTACACCATTCTCAAATGACTCAAGTTTAAAAGTTTCGGACTTTGGTTTTCAGGAGGGATGGAGTCCACTTCATCTAGCAGTTCAAGGACGTAGAACGGATATTGTGAGGCTACTCCTAATGAAAGGAGCTGACAAGACACTGAAAAACCAGGCGAGTTTCACTTCATATACGTTATACTCCTACATTATACTAGCGTCATTGCTTCTTCTCGTCTTCCTGGAAGTTAAAGTATAACGTGTTCTGTCAATGGTGTTAAAACTACAGGATGGTGCGACTCCATTGGAGCTTTGCCTGTACTCGGGGAGAGACAGCAGGACGTATCAGCTAATCAAGCTATTGAAAGAGCTACCTAGATCCAGGCAACACCGTTGATTCGACAATCTCCCACAAAATGAATGCTATGTCCTCTACTGTAACTCACCACACGTGACTAGATAAGACAAAATTTTAATGTATCCCGCTTAATTATTTAATATAATTGTCACGTCGGTGATAGTTGGCAGTATGATCTGTTAAATCTCTCGATAAAAACGTGTCATTTTGTGGCATTGGAGAAAGGAGTAGTGCAACTCCCATCATCCATCAGGCATCAGCATCAGCATAAAATACTCCCTCCGATTCTTTAGATTCGCAACGTTTACTATTTGCACAAATAATAAGGTTGTGAGGGGAGGTGGTGGGTCTCACCTAAAGTAAAAAGTTTACACAAACAAAAACCTACCTATTATAGAAATGTTGCAAACCTAATGAATTTGCCAAATATGGAATATGTTGCGAATCTAAAGAATCGGAGGGAGTAATAGAGTAACGTAACACTCACCATATGGGCGGGCCCATATATCATCCTCAATCTTGATCACCGGCCACGTAAGTCGGTTGTGTATCGGGTTTAACTCGATTGAAAAGAGATATTCGACTTTATCCAACCAACAACTACTCCTTTTACTTTGAAAAATACGCGGATTGGAATCATTCGATACACTACACATCGGATATGTTTCATAATTGGAGAAATGTTGATATTATCATTAAATTTTTTTTTAATGGACACACGTTAATAGGTTAATTAAGGAATAAATTAATTATAATTAGACAATATAATGATGATTTATTTCTTTAATTAACATATTAACCTGTGTCCAGTGACGCACTTTAGAAAAACTGTATCATTAAACATACCGTATATATTAACATGCTCAATAAAATACGGAGTAATATTTTTCGTGTTTTTCATAATTGGATGTTTCATTAATTTTTTTCATTTTTGCATGTACTCCGTATCATATGATAGTATTTTAAGCTAAATTAATTCACAAATTTTTATTTACGGCAAACTTATTCGTCACGTTGAATCAGATTTGAGATGAATTGATAGAACACAAATTCTTGGGAGAGAGACCACCCTTCAGTATTACTCTATGTCCTACCCGTACCCTTAAGTGACAACTTTGTTTCGTACCTGTTGCGTACCCTCTTTATATTTGTATACTTTTTTATGTTAATCGTAGGACTTTTATTAGGTTTGGTACAACTATTATTTTAAATTTGTACTTAGTCTCTCAATAAAGTTAATGAGACACCGTCTCTCAGGAGACCTACTTTAATAGAATGATAGGTGTCCATGTCCTCGTTGCTTTTAAATAAAAATATCTTCACAAACCATCTTCTTCATTAATCATTATTATAATTATTATCTGAATAAACTGGTTGCCGAACTTTCTCCTCTCCTACTTCTCCTTCATCTTGATCTTCTTCACCTTCGTCTTCTTCAATTCAATTCAATTCAATTCAATTCAATTCCTTCTTATCCCAGAAAAATCCGCCATTACTGTAATCCTAACAAAATGCTGAGAACAGAGATATTATCCCCTACCACCTCTAACCTCATTCAACTACCCCATTCATCTTCATCTTCATTCTCTTCGATTCTTCATCATCGATCTCCATTTTCATTGAGATGTATAACCCCTAAAAAACTTGTTACTTCCATTTCTACTCATTCTACTCTTATTTCCTGTAAATTCCACTCTCCTCCCAATTCTAATTCTAATTCTAATTACGATCATCAACCTCACGACGATTTTGTTGAAGCTTCCCTCTTACTCTCCGGTTCGATTACTTTACTCTTCGCCTTCTTAATTCATTTCATTTATTACTGTTTTTGTAATTTGTTGATTAATTTATTACTGTTTTTGTGATTTCTGATTTTGCGAACCTAACATTAATGAACATGTACATTGCCGTAAACGTCTTAGTATAGTGGTTAAGACGGTGGTAGGGGTGAATCTAGTGCTAAAGCTTTGGGTAGGGAATTTCCTCGCTTAGGTAAAGGTGTCATATTTGCGGATTTTTGGCAGTAAAAGTCGATAATTTTAACCATTTCTATTAAGTTTGGGGGGTAAAGAGTGCTACCAGGTTAAGGTGGCGATTTTCCTGACTTAGGTTAAGGTGTCATATTTGCGAATTTTTGGCAGCAAAAGTCGATAATGTTAATCATTTCTATCAAGTTTGGGGGTAACGAGTGCTACTAGATTCGATTTCTCCCCTATGTTGTAATGCCAGTATGTACATTGGAATTCACCATTTCCATTGAGTGTTTTGTACATTCTTCAACATACACGAGCGGAATTTGAAAGATGTATACAATTCGTTGGAATAGAGCAAGTATGTTGCATTGACATTGTGGGTTTAAATGTTCTAAAGCTTGCTACTTTTCTCAAGATTCGATCCCCCTCTCAGTATTATAATGCGATTAAGCACGAGCTTCATTGGACAAAAAAAAAAAGAACATGTACATTTGTATTCACCACTTTCGTTTAGTTGTATACATTCTTCAACATGTGCAAGCGGAATTTGAAAATCGTTTTTTAAATGTTCAAAAGCTTGCTACTTTTCTCAAGAGCGTGATTGGTAACCAGAATTGGATCTTTATGTATGTGTTATATGGAGAAAAATGTCGCGTACTTGAATACAGACTTGTTTCTGTAATAGAGCTTGATAATATAGAATGGGTTTGTGCAATGTACAGAAACTGTGAAGCACCACCATTTACGGAAGCAAGGATTTCCGAAAGAGTTAAAGCAGTTTCCTGGTCGATTTGTTCCTTTCTCTACTAAAGTGAGAGGGTTTGAGACTGCTGTAACATCTGTAGGATTAAGCATTCTGCGTCGTTTTCGCCATTCCACCATGTTCCTTAAGGTTTCCTGTGAAGGGAATTATCTGCTTCCCATTGTTGTAGGTACTTTCTCTAATAACTCCTTCTGGTTATTGCTGGTTTCCGGTTATCCGACTGTCATTGTGTAATTATTGCTGAGAGTAAGCTGCAAGTAATGGTTTATCACACTGCAGGAGAGGTTGCTGTCGAGAGACTTCTAGATTCCGTAGATGAGGACGACCATGGGGTATTCCAAGTTTTTACCCTTTTCTTTTAATCCTAGTAACTCGTTGCAAGGTAACGCTGATTTTTGTGATGTTTGAATGTGACAGGATTACTTAAACCATTTCCAATTCGCCAAGAATCTTGTCGTTGATCTTGGATATGAGGTATGCTATATAACGATGGCTCAACGCTCAAGCATGGTATTTCTTTCACTGCCTTGTTCCTTTCCTCATGTCGTTTTCTCACATGGCAGATTAAGATGGTGAAAATTACAAAAAGAGTGATCAATACGTATTTCGCTACAATATATTTTGGCAAGGTAATTTGCTCTCGGATTCATTTTTATCAAAGAAATTTTGACTTTGTACAAAGTCGATGTTGTCTGTTGAGCTAACTTTTAGAAAGTTTTATTTGTTGATAACCCCTGGTAGTACCCTTTGCAGGTGGGTGAAATAGAGACTTTTTGTGTGGATGCACGCCCATCAGATGCCATAAACGTGGCCAAAAGATGCAAGGTACATTAATGGTTGTTTAAAGCTCATCTTACTATACCGCTCTGATGCGAAATATGTTTATAAAAAATACGTGTTCGCTCTTATGCGACAGAAATTAAGTGTAAAAACACGTGTTTTTGGAAGGGACTAGTGAAAATTTATGTTGTTTGGATATACATTTACAGGCCCCAATTTACGTAAACAAGGACATTGTCTCGGCAGACGCTATAAGGATTACAGGCACTGGAAGGATTTTTCATTCAAAACCTATTTACGATGTCTTATTGGACAGGTATTGCGTTCTCTCGAAATTTGTCTCTAATGCACGATTTTGAAGCTTCATATTGTATTGATGGGATTGTCTTGTATGGTTTTCAAAAAATCACGAAACAGTCCATTGGAAGGACCTGATCCATTGGTAGAGGAACTTGGCGTTGTTCTGAATATGAATTTAGCAGTTGAAGAAGAGCGATACGCTGATGCAGGTAAGCTAACCAGAGTACCATAATTGGACCAAAGTTGCTACGCTTTTGCTGATCAAACCCTAAAACTTGAAAGACTTATGTTAAAATTTGCAGCCAAGTGGAGAGACGAACTTACGAAGCTCCTATTCCCAGAAGTGTGAACAAGCGAGTAGGTAACCTTGGCTCGAGACATCAACTTTGAAGATCAGATGAACAGAAAAGGAGGGAGAGACGGTTAAGGCCTTAAGGGTGATCTCAATTTATCTGTACACGGTAGAGTGTTGCCTGCAGGCTCATCTCAGAAGAGCGGTTTGGTCTGTTTATATGTTTACACAGGGAGGGACTCGTGCAACGTGCATATATAAACGCTCATCTGACTGTGGCGCGGGGACTGGCAGGGGGTGTGCCGAAATGTTAGTAAAGATGACCGTGCATTCGTGCCATGCGTCTCCTTTCTGTATATTACAAACTGTATAGTTTGGCAACATGGTGTACTATGAATCGAATCATATGAAGTTGTATCTATGGCAATGCAGATCCTTTTTGAGCAGTTCGGCATCACCTGTGTGCAATTTTGAAAAGAATATTCGTCACTTAGATGTCACTTTTTTTTCACCCATTTGGCAATTTGACCGTCCAAGTACAGTTTAGATTGTCGCAAAGAGCGAAGGAGTAAGTGATATCCTTAGATCGTTGATTTTACGACCATCATACATTTACCTTTTTTTCTTAACCTTTGTTTCGTGAGTTGCTGTAAATTTTCGAGGAGATCTTTGATCTTATCCCATAGAACAAACATAAGAGAAATGGGCCGGGAAGAGGATAGAATAGAATAGAGCAAGTTTGAGAGCTAAACAAATTCTTGTTTGTATCCGTAACTCTAATAAATATCAATACGATTGTACATAATAAATTGTCTAATAAATGTCAAATTATTCTCGTCACATTATTAACATTGAGAATTGAAGATGAGGATGAGATTGACTCCACATTCCTCAAATAACTTGATTCAGATCTGACCCATACTCGAATGTAAGACTTGAGTGATCCGATCAAACCCGAACAAAGCAAATGCGTTAGTATCTCTAAAAAAAAAATGAAAATAACAAAGTTGAATCATAAATGACCCGACCAAACGCAAAGTTGACCCGATTTCTTCTAAACCGACTCGGTTGACCCGTTTGCCATGTCTACCTTAAAGTAAATAAAATAAAATAAAAATCGACAAATTGTGTATCCTCTACCGCTCGAAGTCTAGAAGGCATAGTCTCAAGCCATACAACTTCCACAAGTTCGCGCTTGCAGAGGCTTGAACCTAAGACCCTTGGGCTAATGACCACAAGTTTTAACCACTAGGCAAACAATTGAAAAATAACAAACTAAAAAATGATCCGAAATCAAAATGACCGATCAGATCCAAAATTGACCCGGTTCATCTGAGCCAAAAACCGATCTGGTTGATCCGTTTGCAAGATCCACCACTAATAACTCCACTACTATAATCACAAGATTAATACTCCCTCTGTTTCTTTGATATCTTCCACGTTTCCTTTTTCAATCATTTCTTTGATTTCTTCCACTTTTTTTTTTTTTTCTATCACACTTCTCTCTTATCTAGTGGCCCACTTACTTTACTCCCTCTTTATTTTTACTTATTTTATTATTATTTTTTTAAGAAATGTGTCACTTTTAAGTGGAAGAAATTCTAGAAACGGAGGGAGTAATAATAATAATAATAATAATGAGAATCAGCAATTTGTGTTTGTGTAATAAACTAAGTTCTCAAAGTCTTGTCTTGTCTCTTCTCTCACCACTCTCACAACCTCCTCCTGGTCTTCGTCTTCTTCCTTCCTCCTTCTTCTGCTCTTCCAGCTTCCAATTGATTCAATCCAATTCAATCGAATCGGCATGGTAATGGTGCATCAATCCTGATAAGCTGTAGATGAAGATGGCTGAGTTCGGTGGCGATCGATGCAATGCCTATTCCTACCTTCCTTGTCTCTCCGATCCTGGTACTCCTCCTCTTTTCCCCCAATTCAATTCAATCAATCAATCAATTGAATGAATTCGTGTTGACTAAGTGTTACTTTAATTCAATTGTTGAGGTCGGAGATCGGCGTTATGCCTCAAGGTGATGTTGGTCTGCATACACGCCCTTTACTTCGCCGTCCTCTTTCTTATCCATCCCCAACATCTCCTCGATACCGCTGCTGATCATCCATGGTAACGTAAACGTTATTGAGAAATCGTCTTTTTGCTAGCTTTGGTAAACCTTATCAAGAAACTGTCTTTTGCTAGCTTTGGTAAATGTTATTGAGAAACTGTCTTTTGCTAGCTTTGGTAAATGTTATTGAGAAACCGTCTCTCGCTAGCTTTGGTAAATGTTATTGACAAACTGTCTTTCGCTAGCTTTGGTAAAGCGTTATTGAGAAACCGTCGCTTACTAAGTTTGGTGAACGATATCAAGAGACTGTCTTTTGCTGCCTGTGGTAAATGTTATTGAGAAACCGTCTCTCGTTAGCTTTGGTAAATGTTATTCAGAAACTGTCTTTTTGCGAGCTTTGGTAAACGTCATCAAGATACAGTCTTTGGTAAATGTTATTGAGAAACCGTCTTTGGCTAAGTTTGGTGAATGTTATTGAGAAGCCGTCTCTTGCTAAGTTTGGTGGTCGGTGTGGTCATTCAATGGTTTACTTATCCACTCATGTCTGTTTTCCTTCAGGTCTTTTGGATTCTATGTCCTGCTTTTTCTCCTTACCTTGATTCAGTACTTCATCACTGCTAACACTTCTCCCGGGTACTTTGCCTTTACTCCCTTCTAATTCTACGCTTCTCTTTCGCTTGAGGTCAAATGTTAGTTGAAAATGCCTCCGATTCTTTGGAATTACTGCATTTTTTATGGTTTGTGAGAACATTTTGATCAAATGTAGCAATTCTAAAGAATGGGGAGTGCTTAACTAGGGATAATTCGCTATCGGGTTGTTAGAGAGGCGACACGTGATTTGAGATTGACCATAAAGGAAATAAGGAGGGTTATATAATCGGGATGGAGGGAGTACATTTGCATTCTAACCTGCTTTGGATCGGTTTTGGTAGATATGTTATTGACGATTTCGTATAATGATTCATGTTAGCCGATTGCTAATCTTTTGGGGAATAATGCTCTGATGTTGTTGTTTTAGATATGTTATTGATGCAATGAGGGCTACTAGTGAAAGCGAATCCTTACTCAGGGCCGCTTCTGGAAATTCAAAGTAAGTAAGTATGCCACCAATCCTGTGTTGCGTGTCTTGAATTTACATCGATCACTCGTGTATTTATGTTGCTCTATGATGATCAAGCAATTGTGGTTGCCCCGTTATTAGTGTGGAAGGTAATCCTCTTGGAAGAACCCTTCTTGGAAACTACACATCACCTTGGACCAAGATGGTCATGCAGATGTATCCTCCTGGATCCTCTACCAGGTACGCCTTTTAACTCTCGCCTCCTCATTGTTTTTTTCTGCTTTCATTTCTAAAGGACTTTGCATTCTTGATTTCATTTTACCACATCTAGCTTCTTTGAACCAGGAAAACCCCTAATTATGTCGTAAAAACATGCGGGTTACATTAGTTAAAGACCGTAATATAGTGACTTTCCAAGTTTCTTTTATGTTATTCTCGCTCACGTGACCATCCATGGCCAGTATTTCGATGGCTGTAACAAACACTTTTAAAATGATGCGGATACTTTTGAAGTTTTGATTTTGGTAAGGTAGTAGTTTGGGGGAAACGTTAGTCTTATCTTTATTGGATGTGCCCCATGTTAGTTTGATTGCTTTTCACGAATTTACTTAAATTTCATTCATTAGAAGCTGTCGACCAATGTAGCTATGAAGATATCTCTTCTTGATTGTTGCTGTCCATTCTTTCTTTTTTGGACAGACAATGGACGTGCACATCCTGCAATGTTTTGCAGGTAAGATGCTTCTCTGAAATTTAGTGAAACAAGTGTTGTCTGTTTAGGCATTGTGATGATCCAAGTCTCTTATCCTCACCTTATATTTTGGTGATACCATTATACATCTGATGTATAATAAACCCAGCGGAAATAAAGATTCGACCTTTGATCTTCTTAACGTGGAAAGTAACAATTTTTTTGTGTCTCAACGAGACGTTTTTTTAATAAAAAGAGATAGTATTGTAATCTCGCAAGATTAATGTAGGAACCTAATGCTCCTGCATCAACACCATTGGTTAAACTTCTTTCTTTTACCGTCTGGAAACCTTTTTTTCCTTTCGGTATCTAGATAATATGCAAACCACATCGGTTTTGCAGCCTGAATATTTCTACTTCTTCTGACTCTGCCTAAATATTCTTTGCTACATCTTTGCAGCCTCCTCGAGCAAAGCATTGTCACGACTGTGATAAGTGTGTTCTTCAGTTTGATCATCATTGTGTTTGGCTTGGAACATGCGTAGGGATGGGTAATCACTGTCGATTTTGGTAAGGATCTGAATTGCTAATTACTCAGATTGGGTCCAGCAAATCACTGTTTGACCAAATTGATTAGAAGTTACGGGGACTTTATCTAAACAACTAAGCATTATAAGAAACTCTATTTTACGCGATCTACATGAAATCTATTCCTGATTACTATCTCATTTACAATGATTCATTGTGTTTGTAGGTGGTATATTTGTGCTGAGACGGCATTGTGCCTTTGGACTGCTCTTTTGTATATTTCCTATCTCAAGGCCAACTTTTCAAAATCCTGGTAATCCCCTCTCCAACCCCGTCAAATAGGAGGCAGTTACTTATATTATTTAGGCAAAAGCTTTGTCTTTTCTGGTAGTTGTTTGTGCGACTTTGCATGATAGCCTTGGCACATGGGTAGCATGAACCTGATTTCTTGTTGATGCGAAACTTCTGTGTTGATTAAAATGTCGATATCACAGCGATTTTATACTTATCTCTGGATTCTCTGCAAATAATTTGTGACTTCCAACATTCGCAGGCCGGTTGATGCAGTCATGATAGTATTGCTCCTTTCTTTGTCAATATGTTTGGTCTTTCTAGTGCTTTTGCTCATATTTCACAGGTAACTCCCACCAAAATCAATCTATCATTTTCACGACTCCGATTCTTGCATATTACGTTCAATTTTTTTCCGTCCAAGCCTCTTGTAGTAATGCTCTGTACTTTGTTACGAGTATTACATTGTGATGATGATGATGATGATGCAGCTATCTGGTTTTGACGAATCAAACAACATATGAGCTTGTAAGACGAAGGCGAATTCCGTACATGCGGTTAGCAACTCACCCTTTGACCTTTCATCATTTGTATTTCACCAGCAAGTTTATTGCGATCTTCAAACACTCAATTTGTGATCGTTGCCTGAATAAGATTCTTCTGTTGTGAAGTCATATTTGAAGGCAACTACTGAACCGTCTATAAAATGTTATGCAGAGGGATACCTGAAAGAGTTTACCCGTTCAGCAAAGGCGTTTGCCAGAACATTTACAATTTCTGTTGGACTCCAAATAGTATATACAATCTGGAACGGTTGCCATCAGCTGAAGAACTCGAAGTTAAGAGCAGACCACTTTCATTCTCTGATGCTCTATCTTGCCGTTGTTGCTGACATTTGTCACGACTCACGAGGGTGAGATTTTACTGCCGCGAAATTGTTAGTTTTGCAGCATGAGGTCTCGGCATCTATGTGGGACAGCGTGGTTGAGATACATGCGGTGTCAGTCTGGAGCGTTTGTTCATACTTTCCCAGTTCAGCTTGTGTAACATTTATTTTGGCTGTAAACTGCAATGTTTATAGAAGCAGGAAGTGTTGTACGCAATTGTTTTATCTCTACTATGAAGTGGCCTCGCCTCGACCCCAGTCTCATTTGAACAGCAATATGAGTGATTTATTTATGTAATTGGGTTTCGGTTTTACTATCGTGCCTTTTTTTTTTACTTCAGATCAGGAAGCTGTTGTGATCTGAAATACTTTACCGTCATCTATATATAGCAGTAACTTTCTTTCAGTAATTCAGTATTCTCTTCTTTTATTGCACCCTGTGACTTCGCAAGTAACAATTTCTTATTTTTCACGTCAATTAACTTGGTCGGTAAGGTCATGAAAGGTGGCTCTCATGGTCTGACGTAACCCTGTCAACATCAAAATCACGCTTAGCAATCGTCTTTCACAAGTCTTCCTTGAAAAAGGTAATATAAAAATTGCAACTTTACATAATAGTTGAACAGATTTTTGATTGAAGTTATCTACCGAAATCAAAATTGCACAAAATAAAAGGGCCGGTGGAAATACTGAAAAGAACTCGGGATTTCTAATTGGTCAAAGAATTGGTGAAGAACACGATAAAAAGCACATCATTTCCGGGACTTATCTTAACCGCCTGCGCTGTGACTGAATGATTCCAAGTTAACTCGGTGCAGTTGCTAATGGCTATGGTGTCGTCGTAGCCTTCTTACTCCTTTCCCAGCTTAAGAGACTATTCTAGACTTCCATATCTCCTCAGCCGAGCCTGTCAAATCTCCTCGGAGTTTTCATTTTCTTCCCGACTTCCACTTCTTAACAGTGAAAAGCTTTGTCCTCTTGGTGGATTTCGATGCATCAGGTTCTGATGCCAGTATGGCAGCATCAACACCAACATGATGCTGGTTGTTGTCGCCTTTTTCATCATCAACCAATTTCAGTTCATATGCACCCCTCGTAAAGTTCCTTGCGACCTGGTTTAGTGTTGAGTTGAATCAAGAGGGAGCGTCAAGTAAATTTATTTCACATTCATTACGATTGGAAAAAGAAAACTAAAACCCAATTTGATCCCACAAGTAAATTCTGAATACCTTTAGAAGAATCCACACTTTAAGAGAGCTGCTCAAAGTCGCAATTTTTGTCCGTTTTCCTGAGGTCAAGTAGTCACACATGTATGTATCGACTCTTAGCACCAATCTGGGCCAAGACTTCGGACTCCCCGGATCTGCTTTTTGGTCCATCGTTGCCTGGCACATGAAAGTACATAAAAGTTCATAATATCATTTCACAACAAGTATCATGAAGCTCGAATATACTATTGTCTGATTCAAGTCGTGACACGGAAACATTTCCAGCTGTAAAAGCTCCAATTTTTGCCTCCACTTACTAGTCAATAGTGTCTAATTAACAAAGCCTTACCAGCAAACTGCAAATTTCATGCTCAATTTTGGAAAAAGATGTCTCTAAAGCTTCGACTCTTCCCGTGCCATGACAGCACGTGCAAGGTTCACTTATCATAAATGTCACACTTGGGCGCACCTGTTTAACATGATGTAAGGGTACATCTGATTATCCATGATCGGGAAGACCGTGTTTTGACAGTACTGATTATGAAATATCAACACTCAAAACATACCCGCTTTCTTGTTATCTCCATCAATCCATGCTTTGACAACTCTGAGACTTTGACTATTGATCGATCTCTCTCAACAGCCTTACTGACTTCTTCATAGATCAATCTTTTGTTTGCTGGCAATAATAATAGAACAAAGATATAAAGAGGAAGTCATTATGAAATATCAACACTTAAAACACACCTTTTTTTTGTGACCCAAAGTCTTGGAGGCGACGAAAGAGAAAAGCTTAGGCAATGTACTTACAATCATCCAACATATCGATAAAATCTACCACAATTATGCCACCGATATCCCTGAGCCTCAATTCCCTGGCAATCTAGACAAACGTCAACATTAGGAACTTTCCTTGAAAGTAAGATAAGTGAAAATGAATTGATATTAACAACTTAATCTTGAATTCTGATAAGGGTATAAAGTTCAAAACATAATTCATGTATCAAGCTTTCACTTCATCCAAAAAATAAGACCCAAATTCTCTAACTTCAGGATTCCAGAATTCCAGACTACATTTGTGATTTGCTGTCAACAACGTCAGGTGTCGGTTGACAAATTTATGACTGTCTGTTCAAAAAAGTCGACTCCACCAAGATTCTATCCTGGACCGAAAGTTACGTGTCGTGCCAGACAGAAATATGAGTCCAAAACTAAGGAGTTGAAGTCACAAAGGTTAAAGGAACAAGATAGCAGGTCAAATACTTGTTTTGCAGCAGCTAGGTTGACATCAAGAATAGCTTTCTCTTGTGAGGCCCCTTGACCAAACATTCCATGCCCTCCATTGACATCAACAGAAACTAATGCTTCAGTTTGCTCAATCACTAGAGATCCTCCATTAGGAAGAGCAACCCTATCAAAGAGTTGAAATCAGCACAGATGTAAAGATTTTGGTTTGCTTAATCAGACGAGTTCATAAATGTATATAACTCACCTTTTGTTGAGAATATTGTTGATCTCTTCTTCGATATTAAACTCATCAAATAAGGGTACTTTCTTGCTGTGCAGCTCAACTCTTTCACAGAGATCCGGAGCAATATCCTGCAGATAATTCGTCACCTGGGAAAAAAATACGCAAGAAAGACACAATGTAAAGCTCAATTACAGAGTATCTGAATGTTGACTCCAACTAAATGCTATGAACTTTTTTTACTAGTGATACTCTGCACACAATGTTGATTAAAAGACAACCTTGGTTGATGTCAGTAGGGTGAGTGAAGGCAAATCAGAAATCCAGATCTACTATAGTTAAAATTGTATCGGGCTTTATCAATTCTACCAACATTTCACAAAGAATATGAAGACGGAAATGAATTCAGAAATAACAAGCTCTATGTCTGCTTAGTTAGGCAGCAGTACCCCAAGATAAGCAGAATACATTTCGTACCTCATGGTATGTTCTTGGGGAGTCAACAACCATTCTCTTCACCTGAAGAAAACCAACAAAGATGTCAAAAGAAAATTCTAAGTTTGATAATATATGATCAGCGTATACTGTACGTGAGTCGTGATTTTGGATTTGGCTCTATTGATATAAATGAACAAGTGTCGATGAAATATTGAGATACAATTCAAATATTTAGAATGCAGAGACAATAACCTTCTCGTTAAAATAATCCTGGACAACAGAGAGTGTCTGTCCCATAGCCTGGTGCAAGATAACAGGTGCAGCTCCCTCAACCCCTTCATCCGCAGCAAGAGCAGCAGATTTTGCATGTTCCATGATATTTCTCCATGTTAGTAGCAAACCTTCCAGGTCTTTACGTAGTTCTTCCACAGAATGACCAGCGGCAACTGTTCTGATAGTCACGCCAAAACCACGAGGCTGCAAGGATTTTGCTATGACTCTCAAACGTGTGCGTTCAGCACCAGAAATCTTTTTTGATACTCCAATAGTATTGCAATGAGTGATCAATACCTGAACGAAGGAAAGAGGGTAACCAAACATAAACCACAAGCTAACACAGACACAAAAGACAACACCTGAAAAGAAGTCAACAGTAAGAAAGTCAAGTTTTAATACCCACCCAAAATCTGCTTCTGAGCTTTGGATAAGCAGTCAATGTGGGTCCCTTTGTACCCAATCCCTCTTTCACAACTTGTACTACTATTTTGGTTCCTTTGCGAACACGAGCCCACGTTTCATCAGCTCCATTAATACTCCTGGCGGTTTTATGTCCTTGATTTTGAGATGAACGGAGATGAGGTTGGACTTTTGGGTGGTTTCCCTTGCCATTCAACTGATTACCAAGGCCTATGTCATCTTCACCATCATGTTCCTCAAAATCGTCATCTTCAAAATCGCAGTCAAGATCATCATCAGAGAGCCTGGCATCATCCTGCTTCACGATTGGTTGTTCGACAATGCATGATGAAAAGTCATTTGAATCAGTTTCCTTTGTAGTGTCTAAGGGAAGAAATATAAATGGTCGTCTCTTAGGGTTAATATCCATGAGAGATGGTCTAGAACTCCCGATATTTACAAAAGCACCACCCATATGAGGAACAAGTTTTGTAACCACCCCAAGGTAAACACTATCACATTGCACATTACATTTGACCGGTTCCAATAGCAATTCAACTAAATTCCCATCTTCAAGCAGAGCAATTCTTTGCATGGTACAAACCGAGCAGTTGATCAGGATCTCAGTCGTAGGAGAATTTTCGTGAGTGAAAATATCTCTCTCATTTCCAGCAATAAACTTTTCTGGAGTTTGATGTTGTTGATCCTCGAGGTCCACCAGGCTTTGCGCAATTCTAGTGGGCTCACTAATTGAAGCAGCAACAGAAGTTGACTGAGTAGTTACGTCCAAAGGCTCTATAGGAGGATACAGCAGCCATGGATCCTCTACAGGATCCTCTCTGTCAGGGGAAAACCAGCTAGCGCTTGCATCTAATTTCCCATTTTCTATGACGGATTTAGAGATAAAATACTCCGGAGACGACTCTTTCTCAGAACAATTCACCTGAAATTCAAATGTTCCATTGCCATCCATGCTTTCACTAGAGTGAGAGTAAACGTGCGACTGCAACAGCCACGGCTCTTCCACGGGTTGGTAATTTGTAGTATCGTAAATACTGTCATTGCTTCCAAAATGATAACCATTGTCGACAGTCATAACATCAAAAAACAAGCCATCGCCCTGAAAGCAGCCCACATTATGTTGTTTATCTGTGAATACGCTGAAAGCAATAAGTGTTCAGCAGCCTACTGAAAACAAGTACACTAGTTTCACAAACACATTAAAACAAAAAATAGCATTGTACCTGCGGATGAAGCGGACATGGAGGACTGAAGAGAATGGCATTGCTCGTTTGCTACCGAACCCTGTAGATAGTTTGAAAACCGCCTCAAATGCGGCCTTGAATGAGTTGCTCCTCCATAGAGTTTATAGGGCGCATTATTCGATAGAAATCTCAAATCTCTGATAAAGAAAGTACAAGGGCAGGTGATTGGAGAAAGCATCTGGTCAGGCAAACCCCATTTTAGGTCAGGTTACAGATTTCACAATGAAAAAAAACAGAAACCAAAGAAGAGAAGGATTGGCAGAAAATTATCGACTTCTGTTACCCAATTTTAGGTCAGGTTACAGATTTCACAATGAAAAAAAAAACAGAAACCAAAGAAGACAAGGATTGACGGGGGAATCTAATGCTTAAAATTATCGACTTCTGTTACCCAATCTTAGGTCAGGTTACAGATTTCACAATGAAAAAAAAAACAGAAACCAAAGAAGACGAGGATTGGCGGGGGAATCTAGCTATTAGCAAGGGGTAGCACTCGCTGACCCCAAACTTTAAAAATTATCGACTTTTGCTACCCATTTTAGGTCAGGTTACAGATTTGACAGTGGCAAAAAGCAGAAAACAAAGAAGACGAGGATTGGCGGGGGAATCTAGCTACTGGCAAAGAGCAACACTCGTTACACCAAACTTACCAGTTAAAATTATCTATTTTTGCTACCAAAAATTCGCAAAATACGAGAGCTTAACATTAAGTATAACACAACACGAAGAAATTCGCTACACCAAAATTTTAGCTCTAGATTCGCCCCTGCCCCTCCCAAACTCAAAATTATCGACTTTTGCTACCAAAAAATCTGTAAATACAACCCGAGGAAGTTCGTTACCGAAAATTCGAGCACTAGAATCGCCCCTGATTAATTTGGGGGAGTAGAGTAGGTACCTTGGTGTCAGCTCTCCATAAGTTCGCATGTTCAGCAGGAGACATTCAGTATTCTAACAAGAGAACACAATGTAATTTGCAATTCAATCAAAACACGTAATAATTTGATGAAATCCCTAATTATATGAAAAAATTAGAGAAATTAGGGGTACTGATTGTAGTAGAATGCGTGATGAAGTGATGATTCAGCTCGAAAACTGCAAAATCGTATGATTGATTATCAATTTATCACCATTGTTGACGACAGAAGTTATGCCGACATAGACAGTGTGCTGCTAGTGCAGGCATGAAGGCGCCATCACCATTCTTCATCTTCTTTCTCTGAACTTCTCTATCCTAAACTCAGATAAGGAACTGTGAGATAAGGAAACCCGGCCCAAGTCCAGTCACTCTTTACTGTCGACATATTACTTGAAATCGTCTTTCTATTATTGTTCTTGATTGCGAGAACTATGAATTATAAGAAGGATAAATTTAGAAATATTAAGAAAAATATGTTAAGATTGAGTAAAGTTGCGTTAGGAAAAAAAAAAAAAAAAAGTAATTTCGTTGTTTTAACCTCTATATTTAATACTCGTAAATCCAAAACATTTTATACGTATAAAATACTGCTTTTAACATCTTACTCGTATAAAATGTTTTAAAAAAATCGTTCTCTACAAATTAGTATTCCTTGTGTCTCGTTCATTTGTTTGCATAAACACGATCTCTGATTTTCTTATTACTTTACTTGCTATTTCTAATCACCTTCTTTATATACTACTCCGTATATGAGCACTTCGTACTCTCTCGTTGTTCTCATTTCAACGTCAAATTTATAAAAAAAAAAGAACGATTTCTTACAACTCAGGAAAAAAAAAAAACCCGCTTCCCACGACTCGGGATTCTTTTTCAACTTGGGATCGTAGATTTGTAATGTTTCCACTACACCTAAATCAAGTACGGAGTAGGATTTTTGATCGATTTTATTAATTTAAATTTTGTTTGTAGTTTTAGCTTCTTAGGTTGACGGTTTTAGATAGACGGATTTAGGTATATACGGTCTAGGATGTTTAGATAACATTTTTAGATAACATTTTTAGTGGTACATTTTTTCCACTTTAGAGTGCTCTAATACCAATGGATTGGTTACTAAATCATAAAGGTACACGCTAAATCTTACTCGACAGTCAACATATATCGACTATAACCACACACATTTTGGTTTACAAGTACCATTAGCATTACTACATGAAGCTTTTCCTACAAAATGGGCATGGGCAAGACATGTAACGAATACTCCTTCCGGTTCAGTCATTTGTTTATCTTTTATATTATATGAGAAAAATATTTTAATCGATGGTAAACAAATGACTGAAACGGGGAGGTATACTACGTAACTAGTAAATTACTTTGCAAATATCGATTATATTGATATATGATATATGATGGAGTAAATATGTAAAAAGTATTTTACATTTGACTTGTGCTTGCCCCCAAATCAACAACATTCATACAGTAGTACTTATGTTCTAAGCATATAATTAGGGGATCAACTTGGAATATTGACAAGGGTTCTTTCTTAACAATGCATTCAACATCTCAAGAAGTCTTCTCTTCAGCTGCATACAGCGCTTTGATGTCGGCCACATCATCGTAACTTCCAAGGAATACTGGAGACCGTTCATGTATCTTCGTTGGGATCAGGTCGAGAGCCTAACATCAAAATCACCCGAGTCAGTCAGTCAGTAACGTGACGTTGAAGATTGAGACGAACTAAACGAGAGTGTATATGCAAAGAGATGGGAGTTAATTAATACCCGTTCTTTTCCAGTAAATGCTTGTCCGCCTGCTTGTTCCATCAAGAACGACATTGGGAAAACTTCGTACAGAACTCTGGTTCACATATGAATCGGAGAATAGACGACTGTTAAACAGCTCACAGCACAGCGATCATACTCAGGTATAAGATAATTAAAGACTCTCGCAGGTAAGTGATCGATGTACCTTAGTTTCCCATTAGGACTCTTCTTGTCACCGGGATACATGAAGATACCGCCATACAGCAAAGTGCGATGCACATCTGCAACCATGCTGTATAAACAATGTGGAACTTAGTCGAAGATACTTATAAAAAAGAGAACCTAATTTTGAAACGGAGGATTAATAATACCTTCCAATGTATCGAAGAGACTTTGGTGATGAGCCATCGGTAGGAAACTTGCATTTCTCGACATACCTAAGAATCACGAAAGTTCAGCGCAATAGTAACACAAAACAAGTAGGCAAGACCGCAAGAACTGTAAGCGCAAAGGCAGACATACTTCGCTGTTGGAGTGTCCCAGTTCTTTGCATTTCCTTCGTTTACAGAATAGATTTTCCCCTTCGTTGGAATCTGATCGATAAAAGAAAACCCAGATGCATTAAACTCTATAAACAAACTAAAGAAACAGCGGAAGCAACCTCGACAAAAAGGGACGTAACCACAACAACATCGGATAACTAGATCTGCATTACTACTGTGAGCAATCTCAGTATAATCTGTATCTCCACAACAATAATGAAAATAGGATAGAAGCCGAACCTTGATATCTGGGTGAGTCAAAATAAACTCTCCAAGAGATGGATCGAGAGTGAAGCCATTGACACCAGATCCACTGCTCAACACAAACTGCGGAAAATGTAATTTATCAATTCACTGACACCATCGAACATAAGTATTATGTGTTTGATGACAGAGGAAGTAATAAATACCGTGCAGGAGCTCCCGTACATGCAATAACCAGCAGCTATCATGTCCTTTCCAGGTTGCAGGACATCCTCTAGGGTTGGATTGTCAACATCCTTGACAGAGTAGATCCCAAAGATCTACATGACATTTTGCTAAGTTAGACGAAAGACGTTCTCCAACTAAAGTACAAGTCTCGAAATTAACTAATGGGAGGAGTAGAAGCTTTACAGTTCCAATGGAAACGCCACAATCAATGTTGGAAGATCCATCCAATGGGTCGAAACAAACACAATACCTGAAAATTTACAACACAGGCTTCAACACAAGCATCTAATGAACAACTACTTTATCGATGCAATTCTAATTGGATATAGACATAGAAAAGCAATGTATGATAAAATAAGACTCGACTGCAATGAACATTCAGGAAAGAGTGGCTGTACGCACTTTCCGCGCAGAGCTGGCTCAACAAATGTTGCCTCCTCATCCTCCTCAGACACAAGGATACACTGCAAATATATTGTGCACGCTCAGCATAATTCAATTTGATATGGGGTTCAACTGAGTTTCTAAGTCACAGAATCATGTTAGTCACTTACAGTTCGGCCACTGCTTATAAGAGCCTTGACAAAAACTTCATTTGAAAGCACATCGAGCTTCTTTTGCTCCTCGCCCTAAAGCGTTACATGAATACAACAACCGCGAATCAGAACAGAAAAACAGCAGTATGTCGTGAGGAAAACTATGATCAGGATTCAAGGACGACATCAAAACCTGAACATTAGTCTCCCCTGCAAGTCCTATGAGCTTAGCAAGACCAGCCTGCAGGATCACATTACATAGGACATTATGCACAAGACAGTGTAAATGTACCCAACCAAGTACAACCAATTAATCCCTCTTTCCACGTCTTTCAACGGAAAACACGATTTGGTAGTTGGTACTATTCGACAAAAAAATGTAAATAGTAGGCGCATTTGAGGCGAAAAAAAATACATTCAAGTATCATATTTGTAGATTGCCTAAACTTAAGGTAAGATGGCCTATATATAAGGTATGACAAACATTTTCAGTAAGCATTAAACATCGACAGTTACATATGCTCGACTATGATGAATATAGAAGTACTGAGTACGACACTAATATTACACGACACATAACACATTATACATTACGCAACATATATATAACAGAAGCGAGATTTAAAATGAGTCGACCTGAAATGAGTGAGGTTAGACATTACTTTGATAAACAAGGTAGACCAATTACTAATGCCGTCATATAGCTTAAATTTTTTCCCTTCAAAATTTAATACCGTCAGACCATCTTTTATCAAGTTATTGTAAGACGGTGAGATATAGTTTCCAATAGACTAAAAATTAATAAAATGAAAAATGAAAAACATAAAACTAACAAAGTAACTACTACAAGAATTAATGTAATATTGGTCATTTGTAATGCAATCAATCAACAAAAAGTCTCATGTGAGACGGTTTCACAATATGATTATTGTGAGATCGTTTCATATGAGAATTGTATAATCAAATTAAATCAGCTAGAACATGAAATGTCCACCTACACAATATTTTTTCTAAATACACAAATTGTTCTATGAACCAGTCTCAAGATAATTTTATTTCAAATCTCTAGTAGAATGAGTGGTTACATTTTGATTGTTAATCTCTAAATCACATTTATTTTATCATTTACACTAATGTACGTTTTTTTTTGTTTATATCTCTAGTTATATACTCCGTATTTCTAAAAATTATAAAAATTTAACATCCATGATGTACTCGATTAGACAATTTATCATATACTCCCTCCGTTCCAACGAATTGTATACGTTTGCTTTATGCACGTACGTCGATGCTAGTGTTCTTTTCTCTATATGTTTAATTACGTATTACCAAAAATTATAAAAACTTGATATTTATAATGTATTCGACTAGACAATTTAAACAAGATCCCTCATGACTATCTTTTAACTTATATATTAAAAGTTATATTGAAGATTCTTCTCATTCATGAATAGTGTCAAAAAACCAAACGTATACAATTCGTTGGAACAGAGGGGGTATATATTAAATGTTATATCGATGATTCTTCTCACCTATGAATAGTACACAATAACCAAATATATAGAATTGATTAAAACGAAGGGAATATTATATTTGATATCTTACGATATTTTTACGTGATACCGTCTCACAAAAGATACACGCTTAAAGATAAAATAGGAGGACGAAACACCTGGCCACCTAACTACTCCAGTATTCAGGGGAAAATACTCAACCAAATAGTCAAACCTTACACCTTAACCGAATTTTTGCATAGAATATTGATAAGAACAACAGCACAGCACACGAATCAAATCAATACTGTATAATACTCCTGGTAACTGGAAAATAGGCGCTATCGATAAGATCGACACACGATTTCATCGTCATAATCAAAACTTTCTCCACACGTTCCAGTTCCACACTTAATTCCATGATTCGATCGATTAATCTTCTTCCTTATACGTATACCTAAGCTATCTTTAATCTGAAGACGTTGACATTTTCATAAAGAAACCGTTTCTTGATTTTTCAACTCTGTTACTTGTCCATTGCTTAACTATTACACTGTATCCGTTTATTCTGAGGAATCGCTATCTAAATTATCGCAAATCCTCAAATGACACGGTCTTACTCATTCATCCTTAACACCGTCTTTCAATAACCTAATCGAATAAATATATACTGAATTCTCGTCAATTCATTCGGATTTACTCCCGATAAATTGGATAAAAATCGGAGTTCCTCTACGTTATAGACATTCAGAATTCCTGTGAATTGAAAATTCACCATTACCGCAGTTTACCTTAACATTCATTAGAAAATTCACCATTACCGCAGTTTTTTTTCTACATAATTCTCTTTATTTGACGAATTATTATCCGAAATCACCACGAAACATCACAAAATTCACCGATGAACTAACTAATAACACTATCAAACTCGTGAAATCGTCTCACATTATTCATCCTAAAACCGTCTCACATTAACAATAATCATCGATTCAGAAACGAAATACTACCTTGTTGACGGCGGAGCAGACGAACTTACATCCAAGAACAATGTGACTGAGTAGAATAGTGAAGTCGCCACGTGACTCAGGGTGCTTCGACTGCTCATTCAACACGTGACGAGTGATCGTCATCAAGTCCGTCCTGTACGCATCCGCCGCATGATCCATCTCCTCCTCCTTCTTCTTCCTTTGGATAATTTCAGTAGAAGTGCGAGGTTTTTGTGAAGCGTGAAAATGGAGTTTGAGGGAGTAATGTATGTATATATGGGGGGAAATCGGGTTGGTATGTGGAGGCCCATGAGATTGTTTGGGTGGGTCAGCTGTTATTGCAAGCCTTTCTTTCACACGCTCGCTCAATCTCCAAGATAAAGCTTCTTTCGTCTCATTTTTCTCATCCTTTTGTGACCACTATTTTTATTTCTTGATTATCTCTTCCAAATACTTTGGGATTTCTTCTCATTTTATTGCATAAATAATATTGAATCAAGGATATTTTTGGGCATTTGAGCTTGCCAAAGATATTACTTAATCCGTCCCGATCATTTATTCGCATCTGGTTTTGACACAAAGAACAGAAAACATTTGAAATTGAGATTATTGTTAAATCAAATGATTTTATGGAATCAGTTAAGTTAAATTAAAATGGTTGAGAAGTAATGAAATTTTCTGTGTAAATAGATGATGTAAAGTCTTTTATCAAAAATATGTACGAGTAAAACTTTGATGAATGGTTTGACCTAGTAACGGGTCAACCAGGTCGGGTTTGGGTGGGTTCGTTTCGGGTCGGGTTATTTTGGGTTTCGGTATTATTGGGTTTTTAATTTTCTACAACTTTTTTTTAGGTTATCGGTTCGTTTTCTATGAAAACATTCGTATCAGTTCCGAGTGACGGGTCAAACTATGGTCTTTAGTTCGGGTCGAGATAGTTTTGTTAGGTCAGGAAGAGACTACATTACATGACAAGTTGACTATTAGTGACTTGGATGATCAAATTACCCATAAAAACAATTCTACTCCTCTATCTCGGTTATTTGTTACCTTTAATTAAAATACTACTCACAAATAATTTTCCTTATAAAAAGGTAAACGATGATCGAGACGGAAAGATTGATATAGAAAGGTAAATGAATGACTGATATCCTAATAGATAAACAAATGAGTAGGAGGTCTAGAGTAAATGGGAATCGGGATTAAGGGTGGTCACGAACCGGATTTGGGTTGGGCTGACCAAGTTGAGTTAGAGGACCTAACCCGACTCGTGGGTGGGCGGGCCGGGTGAATTGATCGATGGAGAAAATTATTATAGAGGTGATCATGGGCTGGGGTGGGCCGAGCTTGGGCCGGGCTTGAAGTAAAAAAACAGCCCAAGCACATGGGCTGGGCTGGGCCGGCCCATTTGATTGGGCCTTCTTAAGGAGCCCATACCCAGCCCTAGAGGGCTTTTAATGGGCCTCTGGGCCAAATGGGCTTTTTGGGCCATGTTATTTGCGTACGCATATTGTTAGTTTTTTCACCAAACATACAAATTTATAATACAGTTTTTCTAACGTGTGTCAACTAAACACACATTAATAAGCTAATTAAAGCAACATTTACATGGATATTAACATGATAAATTGAAATATTAACTTCTATTTACCATACTTGGACGATATCCATGTTAATGTTGCTTTAATTAGTTTATTAACGTGCGCTCACTGCTGACTTCTCGTCTATCACTCTCGGTACCATAAAAATTAATAGAGTAACAAGTATTAACAAGTTATTTTTGAAAAACTAACAAGTAAAGTAGCAATTTGACTTCTCCTTACCATATTTTAATACATTATAATAATATAATATGAATCTCGGATGGGCCTTAGGGTCGGGCCTTAGGGCCTTAAACACGGCCCATATCCAGCCCAATTTTTAGCATGGGCCTTTGGGGCCGGGCTTTGGGCTTTTATGGGCCTAAAATTATAGTCCAAGCCCTCTTAAATATAGGGCTGGGCCGGGTTGGGCTTATGGGTCTGGGCTGTTTGATCACCTCTAAGAAAATACATACGGAGTAATAAAAAATTTGAAACTTTTGGCGGGCCTTACTTGCAAGGCCTACTCAAGGAAAAATGGCCCATTATGAACCTTTGGTGTACTCAAGAGTATAATGAGCTATAGAAATGAAAATGTAGAAGTGTTATTCAATTCTTCTAGTCCCTCCGTATCTATATGTTCGTCCAATTTGTTTAATATATGGGTCGAGTATTGAAAATAGGCGAACATATAGATACGGAGGGAGTATATTATTCTACCGTCTTCGAGATATTACCTTAGAGTTTTATTATGTCTACATAATTATTTACTATCGAAAGTATAATCTAATAAAAGACTTTTTGATAGAGTCTAAATATGTGAAAATAATGTTATAATAATTCATGTTTTTTTATTATATTGATGATCAAAATTTAAAAATTTTTGATTTCAATAATGGCTTGTTTGGGAACTAGGAATTTGAATTGAATTCCGGATTTGAGATGATTCAAGTGTTTGGGAAAACCGAGAATTTGGAATTGGATTTGAGATGAATTTCATACCAATTCCAACCTTGTTTAAATTTGACTTTCTCAAACACTATTCATTTATTTTTTTCGCGTAAATCTAGTCGAAATATATATTTTTTAATTAATTTTTGTCCCTAATTGAAAATATACATTTTCATCATGGAAAAAAATTCAAAATTTAATTTTTCGTGATCTCGACCCGGCTCCGCCCCGCCCAATTCCAATTTCATGGATACCCAAACAATATTTTGGAATTGGAAATGGAATTGAATGTAAATAATTCAATATCTAGAATTAGATTTATGAAAATGAAAGTAATTCAATATTTCCAAACGTTCCCTAAAGTAAATGGAAAGAACACTCTAATTCGAAGACAATAATAATGCAAAGACCCAAAGAAGGTAAGCACCCTTACCAATAAGAAGCTTAATTATTTAATTCCATGATTTATTTAATTATGAGAAACCGTCAATCCTTTTACATAAACTTGATGTACAATTATATGGTAATCCCTCCGTTCAAGTCCAAGCTTCCCCTTCCTTGTTTTGACACTATTCACAATCAAGGATAACTTTCGATATTCACGACAATCTATTAGAAAAAATATATTCATGTGAGATCTTGTTTGATTCGTCTTTAAAAGTACATTATTAATATCCAATTTTCATAATTTTTACTAATATGTTACGAAAGATATTAACGATGCAAAATACGCGTTGGTAAACGTGAAAAAGCAAAAAGGAAGCTTGGACTTGAACGGAGGAAGTACATCCGAATTTCTGACAAATAGTAAATGACAAGTGAGAAAGGGGAGAGGTTGAAAAATGAGGTTACAACTTTGTAATCACGTCAAACTTTACCACCAATGCCCAAATGATCACATTATTCACAAGTCACAACGCCTTTATGCACAACTCTCTCATGTGTAGTAGAGTAGTAGCATAACTATATTTACAACTTGCAAGTTTGTTACTACTCTTTCCGACTATAGATCTTCTGTCCCATTTTTGTGTCTTACTCTGTATGTTACACCATACACGTGATGATACATCGTCTATTGTATAGATAAAATATAGTACAACAAATATTATAAGTATAACCACTTGATGTATCATCTGATTCCCGTGTATGGTGTGACACACAAAAATGAGACGAGAAATCCGACTGTATATGTTACCTGCGGCATGAAGCATCTTCTTGTTACTTTTGTCTCTTTTCATTAATAATTTACCACTAGTATTAATTAATTAATTAATTAATTAATTAAATTAATTAATTACCTCTGATGTCCTCCAACTTAAGCTATCTATCTCTCTCAACGCATCTTCCATCTATCAAATTTTAACTTGTGATCTAGGCTAGCTCTACTTCATTCATTGCAACCACGTTCAATTTATATGCTAATTCTCTAATAAAACAAGTCGGTTTCATAGTAACTTTATCATGAAACTTCTCACGCAAGTTTTTGATGTATTAAAAAAAATCTAAACATGTACTCCCTTCGATTTTTTATTATCTTCTCCTTTGATTTTGGGAAGAAAATAAGGGGTAGGAATGTGTGGTTCAAAATAAAAGAAGAAAGAGAGAGAAATATGAGGGTGATTCTAGACCACATGTGATGACTCAAAATAGAAATAGGGAAAAAATGGTGTTTCAGCCCAATAAGGAAATAGGGAAGATAATAAAAAATCGGAGGGAGTACAGAGTATGAAACAACGAACAGTCTCACCGTCAAAAGTACTCCATATATTCTTCTAGTACAAATCAACTTTTCTTTCTAACGTAATTATATTGAGACGAAAAAAAAGTATTATGAAATATGAAATAATACTTGAAATTGAGCTCAACAAATTAAATAGATTAATGATTTTAATGAAAGGAAGAGAGGATAGTATCGAATTAGGTAATACACGGTGACACTAACTCATTTTCTTTTTAAAATATACTCCATATTTTGATTAAGTATGCCATTTTTTTTAGGGTTATTCTGCAGTATAATTAATCTCCAAATTATTTTTAACACGACAGTATTTATTGTTAGTAGTAGTAGTATATTACTTCATCTGGTTTTAAATAATTGTCCCGATTCAATATAATATTCCTAATCTATACTCGTATTAAATGAAACGGGACTATCATTTAATAAAACTGAAGGGAATATAATATTGGAGTATTGTTTTTGGTATATATTATTGTTGCGATTATTATAAGACAAGTTCTTGTCTAAGATGAGTATATCCATCGTATACTCCGTTTTTTGACATTTCCTTCCTATCAAATTGGGTATATATGACCCGTTTTAACGTTATAACGGATATGTTCGTCGCAAGTAAGACCAACAGTTATTATTATTATTATTATTATTATTATTATTATAATGATTAATCTATAAAATGTGGCTTGTAAATGCAAATAGGAATCTTTGAAACAACAATGGCAGCTGCTTGGAAATAATAATAATAATAATAATAATAATAATAATAATAATAATAATAATAATAATAATAATAATAATAATAATAATAATAATAATAATAATAATAATAATAATGTTACTTGGTATTTTTGTGTGGGAATGAAGTTAGAATTTGTTGTTACAGCCTTGCAGGCAAAAGGTGGAAGAATAAGCTTGAGAATAAAGAAATGGAAAATGGACAAACTCAAGAATCCTATGGGAAATTTCCTTAATTGGACAAAATAAGGTTTAAGAATTAAGATCAAAGTCAAAACTCAAACCACAATTTATTTATTTAAAATAAATTATTATAATTATGGACACTAAGTCAATTCTTTAAATTTCTCTTATATAGTGACAATTTTATATAGTACGGAGTATTTTTTTTATTTGAAAATCGTGCTAAAAAAATTCGTCTAGGAGACTGTCGACATTTACGTTTATTATCAAAACCATTTTTAGATATTTACATGTCAAAAAGATCGTTAAAGTTTCGTCTAGGAGATTATGGAATAGTAAACGAGAATTAAAAAAAAAAAAAAAAGAGGGAGTGCTCTAATTACTCAAGATTTCGACTTGATAATCCTAAACCCTTGAAAGACGATCTTAATATAATAATGTAAGACTAAATTATCATGCACTATCCACAACAATTCTAAATAATGAGCGAATCATAAAAAATGGATTCATATTATCTTATTGTAAGATCGTCTCATTTGAGAATGTCCACAATTAGTTCAGGTGCATGACCAATGTTTCAAGTTTGAACTTTCAAGTATGTTGGAGAAATTTGATGATCCAGGCTATAATCTCTCCGTTAGCACACAAATTCTGGTTTACGACGAGCATATATCCGAATCAAAAATTATTCACATGGATATATAAAGATAAAACATTTGCTATTTATTACAATACATTCTGATTTTATCGTATTTAATCCATTATAATCTTGTGACGGATTTACCTTAACATACGGGGCGAGCAATAATTACTCCGTGAGTCCATGTTTATTTAATTTTTGTTGCTAAACGTGAGTCCATGTTATAGTTAAACAGTATCTTCGTTGTGTCAATGTCGTGTAATTATAATTTGTACTACTCCGTAATACCTATACAGTATATAATTGCCTGTTATGCGGTGCGTCCAGCCGTCCACTGATAATAATAATAATAATAATAATAATAATAATAATAATACTCCGTACTACTTTCTCTGTTTTATTCATTTATACGAAGTAATAATCGGTTGTTAGGGGCGATAATGAGATAAGACAGATCACGACGTGAACAGTTTGAGCTCGGCTCGGCTAAAGTTCGCTCAAAGTTTGACTTGCATGTGTTCAAGCTCGATTTGGGAACATAATGAATCAACTTGAGTAATCATGAGATTGACTCGAACTAATAAGATGATTAGTTAATATTTTTAAAAATAATAATCATAATTATATTATTGCTTCATCGTATCAAATATAATGTGCGAACTAATTCGCTTTTTTTGCTTAATATATTCAGATCTCTTTCAATCCAGAGTTTACCCATAATATAAAACGAGTCATATAATTGAAATTTCGTCACATTCTTCTTTGGTAACCGACTTTTCTATATAGTCCATTTATTTACACAAAATTACTACAGAGTATCTAGTAAGACTTTACCGGCCATTTACCAATAATATACCTAATTTTTACCCACTTTCTTAAAACTTGTAAAAAAAATTAAAAACCTTAACGTAAACTTTGGGGCGGAGCTAGGAGCGGAAGTATATCTTTCGGCTCCTAAGTTACTACAGTAAAAAATATTAAAGGAACAAAAAGGATGATTTAATACTCTCGAAAGTTAGGCTCGAGCTCAAGTTTTAAGTTGCAAGCGTGATTGTAAGCTCTTGACTCGACTCGTTAGCAACCCTAATTGTATACATAAGTTTAAAAAAAGTACACTTGGTAAATAAGTAACACATTTAACATTTTAACACCATCACTATTCACTACCAAAAACAGTAAAAATAGAAGAAATAGCTCAACAAAAAGAGACTGAAACAGTAAAAAAAAAAAAACCAAAAAGTTGAAAAAAAAAACTGTAAAAAGTCTGCTGTAACTCTCTGCTACTAGCCTCTTTAAATACATTCAATTCCTGTTTTTTTACCCCATATTTATATCCCAAATGAATCTCAACATTTATTTATTTAGCAAAAAAAAAAACAAATAAATTATAATAATTCCAAAAAAAAAAGAAAAAGAAAAAAGAAAAAAGAAAATTACTGTCTCCAATAATTGCATTCACAGCCCTTCCTTGGCAGTTGACCCCCCATGTGCTTCTGCCCCACGAGTTAATCTCCTCATTTCCCATCCGGGCCCCGGCCCGTACCCCATCTCTCAACCCGATCCGACCCGTTTATCCCGTTTCATAGCCCCAAAATTTCACCTTATACAACTATATTATTTTTATTTTCTTTAAAAATAATAATAATAATAATATAAACATACCCACGCCAAATTCGAGTCTCAGTCTCACTGAGCTGTCGCGGTGGCGGCGGCGGTGGTGGTTGTGGCGGCCGTGGTGGTGGTCATGGAATGAACTCCACCATGACCACCATTATTATTATTATTATTACTATTATTACTGTTGTTGTGATTGGCGACAATCTCATACCCACCTCCTAGATCATCGTCGTCTTCAGTATCATCCCCGCTTCCTCCAGCGTGCCAATGCGGGTCGGGTTGGGCCATGATGGGACCCATAGTGTTCAAATTCTCGGGTTTCGCGTAACTGGTTGTGGATCCGGTTACGGGTACAATCGGGTCGGGTGACGGGTTGTAAGTGGCTTTTCGACGGTAAAGAGCATCTAATTGATGAAAGTAAGGACATGTTTTGGAGTCTTCAGGCCGTTTCTTGTTACTTTCCTTGACTTTTTTGAAGTATTTGTTGATATTCTCCCACTTTTCCTTGCACCTTTTCGCGTTCCTGTTGTATCCTACTTCCTTCATCAGGGTCGATATCTCCTCCCACAGCGGCCCCTTCGGCCCGTTCTCTTGGTACTTCTCGTCTAGTTTTGTCCGCAGGTTGATCAGTGCCTGCACCTCCGCCTTTGGCCACCTTGACGAGCTCGCCTGCTGCTGTTGCTGCTGGTGCTGGTGCTGGTGGTGATTTTCTTTACCGTTTTTCGACTCATGGATCTCCACATTATTGTTGGTTACCATCAATGCTTGAGACCGGATTTGTGGCGCTGATACTGGTACTGATACTGATGATACCGTCATTGCCAATGATACAGGAAATTCCTGAGTGACTACTTGTTTTGGCTGTGGAATCGGTCGTGGCTGTAACACTTGCTGTGATGCTGGTGTTGCTGGCACTGGCACTGGCACGGGTGCCAGTGCCAGTGACGGCTGTGGTTGTGGTTGGGGTTGGGGTTGAGGAGATTCGACAGGAAATGGCATGGGTATTTGATGGTGATCGGATAGTTTCTTAAGCAAATCGATCAAGGCAGCGTCCTTAGCAGCAGCCATAGACCGTTCACGAACAAGAATTTCATGTTCCCGATTCAATCTACCCATCTCTTGAGCCTTCCAGGCCTCCTCTCGAGCTAACCGATCATGTTCCCTTTTCTCAACCGCTTCCAAAAACCTCATTTGCAGTTGCTCTTGCTTATCAGTCACCTCCCGCATCAACCTCTCAAAGAAATCCTTCCATTTCCGCTTCCTCTTCCTCCTCCCTAACAACTCCTCATCAGACGACGTGGACGACGATGATGGTGTATCAGATGGGTACGACCCCGTCTCCTGCACATTCGCATTCACATTCACCTGTTGATGATTCTGCTGCTGCTGCTGCTGTTGCCGTGAATGCTGCTGTAAATGCTGTTGTACTGGTTGATGTGCTGTTACATTCATTTGAGACTGATGAACAGCAGGTGGAGGAGTCGATGTAACAGTGACGACAGCACTACTAGCAGGAGTAACTCCAGCTGGAAACACCATGGTAACCGGAACAGCAGCGTGAGCAGCCTGGTGGGAACGTGGCGTGGGTGGTGGCAGTGGCGGAAGCTGAGACGAAGAAGATGCATGGTGTTGCTCAAGCGCTTCCAATTGATCAAAAAATCTATAAGTTTTACCATCAGATTTCCCGACCCGCCCGTCTTTGGTCCGTTTATGATACTTGTACACATTCTCAAATTTCTCCTTGCATTTCTTTGAGCTTCGATGATATCCAAGCTCCGCCATTTTCCTATATTAATTCATACCAATTACCGCTCCATTTTTTATTAAAGTAAACTCAACTGAACTGAAAATGTGTATTACATGACCACAACTGACGGAAATTGTATCGAGAATTCTCACATGAGAGGTGGTTATAGATTTGTGGTTGGACATGGACTTAATTTACTCAACAAAAATGTCATTTTCTAACATTTTTAAAACATAAAATAATGTAAAAAAAAAAAAAAAAATTAATTTTGATTTCTTAAATGCAAAATAAAATAAAATTAAAATTAAAATAAACATAAATTTCAGTGAAAATAAAGCTGCTAAAAAAAATGAGAGAATCAAGATATATTCTATGCCTCAAGTACAATTTCAGTACCTGTAAGAGGATCATTTTAGTTTAAAACTACCCAAAAACACTGAATACAAAGTCAAAAAAAATCGAGATCAAATGAATAGCAAAAACATCAAATCACGGTAAAAATTAAAAAAAATTAAAAAAAACACAAATTCTTGTATGAGACGGTAAAAAAAAAAAAAAAACGAACCTGGAGACTTCGTCCCATAAGGGGGTTTTAAGGGAGGAATCGCGGAACACACCGTCCATATCGGACCGTATCTTAAGCAAAGCGAGTGTTTCTTGTCGCGGCCACCGGTTTCCGCCTGTACTCCGGTCACTTTCGTAGAATTCACCACCGCCGCTTCCACCACCACCACCACCGCCGCCGCCTTTGTTCTCTTCTTCTCCAATTCCTCCGCCGCTGCTCATAATTGAGCTGCTGCTCCCTGCTACCACCATAGCTTCACTGCCTCCACAGCCAGCTGAGGTTCCTCCATCTGCCACCAATCCACCACTTGATCCCAACATCATTTTTTTATTTATTTTTTAATTTTTGGTAATTTAATTTTTTTTACTTTTATGTATATGTGTATGTATGATAAGGAGAGATATACAAGGTGGTAAGGTGGGGGAGAAGAGAGGGAAGGGGGAAAAAGGAAGAGGAAAAAAAAAAAAAAAAAGTAGTTTTTTTTTTTTTTTTTTTTTTTGTGATGTGGGTTTCAATTACAGTTTCTAAGTTCCCCACAAAAAAAATATATATATAAAAAAAATAAAAATAAAAATAATTTTACAAATGGAGAAGAGGGAGAATGGGTTGATGGTGAATTCATGGGATTTATAACAAATGGGTTTTGTCTTAATTATTAATGTTATCAAGTTTTTTTTTTTTAAAAAAAAAAAAAAAAAAAATTGGGTGTGGAGATCTGGCTGTCTAAAAAAATTAATTTGATTTTTTTAATTGGGAGGGGTTTCTTACTTTCTTTGCAAATTCTTTTTTACCTTATAACCACGGTTATATCAGTCATAAACTTGTGATCAATTAACTATTATAAATAAATAAAATTCTTAGGACATGATATTTCCACTTTTTTTTTTTAAAGATCTTTCCATTTCATTATTTTATTGTCACCAAAATGGATATAAAGCGGGAAGATCTTAAAAAATTAGAGAAAATATGAGTAGTGTAATAAGTAGATATTTATTTTACGGGTTTTTTTTGGTTTTGGGTGTTGGAATCTTTACTGCCCATCACACCCCATATCTCACTTTCATTTGTTTCTCTTTCTTCCTCACCCTCTTGCTCTCCACTCTTTGGGTCATAATTTAAATATTGCCTCCTAAGTGGGCCACTTTTTGAGATGGAAATTATATAGAGACCTTTATCTGAGTTTTATTTCTCAAAATTAATTGATCAAAAGTTAGTTGATGAGATTCAAGAAATTAGAGTAGTTTAAATTAATTAAGTTAACTAAAAAATTAAATGAATAGTCGATTTTTGTTCGGTATAAGATAAGAAGAGTCACGAGGACAATTTGATGTTGATGATCTTTGAAATTTAAATTATGGGTATTGTACGTCTTTTATGATCTTACCAACTATACTAGTTGACATCTGCTAACAAGTAGTCAAATAAAACAACTAATATTATAGGAAAGTAGGAGATATTTGGGAAATTGATATAGATAGACGATATTTTGTTATGGTTTTAATAATTGAAACGTTACATAACGGGAAAAAAATATTATCTTGACGGAGAGGATGGAAGGGAGCTACTAAGGAAGTATGGGATGGACAATAATCACTTATTTGAACAACAAATAAAGATAGAAGGAAAATAGAGGGAAAACGATCTGGACGGATTCGTTTTCCCTTCTCCAAGTCAAATTAAAATCTTTCTTAGGAATATTGGAAAAAGGAAATAATAACGAAACAATCAGATCCCGTTCCCCTCCCCTTTCCATTTTCTTCCTTCTATTTTGTTACCCAAACAAACGGTAAATCTCTAAGTATCATTTTATTCGATTAACCTATCAAATAGATGTACAAATTGTAAAATCCATGTGCGGTAATAAGCTAATTAGAAGTATGAAATTATATTCAAAGAAGCTATTTTTTTGGGCGAAATAAGTTAGCTGAAATGACACGTTAAATCGATAAGTTTAAGCCATTGATGGTAATTATCTAAAACAATTTTAGTGAACAAAGCTATATATTTCAAAAAAAAAATGTGGTTAGCATATATAATATGGTATGTATGGATAACATAATACAACTCCCTCCAGTTTTTATTTATTGCCTCATTTCACCAATATATATGGAATATTTTAATGAAACCGAGAGAGTAATATTCAACTTTAAAGTATTTTTAAAACTACGGTTTAACTAAAATAATTTATTTATTTTATACTTCTTTACCTTCATTTTGGAACATAATGTCATGCTAGGTAACATGCAATACTATACTCCCTCCGTTCCAATCATTTCCATTTATTTGGATATTATGCACTATTCATAGATGAGAAGAATTATCGATATAACTTTAATATATACGATAAAATATAGTCATGTGAGATCTTGTTTAAATTGTCTAATCGAATGCATCATGAATATCATTTTTTCATCAATTTTTAGAAATACGTAGCTAAAGATATAGATAAAAGAAAACGTGCATCGACAAGTGTAAAAAAGTAAACGTATGAAAATGATTGGAACGGAGGGAGTATTATTGTTATTTCTTTGTTTTTCTTACTCATCATTTCATTACAAATGTTTGCAATTTTTAATAATTTTCATTGAGAAAAGTGGTGGGGTAAAATAATTTAGACCCTTTTGTTTTTATACTTCATGATATATATATATTGAGTGATTTTTAATTTTAATTCAAAAATAAATCGTCATAATACGTTATACGATCATTTCATCTTTTATTATTTGATTGTTTCGCAGTTATTTTTTCACGTTATAATGTGACGATTTGTAGTGAAATTTTGATTAAAGAGTAGCTTGAGATGAGAATAATAATTGAGTGTGTTTGAAAATGAACGTGGTGGTGCAAGCGTTTGTAAAAGGTGAAAGAGGATAAAAAAAAAAAAGTACTCTTCAGTCACGTTAATTCTTTTGATTAAAATACTCATTATAATCAATACGTATAAAAAGTGAATAAATGGACGACACTGTTACAAATTGTGACTGATAAAATATTATCCACATGGTCACATGGACCACAAAAACAAAATATTTTTTTTTTTATTATTAACGTTAATGAAAGATCTCTCACATAATGATAAATCCTATTTATTTTAATTTTTTTAACGTATGTTTTTAACTAAGTTAGTGTGAACGATGTTTCCCTAAACCCACCAAGCTACTCCACATCGATAGTTAAAATAAATCAATGATTAAATAAAAAAAAGAGGAGAGGATGTGAAAGTTCGGAATTTAATAATATAATAATATAAAAATAAAAGGAAGGTAAGAAGAGAGGTGGAGAAAGCGACGAAGAGGATAATAAGTTAGTTTTGTTCTGTCCAGCTAAAATTAGCTATATGCCGGCCCATCTAGGTCATCTTTCTTCTTGCCTCTTACTCCCTCCTGTTATTATTTATCGCTCCGCTTAGTTTTGCACATAAAATAAGGAATTGATATAGAATAGTAAAGAAATGATGGTGGGTAGTGAAAAATGAATATAAAATGGTAAAAAAATGAATGGTGTGCTTAAAGTGTAAAATTCAATGGCATTTCTTGTAAATAAAAGATATAAAGAAGGAAAGTATATAAATGGGGCAAAAAATAAAAACCTTCCAAATAAGGAAAGTGGGGCGAAAAATAGTGACCGGAAGGAGTACATTTTTTTAACTTCTCCCTTACCTTTCTTTACGCCTTACATTTTTCATTTCTTTATTTAAAAACTACGGTAAGTCTCCTGTAAAACCGTTTCACATGTACTTATTACGAGACACACTTTATAACTCATTAACAAATGGTAACTACCACCATCATGTGAGAGCAGGGCTGCGCACCAGTCCAGGATCGAAATCTTCAAAAAAAAATCTCGGACCGGAATCCAGAAAATATGGATTGGGACTGGACCGGAACCCGGAATCTCCCAAATTAATGGACCGGAGACCGGACCAAAATTTTTTATTCAGGTCCCGAATCGGTCCATTTTCTGGTCCAGACATGATTTTGCACCCTCCTACGTAAGAAGTTTTACGGTAAAATTATTGTGAGATCGTCTTATTTGAGATACATATACCCATAGAAGTAACTTTAATTTCTTGCAATCATCTCTCTCTCTCTTTTTTTTTAAGTATTTAATTCATACTGAAATTCTCTTATTTACCCCTCATTGACCTTAATCATTGAACCATCATCATATTATTACTACTACTATTACCAATCACTATTAAATCCAACAGTTACTCTCATGTGAGACCGTCTCACGATAATGTTATCGTGAGACTTTTCACATGGACACATAGGGGTGGTTACAAATTTAGTAATCACCTCTTATATGAACCGTCTCACAATAAATTACCGTGAGACAGTCTCATACAAATTTTGGCGTAAATCCAATTACGGGGTTTACAAATCACTATTCAATGGAATTTAGATAATCGATCAATTGGGTGTGTAGAGTGTAGACTATTAAACCCAAGGATCTTATCCAGTTATCTTATCATCCCAATTACCCTTTCTCTTACATAAATCACTTGAAATTGTAGACTTTTTACTGTTGTAATTACTTTTACTTTTTTTTTTACCTCTCCCCTTTATTTTTTTTTTATTTTTTTTTTTTTTTTTTTGAAAGGACCTCTCCCCTTTATTTATTTTCTAATAAAGTTTTTGTTTATGTCTCAGGTATCCAAATGATTAAATAAAACCTCGTATTCTAAAAACTAATTTTAAAATAAACGGTTCCTGAGGATTCAGGTTTCAAAGGAATGACCTCTTTCATGTCAGATTGTTTTTAGTTCTATAGGTTATATAACTAAGTTCAATAATTATTAATGAATCGAAAATATCCACATATATATTTAAACGGGCTATAGTAAAACAATATTTAAAAATAACATCATCCGTTCAAGTAAAAAATAGTGTACAAATATCAAAATATGTTTATCAAACTAGTACTAGCTCGAACCACTCTGTGACATGGGTCGAGCCGATTCATACCGAGCCATGTGTTGAATTTTTTTTTTTTTTTTTTTTTTTTTTTTTTATTTTTTTTTTCAATTGATGGTCCCAATTCCCATCTTTGAAAATAACTACTATTACTATCCCCTCCCCACTTCCGGCATCCAAATAAAATTAGATTCTCAACATTCTGAAAAACTTAAAAGAAACGATCTCTCATCAGCGTTAGTTAATTTAATATCATATATGGATGCATCAAGTCTGTTAAAGGTAAAAGGAGAGTTAGAGGTTCGAACATAACATGTGATATCACATGGAACAAAAGTCCTTCCCCAATTAAATCAACTACTAATTCTAATTTGCTATTAATGTCAAACAAACATATATTAATACAATACTACTAATTTTATTCTACAATACATCTTATTTATATTCTCGTGATCTGATTATTTGCTTACTTTTCATTTTTACGGTTTTTTTCACACGTAGTAATTAATTAATTAAAACTGATTTCTCGATAGATGTTTGGTTTTAACTCTTTAATATTATTACTACATACACTTGTTTTTTCTTCATTTCAATTTTCAAACATGGCAAATGATGAATATGTAATTATTTCACATAATTAGTGACGGACTCAGAATTTATATCGTACATCTTGAATTACTAATGAAAAATGGTAAATTTGAAACAATTTAAAAATCGACTAAAAAAAATCTCAAAATTTTCCTTTATTGAATAGGCGGACCGTCAAAATATTTTAATAACCTAGTTCTACTTTTTTAGAAAAAATTAAAAACTGTCTCTTGGAGTTTAATCAAAACACATTATAATACTCCCTCCGAGTTTCTAACATTGCCCCGTGTTCCTTTTTGGGCTGAGTTTGATCTTTTACCCACTTTCCACTTTGGGCCATAAAGATGTGGTTCACATTCAACCACCTATTTCTCTCTCTTCCTCCTTCTTTTTGAACCACTCATTTTCTCTTCCTTATTTTTCACCCAAAAAGAAACGGGGCAATCATAGGAACTCGGAGGGAGTAGATGAGATCGAGGGGAATTCAAACCAAAAATATATTGTCCAAAAGATATACCTAGCTTGACCATTAGATTAAGCACAAAATAATAGATAAACGATCTCTAAACTGCGTTAGTTATTGAGAGATCAGACCTCTCATATAATGAAGCAAATGAGTTACTTGAACACCGTTTTCCATTCTATGTCTCCCATTAATTCAATAAAAAAAACGATCTTTCAATAGACCTGAACTCTAGATTAAGACATGATCGATAGCGATCGAATATTGGAGTAATTCTTCTATTAATAAATATAACGACTAACGTACGTAGATGGATCATACTAGTGTTGCTTGTAACTAATTGCATTATTATTATTATTATTATTATTATTATTATTATTATTATTATTATTATTATTATTATGTTGATTGAGATGGAAGAGATAAGGTAAGAAAATAGACACGTACTGAATTAAAATGCATGTATGTAGTACGTACTACTAGGGTTAAGTGTTGATAATAAGACGTGAAATTTAACGGTTAGGATCCTCTGTCTCACTTTTATGTTTCATCTCGTGTTCTTTATCCTTTAATATGCGATACATCAAATTTATTTGATAATGATTTTATGCCACAAAGGTAAATAATCGGACACGAGATGAAACATAAAAGTGCGTTGGACATAAAAGATTTGCATTGAAAATTTAGGAGCATCAATAGATGCGGTGAGAATCCTCCGGAAAATAGGACAATTAAGGCAAAGTTGATGAGTTTTTTGTATTTATTATCGAGCTTATAAAAGTTTCTGAGCTAAGTTGTATGTAAGTGGTTGAGTTTAAACATTTACGTGATTTAACTCGACAACTTTACACTAAACCAGTTGACAGTTGTACATAGAGCTATGTACAACTGGTTGTATAATCCTCTCATTGGAATCCTCTGTCTCACTTTTTGTACTGTATTTCATGTGTCGGAGAATGTACGAAGAACATAGAAGATGAGACATAAAAGTGGAACAGATGATCCTTACGGCTCGAGAGGTGGGATCCATATAATAGAGTAGAGGGAGTATTGAATAATTAAAACAAGTTAGATGAGGGTGGTCTTATTAGGCAAACCCATTTATGAATAGAAGTAAATAGTGACCAATTCTGTTAGTAGTATTGCAATTGCAACCTACCCACCCCACCCTAAACCCATTTAATACCCAAAAAAACGGACCTTAAATTAATTACTACTACTACATACGTCAATTTTGGATTTGGAATTCCTCTACGCAACACATGTGTACATGTATTCATGTTTTTATGCATGTAAATAAAATGGTAAACATATATAGTGTCCACGTTACATACTCCCGACTACGTTTTAGCCACGAGTTTATAATATTTTCAGTTAAATAAATATATATATATATATATATATATAGATATACTCTGTACTAGTTGGAAAACCCGTGCGATGTACGGGCCGATTTTTAGTGACAATAATAATGACACCAAGTTAGAGAGTTGAATAAATTGATGAAACGAATGATTGACGGACTTTTATTTATAAAAAAATTGAGTCTTAGGTGGAGTAGGATATTTTTTTCATGTACAAATTTTTATATTCTTTGTTACCTTAAAATATATATTAAAAAATTTGGATCAATCACATCGCTCGAAAAGTTCCTGCTTTATTAATATATATTGATATATTGATTATAAACTCCATGTAATTGCATAATTAAAAAAAAGTGTGAGTTATTATTAAGTAGTGTATTATATTACGGTATACTAACGTATATAGTATAATACGTGTAGAATGTGTAATACTAAGGGGTCGTTTGATTGCCCTCTTAAATCATGGAGAGTAGAACTTCCCATGAATTGATAAATTATGATGTTGTTTGGTTGCCCATTTCCCGGGAATTGTCACTTCCTCCATAATGGGGAAGTTACTCACCAAGTCCCCTGATGTGTAGAACTTCCCGCATGAAGTTATTTCTCACATGGTAACCAAACAATATTTTTGTAATTCCCATGAAATACAAATTCACGTGAATTTAAGTTCCCGGTAACTCTATCTTCCCATGGTGAACCAAACGAGCCCTAACCCATTATAGTGTAATACGTGTAGAATGTTAAAATCCTCTTTATATTAAAAGGATAACACTAGCCGCTTATGTGTCATTCTCATATTGAAAATTTTGCCTCCAAACTTTCAATTCTCAATTACGGAAACATATAATTAAGAGAATAAATCAACAATTAATTTATATTTAATTTATAAAATTCTCAGTATACAAATTACAAGTACAGTAGTTTTTATGATAAATCACAAAAATTCAAAAATATAAATAAAAAATTACAAATATTTATTTAAATATTATTTGACTTAGTTTAATTAAACGAGTAAATAATTAAACATATTAACTAAAAGAGTAATCATTTTCCCCTTTATAAACCTCTCCATTTTTTTCACCAAAAAAACTTCTTCATTTTATACCAATACTAATATTAATAAGTAACAGAGTAACATATTTTCATATTAAACACTAAGTTATAATAAATTATTAACATTTTAATTTTAATTATTTATTATTAATATTATACCATAATTTAAAAACCATGCAATTGTATGGGAACTATTCTAGTATGTTATTAGTATTATACGAAGTAGTACATACTTATTAGATGAAGCATAGGATAAGAGAATAAATGAAGTCTTTTTTTAGTTAATATAATGGGTTTATTTATTATTTTAATTGAATTGATCAATAAATATTTAAATAAAACAATTATGATTTTTTTTTAATGATGTACGGAGTATAATATTCGGTATGATTTGAATATTATAATCATAAAGATGAATTTTATTGTTGATCGTTTTTTTTAAAGTTAAAAATGAGTGTTTTTTAGTGTGAATTTTGAGTTTAGAGAGGTATTCTCGATCTTAGTTCCAAGGGTGGTAATTAATTTATAGTAATATAAATTAGTCTGCAATAATATGGAGGTTATGTGAGTCATAGAGTAACGTATCGTGACTCTGCTTTATAATTAAATGTTATCTAATCATATAAATAAAATATTTAATCCGTCGTCACAGATAGAATAATACGATAAAATATATAATCCTATTTTCCGATATACGAGCTACGTATTCATGTACATGTAGATATGGTTGTGGGTGTTGTGACATATAACGTGGCTAAAAGCTAAATTCATGGAATTCTAACATCACTAGGTCTCTAATTGTCCCCCATAATTTCCAAAAAAAATAATACCAATATATAAATTAATTTAATTAATAAGGGCATCTCCCCTTATTTTTAAAGGACCTGCCCTAATGCTATAAGGTTGTTAAGGGTCGGTGCTTTCTTTTTCGTTTATTTATTAATTCATCATTCATACCTTTGGATCCTTAACAAATTAACGACGAAATATCCGTCACAAATCAACGACAGGTTAAATTATACCAGTTGGTTAGAAAAAGACAAGTTTAGAAGATAGCACATAAGTTTGTCGTTATCTATTTAAGGGCTCGTTTGGAATGAGGGTAATTATTCTGGGGGGTAATAGAGCAAAAATGAACTAGGAAATGACGGAAAGTAGTGATGATGCTAAGCAGAAATGAGGAAAATTAAGGAAATCTAGCTTATTTGGGGAATTATTCCCCCCTCATAGGCATTTTACACTATAAAATGTCACAACCAAGCAACAAGCTCATTCATTTTTAGTTCATTTTTGCTTTATTACCCCGGAATAATTACTCTCATTCCAAGCGAGCCCTAAATAAATATTATTTGATCCGTCACATGTATCTGACGGGAATGAATTTGCCAAGCATAAGTGGATTTTATGCATGTGTGATACTCCTAAATGAAATAGGCTTCAACCCTAAATTGGTTCGGTATTTCACAAATTCTTGTCTGTGATATAAATATATATTTGTCATAAATGTATTATATTACGGATCATATAGAAAGAATATAACAAAAGTAATATTCCCATGTACAACACAATATCCAAAAACACCGTTTTTTTTTTTTTTCACACAACAGATCTTGAAAAATTGTTTATTTTTTTATGATCATTTTTTTTGAAGCCGTAGATTAGAGTTATGATAGTTGGAAGATACAGAGTACAGATAAAAAAAATGCCTTATTTTATACACAAATCTCACGTAGGAGACGATTTCACGATAATCTCGTAGCTTAGTTAGATAATTTTTTTAAGCTACTCTTTTTTTTTCCCTTGTACTTAGTTTTTCTACTTCATCGTCTTCTCAATTTTACACAACTACATACAAACACTACAAACGAAACAATAAACGCCCCTCCCATCAAAAAACAAGGAGAAAACAACCTCGAACATTTGTCATCCATTCCTTCCGATTCATTTTCGTCACCACTTATCGTTCTTTCCTCCTTTATTTCACTCTTTTTCTCTGCTTCCGCTTCACAATAATGTTCTTCCTCTCTCCCGTCACAATTTTGCGTCTCCTTTTCAATTTCATTATTATTACTCGTATTAGTATTAATATTAGTATTAGTATTAGTATTATTACTCGTACTGGTTTGTTTTTCTTTTATTTCTTGAATGTCGCCACCAATTATACCTTTAATCAACTTAGGCATACATATAGTCAATATCGACTCAATTTCATTAAACTTGGCCTCGACCCGGTCCAAAATGACACCATTGGGTATTTGAAAAACCTTGGTGAATCTTTTTACCTCTATCTCCTTCTTGTACATCTTGAACCCATTCATCAGCATTTCCTGCACCGGTTTTTCGCCACTAATTATAACCGTTGCATCATCATTGATATCGATCTTGATACTCTCCCATCCATACCCTAAAAATACGACATAAAAAACTCTTTTATAAAACGGTCATATATATTAGAACGTTACTACATTGTGAATATGTGATCATAGGAAGTAGAGTGATCGATATGTACCTCTAAGACGAGCCGTTAGGATAAACATGGATTCAGTCTCGCTTGACACGAATAAGGTACCGTCTTGATCTTTAGCTAGTCGAAAATCAGTACAAGTGTCGTCGATGTTCTTCGTGATCTTTAACCCTAGCTCAAACTCCATTATTGTTGTGATTATTATGGTAATTTTTGTTTAAGATAATGTCATTGAATTGAGAAATTTGTGCATTGGAAGTATAGTATACAAAAGGGTAAGGCATATGTGCATTGCTTAAAGAATCTGGTTATCCAACGATAACAAGTTAATTGGTTAAAGCTAAGTTACGTTTTTTCTTTGAAAGAAGGTCTTACGATAAGTATTGTGAAACAAATATATAATCTCGTCTTCTTACTCTAATTCTACTGACGTGAGATAATATTCATCACATACATGAGAATGAAGGGATCTGACGCTCCTTTTAGAACAAAAATATGAACTCCGGATCCAGGTTTATTCAGTCACGAATTGGGCCCTAAGAGAAGAAAATGAGAAATTAAGGTAGATATGGGCTGAATAATTGGTTATCAATTGGACAAGCAAAGTGTCAAAATAAGTTCAGCCCAAGTTAAAACATATTATCTTTGTCTCGATCATTTGTCTCAATCAGTTGTTTACCTTTCTATATAGAGAATGTTTTATCTTCCAAGTATCTTGCGGTAGTGTGCTTGGATCCATAGCGAACAACTCCTAATCTTTTGATGGAAATCGAAACAACAACCTCACCACTAAAAAAATCACCATGTCGGACTGTACCAAACTGGGTTCATGTCTTATTGGACTATGGACCGTGCTAGACCAACAAATCCACAATGGGTTTCGACTCAGTTTTATGTTGTTTTATCCCCGATTCGAATCTTGATTTTGTCACCACTGCCCATTCCGTAGCGGCAATGACACTCAGTTCCTAATTCTCGACTCTTTCTGGTTGGCCGATAAAAAAATACATACATCAACATGAAATCATACACTAAACTCAAAGTCCGAAAAGAGCAAAGCATACAACTATCATTAATCTCCTCTAAAACTAATTTAACCACCCTCTACTCTAATATTACTTCCTCCGTATTTATATGTTCGTCCACTTTGTTTAATATATGGGTGAAATATTATATTGAAAGTTGACGAACATATAGATACGGAGGGAGTACATCATTTTAACTACACTAATCTACGAATTCTACACTTCTACACCAACTCATACAATAATACGGAGTACTCCATTTTACACCAGATAGAGAATCGAACCCAAGATCAATCAATCGATCATGCAATCACCATTGTTACGAAACAAAGACATATTATACCTTGGATAAACCCAATCGCCTTCGCCCTCTGCAAGAAACCAAATTATTCATATCAAAATCGACTCAAACACAAATCATTTTGCATTTAACGGAATTCAAAACCAAATTATGTATTCCTCATTTGAATTTTTGTTTACTTTTGATTAAAATATTAAATATTCTAAGATCAAAATTTTGTAACCACGCAAGTTAACCGAATCATACAATATTTAACAGAAAATAAGATTATATAACAATAACATTGTACAACAAAGTCAAAGTTTCTGAGTTAAGTTGTAAGTTAACTCGACAACTTTGCACTAAAGCTCAGAATGTTTATAGCAGAACTCGAAACCTTTGTAATAAAGCTCAAAATTATAAAATTAATTGTACATGGAACTACGTACAACTGAGTGTATAATCTTCTCATTGATATTTTAAGTTTTAACGCCTTAAAATTCAAAAAAAAAAAAAATGGTTTAAAAAAAAGCGTCTTAAAAAAACCGTGATTTTAATTCGCAATTACTTCAAATCGTTGACATTTTAATCCGATTTTACTTTTTTGTCGCTTTGAATGTCAATCAAAACTGAGGAACGAAGAGGAGGAAGTGACGATACCTGGGGAGCGAGATTAGCGTTAAGGGGTAAAGACCCAATCGTGGCAGAGTCGACTTCACCAGTAGGCAGTGGAACAGCCGGGTTACTATTTATAAACGGTATACTACCGGGCAGACCGGACGGGGCCAATGCCGGTCCAGATAAAACCCCCATGTCGGCGACCGGACCGGCAGCCTTCTCCCGTGGCTGGAACGGCCACGGGTAAGCTGGTGACGACGAAACGACACCGCCTGGTGTCGCTGGCGGCTGAGTTTCAGGTGGGTTTGCTGGTTTTACGGTCACCGGAGTCGTCGTAGAATTCGAATTTGGGGTGATTTTAACGGCTAGTTTTTGGCCTTGTTGGCAGGGTTTGATTGTGCCGTTGTAGAAGGCGAAGTAGAAGTTCCCTGGTCTTGATGGGTGCCACTGTTGCCATGCATAGAAGGTGTTCGATGAAATGCGTCAATGAAATAACAGATGAGATGATGATATAACGGGTCAAATACGACCCACTGTGGTCATGCATACAAGGTGTTCGATGAAATGCGTCAATGAAAAAACAGCTGCTGATATAACGGGTCAAATACGACCCATTGGGTCATGCATAGAAGGTGTTCGATGAAATGGGTCAATGAAAAAACAGCTGCTGATATAACGGGTAAAATACGACCCACTGTGGTCATGCATACAAGGTGTTCGATGAAATGCGTCAATGAAAAAACAGATGCTGATATAACGGGTCGTGTTCTATGCAAATGGGTTGTATTTGAGCTGTTATAAGAAAATGACGGACTATGTCGCAAACAAGAAATTGTGTGTTGGGGAGACTTACAGTGTAGGTGGCTGAGTTGGGTGTGGAAAGAGGAGTTGCTTGAGTGAAGTTGCAGGTATTGTAAGCTTCTTTTGTTCTGAATATGTAGACATTGTACTCATTCTTGTGCTTGAATACTGTTATTATATTATACCCATATCAGTTAGTTATGCAACACATTTAATGCATTACCTACCTTAGTAGTACTCTGCACACAACTATATCTTACTTCCGACTCTTCTAATTACCTCGCATACCCATGTCCAACACTTGACACTCAGTCACTCAGACATGAGTACGACACTTGGATAGTACAAAACTTTTAGACATATTGACAATGTCTGAGCAACATAGGTCTGCAATGTGGTTAGCATTAATGACATATTGACAACTGAAGCAGAGTCTATAATTCAGCAGTTATACTGCAAGACAGTTAGATGGGTATTTTTGTTATGACGGATATTCCGTCACAAACTAGAATTTGTTTTAGAGGAGTAACTCCTCTAATTACCTTGCGTACCCATGTCCGACACTTGACACTCGGACATGAGTACGACACTTGGATAGTACAATAATTTTAGACGAGTCTGAGTAACATAGGTCTGCAATGTGGTTAGCATTAATGACAACTGAAGCAGAGTCTATAATTCAGCTTAGATAAGTACTTTTTGACCCGTAATAACAATATGACGGATATTTAGGTCAGATACTAGAATTTGGGTGAGAAGAGTAAAGACTAAAGAGGGTAGTATAGTATAGCTTACTGATGGTATCTCCAATGTTGGCCTTAGGATTAGACCATTGTGTGATTCCATCAACCACCACAGTAGCAGAATGTGATGTTTTCAGCAAAAGAAACAGGAAGCACAGCCTGAAAATCACAGTAACTACATCTACAACACCCATTCTTTGCTTTTCTTAGCTTAAAAACTTACTGCAGTAATGCATACAGTTACAGTTACAGTGTAGTAAGTAGAGTGAGGTTTTCACAGGAATGAAGTGGGATATAGGAAGAGGGAGGAAGAGGGGGGTTGGTGAAACTGTGAAAGTGTGAGTGGTGGGTGTTTCACTTTATATCACTTCATTCAGTAGTCATTGTCATTGTTCTTGGAATGCTGTTTCATGTGAAGAGAGAGGGGAAGAGTGTCAGAGTGTTTCCTTTTTCATGGTAAAAGTGTTTTTTAATGGATGACAGGAGATTATTCAAAGCTTCAAACTTTGGGTCCTGTATTTTTTTTTTTTACTTTAACCCCACTAAACAAAGTTAACTCTGCTACTGTGTTCTTCTCATTTTTCTAAATTCTTCATCATTTCATATATTTTGCATGGACTCCATTACTAGTGGGATCCAAGGTCCCATTTTATGTCTTGCATTCTCGGAAATTGAACTGAAGTTGGTTGAATTGAATTAAACTTAATTTAACTGAAGTAAAGTGGATTGAAATGAACTAGGTTAAAGTACTTGCGACAAAATGAACTTCCTTGGGCTGAATTGAAATGAACTGAACTAAGCTGAAAATGAGTTGAAAAAAACGGAGTTTTTACTCTTTACACTTTTTGACACGTCAATAAATTATGATATTTGTTACCTACTTCTATTTTATTTACTCCATATATCAAAACAAATGTCAAAATATAGATTAAGTGAGACATAAAAGTGGGATAAATTATCCTTATTACTCCGTACTCCATTACTCATCATCATGGGGATGACCCTTTATTATTATTATTATTTTTATTTGAATAGTGAGTTATTGGCTCATTATGAGATGTGATTAAATCTTGTTAAAAACTTTTCTTTAATCATTCATCAAGGTTAGGAGATAATCTTCATAAACTCATTGTGGGTCTTTGTTAATTTGCACTAATTTATTATAAACAAAGTCTCAAGTTAGAATCTTTGGTCTCCTTCATCCTAATGCAACTAAATAGATGTTTTATTAGAAAAAAAAAATGCACTAATTTATTTTAATTTGCTCTTAGTTAACCCTATTTGAAACTCCAAATTAGAAACTAAATCCATGTGCATTGTAATTTCTTATACTTCTTCCGATTTTCTTTTACCTTCTCGTTAACGGGAAAATAAAAGAAAACCGGAATAATTATAAATCTTTAGCCTTCAATTTATAAAAGTAAGAGCAAAATGAAGAAGATGAATGAATGCAAACTCTAGAACCTCAAAGAAAGGTGTGAGTTCCCACTTCGAATTCCCACCTCATGAAATCATGATTATCCTGTTTTTTTTAGGTAAAAGTACTAAGTGATTTGCATTTAATTTATAATTGAGTACAACAAGTGAGCGGCTGTGATCAATGGGTGGATTATTATCATTCAATCATCATTGCAAATTTGATTACAAAAACTATGGTTTTCTTGGGAGATGAGATATATAAATATAACACAAAATCTTGGGAGAGACGGTCTCTCAATAACTTATTGAGAGACCATTCTTCAGTACCACTTTATATATTATTCGTACCCTTAAATGACAACTTTGTTTTGTACCTGTTTTTATAACAAGTGTACCGTTTTTATATTTGTATACTCTTTTATGTCAATCGTACCTACTTCGTTTGGTACCATTGTTACTTCCATTTGTACTTGGTCTCTCAGTAAATTTAATGAGAGACTGTCTTTCAGGAGACCTTCTCTAAATATAATATGTGAGACGGTATCACAGTTCAATTATCGTGAGATTTCTTACATAGGTTGAGCTTACTAGGAAGACCGTCTCACGTAAGATTTGTGACTACGGAAAAGGAGTCTTTGGTACTTGGTAGTATATGCTTCGTATGTATTTCTTTCATCATTTTAACAAATTACAGTGTAAGACGGTCTAGAATAGTATTGAAATATTGACAAATGGGTGAACTTTTTATACTCCCTCCCCACTACTAAGATTTTCCCACTTTCCTTAAAAAGAAACTCTACTATGATTTTCTCACTTCAAAACTTTCCTTATTCATCTAATATAATCTTTTCCTATTGTCTTTTGTGATTTGACATCTTAAACCTCACCCTATAATTTATCACCTTTTTTTATACCTCTCTATATTTTTCTTCTTAATTACCGTGCCAAGTCAAAGTGGGAACATCAATATGGTGGGGAGGGAGTACAAAATAGATCGTTGTACGATGTGACACCGTCTTATAGAATTAGCTGTTTTTTTTTTTTTTAAGCTTTGGTGTGCAGTGCTTTTAATTTATTTATTTTAACTTTTCTGGTGAAGAATACTCCAGCTTTTTAGTTAACTTTGATTAGTGTTTTAGAGTCTTTTGACTTTATAAACATGTAATTATTCTAGAGTTGTGGGAGTGTCAGTCGTGTATTAAATTAATCACCCGTGTATTTGAAATTATGGGCAATGACTTAATTTAATTTCTGACACAGAATATACTCAAGATCTATCTTCTGTGAGGCAAGAGAGTAAGAGACATTTTCATAAGTATCATGACCATCAGTGTGATATATTGAGCATGCATCTCTTGTGAGTTGTAATATTGTAGTCACAAATTATAAAACTCAATCACAAGTTTGTAACGAACAAGTAGTTTAAATAAGATGAAAAATGTGGTGTCAGGTGGGTAGCAAATGTTTTGTCATTATTCATCAAGTGGACAATACTTGACGCGTTATAATCTTGTGACGGATATACCAGTCATAAGGAAGACTTGTTAATTACGAGTAATAGTTTTAAGTTGAATGGAGTGGCACAAGTTAACATGGATTGATATAGCTAACAACTGAACCAAACTAGACCCAACTAAATCTGAAATAATGAAATATGATGTGGTTGGACCCGCCACCGAGTACAATCGAATAATCAATGACCTAAACAACTCCAATAGTATTAAGGCTAATATTTGTGGGGGTAGTGATCTCTTTTGCCTATTCATTATGTAAAGATATACTTACCGATTAGGATAGAAGTACTATTACACGAACTTGGTCTATTCTACGGTACTTGTAATGTTTATAGGATTTTTTTTATTGATTCAGCGAAGCATGTACTTAGTTACATTATAATATACGGAGAGGGATTCGAACTTGGGACGTATCATCCACGATATCTAGTAATCTTAATCGTATTATTGGTTTTTAGGGAAAGAGAGCATAAGATTAAAAGTGTAGGTGATAGAGTAAAGGTGGTAGTGTATAATTGCACAATCATTATTCAATTAATGTTGAAAGGTGTTTTGTTGACTCGAGAAATAAAGGACCTGCCCTAAGCATAAAGTCTTCATAGTGTAGACTTAAGACTTTGGATTACTTCTTCTGATTCTTTGGAATTGCAACATTTTATATGATTAGTGAGGTATATTTTAATCAAATGTTGCAATTTTGAAAAATCGAAGGGAATACTATTTACTTTACTCAAAAAAAATGCAGCTAATTCGGCTAATAAGAGAGCTAAATGTTGCATGTAAAGACAATAACTATTGAGTCGTGAGTAGAACAAGAAGAGAAACAAAAATTAGAGTCCAAATTAAACAAATTAAAGCCTATGGCTAATGGCTCTATGCAAACCAAACACACTATTGTATAGGTATTAATTCATTTCTAAGATTGGTTATGATACTGACGGGTTTGAATCCCAGATCATGATGAGTATCATCTCTCATGACTTTTTCAATTAAGTTAATTGATATCTGCATTAGTATAACAATAAGTAAAGTAAAGTGTATAAACATTATAAAATCGTTAAAATTAAGAAAAACTTCTTTTAGGCAAATCGACTATACAAACATACGGAGTACATCTTACCTAGACAATGAAAATATTGAAATTGAAATCATCTACCATTACTCTATTTAACTCTATGTACTCTTTACTAAATTGTTCAACATTTCAATGTAAATGCAACATTGCATGTATCTACCGACTTAGACTAAATGAATAATGTCTAAAAAAATATATATTCCGTATTAAGTAAACAAATAACCCGGAAAGAATATCAAATATTATTCATACGGATAGAATAATTAGTACGAGTATAAATTATTCGCTAATCTTTAGACATTCGCCTCTTATCTACCCAAATAAATGATATTTGATCGGTAACAAGAAAGACTTATCCCGAGATTCCTAACTTACTTTTTTTTTAAAAAAGGTATAAAGAGAGACTGCAAAAGAGAGGACAATGACGACAAGACAAACGGATAACACCACCTAAAATACAGTACTATTTGAACCCCCAACACTTTCTGCTTTTCTACTCTTTTTACGTCACGTTTTTACCTTGGAAACAGTGAAAACTACACTCAAAATTTTACTCGTACAGTTTACGTGTATACAAATTGAACGCAAGGTAAACTTTCATATTATATCCTGAGAAACGGTCTCTCGTTAACTTGACTGAGAGATCAAGTACAAATGAAATTAACAGTGGTACCAAACCTAATAGAAATAAGTACGATTAACATAAAAGAGTATACAAATATAAAGATAGTACGTTTGTTATAAAAACATGTACAAAACAAAATTATCATTTAAGGATGCGAATAAAATAGTACGGAAAAATGATCTCTCAATAAGTTATTAAGAGACCCAAGATTTTATGTTTTCAGATACCGTGTCAAACTAACCTAGTAATTTCAAGTCTTGGGTATATTTTTTTTAAAAAAAATATCTAATTCTCCGCTGTTCAATCCAAACTCCTCTATTTTCTTCTTGTTGGGAGAAATTTCTCATCTATTCCTTAGTCATTTCGTCTACCTTGTCATCATTCTATTAAAAGTCGACAAGAAATAACTGTGTCGATGACAAAGAACAGCTCCCTGACCGCCCTATAAAGGTTGTCGCACGTCACAGTACGACACAGGTAAGATACTAATAAGATGTATGCAAGCAACCTTAACCACAAAGGGAAGGTCATTATCAGTTAGGGAATAAATTGTTAATAACACAACATGGTTCGGGATTAGCAGCCTCTTCTACATTATAATTTGGAGAGACTTTCATTCACCTAAACTCGACAACAAACTATTACATCTACTACACTCTTAACGACACAAGTTCCGAGTTAGACCAGACCACGTAACATGAATGACCGTGTGGTGTCCTCTGTGCATTGGCAATCACCGTGAACAAACACATTTTTACCGGACAAGAGTTTTATACGATTGCACTTTTGACAGTCAGACTGTAACTTCCGGATTCTATTTACCTTACCACTGCATTGAGTGAACTCTCCTCAGGGTACGTGACGGCTTTCTTTTCTCTACCACTGGGATAATCCTCTCCATGAGCTGCAAAAGATACCAAAGTCAAATACGAGTAGTACGAAAAGTGTGTAGAGAAACATGTTGCATTATTCTTCAGGGCGTTTCACTTTAGATGCCTAAAGATGTACGGTTTCTTGCAACTCACTGGTCCAGAAACGCAATCTATGTCATGAATACATACAAGCGGAATTCCACTGCAAAGCAATAGCAAATCACAGAGTACTGTATGCTGATCAGGTGAACGTACGGTCATGTTTGGTTGTATTTTCGTGGTTGAATATTTCGTGATCTATCTCAATTAAGTGTCTCAGTACTAGCAAAGTTCATCACCTAGGGAGCACCACTAAAATAAGAAATTCGACGAGAGGAAAACAAAAAGGAAAAGGAAAAGGAAAAGGAAAAGGAAAGGAACAGTAGAAAATTATATCCAAGATCAAAAAGTTTGCATTTCAGTTTGTATTTACCTGTTTATACCTTTGCTTCCTTCGAGCTGCCTGCATGATGAACACAGAAAGTGAGACACTCCACATAACACGTCGAATATGTATTTCATTGAATGTATTCAGCAAATAAGAATGAGAATGAGGTGACATTGGTGTGTTACAAACACAAGGACGCAACAAGTATGAGTGCCTTAATGTGCCCCTCAAAGGGATTAATATGGAACTTCTACCCGATAAATTAATTAACTAAAGCAGTAGTTATTTGCGTAATTTTGAGTCTTGTTTTCATATCAGTGGCGAACTAATAAAGATCTTACGAGTATATAACAGCAAATATCCGCAATTTCCAGCACTTAGCAATGCATTTGAAAATAAATTAAAACATGATTATGATTCTATGCAGCATATCCTTTGTTCAAACATAGAAGGACACTGGCCACATTATTAACCGCAAAGATTTGGCAACTTCTCTTGGTTGAGTCAGACATGAAGAGCGGGAGGAACCACCATTGACAACATAACCACAGAATCACGCTTTACGCGTCAAAAAATGTACCTTTTCTCTCAGAAGTTGTTCGTTCTCTTCTTCCAGTTTGGCAGCCAAGGCTTCCAGCTCAACTTGATAGGCCTACAGTCAAACGAAAACAACATACAATGACATATATCAAGATTCAGGAACACCAAAATCACACAGTGCCTGTTAAATTGTCGATAGATAACTCAAATTCAAATATCGGAAGCAACTGCAATCAACTTGCAGTAACGCAAAAAAAGTTAATGGTACTCGAGGAGTCTGTGGATGTGGTAGTAGCCTAGTAGAGTTATCAATTACAGCAGTACAGCAGAAGAGACTTCATCCCTCCTCCCTTCTCATTTGTACCATTAAACCCGTCTATTAGTCACGAGAGGAGATCAGCGAAAGAACAAGCGAGATTCCATCCTAAAACGAATTGCTGAATTCGTGGTAGAAGCACTGTAATACTACCGATGTGGCACAATGCCCCGATCAAACACATGTGAATCATGAGACCTCGACAGTCGACAATAACACAAGCAACTACGAAGATGAAACCAGGCAGTGGGCAAACAGAGAGTGATCAAATTGTACATTTACAGAATAAAGTCGGCGGAGATGGAGATGGAGATGGAGATGGAGATGGAGATGGAGATGGAGTACCTGCTTGCGCTCACGAGACCGGGCAGCGGACTCTCGATTCTTAATCATCCGTTTCTGTCTCTGTTGAGCAGCTTTATCCAACGGCTCCGTCATCACACCACCATTGCCTCTACTTCTCTTCCTCCTCCCTCCTCCTCCACCTCCTTCTCCCACCATTCCCGCCATTGGAGGATACACACCTCCTTGCACTTGCACCATCCCCTGATTATGATGATTCTGATGATGATGATGATGAGGATGATGATGATACATTCCGCCTTCCACCACCGTCACCGCCGCCGCAGCCACCGCCTTCACATCCCCTTCCTCCTCGTCCTCCTCACCCCCATCCTCCGCAGTCGCCCTCGCCAGAAAATCCTCCAACGTCATCAACTCATCCGCAGCCTCCACCTTACACTCCTTCCTCTCACCACCACCACCACCGACAATCTCCCTCCACACATCCTCCGCCGTCTTCCGACGAATAGTAGACCCATCCCCACCGCAATCCACCGCGGAAATCGCACCAGCTGCGTCGATCACCGTAATATCCCCTTCGAGAAGGTTCCCATTGTTGTCGGTGGTATCATCATCGTTGGAGAAGAGTCCGTCGACGTTAATGGCGGGAGAATTATGGAGATCGGGGATCATTGGAGAGTGATTAAGAAGATGATTATTATGAACTGGGTTGACGAAATTATGGTGATTGAGATGGAAGTAGTTGAGGGAAGAGGAAGAAGAAGGGAGATCCGAAATGGTAGAAGTGGAGGTAGTGGTGGTGGATGAAGAAGTAGCCATCACCTTGGATGACGCCATTTTTCCCTCCTATATCTTTGCTTTCCTTTTTTTTTTTTTTTTTAATCGAATTATTGAATTGAAGTGGGATTATTATTGAATTCGATTGAATTGATTGGATTTAATTACAGTAATTAAATTAATTGAAGTGTGAAGTTAGTGTGATTTGGGGGAGAAATTAGGGTTTGAGAAGAAAGGGTGGGGGTGGTTATGAAAATAATGGAGGATGAGGGAGGAAGAAGATGACTGGTGATGGCTGAGGTCACTGTTTCTTTAATGCCAACACCTTTGCCGGATGTCATGTGTCATGATGTGTTCAACACTTCTACCACGCTTTTTTTTTTTTTTTTTAGAGTTTTTTTCGTCAAAAGGCACCTGACATTTACGCCTTTTGTAAAAAAATACCTAGATGTTTTTTTTTTGCCCAAAAGCACCTTAAATTTACATTTCTTTGTTAAAAGACATCAACTTCCGTCAAAAAACCGTCAATATTGACGGTTTCCATCCTTGAATCTTCTTTCATCCCCTTAATCAACCTTCATTCTTTAATCAAACTCAACCAACCATCTTTTTTTAATTCAACCATCTTCCTTTAATCAAACCCAATCAATCATTTTCCTTAATTTAACCTTCATTCCTAACTACTCTTTATTTGCATACATCTCAATTATCAATCCTCATTACCTAAGTAAAAATCATCAAGTTTTCGCTCAATCGGTAAGTTTTTAATTACGGTATAACTCTTCATTCTAAGAACAAATTAAAATTTTGAATTCAATTTCCATTTTTATGTTATTTACCCTTAATTTCGAGTATAATTTTAGGGTATGTGTATGTGTTAGAGTTTATTAGATAAATTTTCGAGTTAATACTGAATTGAATGAAGTTTCTGTTGTAAGAAATTAAGAATACTAATTTTTTTGTTTAAATTTGTGAGTTTGAGTAATCATCTATTATTCATTTTTTGTATTTGTCAATTCATTTTTGGTTTAGTAATTATTTGTATTTCATTCTTTAGGTATATTATCAGAGCGGATCCCCCGTCCCATTTTTGTGTCTCATTCCGTGTGCCACACCATACACTGGATGACACCTCGCTTACTCAACAAATAAAATAAGTAACAAATATTATACACTTGTTGATGTGTCATTCAATGTATGGTGTGACACACAGAGTGGGACACAAAATGGGACGGGAGATCCGCATTGATATATTATATAAGACGAATACTTAAAGATGACATGTTAATTGAGAATATGCAAAAGTGGAAAAAAAACGTGGTTCAATTAAGGGGAGAGTAAAAGGGGTTTTGAATAGAAATTAAGTTTTTTTGGGAGGAAAAATTGATTATTGTCGAAAAATAAAGAGAATGGAAAAAATAAGATAATAAGGTAATGCAAAGAAAGAGAGAAGGAAGATGTTGATTGAGTTTGGTTAAATGATGAGTGTTATTAATGGTTGATGGAAGAAGATTAGGATGGAAACCGTCAATATTGACGGTTTTTTGACGGAAGTTGGTGTTTGGTGCCTTTTGACAAAGAAATGTAAATTTAAGGTGTTTTTGGGCAAAAAAAAAAACTTTAGGTGCATTTTTTACAAAATGCGTAAATGTTAGGTGCCTTTTGACAAAAAAACTCTTTTTTTTTTATCGCAAATCATTGTTTGCGACCGGAGTTATCTGTCATATTCGTTTGTCGGGTTAAATAATATCCGTTTAGGTATAAAAAACAAAAAGCAATCTGCACGGGAAATGTCAATGATTTGTCCCTATCCAGCTAAATGATTATTATTTGACACGTTATAAAGATACGACGGATACTACCGTCACAAAAGAGAACAATTATTTTTTTACTGCGTGCTAATAGTTTACAATTTTTGTTTTGTATGTACGACTGAACAAATTCGTGATTAATTCACTAAGGTTTTTCACCACTTTTAAGAAAAGTAGTAAAAGCAGGAGTATTATTGGTAAATCAAGTGGGGTTATGGGTCCACCAAAATTTAAATTAAGAAAAATGGGTGACATTTTTGGGTAAATAGAGGGAAAATACGAGGATTATAAGGTAAAGTCTTTTGCCAAAAGAAAAATGTAAAGATTTGATTGAATTGTCTATTTATAGTACGTATAAAGAATTGTTTGAATGAGAGTGAGTATGGCCCTATTCCCTCCCAAACACGTCTCCCGAAAGTACGTGAATGAAAGTGAGCAAGTTCATGAGTTGCTCGTGGGACAAAAGAACAAACAATACTATTGAAATGACGGGAAAAACTAGTAATCTCCTCGATAATAAGGTAGAACGGGCTTCGGCCCTTGCTTGAGTTCTTGAGCATGTCGATAACCGTCTTGCAGTCACTCTCGAAAATAAATTACATTCTTGTGGCCTCGCTTCAGCGCCTCTTTCATGCCTTCCAACATGGCTACCGCCTCAGTTGTACTCGGTTCATATATAGGAATTTATGATAAAAAGTTACCATTTTATGTTATTTAGTGATAACTATTTATCTGAAACTAGTAACTAGCTAATCTGAAATTTCATTTTTTAATCATAAATTACAAAATTTTACTATTATCGTATGATACAATGATTATACACAATAATTACTAATATTCTATTAGCACAACTAACCAGTAAGTCAGTAACGAACTTATGACTAACTTCTAATTATGCTATAATAGAAATCAACTAAAACAATAAACGCAAGTTTTCCGCTTAAATCAATCAAAATAAAAGCATACTCCCTTCGTTTCATTCATTTGTTTGTCTTTTATATTTATTGTAGAGTATTTTAATCAAAGACAAACAAATGATCGAGCGGGGAGTATATGTTAGCCTCATATCCCCTATATACTACTCCGTAAAACATAAATCAAGTAAACCTATGTTCTTAATATACTCTTATAACAATCGTCAATCGATCATTATAATATTTATTCAAAAAAAATCTTATTAACAAAATATACAATTAAATTCTTTACATAGCAAAAAGCATGGAACTAAATTCTATATTACACAACTTTGAGATACTCCCTTCATTTTGTTCATTTCACAACGAATATAAAAAAGAAAACAAATGAACGAGACATAACGAGTATTCTCTATTGGTTATACAATCACAAGGTTTTCAACGAAAGCCACCTCTCCACCATAGCAAAGCATTCTCGAGGCCTAAACGCTGGAGCCGTGTGGCCTCCACCCTAATATATAAATAAGATCGTTGTCAATTTAAATAAAACTGGCTAATTATATTACTCCATTCGTCCCAGTTAATTGTTCATTTTATATTTGGAAAAAAAATCTTCCCAAAATAAAGGGAGGACGATAAAAATGAGATTAAGTAGAGAAATTGACACGATTACTTTGATCAAAATAAATATAACTATAAAGTGTCACCTTGATAGTGGTATAGACCAATCGATATTGACCATAAGTTCGAATTGAAAACTCGGTAACATATCTGTAAACAACACAAATTTTATTAATATCGTAAAAGGGTATTGTAAATTGTACATATATAATACGGAGTAACACTTATATAATTCGTGAAAACATAATCGTTGGATAAAATATTGAAGAAGCAATGATGAAAAATAGGATTATAAACTTGGTTTGTACGAGTACAATGCACAATTAAGGCAAATTTGTTGAACTTTGTATATATTTATTGAGCTTATAGTGTACAAGTTTCTGAGTTGAGTGGTAAGTTTTTGAGCTTAAACATTTATGTGATTTAATTTACGTCGATAACTTTACATTAAAGCTGTAAGAGGCCCAAAAGTAAGAGTGATCCAAAGAAACAAGCCCACTACTCTAGGAAAGCAGTAATGCACAATAGAGTTGCAGGACCACACCAAAAATAATGTGAGTGACAAGAATGAAGGCTGTGGAGTGACAGACAGTCCTTCATTCTTGTCCTTTTCCTGAATCTTTTCTAGGGTAGAGAGGGTAGCCTTTGTATATATACCTTGAGGCTTGTAATTGGAGGATATACAGTAATTTATGAAGTAAAAGAAACCTGATATGCAGCCGCAAAAGGTCTGACATATCATCACCAAAAATTATCTTTCTTTACTGTTTCATTGGCTCATTCAGTACATACATCAGTCAGGATTTGCAAAAGTTACATGGTATCAGAGCACCTGATTTATTGATGTGGTTTACTGCTTGATTTCACTGATTACAGTAAGTTTCCATCACTAAAGATTGCACCTTTTTTTTTTTTTTTTTTTTTTGCTGCTGTGTGCTACTTTTCTATTCTATTATTCTTCTTGTCATCATGCCTGGAAATGAACAATCCCATGGGGATCAGACCACAGCCAACTCACCCTTTGAGAGTGCTCACAACCTTAAGATCTCACCTGAGTTATCTGGTGCTGAGAACTATCCAATGTGGAAGAGGCAGATGGAGCTGGTCTTATCCGCAAAAAGGAGACTTGGGTATGTCACTGGGCAGACAACCAAACCTACCACTTATGAGACCAAGATTGAGACATGGGAAGTAAATAACAATCTTGTCATATCTTGGATCATGCAAAATGTCAGTGAAATGATCAAACTTGTGGTCATGTACACAGAGACAGCCAAAGACATATGGGATACTCTGCAAAAAAGGTACACCGTTGCCAATGGAGCCAGGAAATTCAAGCTCAACAGAGATTCCTATGAAATAAGCCAAGATTCAAGACCCATGGAAGAGTACTACACTCAACTTCAGATTGTATGGGATGAGTTGGAAAATCTCAACAACTATCCTACAATCACTAAAGTAACAGCAGAGATGAAAACCTACCTTGAGGCCGTGGAGAAGCAGGCTGAGGAAAGGAGGTTATTTCAGTTTCTGAATGGGCTTGATACTGGATATGCTACTCTCAGAAGCAATATCTTGCTCATGACACCCCTCCCCTCTGTGGATACAGCTGTGTCCCTCTTACTTCAGGAGGAGGCTCAAAACAAAAACTCAACAAGAGAGAAAAATACAGAATCATCTGCTCTCATGGGTAAGGGGGAGCCTACTAGGGAGGATTGTGTGCACTGTGGAAGAAATAACCACAAATCAGAATGGTGTTGGGTGGTAAGAGGTTATCCACCTGGACACCCCAACCATAAGAAAACCAACAACAACAACAACAACAAAAACAACAACAAGGCTAAAGGTAAAGGAAATCAGTCTCAAAGGAAGAATCCTGTTAACAACTACAATTACCAACAGAACAAGGGAGAAGCTAATCCTGGTAATGGAAAAGGAGGAAAGAAAACGGCTGCCCATGTACAACAAGACTCTGAACTTGCTGCAGCCATCAACAATGCCGCACAACAGTTGGAGAATCTCTTGAAAATGGTCCCTGGTGGGAGTGGAAACAACAATACAGGAGGAGATACAGATGAAGAGCTTGAATGCAATTTTGCAGGTATGATTCAAAGCAATCATTCCTGTATTTCTAAACATCATTGGGTCATAGATTCAGGAGCGTCAGATCACATGATAGCTCATGAATCTCTGTTAACCAATGTAAAAAGGCTGAGCAAGTCAGTGAAGATAAACCTTCCTAATGGAGGAGTTGCTGTTGTTACAAAGAAAGGAGATGTGACACTTTCTGATAATTTGATTCTGAAAAATGTCTTGTATGTGCCTGATTTTAGGCAGAATCTCTTGTCTGTCCATAAGCTAATTAAGGACAACAAGTGCACAGTTACCTTCTATGAATCACACTGTTCTGTGCAGGAATGTTCTAAGGGAGAGATCAGAGTCATAGGAAGGGCAGACTGTGGATTATACTACTTCAAAAACATCACAGAAAATGGGCACACACCAAAGGGCTCCACTAGTAAAGAATCAAGTTATATATATAATAGCTTCTCTATTAAAAATGCATGTAAAGACAATTCTATGTCTGGTTTAAACAGTTGTAATGACATTTCCTCTATGAATGCAAAAAGAAATGACTCTTCCTCTTATTTGATTTGGCATCATAGATTGGGACATGCTCCTTTCTCAAAACTTAAATATCTCTCATCTTTAAAATTGAGCCCTAATAAGTCTCACAGTCATGAATGCCTTATCTGTCCCATGGCTAAACATACTAAGTCACCTTACACTTTGAGTAAATCTACAGTCTCCCAACCCTTTGACCTCATACATATAGATATATGGGGGCCATATAAAGAAGCGTACAAAGGCAAGTTCAAATATTTCTTGACTATTGTGGATGAAAAGTCTAGAGGGACATGGGTGTATTTATTGGACAGAAATCTGAGGCCTTTGAGATCATTAATATGTTCTATGAGTATGTTCTAACTCAGTTTGGGCATAAAATTAAGGTCTTGAGGTCAGATAATGCTCTTGAATTTGATGACAGAAAATGCAAGGCTCTATTTACTGAAAAGGGAATGGTGCATCAAACTAGTATTGCTGATAGACCACAGCAGAATGGTGTGGTTGAGAGAAAACACCGACATCTACTTGAGATAAGTAGAGCCCTTAGACTCAAAGTTGGTCTTCCTTTGAGGTATTGGGGGGATTGTGTTATGACTGCAGCACACATCATCAATAGACTTCCTTCCTCTGTTATTAATAACAAGACTCCATATGAAGTCATTTATGGAAGAAAGCCAGAGTATAGTCACCTAAAAACTTTTGGTTGCTTGGTTATGGCCTACAGTCCTGATCGGAACAAGGACAAACTTCAGCCTAGAGGGGTGGCATGTCTATTTCTCGGATACCCTATCTATCAAAAAGGGTATGTTGTGCAGGAACTTGAGAGTAAAAGGAGATTTGTGACTCGTGACGTAACCTTTTATGAACATATTTTTCCATACTCCAAGTCTGGCAAGGCAAAATTACAGCAACTGCTACCAGATACACAGATTGCTGAAAAGTCCAATGACCGAATGTCTATAGATGTTACTGCCATAGATAATGTTCTGGAAACTGAAGAAGAACCTTCAACAGAACATCAAGAAAGGGAAGATGAAGAAGAACAGCACCCTAGGAGATCAGGAAGGGTAAGAAAAACTCCAGAATGGATGAATGATTTTGTTATTAACCAAAGAGGAGCTAACAACAAGCAGACAGCCACAGAGATCAATCAAGTGTCGGAAACAATAGTTGAACCTTCGTTTGCTAATATGGTGAGATCTATCTCTAGTTATGAAGAACCTCACTCGTTCAATGAAGCTGTCACTCATCAGGGATGGGTGGAGGCCATGAATACAGAGTTAGATGCCTTGGAATTAAATAATACTTGGGAAATCACACATCTACCACCAAGAAAAAGGCCAATAGGGTGCAGATGGTTATATAAAGTGAAAGTTAAACCTGATGGCACATTGGAAAGATATAAAGCAAGGTTGGTAATTCAGGGGTGTAGACAAAGACAAGGTGTGGACTATACTGAAACTTTTGCTCCAGTAGCAAAAATGACCATGGTAAGATCTCTTCTGGCTGTGGCGGCTATGCAGGGGTGGCATCTGCATCAAATGGATGTCACTAATGCATTTTTACATGGAGATTTAGAGGAGGAAGTATACATGAATATGCCTCAGGGATACTATGTTAAAGGAGGAAGAATAGGTGTATGTCAGATACCACCTCCAAAGTACACTGGACCTCTGGTTTGTCGCTTGAAGAAATCCTTATATGGACTTAAACAAGCACCCAGGCAATGGTTTGCCAAGTTGAACTCAACCCTACAAAAATCTGGATTCAAACAATCTAATGCTGATCCTTCTCTGTTTACCAAAACCGAGGGAAACAACATTACTATTGCCTTGATTTATGTGGATGATATGGTGTTAACGGGGAATAATCTGCAATCCATTAATAAACTCAAGAGCGATTTAAAAGAAACATTCCATATGAAGGATTTGGGATCATTGTCCTACTTTCTTGGCTTAGAGATAGCACACACTCAACAAGGTTTGTTCATCTCACAACAAAAGTATACCCAGGACATGCTCTTGGAGTTTGGAGTTAATAAGGAAAGGTCATTAAAACTTCCCTTAGACGCTCACATCAAGCTGTCACCTGATAAAGGCATACCCATGGCTTCTCCCGAGAAGTACAGAAGGCTTATAGGAAAGCTTATCTACCTCACAATCACAAGACCAGATATCTCTTTCTCTGTTCAATTGCTGAGCCAATTTATGCAGGCCCCTACCAATGATCACTGGCAAGCAGCAAGAAGGGTATTAAGATATCTCAAGAGTGCTCCCGAACAAGGAATCCTTATGGCAAATTCCTCAAGTGCAAGACTAACAGCTTATTGTGATTCTGACTGGGCTTCATGCCCTTTCAGTAGACGATCAACTACTGGTTTTTGCATCCTTCTAGGCTCCTCACCGATCTCCTGGAAGTCTAAGAAACAGACTGTTACGGCAAGATCTTCTGCTGAAGCAGAGTACAGAGCCATGGCTCTTACTACTTGTGAAGTGACTTGGTTACTCACTCTTCTAAAGGATTTGGGTATTAAACATGTTAATTCTGCTGTGCTCAAGTGCGACAATCAAGCTGCTATCTCAATAGCAGCTAATCCAGTGTACCACGAGAGGACGAAACATATTGAAATGGACTGCCATTTCATCAGAGAAAAATTTGCGGAGGGTGTTATCAGGCCAACTTATGTACCCTCCTTTGAACAAGCTGCTGACATACTTACCAAACAACTTCCAGTTGGTCAGCATAAGAAACTATTGAGCAAGATTTGAGTAATGATTCCACACTCACATCTTGAGGGGGAGTGTAAGAGGCCCAAAAGTAAGAGTGATCCAAAGAAACAAGCCCACTACTCTAGGAAAGCAGTAATGCACAATAGAGTTGCAGGACCACACCAAAAATAATGTGAGTGACAAGAATGAAGGTTGTGGAGTGACAGACAGTCCTTCATTCTTGTCCTTTTCCTGAATCTTTTCTAGGGTAGAGAGGGTAGCCTTTGTATATATACCTTGAGGCTTGTAATTGGAGGATATACAGTAATTTATGAAGTAAAAGAAACCTGATATGCAGCCGCAAAAGGTCTGACATATCATCACCAAAAATTATCTTTCTTTACTGTTTCATTGGCTCATTCAGTACATACATCAGTCAGGATTTGCAGCAAAACTCGAAATCTTTGTAATAAAACTCAAAATCATAAAATCAACAACTTGACGGAAAAGACACTAACCCAGCAACTTGACCATCAACGAACCACGGTGCCCATTCTCTGCTTATTGGAAGTTTTAGTTGATAAATCCACTCGAGTGCGCTTATATATGGTCTAACCATGTCTTGATCACCACTGTAATATTTGTATCATGATTAAGGGCTCGTTTGGGATAAAGGTAATGATTTCGGAGATAACAGAGTAAAAATGAACTAGAAAATGATCAGGGCCGGTCCTGAACTTTCGGAGGCCCTAGGCAAAATATTGTGATTGGGCCCTCGAAATATCGTCATGCTCGATTGTTTTCTTTATCTTATTATATCATCTTAACGCTTTCATTTGGGGACATAATTAAATTTTCACTAATTACATGTTTAATTAAGAACAAATTTATCAATAATAAATTGTTATGATTTTCGTATAATAATATAGTTCTAGCATAGTAGTAACAAAGCTGGCAAAAAAAAAGAAAACATAATAGTAACAATATTTCATGAATGAGTCAAACTGGACCGTGATCAAATGGTATTTAGAGGTTATATAGAACGGATTAATCATTATTTGGAAGCGCGGTACTAATTTGAAGTTGTTTACAATATGTTAAAGAGTAGATTTGATGATAGTAATACCGTACATAGTACATTATACCTACATACACTCTTTCAGATTTACGCCCCGTAAATATTTCATTAATAATTACTTAAAAAATTATAAAACAAATCCTCGTAAAAAAAACGTAGTCGCTTGTATGAATAAAATATTTGTAGCTATGTTCATTATTTTTTTAAAGATGTTCTTTATAAAGTTTGAAAGTTTTAAACCACCGACAAATTTTATAATTGAAAGTTTGAAATAATTTTTGTGTTAAAAATTCATATAACTACTTTTTTTTTTTTAGGGATTTTCTACGTGGTACCCCTGAACTTTTTACTTTTCTATCTTGTACCCCTACAATTTTTACATGTATACATGTTACCCTTGTACTTTACTAAAAGTTTTTTTGGTACCCCTAAACTTTATTATTATCTTTATTGGTACCCCTAAACTTTTTTTCCGTCAAATTTTGGCAACAAATTACCTTTTTATGTTCAAAATTAAAAGTTAAACGTCATTTAACATACCTAATTAACCGATAATTGAACTTAAACTAACAATTTTGTACGTATTTGCAGTTATACTCCGAATCTAAACTTATTATATTTTTGACATTATATTGTCAAATCAAATGATAGCACTTAAATTAAGCTCAATTACTTGTTAATTATCTAAGTTAAATGATATTGAAGTCTTAATTCTAAGCTAAAAACATAATCTAACGACAAAACTTGATGCAAAAAAACATTCAAGGCGCTAGTTAAACTAATAGTAAACTTCAAGGGTACCATGTATAGACATAGAAAAGGTAGGGGTACCAGGTAGAAAAGTGAAAAACATAGGGGTACCGCGTAGAAAATCCCTTTTTTTTATTTTGCGTGTGACTATTAAAAAAAATATTGTTAGACATTTTTGAAAAAAAAAACCCAAGAAATAATATAGGCAATCTTAATTAAGAAGTGTGTGGATCAAGATTTGAACCCCTAATCTCTTGCTCAAGAGGGGCCTCTACTACCATCACACCAAAGCAAAAGTAATGATACAATTTACACTCAATATGTATGTTAAACAACAATAACTCAGAATTTTGGGCCCCTTTTTGACTTGGGCCCTGGGCCGTCGCCCCTCCAAACTATGCCCAGGGCCGGCCCTGAAAATGATAGAGATCAAGAAATAATGATGCTAAGCGAAAATAGAGAAAAGTAGCACCTGTAAATTAGCACCTGAAGAGACTCTTTCCTTGAGAAATTCAAATGATAGTCAAAAGGACCCGGGTCATTTAGTTCGTATGTTATGCTGTAATTACATCTCGTCCAACGACCTATACTTCCCTGATAATTGAAATATGGAAAAATAGTTCGTTCACCGCCTTATGCCTAAGTAAAAAAATGATACGAGTAGTTAATTAGTAATTACATTATGTGTAACAATACTCGATTTAATGTAACATATACCTCTCGAATGTGCAAAGCTTTTCTTACTTCTTCATCATCTGCCCATAAGTACAAGAGTCGACTTTGTCGAGCCTGTAACACAAACTCGTATAAAACATAAACCTACTCGTATGTATATAACAAGGTTTGAATGTATATATGTTCATACCCGACAACCATATTCGTTGATATGTAGTCGACCATGTGGCTTTGGGGATCCGTGGAAACAACTATACTCCAATATCTGTGGCGCGTTAATTCCTTTGAGATTCTGTCACATAACATTACAAGTCTGCAGAGGTGAATATAGCTAGTAGCAAAGGGTAGCACTCGCTACCCCAAAACTTACATAAAATGATTAAAATTATCGACTTTTGCTACCCCAAATTTCGTAAAGGTAAGACATTTTCATATATAGTGAACAAATATAACGAATTCGCTACCTCAAAATTTTAAGTCTGGATTCGCCCCTGAATGGATAAGTTATCGAAATTGAGTTTAAAATAAACATTACATTAATGTTTAGATTAATAAGTTTTAGATATAGGAATTATTTAATTTTATGTATCAGAGAAGTGTAGCCTTATACTCCGTATATAATTTATTTCAACACGTGCATTGTGATATAAATAAGGGAAAAAAAAACTAACCTGTCTCATAGCTTGTATATTATCGACACACTTTGTATTATTTGTATCTACATTGATGAAGTCACCTTTGCAACTCATTATAGCGGACTGTAATATCAAAATATAAAATATTTTTATCGTCAGTTGTCACATGTTATCTAGTCTTAAATTAGGTTGAGACATTTTCGATAAAAAATTATGTATTTTTTTCAAAAATAATACTCTCTCCGAGTTCCTATTATTGTCCCAAAAGCTTTTGGGTGGAAAATAAGGAAAGAGAAATTTGTAGTTTAAAAAAGAAGGAGAAAGAGAGAGAAATGGAAGAATAATTGTGAACCACACTGGCCTAAAAAGGAAAATGGGACAAAAATCAAACTCAACCCAAAAAGTAAAGTGGGACAATAATAGAAACTCGGAGGGAGTACTCCGTACCAAAATCATGTAGTACTCGTAATACATTATCCAAATTACCAAATACTCCGTACGACATTAGGATAATAATAATTTGGAATTTTGGATGATACGAAGTACTAAGTTAAAACATATTATAAAATCATCATCATTAACATAAATAGTTTGAATCGTTAGACTTAGCTTGTAGCAATCGATTACCATGTATAATTCATCGGATAATAATGACACTCTGTGTGCGAAGTCGAACCCATTATTATCATCTGAATAACGGTCTGCTGGATTGCCAACGATATATCCCTTCACAAACCAAATAATAAGATTATCCACGTACATGAATGAAAACGAACTATTAGTCACTCTATTACTAATATAATAAAATTATATAGGGATTTTCTACGTGGAACCCCTGAACTTTTTACTTTTCTACCTTGTACCTCTACAATTTTTACATGTATACATGATACCCTTGTACTTTACTAAAAGTTTTTTGGTACCCCTAAACTTTATTATTATCTTTATTGGTACCCCTAAACTTTTTTTCCCGTCAAGTTTTGGCAACAAATTACTTTTTTATGTTAAAAATTAAAAGTTAAACATCATTTAACATACCTAATTAACCGATAATTGAACTTAAACTAACAATTTTGTAAGTATTTGCAGTTATACTCCGAATCTAAACATATTATATTTTGACATTATATTGTCAAATCAAATGATAGCACTTAAATTAAGCTCAATTACTTGTTAGTTATCTAAGTTAAATGATATTGAAGTATTAATTTTAAGCTAAAAACATAATCTAACGACAAAACTTGATGGAAAAAAATATTTGGAGCACTAGTTAAACTAATAGTAAACTTCAAGGGTACCATGTATAGACATAGAAAAGGTAGGGGTACCATGTAGAAAAGTGAAAAACATAGGGGTACCGCGTAGAAAATCCAAATTATATATTATATTAGTCACTCTATACTATGAAAATATAACCTTTTACTAATCAGAAAATTTAATAAAAAGTCATTTCATATCGTTTGTATTGAATTCGATGCAACTAAATTATCCGCAAGGGTGTTGCCTAGTGGTTAAAACTCGTGGTCACCAGCCCAATGGTCTCAGCACTCTCAGGTTCAAACCCCTGCAAGCTTTACCCAGAGCGCATCAAAGATAGCGGCAAAATACAACTAAATTAGTGTACGATACCTGCAAATTCATCTTTGGTGCGAGCCCAATTTTATTTCCTGAAAGTGTAATTTAATTCATTAATTAAGACATTTTTTAAAATTATATTCGAACGAATCAAAATTTATTTACGGACGATTTAAGACTTAAAAATGTCTTGTATGAACCCGATGATAATTTAATTTCCTTCAACAAAAAAAAAAAATTGAGAACTTTACCTTCTAAAATATCATGAACAACGATAGGGGTTATTGTGCCAGAGTATGATTCTCCAGAAATATATAGAGGACTGTTGATAAATTTAGGATGCTTGATAAGCCACTGCATAAATAAAATTGTTTTAGGCTTCGTTTAAATAGAATTGTTCGACAGAATATACATTGGGTCAAATACATGTCATGGGTCGGGATAAGGTCATAATATCATACAAATATAATTTCTGACGCCTGGCCTTGCTTTTTTACTAATTAAAAATTCAAAAAAAAATGAATATTAATCTTATTTCCTATTTCTTTGAAGGGTTTTCCACGTACAAATTATTTACTTTTTATTGTTTCTCATTGTTTTTGCTCACTTTATTAATCTTTATTTCCACACTCAAGAAATACCGAGGAGAAAAGAAGGTAAATAAATAAGAGAGGAGAATCATACTTACTTTTCTTAAAAAATCATAAATATGAGCCGATTGTAAAGTATCATTACTGTAATATCCTTCGCTAGATCTTGCGTAGGAGAATCCGGTTCCAACTGGAGAGTCTAAAAATATCACGCTAGCAATCTGATGAAATACGTACAATTATGTTAGGTTACGATTGTATATATACATTGCTTCTCTATGAATAATAACACAATAAGCATGCAATGGTATTTATTGTGAGACTGTCTCATACAAGATTTGATGATATTTTGTTACGAAGTATATTCTATCGTACAATGAAAATAATAAAATGGTGAAGATGAATTGATCAATGTTCATCGTAAAAATATAAAATATCTTAATTAATCAAACAAATGCGACATATAATAATACCTTTGTCCATGAATAAGGGTTCCGTTGAAGTTGAGGTTTAATCGAATCTGGACTGCTTGCCGTAAGATTGAACATAAATGGACCTGCATATTTAATTATGTCACTGATTAATTAGTCTAGTTTAGCAAGTGCTAATAACGGTCATTTAGATGGTTATATTGTAGAAATGTGTTTACGGAGTATTTTTTTTTTAGGGATATTGACTTTGTGTACCTACGCTAATTGATCAGTTGGTCTCTCTTGCGACGGATATATATCCGTCGCAAGTTTAAGACGGATCAAATAGATACCGTTTGAGGGGAAAAGGACAAAGTTCTCACCAACCTCACTTTTGTCTTTTCTCCTCAAATGGTATCTACTTAGCCCGTCACTTGTTTGTGACAGATATCTCCGTCACAAACAAGAATTTGTGCTAATTGATAGGCTAAGGTGAAAAAATGCGTGATTACGTGGATTAATGGGCGAGAAGACATACTCGATCCTTCGGTCCTACCCATCCAATCAGTTTTTTATACTTACTATAAATGAATAATTCAATCAGTTTTTTAAATTCTTCCATTGACAAAACATTTTACCTTATAATCTTTACTCTATTTACACAAAATGTCACTACTTTTTCCTTACTTTAAGTTTGGTGGTCCCATAAAACTATTTGATTGGATGAGAGGGAGCGAGTATGACTTATGAGCATTAATTGAAATGTTTATTGGCAAAAAAAAGTCAACAATTTGGTTGAGATTTGGCAATGGTTCTCACGATTCTCATCAACAAGTTAGAGCTTCTCGTAAAAAAATAAAATAATCAAAGACAAACAAATGAATGAGTATTTTGACATGTTTTTTTTTTGTTGACTAACCGATCCTCGTGGAAAAAATACTGAAGGAAAAAGTAAATGACAAACGAACCGATCTCGAATAGGAGTCCACCAAGAGAAGAACAGCCCGGACCTCCGGTGAGCCATACCAAAAGCGGATCCCTTTCTACGTCTCTTTGCGATTCAGTGAAGTAATAGAAGAGTTGTACATCCTTCGTTTTCCCTACTCCTACGTATCTATATATATATATACACACACATTATTATCGTAACACGATATATATATATATATATATATATATATATATATATATATATATATATATATATATATATATATATATATATATATATATATATATAGACAGATTGTCGAGAATATTAAGAAATATATAAGCATACCCAGTTTCGAAAGTGAAGGGAAGATCTCCTGGATATCCCGGTAAAGTCTTGATGATGTTCGGTTCTTCTAACGATAATGATGCCGAAAAGATTGACGAGGAGAAGAGTAGTAGTAATGTGTAGTAGTAAAGCATGAAGCAAAGTGATGTCTTCATCTTCATTTGATTATTGATGATTATTGGTTGGGTTAGAGCCTCTCATGTATAAACGATTTTTCTAACGTGTATCCACTGATCGTATGTTAATATACTAATGGTCCGTTTGGGAACACGGATTTCATTTTGAAATTTGGATTTGACACAAATACTTTGTTTGGGAAACAAAGTGAATTTGGATTTTGTCAAATCCAACCAAATCCAAGTCTCTCACAAAAATGATCATTTTCAAATGACACCTTAAACTCATGTCATTGTAAAATTCTATCATTTTACTTTTCTAATTTGACAATGACGATTTGAAATGAAATGTCGGTTGGCAAACGTTACCTAATATTAAAGTAAGAATTAGAACGATATTATCTAAGTATGATAAATATGAGTTAATATTTCATTTCTTTGGGATAAAATCCTTCAAATTTTTGCTTTAATCAACCTATTATCGTGTCACTGGGAGACATGCATTACAAAATCGATAAACAGATAACTACTACTCGTGCTCAGTAGTAGTACTAATCAATGTTATTTGTTGTCGGTTCACTTGCTTAAATATACTAGTAATATATGATGATCATATTAATAACACTACAGTTGGTCTCTCTTACGACGGATATATCCATCGCAAACTTAAGATGGGTCAAATAGATATCATTTGAGGGGAAAAGAACAAAGGTCCCACCAATCTCACTTTTATCTTTTCTCCTCAAATAATATCTACTTGACCCGTTACTTATTTGTGACGGATATCTCTGTCACAAACAAGAATTTGTGGTAAGACTAATACTCCGTACTATATTACCTCCATAAATGCATGGAGTAATATAGTATGATCATGAGTAAACTGCGATCACTATGTTGACTTTTGTTTTACACAAATTCTTGGGAGAGACGGTCTCTCAATAACTTATTGAGAGACCACTGTTCAGTACCACTTTATGTTCTATTCGTACCCTTAAATGATAACTTTGTTTTGTACCTGTTTTTATAAGAAGCGTACCCTCTTTGTATTTGTATACTCTTTTATGTTAATCGTACCTACTTCTATTAGGTTTGGTATCACTGTTACTTCCATTTGTAGTTGGTCTCTCAGTAAAGTTAATGAGAGACCGTCTCTCAGGAGACCTACTCGATTTATTGTTAATGTAACCATGAACTATGATTATTTTACGATCACATTATAAAATCAAGTTCGAAGTTGTTGAGTTCTTGTGTATATTTATTAAGTTTATACACATTTATGAGCTGGGTTATAAGTTTTTGAGTTTAAACATTTATGTGATTTAGTTCGACAATTTTTACATTAAAACTCGGAAATTTTACAAGAAAACTCGAAAATTTTGTGATAAAACTCAAAATCATAAAACCAGTACAACTGGTTGTATAATCCACTCATTGTACAACCATAAGATTCTAATTTCGTACTTCCCTCCCTCGTGTTAAAATTCATCCTACATACACTCGCACCCCTTCTTATTGTACAAATAAATTTTTATTTGTGACGTGCATATACGTCACAAGTTATATTACCCATATTGATAGATAAAGACAAATCATTTGTTATTCTCGATGCATTCTAGTTTTGTTTTGGGTAACCATATAAATAATGTTTGACGGAAACCAGTATCCACTTCAAAGTTCTTGAGCTTTTGTGTATATTTACTCAGCTCAGCTTATACAAATTTCCGAACTGAGTTGTAAGTTTCTGAATTTAAGCATTTTACTGTATTTGATTCAGCTCGATAACTCTTCACTAAAAATTCAGAAAGTCCACAACAAAACTCGAAAACTTCGTGATAACACTCAAAATCATAAAACCACCCGTTGTACATCAGAGCGAATCTCCTGTCTCATTTTTGTATCACACCATAAACCGGATAACACATCGTCTATTGCATAAATAAAATATGCAACAAATATCAAATATCATAACTTGTTGATGTGTCATCTCAAGAATAGGACGGAGATCATATTGCAACTGCTACTTGTATAATCTACTCGGCAGTTATAACTTTGTGGCGGATGTAACCGTCAAGACTGAGAATTGTTCTTATTGTTTGAAGACCTTTGAACCCAGTCACCCCTAAATTTTTCTTAAAAAAAGACAGTAATCAACCAATTTTCACAAATACAGTGTTACAAATCTGAAATCCCACTACATCTCCTCCATACTTCCAATCTCCAAACCCAGGCAACCGAAATTCAAAGAAGAACACCATAGGTAAACTTACTTTTGGGGCTTTATCCTTTTTTTTTTTTTTTTTTTTTTTTTTTTTTTTTTTCAATTGATTTCTTTTTTGTATGGGTATTTTAGATTTCTAGGGTTTATTGTAAACTGAATTCTGTATGATTCGCGAAAGATTTTATGGGTTTTTACCATTATTAATTAAATTTACAAATTCCCCTATCCAAAGATTAGTACTTTTCTGGGTTTCTGATTTTAGTTTTAATTTTAAATTTGATTTGATAATTTGATTTATTTTACGTGGAATGGTTCACGAATGTATGCCATTGTAGGACGGTCCGAGGTTCGAGGTTTTGCTGAGAAGTGCCAAGAAAGTGAATTCAGTTGCTTCTCAAGAATTGATATGCAGTCTCAATTGTCCAAGGTAATGTAGGATAGGTTTACGATCCGATTTGTATCATTTCTTTCGACTTCGTTTTGTTGGAATTAGATGTCTTGAATTCGCTCAGGGAAGCCGCATTGGCCGTGTAGTTAATTGGGTAATGGTAGAAACTAGCATAAGGGGAAATGAGGGGGAAGTGATGGCAGGCAAGGGAGAAAACGAGGACGAGGGTTTCAATCCCGTTTTTTTAGTTATGCATTACTCATCTTCCGTAATTATAACCCCGTCTCTCCGTTTCCTTTGTTTTGATATGTATACCCTAGTAACCGTTCCAAGTAATCCCTTAGGGGAGTGTCTGGTTGGCGACATTGGAATGGAATGGAATGGATTACAGCCTTCTAGTGTTTGGTTAGGGGATTTTGAAATGGAGTTAACTTTGAACAAGTTTTAGATAGAATGGTGAAATCTAGGGTGTTGGAGTTACGACTAGTACTCCGTTTTTTAGTTATGCATTTCTCATCTTCTGTAATTATAACCCCATTTTTCGTTTCCTTTATTTTGATATGTTTACGCTAGTAACCGTTCCAAGCAACCCCTTTTGTTTTATTAGAAGGCGAGACTGTGTGTATGGTTGTATGGTTGCTGTCATTCATACATGACCACCCCTTGTCATACCGATCTATTTTTCCCTGGTGAAAAATCATTGTTGATATAAGTAACACCAATGGTTTTAGTGTACCAAAAATATATGCGGTTGGCTAGCAAAACTATTGGTTACCAAGATGTTATGCTTCTTTCACTTCTGTTTTTGTTTTTGGTTTATTCTGAGTGGGGATGTTAATTTTAATGCAGTGTACAGTCGTCAATTTGCCTTTTTCATCTCTCTCTGACCTACAACTACTGCTTAATTGTGTCAATTATTTTTCTTGTGAATCAGTCTGGTGAAGAGAACGAGATTGGGAATGTTTTTAATAAGTTGGTGAAGCAATTGGCCAGTCCTGTGGAATTCGAGCTTCCAGATTGGTTTAATAAGTGGCAGCCTGCTCCATATTCTTTTATAAAGCGCAGTATCCATTGAAATATGTTAGTTTTGTATACATGATCGCTGTTGTTCACGTTGAGAAATTTCTAAATCTTTTTTCTCTGTTTCTGGATTTTTTTTTACCTAATATCAACATCCGCTGGACTGCTGGTCTTGTCATGGTCTCTACGTAATTTTATCTGTAAATGGTGTAAATACCATGGTTCATTGATATATGTTTTGGTGTTTGTATTTGTTATGATCCTTTTCTTGCTTTCGGATACTTCTCTTTCTTGACCAACCAAGATATATATCTCACTAAGAAGCTGAAGAAGCGCCATGAGGATGATGGCATATTTTGCTCCTGCAGTCAGTCCCCAGGATCCAATAATTTGTGTGGCAGAGATTGCCACTGTGGGTTAGTATTCGCTTTTAAAAGTAATTTATTGTTTTTTTTTGTATTGGTGGGCCTTAGCCCTTATGGATATAAACAATGTCCGTCAATTCGTCTTTCTTTCCGACTGCTAAATGATGGCCTTAATGTTTTGCTTTATAGGAGCAACTAGAAACTTGTTGAACATTTCGCAGCCATCTCTAATCCTAGTGTATGCTTATCAAAAATTTGTAGAGGTTTTGCTGCTGATATTTCTATCCACTTGCACAACATGAAAAAGTCTTGACTCTTGATATTATCAACAATGTGATTTACTAGATTTTCCATTTAGTTGATCTCTTGATGGACTGTTCTTTGTGTTTGTAAATAGCATTAATAAAGTATTTCAGAATTTTGTTGTTCCTTGTGTTTCTAATTTAGATAATCATTCTCGTGAGTAAGCACATGATCATTGTGCTAACATATGTTAATATATTGCTATTCTATCTGAAAACTGTGTATGCGGAATCATTTAATTTAATTTCCTCCTTTTACTATTATTTTACAAGGATGCTGCTCTCAAGCTGCTCAGCAGGCTGTAAATGTGGCAGTGATTGCATTAATAAACCGTTTCAAAATCGCCCTGTGAAAAAGATGAAACTAGTGCAGGTATGTCTTTACTCCTACAGCACATTATATGTATTATTCTTTATATACCCAAGCATTTTGCAAAAGCAGCGTGCATATATGTGATTTGAGCTGACACTGCCTTTTCACTAAGCATGTTAACTATATTCATGAGACATATTATGGTTGTTCAAGCCTTTTAGGTATTCATGGGCTGGAAGAGCCAACTTTAGTCAACTCTCTTTCGTTGTGTTCAATCAAAATTGGATGTCTCTCCTCAGTCCTCACTAATAGCCTGTGGATTATTGAACATCATTATTACAGCCATATGTTGTAGGAGTGTTTTAAAAACTGTAATGACGAGTTCTCTTTCAGTTTAGGCTCATGACCAAATTAGCACATTAGAAAAAGTCGTTTGTTTTAATTCTGTAGCTTATGTTCCAACACTGAATCGTACTCAGGAGTTTGTTACGACTATTGCAATTTACAATGTTTAGAAAAGTAAAGGTCATTATAGTCATTTTAAATGTTGGATTGATCTGTAAATAATATTCTTACTTGGTTTTCTGTGAAAATGGAGGCTTTTGGGATGTGGATGGATGAGGTTATTGGTATTTTTTCATTTCTTATTTCCCTTTCCCTTTAATGTATATATTAAAAACTATCTGGGTTATCTTTTAATTCAGCATGCTCTCTTAAAATTATCTGTCCGATACGGTTCTGCGTGCTTGGGAATGTTGCTTAATGAATGTAATCTTCTAACTGGCCCCTTTCTTCCTTCTGATGGTTCCACTTGTATTCTCTCAAAACCTAAATTGCCAACTCGAAGTTATGTGTTGCTTGCTAGACTGAGAAATGTGGCTCTGGCATTGTGGCTGATGAAGATATAAAGCAAGGAGAATTTGTCATAGAATATGTAGGAGAAGGTGGTTGCCTGTGTTTTTAAATAGCGCTACTATTCAATTTGTACTTTCATCTTTACTTGTTGATATTGAATGCTGTTTGTCATGGTTGTAGTTATTGATGATAAAGAATGCGAGGAAAGGTTATGGAAGATGAAGCACCGCGGAGAAACAAATTTCTATCTTTGCGAGGTTAACAGAGATATGGTCATTGATGCCACTTACAAGGGGAATAAATCAAGATACATCAACCACTGCTGCTGCCCCAACACAGAGATGCAAAAATGGTTGTTTTTCTTTCTTAATCCTTGAAGCTATTCTAATTACAATGTTGGCTGTATATAAAAATCTGAATAACTATTGATTGTAGGAGTATTGATGGTGAGACGAGGATTGGTATATTTGCTACACGTGATATAAAAAAGGGCGAGCATCTGACTTATGATTATCAGTGAGTACCAAATAACTTTTCTCCGTGATATGGTGTCAACATATAAGTGCTTGAACCTGAACTACTTTAGATATCTTCAGAATTAGAAGGATGTTATCTTGTTATCATGAACCAGGTTTACATGTTTGGCAGGTTTGTTCAGTTTGGTGCTGATCAAGACTGCCATTGTGGTGCTGTTAGCTGTAGACGTAAACTAGGTGTCAAACCTAACAAGACGTCATCTGATGCTGCCTTGAAACTAGTTGCACGACAGGTAGCGTCATTTCTCCTATAAAAAACGCAAAGTTGTTTATGAAAAATCATTCTATGTTGGACTGTTCCTGGCAAGTTGTTTTTAGTCTTCACTATGTTATTGCCCAATAAGCTGACACTTAAACGCATCTTAGTCATCACTTAACGTCTAAAACACAATGCAGTTAACAGAAAGTAGTATTAGGGTCACGCTTATTGTTAATTACAAAGTTCGAGGGTACCATGTATGCTTCAGAAAGTGTAGGAGTACCATGTAGAAAGTCGATAGACTGAGAGGTAATAGGTAGAAAATCCCTTATTTATTTTTACTTATGTTTCGCTTTTGCGATTAATTGTGTGATAGATAGGTGGACTAATATTACCATTATCTTGCTCTTAGGTTTGTCAGAATGGAGGTGTGCGTGGAGGTAAGGGTTTGCTATCACTGTTCGATTCCTTGGTTTGAGTGCCTGTGTAATGGTATCTAATTTTTGTATGAATTGTTGTGGTTGTCACTCAGGATTGACTAACAATTCACGTGGGAACTCTAACAATTGCATTGGTGAAGTTGTCATGATTTTACGCCGTGGTAATATAAGGTACACGCGTCTTTATCTTATCTTGCCTTATGGACTGCAAGTACCGATCATTTGTTCAGCTGTTAGTGTTAAACTTTTCTTCTCTGAGCTGTCGCAGGTTGTTTGGTATCATCAAGCGGTTTGATAATTTTTCAAAGAAGCATCTGGTGAGGATTGCATTTCTACCTGCCTTTAGTTGCCCCAGTTTATACAGATGACTCAGTGACTCACCGTGTTGGTCAGCATTACTGACAAATACTGTAACCCCAATTTTTCAGATCATGTTTGAAGATGGAGCTGCTGAATTCATTGACATGTCCAAAGAGGAGTGGGATGTGTGTAACTTTTTATTGTAGTTCAATCCACAGGTGACTTCCTCTTTGATGCTGACTTGTATTTTCCGTTCACTTACGTAACCTTGTAATGTACTCTGCACATATTACTTATGCTCACTATTATCTCAGAGGGTATGAACTATGAATGAACTCTTCTGTTTATTGTTTCAAAGTCTTGACAGTTCTAAAAGCTTAGCTAAAGGAAAAAATCGAATCTATATTCTACTCACATAAGTACCAAAGAGATTCGAAGTATTAAAATTTTTACACAATGTTCATTGATTGAAATGTGGTTTGTGTCTGTGTGCCACTTAAACTTTGTACAGTACTATTTTGAGCTGGCTTATATTTACTTCCGAAAATTGTGGTAGGGATCTTAGATTTCTTATGAACCCGTCTAGTCAGTGAAGAATACGGATTGTGGCCTAGTTATTTAGCATGTACACTTTTTGGAGGCGCTGTCCAAACTTCCAGCTAACATTCTTGAGAAGGCAGGGTTTAAGTGAGAAAAGTCACGTCATTCAAAGCAAACTTTTTGGAGGCGCTGTTTTCTCGTCTTAGGGTTTATCATAGTCTCCCACTCTCCCCTGTTCAAACTCTTGGAACTCATGTTAGAATGTAATGCTAACCGTTATAGGTCTCAAATTCTTTGGATAACTTCTTACTGTATTATTTTGTAAACTGTTGTCGATCTGTCGTAGAATCTCAACGTCTATTCTTATAAAATTACTAATTGTGATTAATTTTATGTACCAGGTGGTATCAGCAGTCGGCACTGAGGAGAAATTCAGTCGAGTTATTACTCACAGGAGGAGGCACTTTCTTCTGTTATCAGCAGCAACCACAGTTTGATATTGAGAAGGGTGTATCAGAATCAATAACATCGTTTTCTTCAGCATTACTCGTGTATACTGACTGATCTGCATAATGATCTTATCATTCTTTTATTCGCACAAATCTTGTATCTGCCCGCTGTGCTTGCCATAGGTTGAAAGCCTTTCGAGTAAACGGGTAATTGTTGTATTAGTAATAATCTAGTAGATGTATCATGTGTAAACCATAGTTACAGAAGTTCTATATTGTTTTGTTCGAGTTAATAGTTTTGTACTGTAACAGTTGGGAACTTTGGTGGGTATTTTAATCCTGTAACATTATCGAGAAAACATCTCTTCGCTACATTATCTGAGAATGCGACACGAAGTTAATAGGTTAGGGTCAACCGATGTGACCCATTTTGGTATTTGGATTGACACGAGCACAACCCGAAAAACTAAATAGTACATGAATTTGATCTGAATAACCCAATCATAATTGGTTGATTTTGTTCCTAATCTACCCAAAGTATTTTTAAAAACGATAATTAATTTAAAAAAAAAAAAAGAGTTTAACGGGTCATGTACAAAGTTAATTAGGTTTATTTTAAGTAGAGCTGATCGTGAGACATATCACCAGATTGGTCCGGCCTGTTTGGTCCGAATTTTTAGTGGGCTTGGACATAACTTTTTAAAAAATATACAAAGGTCCGGCCCGTGAACCCGTCCCAAACCTGCTTGTCCGTGGACCAAAATTTCACACTTAATCCGGCCTATGTCCGACCCGAATCCATACGAGAGGGGGGATTCGAACCTGAGAGTCTGAGACATACTCCCTCTCATCCATTCAATTCTTTACCCTTACTATAAATGGACAATCTAATCAATTCTTTACCTTCCCTTTTTGGCAAAACATTTTACCTTATAATCCTTATATCCTTACTCTATTTACACAAAATGCCACTACTTTTTCCTTACTTTCAATTTGATGGACCCATTTACCAATAATATCCCATGTTAAGGATTGAATGGATGGGAGGGAGTATTATCATAGAGCACCTGGTCTAACCACTAGACCAAGATATATTCGGAACGTGCAAGTAAACCTCAGAGATCAAATTGATTTGAAGAGAAGTTTGAAAAAGCGTACTCTGTACATTTCAAGGAACGACGCTCTACAGTCTAGGCTCGAGAGTCTTACACTGTTGAATCAAAGGGAAAAATGTTTGAAAAATCATAGAATTATAGTACAAGAAACTGGGTTGCTGTTGATTGAATTTCAAAGGAAGCCATTGAAGTTGCTTGAGAGGTAGAAATGGCGGATGATGACTGGGGGTTGGATTTGACGGACGAGCAACTTGAATCCCTTGAACGCGATGCTTTCCGTCAAATTTCGCAGCGCAATACCTCTTCTTCTTCTTCTTCGTCGTCGTCGTCTTCTTCAATTCCCTCGATTCCTCATTCTTCCACCCCTTCCTTCGCTCACAACTCCATTCGCCCTCAAGTATGGCTTCCTTCCCTTTATCTTTCTTTTGTTCTTTGGTTTTATTGAATCATAATTTTTGTTCTTTTGTGGATTTTGTGGCGGAATGATTCAAGTGTCGGTTACTGTGATTGCGGTTTGGGGTTTAGGGTTTTAGGGCATATTTTTGTGTTGGAGATGAATGCTAGGGTGATTGATTTGGGGGAGGGTTGCTTCTGTACCCGTAACTGTAATTGATTGCATTTCGTAGTGTTTACGAATCACTCTGTCACCGTCATTTATTTACCTTTTATAAAGACCGAGGAGGGGACCGATTAAAGAAAATGGGTAAAAAATAAGGGTATGATTGGTAAATCACGAGAATCGGAAGTAGATCGTGCTAATGTCATAGATCAAATGGAGGACCACACGCTAAAGTGAGTAAAAAGTATTGACATTTGTGGTAAATAAATGGAGAGTACGGGGATTAGTTGGTAATGTTTTTACGCTGAAAAGAGAATGAGGGGTTTGAATTGGATGGTCCATTGGTTTCGATGAGAGGGAGTAGTTGTTATTGTCTGGAGATTCGGTGTGGCCGTTTCTGTGTTTTTCATCCTACATTTGGTTTGCCAGTCATTGCTTCGTTTCTGGCTCATCCCCGTACATTCAGTTTTCGTGACATATGAAGAGACCCCTTTAGATGCCGAGGCTATGTGGATAACTGGATATTGTTGTTGGAGGCATATATGGAGTAATACTTTTTAATGATCGGAGGGTTTTAGAGGATAACTGCAGAATTAATTTTGCTTTCAACTGGCGAGTTTGTAAATGTTTTTGTAAGGTATAGAAGGATCACCATGATGCATTCGATTCGTGGAACCATGTTTTGAGGCTTCATTGTGCATAAGGTCATCGTGACATATAGAGGATATCATTTGGCATGTTTAATACTTAACACGGCTTTTTATTTTGAGGAGGTTCTTCACTACAAAAGTAATCTCAATGGGTTTGGAAAAATTGATGCTTGTAGACTTATATCAGTGTAAAAAGTACCTGTAACTTGTAAGGTTTGGGTGCTCATATTAGAGGAACCTTCTTTTCTTGAAACTGGTTTTATTAATGTATATGTCTGTATATTTAGGTCTATCTTTGAGGAGTCCATGTTTGAGGTCAAGAAGCAAATTGACAGAGCAATGGACTCATCGTATTGGAGTATTGTAGTTTTAATTTGCATTAAAATTTGAAATAGGTTGATGTGTGTGTGCTGTTAGGCGTTAGCATTTTATGGTATACCATGCAATTTCTATCAGCTAATCCGAGGATTAATTTAAATTAATTTTGTTTACGATGAGCACTTATACTTCAAATTATGATGGTACCAAGACCACAATGGCAAAGCAAGCTACTCGTATAAAATATGTTTGACGTATCACGTGAATTTTCCATTAATCATTAATAGTTTCCCTTATTGTCTGGATGCTTCTTTAGGGCCAGGTAGATGCTCCTTTAGGGCCAAGAGTCTTGCCATCATCCGTTATACCTAAAGTAGCTGGTGAGTCTTTGTAAATATCACACTTGTATTTTTGAATTACATGGATGTTATTATGCTACATTATCTTTGTGGGTCGATTTGAAACTATAGATTGAAGCTTTTTATTAGACTTGAGAGTCCATACTATATTACGAGTAGTAAAAAGAAATAGATGATGGAAAGCTCTCGGAAGGCTGAGAAGGGATAATATCTACCTACAAACCGCTTTATTTTCATTTGTTTGTGAGAACACGCGTGCAAAGCAATAGAAAGATGAAACATTTCCAACTTCATAAGTAAATTAAACCATATGAGTAGAATTCTTAGGCTTTAAAAAAAAGAGTGTAATCATGCATATTATTTGCAAGGCTTATATGTCTTACACATGCTCTTGTTATTATTGGTGATGTCTACGTAGATGATTCTTCAAAGGAGGGCCCTAAGCTAACTTTGAAGTTCTTTCTTCATGCTACTGGAAACATAGCTGCCAGATTCCAATATGACCAGGTATTCTGTAATTGCATGTGCATCGTATCATGTTTTGAAATTGTCTTTTCAGATTGTACTTATGCTTTTTGTTGAACTAGGCTCTTGTAAATACTATTAAGAAGATCCCCAAGGCTACATGGAATGCAAAAGAAAGGTTTGGTCCTATCGCTATGTATATTCTGCTGTCACTGTCAAACTATCCTCTGCTAATCTTAGTATGGTGAAATGGCAGGCTGTGGATCTTCCCGCTGTCTTCCTTGTCATCTGCTGAAGATATTATTAGGGAAACTCGCAATCCCAAAATTGAGGTGAAATTTTTCTTCTTGTCTGGAGCTTTTGTTGAAAGCCTATACACTAGATGCCCTGTCTCTCTTCATAGTTTAGCTCCCAATCTTCCTGTGAAATTTCGTTGTAGAGAATCTTTGATGAGTAGGTAACTAGGTATGACTGGTTGCACGTTATGCTATTACTCTGTAACATTTACAGGCTATCCAGAATGTTATACATTACGTAACAAATATGTTCTGATATGTAGGTAGAAAATTTGGATCCTTTGGTTCGACGAGCTATAGCTGCTGCTACTTCTGTTCCAGATCTTCGAGGTGAATATTATAAATGTGGTTTTCTATAACATGCTAATTTGTCTCGGTTCTGACCAATTGCTGTATGAATGTTGTTGTAGTGCACAGAGGTTTGCTAGTTCCTCAAAAATGAAAATTGCTTGTCCAAGTGCCCTGTCTTTTGTCTTCACATGTCTAATTAAGATATTTTTCATTGCTATGATTAGTTCCATTTGTTTCTCTTTTTAAAGCAGTTGCAGCATTTTACTGAAATTATTATCTTAAAGCTCAATATGACAGGATCCCAACTGATATTGAATCGAAACTTCTAGCATTCCAGCGGGATGGTGTCAGGTATCTTCCAAAAAGCTTTGATAATGCTAATGTTTTTCATAAACCCTATTTGGATGAAGGGTTTTGAACTTTTGAAGGAGAGGGATGCAATGTCCTTTGTTTTTATATAAAGATGGTTGAAGTGAAATTGAGGGAATCCATTGTTTCTCCTAATATGCTACAAGTCAAGTCAAATTCCTTCCAACATAAAATAGATTTGGAGGGAAGACCCCACCCCCGTCTTCCTATATACATCCCTCGTTTTCCTCCTAATACCCTATTCAAGCCACCAAATAATGGAAATTGTCTCCCTCCAAATTATTATATCGAAACAAGGGTAAATGCTAAAATTTTGTTCTATTGTGTTCTCTTAAATGTTTTTGGATTCTCTTGTGAGACCATTTAGTACTTTCTTTTTAATCAGTGTTATGACGAGGAATTATCTCTGGTGCTTATTTTTCATGCTGTTAGGTTTGTGTTGCAGCATGGAGGGCGTGCCCTTGTGGCTGATGAAATGGGTTTGGGTAAGACTTTACAGGTAACTGACCGCTGAGGTTATTTTATTTGTCTGGGAACAAGTCAACTTTAGTGAGTTAACTGTTAACCACTGAATCACAGCCATAGAAACGTTGATAGTTGCGGGACAAAATCTGGTAGAAGGAACTTCTCCCATTGGAAAAATAATTTAGATGGTGTAGCTATAGTACTTCAAGCCACAAAATATAGAACTATAATCTTTCTGATGCGCAGGGTCCATATCATATGGAGCAAAATTCACTTTGTACTATTCATGTTACAAGTGAGATGTATTAAACAAAATGACTCACTTAACTAATTTGCACATATATTGTATAACAAGATCAGTTGACAGTCTTGACACAGGCAACTGGATTACATACGTCCAATATCCTTTACCTCTGAATAAAGAAGAGCCTTTGAAGCATTGAGGTAATGCTGTTGTTTCGCTGTCTTATTTGAGCAGGCGATTGCTGTAGCCACATGTGTTAAGGAAGCATGGCCAGTTTTGGTGCTTACCCCTTCTTCCTTGCGATTGCATTGGGCTTCTGTGAGTACATCAAATTCTTCACTGTCTAATTGGGCTTTCCTAGGGTTTGCATCCTTGGAACTCCTTTCTTTTCTCCAAACTTAAAGCTTCTTACTTATCTGGCAGATGATTCAGGAATGGTTAAAGATTCCTCCATCAGATATAGTTGTATGTGCACCTCTTTGTTTATGTTTTTTTAATGATCTTATTATCTCCTGGTACTGTAGTCTGGAAAGCTTGACACATGTAGGAATTGGATGACCCTATGCCTGAATTTTTACTTAATTGCGTCTGTTTGAGTGAAAGCTTCTTTGTAAAGTTTTCTTCATGTCACACGTCATTATGTTGTTACGACTCACGCTCTCGTATTTACCTTATCTATCTGTATGCTGCGTTCTTTTGTGATCTCATTGATTTATTTTGCAGGTAGTATTATCACAGTGTGGTGGATCAAATAGAGCTGGTTTTTCTGTTGTAACCTCATCGAAAGGGATGGTTAGTCTTGATGGCGTTTTTAATATCATTTCCTATGATACTGTTCCCAAATTACAGGGAACGCTGATGGCATCAGAATTCAAGGCAAGTATCTTCTTTTCCTGACATTTTTTTGCATTTTAAATATGTGGTTCCTGGGGATTGGAGAAGCTATGACGTTGGATAGGACAATATGGAGGGAGAGAATTCGTGTGGTTAAGGATATTTGAGGATATCTCTAATCTTTTTATTTTTTCTTGATTATATCTACTATTTTTTTTACTTGCTAAACCTTTTTACTACTCATAATAATAATAATAATGATAATGATAATTGCCGACTGTTCTCGCAGCATATTTACAAGCAGAAATTGCAATAATCTGAGTACTTAAAGAATTGAAGAAATTGCTTTGCCTATGCAGGTTGTCATTGCGGATGAGTCGCATTATTTGAAAAACGCTCAAGCAAAGAGGACAGCTGCCACGCTACCAGTTTTAATGGTCTCTCTCTCTCTCTCTGAAAGTGTTGTATGCAGCTATACATCATTCTCCTGCTCAATACTTTGTTCCTAGTCATTTTTGCACTAGTGAATTTCGCTGTTTACATTTTCAGAAAGCCCAGTACGTGATCTTGCTTAGTGGCACTCCTGCTTTATCAAGGCCTATTGAGTTATTCAAGCAGGTTTCCTTTTATTCTACTGACCCATGTTGTATCTTTCTTTCTTCCCTCGCTTCCTGTCGTGTATTTTCTTTTTTGCTGCAGCTGGAAGCCTTGTATCCTGATGTATATAAGAATGTACATGAGTATGGCAATCGATACTGTAAGGGTGTAAGTTATCTTACTTATCACTTAACTCTGTTTCAGCATCCACAATTACGATCTTCTATTATTGATGAGCTACTCGTATTTCTTGCCTTTGTAGGGTATATTTGGACAATACCAAGGGGCAAGTAACCATGAAGAATTGCACAATTTGATTAAAGCGACACTGATGATACGCAGACTTAAAAAGGATGTTCTTTCTGAGCTCCCTGTAAAACGTAGACAACAGGTATTACTGTAGTTTTCTTTGAATCTTCATGTACCTTAGATTCCGAGGCTTTTTTTTTTATGTCGTTGTTACTGCTTCTTCTATGTGGTTATACGCCCTTACTGAAAATTGTTTATAGAGAAAAATCGTTCACTGCTAATGTGTTTGATTAGTGGCTTGGCGCTCACGATATGGTCAAAATTTATGGTGCTTGATACCTAAGATTGTCACTTAGTGGATTACAAATTAGCTTGTTTGATGCAAAAATATTGGTATTTGTAGATGTTTATCAATGGCAGCTCCATGTTCATGTATAATAATTTTTTTCTAAGACAAATTATGGTCAATACTAGAAACTAACTAAAATAAAATTAAAATAAAAGCAGATATGATAAGGAATGTTTTGAAAGATGATGCATGCATTTGAACTCATCATTCTAGACTTCTAGTTTTTAGTTCAGACATGGAAACACGTGTTAGCCTTTTTTTTTTTTGTTCAACGAGGCGCACACTTAGTCGCGTTACAATATAGAGGGAGGGGGGATTCGAACTTGCGACCTATTGTCACAGGGTACCTAGTCTTAACCAATAGGCTAGGACACGTTTTAGCCCTTTTAGGTGGTCCTTGTTCTGATGGTTCTACTCCAGCTCTCACCTACTGACATTGGCAGCTGACTGTCAGGTGTTTCTGGATCTGACTGAGAAGGACCTGAAGCAAATCAAAACACTTTTTCTCGAGGTAATACGTTTTATTCTGTGCTGTACAGTATAACTCTTTGTCCATACACTGATATGCTTAGTCATTTGTTATGAACTTATGATCAAGCAAATTTCTTGTTATGTTTATGTTTCTTCAATATCTTCTCTTTGATAGTACGGAGTACAAGTTTTTATAACCAGGATCAAACTTTCCTGATGTTTCTTTTCTTAGTTACGTGTGGTGAAAGACAAAATAAAGGCTAGTAAGTCAAAGGAGGAGCATGATTCTCTTAAGTTTTCTGAAAAGAGCCTCATCAATAAGGTACAATTGGCCTGTACATTTTTGCTTGTGCATAACATCGTTTTGAATTTCGTACTGATACTCTCTTGAACAACTGTTTGTTGTTTCCCCTCTCTTCTCTAATGTACTCCAGATATACAATGATTCTGCAGAAGCTAAGATTCCTGCTGTCCTGGAGTATCTGAGCACTGTTATTGAGGTACGTCGTAGATGTTTTGTTTAGATTTTAGATTATAGATAGCTATTTACTCAGATTGGACTGACTGTTGGACTTGACGCTGCTGAAGTGTCATACACATCTATTTTGTAAATAATGCTTCATGTTTTGGGTTAAAATGAAGCGTCAAGATATGGTGTCTTGTCGGGATGTCAGAAAAGTGACACACAATCTGCGATCAGACTGAAGTATTAAAGTAACATAGATAAGGTGTTTTAGCATAAGAAGAAAGTCATGGGATGTTCAGTCATAAGGAGTCATAGAGCTGCCTTCCGTTTACAACTTAACAGATGCAGTTTCTTACAGAAAAAACCCGCTGGTAGATTAACTTTTCTTTTGAAATGAAACATTGTAGGCTGGATGTAAATTTCTAATATTTGCACATCATCAACCCATGATTGAAGCGATACACCAGTTCCTTCAGGTCAGACTCTTCAGTTTTGCTTAAAATCTTCGAATCTGACGTAATCTCACTTCAGAGTTTCAATTAATTTCCAGAAGAAAAAAGTTGGCTGCATCCGTATTGATGGCAGTACACCTGCGGCATCAAGACAAGGTTTTGTGACAGATTTTCAGGAAAAAGACGCGATTAGAGTTGCTGTTGTATGACCTTCATTCTTATAAATTGTTTTGCCTATTCAGCATCAGTTACCTTACTAAGCTCATTCCAGGCCTGTTTTTTCCTTTTAACATTTTTCTAATCTCTTTTTTTTGTTGCCTTGACCCGGGGCTGGAAATTCCATTATTGTAGCTTTCAATCAAAGCTGGAGGAGTTGGTCTAACTTTAACAGCTGCAAGCACTGTTATCTTTGCGGAGTTGTCGTGGACCCCTGGTGATTTGATACAGGCAGAAGATCGTGCTCATAGAATTGGTCAGGTAACTTAACACAGGGAGCCTTTTCCACAGATTCACTTACGAGACAGTCTCATACTCCAATTTAAGACTCTTAGAAGGCTAATCGGGACATTTTAGCTTACCTTATTACGTTCCTTGACAACGTATTCATTTTCGGGATTCACTTGATGCCACGGTTGATAACATCAGCTGGTATACTTTTCGTTTTATTTATTTATTTATTTTTTCTATTTTAATCTCAGGTCTCGTCTGTCAATGTCTACTATCTGATAGCAAATGACACAGTGGATGACATTATCTGGTATACTTTCTTTGGCTTCTCTCAATTCCCGGTTTCCATAAAATTGTGGCACTCAAATGGTTTAGGTGACGATATAACACTGTTCTTAACTAATCTTCTTTTCTTCGTTCTCCCATATACAGGGACGTTGTTCATCGCAAGTTAGAGAATCTGGGACAGGTTATTTATCTTGCTTATCATCGATTAGCTGGTCCTGTTATTCCTTGGCATGTTCATGATCTTTGAATTTCTGTAACTTAGGTTCTGGATGGAGAAGAGAATAGGATGGAAGTTACGGATAGCTATCCAACACAGAGCCCTATGAAACGGAAAGCCACTCAAGCGTCTGGTAGCCAGCCAAACAATAGCCCAGGAAAGCAGAAGACTCTCGACTTCTACATGAAACGCTGCAGTAGTACAGACCAAGCTGGTGTCGAGCCAAGACTGAAATGACATTGGGACTCACCGACGTTTAACTAGCTTGAGGTGAACTCTCTGCTGTATTTGTACAGATCCCATCTGGATTATTAATTAGTTTAATAACTAGCTCGTCTGGATCACCATGTCGAGTCTGTGATTCATTAATTTCAGTCATGGAACTAGTTATAGCTTGTATGGTGTCATGGTCATGAAAATTGACCAGTTTTGATGCCCTGCTCTATAATGGCTATGAAATTTACCTTTAAAGGTTTCGTCACTTGTTTAATTCATACATTTATAGTACTAAATAACCTAAAGTGATACTCGTAATTTTTTACCATAATTTCTAAAGTTTTAAGATTTGTCGCATCATACAACGGTTTTATACCGTAATTACTTGTAGGCTGTAGCAGGATAAGTTGGGCCTTTGATAATAAAAACTTAAACTGAACATTACATGAAAGAAACATGAATATCTTCAAGTTAAATCAACATATAACATCATTCCTATTTCCTACTATTGAGCCTCCAAATTAGAGTACCGTATAAGCAAAAAAAAAAAAAAACAACTCTCAAAACATCGTGAACACGTCCCTTTGATCACCAGCCAGTGTATGAGTACACGACAACTGCTGCTTGAAGATCTCGGTCTACCTTGAAGTGAGCATGAAAGAATCGCTTCACCTGCCACACCCATCAATCCAACTGAGGCCGAGGAAGATGATAGACGTGAAAGCAAACGAAAGTGTAAAGTGTAAAGAGATTTATTACCTCTGTGAAATCAAGTGATAGTAGAAGACTTTTTAACTTCGCCTCTTCAGAGTCGAACATGACAATATGACTAGGTAATGTCCAGTTTCTTACAAAGTCTATAGTAAACCCAAGTGGGTCCATCATAAAACGATCCGATTCATCTGGTACTCCTCTTTGTTCACTGTGAAGAAAAGCAGATGAGGCGAAAAAAGATTTGATTTAAAGGAAGAAATCACGATGATTGTTCAAATGTTCGAACCTGGGTGTACAGTCCATGAGGCGCATTGGCAGGTTTTGGTGAAGAGCGGAATAATATGGCGTAGCATGGCATGGTGCTAGAAAGAGTACACCTTTGACTTCGCCTTTTTGTGCTTCTTTGGAAAGATAGTGCATTACATCTTCGGTTCCTCTCTGGTAATAGATTCAAGTTAACGATAAATGAGTTTTCAAAGTCATTGAGACCAAAATTACTACATGTAACATTGACATTTTAACGAAAAAGTGCTCAGTTCAGGTACCTGGTGAACCAAGCTCATATACAGGCCCATCGGAATATTGGTTGCTAGCAAGAAGAACACGGATAGCAGCAATTTTGCTGGCAACCTGCTATGTGCACTTGAAATCCTTTTACCTTTACCAATTGGTAAGTCTAGTTTTCTTAGAGAAGCTAGTGAATATCCTGCGAACATTAATGCTATAGGAAGCACAGGGAACACAAACCTGTAGATAACGATTAGATCTGCTCGTACAAAGCAAAAAACACGGAAAAACATATTGATATCTCTGACGGCTGAAGTATCGACGTAACATAGGGCAATATAGGAGTATGAACTATGAAGTTGAGGTGTACCTGAATTCTTTGTGACCAAGGATACTGTAAACCCCTATAACCCATACGATAAGACCAGCGAGCTTCCAATGCTTTGAGTAAATGATTCCTGCCACAGAAAATGGCAAGAAAGTGAAGAGCATTACGGGGAAACCTTGCGTGAGGTACCAGTGCCACGGGTGAGTTCCGTAATAGTCTCCACCAGAGGAGAAGAAGTTGAATCTTAGAAAATTAAAAGGCACAATGATCCAAGAACCGTACATCAACCGATCCAAAAGAGATGTGATTCCAAGCACTACAGTCCTGAAATGGAAAATCAGAGAAATTAACTACACGTATTTGAAAGAGACTACAGAAGCGAGTTAGAATTATTAGTTTAGACAAAGTATAACAAAAATAAAGAGATCAAAAGATTGCGGATGAATACATGCAATAGTACCAACCCAATAGGAACCGCCTCAAGAAAGACGAACTTCAATTTGTCAGAAGCCATGAACAGCTCTAATAGGCCGACATACAACCATGCAATTGCGCTGGTTGGTCGTATTGCACATGCTAGTGCAGCAATAAGCAAAGCTCGCTTTCTTGAAATTGAAGAGATTTCATCAGATTTGACTCTCATACAAGGCCAATAATATAGGCTGATTACAGTAAGAACAGTCTCCAAGCTATTTGACAGGGTTCTTGTACAACAGAAAAACACAAACCAGTTTATAAACTGGGAGAAAATCTACATCTTGGTTAAGTACATCAACGGAGCATTTAGTTTAAAGGTTATTGTTGCGACATAAATCAAAACGAGTGTCGCGTAAATAAGAAACAAGGATACAGTCCACTGTGCAACCTGATTTCCGAAAATAACGTCAGAATATCGATACAAGTACAAATCACATATTGCAGCAAAGAACGCTTGAAGCAGACGCGGTGCCTTCATCTGAAACAGCATAAATTAACTATTATCATCGAAAATACACCGACTAGAGCAGCGTACCAGGAAAGGAGTAAACAAAGAAAAAATACCATGAAGAAAGGGATGTCAAGATGAAAAAAAGCCAGGATTTTATACAAAACAGCAAACAAGAGAGGATGCAAGTAGCTACGAATTCCTTTTTCCCATTCCCACGTAAGATGTCCGTATCTGCAATCAGAAATCTAAATAATGTAAGAGTCTAACGGTAATAGCCTTCAACATCGTGCAAAAACATACAGAGTATTTGAGACGGACTCATGTCGGACATACCCAAAAACTACGCGATGTGCAACTTCAAGAGACTGCCAGTGTTCATCAGGGTTAAAATACGTCTGAACCAATAATGCATTAACCATACGAACAACCAAACAAATATAAAATATCCGCTTCCATGATCCATCAGAAGTTGTACTTTTCTTCACATTGTCGTCAAACGTGCCCAAAACATTGAGTTCTGTCTTGTTAACAGCACTAGCATTCTGTCTCAGTCTCATTTTCTGATCAAGAGAAAAATGCAACATCACTCAATATTCATCACAAACTTTACCCAAGTTATATCATACTGTCGAATTCTGTAAAAAGACAATTCATTTCGCGTGGATAAATATGTGATCTTTTTATAGAAAGGAACATCACTCGAGAAACTATACCGTCGAATTCTATAAAAAGACAATTCATTTACCGTGGATAAATATGTGATCTTTATACAGAAATGGATCGTCTCACGCGATAACTACGACAAACTTTAATAAGAACAGCAAATTGGATCATACCCATCACATATAATCCAAGGACGAATTAAATGCAACTCAAAAGATCATTTTTTTTTTGACTTTTTGAGGTACTCAGCTGTATTCTGTAATTACAGAGAAAACCCAGATCCCAAATCGTTGGAAATTGGAAGCACAATACAATGTGATTCTTCATAGTAGAATCGTATCCTTGTATTAGTGATTGTTGAAAGAAATTACAGTACAATTGAGTCAATTGAGCTGAAAGAGGGGGGAAAGAGAGTTACCTGTAAAAAAAATCAGGAGAGTGGTAGCAGAATGCAGTAGTATTGGTGCTGATTTGAGAAATTGTTGGGGATGACCAGAAAAAACCCCGCTTGATTTCATCCAAGTTTGATTTGATTGATATGCGAGTCGTATTACAATGAAAGTGAAGGCAAATCGGGTCATGGACTCATGGGAGCAATCGGGTTACCGGTTATCAGGTTGTATTGGGTTTTGAGTCGATTTTGGGTGACTACATTATCGGATTCTAACGGGTTGGAATTCAAGCGGGTCGGGCTGGGTTTCTCGAGTTGGGTTAACTTTTGTCGGTTCTAGTCCACACTCCACAATAAAAAAGGATATCACTTTAAAAAACGTATGTAAAAATATAGTAGTACTCCATAGTAAGAATATCTGCAAACAATATTTCGTCCAAACGAAAAAAAAAACATGGGAAAGAAAATGAGTACGTACTAGATAAATGTAGTCAAGATTATAGTTCTTTCGGTTCTTTTGCGTAAATCATCTGGTTTAGTCTGGATTCGAGTTATCATAAAACCTACTACTAATAAATTTGAAAAAAACTACTCGTTCTAAGGGTTCGAGCCTGAAGTTCAAACCCTCTAATTACTCTGCAACTAGTGTAGACTCATGCAATTGCATGGTTTTTTAAGGAATATACTATAATATATAAATAAATATAAAATTGAAGTAATTTTATCAATTTTTTTTAATCTTATATGTTATTAATATTATTAACAAGTGAGTACTTAAAAGAAGGAAAAACAAAATGACATTTTTAAAGTTGAAATTAAAAATTGACATTTATATTCAGTATAATTAATTGACTATTTTAATCAAAGTTCATAAAAAAATATGTATAAAAACTTGTGAATATTTTGGTTATATTTTTCAATTTTTTATATATCATAAATAGTTTTATTTATGTGAGTTTCATAATTATATGAAATTAATTATTATTTGTTTCCTTTAATTAGTATTTCCTTAATTGTAATGATGAGATTTTGGAGAGTAAATTTGGTTTTGGTTAGAGAGTTAATCTTTTACGAGTATCTTCTCAAAGTAGCCCGTACGTAGTCGCAATTATTAGGTAAGAATCGAACCCAACCCAAGATCTATTGTCCAAGTTCGGGGAAAATAGGATTATACACCTGGTTGTACAATAGCATTGTACAACCAAGACAAAGTTGTCGAGCTTTTGTGTATATTTATTGAGCTTATAAAAGTTTCTGAGCTGAGTTGTATGTTTTTGAGCTTAAACATTTATGTGATTTAACTCGACAACTTTACATTAAAGCTCAGAAAGGAACGCTCAAAATCTTTGTATAAAACCTCGAAATCTTAAAATCAGTTGTACATAATGACTATGTACAACTGGTGGTATAATCCTCTAATTCGGCCGTGGTAGTGATTGGAGGAGAACACAGAGAAGAGTCGCGGAGTAAGTAGAAGATAAACCTGAAAGTGAAAGCAAACTCAAAGAAACACCTCCGCTTTCTCTCTTCCTCTTCTTCTTCTTCTTCATTCTAATGGCGCTTTCATTAACATCCGCCACGCTTTCCCTTAACTCACCCACGCTTTCTTCATCTTCATCTTCATCTTCATCGTCTTCTTCTTCATCTTCATCTTCTTCACTGTCTTCTCTTCAACTCGCCTTTCCTTCTCACCTCCGCCGCCATTTCCGCGCTTCCTTCCGTTCGCTCTCTCCTCGACTTCCCCGAATCCTTCCTCTGGTACTTTTTTTTGATTCTACTTTGTTTTCTATTGTGTTTTCTGATTAATTCAATCAATTTGTTTTGATTATGCCCTTGTTTACACAAAAACTTGTAAGAGACGGTCTATGGATAGTGTTATCGATTATATCGCTTCGTTTCGACTAAAGGGTTGGATTTGATAGAGTGGGATGGAATTAGATTGCTTCCGATAAAATTAGGGGTAATAGAATTGGGGCGGATTGTTCTTTGTTTTGTATTGTGTTTTCTGATTAATTGAATCGATTTGTTTGTGGATTCCATTGTTTTGATTATTATGCTCTCGTTTACACAAAAACTTGTAAGAGACGGTCTATGGATAATGCTATCAGTTATACTGCTTCATTTCGAGTGAGGGGTTGGATTTGATGAACTGGGATGAAATTAGATTGCTGATAAAATTTGGAGTAATAGAATCGGGGCAGAACGTACTTTGTTTTCTGTTGTGTTTTCTGATTAATTGAATCGATTTGTTTGTGTATTTCGTTGTTGTGATTTGCTGATTCTGCTCTCGGTTAGTGTTCTAGTGATGGATATTTAGGATTACAAATTCGGCCATACACAAAAACCCTTTAAAAAACGGTCTCAGGATAATGTTATCCATTACAGAGTATATTGCTTCATTTCGACTAAAGGGTTGGATTTGATAAAATGGGATGAAGTTAGATTGCTTTCGATAAAATTAGGGGTGATTACAATTGCAGCGGAATGTACTTTATTTTCTATTGTGTTTTCTGATTAATTGCATCGATTTGTTTGTGTATTTCGTTGTTGTTGATTTGCTGATTCTGCTCTCGGTTAGTGTTCTAGTGATGAATTTTTAGGATTATGTATTCGGACATACACAAAAACCCGTAAGAGGTGGTCGCTGGATAATGTTATCCATTACGGAGTATATTGATTCATTTCGACCAAAGAGTTGGATTTGATAAAGTGGGAATGTGAAATTAGACTGCTTCCGATAAAATTAAGGGTGATAGAATTGTGGCGGAATGTACTTTGTTTTCTATTGTGTTTTCTGATTAAGGGTTGAATCGAAGATGAAAATATTCTACAAAGCAAATACGCAAACACTTTCGAGATGTGAAATTAATGAGTGTAGAGATTCTTGGTATAACCGTCTTCTTTTCAGTAAACCTATACAAAGTTAGACACTTTCCATTGGCCCCCTGCCCCTCTCCCACTTTCTGAAATGTACTTTTGTCGATTTTTGTGTATGTAGAACTTAGAAGCGGTATTTTCTAGACAGGGCTTTACAATTTGCATTTGTTCTCCTATCTGTAGGTTCAGGCAAAGAAGCAGACTTTTTCCAACTTCGATGAGTTAGTCCAAAACTCCGAGAAGCCAGTGTTAGTTGATTTTTATGCTACATGGTAAGTTCTTTTACTTTCAATTACACGCCTAACATCAGTTTTTCAATTACACGCCTAACTTCCGTATAGTTTAACATGGCTAACATGCTCAAGTTTTCCTCAACTTAAGTCCTCGGGAGTTAGAAATATCTGGTTCTTGAATTAATTCATGGGAACCTACATTGGCTTTGCTTAGACTAATGTTAAAAGCTATGACGCATAGAGTACTACGTACTGAGAATAGTCGCAAAAAATGTAATTGCTTGATAACTTTTACAATTTACTGTTTAGCTACGAAATTTGACGGGTAGGGTTTTCTGTAACACGACTTAGTTCTACTAGATCAGACGTATGTTTCTCAAATCTGAACTGGGTGTGTGCAATCATATCAGGTTCGACTCCTTTTAGTTATTTCAGATCTGATGGGTTGCCTTTTCAGGTGTGGTCCTTGTCAGCTTATGGTTCCTATCCTGGAAAAAGTGAGTGCCACTTTAAATGACAAAATACAGGTGGTGAAAATCGATACAGAGAAATACCCAGCCCTTGCCAATAAATACAAGATTGAGGCACTGCCTACGTTCTTGCTATTCAAGAATGGAGAACCATCTGATCGATTCGTAAGTCCATTATATATCTCGTTCCTTATCATGACTGTCTAGGCATTCACTTGAATATTAATTAGAGGAACGTTTCTGATTATTAAAGACTAATATGTGACCTGATGCTCTATCCCCTATCATGGTTTATTCCCACTTTCTGCCAGTTGCACTGTCAGTTTGCCATGGCTGCCTTCTTCGTCCGCCATATTTCATGATTCTCGTTCTTCTGATTTCTTTTCCTCCGCCATAGCACTTCACCTTCTGTTCTTAGTTGGTTTTGTAATCGTCTCTGTTCTTATTCTAAACTTTCGTCTCATGCTGATTCTGAACTGTGTGATTTCGGTATCTTCAGGAAGGTGCGCTCACTGCAGATAAGCTAATCCAACGCATAGAGGAGTCGCTGGCAGTCAAATCATGAGTGGCATAATTGATCTGCCATATTCTTGGCGCCTGAATTTCAGATTTATCAACGCGGAAAGCGAGTTTAAAATAGCGATGGTCTCGTCTCGTCTCATCTGACGACTTAGGAACACAAAAATTGTTGTTTACTCCGTACATTGTAAACACGATCAAGGTGTTGCACATATTTTGTTGATTAAAAAGCATGACAGCATTGGTTGATTGGTACCATGGACCCTCTCGATGGCTTAATGGATCAAGTCCCCGATTATTCGAGAATCTTTGGGCTATGGCCTTGGGAGCTCATCATACAGAAATGTGCGAGGTGAACAAACCCGTAACAGTGATATTTTTATTTTCTTTACAAGAAAAACAGTTATATACTGATGTTGAAACTTGAAAGTAGCATTGTCCTCCAATCAGGAATAAAACACACGATCAATTGGAAATAACTGGCTCGAAATTGAAGTAGAAACAAAATCTTACTTTGTGTGTTACTCACTCTTAGCCCTGTCAAATGAGTTGGGTTGGTTGGGTCACGAGTCGGGTTAAATACGTGTTGGGTTGAAAGGGTCGGGTTAATCTGACTTTGCAAGTCGGATCGAAATTTGACATGTCTACTCACCTTGAATAGTCTAATAAGATGTGGTTTGCCGAAGGCATGGTCATACCGAGCACTACCAACTAGCGGCATCTTCCTATTGCTCGCTCGTATTACCCATGTATGTATCGACAATTTCATGTCGCAGTGCGAATTCTTGTTTACGATGGATATACTCATACATCGGTTTTAAAATTGAAAATGGGCAAAATGTTTGAGAGGACTAGAGAAAAAATTGTTCCATCTATCAAAATATGTGGTACTTTTTACCCTGTTTTGTGCTTAACATAGTAAATTAGTAAACGTGTTTGCAGTATATAAAGGTAACTCTTTGTTATTTCATCCACGCCATCTTTTCTTAACTGCATTTCCCACCATTTCTCTTTAACAAAATGTCTTCGGACCGAGGTCTCTTCCACCATCGTCAGAACGACGATGAAAACCGCTATGGCTCAACGACTCAGACCGGGGGTTATGGTTCAACTGATTCCAACCGCTATGGTTCATCAGACAACACGAGCTATGGCAGTCAATATGGCGGCCAGGCCCAGTATGGCTCTGACAACACTGGCTATGGCAGTCAGTATGGCGGCCAGGCCCAGTATGGCTCTGACAACACGGGCTATGACAGTCAGTATGGCGGCCAGGCCACTGAGGGTAAGCGATATGGCTCAGACAACACGAGCTATGGCAGCCAGGCCACTCAGGGTAACCGATATGGTTCAGACAGTGAGTATGGCAGCCAGGCCACTCAGGGTAACCGATATGGTTCATCAGACAACACGAGCTATGGCAATCAGTCGTATGGCTCTGCTGGCACTGACAGCTATGGCTCGGGGGCTGGTGCTGCTGGTGGGTATGGCTCAACTGGAGGCAACCGCTATGGTTCAGACGACGACAAATATGAGAAGGAAGAGAAGCACCACAAGCACCTTGAGGAGCTTGGTGGCCTTGCTGCTGCAGCCGCGGGTGGTTATGCTTTGGTATAATTTTTATCCTCCTTATGCGCTCTTTCTTTGATTTCGGAGCTAAGACTAGTTTTAACCTGCACGATATATGTTTTGATGTGATGGTGAAAATGGCAGCATGAGAAGCATGAAGGCAAGAAGGACCCTGGGCATGAACACAGGCACAAGCTAGCACAAGAGATTGCAGAAGCGGGTGCAGCCGTGGCTGGTGGGTTTGCGTTACATGAACGTCATGAGAAAAAGGAAGATAGGGAGGAGCGGAGGGAGGCCGAGGGAGGCCACCACAAGCATCACTTGTTCTAATACAATCCTGCCCGATTCAGATTTGGAGTACTGTACTGTCATTTCGGATTTTATATATATAGTAGCTAGACATTGATCAGGTTAATGATAGATATAATCAAGTCATTTTCAGATCAATAAATGTCGCTTAATTGGCGTTAATATGCCCGCCTCGCGATTTAGTTTAACAAGTATGGAGTATATTTATGTTTTCTTGTCACCTCAAGTTGTGTATTCATACGGTTTTCATATCCGCCTTGTGTTACTTGTAAGTACTAAGTATAGCATCGTCTCTTCTCTCCTTTTATCATCCCGACTCAAATCCTACGTGAAACACAAGATATTGGAATGATATTCACGTACGAACGACTAGTCTGATGTTGGTGGCCACCAAGATCCTCCCTAGATTATGACCGTGGCAGGAACCTATACATAAACCCGAGGTCATATTCTTTTAGACTAATCTGCGATGAGCCGAAAAGAAATCCAAAAGAATCAGACCTTAAAACATCGAAAGTAAAATTGTTCTAGAATAAAACAACACAGAGTGTCACATCCTCTAATATACGTACTCATTTTGAATGGTCTCATAATATGTGGTGTATGGAAGGCATATTGTTCATGCCGACTACTAGTCTACTACTACCAAGTGGAATCATCTTACTAGTATTTTGATTCATTCTTATCGAGTCGAACATCTGTCTTAAGTTTACAACTGATAAAACTAGAAAAATTTTGTCACATCCATCTTATGAGACGAATATATCCGTGTTAACAGATGTCGACTGGTGTCATAGTAGTGTAGTAATAATAAGACTATAAGTATACTCCTTTGTCATCCACATACATGATACATTATCTTCCCCACACAACAACAACAACAACATTCTCTACCATTTTTTCTTACAACAAAATGTCTTCAGACAGAGGTCTCTTCCACCACCATCATCAAAGCGATAATGAGAACCGTTATGGCTCAGACGAAGCCAACCAGTACGGTTCAAATAACCCGAGCTATGGCAATCAATATGGCCAGCCCCCCAACAACCCGAGCTATGGCAATCAATACGACCAGCCCCCCAACAACCCGAGCTATGGCAATCAATATGGCGGCCAGCCCCCCAACAACCCGAGCTATGGGAACCAATATGGCGGCCAGCCCCCCAACAACCCGAGCTATGGGAACCAATATGGCGGCCAGCCCCCTAACAACCCGAGCTATGGCAACGACCAATTTGGCCAGCCCCCCAACAACCCGAGCTATGGCAACCAATACGGCCAGCCCCCTAACAACCCGAGCTATGGAAACCAATACGGCCAGGCCCCCAACAACCCGAGCTATGGCAACCAGTACGGCCAGCCTCCTGAGGCTAACCGCTATGGTTCACAGACAAGCGGGTATGGCTCAGTTGAGGGCAGTGGGTATGGCTCAAGTGGAGGGGACCGGTATGGTTCAGACGCCACGAGCTATGGCAATAACCAATATGGTGAAAGAAGTGAGGAGGCACAAAGGAATTATGAGAAAGAAGAGAAGCACCACAAGCACCTTGAGGAGCTTGGTGCCCTTGCTGCTGTTGCCGCGGGTGGTTATGCTTTGGTATGTATTTAACTCACCCGTTTCAAAACTACTTACGTCTGTCTAATGGGTCCACGTCACCTTTTTTTTCTTTCAGCTAAACCGCTGTCTATGCCAGAACAATGGGTAGACAGTGGTTTAGCAAAATAAATGAATTTAACACCATTTTGTTAATTTTTTTTTTCCAGCATGAGAAGCATCAAGTGAAAAAGGACCCTGAGCATGCACGCAGGCACAAGATATCGGAAGAGGTGGCGGCAGTGGGGGCGGTCGCATCGGGTGGGTTTGCGTTCCATGAGCATCATGAGAAGAAGGAGTCGAAGGAGGAGCGGAGGGAGGCCGAGGGAAGCCACGACCACCACAAAAAACATCATTTTTTCTGAAGACGGTCTCACAGTAACGTTATTGTGAAACCTCTCACCTGAGGTGGCTGGTTACTTTTTATTTTTGTAACTCGAATCTATTTTTCATTAATAACATCCTTCGTTTCGGCCATTTGTTAACGTTTTATTAAAATATTTTTCACAAATAATATACAACGAGGTTCTGGAAAGGTGATTATTAATTGGAAGACCAATTATGTGCTATAGAAGGTATAGAAGGGCTAAAGTGAGTTGAGATAACTCCATCATTTAGGACCTCTAACATAGGCAATGAATTCACCCATCTAGGCATCTTAAATTGTACGAAAGACGCCCCGGCGTTGACGATCGCGTAATCTCGGACTTTCTCGAGTGTCCCGGGCTTCAAAACCCTAATTTCGAGCGGGCCTATGGACTCATCGACCCTACCATTTCGATATTGGACCCCAAAACAACCCTCCATAGTGAAACAGCATTGGGCCAATATGTCCGGCCCATCGGCGGCCCACTTATTGGCCCGATTATTATTATTATTAGTAATTGTCGTAGTTAGTTCAATGTAGACGACGTAGTGGCCCGGGATCTTGGTTATGTCCGGGGCGCTCGTGTAGTCGATTATTTTGGTCCCGTATGGACGGAGAATTAATGACGCGTTATCTATCGCGTTTTGGAGTTCGATTTCCGTTGTTATGGCAAAGTCTATGGTTAGTAACACGTTCCGTTTCCTTACGAACTTGAATTGTGGGGTCGAGTTGTAGAAGCTCGTTGGCGAAAGCACGTCTCCCATTCGATACCTTAATTAATTACAAACATTAACGACAATAGATTAGACGAATTATTATAGTCGCGTTAGTTGTTTCGAAATTTAGGAATAATAACTTACCGATATAAACCGCAATAAGTGGTGACCACGGGCTCGTACTCCTTACCCAATTCCACGTTCGCCAAATCAACCGTCTCAAAAGACCCATACCCCGAGGATTCGAGGGGGAGAAACTCGTAATAAGCCATGTTCGGCATTATCGTATAAGCAACATCATACGGGTCACACATCGGGTCCAAGTTAAAACCCAAATCACATTCCGAAGACGAATACTTAATACTCACCAAAGGCAACCCGCCACTATAATAATTCAACATCGGTATATATTGGGCCATGGACCCGGTCACAACGGTCTCCATATACTTAACATTGGGCCAAATTTTTCTAAGTAGCCCACTCCAATTATCTCCCAAACATGCATCTTCAATCACTTTTGCCAACCCGGGATTCGGGCTTTTCGTAAAGGTCTTAACCATATAGGCCCGTAAAGACGGGTCCAAAATATTTGGGCTTAATTGACCTAACGAGATGTCGTGACATAACTCGGAATAATGGGTTTTTAGGAAGTTTATGGCCCAAATAATGTTCGAACAAAAGACGGCTTTAATATAAGTTACGTCATGACGTTGGTAAAACCCGCATAATAATTGTGTGTAAACCGATTGAAAGTGATCGGGGCAATATATCGCTTCTATAGGACTAGTGTTTGTGTTGTTAGGGTACGGGCCGTCCCTATAAAACTCGGGATTTTTGAAGACGCTATTTAATCCCGGTCGGGCGATTAGGCCACCGGGTGTCACAATTTCTTCTCTTGTTATTAGGAAGCTCAAGGCCTTCCCTTTGTTCGGTTTTGTCGCGTCGTCAATTCGTCTACAATAAAAAAAATATAAAAAACCGTTAGGTCAAGACAGTTTTACTTGTTACTAATTTTGGTAAAGTTGACCTGACCTGAATGATTCCAATTTCCAAATGAAGAAATATAAAAGCGATAGATCGAAAGGAAGAAATAAAACCGTTTTATAAAAGGCATTACGGCCCTGAGCAACGAATCACGTCGGACCATCTCATCGTAAGTTGCCGGTAGCAACTTCCCTTGTCCCTCCGACGTCCCCGAGCTGCACGAATCCACATTATTTATAATAATGCACGTTAATATACAAATTCTTATTTAAAACAGATGTACCTATCAAATATAATTATAAGTATAATCTATTTTGTTATTTCTTTTTAAGAAATAACGCGCGTTATTTTTAAAAAAAAAAATCGTAAAAAAAATTACCTAAGCCATAACTCGGAAAAAGGTTGAGCACATAAAATAGGCGAAAAATCCCCGTTATATATACGCATGATATAAGACTTAATATCCTTGTACGTGACTATAGGCACGTTACGTTTGAACGTTTCTCGATCAAACTCCCCGTGTAACAACCCGTGTTGTTTTAAATACTCTGTCTCGATATTTTGGGTTATGATATCCGTCAAAACTTGTACTTGGATCTCGTCACATTTCATCGTTATTTCTTCTATGAATTGCGATGATACTTCATAAGTATCATCGCAATCCTTAGCATTATTATTACTATTATTATTACTATTATTATTATTACCATTATCTCGAGCTGCCATGATAATAATAATAATAATAATAATAAAACGAATAAAAACTTTTTAAGTAATAGTAATAATATTTATTGTTTTCAAAAGAATGTTATTATGTGCCCTTCTTTGGTCTAGTGGAGTAATAATATACATGTATATATATAATAAAAAAAATATGTAATGAATTGACATATACATTTACAAATAATCAAAATTCTAAAACTTGTTTGAATACATAAATTTGGTCAACTTAATATTTTTCTTTTTATTTGGTCAATTTTCATATACGTGAGATTGTGAGAACTATTCAAACTTTATTTCACATAGTGTACACAAAAACTAATAATAGACGGTTCTGAATTATTTTTTTCCTGAATTGTAAATACTGAAATTAAATTATTTCGAAATTAAATTATTTCGAAATTAATTAGAAAATATATATTTAAATAGAAAAAATAAAATAAAATGTTGTCCAAGTAAAGCTAGCTCGACTAGGATTTGGTCAACCAGGGTCCGTGATCACAGTTTCAGCCGAATTTTGACCGAACCGACTCAGTAAGTCATCAAGTGAGTTCCACTCATTTGAAACCCTAATCAAAAGTCTAAATTATACTCCATGCAAGTCCACTACTAGTCTTGTTGGTGGAATTAATTATTCAAGAAAAGTTCACTTCCAACTTTGAATAATATTTTCTTGTTTTTTTTGTCAAAGTTATGAATAATACTATATCAATTATTCAACTGTAGACTTTGAATATTACTTCATAGTGAGACTCTATTTAACACGATATTTCAATTTACTTACTTGTTCGATAAATATCAAAATCCAAATCAATGGAAAGTAAGAACATATCGGGTCAAGCTTATGTCGAGTCAGTTCAAGTCGGGTTTGGTCACATCGAGTGTAGTTATTGATTCTAGGGTTGTATTGTTACGGTTTCGTCGGGTCAGATTATTTCGGGTCAAATTAAATCATGTCATATGTACGAGGTACTAGGTCTAGAGATAATTTAAGATTATCCTCAAATTTCTTAGTATAATGGTTTTCAATAATTAAGATTATCCTCAAGTTTAATTAAATTTTCAAGTTAAATTATGAGTGAATTAAACAATTGCCATTAATTAATTACTCCTAATTAGCAAGTTAAATGCTAAGTGTACTAGTAGACGTAGTAGTGACACTTCAATTTGAGGCGTTTTCGACAGGTATTAGTTTATCGCGTAAAGCTGCCATCAAATGTATTCTGTTGGTGCTAAAATTTTGTGTGGACATAATATATGGCCTAGGTAACAACCCGTAAAATTTTCGATCAAAGTTTTTTAGACTCCAAATTTGTAAAAAAAACGTGGATAATATACACTTCAATTTGAGGCGTTTTCAACCGGTATTAGTTTATCGCGTAAAGCTACCATCAATTGTACTTTGTTGGTGCTAAAATTTTGTGTGAGCGTAATATAGGGCCTAGGTAACAACCCGTAAAATTTTTGATCAAAGTTTTTTAGACTCCAAATTTGTAAAAAAAAACGTGGAACACTCCAATTTGAGGCGTTTTCAACCGATATTAGTTTATCGCGTAAAGACACCATCAAATGTTCTCTGTTGGAACTAAAATTTTGTGTGCGCGTAATATATGACCTAGGTAATAACCCGTAAAATTTTCGGCCAAAGTTATTTTGGACTCCAAATTTGCAAAAAAAACGTTGATAATACACTTCAATTTGAGACGTTTTCGACCGATATTAGTTTATCGCGTAAAACTACCATCAATTGTACTTTGTTGGTGCTAAAATTTTGTGCGGTCGTAATATAGGGCCTAGGTTACAACCCGTAAAATTTTCGAGCAAAGTATTTTTAGACTCCAATTTTGTTAAAAAAAACGTGGATTATTCACTTCAATTTGAGGCGTTTTCGACCGATATTAGTTTATCGCGTAAAGACACCATCAAATGTTCTCTGTTGGAGCTAAAATTTTGTGTCCGCATAATATATGGCCTTGGTAACAACCCGTTAAATTTTCGGCCAAAGATATTTTAGATTCCAAATTTGCAAGAAACGTGGATAATATACTCCAATTTGAGACGTTTTCGACCGGTTTTAGTTTATCGCGTAAGGCTGCCATCAAATTTACTCTGTTGCTGCTAAAATTTTGTGTGGGCGTAATATATGGCCTAGGTAACAACCCGTAAAATTTTTATTCAAAGTTTATTTAGACTCCAAATTTGTGAAAAAAAACGTGGATAATAATACACTTCAATTTGAGGCGTTTCCGACCGATATTAGTTTATCGCGTAAAGACACCATCAAATGTTCTCTGTTGGAGTTAAAATTTTGTGTGCGCGTAATATATGGCCTTGGTAACAACCCGTTAAATTTTCGACCAAAGTTATTTTGGATTCCAAATTTGCAAAAAACGTGGATTATACACTTCAATTTGAGGCGTTTTCTACCGGTTTTAGTTTATCGCGTAAAGCTGCCATCAAATGTACTCTGTTGGTGCTAAAATTTTGTATGGGCATAATATATGGCTTAGGTAACAACCCGTAAAATTTTCGGTCAAAGTTTTTTTAGACTTCAAATTTGTTAAAAAAACGTGGAAAATACACTTCAATTTGAGGCGTTTTCGACCGATATTAGTTTATCGCGTAAAGATATCATCAAATGTATTCTGTTGGAGCAATAATTTTGTGTAGGCGTAATATATCACCTAGGTAACACCCCGTAAAATTTATGGTCATTTTTTTTTTGAGGACTCCGAATTTGCAAAACGAGTGGATAATACACTTTAATTTGAGGCGTTTTCGATCGATATTAGTTTAGCGCGTAAAGACACCATCAAATGTTCTCTGTTGGAGTTAAAATTTTGTGTGCGCGTAATATATGGCCTTGGTAACAACCCGTTAAATTTTCAACCAAAGTTATTTTGGATTCCAAATTTGCAAAAAACGTGGATTATACACTTCAATTTGAGGCGTTTTCTACCGGTTTTAGTTTATCGCGTAAAGCTGCCATCAAATGCACTCTGTTGGTGCTAAAATTTTGTATGGGCGTAATATATGGCCTAGGTAACAACCCGTAAAAGTTTTATTCAAAGTTTATTTAGACTCCAAATTTGTGAAAAAAAAAACGTGGATAATACACTTCAATTTGAGGCGTTTTCGACCGGTTTTAGTTTATCGCGTAAAGCTGCCATCAAATGTACTCTGTTGGTGCTATAATTTTGTGTGGGCGTAATATATGGTCTAGGTAACAACCCGTAAAATTTTCGGTCAAAGTTTTTGTTAGACTTCAAATTTGTTAAAAAAACGTGGACAATACACTTTAATTTGAGGCCTTTTCGACCGATATTAGTTTATCGCGTAAAGATACCATCAAATGTAAATATCATGTAGAACAAAATGAAACTCGTGGTTACAATGTAGAATTCTAATACTTACATGATTCTTTTGGTGGCTTGTTTATAAGATTTCTGTTGCTTTTGTTTTTTCCCCCTCGGTGGATGAATAAAAGTAAGCTACCCTTCTTGCAAAAAAAAAAGAAGATACCATCAAATGTATTCGGTTGGAGCAATAATTTTTTGTGGGTGTAATATATCACCTGGGTAACACCCCGTAAAATTTATGATTATTTTTTTTGAGGACTCCGAATTTGCAAAACAAGTAGATAATATACTTCAATTTGAGGCGTTTTTGACCGATATTAGTTTATCTCGTAAAGAAACCATCAAATATTCTCTGTTGGAGCTAAAAATTTGTGTGGTCGTAATATATGGCCTAGGTAATAACCCGTAAAATTTTCGGCCAAAGTTATTTTGGACTCCAAATTTGCAAAAAACGTTGATAATACACTTCAATTTGAGACGTTTTCGACCGGTATTAATTTATCGCGTAAAGCTACCATCAATTGTACTTTGTTGGCGCTAAAATTTTGTGTGGGCGTAATATAGAGCCTAGGCAACAACCCGTAAAATTTTCGATCAAAGTTTTTTTAGACTCCAAATTTGTAAAAAAAAAACGTGGATAATACACTTCAATTAGAGGCGTTTTCGACCGATATTAGTTTATCGCGTAAACACACCATCAAATGTTCCTGTTTGAGCTAAAATTTTGTGTGCGCGTAATATATGGCCTAGGTAACAACCCGTTAAATTTTCGGCCAAAGTTATTTTGGATTCCAAATTTGCAAAAAAACACGTGGATAATACACTTCAATTTAAGGCTTGTTCGACCGTAATTAGTTTATCGCGTAAAGCTGCCATCAAATGTACTTTTTTAGTGCTAAAATTTTGTGTGGGCGTAATATATGATCAAGGTAACAACCCGTAAAATTTTCGGTCCAAATTTTTTTGGACTCCAAATTTGTAAAAAAACGTGAATAATACACTTCAATTTGAGGCGTTTTTTTGACCGATATTAATTTATCGCGTAAAGACACCATCAAATGTACTCTCTTGGAGCTAAATTTTTGTGTGGGCGTAATATATTGCCTAGGTAACAACCTGTAAAATTATCGTCAATGTTTTTTTGGACGCCAAATTTGTACAAAATGTGGATAATACACTTCAATTTGAGGCATTTTCGACCGATTAGATTATCGCGTAAAGACAACATCAAATGTTCTTTGCTGGAGCTAAAATTGTGTGTGGGTGTAATATATGGCATAGGTAAAAACCCGTCAAATTTTCGGCCAAAGTATTTTTAGCCTCCAAATTGTCAAAAAAACGTGAATAATACACTTCAATTATTTGAGGCGTTTTCGACCGATTAGTTTATCGCGTAAAGCCACCATCAAATGTACTCTATTGGAGCTAAAACTTTGTGTGGGCGTAATACATGGCATAGGTAACAACCCGTAAAATTTTCAGCCAAAGTTATTTTGGTCTCCAAATTTGCAAAAAAACGTGGATAATATTGTTCAATTTGGGACGTTTTCGATCGATATTAGTTTATAGCGTAAAGACACCATCTAATGTACTCAGTTGGTGCTAAAATTTTGTGTGGTCGTAATATATGGCCTAGGTAACAGCCCGTAAAATTTTCGGCCAAAGTTTATTTATACTCCAAATTTGTAAAAAAACGTGGATAATACACTTCAATTTGAGGCATTTTCGACCGATTAGTTTATCGCGTAAAGACACCATCAAATGTTCTCTGTTGGAGCTAAAATTTTGTGTAAGCGTAATATAAGGCCTAGGTAACAACCCGTAAATTTCCGGCCAAAGTTTTTTTGGAATTCAAATTTGCAAAAAATGTGGATAATACACTTCAATTTGAGGCGTTTTCGACCGATATTAGTTTATCGCGTAAAGACACCATCAAATGTACTCTGTTGGAGCTAAAACTTTGTGTGGGCGTAAAATATGACCGAGGTAACAACTCGTAAAAATTTTGGCCAAAGTTTTTTTGGACTCCAAATTTGCAAAAAACGTGGATAATACACTTCAATTTGAGGCATTTTCGACCGATATTAGTTTATCTCGTAAAGACACCATCAAATGTTCTCTGTTGGAGCTAAAATTTTGTGTGCGCGTAATATATGGCCTAGGTAACAACCTGTTAAATTTTCGGCCAAAGTTATTTTGGATTCCAAATTTGCAAAAAACGTGGATAATACACTTCAATTTGAGACATTTTCGACCGGTATTAGTTTATCGCGTAAAGCTGCCATCAAATTTACTCTGTTGGTGCTAAAATTTTGTGTGGGCGTAATATATGGCCTATGTAACAACCCGTAAAATTTTATTCAATGTTTATTTAGACACCAAATTTGTAAAAAATAACGTGGATAATACACTTCAATTTGAGGCATTTTCGACCGATTAGTTTATCGTGTAAAGACGCCATCAAATGTTCTCTGTTGTAGCTAAAATTTTGTGTAGGCGAAATATTTGGCCTAGGTAACAACCCATGAAATTTTCTGTCCATGTTTTTTTGGACTCCAAATTTGCAAAAAAAACGTGGATAAAAATACACATCAATTTGAGGCGTTTTTTGACTGAATTAGTTTATTGCGTAAAGACACCCTCAAATGTACTCTCTTGGAGCTAAATTTTTGTGTGTGCGTAATATATGGCCTAGGTAACAACCCGTAAAAAATTTATTCAAAGTTTATTTAGACTGCGAATTTGTAAAAAAAAATGTGGATAATAAACTTCAATTTGAGACGTTTTCGACCGGTATTATTTTATCGCGTAAAGACACCATAAAATGTTCTCTGTTAAGGCTAAAATTTTGTGTGGGCGTAATATTTGGCCTAGGTAACAACCCGTAAAATTTTATGTCCATGTTTTTTTAGACTCCAAATTTGTAAAAAAACGTGGATAATGATACGGGTTAGTCGCGTCACCGATATCAAAATAATCCTAGATTACTACTAACGGATAGCTAGCGGTAAGTAGGGTCGATTCCACAGGGAGACAGGTTGAAAATTATAAGTTAGTCAATTAATCTATTGGGTCACGATTTTATAATGATTTGGGATGAACTGACAGTAACACAAAATTAATAAAAGTATGAATTAATGAATTAAGAAAAGCACCAGAGTCGTCGGATCATTACAAATCAAAACAGGCATACATACGATTTCCAAATAATCAGTTAAAATGAGTTAAAGAACATCGACACGGTCCTCTCGGATCACTAGTCATCCTAGAAATCACCTAACGGGCTCTCGCTACGTATTAGGGAATTCTATCGATTACAACGGGTCTAATCCGTTCCCGGGCTCTCGCTACGTAGGTCAGGATTACGAGATACAAACAATCAATTACGGCCTATAATTAATTATTCGTCGTTATAATGTTGCAAGAGCGATTTAACTCATAAAGATCGATTATTTAGCCATCATAAATAAATCTGTTTCAATTCGTAATTCACCTAGAACTCTAGTGACGGAAAATTAACTAAGCATATTTACGATGATAATAATACTAATAGATTGAATCATGATGAAATAACAGGATGAATGAAAATAAAGAGAAAATAAAGAAGCAGAATAAACATTAAACAGGAAGGAGGAGAAGATTAGGGAAGAGGAAGAAAGTACCGGATTGGAATGAATAAAAGAACAGAGACGGAGAATTAGAATAAAAATAACCCAATCGAGAATATGAAAACCGGAATTCTGAGAAATAAACTTGATAAAAATAAAATCTAAATATTTACAGGAAACTAAACTAAAACTAATCTGTGTGAATGATTGAATGAGAAAAAGATGATGGATGATAAGAAGATGATAAGATGCTGTATTTAAACTGGTGAAGCCCTCAATAACTGCTCCTTTCTTTCCTCCTATATCTTCAATCCCATTCACTAGGTAGTGGGAAGAACTGAAGAGCGTAATAGGGGGAGGAGTGAGTACGACACAACTGAATTAGCCTTGAGTGGTATCCCATCCCGTAGACTTGGATTTTAGGTTGGTAGACTTGAGATCCAAGTCTACAGACTTGTCTACTGCACTTTCTCAGTCTATAGACTTGTTTCCCAGTCTATAGACTTGTGCTTACTCCTTCTTCTCAGTCTATAGACTCACAGTCTAGTCTATAGACTTGCTTCCTTCTTCTTGGTCTACAATGAATCGATTTCAGAGCTTTAATATTTTGGATGCAATTTTTAGCTCTTTTAACTACTCGGTCTCGATTATCTGCAAAACAACAAAAGAATACCCGAGTAGCACATATGGGAGAAAATAGCGTAATCCGACTCCTAAAATAATAAATCGACACAGAAATGCGTGCCAAAATAGGTGAAAAATCGAATAGGAACGGCACGCATCAGATAATACACTTCAATTTGAGACGTTTTCGACCGATATTAGTTTATCTCATAAAGACACCATCAAATGTTCTCTGTTAGAGCTAAATTTTTGTGTGGGCGTAATATATTGCCTAGGTAACAATCCGTAAAATTTTCGGCCAAATTTTTTTGGACGCCAAATTTGCAAAAAACGTGGATAATACACTTCAGTTTGAGGCATTTTCGACCGATTAGTTTATCGCGTAAAGACAATATCAAATGTTCTTTGTTAGTGCTAAAATTTTGTGTGGGCGTAAAATATGGCCTAGGCAGCAATGCGTAAAATTTTCGGCCAATGTTTTTTGGGAATACAAATTTGCAAAAAAAACGTGGATAATACAATTCAATTTGAGACATTTTCGACCGATTAGTTTATCGCGTAAAGACACCTTCAAAGTTCAAATGTTCTCTGTTGGAGATAAAACTTTCTGTGGGCGTAATTAATGGCATAGGTAAAAATCCGTAAATTTTTGGGCCAAAGTTTTTTTGGACTCTAAATTTGCAAAAAAACGTGGATAATACACTTCAATTTGAGACGTTTTCGACCGATATTAGTTTATCGCATAAAGACAACATCAAATGTTATTTGTTGGAGCTAAAATTTTGTGTGGGTGTAATATATGATCTAGGTAACAACCCGTAAAATTTTCTGTCCAAGTTTTTTTGGACTCCAAATTTGCAAAAAAACGTGAATATTACACTTCAATTTGAGGCGTTTTTTTACCGATATTAGTTTATCGCGTAAAGACACCATCAAATGTACTCTCTTGGAGCTAAATTATTGTGTGGGTGTAATATATTGCCTAGGTAACAACCGTAAAATTTTCGGCCAATGTTTTTTTTGGACGCCAAATTTATAAAAAATGTGGATAATACACTTCAATTTGAGGCATTTTCGACCGATTATATTATCGCGTAAAGACAACATCAAATGTTCTTTGCTGGAGCTAAAATTGTGTGTGGGCGTAATATATGGCCTAGGTAACAACCCGTAAAATTTTCGGCCAAAGTATTTTTAGCCTCCAAATTGTCAAAAAAAACGTGGATAATACACTTCAATTTGAGGCGTTTTCGACCGATTAGTTTATCGCGTAAAGCCACCATCAAATGTACTCTGTTGGAGCTAAAACTTTGTGTGGGCGTAATATATGGCCTAGGTAACAACTCGTAAAATTTTCGGCCAAAGTTATTTTGGACTCCAAATTTGCAAAAAACGTGGATAATACACTTCAATTTGAGGAGTTTTTCGACCGATATTAGTTTATCGCGTAAAGACACTATCAAATGTTCTCTGTTGGAGCTAAAATTTTGTGTGCGCGTAATATATGGCCTAGGTAACAACCCGTAAAATTTTCGGCCAAAGTTTTTTGGACGTCAAATTTGTTAAAAAACGTGGATAATACACTTCAATTTGAGACATTTTCAACCGATATTTTTCGTAAACGGGAAAAGTTGATCTAAACGCAATTTTTTTTGACGAAAACTTGGGATAGGTTTAGAATACCTAATAATGAGTATTCGAACCCTCTGGCTCGATATAAAATGGAATATAACACTTGTTTCGAATGAGTCCGACACCTCTCAAACGATAAAACTATGGCTCTTAAAGTCGTTCCCGATTTAAAACCAAATAACCCTCATATTACACCGGGACATTTCGTTTGGGGTGGGTTTTAATTGGCGCGAATTTGAACCATTTTATTTCGGGGTCCAAAAGGCAGTAAAAACATAGATAATAACCTTCAAAATCAATCATTTTTTGCTATTTTTCGTAAACGGGAAAGTTTTTCTAAACACGATTTTTTTTTTTGACAAAAAATTGTGGATAGATTTAGAACGCCAAATAACGATTATTTGAACTCTCTGACACGATATAAAATAGAATATAATACTTGTTTCGACTGATTCCAACACCTCTCAAACGATAACATTATGGCTCTTAAAGGTCCCGATTTAAAACCAAATGACCCTCATATTACACGAACCAGGACATTTTGTTTGGTGTAGGTTTGTATGGCGCGAATTTGAAACCATTTTATTCGGGACCCTAAAGTCTGAAAAAATGTGGACCTTCAAAATTGATCGTTTTTTTGCTATTTTTTCGTGAACGGGAACAGTTGATCTAAACGCGAATTGAATTTTTTTTGACGAAAACTTGTGGTAGGTTTAGAATGCCTAATAATGAGTATTCGAACCCTCTGACACGATATAAAATGGAAAATAACACTTGTTTCGACTGATTCCGACACCTCTAAAATAATAAAACTATGGCTCTTAAAGGTTCCGATTTAAAACCAAATGATCCTCATATTACATCAGGACATTTCATTTGGTGTAGGGTTTATTTGGCGCGAATCTGGAACCATTTTATTTCGTGATCCAAAAGGCCGAAAAAACATGGACAACCTTCATTATCGATCGCTTTTTGCTTTTTTTCGTAAGCGGTGAAAGTTGATTTAAAATGCGAATTTTTAATTTCAAAAACTTGTCGATATGAATAGAATGTAAAAATGATTATTCGAGCTCTCGGACACGTTATAAAATGGATAATAACTCTTGTTTCGAATTATTCCGACACGTCTAAAACGATAATTATCTTATGGCTCTTAATTGTTTCGATTTAAAACCAAATGACCCTCATATTAAACCGGGACATTTAATTTGGCGTGGAGTTTGTTTGGCGCGAATTTGGAACCATTATTTACGATTTTTCAGCCTTTTGGGTCCCGGAATAAAATTTATCCATACTAGCGCTAGAGAAACTACACTCTGAAACTAATGACTCGGTGTAATATGAGGGTCATTTGAATTTCAATGAAAACTTTTGAAAGACATAAAATTGTCTTTTGAAAGACATCAAAACTCTTGTCGATACTTACCGCGCCCTATTCTCAGGTTTTACTTCGACAATGTTTTATTTTATTTTTCATATTTTTTTTGTTCAACGAAGAGCGCAATTAGTCGCATTACAATATAGGGGAGGGAGGATTCGAACCTGGAGCACCTAGTCCTAACCACTAGGGTAAGACATTTTCGGTTTTTACTTTGACAATGTGAGAAACTTATAACTCGTTCTTTTTGCAACATGGTCATGGTATATGCAACACCCGATCACATCTCCCCCTCACACTTCCGAACATATCGAGTTTTATCGAGCAATGTACCGTTACCGTCACATCGTCAATTTTGGCCCCTTGCATGCCTTTCATACTGCGGTCTACTTAATCAACGAATGTCCACCCCACCCCCTACACGGAACTTTTGTCATGTCCCTCCAAGTCCTCCAACTTTAATTTCATAACTATGACCGTCTTTGTTACCCTTGGTTACGTCCATATCCCTCTAATAATAAACTAAAACCGTACCTTATCCCATTCCTTGTGCTTTCGTCGGGTACTCGTCACCACAACACTCTTACCTTTACCTTAACCCCGCCACTAACCATATCTAATTTATGGGATTTAATTAGGTAGATAGCATCTACCCATATGTGTACGAATGCAATAACGATACATAAACTTTAACGTATAACTTACGTGCTAATTAGTTGAGGAAGCTAGGGTCACTTTCTATCATATCCATATGTGAAAAATCTACTCGGCCAATCCGTGACATCGTCTTTTCTACTACTATATAAGTACAACATAGTGAACCAACTTACATACATACATACATACATATCTCTCTTCATAATACATTTCAACGGTAAATCTAAGCTAATAATAATAGTGATATAAGCGAGCATGTCAGACGGCGAGAAACACCACCACGGCCTCTTCCACCACCACAAGGACGACGAAATTCCCGATGAGCTGAAGACGGCCGAAGATTTCAGGAAGGAAGAGAAGGAGCACAAGCATAAGGAGCACTTGGGTGAACTTGGTACCGTCGCCGCCGGTGCCTTTGCTCTTGTATGTCTCGATCTCTTATATATATAACTTTCGCTTTCAGTTATTTATTTACCTTTTTACTTAATTAAAATCCCTCTAAGATCGATCCACACGTTGATCTGGATCTACTGACTTAGAAGAGTGGTTAGTTTATATATATTACGTATATGTATGATGGATCTGGACGTTTATTTTCACTCTAAATTGACCTAGATCGAGATCCTAACTCAATTGAATAAGTGATTTAGACAACGCATGCATAACCGCCTGTTGCAAGGAAGACTAACCGTTCGTTCGTTTGATTGGATTTGATGGACAGCATGAGAAGCATAAGTCGAAGAAAGACCCAGAGCACGCACACAAGCACAAGATAGAGGAGGAGATAGCGGCCGCGGCCGCATTAGGAGCAGGTGGTTATGCATTCCATGAACACCATGAAAAGAAAGAATCGAAGGATGAACTGAAAGAATCTGAAGGAGGAAAGAAGCACCATCACTTCTAAATAATTTAATCCCAGCAAAACCCTAATACCATGCAATACATTATTTCTCCAGTACTATGTGTACGTACGTGTGGGTGTATGGTATAATAATAATAAGGGAGAAATTAAAGAAGCAAGTGAGCATGCATGTATGATGTATGCATGTATGGATTGTACGTTGAGTTTTCTGTTACTATTTGTTGTTGTGTTTCTTGGAGCTTTATTTAATAGTATGGTGGTATCTTGTTTACTACTAAATCTGTGATTTGTGTCGATAATGAGTAATACATGTTACAAACGTCTGACAGATCAAATAAAGACTCGTGTGGATAGTAAGATAGATATATAAAGCTAGGTAGAGAACTCATATACTACTATAGTACTATTATCCTTGGGTCATTGATCAATTATTTTGTTTATCGATCTATTCATTTGAGAGACGCGGAGTATTTGACATGCATGTCACATCTGACAGAGTGACAGATATATTCGTTTCGTTATAAGGTGGACTTATTATCTAGTTTTAAGGGCGAGTAGACTTGTCAATTTGTGTCATTGCATAATGCATATGGTACACTATTTTTATTTTATTTTTCGAACCAAATGCATACAATATTAACATAACGTTGTATTATAGGTGTGTTTATGACAAAAAAAAAATCAAATTTTATTCATTATAATCCATTAGAATTGTTCCCTCAATCATGATTTTGATTTATTATATATATAATCCATACGTTTTGACATGTTATTAGCATTGTCTATAATTAATTTGAATCAAATATAATAATAGGAAGTTCCGAACATGTTTCGAATTATAAAAAAATACAGGTTAATATGTGAATTAAAAAAATTACAGTAATGTATTTTAAGTATGATAATAATTGTTAGAATTCATCAACTTCTCCCACCCATCTTTATAATTAATTTAAGAGAAGAAAAGAGACAATAAATATAAAATGGATGGTGTGATATTTGCTTTATAATAAAAAGAAAAGAAAATAAAGTAAACAAAGAAAGATTTTATTATTGAATAAAAAAAGTAAGATTTTATTATTGAATAAAAAAAAGTAAGATTTTATTCATCCTTAATCCTGTCACGTCACATTTCCACTAACTTTTATTATTATTTTTTATATTCCGACTCCACCTGATCAAACTTAACTCAAACTCTATACATTATACGAAGTATATCCTTCAGAGTTCGGACTCACCTCATATGAGCTCTACTTGGATCATTTATTGGATAACGATAATCTCTACTAAACTCAACCTAACACTTTATCGAATTTTATTAGATTATTATTGATTGTATTAAGACAAGACTCGCTCAAAACTACCCATAATCTTACTATCTTACCTTTAATTTCGAAAGCATGACATATGTATAGTCAAATCAAATAAAAGGAGAAGAAAATTTTTTTTCCTAGTGGTTAAGACTTAAGATTAGGTATTCTGGGACAGTTGGTCTCAGTCTCTCAGATTCGAATCCCCTTATATCGTCAGGAGACGAACAAAAAAATCAAATAAAAGGAGAAGAAAATGTGGATGATATTGAAGACATGGGTAGAATGGTAGAGATGTAAGCACGTAGATATATACTACAAGTAATAATTCAGATTTTGAAGTGAGCCGACACTCGACACTCATCTAATTCCCACTATCCAAAGGGGACCATGAAACCACCATTTGAATCATTGATGACATGAAATAATAGTCTTTGCCGACAATTTATTATGCTTCTTCCATATGTATATACATATACCAACTATTCAACTAATATTATTCCTTAGCCCTTGTAAACGCGAACTTGTTGTATGGCTTGAGATTATGTCTTCAAGATTTTGAGTTTGTTGTCTACGGGCGGTTTACCTGGTGTGCGGTTTACCCAGAGCGCACCAAAGATAGCGGCTGCGGGTTCCCTCGTCATTAAAAAAAAAAAAAAAAAAAAAAAAAAAAAAACTAATAGTATCCCTTGTGACGAATTCGTATCGTTGTAATTGGTTAAATATTACTCATTTAATAAGAGATGTTTCTTCCATTGTACCTTGTGACGAGTTTTTATCTTTTTCTGTTAAAGTGAGTCAATACTTGCTCTAGTTACAAATATTATGACGAATAGTTTCATTACAAACCAGAATTTATGCGGCTAATGTTACGTAGGAGTTGCTTTCAGGTGAACCCTACTGGCCACTTAACTACAACGTCGTCTACAACATTATTATTATTATTATTATTATTATTATTATTATCTTGCTTTAATGTGTACGTCAAAGTGTAATGCAACCTTATCGATTTATCATCTCAGATTCTCTGCTTGAAGACGTCATTAAACTCTTTGATTATCTTACGAATAATTAGGGTTTATCGACCTTATTATTATCGCCATAAAAAATATGGATTGTAAGTTCGGAGGAGATTAGTTTTTTTTAGAGAGGGAGCGAGGCTAGACGAGATTAGGGTTTTCAGTTTGCGCACTAATTAAACAGATATAAATTTAAATTAATGATAATTTAAATTTATACTCCCTCCGTTTCTATGATTTCTTCCACCTTAAAAGTGGCACATTTCTTAAGAAAAACAATAAAATAAGTAAAAGTAGAGAGAGTAGAGTAAGTGGGCCACCTAGGTAAGAGAGAAGTGTGATAGAAAAAAGGAAAGTGGAAGAAATCAAAGAAATGATTGAAAAAAGAAATGTGGAAGATATCAAAGAAACAGAGGGAGTAATAAACACGACGGATATCAACGTTCACACGACAATTGATACGATGGCTAAACTTTGGCAAACTTGTAGTGAATGTCCTCGATGCGAAAGAACGTCTATTCGTGTTTTTGTTTGCATCAGAAAAAGACAAAGTGAAACTTATCTTGGGTCAACCGTGGCATGCACTTCGATAAGTTCATCATATGATGCTTTATTTAGGGGCGGATTTGTGTAGCAAGGAGTAGCGGTTGATGAGAATGATTATTAGAGCCTCGCATATGATATAAAATGGTGTATGTATCGAACTTGTTTCGTCGGATTCCGACACGTCTCCAAAGACAATTATGGCTTTTAAAAATCTTCATTGAAATCCAAATGACCCACATATTACACCGGGACATTGTATTTGGTGTGAAGTTCGTTCAGCGCGAATATGGATTTATTTTGTTCCAGGTCCCAAAAGGCCGAAAAAATGTGGATAATAAGTAATAATCTTCAAAATCGATTGCTTTTTTTGTTGTTTTCGAAAGCGGTGAAAGTTATTCCAAAGCGTGAATGCTTTTTGATTAAAACTTGTCTATAGGACTAGATCGAATGTCGAACAATGATTATTTGAACTTTCAGACATGATATAAAACGGAGTAAATAACTTGTTTCGATGGATTTTGACACGTCTTAAAAGACAATCATACGACTTTCAAATGTATCTATTGAAATAATCTAAATGACCTACACCTGGGCATTGTATTTGGTCTAGAGTTTCTCCAACGCGAATATGAATTCATTTTATTCCGGAACCCAAAAGGCTGAAAAAACGTAGATAATTATCTTCAAAATCGTTCTTTTTTTCTATTTTCGAAAGCGATGAAAGTCGTTCTAAAGCACGAATGTTTTATGAAGAAAATTTGTCGATAGAAATAAATGTCTAGCAATGATTATTAGAACTCTCAGATGCGATATAAAATGGAGTATCGAACTTGTTTCGACGGATTCTGAAATATTTCAAAAGATAATCTTATGACTTTTAAAACTCTCCATTGATATCCAAATGACCCTCACCGAGACATATTCGGTGTGAAGTTTGTTCAGCACGAATATGAATCTATTTTATTCCCGGACCCAAAATGCCGAAAAAATGTAGATAATAACCTTCAAAATCGATCGTTTTTTTGATATTTTCGAAAGCGGTGAAAGTTGTTCTAAATAGCGAAAAAAATTGACGAAAACTTGTTTATAGGAATAGAATGCCTAACAATCATTATTATTAAAACCTTCAGACACCCATGATATAAAATTGAGATCGAACTTGTTTCGATGGATTTCAACACGTTTGAAAAGACAATCTTATGGCTTTCAAATGCCTCCATTGAAAATCAAATGACCCTTGTATTATATCATGCAATAGCATTGTATTCGGTGTGGAATTTGTTCAGCGCGAATATGGATTTATTTTCTTCCGGGACCCCCAAAAGAAAAAAAACATGGACAATACCCTTCAAAATCGGTTTTTTTTTACTGTTTTTGGAAGCGGTGAAATTTGTTCTAAAGCGCGAATATTTTTTGACGAAAACTTGTCTATTGGAATAGAATGTCAAACAATGATTATCAAAACATTCAGACATGATATAACATCGAGTATCGAACTTATTTCGATAGATTTCTACACAGATAATCTTATTACTTTCAAATGTCTCGATTGAAATCTAAACGGTCCAAAATATCAACTTCACGTCCACAGATTGTTTCATGCTGCATCTTAGGCTCTTTGCTATGTTTGTTGCCAGCCCAAAAGAGACATATCTTCTCATGTGACCAGCCCACTTATTACTAGTGCTAACTCTTGTTCAATTCTTTGCCAAACCCAAATTACCAACTTGCTCCATTCAAGTCTAAAACCCAAATTACTAGTAACATTTTGTACTCAAATACAACCAATACTAGTTTCAAGCTCGGATGTCGTCCGGGTCATATCGTAAGAGTGGCTTTCGAGTATTTACATAGTATACGAGTACGTTTTGTTTAAAAGATACTTTGTATATATCTATAACAATTATTCTCGCTCATCTGTTTGTCTTTGATTAAAGAGAATAAATCAACATTTAACAAAACCACGGGAAAATGTAGACTCAAAATTATTGCCCGTAAGGATGTTGCCTAGTGGTTAAAACTTGTGGTCATCGGCTCAAGGATCTCAGGTTCAAGCCCCAGCGTGAAATTGTGGGAGTTGTATGGCTTAAGACTGTGCCTTCTAGACTTCGAGTCTGTCGCCCACGGTCGGTTTACCTTGATGTACGTGGTTTGCAGGCTATGCGTACATCCGAGGGTTACCCAGAGCGCACCAAAAAAATTGTGGCGTTTATGATCTTCAACGTGCCTATTGCCTTATTCAGACGTATAAAATCAACAATTCCATATTTTTTCCATATTTCCAAGATTGATCCAAAAAAATCATACTAAAACTTAATATACATAGGGCTAATTTTTCCATATTTCGGCCAACATGGGTTACTAATCTTACTATGGGCTTTTTTTAGTTGATGTCGCATAAGGAATTTTTAGCAATTTGATTCAAAATTCCAATTCTTTTTTTTACCAATTTATTGAATGTGATACTCATTTTTTTATGGATTTGATAACAACCCTTTATTTCTTGTACCAAAATTGATTATCTAGCCCTTTAAAATAAGATATCGTATTTATTTGTTTAATCACATTATAAGAAAGGAAATGACAGTTGTGACTAGAGCTGGCAAATCGGACGTGTCGGGCCGTGCTTCGTGCCCGTCCAGCCCGGCTCAATCGTGCTTGACAGACCCACCGTGTCGTGCCTGACTCTGAGAACATGTGCCGAGCCACGGTTCCTAGACCGGGTACGGTCGTGCCTAAGTGGTGCCGGCCCGTCGTGCCCGGCCAAATTTTCATGATTTTTCATTTTTTGGGATTTAGAGCCGTGCTGTGCCCGTGCTTTTCGCCACGTCATCCCCGTGCCGGACCGGGACGTGCTTATTTTCGTTCCGGCCCAGACCACCGAGATGGACCCGGCCCAATTTGCCAACTCTAGCTGTGACCTATCATAATAGGGTCTAATCCTGTCCGTTTTAACTATTTTTTTTTGTTAGTCGCATCACAATACAGTGAGAGGAGGATTCGAACTGAAACCTACTGTACCAAAATATCTAATTTTAACCACTAAGTTACGACATCTTAATGAAATGTTTTTCTTGGACTATGAAAGTGGGGAAAGTAATAGAGGAAGAACGTTAAGTAGCCAATAATTAGGCCCACTTGTGTTATAAAACCATGGGCATGTGATTTCGATGCACCCACCACCACATATGCATCTTTTTGCATGGCTGTCCAATCTTCTTATATTCTTTACTCCTACTAACCCAAATTAAATAGGACTTGATGCCTAATCTTTTTTTACTATCAAATTCTCTTCATTTACCCAAATCACACATAATAAAACAAAACAAAAAAAATTCTTAATTTTACAAGCATATGATGGAGTATTAATACCTTCGAGAATAGGTCTCCATTATGACGGTTATATATAAATCACTAGTTCATAGCGGGTAGATTAGACAAAATTACAATACATAGAAAGTAATTAACGTCTTTATCTGTGCACGCGAGTCTTTATATGACGGCTCACAAACTTATGACGAACATGTTCGCGTCACAAACAATCATTTGTGTAACGTTATTGGTTAGACTCTCCTTATATCAATAAACTTTGTTTAGTACACAGTTTATTATAATTTTCAGAAGCATTAAAATTCCATTTTATATAACTTAAAAGTGCTACGTAGTACTTTATTACTCTCTATGTTCCTTAAAGATTATACCGTTCCCTCGTGAAGGATATTTTAATAAAATAAAACAAATTTTTAAGGGACGAAGGTAGTATCTATTGAGTAGGTATTTAGGTTATTATTGTTATGGATTAGTATTATAATACCCCCTCCAGTTTTAAATGATTGTCCCGTTTCAATATAATATTCCGCACAAATATCAGGAAAAATAGGGCAGTTATATATAAGACAGTATCATACAATAACCCGAAATTACATTAGGATTTAGGGTAAATTAAAATGATTAGTAAGTTATGATAATGGGTAGAGGAATAATCAATAATATAAAAGGTAGAAACTTTTTTGAGGTGTAACCTAATCAATATTGGAGCAGGACAAAAACGAGGGTGTCGGTGCTCTTCAAACTAAAGTGAGATTAATACTACAACATGTCAATTCCAATAATTATTATTTAATTTCTAAAATAATTTACTAGTGAAATTTCGCAATCATTGTGAAATATGTGTGTATAGTTGTATATGTCGATTGTCGGTCATTACTAGTTGCTCTTACTATTCACTATAAATCGTGCATGGTAATTGTCAAATATCGACTATTTTTTATGACAGATATATTCATTATATATTTGCGACAGGTCAATATGTAGAGCAGAATATACTGTCATTTTCTAGATATTTTATTTTTGTTTTATCTATCTAACACGGATAGTACTGTATTTAACTCATTATAAATTTACGACGAATATATATATATATATTATAATAAGGAAGGATTTGTGTTGGTTAAGAGTATCTATCATTGAAAAGAAAGCACCGAATGATAAAGGGGTATCAAATGAAGAAAAAACAAGACAAAACTACTCCCCAATATAAATATTTAATTACTATCAATTTATAGGAAATTAATTGATTTTATGAAGTTGATGTTGTATCCAACCTTATTTTAAGTTGTTTAATTTGTAATTAACTAATTTATATATACTCCGTAGATGGATTGTAATTTAAAAATTCACCCTGAATTATAAAGGAAGCGAGTTTTCTTATTCTTTCTGCATTTTTTTTAATGTATGTGACTGGTCATGTATGGTCGTAGCTAAGGGAAACAATGACACCCAAAGGTATGGAACTTGGTATAATTAGGATGTTAATTAAAGAGTCGAAAGTAAGAGGGTCATTGTTTAGAGTCGATGTGATGAGGAGGCAATTGACGGGGTAAGCCGTGGTGGTGATCGGGCGTATGGGCATAGCGACATGGGAGGCAGATGTGCGCGAGTAGAGATAAACCTATTCTGACAATGTGACAGTGATGACGTTCGACAAAATCGCTGTGTTCCGGAGTGTGAGGAGGTGATGTGAGATGAGATATGCCACCTCGACTACGCCGCATCAACTACCCTACCCCCAGCCACCGCCTAATCCCCATGCCATCCCGACGCCGCCTACTTGCACGATGCTACTCCGACCATCACTCCGACGTTGCACGATCACCACAATTACTCCCAACTAGAATACAATAAACGTTAATTTCATAAAAATAACTCGAACAAATTGTTAAAACAAGAAAAAACAAAACAAATATTTAAATAATCTGATTAAAAATCTCTAACTAATTACTACGTCAATGAACAAATCAGAGTGCATAGTTGTAGTCACGAGAGAACATCGATTGATTTTCAAAAAGAAAATTATACTTTGATAAAACCGAGAAAAACTATGTTATGAAAAAGTAAATTCGTTTTAAAATATTGCGAATATTTCGAGAATAATAATACGTCCAAATACCAAAAACTTTTATTTTTTTTAAGGAACCTAAAAGTTGAGTAAAACCAAATATTATTATCACTTTTTTTTTTTTTTGTCTAGATCCAATGTCATAAATATAATTCAAAATGGAAAAATCCCACCTAATATAGTTGAAATTCATTTTGTAGGTCAAAATTTAATGGAGGAAGTGAACCACAAGTACAGCAGAGATAGATCTGTATTCTGTATTCACTTTGACTACAACTATAACTCCAACTACATCAAAGTTAAGAAAAAGACGATTTCTTATTAACGTACATTTTTTTATTTAAATTTAATAAAAGACGATTTATTAATTTTTTTTTTATTAAATTTAATGAAAGACGGTCTATGATAAAAAATACGGAAGTAAATAAGTTATCATCTATCTGTCACATACTCACTTCCCTGCATCCTTCACCTCCCTTCTGTCTTACGCGTTGAAGATTCAACGCTTCCTAAGTTACCATCATTTCCCTTTTTTATTTTTTTCATTTTTTTCCCCCAAAATTTCTTCTTAAACCCTTCATTTCAACCCTAAAATCAAAAATAAATAAATTAATCCGGTTAATTAATCAAAAATCAAACCCCTACCCAGAAAAATTCAACCAAAAGGGTATTATTTAAACCCATAAATTCTCGATTTTGAGTTTTTATTTTATTTTTACAGGTAGATAAAATTAAAATTAAAGAGTGATTGTGAGAGTGAAGTAAAGAATCACTGTTTTGACAGAGACCCACCTCTTTATTTTATTTTTATTAAATTTAATTTAATTTTTAATAATAATCTGAGCCCACATTTTTGGTTGATACTTGAGTATTATAATTGTGAGTTGTATTTGTTTTTTTTTCATTTCATTTATTTATCTCTTCTCTTCTCTCTCTATAATAATATACAGAACACTCACCTTCCTCCCTCTTCTTTATAGAGTGTTCTGTTCTGCTTTTAAGTCATTAATGTTGGGGTTTGTTCTTGTTATTGTCAATGAATGATTGTGTGGAGGAAGATAGTGTGGTGGGTGTATAATAATATTTTATAATTTAATTATATAAATAAATTATAATTTATTTATTTTTATTTTTTGTTGTTCATCAATGAATAAATCTGGGTTTCTAGCATTGAATTGATTTTTGGTGACACCCCCTGATCTTAATAATTTGTGTTTTGAGTGAATTAGTGAGATTTTTTTGGGGTGAGGGTCTTGAGTAATAAAAATGGCTACTAAAGGTAGACTTGTAGCTGGTTCCCACAACAGGAATGAGTTTGTTCTTATCAATGCTGAAGATATTGGAAGAGTAAGTTCTAAATTTTCCAACTTTTTTTTTTTTGTGAATTTATTGGTTTGTGTTTCTTCCCGTTTCAATTAGATATTTATCGCAAATCTTAAAAAGCGAGAAGAAACATAAAAGACGGAGTTAGTAGTTTTTGGGATCTGACTTGTTTAAGTCCAGATGTGATGTTCATGAACTACCCTTTTGCTTAATTCACTGATATTACACTCAATTTGTGTTTTGATTAGTTTAATTTTAGTTCAGAAGTTGATTTTAAGTTGTAATTTGTAATTTGACTTGTATTTTGACTCATACTGTACTGGATTGATGAGTGAAATTGTGAAAATTGTACTGTTTTTCTGTTGATTTGTGATAAAGTTGAGTTCTTTGAGACAATTCAGTTGTGTTTTCAATCTGATCTGTTTGATTGAGTTGAGGTTGTCTAGATCTGTATGTAAAGCTGAAGTGTTGAAAGTAAACTTGTGAAACAGGTGACATCTGTAAAAGAACTGAGTGGACAGACTTGTAAGATTTGTGGAGATGAGATTGAGGTTTGTGAAGATAATGGTGATCCATTTGTTGCTTGCAATGAATGTGCTTTCCCTGTGTGTAGACCTTGCTATGAGTATGAAAGAAAAGAGGGCAATCAAGCTTGCCCTCAGTGCCGAACTCGTTACAAACGTCTCAAAGGTGATCATAAATTCATAATTGTTTTGATTTCGCTACTTGAATTACGTGATTTGTTGTTTCTGAGATGTGCTGACTGCTGAATTATGATGCTTTTTGCGATTTTAGGAAGTCCAAGAGTTGATGGCGATGAAGATGAGGACGACATTGATGATATAGAAAACGAGCTCAAGTATGCTAGCAAGTTCAGGGACCCTAATGATCCGCAGCAGATCGCTGAAGCGATGCTCGCTGGTAGGCTTAATGCTGGACGGGCACCGTCTAGTGCATCTGGCTTCACAACTCCGGCCGAGTTGGATCTTGCAACTGAAATCCCTCTCCTGACCTATGGACAGGAGGTAGTCGTCACAAGTGATCTTTTAGATCCATTATTATATCTTTATTTTGTTTTAATTTTCAATTATCGGTGATTGATTTGGCTTGACTTGTGTTTCAGGATGCTGGGATTTCACCAGACAAACATGCTCTTGTCCCGTCATTTATGAACCGTGGGAATAAAGTGCATCCTGCTCCGTATTCCGATTCAATGTCCCGTAAGTTGTTTTTAGATCTTCAAATCACTGTTTCAGGTCATGCTTGTTGTTGGTCATTGTTAACGTGAACGATTTCATTTCAGTGCCACCTAGACCAATGGATCCCAAGAAGGACTTGGCTCTCTATGGATATGGTAGTGTTGCTTGGAAGGATAGGATGGAAGATTGGAGAAAAAGGCAGAACGAGAAATTGCAAATGATCAAGCATCAGGGGGAGAATGGTGGATATGACGGAGGAGAACCCGATGATCCTGATTTACCAAAGTATGTTGTTTTTTGGTTGCCTTCCAATTACCTAGATTTGTCATACGTGAAGTGTCTTCGTAATTGAGTGTAACTTCATCCATTGAGGAACTTATATGTCTACCATAAATTACGGTAATTCTTATAAATGGGTGTTTCAGCGTAGCTGCTCTGAGCTGTTGACCTTCGTGGTTGACTAGATTGCCAGTAGTGAATCCCGGAATTGCTGGTTGCTGCTTTAGAATCATAACAAAATTGGCCACGTTCAGCCGACAACAAATGACATCACGTGTTACATTTAGTATAAAGTTATAACTAGTTGAAATGAAGCTGTCGATGAAAATGACAGAATTTTCTGTTTGTGGCTTATAAGTCATAAGCAATATAGCTGGGTTAGAAAGCTCTCTCATTTAATGAAATGTCTTTTAGACAGTTCATCGAACTTTTGGATTAACAGTTTTGGTTAGGACGATGGTAGTTGTGTGCTGCTTCACACATGCATGAAGCCTACTGCTGAAATTTTTATTTTTTTAGTATTTACAATCTTATAATTTACACTCGAATATCCCGTCTCACGTACTCTTTCTATACTTGAAGGACGGATGAAGGAAGGCAACCACTTTCGAGGAAAGTACCGATTCCATCAAGCAAGATCAATCCCTACCGGATTGTTATTCTTCTTCGTCTTTGTGTTCTTGGCTTCTTCTTTCAGTATCGGATTCTCCACCCAGTCAATGATGCATTTGTATTGTGGTTGATATCTGTGGTTTGTGAGATTTGGTTTGCTGTGTCTTGGGTTTTGGATCAATTTCCTAAATGGTGTCCCATTGAGCGGGAAACTTATCTTGACCGGCTTTCCTTGAGGTACGACGATCTCTTGCTATTCTTCTATTTCAACTCTCATCTAATCGGTTGTCCATTTGTTTGTCTCGGTCTGTGCTGAACGTCTCTGCTAAAATGTTGGCCAGGTATGAGAAAGAAGGAAAACAGTCGGAGCTAGCCCCGGTGGATGTGTTTGTGTCTACTGTTGATCCTTTGAAGGAGCCTCCACTTATTACTGCAAACACGGTCCTTTCTATCCTTGCTGCGGACTATCCTGTCGACAAGGTTTCGTGCTATGTCTCAGACGATGGGGCTGCCATGCTTACATTCGAAGCCCTTTCGGAAACATCCGAGTTTGCAAGAAAGTGGGTCCCTTTTTGCAAGAAGTATCAAATTGAACCACGTGCGCCTGAATGGTATTTCTCTCAGAAGGTCGACTATCTGAGAGACAAAGTGCATCCTGCTTTTGTCAGAGAGCGTCGTGCCATGAAGGTTTGTGCTCTTTTGTTTCTGAATTTCTTTTCACTTTGGAATGTTTGAAAAATTGGCATAATTAACTTGATTACTGATTTTCAGAGAGATTATGAAGAATTTAAAATCCGAATAAATGGTTTGGTCGCCATGGCGACAAAAGTTCCAGAGGATGGCTGGACAATGCAGGATGGAACCCCATGGCCGGGAAACAACGTTAGGGACCACCCTGGAATGATTCAGGTAATACCGATAACTTCAGTTTTTCTAATCGAGAATAAAGATTACTCCTTTCATCTCTTTTGATAGTCCGATGTAAATATATTATCTATTCTGTTGACAGGTGTTCCTTGGTCAAAATGGTGTGCGAGATTTGGATGGAAATGAATTGCCTAAACTCGTTTATGTTTCTCGTGAGAAAAGACCAGGTTTTGAACATCACAAAAAGGCCGGTGCCATGAATTCATTGGTTAGTCTGTCTGGCCTGTCGATTTTTATCTTTATCCATGAGTCGTCTTTGCGTCCGAGGAATCTTATCGTGTATATACTTGTTTAACACAGATAAGAGTTTCAGCAGTTTTGTCAAATGCACCGTACCTACTGAATGTCGATTGTGATCACTACATCAACAACAGTAAGGCCCTTCGTGAGGCCATGTGCTTCCTTATGGATCCCATCTCTGGAAAGAAAATTTGCTACGTTCAATTCCCTCAGCGATTTGATGGCATTGATAGGCACGATCGTTACTCTAACCGAAATGTTGTTTTCTTCGATGTATGTGCCTAACTGCCTATCCTATCCTATCCCATCCTTCCCTAGTTCGTAGTTACATTATCCGCTCCTGAAAGAAAAATAATCGTTTCTTGCTTTTTTGGTTTTCGTGAATAGATCAACATGAAAGGTTTGGATGGTATTCAAGGACCCATTTACGTTGGGACGGGGTGTGTCTTCAGACGGCAAGCACTTTATGGGCATGATGCCCCAAAACAGAAGAAAACCCCGGGTAAGACCTGTAACTGTTGGCCAAAGTGGTGCTTCTTCTGCTGTTGTTTCCGAGATAGAAAGAAAACTCGGAAATCAAAGACTAAGGATAAGGACAGCAAAAAGAAGAATAGGAACAACGAAGCATCCCCACAAATACACGCTCTTGAAAACATCGAGGAAGGAGTTGAAGGTAAAGGGAGCCTTCCATCTTTCCAATCATTCGAACGAATCCTTGCTGTCTTAGGTGTATTGTGTCAGATATGTGAACTTTGATACCTGCTGATTCTCTTCTCTTAACACTTGTTGCAGCAAATGACGTTGAAAAGACAGCGTTAATGCCCCAAGTGAAACTGGAGAAGAAATATGGTCAGTCTCCAGTGGTTATAGCTTCAACGCTCATGGAGAACGGTGGAATGGCTGTAGGTGTAAACGAAGCGTCTCTTCTGAGGGAGGCCATTCACGTCATCAGCTGTGGTTACGAGGATAAAACTGATTGGGGAAAAGAGGTAACAACCTACACTCGTATCTTACGCTTTCATTGATTTTGACACTGAAGGAAAAAATAGTAAAATACTAACCTGTCTAAAAATTCAGGTTGGCTGGATCTACGGGTCTGTTACAGAAGATATTTTGACGGGTTTCAAAATGCATTGTCACGGGTGGAGGTCTGTCTACTGTATGCCCAAAAGACCCGCATTTAAAGGGTCCGCTCCCATCAATCTTTCAGATCGTCTTCACCAGGTTCTTCGTTGGGCGTTGGGATCTGTCGAGATCTTATTGAGTAGGCATTGTCCAATATGGTATGGATACAACTCCGGTCTCAAACCACTGGAGCGGTTTTCTTACATCAATTCCGTTGTGTACCCGTTGACTTCAGTCCCGCTGCTTATCTACTGTACTCTACCCGCTGTCTGTCTGCTCACCGGCAAATTTATCGTCCCTGAGGTAACTTCTGCCTTCACTTAATCACTTCCTGATATTTTTTCCAACTTCCTGATATTTTCGAGTCTATTACTGATTGCATTGCATTGTATTTACAGATTAGCAGCTACGCCAGTATTCTGTTTATGGCGCTCTTTATATCGATTGCAGTAACAAGTGTCCTGGAAATGCGATGGGGGCACGTACAAATCGACGACTGGTGGAGAAACGAACAGTTTTGGGTGATTGGAGGAGTATCGTCCCATCTATTCGCCCTCTTCCAGGGTCTCCTAAAGGTACTCGCTGGTGTCAACACCAACTTCACAGTCACATCCAAAGCAGCAGATGACGGTGAATTCTCTGACCTCTACCTGTTCAAATGGACGTCCCTCTTGATCCCGCCCATGACCTTACTCATCATGAACGTGATCGGTGTCATTGTTGGGGTCTCGGATGCCATCAACAACGGGTACGAGTCATGGGGTCCCCTCTTCGGAAGACTTTTCTTCGCGTTGTGGGTCATCATGCATTTATACCCTTTCCTCAAGGGTATGATGGGAAAACAAAGCGGTGTCCCAACCATCATCATCGTGTGGTCTATCTTACTTGCATCGATCTTTTCCCTTCTCTGGGTGCGAGTCAATCCATTCACACCCAAGGGTGGAATCGTGCTCGAAGTTTGTGGGTTGGATTGTAATTAGTACACAGAACAAAAACGAACGAAAGAATTTTGATGGAAGGACGACATCCGAAAGTATTCCTGCTAGCTCGAGCTCGGATTCTCGACATGACAGGAAGAAACCACAGATGGATTTGTATTATGTAGATAGAGAAAGAAGTCAGAAATGTTTTTTTTCAATTCAATTTTTTTTTTACATACGTTTGGTTATTTGATTGTTGTCAAGTGAAGTGAAGGGATTATTGGTTTGAGAATGGTGTCTGTAATCCCTGAAGAACATAAAAAAGAGTTCTTTTTTTGTTGTTAATTTATTCATAATTTAGAATGTCCCCCTTTTAGAGGCAGGGGACTTGAAATGTTTATGAAACTTTGAGAATGAATGTTGTCACTTTTGTAGTATTGGTTTGTATTTTCAAGGATTTCTTTTTTTGAAGTTTGTGTCGATAAATTTGATGCCTGTTTTACGACAGATCTCGTTACAGAAATGCTGCAGGAAGTTTCTGAGTTTTCGGATGTTGCAATAATGCAAAGCCGAAATATCATGTTGTTACATCCCTTTTCTGCTGGCAACAAAAAAAGGGAACCATTTGCACAGCATGACAAAACTAAATACAGTTCATATAACCCATGATCACCTAATTCGTTTGTCCTTCTGCTCGCCGACCCACTGCTTCTTCAGTATCTCTGCGTATGTAGGTGGCTTGTACGGCTTCTTCAGTACCTCAGCATATGTAAGAGGCTTGTACTGAATTGCTTCTTCAGGACGTCTTTCGTCAAGTACTGGATTACTGTCGAGTGTCTCACTGACCAGCACGCCACTCTCTAGTTCATTCGATGTGCTGGTATGCTGTTCGTCACCACCGTGGTTGGCTTCAGTTGCATCTACACGCCACAGTCACACAGATTTTGCATAGTTAGGTTCCTAGAAATAGGTGTTCTAGACAGCAGCGGAAAAGAAAAAAAGAAACTGACCATATTCGCAGCATCGAAAGAGATGCAGAATCCTCATAAATTTTTATGGCTTCAGTTGGTTGATAACATTCTGAAAACAAAGAACTGATATGGGTCTCGCCGACATCATGCTGCTCATCGACATCCTGTGAATAAGTCTCATACATAATGCTTGGAGTCGAAGAATTTTCAGGACAGTTTCCCTCGTCGATCAGCATGCCACTCTAAAGCTCATTCGATGTGCTGGTAGGATATTCTTGACCTGTATGATTGGCTTCAGTTGCATCGCACACAATGTTGCCTTCACCTGAACAATAATGCAGAGATTTTCATGAAAACCGGAACAATAATTTCCTACGAGTATATTATAAGAACCGAGTAGACACTGAAATATTATGAGACCTCGATCAGCAGAGATTTCAACAGATGCATCTTGTTCTGTTGCATTACTGCTAGTTATATGATGATCATTGACATCCTGCAGACTGGCAATCGTGTCGGTACTCTCGAGTACAGTCGATGTGCTTGCAGACTGTTCCTCACCACCTCGGTTGGCTTCAATTGAATCTACATATATTTTATACACAAATGTTGCATAGAGTCAGTTTATACTGAAAGCACACCACATTTTGAACACGCGACTTCTATGTTAAATTTATCTATCTTATTCACTGTGCCAATGTAATAGTATTTGTTGTTACCTAGGCCATATTTTTACTCCCACACAAAATTTTAGATCCAAAAGAGAACATTTGATGGTATAATCACGTGATAAACTAATATCGGTTAAAAAAACCTCAAATTGAAGTGTATTATCCACGTATTTTTGTAAATTTGGAGTCCAAAAAAAATATGGCCGAAAATTTTTCGGGATGTTACCTAGGTCGTATATTACGCGCACACAAAATTTTAGCTCCAAAAGAGAACATTTGATGGTGTAATCACGCGATAAACTAATATCGGTCAAAAACGCCTCAAATTGAAGTGTATTTATCCACGTATTTTTGCAAATTTGGAGTCCAAAAAAAATATGGCCGAAAATTTTACGGGGTGTTACCTAGGCCGTATATTACGCGCACACAAAATTTTAGCTCCAAAAGAGAACATTTGATGGTGTAATCACGCGATAAACTAATATCGGTCGAAAACGCCTCAAATTGAAGTGTATTATCCACGTTTTTTGCAAATTCTGAGTCCAAAAAAATTATGGTCGAAAATTTTACGGGGTGTTACCTAGGTCGTATATTACGCGCACACAAAATTTTAGCTCCAAAAGAGAACATTTGATGGTGTAATCACGCGATAAACTAATATCGATCAAAAACACCTCAAATTGAAGTGTTATCCACGTATTTTTGCAAATTCTGAGTCCCAAAAAAATGTGACGGTGTAATCACGCGATAAACTAATATCGATCAAAAACACCTCAAATTGAAGTGTTATCCACGTATTTTTGCAAATTCTGAGTCCCAAAAAAATGTGACCGAAATTTTTTAGGGGGTGTTACCTAGGTCGTATATTACGCGCACACAAAATTTTAGCTCCAAAAAAGAACATTTGATGGTGTAATCACGCGATAAACTAATATCGGTCGAAAACGCCTCAAATTGAAGTGTATTATCCACGTATTTTTGCAAATTTTGAGTCCAGAAAAAATATGGCCGAAAATTTTATGGGGTGTTATCTACGTTGTATATTACGCTCACAAAATTTTATCTCCAAAAGAGAACATTTGAAGGTGTAATCACGCGATAAACTAATGTCGGTCGAAAATGCCTCAAAATTGAAGTGTATTATCCATGTTTTTTGCAAATTCGGAGTCCAAAAAAAATATGGCCAAAAATTTTACGTGGTGTTACCTACGCCGTATATTACGCGCACACAAAATTTTATCTCCAAAAGAGAACATTTTATGGTGTAATCACACGATAAACTAATATCAGTCGAAAAAATCCCAAATTGAAGTGTATTATCCACGTTTTTTTGAAAATTCGAAGACCAAAAAAAATATGGCCGAAAATTTTACGGGATGTTACCTAGGACGTATATTACGCGCACACAAAATTTTAGCTCCAAAAAAGAACATTTGATGGGATAATCACGCGATAAACTAATATCGGTCGAAAACGCTTCAAATTGAATTGTATTATCCACGTATTCTTGAAAATGCGGAATCCCAATAAAATATGGCCGAAAATTTTACGGGGTGTTACCTAGGTCGTACACAAAATTTTAGCTTCAAAAGAGAACATTTGATGGTGTAATCACGCGATAAATTACTATTGGTCGAAAACGCCTCAAATTGAAGTGTATTATACACGTTTTTTTGCAAATTTGGAGTCCGAAAAAAATATGGCTGAAAATTTTACGGGATGTTAGCCATGTTCACGTACTTCGTTTTTCCTTTTTCTGCTCGCCACCCCACGGCTTCTTCAGTATCTCTGCGTATGTAGGTGGCTTGTACGGTTTCTTCAGTACCTCAGCATATGTAGGAGGCTTGTACTGAATTGCTTCTTCAGGACGTCTTTCGTCATGTACTGGACTACTGTCGAGAGTCTCAGTGACCAGCACGCCACTGTCAAGTGCATTCGATGTGCTGGTATGATGTTCGTCACCACCGTGGTTGACTTGGGTTCAATAGCATCTACACACAACAGTCAACAGTCATACAAATTTTGCAGTCAGGTTCCTAGAAATAGGTATTTAGACACGACAGTAGCGGAAAAAAAGAAGAAGAAACTGACCACATATTAGCAGCATCGAAAGAGATGTAGAATCCTCATTGAGCTTTACGGCTTCAGTTGGTTGATAACATTCTGAAAACAAAGAACTGATATGGGTCTCGCTGACATCATGCCTGCGAATCAGTCTCATACTTAATGCTTGGAGTCGAAGAATTTTCAGAACAGTTTCCCTCGTCGTTCAAGATATGATTGGCTTCAGTTTCGTCACACACAATGTTGTTGCCTTCACCATCACCTGTACTATTTTGCAACAGCGATGCACTTCTATCATCATTTGTCGGTTTTTCAAGAAACACGTCTTCAGTCGCTTGATATAGCTCTGAAAACACAATGAACAATGAACAATGTAAGTTGAACAACATGACATAATTGTTAATAGTTCCATCACGAAAACAGTTGGCCTGGTTGATTGAAAAGATGCATCTTCTTTCTGAATATTACCGTCAAATGCACCGAGTTCAAAAGGAATCAGTTGAGTTCTGAGAGGTAAATCATCACAACTATAATGCTGATGCACCAAAGAAGATGTAGAATGATAATTACTGCAGCATCCTACAAACTGCTGTGAATTTGTTCCTGACTCTAATACCATTGCATTGTGTTTTTGTGCCTCCTGCGGCTTTTGCACTTCCTGCTCCATGGGAATTGAGCTTTTATTTCGATGATATTGCCCTGAATAACCAATCGAAAGTTTAACGATGCAGCAGCAGCAACAATGTTAAGAGATTTAGTCCCAAAACGATTTGCGGCTGGGTAACACGAATCATTATCGGAAATAGTTAAGTCGTCTCCGTTAGAAAAACTAATACTAATAAAAACCAAACTCAAAATAAATTGAAACCGTTAATAATATACTCACTCGTACAGAGTAGTATTTTCAAAGGGATACAATTATCATACAAACTCCCAAGTGGATCCGTAAGGATTTAGGTCCAATTAAAATGGACAATATTGGACTTCATTCGTTCCAACAAATTGTATACATTTGCTTTTTTTGACATTATTTATAAGTATGATGAATTTTCAATATAACTTTTAATATATAAAATAAATTATATTCACGTGGGATCTTGTTTAAATCGTCTAATCGAATGCATTATGAATATCAAATTTTTAAATGGTACCAACAATTTGTTTTGGTGTGTGAGTGTGTTGTTTAAAGGATAAATGAGTAATTTTATCCCTAAAAATCTCAATTACAAAAAGTAAAGGTATACAATTCCTTGGAACGGATGGAGTACGAAATATGAATATCCACACCTAATCTAATTATTACTTCGTATTAGATATCGAAATATATTGAATCAGATATGTAAGGTAATACTCCCTCCGTTCACTATTTATCGCCTCACTCCATTAAAATACTCCTTACATATATTCATGGAGTGGGACGATAAATAATGGACGGAGGAAGTAAAAAAAACACTAGCTACTTCTTGCATACATGCTTTCTGCAGCATATAACAAAAATTCCATCACCGAGGAACCCATTAATTTCTGTTCCATCTACCTTACTATACCATCTAGACATGATTTCGGGTCGGGTCAGGTCATTTCAAGTTCAATTATTTTGGGTTTACTATTTTCAACTTTTTTTTTTTTTAAGGATATTAACCCATTTTCTATAATAATAGTCGGGTCAATTCGGGTTACGGGTGAACCTCGGGTCTTCAGTTCGAGTGTCGGGTTCGGATTCAGGTTAGCTTATTTGCATCGAGTCATTCAGATCGGGTTAGTTTTGTCAGGTCTAATCGCGGGTCGAAAAAAGGAGTCGGGTCGAGTTTCGACGTGTCTAGATGTTTTGGGTCACATTTTTTTAACCAATTTGCTCCAGAAATACTTCTTTTATACCGTAAACACGAACCTATGTGCCAATATTGACACAATTTGTAAAAATGTTCTAAACCAACCAAAAATGCTAAGTAATTTTTTTTTACTCCTTAACAATTTTACACCGATTACGTTTTTTTACCTATTTGAGATCGATGACATTTTTTACCAATCCGTCACTTGGATACCACTTTTTTTACTTGGATGCCACTTTTTTTTACCTATTTGACAGTGACACTTTTTTTTACCAATTCGTCACCTTAGAGCCACTTTTTTTACTCATCTGATCATTTAGCCATTTTCGGTCACCTATATTCCGGACAATTTTCGATTATTCGCGTCGAATTATGAGATCGCAAGATGAGAGTAAAACAAGTCCGGATTATTCGGTTCACAAGCAAATGTACAGAAATCGAGGAGCAAAGACGAGAGTAAAAGCTTCCAAGATGGCGTAAACAAACATGAACCTAGCCAAATAATACAGGAATACTTACTGCTATACAGTATACAGTAGCCAAACCAAACGAATGTACTGTAATAAAAACAAACACTAGCTAGCTAACTACTGACTGATATGCACGAGATATGCAACTGGTTAGGTGGGGGGTATCAAATTGGCCTGCTGCCCTGCTGATGCCATATTTACTAAAAAACCTCAAACAGCAAGCGGGACGACTCTCGAAAGCAAAGCTACCTCCATCTCTTATTCGGAACCACCTTTGTTTTGATCCCTGGCTTCGTAGTAGTTGCGTGCACCATTCGCGTCCTTTTGGAGTCTGTCATGTTCACCTCCATGCTGGTCGTCGGAACTGGAGCCTTTTTCGGAGTTCCATGGATCAATACGTTTCTTCTGTTCCTTCTTCTCACCGACATTTTGTCATCCGTTGCATCCGATTCTGGAACTTGTTGGGCGTCTGTTCATAAGCCGTGCACAAACAATGATATAAGTCATCATAACTGTACTTTAGGTTAGAGTCTATGTGTTACTGCAAGAATTTCATACCTTTTTCATGTGCAGTGCTAACCATCGCGGCTGTCATACAATCTACTTCCTCAACATCATCAACTTCTGCAAAAACAAACCACATTAAGGGGTCGAATTCTGCTTCACCAAAAATATCTTCGCCACGACGAGAGGGTGGTGGATTTTCCCTTCACAATGCTAAGTTACCGTCCTGCAATAGGAGTATCATCTACTGTGAAATGGTGAATACCTGTATAGTCTTCGTTTGTTATCTGTTGTCTTCGCCTGCTACTTCCTGCATGCACGCTTTCTGCAGCATATACGAAAAAATCCATCACCGAGGAACCCATTAATTTCTGCTCCACCTTACTATACCAGAAATTTAGGCTCAGTAAAACTCAATATCTACCTTCGCCTCCATTGAACGACTTCTCATAATGAGTATCGTTGTCAACATCAGAAGCACTAGGAATGTCATGAGTTGAGTCATCTAGATTCTCAAGACGCTCAGATCCCAACTGATAAGTTTCGACTACGCAAGCATCACCATGGATTGTATCTCTGAGATCAACTTGCTCTTCAATAATGCTTTCTGCAGCATATAAGAAATATCGACATTGACTTATTAGAACAACTGTCACCGTTGCTATAGGCAATATAGAATTATATGAACGTTGAAAAATCTGCCTCTCCAATTCAATTGCCTAACGCTTTTGCTGACGACTATTTCACAAATGACCAGTAAAAATAAATTGATATTTATGTGGCAAACTGCATCACCTTAATTGGCTACATCATAAGACAGCACAGACAATTTAGCGTATTTCAAAGTCATTTTACTTTATTCCATCCTATTTTAAACTTCAAAGCTAAGATCTTGGGGGTTTTGGCTAACATTGAAAATGGAAATTAGTCGGTTTACTCCAATTCCATTCTGCTTAATTCCATATTATATTAAGCTCCAAAGTCAATTTACTTTATTCCATCGTATTTGTTCCGTCATATTATATGCTTTATAGTGCTAGCCGATATAACTCGTAGAGGTCCTACAGCAGGTATTTGATTTGGTACATGTGAAAAAGCAACGAAAACAACATAAATCAGTATAAACAGAGACATACTAAGAGAATCCCAAAATATTGGCACTAAGTTAGACCAGTACCTGTGATGACGTTATCAGTCTCACCATAACGCCTGCCTCTACTTTCGTCTTCAGGAACTGCATAGTCATGATCCATCACAGCACAGTCCATTGAAGTTTCCGTTTCCTCTTCCTGACATCCCTCAGAATAAGTAGATTCTTCCATTTCACTAGCTTTCTTTTCACTTTCGTTAAGAGGATACAATTCCTCGGCTACATCGACGCCCTCATCTGTCTCTGTTATATGGATATCCTTTCTACTAGACAAACTGATCTGGTTTTGACCCGCTGTACTATCATCCCTGTGATTAAAAGGCATCTTTGACGGTGTTTCCTGATTCATCTCCTTCGCAGAACTCGAACCAACAAGCTGCTTCGCCTCAGACTCTACAGTTTCACATATATCACAATACCACGTCAGTAATATCACAGAAAATATGCAGTGAATGCAGAACAACAGTAAATAGAGTAAAAGAAAGTCTAACAAACAAAATTTTACCATCTTGACCGTGCTTCAAGCTATCGTTGTCATGAGGAAATTGATTGTCGAAAAGATTATCCAACTTGTGGTCTGTTTCAGCATCTGGCAAGAATGAAGTAGACTCTTCTGCCGGAAACATTTCACTGATGTCCCTTTCCATCATTTCTAAGATAATACTCATATCAGCACTACTATTGTTGGAACAGTGGTCGAATTGCAGCTCATTTGATTTTGTGTCCGGTAAAGAAGAATAATGTTGTCCTCCAACACTGCCTTCTGTAACCCTTGAGACCTTGTCAGACTCCACGCACTTTTCTTTGCCAAAGCTCATCAAATCATCCTCAAAAACTACGCTGTCAGACTCTTTATAAGCAGACTTGTGAATATACATTTTAGAGTCCACTATGCCGCGATTTTCAGAACAAGCTACATCACCTGTCATTGACTTTTTGCAAATCTCTTGACCCTTTTCCATTGAGCCTGAAAGCACCGTGGGCTCACCTGCAAACCAATTACATTTTAATCAACTAAACTTAACTCTTCAAAGTTAGTAACTTCTATATCGAAACTACACCACTGGAGTGAAGTAAAAAGACAGACGTTCGAATTAGCATAGACATAGAACTAAAAGAAATACCACCACTCTCCACCGGCAAACTATGCATAAAAAGGAAACCTGAATAAATGGGCGAACCATATGAAATACTTGAAGCATTGTTCGGCAAAAGGTAAGTACAAAAAGGAAAACATTCAATTACATACCATTTACTTCTGTTCGAAGACAAAATGAATCACACTTCAATTTCGACTTTTCGCCTCCACCATCTGACACTTCATCCAGTAATTTTGTGCGTGTGAACGTTCTGATACTATTGACATCTTCCATTGATTTATGTAAGGCTGCAGAAGAAAGGTTTAGAGGCGTGAATTCTTTCACAATATTAGGTGACTGAACCATGCCTTCGAGGTTCGCTTCCCCAACCACCTCCAATTTTTCGTCAGTTGGTGTTTCACCCTCACCACTTTCTCCGTAAACGATGTCATATTTCCCCATCGATCTATTAACTTCCTCTTGCTCTGTTAATCGAACATTAGAGCACACCATTTTGTAGCCTGTTTCCTTTACATCCTCAGGTGACTCAATACGATCCAAATTACTTTCGAAATTGTCAACTGAAGTTCCTTGGACATTGATTGGTGGTGCAGACACAAGTTCTTCCTTAACTTCATTATTATCATCAGTCATTTGCATTATGGAAGGCGTAGAACATCCATGATTTGTTGAGATCGGAGAGCTCATTTCTGATTCCTTTTCTGTATCACATTCCTTGGACACACTCATGTTATATGGCATTGTTAACGGCAGCGAACTACTAGTAGGAATTTGAGTAGACTCGATATCTTCTTCTTTTAGAAGCTCCATAGATGATACCAAAACAGGTAAATCGGTATTCAAGTTCTGCGGGCTGCATTTCACAGTTTCCCCATCTACATTTAGAAGTGAAACAGCGACGTGGTCACCGCCCACATCCATCTCCACTTTACTTTGACCTTCATCATCATCTATTTCTTGCCCTCTCAGTGAAGCATCAACCTTAGACCCTGCTACTTGGCTAGTAGAGCATGTCTCCTTCAAATATTGAGTAGACTCGATATTTTCTTCTTTTGGAAGCTCAATAGATAATGCCGAATCGGGTAAATCGGTATTCAAGTTCTGCGGGCTGCATTTTCCGGTTTTGGGATCTTCATTTAGAAGCGGAACAGCCATATGGTCACCGCCCACATCCATGTCAAATTTACTTTGACCTTCATTATCATCTATCTCTAGCCCTGTAAGTGAAGCATCAACCTTAGACCCTGCTAGTTGGCTAGTAGAGCATGTCTCCTTCAAATCTTCATCATCTCCATCATTCTTTGACTTGAGGTCTTTATTTTCATTAGCATTGAACATGTCAGCTTCAGAAAACAATTGTTGCCAGTCAAACCCGAAATCATTGCTATTGTGGGCTAGTTCTTGCTCTTCAATAGATGAATCGTCATTTTGTGCTTCAGTTAATCTCAAAGACGCGCCTTCTTTGTTATCACAAGGTCGACGAGTTACATCATCTTCTTGGAAGGTATATTTATCTCCATCAATATCAGTACTTTGATGCAAAGGCACTACGTCAGCAGTATTTGCCAGAGTCTCGACGTCCAGTTCTGCATTCACAGGTGCCTCCTTTATGACAGTAACTGACTTGAAGCCTCTATTTTCATCAGACAACCCTGCACAATACTTCACGGTTTCTGGATCTTCAACAATAGTCACTTGGTCAAGGTTCACATGGATGTTATCTGTACTTTGACTTTCATGAATCTTGAACCTTGATATTTGGCTAATCGAACGTGCTTCATTCAAATCTTCAATATCATCATCCCTTAGGGACTTCAGACCTTTAATTTCATTAGTGTTGTGTGTCACATCTAACTGATGTGAGCTGCTGGGAGAAAATGCAACGGCATCTGAGTATCCTTCTGCTTTTTGCTCCACGGTAAAGTTGTCTCTTGTAGCCTGATAATGCTCTACTAGTAGAAATTAAAACAAACACAACTTAATTCCGAATTGAAAATTAAATAAAGAAGCTACATTCATTGAAAATGCTTAGAAACTGAGTAGACTTTCGGTTCGTGAAATATCAGACCTTGACCAGGGGCGATTTCGGGGCTTGTTTGATCAGCTTCATTAAAAATAATATGACATGTTTCGGCTGATCTTGAAACATTAGATTGTTCTGTTGGTTGAACACCTAATTTATCAACAACAATAGCAGAAATTTGCAACAGTTCTGAACCCATTGCATTGTCCTTGCTTGGAGAAGACAACTCTTCCTCTTTAATTTGCACATTCATTTCCAAATTATGAAGTTCAGGAACCCCATCACTTTCATTATCTTCACTGTTTCGTATGTCAGTGTCACTTGGGGAACTGGATGGTTGTTCTTCACGAAAACAAATGGAGTCCCCACAGTCTAACAAGGTCGGCTGTATAATACTGCTGGAAATAGGCTCACTAGTATCTGTGCAGTGTACAGGTTCGCAAATGAGAAATAAATTAGACATAATTAGGGGAATGAACAATTGGTATTTAGTTATTAGTTATAGTTTCATCACTAAAACATTTCCTTGATTGAAAGTGTTGTTGAAATAATTTTTATATTTACCATTAATGTTTCGCTTCATGCTTTCAGAAACGTAGATAGCTGATGTTATACAACCTTCTTCAGCAGAGTTAACAAAATCTTCTCGAAAAAGTGACTGCTGTATATCAGGCCCAGAGGATTCTTCAATTCGATCCGATTGTTCTAGAGTTGTCTTGTCAACTTCAACCAAGTTGTCTGTATTACAATCATTTGCAAAACACGTAACTTTTTCTCCGGATGCATCGCTGCAGCTTTCATGTCCCCTCTCCGCTGCATCAGAAAGAAATGTAAGTTCACCAGCACATCTTCAGAACAATGATTTTATATATTTTAAGTTGACTATCATTAGACAACAAATGGTTAAAATTAAATAATGAAGCTACATTCAGAATTGAAAATGCTTAGAAACCGAGTAGACTTTGGGTTCGTGGAAATATCAGACCTCGACCAGGAGAGATTTCAGGGCTTGTTTGATCAGCTTCATTAAATATATCATTACATTCTTCGGGTGGTCCAGAAACTTTACATTGCTCTGTTGGTCTATCATCTAATTTGTCGACAATAACAGCAGAAACGTGCAACAGTTCTGATCCTGTTGCATTGTCCATGCTCGGAGAAGACAAATCATCAAAGCCTTCTTCCTCTTTATCAGTCATGTACATTTCAACACTACGAAGTTCAGGAACCCCATTACTTTCAACATCTTCACCGTTTCTCATTATGACAGCATCACTTGGGGAACTGGATGGTTGTTCTTCCTCTTTACCAGTCATGTTCATTTCAAAACTATGAAGTTCAGGAGCCCCATTACTATCATCATCTTCACTGTTCTTCATTATGCCAGTGCCACTTTGGGAACTGGATGGCTGTTCTTCACGAACACAAATGGATCCCCCACAGTCCAACAAGGTTGACTGTCTAATACTGCTACAAACAGGCTCACTTGTACCTGTAAACAGTGCAGAGGTTCGCAAGGTGAGAAATAAACTAAATATTATTAGGGGCACAAAAGATGAACTGACTTTTCATCAACAGTGAGTGTTTCGTACAACTCTGAAATAGATTAAAACTTTAAAAAAAACACTGACCTGCACAGTTCTGACCTGCTACTGCACTTAAAGATGCGTTTTTAGTTTCTTCAACAGCGCTGCATGCAACAGCCGCAATTTCTTCCTCAAAATTACTGTCAAATGCGCTGAGTCCAGCAGAAATTTTCTGAGCTCTCTTTGGGACACCATCACAGCCATCATGAACCAAAGAAGATGGAGAATGATGATCACTGCCTCCCACGTCATGTGCATTGGTTTCTGTGTTTTTGCAGTCTTCCAATTGCGTTGCATTGTGTTGTTCCTCTTGGAGGTTTTCAACTTTCTGCTCCCTGGGAATTGGGCTTTTGTTTTGATGATATTGCCCTGGATAAACGATTGAAAGTTTCACAATTACACAAGAAAATAAATAAATAGCAACGAATACTACTATTTTCTTGACATCTATTTATCAAGCTTCAGACTTTGTTGATCTGAAGCTCTGACTTTGTCAGTTTCTGACCTTCAATTAGCAAAATAACCATCACGTAAGTCAAGGTATTCCTAATCCTTATAGCTGAGTAAATTGCTTTTGGTTTCCATATTACTAGTATTTACGTTTTTTGATTGAACCATATATCACAGATTATATATGAGCAATTTAGTAATTAATTCTTTTACCTTCTACGTTGGGATTCATGTAATCTGAAGCAATGTCAGCTGGGGCGAATTCACCTTGTACAACATCCGGCTTCTCATTGGCATCCTGGAAATCAGTGTCATCTTTCTTGCTTTGACTCAAAGATTTTTCAGGACATCTTTCCTCAAGTATCAGATTAGTCTCGAGAGTCTCACCATCTTCACTACGCGGCAACAAACTTAACGTGCTATCATCATTGATTGGCATTTGAACATTGAGGGCTTCAGTCGATTGATAACGTTCTGAAAACAATAAACTAATATGGGTCTCACCACCATCAGGCTTCTCAGTGACATCCTCTGAGTCGCTCTCATTCTTCTGGCTTGGACTCAAAGCATTTTCAGGACATATTTTCTCACCGCTTGGACCATAAAAGTCAGGTGCCGGATTACTTTCGAGAACCTCACAACCCGACATGCCACTTTCAGGTTCACCTTGCTCTGACTGTTCAAGAGTTGTCTTGCATTCACTTGGGTCAATTTCATCGCTAGTTACATGATCCGTCTCAGCAAAATCAGGTTTCTCAGTGGCATCTTGAGAATCAGTCTCATCATTCTTGCTACGACTCAGAGAATTTTCAGGACCCTTCTCCTCATCGCTTGGACCAAATAGTTCATTCAGGTTACTTTCAAGAGTCTCACGAGCCAACATGTCACTCTCTGGTTCATTCAATGAGCCAGTAGGATGTTCTTCACCAGCATGATTGGCTTCAATTGCATCTGTGCACCACACAAATTTTGCAAAGTCACATTTCCAGAACTAAGTGTTAAGATCTTAGAAGCAAAAGAGGACACTAAGGCCCTGTTCTCCTGGACTTATATTCAGACAGTTTTCAATTCAATTCAGACACTTTCAGTTCAGTTCAGTTCAGACACATTCACTTCAGTTCAGTCACATTCAGTTCACTTCAGTTCAATTCAGACTTATTATTATTATTACTCCTGCTACTATTATTATCGTCATCATCATATTCATTATTATTATTATTGTTATTATTACTATTATTATTATTAGTATTATTATTATTATTACAGTGGATGATGAAAATAATAATGGTAAAAGAACGATATTTTCGAAGTTAAACTTACATAAATGACCACAAATATTTTCGTCAATACAATCTAAATCCATTACGTCAATACTTTTGATGAATACAAATTACGTCAAATGATTAAGTAAATCATCTACATCAATTTGCCCCGTTTCCTCTTCATCTCCATCGGAATCTTCATTTGAATCTTCTTCAATGTCACTATCGGCACGATTAGCTAACCATATGTCTTTAGCTATAGTCGTTCGCACTTTGTTCATAAGTTTCTTTCGTTTGACGTCGTTCATGTTTGTATTTGCTCTTCCCTGACTAATTGCATGTTGTATTACTGGTATACTATTATAAGTTATAAATATTTATTACTTAAAGTAAAAGTAATATTACTAATATTTTAAAGTAATATGACTTTATAAAGTATTATCATTTACTGAATAAATTAGTAATATTATTATTAATTTTATTATTATTACTCGTACTATTATATTAATATTAATTATACTAATAATAATAACATTATTATTATTATTATTAAAATTAATTATTATTATTATTTTTTTTATTTTTTTTTTTTTTATTTTTTTTCAGTTCAGTTCAACACATTCAGTTCAGTTCAGTTCAGACACTTTCAGTTCACTTCAGTTCAGACACGTTCAGTTCACTTCATTTCAGACAATTTAAGTCCTAGAGAACATGGCCTAACTGGTGAAAGTGACAAGTGTTGCAAAAATTGGGATAGATACTTACCGCATGTTTGTTCTGTCAATGAGCAAAGAGATGCGTTTTTGTCCTCAGTGTTACAGTCAACTACGACAACCAATTCAGGACACTCGTTGACTTTGTTGCCTTCATCATCATCAGTATTTCGCAACGAAGATGTACTTCCATCATCATTCGTCCGTATTTCAACGAACACTTCTTCAGTTGCTTGATATTGTTCTGAAAACGCAACGAACAATGTGGTTTGTCATGAAAACCATAACAGGGAAAAATTGCACCAACACTAACTGGCAGTGAAACCCTTCTGAGTTTGCTAAAGGAACAGTCAGGCCAGACAAGTTACTCAAGTAAAAATACGTAGACACTGCATGTGGCGATTTGACACTTATATGATTATGTTGAACACACAAGTACATAACTATTTGCATCAAAGATTAAGATGTCATTAAGAATGAATATAAAATCATGTTTACCATTTATTTTGGGGTTCTTGCTTTCAGGTTGAGATACCCTTTCGGAGTCATCCTCGTTAATGTGATCTATAAGCTCCTCGAGATGTCTCGTTTGATGACGAAGGGAAATATCAACTGCGCTCTTTGCTGCTCGTCTACCAGACCTCCTGATATTATCTGGCACTTTAACATGGTCATCGTTATCATGCTTCTGGCTTCCTTTCGCACTTTCCCTGTTTTCATTAGCATCCACATTACTTCCTTCTCCTAACTTCTCCACTACCACTTCACTGCCTCCATTAATCTCATGATGCTTCACCGTCCATGTTTTTCTCGTGCCCTTCACCTTATTCTCTAGCGCTGCAACATTCATCTTAGGGGAGTGTTGAGTCTTGCTTGCTGATTTCCTTGGTCGAACTCTGGTTTTCAACGCCTCAGTAACGCTGTCATCATCGCTTCTTGATTTCACAGCAATAACTTCCTTACTTCTCATCTGCTTCCTCGTAACCCTTCCACTGTTACCTTCACAATTGACCATATCATTTTGAGATTTATCAACTCCTTCACCGTTGCCTTCTTCCACTATTACCTTATCCTTTCTACCCCTTTTTGCTTTCTTTTCTTCACAAGAAGACATGACTGATGCTTCTCCAACACCATTTTCTAATCCACCACGGGACCTCAAACTTCTCTTCAGATTTCCTCCTTCAACAGGCTTATCAGCATTGCCACCATCACTGTCACCTACTTCCACAATCCCCTTACCCTTTCTACCCCTTGTTGCTTTCTTTTCTTCACAAGGAGACACGACTAATGCTTCTCCAACATCATTACCCTTCTCTATTCCACCTCCAGACCTCAAACTTCTCTTCAGATTTCCTCCATCAACAGGGTTAACAACATTGCCACCATCACCGCCACCTATTTCCACAATGCACTTACCCTTTCTACCCCTTTTTGCTTTCTTTTCTTCAGAAGGAGACAAGAGTAATGCTTCTCCAATATTATTCTCCTTCTCTATTCCACTTTGGGACCTCAAACTCCTCTTCATATTCCCTCCTTCAACAGGCTTAACAACACTGCCACCATCACTATCAGCGTCACCTACTTCCACAATCCCCATACCCTTTCTACCCCTTTTTGTTTTCTTTACTTGTGGAGACAAGAGTGATGCTTCTCCAACACCATTCTCCTTCTCAATTCCACCTTGAGACCTCAAACTCCTCTTCAGATTCCCTCCTTCCACGGGCTTATCAACACTGCCATCATCACCATCACCTACTTCCACAATCCCCTTACCCTTTCTACCCCTTGTTGCTTTCTTTTCTTCACATGAAGACAAGGGTAATGCTTCTCCAACATCATTATCCTTCTCTATTCCACCTCTGGACCTCAAACTTCTCTTCAGATTCCCACCTTCAACAGGCTTATCAACACTGTCACCATTACCGCCACCTACTTCCACAATATCTTTACCCTTTCTACCTCTCTTTGCTTTCTTTTCTTCACAAGGAGACGAGGGTAATGCTTCTCCGACATCATTATCCTTCTCTATTCCACCTCGGGACATCAAACTTCTCTTCAGATTCCCTCCTTCAACAGGGTTATCAACATTGCTACCATCACCGCCACCTATTTCCACAATGCCCTTACCCTTTCTACCTCTTTTTGCTTTCTTTTCTTCAGAAGGAGACAAGAGTAATGCTTCTCCAACACCATTCTCCTTCTCTATACCACCTTGGGACCTCAAACTTCTCTTCCGATTCCCTCCTTCAACAGGCTTGTCAACATTTTCAACACCCTTGCCACCTACTTCCACTATTCCCCTACCCTTTCTACCATTTTTTACTTTCATTTCTTCACAAGGAGCCAAGACTGACGCAACACCAACACCATCTCCCTTCTCGGTTCCACCTTGTGACCTCAAACTCCTTTTCATTTCCCCTCCCTCAACAGGCTTAGAAACATCATCACCACCACTGCAACCTACTTCCAAAATCCCCTTATCCTTTCTACCCCTTTTTGCAATCTTTTCCTCGCTAGGAGACAAGAGTGGCCCTGATTCAACATCATTCCCTTTCCCTATTCCTCGGGACCGCAAACTTCTCTTCAGGTTCCCAACTTCAACAGGCTTATTAACATTATCATCACTGCGACCACCACAAGGAGACAACACCACCACGGCCTCTACACTGTCCTGCTTCATCTTACATCGCTTGCTCCTCAATTTCAAATCCAAATTACCCGTTTCAGCTGCCACTTTCTCTACATCATCAACATTTTCCGACTCCAAGCCCATATCTTTAGCTTGCACGACTGACCTTCTAGAATTCCTTAACTTCCTGTCTTTAACAACATTTTCCACCTTCGACATCACCTCTACACTCTCTTGTACCACCTCCCCTCTACGAGACCTCAAGTTCCGCCCCAAATTCCCTTCTTTCTCAGCAACCTTCACCACATTTTCATCACTCCCACTCACAAAACCGGCACCCTCCGAGATCACAACAGTCCTGCTCCTCAAACTCCTCTTCACCACAGCTTCCGCCACCGTACCAAGCTCATCCGAAACACCAACCAATCTCTCAGATTCCTCCGAATTCCCAGAAACCATGACCGGGTTTCCTTTCCCTAGTGATTTCACAAAAGCCCTTTTCTTCCTACCCAACAATCTCATCGACCTAGGATCAGTTCTCTCAAACAAAAACGTCTGATTATCGGATTCGGGACTAAACCTAACTTTCTTAACTCCTTTACCTTTACTACCTACAACTACTTTCTCACACTCTACTTCTTCAACAACAACTTCACTCACACCCTTAAAACATGACTTCCCTCTCCTCCCCTTCGTCTCATGCATCTCCTCCTACAACAAACCAATCAAACAAATCCCCCAAATCAATTGCAAAACCTAACCCTAATTTCCAATTTCAATCAATTCCAGAGCTACAGACAAAAACGAAAGAACAGAAAGACGATTACCTTGAGAAGAAGGGAGGAAAGGCGGTCAGCCATGTCCGAACTCTTCAAATTCGCAGGAACCCCATGTTTCTTGCATAATTGTTGGAGTGATTTCCTGTCTAACCCATGGAAATCCATCGTTGATGAAGATAACCAAACAAAACCCTAGAAATGGAATCAAGAGGTCATTTTTGGGGGAAATTGAATTGAATTGAATCGAAATCGAAAAGGGGAAAAGGGGGGAGGTTGAAGAATGGAGTAAAGAGAGGAGAGAGCGTTGGTTTGAAATAGTTTGAAAGGAAGTTGTCCCGCTAGTTTTGGATTTGGTGATCTAACTTGTTCCAGTAAGTAAACTGTGACTGATGACTGCGCCTTCTTCACCTGAGTATTAAATTAACCTATCCATTTATGTAATTCCTCGTCTCCTTATATTTAATGTCGGATTCTGTCGTGAAATGATCTAACGGTATAAGGCCCTGTTCTTTTCGGCTGAAACAAGGCTGAGCTGAGCTGAGCGACTGGTCTGATAGGAGCTGAGCTGGACTGATAGAAGCTGAGCTGAATTTGAAAGAAGTTGAAACTAATAACTACTTATATAAATTATCTAATAATATTTTTAAAAAATGAAAAAAAATATAAAAAATTATAATACTAAATAATAATAATAATAATAATAATAATAAATTAATTATAATAGTAATATTATTATTATTATTGTTATTATTATTATTATTATTATTAATTATTATTAATAATAGTAATGATAATAACAACAACAACATAGTACTCACTCCAATTCATTTGATTTCTACTTTTGTTTTTTTCATACTTGGCAATAGAAAATATTATGCATATATCTTTGATTACGTAATATAGAAAATTTATATTTTGATATTCTTAAATCTTAATACAATACAAATAATACTCATATGCTATTTTTTTTTGGGTGTGTGTCTATATATATATATATATATATATATATATTCTATTCACTCAATAATAGTGTAAGAAAACTTAAATTAATCGTAATGATATTGAGACAGAGTTGTAAATTTTGAATGTAATATCTATTTCAAGACCTCAAAATATTATGGATTGCATAATAATATTAATAATTATTATAATAACAATGATGATAAAAAAAATAGGAAATCAATATATATATATAAAGGAGGAAGTTTTCGAGCGATATGATTGGTCCGTTACATCAAAACTCAATTTAGGAAAGTATCATTAATGATAAAAAAAATCAAGTAGAGAATCTTTTAATTGTTACAATCAATTTATTTAATCTATCATATTAATGTGATGTTTTATAAATTTTCATCTAAAAATCTTTAAATTTCATTTAACAAAAAGTTATCGTAAATAAAATTATAAAAATAAATTAATTAGATTCGTGGTAAAAAAATGCTTTCAATAGAGTATACATTTCATATTATTTGTTTCATATTATTTGCTCGAAAAAGTGATGAATTTATTACATATAAAGATATTAAAGTTATCCCACATCGACAAATGATAATAAGATGATTGAAATTCTATATTATAAATAATAGTAATCATCTGACCTTAGATATCTATAATGATTCAATTTTTTTTGATATAGCCTTAAAGTAAGTCATATAGCCTTAAGTAATCAAATTATGTCAATTGTAATCATCCGACCTTAGTAAGTCATATAGCCTTAAGTAATTATCCACATCGAGAAATTATATTATGATTAGGTTATGAAATTCTATAATATAAATAAGAGTAATCATTGTTTTTGAATATCTACTAAAAAACTTCTCTTAAAAAAACTCTTAATAAGACTATATGACTTAAAATTGTACCACATCGAAACAATTAAAATAAGATGATGATTCTATACTATAAATAAGAGTAATCATGTGTTCTTTTGGGTCTTCAAAGGAGTTTTTAAGACAGTAAATTATCCTACATCAAAAAAATTATGATAATAGAATTGTATATTATAAATATGACTAATCATTCGTTCTTAAAATCAATAAAAAAAACTTTTGAGTCTTAGAAAATAATAAGACTACAAACTTAAGTGACATAATCGCACATTGAAAAATTATAACAATGTGATGAAATATATTATAAATAAGAAATAAGAGTAATTAATTCTACAATAAGCCGATGAAATGTTATTATACAAATAAAAGTAATCATTCCTCCAAAATTATGACTAATCATTCGTTATTGACTAATCATTCATTATTAAATATTTTCCAAAACTCAATTAAGTCTTAAAAAACCTCTTAAGACTATGAACTCAAGTAAAATTATTACATAAGTTCTTAAAACTATATCTAAACTTAAGTCAAAACTATTCTATATATATCGAAAAATTATGAGGTGATGGAATTTGATATTATAAATAAGTTAAATCATTCGTTCTTAGATATAAAAAAAATTGAGTCTTACAAAAGCACTTAAGACTATAAATTAAGGTAAGATTATCCCACATCGAAAAATTATAATAAGGTAATCGAATTTTATTATATACTCCCTCCTGGTTTTGAGTATTCCTCCCACTTTTCTTTTTGAGCTTAGTTTGGTTTTCTTCTCACTTTCCTTTTTTGGATGTACTTTTAATCATTCTTTATTCTTCCTTCAATTCTTTATTCTTTTCCTCCACACCTAAACTCAACACCTTTTCACTCCATACCCCACCTTTTACACTTTATACCCCACTTTTTACCCATTTCTTAATCTCTCCCCAAAAAATTGGGGAGGAATACTTGAACTAGGAGAGAGTAAATAAGAGTAATCGCCCATTCTTAAGTTAGATATAAAAATAAACTCATTTATTATTATAATTATCCTAACGTTGTCTCACATCAAAAAATTATGATGACGTGATGAATTCTATATTATAAATAATAATCATTTGTCCTTGGATATCAGCTAAAAAATTTTTGAGTCTTAAAAATGCTCTTAGTACCGTAAGCTGATGGTAAAGAGAAATCATTTGTGTTTAGATATTAACCAAAATTAGAGTTCTAAAAAGAGTTTTTAAGACTATAAAAAATTATGATGAGAGATGAAATTCTATATCACAAATAAGAGACCTCATTTGTTTTTAGATATTAATCAAAAAGATTTGTCTTATAAAAGAAGTTATAAATTTAAGTAAAAGCAATCATTCGTCTTTAGATATCAACGGGAAATCTTTTGAATCCTAAAAGAAATTTTTAAGACTATAAACTTAAATTATGATCTGATGAAATTATGATGAGCTGATGAAATTCTACATCATCAATAAGAGAAATTATTCGTTTTTAGATATTAATAAAAAAATCTTTTAAATCTTATAATACTCCTCTTAATGCTATAAATTGAAGTAAAAATTATCCCACATCGAAATATTACAAAAAAGTGATGAAATTTTATTATATAAATAAAAGTTATCATCGTCTTTGGATATCAAACAGAAATCTTTTGAGTCCTAAAATGAGTTCTTAAAACTGTGACGATATCAAACAGAACTCCGTTTAGAATCTTTTGAGTCCTAAAAAGAGTTTTTTAAACTATAAATTTAAGTGAAATTAAAAATTATGATGAGATATTATAAATAAGAGAAATCATTCGTTTTAGATAATCATTTATCCAAAAGTATACTTCGTAATAAGGTGATCGAATTCTATTATATAAATACGTAATAAGGTGTTCGAATTCTATTATATAAATAATAGTTATCGTTCGTCCTTAATAACTTAGATGAAAAACAAAATCTTTTGGATCTTAAAAAAAAAGTTTTAAGACCATAAACTTAATTAAGTAATATATCCCACAGTTTTGAGTCTTAATATAAACTCTTAAAAATATAAACTTGAGTAAAATTTCTCACATCGAAAAATTATTACAAAGTCATGAATTTCATAGATACAAAACAAACATCTTTGCAGTTTTAGAAAAGCTCTTAGGACTATAATAAACTTAAGTAAAAATTTCTCTTTTGAGTCTTAAAAAGCTCTTAAGACTATAATCGTGTGTGAAATTCTATATCATCGATAAGAAAAATTATTCATTTTTAGATATTAATAAAAAATCTTTTGAGTATTATAATAGCTCTTAAGGCTATAGATTTAATTAAAATTATCCACATCGAAAAATTGCATTAAGGTGATGAAATTCTACTCCCTCCGAGTTCCTAACATTGACACCTTTGGATTTTGGTCTAAAATAAGAAGGGACAAATGAGTGACTCAAAAAAGAAAGAGGAAGAAAGAGAAATGTGTGGCTAAGTGTGAACCACACATTTATGGCCAAAAATTGAAAATGGATAAAAGATCAAACTCGGCCCAAAAAGAAATACGTGTCAGTGACAGAAACTCGGAGGGAGTATTATATAAATAAAAGTAATCAGCGTCTTTAGATATCAATTAAAAATCTTTTGAGTAGAACTATCCTACATCGAAAAATTATGATGAGTTGACAAAATTTTATACTACGAAGTATATCATAAATAAAATAAATTATTCATTTTAGATATTAACCAGAAAAATCTTTTGAGTCTTATAACAACTCTTAAGGCTATAAATTGAAGTAAAATATTCCACATCAAGAAATTATAATAAGACGATGAAATTTTATTATATAAATAAACGTCTGTCAACCAATAGTTTAACAAATTAAATTAATACAATCCTCTAACCTGTGTCATTATCATTTTCACTGAAAATAGGCCCGTGCATCGCACGGGCTTTCCAACTAGTAATAATAATAATGACGATGAAGACAACGACGATGACGATGACAATAATAATTTTTTATTATTATTAACATTAAGAGATACTCGTATGACTAATAAAAATAACAACAACAATATTATCGTTATTATTATTTTTTTATGAAAAGAAACTTGTATTAATATCGAAATGCAATAATAATAATAATAATAATAATAATAATAATAATAATAATAATAACAAGGACAACGGCAATAATAATAATAATAATTTATTGTAATTTGTTTCGATCTTAATGCAATTTTCGTTTCATATAAATAAATAAATAAATAATAATAATAATATTATTATTATTATTTTTATTATTATTGAAGTATTATTTTAGGAGCTGAAAATATTGTAGCTGAGCTGAAAATATTAGAACTGAGCTGAGCTGAGCTTATAGGAGCTGGGCTGAGCTGATACGAGCTGGGCTGAGCTGATAGAAGCTGAGCTGGTCTGAAACGGACTGAAAATAAGCCGAAAAGAACAGGGCCTAAGTGATGGATAAACAAATGAAAATGGATAAATATTACTCCCTCTGTATCTATATATTCGTCCACTTTCAATATAATACTCCATACATATATTAAATAAAGTCAACAAATATATAGATACGGAGCAGACGAGCAGTGCGGATCTCCTGTCCCATTTTTGTGTCTCATCCGTGTGCCCACACCATACACGGTATGACACATCAACAAGTTATAATATTTGTTGCATATTTTATTTATGCAATCCCGTATATGGTGTGGCACAAAAAAAAGGGACATTAGATTTGCGAAGTATTACTAATTACTCCAAACGAGTATGGAGTATTAAATACTCTCTCATTAAGGAGTAAGCTCAAGTGGTAAGATAATTTTCTTATTTCGACTGAGAGATTGAAGGTTCGATTCTTACTTAGAATGCTGGTGCGCTATTCTCTACACTGAAAAGTCAATCCTATATTTACATTGAATATTTCATAGATGAAGTAGGTGAGGATTCTATAGTAAAGTCTTTTATCGTGCCAGAAATGTAAAATTTTAATTGGATAATCTGCTTATGGAGAGTGTAGAGCTTAGATTTGATGTGAGCGAGTAAGATTAGTGAGAAGAAATGGGTAGGATATGGATATAAGAAAATGGAGAGGATCTTTACTCCTTATTCTCGTCGGAGTATTCTTTCGTCTTACCATTTACTGTCTTTGTGACAAAATTTTGACCGAGTTTTGTCATAGATATAATACATATATAATTCCACGTTTTGTCCCAGGTAAGACAAATTTGGACGTTATCTTGCAGCCCATCCGATTCTTTAGAACTGCTACGTTTCATTAAAATATCTCACACAGATCATTAAAATTGATATAGTTTCAAAGAATCGGAGTTCTATACAATTGAACTAGACTGATGATTTTGATTGAATAATTAATTTTAAGTATACTAAACTGACCTAAATAAAAAAAATGACTTATACAGCTAGTTAATCCTAAATACTTTAAAATGAACACCAAACCGAAAAATAATTTTGTAATTAACACTAAATCGATAATTGACTCTTTTTGTTAATACATTGAAATTAATTAACCCCATTTTTCTATGGATTATTTTTGTTAATTAATACTTTTAACATTAAACCATTTTTCTCTAAGTACTTTAAGAATATGCTTTCGATTTGGGATACCCTTTTGGATCTAAAACCTATTATTCAAGACGGTTCTATGAACACGAAGCATTGTATTAGACCATTAGTCATAATAAGTCCTTGATTAGCCATGCAAACAGAATTTACAATACGGAATTTACACAAATCTTAACTCCGAATTGAATCGGATCGGACTCAACCAAAATAAAAGGGCATCCTATCGATCATATAGAGTAGCATTAGTGATCAGTCGACTAGTCGTCACCAATAGCTGATTTCAAAAGCCTCACGAAACCTGTCCTCCAAATCCCGTTTAGGTTTCGGATCCCGAACCACATCGTTCACAACTGGCTGATGATGATGATGCTCAACATGTCGGAGCCGGATGCATCGGACAAAGTCAGAAACCGTGTCAATAAACCCAAACCCAAACCCGAAACCGGAATAATGGGTAAGCTGATGTTGATGATTGCTGCTGCTGTTAAGGTGGTGGTCATGACCACCTAAAAGAAGCATTGCTGCTGTTGGTGCCATAGATTCTTAGTTGTTGTTGTATGTTGGATGATGTATTGATTGATCGATTGTACGTGTTTTAGTGTACGTGTATAAATACAATAATTATACAGTTCATGTAATGTGATAGAAGATAAAGTGGAGGTTTAATTGTTGTAAAACAGTGGGCTGCTGCATGCTGCTGCGTGCTCCTGCCTGCCTGCCTGCCTTCTGTGTGCTACGGTACGTGGTATTATTCTAATACTACCAATAATAAATTCAGACTGGCCTAATAAAGAATAAGAGTTTGCTCAAATGTTATAATTTACGAGTATATATTATGGTATTATGATTCGGGATTTGAGATTGTTTTATCTGTGATATAGTGTGTCAGCGTGTGTTCATTTAAGGTTAAGCTGGTGTACAACAAACAATTCATTGAGACGCCCCAATATGCAATAGACAAACAATTCATTGGGACGTAGAGACTAACTTTAAACATTATATTCTCTTCGATTCATCTCACTTTTACTGTCCCGATTAGGGTTGATGATAATGAGAGGAGACGGCTCGCAAGCATTTCCGTAATTTAACAAATCAAATATAAATCAAAATTACATCTCATATATATGTCGAGTAAATAAATATCAAATGTTTTATCTTTATTAACCACATGTGTATATACTATGTATATACTGATGATGATATTCAATCGATTTTAAAATTAATTTGTTGGTTGGTTTATTATTGTGTGAGGATAACGATTAAAAGTAGGTCTCCTGAGAGACGGTCTTTCATTAATTTTAGTGAGTGACTAAGTACAAATGAAAGTAACAGTGGTACTAAACCTAATAGAAGTAGGTACGATTAACATAAAAAGTATACAACTATAAAGAGGGTACACTTCTTATAAAAACATGTACAAAAACAAAGTTGTCATTTAAGAGTACAAATAGAACATAAAGTGGTACTGAAGAGTGGTCTCTTAATAAGTTATTGAAAGACCGTCTCTCCTGAGAATTTGTGAAGGGGAGTATAATGATAATAGATGTATATACTCGGTATTTGGGTAAGCCCACAGATCAAAATCTTTGCCGGATGTTTACATCACTTTTCCACGTGCTTCCAGCGGCTCATTCTTACGGTCTTACCAATTGATCGCACACCTCATACTACTTCCTCAGTTGGACTGCCATGTCATCTGCTTTTGTGATTAATCGTAATATATAACGCACGATTTACGGAGGTGGAGGTCTATGAACCCGGGACAAAATTTGCAGAAAATCGATTGTCTATTCCTTACATCAAATAATGTGTGTTATCCCCGATTTAATTATTAGACCAGCGGAAGAGTAGTAATAAGAGTATCGGAAAGCGAAAAATACGTGTTGGTTAAAAGTCGAAAACTCGTTCGAAATGAACGATTAATTTTTATCTTAATGACTTAATGAATCCGAGATGACGTGGTAAGAAAATCGGAAGAAAACGAGAACATGACCTCTCATCGTAGTGTATAATATACATTGTTTTCGTAGATCCGGGACCCCGGGACAAAACTTGCCGAAAATCGACTGGTATATTTCTTATGTCAAATTACGTGTCCTCCCACATTTATAGGACCATAGAAGGAGCAGCAAATCCCAACAATAATGAGAGGATCGGAAAGCAAAGAACTCACCTCTGCAACTCTGTTAAAATTAAAGTCGAAAACTCATGCAAAATGGACAGTTACTACTCCATATTTGAGAAAGAAATTGAACTAATTGAAGATATCAAGAAGATAATCATTGAACTTGCTCTTAGTGACTACTCTTAAATTTTAATCGTAATCAATTTAACTTTGATCATCAAGATTCATGAATAATACTCGTACAGAGTAATATAATTAATATACGGAGTAATTCATTAACGATTTTTCTAACGTGTGTCCACGTTAATATTTTAATTAAGGAATGAATCATCGTTATGTATGTTGTCTGAGTATGGTAATTAAGAATTAGTATTTCAATTTATCGTGATAATATAATGGTGATTTATTGCTTAATTAACATATTAACGTGTGCCCACTGGACACACGTTAGAAAATTCGATTAATTATGTAAAAGGAATGAAACCAGGTCCATTAAGAGTAAGAAAGGCCCAATAGTAGTGGGAATGATATCCTGCAACATTTAGGCCCAATCTCTACTATCCTTTATTCTTTGGTCAGCAGCTGTGTATCCATTTAGGGTATTGTGTTGGCTAGTATTTAATGAGGTGACCACACTTGTAAGAAAGCAAGACAATTGAACGAGAATCACTGCAGCCGCAAAAGGCGCAGCTTTCCTTCTTACACAAACTCATATATTTTTCATACAAGGTCTTCAGTCACTGTTATCTATGGCATAAACTTTATAAAAAGCTATATGGTATCAGAGCCTTTGAGCCCATGATAACGTTGTCTACTTTGTATGAAAGTAAGTATTTGCTCTCCTCTGTCTAAAACAGTAAATCTTCAATTTTCATTAAAAGTTTGAGTCTTTGAGTCTGTCATCATGGCGGGAGATGAAGAAATAGCGCAACCATCTATAGATATGACCGATCCTCTGTTTTGTCATCCTTCTGAGGGAACTCAGACCCTAAAGATAACGCCTGAACTCTCTGGGGCTGAGAATTTTGCTCCTTGGAAGAGACAAATGGAGTTGGCACTATCAGCCAAAAGGAAACTTGGTTATGTTACTGGTAAAGTTGAGAGGTCTGCCACTGATACGGCCAAACAAGAAGCCTGGGATACATCCAACAATCTTGTTATCTCTTGGATTCTTCAGAATGTTAGTGAGAGAATCAGGAGGTTGGTCATGTATACTCAAACAGCAGCTGGCATATGGAAGACGCTTGAGAAGAGATATACTGTAGCTAATGGTGCACGGAAGTTTAAGCTCAACAAGGAGTCTTATGAGATCTCCCAAAACAGCCGATCCATTGAAGAATATTATACACAACTTCGGATTGTGTGGGATGAGCTAGAAAACATGAGCACTCTTCCGCCTATCACCAAACTGACCACAGAGATCGAGGCCTATATGGATGCTATTAACCAACAAACCGAGGAAAAGCATCTGTTTCAGTTTCTCAATGGCTTGGATGGAGAATATGGTGTTCTAAGAAGCAATATTTTGCTCATGAGCCCCTTACCAACTGTTGACACTGCTGTGTCCATGATGATACAAGAAGAGGCCCAAGCTAAGAATCTATCAAGCAGGAATGAGCAGGAATCAAGTGCCTTGATGGGAAGAAAAGATGAAGACAAAGAGAAATGTCCACATTGCGGCAGGACTAATCACAAGCCAGAGGATTGTTGGGAAGTGGTTGGATACCCTAGTGGTCACCCAAGGAACAGGGCTAACAGTCAAAAGAATAGTAATAAGGTGCAAGGCAACAACAGATATCAAAGGTCATATCAAGGGGCAAACTCACAACAAAGTGGAAGTAAGAAGTATGGTACGGGTTCAGGAAATCAAAAAGGCAAAGGAAGAACTGCTGCTGCAGCGAAAACTGAGCAATCTGAACTTGCATCTGCAATTGAAGCTGCGTCACACCAACTGGAGAGTCTTCTGAAATTGGTTCCAAAGAGCAGCAATGACTCTAGGACAGGGGGAGACACAGATGACGAGATAGACTTTAACTTTGCAGGTACCTTGAATTGTAGCAAAGTGTATGCGTCTAAAGACGTTTGGGTAATTGACTCCGGGGCATCAGATCACATGACTGCCCAGTTGTCTGAACTTACCAAAGTTCAGTCTTTAAGCACCAAACCTAAAATTAATCTCCCAAATGGTGAGACTGTATATGTGACACATAAGGGAGAAGTGACATTGAGTTGTGGTCTTGTCCTTAAAAATGTGCTTGTTGTTCCTGAATTTAAGCAAAATTTGCTTTCTGTTCAGAAACTTGCTAAGGACAACTTGTGTTTTGTGACTTTCTTTGACACTCATTGCTATGTGCAGGACTGTGTTAGCAAAGAAGTCAGAGAGAAGGGCTATGCAACTAGTGGTCTATACTATATTGCCAATACAAAAGAGAAAAACAACTTCCAACTACAAGATATCAATTCACAACAAAAGATAGCTTCATCGTTTATTAGTTCCAATTCTAATATTTGTAATCCTAAGGCGGGTCATTCGACATATGTGCCATTAGTTGATTTCAAAAGGTCTTGTAATCAAAACTCCTTTGTTAATAGAAATGTTGAAAGTTGTGAATATTCTACTTGGCATCATAGACTTGGTCATGCTCCTTTCTCTAAGCTCAAACACATACCATACATACACCTGAAAAACCATACATACTCTGAGCACTACCACTGTTGCACAGCCCTTCGACCTCATTCACATTGACATATGGGGTCCCTATAGGGTTGCTTATAGAGGAAAATTTAAATATTTCCTTACTATAGTTGATGACTTCTCCAGGGGTACTTGGATATATTTGTTGACTCATAAATCTGATGCCTTCGAGAATCTTGTTACTTTCTATGAGTATGTGAAGACTCAATTCGATAAAAAGATAAAAATTGTGAGGTCTGACAATGCGTTGGAGTTTGATGATGATAGATGCAGGAATTTCTTCAAGATGAAGGGTGTTGTGCATCAAACTTCTATAGTGGACAGACCACAACAGAACGGTGTGGTTGAGAGAAAGCATAGACATCTACTCGAAATAAGTAGAGCCCTGCGATTTCATTCAGGCCTTAATCTAAGTTATTGGGGAGACTGTGTGATGACAGCAGCCTACCTCATTAACAGATTGCCATCAGCACCCACTGAAAACAGTATACCCTATGAGGTGATACATGGGAGACCACCTGACTACTCGGAGTTAAAAACATTTGGGTGTTTGGTTTTTGTCTATAACCCACAGAGGAATATAGACAAATTTCAGCCAAGGGGAGTACCGTGTGTTTTTCTTGGATATGCATCAAATCAGAAAGGGTATAGAGTACAAGACCTTGTGAGCAAGAGGAGATTCGTGACAAGAGACATAGTTTTCCATGAAAGGGTGTATCCTTTCAGCAAGCATGCTCCAGGAAACTATATGACACCTTCTCCCTTATGGATTCCTCAAGCATATGATGAAGCACGAAGTACTCCAGAGGCTGTTGTTGTTCCTCAAATTGATAGGAATAATGATCAACATGAAGAAGAAGGAGATGTGCCAGAAAACGATGACCAAGGTGAATCACAAAATGAGACAGTAGCTACGCAACCAGAAGGGAGACCTACCAGGGATAGGAGAACACCCGCATGGCTAAAAGATTTTGTGACTTCGAATAGATCTGCAATGGCAGTATCTAAACTGACTGACACAGAAGTGGAGCAGCCGTTTGCCGATATGGTGAACCAATTAATTACTCACAGGGAACCTTATTACTTCAAAGAAGCTGTGCAAGATTCCAAGTGGGTGACAGCCATGAATGAAGAGTTGGATGCGCTTGAGTTGAATGATACGTGGGAAGTTACCGAGCTACCGCCTGGAAGAAAAGCAATTGGGAGCAGGTGGCTTTACAAATTAAAATTCAAGTCTGATGGAACCCTGGATAAGTATAAGGCGAGACTGGTAATACAGGGCTGTAGGCAAAGAGCAGGCCTTGATTACACAGAGACATTTGCTCCTGTTGCTAAAATGACAATCATAAGGGCACTTCTTGCTATTGTGGCTATGGAGAATTGGCATACATGTCAAATGGATGTAAGTAATGCATTTTTACATGGTGATCTGAAGGAACATGTATATATGCAATTGCCATTGGGATATCAAGAAAGAGGGGATCGAGTAATGATTGGTCAGACGGCTCAACTCAGGAGTAGAGACGACAAAGTGTGCAGACTCAAAAAGTCATTGTATGGGTTGAAGCAAGCTCCACGACAATGGTTTGCCAAGCTGTCCAACACCCTCATCAAGGCTGAATTCAAACAGTCTCATTCCGATCACTCATTGTTCATCAAGACAAGAGGCAAGTCCATAACAGTAGTGTTGATATATGTTGATGATATGGTGTTGGCAGGAAACAATCAGGAAGAAATCTCTTCTCTTAAAGATGTCCTCAATGCCGAGTTTCATATGAAAGACTTAGGAGTTTTGTCTTATTTTCTAGGCTTGGAAGTTGCTCATACCAAACAAGGTCTGTTTGTATCACAGAAAAAGTATACTGCAGATATGTTGGATGAATTTGGCATTAAAAAGGAAAGACCATTAAAGATACCTTTAGACTCTCACATAAAACTTGAGCCCAAGAAGGGTACACCTTTGTCTAACCCTGAAGTTTACAGGAGGCTAATAGGTAAATTGATCTATCTCACACTTTCAAGACCTGATATAGCATATGCTGTTCAACTTCTCAGTCAGTTTATGCAAGAGCCTACATCAGCTCATTGGCAAGCCGCAAAAAGGGTGTTAAGATACCTGAAACATACACCTACTCAAGGAATCCTCTTTGCGCATGCTTCCAAAGCCCAGCTGACAGCATACTGTGATTCAGACTGGGCTTCTTGTCCTTTTTCAAGACGTTCCACCTCGGGTTTCTGCATATTGTTGGGTGTATCACCTATATCCTGGAAGGCTAAAAAGCAAGGAATAGTAGCAAGGTCTTCCGCCGAGGCGGAATATAGAGCAATGGCTCTGACAGCCTGTGAAGTGACCTGGTTAGTATCTCTATTGAAGGACTTGGGTTTGAAAAATCTACCATCAACTGTTCTGAAATGTGATAACCAAGCAGCATTGAGCATCGCTGCTAATCCGGTTTATCATGAAAGAACAAAGCATATTGAGGTGGATTGCCACTTCATAAGGGAAAAGACTGCTGCAGGAGTGATACAACCCACATATGTATCGACAAAGGATCAGTTAGCTGATGTACTGACAAAACCATTAACCATGTCTCAACATCAAAGACTCCTACACAAGATGGGAGTTATGGCTTCACCTCACTCACCTCTTGAAGGGGAGTGTAAAAGGAATGAAACCAGGTCCATTAAGAGTAAGAAAGACCCAATAGTAGTGAGAATGATATCCTGCAACATTTAGGCCCAATCTCTACTATCCTTTATTCTTTGGTCAGCAGCTGTGTATCCATTTAGGGTATTGTGTTGGCTAGTATTTAATGAGGTGACCACACTTGTAAGAAAGCAAGACAATTGAATGAGAATCACTGCAGCAAAAGGCGCAGCTTTCCTTCTTACACAAATTCATATATTTTTCATACAAGGTCTTCAGTCACTGTTATCTATGGCATAAACTTTATAAAAAGCTATAAATTAATACTCCGTAATTAATTATAAAGGTGATTTAGATCAATTGAACTACTCTCTTCGTAGTCAATGAGTCATTAACTTAATCTATTATCAATTTGGCGATGACAGCTTACAGCATCCTCATCCAAGAATAATTTTTTCATTCTTGAATGGAATCCACCTCATCCACCTCATTATTTTTATCTTATTTTTTTCATCGTAAAAGAATTGCTCCATCTAAGAATGAAGTTTTTATTCTCTCGTGGGTCCCAACACATTTCATTACTCCATTCATTCCTTTACACATCACTTTAATTTATTTTAATATTAATATTTTTATTATGGAGACCCACGATTTTCATTCTCCACCCCATTCGTTTGAAAGAATGAATACATGAAGAATGGTTTCTCCATGGATGGAGGAACCATTTTTCTCTATTCTCCTCCAAGAATGGAGAATGGAGGATGGATGGACATGCTCTTAGTTTTAGGTTATTTTAGGCCTTTGGTTGATAAAGAAGGTATTCGTTACATAATGCTTTTAGCCTTTTACGTAGCTTCAATTATTATTATTATTATTATTAAATTTACATGCATGCACGAGTATTTAATTTAGTTGTATAGACATTTTATTATTAGAATACTACGTGATGTTTTGGTAAAGCAGTACAAGAAAACATGTTACTTTGCTACTTGGATTTTCTTATTATGTTGACATTACTAATTGAGTTACAAAAAGGTTAACAAACGACATTAATTCTAAGATTGCGGCTCATCCAAAATTTGAGCGGGCAGGAACATACTATAACATTTGATGGTGTGGGAATACGATAAATAACAACGTTGATCGTATATCAGTTACTCGTGTAAAAGTGACTTGTAGTTGTTGTTTGGGCTTCATCAAATCGGGCAGGGTACGGTGTCTCGTGAAGTGTCCAAAGTCACATGGTATAATAATCGGGAGAAAATGAAATGTTGACCTGACTTGCCTGCTCAGCAGCTCAAATTGGAAGTGCATGATACACGATTTTCAGAGATTCGGGATTGCGAAATAAAAATGGCTGAAAATCGTACAAAGTGTTCTTTGGGTATGATAAAATGACCACTCAAAATTTGAGCTGCAGTAAATAACATTTGAGTCTTTTTACCCTATACGATTATACGATTTGTTGCCAACGGTGCTGTAATTTGGGAGGTTGTGTTGACATACCCAATCAACAATTCGTACGATTTTCTGGTCACTTTAGGTTCAGACCTCAAATCATTGGAAAAAACGTTTATTATACACTTCATTTTGAGATGTCTGGAAGGTCGTACCGGACCACTTTTCAATTTAACCTGAATTTCGTAGGCACATGTCTGGGGTCATTTCCAGATATATCCTACCCAATTTCATTTTCAAATGAGAAGTATGAGTCTTTTGTACACGATTTGTTGTCGACGATGCTGTAACACGTTCCGACACCCTCAAATATTTTCTATTGTTCTTCATATTTCGTGAGGTTGTTTCAACAGACCCAATCAACAATTCGCGTGCTATTTCTGGTCACTTTTATTTCGGACCCCAAAATCACTAAAAAACCGATAATTACACACTTCGATTTGAGCTGACCAAGGTACAATATAGAATAACATCCACCTACCCCATTCCAAAAAGTCCCAAATCTCTCCATTGCCACTAGAACCTAGTCATACAAAGCACGAAAAACGCACTTAGTCGCATCACAATATGAGGAGGGGAGATTCGAACATGAGATCCATTATCTCAGAGCACATAACCTTGTTCCAGAGCACTTAGCCTTAACCACTAGACTAAGACATCTTCGATATACAAAGCACTTGATGAAGTAGAATATGTCTAGCAACAATTGGGCAAAAGCCCATGAATCTAAAACCTAGTTGGGCCACATCTAACATATATCCTCCACGCAATAACCTCCTACGTACTTCACCCATCTCAAAAGCCCTTACAAATAAAGACCAAGAATCCAAATCGAATACGACCATCACCTCTTTTAAAGCTTCACCGACATGCCTCTCTACGCACCACAAAGGCTAAACTAAAGCCTCAAACCCAAAACCAAACCAAACCAAACCAAATGCCATCATCACTTTTACAATTTGCATGTGTCAACCTGAAGTGTGAACACACCTCCTCTTTTCAATAGTCGGCAACTGTTTTTCATAACTTGTGTATTTTCGTTACTTCATCACTAACCCCAATACACGAAACCGTCTCACGCATAAAACGATCCAATTCAGTCAAACGAGAGTACATTACTCGTCTGCACGTTACTTTTTTATCCTACTTTACCTTTTACGCTCTTTCTTAAAAGTTGTGAAATAGTCAATGTATGTAAACCTTTATTTGCATGCGAGGTTTCAGTCCTTTATATTAGTATAGGACTTAGATACCAAGAACGATGTGCAAGATCATGAGAGCAATGAAATTTCTACGTACGGTGATACAATTGAGGTCAGATTTCGGTCTACTATTTGTTAAAATAGAGAAAATTCATCGTTTTGGACAGATCTAGAGATTACTTCGCGAAAGGTTGTGTCAATAAACAACGATATATAAAAGGCCATATATAAACGCTTTATTCTAATAGCGATCTTTTGTGTCAAAGATGTTCTTTATTTATTTTTTACAAATCTGTATTCAGTTCAATTTAACATCATTTGTAGATACCGGATGACTTATTATTAATGATATTTATTTGCATGCGAGAGGGAGTACTAGCTAATTAAACTAATTAGTCATCAACTCTATCACTTTTTTTTTTTGTTTTTTTATTTGAATTTTTTATACGGCATGGGACTAATTTCAGCATATTTTTCTCGTACTTATTAAAGTTCCCTTTCCCCCTCTTTTTTATTTTTATAAACTATTTCTTATATAAAGAAAGAAAATATAAATAAAAAAGAGAAATGAATGATAGAAGAAGGCTAGATTCAGAGTAAGACCCCTGTGCATTCAACGGCTTCCTCAAATAAAGTGTGCCATATATATATATATATAAATATAAATCCCCTTCTCTTCTTCCTAAAAAATATTACACCCAGCAGCCAAACTTCTTCACTTCCCCACCCAACCCCATTTCTTCTTTTACCTACATCTAATCTCGTTTTTACTGCAGATGTCTTAATCCAGTGGTTAATATATAATTCAGGTTCGACACAACTTCTCCTTTATCGTAATACGACAAAAAAAAAACAAGTACGGTCAATTATTTTTCAAAAGTATATGAGATTATAAGGTGACTATTCTCTCCCGAGTTTAATAAACTATGTATGATTGTGGGCGACAGCTCGAAACTTAGGAGGCATAGTCTCAAGTCATACAACTCTCACAGGTTCGCGCTTAGCTTGCAGGGGCTTGAACCTGAGATCCTCGGTTGGTGATCGGTTGGTGATCACAAGTTTTAATCAGCAGTCAACACCTTGTGGGCAAATTTTTATTTGAATCTTAACTGGCCCCAATCTAAAATGAATAATTCAGTGCATGGCACGAGGAGCACGTGCACTAACCACTCTATAAGCCTTATGGCATTCGAGTGAGTGAGGAGGCGTAGTTGGGTCTCGACCATGGCCGGTTGAGATGATATTAATATTGATGCTGACAGATTTCAAACCTCGTTTCGAAACGGTCAAACTTTTATAGAAAGTCGTAGACTAGTATAAAAAGTCTAAGGTCATTTATACTTTATTTAATTTCATTTCATATTTATTTAAAATACAGGAAGAAGTGAAAAAAGAGTAAAAGCCTAAGGGTGGCGTGTACTACATGTGTTGTACAACGGTGGCGAACCCAAGAGAGTACCCCGGCTTCCCACCAAACGAAGGCGGCGGAGGCGGTGGCAGTGGCAGTGGTGGTAGCGGTGGTGGCGGAGGTGATGGGGATAGAGACGCCACAGCGGCGGCGGCTGCCACAAGTGGGACGACGATTCCTTCAAGCTGGGAGACTTCAGCTATGGTAATGGCTTTGACCGACGTGGTTTCGGGTCGTGGGGGCGGGTATGGAGCTGGTGGTGATGTCGGGTCGTGGGTTGACCCGTATAGTTTGTATGGGTATCCGACAACGACGACATGGGTCGGGCAGAAGAGAGGTAGGGAGGATCATCATCAAGAAATGATGTATGGAATTGGAAGTGGTAGTGGTCATCATCATATGATTGATGGTTCTTCATCTTCATCACTTGCTAGAGTTGCTACTAATGTTGGTGGTATGTATCTTTCTATTCCGATCTTATTATTCAGACTGAATATAAGTCCAAAAGAACATGACCTAAGTTAAAGCACAGATCGACCAATTCATCTCAGTCTGAGTCTACTAGCATAAGAATATAATAATGCCTCATCTTAGTTTAGGTTTTATGTGATACTGATTATATATAGGGATGAAGCTAAGCACAAAATAATTAGATCATCTTCGACCAATTCATCTCAACCTACTAGCATAAGAATAATACCTCATCTTAGGTTAGGTTTTATGTGATCGATACTAAGTGTATATAGGGATGAAGCTAAGCACAGATCGATCAGATCATCTTCGACCAATTCATCTCAGTCTGAGTCTACTAGCATAAGAGTAATGCCTCATCTTAGCTTAGGTTTTAATGTTTTATGTGATACTGATTATATATAGGGATGAAGCTAAGTACAAACCGACCAGATCACCTTAGATTCTTAGTCAATAATGTCCTAATCTTAGGGTTTATGTGTTATCAATGATATATAGAAGCAAATAAAGCTAAACACAGACCGACCAGATCATGATGAGAATACGTTTATTTTATTAGGATTGGTGTGTGTATATATGAGTTAGGAAGGAGTGTTTGTTGAGAAGAAACAAGGATGATGGGTGTAAGTATGTAGGAATGTTTTGGGGTTTAGTTAATGATTGTGATCACATGATGATGAGTAGTAGTACTCCATCCCATGTATAGGTCATTTTCTGATGATCTTATACATACAAGAAATAAAGGGGACTTGTTGGATAAGTTTTATCCATTACCAACAATCATACGACTCTATCTTCTACATATACGACCATCCCATTCAAGAACTAACCTCCTAGCTAGTCTTTTACCCCTTTTACTAGTTGACTTTGACTCCGTCCCTTGTTACGGATTATTCATTGTATTGATACAACCTGTTCAAATAATGCTCAATTTTGTTGGATAAAGACAAACTGTTATGCGTTTGTCTTTCTCTACCTAAATACAGTAGGTTATTTGTCGTTATGACAATATAACTCAAAACCAATATGCTATAATAAGTAAGTACATGATGATGGAGTCTTTATTATTGCATGGATTATGAAGATCAAAACCCTATTTGAAAGTACTCATCAATACAATTTGAGAACAAGGTTAGCTAGCTCTTGTAGTAAGAGCTCGTTTACTACTACCCTAAGATTAGGGTTTGATTCTCATTTACGACTTAGTACACACAACACACTTCTTCTAAGCTACTTTAGGATGAAGGGTAGTCACTGCATCTAGATTTTTTAGCCGATATTCGATCAACAAGTTAGGTACTTAAACTAGCTACCAAGAACAACGTAATCAATGTTAATCAATTACCTCGATCTAGTTTAGGTTCCCTTGGTAAAAGTTTTCGATCTTCTTACGCGCATAGAAGATACACACGTACACGTACACGTACACATCAATACATCATCATAACATATTGAATTGGTCGGTTTCGACTGTATTGAAATTGCCCTACTACTTGGACATGGTTATGTCATTAAAGTTCAAGTATATATGACTCGGGCACATTACAATTAGGTAAATGGGGGGATAGGCCGCTATTTCAGCCAAGCTAACATTTTGAGTTAGGTTGTTGCGTGTCGAGTCCTTTGGGTATGAATTAGTTCAATTCAGTCGTATTTAGTCCTAAGTATAAATCTAGTGATCAATTGATGTTGGATTGATCATGGGCGATTTAGTTTGACAATATCAGGTCTAACAAAGTTCAACCAAACTACCCGTCGAAATATAGCTAGCTAGGTCGCCCATTCGTTTTTTAAGGAATAATAACATCATTCTTTTTACAAGAAATTCTTATCTATACTAGAATACTAGATATATATAACATGGATGTCATTATACACCTTAACTAACCAATGAAAAGTCTTGAATTATGTATGATAATCCACGATTTTTTCCATAAATAAATTAAGAAAAAAAAAACAATTAAAATGTAGTATGTCAATGACATGAGTACATGACCAAGCAATCTCCCAAACCAAACTTGATCATCTCATCAAGTCACCCGACGATGACACAATACGAACTATAATCAATCAGAATCCGTCAATCCCAACCGACGATGACACAATACGAACTATAATCAATCAGAATCCGTCAATCCCAACCCATGGTTTTAAATCTCGTTATCGGTCGCGATCGCGGTCTCGGTCGCGGAGTCGCGAAATCGCTCTTTCTCGCTTGTCGGGGAGCTTGTATCGGCCGTATCGGAATATTTTATTTTAAATTTTTTTTTAATTATATCGGACCATCTCGGTCATATCGGTGTCATCTCGGTGATATCTCGGTCATATCGGTGTCATCTCGGTGATATCTCGGTCATATCGGTGTCATCTCGGTCATATCTCGGTCATATCTCGTGAATCTCGGACGTCTCGGGCGATTTTTGCCACTTTTAATTATACCCGGCACATATCGCCATTTCTCGTCTCGGCAACCACCGAGACCGAGATATCTCGGCCGTCTCGTCTCGTATCGGCCGAGATTTAATACCCTGTCCCAACCTGATCTGACTTGACCCAATCCTGTTAGCAAAGTTCTATCTTCCTTGATAGTAATACACTTTATACTTTTATGTGACGAATGAACTTTAAGATAAGATTGAGTAGGAAAGTGAGAGATAAGCTTATTGGAGTTGCTATAGTTTTTGTCTTTCCTCAACAAAATCCTACTCCATGTCTAATGTTATAACTCATGACAATACTTTTATACTATCATTCTCACTAGTGTATTTTTTTGTCTTTACTTGAGACACTTTATACCACACAAATTGACAAGTATCTTCATTAAAATCGATATGCTCCTGACGTTAAGCCTAAGTGGTGGACTCAGCTTTAAATTTAAATATTGTCTACTCGTATCTAGAGATTTTAGTCAGATAATTGACTTTGAATCGGTCCAAAAAATCGACTCACAAACAAGTGAAATTTCATATTAAAATCAATCGTTGATGGGAGAAGACTAGAAGTAATCCACTAGTTATAAACTAGTCTTTTAGTCCTTACTCTCTAGTTGTACAGATATGAAACACAATGTCTCATCCCAACTAGTGGTCCAAGTTAGCCGAACTATTTGATCCGATTCGTAAAGCTCGGCTCGAAAAAAAGTTCGATTCTTATTCGATTCGTCCGATCAAATATAGGCCAAATAATAATTTAGGATTCGGATCAAATCAAGTCAAATATTCGGCTCGATTCATTTCAACCCATTCTTTGATCCATTTTTTTGTCCATTTAAATTCATGGTCCATTTTGAAAATTTAACCTAAAATTTTACTTAAAAGTTGTACTCACGACCTTTTTTTTTTTTTTTTTTGTAAAATGTGATTCTAATATATATCAAGGACAAAAATAATGTATGTATATCAAAATATAAAAATTGTGACAAAAAATTTAATTGTGATAAAAGTTTTATGAAAAACAATGTTATGTCGTATGATCGATAAATCTTTACTAATTTGTTTGCTTATCTAACAGTGAAGGAAGAAAGTATGCCAAGACCCATACAAGTCCAATCTAGCACAATATTGAGTTCCGGTACAACCACATCCTCACCGTCACTAGCCACTCAAATATCAACAACCACATCCTCCTCTACATCGACGTCCACATTGGAAGAAACTGGGGAGAGGAAGCGACGGTACAGGGGAGTACGCCAAAGACCATGGGGCAAATGGGCAGCTGAAATCCGAGACCCTCAAAAAGCTGCCCGTGTTTGGCTAGGCACCTTCGACACTGCTGAGGCTGCTGCCCGTGCCTACGACGAAGCTGCCCTTCGTTTCAGGGGCAATCGCGCCAAGCTCAATTTCCCCGAGTTTGTACAATCACTTGGCCCAACCCGAACCCCAACTCCAACAACCCGACTTTCTCCGGTTATCACCAGGACCACGACCGCCACCACCACTACTACAGCAACCCGTATCCCACAGTCGATCAATTTCCAGCAGTCGCAGGCTAATCCGGATATAATGAGGGATTATTGGGAGTACTCTCAGTTGTTACAGAGTTCAGGTGATTACCAATTTCCCGGTATAGAACAAAGTTTGTATTCTTCGAATAATTCTCAGCAATTCGGCATTATTCCTCATCAACCGCCTTCATTGTCTACCTCGTCGATGCAATACCAGCCGCCATTGTTCCCCGGCCAGCAACCGGGTGTTTTCAGCCCCTTAGATGGTAGCCAAGACGCGACAGGACATTCGAGTTCCCCGTCAAGTAGTTGGTCTCAATCAGGTCACTATCGTCCTCCATCAACCTAAGCTAATACAAAATACAAAGTAATATTCTTTGGAGAATCACCCTGTTTTGTTTTAACAACGAATACAAATTACAATAGTGTACGGAGTACTTGTTTTTGTTGATTTATATCTTCAAAACCTTTAAAAAAGAGTAAATATACGGTTAAAAAACCCTTTAAAAAATACGAGTAGTTGACTTCAAAATCAGTGCATATCCTATGTCTCATTACGTGTCTTATTTCTTGTCTCATTTATTTTTAACAATTAAGAGCTATGTGTTGCGTGATAAATGTTATGAGATACGAGATGAGATATAAAAGTGGGATAAAGGATGTCAATTGCTTCCAAATACGTGAGAAGGATCAATTAGATTCTAGATTATGATATCATAAATTCGTTGAATGATAGACTTTTATTTTTTTAGCCGGTTTATGTATTTCCAATGTACTTGTAATAGTCTAATAGATACGGAGCATTACTTGTATTTGTTATTCTCTATTATACATGAACAATTCAATGAAAATTAAAAAAATTGGAAGTTTTTGATATTTGGAGCATTAATTCGTGGTTCGCTATCGATGTGACAGTTACGTTCATGTGACGAGAGAAAATATTTCAAAAACAAACACCGAATATCACGTGATTCACTATCTATATCTCTAATGTAATTGTAAATTGTCCATATAACATCATAACAGTTTGGTAAATTTTCTCGGAATTAAACCCGAGTCATATAAAACAAGTAAGTACTACCCATTGAAGCTGAATCAAATCATTTCTTCAACAATTATTTTTGTGTCCAATCAATAACAATGAGACGCTTATGAGGTCAATAATCATAATTAAAGGTAAATAAACGATGGTAAAAAGGAAGTATAATTGTACAGTTTGCATGATTGAAATTCAGAAAACCGAAAGAAACTCAAAGCTCATTTAGTTACGATTATACTCCTTCCTAGGCATGCAAAACGAACTCTTTAACATCAAAGTTAATTATACTTCGTATGAGTTACAGAGTATTTAATTTCTAAATGTTATGATGCAAATTCATGTCCCACATCGATGATGTAGAGAAGTAAGAATATCTTTATAAGTGTCCACCAACTATAATAACATGAAAACTTCACTAGATTAATTAGTTAAGTTTACTTTGTATTACGAGTATTTACTAAGGTTTTTTTGAGTGTGGCTCTTCGCAGTACGCATTTTACTCGACGCAGTATCGTTTTTCCGATTTTGCCCCTCTCATTTCTCCCTCCCTCAAATTCATCCCTTTTTTTTTCTCTCTCTTTTGTTTTCCCTTCTTCATATCTACTCTACTCAACGCAGTACATCATTTTTTTTACTTTTACGCCTGCGTCGAGTAAAATGTGTACTACGAAGAGTAACTCCATTTTTTTTACAAATATATTATTATGATAATTGTTCTAGAATGAGAAGAAGTGGACAAACATTGGGGGTGCCAAATGCATAGAGCAATAGAGCATGACCATCATAAACAAACATAAGAAAAAGACAAAAATAAGTAGAATTGATAGAGTACCTAAATGTCGTAAACATTTGGACTAGGCTAAAGATTGTAAACGTGCGCTTTTATTAATTAGTTCACCCGTCAAGTCGGGTCAAGTATCTATTTAGATTTGGTTAGTGTGAAAACGTACAATTATTATTATTATTATTATTAATTGATTCACTATTGCCTTTTTGGCAAACTAACATCGACTTGTTGTTTGTATTTTTCAATAATTCTTATTTGCAATTGCCTCCTCTAGCTAGATCGGTCACATACGCATGCATGTGGATCGTGAACATAACATCAATGTAACATTATTAAGGCCAACACGAAATAACAATGCTTTTGTCCGTGTCTCTCACATCTGGTGCAAAGATGAAATATCATCTTCAATATATCGTTGATATGTGTACATGATACGGTATACGCTTTCAATTATACGATAAAATCACGTATCTGATTTTCAAAACTGAACTGAATATCCGATTCTCACCCCAGATTCAAGAATAAGGGTGTCATGTCATGAGTGCTAAAGGATGAATTTGAGTACAAATATTCGTAGAAGTGTTGAGTTGTTGTCAAAAACATCATCTAACCATATGTACGTTCGGAAAAAGATAAATCAACATATAACCTAACAGTATATATAGTACGAGTACGACTTTACATTTATATGGTCGGTCTTCCTTCATCGGATCAAAGCCCTTTTCAAAGTGTAAACTAAATCATCAACACATACATACTCATTCATTATTTACCGAGTAAAAAGTACTCGTAACTTTTAGTTAGTTACGGATTGAGGGTTCAATTCTTATACGGAACACACAAATGTCGTTATATATATATATATATATATATATATATATATATATATATATATACATAATATATTCACGTTCATTGTTCAGTTCTTTTATTCACCCCACCATCCATCAAATCCTAAAAACAGAACACACAAGTGTCGTTATACATAAACATTTTTTTATTAGCTGTTACCCTATATACGTACTCAATAAACTTCCATTGTACGCAATAGTTTGCAGATGAAACCATCCTTTTTATCCGGCTGATAGATTTTAAATCTAGAAGACATAGTTTTAAGTCATACAAGTGTAGTCATCTTGCCTTCTATCTTGTATCTTGTTGCAATCTAGAAGGTCCGATTCTAAGCTTCTTAGCTCCATTGCATGTAAACCTTATCACCTAAATTTGTCATTAAAAACATACGTCTTCCTTGTAACGAATATATTCGTTATAAATCAGTAACAGGTTAAGTATTATCCACATGAATAGATAATAAGATAACTAACTGCCCACGTGGATAAAATATTTGAACCCGTTACAGATTTGTCATAAATTTGTAACGGATATGCTGGTGATCGTGGAGGATAAAACCAATGATAATGGGACAAAAAGAGTGGAGTATGTGTCCCAAAACAACCAATGAAGAAGCATTAGTACCCAAAGGAGCAAGTATATAGACCTAATAATAAAGGACAAGTGGATGGAGTACTTAAGGGGGTAAAGCAAGTAGTGTAGCTATAAAATTGACTAATTATAGGAATAAAGAAACAGAGATATAAGCCTAACCATCATCACTAATCACCAAAATAAGTGAAGCTTATAGATTAGCCAGCAAAGTGACCTACACCAAACAGCCTTAATTGGATGCTAACCTACCCTTAACTTTAAGGGTATGTACATGTACTAAGCATGCATGTAAGGTCTATTATTATCCCGTTACTCTCTCGTGACAGAATTATTCGTCATTTTATTATAACGAGTCAAATATTCTCCATTTATGTAGAAAAAACAATCAATCATGTGCTTTTGTAGTGTTTTATCTTTTTTTTTTCTATGTAAACGGATCGTATTTGACCCGTTATAAATTTGTGACGGATAATTCCGTCATAAGGGATCAGATTAATGACATGAGTTTGACATGTGTAGACAAGATCAAGTGTACCTAATATAAATATTAGACAAATATTGATAACTAAGGTTGATAATTGCCTTCTTGTCTCATTAGATATCCATCTTATCTTTTACCAAAACCCTAGCTATAATACCTACAATAATAACACTATTAATATTAATTAATGTATATGAGACGATGTTATTAATAAGACAAACGAGATTCATAAATAGTCAATACATATGTTAAGCTAGTTTAGTTGGTAAAGTCATGAGAAGTGATACTCATGATCTGATTTTGTATCTTTCTTTATACCAAAAGAAAAATAAATAGTCGAACATATTTGTCTATTACGAGAATATTGGCTGATAAAGTATGTTTGTTGTTGATTCGAACCTCGGACTTAATTTGCAAAATTGTATAGAAAGATTAATACTCCGTACCTATTTGGACGTATTAAGAGTAAAGGAAAAACAGACACCAACATAAAACATATCTAAACCGAATGAGTCCAACATTAATTCATCAATTTGTTTGATAGATACTTCAATTCATTACGATTAAACCGAATCTTACTAGATACGAAGTACATAATAAAGACACCAATATGAAACATATCTAAACCTCAATCATCCAAAGTAGGAAGACATAAGATTTATATATAAACCTAACACATCATAGTCAACCAAAAAAAAAACTAACTCCAAGACGGAAATGCAAGTGGTTAAAACTTGGGTGAGATCGTCAAGAGTCTCATATTCAAACCCCTCCAAGAGCAATTAAATCGAAAGATTCAGTTAGAGTTATACAGTTTAAAGATTTCGAGTATATCACCCTTGTAAAAATGGTGATTTACCTGTTGTGGTAAAAATGGTGAAAAATGATGATTTACGTGATGTGCATTGTTTGTAGACTATTATGGGCCTTGTGGCCCATGTACAACATGATACAGCTTCGACCCAAAAAATCGGGCTAGAACTCTTTCGACATGACCCCCTCATTCGGAAGGATCCAACTCAGCGATTTCCAAACATACTGAATGAAAATGTAATCGATTCATGCAATAGAAAAATCTTCCCAGCGAGTTGAACAATGTAATCTGACCCCCTCTGATGGAAAGCTGGTCAAATTACATGGGGGATCGCTCGCTAAAAACGAGTGCAGGAATCCGTTAGGAATTTCATCCTTCGCATTCATTCATATATACACAAAGAATCATCAGCCGACGATCATGTAATCTACAACAGATGACAAATAAACAAGACGAGGATCATGAGAGACTTGTATATCTCAGATTACATTCATATCAGTATATCACCCTACTTCATTAGACAAAATAAAGAGGCAAAACCCATCAAAATACAAGTAGAGATCGAGACAAGCATGCAACCCTTTTTCTGGTGGTTTTCCGGTCAAATGACAGGGACCAATGTCGACCCCCCCTGCAAGATCACAATGTACACAACAAATGGCAGTTCAGTACTTCAGTTCACCCGTGATGGGTTTCTTTAAGTGAGACATCAGGAGCGATTTCCCAGCTTTGACTTCTTCCTGAACTAGCATGTCGGATTTCAGCACGAATAGGTGGAGTATGATAATCGGAACCCACGTTGGAGTCTCCTTCAGAGCTGTTATGATGCACATTGCTTCCTCTACTACGAATATCCTCCTCGAAATCTTCGATGTTACGTCTCTGTGAGATTTTGAGAATGTCTCCGCCAAGATCCAAGTCGTCCTCCACTTTAATACGCCGACCATCAGATTCTCCGGTGGGTTCATTTTCAGGTGTGGGGCGTGGAGGTGGTGGTCTTTGTACCTCTTCCTGGAAGATAGCTCGGAAATTGTTTCTTGATGATTTTATCTTGGTGCAGAACACTTCCACAAAGTTATTCACACAGCCTCGATTATAGACATTAGGCCTATTGTCCGTCCTATAACGGAAGTTCTCATATGTAGTCTGGTGCAGTGAATCAGAAAAATATAAGTCCAAGCGGCCGACATGAAATCATTCTAATACTTCAGCAAGTCTAAAATCAAAACAGGCAACTAAAACTGGCAACTCAAGAGATATAACTGAGTATAAGGTAAAAATGCGCTCGGGTGTGAAGAATCAAGGCCAACCTGCCGTTCATCTCAGCCCAAGTGTGTAAAACTACTCGTAGTCAAACTAAGATCTATTGAGGTGTGGCCAATAAAGTGGATCGTCAACATTGTCGTCAGATATTGCTGCCAAAATATAATCTATAAAGGCTCTTACTGTCAGATATCTTGCCATCCCCCATTCTTTTCAGACAGTTTTTTTCAGCCATCACTTACCAAAAAATACTCGTAACAGACAAAGGTAGAGACAGGGGAGTCAATGCAGATGGGTCTGGAGAAAACAGGACGTGCTTCCATTAATTGCCCGTGTTATGCAATACGCTCCTCTCTGGCTATTTCAGAATTATGTTTCTTTTGGGGAGAATGGGAAACCTATACTCCCAGAGATTCCCCCAACCATAATGGACATCGGATTACAATCTGCTGAACCGACTCTTAATACTAACTCACCAGCATTTACAAAATTAACTAAACGTATAAACAACGCTTATACCTTCTTAGTTTAGAAGACTATTAAAACATGAGTCATAAACATCAGGTACAAGGTTGAGGTACAATAACAAGAAGCTTGTAAAAGCTGGACTGGAGAACAGAGAGGAGACGCCGCTAGGAATAATAACTACAGAACGAACTTGAACAAATATAAGCATTACGCCCAAGAAAATGCGAAGAATATGAAAAGACTACAAGAAATGCAGAAAGCTGTCAACAAATCTCCCAAGCAGCAAAAAACGTCTTTGATTGGGCCTGAAAACCTAAAACTATCGAGGAAATTGTAGGAATGAAATAAGCAGATCAACCGGAAAGTCGTTTTTGCTCTAATATGAGACGATTACACGCAAACTAAAGGGAGAGATTTGAACTGGCACCTATGATATAGAATACCTCAAACTTAACCACCAGGGCAAGACGTTAGAGATCCTTAGAAATCCGCAGAGAAGTGAAAAAATAATTCAGAAACTATTCTGATTCTCCGAAATTAACACAGTATACGGATAAGCTCCATAATAAGCGGGAAATAAATCTACTAACATAACATCGGGACTATGCAGTAACAGCAAAAAAAATCCAAAAAAAAAATAGATCCACGAAGTATTCTATAGTATAAGTATACTCCGTACTTCATAGTTCATATCCCCTTCCTGCTAATCACTATCAGCATAACAGTATATACATGAGTGCCAAATTTAATACTGCCAAAAAAAAAGAAGCTAACATGACTAACCTGGTTTGTGCTGATAAGGTACAAATGGAAGCCAGTGAGCCCCCCGACAAACCACAGAGATATAAAACAATAAGCCATGAGTATCACCGATGCAGGTGACTCTTTCATAGCCTTCCAAACTGAGTAGTGGTTGTCATTCATAAGAACCTTGATATAGAGAGCTGAAATAGCAAAGACGAATATGCAAAGAAGAGTCGCTGAAGATACAAAAAAGAAGAAATAACGATAGTTGCGCTGCAGGGAAAAAAGACGCCGTCAGTCTAAAAGTTAGTATAGTTTATCACAGCAGTACAGCAACAGAAAATTAGAGGGTTACCAGTCCAATGCATTGACCAACCCAAGGGCAATGGTGATCGAAACGCTCCACACAGTTATTGCATATCGAGCAATGAGAGCAACGTGGTGGACGATATACCATACATGTATCACAGTACTTCACCCTCACTGGGATTCCATTAACCATGACTTCTTTTGTCCGAGGAAATTGAAGACCTGGAGTTTGTCGGCCACCACTCTCAACAACAGAAGAATCATATCGGAAATCTTCCTCTGGTGGATGCGAATTACGTGGAACAATTCCTGGGTCTCTTGTTGATGTATACAGCAACAAAGCCAATACCTTTCAGAATCCACCAGGAGTATAACAATGAGCCACAATAAAACCCAAATAATCAACACACAGACAAAAATTGATTATGAGTATGCACTAATGAACATCAGGTAATATAAAAGGATAGACAAAAAGTTATTGGGCTGAACGTCTTACATATGTGGTGAACACTGTGGCTATCACCAAGATTGCATATCCAGCATTGTATGATGCAAAATGATGTGTATGGCGCAGGTGCCACGCCACAAAAACACAGAAGATAACAACTGGTACAGTGATCAGTCCTAAGCTGACAAGTAATGATTTAGCATCAGGCCCCAGTATTAGTCTACCGCTAAAGATAAATTTCTGCAGGCAAACAATTAGAACCATTTAGAATACAAGTATGAGCTGCATAATCTTCCGCATGTTTGATTTTACATTTGATCCTACTGACCATTATTATAGGGTCCAACAAACACAAACTACACAATGAATCGCTTCCAAAACCACACATTAAAGTAAGCTAATGTTCGATACTAACTTTAACAAATTATTATCTTTAGCGTTTCAATAAATTTCCAGTGCCTTCGAATTGGCGCATAAGAACCTTGTCATGTACAATGTTTGGGTGCCGACTACTCCTGATCCTTTTATAACAACAATAACAGGGGGTAAGAACTTGCACCGCCGCCCTGACAATTTCATAACCTTATCAAGTATCATAACAACAGCATAAGGACTAACATTGCGACGTCCTTTAAGTTCCAGACCTAAAACCCTGGAAGCAATGGTTTACTTCATTCTGGCATGATTTTCACAGTAAAGGAAGACACCGTTCAAGGTTCTTTCTAGACCTCCACCTACAACCAGGAAGACGAAGAAGTATGTGTCTACGCTTACTTCACTTTCTTTTGTCACATGATTTCTTATACCTAAAATTTTATTCGCTAGATCAGCTGGATTTGCCTTGAACAGCAGAACAACTATTGAGGCCCATCCTTGCATGCTTTATTGTATTGTACCAAGATATGCAAAATTTTCATAACATGGAGTATGGACCAGCCTATTTTCCTCGCATGCTACGGGAAACAGGGAAAAAAACTTGAGACCGAGATCACTTGGCAACTTCATTTCATGCAGAACTTACAACTGATTCCCTTGAAACATACCCTAAGATTTGTTAACAGTTTGCCAAAACTTTAGACTAGTACTTATCAGAACTTTGACGCGATTTCAACTAACTCATGCCACAGTGCCACTATTTCAAACAAGTCCACAAATTTCCCCTGGCCCTTTTGAATAAAAGATCGCTCATTTTCCAAGCCATCCAAAATCAGCCATTATGAATGATTACTGAGGTGCAGACTACAGAGGCAAGCTACCTCATGTATACCTCAATCAGAAGTTCTGAATATTTCAACCTTGGGGGGTCGACACTGTTACTGCGATACCTTAAAGAAGCGTGAATGGCTTAGTGACACTGCTTTTTCCGAACTTCACATGCAAACATACATTGTCCATCTAATAGCTTACTAACTCGAAAACTCACTAAGGGTCCTTTATGAACACATTTTTCTCAATGACCAAACAATGTTCATCCAATATATCACAATTATATTAAAAAAGAAAATATATCTAAGCCAGTTCTTTATTGATGTGGGCCATTAACATCAATCATGATTTCACAAAGATCATAGATATAACATAGATATTCAAAATTAGTTGGACTTCAGAGTTCAGACGACAGTAATTACCCGCTGAGATTGTTGTCTGATCATCAAGATTCAAAAATACATTACACGAGAACAAAAACAAATACGGGAGAAATATCTTGGCATGCTAGACCAAAAACAAAAAGAAAAAAAAAACAAACATATTATTTTGAGAAATATTAGTTATGGTCTATACCATCGGCAATTTATAAGAATAAAATTAACTCCCACGATATAGCTGCCATGAAATAAATTTCCTAGCTGCCTTTCATGTAGGTTAGTAAGATACGAGGCATAGGTTCGTCCCTAAATCAAAATAAATATATATATATAAAGGAGGAAGTTTTCGAGCGATATGATTGGTCCGTTGAAAAAAAGCTCAATTTAGGTAATTATCATTAATAATAATAATAAATCAAATAGAGAATCTTTTAATTATTACAATAATACATTTAATCTATTATATTAATGTGATGTTTTATAATTTTTCATCTAAAAAACTTTAAATTTCGTTTAACAAAAAGTTATCGTAAATAAAATCATAGAAATGAATTAATTAGATTCGTGGTAGAAAATGCTTTCATTAGAGTATAAATTTCATATTATTTGTTTCATATTATTTTCTCGAAAAAGTGATGAATTTACTACATATAAAGATATTAAAGTTATCCCACATCGACAAATTATAATAAGGTGATGAAATTCTATATTATAAATAATAGTAATCACACATTGCTTTCAATAGAGTATAAATTTCATATTATTTGTTTCATATTATTTGCTCGAAAAAGTGATGAATTTATTACATATAAAGATATTAAAGTTATCTCACATCGACAAATGATAATAAGGTGATAAAATTCTATATATTATAAATAATACGTAGTAATCACCCGTCCTTAGATTTCCACCAATTTAAGTCATAAAGAAGTCTTAAGATTATAACCTTAAGATCCCACATTGAAAAATTATGATGGGATTATGAAATTCTATAATATAAATAAGATGAATTATTGATTTTGAATATCGAAATAAAAACTTTTGAGTCTTAAAAAAATGATTATTCTATATTATAAATAAGAGTAATCCCACATCAACAAAATTATGATAATAGAATTCTATATTATTATAAATAAGACTAATCATTCGTTATTAAATATCAATAAAAAAAAAAAATTGAGTCTTAGAAAATATCTTAATAAGAGTACAAGCTGAAGTAACAAGGTAATGAAACTCTATCTATATTATAAAATAATCATTCCTCCAAATTATGATGAAGTGATGGAATTCTATATTGTAAATAAGTGTAATTTTTCGTCCTTAAGTATGACTAATCAATATTAGATATCTTCAAAAACTCAATTAAGTGTTAAAACCTCTTAAGACTATAAACTCAAGTAATGACGAAGTACCAGAGTTCTTAAGACTATCTAAATTTAAATCAAAATTATTCATTCTATATCAAAAAATTATGAGCTGATGGAATTTGATATAAAAAAATTAGACTTACATTTGAGATTATAAACTTAGGTAAGATTATCTTACATAAAAAAATTATAATAAGGTGATCGAATTTTATTATATAAATACGAGTAATAGCTTATTCTTAAGTCGTTAGATATATAAAAAAACTCGTTTATTATTATAATTATCCTAACGTTGTCTCACATCGAAAAATTATGATGAACTGATTAAATTCTATATATTACAAATAATAATCATTTGTCCTTTGATATCAGCTAAAAAAATTTGAGTCTTAAAAATATTCTTAGAACCATAAGTTGATGGAAAGGAGAAATCATTTGTGTTTAGATATTAACCAAAAATGAGTTCTAAAAAGAGTTTTTAAGACTATAAACCTAAGTAGAATTATCACATATCGAAAAACTATGATGAGGTGATGAAATTCTATATCACAAATAAGAGACATCATTCATTTTTAGATATTAACAAAAAAAATTGTCTTATAAAAAGCAACTACAAATTAAAGTAAAATTACACCACATCGAGAAATTATAATAAGGTGATAGAATTCTATTATATAAATACGGAGTAAAAGCAATTATTCATCTTTAGATATTAACGAGAAATCTTTTGAGTCCTAAAAGAACTTTTTAAGACTAAAAACTTAAATAAAATTATCGCACATCGAAGAATTATGATAAGGTGATGAAATTCTACATCAAGAGAAATTATTCGGTTTTAGATATTAATCAAAAATCTTTTGAATTTTATAATATTCCTCTTAAGGGTACAAATTGAAGTAAAAATTGTCCCACATCGAAATATTACAAAAAAAATGATGAAATTTTATTACATAAATAAAGTAACCATCGTCTTTAGATATCAAATAGAAATTTTTTGAGTCCTAAAAAGAGTTCTTAAAACTATGACGATATCAAGCAGAAATCTTTTGAGTCCTAAAAAGAGTTCGTAAAACTATAAATTTAAGTGGAATTATCACACATCGAAAAATTACGATAAGATATCATAAATAAGAGAAATCATTCATTTTAGATAATCATTTGTCCAAAAGTATATTCCGTAATAAGGTGATCGAATTATATTATATAAATAAGAGTAATTGTTTGTCCTTAATAACTTACATGAAAAACAAAATCTTTTGGATCTTAAAAAAAATATTAAGACCATAAACTTAATTAAGTAAATATATTTCACACTTTCGAGTCTTAAAAAAACTTTTAATTAAGACTATAAACTTGAGTAAAATTTCTCACATCAATTTTTTTTTTACAAAGTCATGAATTTCATAGATATAAACCAAACCTCTTTTGAATTTTAGAAAAGCTCTTAGGGCTATAATAAACTTTAAAAATTTATTTTTTGGGTCTGAAACAAACTCTTAAGACTATAAACGTGTGTGAAATTCTACATCATCAATAATAAAAATTATTCGTTTTTAGATATTAATAAAAAAATCTTTTGAGTCTTATAATAACTCTAAAGGCTATAGATTGAATTAAAATTATTCCACATCGAAAAATTGCATGAAGGTGATGAAATTCTATTATATAAATAAAAGTAATCATCGTCTGTAAGTATTAATCAAATATCTTTTGACTTTTTGAGTCCTAAAAATAGTTCTTAAAATCATAAATATAAGTAGAATTATCACATCGAAAAATTATGATGAGCTAACTTAGAAAAATCTTTTAATTATGATGAGCTGAATTAGAAAAATCTTTTGAGTCTTATAGCAACTCTTAAAGCTATAAATTAAAGTAAATTATACCACATCAAGAAAATTTAATAATACGATGAAATTATATTATATAAATAAAAGTTTGTCAACCAATAATTTCACAAATTTATGCAATCCCCTAACCTGGTATTATTATCATTTTCATTAAAAATAGGCCCGTGCATCGCACGGGCTTTCCAACTAGTAAATAATAAAGAAAGAAAAATGGGCAATAAAATCAGCACCAGGAAGCACTCTCTTTCACAAATAACGATGCTTGTAACCAAGCGATTAGAATGCTTAAACCTGTTATGATTTTTTCACCTACCAATTATCATTCAAAGCCATTTTCAGCACTTACGACACTGTCCACAACAAGTACCTCTTGGTGAAATTGTCCAAAGTTCATCAACATTTTCCAAAGTCCACAACAAGTACCTCTTGATGCAAATCTGTTTTCTGTTCTTATTTTCCTGATTAGACACTTGCTCAATCATGCAAGTCAAAGTGTCTAATAGATCGTGTAAAACGTGATTCTCATTGCAACAAAATCACAATGTGCATTTTGCGTCAATAGGCTAGTCAGAGTAGACCCTTGTCTGACATGCAAGGTGAGGGTTATCCACCAAAGAAGAACAGAGAAAGGATAGTCCATGGTTACCTAGAACCCGTCCAAAATACAAGCAAAACATGAAAATGTCCAAGGATTTATTCTAAAAATCATCAGCTGAAATGAAAAAGGAAAACAACTACCTACGCTGACCACTGATGATAAACTACTTCATGTGCTCATACCAATAAAACAAAAGAAGGAAAATACGATAGTCAAGTTGAAATAAATCCTCCGAAAATCAAATTAAAATTGCTCTAACATAGGAGTGTTTATGAGATATAACTTTGTTGCTTCATTTCCTACCCCTCTCCGCTTCCTTCCCTATCCCTCTTTCCATTTTTTTCTTGAATTCAGACAAATGGTCGAGTCAAAGGTAACAACCTGAGCAACTTCAAATACTACATTTCCTTCGGAAACCACAATGAACCCACCTTCATGTTAATACAACTGCAAACTCACAACGGGCTATTCAAAATATTGCATGTTAATTCCAAAGTGGTTCAATATGCAATGCAATCAACCGTTACATCCTCATTCTGCAATGAATAACTTCATGTCCTCATCACCAACAGCAACTCTTCCAAAAGCACGTACTAATGTACTATTTCCCAAAACTTCCAAACTTAGATAAGGCAACACAATTCAGGCATCTAGGCGAGCCTCAACTTCCCCTCCAAACATTGAATTTAGCAAGACCGTATAGAACTAAGACGAGATGAACGGTTCATCATGAGACCGCAAGACTCAAATTCGAGACCTAGCATGCCCGAAACAACTGCAAAGTTCAAACTATACTAACCTCCTTACATATACAACCGCCAAATTACACGATAATCTTTCCAAATAGCTCACACACACCTAACAACTTTCGCAACCAACAATTTCTCTCAGAAACTCAAATAATTCTATGTAACCTAGAACACCCATCAAAATTCCACAAGAACCAATCTCACGAACAACTATACTAACCTCCTCACATATAGAGCCGCTAAATAACACGATAATCTTTCCAATTAGCTCACTTCACACCTAACAACTTTTGCAGCCAACAATTTCTCTCAGAAACTCATATGAATTCTATATAACCGAGAACACCCACCAAAATTCCACAAGAAACAATCTCAAAGACCACTATTCTAACCTCCTTACACAACCACCAAATTACGTGATAATCTTTCCAAATAGCTCACTACACACCTAGCAATCTTCGCAACCAACAATTTCTCTCAGAAACTCAAATGGATTCCATATAACCTAGAACACCCACCAAAAATTCCACAAGAAACAATCTCACAAACCACTATACTAACCTCCTGACACATAAACCGCCAAATTACAATAATATCTCCAAATAGGTCACTACATACCTAACAACTATCGCAACCAACAATCTCTCTCAAAAACGCAAATGAATTCTATATAACCTAGAACACCAACCAAGAGTTCCACAAGAAACAATCTCACAAGCCACTATACTATTACTAACCTCCTGCCACATACAGCCGCCAAATTACACAATACATACGTAAAAACTATCGCAACCAACAATTTCCCTCAGAAACGCAAATTAACTCTATATAACCTAGAACACCCACCAAAAATTCCACAAGAAACCATCTCACAAAGCACTATACCAACCTCCTTGACACATACAACCGTCAAATCATGTGATAATCTTTCCAAATAGCTCACTTCACACCAAACAACTTTCAGAATCAACAATCTCTCTTTTCTCTCAGAAACTCAAATGAATTCTATACAACCTAGAACACCCACCAAAAATTCCACAAGAAATAATCTTACAAACCACCATACTAACCTCCTGAGTCCTGACACCTACAACTGCCAAATTACGCAATAATCTTTCCAAATAGCTCACTTCACACCTAACAACTTTTGCAACAACAATTCCTCTCAGAAACTCAAATGAATTATATATAACCTAGAACACCCACCAAAAAATCCACAAAAACAATCTCACAAACCACTATACTAACCTCCTGACACATACAAGCGCCAAACTACGCGATAATCATTCCAAATAGCTCACTTCACACCTAACAACTTTCGCAACCAGCAATTTCTCTCAGAAACTCAAATGAATTCTATTTAACACCTAGAACCCCCACCAAAAATTCCACAAGAAACAATCTCACAAACCACTATACTAATCTCTTGACACATACAACCGCCAAATTACACGATAATCTTTCCAAATAGCTCACTACACACCTAACAACTTTCGCAACCAACAATTTCTCTCGGAAACTCAAATGCATTCAATATAACCTAGAATACCCACCAAAAATTCCACAAGAAACCATCTCACAAAGCACTACACTAACCTCCAGACACATACAACAAACAAATTATGCCACAATGTTTCCAAATAGCTCACTTCACACCTAACTTACAACTTTCGCACCCAACAATTTCTCTCAGAACTCAAATGAATTCTACATAACCTAGAACACCCACCAAAAATTCCTCAAGAAACCATCTCGCAAAGCACTATACTAACCTCCTGATACATACAACCGCCAAATTACAATAATCTTCCCAAATAGATCACTACACACCTAACATTATAACCTGAAACACCCACCAAAAATTCCACAAGAAACAATCTCACAGACCACTATACTAACCTCCTGACACACACAACGACCAAATTACGTGATAATCTTTCCAATTCGCTCATTTCACACCAATCAACTTTCGAACCAATAATTTCTCTCAGAAACTCAAATGAATTCTAGATAGCCTAAAACACCCACCAAAAATTCCACAAGAAACAATCTCACAAACCACTATACTAGCCTCCTGACACATACAACCACCAAATTACGCGATAATCTTTCCAAATAGCTCATTTCACACCAAACAACATTCGAACCAATAATTTCTCTCAGAAAATCAAATGAATTCTATATAACCTAAAACACCCACCAAAAATTCCACAAGAAACAATCTCACAAACCACTATTCTCTATATTACTCCGAACTCTCCTAATTACCTCTCGTACCCATGTCCGACATTTGGCACTCGGGTATAACACTTGACACTCTTTCATTAATATGCCGAATTTTCAAGAAAATAGCCGAGCGTGACACTTGTATACCCACCCGATACTTCAAAATGAGTCCGAACGACATAGACAATACTTCAAACTACTCTATTGTCACATCATATACAGACACTAGATTACACCATTAAACCTTTTCAAATACCAAGAAACAATCTCACGAACCCACTATACTCTATGGTAGTCCAACCTTTCTAATTACCTCGCTTACCCGTGTCCAACACTTAGACACTCGGATGTAACACTTGGCACTCTTCATTGTAAACCAAAATATGTCGAATTTTCAAGAAAATAGCCGAGCGTGACACTTGTATACACACCTGATACTTCAAAACGAGTCCGAACAACATAGACAATACTTCAAACTACTCTATTGTCACATCATATACAGCCCCACTAAATTACACCATTAAACCTTTCCAAACAATTATTGCAACGAACGATTTCGACAAAACCCCATCAAAAAATCACAAGAAACAATCGCAGAAACCACAATATCTCAGCATAAACAAACAATTAAAACAAAACCCATCACAGAAACCACAGTAATAGTATCAATTAAAGTAGAAAAACCCCAAGTAATTACAAAAAACGGTAACAAAAAATTTAAAATTGCTTACATTGTTGCCCTTCCACTGTTGATAAACCCGTTTTTCCATGAGAAATTAAAGTGTAGAAAACCCGAATTAATGTGGGTAAAAAGCACCTTGTTTATTGCATAAAATGCCCACAAAATTACCCATCTCATCTCATCTCATCTCATCTCATTTCATAATTATTGGTCTGGGATTACCAAATTTCAAGTGGAAATGCAATTAATGAGAGTGTTCGTGATCTGAATTAGTGAATTGGTGTGACGATTGGCGGGTGTGGGTGTGGGGTTGCGAATTTCGGGAACTGTTATTTGTTGGGATGCGTTTTTTTTTTGTTCTTAAAAGAGGAAAAAAATTGAAGTTTGTAGACGACGTAGTTTAGTCTTTGGTGTTGGTGGGTAGGAGGAGGAGAAGGAGTAATAGAGAGAGAGAGAGGTGGCCAGCTGGGTGTGTGCCACTCTGGTCTACACTCATAATTAGTGATCCTATTGGCTTACCAAATACGGACACTCCTCCTGACCAACGTTCCCGACTCCTATGTCCGATACCACCCCATGTTGATTGAAAATGTCATATTTATGAGCTCACTGGTGCTTAAAAGGATTGAAAGTACTACCCATATCAACAACGTGCACTTTCTTGGTATGTGGGACCGGTATAAAGTCTGGCGGGCCACCGCGGTTAACATTTCTGGTCTTAGGGTTGGGTTGGGGTGTTACATCGGATATCTACAAAATCATATCGAATTTTTGTTTATTCGGAGACGCGTCCATGGTCTTTAAACTCTTTTCACACATCGATAGTGTAAGGATGGAAGATCATCTTTTTTTTTATATAAGTATTCACCAACAATAATAGTACGAGGTCTTTTTGGAAGGAGTCTGAGAGTAAATATCAGAAGGCAATTAACGATGTGGTAGATAATCAAGGATCGAGTGGCTCAATAATTGAAGTATATATATGTATATAATGCACGATTTTCGGAGATTCCTAAGTTAGGAAATCGCACAAGCTAAGGTGTTCCTCTGGTCGGATCAGAAAAATGACCACAAAAATTTGAGCGACAACAAATGAAAGAACGTTAGAGACTCCCTTGATAGGTCGTTGAAAATTATTACTCATGCAAAAGCGGCGTGTAGCATTTGTTATTTGTGATTGAAATTGGAAAGAGAAATGAAATGTTGTCATGTTCAACCTTCTGAACGACTCAAATCTCGTATTTTGTATTGTTTTCCTTTGGCCCTAGAGTCGTTTTAGACTCGATCTTGAGCCCATGCATTATTGAGGTCTCACTTTTAAGAGAATCTCGAACACCAAACATTACAAAGAAGCTGGACCAAGTAGAAAAATCATTATACTTTTCGTCTCGATCATTTGTTTATTTTTTTATTATCAACATTTAACATGCAGAGAATATTGCATGAGGTTTAATTTGCCAATTAATATTAAAGATCCTTTCCTTATCTCTCATTCCGATTTTGTGAATCACACCCACGGCTGTTTGAACTACATTAGGGTAGATTACCTTCTTCGTCCTCATGTATAAATTGCCGCAATTGTATGAATACAAATCAATTAAATCAAACCCTTTAAACGGTATATGTTTGGGAACTTAATTTAGATCTGAAATTCAGATTTGAAATATTTCAAATTTAGATCTGAAATTCAGATTTGAAATATTTCAAAGGTTTGAAACCTTGTGATTTGGATTTGAAATTTAGATCAAATCTAACCTAGTTCAAATTTGGTTCCTCAAATTCTTACTATATGATAGTCATTTCAAATTCTCATTTTTTTTTTAACGCATAATCTTGATGACATTGACCTGACTCTATCCGTCTTGATGACATTGACCTGACTCTATCCGTCCAAATCCAAATTCAGGGTACCCAAACACAATTTTGGATTCATGATATTCAAATCAATTCTGAGTATCCAAACGCAACCTAATTTTATTTGCATAGCATTCTAAACCATGGAAATGGAAGTTGGATCAAACCCGAACTACAGAATGATTACAGTACCGTCTCACCGATACAAGCCCTTGAAACCGGCACGGTCACGTATCTACACACCCATTACCAAGAACATGGGAATCGACATCAGGATGAACCTTAAATCTCGCAAAGTCGAACTGAAGACGAGGAAAGACGATACACGGGATAATGCTAATAAGAATCTGCAGAAATCCGCTGATTTTAATTTGTGATGGCGCAGCGTTTACCTTTGGGTTTGACGTTGAAGAGGCAGAGCGACTGTCGTTGGACGAGGAAGTCGAAGTTGAATCACTCATGTGTTAGGCGAGTAGTGAATAAATAAATAAGACGGAAAATAGGGATAATCTTATCTGAGAGGAAAGGTTGTGACGTGACTTGAGGTCACTGTCCTAAAGTCGATTATGCCCCGTCTACTACACACGGACTCTTTGACATTCGACCCCCAGGATTGCACAACCGCTACGATCTTTGTGTAGGCAAGACCGTAGATGAGTTACTACCAAAATCGTTGCCAAAATTTCACTCAAACTATAAATTATATTACTAACATTTTGAGAGAATATTTTTTTTGATAGAAATTGAAGTAGAAGATGGATTTTTGGATGATGGAAAGTGATGGGATTTGATGACTATTTATAGCCTAAACTACTTGGCCATCAAGCATAATACATCATCATGGATGTCATGGTGTGACATAGGAGGAAGATGTCATGGAGATGATGTCACTACTTGGCCTCCAAGCATCCAAGCTCCTTGCATCACCATTACACAAGCTATATGTCATCACAACAATTTAAACAACAAATAGATTCTTTTGAAGCATAATTCCAACATCATGATCAAAGAATGCAGAAATTTGGAGCGAAAGGACGAGTTGTCTTCGATTGAGAAGGCGACAAATACACGAATCGTGATTGATGATCAATGCTCGCTCAAAGGTTCATATTATGGGATCCCATGAGATCGAACATCAGATTGTTAGTTTGTTAGTTAGGCATATGAATTATCGATCTTATGAATAAATATTTACGATTGGTGTTTTAGGATTTACGATTCTATGGCGTTGTCTTGTTCATGATCTAAAGGACCTAGACGAGGTATGTATAGTAGACGAAATCAGAATCAAATTCTTGGTGGAGTCGAAATGGGTGCATTAATAATGACAACTACAAAACAAGTACTTTTTTCGTGTTGTCCATTTATCTAGCTTTGATTATAATATCATCGCATGCAAGAATATGTTTTCGTACTTGTAAATCATTTTCATACCACAGCTAAACTCAATCAACACAAAATTTTCATTATTTTTGTGCTTTAAAGCTTCACCTATTTTAAACTTTCTTTAAGTCTTATATGACCTATATATTGACCGTCTCTGATTATAATCGTCTTTTTGTATCTAAAAATCAATCGAATCTCTTTCGTGACTTCAAATATGGATCGTAATTTAGTTATTGGATGAATAATAATGGAGTATTGTTTTTAATTGCTTACCTTTTATTTTAACCCATTTATATTGAAGTAGAAGTTTTGTAAACCCCTAGTTTTTTGCAATCACAAACACATGCATAGTACAATGATAAACAAGTACATGCATGATAGTAATTCACTATGGAGTATAACATAATTGAAGATTCAATAGAATAAATCAAAGAACCACACCACACCAATAATGGTGAATTTGAATAACACTAAAACTCATATATGAGACGATCTCACGCTATATGAGACATGGTCTTTCCAAGCTGGGTCATTATTTTATTAGATTTTATTTTAATTTTTTTATTATTTATTTACCTTTTAGTGTGTATTAGAAACATACATGTCTCACACTATCTTCATGTGAGACGGTCACCCCAAACTTTTTTTTTTTTGGATTTTCTACGCGGTACCCCTATATTTTTCACTTTTCTACATGATACTCCTACCCTTTCTATGTCTATATATGGTACCCTTGAAGTTTATTATTAATTTAACTAGCGCCCCGAATTTTTTTTCCATCAAGTTTTGTCGTTAGATTATGTTTTTAGCTTAGAATTAAGACTTTAATATCATTGAACTTAGATAATTATCAAGTAATTGAGCTTAATTTAAGTGTTATCATTTGATTTGACAATATAACGTCAAAAATGTAATCCGTTTAGATTCGGAGTATAAATGCAAACACGTACAAAATTTTTAGTTTAAGTTCAATTATCAGTAAATTAGGTATGTTAAATGACGTTTAACTTTTATTCTTGAACATAAAAATATAATTTGTTGCCAAAACTTGACGGGAAAAGAAATTTAGGGGTACAAATAAAGATAATAATAAGTTTAGGGGTACCAAAGAAACTTTTTGTAAGGTACGAGGGTATCATGTATACATGTAAAAAGTGTAGGGGTACAAGGTAGAAAAGCAAAAAGTTCAGGGGTACCACGTAGAAAATCTTTTTTTTTTTTTTTTTGGAGAACAAAGATTTGATCTATCACCACAAGTTTGAGTAAATAAGTTTGTGTACCTCTAATTCCCTACATATATGGATTAATTTATGGTGGAGTAAATAAGTACATACTCTATCATGTTTTAGATTATTTGAATTTCTATCCATTTGTGTTGTTCGTTTTTGATCAGTTTAAACATTCATGTGATTTAGCTCGACATACAACTTTACACTGAAACTCATAATGTATATGTTTACAACAAAACTCGAAAACTTTGTTATGTATAACTGGTTGATTTAAAATCTACTCATTGTAGCCGTTAATTAATTAAGGAGATAATAATAATAATAACAATAATATGGGCAACAATTCAAGCAAAAATCAAGTGAAGTTGGAAGCTTGACTTGATATACATATAGCAAGTCTTCCTTAGTTGTTGTTGTAGCAGTTGGGGTTGGGACTTTGTTAGCAATAATATCCCTAAAAATCAGCTTACAATTCAATTAAAAATAAGTTTTTATTGTGAGTTATGACAGTCTGTTATAAACCTGTTACGAATTAAATAATATCGATCACAATCTTAGATAAACAGACCTAATGATCGAGTATATCAAATTACTTGTTTTATTTATCTACCAAACCGAATATTATTTGATCTGTTATAAATTTGTGACCGATATATTCGTTACAAACCAGATTTGCCGACAAAGATTTGGTTCGTATACCACATCATACAAAACGCCAATTATATATACATGAATTTTATGAGTAGTGTATGTTATTTAAATCATTAGTTTAAACTTTGATTATGAGTTATGACTCAAATTAAATTTGTACTAATTAATTTCATATGAAATAGTTTCGTTAATATTAAACCCTTTCGATCATATACTAACATGTAAATGCATGTGAGACCGTCGTCTCATTGTATTATATGTGTCATTGTTACTATTTGATCAGCAACTTACCCAAATGGAAACGTAAATTATTAACTGACACACTCGTAAATGGAAAATGTATACTGTAATATTTAAATTATTAACGAACCGACCTCGACTTTCATACTACGTGGATGAATTATTTTCTTGGTGTAGGAATGATATAATTTAACCCACCGGTCTACCATTAACGACAACCTAAATACCTAGCTAACCGGTTTAAGAATTAGCGAATTATTACAGTATATCACTTTCTACTTTTGTTTTAAACCGTACTTCATCTGTACGTAGTGATCATATAACCAGTTTAAGAATTCGCCAAAAAGAAAATACGAGTCAATTTTTTCAAAATGCCGAAATTAATATTTTGTTATATTTTCGGATTTTATTTATCGAGTCTGTCATGAAATGCCGAGAGATTATTATTATTATTATGTCGATTATTCTCGAACTATACATACATATGAACACATGCATGCATTGAAACAATAGTCCAATATACGTACGTGCGTGACATCCTCAATATCAACTAACCCTTTAAAAATTACAGTAATAATAATAATAATACCAAAGAGCGATCTTATGGGAGTTGTATGACTTGAAGTTATGTCTTCTAAACTTCGAGTCTGTCGCTCCTAAGGTGGCTTACCTGGTGTGCGTGGTTTGCAGGCTATTGCGAGAGCACACCAAAGGTAGTGACTGCGGGTTCCCCGTCATCAAAAATAATACTCCCTCCGATTCTTTAGATTCGCAACATATTCCATATTTGGCAAATTCATTAGGTTTGCAATATTTCTATAATAGGTAAGTTTTTGTTTGTGTAAACTTTTTACTTTATTGGTGAGACCCACCATCTCCACTCACAACCTTATTATTTGTGCAAATAGTAAACGTTGCGAATCTAAAGAATCAGAGGGAGTAATAATAATAATAATAATACCACCAAAGAATTGAATTTTCAATGGATTATTCTTACTTTTGTTGCCTATAAATTTGGCTTCAACTGAACCAAATGAGAGCAAACTAACCCAACTACTACTCCTACAAAGCCAAACAATGGCCTCTAATATTATTCCTCTTGTCCTAGTAATGTCATCTTTGTTAGGAGGAGTAATCTCAAAACCCGACTTAGATGTACCGATTACTCCAGGATTATCCTTCTCCTTTTACGCTTCTTCCTGTCCGAATTTAGAGTTCATCATCCGAAACCACCTCTTCCAAGTCTTCATGACCGACATCACCCAAGCCGCTGGCCTCCTCCGTCTTCACTTCCACGACTGCTTCGTTCAAGTAAATATATACTCGTAATTTTTATTTTTGTTAAATTAATTGGAATAATCGCGTGAATATAATATAATATCATATAATGTGTTACATACGGTGTTAGGGATGCGATGGATCCGTGTTGTTGGATGGATCGGCTAGTGGACCGAGCGAGAAGAATGCACCACCGAACCTAAGTTTGAGACCCGAAGCGTTTAAGATCATAAATGACCTTCAAGCTCTTGTACAAGCTCAATGCGGTCTTAAAAAAGTATCTTGTGCCGATATCACTGCTCTAGCTGCTCGCGAATCTGTCTTCCTCGTATGTTTTATCGCTTTTCCTTAACTTGATTTATTAAAATACTGCTCACAATTATCGAAGATGTCTTAGCCTAATGATTAAGAACGTACAGTTTAAGGTTCAAAACCACCCTCCCTCCCATATAGTAGTAATATAGTTTAAAAAAATCAATATATAAAAGTAAACAAATGACTGAGACAGAAAATTATGTATCTGATTTATTGTGTTGTTGTTATTATGAATTGGCAGGCAGGAGGGCCATTCTACGGTATACCCTTAGGAAGAAGGGATGGTCTAAACTTTGCAACAAGAAACGTAACCCTAGCAAACCTACCACCACCAACGTCCAACACGACCCAACTCATCAACTCGCTCGCCACCAAAAACCTAACCGCCACAGACCTCGTAGCCCTGTCAGGGGGCCACACAATCGGTCGAGCCAATTGCACGTCCTTCACCAACCGACTCTACCCTACACAGGAATCGACCAGTACCATGGACCAGACGTTCGCAAATAACCTAAAACTCACCTGTCCTGCTGCCAATACCATCAACACGACCGTGTTGGACCTACGAACACCCAACTTTTTTGACAACAAGTACTACGTCGACCTTATGAATCGACAAGGGTTGTTCACGTCGGACCAGACGTTGTTCACTGACTCAAGGACTAAGGACATTGTCATTAGCTTTGCAGTGAATCAAACACTTTTCTTTGAGAAGTTTATAGTCGGGATGCTGAAGATGGGTCAGCTTAACGTGTTGACGGGTACACAAGGGGAGATTCGGAGCAACTGCTCCGTTCCGAATGCGGGTGGTATGGGATTGTGGTCAGTCGTAGACGACGGGGCTCGAAAGTCACAGTAATATAATACGTCATAAATAATCTGTGACGGTTCAAATATCGATCAATAAGTTTAAAAATCATAATAGTAATACGTAAATGATTTGCTGTTTTAATTTACTTATGTAGATGATATTTTGAATCGTTACAAGTTTGTGATAGATATTATTCTCGGATTATGGCCTTGTATTAGTATTACCATGGAGAAAATAAAGTCAAGAGCTTGTCCTTTGTCGACAAAATTGGATTATTATTGAAAATATAAGCCTTACGATGACACCGTCTTTGAATTTTTGATTTTATGATCGGGTTGACTGTTAACTTTTACTGTTTCACCCACCCCCAAACTTGACCTAATGACTTTTTTTAGGGTTAAGAGAGATATAATGGTGATTATGAATTTATGATATTCCGATTATGAATTTTATGAGTAGCTTTCAATCTTTCATATCGACCAAATGTAACCTGGGTCCACTTTTTTTGTAAAGATAAAAGTGGGTTTAAGTTATCTTTGGTCTGGATGGGAGACTGGGAGAGAGTATTATTTTTAACGGTTTTTATAACGTTTGCCCATTGGACACACATCAATAAGTTAATTATTGCAATATTAACATAATACTATCATGATAAATTGAAATATCAAGTTCTATTTACCATACTTCGACAATATCCATGATAATTTTGCTATAATTAACTTATTAACGTGTACCCAGTGGGTCCACGTTAAAAAAAACCGTATTTTTAATAGGTACCAATTCAAAATTTAAGTCAAACTAACAAGAAGATCATTCTTTGGTTTATTTTTGGGACATGCTCTTGCAATAATGCTTTAGTATCTGGAGTATAATAATAAATTCTACTTAGATAAAAAATTAGAATTGACATACTACTCGACTCATCGAGAATTTGCTGATTACGAAGACACCAAAGAACGTACAAAAGAAAGCAAAAACAAGAAATGAATAAAACCGTATTGCCACTAGGCTGTGAAAAATATCGATCTAGTCTTCTAGGTTTAACCAAACCAAATGGAACATACAAGTTTTACCCCTTTTGCTTATCCCTAAGGCGTTAGGGTTGGCAACCCCCTAAGGTCTAGCCGTCTAGGGGTCATGCTTTCTTGAAACGGAGCCAAACCTCTCCTCTTGAGACGGCTACGCCAACCTTGCATTGACCCCTAAATAGTAGGGGGTTGGGGTGCGTTCATAGGGTTGAGGTTAACATCTCCAATGTAAAACACAACTTGCTTCTGAATCTTGATTCCGATCCCGGGACCTTTGTAAAATGACCATGCTACCCTTGTGCTTACTCTTTTCTTGTATACTTGACTTGGATATCTCCGATGCGAGGCATGGATGGAAAACACGAAAAATGATGTAAAACACCCAATTTTCTATTACAAAACACCTCGAAAACACGATTAACTCATAAAATCACTATATGAGGAGTGCAAATAACATATAACATACGAGTAATAAATACAGCAAAATACGGGGAGACAAATCGTTAAAAAACACTACTTATCAGTGTACTCCGTATTTGCTTATGTTCTTCATGTACAAGTACGACCATCAACAACGTAACTGGATGAGGTGTCCTTTAGTGATGTATTATGCCTTTGGATCACAGTTAATTTTTCGACTAAATTAATAAACACTTCCGCTCCTAATCAAAGAAGCGTGGAGACGAGGGTACCAAAGGGTCATTGTTGAAAGCGATTGCAAGACCGTCATTGATTACTTGCGTTTTGCAAGGAAGGGACATCGATGCAGCGATCTATTTCTCATTTTTGATGATATTCATGCTTTTGCTTTTAACTTTGATTGTATTAGCTGGTCTTTTGTCACACGTTTTTGTAACCGAGCGACCCATTAGTCTGCGTATTATATGCTATGTCATTTTCCGTAGGAAAACGCATTTGGGAGCATTCTGTTCTGGTCCGACAAACATCGAAGTTGTTATTTCTAATAACTTTTATGCAATTATCTAAGCACCTTTGTTGGACTTTTTCAAAAAAAAAAAAAGTTCTCGAATAATTTTCTGGATTTCGATTTAACTTTTCGACTAATTTTGTCAAATCGAACCGCTCCTCGGTACATAGACCTAAATTCCTCAACGGAGTCACCACTTCCCTAAACCCTTGAAGTGTTACTCGTAAACCCTAATTTCGCCCCCCTTTCCTCCACCCTCTCTCCACCATTCTTCGACCATGAAGATCAAAGCAAAGCGGAAATCCGAAATGAAGAACAACGATTCAATCTCTAAAGAAAATCTTACCGATACTTTGCATAATATTAGCATTGATGATGAAGAACAGCAACAGCAACAGCAACAGCAACAACCTCCTCCTCCAATCTCTGTAATTTTCTATTGATTTTCGCTTTTCAATTTGGAATGTCGATGCTGTAATTTATACCATGTAGCTTTAATTTTCGTAATTTGTTTGGGTTGATGTTTTGCAGCCGAGAATGGCGGCAAAGAAGGAAACGAGCAAGAAGAAGGAAAAGCTGAAGAAGGGAAAGAGGAAGCAGAAGAATCGAGTTCGCAGTAACGACGACGAAGAAGAAGAAAAGTCTCCCAATTCAGTGAGTTTTTTCTGTTTCGTTTTGATTTTTTTTGATTTTGTTCAGTGATTTTGTATGTCTGAATGATTAAGAGCGTAGCTTTCGGTGATGTGGTGTGATTCGAGGCGTTGTGTTTGTAATTTTCAGGAGAATGAGAGCGAGCCTGAACTAATCGGAGGTAGTGTGCCCAAAACTGAAGTTCATGGTAATTCCTCCAATTCGTTATTGATTGGCTGTGTTGTGTATTATTCGCTTCATTAATTCTTAATTGGATGTACTTTGCATTCGTTTAATTGAGACGAGGTATTAATCGATGTAGATGATAAGTCGTTGGGAGGAAGTGAGCAAGGGCATAGTGGCGATGATGATGATGATAACGAATCATATCATTCTGTTCAAGAGAGTGATTCATCTGAAGACGAGGTTTTGAAGCATCACTTTTAAGAAACTTGAGTTAGATGTAATGTTGCGCCACTTTTATAAAGGAATGTCTTTATAAAAAGGCTTCTTTGAATTTTTAGGTTGGCCCTAGGAATACCATTGGCGTTGTTCCTTTGGAGTTTTACAAAGATGAGGAACATATTGGATATGATTTCTCTGGGAAGAAGCTTAAGAAGAAGGAACGGAAAGATAAACTTGATAAGTTTCTTTCTAATGCCGATGACAAGAAAGCTTGGTATTAATCAGTCCTTCTATGCAATTATATTTAGAGTTAGATTTGTTTTTGAGCTGTTTATTCTGTATGGAGTTAGATTTCTAAGCAACGTGTTTGTCATTAGGAAATTATTAAGTATGTGAGTGCTACCATTTGATTATTGACGTACCTCCCTCCCCCTTCTCTTATCGTTTCATGTCTAAATTCACCCTTTGATTTGCTAGTTTGAAGTGAAACTCTTTAGCCGTCCTATGTAGTTTGTTTATTCCTTCTATTTACATGCTTTATGTATGTAGGCGGAAGCTCTTCGATGATTACAATGATGAGGAAGTGGAAATGACTAAGGATGAGATTCAGTTTATTAAACGTATATTGGAAGGGAAGACCCCACATGCTGATATGGATCCCTATGCGGTAGATAGCCTGGTCACTTGTATCTTTCTATACGGCACTGTAGACTCTGTAGTTTTATGTCGGCCTTTTTGTGGAAAATTTTATCAAGGATGAACTCGTGATTCTTATAAGTGTGTTCTCTCTGCAGCCTTATGTCGATTGGTTTGATTGGGAGGATAAAGGTCATCCATTGTCGAATGCACCAGAGCCGAAGAGACGATTTATTCCCTCCAAATGGGAGAGTAAACAGGTCAGCAGTCTGTATGTTTACATGGATTCAGCTTACTTTGATTGTAGTGCTTAAATATGTTAGCTTACATGGATGACAAAAATAGCTGCAATTTTTAGTCTCCATGAATGAGATTGACGTTGGTGTCCCACTGCTCCTTATATTGACTAACACTATAGCTAAAAGCTTGTATTAATGCTATGATCAACTGGCGTTGTCTTGTACACTCACAGATTAATAAGTTGGTGCGCGCGATCCGAGAAGGAAGAATAAAGTTTGATGTTCCCAAGGAAGAGCAACAATTGTATGACTTGTGGGATGATAATTCTGCCTCATTTGAAAAGGCTAGGGGACTGTCATTTATCCCCCCGCCGAAACAAAAAATGCCTGGTATGTTCTACCTTTTCTGTGCTTTATGCATGCCACAGATTTTGTCATTGTAACCAGTTAACTACACTTGACACGTTCTGAATTTTATAATCCATTTAGGGCATGAGGAATCTTATAATCCATCACTGGAGTACATCCCAACTCAAGAAGAGATTGATTCATATCAGTTGATGTTTGAGGAAGACAGGCCTAAATTGATTCCCAAGAGGTAAGCCCGATGTTTCAGCACATGTCATAATGTCGTCTATCCTATTCACTATTCAGTGTTTTTCACGGTACTATTAGTAGCTGATGTTCTTTTCTTATTTGTGATTGATTAGGTTCGATTCTTTGAGAAGTATTCCAGCTTATGATAAAGCGCTCGTTGAACGCATGGAGCGTTGTCTGGACCTGTATATGTGTCCTAGAGTTAGGAAGAAGCGCGTAAGTTTCTGCACTTCTCGTCCTTCATATGTTCCTTATTTCCATGTGTGAAAAACCGAAGATTTCCATGCTAACTTTATCTCAATGTATAATTCAGCTCAATATTGATCCTGAGGCCTTGAAGAAAAAGGACCTGCCAAAGGCGAAGGATCTTAAACCGTATCCGTCAGTATGTTATATTGAGTACAAGGGTCATACTGGCGCGGTTGTGTCTATTTCACCTGAGATTTCTGGGCAGTGGATTGCATCAGGTTGGCATACTATGATGTCTAAAATTTATATATCGATTTGAACTAATGCTACAATAATAGATGAACTTAAACTCATTCGTCTCCCATCTTTTTTGAAGGTTCAAGTGATGGGACTGTACGGGTTTGGGAAGTAGCAACTGGAAGATGTATCCGTACTTGGGAGTTTGATCATCCTGTCAAGCATGTTGCTTGGAATCCTTCACCACAGCTCCTAATACTGGCAGTATCCGTGTATGATTGACTTTGATCCCTGTTTCTCATGCGTCCTTTTTTATAAGCTCCATAGCATATTTATTGTCAATTTTTTTTTTTTGAAAACCAGGGGCCAAGATGTATTTATTTTCGATACTAGTTTGGGAAGTGATGAAGATCAGAAGAAAATTAAAGATCTTTTGGACTTTGGAAAAGTCAATGCTGAAGATGAATCTGGTTAGTCATTTAGCTTGTTATTACGGTCATTAGTCCAGGCTTTGTTCTGCTAACGACGGGCACTTCCATTTTTTTCTCAACACTGTTCTTGTGTGGAAATCATCTAGACAATTTGTATGTTTGTCACTCTTTCAGTCGTCCCTCTTCTTTTATAAAGATATTATTTCGGCTTCTAAAGTGTTAACACCGAGTATTTTACTGACTTCAGCCATCAGCTGCTGTGTCATCCTCTTTGGGCCCTGGTTGATTTTTGTGCTAGCAAGCTGTAGTTCTTTCTTATTTAGGTTAACTGTTCTATATGTGTAGGTCAAACATCCATTGTAAGCTGGTTTCCTGATGATAAGCGTGGAGGTGTAAGACTTAATCATTTTAAGGTACGGTTCTGTTACGCTGCCTTTCTACATGTCGTTTCAATTAACTGGGAATTTTAGTTATCAGAAAGTGATTCAGTACTTCAATCCCAATGTAAGATCCCGATTTTGTGTTTTGTAGCATGTGTCTGCAGTGGAATGGCATCGTAAAGGAGATTACTTTTCAACTGTAATGCCAGCTGATATCCTTTGCCTCAGTTTTATGCTCTTTTCTGCTGCATTTCTTCTTTGGTGTGTATTTCATTGTGATTAGTAATCCCTCTGTCTGATTGTGCTTGTCTTGTTTTTAACAGTCTCCCAGGTTAATTTTTGACTTAAGTCATCTCTCATCATACATTGTCGAATGAAAAGCGAGGGTAGTTGTTATTAACAGTCTTATATGACTACTTTACTACTCTGTATTTCATTGTAGATTAAAAAGTATAATAAACTGTTGGCATATGAATCTTAATTAATCACTAGTCTAACCATATATGTTTGTGTGCAGGCTTTATGTAATTATCGATAAATATTTTGAATTTGACCTCTTTAAATCTGGGATGTGTATAATTAATTCATTTGTTGTTGTATATGTGGGTGGTTTTAGTCATGTAGACGTGCACATCCAGGGGCGGACCTAGGAGGGGGCCCGGGGGGTCAAAGCCCCCCCCCCAGTCCATTTAGAAATAAGTAGGTTTTAGTAAAACTAATTATCATTATGTTAGTGATGGTGTAGTGGTTTAGGCATTTGTCTTTCCCACAAATGACAGGGGTTCGAAACCCAATAGCTGTATTTTTTTGAACAATTAAGCATTATAGCTATTCAAAAGATGATGTTGGATAAGGGAATCGAACCCAGGTCCGTTGAACATGAGGTCGACCAAATAACCAACTCCACAACCCCATACTTAATGCCATAATTTAATGAAAATTTTTATATATTACACTTAAATTGTTTCTCAAAACCTTCGCTCTTTTTTACCTATAGATTATTCACGACACGTTGCAAATATTTGTCTTAATTTTTTCCTATATAATGTAATTAGTTTATTTACTTTGGTAATGATTTTAATAACCGTGTGATAAAAATATGATTTAAAACATATATAAGCATTTTTTGACAAGCCTCATTGTTCATTATTATATAGAAAAAAATATCGTAAAAATGGTTTTAAAATGCAAAAATGTCGGGAAAAAAATAGTGCCCCCTTAGCTGAAAAATCCTAGGTCCGCCACTGTGCACATCTCCTTCGAATTTCATGCTTCCAGCTATTCCAGTTTGGTATCATAGCTATATATCCATACCAACTTTTTTATCTGGACTTTGTTATAATCCAACTTGCTTTTGATTTACACCGTCTTTAAATGAGTACTCCCTCCGATTTTTATCTATCTTCCCTATTTCTTTATTGGGCTGAAACATCCTTTCTTCCCTATTTCTATTTTGGGCCATCAACATGTGATCTAGAATCACCCTTACATTTCTCTCTCTTCCTTCTTTTATTTTGAACCACACATTTCTACACCCTTATTTTCTTCCCCAAAACCAAAGGGGAAGATAGATAAAAATCGGAGGGAGTAGTTTTTTTAATCTTGCTGTATTAGTGACGTAGCTGAGATTCATCTTGAGTTCTTGATATATTCAGCACTTTCTTAGTCTTTTGCATTCCCTTAACTAAATTTCACGAGAAACGCGAGGAGTGGTGTTACACCAGCTATCCAAGAAAGTCAGTAAGAAAGCTGGGTTTAAGTTGCATGGGCTTCCAGTGGCTGCAGCATTTCATCCAACTCGTTCTATTTTCTTTATCGCAACAAAGAAAAATGTTCGAGTATATGATTTAGTGAAGGAAAAATTCATCAAGAATCTTGATTCAAAACTGCGAGAAATTTCTTCCCTGGCTATCCATCCTGGAGGTAATCATTGTCTTTGCAGAACACATAGAATGTCAAATTAATTATTTCGGGTGCAATATGCCGTACAGAGTATATTTTAGTCTCCAAATAGTACTCCGTAGCTATTAGTGAGCGTAGTTAACTGTAATTTTGATTTTGTGCAGGTGACAATGTACTTGTTGGTAGCAGAGACGGAAAATGGTGCTGGTTCGACATGGATCTCTCAACAGATCCTTATAAAAAATACAAGTATGTCTTTTACTGTACTTGGTCAATGGTTTGATCGTTGTCAAATATCGTGGGATTTGCGTCTTCAACAAATGTTGATAGAATATACTACACTTGGATCCTTGTTTCATTTCACTGCATAGGCAAATGCATACCGGTTACCGGGCATGGTCTTAAATGCTAATAAATACTCCGTATTCTGTACTATATTATCATATATAAGCTCTTCCGAACGTTTATATACTCCAACTTAACTTTCACTTACAGCTTTTTATCCCACTTTTAATGCAATGAAAGGCTCATTGTTCTCGATTATGATGAAATATAACTTCTCCTTACGCCAGCTACTTCACTTGTAACTATGAAGTAGCAGTGTAGCACTCATCTAATGTAGTTCTCCAAGCTGTTTTTATTGTGAGTTATTTGGAAGATTCCTCTATGTTGCTAAATGCTAACATAGGGTTAAGTCTGCGCACCTTGGACACCTACACGGCTACACCCTACTCTCAATTTGCGGGGGCTATCAATGCACTGGGATAATGTTGTGTTGAATGTTGTGCTTTAATCAATTTACTCTAGTTTTTTTGTTCTATTTTTTCTTTTTAGAAAAATTATATAGACGTTTAATGTGATTGACCTGAACAACTGCGCACTCATACTTGTAGGAGCCATACCAAGGATATCACAAATGTGGCCTTCCATCGGTCTTATCCTTTATTTGCATCGTGCTCAGAGGATGGTCAAGCATATGTATACCATGGCATGGTGTATTCGGATCTAAACCAGGATCCTCTCCTTGTTCCATTGATAAAATTCCTGGGACATTCGAGCTCCAAAGGAAAAGGTCAGCACATGCCAATTTTTATCGCCATTCTTTTTTTTTTGAAGAACTTCAAAATCTGTGGCCTATAGTTTGTTAGTAAAACGGAAGCGCTCTCAGACTTCAGGGTGTTGCATAAGAGTACACACCCTTTGCCAATTGCAAAGTAGAATGGGTTAGAGAAGAAAGAAGCCGTGTACAAATGTTATAGTACTCCGTATCATATTTGCAGAAAGAAAAAGTGACGTAACGAAAAATCTACTCTATAATAAAAGAAAATACCCTTTGTACTCGTAATGTCCACAGATATGCCTTAAGCCCCTTGGACCAAAGGTGTCGTAGGGGCAAACCCGTTGTGGCAAAGTTTTTTTTGCAATTTGAATTAATTGGTCACTCGGAGAGATTGTTGTGGCGAGAGTGAGTATTAATCTCGGTTGTAATTGCAGGTGTTATGGACTGCAAGTTCCATCCAAGGCAACCCTGGTTGTTTACTGCTGGCGAAGATTCCGTCATTAAACTTTATTGTCACTAGGATCAACGGAAATTCATTTTTTGTATGTCAAAGATGTTTTGTAAGAATTTACCAAGTGATGAGCAGTATCCAATACAAATTTTTGATTTTTCCCCTAAACGTACCGAATTGACAAAAAAGCAAGAAAGGCCCTGTTGTATTGTAATTTACTACTCGTAGTAATTTGTATGTTTACTTAGTTTACTCTATAGTCAGGTGGTTTCATTTATAACGGTTTGCTTGGGATGGAGGTAATTATTGAGGGGTAATATACTCAAAATGAGATGAAAACGGAGAATGGTGGTTAGTACGAGTACTTAGTAGTGATATTTTATGGTGTAAAAAGGAAACGAGGGAGGAACACCTACGCATTAAGTCCTGTGAGGATAATAATTGTACATCGCTTGGGGATAGAGGAGAGTAATTAGCTCTTTTTCTCCATTCTCGTTAGCATCATCATTACTCTCTTCGAGTTTGGGTCAACCCGGTCATTTCGAGTTTCAATTCAGATTCAGGTTTACATATTGTCGGGTCATTTTTGTGTATGAGTCACTTTGGTTGGATCATTTCTGGTTCAATATAAAAACACTTTGAATATGGCTACTTTCACTTTTCTTTAAAATTATTTACGGAGTAGTAATTTGTCACTCGTAGACTCAGTAAGAAGCATTATAACTTACGAGCCATTTGTTCTAATGCAGATAAATATTAGAGCCGGCAAAAAATGACACGACACGAACCCGACACGAAATAAACAGGTTTGAGTTGAGGGTTGATGACCCATTTATGTAAGTGGGTCGACACGAACACGATACGAGATTTAATTGGGTCGGGTTTGGGTTGAGGGGTTCGCTTTTACCAATGACACGACCACGACATGATCCGATCTGTTTGCCAGGTCTAAGATAATATCATATTAGATCATTTCGGTCATTTCACATCGAGTTAAATTTAGGTCGGGTCATCTCAGGTATCATTAACCATGGTTCAGGGTATGGGTTAGTCAATTCGGGTTTCAGGTCGAATTGAAGTCAATCAATTTTGAAGCACTCTCTTAGTCTTCTCATAGTCAGGTCAGCTTTGACCTTTGACACTTATTCATGGCACAACCGAAAGCTGAAAACCACTCGCCGATCGCCATTTTTTTCCAGATTTGTTCACCATTTTTAATTTCTCCGATTGTTTTCTTTCTTTCTTTCTGTTGTTTGTTTCCACGTTTGCTTGATTTGCGATTGCTTCAATGGCAGAAGTTGAAGTGTAATGTATAATACTACGGAGTATAATGCATCACTGCAACTCCGCTGTGATGATGATGATGATGATGTCTGATATCTGCGATTATCATCGTTTCTTCTGTCTATTACTCGTATCATGATTTGGCGATTCTCCATTGTTTATACTTTCGGCTGATTTACGGTTCCGTTTATAGTCGGAAATTGGAGTGTGACGAACAATATACCAATGCAGTTGTAGTGTTGTTAGATACGCAATCATAATTGTCTCTTCTGTGATCGGTCTATAATTTTTTTGGTTCAACGAAGAGCGCACTTAGTCGCATTACAATATAAGGGAGGGGGATTCGAACCTGAGACCTGCTGTCCCATAGCACTAGTTTAACCACTGGGCCAAGACATCTTCGGTTGTGATCTGTCTATAATTGTGATATAAATTGGGGAGAAGCTTCGAGTTATTGGGGATAATATCGATACATTTCGATACCTTTGCATAGTTGTAACCACAACAATGTGTTGGGAGCAGCGAATCTAGACCTAAAATTTTGGGTAGAGAGAGTATTATATTTAGCTACCATATATGAAAAAGTCTCACCATTACGATTTTTGGGTAGCAAAAGTCAGTTATGTTAACAATTTTTTGTAAGTTTGGGGTAGCGAGTGCTACTCCTTGCTACTAGCTAGATTCCCCATTGACTTGAGACGGGTCTCCTCCTATTGGAGTGAGAGATGGTAGATTGGTAGCAACAATAATGTCATTGACGTGAGAGATTTGGTTGAAGTCTTCTTGCATTCAGCACGACGCTGCAAATTTCTAACAGTTTACTGAAACCGTAAATTCGTAGCTACGTTCAATGTACCAGTACTTCTTTACTGTCGTAACTAGTAAGGTAGTCGGTCTTTGGTCTCTTAAGTTCTACCGCTCCAAAAAATTTCAGCTGGTATGTCTCTTAAAAACTTTGTTTGCCTAGTGGTTAAAACGGGGTACCTTAAAGTCCTGGACAATAGGTCATAGGTTCGAATTTTCCTCCCTCAATTGTAATTTGACTAAGTGCGTGCTTCGTTGAACCAAAAAACAAACTTCGTTTACAGCTATGTGTCAATTCCTTATTTCTTATGAGCTAATTGGACTTGGTGTCTTTTGTCATTGAAATGAAAACACCTTTTGACACAAAAGATTCTAACTATCTAATGTTGGCAGGTCACAGGTGATGAAAAGGTGAGTGTTATCTGGTTGAAATCAAAAGTGTGATCACAACTTGATTATGCTAATGGAAATGGCATTACGAACATTTATCACGTAAGTTGCTTTGATGATATGCTTGAGTCAGTATATGGATTCTGTATTTATCTGTCATTGACAAAAAGAGAATTACAAGATGTTGCTTGCTAAGACATCCTCTCCAGTTAATAGAAAATATATTACTCGTACTCTGTTAGAATTAAAGTTCAGGCTTCATGGCTTCGATGCATTATGGCGGTAATGATGGCTTGAGGTAGTTTTGATGAATCGAAGAATGAGCCTGATGACCCGGCCAGCACCCCTTTTTGTCTAAGTTCAGTAGTTTCTGTGGCATAGGAGAATTTGCAAATAGTGAGTTGCAAAACTAATTATTATTCTGCTGCACACAAGCAAAGTTGATCTGCCCGCTGCAGATATTGTAATTCCTAGACTTGCCTACACCAACAACATTATCGTTATATTCCCATAATGGAAAGGATTAAATGACGATAGAACTTCAAAACTCTTAGAAATCTCTACTGTAGTTTTATATCATATACATTTGATAAAAAGTTGTGTACTCCACGTCTCCACTCCATGATGCTACTCTATGAAATAGTTCGTGGGATATGCACTCTTGATCGAATTTGATGTGATGAGACTTATTACTTCTTTTGTATACTTTTCATTCAAATGGAAATCACCTAGTGAAAAAAAGTCGGATCCTCTATTGGTACAATTTTAAATTGATCATACATTCAATCTTTTCAAAAAGTTTTGTGGGGGAATAGTCGTGAAAAGCAAATCGTTAAGGGTCATGGAAATGTTTTTTCTGTGTTTTTGCTATGTTGTGATCAATTTACGATATTGTTTCTCAGATAGGGTGCCTAAGCTCTATTCAAATTCAAGCATGATAAAGATGTAGACCTGCTTCATATCCTAGTTGTAGTGGGGTTCTCTATATACAACTATTACAGTATATTATTGGATATTACGTTTTCGGACTCATGAATTATTGGTTGGCTGTATCTCTATATGAGAATTCTAAGATCTCTAGAGGTTTAGACTATGCGCTATGCAATGGATTAGTATACCATAGTACTTCATATCGTGACACTAGTGTAGATTTGTGTTTTGCGAAAATCATATATTGTAGATTTACAGCCTTTTTGTCTATGACTTAGTTCTTCACGTATATTGCGTTAAGACGGAGGTACTTTGGATATTATAATGCGACCAAGTGCGCGCTTCACCGGACTCATTAACCACTTCTATTGCATCTTCCTTCTGTCAGCTCTGTGTATCTTGGTTGTCCTTTTCTGTTGGGCTTTATAGACTGCTAGAGATGTTGAAGATAAAAAGAATTTGATGTATGCATGGAGTAGATGACATTAAGGAGTTCTGACCAAGATTCTGCCTCCTTTACCTTTCAACTTGGTCTTTAGACAGCACTCACCAATTTAAAGAAAGTTAAAAGTGAAAGCTGCCCACCGTTATGGGGTTGATACTTGATAGTCTATAAAGCAAAACACCTAATCATATCATCTCTTTGTTTATATACTATCCCTTTTCTTTTCGTATTATTATTTTTAAAGTTATGTAGATTCCATGTACGGGCTGCAATAGGAGGTACCCAAGATGATGCCGCTGATGTTAGTTTACTTGAGGTTTATCTTCGAATTACCTTCCGTGTCCGATTAGTTACCAGTGTTCAAATGATTACCTTGTCCTATTATGTAGACTGTAAATATGTATGATGTATCCAAATCATGTTCTTCTAAGTTCTAACCAAACCTGAGTAACATAGTTCGGACACAACAAAAAGACCGACAGTTACTGATCTTTGTAGCGTAAAGATGGATTAAGAACTGTTTTGTGGTGTTTGTTTTCTGTCACATTAGAGAGTTTAGACATTCAACTCAATGCCAGCTAGTTAAACTCTGATTGCAGGAAACAGAATTGGACCATATGTAGGAAGTGTAGAACACATGTGAGTTTTTATAATAAGACCGATCATGTGTTGCTATCGGAACTTGTTTCTTTTGGCTCTTCTTGTCTATTTCTTTGTCATTTTGGTATACTGAGATTAGGTTAATTCGGCTGAATATGGATGGAACTAATGACACATACCCACATGCATGTTCTTTGATGCACTTGTGCCTTGTTGTTTTGATACTTACCCAATAATTTTTCCCTTATTTGACACACATTTCCTTTTGTGTATGAAGGTACTTAAAATGTCTTATTCATGAAAGTTCAACTGGATAATAATCTCATTAATTTTGTGCAGGTTACCATGCTTCGCTCATTTGCGTCAGTTGTGAACGACCCCACCCCGATGAACTGCGTATGACTTGTGAGGAGTGAGTCTAATTGCGAGAAGCAGGCTTCAAGGTATGAGTTTTGTGGCTTCAAGGTATGACTCTAATTGCTTTGATCAAATATGGGGTTTTTTCAACTCACAAGCTGGTGGTAGTACCCGGGGTCGTAAACATCATTGGACCAGTCTTGTTTAAAGCAGTAAGTCTCCCTCGTGACGGGTCAAATGTTACCTACTTGAGTAGATAATACGAAAATCTGATTGCTTAGCAAATGACTTATCTTTATCTATTAATCCGTCACAGTTTGTGACGTTCTACCCAGCACGGGCAACACCCCACCTCGCAACCTTCCTGCCTTACCTCACAAGTTTATGACATTTTAACAAACCGCTTGCTGATTTGCGTATCGTTTTTGGTTTGATCTCCTATTGATATTGATAATACTATGATTTTGGTACTGTTGTCTTAAACAAAAAGGCAGTTGAAGCTTAAGGGAAGGAGTTAAGTTAATGATCTGCCTTAAACAAAAAGACAAATCGAAATGTCTAGGTCGTGAAAAATCATTTGTCTTTATCTATCAATATTAATCGGTCAGTAGTATGGGCCTATGGGGGTGTTTGGATGTGTGCATAGAAAGACGCCAGAATCAAGTTGAAATCTTACTCCTTATTATGTCGGCTCCACTTTTAGCCCATTTGTTCTCTCTACTAAAGTCACCTTAACGGTACTTGCTTGACATGTTTGCAATTACGAATGGTACAAATCAAATCCTAATCAACATTTTACAATAGTGTAATTAAAGAGGATATCTTTTTATGTGGATTCCTTGTGACTTATGAGCCAATTCTCTCATTTTACGTCTCATTATTCGTGTATCATATCTCCCAGGGGCGGCTCAGATGAGGTTCAGGGCGAGCAGGGGAACTGGGCCTCCAATTTTGTTGGGCCTCATAATCCTCTTTCTGAATAGTTACTTTATACTCCCTCCGTTCAAGTCCAAGCTTCCCTTTTGCTTTTTCACGTTTGCCAACGCGCATTTTGCATCGTTAATATCTTTCGTAACATATTAGTAAAAATTATGAAAATTGGATATTAATAATGTACTTTTAAAGACGAATCAAACAAGATCTCACATGGATATATTTTTTCTAATAGATTGTCGTGAATATCGAAAGTTATCCTTCATTATGAATAGTGTCAAAACAAGGAAAGGGAAGCTTGGACTTGAACGGAGGGAGTATATAAAATTATGAGATAATATCTACATATGTGGATTGTAGTGTGGTGGTTTGAGTCTACTCCATCGGCTTGAAAGATCTTGGGTTCAAACCTTGTTGGACGTCCCTGATATCTCCCATTCTATACTTGATGTCTTCAAAAGATAAGTTTCCCTTGTGATGAATATATCTCTCACAAATTGGTCAAATAAGTTAGATGAAAATACGCATCAAAAACTAAATATAAAACCTCGTATTCTAAATACGTGTTAAAAAACCGCAATCCAAAAACTTGTTTTAAAAAAAAACGATTTTGAGGACTCTGGTTTACAGCTCCTTTCCTTATATTCACAATCGCTTGAAGTCAAAACTCACTTAATTATTCTCTAACACTACTTTTCAATTTATATGGTCGGGTAATCGGGTTGTATGACCCATTTATCACTCCCTCACTAAGGCAGTAGTCAGTAATCACTAGTCACTACCTTATTGGTTACCAGACTAGTGTTCTAAATTTACTCATATCAGGGTCGTCTAACAGGGAGGGTAAAGTGATCGAATGAGTCGGGCCTCCAAAAGGTATTGAAATTTAGTTTGCAATAGTCGATATTTGACTTTAGCGACTTTAGCACAATGTATGGATAATCAGGTCTCCATTTTTAACGGGCCTCTTAGTATATACTCCCTCCGGTTTTTTATTTTCGTTCCATTGTGTTTAGCACATAAATTAAGAAAATTTGATAAATTATTGATAAAGAGATAAATGATGATGATCAATTTAATCCTATATGCTAATATAATTATAGGTCTAGTTGAAAAGGCTTGAATATTCTACTTTGAATTTATTTTAAGAGCCTCCTATTGATATATGAATTGAACCTCCAAAATTTATAAGACGATCCTGACTCGTATAGTGTAACACTGCTTTGAACCTTGTGAAAACCACATAGCCGAGATGAATAAAATATTACTCCCTCTATGTCTCTACAAGGTTCACCTATTTCCTTTTTTCGACCGTTTCTCCACAAGGTTTACATTTTGCTTTATTTCTTTTCACAAATTCTCATTTAAGAGAGACATACATGTCTTAAGCTAGAGTCATGTATCACACCTAGGAGAAAAGTAAAATGCACTACAAATAGTAGCAAACTATTTATCTCATCTATGCAAATGAAATGATATATATTTGACCTGTTTTATTTTTAAGACATATATATCTGCCTTAAGAAAGACATAAATGCTTCCTTTTTGTTTGTTTTTTATGGTTACTAATTTACTATTAATCGTAACACTATATATTTCTCGACTTTCATTGTAGAGCACTCTTTATTTCCACTTGAATCCTTGGCTTTGGAAGTGAGGAAGTAAGGTCTTAGGCTCTTAGCCAAACCAAGGTGCTAGGTGTGGTTATGTTATTGCAATTTCTATATGCACAAATTCTTGCTTGTGATTGGAATATCCGTCACAATAATATTCACTTGGATAGATAAAGACAATTCATGTGTTAATTGTTAAGCATGTATTTTTTTTACCAAGTGATATTATTTTACCCGTCATCGATTTGTAATGTACACATCCATCACAAAGGAGACTTACTCTTCCATGAGAGGGTGAGTAGGATTCTTGTGTAGTGTCTCCCCTACCTAGGGCCTAGGAGACGTAGCATGGGCAGCAAGGTAAGATACAGTGGTGATTTACGTGAAAAATAGGAATTATTCCTCATTGTACGTTTACTGACTTACTGTTGACTAGCACGTGGGACTAAAATGTAGGACAAGATAGTTGGGTCCCTTCCCCTTTCCCTTCCCCTTTGGTTTTTGTTACAGGAGAAAGGTAAATTGGTACCATGCAGATGAAGCATTAAACCTGTACCACCATCACTTTTCCATCTCCCATTTTTAACACTGGCAAAATGTCCTATCAAACTAATTTACTCTAACATGGAACAAAACCAATGGACCTTATTCATTGTTTCCTCATCTCACCAAATACTCATCATGGCTTTTGGCTTACTGACCCTACTCACTATGCTACTATATTGTTATAGTACTCCCTCCCCTCACTAAGATCTTCCCACTTTCCTTAAAAGGAAACTCCACTAAGATTTTTCCACTTCAAAACTTTACTTATTCATCCATTATACTCTCTTCTTATTGGTTACTTTGTGTGATTTGACATCTTGAATCCCACCAAACAATTTACTACCTTTCATTATCCATTTCTTAATCCATGTGCCAAGTCAAAGTGGGAAGAACATTGTGGTGGGGAGGGAGTATGAAAGTGATACAGATTCAACATTAAATCTCCCTTGTGACGGGTATATTTATCATAAATCCTTGAGGTATCAAATATTGTCTACATGGATGCTTAGAGAGTCGTAAATGATTTGGTTTCATTTATCCATGTGAATAGATATTTGACATGTTACAAGTTTGTGACGGACATACTGGTCCATATTCTAATGTGGGGTGACCGGTATATCCATCATAAATATGTGAGGGGTCATATATCATCTACATGGGTGCTTAGAGTTGTAAATAATTTACAAGTTTGTGACGGATATACTCGTCCAGATTGTAAGTGGTAGGGATTCAATGGGGGGAGTTTTGTAGCTTGTACTGAGCGTATCCCACATGCACACTAACTCAGCAGTTCCCCTTTGTTTGTGCAGTCATTCAACATTTATTAATTTCCATCAACTCAGCTTACACGTGCTCTTGTCTTTTCTATTTCAGTGTTTTGGGTCCCTCTGATTTCCTGTATATGAAACTAAATTTGGAGGGGTCAACATGTTTTGACGCTATGACCACCCCCATGCTCTACCTACTAACCCCATTGCCCACACCCAACATCCTCCTCTCCATTTCTTCTCGTCTTTGTTTCCTTTGAACGGTCTGGATTATATTGTGAAACAATCCAACAATATATGTGAATGATGAGATAGATGATCGATGATAATATCAAATAGACTTACGAGAGAAAATGGATAAGAAATGGAGATCGAGGATCTTTACTCATTGCTTGCTTGCCTTTGGTGTTGCTTTCCACTTTGTTTTTGTACCTGAGCTTCCTCCATGGCATGCTGGTGTGGTGTGGTGTGGCCGAGTAGTTTCGTATGTTAGTTGAATCAAAGAAACTGGGATGTGACGCAGCACGAGTTTTCTCATGATGTTATTTTGTGTCGTTGATGAGACGAGACATTATTATGGAAACCGAATAAATGAATGAGTCTAATTCATTGCATGAATTTCGATGTTAGGTTATAGCTTGCTATGGAAAGCATCTTATTGAATAAAAGAGTATCCAACAATAATGCCTTTTTATGTTGTATACTGTCAAACTGCTTGCATTGGATAGTTGGCTGCTTGGCCATGAGCAAAGTGTGTTCCCCTCTCAATTTCTTGTCGATTTTCCTGCAGGACGTCCGATCTCCTACAACGTGTTGCGCAGCACAGACCGCAAGGTTGTGTTTAAGAATTCAGATTAAGCCGGAGAAATCAATGGACCGGACAACCTCCAACCTTGCTTTCCGAATGAAAGCTTTGAACGCTTTTTTGTTGACAAAATGTAAGCTATAGTCGTCAATCAGGTAAGAAATGAAGATGATCTATCTTCAAAACCTCAGTATATATGCAAAAACAACTAAATAACTAATACGAGTAGCATTGTCAAAAAAGTCTTGTATTTTATACTCCGTATTGCCTAAACAAATAAAATAAAGTGTCGATACTAGACCACCAGAGTAGTTTAGAATCCATGTTAACGATGATGATAGTTTTCACGATGACATTTTGAATTATGTTGAAAAATTTATACTGTAATTCTGATGGAGTCGTTCTTTTTTCTTATAGCGCGTGTTTTCATCTTCTTTCACTATTGAAGCTGAACTGCACGGAATACTTGAGGCTATCAAATGGGGCTCTCCGGCTCTGCCCATATCGTCTACTTTCATCACACTTCTCAACACTCAAACTGCTTCAGGTTTGTAAGATTAGGTTGAATTACTCAAGTCGAGCCACTTTAGCTAGGATGGCTATCAAACACGGACAAAACTAACTTAACCCGGATGACCTGTTCCAAATTAACCTAAACTGAAGGTCTGAATTTAATCAATAATTTGAATCGACCTGATCTAACTCGACCCAAATGTTTTGTAAATGACTCGAAATCGATAATTACAGACTTGAAAACGACCCAATCACCCAAGTCCGGCCCCATTCTTACAAACTTAAAAATGAGTCGACCCGACTCCAACCCAATTGACCTGTTTATTTTGTGCAACACAACAACTCCAAATAATGGTGATTTTTGACAGGCCAGTAGTCCACCGACCGCGTTATTGTACAGATGAGACGATACGCTAACGTTACAGAAATCTTTGACCATCTGGCTTTAGCCGAGCCATGCCTAACTCATGTTTGCCGCTTCCACTCTGCAACTCTCCCCACTTTTTGATCTGATAAAATATCTTCTGTTTCTTTGACCCAAACAGTAGGTCACTAACGGGCATCTCCAACCGGCTACAACCAGTCATATATCTTGCATTCCTAAATTCCGCGGTAAGGATTCTCTGTCCCACTTTTATCTTTCCGACCCATTAACAAGTTGTTATATTTATTACATACTCCCTCCTTGAATGGTTTTAACATGGAGTTTAAGAAAAGTTATTCTTGAATAAGTCTCATTTGGTTTTAACACTTGAGTTTAAGAAAAGAAAAAAAAAAGTAGGACGATACGGTTGATATGATGCATGTGATGAGAGAGATATAGAGATGAAAATATTTCCGAAAATGATGCTAAGTAAAAAAAATCCATAAAAGAAATATGAAAATTATTCAAGAAGATGGAGGGAATATTTTATTTATGCATAAACAATGTGTCGAAGAGGGTAAAAATTGTAATAGAATGGTTCATCTAACATAGCATCTGAGAGCCCCTAATAACTCTGAACTCCTAGATGGAAACTCAACCCAGAGAAACTGTGCACTAACTACTCTTTAAGGAACGGACCTCAATCATCACCTTAAGAAAGTTTTGTTTGAGATAATTCATCTAACAAAATGATATTCGCTTTCTCGGTCATTTGTTGTCTTTTTATATTATTTATAAGAAATATTTTAATTGAAGAACAACAAATGATCGAGACGGAAATAGTATACAAAACGAAACATAAAAGTATGACAGATGATCCTCGCTGGAAATTGGCATACTAGACATGCTAACCATAGTCAGATTTTAACCATCCTCCCTAACCCAAGTTGAGTTATTTATTTAAAGGAAGCTGATCTGTCTTTGGCTTCTTATTTCCAACCCTAACAAAAACAAAACAACAAAGAAAAGCTCTCTCCCTTTCCTTCTTTTTGGTAAAAAATTCTTCAAAGTTAAACCAACCTTGAATATCTCCACCATTTTTTTTTACCCCTTTTGAGGTTGAGTTGGTAATGTAATCTACTGTCTTTACTGCATGGGGGTTCATTTCTTAGTTGTTGAAGGAAAATGAGCAGTAAAAACCAAAGGTTATTATTACCAATTTGTATAATTGTTGGTAAATGGTGGAGGATGATGGAAAACATGTTCTTCATAACATTGATTTATTACCACTCTTCACTTTTTTCACTCATGCCAATTCTTCAAAGTAAAAAACTTGTGAAGAACAAGTAAAAAAAAATTACACTTCTAAAAAATTTGTAACAAAGTAAAAAAAAAAAAAAACCTCCATAAAAGTGGGAACAAGCTTTTTAGAAAAAAAAAATTGTTTGAAAATTGTACTATTGAAAATATGAAAAGAGGTTCTGATTCACTTGGTGCTCTCATCTCCATGTGTCCTGCTTCAGGTATCTAACTATCGTCTTAAGGTTCATTCGCAATGTTTTTATTTTTACTGTCGTTTTGTTAACTACTCCCCCTATTTTTTTGAATTAGTCTCATTTTTTTTTTTTCCGTGAGTTCTGTGAGGGAAAAAATGGTTAATGAGACTAATTCAAGAAAATGGAGGGAGTAACGTGTATGAATAATGGTGGTGCAGATTACGACTCGATGTATGATGGTGGGATGGACGAAGAAGGCGAGCATGGACATGGACATGGGGGGCATATCCCTGAGAAGAAGCGGCGGCTGAGCCTCGAGCAAGTGAAATCGTTAGAGAAGTACTTCGAGGTTGAAAACAAGCTTGAACCCGAACGTAAGGTGAAACTAGCTCAAGAACTCGGTTTACAACCTCGCCAGGTTGCTGTCTGGTTCCAAAACCGTCGCGCTCGTTGGAAGACTAAACAATTGGAGAGGGACTACGGACTTCTTAAGTCTAATTTCGATACTCTTAAACTCAATTATGATTCTCTCCTTCAGGGCAACGATACCCTCCTCAACCAGGTCCGTCTGCTGGTTTTTTTTAATAGAATATAAACAGACCTCAACCGTCACCTTAAAATTTTGGTTGAACTAATGGGGTTTTGGTTAGGTTGAAAGTCCGTGTGTTGCACCAGTTAATCAACTGACTAACTAACTAACTATTTTGGGTATTGTGCAGATTAAAGCGCTGAAAGCGAAGTTGGGTGAGAAGGCGGTGGAGAGCAACAAGGGCGGCGGAAAAGGAAGTGAACCGGTCACCCCACCGCCGCCCTGTATAGATGAGAAAAGAGAAGGTGCAGAATTGAAAGACGGACCTACAGAGAGCGATTCGAGTGCAATTTTCAATGAGGATAACAATAACAATAACGATAACAGTAACAGTCCGAATGGATCGGAGAAAATGGTAGGATTCAACAGCTTCAGCTGCTTTACTGAATCGAGATTATCAGAGGACGTCGACGTCGTGTATCAGCCTCAGTTTGTGAAATTGGAAGAACATAACTTCATGAGTGGAGAAGAAGCATGTAATTTCTTCTCAGACGAGGCCGCTCCCACACTGCACTGGTACTGTCCCGATCAATGGATCTCAGGTGAGACGGTCTGACAATATAATTATCGAGGAATTAGATGAGAGTTCTTACCCAACAAAAAAAAAGAAAGTGGATAAGACGAAGAAAGATGGTTTTTTTTAGATGAAGTTGTGTACAGAGTGAAGTTCCCAAGGTTGAATTTGGTCGAGGATTTGGGGAAAAAATGGAGGGCGTGCGGGAATGAATTAATTAGAGCAGTTTGTGGTCTCTCTTGTAAAAATTAAATAAATTAACGAAAAAATAATAAGAGTAGCTAATTGCATTGACTACGCATTTTCCTCAATTCCTTGAATCATCATCTTTTAATTTTCAGCACTAATCACTAACCATTGCAATTAGATCGAGCAAATGGGTCAATTGGGTCGGTTCAGGTCACTTTCGAATTATTAAAATCGGGTTGATTTTGAGTCAAGTTAGATCATTTTTGGGTTTGTTAGCTTCAATTTGTTTAGGGATATCGACTCGTTTTTTTCATGATAATATCCGGGTCAAAACTCAGGACTTCAGTTCGGATATCGAGTCAATTTTGTCAGGTTTAGTTGCAGCGTAATATCGAACAAACGTGACATATGTGCACTTCTATAAACCAAAAAAGGGGTCACCATTAAGACGAAATAAATTTGTCTTACATATTTAATCTGTCTTAAATTTGATATTAAATTGAACGTCAGAGATACTCAATCCATACTCCCAACGTATTGCGGATTTGATCGCATTACAACAAAGGAACTACAGATCAATACCTCTGGTTTAAGCGTTAGACTTTAAACTAAGACATTTACGATTAAGAGCGACTTAATTTTTATTTTATTTTTTGTTCAACGAAGATGCATTACAATATAAAGGAGGAGATTCGAACCTAAAACTTATTATCCCAGAACACCTAGATTTAACCACTAAGATATTTTCGGTTAAAAACGACTTAATTAAATATGGTATTTGCAGTGGTTAGTGTAGTACTCCCTCCGTTCAATTCCAACCTTCCCCTTCCTTGTCTTTACACTATTTGCAACTATGGATAACTTTCGATATTCACGACAATCTATTAGAGAAAAATATATCCATGTGGGATCTTGTTTAATTCATCTTTAAAAATAGATTATTAATATCCAATTTCCATAATTTTTACTAATATGTTACGAAAGATATTAACGATGCAAAATACGTGTTGGCAAACGTGAAAAAGTAAAAGGGAAGCTTAGACTTGAATGGAGGGAGTACGATGATCGGGGGATCGGCCCAGTTGAAGTAGTACAGTTGTTGTTAAAATAAAGCGGTAGTGTAGTACGATAAGTTTTGAGGGGTGGGAGTGGGGCCCAAACCCCAAAGAAAGTGGGTCCCACAATTTTGTGCATCTTGGTTACAGATGGACGCTAGTGAGAGGGGCATGTGAAGTGGGACCCACCCCGGAATTGAATATTTAGGCCCTCCTTCACTCGTCACTCGTCACTCGTCACTCGTCACTTTCTTTGGGCTCACCTGTCTCATTAATATCGCTTACTTTCACCGTTTGTAGGACCTCCTCATCGCGACTTAATATCACTTACTCAGATCGTTATCAAGTAGACCTGGTAAACGTGTCAACTGGGTCGAACTCGGACTGGCTTAGTCTTGAGTCATATTGGATATCGAACATGGTCATCGTGTGTCTGTTGCGTCCTTCGCAGCGGGTTAATAGAACAAGTGCAAGAGACCGGCCCACAAACAAGTGAAGTTTCATCCTAAAATCAATTGATGCTAGACTAGAAGTAGTCCAGTAGTTTATAATCTAGTCTCTTCACCCTAATTCGATCTACCGATGTGGAACAATGCCCCATTATCACACATATGGGAAGAGATCTCAACAGTGACGGTTTCCGACACGGACACGTTGATTAGGAGAAGTGTCTGTGTTACCTTAGTCCACATCTTCATACGCACATTTACCATTTTAACTCTCCAAACAATATGTGCCCCTATCTCCAATGCGAGCATTTTATAAATATTCCTTTTGCATGCCTTAGTATCTAATTTTGCATACAATTCATGATTAAACTTTTCGATCTCGAGCATCACATATGGCTTTCTTGGCTTCTAATTTAGTCTCCTTATATTTTCCAAAATTCTCCTCGGATCACTTGAGAATTTTCTTAATGCCCACATGAGTATATGACCATTGTTCTCCACCAATGATCAACTTCGTTCTCACTAATAAGTATTTGTTCGACAACCTCCTCTGATCTAAGTGTTGCCACAACTCTTGTCTCACCAACACACTTAATCTTACTTGTGATGCGTTCTCCATCACAAAAGATTTCAGGTGGTTAAGAGGAAAGTACCCAGAAAAATAAATTTCGAATTCGTTCTCCTTCTTCTCTATTGTAAAACATGAGCAGTATTAACTATGAGTACGTATCAATAAAATATTCGATCGATCTCCTTTTTCTCCAGTTATGTTTTAAATTGGAAACATTTTGGTTTGGTTTTGATTACTTGTTTTACATCTTTTGTGTAACCAAATGAAGGACAAGGAAGATGTCAACACAAAAGAAACATGATGACAAGTGAGTAGAAGCATGCATAGTGATAATGACCAATTAATTAGAGAATAATAAAGTTGAATAGAAAACAAATGATTCCACCATATCATCCACAAAACTACACAATCTGACTCACATATCCACGTAAAACTAATCCAAGCTATACAAGCTATAGCATCAAAAAAAAGAAGCTTTACTCTCTCCATTCCGTTCATTTATTTATTTTTTATATTTATTGTGAAATTTATTTTAATCAAAGATAAACAAATGAATGAAACGGATCGAGGAATTACTACTTAAACAACAATGGTCAGTCCAAACTACAAAGTGCTCAATGATAATATATATGGCTACCTTTAATTAGTACTCCCTCCGTCCCAAAATGATTGTCACATACACTTTTGTACAATAACTAAGAAATTTGTGTGATGATTGGGTATGTAGGCAATGATGACTCCCTTTATAGGGTGAGTCATAGTGTCTTGTGAGGTAGTGTGGGTTAATGGATGACGAAATGGTAAATACTTTAACTTGATAGGGACGAAGTTGTAAAAAGAGATGGACAAAAAAGAAAAGTAGATAAATGAGACAATCTTTAAGAACCTACCCAAAAAAAAAATACGGGACAATCTTAGTGAGACGGAGGGAGTATATAGAGAACTAAGCTACCTTAATATCTCCCCCCTAGCTAGGAAGGAAGTTCCTACTAGCTTTTTACTCTAAGTTAGTTGCCCACCCATCAAACAATTCAATGGTTTTCATTAACACTCTTGAAAATGATCAATTAATCATGTTAATGTAAACAATATGATTAGTGGAACGAGAAAAAATATTACGTATTATATCACCAGTTGTATTGTATATACAACGACCACATAGTTATTGTTGAATTTTTGTGTATATTTACTGAGTTTATACAAGTTTCTGAGCCTAGCTAAACATTTATGTGATCTAGCTCGATGACTTTATGCTCAGAAAGTTTACAACAAAGTTCGAAAACTTTGTGATAATACTAAAAATCATAAAATCAGTTGTACATAGAGCTATATATGTACAACTGGTTGTATAATCTACTTATTGGTATGCAATAGGCTCCGACTTTGTGTATTGTAAGTCTTTGTAGATTTAGATTGATGTCCTGTTTTCTTTAAGTCTTACACAGATGTACTATGTAGTTAACTGTCAATGTGTATTTTGAAATGCTAGACGACTTATATGAAATCGCATATTGAAATATGAAATCTGAATTCGATTTAATCTGAAATCTAAAGATCAAACGTAAGTATTACATATGTATATATGTATATGTATAAGTATTACCACTTTCTCATTATTTCCAACATTAATGTTCTACTCCGTAACATTTTTTTTTGGTGCTAAGAAGAGGGACTAACCCAAACAAAACGAGCCCAACAAACAAGTCCATTGAATGTACACCCGTAAACTTTAGTCCAAAGCGAATATAGTGAATGGAGTTAGTATACCACTCTACGTTGGAGATATTCTTTTCTAGTCACAATTAGAGCTACAATACAATAAGAGTTGTTACACCACATCAAGTAATACGTACTCTCTCCGATTTCCTATTATTGTCCCATAATGTTTTGGGTGAAAAATAAGGAAGGAGAAATGAGTGGTTGAAAAAAAGAAGTAGGAAGAGAGAGAAATGGAAGAGTAATTGTGAGCCACACATTGGTGGCCTAGAAAGGAAAGTGGGACAAAAATCAAACTCAGTCCAAAAAGGAAAGTGAGACAATAATAGGAATTCGGAGGGAGTACATACTTAGTGCCTTAGTGGATTTTATTCATAATTATTAAACAGTATATAATACTATATTACTAGTATAGAATATATATATATATAAAATAATATATTAGAATTAAGAAATACGAGTAATATTCTATTAGAATACTCGTATATATTTAGGAATATTTTTGGACTATTATCCAAGACGATCTACCATATAATGTAGTCTAGGGGAACTAGCGATTAGGAAAAAAGACCACTTTAACACCAACGGTAGATAGGAACAAAACTGTCTCACGACGTTCTAAACCCAACTCAAGAATCAGTTTCATCAGGTGCAGTTGGCTCGACACAAAAGGGTGGACAAGTTGCTTCCCTTTGGTCACACCCAATCTCGGCGTCACCCCTTACATGCATCGTACCCCTTGTTAATGGGGTCTCTCGCGCGCATGTACCCATTATTATTAAGAGAAAAACCCAATAATTAGGGATGCATATAAGAGAAAAACCCAGTAATTATTGGACGCCACATGGTGAAACTAATTCATTTCCTTTTTGGGAATACTCCAAAGGATAGTAGGATACTCAATAAAATGAGCTATATTCATGAATCTCTTTCTATTTACAAACAAATAAGTTGTTAATTAGAACCCACTACCATCATACCATGCTTTCTATAATAAATAAAACGGGTTTTCTAACGTGTGTCCACTAGACACACGTTAATATGTTAGTGGGCACACGTTAAAAAAATCGTAAATAAAAAGTTATTATCTCTGATCTCATAATCAACTAAAAACCTAGCCAAGTTCACTATAAAAACAACAATGTTTGCTCTAGTGTATATATCAAAATCATGGTTGAGCTAAACAATCTCGTTAACTTATGTTCAATATTTTTAATTCTTCCATTGTTTCTCTTTGTTTACGTTCCTAGAATGTTTCATTTTAAGAATAAGGAACTTAATTTGACAAAACCGTACCCTGTCATCGGTCATTTGTTTGCCTTTTACCATCACAAAGGCGACACTTTGTTCCAATGGTTTTGCGACCTTATAATCGCCTCCCCGTCTTCCACCTTCGTCATCCACCGCCCCTTTGGGGAGCGTGTGGTCATGACGGGCAATCCAGCCAACGTGGAACACATCCTCAAAACCCGCTTCTCAAATTACGAAAAGGGTCCTATATTTAGAAACACCCTTAAAGACTTCTTAGGTGACGGAATTCTGAATGTCGATGGTGAGACTTGGAAACTCCAAAGACAAGTAGCCATCCACGAATTCAACACGAAATCCTTAAGAAACTACATAGAAAACGTTGTTGATTTCGAGCTAGTCAATAGGTTAATACCACTCCTAACAAACGCAGCCAAAAACCAGACGGTCCTTGATCTGCAGGACGTACTTCAAAGGTTTACGTTCGACAATATATGCAAGATTTCATTTGGGTACGACCCTGAATACTTGTCACCCTCTTTACCAAAAGGGAAATTCGCTGACGCCTTGGAAGACGCTACAATGATAAGTACTCGAAGATTTCGAGTACTTTTCCCATTGGTATGGAAAATCCGTAGATTTTTAAACATCGGGTCAGAAAAAAGACTTAAAGAGGCGGTCTCAGAGGTTCGTGAATTCGCTAGGGATTTAGTAAAACAGAGGAAAACCGGGTCCTTAGAAACCAATGACTTGCTGTCGAGGTTTCTAAAAGACGGCCGCTTTGAAGAAGAAAACGTTATCGACATTGTCATCGCCTTCATCCTTGGTGGAAGGGACACTACGTCGACCGCCCTTACTTGGTTTTTTTGGGTCATTCAGAAAAACAAGTTAGCTGAAGAAGAGATAGTCAAAGAGGTTCGAAAAAATAACAACAATAGTAATAGTAATAGTAATGGCGGAGTTAATGTTAAGGTTAAGGAAATGGTATACACTCATGCTGCTCTGTGCGAGAGCATGAGGTTATACCCACCTGTCCCCGCCGACACAAAGCAGGCGAGGACAGATGATGTCTTACCAGATGGGACTCTGGTAAGACAGGGAACGAGGGTTAGTTACTTTCCGTATGCTATGGGGAGGTTGGAGAGCATTTGGGGGTCGGATTGGGCTGAGTATCGGCCAGAGAGGTGGCTCAGGGAAGAGGACGTGGACGTGGACGTGGACTTGGGGAAGAAGTGGGTGTTTGTGGGTCGTGATGCGTATTCATACCCGGTTTTTCAAGCCGGGGTTAGGACTTGTATAGGGAAGGAGATGGCGTTTTTGCAGATGAAGAGGGTTGTCGCTGCTGTCTTGGCTAAGTTTCAGGTGATTCCTTTGACGGAGAAAGGGGTGGTTGAGCCGGTTTATGTGCCTAATTTGACTGCAAAGATGGAAGGTGGTTTGCTTGTAAGGATTGAACAAAGGATGCAATAAGAATTTACCAAAAAATAAAAACTATTAAGAGATGGTCTTTCAATAGCGTTATCAAGAAATCTCTCATATGTTATATGACTGAACGTGTTATTTGATATTCATTTTTCATATTATGTACGGAGTATTTCATTAATTTTATGAAATACGGTCTTGATAGGCCATATTTAGTAGTGTCTTACCGACAATTTCAGCGTGGTTTTATTGACTTAATCAGTATTTTTGGATCACATTTGTGTAATATTCGTATGAATGTTATATAAGTTATTTTGGAGGATATTAGAGTACGATATTACTCTTTCCTTGGTTCGGGCCGAGAATGTGATGAAACACGAAGATAAGGTGAGGCCAAGACAGATCTAGAAGAACAAGCCCAGGCCAGACGAAGAAACGGAACCGACAGTCTTGCACAGCTCGGATATTGAAGACGGATTTGAATCGTGTTGGATTCCGTCTCAGCTTATTATTTATTAGTATTATTATTTTATTTTATTTTATTATTAGAATTTGGTAAGTAATAGACTTACCTTAATTTTTATGAGATTACTATTAGTATAGATTATTAGAATCAGTTTTAGGGATTATTCATTATTCCATCAAGTTGTACGTTCATTAGAGTTTTTCTCGGTTCAAGATATTGAAACGCTTAATTATCGATTGTGAGTTTGGAAGTTCTTATCTTTATTCTTGATTATTGATTAATTGCTCAATTTAATTACATGAATGTTGTTATTGATTTCTAGAGCGATCAGCTAGTTTTCTATTTCATCGTTCTATTGTTAGTTTTGTTAATTGAACATGATTTGTTGATTAACTTGACCTGAGTAACATCTAAGACTTAATTATTGAACGGGATTCGTTGATTTTAAGACTTAGGAACAATTATCATAGATCTATAGCACAACTGGATTGTATGTGTCTATTTATCTCTTTATCGAATTCTCTATATATTAATGCTGTTGTTGAATTAAATTTAGAACTGGATTGTTTAGGTTGTTTAACAGTTAGGACTGATTAAGAACGGGATACGTTTTAATTAGTTATTCATAAGGAGAATTAGAATCTTCGATTCACGATAAAGTAGTCAAGAATAATAATTTGAACCGGATTTCGATGATCAATTGTGATTAAGTTGTGGATTTGTACTTGACCCGAGACATTTTTAATCATTTGATTTAGTTAAAGTTTTCATCTTTATTAGTTTTAGTTATTAGACAATTATTCAAAATCCCTCTTTCTTATTGTTTAATTAATTAGTTAGTTATTGTTCTACATTAGTACACATTTATAATTAGTCCAATTCTCTGTGGGTTCGACCCTTATTTCCATTATACTATTGTTATAGTTAGTTGGTTATAAGTGATTATAAATTATTAATTTGAGGCATACGACTTTAGCCTGTCAGGTCTCTTAATAGATCCACTCAAGAATTAAAGATCGTAATGTACTATACCTACTATGTGAAATCAACAAAATAAGGGGGTCGTGTACTAGTCCATTTGTTGGTTTCATAGTTACGTTCACTTTTGCACAAGGATAAAAAAAAACTTAAATTATTATTAAAGGTACAATAATTTGGAATAAATTAATGAGTACTTAATTATCCAAAGTGTATTATTACAATGACGCATGATGTAAATATGTTCGTAAGTTAAACATAGTTTGGTCCAAAAAATGGATTAAAAAGGAAAGAAGTCAATTGGATTTGAACGGTCCAAAAAGGAATACGTACCTTTTGGATAGTTAATATGTAGTACATTGCATGTCTTGAATACTTTTTCGTCTTCATCATTTATTTAGTTTTTTATTATTATTTGTGATCAAAAGTAAACAAATTATTTGTTATAACGGAAGAGAAAGACAAACAAATAAGAACGTAAAATCGAGAGACAGACAGATTTACGTGGTTCACTAACACCCTGTTAGCTACGTTCACGGGCAGAAGGAGGGGATAGTTTTATTAACTTTGAGGAGAGATTACAGATTTCAGACAGATATCATAATTGACAGATATCATAATTCTTAGGGTAGAGGTATGAGAGTTTATATACTACTCTCAATCTAAACAGAAACCCTAACCAGATTAGGAAACCTATATAATAGGAAGTCCTAGGTCAGATACTCAGATATTGATTAGGAAACTCTAATTAATTAGATATTAATTAGGAAACTTTCCTAATTAAACAGATTCAGATCGGAACCAATTCAAGATCTAAAAGAACAATTGCAAGGCACTTATTTCCTAACATTATTGAGACGGAAAGATTATTAAAAATTATTTGAATATATATATATAGAAGCTTATGTAAAAATTATGCAATTCATTAGAAATTTAGAAGGCTTAGCTATCAAACCAAAGTATATATGCCTGAGTAACTTCCAAGCTTCATCTTTACCTATAACTAGTGCCTAGTGTACCTAAAGTGCAAGCAACTCCACCTTTTCTTACACAAACTAACCCAAACTACTCTCTACTCTATATTTTCAACTCATCAAACAGCGTGACAGGCCAAAGTCGTATGCCTCTAGAAATGACGACTTTTCACACTCATATTCGACTACTTATTATTATTATTATTATTATTATTATACCGCTGCTGCTGCTATCAGCTGAAGTGGAAGCCGAACGCCCATGGGATGCAGCCTCATTACCACCGTCATCAGACGTAGACACCATTCAGGGTAGCAGCAACGTGAGTCCGCCTATGGCAGTCGTCGTCATTGCTCTTGTCCTTGGCTTCTTCATTACTGGTTGCATTTCGATCTACATACAGCATTGTATCGATAACACATCATCCTCAGCTGAAACCAGTGCAGGTTCAGCTGGTGCCAATGCAATGAACAATGGCAATAATAAGGTGATCGTTCAGGGTCTTGAACAATCAGTCATCGACACGTTTCCTGTATTCAAGTACTCGGATGTCACGGAGCTGAAGATTGGGAAAGGGGCTGTCGAGTGTGCGGTTTGTTTGACAGAATTTGCAGAGGTTGAGACGCTGCGTTTACTCCCTGTATGTGATCATGTGTTTCATTCAAACTGTATTGATGTCTGGCTTGTTAGTCAAGCCACCTGCCCTGTTTGTCGTGCCAACCTTGTCGTCGACAAGCGAGTAAGCGAACCATCTGAGCCAACGACATCAGAATCTAATTCTGAGATACAAATTACAATCGCTCATCAACAAAATGATACTACAACGCGAGGAAATTATGTTAGGTCACACTCGACAGGACACTCTTTAGTTCTGCCAGCAGGAGAGAATTTCGAGAGGTTTACGCTGAGGCTACCAGGTGACGTTCGAAGGCAGCTGCTAGCTCGGACGAAACTCAAGCGCACCACGAGCCTGGTGGCTCTACCTCTACCCCAACATTTTACAGATTTACCAGCGACATGTACAGCACCGAGAGATGTACTATAACAGAATCATGCATATTTGACAGCGTGAGTGTGTGAGTGCGTGACTGTTGTTAGACAGCGTGTTTGTAGGATGAATGCGATATGATGTTAACTAATTGAGAAATCGATCGTCTGATGTTTAATTACAATGACAACAAAATAGGTAACAAATTCTCTGAATAGGTAAAGGTAGGACTGTAACAGCAGTACTGCAGTAACCAGTTATGTATTTGAGATGCTGTCTGACCATCTCTGTACATGCCTGCTTGCTTTAATAGCCTGTAAATTCCAAAAAAACACAGTACACCCTTCAATATCACTGCAGGATCGATGACATCGATCTGCCTAATTTCGCGGTTTAAACTTAAAATAGAGCAATTGTGGTGTACCTCTTTGTCCCAATCGCATCGAATTGTGATGACTGCCAGTATCGCAGTTTGTACAGCAGTTCCCCCGAATATCATCCCTGCCCACATGCCCTATTTCCCACAAGTTTAAATAAATCATGCATCAAAGTATGAGTACTGAATGAGACGGACGCACATATTTTTTAGGGTACGTAGTCTTAATCGCTAGACTAAGACATCAGACAGATAGTAAGTGGATTTACCATTACTCCAAGATCGAATTGATATCCCATCACGTATCCGAGAGGGATGCCTAAGAGATAGTAGCAACCCACGTTGATGTACGCCACTAGACTTTGCCACCCTGAACCCACCGCAACACCTACAACCACAGCACAGCGAGCAGATATGGTATTGAAGTCGAGATGCAAAAACCAAAAAAAAATTACAGTGATTTATTTACAGAAGTTATATATGAGTATCTATTGTACCGGAGAGAACGGGCTGTATGCTGTTGAGAAGGATAGTGAAAGCCAAGAGGATGGAGAGCTGGCTAACCGCGTCAATAACAGGTTTACTGGTGGAGAAAATGTAAGCGAATTTCTCGTGTAGAATGATAACAAGCAGCCAAAAGAAGAGACCTATCACAATGGACGTTCCCACGGCTACAATGGTCGCAAATTTCGCTCCTTTCCCATTTCCTGCACCTAGCTCATTCGACACTCGTACTCTGATTATTATCATCAGTAGTAAGATTCTTAGACACTTAGACAGCGATAGTTGTCTGCCGAGAAGACTGAAACAGATAGCAGAATTGAAAGTTTACCCGGCACCAGCAAAGAAAGCGAAAGGGATCATCATTTCCCATCCATTGATGCTCATGCTGAAAATAATACAAGCAAATAACGCGACATGTTACCTACTGTATGTCGTCTATGATTGCGAGTTTTGTGAGAGCCGAGGATTACGCTTGACTGGTTATCCATCAGTCACATTTACTTGTACTTGATTGATAGGTAGTAGACAATGATTGAAGTAATTATAAGTTGGTGGGAATGGTATGTAGTGTACCAAATAGATAAAGCATCCAAGGCAATTTTTGCATTCTTCAGATTTCCTGTCATCAGTATCAGTATTCTGTAGTACCAATTCTCCAAACTGCACTTTCATCATCACAATTAACAAAAAAAAACGTCACGCTGACAAATCTAAACGTTTTCAGAACCAACATGACCAAAGGTCACACGTTCGAATCTTAATAGAGCACATCTGCACATGGTAGGAGGGCCTGTGCACTAACCACTCTTCATGCCCAATGAACATTCAAATGACAGGCATAATATCATATAAATATAATAGTTGAAAATATAAGGTTTTGACCGATCAAAACAATCATCAAAAATGTCTTAATCTAATAGCTATGTGGACAATAGGTATCACGTTCGAATTCCGCACCCCACACGGCCACACCCTTGTGGCTCATTTGAACACAAAAAAAAAAAGATATTTAATCACAATGAATGATGCTCCATTTTATTCATTTGTTTGCCGTTTATATTCACTGCGAAGATTATTTTAATCAAAGACAAACAAATGAACGAGATGAAGGAACTACTCTAGTAGAGTATATATATCTAACTTTTCATCGGCATTTTTTAACCAAGACATCTACTTAAAGTACCGATTTTCCTATCTACTTCGAAAATTCACCCAATACTAAAACTACCACTCCGTACTATAGTTGCTAATGACAATAAGTTGTTACAAAAGTTACTGTATTAAATACTCATTTGTCTCAATGAATTGTTTATCTATTTTTATTTTCGAGTATTTTATTCATTTGTTATCTATTTTCATTTTTTATAAATTTATTTCAGAATTATCATGAGTTGGTTTGTTTAATTTGATCTTTATGTAAAAAGAGGATAAAAATCAATTCATTGAGACAACAAATTGATTACTAAGATTGATAAGAAACAAGTTTGGTCATCAAATTTCAAGACTATATATATATATATATATAAAATAGAATATAAACGGACCTCAACCATCGCTCTGATACCATGTTAACGAACCAACTCAACCAAAATCTTAAGGCGAATACCATGTTAACGAACCAACTCAACCAAAACCTTAAGGCGAATACCATATTAACGAACCAACTTAACCAAAACCTTAAGGCGATGGTTGAGGTCCGTTTATATTCTATTATATATATATATATGGATGACAATTGACAAGTAGACAACACATGTAGTACCACCAGTAGTACCATTAATATTAGTGTAGAAAACTTGAAAGTGACCAGACCAAAACCTAATTGTAACAATTTAGTGACCTTTTCTTTTCTGGAGTACACTACATTATGTGAAGTACTTCTTCTTTAGGAAACCTAATTTGCTAATTAAAAAAAAAAATTAGGGACCATATCACTGTGATCGACAAATTCACGTTTATCACGATATTATTTATCGTAAACCTTAAAATGGGTCGAGTACAGCAAAAAATGTCAAATATTTTAGCACAATGTGCTATTATTTGACTCGTTTTAAGATTTATAACGAATACATACTCCATCTTATAATGTCAAGTTAGGCTTTTGTGAGATCGTAACCAGTAGATCAAGTTTACTCGTGAGTCGTGATAGATTTTTTTTGAGCAAATAATTTCGACTTTCGTCTTGAGTCTCAACCAAAACTGGTATTCTTCAATGAGAGGATATGTATCACACAAAGTTTATTACATATCACACAGGAATACTACATAGATAATTACTCCGTAATAATTTGGTTTATGTCAAGTTTAATGTATTATTATAAGATGTGTCTAATACGGAGCACTAAGTTTATGTGAAACGGTCTCATAGAAGATCTATTGATTGAAACTCCACCTCGATAATATGGGAGTGTATTAGTACTTCCTGTCTTCCATTGTATTCTTTCTATCTCGATCATTTGTTATCGACTCCTTTGATTAAAATAATAATCGCAAATAATATTCCTAAACCTTATTGTAGGCTACAGTTAGGCCCTGTTCTTTTCAGTTGAAACAAGGCTGAGCTGAGCTGGTCTGATAGAAAATGAGCTGAGCTGAATTTATAGAAGCTTAAACTAATAATTTCTTATATATATAAATTATCTAATAATTTTAAGAAAAATATTGGAGCTAAGCAGAGCTGATAAGAGCTGGGCTGAGTTGATAAAAGTTAAACTGGTCTAAAACGGGCTGAAATTAAGTCGAAAAGAACAGGGCCTCATACCCTCTTGTATCATGCTTTGTTACACTTACATGATGCCTGTACTCATGTACGTGTCACCTGACCCGTGAGTCAGTGATTCATGCAGCCTTTGGTCCGGTCCGATACTTTTCATTGTCAATGCATGGTTCGATAACAGGACCGTGTTATTATACACGGACAGTCTCCTAGAATAATTTTGGAATATTCTTACCTGGTATCCTTGTATTTTTTTCTTTTCTGTGCGGTACCCCCTCATTTTAGTCAAAATAACTTTGACTCGCGATAACTTGTGGATACGGGTTTCAAAAATGATGATATTTTTGCTACAATCATTGTCTTTAGAAGATCCTCGGTTTGAGATTTGATTTTTTGTAATTTCGAAACTTGTACTACGAGTTATGCTCAGTCAAATACTTTCAAACGAATAAACTTTGGCCGATCATAACTCTCTTTCCCGAGTTCCGAAAGTGATGATTTTTTTTCCAATCGGATCGTTTTTAAGAGATCTTCAGTTTAAAGTTAAAATCGTCTCTTTTGGAATTCATAGCTAAGAGTTATCGTAAGTCAAAGATATTTTGAGCAAAATAAGGGTACTATGTAGAATATCGAAAAACACGAGGATACCACGCGTAGAATATCCAAAAACAAAAAGAAGCCAGAAATTAAAAAGGACGACAAGAATTACGTACCAGAGCATGACACCGGAAGCAACGGAGAGCTTAACGAACTCCCAAAGCCCAGTAAACGCCTCCATCGAGAACCCGGCCCAAGTAAGCGGACACCCGCCCCAAACCGTATACCCAAACAACCCGAACACCAACACCCACCACGAGAAATTCTGAGTAACCGTCACACCAACAATCCCACACTTCAACACCGAAACAAACACCCACGACACGATCACATGAACCACAAACGCCACGATGGAGACCCACGCGACCACCCCAGCCTTAAGCTGACACTGTAAAAACCTCTGAAGCGGGAACTGAAACGCGAAGCTGAAGTGCAAGGGTATCATCCACATTGAGACGAGTCCTGCTAAGTCGGACACGTCCTCCGGCTGGCCTAGGAGTTTTAGGATCGGGGTGGCGAAGAGGTATAAGGGTAGTAGGAGGATCGAACATACGAAGAGTACGATCCATGAACGTTGCATGTAGACTCCTAACATGTGGTATTTCTTTGCTCCGTATGCTTGACCACATAATGTCTCTAGCGCACTTGCCATGCCTAGCTGAAAATTATACTCATTCGTTACGAAGAGTATTTTAATCAAAGGTAAACAATTGAATGGAACGAAGGTAATAAGTCACTAGTTCCACTGCATCATAGCTTGTCTCATTTTGGAGTAGCTTAGTTCAAGTCAGTAGTCTATTAACTCACCTTGGTCCACTTAAATTTTCAACCAATGATGTATTTTGAATCTATTAAATCATTTTATAAAGGAAAATGAGATGACGCCATCAAATTATGTCAAATTTGTGCGCCACCAGAGGTATTAGAGTAGTTTATTAGCCTAATTTGATTTGTCTTCTTTAAAATTTGAAAACAAAATGGATTAGTATTAACGGGTATTTTTGGAATTTTACTACTTCCTCCATTTTCTTTTTATCTTTCCAATTTTCTTTTTTGGCCATTTTTTTTTATCTTCCCATTTCATTTTTTTCCATTTTAGACCATAATTTTTACCATACTACCCTTACTATTTACAACACGTTATACCTTTATTCTTTCCTATTTACACACATTTTACCCTTCTACTCTCAATATTTACTAAATTTATCATTTTATATTCATTACAAAAAAAATTGTGTCAAAAGTGAATGGGAAGATAAAAAGAAAATGGAGAAAGTAATAAAATAAGTTATGACTATATAATTTTTTATTAAAAAAATCAATCAAATTATTTGTTATTTTGTTAGGATTCAGTGACCGAAGATTTAAAGGAGTAATATTTTTTATAAAAAAAAATTGTACGTTAAGAATAAATACATAATTTGTCGAAATAATTTAACTTTGTCATATTTAAGTGATTGAAAATTGATTATTAAACGAAGAATAATTTACCCAAAAATTGAGTAGTCCACTATTTTAAAATTTAATAATAGTAGTAATAATAATACTCCTGTTAATACTTTAAGGCATTACCGTAATCCTCGACATAAAACATGGATCATCACTACTACTCACTACATACAAACTTCAACTAACCATTACTGCCACGTTTCAAAACACCAAATAAACTCCCACAAACGTTTAAGTTAATATTCCCTTTCTCCGAGTTTCTATTATTGTCTCACTTTTCTTTTTGGGCTGAGTTTGATTTTCCTTTTTTTGAGCTACTCATCTCCCCTTCTTTATTTTCCACCCCAAATGCTTTTGGACAATAATAACAACTCGAAGGAGTAAGTAATATTTTGCAGAATGGACCGTCTAATACTTTTATGAAAGTAATACATAGAGTAGATGATATATATATATATATATATATATATATATATATATATATATATATATATATATATATATATATATATATATATATATATATATACACGTACCATGAGACCGAAGTCGAAACCAACGATGACATTGTTACCGATAGAGATAGCAGCAAGCTCAAGGTCGCCAAGGTGACCCGCAAATGCTTGTGTGATAACCAACATACTATACGAAGCAATCCGACTCACAATAGACGGTCCAACTACGTGCCACAACTTCTTCGACTCTACCCATACCCTACTCCTTACACTACTATTTTCTCCTTCATTATTTTCGTCATCCTCGTCGTCATTATATTTTTTTAATAATGGGAATTTTTGGTCATACTCCTCTTCCTCCAATTTTTCCGGGGTATTATTATTATCATTATTATTATTATTATTATTATTATTATTATCGCTAGACATTTTTTTTTTTGTAATTTTTTTTTTTATTTTGAAGTTGGGAATTGAATTCCAATGATTAATGTTATTATGATGAAATGAATGAGGAGGGAGTATATATGGGAAGAGAGGTGACGGGAAGAGAGACGTAAGGAATGATGCACATGTGTTTAATTGACGTTTAATCCCTTGGGACGGATATATCTGTCACAAGGGAAATAACGGGTTAGATAATACTATTGGATTAGAAAAGATAAGGTTATTGTGACTTTGTTCCATCCATCCGAAGTGAATATTATTTGACCCGTCACACGTTTATGACAGATACTTCTGTCACAAATAAGAATTTGGCTACGGAAACGTATGTAGTGGATATTAGTGGCGGTTCGTTCTTACACCAAGCTCACCTCGCTAGACTTGTGGACTTGTGTCTTGTGGTTGTGGTCTCAGTTTTTGTTTCTCACGATCTCTCTTCTTATTGTGTCGTTGTTTCTTTCTGTGTGTTGTGTTGTCCTCTGATGTCTACGTAGTTCTGTCTTATCTGTTTCCATATGTTTTAATCACTTGTTACTTTTCCATTTTACACCAATTCTCGAAAAAGACGGTCTCACGATAAATTTATTGTGAGATCTCTTACATGATGGTGGTTACTGTTTTGAGTGCGTCTCATATATAGTAAGTGTATGCGAGACGGTTTCACAAGAGACTTACTGTCCACTATCCATTTTAATTTAGGTTTTTTTTTGTCAGAAGGTAGCTAGACATCCATAGTTTTAGTTTTAATCCAAAAAAGTAGATAGAGCTGACATCTCGTTCGTGCCGGGCCGATCATGCCCTCCCTCCATCCCAGCACGGGTAAAATCAAGGTTCGGCCCGACCTCTGTCCCCCAACCGAAGCACGGGCTAGGTGTTCGGACCCCCGGTCGTGCCTGATCGAAATTTCAGGAAAATTTTCATTTTTTTGTTAAGGTCGTGTCTCATGTCGGTCCAGCGGGTTTTTCTTCAAATTGGTGTCACATCCCAACTTTAGGTCAGGCTCGTGCCTACCCCTTCTCCCCTCCGGGCCGGCCCTCCGAGATGGATCCGACTCGGCCTGCCAGCTCTATCCAAAAGTATCTTAAATTTTCATTTCTTTGTCTAAGGACACCAGAAACCCCAAATTCCATCAAAAAACACAAAAAAAAAATGTTAGATTTAATGGTTGTTTCACCTTCATTTCTTAAATCAAACCCAGTCCGGTCATCTCCATAAATTTCCAAACAAATAAAGTTTAGAACTTGAAAATAAATACTACTATGTACTTTCTATATGATTTTTTTAAAAGAAAATAATACTACTCCGTACTTTCTATATGATTTTTTTAAAATTCAGAGCGGTCCAAAGTTCGGACTTAAAAATTGGCTCATACCCGACCCTAAATTTACCTCACATTTCGTTCGGACTAAGCTACGAACTTTTTTGGGCCACCATGACGACCCAACCCTCAACAAAATTGGGCTGAGCCATCGGACCTAGGGCATCTCTCACCCTCTCTCTCTCTACAGAAGTCCAATTTGAAGATCCGCCATTGTCGTCTCTCCTAAACCTGCTCCCACCATTGTTCATAGCCAGGAAATTTGGAGATGCAACTGCTCAGATCCGCGATCCGCTCCTTCATCGATCTCCACCGATTCTTGCAGGCAACTCGGTTCAACTCGGTGTTTCCCCTAATCTTATTCTCCGTAACTTTTAATATTTTGATTGATTGATTGATGCCCCTACTGCTCCCAATTTAGGGTTAAGGATGCTATTATATATGGATATGTTATACTTGATGCTTTGATCCAGCCCCAATACTTACAACTTTCTGGTTCATGAGTAGTGTGTGATGGTGATTGGTGAGGCTGGTTCATGGCGGATTTGAATGTTATCGACTCGATGATGATGCACAGTAACAACTTAGGCCGTGTTCTTTCCCGCTTTTATTTAGACGTTTCAATTCAGTTCTGACACTTTCAATTCGATTCAATTACTCCCTTGTGTAACCCCCACCTATAATACATTGGTTGCTGGCTTTCTGGTTCGTGAGTAGTGTAGGATGGTGAGGTGGGTTCATGGCGGATTTGAATGTCATCGACTCAATGATGCACAATAACAACTTAGGCCCTGTTCTTTCCCGCTTATATTCAGACCCTTTCAGTTGGATTCTCAGGCACTTTCAGTTAGTTAATTCAGTCAGTTCCACAGGGTCTTACTCCCTCATATAACCCGCCATGGTTGCAGGCTTTTGTAGTGACTCTTTTGGTAGAGTCGGAAACTTGGGAGAGGCTTTCAAGAGGATGGAACTTACGGGTAGAGAGGGTTATAAGATGAATATTTTTACATTCAATACTTTCTGAAGCTGCTCCATAGTTAGCGCCTCTAGACTACGGTATTGAGTGTAAAAACATTCATCTTGTAACCCTTTCTATAGACACTTTTCATGTTCGGAGCATGTTTCAAAGCAGATATGTTGGGGGCTGGTTCAAGGGGGTTCTGAATGTTATCGACTTGATGATGCACAATAACAACTTACTCTCTCATGTAAACCACCTATATTACCTTGGTTGTTGGCTTCTGTAGTGATGCTTATGGTAGAGGCGGAAACTTGGGAGAGGCTTTCAAGATGACGGAACTTATCGGTAGAAACTAGAAAGTGTATAATATGAATATTTTTACACTCGATGCCTTCCTTCATTCTCTTTGCGAGGAGAAAGAAATTGACCAGGATAATGAGCTCCTCCATAGCGCGGCTTGACTAGGGTATTGAGGGTAAAAATATTCATCTTATAACCCTTTCTACAGACTTTTCATGTTCGGAGCATGGTTCATGTTCTAGAGACTTTTCAAAGCAGATATGTTGGGGCTGGTTCATGGGTATTATAGGATGGGGCTGGGGGCTTGTTCAACGCGGATCTGAATGTTATGAACTTGATGATGCACAATAACAACTTACTCCCTCATCTAACCACCTATATTACCTTGGTTGTTGGCTTCTGTAGTGATGCTTATGGTAGAGTCGGAAACTTGGGCGAGGCTTTCAAGATGATGGAACTTATGGCTAGAAAGTGTCATAAGATGAATATATTTACTTTCAATACTTTTTGAAGAAAACGGCCAGGCCTATGAGCTGCTCCATAGCGCCTCTGGACTTGGGTATTGAGGGTAAAGATATTCATCTTGTAACCCTTTCTATAGAATTTTCATGTTCGGAGCATGTTTAATGTTCCAAAGACTTTCCAAAGGAGATATGTTGGGGGCTGGCTCATGGGTATTGTAGGATGAGGGGCTGGTTCAAGGTGGATCTGAATGTTATCGATTGGATGATGCACAATAACAACTTACTCCCTCATGTAACCACCTATGATACTCTTGGTTGGTGGCTTCTGTAGTGAGGGTAAGATGGACGAGGCATTTAGGATGAGGGACCAGATGCTCAAGTTTAAGTTAAATCCCAATGTTGCGCCTTTAGTATAGGGATATGGATCCTGATCACGCATTTAGGTTGCTTGATGAAATGGGTAAGGTGGGAGTACAGAAGATCACCTTCACTTACAATATCATCATCAAGTGAAGAAGATTGTGGAAGCAACTAATGTGCTGAGGGAGGGAAACAGAGAAAGTGAAGAAGATTGTGGAAGCAACTAATGTGCTGAGGGAGGGAAACAGAGAAAGTGGACTTTCTCCTGATTCAGTCACTTATAATGGCAGAGTCGGAAACTTGCGGGATGCTTTCAAGATGATGGAACTTATGGGTAGAAAGGGTATAATATGAATATTTTTACACTCAATACCTTCCTTCATTCTCTTTGCGAGTAGAAGGAAATCGACCAGGCTTATAAGTTTCTGCTCCATATCGCGTCTAGACTAGGGTATTGAGTGTAAAAATATTCATCCTACAACCCTTTCTATGGACTTTTCATGTTCGGAGCATGGTTCGTTTTCTAGAGACTTTTCAAAGCTGGTAGGTACAATGAAGCTATCAACATATATGAAGAGGCATATTTAAAAGCATTTTCACGGTTTATTCATTATAGGTCTTCTTGCTTCAATAATAAAGTGCATGATTTAAGATGTTCTTCAACCCAAACTTCTTGATGTTAATGTGTTATTCATCTCAAGCCCGGATTGTTTTTGTTTTTGATATTGCTTGTTTTTTTTAATATTCTTGTTTTCTGTTTAATTCTTTAATTTGCATTAAATGCATGTTTAATGATCTTTTTAAGTGTTATAATTATTGTTCTTTGCTGCTCATCTATAAATAAAGTTAAAAGGTTTCTTGAGGCATTTAATTTTTTGCCACGTGGCGTGCATTAAATGCTTAAGCAACTTTTTTTTTTTTTTAATTATTATTATTATTATTATTATTATTATTATTATCATCATCATCTATAAATTCCTTCATTTTGTGAATTTAGTCCAAATTTTAAAACATTTAAAACATTTCCCCATCTATTTTAAAACTCTATTTTAAAACATTTCCCCATCACGTTTTGAATCCCTCGCTTTTCAGGTATAGCAGTTTTGTTTCAGTTCATTTTTTATATAGATTTGTCTTATTCAATAATTTCCCGTTCTATTTTCAAAATATTCTCCCCAATTATAAATACATTTCACGTTAACTTTAAATATAATGGATTTGTTGTTCATGGGCGTGTGGTTTTATATATATTCAGACTTGAAGAAATTTGCAGAATATAATTAAGAAGAGGTTACAGCTGTTTTGGTTTTTCAATTTCTTGCGTTCGGCTCTGATTCATTCTTATTGCATTTTGTTCGGTTGCTTATATATGTGTTGTTTTTTCATGATTCTAAATAGATAAGTTCCCGTTCTATTTTTAAAATATTCTCTTCAGTTGTACAATTGTTGTTCCTTGATTCTAATTTTAGTGCTGATTTCATCTTTTCGCATTTGTTTTGGTTTAGTAAATTCATGCGAGGCCAATAATCAACTCTGCAATTTTTCATTTCTCAGGTATAATAATTTTGTTCTGGTTGATTATTTATATAAATATTTTGTCTTATTAAAACATTTCCCGTCTATTTTAAAAATGTTCTCCCCAATTGTATACTTGCTCTTTGTGCGTTCTAATTTTTTAGTGCTAATTTTTTTAGGTGCCTTTGTTGTTGTTTGGTGACCTTACGTGAAACCACTGATAACGTCTCGAATCCCTCGCTTTCAGGTATAACAGTTTTGTTTCAGTTAATTTTTTATATAAATTTGTCTTATTCAAAAATTCCCCGTTCTATTTTAAAAATATTCTCCCCAATTATATATACATTTCAGGTTAACTTTAAATATAATGGATTTGGTGTTCATGAGCGCGTGATTTTATATATATTCAAACTTGAAGAAATTTACAAAATATAATTAAGGAGAGGTTACAGCTGTTTTTGTTTTTCAATTTCTTGCATATATATTCAGAATATAATTAAGTTGATTATTTATATAAATATATTCCAAGTTAACTTTAAATATCACGGATGTTGGGTGCATAAGAGTGTGCTTTTATTTATATTGAAGCTTAGCTACAAAATATGATTACGAGGATGTTGCAACTGTTTGTGCTTTTACAATTTTTGCATTCGGCTCTGATTTACTCTTATTGCATTTTGTTTGTTGCTTACATATATGTACTGTTTTTTTTCATAATTTCATACAGTAACTTTTTGTAAAAATTCAATTTCATACTTGATTACTGCCTTTGCATAATTCACTAACCAAAAACAATATCCGAAAAGTAATATCCGCAATACATTTATTACCGCCTAAATTAAATTGAATTATTTATGAAAAAAAATAATTACTTATGGGTAAACGAAAGGTTTGTGATATGTATTACATTGTGATTAAAATATTGTAAGTCAAATGAAATTTTCATTCATTATCAGTAAATCTTATTATCAAATATCACATATAATAATACAACAAATTATTAAATAAAAGTTCTGGATAGGATCGTTATTCCTGAAAATGTACGTCACAATAATTTCCTTAATGACAACAATTAAATTTATATAAATAATAAATGAATGATGACACATATTAATTATTACATAAGGGTAAGTGAAAAGGTTTTGGTCAATTACTAATGTAATTAATTACATTTAGTCCAAAAAAAAATAATATCAATTACTAATGTAATTAATTACATTTAATAAAAACAATTAGTGCCAAATTAAAGTTTTAGAAAATTTGTTAATGAAAACAATAAATCTATATATAAATAATCAATGAATTATGACAAATATTAATTACATAAGGGTAAGTGAAAAGGTTTTGTTCAATTACTAATGTAATACAACAAATTATTAAATAAAAGTTTTGGATAGGATCGTTATTCCTGAAAATGTACGTCACAATAATTTCCTTCATGACAACAATTAAATTTATATAAATAATAATTGAATTATGACACATATAAATTACATAAGGGTAAGTGAAAAGGTTTTGGTCAATTACTAATGTAATTATTTACATTTAGTCAAAAAAAAAAACAATTACTAATGTAATTAATTACATTTAATAAAAACAATTAGTGCCAAATTAAAGTTTTTGTAAATTTGTTAATGAAAACAATAAATCTATATATAAATACTCAATGAATTATGACAAATATTAATTACACAAGGGTAAGTGAAAAGGCTTTGTTCAATTACTAATGCAATTAATTACATTAGTAATTGATATTAATTTTTTTTGGATTCCTCAAAATGTAGGTCATAATACTTTTCTTAATGATAACAAATACATTTATTAAGGCAAACAATCAGCATTGACTTTTACATTCACAAATGTTTTTATTGCTATGAAATGTTGTATTACACAATTTACTATTTTCGCTTAAAAAAAAGGTGCACTCTTACGAAAGCAAGACCCATGCTATTTAAAGTTAACTTGAAATATGCTTTATATAAATAATCAATGAATTATGACACATATTAGTTACCCAAGAGTATTACTCAAAAAAAAAAATATCAATTACTAATGTAATTTATTACATTTAATAGAAACACTTTCGTGTCAAATTAAAGTTTTGGTAAATTTATTACTGAAAACAATTCGCTTTGATTTTTATATTCACGACTGAAAACTCTTATTGCTATAAAATACAGTATTCCAAAATTTTCTACTTGCGATTACTACAAAAAATTTACACTCTTCAGAACACAAATTCCAAAATATTTAAAGCTACCTTGAAATATATTTATATGCATAATCAATGAAAATGAGATTATTATACCTGAAAAATAAGTAACTTCATGCTTGATTACTGCCTTTGCATAATTCACTAACCAGAAACAATATCCGAAAAGTAATAAAAACAAATTAGTGTCAAATTAAAGTTTTGGTAAATTTATTAATGAAAACAATTGGCATTGTTTTCTACATTCACAAATGAAACTTAGTAATGTGATTAGATATACTGAACTACGGGATCCGAAAAGTAATATCCGCAATACATTTATTACTGCCTAAATTAAATTGAATTATTTATGATAAAAAATAATTAATTATGGTTAAACGAAAGGTTTGTGCTACTTAATAATGTGATTACATATACCATTAATAAAGATAAAACAATTCAAAATTTAATAAAAATACCTTTTAATAAAAAAATTAAATAAAAACTCATTAATGCATGCCATTTTTCCTTAAAAAAAAATCATTAATCTAATTCCCCGTCCATTCTAATTTGTTATACTATTAGTATGTTGTATTAATGTATTGCCATTTCTTAATTTTGTTATCTGAGTTTGCATTTATCGTCGCTTAATTTTTTTTGGTGACTACTAAGAAGCATGGCCCACACTCCATTATCAAAGGGGATAGAGGTTCCAGACTCGAATATACTTGCTCAGATAATACGGTTGAATAGACACCAGTACACCGACTCTCCAATGCAGCTTCCGGCCTCCCCTGCTCACTCCACACATCTAGGCCACACAAATAGAACAACTGCTCCCGACATAGAAATGACCCACCAAAAGAGGCATGCGAGGCCCGACGAGGGGGAGTGCAGTTACCGAAAAAGAGGGCGCAAATGCATGCTGTTCAGCCCGACGCTACTTAACACCGTCGGCCATCGCCCCTGCCCAACCGAACAAAGAACAAGCCCCAACAGTACAGGTATAATTTCATTCCTATCTTCCACTATCGTACGCACAAAATTGTGTTCCTGCATGTGCAATAACAGAACTCCTTGAATAGCAGGGCCGCGCACCACCCACACGGATACTCCCGTGCTTAATACTTCGGGAAATACCAACCTCCTAGCAAGTACGCTTTATTCACCTTGGCACACATATCTTCTCCCCTTGTATCTGCGCCCACAGTCGACTAATTCTTTTACAAAATTTGTTCCCCTTATTAACCGATATCGTGCGTGAACATGTGTCCTTCATTAGGAAAATTTGTGCTGCCTTGGAGTTTTGGAGGACCAACTGAGCAATGTGAATTTTGCCGCGCTGTCGTCTGGAAAGAAGAATCGGTCCGCGACGCTTCAACCAAAGGCCGACCCAAGTTCAATATATGTTGCCAAAAAGGGAAAGTGAGGCTCCCTTTATTAAAAGACCCGCCCGACTTCTTAAAGAAGTTGTTGAATCCTATGGGTGGGTCGCGGTCAACTAATTTCCGCACCCTGATTAGGTCTTACAACCTATCTTTCGCTTTCACCTCCATGACTGGTCAGGTCGACAAGGCCATCAACAACGGTTCGGGCCCATATTGTTACCGACTCGGAGGACAGAATTACCACAAAATTGGGTCATTTCTTCCGCCCGAGGGAAAACAACCCCGCTTCATGCAACTGTATTTTACGGAAACAGAGGACGAGACCCCCAACAGGTTAAAATCATTAAATGGTGAAGGGAGAACAGCTCTTGATGTTGATATTGTAGAGGGCCTCTCGAAGATGGTTTATGAACATAACCCATTGGCGAAAGCTTGCAAGATGGCAAAAGAACGACTTGAAACCTACACCCTACAACCTGTCCAGCTGCGGTTAGTTGCCAGCCGAAATAGAGATGCTCGCCAATATAATTTGCCGACAACAAATGAGATCGCCGGGCTTATTATTGGGGACGGAGAAACTGAGAAGGGTGCTAGAGATATTATTATCGACGCCCGACATGGAGGTTTGCAGAGAATTTCTGAGTTGCACCCTTCCTTTATGGCAATGCAATACCCGCTAATGTTCCCTTATGGAGAGGACGGATATATGTTAGACATTATGCATGCGGACGCTGAAACTACGACCAGAAAGAAGAGGACAACTGTTACGATGAGGGAATATTATGCATACAGGTTCCAAGAGCGCAGAATGCATGGCGGGCTTATTGACGGTATTTGTGCTTTATGTGGAAGATTAACGCAACAATTCATGGTGGATGCGTTCACTTGTGTTGAAGAAACAAGGCTGGACTACATTCGTTTCAACCAAAAATCAATAAGGGAATACTCACTTCGTGGTTTGGTCGATGTCGTTATCGCTGGAGAAGACACCCCCGCTTCCTTAGGCCAGCGCATAATACTTCCTCCTTCTTTTCCAAATTGCTATCGGAATTTGTTTCAACATTACCAAGATGGTCTGGCAATTTGTCGATGGCAGGTCCACCTGATTTGTTTATCACATTCACCTGCAACCCAAAATGGCCTGAGATCACTGAATTTTTGGCCGCTATTCCCGGCCAGCGGCCTGAAGACCGACCAGACATTCTTGCACGTGTTTTTAAGATAAAATTACAGGAGTTGATGAAGGATCTTACGAAAGGGGAGTTTTTTGGCAAAATACAAGCAGGTATTATCTTATCTTCGATTCGTACCTTCATTATTACCCAGCTGAAACCGCTCCTCTAATTAAACTATATCACTTCATAACAGTTATTTACACAGTCGAATTCCAAAAGAGAGGACTGCCGCATGCCCACATTTGCTTATTTCTGCACCCAGAGAACAAGCTCCCAGAAGCAACCGACATTGACAACATAATAAGTGCGGAGATACCGGACAAAGATGAAGACCCCATTGGATATGATTCTGTTATGCAATACATGGTGCATGGACCATGTGGAGAAATGAACTTCAAATCCCCTTGCATGGTTGATGGAAAATGCTCAAAGTATTACCCTAGACAGTTCACGAGTCATACTTCGGTCAGTGATGATGGATACCCAGAATATCGTCGGCGGGAAGATGGAAGAACAGGAGAAAAAAATGGTCATATTATTGATAATAGGTTTATTGTGCCCTACAATATTGATCTATTAGTGAAGTACCAGGCACACTTAAATGTTGAATGGTGCAACAAACATAGATCCATCAAATACCTATTTAAATATATGTCGAAGGGACCCGACATGGCACTAGCAAGAGTTGAAGAGGTACAAGGAGACAAGACTGATAGTCATCAGCCTGAAAAACCAGTAGATGAGATTGACGCATTTCTCAAATGTAGGTACGTCTCCGCGTCAGAAGCCTGTTGGCGAATGTTTGCATTTGAGATACAATATAAAAACCCACCTGTGCAACGCCTATGCTATCACCTGGAAGACGAACAACCTATTATTTTTGAGGACTCGGAGGCTCCAAACACAGTCCTAGATAGAGTGGGTGAGGCCAAAACTACTCTAACTGAATGGTTTGTGACAAATAAGGAACATCAAGATGCTTGCCTTTTAACATATGCTGATTTTCCAACCAAATGGGTCTGGAATGAACAAAGCAAAAGATGGACGAGAAGGAAGAAAGGCTTTAAAATTGGCCGAATTTATTTTGGTAATCCCAATTCTGGGGAAGCTTACTACTTGCGTCTTCTCTTAAACACTGTGAAAGGAGCGAAATGCTTTGCGGACATTCGAACTGTTAATGGGGTTGTTCACCCTACATATAAGTCTGCGTGTAATGCTTTAGGCCTTCTAGACGGAGATGAAGAGTGGAATACAGCGTTGAATGAAGCTGCTACATGGTCAACAGGACACCAACTAAGACAACTGTTTGTAACACTTTTATTATTCTGTGAAGTGTCAGATCCCAAGCAACTGTGGCTCACTCACTGGAAGAATTTGTCGGATGACATATTACCTCGCCAGCAGCGACGTGTAGGCCACAGAAGCCTTAAGTTGACGGACGCCCAGATCCAAAACTACGCATTGTATGAACTTGAATTGCTTCTGAATCGAGCTGGCCGAAGCCTGCAAAATTTTGCAGATTTCCCAACTCCAGACAAGACATTGTTGAAAAACTCTGGCAATAGATTACTATTGGAGGAGCAAAACTATGACTTGGAAAATTTAGCATCGGAGTGTGTTCATCTTGAAATCGGGTTAAATGAAGACCAACGGAGAGTTTATGACAGTGTCCTGAACGCAATTTATAAAAAAATCGGTGGCCTGTTCTTTGTTTACGGAAGTGGAGGCACTGGGAAGACATATCTTTGGGGGGCAATGATTTCACGCCTGCGATCGGAAGGACAGATTGTTCTAGCCGTTGCGTCTTCGGGGATTGCCGCTCTACTGTTAATATCTGGCCGCACAGCCCACTCACGATTTTCAATACCAATAGTCTTGGATGAAAGTACAAGTTGTAGAATTGAACAAGGTTCGGATCTCGCTCATTTGATTAGAGAAGCCACATTAATTATATGGGATGAAGCACCAATGGTCCACCGTCATGCCTTCGAAGCTGTTGATAGGGCTTTCCGAGATATAATGCAACTTGACGACCCAGCAGCCAAGTCTAAAATATTTGGTGGTAAGACAGTCGTTCTTGGAGGTGATTTTAGGCAAATATTACCAGTAGTTCCTAAAGGTGGAAGGGCGGACATAGTTAATGCATCAATCAGTAAGTCAAGTCAAATTTGGCCGCATTGTCAGGTTCTTCGGCTTCAAAAAAATATGAGGTTATTACGTGGGGTAGATGACAGTGAGGTGGATGAGCTACAAAAGTTCGCAGAATGGGTCCTTGCTATTGGGGATGGGAAGATAGCAGCAACGAAGAAGAAAGGAGATGATGACCAGGCATGGATTGGAATTCCAAGAGATATACTAATTGAAGCAGAACATGATCCCATTGGTACAATTGTTAATGAAGTTTACCCAAATCTTCTTGGCAATTACAAAAATGCAGAGTACTTACAGGGAAGAGCAATTCTCGCCCCCAAAAATGAAATTGTCGACGAGATTAACAATTACATTCTACGATTGTTGCCAGGGGTTGAAGAAATTTCAAAAAGTGCGGACAGAATCTGCCCTTTGACGAGAAATGCGGGGGATATGGAGAACTTATACCCAACGGAATTCCTAAATTCCCTCCACTTCCAGGGTATGCCAAATCATGAAATACGCCTCAAGGTCGGTTGTCCAATAATTTTGTTGAGGAACATAAATCAAGCATCAGGATTATGCAATGGAATGAGGCTAACTGTGTTACGAATACGAACGCGTATTATTGAAGCAAAAGTCATCACGGGAGCAAACATAGGACAAGTGGTTGCTATTCCGAGAATAGAGATGACCCCTACCGACTCAAGTTGGCCTTTCACGATGAAACGGAGGCAGTTTCCAATCAAAGTATGTTTCGCAATGACCATTAACAAGAGTCAAGGTCAGACGTTGAACAACGTTGGCGTATATTTACCTGAGCCGGTTTTCAGTCATGGGCAATTATATGTCGCTGTCTCTCGAGTTACCTCTCGCACTGGGCTAAAGATATGCATCCCGAGTAAGAATGAATTAGACAACAAAAACGAAACTAAAAATGTCGTTTACAAAGAAATATTTAGTGACTTATAATTTCTAGATGTTTGATTCCAAATAAATGTAACATACTAGCCACATTCCAACTCTTTCAGCTGTTAAGTACGGTGTAGTTTTCTACTCCCTCCATTTTTTTTCCCGTTCCACTTTTTAAATGTCATTTTTGTTTGGGGGCCAATATTTTTTTTCTGCGCAAGGAATCGATGTTTTCTATTATTGATTGTAACATTCTAAAGTTCATTCTTGGAAATCACTAGGTTCGAGATTTTATTACGTCTCAGGGATGTCTTAATACATTTGGAGGCCCAGTTCGAGTCTCAATTTTGAGGCCCTTATATTTTATATGAATCCCGAGTAAGAATGAGTTAGACGACAAAAATGAAACTAAAAATGTTGTATGCAACGAAATATTTAGTGAGTTATAATTCCTAACCGTTCGATTCCAAATACATGACACATGCTACACATTCTAAATCTTCTGACTGTGAACTGCGGAGTATTTTTTAAATGTCATATTTTTTAAGCTTAGCGGTTTTAGTATGTCGTTGTCATAATACAGTTTGCTATCATAATAATAGCATGCAAAATAGAAATATGAGACCAATGCTTATTGATGAATTAGTACAGACTTTACGAAAGACCAATTACATATATAAATGGAACACATTAGTCAACTACCAATAGACACAAGAATCATTCCAAAACACCAATCCATTTGCCATGCTCCCAAACAAGATGAGGACGAATGTCGAACGACTCATACAAACTAACTTCGCCATACATTTCGAACTTGATCTCATAATACCCATGAAACTCAAATACATTAACAACCTTGCCAACCCACCATCCATCATTGGCAAAGACCTCGACAACATCTTCAATCTCATACTTTGTCTTTACAATATACGGAGGCATTGGCCGAACATTAATTGCAGGAACAACATCCCTTAAAAAAAAATATTCACAATCGAATAGCAAATGGTGAAACTCAACATAAAGATAACCATTTTCCAAGACGTTAATGATGGTTGCGAGATAAAATGACCCCACAAAACCAACCTCGCAAAACATCACCTCAACAACGTCACCAACGTTATAGAAATTAGACATTATGGAAATAGGTGTGACAATGTTGATAAGTTCTGCAAAAATGAACACAAGTATTTTAGTAAAATTAAGTGGGATATATAGGTACAAAGACAACCAAAGGGAAGGTATATATATAGTATGTGTAGGTTTACCAATCATAGCATAGAGGATTAAATAAATACCACACATATAGAAGACACTACAAAGAATATGATTAGCCTATACAACTACAACAATATGTCACAAAATTAAATACAATATACATTAAACACATTTAAATAGACATTAAACTCATTGCATATAAATGAAAACATCAAATAAAGCAATTGATGTGCAATTTCTTTTCGTGCAATTTATTTTAATATGTTTACGCAACATGTCATTCCAAAGTATAGTACCCATCCACATCAATATGTCTCAGTACATTGCATATAAGAAAATAATAATAATACGGATAGATTCGTGGTTAGCTAGATCGTATAATATAGATTAAAGCAAAATCATGTGTCAGCTACGAAACTAAACCTATCAATAGTATCGTAACGGTTGATGATGACAAAGTATTCCTAGCCCATGAATAAAAATTAGGAATCCAATGGGAATAATCTATGCTGATGAAATTAATTCCGTCGGTTTGTAACTATTCGTTTGTCCATCATTGAATAACATTTATGCTATAATCAACCATATATTTTGGCTCAATCTTTCGTTTCATGTAAGAAGTATATTTTAACTAACCAATATCATTTGTTTATGACTATTTGTTTCTTCACCATTGAATAACATCTATACTATAATCATCCATGAATGATCAAGAATAAATGGTCCGAAAAAAAACGTTTCAATAGTATCCGAAATTTATTATCATGAAATTAATCGGCGGTTACGATCTTCTCCATTAACCAACATTGAATTGACTTCATGATTAATAATAATAATAATAATAATAATAATAATATCCGAAATTTATTATGATGAAATTAATCGGGGGTTACGATCTTCTCCATTATCCAACATTGAATTGACACCATGATTGATTTAGGCGAAATTTTTTACAAAATTTATCGCTACGGAGCACTCATGGCGATCAAATCATAATTTGTTTATTAGAGTTAAAACCATGTATAAATACTACGACGATTACAGAGACTTACTATCTTTGGGATCTGATCCTACACCGCCGCTCAATACCTTAGTGGATCAACTCTATAACATAAGTTAATTAATCACTTTTATCTATCTTATATAGGCATAAATAAGCAGTTCTTTTGTTAATGTATTGACCTTTGGATGCCATATTTTACAAAAATTAATTACCCGTATAATCACACATTAAGTTCATATCTTACGAAAACTAATTACCCACCTAAAGAGATCGAAATAAATTGTGACTCTTTGAGTGCTCACAAATAAAACACACAAGTCAACAACTGACTATAAATACCACAAGACCAATCACACAATCATATCTTACAAAAACTAATTACCCACCTAAAGAGATCGAAATAAATTGCGACTCTTTGAGTGCTCAAAAATAAAACACACAAGTCAACAACTGACTATAAATACCACAAAACCAATCACACAATCACAATTCAAAAAGAACATAACAAAAAAAAGGAAATGGCTCCCCTTACCACGAACATAGCAACAATGGTGTCATCCAAATCCCGCTACCAAATAATCGCTCGAGCAACTAGGATGTGGAATGTGACACCAAAGGCAAATGACATTCCCGTGTCACTAGATGTGATTTTCCTAGATGCACAGGTATAAAATATTATCTTACCAACCACAATACAATTTACCCAAATATTTACTGACGTCTATGGGAACCATCAATTAACAGGGCGATCATATACAAGCAACTATCAATAGAAAATGGATGCACAGTTTCAAGGAACTACTTCAAGAAGGTCAAGTATACAAGCTAACGCACTTTGATGTCGAAAAAAATAAAAGAGGATATCGTCCCGTCAATACAAATGAAAACATTATTAAGTTCACCCCATTCACTTCTGTCCTCGAGTCACCACAAAACGAGAAACATATTCCAATGTATAAGTTTGAATTTCATCCGCTGCATCTGCTTGAGGAAAGAAGCAACGAAACAGACTACTTGATAGGTACCTAACCCAAATTACATAAATTTACTTCTAATTAGAGTGTTCACATTCACACACTAACTTGAAGATGCATGCAGATGTCGTAGGACTTCTGACGGGAATAGAGGACAAGGCTCACGTTATGACAACAAACGGACCTACAGAAATACGCCACATCTTCATTGAAGACGAGAGGTGAGATTTCATGTTAAAGGTATTTGTCGTAAACTTTATTCGATTATGCATTGATATTTAAGCCTACATGTTCAATGTATAGGGACAATAAGATTAGGGTCACATTATGGGGAAAGGCAACCAAATACGTTGACGGAATCTTCACAACAGAATCCGGCAAGCCTAACACAATTATCATTACCTCAACAAGAGTTGTCCTATACAACGGTAAGAAGTAGCTCCCACAAATTTATTCTCTATATGTTACTAAACCTGCTCACTTTCAATGCAGATGAATACCAACTACAGAGCACTCACGGAACAAAAGTGTATATAGACATGGACATACCTGAAACAAGAGAGTTATTGGAAAGGTAACTCCACACACAAAGCATTTGCTAGAAACTAACTACTCTATAAAAAAACTATTTATTTTCAAAATAAATGCAGAGTTACATCTCCAAAATCAGTTGAACACCTCCAAAACACCATACAACAACAAATTGAGGACACAATGACAGCCAATCGAAAACCAATTAAGGAGCTCAAGGAGATGGAGATCACGGACATGGTAAGATAACATTTACAATAACTATATAAAATTTTACAGAAACTCAAATGAAATATTACGAAACTTTTGTTCGGACCCAATCCAACGCACAGAAAGCAACCTACACGTGTCACGGACAAATAGTTGACATTAGGACCGACATTGAATGGAGATACATCTCATGTCCGACGTGTAGGAAGGGACTTGGAACCGACAACTATTGTCACAAATGTCGACAGCAGATACAATACCCAACTCAAAGGTACCAAATAAAACTCAAGCAAGATTAAAATGGTGTCTTTATGCTACAAATGCAACATTTCTAAAAAAAATATACTACCAAATGAAAAATTACAGGTACAGAATCATCGGGACATTATCAGACGGGGACAGTGAAGCAAGTATCGTCGTTTTTGATAAAGAGGCGGAAAAAATAGTTGGGCAACCAATAGACAAACTATTGGACATTTACGAGAAGGTACACGTACACTTGGCTCAACATTTCTCTCAGTCAACTTATATACCAATGATACTAATTTTTCACCACATTATGACAACTCAACCACTCTAAAAAATTACAGGACGACGGAAAACAAAGAGTATACAACATACTACAGAGTTGTATTGGCAAGTTTTTCACATTTAAGGTCGCGATAGGAACAAACAACTACGGCCAAGATAGAGAATTAAAGGTTCTAAGGACTTACATCGCCAACAATATATTAGAAGAAGTAAGTGTGTCTCAACAACAAACGAAAAAGGTGCCCAACTACATAAAAGTAGGTGAACATCGTACACTTAACATTTAACACTTTTGAAAACATATTTAGAATCAGGCTTCTGGAGGTGGACCAAAGGAAACAACCTCAAAAGAAATTGAACAAGCCCAAATGGAACACCCACCGCACAATGAAGACAGGTCAATCAAATTAGACGAATAATTAAATAAAGTTTCTTTTAGCACCAAAAAAAGGCAACGCAACTAACAAATTTGAGTACAGGAGCAAAAGCAATGGAGGAAAGCGTCCAAGAAGCCCGACACCTATCAAAACACCGGCAAAGAAAAGGGAAAACCGCCACACTGATTCTTAATTTCAATACTGCCAATGAACTATTTAATTAGATTGAACTTCTGCTTGTAACCACCCACTTTATGAACTATTTCCATTATCCAATTATTGCAATCGAAACTACATTTCAACTATCTCCAATTCCGTTAAATAAGAAATCGATCCACGTGTAATTTGAGACAACAACTACGTATATACATTCACGAAACAACTTGGTGGATGATTTACAAAAACCAGGGCATGCGATTTTTAAGCGGATAATCCCGTGAATTTCACGGGTGACGTACCTAGTTTTGTGTTATTTGGTAAAGAGTATTGTGAGTATATATTCCAATGGATTGTATAGTCTTATGAATGATTTTTGTCTACCCATGATTGATTGGCAATTGGGTATGTCTGTGATATGATAAAGTCACGGTCTTTCACATTAGACTCAAAATTTTCAAGGGTTTTAGTAGATTTTTTTGTCTCGTTTTTGTTGTTTATATTGATTGTTGCTCTTTACATTTGACTGGTGGATGGTTATGTCATGAAAGTGTAGTATTTGATACTTAAGATTTGTAGTTACCCTTTGGAAGATGGACAATTTTGTGCGTTTTCAAAATGAAATTGATGTTTTAGATGCGATTAACGGCAGGTGCTTTTGGTCGGACCTTTCCTTGCTATACGGAGTGTTATGCAGAATGCTTTTGGTTTAGATATGCTATGCTGAGTGCAAGAAATACAGTTCTAGACGAGTTTCAATTGGTCTGATGCAGGTTGCAATTGTTGTGAATGCAATGACATAGATGGGGCTGCATTACATCACGTCAGACCGCTTTTTGTCGATGCAATGCACAGTTAATACACTAAGCTGCATTTGGATCAGATTAGAATGAAGAAAAAGAAGGAAAAGAGAAGGGCATTTTGCTTCGATACCAACAGGATGTCTCAATTCTTTCTATTCTGGTTGCTTTACTTTGAATGTTAACTGTTTTTGCTGGTCTTGTGTTCGGATGCATAGGACAGAACTTGGAGCTATAATATACGTACGACATGGCTGCATTTTGTTGCAAGATCAGGCTATGTTAATACAGTAATACGCAAATGCAAAGCAAGTGAAAATAATACGAAAGTAGGCTGGAATTGGGTTCAATCGATACGATACAGTCTGCCCTCTTACATAAATTGCAAGACAGGAATGCATGTTGGTTGCATTACACTGAAATGCGTACTGCACTTGATTGCAATGCCAGGGCGTCTGTTTCGGCTCGTGTTGCAGGCTGTCAGGCCCGCCTTGAGTGGAATTAAGGAGCCTGCTTTGGTTCGTTTCTGGCCATAATGCAAACCGTTGGTCTTTGAAGCAGATTTAAGGCGCAGGTTGTATTAAACTTGAAAGTCACTTTGCATTTTATTTTGGTCGATGGTGTGACACATACCGATATGTTATTCTTTTTCGCCATCTTTCGTCTATTTTGATATTTTTACCTATTTTTTTTCCATACTTACGACAGTAAATTGTACTCGTACTCAGTAATTGTTTATCTTTGTTGGCACTGGTCTATAAAAATCAATTTTTTTGACATGGCAGCGGCGATGGCGAAGAACAAAATTAAATCAATTTTTTTTCGAAATTACAATCTTACAAAGTTATACAAGTACACAAATTCATCTGAGTCGTCGATCGCACTATAAATTTATTTGTGAGATCTCATGTACAAGTAGTTACTTTTAATATTATTTTATTTTATTTCTATTAGTATGTCTCACAATAAATTATTATGAGACGATCTCACAGCTCACAAGAGCACGACTAGTTGGTAAAAAAATTAATTGAGTCGAAAGAAATGTGATTTACCGTTTTTACTCACAAAAGATATGAATAAAGCCCAAGCTTGAGTCCAGTTATCATGAACAAACAGCCCACTATCCTCATATTTCATCTTCCTCAAACCCTAGCCGGTGTAACAACACCCCCCACCCCTCTTTTGATTTTCTCTATATAACATACGTCCGTGAAATTGAATCAAATCCATAAACCCTAAACCCTAAACCCTAATTCCTAATTATCTGCTTTTTCTTCGTATTCTACGATTTACAGTTCCGATAAGTTGAAATCTTTACAAAAATGGAGATTTGTACTGTTCGTAATCTACCAACAATTCCCCTCACTCTTTCTTCCTACTCCCATTTCCGATTTTTACCTACTCCCCCTCTCAATAAATCTTCTCATTTCTCAGGTATTCCCATTTTCGATTCTGAAATGATTGTCCAATTTCATGAATATACGAGTATTCTATTGAAATGGGGGCAATCGATTGAGTAATTGTTTTTAACGAAGTTTAGGTTACTGTACAGCAATTTATGATTTTGATAAACAAATCTGGGTTTTTCAAAAGGCTGCATTTTTATCGTACTCTCTCCGATTCATTTAATTCTTTTGTCTGTATCTTTATTTACGTGTTATTATAAATGGGAAAAGTTTCATACTCCGTATTACTTATTAAAACAATTAGGGTTTCTCTACCCTCGTTAATGGAGATTCCCTAAATGTGAAGAATCAAAAGAATCGGAGCGAGTATATTTTTGTTTTGATTTGAGTGGAAATTTGATGGGTTATGGATTTTTGCGTATAGGAGTTGCTTTTCGTAGGAGAGCTACATTGTTGAGGGTAACTTCAGATGATGAAAGCAGTAAGTTTACAGAAGACAGGAAAGATGGCGTCGCAACCCTGGAAGATGTTCCAACAGTTGACAGTGGTGTAAATCAATCTGTTTTCAATGGTTCCAGGCAATCTGATGGCGAGCAATCGTTGTCTGATGAATCGGAACAACCGTTTCAGGAGTTTCTCCATAACCTTGGCATTAAGGTTTGTGTTTATCTCAGGCCAATGTTTTCTGTAATTTGAATGTAGCTGAAGATTTGTGTTTTCTGGCTCCCCAAAATTGCCGCAGTCGTTTGCTTAATACTCCCTCTTCCCTCCGAGTTCCTATCATTGACACGTATACCTTTTTGGGTTGAGTTTGATCTTTTACTCACCTTCTGTTTTAGGCCACAAATGTTAGTAACTCGGAGGGAGTATATAATTTGGATAGCAATATAGCATCGCGTTGTGATTGTTGTTGATGCTTGATATGTACTCTGTGTTGGGAGACGTTGCGGCCATGATGATTCTTATGTTACAGAATCGACGACTTCTTTGCTTTCTGATTTCTGTAGTTATTTGTCTGGCGTTTAGTTTCTTTGCAAATCGTTGTTGCCATGATGATGTTTATCTCTTTTGAAGGCATTTTATTTATGCTTACTGATTTGTCAGCATAAATGCTGACCTGAGCGGTTAACTGAGCGACAACGGTTTTAATTTGTTCTCTTCTGTCATGGTTTCTTTTGTTTATTGAGGAAAAAGTGGAGATTAAGCGACTTCTTGTTGAGTTTACGATTGCATTTGTTTATGAACATCAGTTCGGAATAAGCTAATTAAAGCAAGAATAACTAAGATATTGTCTCAAGTATGAAAAATATAACTACTAATATTTCGAGTTTTAGTATAGCGTGTCTGTTTATTCATTTTTTGTTAAGCATTTGTGCAGAATGTTGTTGCCATGATGATGTTTAACTCTTTTGAAGGCGTTTTATTTATGCTTACTGATTTGTCAGCTTAAATGCTGACCTGAGCGGTTAACTGAGCAACAACGGTTTTAGTTTGTTTTCTTCTGTTGTGGTTTCTTTTGTTTAGTGAGCTAAGTGGAGATTAAGTAGCTTCTTGTTGAGTTTACGGATTGTATTTGTTAATCAACATTCGCATTTCCCAACTCTATATACTTCTGAGAAGTTTCTTCTTCATTTATTTTAGTGTAGCATTTCGTGTTTATTCGTTTTCCGTTAAGCTTTTGGGTAGGATGTTGTTGCCATGATGATGTTTATCTCTTTTGAAGGCATTGTTTATATGCTTACTGATTTGTCGGCATAGATGCTGACCTGAGCGGTTAACTGAGCAACAACGTGTTTTCTTTTACATTGTTGTGGCCTCTAATTTGATTTTCTTCCTGTTATGTTTGGTACAAGACCTTGTTGCCATGATGATATCATTTAATGAAAGCATCATGTTAATGCTTCATGATTAGTCGGCATTCCATGCCGACCTGAGCGGTTACCTGAGCAACAAGTTGTTTTCAAACCATTAGTCTACATGCTACAGTTTCATGCTTTTTTTTTCCAAGTAGGTGTCTACATGTTTTCTGCTACATTTATTCGTGTCCATGAATACGACAAGATTGCCTTGTCTATAGAATATTCCAAAATTTCGGTGGTTGTTTTTTATCCTTATTTCATGTGCCGTGTTACCGTGTCAGAAAAATAAACTAGCCTCCATGGTCAAGCTTTCGACTATTTACTTTTTAGTGGTAGTAAACCCCCAAATTTGTGTCTCATGACTCATCAAAAGTCACATATTTTGTAGATTTAGTACGACGTTTGCATTGAAGAAATGATCTGTTTGCTCGAAAGCAGCCATATTATTTACTGCATAGTCAATCAGATCATAGTAACAAAAAAGCTGATATTGTGGTTGCAGTTGGATTCTGATGATTCATCCGTACTCTTCCTCTATGGTGGTGGCTCCCTCGTTGCTGTTTGGTTGCTTTCGGCTGTTGTTGGTGCAATCGATTCTCTCCCATTGGTATGTAAACTGCGCCATTTCTCATGAAGATTGTAGTTATAGCTTCGAAACCATCTCTTGTTTTTTCCACAAGCTGATCCAAATCTTTTTTTCCCCAAACAGATTCCTAAATTGATGGAGGTTGTCGGGCTAGGCTACTCAATTTGGTTTACCACGCGATATCTCTTGTTTAAGGTAAGTCACCAAGAATTCTGTATTCATGCTGTATGCCTGTATGTGTGATTAAAGAGGCCAGTGGGCTGTTATTGTGCTTCGTGTTTATAACATGGTCGCCATTTTTGTGTACCAGAAAAACAGATTAGAGCTTACTGCAAAAATTGACGAGCTTAAGCAAGAGATTCTCGGATCTGGTAACAAGACCGATGATTAACCTAATGACAACTAAGTAAGGTGTAACCTCGCGTGGAGCTTGATCACGCGACTTTTTGAGGTGTTCCGGGTGCATGTAAATGAGTTAGTGTGAATAAGTAGGGAAATATAGTGTTATCCTTCGAACGAAAGAGTTTGATGTTTGAAGATTTTGTATCCTTCTTTTGTTTTCGTCATAAATAATATACTTAACTCGCAATAGCGTTGTCAATATTTGTCATACCCGTGATTACTTTGTGACGGATATATCTTTGCTTCGAAGACTGGAAAATCGCATCTGCCCTGCCACGTGATCTTGTTGAACAAAATACTGTGTGATTGTATGCATATAGTGCTGAATACGTAACTTGTAGTTTATTGATGTGTTTGTAGTTGACAAGCAAGTACACTAACAAACAACAAAACGACAGTGTGTTTGTGTCCATTATTAGTTCCACATGCAATCGATGTTCCCTTATTATACTACTGACTTCAGCTGATTTTCCTTGCGACAGATATATCCAATAGATCAAGTATATCCAACTGGAAAGAAAATGTCAAAAAAAAGGGAAAATTGTCAAAATTCTTACTCGTACAATACAAGCTAGACACGTTAATTTGTCTTATTCTAGATATTTGACTCGTCATAATCATAAGACGGATATTTTCGTCATAAGCATAAGATTTCCGTCACAAATAAGAATTTGTCTACCGACTCCTAAGTCTCTGTTTAATACTTTAATCTTTTTGTTTGGAAAGTCAACTAGTTTTTATTCAATATTTTTGGGGATGTAAAACATAATTTATGCTTCAAAACTTATCTGTATTGATTTAGTTTGAGACAAAACCAGCAAGATTGTGACTTGGCCTGCCTCTCTATTACTCGTAATACGGAGTAGTATTCTTACTTTAACTTAGTCGTTCTGGAATATTTTAGAGAGCGTATGAGATAAAAGCTAAATATTGACTCGGTTACTTAGAATAACCTTCAACTTCGACGATTTTTCTGAGTCTATGGTGCAGCTCTCTAAAACCATTTCGAAACCGATATGCGTGGAAATGACTATTAATAGTCAGCGAACGATCGAAAACAACTTATCGTCAGTTATATAACTTGTTTCGTTAAATTTTACACGACTCGAAAAGTATTCATAAGACCTCTAAATGTCTTTATTTAACACAATTTTCTCATTTTATTACCACGAGATTGATGTATATATCATGGAGTAATTATGGCGCGAATTTAGAGACGTTTAATTTCTGGAACTAAATTGAAAAAAAAAACGTGGATAATAACCTTTAAATTCGACGATTTTCGGAGATTTTTTCTGAGTCTATGATGCAGCTCTCTGAAACCATTTCGAAATAACCGATATGCATAGAAATGACTATTAATAGTTAACAAACGATCGAAAACAACTTATTAGAGTCAATTATATATAGCTTGTTTCATTAAATTTTTCACGACTCGAAAAGTACTCATAAGTCCTTGAAATGTCTTTATTTAACACCATTTTCTCATTTTATTACCACCGTATTGATGTATATACCATGGAGTAATTATGGCACGAATTTCAAGACATTTGATTTTCGGACCTAATTTGACAAAAAACGTGAATAATAATAATAACCTTCAAAATCGACGATTTTCGGCGATTTTTCTGAGTCTATGATGCAGCTCTCTGAAACAATTTCGAAACAAAAGATATACGTGGAAATGACTATTAATAATTAGCATAGGATCGAAAACAACTTAGAGTCAAGTATATATAGTTTGTTTCGTTAAATTTTACACGACTCGAAAATTACTCATAAGGCCTCTAAATGTCTTTATTTAACACCATTTTCTCATTTTATTACCACGAGATTGATGTTTATTTCATAGAGCGAATTTGAAGATATTTAATTTTCGGACCTAAATTGACCAAAAAACGTGGATAATAACCTTCAAAATCGACGATTTTCGACGATTTTTCTGAGTTTATGATGCAGCTCTCTGAAACCATTTCGAAACAACTAATATGTGCGGAAATGACTATTAATGGTTAGCAAACGATCGAAAACAATTTAGAGTCAAGTATATAGCTTGTTTCGTTAAATTTTACACGGCTTGAAAAGTACTCATAAGGTCTCGAAATGTCCTTATTTAACACCATTTTCACATGTATATATCATGGAATAATTATTTCACGAATTTCATGACATTTGATTTCCGGGCCTAATTTGACCAAAAAACGTGAATGATAACCATCAAAATCGACGATTTTCGACGATTTTTCTTAGTCTATGATGCAGCTTTCTAAAACCATTTCGAAACAACCGATATGCATGAAAATGATTATTAATAGTTAGCAAAGGATCGAAAACAACTTAGAGTCAAGTATGTAGCTTGTTTCGTTAAATTTTACACGACTAGAAAAGTACTCATAAGCCTCTAAATTTCTTTATTTAACACCGTTTTCTCATTCTATTACCACGAGATTGATGTATATATCATGGAGTAATTATGGCGCGAATTTCAAGACATTTAGTTTCTGGACCTAAATTGACCAAAAAACGTGGATAATAACCTTCAAAATCGGCAATTTTTGACGATTTTTCTGACTCTATGATGCAGCTCTCTGAAACCATTTTGAAACAACTGATATGCGCGGAAATGACTATTTACAGTTAGCAAAGGATCAAAAACAACTTAGAGTCTAGTATATATGGTTTGTTTCGTTAAATTTTATACGACTCAAAAAGTACTCATTGGACCTCTAAATGTCTTTATTTAACACCATTTTCTCATTTTATTACTACGAGATTGATGTATATATCATGGAGTAATTATGGCGCAAATTTCAAGACATTTAATTTCCGGACCTAAATTGACCAAAAAAACGTGGATAATAACCTTCAAATTCGACGAGTTTTCTGAGTCTATGATGCAGCATTCGAAAAACCATTTCGAAACAACCGATATGCGTGGATATGACTATTAATAGATAGCAAAGGATCGAAAACAACTTAGAGTCTAGTATATAGCTTGTTTCGTTAAATTTTACACGATTCGAAAAGTATTCATAGGGCCTCTAAATGTACTTATTTAACACCATTTTTTTTTCATTTTATTACCACGAGATTGATGTATATATCATGGAGTAATTATGCCGCGAATTTCAAGACATTTAATTTCCGGACCTAAATTGACAAAAAAAACGTTGATAATAACTTTCAACGGTGATTGGGTTAATAAAAGGATTCCGGCTAGGCGGGCTCTCGTTTGGGCGATCAAGATGAGGGGCTCGAAGTTTCAATGTAACGTCATAAGAGTGTTGATTAACGCGACAATATATTAAATCTGGAGGCAGAGGAATATTTGCAGAATTGAGAGTAACGTGCCACATCCTATTTATATTGTCAATTTGATTAAACACGATGTTAAGAATAGAGTAATGTGTAAGATTAAATATCCTATTGGCGACAAAGACGCTAGATGGCTGCAAAAATTGCTGTAGCCATTTGAGTGATTGATTGTAATTATTTATACATAAATATATACTTACACTTTACCAAAAAAATAAAAAAACTTTCAAAATCGACAATTTTCGATTATTTTTCTGAGTTTATGATGCACCTCTCTGAAACCATTTTGAAACAACCGATATGCGCGGAAATGACTATTACTAGTTAGCAAAGTATCGAAAACAATTTAGAGTCATGTATACATAGCTTGTTTCGTTAAATTTTACACGACTCGAAAAGTACTCATAAGGCATTGAAATGTCCTTATTTAACACTATCATTTTATTACCACAAGATTGATGTAATTATGAAGCGAATTTCAAGACATTTAATTTCCGGACCTAATAAATTGACAAAAAAATGTGAATAATAACCTTTATAATCGACAATTTTCGATGATTTTTCTAAGTTTATGATGCAGCTCTCTGAAACCATTTTGAAACAACCGATATGCGCAGAAATGACTATTAATACTTTAATAGTTAGCAAACGATCAAAAAAAACTTGGAGTCAAGTATATAGCTTGTTTCGTAAAATTTTACACGACTCGAAAAGTACTCATAAGGCCTTGAAATGTCCTTATTTAACACTATTTTCTCATTTTATTACCACGAGATTGATGTATATACCATGGAGTAATTTTGACGCGAATTTGAAGACATTTAATTTTCGGACCTAAATTGGCAAAAAAACGTGGATAATAACCTTCAAAATCGACGCTTTTCAACGATTTTTCTGAGTTTATGATGCAGTTTTCTGAAACCATTTCAAAACAACCAATATGCGCGGAAATGACTATTACTAGTTAGCAAAGGATCGAAAATAACTTGGAGTCAAGTATATAGCTTGTTTCGTTAAATTTTACACGACTCGAAAAGTACTCACAAGGCCTCAAAATGTCCTTATTTAACACTATTTTCTCATTTTATTACCACGAGATTGATGTTTATACCATGGAGTAATTATGGAGCGAATTTAAATACATTTAATTTCCGGACCTAAATTGACAAAAAAACGTGAATAATAACCTTTATAATCGACAATTTTCGATGATTTTTCTGAGTTTATGATGCAGCTCTCTAAAACCATTTTGAAACAACCGATATGCACGGAAATGACTATTATAGTTTGCAAACGATCGAAAACAACTTAGAATCAAGTATATAGCGTGTTTCGTTTAATTTGACACTACTCGAAAAGTACTCATATAAGGCCTCGAAATGTCCTTATTTAACACCATTTTTTCATTTTATTACCACGAGATTGATGTATATACCGTGGAGTAATTATGGCACAAATTTCAAGATATTTGTTTTCCGGACCTAATTTGACCAAAAAACGTGGATAATAACCTTCAAAATCGACGATAGTTTTAATACAACTTATTTTATCATTTAATTGTAATATAGTTTTAATAATTGAATTAATAATTGTTTAAAATATAAGCATTACTATTAAAGAGTACAACAATAATATTAAAAAAAATTAATATTAAAAATATTTTTTTTGGACTTAAAAGTTAGTAAAAAAATATAGGCGTTCGAAACTATTTTTAACCCTAATCCGAACCTTGATCGTATAACCGGTCTCATATTTGGTCTGACCCGTATTTGGATCCGACTCGCATAACCCGACCCGCTAGACCCTTTTTACCATATACATACTACGCTTCGGCTTTATTTTTGAGGGGTTGAATAACTTTAGTGTTAATTTTCAACCCTTAACCGGAATTAAAAGCGTAGTCCGGGTACTAATTTTACCCTTAAATATCTTTTAATCGATTTTGTTCTCAATGTTTTTAGACATATATAAACTCTTTATAGAATCGAATACGTACATGATACTGTATTATTTAATTCACTTAAAGTATTTAGATTAAACTTTGATGTTTGCAAGCAACCCCTTTTTAGGATCGTGAATTCATTTTTTTGGCCCACAACCCGTTTGATCGACCCCAATATGACTCGTTAATTTAGGGTCGAAACCTGACGCAACTTGTTCCCCCCGTTGGGTCAATGAGAATTTATTGAAATTAATAAAGTATTATATTTGGATATAAAAGTATATTTAGAAAATAAATATGTATTTTAAATTACAAATATTCAGTTTAATACAACATTTTTTTATCATTAATAATAAAATAATTGTAAAATTGAATTAATATTTTTGAAGTACAAACATTATTACTAAAGATTATAATAATAATACTTTTAAAATAATAAATATATATATATATATATATATATATATATATATATATATATATATATATATATATATATATATTTTGTTTGCTGGACTTAAAAAGTTGCTAAAAAATATATGCATTCGATACTATTTCTGACCGTGACCCTAACCCTAACCCGACCCCTTGACCCGTATAACCCGACTCATAATTGATCTGATTCGTATGACCCGATTAGCAGCACCCGTTTGATAGGTCTTTAAGTATTACAATCCCACTGTATTTTTTTGCGGGGTTGAGTAACATTAATTAGCGATGTTAATTTTCAATCCTTAACTGTAAAATTAAAGAGTTCGGGGTGCTAATATTACTTTTTTATTAAACATTTTTTTTATCATTTAATAATAAAATAATTTTTAAAATTTAATTAATATTTTTGTAGTACAAACAATATTACTAAATATAATAATAATAATAATACTTTTAAAATAATAAAAAATAATATATTTCTTTTGCTGGATAAAAATAATAAAAATGTTATGATGATAAATTTATATAAAAAATCGCAGAAAGATTGAAGGTGTATTAGTAGGAATGTTTTCCCTCATTAAGATTTTTGTTCCTTTTTTGGTTTTCACTACTTATAGTGTCACTCGTCAAATTTTCATTTTTGGTAGAATAAATTAACAAAAATACTATATGCCTTATACACACTTTTCTAATATTATTTTTTTTATGATATATTTTTTATCAAGAATATTTTTAGAGTACAAATTTCTCCCAAATCGATATTTACATGTTTTATGAAGAAATGATGATACGTATGTATTTCTCAATTGTGATTAGACATGTCAAACGGGTCAGATGGATAATCAGGTTATGGGTCGGATCATAATACAGGTCGAGTGTTACATATCCTGATCCCAAATAGTTATACAATAACCGATTAATTAATTCTTTTGAAATACATATTCTGCTTCATGTATTGTGAAAAATGTGGATTTTTGTGAAACTTTGTAGATAATATTTATATTATTTATCTTAATTGCAAATGTAAACAATTTTTTATGCAAAAATGATTTTTTTTTCATCTAATTCTTGTTAAATAAATATGAATTAAAAAGGAATATTCTTTTTTTTTCTTTTTATAATAATGCACCTAGATTAATTAAGGATAGTTAATATGGTTTTGCCACGTCATCAATGCTTCTCTTACACCTTGCCATGTGGCCAAGGATGCATCAAATTAATATATATATATAGATAGATAGATAGATATCATGGAGTATTTATGGCGCGAATTTCAAGACATTTAATTTACGGACCTAATTTGACAAAAAAACGTGGATAATAACCTTCAAAATCAACGATTTTCGATGATTTTTCTGAGTTTATGATGCAGCTCTCTGAATCCATTTCGAAACAACAGATATGCGCGGAAATGACTATTAATAGTTAACAAACGATCGAAAACAACTTAGAGTCAAGTATATAGCTTGTTTCGTTTAATTTCACACGACTCGAAAAGTACTCATATAAGGCCTCGAAATGTCCTTATTTAACACCATTTTTTCATTTTATTATCACGAGATTGATGTATATACCACGGAGTAATTATGGCACAAATTTCAGGATATTTGTTTTCCGGACCTAATTTGACCAAAAAAACGTGGATAATAATAACCTTCAAAATCGACGATTTTTCTGAGTTTATGATGCAGCTCTCTAAAACCATTTCGAAACAAAGGATATGCGCGGAAATGACTACTAAGGATCGAAACAACTTAGAGTCAAGTATATAGCTTGCACTACAACAGTTTAAGTATTTGGCGACTGAGTTTAGCTACCGTCATCTGTAGCTAGAAATAGACGCGCGACTGTTAACCGTCGCTAAGCGATTGTCGCTACAGTTAGTCGCATCTAGCGACTGATTTCAGTCGCTAGAAAAACGCGCGACTGATTTCAGTCGCTAATTTTAGCGACTGAAAGCAGTCGCTAATTTCTCACTTTAGCGACTGAAATCAGTCGCTAAAAGCGTTATTTAGCGACTGATATCAGTCGCTAATGGCGTCAATTAGCGACCGATTTCAGTCGCTAAAGTGAGAAATTAGCGACTGAAATCAGTCGCTAAATGGTGTAATGTGGTGACATGCAGATTTATACAGCGACTGATATCGATCGCTAAATAGAAAAATTAGCTACTGATTTCAGTCGCTGTTGTACCTGAAATAGGCCGGTTATTATTATTATTTTTCTAGCCAAAATCTGCAAAATAAAACACACCAACAACCACAATACATCCCAAACATCATTCCAAACGTCGTTCCAAACGTTACGCAAGTTTCACACTCCAAATTTGGCAACCTAATCATCCATAATTACGTTACTAAATCGACATAATTGTATTTCAATTCCAATTTCCTAACACATCAAAACAACCCAATTCATTCAACTACGTAACCGCAAACCCTAATTTTATACTAACAATCTACCTATTTCAAATTGGGGAACCTATTGGGCGATTAACATTCTAACTACACATCATATTCCGACAACTAATAAATTATCCAACCCGACAAATAATTTATATAAATCTATAAATAATTGAAACTAAACAGAAATTATCCTAACCAATAAACAGAAATTAACAAACAATTAAAACTAAATATAGATAGATAAACATACCTTGAAGGAAAATGAAAGAATTGAGGAAGAAATGAAGAGGAATGAAGGAGGAGGCGTTTTAGAGAGAAGGAGGAGAGGTTTTAGAGAGAGGGAGTGAAATGAAGGAATGAGCCGGGGAAGGGGGGGTGTGCGGCAATTTAAAAAAAAATCTGACACTTAGCGACCGATTTCGGTCGCTAAATTCATTAATTAGCGACTGAAATCAGTCGCTAAGTCTAAGATTTAGCGACTGAAATCGGTCGCTAATAAATGAAATTAGCGACCGATTTCGGTCGCGCGTTCATTTATTTAGCGACCGATTTCGGTCGCTGAAGTTTTTGAAAAAAAAAAACCGTCTGCTCGTTCAGCGACTACTATCAGTCGCGAATTATACTTTCAGTCGCAAAATTAGCTACTGAATTTATCAGTCGCGCGTGCTCGGTAGCTAAATGAAGTATTTGTTGTAGTGTTGTTTCGTTAAACTTTACACGACTCGAAAAATACTTATAAGGCCTCTAAATATCTTTATTTAACATCATTTTCTCATTTTATTACCACGAGATTGATGTATATATCATAGAGTATTTATGACGTGAATTTCATGACATTTTATTTCTGGAACTAAATTGACAAAAAACCTTCATAATCGACGATTTTCGACGATTTTTCTGAGTATATGATGCAACTTTCCGAAACCATTTCGAAACAACCAATATGCGCGGAAATGACTATTAAGTTAACAAACGATCGAAAACAACTTGGAGTCAAGTATATAGCCTGTTTCGTTAAATTTTACACGACTCGAAAAGTACTCATAAGACCTCTAATTGTCTTTATTTAACATCATTTTCTCATTTTATTAGCCCAAGATTGATGTATATATCATGGAATATTTATGGCGCGAATTTCAAGATATTTAATTCCCGGACCTAAATTGACAAAAAAAACATTGATAATAACCTTCAAAATCAACGATTTTCGATGATTTTTCTGAGTTTATGATGCAGCTCTCTGAAACCATTTCGAAACAACCGATATGCACGGAAATGACTATTACTAGTTAGCAAAGGATCGAAAACAACTTAGAGTCAAGTATATATAGCTTGTTTCGATAAATTTTACATGACTCGAAAACTACTCCTAAGGCCTCTAAATATCTTTATTTAACATCATTTTCTCTTTTTATTAGCACGAGATTAATGTATATATCATGGAGTATTTATGGCGCAAATTTCAAGACATTTAATTTACGGACCTAATTTGACAAAAAAACGTGGATAATAACCTTCAAAATCGACGATTTTTGATGATTTTCGACGATTTTTCTGAGTCTATTATGCAACTCTCTGAAACCATTTTGAAACAACTGTTATGCGCGGAAATGACTTTTAATAGTTAGAAAAGGATCGAAAACAACTTAGAGTCATGTATATAGCTTGTTTCGTGAAATTTTACATGACTCGAAAAATACTCATAAGGCCTCTAACGGTCTTTAATTAACACCATTTTCTCATTTAATACCACGGTATTGATGTATATATCATGGTCCATGGAGTATTTGTTGCACAAATTTCAAGCCATTTAATTTCCGGACTTAAATTGACAAAAAAACGTGGATAATAACCTTCAAAATCGACGATTTTTCTGAGTTTATGATGCAGCTCTCTAAAACCATTTTGAAACAAAGGATATACGCGGAAATGACTGCTAAGGATCGATACAACTTAGAGTCAAGTATATAGCTTGTTTCGTTAAACTTTACACGACTCGAAAAATACTTATAAGGCCTCTAAATGTCTTTATTTAACATCATTTTCTCATTTTATTACCACGAGATTGATGTATATATCATAGAGTATTTATGACGTGAATTTCATGACATTTTATTTTTGGAACTAAATTGACAAAAAAACGTGGATAATAACCTTCATAATCGTGGATAATAACATTCAAAAAAAAAACTCTTCCTCTCCTCTGGTGATTTCCGGCGAACAGTAAGGAGATTTCTGGCGTGCGTTACTTTTCGGGCGGACGACGCCCTGTCGGCGACTAGGCAGACTCTTCCCCTTCGTGTGTATCCCTATGAGGCAGAAAAGCAAAGCCGTCTCGAGGGGAACCAAAGCAATGAAACCAGTCACACGTAAAGCAAAAGAGGAATTACTAAAAAAAGTGGTGAAAAACTCGAACTTGGATGATAGTGTAGCGAGCAGGATGAACTCAAGGGTCAACGAAATCCCGGGGCTGAATTATGCATCGGAGCCTGATGACGACACCCCGAAATTCGTGCCTGAAACGAGTCCGAATATGGACGTCGATTTGGGCGGATGGAAACAGAGGGATGGAAAGAAAACCATCGACTTGGTTAAAGACGAGGAATTGATCAAGTTCTCGGCAGATGACGTCGATGACGAAATCGAATTTTGGAGGACCGCTGTATACTGCTTCATTACGGGCGCTAACCCGCCATGGGAAGTGGTGGAAGGGTTTGTGAGGAGAATATGGAAGGATCATGGCATCGACAAGATTTCATTCTTGCCGAATGGAATCTTTCTTGTTCGGTTCAAAGATAAGGAAGCTAAGGTAAAGATTCTTGACCATGGACTATATATGTTTGATAATAAGCCTCTAATTGTGAAAGAATGGACCCCTGATGCCAAATTGGACAAATCTGAAGTGCCTGAAGTCCCTATTTGGATTCAGCTACATGACCTCCCGTTGAAATTTTGGGGTAGATGTTTGCCTAGGATAGCTACTCTTGTTGGTCCGTACGTCAAGTCTGACTTGGCTACGGAAGAACGTTCTAGGCTTGGGTATGCCAGGGTCATGATTATGGCTAGAGAGGGGCAAAAATTTAGGAATGAGATCAAATTTATGGATGAGAATGATAATGTGGTTGATGTTTTTGTCAAATATGAGTGGAAACCTATATGGTGCTCCAAATGCAAGGGATACGGGCATGAGGCTCGTGATTGTCGGAGAGAGGAGCTGAGGAAAGTGAGACAGGAAGTGAAACAGGAAAAGGCTGAGGCAGGGGGAGTTGTGAGGCCGCTGGCGACGAGGCTCGTAACAGGGCCGAAACCTATTGTGAAGAGTACCACTGTCGTGGGCACTGTAAAATCAAGGCCTCATGTTTCGGTGGGGTCTCCGTCGATGGGTACTCTTTCGACTAAAGAAGTGGAAAATGGTGTGTCCTTTGCTGATATGATCATAGGCTCACCGAGAAAAGAACCGGTCGGGAGGAATGAAGGGGTTGGTTTGGAATTAGTGATCCATGGAGACACGTAATATAGGATGTTGGAATGTGCATGGTATGTGTAATATAAATAAACAGCGTGCTATTAGTGAGTTTGTTAGGAAGCAGCAGGTCGACGTATTTGGTTTACTTGAGACAAAAATTAAGAATAAGGCTTATGCCAAAGTACATCAAAATATTTTTTCTAATTGGAGTATTACTACGAATAATCATTGTGGTGAGGGAGGTCACGTTTGGTTATTATGGAAGCATGACAGAGTGAATTTGATGATATTGGAGTATAGTGCTCAAAGTATTCATGTCAAGGTTACCACTACCTCGGGGAAAAGTTATTTGCTTATTTTTGTATATGCTTATAACTCTATTGCGGAGCGGGGGGAACTTTGGCGAAAACTCGAATCCTATGCTCATTTGGGGCCTTGGATAATTTTGGGTGACTTCAATTGCGTTATCGATGCCCGGGAGAGGCTTGGGGGAAACACTTCGGATGAGGAAATGAATCAATTTCGTGATTGCCTTGCGAACTGTGAAATTGGTGATTTTAGGGCGAGTGGCTCTTGGTTCACTTGGAATAATAAGCATAGAGTTGTGGAAACTAGAGTCTTTAGTCGTATTGACCGGTGTTTGGTGAATGACGACACGTCTAGGTTGTTTCCGGATGGGTTTGCGAATTTCCTTCCGGAAGGAACCTTTGATCATTGTCCGTGTATTGTTCAGTTAGGGAGGCCGCCAAGTAGGAGGAACCGGTCCTTCAAATATTTGAACATGTGGAGTCGGTCTCCGGATTTCCTGGGGTGCGTGAAGATGGCTTGGGACGAGCAGGTTTTGGGTACTAAAATGTTCCAGCTGGTCCTTCAAATATTTGAACATGTGGAGTCGGTCTCCGGATTTCCTGGGGTGCGTGAAGATGGCTTGGGACGAGCAGGTTTTGGGTACTAAAATGTTCCAGCTGGTGTCGAGGTTGAGGAGCCTGAAAGCTTCATTGAAACAGCTCAATTCGTCTTCGTTCTCGGACATCGAATCTCGATGCAGTCTGGCCGAAGCGCAGCTGGTGGACTTGCAAATCAGATTGAGGTCTGATCGATCACCCGCGCTGTTGAAGGAGGAGTTGGAAGCTAACGCGAATGTCCGTAGACTGCAGTCTGCTCGTGCCGATTTTTGGGCTCAAAAAGCGAAACAAAGGTGGATTAAGGAGGGCGATGTGAACTCCGCTTTCTTTCATGGGATCTTGAGAGCTCGACGGGCTCATAATGCTATCTCTTCGATTGTAGATGCTGAGGGTCGTGAGTGTTCCACAAAAACTGAAATTGAGGATGATTTCCAAAGGTATTACCTTTCGTTGTTGGGTGATTCGAGGGATATCGAGCCCGTTCGAGCTGACTTAGTCCGTTTGGGGAGTACCTGCTCAGACGAGCATAAGCTCTTACTCGGTGCGAGTGTGACCGAGTCGGAGGTTAAGAGGGCAATGCTAGATATCCATCGAGACAAAGCACCGGTTCCGGACGGGTTCACTAGTCAATTTTTCATTGATTCGTGGGATATTGTGGGAGGCGACGTCGTCAGCGCGGTTCAGGATTTCTTCATTTCGGGTAAGTTGCTGAAACAACTGAACTGCGCTACTATTACTTTAATCCCTAAGATGAGCAGGCCGCAATCTGTGAAAGATTTTAGGCCGATTGCATGCTGCAATGTTGTGTACAAATGTATTGCAAAAATTATTTGTTCGAGACTGGCCAAAGTCTTACCCCGGATAATATCGCCTACCCAGGGTGGTTTTATTGAGGGACGGAGTATCGTTGAGAATGTGCTCATCTGTCAGGACCTTGTTAAAATGTATAGGAGAGGCCGGGTGTCTCCTAGATGTTTATTCAAGGTTGATATCCACAAGGCCTATGATAGTATTGAATGGAAGTTTGTTGACCAAATGTTAAATGCCTTAGATTTTCCGGAGCATTTTCGCCGGCTGATCATGGAATGTGTTACTTCAGTCTCATTTTCTCTCAGCGCTAATGGGGATAATTTCGAATTCTTCCGTGGGAAGAGAGGTTTGAGGCAAGGGGACCCTATGTCACCGCTGCTTTTTACTATCTGCATGGAATATTTTTCACGTATATTGTCCTTTGGAAAGATTGACAGGAACTTTAAGTATCACCCGAAGTGTGGCCCGATGAAGCTAACCCACCTGATGTTTGCTGATGATTTACTCCTCTTTTGCAAAGGGGATACTGATTCGATGGAATACCTGTGGAAAGCTTTTGCGACCTTTAGAGCCTCCGGTTTGAATATTAGCATTGGTAAATCCCATGCCTATTTTGCTGGAGTTGATGAGGATAAGAAAGCGTCCATTCTTCAATTTTCTGGCTGTGTGGAAGGTACGTTGCCATTCCGGTATCTGGGACCCCCGATCCAAAGTACTCACCTTGGCAAAATTGACTGTGAAACTTTGATTTCCCGTATCATTTCGAGGATTTCTAGCATTGGTGCGCGTAAGCTTTCCTATGCGGGTAGACTGACCTTGGTTCAGTCTGTTCTTTCTCAGCTCCATAATTACTGGGCAATGGTGTTTATTATCCCGACTTATGTTATAACTAGAATTGTCTCTTTATGTCGCAATTTCTTATGGAATGGCGGGGTGGAGGGGAATAATCGGGCTCTTGTGAGTTGGGTGAAGATTTGCTGCCCTAAATTAGAAGGGGGTCTGGGGCTTAGAGACTTGCCTTCGTGGAATCAGGCTGCAGTGGCTAAATTGGCATCCTGGGTGTTTGATCAGCCGGATCGTTTATGGGTTCGGTGGGTGAACTCTGTCTATCTGAAGGGGCGTGATTGGCGTAAGTACCTACCTAACACGGATGTCACCTGGATTTGGCGGAAAATCTGTCAGGCTAAGGAGAAAATTAAACATATGTTTGTGAATGATCTTTGGCATGGCTCGCGCTCCTGTTATATGATCTCGGAGGGCTATGAGGGTATTCGGGCTCACAAGCCGAAGGTCACTTGGGCTCGTCTTGTCTGGAGTGGTTGGAGCATCCCTAAACACAGCTTTATTTCGTGGCTTGTGTTTAGGCGGGCTCTAAACACTAGGATTAATCTGGTAAGATTTGGTATTGCTGATTCTGACCGATGTTATTTATGTGAGACCCATGAGGAGAGCTTGGAACACCTCTTCTTTGAATGTGAGTGGAGTGCCAAGATTGTTGATAGCCTGAACGAGTGGACGAAGAAGAAAATCCCCAGGTCCGTGCGCTACATTGGGCGTGCAAGGTACGAGGAACGAAGTTCCAATGCAACATCTTACGTGCTTTGATTAATGCCATGATTTATCACGTGTGGAGACACCGGAACTTGTGTCGAATAGATGGATCGGTTCAACATCCCCTTCATGTTGTTGAGATGATTAAATCGGATGTACGTTCTAGAATTATGACTAAGATTATACACCCTTTACGGGCGAGAGACGCGAGTTGGCTACATAATTTGATGTAGTCATCCAATTGTAAATTGATTATCATTTTTTAATATATTCTTACCATTTACCGAAAAAAAAAAAAAAACCTTCATAATTGACGATTTTCGACGATTTTTCTAAGTATATGATGCAACTTTCCGAAACCATTTCGAAACAACCAATATGCGCGGAAATGACTATTAATAGTAAACAAACGATCGAAAACAACTTGGAGTCAAGTATATAGCCTGTTTCGTTAAATTTTACACGACTCGAAAAGTACTCATAAGACCTCTAATTGTCTTTATTTAACATCATTTTCTCATTTTATTAGCCCAAGATTGATATATATATCATGGAATATTTATGGCACGAATTTCAAGATATTTAATTTCCGGACCTAAATTGACAAAAAAAACATTGATAATAACCTTCAAAATCAACGATTTTCGATGATTTTTCTAAGTTTATGATGCAGCTCTCTGAAACCATTTCGAAACAACCGATATGCACGAAAATGACTATTACTAGTTAGCAAAGGATCGAAAACAACTTAGAGTCAAGTATATATAGCTTGTTTCGATAAATTTTACATGACTCGAAAACTACTCCTAAGGCCTCTAAATGTCTTTATTTAACATCATTTTCTCTTTTTATTAGCACGAGATTAATGTATATATCATAGAGTATTTATGGCGCGAATTTCAAGACATTTAATTTACGGACCTAATTTGACAAAAAAACGTGGATAATAACCTTCAAAATCGACGATTTTCGATGATTTTTCTGAGTTTATGACGCAACTCTCTGAATCCATTTCGAAACAACAGATATGCGCGGAAATGACTATTAATAGTTATCAAACGATCGAAAACAACTTAGAGTCAAGTATATAGCTTGTTTCGTTTAATTTTACACGACTCGAAAAGTACTCATATAAGGCCTCGAAATGTCCTTATTTAACACCATTTTTTCATTTTATTATCACGAGATTGATGTATATACCACGGAGTAATTATGGCACAAATTTCAGGATATTTGTTTTCCGGACCTAATTTGACCAAAAAAACGTGGATAATAACTTTCAAAATCGACGATTTTTGATGATTTTCGACGATTTTTCTGAGTCTATTATGCAACTCTCTGAAACCATTTTGAAACAACTGTTATGCGCGGAAATGACTTTTAATAGTTAGAAAAGGATCGAAAACAACTTAGAGTCATGTATATAGCTTGTTTCGTGAAATTTTACACGACTCGAAAAATACTCATAAGGCCTCTAACGGTCTTTATTTAACACCATTTTCTCATTTAATACCACGAGATTGATGTATATATCATGGTCCATGGAGTATTTGTTGCGCGAATTTCAAGCCATTTAATTTCCGGACTTAAATTGACAAAAAAGCGTGGATAATAACCTTCAAAAGCGACGATTTTCGATGATTTTTCTGACTATATGATGCAGCTCTCTGAAACCATTTCGAAACAACCGATATGCGCGGAAATGACAATTAATAGTTAGCAAACGATCGAAAACAACTTAGAGTCAAGTATATAGTTTGTTTCGTTAAATTTTACGCGACTCGAAAACTACTCATAAGGCCTCTAAATGTCTTTATTTAATATATCATGGAGTAATATTTGAATTCTCTTGCACGATATAAAATGTGTTACACAACTTGTTTCGACTGGTTCTGTCACGTCTAAAAAGTAATCTAATGACTTTTAAAAGTATCTATTGAAAACCAAATTACTCTGATAATACACTGGGATATTGAGGGAAAATTAATTATTTAGATAAATAAGGATATAATATCGTTGTTCTCAATTTGTGCCCACATATTGAGGGAAAATAGTACTTCATCTGATTCTTACGATTCGCCATATTTGATTATAATACCATCACAAATCTTATAAAATGTTGTCAACCGTAAGAATCGGAGGGAGTATTATACACAAGTTGTATGTACAACCAGGGCCGGCCCTGAGGGTAGGCCCAAGGGACGGATGCCTAGGGCCCACGACCAAAAAGGGCCCAATACCAAGAAGAAAAAAAATAGGAGTAGAATTAATAATTTTACTGCTTTATTAATCGTAATAATAGTACAACATTTGTGGTTAAAGGCTTGGTGTACCCTCAATAGCATGAGGGTTTGAACCACCATAAGCTCATCTTTTAGTATTTTCTTCCCAACCCTTTTTCTAAACGTCTCACGCTCTTCTTATGAGATCTATTTATAAAAAAAAAGTTCTTAATATAATCTACTCCATGTTTGTACAAATTTTTTATTATTAATTTTTACTCATTTTTTTACTTGTTGTCTATGTTAATCACAGAATATTTGATAATTGAAAACATATCCCCAATTGTTATAAAAATGTTAGTTGATCTAAAAACTTAAAAATTTTAGGACCCTTTTAATGTTACTATAACAAAATTTACGTCCCTAATTTTTCTTTTTTGTAAAAGGAAAATATAGCGAATTTAGAAAAGTAATTTTGGTTTTCTCTATGGTAGTCGGGGGGAAATTTTGAACGCACAATCATTTCAAAGTTCGCTTTAAAGGGGGCCCATTTTACGATTTTGCCTAGGGCCTCCGGATGTTCAGGACCGGCCCTGTGTACAACCACGCACCTCATAGTTGTTGAACTATTGTGTATATATTTACTGAGCTTATACAAGTTTTTGAACTAAGTTTTAAGTTTTTTAGCTTAAACATTTATGTGATATGTGATTTAGCTGGACTACTTTACCCAAAAATTCAGAAAGTTTTACAACAAAATCTCGAAAACTTTGCAATAACACTCAAAATCATAAAAAGAGTTGTACATGGAGCCATGTATGGTACTCCCTCCGTTTCATTCATTTGATTCTTTACGTTTGTTTTTTCACACTTGTCAATGCACGTTTTCTTTTGTCTATATCGTTAGTACAGTTACGTATGTCTAAATATTATAAAAATTTGATATTTATAACATTAGACAATTTAAATAAGATCTCACGTGATTATATTTTATCTTATATATTAGAAGTTATATCGATAATTTTTCTCACTTATGAATAGCGCCCAAAACGCAAACGTAAAGAACCTATTGGAACGGAGCAAGTATAATCTAATTATTGAATATTTAGTTAACTTGTGACAAATGAGATGCCGACATTGAAGAATGGGAACAGAAGTAATGTATGGTGAAGAAGGTTTGAGTGTAATCGAATCAGGTCTAGGATCGCAATCCATATATGATTATCATAAAAACTTGTATGAGACCTCTCACGATAATTTATCGTGAGACGGCTCATATAAAAGGTGGTTACTAAATTTATAACCATCTCCTATGTGCCCATGTGAGAGGTCTCACGATAAAATTATCGTGAGACGGTCTCACATGAAAGTTACTGATTAATTAATAATGGAAAAATGGTTGCGTTGGAACGGAATGGGGTCATGCTGACTGACCTGACACACACACAGCTGCTAGTTGGGAACTAGGGGAGGGTCTTATGTGAAGCTTCCATCTCCCCTACTTATTAATTGAAGCTTCAGACTTGAGTGACTAGACTAGACTACTGGACTACTTGACCCGGGTCCCACCGTCCATCATTCCTTCTTGCCTGCCTGCCACACTCCTTGTTTCCTACTACTTCTCTTCACTACGGTGGGCTCGGATGGCCCCGGTCCACGATTAGAGCTGGCAAATTGGATTGGGATCAGGGTCGAGGCATGACCCGGCGGGGACACAGACCGGCCTGGAAGGGGAGATGGGACAAACACAGCCTAAAGTCGGGTTGCAACACCAAATTGAAGAAAAGTCGACAGGACAAACACGACCCTAAACCCAAAATAATACCCCGTAAAAAATACTCCCTCCGATTTTTATTTATCTTTCCATTTGATTTTTGGGTGAAAAATAAAGATGTAGGAATGTATCGCTCAAGAAGAATGAGGGAGAAATATAAGGGTAATTGTAGGCCACGTGTTGATGACTCAAAATATAAATAAGGAGGAAAGTGTGTCTCAGACCAATAAGAAAACAAGAACAATAAAAATTGGATGAAGTAAAAATTGAAAATCTGGTCAGGGGTCCATGCTTAGACCATAATTCGGCTCAGGAATTTGTTCTAGAACGGTACGACGAGCTTTGTAGCCGTGCTCAGTGATGGGTCGAGCACAATCAAGCAGAGATTTAGACACGGCGAGATGACTGCTCTATCCACGATCCTCTATAGTAATTATCTCTTTCGAATTCACAAGTGAATGAACGAGTCAATGCCTCAGTAAGGTTGATCCAACTCCAAAGGGGTAGGGGGGAAAACGTCAAAAGGTTGATCCAAATATGGAGTACAATGCTTAAAGCCACCGAAAAGACATGTTATTTCAAACATGACTATTTTGTCCGTATTGAGATGGAACATACATACAAATTTAATTTGACAATGACCCCATTACTAATCTACTACTATTAATATTTATTTTTAAGTTTTTACAAATTATTAATTTTTTCAAAATTTGTTTCAAGTCAAATATGGTAACCGAGTTCTAGAAATATTTACAATTTTAGAAAAACTTAATTATACGAATCAACTAAAATCTTTTACGTAATTAAAAGGTAATTAATATTGTAAAAAATTATTACTCTGCGTAAGTATTACCCTTGTATCGAGTAGGAAAAGAGGTGAAAGATTTGGAGATAATTTACATATTTGATACTCCGTAGTAAACAAAACTAGAATGAAGAGATTTGGAGGGGGAGAAGATGAATATTTCTCATATTTTATTTTATTTTATTTTGCTAAGTACAAATACAAAATTACAAAGTATTCTGTATAATTTTTCTTGTCTTACTACTAAGTACTAAGATACTCGTACTTCATAATTAGCATGTCATAGTCGGAATCATGAAGATTGTCTTCATATCCCTTACAAATCTCAAGAGCTAGAGTACATTTTACTATTTTAGATGTATTTTCAATTTTGTAGATTAGACATTTTCAATATTACAATAGAATATTTTTTTTGGTAGATATAAGATACGGTAACTTTTAAGAATTATAATCTAAAGTATTAAGATCCTTCATAAGGTAACTTGTAAGAGTTGTAATCCAAACAAATTAATTACTCCGTACAAAGTATTGAGACCCTTCATCACATACTCATATTTCTTTCTCCATATATTAGAGCAAATTCAACGATAAGCTAGTTTGCTCCTGCTCCCATAAGGTCCACCAAGTAGGCAAGTACAAAGAAATATCTTCGAAATTTGTTCTACGAAATACTTCCTTGGTCACTATTTTTTATTTATTTCATTAAAATATTTCTTACAAAATATTAAGGTAATTGGACGAAAAATAGAGACCAAAGGAGGTAGTAACTTAACAAAAAATCATCACTTACTTTGTACGACCGTACATATAATGTACTCCCTCCGCACCATTTTGATTTACCCACTTTTATTCAGAAATTATAATGTTAAGTGGAAAAATCTTAGTACGTAGTTTAGAGGGAGTACAAAATTTAGACCGATTTGGCGATATCAAACATACAAAAAAAAATTGAAGGTGTGTGAATGTCAAAAGGTCTTCTATATATATAAAAAACATTTCTAAAATAGAAAGACAAACAATTCATTGAGACGCCCCAATATGAAATAGACAAACAATTTATTGGGACGGAGCCACGGAGGTAGTACTTGTTAAAACATTAATTTTAAGTACCCTCTCCCAAGTTCCTATTTTTGACTGAATTTGATTTTTGTCCCACTTTCCTTTTAAGCCATCAGTGTGTGGTTATTTCTCTCTCTTCCTCCTTAAAAGCTTTTGGAAAAATAATAGAAACTCAGAGGGAGTACTTTATTTGATATTTTTTATGCGAAAATTTAAACGTTAATTATAATAACTCACCCCATTTCGTTCATGTATTTTCAAATAAATAAACGGGAAGTATTTATTAGGTTAAACGTTCTAAATCACACATACTAGTAAGAACAGTAGGGCACACAATTGAGTGAAGATTGCGGATGAATCACGCGTAAACGGTGGTAACTGGTAACTCTTACTAGTAAATATTATACGCTGCGAAAAACAGGAACGCCAGCCAAACACAGCTGGCTCCCCATTTGCATTACATACCATTATACGATCGAAACGAATATCAACTACTGCGTCATTCCTAGGTTCAAATTTAAAACACTCCTATTTTTTTTATTTTTTTTTTCAAATATAAAAATAGTCAAAAAAAATAAAATAACCCGAGGCCAAAAAATTAATAACTGATCTTCGTCATCATCAATTCATCATCAAAACCGACAAATAAACCCAAACTCAAACCCGAACCCAAATTCAAACTGGAACTCATCAAAAGTCCTTGAGGAGCTTACGGACTTGTTCAAGTGTAACAAAGAGCACCACAGTAAAGGGACCCTGTCTGGCAATAGTGGGAATAAAGCCCTTGTAAAGCGCCATGGGACCCTCAGCCTTAACCGTCTTCAAAAAACAATCAAGCGCACCATCATACGCACCCACCTTCATATTCATCACCCGTGTCTTAATCACATCAACCGGGTTCGACGCCACAGCGGCCACGAACCCGGCTGAGAAACTCGCTGTCACGTGTGTCCCAAGCCCGTCCTTCATCCACTCCTTCTCCAACACCATCTCCTTTATCTGATCGTACGAGGCTAGCTGCGATGCTGTCACCAGCATCGCCCTGTTGACTGTCAAGGACGATCCGCGCCATAACGAGGTTACGCCTTCGGTTCGGATCATGGTTCGGATTGCGTCCGCTACGGATTTGTAGTTTCGGCGTTGGGATGCTGGGAGTCTCCCGTCGGCTTGCATCCGAACCATCGCCACGTCGGCTGGGTTACCCACCGCCGCACCGATTCCACCCGCGACTAAACCCGCGGTTAGCTTCTTGACAAGTGACAAAGTTCCGGTTTCCGGGTCGGACCATTTTTGCTTCAGGATGTCGTAGAGACCCATCCGGGTGGTGGAGTAGAGCGTCTGACGGAGCACGGTGGCGGAAACACCGGAGTAAAGAGCCGTGACTCCCTCTTGACGGAAGATCTTGACACCGACGGAGAGAAGTCCGCCGCGTGGAGGCGGTGGGGTTTGAAGGTGGATCGTCTGGGTCGCCGTGCCTCCGGGGGATTGAAAAGCTAATGCCGGACGAACGGCGGTGGCGGCGGTGGCGGCGGATTCTCCTTGGAGCTGCATACGGACCTTGATTAGATCAAGCGGGTGGGTCGAACATCCGGCAACAATGGAGGCGATTCCACCCTCTACAAATCCCTTAACACCCATTGAAATTAAAAAATTGAAATTAAAGAAAGAATGAGGGATTAAATCAATTAATGGTGTGATTAATGAGGTAATTAAGAGGACCAATTGGAATTAGAGAGCATATCAGTGGAAACAAGGAGATGAGAATGGAGGCCGAAAGCGATAGAAGATGAATGAGGAACGAACAGCCTCTGAGACATAAGATATCAAGGGTTTTCTTTTTTTAATTTTAATAATTTTTAATAATAATGGGGGAATATAATGAATGAATTGAATGGAAGGTTTTGAGAGGGGGGAGTGTATATATATAGGTGGGGGGGAGTGAGAAGGAATAAGGAAAGAGGGGAGGGGAGGTTAGCTTGAACGCGAGTAAACGGGTGGGTGGGTGAGTTATGAACGCGGGTTTAGTGGGTCAGATTCGACTTTTCTAGTTTCTAGAGACTAGAGAGGGTCGACTTGACGGGTTGGTTAGTAGTTTTATTTCCTTTTTTTTTGGAAGAAGTTGTAGATGGTTTGAAAATTGAAAGAATTCCTACGGGAATTACTTGCACCATCAATTAGGCAAGTGTAGAGAATATATGCTCAAATTGTTTCTCGAAATTTTTTTTTTTTTTTTCCATAAATTATTATTCCATACCTTCCGATTTTCTTTATTCGTTCATGTATAATATACATTATGGAATATAATAAACGTAAATAATACTTATGTCGCAATAACGGGAGCAAATAAAAAAAGTGGACTTATTATTTATTTTTTAGTTTATAATTCTTTTTTTTTCTTATTTGTATATTGACATAAAATGGGGACTATACGTTTCATCAATCTATTAATCAAAAGGTTTAAATGTTATTTATTGAGTAAATCACTCTCCATCTACTCAAAAGTTTAGTTTTTTAGAAATTACTCCCAAAGTTGTTTTTTTTGTAAGAATTACCCGAAAAACTTTTAAAAAAAATAGATTTTGCCTCGAATACCCCTTAAGTCTCAGTTCCGATGAGATTGAACGATAACCATTCTTCCCTTCCCCTCAATGACACCCTCTCTTCTCTCCCTCACTCACTCAGTCATTCAACCTTGTTGAGATGTGTGTGCAGCTTTTGTAATAGGTCGGAGGGTGAAATTCTTATTGTGTGAAATTCTTAAGCACTTGACCAAAAGTAAACAATATCGTAATATTATAGACAGTACACTCATATGCAATAGAGATCCAACATGAGATACACGCTTCTACGCACAACAATTTCGTTCAAAGATTAATACAAAAATGGATGCGAAAATTACATTGCAAATGGAGGGTGGAATGAAAGTGGGGCGGGTAGTGGTGAGGGTTAGTTATGGACTGACAAGATAGTAAAAGCAGTCAAAAACGATGCTGTGACTGTGGAAGAACGAAGACAGGTTACATTCGAGGTGGGTGCTACTGCTATATATACTGCTCACTGCTGATTTCTGACAAATTAACAAAAATCCAAAAACGTCGCCTGAGAGATTCGAACTCTCGCGGGGAAACCCCATGTACTTAGCAGGCACACGCCTTAACCACTCGGCCAAAGCGACTTGTTGATGTCAACTTCCCTGCCTTTTGTTATACATTATTAATACCTTTACTGTTTTACACACCCAGTTATTACTACTGTAGTACTGTTTCCTTATTTCATTTTCATTCTTTATAGGTCGAAATTAAATTTGTAAGGCTTTTGTTTATTGCTTTTTCATCTCTTTTTTTATACAATTATACTCGTATGTTTTTCGCAATCATATTTTCCCGTTTCGTTCTATTTATTACTGCTTCCTCAAGTTCAGAAATATATGGAGTATTTAATTATTATTTTCACTATTTTCGTATTTTAGTAATGTTACGATTATTTGAGATACAATTATACTGTTTTCTTGGTTTGTTTTGATAATATCACATACTCAATTCGTATTTAATTTCCCTTTTGCCCCGACCCGCTAATTTTCAGGAACTTTGAAACAAATTTTATGCACACTATCGGTGTTTAGTTGTGTATTTTTACTCATCAATTTATACATTTTTTCATTTAAAATAGTGTTTTTTTTATAATATCTCAACGAATATAAAAAATTAAAAAAATAAAAATAAATAAATAAACGAACGGAACGAAGAGAATATTATTTAGAGTGTTGTTATTTGTTTCGGGTTTTTGTTGAGTTGTCCATCAATTTTTACTCATTTGTTAATCCATTTGATCAGAGTGTCTAGTCCACATTAGTAGATGGACTATAGTATGCATTCTTTGGCCCAAAAGCTCGTTTCCGTCTGAAAAGTTGGGCTTAGTCTGGCCATGCTCGGTACGTTCACTTGGGCTGTTTTTTTTAAGTAAGTGTCTGAGTCAAACCATTCCCAAGACGATACACCATCGGTTCTAATCAGGGTGGAGTACGGATCCACCATTCGATCCAAAGTGCTAGTTCGGATCGGATATCCAAGCTAGAAAATATAAATGCATAGATCCATATCCGGTTCAAATATTTCGGATATTTAATGTTCACATATCCAATAATAATTGGATTGGATGTAGTATGAGTAACTCTAATGGATATCTATATTTCGAAATTCATTTGAACGATTAAGTTCAAAACTACTACTCCCCTCTGTGGCTCTATTCATATTCAACTGACACATTTGTCGAGACACATTTACAACATCAATATTTTTCATTTTAAATTCGAAAAAATATGTAAAAGTTTAATATTCTTAATACTCATAAAAACGAACCGAACAAGATCCCACGTGACTATATTTTCTCTTATAGATTCTCGATAATCTTGAAAATTTCTTTTAGTTCTGAATTGTGAATAACGTCAAAAACATAAATGAGACTATTGGATATGAATGGAGGGAGTATATCATATTGACCGTCTCACACGATAATTTCCATTTACTTTACCAATATAATGAGGGGCCGTTTGGTTTGAGGTATTCGGGAAAGGGAAAGGGAATCAAAGTTCATGATTCCCTTTGTTGAGGTTTGTTTAGCCAATTTAATCATTCCCTTTCCCCCCTCCATTTCCCTCAAACTCCTCTACCTTCTTACCCCCACTCCCCAAAGGTAATAGGATTCCCTTTCCCTACTCACCAACTTAAGCTAGTCATCACCATCACCAACAACCGCCACCATCACCACCACCACCACTAGGACCACCACCACTAAGGCGCACCTACCACCATTACAAACACCACCACAATTTCGGGTCAGGTCAAATATGAGTCGAAGTTGGGTCAAAATAATTTTTGATGCCTTAATTTATTAATTAAAAAGAAAACGCATTTTTTAAAATTTATCGTATTGTAGTAATTATTACTCCGTATATTTACCGTATTTATAATTAAAAAGTGTAAAAATAATACTCCTTATATTACAGATATTTTATTAGTAAAAGATACTACAAAATTTATTTTTTATTATTTTTTTGATTTAGATATTAATTTATTTATTTTATAATTTTTTTTATATAAGTATAAATAATATGATGGTACACCGCTAATGTTGAGGTTTGAGTTAAGGTTGGGTGAATACACTTTCTTTCATTGAAACCAAACAACAACCTAAATTTGGGGTAATCCTATTTCTTTCCCTATGTTTTTTCTTTGTTGATTTCATTCCCTTTCTCTTTGATGAACCAAACGCCCCCTGATTTAGACATAAAATTCACCTACTAGTACAATCACAAAATCTTTGAAGAGACGATCTCTCGATAACCTTATTGAGAGACCACTATTCAGTACCACCCTATGTACTATTCGTTCCCTTTTTATTTCTATTAGATTTGGTAACACTGTTACCTTCATTTGTACTTAATCTCCCAGTAAAGTTAATAAGAAACCGTATCTCAGTAGACCCACTCGAGTATCATCGAGTCATCTATTTACTTTGGATTAAAAACGATATTCTCATAGAATCAATACTCACACCAAAAAAAACCGTTCAGGAAGAGAAAAGGGCAAAATTGGCACACCGTTGAGGCATGGTTGGTCCATGCCACCTACCTGGCTACCTTTAACAATTATTCCCAATTCCAATTAATTTCGATTATTTTTTTGTCTTGTCTTTTACGCTCCCAAACAACAAACCCAGAATCATCTTCTGCAACTCGCCAAATTCAATTCAATTAATTTTAAAAAAAAAAATCCCTAATTTAATCACACTATTACTCCCCCTACTACTTCTTCCACCATTTTTACTCCTTCTCCCAAAACTCCACTCAGATGCAAAAACCCAATTCCCCACTCTACTCCTCCTTTTCCCCGCTTCTGCCGTCCTTCTACCGCCATCGCCGCCGCCGCCATTACCTCGATCGGATGATCACCGCCTCTGATCGCCCTCTATGTGCCACCCTCCGATTCGGATTCTAGGGTTTCTCATTTTAGTAAATGCTCGCGGTTCAGTTCGTTTTGCTCTTCGCCATGCTTGTTTTCACTGTCATTCTGCGATGGACTTTGAAGAATGAGAATGAGAATGAAAAAGACGACTCCAAGGAGTTTGAAGATGCTCCCATGGCGGAAGTTCGTCGTTTCGATGATTTTGAGAAATCGTCGCCATTGGCGTCGCCGCCGCCGTCGTCGTCTTGGGGTTTTGTTGCGGCTGCTGCTGCTCTGCCGCCGTATGAGTGTGCTGTTTGCTGTGCTTTTACGTCTACTCGTTGTTCTCGCTGTAAGGCTGTTCGCTACTGGTATATATTCATCTAATCCTTTTACTCTTGATCATTGATTTTTGAATAATTAATTTTTGCAAGTGAGTTGAATTAGAATTTGTTGTTAGTTTTCGACATAGCCTGAATTGACTGTTGTGATTTCGTGTTGTCGCCTGAACGATGAAGCTCTAGTAAGTGTCAAATTATGCATTGGAGGCAAGGTCATAAGTATGATTGCCATCCTTCGGCCGTCAACGGCTTTGATGGAGACCATGTGAATGGAAATATGGAAACATCTGAGAATTGTGATACAAATGAGCCTGATTTTGTCGGAAATGTGCGGAATTCCACAAAGGGTACTGTTGATCAGACACATTACGACGTATCTGATTCCAATCATATGATGCCCCGTTTATCAACTGTGACAAATGAGCCTACGGAACTCACGACTAGGTCGAATCATTTTGGTGAAGGCGAGAGCCCAGTTCTGGACAGTAATGGTCCTGCTATGGGTCCGAAAAAGGAGAAGAGTAATATTGGGGATCGAACTCCTTCATCTGCCGTTGTCTCCCCTGGTTTGGTGCATTCAACGAAAAAGCTGAACAGAGACAAAACGATAAATGCTAGCAGAAAGAAGGCCAGGGCCTCCGAAACAGAAATTTCATCGGTTAAAAAGAATGCCAATACTTCAGCAGTATCTAACTCAAATGATGTGCATAATGTTGAGTTAAAAGAGGATATGGATGTTGATCATCTGGTACAAAGTGAAGTTCAGGGCTCAAATTCACAGAGCAGCATGCTCAATGTTGTAAAATCATTGCCTGGTACGGATACTGCAAATAGTTCGCTGCAATTGGGGGGAAGAAGTAGTTCTAATCGTTTGCCACATCGTGGACTCAGATCCTCTATTCAGAAAGTCGTGCATACTTTCAAGGCCTCTCATCAAAAGAAGCCCCCTCATCAAAATAGTTTGCATGAATCCTCAGAGAATCGTAACCACAAGGTCCTTTTTAGTGTCACGCTCTTTTTCTTGTGCTTATGCTTATGCTTATGCTGCTAGTAAAATAAAATCTGTTATTGAAAATTTACAGGCAGTATTTCATTATGGTATCTTCTTGAAAATGTATTCTTGCAATGAAGTAGAATTGAAGCCCTTCGGTCTGATAAATTGTGGCAACAGGTACATATCTTATATTTCTTCAACTTATATGCGAAAAAGTGACGCATCATTCTATGTAATCTCATATGATTGGGTGGGGTAAGGAGGCCTACACCTTGCTCTCTCTAGCTTTGGTTAGGTCTATTAGTCACACTAGGGTTACCCTTTTGTAAGGTCGAGTTACCATCAAAAGATTAGGAGTAAGCAAAACTATAGTGGAGAGGGTGAAAGCAAAACTAGAAAACAACTAGAAGACTGAAGAACATAATAGGTTTAATTGTCTGCCTTCACATTGAGAAAGACACATTTTTTTTCTGGAAATTACACATTTTTATGCTCTTACTGGTAGTGAAATACATGTTTTTTTGAAAACATGGTCCACTCATTGATGTATAATCGGATTGTCGCTTGATTGAGTTCCGGCTTTATCTAAAGGGCAGCCAGTTTACACCAACGCTGCTCATGATATTTTGCACTTTACAGCTGTTATGCAAATGCTGTACTCCAATGCCTTGCCTACACTCGGCCTCTGACCGTATATCTTCTCCAAGGACTTCACTCAAAAGAATGTCAGTATCTCATCTTGAGTGTTTCTTAGGTTTAATCATTTTGAAGTAGACTGAGTTTATTTTACGGATTTCCCCTTCGCTATTGTAATTGTTATTTCAGGTTGGAAGGAGGAATGGTGTTTTATTTGTGAGTTTGAACATCTTATCCAAAAAGCAAGGGAAGGCTACAGCCCCCTATCTCCAATTCGTATACTTTCAAACATTAGCCATCTTGGTCATGGAAGAGAAGAAGACGCTCATGAATTCTTGAGGTTAGAATTTTGTTTCTAAGTTGATGTGTTTTCTGATACTGTTTGCACGTCTGAGTTGTTTAGTAGCGGAGGTGTATTTAATGGCTGAGTTACTGAGGTGGCAGGTATGCTGTTGATACTATGCAGTCTGTTTGCGTCCAGCTTGCTGGATCTGTAGGTCCAGTGGTGGAAGATGCTACTCTCGTCAGCATGACATTCGGAGGTTATCTCCATTCTAAGGTCTGCTAAACTTCTTTTTGTCTGTGGTCATTATTACTCCGTATTTTGCTGTTATGTTTGCTGCTATAATCCCATAAGCTAGCTTTTACTTTGATGTTTAGATAAAATGTATGAAATGCCTCAACAAATCGGAGATGTATGAGAGAATGCTGGATCTTACGGTAGAGATAGATGGGGACATCAGATCTCTTGAACAGGCCCTCAGACGGTTTACAGCTTCTGAAATGTTGGAGGGGAAAAACAAGTATCACTGTAGCAGGTTGTTGGTTGTTGGTCGTTGCTATGCCTTTTATTAGTAGACTAGATTCTTATGCGTACTGCTTGCTCCTATGTGCTATGGTTATCTTGTACGGAGTATTATACTATTTTACCTCCTATTTTTACAGTTTCTTCCATTGTTATTGTATTCAATGACAGATGTAAATCATATGAGAAAGCCAAGAAGAAGCTGTCTGTCTTCCAAGCACCTAACATCCTTACAGTTGTGCTGAAGCGATTTCAGGTGCTTCTCTTACTTCACTGAGTGTGCTTTTTTTAATGCTGTAAACCGTTTTTACCGTGGCACTTATTACACATTTGCAGGCTGGCACTTTCACAAAGTTAAATAAGCTTGTACAGTTCCCACAGAATTTGGATATGACACCTTTTATGAGTCGATCAAGCGATGGACGCGCTCAGTACATACTTTATGGAGTGGTGGTCCATTTGGATGTCAAGAATGCCGCATTTGGTGGTCATTATGTGTGTTATGTGAAGAATTATCACGAGGAGTGGTTCAAGATTGATGACAGTGTGGTATGTCTAGTCTTTCCTTCAGATGAAACTTGCTTCGTTTTACTCATTTCTAAATTCAGTGTGACAGAGATTGGGGAACTCGGGTTATTTTATTCAGTACTTGATTAATGGAGTCTGCTGCAGGCTAGTAGGGTGGACTTGGAGACGGTCTTATCAGAAGAGGCGTATATTCTTCTTTATGCAAGGTATGCATACTCTAGGTGTACATTTTAAGAGCTGGCATGTTTTGGATATAACGAAACTGTGGATAGTTTTCAGTCGAAGATACTGCTTGCTTGGGTAGATCTGACATTAATTTTTCTGCTCCAGGAAAAATCCACGACCCACGGCGTCATTGAAGGATGATTCCGATGGTAAGCTTCATGATGCTTACCTTCATGCCGTTCCTAGCAGAGGCAATGGCAAATCAGGCATACCAATATCTAGACACAAATCTTCTGATCCTTTAGCGGTGCAACATCAGTCAAGTAGAAAAGGATATGCAAAGGATTCTCCTTATCTGGAGGAATGGGTGACTCATTCTGTCGAAAGTATTCCTCGAGTTGACTCATCGAGTGAAGCGTCTTCTTTGTTCAGTTACTCGGAACTAGGCAGCAGTACCCCAAGCACCAAAGAGTCCGCTAGTGTGGAAGATTTCACGGATTACCTGTTCTCATCTGGCAGCTAATCCGTGTGAACATATTAGCATTAGGGCTAACTGATCGGAAAACTTTGGCTAACTTATTCGTAACATGTTTTGGGTCGGTCTACTGTAATGCCAGTAGACGATGTCAAGCTCAAATGTTTTATTCGAGTTGAGCTTCGGTCGAACAAGAGAAGCAGATTTTTTGCTGTATAGGTAGGATAGGTATCTGAAATCCACCCCCATTAAAGCATGCTCCTTTGTAGCGAGGGCTATTTGTATTTGATTGACAACTATTTGTATTTGATTGGGTTTTCCGTAAATTATAGTAGTGAAGCTCGAGACATCACTCGAAATCTTCCAGTGGCAATTATGAAAAACATCCGTTTGGTTGATCATGTTGAAATGAGTTGCGGTTACTGACGGTCTTCATAAGACTACTTGTGTGGCGATTTGGTGGTTGATTATGTTATTTTTGCCATCTAATTACGACTAGCCCCTGCATTTCGAAGAATTATCATCCCTATGGTGACGACACGTTAGGTAGAAGACTACTCAGTCAAGACCGCGAAACCTGACCTGCTACAGGCCATTTACAGACAAGATTACACCATCATCACCAACACAGCAGCCCATGTAACTTTCGTTAGTTTCAGTAGGCTATATCTATCAGCACGACCAGCGGCAGCTAAATTAGACAGAATGATGCCATAACTCTAGGTAGTCGGGGTCTCAAGGTGTTGAGAAACGAGAAGTAAAAATCAGGATGAATACGTCAGGCAACTTTCACTATCGAATTTCCAACAACAAAGATCAAGATGCGGGTTGACGGTAAAATGTTTCAGACAAAAGAGACAATTAAAAGATCACATAACATTCCACTTCGACAGGCAAAATTCACTACCAGAATGACGACTACCAACAATTCTCGACAGTCATTCCGTCAAATTCTAGGAACATACTTTAGATCGAGTGATTTGAAGACAAAGGGTGGGCCGCAAAAACCCTTGTTTGGATAGTCAGTAATCCCTTTCCCTCTTAACTACAGTACGGTATAAGAATAGCCATCCACAGTAAAGAGACGATAACTTAGCACTGAACATGAGAAAACATCTAATTGTGTTGTTCGAAACATAGCAGTAAACAAACAAATCGAAACTGGTAACTACTAACCAGGCAGAGTACTATTTTCAAGGCTAATTACTGCATCAAGTTAAGCTTCACATTGCTTCTTTTTCCTCCATAACTAGGTAAGGTAACTAACTACACAAAAAAAAAGATCGACCGCTTTCACCTAAACAAGGAAGGGGGGGAAGGACAATCATTAATCCAAAAAACTCGACTGTCGCTGGTTAAAACTAAACTATGCTAACAGGCTATCAGCATTATCTACATTACCCATTTCCCAAAAGCCGAAACTGTAAACTTACTGACCTTACTTCTAACTTCTAAGCATTCATATATCAGACGGCATCATTAGACGATCCCCCTCCTCCTCCCAAACCCACAAAGATTTCGCCATCCCCTTCGAAAAAAGCCACATCTCCTTCATTCAGGTCGCACACGGTCCCGACTTTCCCATGATCACTCCCCAACCCAAACTCATTAACCAAATTCTCACCATCCTCGTCCGAAAACAGTCTTTCACCAGACCCATTACCACCTTCACTACTACTCCTCTTCTTCCTCCTTGCCACCGACTTTCGCCTCATTCCACCACCACCAGCACCAGACCTGTTGCTGTCAACAATGGGCACTCCTCTTCCACCCACATTCGCCCCTGAACCGGATTCGTCACTCTCATCCGAAATCTCAACAACATCATCAAAAACAGCAGTAGAATGAGCAGAAACATGACGATTCAAATCGGATTTCGAGGCAGCAGGAAACATACCCACAATTGGAGACCAAGAAGCGAACTTACCCATCTCTGAAGCACTGTCTTCACCCACACCAAACCCCATTGGAAAGTACCCAAAACACCCAAAGTAACGTCCTTTATCCAACTCCATTTTCGGCAAACTCGTTAACTCAACTCCATGGAAAACCCTCCTACACCCCGAATTCTGGCACCTCAAACAACACCCCTCATAAACCCTATCATACTCGTACACGTAGAAACAATACGGGCAGAAAGTCCAGAACCCCCCGCCGCCGCCGCCGCTGCTGCCGCTGCCGCCGTTGGCGGCAGCGGCGGCGGCGGCGTCGTCCATTGATCGTTTCAATTGGGAATCGATCGCGGATTTTTGGGCGGGATCGGAGAGGCAATTGAAGGCGCGCTGGACCAAATCGACGGCGAGTTTGGCGAGAGGGTGGTGGTGGGTGGCGGGTTGAAGGATGAAGAGGAGTTTCTTGGATTGGGCGCGGATGAGGTGGTGGTCGTGGGAGAAGGAATCGATGAGGAGGATGGAGTAAGGGTTGGAAGAGACGGCGGAGAGGACGTCGGAGATGGTGAGGATCTGGGTGGCGGCGGCGCGGTGGCGGCGGTGGGTGGAGGGGGCGGAGAGGAGTTCGAGGGAGTATTGATGGGAGAGGGGGAAGTTGCGGAGGCGGAGATGGGTTTCAGCTAAGTTGAGGAGTTGGGATGCTTCGAGACCTCCGTCGTCGGCGTCTCCACCACCATCTCCGTCTCCTCTCTTCGCCATTGATGAACAGGTGTTACAGAGAGAGAGGTGAAGACATGAAAGGGTGAGGGTGAGTATATATGGAATCCTCTGGATTTATGGAACTTGGTTTTGTTGGGATCATTAGTCGCTCATTATGAGATCAATGTGAGGGTAAAATCACTGCCTAAAGGTTTAGTAAAATCGGGTATTTGAATCGATTTTGTAAAATTGGGCGTTCGAAGTGATTTTATAGGGAAAAAAGACGGTTTGGAAAATATGTATTTCATGAAATTTGGAATCGATCATGGTTGGATGAGAAGGTAATCATTGCCTAAGGCTGAGTAAAATCGGATATTTGAATCGATCGTGTAAAATCGGGTATTCGAGCTGATTTTGTAAGGAAAAAAAGACGGTTTGGAAAGCATTTATTACATGAAATTGGGATCGGTCATGGTTAAAATATGAGGGTAAATTACTGCCTAAAGCTGAGTAAAATCAGGTATTCGAACTGATTTTGTAGGGGGGAAAAAGATGGTTTGGAAGCGTGGTTGGGAAAACATGTGGTTAAAATATGAGGGTAAACCATTGTCTAAGACCGAGTAAAATCGGGTATTCGAACTAATTTTGTAGGGAAAAAAAAGATGGTTCGGAAGTGTGGTTGGGAAAACATGTATTTCATGAAATTGGAATTAGTCACGGTTAAATGTGAGGGTAAATAATTGCCAAGGCCAAGTAAAATCGAGTATTCGAATCAATTTTGTAAAAAAAAAAAACACGGTTTGGAAGCTTGGTTGGGAAAACCGGTACGCCTGTATGTTTCATGAAATTAGAATCGGCTATATGTTTAAAACGGGTGCTCGATTTTTTTTTGTATATCAGATTCGTAACCCAGTTTCGTGATGAGATGACATTTTAATGTGCAAATTGGTTCAAAACCACTTCTTGAAAGTTGAAATTGCTAAAGGTCATGTTGTTTCAAGCCCATTGTGTTGGTTATTTCGGGTTCAAATATATCCAAATATGTTACTCCATCATCAAGTTACATTATACTATAGGCCTATAGATCAAGTGTGCATCAATAAATATTTGGGTAGGGTCTTGTGTAGTAAAGGATCAAAATGGGTTCACCTTATAAACAAAAGATCAAATATGGGTTATAGGTCAAGTTCATGTCCTCAATTTAAGCGTCGAGTCATGTCATTCTAGCCGAGTGAGCGTTCCCTTCTTGCACCATACAGTCAAAGACGACATAACAGCAAGCCGTATGTATAATACACACAAGAAGCCTACTAGTAGTAAAAGCCTTGTTAACAAAATGGGCTCCAATAATTTTCAAGATTTTTATCCAACGCTTGACTCATTATGCGATTCCCCTACGATCATACTACAAATGGCTGCATCAAAACACGGTGCCTTTATAGGAGGGTACATTGCTCCAGTGATACAAGTCACTGAGAAGCATTCTACCCTTTCTAGATATGCACATAGGGTGAGATGATACAAACGTTATAACTTATAATACTCCTCCCTCCGTCTTTTATGTTTCTTCCTGAATACTCCTCACAAATCTTTAAAATCAGGAAGAAACATAAAAGACGGAGAGTAGTAGTTTTACTAGTCCCTACATAATTTTCATTCCAGGTCAGTTTGGCTTAAAAAAATGTGGCGCCAACTAGCCAAAAAAAATGACTACATTTCCTATGGGCAATTTACAATGAACAATGAAGCTTCAAGAGATACGACGATAAATAGGTTTAAAATCAAACAAACGACTCACCAAAACGCTAGTTGTCCTTCTCGTCGCCCTCGCCAGATGACTTTCTAGTTCCTTTGGTTGCGAGTTCCTTGGCTTCTGCCGGAGTTGGAGAGGAAGGGACAAGATCGTCTTCAATTGGCAGGGTTCTTTTCGAACCCTCCAGAGCTACTCCGAGTACTATATTATCTTCTAAACCCGAGGATGCTAATTTGGAGGATTCCGAAGTAGTTGATTTATCAACCCGTTTGGACTGAGAGCCTTCTGTAGGAATGCCGGTCTTGTCATCATTACCATGACTAACAGTGTTGGCAGGACGTGGAATTTCAGATTTTCCTGACGCAGCGGGCTCCATGATTTTGTGGTCAATACTTGGTACATCTTGTGAGTTGTCTTCTACGGTCAACTTGGGTTTTGATATTGACTTCGTAGTAGCTTTGTCGTCACTCGCTTTTATAATTGGCGGTTCTGCCTTTTTAATCTCAGGTTTGTTGTCCGGTTTTGAGGTCGCGTTGTTTTCACCCTCTGGTGTTGATAACCCGCTGCCTTTACTATTGGCATTGGGGGCAGCCACTGACTCGTCGTTTGTGCTCACAGCATGCGTCTGAGACTTTGACTTGTCTTCACCATTGATCTTGTAGGGAGGCTCAATAAGAAGCACTGGACGCTTTGATACAGGTCCACGATTGTAGAAAGAATCTGAAAAAGACATGTTTCCAAGGTCCGGGTCATTATTGAACTTTTGGATAGTCCGGATTGGGGTGGCAAGTCGGGCCCTGTGATGCTTGATTACTCTCAGAAGATCCAAAAGTATCGCTTCCTGTAGCCGCAAACAGCAAACAGTCACACCAACATCTTTACAGATCCTCATACAATCTTGTAAATTTGTGATTTGCCAGAATATGTCATACAGTATGAAACTTTGTATGCAAGAACATGTTACTATTTCTGCCTCGGTCAATTGTTTACCTTTTATGTTATTTGTGATACTCCGTATTATTTTTGAGGTGTTTTAATCAAAGGAAAACAGATGACTGAGACATAAGGGGAGGGAGTAAATAGAAGGCAGTAAAGCATGCCATGAAAAAAAATAGAGAAATCAACTGCCAACATTTTCTGCTACGAGCCCATAAGTCCATTTTAAGATTAAGTTAATCCTTAATAACGTGAGTTTCTCAAAATGTTCATACCCTGCCAAAACACACAAAAATCATACCTTGACACCTAGGTATTCTTCATGATGCGACGTCTTCACAAAACAGGAGATCAGTATCTGCATCACACCATATAGGAAAACAATTATAGTAGGCTAGAAAATTATTTGAGAATTATGTGTATTAATAAGTTCTGTCAATGAAGGATATTTCCGAAATTAATAGAGGACTAAATTCTTTTTTTTTTTGTCTGAACTACTCCCTCCGGTCATTATTTATTGTCCCGCTCACTTTTGCACGTAAAATAAGGAAGGAATATAAAATGGTAAAAAATGATGGTGGAGTAGTGAAAAATGAATATAAAATGGTAAAGAAATGAATGGTGGGCCTTGAATGTAAAATTCAATGGCATTTCTTGTAAATAAAGGATAGAAAGAAGGATAATATGGTAAAAGTGTAAGATAGAAAAGGAAAGTAGAGAAGTGGGGCAAAAAATAAAAACCTTCCAAATAAGGAAAGCGGGGCGATAAATTGTGTCCGGAGGGAGTACGTCGCAAGTGAAAATCGAACCCCCAACCTCTTAGTCGGAGTAAGGGAGCTCTTATCAGTTATCACTTGAGTTTACCCCTTCTTAATAGAGGACTATAGGTACATATAAAAAGCAGCAAAAAAGTCTAGCAACGAAAGTGTAGGCATGTAGTACTAACCATAAGAGCTTGGTTTTCAGGATTGACGTTTTCTAGAAACACTCTTCTATGAAGCCTCTGTTGTTCAACTTGAGGATTCTTAGCTAAAACTTTGCGCATGTCAGCAACGATACTCTGCAGATTGAGAGGAAACATGATTCATCACAATGATGTGAATACATGGCACGTGTCTTTCAAAAACACCTACAGAATGTTAAGCTCATGGCTGCACGCGATCAAGATTACTCACATTAATCTTACTAGAATCCAAGTGACTGATTGCAAGATGGGTCTTGATACGCCAATGAGTTTTTTGAGTTAGGTTTCTCACCACATTTACTGTAAACTTATGGTTAGGAATGTGGACTGCTTCACGGTCTTCACCCCTAATAATTGTGGGTGACCACCACCCAACATGCTGTTGATGTGAAGAATTGGAGGAAAGACAAAAGCCGTTAGAAAAAAACTACTTTACATAATAAGTAGCAAGAGACTAGAGTCAAAACACATCAAATAGAACAGATCAGAACCACCCTCAAATTTCAAAATTTATTTGTACACAATGTAAGCGAGAGCATAAAAGTTTAAGTATTTCTCAGTTACTAAAGGAATGTCAAAAGAAGGCTCCTCATTGATTTTCAACTAAAAATGCTTATGTGTCTTAACAAACCAAAGTTTTTCGGAGATTAAAATATTACTCCCTTCGTTCAGAAATTATCTCCCCATTTCAGAAAAATACTCCTCGCATATATTAAATGAAATGGGAGGCAATTAACTATGACCGGAGGGAGAAATTTTAAAGTAACTTACTATTGATAAAAAAAAAACTTAACCTTCAACAAAAATTGTCATTTTACAACCACAACAGTTAGCATGGATAAAATTATTTTATCAAATTCATCATAATTTATAAGAAATAAATTAATTGATGCAATAAAAAAATCTTAGCAAACTGAATTCATTACCAATTGTTTTATATATTCGGTTTTAGCAAATATTTTAAAGGCAAACCATGCAATTTTGCATGGGTTATACTTAACACTTGACACTAGTTTGCATCAAAGAGCAATTAAACTATGCAGCGTTAAACAATCCTGGTCTGGTGCCTCAACATTTCCCGCCTATAGCAGGTCAGAGGGGGTATATAAATTTAAGCCAGTCATTTTGCTTTATTCCATTACATATTCCAAAGACCAAATCGAGTCTATGACTCCATTTGAAAAAATCAATGATGAAAAACACACCTCCACAGTGCCTGAAACTTCATAACCTTCAATTTTTGTTTGTATCCATTCATTTGCCACAAATGGTCGTGTTGCATGGATCATTATGCTTGACAGAAAATTGGTAAATATCTGCAAATAAGGAACAACATAATACATGGTTCTATCTTAGAAGTCCAGAAATTTGAGGTTGTGAAAAGGAAGATTATATGGTAAGATTACCCACCTCACGACCAGCAAGTGTCAGCAGCACTGTTCCAAGACCTCCAGCAGTAAGCCATTTCTGGGTGGAAAACCCCAACAGCTCCATAAACAATGAAACAGCAGCAACCCACACTGCGGTATACACAGCTTTTCCAGCAAATTGGAAACCCATCTGTCAAGAAGCTTGTGAGATTTCAATAGGGCCACATCGATCTAGGTGGTAAGACCGAGTATAAAAGAAAGACCCCAATCATCATCACTTATTTAAGATTCTACTTCACTGAAACTTACATTTCTGTACTCAGAGGGATCAGTAGTCTCCATAAAATACTTCTGAGTTTGCTGGATCCCACTGCAATTGAATAGTACATGTATTAGTGACTACGATAAATTGATTTTCAAAGTAAATACCAACCACAGCGAAGCACCGAGCCTAATATCAACTTGTCAAAATATTAACAAACTTTTAACAACATATAGCAGGCCACAAGGTTTGATGTGTGATGCCCCTACATGGTATGATTTGAATTTAAATTGAAGTAACAATGCAGCAATATTTGTATAGCAAAAAATAGTAGGATTTAGGATTTTAATGCACTTATGCAGACAATCTAGGCACCATAACTGGTAAACTAAATGTAGTCAGTGATCCATGCAAACATGAAAAGAATCATAATGCAGAAAAACAGCAAGCAAAAAATAGGACCTTGATAAACAGAAGGCAAATGCCAGAACAGTTGAGAGTGACTTCACAAAATTTAGAAGTCTCTGCTTCACAAGCTGGCTTGATTCTGTAGGCATAGCTATTGGATCCAAAGCCCTGAACAACATGGATGTTATAACTAATGAACAAGCAATAAATATGCTGACAGAAAGGTGCCTCAGTACGGTGTGACCACTATCCACGGCCAGTGTCAATTAACATAGGAGGAGAATAGTCTTAGCCTGTGCACCTGCAAACAAGGATTGCTGCAGTCCACAACAAAATAGGTTGCAGATAAGAGGTCATAACATAGTTTGCTGTACTCTTCTTCCAACTGCTGTCGCTTTTCTACACGCCAAAGGATGAACAAGAATAAATAAGACATAGGTAAAAGGAATCTAAATTGAAGTTATAACTAGAGCTAGACACAAAGATCAATGGCATATCCACTCAAAACTTTACAAGAGCCACTAACATTTCATAGACAAATTTTGGCAAGATTTAGACAAAAAAGAAAGGATAAAAAAGACAAGACCAAATAAGCATTGACGACGAAAAATGTGCAAAAGGCCCACCACCAGAAAAATAGAAGGGAGAAAATCTGTATTAAGGAAGATATCCCACCTGCACAAATTTTTTTCTACTCAACTGCATGAGTGGCTGCAAACACCATAACGTGAATACGACAATCCCGACAGCAGGAGCCAACTTAGCCACAAGAGGATTACCTTGTAAAGTGCTGCATGATCTGTTCATCAGGACGGCAGGAAATGTTAAAAGACAAAAACAGTGACATTAAAGAAAGAACAGAAAGACAAAGTACAGAAGGGCAGGAGCAGATTCATATTCGACCACTAGCATGGAAATGTTTTATGATTGGCAAGCATCTGGTCATTCAAAAACCTTTATGGACATTCAGAAAAGTCATTACCTATTTACTTAATCACTCAATGGCAGTAGCAAGCAAAATGAAAATTATTTCATCACGGCTAAAGCCTCGCTTGGAATGAGGGTAATTATTGGGGGGTGAAGAAGCTGCAATGGGCCAATGAACTAGAAAATGAAGGAGAGTAGTGATGGTGGAAGGTGAGGATGAGGAAAAAAAGGATAGTACATTAGTGCTACCTCTTTAGGGAGAATAGTTACCTACCTTTCCCTAAGTAATGCATTACCGACATATGGGGGTAATAGTTCCCCAGTTCCTCCACCTCATCTTCTCACCTTACATGACCACCACTAACCACCGATTTCCTCCATTTTCTTCTCATGTTAAGCTTTGTTACTCCCCAGATAATTACCTCCACTCCAAACGAGCCCTAAAGTGATTCACCAAATGAACTTTTCTCTCAGCCCTCCCCCTAATTGAGCCCGGAAAAGGGAGAAAAAACACTCAACGAACAATTTATACACATGACCAAAATTATTTCACGGACAAGAATTCTTACTTGGATAATGCAGCAGTAGCAGATTTAACTGTAGGGATTGCAAGTTTTGGGCCAAAAGATAGAAAAGAATGGCATCTCAAGAGACTGCGTCTGTAAGGCAGGCTACTCAACGGTCTATCTAGATTTGTCAATAAACAGTGACTCCATATGTCTTGTCTCTGTATTCGAAAAGTTGACAACATTAGTAAGGATCAGGCACACAATACGATGCCAAGTTGCACTCACAAGGAGCCTAAAGAACAGCAAAAAGCAGCGAAGCTTTTTTCCTCATGTAAAAAAGCAATAGGCATATCGGCATTAGATTTCTTACATGCTGTCCCATCATTGATCATCCTAATATAGTGGCAGGAAGCGTAAAGAAGACTGAACTACTACCAGTGGCAGGAAATCAACTCAATCAGATGTTCATTCTCACTCTCACCTTGGATTTGCAAATTTGCTCAATCACAATGAACCACGAATCAGTTCGTGTGTATGCTATCAATCTATCATGCCTTCTTAATAAAATAAAAAATTACAACTCTGTAAACTTGATGTTAAAGTATTCACATTGAATTGGAGACCTTGCTCTCGCCATGGTTGTGGTCAAACATAAACAATCATTTATCATGAAAACAGTCACAGGGAAAATGCTACTCCATTTTCGGTGAACACGCTTCCTAAATTTCACTTAAAATCTATTCTCACTTACCCCGGAAATGTAAGCTTCATCATTAAGTCTAACTAGTAAGAAAACCAGGTAATACCGTGCATAACAAGCGGAATCAAACAGATAAATTGAATATAGATGATGCAGTACTATTCACATAATCATCCATACCAAAACATTATTACCAGAATCATCGTCCCAACAAACGGCTCACTTATACGGAGTAATAGATATTGAAATGAGAAGAAAATGGAGGAGATTGGTGATTAACGGTGGTAGTTTTTAAGGCGTAACGAGAAGGTGAAGGAGAAACCATTACCTACTTTTTACTCATCTCCACCTTCCACCATCACTAAACACCTCCATTTTCTAGCTCATTCTAGCTCCGGTACTCCCCTAATAATTATTCTCACTCCAAGCAAGCCCTAAAACTTCACTTAATCCACGCTCACACGAAAATCCCAGGCTTACAACAGTAACTCGTGTAAAACGAAACCATAAATGGATTAACAGTAACAGATAGAGAACATACTGAAGTAGAAGAAGATAACTGAGTTGCCAAACGATGTTGATGTCCTCTTCCTGTAACATACTGTACAAATCAACAGTACTCTTGTCAAACAAAAATCTTCAGCAAATAAAGAACAGATGAAATGAACAATCAATACGCGAAAACGTGAAATAAATAAAAATACCTTGAAATGTTTGAAGCGACGTTGGTTCCCGCAAAACCCTAAAGACGGGGATAATTGCAAGGAACCAGCAACGGACATTATTGAACTAATTTCGCGCCGGAAAATCTATCTACCAGATATCATAATCAGTAAATTTTGCGCAGAAACCCTAGAAATCAATCAGGCAACAGTGAATTAAACAAGAGAATTAAACAAGAAGATAATTGCATAGAACCAGCAACGGACACTATTGAACTAATCTCATGCCGTAAAATCTATCTATTAGAACCCCAGAAATCAATCATGCAACAGTGAATTAAACAAGAAGATAATTGCGAGGAACCAGCAACGAACATTATTGAACTAATTACGTGTCGTAAAATCTATCTACCAGATATATCATAATCCGTAAATTTTGCGCGGAAACCCTAGAAATCAATCATGCAACAGTGAATTAAACAAGAAGATAATTGCAAGGAACCAGCCACGGACATTATTGAACTAATTTTGCGCCGTAAAATCTATCTACCAGATATCATAATCCGTAAATTTTGAACGGAAACCCTAGAAATCAATCACGCAACAGTGAATTAAACAAGAAGATAATTGCAAGGAACCAGCCACGGACATTATTGAACTAATTTCGCGCCGTAAAATCTATCTACCAGAATCCTAGAAATCAATCATGCAACAGTGAATTAAACAAGATAATTGTGAGGAACCAGCAGGCAGCAACGGACATTATTGAACTAATTTCGCACCGTAAAATCTATCTTTCAGATATCATAATCCCTAAATTTTGCGCGGAAACCCTAGAAATCAATCACGCAACAGTGAATTAAACAAGACGATAATTGCAAGGAACCAGCAACGAACATTATTGAACTAATTTCACGACGTAAAATCTAACTACCAGATATCATAATCCCTAAATTTTGCGCGGAAACCCTAGAAATCAATCACGCAACAGTGAATTAAACAAGAAGATAATTGCAAGGAACCAGCAACGGACATTATTGAACTAATTTCGCACCGTAACATCTATCTACCGGATATCATAATCCCTAAATTTTGCGCAGAAACCCTAGAAATCAATCACGCAACAGTGAATTAAACAAGAGAATTAAACAAGAAGATAATTGCAAGGAACCAGCAATGAACATTATTGAACTAATTTCGCACCGTAAAATCTAACTACCAAATATCATAATCCCTAAATTTTGTGCGGAAACCCTAGAAATCAATCATGCGACAGTGAATTAAACAGGGAGATAATTGCAAGGAACCAGCAACGGACATTATTGAACTAATTTCGCGCCGGAAAATCTATCTACCATATATCATAATCCCTAAATTTTGCGCGGAAACCCTAGAAATCAATCATGCGACAGTGAATTAAACAGGGAGATAATTGCAAGGAACCAGCAACGGACATTATTGAACTAATTTCGCACCGTAAAATCTAACTACCAGATATCATAATCCCTAAAATTTGCGCGGAAACCCTAGAAATCAATCACGCAGCTGTGAATTAATTAAACAAGAGAATTAAGATGATTGATGATTAGAAAACGGAATCGAAATGGTTGAAGAGAGAAGTGCTTACTGAAATTGAGAGGAGAATTCCAGAAAGAGTGGAATTTGTCGATTTACCCAGAAAATTGGGGGTTTATTGATTTGATGTTGTTGATGAATGATGATATTGAAATTGAAATAGGAGGTGCAGAAGACAGAAAGCAAAAGGTTTATGGAGATTGGAGACGAAGCGATCCTACAACGCCAAAGCTGTGGAGCCAAGGACCTCCACGGAGGACCAATTTCCCAACGTTTTTATCGTGACATTAGGCTATTAGCCTATCATGCCCGGTTTTTTCCAATTTAATTTCGGCTTATTTCAGTCTAATTTGGTTCCTATTACTTCAGCTCAACTTCTATCGATCCATTAGTCTAACTCAGTTCCTATCAGTCTGACTCAATTCAGTCACATTTCAATTGAAAAGAACAGATTAATTGTTCAACTCAGCTCCCTCTGTTCAATTGTCACGATCATTTGTTTACCCTATGAGTAGTGTTTTAATCAAATCGTAGGAATTGAGTGATTGGAATGGAGGAATGGAGTAACATGGGGTATAGAAGTGAAAATTAATGATTGAGACAGAAAGATTACAATTAAAAAAAACATGTAAAAAGGTTATTTCTTTTTTGTCCAACGAAACGCGTAGTTAGTCATGATACTCCCTCCCATCTTATGAGAACCTACCATTTAGAAAGTACGAGTAGATATTTACCAAAATATCATTTTCTTTCATCTATGTATTGGTAATTGGTATTTTAATGAGGGTAAAAAGATCTTTTTTGACTTTATTTTTGTCACTTTTAGGTAGTAATTGAATGAATGAATAGAAAAAGAAAAATGGTAACTTTTCAAAGAATGGAAGGGAGTATAATAGAGGGAGAGTGGGTAGAGCTATCAGTTTGGCGTGCCAGGCCGTGTTTCCGGAAACATTTGAACTTGAACTACAAACATTTGAAGATTAAGGCTAGTTTTTTTCGATTTTTTTTTTTCGGTTCTGTCTAGTTCAACTCAGCATATTTCGGTTGAAAGAACATGGCTTAAGAAATACTCCGTATGTAATATGCTAGTAGTACATTTAAAATTGGTCCAGACCTTAGGGCAATAGCAATGGTTACGGTTCCATACTAAACTTTTTCATTGACACGTCAGCCCACATTATCACTTATGAAACTTCTTAATTCTTCCCAATGATAAAAGTTTCATATTTTTGATGTGGTCCCCTCTTTTTCTCTCTTTTTATGACATGAAACCGGTTTCTTACTTTAGAAACCGATTTCATATAAGAAGCTCCTTATTGTGAGGAACAATGGGTAAGGAGCTCCTTAGAGGTTATGAAACTCCTTATTTCACCCCATTGCTAATGCCCTTAACGAACAAACCCGAGAACATAACCTAGTTCCAGGGCCCCACTAAAGTGGTTTGACAGCGTGATCAATAAACCCGACTCTGATTAAGCCCGGGATTAATTCAGGGACCGTCTTAACCAGTAAACTAATAACGAGACTAAGGACAAACGAATAGTACAAGATAAGCAATGAACTCTTAATCACTTGTATCTTGTATAAGAGCTACAGAGTCGGAAGTACTAATACGCAATATACACACATTAACCAGCTTTGGTACTTAACAATGAGACTTTGATCATTTCCTCTCATCGCCATGGCCGAAAAAACACTTCTCTTTCCCCTTACGAGGGGCGGTTTATATACGACTCTACCTTTACAGTTTACACCTACGCAGTATAACATTTTTCACTCCATTACCAACTCCATATGGCGGTTCAGATCCTTGAGGTAGTTGGAGCAAGTGTAATCCTCTAGGTCGCACGCGTCTAACAAAAGAGACCTAGATGACACACACTTCTGCGTCTGCTTCATCTGATCGAACAATGCTCCTCTTTCTCCCTTCAGCAGCTCCACAACCTCGTCAAATTTCAATAACAGTCATATATCTTAGTCAATAATTACAGATAATTATGAGAACAAGAAGAATCGAGTATATATAGCTAGTCGCGTGCGCGTCCTTACTTTATTCATGTAGGGACGGTTGCTAGCTGTGTGATGAATGCACATTGATGCTATTATCATCAGCCGTTTCATCTCCGCACTGTCATAATCGTCTTTCAATTTAGGATCTACCAGTATCTTCATGTTCATCGAGTCTAGGAAAGGTTTGGCCTACCATTATTCCGCGACATCAATATTGTCAGAGGATACCAACCAACCAAAAAGTAATGTGTCTTTGGACAATGACATAGGATAGGAGTACATAGTTACATACCCACATGACGAGGCTTTGTCGAGTGGAGTCGACAGCAACAGCGTGGCGACCAGTTATGATCTCCAGCAATAGGACACCGTAAGCAAATACATCTGTTTTCTCATCGGCTATCCCGTGCATAAAATACTCTGGCGCCAGGTAGCTGATCAAAAGAATCGATCAATGCAAGTCAGCGGCCAATGCAAGACCCGTGTATGTCCTGAGTGAAATCAAAAATAGTACATTGTAATAACCTTACCCAAATGTGCCTTCAATAGGGTACACCACATGATTGACCCAATTCTCCGGGAGCCATTTTGCCAGTCCGAAATCTGAAATCTACACGCTCGAATGTAAGATTTAACATGAACTAGGTAGACAGTCAAAGAAGACGGTCAGTATGTCAGTCGGTCAGTCAGTACTCACCATTGGCTCATAATCTTCACCAAGTAGGATGTTTGAAGCCTTGATATCTCGGTGAATGATACGCCTTGGACACGCGTGGTGAAGGTAACTCAGTCCTTCAGCCACTCCTATAGCCACTTTGAACCTTGTTTTCCAGTCCATTCCCCTCGACGACTCTGCATTATATTTTGTTAATGTTATCAGCTAATCACGAAAACTATGGAAACAGACTAGACTGTGTGTTTCTGCACCTTGGAGACAAGACTCGACGCTGCTGTAGGGGGCGAACTGGAGGACGAGATAATGACCGCCTTCAACAGCAAAGCCGACAAGTTTAGCAGTATTGGGGTGGTCGACATGAGCGATGATTCCTAACTCTGATAAGAAATCAGTAGTCCTCCTGCTCTCTTCATCTTGCTTGTCACCCTTCCTTGTAAGTCTCTTTACTGCTACAACTGTACCATCAGGTAAACATCCTTTGTACACTTCTGCATGCCCACCTTTTCCTAGTAGCCTCTCTGCACATTCAAAATCGGTTAAACCGTGTCCCGGGATCCCAGATGCTACAAAGAGCGCGTATCCAAAATATGCAGAGTTTTCATAAAATTGGACAGTACACAAGACACACATGTACGTCTAAACGAGTCAGAGCAACATAGATCTTGGCATACAGTCATACACTCTTATTTGAAAGGATTCTACCCCGACGTTCTCTCTAAGTGGTTGACTTATGACTTGAATCTGTTTGATAGGATTTCCGGATCGGTATCTCATATCTGTAGGGGTCTAGGGTTTCTGTTTAGGGTTTGAGAATATTATATACACTCTCGTACCTGACCTACCCTAATAAAGTTAATCGGTATGTCTTTCAATTTTACGTCCTTGTAGAATAATGTGACTTCCTAATTAATTTAGCATAAATATTCATAAATCACTTACAACTTTAAATTATGTTTACTTCACTTGGTTCTTACTTGGTGTTACGTTGAAGTGTACTGTGAAGCTGGAAACTTGATTTCTAAATTTTGATGCTCTTTATTACACGTTGCTTTCTAATTACACATTTCACCCTCTAGCTGTCTCTAGCACACCGAAATATTCCATTCATATTAGGGAAGGCGATTTGAACCTGAATTGATATTAATTAAAAGTGTCGGGAAATGTGATGGTTATGTCTCGAATGTAACTTAGGGGGCGACATTTCTTGAACTAACGAACAAAACTAATTACTACGTACCCTTTAACAACTACTCTCTCCGAGTCCCTATCATTGATACGTATTTCTTTTTGAACTAAGTTTGATCTTTTATTCACTTTTCATTTTAGATCATAAATGTGTGGTTCACATTTACCCACCCATTTCATGGATCAATCATAGGAACTCGGAGGGAGTACTCCATTATTAGACTTGGTAAACAAGTCAATCAAGTCAAGAGGTTGTAGTACTCCCTCCCCCTACTAAGATCTTCTCACTTTCCTTAAAAATAAATTTCACTAAGATTTTTCCACTTCAAAACTTTCCTTATTCATCCATTATACTCTCTTCCTATTGATTGCTTTTTTTGATTTGATATCTTGAACCCCATCAAACAATTTACCACATTTCATTATCCATTTCTTAATCCATGTGCCAAGTCAAAGTGGGAACATCAATGTAATGTGGGGGGAGGGAGTATCATTTTTGGTTTGAGTTCAAGATAGGTTAAATCAAACTCGAGTTTTCAATTTGAATATCGAATTAGTTTCAGGTCAAGTCAGATCAAACTCGGATTATTAACACAATTGTAGGGGTGGAAACATATTGACAACTACATCACCGATTCCACAATGAAGACAAAAAAATCAATTACTACTCAATCGGTAGTAGTGAGTACATAGCATGTTCATGTTGATGACATGACATGTAGTACTGTACGATGCGATGCATTAAAAGTATTAAACCACCACCTTGGTTCTTGAAGTAGGTTGTTTGGATAGTGTTGCCATTGTGGGCTATCTACTTACCCAACAACTCAACTACATCCTTTTCCTACTTAGTCTCCGGTAAGACGGTCTCATAGTACGATTATTGTGAGATCTCTCACATAAAAATATTTTATTATTTTAATAACTTTCTCCCATATGAGAAATCCCACAATAATCCTATCATAAGACCGTCTTATATGAAGATTTGTATCCTTTTCCTGACCTCCTCCTCAATGAAAAAAGAACTAAATGAGGGGTAGTTGAACTTAAATGACTGGCCTAATTTCTATTCCTATAGTCTTGTCACTTGACTCTTCCTTTTACCCGACACATATGGACTACTGTACTTGGCCCACCTACACAACCCCATTCATTTCTCGGTCAAACCCCATCATTTTATCACAAATTCTTACTTGTGACGGTCATATCCATTACAATGTACGACTGGTCAAATACTATTTATTTAGGTAGATAAGACAAAAGTAAAAATGTCTACTCATGTTTTGTCTTATCTTATCTACCACATGAAGAGTAATTGACCCGTCGTACACTTGTGACGGATATATTCACATGTTATTTTATTCATCCACATGTTAAATACGGAGTACAAAATTTTATTACGAGTAGTGTTTAGTTATATGAATAATATTTGATCCGTCATAATTTTATTATCACTTGAAATTCTTAGAGCATCTTCATCCATCTATAGAGAAACATTCTTTATGCGGAATATAAGATATTCATTCTTTTCCAAGAATGAAGTGAATAATGAAAATCATGGGTCCGATTATAAAAAATATTGATATTAAAATAAACTAAAGAGATATGTAAATGAATGAGGGAAGTAATGAAATGTATTGAGATCTTTTAAGATGGAAAACATAAGGTAAAAGTAATGAGGTGAGTCCTATCTAAGAATGAAAAAAAATCATTCTTAAATGAAGATGCTCTTACTAATGATCTTAAAGAGTAACAACTATGGACTACGGGGTACTACATTACGATACGATACGACATGTTCAAAAGAAAAGAACATGATTCACAAAAGAATAAGTTTGATAAAAAAAAAATTACTCAAATCCACCATAACTCCTACTTTATAGTTTAAGTATAATCTTCCATGAGACGATGTCACAATTAATTTATTCCGATACCTTTCACATACATGGTGATTAATTTTATTACTATTATTTTATTTCAGGTCTTACAATAAGTTAGCATAAGACTGTCTAAGAGCATCCCATCCAAGAATGATTTTTTCATTCTTGGATGGACCCACCATATCCACCTCATTACTTTTCTTCTACTTTTTTCCAACATAAAAGAATTGTTTCGTCCAAGAATGAAGTTTTTATTCTCCCGTGGGTCCCAACACATTTCATTAGTCCATTCATTTATTTACACATCACTTTAATTTATTTTAATATTAATATTTTTATCATGGGGACCCACGATTTTCATACTTCACTCCATTCGTTTGAAAGAATGAATATCTACTATTCTTCATGAAGAATGGTTTCTCCATGGATGGAGGAACCATTTTTCTCCATTCTCCTCCAAGAATGAAGAATGGAGGATGGATGGGGATGCTCTAACATGAAAATTACTCGACAGTTTAATTGTCGTTTACAGAGTCTAGGTGGATAATATTTTTCCCTACAAAGTCGGCTTTTTGTGTTAAAACTATACTCTGTACTACCTAACCAAGACGCACGCCATAGTTTAGGACTATTCCTTAATAGGAGTCTCTCTTACATTAAATATTTGATAATCCCTCCTTAAATATTGAAGACTACCTTTGCTTTGGAAGTTAATTCAAATGTGATGTCAACAAATCAACCCAAACAATATATTTTTATTTGTCAACCTATAAAATCAATAATAATAATCTGATTGTGAGACCGTCTCACGTGAGAATTTGTGATAATTTTATGGTTTAAGGTTATTTTCCTAAAAAACTTTTTTATATTTTTTTATTAGAATTGTAATCAAAGAATAACAAATGATCGAGATGGAAATAAGTATCATAGAAAAGATAAAAATATATTGGACAGAGACTACTAAACCATTTATCTCATCTATATATGTGATATGTTATTTGAACCGTTTTAAGTTTAAGACGGATATACATGTCATAAGAAGAGACACACCAATCTTAAAATCACTAATGCATTTTTTTTGTATTAAATAATCGTAAACCATGTAAAAGAAGCCAAAATCAGAAATAATGAATTACTCCATAGTAATTATTGTGCGACAGTGTCACATGTACAATATTCCAAAAGTCTAAAACTTTACCTCTTTATTACCGTACTTAACTACTTATCTATCAAGTAGAAATAATTTTAGAGAAAAGAACCATTGTACAGCGTAAGACCGTCTTATTATATACTCGTAATTTGTAGTACTAGTTTCAAAGGGTCTTAACTCTAAAGTGCTAAAAGTAGGCACATTAACACTACTTGGTTGTGTTGGAATTAAGACTAATAAAAGTAGGCACATGAAGACCACTTGTGTGTGAATCGACAAATTAAGTTGCGATACGTTATGAGCTTTTATGGCACTCGTCACCGCATTTACCGGTCACACAACCGAATAAATGGAGGCTCTTCTTGCCTTTCCGACTCAAGCCCGACCCAAACCTAAACCCAAACCCAAATCCAAGGGGTCACAATTCAATTCTAGGAACCCTAACCCAAACAAATGGATAAGATACTTAAAAGTTAACATTCGACTTTCTAGAATAGGGCCTTCAAATTTAGGGGATGCAATATAATCATCGACTAATTCAAAATGAAAAATGCTTAAACTCGGTACTATTCAATTATTTTTCTGATTATTAGTTCGAAATAAAATTTTAGGGATTTTCTGCGTGATATCCTCCAACTATTGAGTTTTCTATGTGGTATTGGTACGGGTACCCCTATTTTTTGGCTAAAAATCTTTGATGATGTATAATTATTGGATACGAGTTTGGAAATCAATGGGAAAAAATTCCAAATCGATCATCTCTATCAGATCTTCAATTCGACTTGAAAAACAATGATTTCCCAATTCATAACCGGGAGACGGAGTTACGTTCAGTCAAAGTTTGTTATCCGAAAAGTCTTCAAATAACAATAACTCCCTACTCAAAATTCGAAAAACAATATATATATATTTTTTTTCAAATTCACCGTCTTTTAAAGAAACTTTAATTTGCTAAAAAAAAATTACCAATATTCGAGCGAATATTCAAAGAGTTATGGACGGTCAGTTCTTTTTTATCAAATAAAAAGGTATATATACCACTTAGAAAATCTCAAAACTTTAATTTCTGGTTTCTTCATGTGAATTTAACTTTCTGGATAACTTTTTCATCCCATAGAATATACTTCCTCCGCTCCAATAGATTCTTTATGTTTGTTTTTTTGGTACTATTAGTGGGATTATCGATATAACTTCTAATATTTTTAAATTGTCTAATCGAATACGTTATAAATATCAAATTTAGTTTGTAATTACCGGGACTAAAATGGTCAGTAGCAGCAAGAAGCTCATCGAACCCGAAATTCCTCCACGGCTTATTGATACGTAAAAGACTACTGCAATCAATGGTGTCCTCTGCACTCCGAATTCGACTTAGTTTCTTCCGAAGCAGTCTCTTCGCAGAGATATCATAGCTCGAAAACATGTTAATCGAATTCGACAACCTTTGTACCCCGGATTTCTTTTTCATTGTGTGAAGAAACCCTTTCCATTGACTCCCCAAACTAACACTGCTACCACCATTGTTGTTGTTGTTGTTGTTGTCGTCTTCGGTGTTGCTTATTAATTTATCAATGGCGGAGGAAGAAGAAGAAGAGGAGGTAATGCTGCTGCTGCTGGTTGGGCTGTTTGAAGCAGAGGATGAATGACATGAATCTGTTATTGGGATTTCCAGTACTCCTCTTGGCGACCCCTCGCTGCCTTCGCTCGGCCCTATTTCCAGCTTCATTAATCCTGATTCTGGTTTTGCTTCTTCTGTTTCGATTTCGTGCTGGTTTTTCTGAATTTCTTCCGAAAATTCTTATGCAGGAAAAAAAAAAACCGTCAAATTCCCGAAAACAGAATAATGACCACCTTACATTCTATTGACTCTTTGTATCTCTATATTATAATGCGATTAAGTACGTTATTCGTTGAATTAAAAAAAAAAAAACTTCCTCCTCCCTGCTCGCTAACATTATTTTTTTAGACAAAAATAAGGAAAGACTAAAAAATTGAATAAAGGTAAATAATGGGAAAATATACTACTCTAAAAAAAATAAGGAAAATATTGAAGGAAATAATAAAAAATATATTAAGTAGAACGGTTTTTTTTTCTAACGTGTCCCCAGTGGACATAAGTTAATATGCTTATTAAGGAATAAATCTCATTAATATTATCACGATAAATTGAAATACTAACTCATATTTATCATATTTAAACAACATCATTGTGATTTATTCCTTAATAAGCATATTAAGGTGGACATACGTTAGAAAAACTGTAAAAAATTCAAACTAAGTCGAGGAAAGAAAACAAAAACTTAACTTACTTAGAATTGTCATAAACCAACACAAAAAGTACGGTAACATAGAAGGGAAGAAAAAACAAGGTGTATTGGAGACGGTGAAAAGTCAAACGTTACCATTTATCTAGATACGAGCAGAGTTATTACCTTGGGCAGTCATTAGGTAGACACTGACTTGCTCCTTGAGTATATACTCCGTATATGGTAATATGAGTTAAGAACTGAGACGAGTCGTAAAAAAAGTTTTTAAGTCATGGGTTCTATCTGCCTGCAGTGGCGAGACGAAGACGAAGACGAAGAGGAAGAGGAGGGGAAATGAAAGTAGAGAATGAATGAAGGGAAAAAGGGTATATCTTGTAAGGTGGTTATTCTTAAGAAGAGTTAGTATAGGAAACTAGGGAAGGGAAAGTGGTTTAACTTAGGATCATGATTTGGAATATGTAGTACCAGTATATTGGCTTATATTTTTATTTTTATTTTTATTTCTAAAAATAAGTCTATACTGTAGTTGTTGGTATGGAGTACTTCTTTTTGGAGGATTTGGTATTTTTTCTATTTTGCCTCAAGCATATACCAAAGCAACAATAAATTGAATATCAGGTGTTCTTGTTTGTGGCGGAGTTATCCGTCATATTAGTATGACGTGTCAAATAATACTCCGTACTTGTTTAGGTAGAAAAGAAAAAAGGCAACCACATAGAAAATGTCAATAATTTATCCGTACCTAGCTAAATAATTATTATTTGACCCGTTATAAGGATCCAAGGGAGACTAACTGATACCGAGTAGAATATTTGGTCTCTTTTGTTGGTGTTTTGATCTTGGCGCAATTCACGCCAACAAAAGTTGATATTTAATTCACTCACTGATCCCTCGGTTAGGACATTGGCAAAATTATGGTTTAATAATAGTATGATTTTTATGTTAATAGTGAATATAGATTTTAGGACATTCTGACAAAATATTACTCCCTCAATTCCATTGATTCGTTCATTCTATAATTAAGATCTTAATGTATTATTACTGTACACACGTTAGAAAAATCGTTTTATGAGTTTCACCTCCCCTATGATTTTATTTTGGTTGAGAGCTCGATATGATGTACAGTATCTAATATAGTATCAGAAACAATATAACTAAAGTTCATGGTGTCCTTTCTCCTTGATTTTTAAGTCGAAAGTAAAGATAAATAAACAAACTCGACCACAACAACACTATAGAAACACAAAAAGTGGACAAATCTAGGGAAACTGTGGAGCCTGAAGAAACTTCCTTTCGCTCTTGGGGACTGGATGGAGTATTCATAGGATCTTCTTTTGATGTCTTTATGGAGTACTCCATGAGTATGCATAAAGGTTTATTGAGTACCAAATTCTGGTTGTGTGACGAGAATATCTGTTACAAATTTGCGACAAGTCAAATAATATTCGGATGGAGGAAGACATACAAACAATTTACTAAGTACGGAGTATGATAGGTTTACCTTATCTAATGATATTATTTGACCTGTCATTGATTTATGACAGATATAACCGTCACAAGGGAGATTTACCCGATTTGGGTTAGCAATTGTTAAGTACAATAGTACTAGTACACAAAATATGGGAAAAATGATTCTTGGATCTTTGAAAGGGTTGGCCAAATTTCACTTAAATGTGGAGATTAATTGGAGAATAAGAAAGTGTTGTAATAGTACACTCTTTTTTCTTTTGGTGATTAAAAAAAAGCACATGCATAATATATTTGGTCTCACTTGATTATCAACTATTACATACAAAATAATTAAGTTTAATGAATATAGGTGAAAGTAAATTAAATACTAATAATTTGCATGAAGGATGGTTGATTTTATCGTCAATCTCGCCAATAATTTGGTCTATATATGAGCCCAAATTGATTATTTTGTATGCATATCACTTTTTCAAAATGAATGAAAAGTTAATTTTCAAAATGAATGATAGGATCCTATATGACAGTTTCATACATTAATTCGTGTTTCATAAATTCTCACTAAAGAGATAAATGAATGTCTCGAGAAATATAAATCATACTCCGTATGAGTTTTTGTAATAAAAAAAATACTGTAATATTTTTTTTAGAATACATATTTCATGACATTAGTTAACGCCATAATCTCGATTATAAGTTTTGTGATTTTAATTTATTCTCTCAATGTAATTCAAAATACAAGAATGAAAAATAGGACAAACTAATACTAATAGGTTGCTAAATCAAAATTCAATTGTATCGTGCACAAGGTCTATATTAGTGGTACTATTGAGATTGTTCAATACTCCCCTCGAGTCTGACTTATGTTCTTCTTTGATTAAAATATACCTCATATATACTCCCTCCGATTCTTTAGGTTCGCAACATATTCTATATTTGGCAAATTCATTAGGTTTGTTACATTTCCAATTTGGGCTTTATTTTTCTTATGAAATGACCAACCTACCCTTCACTTTTCATTATTATATTCTAAAATATCCACTAACTTTTTACCTATCTAACTTTTTCCATTATTATATTGTTTATTCTCACAATAACATCACTCACACTTACTATTCTTATTTTTGGTGTGAATAGTAAATGTTGCGAACCTAAAGAATCGGAGGGAGTATTAAATAAAGGGGAACCTAAGCCAGACTCGGAGGGACTACGTTGTACGGAGTTCAATTTGAAGAGAATATTTAATTCTAATTTGAATCATTTAAAAAAAAAATGATTTGAAAAGTTATAAAAATCATAGTAACGTAATCCATATCCTTTGAACAAAAATTTGGGTGCTCCAACTCCATACATACGTGGTACGTTGGTTGGGGGCAACTAACCCATACGTGAGGTAAGTAGTACAGTGTTAAAAATTGAAGTGCACAAACGTAATGATAAATTCGAAATTGAAACCTACTGTTCCAGAATATCTAATTATAACTATCAGGTTAAAATATTTTCGGTAGATTTTTTTTTTATCATAAAGTCTTGGGAGAGACGGTCTCTCCATAAGTTACCGAGAGACCACCTCTTAGTACCACTTTATATATTGTTCGTAACTATTTTATTATTAGATGTTCCTCCAAATAATAATTTGATTTTGTACTTGTTTTTATAATAATCGTACATCCTTTATATTTGTATACTCTTTTACATTAAACATACCTATTTTTATTACGGTTAGTACCTTTACCTTCACTTGTAGTTGGTCTCTCAATAAATTTAGTGAAAAATCGTCTTTTAGTAAACCTACTTTTTTTTTATTGTAAATCGTTAAATTTTTAACTTTGTTGTACGATACAAGAATCTAAAATATAATTTGTGATGAAAGAATCACTATTATTTCTGTCTCGTCATTTATTATCTTTTTATTAAAATACTCGTTATAAATAATATAAAAGTAGATCGAGAGTTCGAGACGGAGGGAGAAAATAGATACTCCCTCCGATTCAGAAAGATCTTCCCTTTAATTAAAATATACCTCACATATATTAAACAAAGGGGAAGATCTTTCTGAATCGGAGGGAGTTAGAACAATGAGGGGCAAAGATTTGAAGTAACAAGGGTTAAGTGGGTTGGTTGGTTTACGGAGTAGATAGATTAGGATCCATATATATTCAGCACGCACTCGGCACTTGCTCATCTAATCTGTTTTTTCACCACTTCAAAAAAAAGCTTATGATTAATTGATTTTGACTTATGGTTGTCACTTGTCAGCTAATTTAACCTTAATTTGCGGTATTTTTTTTAATTAAAAAAAATAAATACAAAAGTTTATAAAAGACGGTTTTTAATAACGTTAATGTGAGAGCTCGTACATGATGAAAGTAGTTTCTTTTTAGTGTTAGGTTTCACACTAGCTTAGTGTGAGGCTGTGAGCGGTGAGCCAACCTCTTACGGTTGAAAGGAAGGTGTAGACACCCACATTTTGATCGCCAGGTGTCTATAGTAGGTCCCGCCAAACACCCGATGATGATAGGACGCAAACGTGCTTTAATGGGCTCGGATATGGGCTCGAAATCATGGACATTTGGTTTAGGCTTATTACGGAGTACAAATCTCACAAAACGGACCTCAAATTCAGGCCCAGTGGGTCGTTTCGAGTCAAATAAGACTAATTTGGGTCGATTCCGACACCGGGGGTAAAACCGTCTTTTAGCGACCGAGTCAAACCCGGTCAAAGATATTTTTTCCCGAGTCACGCGGTCTGGCCGTGTCATTACACGTCCAATTCGGACTGAAACACTACAAAAATCAGCTTTCACAAATATTAAACAAATCCGTTTAAGGATAGAATTCGATCTCAAGTAGGAATTCTATCCGGAAACCGAAACAAAGTATCACCCGAGCTCAGATACTCGGCTGAAACAGCCGAGATACCTCCCCACCAGCCGAGATTCTTGGCTTATTCACCAAGAAACGAGAAGTTTATTTCCTTACGAACTCTCGTGTTTCCTATCCAAACCGGTGTTTCTTGTCACACAAGCAAGACCACCTCGATTCCTATAAATAGGACCTCATATTCAACACAAAAAAATACATTCATTATCGATCAATACACTACAACTTTTCAGCAACTCATACGTAATTATTATAGCAAAAATAATCTCAAAATCCACATCCGAAGGAATACCGAAAATTGTCCAAAAGCCGACGAAACCGTCCCATCCTACCCGGCCGAATCCACGCCTACATACACACAAAAAAAACACTCCAAAACCCGACACCTTAACTCATCCACATCATCTCGACGCTCCCGTGCCTAAGCCACCGTCCGACGAGCCCTATACCGGGAACACAAAGCATGTAGGTTGAGGGTGTAAATCAAACCCGACTCTTTTCCTTTCTCTCTCCCTATCTCACGTTTTTTTTACCTTTTTCGTCCGTCTTTCTTTTTTTTATTTCGGGTCATCGATCGTCTCAAATTTATTACGGGTCATTCGTCGCATCATATTTTTATTTAATAAAAACTTTTTTATAACGTTCTTAAAATACGATATCGATTCTCCAATCGTATATCGTACCTACAAGAACTAAATTAAATCGATTTTCGTTGATGCTAATAAAATCATTATCTTTTTTTTTTACAAAATTCGATGATTTTAAAACGCGGAGGGAATTAACATATTTCTCGTTCAAAGTTCTTTTCTACGTTTTCGTTCAAAACAAACTTTTTTAAAACTTTTTCTAAAATCATTCTAACTATTTGATATTGCTTTCACAATCAATTATCGGATACGACGAATATCGAAAATATAAATCGAGTATAAATTAATCCATATTTGTACGCGATTTATAAAAATTAACGACTTTTCGACAAATAAAAAATCCGACAGGCTACCACGCGGGTCGCGCGCCGGTCAGGCGACCCGCGCGGCAGCCGGTTCACGGCCTCCCTTTTTTTTTTTTCTTCGTTTTCTATTTTTAATTCTTTTCGAACCTTCACATTAAAATGTGACTTTCGCGACTTTCAATAAATTCTTTTTTCGACCTCGGTCAACACGTGTTAATCAATCACGTGTCATAAATATTTTCTAAAATCATGCATATTATTTATTTATATCTTTTTCAATTTATTCATCGTTACTAACTCGTTTTCTCGTGTTTGTAGCTTTTTATTTGTTTTTATCGTTTTATTAGACTAAAACGAATTCACATGCTAAAATAACTTTGACGTTATTAGTTTAATATGCATTAAACGACTTAGCAACCCATTTTATTTTTCTCTCACATGTCTAGTGATGCGTGCCGTTCCTATTCGATTTTTCACCTATTTTGGCACGCATTTCTGTGTCGATTTATTATTTTAGGAGTCGGATTACGCTATTTTCTCCCATATGTATGTGCTACTCGGGTATTCTTTTGTTATTTTTGCAGATAATCGAGACCGAGTAGTTAAAAGAGCTAAAAATTGCATCGAAAATCTTAAAGCTCTGAAACCGATGAAGAAGGAAGCAAGTCTATAGACTAGACTGTGAGTCTATAGACTGAGAAGAAGGAGTAAGCACAAGTCTATAGACTGGGAAACAAGTCTATAGACTGAGAAAGTGCAGTAGACAAGTCTGTAGACTTGGATCTCAAGTCTACCAACCTAAAATCCAAGTCTACGGGATGGGATACCACTCAAGGCTAATTCAGTTGTGTCGTACCCACTCCTCCCCCTATTACGCTCTTCAATTCTTCCCACTACCTAGTGAATGGGATTGAAGATATAGGAGGAAAGAAAGGAGCAGTTATTGAGGGCTTCACCAGTTTAAATACAACATCTGATCATCTTCTTCTTTTATCTTTTTCTCATTCAATCATTCACACAGATTAGTTTTAGTTTAGTTTCATGTAAATATTTGGCTTTTATTTTTATCAAGTTTATTTCTCAGAATTCCGGTTTTCATATTCTCGATTGGGTTATTTTTATTCTAATTCTCCGTCTCTGTTCTTTTATTCATTCTAATCCGGTACTTTCTTCCTCTTCCCTAATCTTCTCCTCCTTCCTGTTTACTGTTTATTCTGCTTCTTTATTTTCTCCTTTTTTTCATTCATCCTGTTATTTCATCATGATTCAATCTATTAGTATTATTATCATCGTAAATATGCTTAGCTAATTTTCCGTCACTAGAGTTCTAGGTGAATTACGAATTGAAACAGATTCATTTATGATGACTAAATAATCGATCTTTATGAGTTAAATCGCTCTTGCAACATTATAACGACGAATAATTAATTATAGGCCGTAATTGATTGTTTGTATCTCGTAATCTTGACCTACGTAGCGAGAGCCCGGGAACGGATTAGACCCGTTGTAATCGATAGAATTCCCTAATACGTAGCGAGAGCCCGTTAGGTGATTTCTAGGATGACTAGTGATCCGAGAGGACCGTGTCGATGTTCTTTAACTCATTTTAACTGATTATTTGAAAATCGTATGTATGCCTGTTTTGATTTGTAATGATCCGACGACTCTGGTGCTTTTCTCATCTTTTGATTAATTCAATATTTTTATTCTTTAAATTTTATTAGACTGTCAGCTCACCAAACCATATAAAATTCGTGACCCGATAATTTAATTGACTAACTTATAATTTTCACCCTGCCTCCCTGTGGAATCGACCCTACTTACCACTAGCTATCTGTTAGTAGTAATCTAGGATTATTTTGATTACGGTGACGCGACTAACCCGTATCAATTTTGGCGCCGTTGCCGGGGAGGCAACGTAATTTTATTTGTTAGTTAATTAATTTATCTCTCGTCTCGGGGAATTTTTATTCCTTGAGACCGATCTCACTGTTTCTATGAGAATGGTTGTAGATTTTCCGCAGGAGTCCGATGAGACTTTTGGAGCTTACATACAACGGTTTTGCAGTTGGCTTGGTTCTCTGAAAAGCAAATATTTCACTAATGAAACACTTGTTCTTACCGTTTTGAAGGGTATGACGGAGTCTACTAAGGCCTACTTATATTCTACATGTAAGGATTTCGAAAGCAAATCCTACGACGAGGCAGTAGATTATTTCGACTGGCTAGCTGAAGAAAGTGTGAAACTTGGCTTTTCACTTTATTTGCCCAATAATGAACCCGTTGGTGAGATTAGTGATGTGAATATTTTTGAGAATCCATGTTTTGACTGTGAGACAGGTTATGACGAAAGCTATGACACTAGTCTCGCGGCTCCATTATGTGAGAATCTATTTGATGAGGTTCGTGAAGAACCTTTTGATTTGGAACATGAGGTCAAGTGGGACCGATATGAGAATGACGCGTTCGAGGAGAATATTGAGGTTCGATGGGACGAGTATGAAGACGACATTGTAGAGGAGCCATTGGTTTCTTTGCCCGTTGTCTCCTCTCCTTCCAAGGTTTTGTCCTTCGTTCCCTCCGTTCCACTTATTTTTCCTCCTCCGTGCTTATCGGCTCCATTCCCGTTAATTACTGATCATTTTCCTATGAACACTGACACTTTATTTTCTGATTTTAACTTTGATTCTCCATGTCTTGCTGAAGAGGAGATTAGTTCAGTGTTTCAGGAGGAAATTGATTGTCCAGCCCGTGATAAGATGGCTTGTTCTGTATTTCATACTTTTGCTACTAACATCTTATCACCACGTATATCTGCATTCATATTTCTTGTGCTCGGGAATATGACATGCTACTGAGGGCGTTGATTCGTTTTTTAAAATAAAATGATGAAGTAGCCGAATCAAGGTCGTGCGGGACCGTAAAAACCAGCACTGGCCGGGAGGCAACCCGGGTATTTTTATTTTTCGTATTTTTTTCTAATTTTTGTAAATGAATAATATAGTTGCATTTATCGAGTGAGGATGAGGATACTTATGTATATATCAAGTTGGTGTGCAGGAAATACTGAGTTACACCATACCAGACTGAGTCTAGTGAAGTATGTCAGACTGAAGATCCCAGTCTACAGACTCAACCCCATCTACCCATTCTTTAGACTTACTCTGCAGACTGAAGTATACGCAGTCTTTAGACTCATCCCAAGTCTTTAGACTCATCTACCCAGTCTATAGACTCAGTCTTTAGACTCAGCCCATTATTTCCTACTTCTACCCAGTCTTTGCCCCATCCCACCAGACCTAATCCCCATTCTACCCAACCCACCCTACTTCGCCTGAACTCCGTTCATCCTCACCCACGCGGCCACGCCCGACACTTCCTTCACATACTCTGAAGTCCGACCCTATCCCCGACTATCCTCTAGTCTACCTGACTCACCCGACCCCGACTCTCAACCGCGCCCACACTTTGTCAATCCGCCCTCACCACTGCCTCACTTCGCCGCCCTTCCCCCTCCATCTGCCGTGTCCCACACCATCTGTCGTCATTCCATTCTACCTGGCGCCATTGATTGGGGTTGGCCGGTTCAACCATTATTGCTGAATTTCGAGGGTCGGGTTTTACCCGTTGCTTGATTTATTTCGAGTTTTTGGTTTTCAAATCTCACGTGTTTTTGGAGTATTCTGAATTCTACAGGTACAATCAAATACACCGAGTCAGAACCGAACCCGAGAATGCACGTCGGAACATAGCAGCACGGAAATCGAGGTCGGAGTTTGACCATGATTAGGGACTGGTTTGGGTAACCTCCTTGAGCATATTAAGTATTTCTTTGTCACTCACTCTTTAGATATGCTTATAGTTACTTTTTCCCTTTGTGTTGTTGTCCGATTTGTGTATACAATGAGGACATTGTATTGTTTGGTTTGGGGAGGGTAACTAATTTGCATTAGTTGCATATTTTCTGCATTATATATATATATATATATATATATATATATATATATATATATATTTAGGCATTTTTAGGAATTGGGACGGGTTAAGCAACGATGATGAAATAGCTTTTGTCCATTCTTTACTCGTTTCATTACTATCTTATTTTATTGACAATTTAGTTTACTTGAGCGAGTCTTAGGTTATGGCATAAATCGATTGCAATTTCACTGAACGAATAAACTTGGCTTAAATTGTTGGCAATCTACTTAAATTATGAGATTAGAGCCTTTTTGAGACCGATGACATCCATGATCGATTTAGGAATGAGAGTAGTTCTCCCTATTTCACATGTAACATTAATTTGCATAAGTGTGAAGTTAGTCTCTTAAGTCTTTGTGCATACGGGTCGTAACTATAGCATGTATTGAGGTTTTCCCTTCTCACTTTTTATTTCCCTTTCCCGTTTTCGTTTTTACCCAAAAATCGAATTATCCCTTCACCACAAAATTAACCACAAGCCTAAATTGCCTACCCTAGTCGAGCTAGTCATGGTGATATTGATGTGTTGTTGAGATAAGTCGGTTTGGTGTATACATGTTTCCAAAAAAAAAAAAAAAAAAAGGAAGAAAGAAAAAAAAAAGGAAAAAAAATGAAAGAGAATAAAAGAAGAGTGAAAAAAAGATTGAGTTGTGGACTCCGATACTTTATTGTGATAATACTTATGGAGTCGATTTGGGTGAAATAAGCATGATATGGAGAATACGTCCTTAATCGGCGTTGATTTTATCGTTTGTGTGGTTGGTATTTTGGTTATGTAATTTGGAAGTTTGGATTGTCTAGCTCGACTATTAACTCCACATTCCCAAATTTATAACCCCTTCTTACCAATTACTTACATATCCCATTTCACCATTATTTGCCTCGATATGTGTTTTAGTCTTGATTATTTTGAATGCGCAAATGATTGGTAGAGATTGTCGTCACATTAGATTGCATGCATGTGTTTATAGGTCGCAGATTAGGCGAGTGTTTCTCTTTCTCACATATTTATATCCCCATATCCCTTTCATGAGAGTAGAGTGTAACCGCGAGAGTCCGACAATGATAAGCCTAGCAAGGTTGACGGTTCACTGTTATTCTTTCGATTATGCCATAGCTTGAGTTAGTTCATGTCTTCTAAGTGTCACTAGCCTGAGTTAGTTTTTGTAGCGAGTCTAGTTGGGGTAAATAGCTTTGAGTCGTATACCGTTCTCATAGATTTTGTGTTTGATTGCTTGAGGACAAGCAATGGTTCGGTTTGGGGAGATTTGATGCGTGCCGTTCCTATTCGATTTTTCACCTATTTTGGCACGCATTTCTGTGTCGATTTATTATTTTAGGAGTCGGATTACGCTATTTTCTCCCATATGTATGTGCTACTCGGGTATTCTTTTGTTATTTTTGCAGATAATCGAGACCGAGTAGTTAAAAGAGCTAAAAATTGCATCGAAAATCTTAAAGCTCTGAAACCGATGAAGAAGGAAGCAAGTCTATAGACTAGACTGTGAGTCTATAGACTGAGAAGAAGGAGTAAGCACAAGTCTATAGACTGGGAAACAAGTCTATAGACTGAGAAAGTGCAGTAGACAAGTCTGTAGACTTGGATCTCAAGTCTACCAACCTAAAATCCAAGTCTACGGGATGGGATACCACTCAAGGCTAATTCAGTTGTGTCGTACCCACTCCTCCCCCTATTACGCTCTTCAGTTCTTCCCACTACCTAGTGAATGGGATTGAAGATATAGGAGGAAAGAAAGGAGCAGTTATTGAGGGCTTCACCAGTTTAAATACAACATCTGATCATCTTCTTCTTTTATCTTTTTCTCATTCAATCATTCACACAGATTAGTTTTAGTTTAGTTTCATGTAAATATTTGGCTTTTATTTTTATCAAGTTTATTTCTCAGAATTCCGGTTTTCATATTCTCGATTGGGTTATTTTTATTCTAATTCTCCGTCTCTGTTCTTTTATTCATTCTAATCCGGTACTTTCTTCCTCTTCCCTAATCTTCTCCTCCTTCCTGTTTACTGTTTATTCTGCTTCTTTATTTTCTCCTTTTTTTCATTCATCCTGTTATTTCATCATGATTCAATCTATTAGTATTATTATCATCGTAAATATGCTTAGCTAATTGATAGTCGGATTTGTCGCCAATCTAACCATCAAATAAACCAACTAACCTAAACTAGAATAGTAAGGGTAAGTCGGGTCGAATCCTCAGAGAGATCGGGAATGAGTACTAGTTCGGTCTCGGATTACAAATTAGCTACGCGAATCAATAAATGGGTGTGATATTAAACTAATTAAGCTAACTAAGAAATGCAAAAGTAAACTAAAAATCAAACAAATAGCAAGAATGATGATCTAATAATAGTTAAAGGCCTAGGGTCCGACTTAACCACCGACATATCATAATTATGAGCATGGAACACCGATAATGGGTTGCTAGGGATATTAGGATGAGTGGAACGCCTCTAAGGGTCGACTACCTCCCTCCCGGGCTCGTAGTCCGACTAAGTAAAACCCGATCACTTCCCTCCCGGGCTCGTGAGTCGGGTTCCTAGGTCAATCGAGTGAGTCCACTCCCGTGGTACCCAATCCAAGGTCCTAGGTCACTAAGTACGCGTCTAATCCCGTTCCTTTCTCTCCCCTCTCCCAAGGTGAAGAGTCTAGACCGATAGTTAGGGTACCCTACCTAATTCTCACTCCCGTGTTCAATTAGGCGGGGTAAGGCAAGTCAAGGGGCGAGTTTTACTACCTAGACCTAACCGACTCCCGTCGGTGGACAAGGGTCAAGGGTTCAATCACAACCCAATGATAAGTCGATTCCCGAATCCCAAACTATCCTCCTCCGTATTTCCCAAACAAACCAAATACGGAATTTCAAGCCCACAATATAGACATGTCGGGGTCAAATCGATCCCTAGAAAAGACACTACTCACTAAACATAATTAACACAACACAAAACACACAAATAATTACTCTAGTCACAAGACAAAACATAATAACAAGAACTTGACTAATAAAATAAAATTAAACTAATCTAACATAACACATATACTAATTACTCAAGATAAATATAAAATACAAACCTACAATCATATTACTAAACACAATTAACAATAAAGAAATGAACTTTATACTAATTGATAGCTAAATTAAACATAAACATAAAACTTAAAGAATAAACAATAAATGAGAGAAAAGATGAGAATTATACCAAAGAAGATGGAATTACTAGAAAGCTTGAAGGTCGGGGAAAAGAGTATTAAATAAACTATTAAAATTAATTAAATCCAAAACAAAAATTAAGAAAATAAAAAGAGGCTGCTGTTCGAACTACTGCTACACTCCTCCTAAACCCTCTCTTTTTATTCTTCTCTATCCTCACTTACAGCCTACTACCCTCTTTTTCTCACAAATGAGGGGCTTCATACATAAATATCCCAAGAAATTAATTGAAAGACTAAAATGCCCTTCATTTAAATAAAATAGAAAGAGTAAAAGAAAGGGCTTGAAAGCCATTTACTATTGAAATTAAAACATCAGGCAAACACCAAAAATCCATCGAGAATGCACGGTCAATTGGGTTAAGCACGGTCAACATCGCACGGCTGCCACTCCCCTGTCTCCTTTACGCACGGTGGAGGGTGCGATGGTCGATGCGCGGTGGTCCAGGCGACGGTGCTGCTGCTATTGGCGTTGATGTCGAGCTTCGCCGGATTTTGCTGATGGGCTCACGGTGGAGGTACGGCGTGGTTGAGAACGTCGACGCCGGCGAGCTGCTGGTACTCCGGTGGTCTGACTTCGTGTTGCTGGCCGGAAATGGGTACGGTGGTTGTAGCTATGGAGGTTGAACAATGGTGATTGAATTGAGATGGAGATTTGATTAATTGATAATGGAGGTTGGAGATGTAGTGTAAGGAGTGAAGGTGATGACAAGGTGAATTCATAAATGATGGGTGAAATTGGTGGATTGAATGAAGAGTTAATGGAGTTGGTGATTGATACTAATGGTGAGGGAAGCCATTGATGGAGGATTGTTATTATATTGATGAAGATGAAGATGGTTGATGGACGATGATGATGGTGGAGTTGATTGAAGTGGAGATGAATTGAATTGGAAATGATAAGAGTAATGTGAAGATGATGACTTGATGAGGTGAGAATGAAAAGCAGGAGGTTTGGGTGATGACTTGACTTGGTCAAAGTCGGGTTTGACCCGTCTTGTTCCGTCTTTCTTATCCCAGTCTTAGCCAACTCGATCGCTCTCGATACCTACAAATAGAAACATGGACCCGCAGTACCGAAATCTCGAGAAAGATAATAAAAAGGCAATAATTAAGCTAAATCCAACTAATTTACTAATTACACACAAAACAACTAAATAGTAATAAAATGGGTTACAAAATCGATTAAATAAGAGTCGAAGTGAGGGGCAAAAATAGGTAAAATATCGACTTATCACTAATTTTCCGTCACTAGAGTTCTAGGTGAATTACGAATTGAAACAGATTCATTTATGATGACTAAATAATCGATCTTTATGAGTTAAATCGCTCTTGCAACATTATAACGACGAATAATTAATTATAGGCCGTAATTGATTGTTTGTATCTCGTAATCCTGACCTACGTAGCGAGAGCCCGGGAACGGATTAGACCCGTTGTAATCGATAGAATTCCCTAATACGTAGCGAGAGCCCGTTAGGTGATTTCTAGGATGACTAGTGATCCAAGAGGACCGTGTCGATGTTCTTTAACTTATTTTAACTGATTATTTGAAAATCGTATGTATGCCTGTTTTGATTTGTAATGATCCGACGACTCTGGTGCTTTTCTCATCTTTTGATTAATTCAATATTTTTATTCTTTAAATTTTATTAGACTGTCAGCTCACCAAACCATATAAAATTCGTGACCCGATAATTTAATTGACTAACTTATAATTTTCACCCTGCCTCCCTGTGGAATCGACCCTACTTACCACTAGCTATCTGTTAGTAGTAATCTAGGATTATTTTGATTACGGTGACGCGACTAACCCGTATCATCTAGGGAAAATAATGTTTGCATATCATTCAACCGTCGAACTAACCCGTGTACACCAAAAACGAACGATATCCTAGTAAAGGCCGCTAAGTGCGGGCGGGGTTGGGTGTTCTTAGTGAACTTCTCAACACGTACCCTCACCTCTTACTCAGAACCGTGGTTTCCGGATGTCCGAAACCATTGGCAACGAGAGTCATTCAATATACGATTAACCGCCCAGTCGGCATCGGTATCGATATGCAAAGGGACGAGCCCAATAAACTCTGACATCGGAAATTGGCCGTATTTTGTATACGGCCCACTACGACATAGAGTGGGCTCGAACGGTTCCGAATAACCACAAAATTCGGTGGCGACTCCTACTTCGATTTAAATTTCAATTTGACCATCTCATATGGAGATTCATTCGCCTCCCCAAACCCGCGCGTGGCCGCGTCGGGGTGGACCTATGTCATGTCCACAATTTGGCGACTCCGCTGGGGATCAACTGATGAGTCACTTACCATCGGCATCCCTAGGGTGAGACTCGAAAAGAAATCATTCGAATAGTAATGTACACGTTTTAGTTCAATGGGCCATGCATAACCCAATCTTTCCCGGGCCGGTTACTTGTGACCGACGTCCCACTATACCACGGTGCATTCCTACATGGGTGCGCTAAAGACATCGATGGTGGAACTCGTTTAGGTTTTGCGGCATGTCCTAAGACCCACTCGGCTTAGGGAGTCCGTCCTCAGTACGAGAAAGCCATCGTTGTTGGTATAGACCCTATTAGACCGACCGAGACTTAGACTAAGAGCATACATGGCGTCGTTATACTGTTTCCGTGACTACATGCTACTTGGTCCGTGTCTCATCCTTTTTCTAAAAAAAAACCGTGTTTTCAAAAAAAAACTTGCATCTTTTTTTCGAAAACTATCCATTTTTCAAACCCGGAAAGCTGCCGAATTTAGGACTTATGATTTTGACTCAAAATAGCCTATTTTTAGCCAGTATGCTGTCCAAACTTTTCAAAAAAATTCAAAACTCGGCCCGATAAACCGTTTTTTTTCGATTTTCAAAAAAAATCGGGCCTTCCAATCCGACTTTGCTCGGGCTTTTCAAATTCAAATCCTCTTTTCAAACCTTCTTCTTCTTAGGACTTCCCGTATTTAGCAGTGTCGGGTTTTGTCATAAGTAGCAAGAGTCTATAGCGTCGAAACTCCGTCGATCTTACATCACGGGTTTCCCTCCCATCCCAAGTCCGCCTTATTAGTCAAGGCACAGCCCACCTACGTAGGACAAACTCCTACAAAGGGAAGCCCACTTACACAATCGAGTCCAAAGTCTGGGGATTAGCTCACACGTAGGTCTTTCTTCACACGGGACTAGGCCCATTCTGCCGAAATCCTAAAGAAAGCCCACCGTCCATGAGTCACCCGTCTAAGAGTCGGTCTTCACCCCCACTCGGGGGCTACCCTTTAGCGTAGCGATCAATCACGGTTACTCTAAGGGTCAGGTCTTGCACGTGTTGTCTCACGTATCCCACTTTCGAGTCACTTAGGTGTCACACCATCTGAGTCATGTTTAAGCCCTTAGTCTCACTTGGGGGCTATTCTCCGACGGAGCGATTAATCACAGTCACTCCGAGAATCATACCCCGCGCATTTGTCTTAGGAGAGTCTAACCCGAGTCAAACTGGAGTCGTCTCTCCCCCCGCGCTATTTCCTATGCCTTGGTGTATTTGAGTTCCGAAGCAACTTTCCTGATTACGCGGTATTCTTACAGACAGGCCGCCCTTCACCCGAACCATGACTAAGGACTCCATTGATCAACTAACTGCCTCGTTGGCCAAGATCCAAGATCAACTGAACCAGATGAGGGAAGACCAAACCGCCATTGCCACCCGTTTGAGTACCTTGGAACAAAGGACTCCTAAGGTCGGGAATGAAACCACTGGGCCCATAGCTGAACTGGCCAACGCAGTCCGCAAGCTGGAGGAACAGGTCCACCTGTCAACCAACAATTCAATCCATACGGAAAATGCTCGTTCCTATTCACCTTTGACCGACGAGCTGCCCGCTAACCTCAACCTGACGGGCCTACCAATGTTCGACGGGACTGAAGACCCGGTATTACATATCCGGGCTTTCAAAGAATTCATGGCCATCAAAGGGGTTAAATCAACCATGTTCAAGCACCTGTTTGCTTCCTCCCTCGAGAAGCACCCGAAAGCCTGGTACTACAGGCTTGACTCCAAAAAGTACAAGACTTGGGATGACGTGGCGACGGAATTCACTCGGAATTATGCCGATAATACCGAGATCCAGACCACGATGCGTACTTTGAAAATCATGGCCCAAGAGCCCAAGGAAGGTTTCACCAAGTACCTTCAAAGGTGGAGGGCCGAAAGTGTGAAGTTGGTAGACAAGCCCAACGAGAAGACACTAGTGGAGGCGTTCATCAACAACCTCCTACCTTCCTACCGCATCCATCTTAGGTATGCCGGCATTTCCAACTTTGGAGTGCTTACCGAAATGGGCATTAGGATTGAAGATGATCTTCGACATAATGAAGATTTGGGTGAAGCTTCTACTGAAGGCTATATTGGACATCAACTCGAGTCCTCAGAAGCCGACAACAAATGACAACATTATCCGAGAGTCTAGATTTGGTTCAAGTCCTAGTCTGAGTCCGAGTCTAGGATCACTATTTTCTGTCAAAGTCAAAGTCAGAGTCATTTGCATTCTGTCCTCTTTTCACATTTCAATAAAATCAGCTTTTCTATTTTCTCATATATTTCCTTATGTGTTCCCGAGAACATGATGAACACCATCATACACTGTGAGCACATGCACGTGACTATTATAGGCACATCTATAACGACTGCAGGAAACTGAGACCCGTGTTTTCCTTTTACCTGTTCCATGTCTGACATAGAAAGCCACATAACCACCCTTAGCAGGAGCATATCGAATCCTATGACAAATCTGGGAATTCTCCTAGTTTGGGTCCAAGACGGGAGGCAAGCCCATTTCCCACAACAAACACCCATTCGATAAGATCAACCGATTCCTACCTTCGGTATCAGTCCAACCAAAATTCAAAAAACCCATGACCAGGGCTGAGAGGTCAACCAACATTCAAAAAACCCATGACCGGGGCTGAGAGGTCAACCAAAATTCAAGAAACCCATGACCGGGGCTGAGAGGTCAACCAAAATTCAAGAAACCCATGACCGGGGCTGAGAGTTCAACCAACATTCAAAAAAAAAACCCATGACCAGGGCTAAGAGGTCAATAAAAAAAAATCAAATACCCATGACCGTGGTCAACGGTCAACTCAAGTGAAAATCCTTTGACCGGGGTACGGTCAAATTCAAAATTATCAATACCATCCAATAGGGGAGTGACAATCAAGCTGGTTAGCTAATACCACACTTAGCCTTCCCACATTACAACCCTCAAGACCTCCTCGAGACCTAGGCTAGAGACAACCCGGAATTTTGAGGGTTCAAGCTCCATAGGACACCCTAACCATTAGGGCCAGACATGGAAATCAGATCCCGCGTTATCAAACCTACCCCGATCGAAGTTCAAGTCATTATTACTCGACTTCCCCCTTTCCTACCACATTACAATACCTTACCCTCGAAGCCTTAGCTCCACAAAATCGAGCTCCAGATTTCGAATCATCGAAGCCACTTACTTCCTAGCATCACATTTCCAAAAACATCTAAACCAGTTACCAGCCCCAAACACGGGAATTCAACTTGCAGTCGGCATAAAACATGCCCAAATAGTTCACACCACCTCTGGGGGCTACCTCGGAGAATGCTCACAGTCACAGGATCAACATCCTAACTATTCTAGCCCTTTGATCAAGGCATCATTGGGAGCACACCTAGCCTAACCATCACTATGGCTAGTTACACACCAAGCCCTAATAAACTAGGCACCATAATACATCTTTCAACACTGAACTACGGCTTGGTTTGATTTCACTACACGTGAATACGTAGGCAGCCTTTCAACAAAGGCACAACCACCCACATTGACACAAATTCAAAAAGGATCATCATTCCGATCACGACACTGTCATGTTCTCAGCAGCTAGCTTTGTCGTCCTGGGGGCTTCTCTTAGGCAGAAGTTCTCCATCCATTCACATAATCCAATATACCTTCAAAATCCAGCCTCCTTTCTTTAGTGAGTCCTAGTACTCGGCTCAGTCGAAGACGAGAATCTGTCAAGACTCGGAGTAACACCCACTTTGGGGAATGTGCCCTAAAAAAAAAATTAAAGAACACCAGTCTACGGCATTGCTACCACAAAGCCCTGTCGTACGGAAACAGGCTCATTCTGAGGATTCGACCATGTTGCCACTCGCCTAGGCTACGGAATAGCGCAACTTAAGAGTCTTGTCATCTTAGGTGGCCCATCCCCTACCGAGTCACGGTCTAACCCTTAGAGAGTCCAAGTTGTATCTGTCAACTCATCCTTTCGCATCCAGAATCGAGTCTGTCGGCATACAGGCCTAAACAGGGGATTCTAGGAGTCCGTGTCAGAATCTGAACAGGAATCAAGTCATCCCAAACATTCATTTTCTTCCAAATTTTTCAAAATTTCCGCCGTTTTCAAAAAAAAAAAATCGTTTTTTTCCAAAAAAAAATCAGCCAAAAATCATTTTCTTCCCCAGCATGAGTCGATGTTTTATCTGTATGTTGCATGCAAAACACACAGGTGTCCCAAGACTCCCGGAGAATTATCAAAGTTCTCAGTGAAAATTCAAGCAACATTTTCGCTAAGGAATCGGATGTATCAGTAAGCGGTACATCCGCAGCTTCTAATAGGAGCTCCCGCGCAATTTCAAAATGGAAATTGTCTGCAACCAGACAAATCCAAGACTTTTTTAGTAGAAAGTCCCCGCGCCATTATCAACATCTATCCAGGTATGATTTCTATCCTATGGCTGGCGAGCCCTTCACGCAAGTCTAATGGACTCTAAACGACCCGATCGGAAGTCTGCCAGGTCTTAATCCTCGATTGGCCTGGTAGCTACTCTGACTTTCACCTTGTCCAAGCCTCAGACAGAGTGGGGGCTCTGTAGACACCCACATTTTGACCGCCAGGTGTCTATAGTAGGTCCCGCCAAACACCCGATGATGATAGGATGCAAACGTGCTTTAATGGGCTCGGATATGGGCTCGAAATCATGGACATTTGGTTTAGGCTTATTACGGAGTACAAATCTCACAAAACGGACCTCAAATTCAGGCCCAGTAGGTCGTTTCGAGTCAAATAAGACTAATTTGGGTCGATTCCGACACCGGGGGTAAAACCGTCTTTTAGCGACCGAGTCAAACCCGGTCAAAGATATTTTTTCCCGAGTCACGCGGTCTGGCCGTGTCATTACACGTCCAATTCGGACTGAAACACTACAAAAATCAGCTTTCACAATTATTAAACAAATCCGTTTAAGGATAGAATTCGATCTCAAGTAGGAATTCTATCCGGAAACCGAACAAAGTATCACCCGAGCTCAGATACTCGGCTGAAACAGCCGAGATACCTCCCCACCAGCCGAGATTCTTGGCTTATTCACCAAGAAACGAGAAGTTTATTTCCTTACGAACTCTCGTGTTTCCTATCCAAACTGGTGTTTCTTGTCACACAAGCAAGACCACCTCGATTCCTATAAATAGGACCTCATATTCAACACAAAAAAAATACATTCATTATCGATCAATACACTACAACTTTTCAGCAACTCATACGTAATTATTATAGCAAAAATAATCTCAAAATCCACATCCGAAGGAATACCGAAAATTGTCCAAAAGCCGACGAAACCGTCCCATCCTACCCGGCCGAATCCACGCCTACATACACACAAAAAAACACTCCAAAACCCGACACCTTAACTCATCCACATCATCTCGACGCTCCCGTGCCTAAGCCACCGTCCGACGAGCCCTATACCGGGAACACAAAGCATGTAGGTTGAGGGTGTAAATCAAACCCGACTCTTTTCCTTTCTCTCTCCCTATCTCACGTTTTTTTTACCTTTTTCGTCCGTCTTTCTTTTTTTTATTTCGGGTCATCGATCGTCTCAAATTTATTACGGGTCATTCGTCGCATCATATTTTTATTTAATAAAAACTTTTTTATAACGTTCTTAAAATACGATATCGATTCTCTAATCGTATATCGTACCTACAAGAACTAAATTAAATCGATTTTCGTTGATGCTAATAAAATCATTATTTTTTTTTTTTTACAAAATTCGATGATTTTAAAACGCGGAGGGAATTAACATATTTCTCGTTCAAAGTTCTTTTCTACGTTTTCGTTCAAAACAAACTTTTTTTAAACTTTTTCTAAAATCATTCTAACTATTTGATATTGATTTCATAATCAATTATCGGATACGACGAATATCGAAAATATAAATCGAGTATAAATTAATCCATATTTGTACGCGATTTATAAAAATTAACGACTTTTCGACAAATAAAAAATCCGACAGGCTACCACGCGGGTCGCGCGCCGGTCAGGCGACCCGCGCGGCAGCCGGTTCACGGCCTCCCTTTTTTTTTTTTTTTTCTTCGTTTTCTATTTTTAATTCTTTTCGAACCTTTACATTAAAATGTGACTTTCGCGACTTTCAATAAATTCTTTTTTCGACCTCGGTCAACACGTGTTAATCAATCACGTGTCATAAATATTTTCTAAAATCATGCATATTATTTATTTATATCTTTTTCAATTTATTCATCGTTACTAACTCGTTTTCTCGTGTTTGTAGTTTTTTATTTGTTTTTATCGTTTTATTAGACTAAAACGAATTCACATGCTAAAATAACTTTGACGTTATTAGTTTAATATGCATTAAACGACTTAGCAACTCATTTTATTTTTCTCTCACATGTCTAGGGAAAATAATGTTTGCATATCATTCAACCGTCGAACTAACCCGTGTACACCAAAAACGAACGATATCCTAGTAAAGGCCGCTAAGTGCGGGCGGGGTTGGGTGTTCTTAGTGAACTTCTCAACACGTACCCTCACCTCTTACTCAGAACCGTGGTTTCCGGATGTCCGAAACCATTGGCAACGAGAGTCATTCAATATACGATTAACCGCCCAGTCGGCATCGGTATCGATATGCAAAGGGACGAGCCCAATAAACTCTGACATCGGAAATGGGCCGTATTTTGTATACGGCCCACTACGACATAGAGTGGGCTCGAACGGTTCCGAATAACCACAAAATTCGGTGGCGACTCCTACTTCGATTTAAATTTCAATTTGACCATTTCATATGGAGATTCATTCGCCTCCCCAAACCCGCGCGTGGCCGCGTCGGGGTGGACCTATGTCATGTCCACAGAAGGAATTCGGCCATTGGCTGAAACTAAAGTACGTAAAAGAAAGAAATTGGACTGTACGGTTTAAAATAAAATAAAAAGTGCTTACAGATTACAAGATTATATTGTACAATCGTTGTAGTACTATGCAACAAAGATAAAAAAATTTACTTGTAATTATTTATGATAAAAGTTACGGTATCACTCTAGGTTAGATAAAGATTACTTTAAGTTAAATAGTAGTCGCACTCCGTAACACTCTTCATTACAAAATTCATTCCATATACTCCGTATTTCATTCCATTTTGATATTTTGAATCAAACTCTCTCTTAAAATCTTAATTACAATAGTAAGACAATAAGATCCCCAAAACTGACCCGACCGAATAACTCGATCTGAGACCAAACTAAAGCTCGAGTTTGAGCCAATACCCAATTTGACCATATCTAACTCATATTTTTATTATAGCCAACAAATCAATATTCCTAATGACAAAACCCAAAAATGACCCGAATTCTGTTTAACTCAATCCAACCCAACCCCAAAGTTGTGCCAATTTATTCTGACTCGAGAATAATGACTGACCCAAGCTAGTCCGACCCAGTCAAGTAGTTAACCCGAGAATCGGGAATAGGATAGAGAGGTGGGAATCGGGTCACTCGGGTCGGGGTCGGGTTCGGGTCAAGCTGGGTCGATCATATTGGGTTCGAGTCGTTACGGGTTAGCATTTCTTTCGGGTCAGGTTTGGATCGGGCCGATATTGGGTCGAGTCATTTCGGGTTTGGATCGGGTCATTACCGGATCTAGTTATATGTCGAGATTTTCCTAATAATTTTTGTTTCTTTCCTACTCGTATTACTTTGTTTAATTTCCTTTCACTTGGAATCTTGGATCAATCTAAAAGATTCGTAAGTCTTCTGGTCATCAATCTTATCAATTGGGGTCAGTTATCTGGTTACATGATTGTATCGGATTTCAGGTCACAAGGGGGTTGATCAATTTCGGGTGACTAAATTTTTGAATTCTAAATTATCGGGTTTCAGACGGGTCAGGTCGGGTCGGGTGAGCCGTTGCTACCTACTCGTACCAGTGTTACTTAACATTAATCAAGTCAAATTGGGCGAAATAGCAAGTCTACCAATTACACCAACCACCAAAGTATCCACTACAACGGAGACGAATCAAGCAGCAAAAATGGCGGCATTAGGTGAAGACGGCAGCGGATACGAACTAGCTAAAAAGCTTGAAAGCCATGGAGTATGGCGGACATGGCTAGGCGACTCTCTCTACTCCTCCTTCATCCACTCACTCTCCTCTCCTTCTTCATGGAACTCCTTCTTCTCCAACCCCGACCTCCACTTACACCTCCAGCTTCGTGTTCGCGCTCTTCTCTTCGACAAAGCTTCCATCTCTCTCTTCTCACCTTCTTCTTCTTCTTCTTCTTCTTCGTCTTCGCCTATCACCTCCATTAACAATCCTTCCTGTATGTTTGCTCCTCCATTTTGACCTAATTTTATTGATGTCCAGTAATTATTGCAGTTTCTGATTTTGTGTGATTCGTAGATTTGCAATTGCATCCTGATGATGTTTATTTCACTCTCGAAGATCCTTCTCCGCCGCCGCGAGATTCCAAGGTTCGTGAATCGTGATTTTCTCAGTTTTTATTAGATCAATTTTGCGCGGATTTGGTAGATTTTTTCTTCTATGAATTGAACTGGATTTCGCATCGAAACTTGTGGTTTAATTGCTTATACGTTGAGTTAATGAAGATCAATATAAGTGAGATTTGATCACTTTTGATATCTTGGTTTTTGGTAATCCAGCCACTCAAGTTTTGGATTACACTCTATGTTGCTTGGACTCGTTTAGAAGTAGGGTATAGTCCAAGTTTCATACTCGGTTTTTTTTATGAGATTCTGCATATTTTGGATTGAAATGAAGAGTTCGAGTGTCAAGTGTTGGACACGGGTACGTGAGGTAATTAGAAGACTCGGAGTAGCACAGATTACACTCATTACTTGTTAGATCTTGCTTTAAAGTAGTAGTGATACGATTATAATTCGTTGTGGCTATCATCTTCAACTCGGTTTGCTAACACATGTTGTGAACATCTGACCTCTTTCCATAACGTTGTTGTATTTTTTACCTGTTTTTGCATTTTGGAAACTGCTTAGGGTCTTTGCTGTGTTTCTGCTGGTTTTATGCATATTTTCGCCTGAAATTTTCTCCTTGTATCAGTTGGTTTAAGGCGACTGTACACATGAAATTCGCGCTTCTTGACTCTCTGAGTATATGGTCATTTTTGAGAATTAGCGTGCTATAGTAATAAAAGACGTGCAGGTAGAAGTTATAACTATAGGTTTTATGATTTCAACTAAATCTTTCAAGTGCAATTTTGATATGCTTTTTTTTGGCTACATTTATGTAGATTTAGTAAAGGCAGTTTTGTTGGTTGATGGATGTAGGTTCAGTCTCAGAGATTTAGACGGGAAGATTTTCCTGAGACATGGTATCAGCAGTTTATTGAGAAATATAGAGCCAATAGGCCACAGATCATGTCTTCTGCAATTCGGGAGTCTGACAAACGCAGCCCTAGTGGAATGTCTAATTATTTGAAACTTGTAGAGAGGAACAAGCGGAGGAGGGTAGAATTCAAGGAGGAAGACATTGGTGGCTTTGGTAGCTCCGATTCAGAGAGTAGGATGCAACCTAATGCCATGTTGGTTAATGATACTCCCGTAACAGATGAACCTGTTTTCTTTCCAGAGACAATGTTTATGATGAACTGCGTCCCTGATAGTGTGGTGGCACCAAGATCATGTAATGATGTGAAACAAAAAGTGGACTTTAATGGAGTTCTGGATACTTTGCCAAAGTTGTTCACCAAAAGTACTAGTTCTATTATGCTTCAGAGGCTTGGTATCAGGCCTGAGTATCTCAGCATGGAACAAGGGCATGGTCAATCTAACACGGGGATTGGCATTGATGGCAGTAGAAGGCAGTTAGGACAAGTGCAAGCAATAGAGATGTCCAAGAAGGTAGTTGCACGAGCTTTGACAAATGTGGGTTTTGAAGGTGCCACCGAAATTCCTATTGAGATTCTATCCCAGTTTATGAGCTGTCATATCTCTAAATTGGGCCGCGTCCTCAAAGTCCTCGCCGATAGTTACAGGAAGCAGTGTTCAGCAATTGAACTGATCAAAATGTTTCTCCAAGCAGGAGGGCATAGGTAAAAAAATACTCCGTATGGTTTTATTGATGCACATATTTATTTGCAAGCTTTGTTTTTTGGATTCATCATTAGGGTTATTTGTTTACACTTTGGCCACTACCAATCCAAGTCTTCCTATAATACAAAAGAACAACCAACAAAAAAGAGATTGTTTCATGTCGCTACCATAGTAAACATCCGAAAAAAGAAAATATTGACTTATGGAATATTCTATATCCTAATATGGAAATATGTGTCACGCTGTGGTGGATTTTTCTCCCGCCTAAAAACACTTAGTTATGAACCTACATTGACCAAAAACATGAATAATGTACCCGCAATTACAATCAACCCAACAAGTTTGTACATTACGACATAACGTAGCAAATTGTAATAAAATTATTTTTAAGGCTCGAAAGCGACATGACAAAAAAAAATTAAATTAAGATGTAAAAAAAAAATCTTCCATAATTTGTTTTTTTTTCCTTTAAAAAAAGAGGCATGTCCAAATTTAACTATGTAACGGTTTACATTCCATAAGTTCTTGTATAATACATTCTTATAAAATAATAACTAAACTATGAGCACAATATCAAGTGAACTTTCATTTTAACATATAAATATAACATATGACCATATATTTATACTCAAATAACTATTAAATTTTTTTACTTCGTAACATAAATGGATATGCCAGTCTTAATTCTGATATTATTAGTTTTTACTAACAATGTTACCACTTATATAAGTCGCACATTTCGCACGGTCCCTAGACTAGTTAGCTATCTAAAAAGTTCAACGAGGTGATTGTTAGCTTACTAATACGTACTAGATGTTTTCAACAGTTATGATTCTAATTAACTACGGAGTATGTGATAACATATGGAAATAATAGAAAACTCTATATAACCCATGTGTTACTCATGGAGCATACACTAGCTCATAACTACAAGAGCCTTGTAACTGGTACCTCATTTATTGTTGTCATTAAATGAGATGAATAGGCATTATAATGCCGTTATAAGCCGTACCACTCGAAATCAACTGCCAATTAATTGGCCTCATTTGTCTTTGATGGTCTACGATTCTCAATTTTTACTGGTCTTTATCTCGGAAGGTGCATGCCGGTATATCAAGTCATGCCTGATTAAAACCGTACATTGTCTCTGTTTGACAGTCTTTCCGGTTTAGCTGAACATGTGAAGGATACAAGACCAGCTGTGCCTCAAACTCCACAACAGACTATCAACCCACAGTCTCAGCTGGCATCATTGCAACAGAATGCGCTGCAGCTCTCTCAACAGGTTATGATCTATGCACAGACCTTTTGATGTATGATGCTGTCCATAAGTCTTTCAGGGGAAAAGAGACAGTGAATAAGAAGCAACTTTAATATTGGATGGTTCTTTGATTGTGCAGTATACATCTTTCTATGAACTACTCCGTATATGAGAAACTGCATGTGTGTGCATTTCGTGGGAAAACATATTAGCTTTTCAGTTACCAGTAATGAATAATGATGCATACGTACCTCGTCAATGATTTAAAGCTGGATCTCCTTCCCTTGCTGTGGAATTCACAGTATTTATCTGTTTAACCAAAATTAGACCACTCTGATTACATGTTCACATTAGTTTCCCTTTTCAGGGTTGCTTGTGGTAGACTGGGAAAGGGGATTCTCGTGTTTAAGAGCAAAAGAGTTGGTGAAATTTTTGTCAATGTGATCTTAACATAGATAGATTCCTCTGAATATAAGAATGAATATTTATGTAAACATGATGGCGTGTTCTTAATTCATTGCAGTTTTTGTTCATACTTATGTTGCGTTTGGACCATTTTTTTGCTTTGCCAAGTGGCACACCTTATGTTAGCCTTGCTCTTACTTGATGGCGGCGATTATAAGGTAGCTTGTTGATGAAACCATCATTTTGCTGATGAGACCTGTCGGTGAGTTTGTAGGTGCCTCGCCAAATGCATCCACAAATTCCTCAAATGGTCCGCCCTCACAATCTGAGTCAACAACAGTTAGAAATATTACGAAGACGGCAAATTGCTTCTCCTCGGCCCATGGTTGAGGTCAAGCTTGAGAACCCATCCGATCTTACTATGGACAGCCGGCAAGCCCAGATACAATGGCAGCAACAGCAGCAGCGAATTGTTGCACTTCAGAGATACGGTCATCAAATGAGGCAGCCGTCTCCTATGCCAATACCTCAGATGCTATCACCGTAAGAACTACCTCCTCCCCGATTTGTTTGTACCTATTTGACATTGTTGCTCATAGATTTTGCACTTTAATCAAATATCTCTCCTATGTATATGTAGAGATACCATATAAGTTTTGCGTGGTTTGATTTATAATGAATATTTCCATATTATCTTTCAAAAAAAGGTCGCATCTAATGTTATCAGATTATACTGTTAAAAAGATACCTTCTCTGGGTGGTCAAGTGTAAAGAGATAAGATAAATGGTATGGAGTGAGTACTTGGATTCGTATGATTGTTATCGAGTTGCAATGAATTTTATGATATAACTTGGTATATTGGTGTAGGAATACTGGAACTGTTAGGGCACAGCCGGTGAAGGTGGAAGGTTTTCAAGAATTGATGGGAGGAGATACTTCATTGAAGCAAAATGCAGATGAAAATAAGCTGACTTCACCCTCAAAGTAGATGGTCAGTATTCTTGACAAATTAACTGCTAATTTAAGTGCATCTGTAAGTCCATCTACCTGGTCTACTGTAATTATCCTCGTACTCCTGTCCTGGCTGTATCGTTTCACAACTATGCTCACTTGTATAGTTGCTCAAATACTCGATCAAAACAAAGATTAAAGATTGTTTTAGTTTATTTTTTGTGTAGCCTCAAAATCGCACTTCCTCACCGATCTTAGATTCTTGCCTGTATTGTTGATCGGATCATCCGATTAATTTCTTTGATTTCTCATGGTAACATATCGTCTTGGCTCGTGATTGTGCTCTATATATGGTATTAAATCGAGGTTGTATACCTCATTGTGCTCGCTTGGTGAAGGTTCTGATGGTCACTGCTCACTATGACTATATTATGAGACTAAGTGCATACTTGAAAAATTATGCTTAAGAAACAAAGCCTCACTTTTAAGAGATTAGGCCAAACATGCCCTAAGATCAGGGTACGACAAAGTCGACAACTGATTCCAAGATCACGACTAGAACATGGTATTTAACGTCGTGCTTAGGAAGTTGTCGTTTTCAGTTTTCACTATGGGATATGATTTTTGCGGAATCATCTATGTTTGTGCTTGCGAGTTTGACATTTTGTCATTCAAGAGTCTGCCTTAATAGCATAACCAACAGTTGTAGCAAAATGAACACAGAAAAGGCCTGCTTAACGCAAGTTACATTCATGTCGTAGCCTGCTGTATCAGCAACCTTTCGTATCAGCTGTTAACGAAAGAGCAATGCTACGGTTCACGAACAGGTCTGTGATTGTAAAGATACCTCTCTAATCTATCAATATAAGATTTGTCTACATTATTGTCGGAAACAATTCTGCTCATTTTCTTTGCCTCTTCTTTTATAGTCTTACTGTTTTCACCGTTAAGCAACTTTGTTATTGTCCTACTGACAGAGTCTCCAGTGAAGGAGCCATCTTCTTCATTTCTTGGGATTTCAATCCCGAATTTCTTCTCCTCCATGGCTCTAGCGTTTAATCCTTGGTCCAACACAAATGGCAGCATGATAAACGGCTTTCCGAACTGAAGCCCTTCTATGATCGAACTCCATCCACAATGGGTTAGGAAGGCACCTACTGATTCATGAGCCAGTATCTCGGGCTGAGGAGCCCAACCCTTCCAAACAAGTCCCAGATCACAGGTTCGTTCCTCAAACCCGTCAGGAAGCTCCACTTTACAACCCACTGGTTTCCGAAGTGCCCATAAGAAGACACACTCAGACGACTCTAACCCTAACGCCAACTCGTTGACTTGATCTTGACTCGGTGCTAACTCACTTCCTAGGGCTATATACACCACCGACCCTTCCTTTTGTTTGTTTAGCCATCCTCTAAGCACCTCCCATGTCTCGTCGCCCTTCCCGTCTCCCTTCACCTTATACTCCTCTGAGACCGGCAGGAGACCAGTGGGGACCACTGGCTTCCCATGAAGCTTCTCTAGAAGTTTCAAGTACTCGGCATCAAGCTCATCACAACTCCGGACAGCGAGTAAATCCGAGCCGGTGATTGAACACCCCGTCCTAAACATTCCCGAAACCCCAGACGCATTCTTCCAGGTACCACTGAAACTCTTCTTTGCTTCATGGAGCCGATAGACGACATTGTTTGGGAACGGGATCCACTTAAGTGGTCTAGTCAAGGCCTTCGGGTCAGTCCATGTGCCACCCCCGTCTTTGATCATGTTCACTGACGGCCCCATGGCCGAAAGTCCTCTACCATTGATCAAGGAAAAATACACTTTCCTGACACCCAGCCTATCCGCAATCTGTGGAACCCAATAATAATTGAAGTCATAGATGACCCAGTCAATTGGACCGGACTCTTCCATGAACCGGGTCAATGGTTCGCGTAAACCGTCACAAGCTTTGTTCAGGAACTCAATCTTATCAAAGGGCACGTCAGAGGTCGCCTCGGCATTGGGCGGAAGGTTTTCAGTACAAGGAAACGGGAGAGGCACGAGAGTGAGGAAGGGAAGCAAGTTGAACGGGATTTGAGGGAGGCGTCCTAGGTTTTTAGGGGTGGAGACGAAAGAGATACGGTGGCCCTTGGTTGCAAGACGCTTGGCGAGGTCCAAGTATGGCGTGATGTGACCAAATGCCAGCCATGGAAACACTACTATGTGCAGTTGTTTTGGGTCTTCCATGGTCTTTGCCTATAGCTTGTGAGTTGAGATCTTATTATAGTCGGATTGTTGGAGGTAAGAGTATCAGCGAGGATCCTCTGTCCCACTTTTGTGCCCCATTCTGTGTGCCCCTCCATACATTCTCCGACACACAAGCGATTATCATATCTGTTGTATATTTTATTTGTGTAATCTGTTCATGTGTCGGAGAATGTAGCGATGGACACATAAATGAAACACGAAAGTAAGACGGAGGATCCTCACTGAAGAGGTACGAGGTGTTAGGATAGAGTTGAGGGGGTGGTAGGTAGTTGATGAGTATGAAGGTGCAATTGAGGGCACGTGGTACTGAGTAGTTGTAGCTACAAACTCCAAGGAATGTAGCCGGTGCAGTTGATTTTTTTTTATTTTTTTATTTTTTTTTTGCCGGCTGGAAAATCGAGTTTTAACAATGATGGCGTTCACTAACGGCTAATCCGTAAGCACTCTTAATGTTAGGGTTCATCGAACCCTTGTTACATCCTTTATTAAACTTAATAATGAAAATTAAAGAAATAATAAACATAGAGAAGATGCGTCCGGGGATCAGGATGGTGGCTTGCGGAAGATTGGACACGAGCATTTGTTGAATCAACAGCGATGCTAACCTCCGAAAGGCATTGAAACAAACGAGCCGCAGAGTAACGAGAACCAGGTGAACTTGCAGTTGATTGTTACGGAACAATGGGGTACTGTATTGTATTTACAAACGGCAGTCGAAAAATAGTGTCACATTCTTAAGACGAATGTGACGAAATGCGTCTCTTACGAGGAATGATCGATTGATAACTAAGGTCAGAACGAGGGAGAATAGGTTGAGATGGTTTGGGCACAGAAGACTACCAAGTGAAGTCCCGATTATGAGTTTGAAAATTCAATCAAATGTTTCAAGTTTTCAATGATATCTCGCAAAAGTATGTGTCTTCAACGACTCTTGTGAGACGAATTCATATCCATGTACATATAATTCGAAACTTAGCCTGATTATATCAATCTCGTCATAATTTATGGATCAATCTCATTGCGATAAGCTATAATGTCATCATCAATCGAATTGAATACTCGATCATACAATGCATAGTAGATTAGTTGGTATCGGAATACAAACTTTAATCTAACTAAAAGTAATTAATTTTCGATTTGAAGGGTGCTAAGAAAACTAATCTTGCCTTGTGCAAGATCATTAGCACTAAGAAAATCCAAAAAATCTCTAAAACTGCTTGATTTATACTTCTTTGGATGATCTTCATCTACCAATTCCTTCGCCGGTTCCATTTCGTCATCCAATCCCAAACTATGAAGGCTAGCTATCGACATCCTCGACTTATCTGAACTAAGAATAGCTCGATGAACAACGCTTTTGTACAACCCGTTGCTTAGTACTTCAAAATGATCCCCTATATGAACCTGTAGGACTCCATCCTGATGCGGAACCAACTTCCACGAACCACCGTCTTCCATGTCCCTAATCTCGAGCCCTGGTGAGCTTTGTAAGAGGACCGTCAGACAGCTGTAGTCCGAGTGTGGCGGGAGGCCTAGGGTTAGGTGCGGTTGAGGACATGGCGGGTAGTAGTTTGAGGCTACGACCTGCATGCCGTCTTTTAGGTCTTTTTTGAGGTATTTCGGACCCAAACCAAGGCTCTCGGTGATGGCATCGGCTAATTTCGTCGCTAGTTTGTGTACTTTCGTTGAATACGCTCCCATGTTTTCCCTGAATGTTTATGTGAAACACGAAAGTCAAACTCAGTATTGTAATAATATGATATTGTCTATAGTGATATTGTAATACCACGATATCCTCTATCAGTTCAGTATGAGCAAAAACATTCAAAAAACAGTGAGATTACTAAAAGAATGTATAGAAAAAAATGAACTTTATCCACAGATTGCAAAATGATGCAGGTAGGACTAGGAGTAGATCAGGGCATGCATTTATTTTGGCTAGTTTTTAACAGAATTTAAGCTAAAATACATGCATTTATTACGATTTTTTGAATTTAATAATCTGATATCATATCAGACACGACACGACACATCATAGAAAAATCTGTGTAACATGAACATTGTACAGATTACAGACTACATAGTATACAATTTAACTTGCTAGCAACTCGTAGTTGTTTGTCAATATACGGGAGTATGAGCATACATCATTCCAGTATATATGGACGTCAATTTCACATTTATGTCTTTCGCTCAAAACGAGCTAGGTATCCTAGAATTCTCAGTAAGACTACGCACGTGTTTAGACGTTTGACTCTGTCTTTTAACGAAAGTTTTTCATATAGTATATTTTTCGCTTAAAATGAAGTATCGGAGTGTCAAAATATTGAGCGTGGTTACATATACATACCTGTAAGTGGGAGGATTGTCAGGCCAAGAGTGAATCCAGTGTTCCAAAGGGTTGGCATAGTGTTTGAGAAAAACTCTCCAAAATTGAATCTTATCAATGCCATCCCTAAGGCTTGTAGCATATCTCACTGGCTTGTGCACATCGCTCGACACGAACTTCATTTTCTCGGGTGCTGGCAACTCGAAAAACTCGTCTGCTGCTGCTAGCGCTTTATCCAAGATCGACTGCTCTATCCCATGATTAACGACCTTAGGTTCATATACAATAACGCAAAATATTCAGTCATTTATAACCTTTTCAATGCATAGCAACGAACGTCGCAAGAGCTAAATTATATTGCTTGTTTTCCTTGTCAAATATTAATACTTCGTCAGCATCATAACTATTTTTTCAGATGTCACATGTTGGATGTACTACGGAGTACCATATAATACAAAGATCGTCATATTTTTGCAAAATCTTAGGCTTACTTGGAAAGATAAATTACTATAACTAAAGTCAATTTTAGGCTTACTTGGAAAATTCCAAAGCGGCGACAAGCTTTTCCAATGGAATCAACGACAGCAGAACGTTCAGTGGGACCCATTTGAAGTTGAGCCACATCGATGATGGGGACGTCAGCTATTGGGGAGTTCAAGGTAGGTCGTTGAGAGACGGGAACCTCGTAGCATTCAGGAACATGTGACAATCCCCTCTCTTGTGCACTCTGTCCTGTCTTAAAACATTCAGACTGCTTCTCATTCTCATTCTCCATTTTAATTCCTTTCAAATAAATTGATCTATAAAACTCTTAGATTTTGCTGAACTATTTATAAGTTAAATCCGAGTTGGTCCATGTTACATGAAGCTAGCTCCCAAAAACTTGGCTTTATCTTTGGAATATAATGCATTGAATTCAGTAGGATTGTAAGAATATTGTTTACCATATTTGGTATTGTTAGTACTATGAATGTGGCTAGTGGTTAGTAGATTGCTACTACTTGCAAAAGCTGCACAACCACATCTAAAAACATCTACATTTGGTCTCTTTTGCGACGGATAGCAATGGATATATCCGTCGCAAGCTTAAGACGGGTCAAATAGATATTATTTGAGGGGAAAAGGACAAAGGTCCCACCAGTTTCACTTTTGTCTTTTCTCCTCAAATGATATCTACTTGACCCTTCACTTATTTGTAACGGATATTTCTGTCACAAACAAGAATTTGTGAAACCTCTACATTTGGAACTGTATACAATTCTAAATCTTACATTAAACACTAGATCCCATAACTCACCTTTTTGCTTTTATGATATCACGGAAACTCGTAATTTTCAATCTTACGGTTGGGTGTGCTTTATTCTATTCTAAAATATGAATGGTTTGGCAATTGGTTGATCCAATTCTCGATGAAAACATATTTTTCAGTTAGACCGTTTTAAAGCATTTATAGAGTAATGTTGTCGACCATAAGACTATATTTAAGATATCAAAAAAGAAATAATTTTTTAATACAATGTATTAATTAAATCGATGTAAGTGTAAATTTTGTTTTTTTTTTTTGGGGAAAAGTAAGCTAATATTAAGTCAATTTCCGACAACACGAGAATTACATCCGGAAAGTTTGAAAAATACATCGTTTCAGTCACACTAATCAGGCACAACCTAATGTTTATACTAAATTTGTAAGATTTAAAATGCTTAAATAGTTAAATACAATTTTTATGAGCTACTCTCTCCGATCACTATTTTTCGCCCCACTTTTCTTATTTGAAAGATTTTTATTTTTCGCCTCACTTCTCCACTTTCCTTTTATAGCTTACACTTTTATCATATTATCCTTCTTTCTATCATTTATTTACAAGAAATGTCATTGAATTTTACACTTTAACGCCCACCATTCATTTTTTTACCATTATACATTCATTTTTCACTACCCCACCATCATTTCTTTACCATTTTATATTCCTTCTTTATTTTACGTGCAAAAGTGAGCAGGACGATAAATAATGACCGGAGGGAGTATGCCGGTATATTAAATATCTTGAAATATCCGGAAAAATATGAGTCCCAATTGCCCTAATTCCTGTGGAAATTGGAAGAATATTGTAAATAATTGTTGATTGAATCAAGAGCGTATGAACCGTGGGTAACCCACGTCAATTAATTTGATTTTGCAGAGTGACTTAAGGTTTCCGGAGTAGGTCTCCTGAAAGACGGTCTCTCGTTAATTTTACTGAGAGACTAATTACAAATGAAAGTAACAGTGGTACCAAACCTAATAGAAGTGGTACAATTAACATAAAAGAGTATAAAAATATAAAAAGGGTACGAATATGATATAGGGTGGTCTCTCAATAAGTTATTGAGAGACCGTCTCTCCCAAGTTCTGTGTCCCAACAATTCATCAAGTGGTAGTCAACTTTGGCAATTTTGAGGATGTCATCTTCTCACAAATTTACAAATAACACTACGGAATTTCTTCATATAGTTTCATAGTTTGAGGCCCATGAAGACCGTTTCTTTCATGAGATCATATTCCCTCCTATATTAAGTAAAAAAAAAGTAAAGGAGATAGCACAATGTCGGCCGAGAACTCCATTATTCCAACCACGAGGTTTGAGGTTGAGGCTTGAGAGGTTCGATTCCATCTGTGGAGAGGTGCCTATCTATCTTGTTTACAACCCGAATCATATTTTCATATCCTAGTATCATCACACAAAACATTTACATGTACCTGATTGGAAGTGATTAAAAAGAGTTTTAGGAAGATCTTTAGTGAAGATGTCAGCGTACTGATACCGGGAAGGCACATGCAAAACTTGTACTTGACCAAGGGTAACTTCCTCACTGGCAAAATGAATGTCCATCTAGATGTGTTTCGTGCATTGGTGATTCATAGGGTTGCCATAAAGGTAGATTGCACTGACGTTGTCGTAGTAAAAATAACCATAATAATTCAGGATTCTTGCCAAACCAAACCATCTGGTATGCTTCGATTAGTTAGACTTGTGAAGCGTGCCCAAAAAGCAAATGGATAAATTAGAATTGAGTGAAGGGAGTTCGTCGCAGCACTTCCAAAGTCAGGTTCAGTACATTAAATGGTTAGCACAATAACAGAGTTAACCGTGCTACTTTGACAAATTTGAGGCGCCACAACGACTTTTGACACAAAAAAATTGCATTAAATTGTCATTCCGGTTTCGAAGTGAAACAATGTTCCTCTGATCTAATGTACAGGAGTATGATGCACAAATTTAAACACTATCGCTTAGTTTGCTGATCAGACGCTATGGAGCTAGATAAAAATGACTTTTCTTCGATAAACATAAAATAACAAGACGAAAAAGAATGAGATAAATAGATTAACGATAAACTTAGAAACTTTGCTATATGGATCATCTTCAACTGGGATGAGAACGACAGTGGTTTACCTGTATGTCATAATTTACAGGGAGCTTAAGATTGACAGTGTGACAGACATCTCTTTCCACTGTTGATTTCGAAGACAGTCCAAAACCTTCGGTCTATACATAAAAAAAGCGGAGCGGAGCCGAACCTCAATACTTGATGACGTGATGCCGCAGCCAAAGCTCATACATAACCATATGGAATGCATCATATTTGATCGGTGGGGTGTTCCACTGAAAGTGCTTTTGTATCTGCGAAAAAATGCACAGAATGAGCAGTCGAATGATACTACGGTTAGGTAGAAATCTTTGAGACACTGGATAACGATGATGCAGGTCGCCAAGAGCTGTAATTAGCCAGTTACACATGAATAATCTCACTTGGTCAACGCAGCGATGTAACTAAAAAATCTTTACCTTAACCATATTCATGTGCAGGCGAGTAAACTCTGCATCTGAAATTCGCTTCAGAATTTGCTTCAACTGATATACATCTTGCTCTCTCAGTACAACAGCAAATTTTCGCCAGTCCAGAATGTCATTAAATGGTAGGTCGTAGTAATCAGATATGATCACTGTACAAAAGAATGCACGAAACTGAATTAGAGAAACTAAAAAATTTGTACATGTCAGTGTAAAAGCTGTTAGAACCCCGGCGAGCACTGTTATACTGATCTACGAGTACATAATAATCAAAAGAAACTTCCATCTTCCACCATCTAGGAATCTTAATTTTCTCACAGTTTATATGATGGTCACGTCAGAAACTAGTATACAGTAAACGGGTGGCATCTTACCAGGAACACAACCATAATGGATAGAATCCGTGATACGGGCACTATTAACTTGAGAACCACCAGGGCATATGCAAAATTTATTTCTGTAAAACCTCTTTTGGTACACCAAAGGTCCAATAGCCCTACTTATTCTGTTGTTTGAAATATCAAGTTCGGTATCATTCTCCCAAACTCGTGCCAAGATCACTCTAATCTTGGAGTTCCGATGGCCAGCCCAAAATCCAAGATTTGTCCTGAATGTTCATTTTCGAGTAACATCATGGCTATGCCAAAATCCAAGTATTTCACAATTTACTAAATTTACTGATAATCCAAATATACATTTATTTCTAATTACCTATTCTCTATGTCATTTCCTCCAGCAGGAAGAGCAAACGGTTGAAGAACTTGCGGTAGAGCAACATCTTTGTGAGGGATAAAGTCGACATTATAGCTTGGAGAGCACACTACTCGAATTGAATTCTTCACTAGAAGGGGTAATCCCTCTGTCGCCCTTACTCCAACATCATGACAGGTGACAAAGAAGTGATCGGCTCCCAACGTCCTATTCCAATACGGATACTTGACTATCAAACTCTCAACATAGTCCTTGACGATAATGGTCATGTTTTCGTAGGAAGTCCCCTGCATACCCAAATACACATTCAGCTTGGCTAACGATAATTGATAAGTTCATAGCCAATGTGACTGTGTTCTACAACACCATACTAGACCAAGTACAATGTAGCAATGGCAATGCGAAAAAAACACAGATTCAAGACTTTTTATTCTGGTTTGAATGTGTACACATTTATCTAATTCTTGTTTGATCTATTCAAAGTCCACACACTAACTATAACAACCCAACCCACCGAATAAGATGAGATGTGGAGTACAACTTTGGGCCATTTTGTCCTCGCTTAAGCCACACACCACTAATCTGACGGGTAAAATCTCTTATAAATTTCTCATAAGCTCCTCCTCAATTTCCCGTGTTGGAGAAACTTAACCTTATAACCTCACCGAGTGTTATACTAACTTCCACCTACGCACCTAATAGTACATCTTCGATGCTCAATTTCCAGACAAGGGAAAAACTTAACCTCATAACCTCACGGGGTATTATATTAACACCTAATAGTACATCTTCGATGCTCAATTTCCCGGCATGGGAAAAACTTAACCTCATAACCTCACGGAGTGTTATACTAACTTCCACATAAGCACCTAAAAGTGCATCTTCGATTCTCTACTAACTTCCACATACGCACCTAATAGTACATCTTTGATGCTCAATTTCCCGACATGGGAGAAACTTAACTTCACCACCTCACGGAATGTTATACAAACGTCCACATACGCACCTAATAGTACATCTTCAATGCTCAATTTCCCAATGTGTATGAAACTTAACCTCATAACCACACAGAGTGTTATCTTAACTTCCACCTACACACCTAATAGTACATTTTCGAAGCTCAATTTCCCTACATGGGAGAAACTTAACCTCATAACCTCACAGAGCGTTACACTAACTTCAAAATACGAACCTAATTGTTCGTCTTGGACGAAGCAAAAACGATTCAATCAACTCAATTAACGAGCATATCAAAAACACTGTAGCATACAATAAATAACACAATTCAGCTCAAAAGAAACAGGATGAAGAAATTCTACCTTGCCGCGCATCTTATGGCAAGAAATAGGGATGAAGAAGAGATGAGCTTGATCCGGATCACTAGTCCGAAACCTCGATTCTCGAATATTCTGGAAGAAATAACCTTCACTCGAGTATTTACCAGTCAATTTCCTCGGCGTCTGGTAAAAAGTATTCGGATCACCGTCAGGGTAAATGTAAACCTTGAACTTACTCTCCATTTCAGCGAAGTTCAACCTGAATATCTCCGGCGTGTGGTACACCTCCGAAAACGCCTCATCTTCGTCGGACGCCGCCGTATGTAGGCGGAGCACGGGGGACGACGCGGCGGAGGAGAGGAGAGAAGGACGGAGGGATCGGAGGGAGATGAAGGTGAAGGAGATTAGGGTTAGTGTAGCTAGGGTTAGCAGAGATCCACGTAGGCTGATGAACATTGCGTGTTTCGGCGCCGTCATCAGTGGTGGCGCGACGGCGGCGGCGGGGATGCGGTGGCGGTGACGGTGGTGGTGTGATCTGCGTTCAGTGGTGCGCGAAGTTGTGTTGGGAGTGAGAGGAGTGTGTCATGTTTCGTATCTGTGACTATCTGTTTCTGCGTCGGTTCCGGGAAAAAGGCGACCATGAGGACGCGACTTAGCTGGCGCGTGGAAAACATGCAACTACTAATACTCCCGTTCACTAATACGAGTACTTATTATGAGACCGTCTCATATAATACTTTATGTAATACTAAAACCGTAAAAAAAATGTCGGTAGATTAAGGCGAGTTGATGGTGAACGGAATATTGGGCACGAGCGTCTTTCTCATCAAAACAGTTGTCAGTTCTCGGAGGCCATTGATACGATTGAGTCACAAAGTGACAACTGATAAGAGTAAGGTGCACTTATGCGAAGAGGACGTAGAAAAGAAACGGTGGAAGGCAGATCTGCATCCGATGGAGAATAAAACTTCATGTACCTTGATGATCGAACCTAGAAGACCAATGGTCCAAAAGTTCCAACAATTAGAGAGTCGAGTGTTTATCGGGTCATTTTAACTACCTCACAAAATAAGATATGTAACGAAGAAATTTTGAGGATGTCGAAATGTGTTACACCACTGTCGATCGAAACTCAATTATCCCTATTTATATAAAGTAATGTTTTTTAGAGCAACCACGTTCACTCTCACCAAAAAAAACGCATACGTGGCAATACCACAAATATTTGAAGAATAAAATAATCAGTTCTCAAAACGTTAACTATCTAAATGGAGTTTGTATAAAAGTAACCCCCGCAGTGAAGTTGAAATTAATAATTATGATGACTTAACTCACTTTTTTTTTTTTTGGTGAAAAGAGGGGTTTTTATAGAATATCAATTTCCGCTAGTGCAAGAATTGCACTCGGAAAGTTCGAAACATACAGTACATCCTCCCCACTTCTCGCGCACAATCTAGCTACATGGTGCGCCACAACATTACCCGACCTCCTAACGTGCGACCAAACACAATTAATGAATAAAGGCCGAAAAACTAAAGCATCCTCGACAAGCATACCAAACTGAGAACGGTCAATCCGGCCCTTGGAAATAACATCAATCGCAATTTTCAAGTCACTTTCGATGATCACTTGGTCATAGAGAAGCTGGTGCGCCACCTCTAGCCCTCTAAGGACCGCCATAACCTCCGCGATAGTCGGTTCCCAGCCACCCTGAGTCCGCGAACAGGCCACCAACACCACTCGTCCCTCAGCATCTCTTCCGACCAGCCCCAAACCGATATCCCCATTAGAGTATACAGCAGCATCAGTATTGATTTTTATGAACCCATTATTAGGAGGTGTCCAGGAGGCATTACCCGTCTGACCCGAGGGTGACCTCTGGACACGCATGGTCATTCCATATCGGTTATATTCCTCGACCTGGTTGAGCATACCAGGAATAATAACCTCCGGGGGAGGTGGAGATTCCTCGAAAGTACGAAGATTACGGATATACCAAATCGCCCATAACATGGCCAGAAAACGTCTTCTCGAATCGTCCTTCACCTGCGATAGAAACCAGGATAGACAACCAATAAAGGAAGAAACAGGGGCAGCCAACACGCAGTCACGAAATTCGCTCCTCAACCATATGTCCTTAGCCCAACCACAATGGAATAAAGCATGCATAATCGATTCGGCCTCGCAATTACAAAAAGCACATAAGGGATCGGGGATACAGTGGCGTTTCACTAAATTTGCCCTAACCCCAAGTGTGTCCGTACAGGCTCGCCATAGGAAGTGTGTCAATTTAGGCATCGTGTTAAGGCCCCATATCATCTGCCAAATCGCCGGATACCCAGGATCACCCACCGGGGGAGCAGAGCGGCTCCCAAGCCAATAAGCCGACCTAACACTATACTCACCATTAGAACTCGGCCACCAGCATAATCGGTCATCAGGAAGCCTCCTACTAAGCGGGATTTTCAGGATTACAGCAGCTTCCTGGGGAACAAACAGCTCATGGATTAAAGCTCGTCTCCATTGGGCCGTGACGGGGTCAATCAGGTCAGAGACCCTAAGTGAAGAATCAGCTTCCAAATTTGGCGTAGGCACCCGATTTCGGTTCTGAACAGATATCCACGCCTCATCCCAGACACTCACACTCAGCCCGTTCCCTCTGCACCATTTTAATCCGTCGAGGAGTAAAGGTTTTGCATTCCAAATACTTCGCCAAACGTAACTCGGATCATGACCTCGACGGGCTTCCAACACCGAGGTATTTTTGAAGTAACGAGCACGAAAAACCTGACACACTAACGAATTTGGTTTCGTGAGGAACCTCCAAGCCTGCTTAGCCAATAACGCTTGATTAAAGACTTTTAAATCCCGAAATCCCATCCCTCCGACCCGTTTTGGTTGACACATTTTCTCCCACGACCACCAATGCAGCTTCCGTCTCGATTCGGTGGATCCCCGCCAAAACTTCGCGATAATCCCATGAAGTTCATTAATAATTCCGTCAGGTATCGCGAAAAGGCTCATCAAATATGTCGGGATAGCTTGGGCTAAGGCCTTGATAACGATTTCTTTCCCCGGCTTAGAGAGGAGTTTTTCCTTCCAACCCTGAAGTTTCTTCCAAATTCGGTCCTTAAGACCCATGAAGATCGCTTTCTTCGATTTTCCAATGATCGTTGGCAAACCCAAATACTTCTCATATTTTTCGACCTCACGAACCTCGAACAGATTTTTAATCATCTCCCTACTCCGCGAAATGACCTTTTTGCTGAAAACCACCTCCGACTTGGCATAATTAATTTTCTGACCCGATGCTCCTTCAAATTGGCTAATAATTTTAGCTATGGCGGAACATTCCTTTTGATTTGCCCTTGCAAAAAGGATACAATCGTCGGCGAAGAAAAGATGAGACACCCGAGGAGCATCCCGACATACCCGAGCCCCATGGATCATCTTCTCTCGAGCTGCCTTACCTAGCATATGAGAAAAAACATCCACACATAGTAAGAACAGATACGGTGAAATTGGATCACCTTGTCTGAGCCCGCGGGTCGGATGAACCGCCCCCACATCCTTCCCATTCACTCTAACCGCATGGGACACCGAAGAAACGCAATCAATAATCCGGTTCACCCAGGCTAAAGAAAACCCCATCCTCAACATAACCCCCTCCAGGAAGGGCCACTCAACCCTATCATAAGCCTTACTCAGGTCCAGTTTAAGGGCCACCGTACCCGCTTTTCCCTCCCCACCCCTTTTCATGGAATGAAAAGTCTCAAAGGCAATCAAGGCATTATCAGTAATCAATCGACCAGGGGTGAACGCACTTTGGTTCTCCGAGATGAGTCCGTCAAGAAATGGTTTGAGCCGATTAGCTAAAGTCTTAGAAATAATCTTGTAAAGCACATTACAAAGACTAATCGGACGAAACTCAGACATCTTACGGGGAGAGTTGCATTTAGGAATAAGAACAACAGTGGTATGACTTAACTCACTTAACCATAGTAAGTTTCAATTTTTTTAGTTAAACTTTTATTATGGCTTATTAATTTTCATTTCTTACATAAAATTTTAATTACGCTTTTATTGTGCATCTAATGCTTAAATAATGTTTTGATAATTATACTTAATTTTATTGTATTTGATTAATTTTAAACATAAAATTGTAAAAAAGTAAAGCAACCGATATAAACTAAATAAGCGAAAATAAAAAATAAAAAAACGAGTAAGTAATAAATGAATATTTTAATATGAATTAACTAGATTTTCAACAAAATTTTACTGAAATTTTTCCAAAATTAACTAAAAAGTAAAACTTTTAATGATTAACAAAACAAAAATAAAAAAATAAGAATATTTGATTATCTATCTCTCAAATCAGAAAGATAAGACGAAAAATTTAATATTTATAACATACCCCCAACAACTATAAAAAAGATCTACTATCCCCGCTTCAAATTAGTTTACTGATAAAAAAAACCAAAAAAAAAACTTTTAAAAAAGTAATACGAGTAATAAATACATTAGATATGAACTTTCAAATTTTTAACAAAAAAAGTAGAAAATTGTAGCTCAGACGAAATAATTTACAAAAATAGAAAAATAGGGACGTAAATCGTATAACAAAGAAAATTGGAATTAAAATTGGAATAAAACAGGTCCGTCCAAATTTTGCACGGGGTAATACTAGTTCGAGTAAAAGCGACGTTTACTTGTTGTTTTGCCGTGAAATCAATTGCACGGATTGTTTGAGTAAACTCAATGACACGGGTTGTTATTTTTAACAACTCACAAAATATGAGGAGCAGAACAGAAAACTTTCGAGGGTGTCGATTTTGTTACTCCACCCTCGACTAGGATGATAGAAATATACAATATGCTTTTATTATATGCATACGATACAATGTGCATATTTTCAATTACACGAATTTCCGGATACGAGCATTAACTTACAGCAACCACAATACAACGGAGGTTCTTCTTGAGTTTGTCACCAAGAACTTTTTTTTTCTAAAAGTTCTTCCATTGTGGGTTGCTTTGAATTCTTCAAAATAAGAACTTAAGAACCAAGTTCTTACTTAAAACAATAAAGATAGACAATCAAATAATTTTGCTTATTTTAATCTCGTGCGAGAAAAAAACATCCAAGAACTTTATGCAAGGTTCTTCCATTGTGGTATAAAGTTCTTATAATATAAAATGAGGTGGCCTATGGAATAACTTTGTATGGGTTCTTCCATTGTGATTGTTCTTAAAACTCTGACCGACCACATGTTAAAACAATTCATTGTTAATTAAAGCAATTCTAAGATAATGATGACCGTTTCGAAACGGTATTTTTATAATGTAAAACTGTGGGGAAAAAACGCAGTATAAGTCCCAAAGTCAAGGTAGTCCACAATAAAAGCAAACACACCACACGTGACACGTGGTCTAAATAATGTCTAGTATCGTACGGAGTTTCGTGTTGAGCTCCGAAACGGTATTGAAACGTATTTTTGTAAGTGATTGCCAAATTTGTTTTGGGGTCTTGGAGTTGGAGATGATTCCGCACATGAAAGATACTCGTATTAAGGTACTAACTTCGAGGATCCACCGCCATCGTCTACCTGGCAATTGAAATATTCTCGATAATTTATAAGGAAAAAATATATATAGAGTAGTATCTTATTTGATTTGATTCGATTATTGGTAGCTGGTTGTGAAAGAAGGGATGAGAGTATGTACGAGACATTGAGTATATACCTTAAGAGAAAAAGGAGGAGACGTTAAATTCAATAGTGAGGTCGTTATCTTTGCTTAGTTTAGAAATACGGAGTAGATAGGATATTCTATTTCCGGAAATAAACGAACACTAAGACAGTAGGACATTACAAATAAAGACAAGAGTTTGAGAAGAGAAGAAAATAGAGTAAGAGAAAAAAAAACCTATGTGAAAGATAGCTAAACTCGACTCATTAGTCATCAGACTTATCACAGAGCGATAATGAGCTCATTATTCCTGTCATATGGAGCACGGAGGGACAGATTGGTGAGATCATTCGTCGTGCGTGGCCCCATTGTCGAGGAAGCATAAGCGAGCCATAGTCGAGGGAGAAATAACTTGTTTACCTTATTAAGGTGTGGGTGGATATAAAAAAAGTTGGACGAATGGGAGAATAGAAGACGTAATAAGTTTGATTTAACTTTGAGGATCTACCCCTCCGAATCCCTTCACACAATTTTGCTAACCAAACAAAACGAATGAACGAACGAACTTGGTACCCTTCCCTCTATCCAAAATCATACTTAGGTCTCAGGTTCGATCTCTCTCCCTATTATTGCGATGTGACTGAATGCATTTTTCATTAAAAAAAACAACAATAATACTTTTAATAAAGCAGGAGCATTAGTGGAACTTGTGGTCATCAGTCCAAGGGTCTCAGGTTCAAGCCCCTGCAAGCGCGAACTTGTGGGAGTTGCATGGCTTGATACTGTGCAGACTTCGAACATGTCGCCCACGGACGGAAGGTGCCTCGTTCATAAAAAAAAAAAAAAAAAAAAAAAAGCAGGAGCATTAGTGGAAGGAAGAAGTGGGTGCCCACAAAGTTGATGCTGCATCATATCAGTGTTCAAAGGTGCGCCTATATAAAGACTAGAGAGAGATACCTCTCTACTCCACAATCAACACAAAATTAATCTATCGTGATATCATAATACTACGGTATTCTCTATCAGATAACACTAAGTAAGTGACATTCAAGCATGGAAGAAGGAAAAGACTACAAGAGTTGCTGTCCCGGATCCAATAATCCATCATGCGGGTACGTATCTAATTCCATTCGTTAGCTAATTTTAGTCGCTAATTCAGTATTTCTTATTGGTGATCGAACGTGTATATATACAGAGGAAGCGGTGGTGGTGGTGGTAGCAAAGCGTACTGTAAGTGTGGACCAGGATGGAAATGTGAGATACAGAAAGTCGAAGCAGCCGATACAAAGCCCTTCTACACCTGCGCAGACGACAGTAACAGCTGCGTCTGCGTAGAAGGGAAAGAGACAGAGACGGCGAGTAGTACTACTACTGTGGTGGAGACTGATGGAGCGTACTGTGTGTGTGGAGAAGGCTACTGCTGTAAAATCACCAAAACTGAAGGACCTGATGCTGGAAAGGTCTTCTGTGAATGCGGTAATGGTTACTCGTGCCAGGTTACTGCCTCCGGGGACAAAGTCGTCTTCAAGGATGATGCCTAAACGGCGAAACTATAATCATTTCGGCCATCGGCCTTTAAATCTGCTGTACTGTTACTGTAATGTTGTGATGCTGTACTGTACTGTACTGAGTGTGTTTTATGGGTTGATGTTTGTGTTACATCAACGTTAACAATATAGTGTTGCCAATAAAATTGCAAGTCTTCTTCTGTTACTAATACCGCGGTTTTGCATCTACATGAAGGAGTTGTATCCGATATGTCTGGTTAGCTAGAGGTTTCGAATTATGGTATTAGGGTTTGGGACAATCTAAGGCTTAACATTGGACAAAGTAGATAGTACTAAACTAGGTCAAAAAGTAGATTAATGTTGTCTTGGATGCATGGAGCTAGAATAGAAAAGAGGAAGATAAGTGATGGATACAATAACAAGGTTATGTTCTTTTGGACAGAATAAATCTGGGCTAAATTGGTCAGTTAAAGTAATTGAGACAAAATAAATTTCGTAAGGCTTAAGTGAAGTAGTTAACCGTAAAGAAATAAAAAAAGATCGATCCGTGCCTAAATTGTGTAAGTACTGTATTACAGAGTACCAACTACTCCGTACTTCGTATTAAGAACTATAATTAACAATAATTCGTCTCTTGTGAGACCGTCTCAAAGATAGTGTGAGACATGTTTCTAATGCACTGTGAGACATCTAATTTGAGTTTTTGTGAAAAAACAAATAAATGATCGAGATGGAAAAATCGTGGATGAATACGACCTTTCGTTCATTCATCCAAATATCAAGTAGTATCTGATGAGTTTTTGAGCTTTTGAACAACTAACCGGTGCATCCATCTTGTAACGGACATATCCATCATAAGAGTTAGATACGTCTAATAGCAAAGGCGCAAGGCACATGTACAGATGAGACAAATAATCTTTTTTCCATAATACTTAACCGAAGTCTATGACCAATATTTTCGTCACAACCAAAAAATTTGTGCTCAGTATAATGCGAGTTATAATATGAACACATGCTATGGAAAGTGGAAAATTAACGTAAAATAAAGTAACTTTATGAAATGAGACCAATTGCTAATCACACAGAAGACAATCAGTATTGGTAGTAGAGGTGTTGGAATCATTATGCATGTAAAGGTGCCAAAAGACGGTTTGAAGATGATGATGATCAAAGTTTCGAAACGGTGTTTCGGACCCAAAGAAACGCACTCAGAAACGTGGCAGACAGACAAAGCAAAATACTTAGATCTCAATTTGTGTCTTCTCAGACATTGCATGCGCAAACGAGTCTTAATCCAAACAAAAAGACAACCCACTTGTTTAGTTATGTCTTCTTCGATATCATTCATACTCACTACTCCTTACCAACTCTTTTTTGAGTTTCGAAACGCCATCTAACCGTTTTTTTTAAAAAGACATGTCAAATTCGTTTACAAAGCTGGTGCAGTGGTGTACATGGAACATACTCCATCAAAGAGTAGTTTGGTTTAATGGTTTTGTGTCCGGTGGGCACATGTTAATGAGCTATTTACGGTAAGAATTACATTGATAATATCACGAGAAATTGATATATTAACTCATAATTACCATACTTAAGATAACATCAATGTGATTCTTAACGTAAATAGTTTATTAACATGTGTCCACTGGACACACGTTAGAAAATCGATGTAAAAATTATTTGGTTCAGTTTATAAGTGAAGTTTGAAATTAGTACGCTTATTGTGAGACACACCGTATAATTCACTAAAACTCAAATTGTAATGAATATTATGTGACAGATATCACAATAAACTTAGATCGTATGATCGTCTCATTTGAGAATTCCTGAATTACTCCGTAAAAACAATCATGATATAGAGAGCCAGAGAGGTAAACCAATAACTGAAACACTCTAAAGTAGAATATGTAAGATGGAGTATCTTCTTGCTCATCTCCTATCATTGTTCAACAATATGATGAAGATATCATCTACAAGTATTCGACTAAATATCGAGTGGGCATGGTGCCAATGGGCAATGACCATATCGCCTTATGATCGGACCGACTTTATGTTGGCTTTTAATAATTAATACTCGTATTCTCTACCATCCAAACAAAGTTTTACATGAAACTACTTTTCTTCTCACAAAAAGTAGATCATGTAAAGATTTGTTTGAGTGAGAGTATACGGTATGTTGGCTTTCAGTAATTCCTTTCTCTCGTTCACTTAAAACCTATCGTAAGTTAATATATATGATTATTTTACTCAAATGGTAGGAATTGGTGAACGAGAGGGAGTAATATACTTCCGTTTTTTCCTACAAAAAATTATTAACAAAAATGACGGATTGAAGGAAAAATAATTGTGGACAAACGATATGAGCAATTATCAAAAAAATTACAACTTGTGATTGCTTGCTCTTTATTACAAAGATATGAGAATGAATCAATATACCAAGATCTAATTTTTTCTTTCTTTGTTCCGACAATCATTTATGCGTGGTGGTGATGTTTCGAGTACAAGAATCATCTGGGCAGCATACCTGTCGTATAAGACGATGTGGAAGGGAGTCCGAGACTCCTTGGCAACCCGATTGAGTCTGTACCTACACCGTATCCTCTTTCACTCGTCTCTGCTTCAAGAGGCAATTCATCCAACGTCTACAAAATACCAACAAGCAAGCAAGCAAATAACCGTTATAGGGAGAAGACAGCGCCGGAAAATAGAATTATACACCTGGTTGTACAATAGCAACAAAGTTGTTGAGCTTTTATGTATATTTATTGAGATTATAAAAGTTTCTGAGCTGAGTCGTAAGTTTTTGAGCTTAAACATTTATGTGATTTAACTCGACAACTTTACACTAAAGCTCAGAAAATTTACAGCAAAACTCGAAATCTTTGTGATAAAGCTCAAAATCTTAAAACCAGTGTACATAGAGCTATGTACAACTAGTTGTATAATCCTCTAATTGCAGCGCACCTACATATGGAATCGATCAAAAATAGGAAACAATGATGCCTAAGAGAGGAAACGTGGACATAAGAGGATACGGTTTAAAACGCATAGGCAAGATGTTTGACATGGAGAAACTTTCACGATGGACATGAATACTTGAACGGACTACGTGCTCACATTGAAGATTGGAGAGCGCAATATTATCTTTTGGAATTTCAGTAATAGTAAAGAAAAGCACACCTGTAAAGCTTGCCGGAGAACTCGGAGAGTCTCTTGGACATGTTTTCTCTGGGCTGCAACTTCACCGGGTTCTTCTAGCATCTCGTCAAATAAGTTGTCTCTGTTCAAAACCAAATTCACAAACATGTCAGTGACAGGACATGAAACTGGAAAATATTTCGTCTCTCCGATTTAATATATCCCATTTCTTTTTTGGTTCATCCAAAAATAAAACGCCCTTTCTCATATCGAGTTACAAAAAGGTGAAGTAACCTGACGGAATGATGCTAAACTAGAGTCACTCACCTGTAAAGTTTTTGAATCAAGACGTTGTGCAGTTCACGTTTACTGTGATTGACCTGCAATGAGTCCAAGCAGCCACAAATGAAAATTGAGATTCAAGATTTGGAGTTGGAGCGGACTACAAAGTGGTTCTTTTACATTTAAATGTTATGAGTAATAACTAAAAGTATAAAATTACTAAATTCTTCAGACTAACCAACAGGTGCATGATAGCTTTTGGTACCGAATCCTCGATTATTTTCCTCACTATGTCAAAGTACGATGACACTAGCAACTTGGTGGCAGCTATTTCAGTTGCCTCTTGTTCTGATGGAGTCTCCGAAGATCTCAAAACGGTTGGAGGCTGATAATAAAAAAAAGGATGTAAATGGAATTATAATTTTAAAAAAATGAATAGAACAACATAGGGCCACAGCATGCACCTCTTGCAAGTGAATAATAGATGAAGTATGTTCCATACTATACACAGGTTCCCTTTGTGGATTGCTTCGAGGCGCTTCACGACCCAATGAATGGTTGTCACTCGGACTGAAGATTGATGAAATACCCCAAATAGAGCTAGCTGAACTCAAAATCAAAAACCAAATGAACAAGGTATCAAAAAAACTCACTTTAAAATTAAACATCGAGATCTCAATACCACAGAAAGAAAAAATGACAAAACTGCTGAAGGGCGTGACACCATATAATCTAATTCCTGACATGGTTTGCCAACTTATCCTTTGCGCAGGTTACGTAAACCTAAATATCCATCCAGCATACAAGTTCCAAGTTTCAGGCAAATAGCATACATTTGCATATACCTACCACACCCAGTTTCACGACAACTTAGACCTACAATGCATTACTTCATACCCACTCACACTACTGAGTATTTCCAATTGTACTTTCCTTATAATGTTACTAAAACGATCAGATGTATCAGTAAACTTTAAGGAGATAAGTTGCAGCTACCATTAATGCTATTAGCAAAAGGCAAAGATAGTTACCGGCAGTTCGATTTCTCTCCATTTCTGTATTCGTTCTACCTCCCTATTCATTAAACAAAAAAAGGTAGTATCAAATCGTTAGTCCCAATGGATAAAGACCAATATAAAAATTGAATGTGTGCTTTAAAAATTGAATGTGTGCTTTGAAAGTTGAAGCTGAGTAACCAAAACCAGAGAAGATTACTAATCCAATATGTAAACATAATAGTCTTGGCTCTGGGTCTTCAAAGATCCAAGAAAGCCAAAATCTTAAAGCAAGAATTATCATCACACCTTATCTGTGATAACTCCATTGGCTGGTGATCGAATATATCCATTGTCTGTTGATCTTACAACTGTTCTTGATCTTGAATTCCTTTCAGCAGCTTGTGTCACATCAGTTTCAACACCATCCTGATCAAAAACCATGATAGAATGTGATCTAGGAAAAACCGCAAGTAAAAATTACCCCCTCCAAACCACTATGATTTACCCACTTATTATTTTAATCCCTCACATTTGAATAAAAGTGGGTAAATCATAGTGGTTTGGAGGGAGTATAATAGACGATTAAAAACACGAAGATTATACCCTTGGTCTAGACACGGGGACAACAACCAATGAGGATCTAACTTGCTGTTGAGCTACTTCTAGTGCTCTGCTTCCTCCAATGAAATTCGGATGGGAAGTGTTTATGTAATCCATCTGTAAAAAGAGACTTAAAAAATCACTTTATGGTCAACATTGCATAAAATTGCAACAAAATCTCTCTTTTACAAAAGAAAGAACAATGAACATTATCACTGTTTATTATTCTAACACACTCACAAATTTTATGGTTTTCAAATAAGAGGCATCTAATGATAAACAAATCGTTGCAACACACCTATACAGAGATTAATACATTGCAAAAGGCATTATCAAGCACAAAAACCCAGATAACAGGAGAAGAAAAAACATGGATTTAAAAGGAATATAACAACAGCATTATTGCCTCAATATGCTCCATATTATTGGTCACGAATTCTTAGATTAACATTTCACTTGGCTATACAGAAATAAATATACTATGATTCCTGATCTTCTGCACAAAACCTTATATTCAAATTGATAGGGGAAAAAAGCATCTAGATTAAAAGTATACTCCATCTATTATAACAAATAAGTACCTCCATCTCAATAAGTGCTGTAATAAGATCCTGCGTTGGATCAAAACTGTGCCGCAAGAATCGGCCTACAACTTCATCAACTCGCCTTCTGAGAACAGGGTAGCGTTGCAGTTCACTGACTATACAAGAATGGCTCATCTAGATTGACCGATACATTAAAGCATTCTCAAGTTAGGCTACCATCAAAACGATGCACGTGAATTTAGATCTGGAGAGGAAAGAGGAGCCCCATACCTTTACTAGCTCATTGTATATGAAACGTGCACACTGAAGACTGGGGTCTAACAAACGAGCTATTTGTCTACGGACAAGAATTTCAAAAGGAACCTGAAATGTTGCAATATGAAGCAATCAAAAGCAGTAACGGGTAGGAAATGGTAGGTTGTCTAAACTGAGTGGGGAATAAGACATGCCCAAAATATAATGATGGGAGTTATGACCAAAAGGTGCATCTCATCCTAATGTCATAGACTGTATTTCAGCCTTTCAGGTCCTGTCCATTTCTATTGGTTTGCTAACTAATCCTTGTAAACCTTGTTTGAGGGAAGATTACGCAGGACAGAAGAGTGAAGGGAAGTTCGAGGTGACTTTATTTATATGCAAAGGAAAATTAATAAATAATACAGTGGTTACAAGACTTAATGTACATGTAATAACAGAAGAGAGCTAGGGATGTAACCAAGTATCTGGTCAATTCGTCGAGAACAGATGAGACAAGATGAGTTCAAAAATGGTCAGCAACAAGATGAAAAAAAAAAATTCACCTCTGGAACAAATACAGCAGATCTTGGACCCCTTGCATTCTGAATAGCAATTCGGATGTCGTCATTAGATAAACCATCACACGGATCAACCTCCTGAAACACCATTGAATTGTTAAGCGACTACCGCACTTGAATATACTGTCTCAATGGCGTGAAGAACTAAATCCCCATAAGAACATTCAAGATGCACCAGACAAAGTCTAGCCCAACAAAATTATAATTTTTTTATATCCAATCATATTTCAAATGTGGTGGGGACACACAGTATGACTACAGACCCCCAGACTCTTCACAAAGATGGACTGGAAAACATCATTGAATTGTTAAGCGAGTACCACACTTGAATATACTTTCTGACTGTCTCAATGGTGTGAAGAACTAAATCCACATAAGAACATTCAAGATACCAAACAAAGTCCAGCCCAACAAAATTATATTTTTTTATATCCAATCATATTTCACATGTGGTTGGCACACAGAGCATGAGTACAGACCTCCAGACTCTTCACAAAGATGGACTGGAAAATATAATGAATTCGGGCACCGCCTGAAAGCTCAGAAGTTGAAATTTCTTCACTCTTTCCCTCCACCAAAGAAGAATATGCTGTCAATCAAAATATCACATTAGTTAGGGGGAATATAAGTACATCTAGGAAGGGGATTATGAAAAGGTCGAGCAGCTGCCCTGCTCCAAATGTCTCACAAAAAAAGAACAATAATATATACCCATATAAATCACTGAAACTAGTGTGTTACATAGATTTGCAAGGTAAATTTTTGATCTCGGGGTCAAAGGTTTAAGACTTAGCCCCCTAAGACTATTCAAGGCTTCAAGGTTCAACACTGGGCACTAGCCCACACATCAGCACTACCGAGTGCCTCAAAAGCTTGCGGCCATTACAAGTTAAGGAGGAAGTTGTGTGCAGCCTCCAGATTAAGTGAGTTGAGCCTTCTCAATGAGCCTTCGAAACTTGTTTGGTAAGCTCGTGCCAAGCTAGAGCAAAGCTTATCCTAATCCGAGAGGAATTAAGCTCATGAAGGCTCGGATGAGAAGAGAAAAATCATTTTGTCTCTTCTTTTCTTATAATTTGTTTTAAGACTTTTATAATTATATTTATTTGCAGTTAAAGTGATTGTTTTTTATGGACTAATTTCGGAAAAGATTAGTAAAATTAAAAGCACATAAAAAACTAAGCCAGAGAATAGTGAGCCATCAGCTCCGCTGAGAATGATACGGAGTAATTTCAAAAGAATATAGTATAAAAATGGAAAAGAAAACATCAGTATTCAAAAAGAAATATCAGCACTAAAAAAAAGTCAAAACTCCGTGACTTGTGGCTTCATAGGTGCAGAATGCAAAGTCTTACCATCTGAATATTTAGTTAAGGTATTTAGAAGAAAAGTCCCCTTGTCCGCCTGCAGAATCCAATTATGATCAGAAATCAATAGGACTAAGTTTATTGGTCAAAATTACAGGGTACGGTAACCTTCTATCTGAAATCAACCATCCAAAGCATCCATTTTAGACAATGCTAATTATCAGTCATACAATAGTACAAATATGTATCTTGAAACAATCATTGGTTATGTTATCAGTTTTGTCCAGCATCACAAGATCAATGAATCTTTTCAGGTTCTTCAACATAGTTAAGCCACTGAATAGATTACGTATGCCTGCACTGTAAACACCTAAATAACTATAGGCTAACGATAAACTTACACTAGATTCAGGAATCTCTCTGTAGCTCATATATTCTCTTGACAGAGCGACTAGCTGTGAGCTTAACCGTGACCTCAGACCAGGTAGGCATTCTCTTATATGTTGCCCCAAGATCTACATAAATTACACAAAGTCAATTGACATAATTTCAGGCTACTACACAATGCAAAGCACAGCACTGAGTGTAGCACCTGATTCAACTTCCTTGCCAACTGTGGAATACCGCAACGGTCAGCTAAGTTAACATACACCTGCTCAACGACAAATAATTACGGGTAAGAATGGGTGGAATTGAGAACAAAAGGAACTTCAAAATTAAAAAACGAAATGAGACATCCAAATGTCAAATTTTACCGGGTGGCTACGGAAGTATTTCTCTTCAGCTGCTAGCGCATCCTTAATACTGCGATTGAGCATGATGTCCTGATCAATAAGGCGGAGATAAGCCAATACGTCAAGCACAAACAGCTTCGAAAGAAACCAGAAAATCACAGAGGATCATATTACGTAACTACTATTTCAGCAAAATAAACATATATTACCTCTTGGCTGCGATTTACAACTCCTACATAACCAAGTTGGAGAGGAATAACTTTCCCAAGCAATAAATCACGGGCATCAGTACCTCTATCCATAATATCTAACTGAAATCAGAGGGAAATATTTTACTACGGTTCCACGCATAACAAATTCATATAAGAAAATATTGGCATCAATCCAACCTTTGTAATTACACCAATAGTTCGTCGTCCTGAAAATGAGGAGAGAAAAAAAATAGCTAAGTAGAAATTCCATACCAAGAAATTGACAACAAGAAAACTAGGGTAAAGCAACCGATTCACCGAATAATATATTTTCTCTACACAATCTGGTGTTCACAGATTGAATGGGGTAAAGTACATCAACCACAAGGCAAATCTCCCATTGTAATTGCAGCTAGAGTACCAAAAAAAACAAAGCAACGACGTTTACCATCAGGGTCAGCACTTCCTGCAATCTGAAGAGCATCTGAATTGGCCAAATCAGAATTTGCAGGAGTAACAGCTAGTATGAGACAATTAGGATGACGTATGTATTTCAGAATCAGGGTGCGAATTCGTGCTTCGATATCAGAAGGCTGGTCACCAACTGGAACTCTTGTTATTCCAGGCAAATCTATCAAAGTGATATCAAGAACATTGGGCGAGTGGATTGTCAAGCGTATTGTCCTCTCAGAGATACCCTTATTCGCTCCTGCTTCCCTCTCAGTTTCAGCCTGAAGGCCATGAATTAGAGTACAGAGATAAGCCAACACTCAACAGTGAACATCAAGTAGCAGAGCGAACGGACCATGACAAAGTAAAAGAACCCCAGGAAACAGCATGTTCACAACACTAAGACTTCTACACTTCACATTAAGCTAAGTCAAATTCAACAATTAGCGTCTTAAAAGACTCCCCACCACCTGTGGCTAGATAGAGGGTTGAGATGGAAATAAACATATCCAGTGTCGAAAACTCGAACTTCAAAGAGGTTTACAGATGACCAGAAGATTGGGTTACATTGGTTGTCGGGAATTCCGTTTGCCAGTTGCCAGTCCGGTACATTATATACTACGGAATACTAAGTACGCTTAAGTTGATAGTTTTGCTTTGATTTCTTGCCATACTCTAACAGCCATATAATACTAAATCCTTAGCTTTGAAACAGCAAGAAACATTCAGCTCATGAAACAAACAATTCCGCGGCCTCAGTTAGCAGACATAAGTAAACTACGGAGTATCATACTATCATGTATTCATTCAAGCAATTTCGTACAGGTTTTTGTCAACACAACCAAAATCAAGCATCCTTTCATAACAAACGGAAATCTCTAATCAATCGCACTATCGCAACGACCTCGGTTACTTGTTTGATTTCCTAATTCAGCAACAATCATCTTAATGGAACAAAAACCTAATTACCAAAAAAAATCCCCAAATTCAAAGAACAAGAACGAAATACCTGAATTTCCCTACGAATTTGGGAGAAATCATAGAACTTCCTGCCAGGCAAATGCAAGAACTCACCATACTCCGCACCAAGACCATCGCCATTAACACCAACACTAAGCTGATCAGCACCAGTATCGCCATTGTTAGTATGATTAGCATTATTACTGGTACGAACGAGCTGAAGAAAGAGAGGACGACGAGTAACGACGTCGTTTCCACGAGGGAGGAAGTCGCGGCCAACGAGAGCTTCAATGACACTGGATTTACCGCTGCTTTGGCTGCCGACGACGGCAACTTGCGGTAAATCGAGGTTTACTGCGTTACCTGACTGCGCACATATGTCTTGTAGCTTGTTCACCGCCGGTATCAACGCCTCCCCCAACGCCGTCGCCGCCGCCGTCGTCGTCGAGCCTTCTTCTCCCACCATGACGGAGTTGAATAGTGATGATATTGAGGAATCGAATCGAATCGAATCGAATTGGATTGGATTGAATTGAATTGAATGGGTTAAGAGAGTATATAGCCGAGGTCAGATGAGAGAGAGGAAATGGCGGTTGACGATTTCGTGCTCTTCAAACCAAACTTACTGAGAGGATGATTGAACGGGTGGTAAGGTCATACTAAAAGTCCTCAAATGGTGGTCCGGTGGATGATGACTCACCTAGGCTAGATATGGCAAACCTCTCGACCGGGTCGACTTTGGGTCAGGTTAGCTTTGAGTCGAACCACTTTCAAGTTACAGAAATCGGGTTGACTTATTGTTTCAGGTCATTTTCGGGTTTATATTTTCAATTTTTAAGGATATCGACTCACTTTGGGTCAGGTTAGCTTTGAGTCGAACCACTTTCAAGTTACAGAAATCGGGTTGACTTATTGTTTCAGGTCATTTTCGGGTTTTATATTTTCAATTTTTAAGGATATCGACTCACTTTGGGTCAGGTTAGCTTTGAGTCGGACCACTTTCAAGTTACAGAAATCGGGTTGACTAATGGTTTCATGTCATTTTCGGATTTATATTTTCAATTTTTAAGGATATCGACTCACTTTGGGTCAGGTTAGCTTTGAGTCGGACCACTTTCAAGTTACAGAAATCGGGTTGACTAATGGTTTCATGTCATTTTCGGGTTTATATTTTCAATTTTTAAGAATATCGACTCACTTTCGGGTTAATTTCCGGTTTGAGAAGGTCAATTTGGGTTACAAGTCAAACTTGGTTCTTCAATTCGGGTATCGAGAAAGGTTTGGGTTGGTTTATTCGAGGCGAGTTATTTTTGTCATGTTTAGTTTAAAGCAATCACACATTCACAATAGATAGTTCTTCTCATTGGGTTGCTACCTTCTTTCTTTCAGAGAAGAGTCCAAGAATTATATGTTCACACTACCAAATCTCACAATTCTAAAATACTAATCCCTCGTTCATTTTGGCATCCTATTGGTTGAAATAGTGGGTCACTCAAGTGAATATTCAATTATTGTAGTATGCAATTAACAAAAAAATATATATATATATGCAAATTAGGGCTGTTAATTCTTCACGGCAATAGAGGTAAGTATGGTAAACAAGTGAATTAATTATTGTTGAGATTACAATGCACGTTAATCCTCCTTCACAATTTATTACTCCCTCCGGTCACTATTTTTCGCCCCGCTTTCCTTATTTGGTAGGTCTTTATTTTTTGCCCCACTTCTCCACTTTCCTTTTATGTCTTACACTTTTTACCATATTATCCTTCTTCTATCCTTTATTTACAAGAAATGCCATTGAATTCTTACCCTTTAAGCCCCACCATTCATTTCTTTACCATTTTATATTCATTATTCACTACATATCAAGGCCCACCATCATTTCATTACCATTTTATATTAATTCCTTATTTTATGTGCAAAAGGGACCGGGGCAATAAATAATGACCGGAGGGAGTAACACATTGAAAATACATCTACAACCTTTTCGGTTTTTCTATGGCTGTATTTTCCCATCTTCTTTGATTGTTTAAATACTTCACTTGATCATGTTAGGTACATCATCTCCATCACACTAAATCATTTTATTTTCTTGCTTATTCAAGTCCATAAGTAAAATATTTTTATGTACATCATGTCCGATTATTCAAGTTTCGTCATTCCATTTACGTGTCATTATGAGTAAAAGATTTGTTTATTCAAAAAATGATTGACGTGGCTACTAAATCTATGATAACACAAATAATTCTCTCCAACAAAAAAAGCTCAACCCTGTGATTTATCATGGGTATAAATCTATTATACAAATATTTTTATTAAATGCCGATAATAACATTTGTGTTGTCAATATCGATCTAAACCGGTAATAACATTTGTTGTTCTCACTATCGATCTAAATCGTATATGTTCCATTGTTACTCATAAAACATTTTTTACACGCGAGTCGTGTTACATCAAAACTCGACTCAGAATTACAAATATATCATAGGGTTATTTAAATGTTGTCATTTAGTTTACGTGTTAACGTGAGTTAAGATTTGTTTTTTTTACAAGGTGATTAAAGTTTCTACTACATTTTTAATGATCAATCAATTCTTTCTAACCAAGAAAAATATACAACCCGTGACAAGTAAAAGTGTACAATATGTGACGTGTCACGGGTATAACACTAGTAAGTCTATAATAACTTTATTTTGTTAAGTTTGTGAGATAAAAAATCCAAAAAAAGTGGCTCAATTGGTACTGTGTATTTATTTTATTAAAAAACTTCATTGAAAGGTCTTCCGTTCTTAATAAAAGTTTTGAGTTTGTCAAAAGATTATACGACAATAACAAACTTTATTTTGAATTTGTCAATTACGGCTACTCTTAGTCAAAATTCGTTCAAACTCGAGTGACGTAAGTCTAACATTCATCCCATTCTAATTCTCAAAAACTTTCTAAAGACGGTCTCTCATTAGATTATTGATAGACCTTTTTTTCCGTCATCATTTTTGTGTTGTTCGCAACTCATTTACAGTTCCTTATTTTGTAGATAGGTTTATTATAACACAAAAATCATGGGAAGACGATATTTCAATAAGTTATTGAGATGTCATTTTCAATACCAGTTTGTGCGTTTTTCGTACCACTTTTATCATTAAATGTCCCTCAAATTGTCAATTTCGTTTATACTTGTTTTTATAACAAGTATACCCCTTTTGTTTGGATTTATTTGATGATCGATCCTTGATTGGATCGCTTGATCTCCTCTCCTCTAGCTGTTGGGACGTCCTCGATCAGCTAGGGCGACAGCACTTGTACAGGGAGTGCACAGAACCTCAAAGGATCTAAGTGATCGTCTTCGATGTCTAAGTAAGTCCTTTTGTCTTAACCTTCCTCGTGACTCATGAGGAGAAACATCTCTTGTATTTCTAGGGAGAGAAGTTGACTATCAAATACTCTTATGTGGATTAGCTTTTAACGAAGGAGCGTGTGGAGTATTTATAGGCATTGCTAGAAAGAGAGAGTAAAGGTGCTCACCCCTCAGACACGTGGCTGACATGAGCTCGGCTTGATGAACGCATTGGTCGGTCCTTCCACAGAGAAATGCAGCCTAGATGGAGGAAACCGAGCCGGCTAGAGTCCTTCTCTTCAGCTAAGGTGGGTGGAGGCCAAGCCAACCTTGGAGGTATTCCTTGGAACCAGAATGAAGTCGGCCTATGGTGAACACGACCAGGTAAAGGGGTCAGCTAGCCGAGGCAAAGTAGCCGATCCCATCACGTTTTATTGTAGATTGTGGTCATTCCCTTTTTATTTTGTATACTCTTCTATGTTAAACGTTTTTTTTTCAATATTTTGATATCACTTTTTTCTCCATTTGTCATACGAAGTAATCCATTCGTTCAAATCCAAAGTGTACATTTCTTCTTTGGATACTATTCACAATTAAAGATAATTTTTTATATTCTCGACAATCTATAAGTTAAAATATAGTCATGTGGTATCTTGTTTGATTCATTTTATTAAGTACTAGTAGATTAATAATATAAAATTTTTATAATTTTTGCTAACTTAAAATGAAAGATATCGATGATGCAAAACTTGCCTCGATAAATATGTAAAAGAGAAATGTGTAGTTTGAATTTAAATAGGGAGAATTATTAATTGCTCAGTAAATTTAATTAAAAAAACCATCTCTCAATAAATCTAATAAAAAAATCGAAAAACCAGAGACAAATGCAACGGGAAGCAATAAATAATTCCCGACTTGAAATGGTGAAAAAAGGAAAAGCTAACGTGGGCCGTGTAGCGTTGTTTGAGAGCGCCTTGAAACTTAACAGCAAAGCAAATAACGGCGTCGTATTGACGCCCAACTCTAATTTAAATTACATAAAACCCGGTCCACTCCCCCCTTTTCTTCTTAACAACAACATTTCAGTTACTCATATTATTCTCTCTCCGAAAAAATCCCCAAATTCAAAAAACTAGGGTTCTTACTTTCCCACCTCAATCAACCAATTTCAAATTCCTTTCATCTATCCAAAATCCAATCAGTTCAGATGGGAGCAGGCCAAAGTCGCGGCGATTTGGATTTCCCAGATTCCGACAACGATTACTCTGAAGAAGAGAACGACGATGAAAATTATGATACTTCTTCCGATAACGAATCCAAATTCACTACTCCACCTCCTCATTCTTCCACTTCATACGATGTCGACGACATTGATTCCAGGTTAAAAGCTTTGAAACTCAAGTATGGTTCGAATTTACCTTCTTCAAAGGGTAAAACTCCTGCTGTTATCAAACTTTACCGTCATGTTGGTGGCACGTCTTCTGATTCCAAGTGGACTCTCGAGAAATCCGCGGATTGTTCGTCTTTTCGCTTCGTAAAGTCGAAAGACGAGGATGAAAATGAAGATGAAGATGAAGATGAAGACGAGGATGGAGGTTCTGATGAGGGTGTGGAGTCGGCTGGGTCGTGGGAGCTTCGGGTCGGATCGAAGGTTCGGGCTAGGGTTTCGTCGGAATTACAGCTGAAGATGTTTCCAGAGCAAAGGCGGGTTGTGTTCATCGCCAACGGCTCGGTGTGGGCGTTGAAATTCTTGGAGCAGAACAATTGGTATGATCAATTTGTATCACAGTATCAGAACTGTCTTTTCGAGAATTTGTATGGTTTGCAGGCGAACGATGCGAATAAGCTGAAAGTATACGGTAAGGACTTCATTTCTTGGGTGAATCCGGAGGAAGCGGATGATACAATGTGGGATGCTCCGGATAGTCTTGAACCGGATCAACAAGGGTCCGGTTCAAAACCGAACCAGAAGACGACCCAGTTTGAGCATGACCTGCTGGAGGAGTTCGAGGAGGAGGTTACGAATTCGACAGGAATACAAAGCTTGGCTTTGGGTGCATTGGATAACAGTTTCTTGGTTGGGAGTGATAGTATCCAAGTGGTTAAGAATTTCAGGCATGGCGTTCACGGTAAAGGCGTCAATGTCAAGTTTAATCGTGGTGATAATAAGGCTGGTGGTGGTTCGAGCTATTCAACTCCGAAGAAGGCGCTTCTGATGAGAGGCGAGACGAACATGATGCTGATGAGTCCGGTGGCGCAGGGGAAGCCTCACGCCAGTGGAATCTCCCAGCTGGATATCGAAACAGGGAAGATAGTCACTGAATGGAAGTTCGGAAAAGACGGGGCTGATATTTCGATGAGGGACATCACTAACGACACCAAAAGCTCGCAGTTGGACCCTGGTGGTTCGACATTCTTAGGACTCGACGACAACAGGCTATGTCAGTGGGATATGCGTGATCGAAGGGGATCAGTTCAGGACATTGTGAACAATTCTCCTGTACTGCACTGGAATCAAGGGCATCAGTTCTCTAGAGGGACTAACTTCCAGTGCTTCGCCTCGACAGGGGATGGCTCCATTGTTGTGGGATCCATTGATGGCAAGATTCGGCTTTATTCTAAAACTTCTATGCGAATGGCTAAGACCGCGTTTCCTAGCCTTGGGTCAGCTATTACTCATGTGGATGTTACTTATGATGGGAAGTGGATTTTGGCGACAACTGATACGTATTTGCTCCTTATTTGTACATTGTTTACTGATAAGGATGGCAGGACTAAGACGGGTTTTAGTGGGCGTATGGGTAACCGTGCTTCCGCTCCTAGGTTGCTCAAGTTGATGCCCTTACATGCTCATTTGGCTGGTGCAAATAGCAAGTTCCATGGTGGCCAGTTCTCTTGGGTAAGAATCATTAATACTGCAATCATTTATTTACATATGATTAGTGTTGTGCTCTTGGATTTTGTTGGGTTTGCTGATCTCGGATGTCATTAAATGCTGATTTGTATGTTGCTAGTAGTTATTTGTTGTTTAATTCCGTTTTTTATGCTTCTGATACGAATCTATATAGGTATTGAACTTTGGAAATGAGGTAATAAGGTGTGTGTTTGCTAAGTTTGAGCGTGCCATTTGCTTTGATGCTTTGCTTACGGATCTTGTGCATATGTTTTAGCAAGTTCCATGGTGACCGGTTCTCTTGGGTACGAATCATTAATGCTGCAATCATTTTTTTTGCCTTGTGTGGTGTATGATTTATTCATGATTAGTGTTGGATTTTGTTGGGTTTGCTGATCTCGTAAGTCGCATTTATGTTCTGATAATCGTCATTAAAGGCTGATTTGGATGTTCCTAGTAGTTATGTGCTGTTTACTTCCGTTTTTCATGCTTCTGATACGAATCTATAACGACATTGAACTTCGGAAATGAGGTAATGAGGTGTGTGTTTGCTAAGTTTGAGTGTGCCATTTGCTTTGATGCTTTACTTAGGGACGTTGTGCATATGTCCTTAGCATGTGTTTGCTGATCTTGGAAGTCGCATCTATGTTCTGATTATCATCATTAAATGCTGATTTGTATGTTGCTAGTAGTTATGTGCTGTTTACTTCAGTTTTTCATGCTTCTGATACAAATCTATATCGATATTGAACTTTCGAAATGAGGTAATGAGGTGTGTGTTTGCTAAGTTTGAGTATGCCATTTGCTTTGATGCGTTGCTTAGGGATCTTGTGCATATGTTTTTAGCATTCTTGTGGAGCTTGTTGAAATATCTTGAAGCGGTTCACTTCCTTTTACCCTCTTTTGGGTGAGGGAGAGAATGTTAAATTAACTCGCTTGATTGAACAACCTTCTGTACAAATTACGAAGTATTTCACAAGTTGATATAATTGCAAAAATTGCTATGTGCTTGTGAGTAGATTTAAATTCATCCTCAGAGGATAATGGGAACAAGGTTTTAAAGATTCACGACATTCCTAACAATGTAGGTTGAACGACTTGCATCCAAGAAGGTTCCTTATTAGGGATTTTAAAGTTCTTTGTAGTTGTGAAGTCCGAGTTTAGAAAAAGCGTACATGCCTTGAGCTTTTGCTGAGAACGCAAATGCTGAAAGAGAGGCGCTTATCGGAGGAAGTATGCTTTTCTGTTTGGTTCAACTAACTTATCATTGAGCTTTTGATGTGCTCCATTGATTTATGGGCTCTATAGTCATGAAGGTCATTATCTTTCTGGCTTTAGGCTTCTGTTTACAGTATGTATCCTGCATGTTAGCTATGATCATGCACATTTTGTCTTATTAGTCACTACGAGTACTATTACCTATAGGGAAGGATTGTTGTTAAATGAAGGTGTATGAAATTAACTGTTAATAACCTTTTGCATTTGCAGGTAACGGAGGATGGGAAACAAGAGCGACACATTGTGGTAACAGTCGGGAAATTCAGCATTATATGGAACTTTGAGCAAGTGAAGAACAGTGCACATAAGTGCTACCAGAACCAGCAAGGGTTGAAGAGCTGCTACTGCTATAACATTGTGTTGAAAGATGAGTCTATCGTCGACAGTCGGTTCATGCACGACAAGTTTGCAGCAGATTGCAATTCTCCTGAAGCCCCGCTTGTCGTGGCTACCCCAATGAAAGTGACTTCATTCAGCATATCTGCCAAGCAATAGTTTCTTCCTGAGTCGTGCTACCTACTTCCAGACACTTGTATTTCTTTCTGCGTGACTGGTTTTATCAAGGTCGTTTTTTTAGTTGTACGTCTTCTTTTCTTCTGTAAAAGACGGTGTTGTGATTTGTGGTGAATCATGCAAGTCAGTAACTGTGTGTAGAATCTAGGGATTTTATATTTGTTCAAAATTGTCCCTTCTACTAGGAATTGTGGGATCCTGAATTCTTAACTCCAAATATTTCGTCTGTTTATTTACCATGTGGGTAGTATTTTATCTGTTGCAATATAATCGTCACAATCAAGAATTTGTATCACAATATACTCGTTACAAGGGCGAATTTGTGTACAGAATGATCAAAAGGGGCTTAATTGCCAATCTACTCGTAAATGATCAAAACCAAACGAATCCTTGAGCTTCTCCATAGCGGCATATCTATGACGCAGCAACAATTGCAGGCGTTTCTCAGTCTCTTCCTCCTCCACGCCTTCCTCCACTTTCCCTACTTCACGACGCATTTTCCTAGAGATGTTCTTCCATTTGGATTCAAACTGACAAGCTACCCACAAAAAAAAGATACGTAAACGGTAAAGGCAGAAGAATCAATCAATTAAACAAGTAACAAGCGAGTCGAGAAGTATGGATATAACTATATAAGTACCTAAACTACGAGTGGTGAAACCACGGACAAGGCAAGCGCAAAGCCATGGCCTTCCAGCTCGAGACGCTTTAGCCCCTCCCTTCACTTCACCATTGTGCTGTCTCAGACTACATAACCACATTATATCGCCAACTTAGTAACAAAACATTTCAGCTGGTAAACGACATATTTTGATAGATTATTTTTGAATATTCTGCGCAACATATTGAAATAACGTATTCAAATTCTAACTGAAAAAAATATATAATTGCTCACAATTGGCTAATTGTTGCACTTCTTTTCTTAATTCTGTTAATTTTTTTAGTCAAACTTGCAGCTAAAATATGTTAACCGTATTCTGCTAATGTTATTGAATACTACTCCGTTCTATTTGATTCTTTAGGTTTACTTTTTCACACTGCCAATGCACGTTTTCTTTTGTCCATATTTTAGTTACATATTTCTAAAAAAATTTAAAAATTTGATATTTATAAAGTAGACAATTTAAACAAGGTCTCACGTGATTATATTTTATCTTATATATTAGACAATCCCCACTTGTGAATAATGCTAAAAAAGCAAACTTAAAAAACCTATTGAAACGGAGGAAGTACGAATCTGCTACTGTAGTTTGCCAAACAGCGCCTCGAAATGAAACGAAAATGAAATGAGTAGGATGAATACCGACGAGAGAAATCGGTGGTAACACCAACGTAAGTCTTGAAAGGAGGATTCGTGGACGCGATCAGATATACACACCATTCTGATTCTGATTCTGATTCTTGTCTCTTTGATGATGTTGTTGTTGATGATGATGAATTTGTATTCTGTGTTGATTTGACGACAACTTCAATTGTAGGATTTGGTGGAGTGCGATGGGGTTTCATAGATCGAAATGTATGGCACAATTTCAATTGTTTCACCATCTTCTTCGAATTCACAATTGAATTAGTATTGTTTGTTGTTTCTGAGTTGTTTGAAATAATGGAGAGATTTGAATGATTTCCTGCAATTTTCTCCATTGATTTTCAGATACAGCAATTTGGGTCATAGTTTCAAACTTTCACCCATATATTGTAAGCCACGAGCTGACTCAGTGCGGATCTTCCGTTCCATTTTTGTGTCTCATTCTATGTGTCACAATACACGGGATGACACATCAATAACAAGTTAGTATAATATTTGTTGCATATTTTATTTATGTAATAGGCGAGCTGTCATCTCGTATATGATGTGACACACAGAATGAGACAAAAAATGGGATAGGAGATCTGCATTCGGGCCAACCACCGTTTTTTTTGCCTAATCCGGTTCAATGGGCTAATAATAAATTTTTGACTAAATTTTTCGTAACACCGTCCCAAATGAAATAATTTTTTCGGTGCTTAGATTTGGGCATGTGGGGAATCCTCGGAAAAGAAACCGTGAAACTACAAGTAACTAAAAAACATGAAACGGAACAATCTGTGGCCAAGTTAATCATGTTGCCTTGTTCCACAATTGACGGGTCAATCCGTGTATGTGTTTAACTCCCGGTAAATGTGGTATTGACATAGCTGAACCATGTGTGAGTAAGTTGTCGAGAAAGGATCCAAAGTTCTTAATGCGATTAACTATAACAACAAGTCCATTTGAACAATTAACTTAACATCCTTTCTGTGCAATGGCGAGACTCCGTTTGAGGGCCATGAGTTCCACCTTAGTGACCGTGGCTATGCCCATAAATGCTCTTTCGTACAAAGAAGCTATCTAGCCGAGTCACAAAATAGCCTTCCCGTACCTGAGATACCCAGATTACCCTTTAGCTGAAATACCATTGAATCTCGCACTCTATTACGGAATATAAAATTCAAGAATCATACCGCCAATTATAAACTACCAATGGTATAATCTAGCTATTGTTGTTGATGGCCTGATGGGGATCGTAAAAAAAAACACGTTACGTTTTTTTTACCACTTCACCCCAAAAATAATTAGTGACCCCGACTACTTTGTAATACTAAAAAGATTTCACTATTTAACCTAAACTGATTAACTTTCCGTAATAAATTACAAATTCTTACTACGATTCAAACCGTTAAGCACTGAGTTTGAAATTTGGGTGGACCGTTGAAAGCACCGAATGTAGACATGAACCGGTCTTGTAAGAAAATACTCGTACTCCTTAAGTTGTTGTCCAAAGCCGACAGAAACAAACAGTGAATAATAAATCACTTTTGAACTTTTATTATTTAACTCCACTATCCACACTTAATTCTCCCAACGGTCGAAAATCCGGAATTGAAAATTTGAAAAAAAATCCCCAAATAGTAAAGAAAAAAGAAATCAAACTCAATTGAAATCAAATTAAAGACGACTCTTTTACACTCAATTCTTACATTTCCCACTTTTTCTTCATCCAATTCATCTCGACTTTTCAATTCGAACATCACCTCACATGGAGTTCAATAATGTCCACGATTTCCAACAAAATTCAGAAACCCTAATTCCGGGTAGTGGTTCAGGTTCTGGGGTTTTTGATTTGGGGATGAACAATCAGATTCAGGGCGATCCAACAACCTTGACAGATGAAACAATCTCAACTGAACAGCTCAATAATGTCCACGATTTCCAACAAAATTCAGAAACCCTAATTCTGGGTAGTAGTTCAGGTTCTGGGGTTTTTGATTTGGGGATGAACAATCAGATTCAGGGCGATCCACTAACAGTGATAGACGAAACAATCTTAACTGATCAGTGTACAGATAGCACGATGGAAGATTCCCAAGATTCTGTTGGAGATTCTATGCTCTGTGATTCAAGTTCTAGACTTGTTATGACTGGTTTTTCAAGATCTTGCTGTACAGGTTATTCTTTTTTACATTGATTAGTTTATTTGATGTCGAATTTCGATACGGTTTTTCGACATGATTGCCAGTGCTTATGATCTAAAGGATGCAACTTTGGTGGATTAATATATGCTACATTGTTCATATACTGTGAAATGAAATGAAATTAACCTGAATAATATTGCGTTCTTGAGCTTCGGACTAATCGTGTCATGTATACGCCTTCTTCTAGCCGAACCCAAATTATTTTTGGGCTTAATATGTTGCCATTGGATACGATGTTATTACCCCGTGTGTGATCGATTTGGGGGCTTATGATATTTACTGTATATTAGGTGTTATAAGACGTCGTAAGTGTGAATTGGATTCAAAAATGTATGTCTAGCATTGGGTATATTTGTATTATGATGATAGAGATGGAAGCGGTTAGATTGTCTTCTTGATCGATTTCTGCATTTTGAATACAGATGACATCGTGACATTTGTAAATGCCGGTTGTGAGGGTACATGTCGAGCAGATTCGGGTGTTGAATTTACTGCTGATACTCACTATCAGGGAGGGGATGTCCTTCGGACTGATGAATGTATATCTGATAGTGGTGATTACCCGTTCATATACCAGTCCGCACGATTTGGCAACTTTAGCTACCAGTTCAGTGATCTTCCTTTGGGAGATTACTTGGTTGACCTCCACTTTGCTGAAATAATTAACACTTACGGACCTAAGGGAATGCGACTTTTCAACGTCTTTATTCAGGATGAAAAGGCAAGTATTCGTCCTGAAATCTATAGCCGAGTTTCTGCAGAATTGTGTGGTATACTGATGATAGTTCATGGACTTCATGAATCTTGCAGGTTCTCTCTGATTTTGATATATTTGCTGTTGTTGGAGCTAACAGACCGCTTCAGCTGGTTGACTTCAGAACCCATGTTAAGGATGATGGACTACTGCTCATGAGGTTTGAAGGTCTACTCGGAACTGCTGTCGTTAGTGGCATTTGCATTCGTAAAGCACCAAAATTGGGAGGTAACTTCTACATGGGATTTTTACTTTAGAATGTTAACTCTTAATCTCGATTCACTCATGGCAACAGAATATGATATATTGTTGTTATTTTGTAAATATTATTTTGCCTTAATTGTAGATTCTCAGCTGGCACATGAGTACCTCCGCTGTAATCATTGCGCTGGTGAAATGGAAGTTCCTGCAGCTCAGGTAAAGAGGGAATATGGAGCACTTTTGAAGGTGAAGTATTTACTTCATGTACTGTTCTGACTGTGTTGGTTCTTGGTATCAGGAGAGAGGCATACGATTGAAACTAACGGCCAAATATGAGAAGAAAATAGACGAGTTGAGCCTGCAGTGCCAGCGCAAGACAGATGAATGCTATCAAGCTTGGATGTCTTTGACTGTTGCGAATGAGCAGCTGGAGAAGGTCAGGATGGAACTTGACAACAAATTGTTCAAAACTTATTCTCTAGGTAAGTTCAGAAATTGAGATAGCTCTCACAATCGTGACAAGGTTGGAGCTCTGAGTTTTCTTATGTAAAAGAGAACTAGATTCTGCCATTGATGATAAATTCATAAGCCCACCTGTGCGAGCTTGAGACACACAGATGCGTTTTTTGTAAAAAAAAAAATCCCGATCTTTCTTTTCTGCTTTGTATGGTAACAAGAGTTGGAGCCCAATGTTACTGTGCAAGCTACATCATATCTGATACTCCGTAATTCTTATCTGTTTTATAGATCAGACTGTTGAGAAACAAGCCAAAGAATTGAAAACTATCTCGAGTAAGTATGATCATGATAAGAAGTTTTGGATCTCGGCAATTTCAAGATTAGAAGAAAAAATGAAGGTAACTTCTTTAAGTACTTATTTTGTGTACATAGTATGTCATTCTGAAACAGTTTTATGAATTTTGGTGGTTAGCATGTTTTAATAAAATGACTGGCTGAACCGTAACACAGAAACTGAAAGAAGAACAATCTGAACTGTCCAGAGAAGCACATGAAAGCGCTGATTCAATTCCCGAGTTGGCCAAAATGGTTTCTGCAGTTCAAATGCTAGGTAAGATGGAAGTTTTAGCTACTTATATATCCTTTTTTATGGGTTTGATTAGAATGCCTTTCTGAAGCCATGTTTTTCCAGTTGCCCAATGTGAAGAATTTAAGGAAAAGTATGTCGAAGAACAAAAGAAGAGGAAAAAGCTTTTCAATGAAGTTCAAGAAGCGAAAGGCACGTCCTTCTCTCAAGTAGCTCAAAAGTTATTCAGCCACTTTCTCTAATTCCGAATTTCTTTGGATATGTAGCATACTCCTAGCCCGTGTATCCAAACAAATTCAGTGATTATGACTTAAGAAACTGATAATAGCTTTTGCCATCAGGGAACATCAGGGTCTTCTGCCGGTGCAGGCCTTTAAATAAAAAGGAACATTCAAATGGATATGCGACAGTCGTAGATTTCGAAGGTGCAAAAGATGGGGAACTTTCTATTCTAACTGGTGGATCGAATAAGAAAATATTCAGATTCGACAGAGTTTACACACCAAAGGATGATCAGGGTACACTACATAGATCTGACTTTCTATCCAAGGTTCATTGCATTTGCTATCTGTTAAGATTTTGAGTCGACGTTTTTTTAAACTGCAGGTGATGTCTTTGTGGATGCTTCTCCCATGGCAACTTCGGTGTTAGATGGCTATAATGTCTGCATATTTGCTTATGGCCAAACTGGAACTGGTAAAACTTTTACGATGGAGGGAACAGAGCAGAACCGAGGTGTAAATTATAGAACTCTTGAACAACTGTTCCAAATTGCCAGGGAACGAAGCGATACCTTTACATATGACATATCAGTTAGTGTTCTTGAAGTCTACAATGAGCAGATAAGGGATTTATTGGATACTTCAACCGCTCCCAAAAAGTAATGATTTTTCTCTTTTAAACCATTTTTGTTTCATTGCATCATAATCTAGAGTCAATGAGTAGTGAGACATTTTTCATTGAAGTTGTGATGCATGCTGTAAGTTTTTGTCGTGTTCTTCCGTGCCTCATCTCTTTTTTTTGGGTATCAGGTTAGAGATAAAGCAGGCGTCTGAAGGGTCGCACCATGTTCCAGGAATAGTTGAAGCCAAAGTCGGGGATACAAAACAAGTGTGGGAAGTACTACGAATTGGGAGTAATGCGCGGGCTGTAGGGTCTAATAACGTGAATGAACACAGCAGTCGTTCTCACTGGTTGGTGACAAATCGTAATTTGAGCATCAGTAACGGATGGCTTTCCCTTTTTTGGGTTATACGTAATATTCTCAATCTTTGCTGTTGTTTTACAGCATGCTTTGTGTGATGGTTAAAGCAAAGAACTTGATTAACGGAGAATGTACGAAAAGCAAGCTTTGGCTCGTGGATTTGGCTGGCAGTGAGAGGCTTGCGAAGACTGATGTTCAGGGTGAGAGGCTGAAGGAAGCTCAGAATATCAATAAATCATTATCAGCATTAGGAGATGTTATATCCGCTCTGGCAAATAAAAGCAGTCACATTCCCTATAGGTTCGTCTGCTTTTGCAGTTTAGTCCATATAAACATCGTTGAATATCGTCCAAGAAGACCTAATATTTGATTTTTCTTGAACATTTTGTTTTCAGAAACTCGAAGTTGACACATTTACTGCAGGATTCATTAGGTAATTTTTTTTATGTAGATTCGCCTTATTATCCTGAAAAGTTGAAATGAATATTTTTTTGCTCGACAGTTTTGAGGCACGTGTTTTCAAACCTCTAATATTTTACAGGAGGGAATTCAAAGACACTGATGTTTGTACAAATTAGTCCATCAGAGCATGACTTGGGTGAGACTGTAAGTTCACTGAATTTTGCAAGTCGGGTCCGAGGTGTTGAGCTGGCCCCAGCTAAACGACAGATCGATACAAGTGAACTTCAGAAGACGAAGGCAATGGTGATTTCTTGTTTCTTTTATGCTTTCATGACCTTTGACAAAGCAAGGCTGTACTTAGAATGAGACAAGATCGATCGTCTTTTATAGAGTTAATGAGTTTGTACGGCCTGTAAGATCATCTTATACAAGTTTTTGTGACTCTGTCTTCCGACACTTCAGCTCGACAAAGCAAGGCTGGAATCAAAATTAAAAGACGAATCCATTAAAAAGCTTGAAGAAAGCCTTCAGAATATAGAAAGTAAGGCTAGAAACAAAGATCAGACCTACAAGAGTCAGCAGGAAAAGATACGGGACTTTGAAGAAGAACTTGCCGAGCTTCAAGAGAGATTGAAGGGGAGGGAAGAAACATGCAGTAGTTTGCAGTATAAGGTTTTGATTTACTTCCATTTAGTGCTCTTTGTCGAGATTTTCTTCTACTGTCTGTATTTTGAAGCGCTTCCCCTCCTTCGTTGGTTCTTCAGATCAAAGAGCTAGAGCTCAAGCTTCGAGATCAGCAACAGAATGACTCTGCAACTCTCCAACAGGTACTCCAAACTGTAATTTCCAATGTGTTCTAACTTCTAAGCATGATGCCTGTACAAAATTTCGATATGGAAACATAATTTCTGAACTTACACGCAGGTTCGTGAACTTGAGAGGAAGTTAAAAGCGCAAGTTCAAGAATCGGAATCTCATTCAATGACACTTCAACAAAAGGTTAGTCGTGAACGCTTGAAAAAATCTACAGCCTTAATGAGTGGCGGTAAAAAAAAAAAAGGATCCCCTGACTACCCTTTTCTCTGATTCGCTTGCAGATCAAAGAACTTGAGGAAAAATTGGCACACGAACGCAACGCTGAGTTTTCCTTGATGCACCAAAAGGTCTGATATAACATTCTCGACTCCTCATTTCTGCGTCATGCAAGAAAGTCGATAGTTTTACAGTTATATTTAAATTTTTCAGGTGAAAGAGCTGGAGGAGAAGTTGAAGGAGAAAGAGAATGAGTTGGAGCAACATAATAGGATTAATAGGATGAGACATGAAGTGGCAGGAGCCACAGCTATTGCAGTAGCGAACCCCTGCGTTGTTAATGATGAGGATGAAACGATGACTGAAGTCGACCCGTTAATCTTAAGAAGCTGCAATTCGTCCAACCGGATGAGCCATGGATCTGCTGTGTCGAAGCGAGGAGGAGAACACGTGATTGTTGAGACAAGGAGGAAACGAGAGTTCAGAAGTGGTGAGACGGAGAACCAAATGCCTCCACCGGCTCCATTGCCTGATAAAAAGATACGGAAGTCTGACCCGGCTAGACCGTTCCCTCGAGTCAGTAGGACGCTGAGACCCGTGACTGCCGCCCCTCCCACTCAAAACCCGATTGCTCGCACAAGATTAGGTACTACTAGTAATAAAGACAGGGATGCTAAGAAAAGAACATGGTGTTGATTGTTGAACACTTCAATGTACTGAAGAGAATTGTGTGCTGTTGTTTATGAATCAATGTATAAACAAGTAACACTTTCATAGTTATTGGTCTTTTAAAATCTATCGATGTTTCTAACTCAAGATTTTCATTGCTCTTCCTTCACGAGGCCTGCATCTCGATAGGTTCAGCTGCCTTTCGGCGCCACCAACCCATTTAGTCTCAAGTCTCAACCCAACCCGTATTAGAGTTATTGGAGCTTGATCATTTGGATCGATATCCTTAGCGAACATAGGATCCCAAACCTAATAGAATATAGACGGACCTCAACCATCCTCTTAAGTTGTGCGCACTAACCACTCTTCAAGCCCAAAGGGCATTCGAGTGAGTGAGTGTAATAGAATAACGGGCCTCAACCAACTATGCTAAACTAATTCAATTTTGAGTATAAAAAATGTCTTTGTAAATGATATTTTAATCAAATTAAAATGAATAATTAGACATAGGAGGTGAATATTAAACTCTTACTCCGTACATAACTTTTTTATTTATTATAATTAAATTTATTAATCCGTGCAATACATGCTTTCTACCTTATATTAGCTAATCGAGTATATAAGGAGTAATTATTTAATTAGCAAAATATATTGAGTATTTATGGTATGTCAAATTAGATTTTCTTTTCCCAAAACTTTTTTCCCTGGTTTAGCAAATAGTACTTACTATACTATTCACATATATGGCCGGGTCCACCCCTACTTGTGATGGACACAAACGAGAATCAATGCATCTTTGTTGCGACGAATATATCGATCTTAAAGTTATAACAGGTCAAGTATTATGAAAATAGATCATCTTGAAACTAACAAAACATTTGTCTCATCTGTTATAAATTTACGACGAATATTATCCGTGTTAAATAAGAATCAGTGAAGGATAATTCACCAAAAGTTTAGATGGATGAAAATAGAAGGCTTACCTGATACTCCCTCTCCCTTCTCTATGATATTCCACAATTGATTTTGGGAAGAAATTAAGGAGGAGGAAATATGTGGAGGGAAATAAAAATGGAGAAAAGAAAGTGGGGTCACAAATAATAAGAACCACACAATATATATACTAAAAAGGAAATGTGGAACATCTTCGTGAGAGGGGAGTACCTAATAAGGTGGATATTTAAGGATTGAAACATGATATTAAGGGCTCGCTTGGGATGGGGGCAATTATTCCGGGGGTAATAGAGCAAAAATGAACTAGAAAATGATGGAAAGTAGTGATGATATTAAGCGGAAATGGAGAAAATTAAGGAAGTATGACTTATTTAGGGGGTGAATTATTACTCCCCTCTCCCCCCAAGTAATGCATTACCCCCCAATGGCGGTAATTATTCCTCCCTCGTATCTTTTTTACACTATAAAATGTTACAATCGAGTAACACGTTCATCCATTTCTAGTTCATTTTTGCTCTATTACCCCCGGAATAATTAACCCATCCCAAGCGAACCCTAAATCCCTAATGATAACTTCCTAAGCTAATTAAGTGTCACGTGCATCTCGATTTGGGAATAATGGATGATGGACGGTTTCCACAATGACATGCAATGCACCTCCATCACTCTAAACTCATCTAACCCATCTCTCTATCTATATGGTCGAGTCCAGTACTTAAAATTTGTGATCATTACCTTAAGGATCTCAATATTAAATTTTACAAGAACTGGGTCGGGGTCAATTGTATGGCTTGAGGCTATACTTTGCCTGAGGATAGTTTATGTGATTTGCAGACTATTACGTCGTACGTTCCCTTATATAGAGGGAGAGAAATTCGAACCATTATCCAGAGTACCTAATCTTAACCACTGGACCGAGAGATCTTCGATATATTTATTCCATTAAAGTGTCAAAAAACGTGAGTAGTCCATTCTATATTTCTATCCTAGCATCACGTTCTTCATGCCCCTTTGGCCTATAATTAGCTTAGCTTTTTCCCGCAAAGTCATAGCCCACAGGATTCTACGCTCTAACAACACGCAAAAACATCAATTTCGTAACTCTAGTACAGTAATTAACTCTACAATTTTACCAAAATCAATTATTCACACCTCATGAGTGATTAGAAGTTAAAGGATTATACAACCGGTTGTACATAGTTTTATGTACAACTGGTTTTAAGATCTTGAGCTTTGTCACAAAGAGTTCTAGTTTTGTTGTAAAATTTCTGAGCTTTAGTGTAAATTTTTTGAGTTAAATCACATAAATATTCAAGCTCAAAAACTTACAACTCAGCTTAGAAATTTTTTTAAGATCGATAAATATATACAAAAGCTCAAAAACTTACGCCTGGTTGTACAATGCTATTGTACAATTAGGTGTATAATCCTATTTTCCAGTGATGAGTAGGTGTAACCTAAATGAAATACGTAACCTTTGTAATAAAAATATTACAAATAAAAAATATTAAAGTTCACGATTGGAAAAGGACCTTGATTTCGCTAGCTGAATTGATAAAAAAATGACTTGGTTTATTAATTGGCGGCATAAATCCTTTAATCGTTTTTCTTCTTTTTCATAGTCATTTGTTTACCTAGTAAATCGATTTATATTTGAAAACATAAACTCTTTTTTTTTTTTTTGTAAATTTTCTCCTCCGTCTTAATTAGAGAAAATTCGGTAAGAAATAAGGGGCCGTTTGGTTTATCAAAGGGAAAGGGAATAAAATCAACAAAGGGAAACAGAAGAAAAGGAATGAGATTACCCCAGATTTAGGTTGTCGTTTGGTTTCAATGAAAGGGAATGCATTACAACCAACCTTCAACCAAACCTTAACATTAACGGTGTATCATCGTAATATTTATACAATATATTTGAAATAAAAAAAAAAAATTTAAATTATAAAAATAATAAAAAATTAATTTTGGGTAACTTTTATATCTTTTAATAATAAAATACTTGAGAAATAATATATTTTTTTACAATTTTTTGATTATAAATATGATAATTATAATACTCCCTCCGTCCCAAAATGTTTGTCCCGTTTACTTTTGCACGATAACTAAGAAAATGGTGTGATGATTGAGTATATAGGCAATCATGACTACTTTATAGGGTGATGTATGAGGTGGTATGTGTTAATTGAATGGTAAAATAGTAATACTTTGTCTTAGTAGGGACGAAGTTGTAAAAAATGATAGACTAAAAAGGAAAGTTGAGAAATAGGACAATCATTAAGAACCTACCCAAAAAGGAATACGGGACAATCTTAGTGGGACGGAGGGAGTAATTTTTACAATACGATAAATTTTTAAAAAATAATATTTTTTCTTTTTAATTGATAAATCAAGGGATAAAAAAATTATTTTATCCGAATCCGACTCATATTTAACCTGACCCGAAAGTGTGAAGTTGGTCGCAATGGTGGTTAGTGGACCTTGGTGGTGGTGGTTGGTGGACATTGGTGGTGGTAGTGGTGGTGGCGATGGTGATGATGGTGACCCGGTTGATTAGTGGGGGAAAGGGAATCCATTACCTTGGGGGTGAGGGGTAAGAAGATAGAGGGGTTTGGGGGAAGGGGGGAAAGGGAATGATTGAATCGACAAAACAAACGTAAACAAAGGGAATCATTAACTTTGATTTCCTTGCCCTTTCCTCAATACCTCAAACCAAACGGCCCCTAAGAGTAATAAACCGGGAGGGAGTGAATCAAGGAATTAAAAAACAAAATTAATTATTAATGTAATTTATTTTGATAGTGGTACCGTACGGTACACAGTAATGCATGAATTAAAAGTCTGATCTAAAAAAAAAAAAAAAAAGTAAATTCTTATTTGTGATGACATCGGGTTAAGTATTCTATCACTTGTATACTCCATAAGATAAATACTCCCTTCTATCCATTCGATTCTTTACATAGGTCCATCATTTCCCCTCACAAAAATGGTCCCCACGTCAAGAATTGAATGGATGGGAGGAAGTATATCCTTTTTCCATACACTCTTATAGACACAAGTGTTATATAATTGTCCGTTTTATGATTAAGACGGATAATACCGTTTTAAGGGATACTGTACTTACCAAAAAAACGTACAGTTGGAGAATATATTGGTAGATACTCCCTCCCATCCATTCAATTCTTTACCCTTACTATAAATGGACAATCCAATCAATTCTTTACATTCCTCTTTTGGCAAAAGGCTTTACCATATAACCCCATATCTTTCCTCTATTTACCCAAAATACCACAACTTTTTCTTTATTTTAAATTTGGTGGACCCATAAAACCATTTGATTTACCAATAATACCCTTACTTTTACCACTTTTCTTAAAATTTATGAAACCCCGAGTAAAACATTGATTGGATGGGAGGGAGTATATTACTGTACCGCGCGCGTTCTTCGTAGGGTGGAGTGATGGGAATATGGAATGATCTGATCATATATATTGTCGGTCTACTCTACTCTACTAAATTACTAGGACCAAGTGGTTCACACAGTTGAATACCGACTCAATTACTGTATGTCTATGTATTTGCCTCCATTATTTATTTCTTCCCTCCATATCACTAAATGATCGATATCCTTCCCTTCTATTCGTTTATATAAGTTCGTTTTTTTTACATTATTTATAGGCGGAGAAAATCTTCAATATGTTCCGAAACTTTTAATATACAAAGTTAAGATAAAATCATAGTTAAAATGCCGAGTTCATTACGCAAAAATTAATTTTTAAAATGATAATAAGGGCATGATATGATGTGCATGAATACCAAATTCAAGGGCACTATGTGTTTATGTACACAAACTTAAAAAATACTAGGATACCACATGTAAAATGATAAAGTTCAAGGATATCACGTGACTTCCTTGGAAAAAAAGTACTCCTTATGACTACTCAAGTCATATACGGAGTATACTTTACCCTTTAGTTTGCGAGTATATATTTTGAGTAACATACGGAATACTGTTTTAGAAGAATTAGTTTATGATGCATACAAGAATTAAATTTATTATTACAACTTTTACTAATTACGTCTTCTTAATTAGAACAAGATAAAAATTAAATGTAGCTAGTCTCTATGATTATTTACACTCGTAATATTCCTTCCATTTTGATTATTTATTTGATTAAATATTTCTCAAAAATAATACTCCCTCTGGACACTATTTTTCGCCCCACTAGCTCAATATATGTGAGGAGTATTCTAATAAAGTGGGGCAAAAAATAGTGTCCGGAGGGAATATAATTAGTACGTAAACAAACCAATAAGACCAAAAACATATAGGATGACATAATTCATTTGATCCAACAACAGAATAACTCAATAAACAAAGGCTGATAGTCTGATACCGGTCATGGCTCATTCTTCAAGACCTACAAATTATACAAAAACTCTAAATATAAACCCTAGCTACCTAACTTTAGAATATCGTCCACAATTAATAATGCACCAAATCATTCTTAAACCTTCTCATCTTCATCAACATCATCTCGACATACGTTAATATTTTAATTATAATAAATCATCATTATGTTGTTTTAGTAGAGTAATTAAGAGTTAATATTTCAATTTATTGTGACAATATAATGAAAGTTCATTTCTTAATTAGCATATTAACGTGTGTCTACTAGACACATGTTAGAAAATTTGTTAATTAATAGAGTAATAAGATAACCCTATAAAAATATACTCGTATAACTAAAACTAAAATATTGGTACGAAAAATATTCACAAATGAATTGCGAGCAAGAATTTGTGTAAAAAATATTGATTTATTTTTATTTATCTACTTAATTCTTAAATGACTCGTCACAAGTTTATGACATACTCCGTATATGATTGACACCTACAAGAATTTATGATAGATTAACCGAAATATAATACTTGGTATATAAAGATTTGTAACGGATGGAATGAAGGTTTTAGGCAAAAGCGTTACTACCTTTTTCTTTACTTACAACATTACATTACATGCATCTAGTAGTACTAGACTACTAGTTAAACGGCCACATTATATTAAAATTAATGCTGGGGTAACTACTCACGTTTTTTGTACGTTCATTAATTATAATTAAACCACCTTAGCTTCTAATTAACTTGTTAATTAATCTCCATATCATAACAATTAACAAGTAAACAACCAGCATCTTCATTAAGGAAAATGAGTTAGCGCCACCAGGTGATGGTGCCCAAACTCGACGTCACCCCTTCACGTGCATCCCTTCACTACTGTAACCCATGAAGTAAATCACCCCAATTAACTCCTCCTCCTCCTCCTCCATGCAAATCATCATTAATCACTTCCAAATTACTAAACAAATCACCCTTCTTGTCATTAATATTAATATTAGTATTATTATACCAATGCATCTCCCCCTGATCATTCATCGTAGTCAACGACGATATCTGATTATTGGGGCTCGTTAAGTCGAGCCCCAAGTAGGCCCCGCCACCAGTGGGAGTGGGAGTGCTGCACCCAGTGACGAACTGGGTGAAGACTCCCGCGGTGGCGGGGTGAAGCCTGGGCGGGGAAATCCCGCCCAGACGAAACTCCAAACCCGGGTTCCCTGGGAGGAGGAACCCGGGTTTGGGATGAGGCGGTTTGAGACGGTTGGACCTGGGGGGTTTGCGACAGCCTCCCCCAACAGGGACGCTGCGCAACGCCCCGCCTTTGGTCCAGTACCGACGACACGTCTTGCAGAAGTGGCGGGGTTGGGTTAGGCTGTAGTTGTTGTAGTAGCAGAATTTGGTGTTTGGGGAGTCGCATCTTGGGCATTTTTGGGGTGGTTCTTGTGGTGGTGGTGGTGGTTTTGAGGAGGTGGTTTTGGGGGTTGTATAGTGGTTTTCAGGTGGGGGTGGGAGGTTTTCCGGTGACATGTTTTTGGGTGGGGTTACCGTTACGGTCAACAAGTGAGGGAGGGAGGGGGTATGTAATTGGGTTGTTTACTTTAAGTTGTGGGCTAAAAAGTTGGGTTTATAGTTTATATATATATATAGGAAAGTGATATATTGTGATTTGTGACTATTGTCCCACGTAGAATTTCTGTTGGTGGTATCAAATTATTATTTCAAAACTAGCGTAAATCTCGTGTGTAAGTACGTTTTTTTTAATATGGAATGTTTTTTTTACGGGGAATCCGCAGTCGCTATCTTTTGTGCGTTCTGGGTAAACCCTTATATGGAATGTTTGTATGGAACAACGACTATAGATTATACAAGTAATCAGTTGTACCTAGCTCGATTTATAAGTGTATAATTGATTTTATGATTTTGTGTGGTATCACAAAGTTTTCGAGTTTTGTTGTAAATCTTCTGAGTTTTAGTGAAAAGTTGTCGAGATAAATAAAATAAATATTTAAGTTCAAAAAGTTACAGCTCAACTCAGAAACTTATAAATAAAAGTTCAATAAGTATACACAAAAGTTCAAGAATATTGAGACGGTTGGATATACGACCTGTGGTATAATAGTACGGAATACTATTTTTCTATATATATATAGAGAGTCATACGAGTATGATTTATGGAGTACGAGTATTATTTTTTTATTAAGATAAATACTCTTTCTGACAAGTGGATTGAATTGATTAAGATAAATCATAAAATACAAAGGACACAAATTGATTGAGACATCCGAAATTGACCAAAAAGAACAATATATGATCGGGACGGAGGGAGACACTATATTTAAGGTTTTATTTATAATAAAAATGATGTATTGTTAATCTAAAATCCATATTAATTAAAAATTCAAGATTTTTTCTAATGTATACCCCGATGTTTTTACATTTTCAAATATACCCCTCATTTTTATTGCATGCCTCAAACATTAACTTACTATTTTTACCGTTATTTAGCCGGTTAATACTGTTCATCATGGGTGATAATGTGGCGAGACAGCTCGTGGTCAACTTAAGCTTGCTTCGACAACTTAATAAAAATTCACGAGCAACTTGAAATAATATTGTTTGGGAACCAAACAATCTCGTAGTTTTTTCTGGTTTGATCAAAACGGGTCAAGGCAGGCTAGCAAAAGTTGACCGGTCATGGTCGGCTTCGGCTTCTACTCTTGCAAAGAGATCAAACATTGCTATGATATGTCAATATCGATCTCAACCCATATCAACATCATTTATGTACTTACTCTTGTTACTTTAACGAAAATACTAATACACAGCGGCAGAACATAACATAAAAAGTACGGAGTATTTTATTTCAATTTCAATCAGATTCATCATCTCAATCACTTTAACTTAAATAGTTAGTCCAAGTCGAAATTGTTTTAAATATGTGAACGATAATAGACGACAAACTTGCATTGTTATGCAGATTTCTTCAAAGTGTTGGCAATGTCGATAACAAAACGGTATCTAACATCAGCCTTGACGAGTCTCTCCATCGCAGTGTTCACATAATCCATTGAAATAACTTCAATGTCCGGTTTGATGTCGTGCTTGGCCGCGAAATCCAGCATTTCCTGTGTTTCCTTAATGCCTCCTATACAGCTCCCCGCCACTATCTTCCTCCCTGTCATCATTTATACATGAAACCGTCTCATATGAGAAATTTGTGATTAACATTAACCATTTTCTCTTTCAGAGTCAGTCTCCAAGACGAAAGTTTGACTGCACGTATTTTTCAACCTGTAAATGTTAATCGAATGAATTTGCTATTAAAAGGGTTTGATTGTAAACGTGAATCGATTAGGTTTGCAATATACGCTAATAACTTGCGCAAAGCCGTCAAATGAATTTAAGAGGCATTGGCCCTGTCTGGGAAATAGCAATAGCAGATTCATAATAGCAGAATACGGTTAGCTGATTGTATTAACAGGTTTGACTATCAAGAAGCAGTGGATTACTTACCAAGAAGCATAGGAATGGCCGATAGCTCAAATGGTTGAACCGGAGCACCAACCAAAACCACCTTCCCATGAGTCTTGATCAAATCGACCAACGGTGCTATTGGATGCGGAGCTGACACTGTGTCGATGATTCCATCCATTGTACCCACAACCGCCTAAAAACAATCACATGTACAAACTTATATTGTCAGTTATTTATTAATCTCCTATTCACTAAAACAAAAACCAAGGGGCAAGAGAGTCATTTCAACTTTTCCGCCTAAATGCTTCTTATAATTATGGAAAGTGGGTTTTCTAATCAAACAATCTCATTTCAACTTGAAGGCCCAATTAAATGAATCATAAGACAATTTTATTTAAAATACGAGTTCAATAACTAGCCAACATAATTTTAGAAAGAACATATTTCTAACAACTGTATTTTCTAATTTTTTTTAAATAATTATAATTCTTAAAAAATAACTCCGTAGGTTACAAAATAGGCAAATGAATACAGAATAATAACCAAATAACATATCAAAAGTTATACGGAGTACTAAACATAATTTCAGAATACTGGACGGATACATAATTTCCGAAGCCTTACTTTTTACCAATTAAAAATCCAGTCATTTGTTTAATCGTAGTAATCATATTTAACGTCGTTAATGTAATTAAATTAAAATAATTACCATATCTTATCATTAAATGGTATAAAAATTATACTTCTTTAATTACAATATTTTATAATTATTTTTGTAATTTACAATATTAACACTATAAATTTTTAGTAATTATTTTAATTATTAATTTTTAATGACACGTCATCAAACTAACGGGTCAACCCGGGTTTTGATCCTAAATTAACGGATCATTTCAGGTTTAAGCGAAATGGATCATGAGTCAAAGTTTTAGGGTCCTGGCCTTAAAAAGATGCGATAGATTTATGAGTCAAGTCAAAATTTGACATGACTATTTTCTAATCCAAAAATCTTCTTAATTTGTATGATTACCCGATCTAATTTGCATTTTTGTCGTTCCTATCCCAATTAAAAAATCACTGATCATTATAATCCCCTAATTTAGAAATAAAATAATTTTCGAAATACTCTACTAAACAGAGAGGTAAACTGCTGACGGAAGCACTAAAAAAAAGGCGTAAGTCATTGGATTAGACGGAGGGAATATAATTTTATCACGTCACTAAACTCTTTCAGAAACAAAATTAATTAAAAAACTGTGCGTAGGCACGGATTTTGAACTAGTCTTTGATTAAAATAAATCACACAAAGGGAATTAGGTACCTGCAACTGTTCAGGGTCGCGACTAATCACGAAAGAATCAGCACCCAAACGATTAATAGCTTCGTCTTTTTTATTAGGCGAAGTACTAATAACCGTGACTTTAGCACCAAAAGCCTTAGCGAACTTGACCGCCATGTGACCAAGGCCGCCTAGACCAACAACACCAATATGAAGGCCGGGTTTGTCGAGCCCAAAGTACTTCAAGGGGCTATAGACAGTAATTCCAGCGCAAAGAAGAGGCGCGGCCGAATCCAGTGGCAAAGTATCAGGCACGCGAATGAGAAAATGTTGGTCGACTACAAAGATGTCGGAGTATCCTCCTAACGTTTTGGTGCCATCAAAGTAGGTCGAACCGTAAGTGTTTTTGGATTGTGGACAATAGTTTTCAAGATCGTTGGCACAGTTGTCGCATGTCCGACATGACCCAACTACACATCCGACGCCAACTTTGTCGCCTACTTTGTAGTTTTGGACATTCTTTCCTACTTCTGTCACCACCCCTACGATTTCATGCCTGAAAATGCGTACGTAGGTACGTTACTCAAAGTGTTAGGCCAGGCCGTGTTGTTTCTGGCTGAAAGGGAATAAGAATAAAGAATGAAGGGAAATTACGTACATACCCAGGAATAGCGGGATAATGAGCATTTCCCCAATCATTCTTAATAAAATGAAGGTCAGAGTGACAAATCCCACAATACAACACCTTGAATGTCACGTCTTCTTCTCCTGTTGCCCTGGACATACATCCACATTTTTATCATTATTACCATTAATTTGTTCACATATTGATCTGGCAACCGGGTCAGATTCAGAACGGGTCAGCTTCAGGTTATGAAAATCGGATCCGATCATGGGTTCGGGTGTTGGGTCGGGTTAATTGTGCTAGGCCTAGTCACAAACATACCATACTTATTACTCCGTAGTTATTGCTCACTCTCTCGCTCATTTGTTTGAATTTGATTACAATAATACTGTTGGCAATAAATATAAAAGACAAACAAATGAATAAAACAAAGTCAATACATATACTCCTCTTTTCGTTCAATTTGGTTGGTTGGATTTACTTTTTCACACTTGTCTATGCACGTTTTTTTTTTTTTTATATTTTTAGTTATATTATCTGAAAAAAATATAAAAATTTGATATTTATAACGTACTCGATTAGACAATTTAAACAAGATCCCACGTAACTCTATTTTATTTTATACGGAGTATATTAGAAGTTACGTTGACGATTTCATTCGCCTATGAATAGTGCCCAAAAAACAAACGCAAACAACTCAATGGAACGGAGTGAGTAGATATTAACAATGGGTCCAAGATCGTGCTCAAACCTAGATCCTTTTTTTTTTGGATTTGTGCTAATCGGTTATGGATCCTCCTACAAATTTACAGGTCGGGTCTCAGATGTAAGAGACAGACGTACCCTTAGTTGCATGAAAATTGGTAGTAGTGTAGTACATACGTACCTCCTATTGAAATGGTAAGGGGAGAGATGACCGGAAGTGTCTCTAGCGGCCCATCCGAACGCCTTTTGTGCTTCGTGCTCCACCTCGTTATTGTTTGCCATATCGATCTTTAAAATTTCAATCGAGAGATCTCTATATCAAAACATTTTTGGTATGAAATTGAAACATATACGTATTCTCTTTCGCAAAAGGTATCGATATGGAATAAGAAATTATACTAGGGTGGTATGTGTTTGGAAATGAGTAATCTCGGGAAAAAAAATTTTGTAATCTTATTGGAAAAAACTTTTAATTAAAAAAAACTACTTATTATTGTAAGAAAGAAATATTTTTTTGACATTTTTAATTGATTGAATAATAATGATTTTTTAAAAAATTAGTTATCTTACCCAAAAAATGTTTGTAACCAAAAAAAATTATTATTTGTCACAAATTATTTTATAATTATTTTCATCACTTGGAGAAAAGTGTTTGAAAACATACAAAGTTCAAAAAAAAAAACCAAAGTTCTCGTACCCATCCCATCCTTCGTATGAGAAACCCATACTCATGGGTTATGAAGTTTGGTCATTCCAAACTCGTACCTTATTCCTAATAAGGTGAACCAAACGGTCACTGAAAATAAGGGGAACCAAACGACCCGAAGAAGATGAGAATGCACAAATTCTCATATGAGACCGTCTCACAATACGATTATTGTGAGACGTCTCACATGGAAAGAAGTTATTAAAATAATAAAATACTCCGATGTGAGAGGATTGTGAAACGGTCTCATAGTAGACTAACTAATGAGAACGAATTGTAGGGCATACCTTGTAAATTATAGTTTACGTAGGAGTTGATGAAGCTTCACGAGTGTACAAAACCACAAGTCAAAAAGATATAATGGAATGGTGCACTATATATATTGGATTGAAATTGTGACATTGATGTAAACGAATATCATAGTTGATATTTTTCTATATTAATAAGGATAATATGCTATAATTAAGAGAATACCCTAAATTTTACTCCATCTTTGTTTCTCATAATAATATGTACTAGGTATGAGATATCGTATATAATTTCCTAATAGACGAAGATAGATTATATCGATTATATTTACTCAATGTTATTCATTGATTTAACTTTAAATAGTACTCCCTCCCATTCTTTGGAAATCTACCCTAAGTTGAATATATGAGGTATATTTTAATCAAATGATAGGTTTCCAAAGAATGGGAGGGAGTATACACCTACCATAGACCTCCCTGACCGCCTCTCCTCTAAAACCCTAACAAAAGAAAAAACTTTTCCTTCCTCTGCCATCTACCAATTCGGTAGTGGTAAGCCCCAAATTTAATCGTTATTATTTTCTTTAAATTGTTTAGGTTATCAATAAATCTTGTCTCTTCCATTAGGGAGTTTAGATCCCATCAATTGATGGATTTGTTCCCATATTTTGGTGGTTTTGTTCTTTCTTTGTCATGTTGAGAGCCGTAACTTTTCTACATATAGTGATGCAATTGAGGTCAGATTTCGGTCTATTCTTTGTCAAAATAGAGAATGTTCATTCGTTTGAAGAACATGTCATCAGATCTATAGATTCCTTCGCGAAAGGCGCTGTCAGTAAACAACGATATAAAGAAGGCTATGCAGAAGCGAATTACTCTAATAACGATCTTTGTCTCAGGAATGTTCTTTATTTATTTGTTAGAAATTTATATTCCGTTTCAATCTGATATCATTTGTAGATGCTGTATAGACTTTAATTGATGAAATAGGTCTTCATTCAAAAAAAAAAAAAAAAAAACTAGTATACACCTCGTGCACGATATTAGAAAGAAAGTACTTAATAGAGAATAAAACAGTTATTGAAAATAATAAAATATAAATGGGTCTCAACCATAATTTTGTTGAATTGAATTCCATAACATGATCGATGTCACAAGTTCGAACTCTGACAGCCCCAATTACACCATAGAAAAAAAAATACAATGGTTGAAGGAGGACCTATTCATGAAAACCACTCATAATGACGGTTATTAGTGAGAAACTCGTAATTTTTTTTTTTGGTTCAACGAAGCGCGTACTTAGTCGCATTAATATAGGGGATTCGAACCCGAGACCTATAGTCCACGGTACCTAGTCTCCACCATTGGGCCATGACATCTTCGGTAGATACTCGTAATTTATTGGGATGAAGTGATAAACGGTATAATTAGTAAGGGTACAATGGTCAATGTATAAGATTTGATATTGTGCATGAACGAAATAGTAATATATGTGTTGAAAATATATTATCTAGGTATAAAATTTGAAAAATATGTTATATTAGAAATAAAATCTCAATTTATCCTAAAAAGTATAATTTCTTTATGAATACACTATTTGTTTTTTCATGAAATTTTACCTTTGAGGAAATTTTGTAATTGTTTATCACATAATAAAGTTTTGATATTCAAATTGTACCCATAAATATAAGTCAAACAAGTTTTCGCATAAATATATTTTCTCATATTACAAATATGAGATTCAGACTTGAAGAAGAGACGGTTTTACTTCAGTTGTTTAAAACCCTAATAATACGAAGTACTCCATAAATTTCCAATGCTCTTTATAGGATCGAGTGAACTTTCATTCAAGTGATATGATCATCCAACCCTTCAACTCCTTAAGGTATTGCCAATGTCAATAACAAAGCGATATTTCACATCCGACTTGTCTAGACGCTCCATTGCCGTGTTCACATAATCCATAGCCACAACCTCAATATCTGCTTCGATCCCATGTTTGGCCGCAAAATCGATCATCTCTTGAGTTTCCTTCATGCCTCCAATGCAGCTCCCAGCAACTACCTTTCTCCCTATAATGTTTATACACTTACAAGTTAGCCGAATATACATACCCAAAATGTTTTAGCCGAGGGAGACACGACATGTAGCACGCTTAGTGCATTTTGTCCTCACTCATGCGCATTACCCATCCTAAGATTACCCTCAGCCAAGCACGCTTAACAGTGGAGTTCTTAATATGGGCAAACCAGAAAAGAAAGTGTACTTTGTTGATATGAGCAGTACATCAAGCAAAACTCATAAATAAGACATTTTCAATCAATGTGGAGTGTTTCAAAATGAAATTCACATGACTCCATACCTTTAATCATGTGCAAGATCATCTCTCAATAACGTTATTAATTACTAGAAATCATAATGAAAAACTATAAGAGTGACACACCTAATACCAGAGGAACGACAGGTAATTCGAGAGATTTCTCAGGAAGACCAACTAAAACCAACTTCCCATGAGATTTCAGCAACGCGAGCAATGGCTGAATATCATGTTGTACTGACACTGTATCGATGATACCATCTAGTGTTCCCATGGCGGCCTGAACAAGTGAAAGCATGTTATGGACACGGTTAGAGGTTTCTAATATAGTTCAAGGGTACAGATGATAACGTGAAAACGAGAAGTGTATATCATAGAACGAATATTCTATAATTAAGGAGATACCCAACAAAAAAAAAGATATTTTACCTTATACCCCGTATTTTTTTTCATTTTCTATGGTGTACCATTCTTTTTAGTCAATACTCGTATAACTTTGACTTGCAATAACTTGTGGACACGGGTTGCAATAATGAAGTTATTTTCCATGAACTCATCGTCTTTACAAGATCTTCAATCTGAGTGTTTTTTTTTTTTTTTTTTTGCAATTTTGAAACTTGTATTACGAGTGATACTCAAACAAACGCTTTTAACCAAATAAACTTTGACCGACCATAACTCTTTTTTCCGAGTTCCGAAAGTGATGATTTTTGTCCAAACTGATCGTTTGTAAGTTAAAGCCTTAAAGATATTTTGACCAAAATGAGTGGTAAAACCGTGCAACATAGAATATAAAAAAAACACAGGAATACCACGTAGAATATCCCAGTAAAAATGGAGAATGTTACCTTCATTTGCTCTGGTTCAGTGCTAACTAAAAAGAAATCAGCACCAAGACGATTGATAGCTTCATCCTTTTTATTAGAAGAAGTACTAATAACAGTGAGCTTAGCTCCAAAAGCCTTTGCAAATTTGACAGTCAAGTGACCAAGACCACCAAGGCCAACAACACCAATATGTAACCCGGGTTTGTCGAGCTGAAAATACTTCAAAGGGCTGTACACGGTGATACCGGCACACAGTAGTGGGGCGGTGGCAGCCAGTGACATGGTTTCGGGAATTAGAACAGCAAAACGCTCATTAACCACCTCGATATCTGAATAACCTCCTTTTGTTGTGGTTCCGTCGTCTCTCATAGAATTGGCGTTCAAAGTTTTCTTAGGACAGTAGTTCTCAAGATTATTTTCACAATCGTTGCACGAAAGGCATGATTCGATCAAAACTCCCATCCCAATTTTGTCACCTACTTTGAATTTCTTTACCTTGTTTCCTACTTCTAGAACAACCCCGACTATCTCATGCCTGAAAATATATAAAATTTGAACATCGATCAACTGTCCTGACAATGAAATTTTAGTCTAAGGGTTAAGACGTAGCTAGATAGTTCGTTTGGTTGATGTGAGAAGTGCAAAATTCATGGGAAGTAAAAAATTATGAGAAATAAATCTTCTTTTCCTAATTCACGAAAAATTCAAAAAAGTGTTTGTTTGCCTATGCGGGAACTTAAAAGTTACCAAGAGTGAGGGTTGGTAAGAAACTTTCTACGTAGGAAGTCACTTCCCACATTTGTGCAAATTTGAAGCAACCAAACAACTTCATTTTTTTCAATTTGTGGGAATTTATACTTCACATGATTTCACAAGGGTAATCAAACAAGTTTATAACGGACAATAGGTTTCAGGTTCAACCCTCTACGCTATTACTCCAATGTAATTAAGTGCATAAACATTGACATGAAAATGACAAACTAATAAGTAGATTGTAGATACATATAGCCACATAAGATTAAAAAAAACACGACATTAAACTACAAATTAATACAAAAAATATTCAATGATTTACACAAACCTATAAAATCGAGTATAATATTTCATAGTATTACTTACTCTCTCCGAGTTCCTATTATTGTCCCACTTCCTTTTTTGGGCTGAATTTGATTTATGTCCCACTTTCCTTTTTAGGCCGTCAAAGTGTGGTTCACAATTACTCTCTCATTTCTCTCTCTTCCTTCTTCTTTTTTCAACCACTCATTTTCCCTTCCTTATTTTTCACCCAAAACCTTTTGGGATAATAATAGGAACTCAGAGGAAGTATATTTTATCAATTAATCCTAATAAGTGGATAAATATTCGAAGCATAAGTAAATGGATGATGGATAGAACACAAAAGTGAGATCGGAGATCCACACCTGAAATTAAATACGATTACATAGTAAGTAGAAAAGAAAATTACCCTGGAACATAAGGGTATAAGGTACTCCCCCATTTATTTGTTGACAGAGCACGGTCAGTGTGACAAATTCCACAGTATAGGATCTTAAATGTCACGTCATTTTCTCCTGTTGCCCTGCATTATATTACACAGGATCTTATATGCATTGAGTATAACATGAACAAAATGGGGTAATTATGATAAGTAGAACACGTATCCCATTAACTTTAATGAGAGACTAAGTACAAATGGAAGTAACAGTGGTATCAAACCTAATAGAAGTAGGTAAGAGTATACAAATATAAAGAGAGTACGCTTCTTATAAAAACAGGTACAAAACAAAGTTGTCATTCAAGGATACGAATAGAACATAGAGTGGTATTGAAGTTATTGAGATATCGTCTCTTTCAAGGTTTTGTGATATTTATATACTCTCTCCTATTCAATTCAATCCATTGTATCCATTTGCTTTTTAAGGGTCAAACTTAGAAAACTTTGACTGTAAATATTTCAAAAGTTACGAACTTTTTCAAGACGAAACTAATACTTTTAGATTTGTAATGAAAAATTCTTTCGTAAAATAATAATTTTTGCAAGGAAAAGTTGCGTATGAACGGAGAAAAAAAAGGGTCAAAGATGTGCCTCGAAGACCACCCAAAAATAAATGAGTACAATGAAACTTTCAGTTCAGTTCAGACATTTCAAGTGCAGTGCAATTCAATTTAGATGCATTCAGTTTCAGTACCTGCGGGAGAAGTGGAATGGGGAGAGAAAACCAGAACCGTCCCTAGCAGCCCATCCAAGCGCCTTTTGTGCTTCTTGTTCCACTTCCTTGGTTGCCATGTCCACTTTTTTGAGAGCTCAATATTATTTTCAACTCACTTGATCAAAATATTTTTGGCTAAATAAAGTGATTGATGAAATGTGTAATTCTGGTGAACTATTTATATGTAATTCTGGTGGGGAGACCGTCTCACACTAAATAATTTAATGTGAGACGTATTAATAGAAATAAAATAATAATAATAATAATAATAAAAGTAATCACTTGTACGTGAGATGTCTCACGATAATTTTGTGACTATTTAATTAGATTGACATCGACTTACTTAGATGATTACATTGATTTAAGTTCAATGTATATTGTTTTCTAAAAAAAATAAAAAAAAATTCAATGTATATTGACATTTTAAAAAAAAAAAAAAAAAAATTCAATGTATATTGAACTTTAAGAAAGTAATTTAAATCTTACATTATTATACGGAGTACTACTTTGGTGATTTAAGAAAGTAATTGATATAATTCTAGAATAGATGTTGAATTTATGATAATGGAGATGACACAGATGCTTAGTACCAATATATATACTACTCCGTACAATCATTCATTATATGATACTCGTATCTCAATTTATGTCAGACTGTCGGTTACAACCTATCAGGTTAGATGAAATCGATTCTCTTCAAAACCTTGAAAGATCCGAAGACCCTATTGTGAAAAAAACTGTATCATTAAACAAGGATATGTTGAAAGATGATGCACAGAAGCGGAGATCAAAATCATAATGAGATATCTTTGTTTTAATGAGAATTTATTTTACTCCAATTTTATATAGTATTGTATTCGTTCAATTTCGATATAAATTGTAGATGTCGTATGACTTTTTATTAATGAAATGATGATTTATCCGTTCTAAAAAAATCCAATAAATGTATATATTCAACTTTAATTAAGAAAGTGATTTAAATATCACTACAAAAAAAATAGCCATAGCAAGGGAAATTTGCAATGGAAACTCATTCCCTTGTAAAATAAATATTTGCAAGGGACTTGCAACGGAATATGAAAACTTGTAACGGATTTGCAACGGATCAAGAAATTTGCAACGGTTTCATAGGCGCCAAAAATTTTCCCCCTTTGCGCGTAAGGTTGCGACGAAAATTCAATATTTGCAACGGAAAAGTCCCTTGCAAATTCACATTTGCAACGGATTATCCCTTGCAAGTCCGTTGCAAATTCTTAAAAACAAAACCCAGCGCTACCCTTTGTTCATTTCATTTGTCGACCCCCAATTTCCCAACCCCATTACTCGACCCCGACCCTAAACCCTAACCTCACTCCCTCCCCTCCCCTCCCCTCTCCGGCTCCGGCTCCGGCTGCCACCACCTTCTGCCGGCGACACCGACGCCTCCCTTCTCTGCCGGCGCTTCCCTCCTCTGCCACGAGTCTCCCTCTCCGGTTCTCCTCCTCACTCTCCTTCCTCTTTTTTATTTTTCTACTTTTGTTTGTGGTGATTCACCGGTAACCATTGTCACCCTCCTCCCTTTCCGGCATCCTTGCCTTTCTTCTATCCATACCGGCGACTCACCCTGCCGGCGCTTCCTCTCCTCGCCGGTGCTTCCCCTCTCTTCTATTTCTTTTATTTTCGTTTTTGTTTGTAGGGTTTGTTGTTGTCGGATGCTGCTACTGCTGCTGCTGTCGACGGAGGTGTTGCCGGAGTTATTGTCGCCGGATTTGCTATTGCCGGAGGTTTTGTTGTCTCATATTCTCTGAGGTATACTTGCTTCTTCTTATTTCAATTTTTGATTTGCCATAACTATGTTATGTGTTATGGAGTATTATCGTTACAATAACTAGAGAAGCCAAACCCTCCGTCCTACCTCCTGCATTTCTTTCCTAACTTCAGCCCTAATTCACTCCTCAATAACCAGATTGAGTATTTTGATTCTTAGTTTCTTATTAACTTTTTGGCCTGGTAGGACCTTTGCTCGGAGTTGCAAGCATTGATTCTGGAACAACAAGTAAGACTACTTAATCTAGCTCTTTTGTAATTTTATTATTTCTCAATCCTTCAATGTGTGCTCAGTGAAGTTTGTTGTTATCCTCATATGAGATAGATTCCTTAGGATTAGAGCTATAGAGTTTGAATGGATTGCAATTTGTAAATAATCACTTAGCTACTCTTAGCTACTGTTTTCAACTTCATGCTTGCATTTTTGTATGTGTATGTGTATGTTATACTCTCAATTTATCTTTGTCAGCCTCATTCGTATTCTCAGAAAATAGTAGGGGTCACGTCTGAACTAGTGACTTAAGTGTGTCAATGGCAGGACTAGAAGGTCGTGTGTTGGTTGGTGATGTTGTCGGGGTTCTTTGAGCAGCAACTTCGGTTCAAGTTTAGACAAATTTTTGTGCAGCAACCTCAATTTTTTGAGCAGCAACCTCAATTTTTGTCTTTGAATTTATGATTACCGAGTCATGTCTTACTAATCTCTTACCATGTTCATATTTTTCAAGATGGCTTGCCATAATTATTATCTGTCCCATTAATATCTAATTCTCATGGACGCGTTTAAGTCCATTAACATGTGTTGACAACAATTCAAGGATTGAAGAATGAATATATTTATCCACTACTTCTCTTGTATTCCTTAATTTCTATTACGGAGTATAAATTAATTCTTTTTATTAAACCTTGTACGAAGGTATCTTTGAATTAGTTTCATATTTCCAATTGTTTCACTAATCCAGCCTCATTCTTAATTCTTATGCTATAGGAATCAACGGAGCTAAATAATGCACACATAAAATAGTACAAAAGATGTGTTATACTTGCAATGTATGTTATTTTTCTCTTTTCTATAGTACATATAGTATTTTTAACTAGCGTGATCGAGGTATAATAGTTGTTGGTTCGAGGCTTTGAACAATGTGGTCCAAAAAAAATTATTCTTATATATTGGAGTTAGGATGTAAAGATAATTTTCCAACATTTGCCATTATTTTCCATGTTATTTCTATCGTCAATATGTATCAATCTTAAATCTCTATTGTTCATTCCTATTTACAGATCACCGAAGAAGATCAATGTCATTTTTGGAACGTCGTTGCATCAATGAAGTGGATATTTAAATTAATTTGTATTTTTTTTGGAAACATAATATTTTAGGAGATATTGATGTTATAATGCATTATTGTACGTTACCAATGTAATTTTCCGTCCAATGTGAATTTGTATACATTTTGGCATTAATATATATATAAATATATTTATGATATGTTGTTTGTTGTATTTGAGTATTTGTGGAATTGTAAACATATGTTGTTTGTTGCATGTTTTTATGAAATTTTGGCAATTTGGGGAGCCAAAAACAGGCAATGAGTTCACCAATATAGCACATTTGCAAGGGACATTCCCTTGCAAATCCGTTACAAGCTTTGTCTTTTGCAACGGATTTGCAACGGACTTTATTGTCATGCAATCGACTTTATTTCCGTTGCAAGTCCCTTGCAAACTGCTATTTGCAACGGACTTGCAACGGAATTAGTCATTTTTGCAACCACTATTTGCGAGGACACAAATCCGTTGCAAAATGGCCTTTTGCAACGGAATTTGAGCCTTTTGCAACGGATTTGTCCCTTGCTATGACTATTTTTTTTTGTAGTGTATGGAGTAGAATCTTGTTGATATAATTCCACTTTGGTACACTAATATGGGTCAAATGACCAAATGAGTAAAAAAAGCGCGAAATGTTTAATCCCCTTAACTTTGACAATTGTCAGATCAAATTTCATAAGTTTCAAATATTGTAATTAGGTCTCATAACTTTGAATTTTTAGACACCCACATTTTGACCGCCATGTGTCTATAGTAGGTCCCGCCAAACACCCGATGATGATAGGACGCAAACATGCTTTAATGGACTCGGATATGGGCTCGAAATCATGGACATTTGGTTTAGGCTTATTAAGGAGTACAAATCTCACAGAACGGACCTCAAATCCAGGCCCAGTGGGTCGTTTCGAGTCAAATGAGACTAACTTGGGTCGATTCCGACACCGGGGGTAAAACCGTCTTTTAGCGACCGAGTCAAACCCGGTCAAAGATATTTTTTCCCGAGTCACACGATCTGGCCGTGTCATTACACGTCCAATTCGGACTGAAACACTACAAAAATCAGCCTTCACAAATATTAAACAAATCCGTTTAAAGATAGAATTCGATCTCAAGTAGGAATTCTATCCGGAAACCGAAACAAAGTATCACCCGAGCTCAGATACTCGGCTGAAACAGCCGAGATACCTCCCCCACCAGCCGAGTTTTTGGCTTTCCCACCAAGAAACGAGAAGTTTATTCCCTTACGAACTCTCGTATTTCCTATCCAAACCGGTGTTTCTTGTCACACAAGCAAGACCACCTCGATTCCTATAAATAGGACATCCCGTCCAACACAAAACATAAGGTTTTTAAGACAGAAAAATACCGAAAAAATCACAAATTTTCAGCAGCCAAAAACGACGTCCAAAATCCCGACATAATCCCGAAATAGTTCCAAAAATCCGACGAAACCAATCCCGTCCAAACCGGCCGAACCCACGCCTACACACACACATCAAAACACTCTAAAAACCGACACCTTAACTCATCCACATCATCTCGACGCTCCCGAACCTAAGCTACCGTCCGACGAGCCTTATTCCGAGAACACAAAGCATGTAGGTTGAGGGTGTAAATCAAACCCGACTCTTTTCCTTTCTCTTTCCCTATCTCACGTTTTTTTCACCTTTTTTTTCGTCCGTTTTTTTATTTTTATTTTTTACGGGTCGTCGGTCGTCTCATATTTATTACGGGTCATTCATCATATTTTTTATTTATTTTCGATAACAAAACTTTTTTTTACAATGTCCTGAAAATATGATATCGATTCTCTAATCGTATATCGTATTTACAAGAACTAAATTATTTTTATTCTCGTTAATACTAATGAAATCATTAACCTTTTTATTTACAAAATTCGATGATTTTATATGCGGGGAGAATTTAACATCTTTTTTCGTTCAAAATTCTTTTTTCACCTTTTCGTTCAAAAACTTACTTTTTTTTAACTTTTTCTAAAAACATTCTAACTATTCGATATTGATTTCATAATCAAATATCGAATACGACGAATATCGAAAATATGAATCGGGCATAAATTAATCTATATTTGTACGCGATTTATAAAAATTAACGACTTTTCGACAAATAAAAAAATCCGACAGGCTACCACGCGGGTCGCGCGCCGGTCAGGCGACCCACGCGGCAGCCGGTTCACGGCCTCCCTTTTTTTTTCGTTTTCTTCGTTTTCTATTTTTAATTCTTCTCGAACATTATATTAAAATGCGACCTTCGCGACATATTTTAATAAATACTTTTTTTCGATCTCGGTCAACCCGTGTTAATCAATCACGTGTCATAAACCTTTTCTAAAAATCATGCATATTTATTATTTATATCTTTATTCAATTTATTCATCGTTACTAACTCGTTTTCTCGTGTTTGTAGCTTTTTATTTGTTTTTATCGTTTTATTAGACTAAAACGAATTCACATGCTAAAATAACTTTGACGTTATTAGTTTAAACATGCATTAAACGACTTAGCAACTCACTTTATTTTTCTCACATGCTTAGGAAAATAATGTTTGCATATCATTCAACCGTCGAACTAACCCGTGTACACCAAAAACGAACGATATCTTAGTAAAGGCCGCTAAGTGGGAGCGGGGTTGGGTGTTCTTAGTGAACTTCCCAACACGTACCCTCACCCCTTACTCAGAACCATGGTTTCCGGATGTCCGAATCCCTTGGCAACGAGAGTCATTCAATATACGATTAACCGCCCAGTCGGCATCGGTATCGATATGCAAAGGGACGAGCCCAATAAACTCTGACATCGGAAATGGGCCGTAGTTTGTATACGGCCCACTACGACATAGAGTGGGCTCGAACGGTTCCGAATAACCACAAAATTCGGTGGCGACTCCTACTTCGATTTAAATTTCAATTTGACCATCTCATATGGAGATTCATTCGCCTCCCCAAACCCGCGCGTGGCCGCGTCGGGGTGGACCTATGTCATGTCCACAGAATTTTATTCTCAACATAAATTATATCATTAAATCATGTTATATATAAACTCAATGTACACTGAATAATTATTAATATTATAAAAGCAATTAAATAATTTATTAACATAATTTTTAGAACTTTTTAATAATTTTAATATATTTTTTAATTTATTTAATCCATGAGATTAATGTTACAAATTTTCGATTTTATGTAATTCTTTCAAATATTTTTTTCCAAAATATGTAAAAATTGCATACGTTTAATAAATATATAATTATTTTTATCGTGTGCTGAGAAAATGTATAAATAAATGAGTTTTTGTTTTTAAGATGCAATTTTAATTGAAAAAATAAAAAACTTGGATTGAATTTCACTTTTACCCAAAGGTACGAGGCTTAATTACTACAGTAAAATTGAAACTTAAGGGGTTAATCTCAATCAAATTTAAGGGGACTAATCACCACTTCCGCGGTAAAAAAAGTTGCTCGAAGGTGATAATTTTGTAAAAAAGTGTCACCGGTGTCAAATAGGTAAATAAAATAAAGTGGCACTCAAGTGACGGATTGGTAAGAAAAAATATCGTCGGTGCCAAATTCGAAAAAAAAAAATTAATAGTCGAGCGACAAATTGGTAAAAAACGTAATCAGTGTCAAATTGTTACGGAGTAAAAAATTTTAGTCGATGCGAAGGTAGTTTAGAAATCAATGCTCGTAAAATAAATTACCTATCGTTTTTGGTCGATTTAGAATATTTTTACAAAGTGTGTCGATATTGGCACAAGGTTCGTGTTTACGGTTCTACGATACGGTATAGAATAAGTATCTCCGGGGCAAATTGGTTAAAAAAGTGATCCAATATATCTTGACATGTCCAAACTCGATCCGACCCCTTTTTTCGACTCACGACTAGACTTGGCAAAACTGACCCGATCTATACATGTCGAAATGACGGGCTTGGTTTCCGTGCATTGGTCGGGCTGGGTGGGTGACCAGGCACACCGAATTGGAGCCGTATGCCTGTACCCATGTGAGTTAGATAAAACAAAAACAAAATATCTGGGAAATGACCATCTGTTTTGTACTCCTTCCGAGTTCCTATTATTGTATCAAAAACTTTTGGGGTGAAAAATTAGGAAGAGGAGATGAGTGGTTCAAAAAAAAGAAAGAAAGATAATTGTGAGAGCATGTACCATGGATAGAATTTACCCTCCTCTTAGTACTCTCTTTCTTATAAACGGAGGCCCTGAGATCAATAGGGAAGATTCTCTTGTTTAGAGGAAGATGTGTAATTCCTCTAATTTTAGAGGAATTTTAACTTTGGCCCTTGTGCATTCTATCATATACTATTGGCTACTTAAATAATTAAGTTAAATAAAAAATAATATAAATCATTAAATAATTAAAATAAATAATAAGAAAGGTAATTTAGAGTATCCTCTCTATTGTGGAATAAAATTGGAGAAGGAAAAATGGAGAGGCTGAAGATAGTGGAAAATGAGATGGATGAAAGAGAGGATGATGATGATGATGATGTGTCAAAAATATAGAAGGAAAGAGAAAAAATAAGACGAAGAAATTGTCCTCTCTAAGTCCATGTACATTAAAGAGGATGTTTTCTTCCTCTTATTTTTTTTCTTTCCTTCTATATTTTTGACACATCCTCCTCTCTTTCATCCACCTCATTTTCCACTATCTTCGTCCTCTTCATTTTTCCCTTCTCTAATTTTTACCCCACAATAGAGAGAATCTTCTTAATTATCTTTCTTACTACTCCCTCCGGACACTATTTTTTTGTCCCATTTCATTAAAATACTCCTCACAAATATTAGGGTAACGGGGCGAAAAATAATGTCCGGAGGGAGTATTATTTATTTTAATTATTTAATGATTAATATTATTTTTTATTTAATTTAATTTTTTACATGACCAATAGCCTTTGATAGCATGCACAAGGGTCAATGTTAAAAATTCTCTAAAATTAAAGGAAGTACTCAACTTCGTCTAAACAAGAGGACCTTCCATGTTGATCTCCCAATGGAGAGGACCTCCTCCTAGAGGAGAGAGGGTGCTAAGAGGAGGGAAAATCCTCTCCATTGTACATGCTCTAAAATGTACATGGTCTGAGAGTAATTATGAACCAAATATTAATGGCTTCGAGGGACCATTATCCATCCACATGGTTAATATTTATTCCGTCACAAGCATGCGAAGAATATATACCGATCATAAGGTAGACCTCGAGAATCAAAACCAAAAGAGTTTGGAAAAAAACCGAATGAGACAGTGACAGTCTGACAGTGTGGTGTGTGCTACAGTAGTACGCCAAAAACCCAGCTCCTGCAACTGCAACTGCAAACTCACTCTTCCTCTTTCCTCTCCATCTCCCTCACCTAATTTCTCCCCCAATTCAATTCTAAAGATGCCTTCCAATTTCTAGGGTTTTCAATCATCAATCACCTGCACTTGCAACAATGGCGGCGATCCCACATTCTTCGTTGATCTTCCTCATTTTCTCACCACTTTACCTCCACTTATGCTGCGCTCGTATATTCACTTTCGAAATGCACCATCGATACTCTCACCAAGTCAACATTTGGTCTCAATCAAGTGCGAAACACCATAGTAGTAGTGCTACTAATCCTAGCTTCGGTAGGAAAAAATGGCCAAAGAAAGGTTCGTATGAGTATTACGCGGATTTGGCGGCGCGTGATCGTTACTTCCGCGGTCGAAAGATCTCGGAAATCGAGGAGCCTATGGCGTTTTCCGATGGTAACTCGACTGTTCGAATCAGCGCTTTGGGATTGTATGTTACGCTTCTTTCCTCTTTTCTTAAAACTGTAATTGATTTCGATTTATTGCTCCTTCTGTTTGGTTCTCTAATGGTGTAATCAGTTTTAAAGAAGAAAAAGAAAATGGAGAAACAGCTAAAAAATTGAACTATTGATGATTTATGTACTCGTGTCCGACTCTTAGACACTCGGACTCTTCATTTTAAATCAAAATATGTCGCGTTTTCATAAAAATAGCCGAATCAGATAGTTCTAAACGAGTCCGAGCAACATAGATTATGATAATAGTGTTGTTGTTTATGTGATATAGTTTGCATTATGCGAGTGTGACATTGGGGACGCCGGGGAAGAAGTTCTTGGTGGCGTTGGACACGGGCAGTGATTTGTTTTGGGTGCCTTGTGATTGTTCCCGTTGCGCTCCTGTTGATGGTTCCATTTATGCATCTGTAAGCCTCTTTTCGTACTCTGGTTGGTTTTTTTCATTATGTTTTGTGTTGTTCTAGTCAGAAGTTGACTGTGAGACCCCATTGTAAGTGTTTCAATTAATAGTGATCTATTAGGATTTAGGATTGTTGTGGGTCACTAACATGTGTGTGTCGTATTGAGGAATGACTGCAGACATCGTACCCCCTACTATTTTGTGAGTAGAGGCCTATTTGGTGGCTTTTGATGATGATAATGATGAACAAGGTCATGGTGCATCAATCATCGAGGCGTTGTTAGAGGCTGTAATAAAACACAAAGGGGGCTCGTTAGAGGCGTTGTTAATTGGTAATGAGTTGTTCATGTTGATACAAAAGTTTTATTAATAATGCTTCAAGTTAGTCAGAGTTGGAGCTTGAGTTTCTATGAATAGGTGGTACTAGTGTGGTTTTATTAATAGTCATGGTGGTCTTGCCAGCCTCGTTTCTGACACGCACACATGCTAGGGTGGCACCGAGACATTTCATAAGGTGGAGTGTTGTGTTCAGATGTCTTTCTTTCTCAAGATGGCTTTCAAAATCGATCAACCATATAACTGTTTACATTTATGGGGAGGATGAGTTTTCAGTCAATGTAACATCTTGCAGACACAAGTGGTCATGATGGGCCTGAATAAAAGAAAAAATCACAACACACCCTTTGAATTTTTTCAAAAAAATGTTGAGAAATCAGTCCAAACATCACAACAGCTTTCAGATGCTCATGGGTGGTGCTCAAAAGTCAAAATTTACCCTCAATTATTTAGGGTAGGCAATGTATACTACCTTTAAGGTTATTGGTGGAGAGGGATTCTTGGATCAGCTCATCAGATTGGGTAGTGCTAGGTTGTCTAAAGCTAGTGCTGAGAACCTCAATGCTGGACACAGTTACCTTGCATGGTTGGATACACGGAATTCGAAGGTCATAGACAATGTGCGGATAAGTATCCCAAGGCATTATGTATATATCACTATGAATTTTATAAGAAATTTCTCAAGAGCCACAGTTAAATATTGTGCTTAAAAAGCTCACTTTACCTAATATGATATTCTAGATCGGTTATTCATTCACCCATCAGGCCTATTGAAGGGGGGAAGATTTTGGTAGAAATATCTTCTTATTGGTTGAACTGTTTCTAATTCAAAGTTGTCTCAAAGTGTCTATAACTTCGTGATATCGACCTCAACTCATTCCATCTTATATTCCAACACAGTTGCGTAGAATGGGCCTTGAATTGATGAATTTTGAAGGTTTTTTATTCATATTGAATACAATGTACACGGTCTGTCAAAATTTGATTAAAAACTATATAGAATGCTTTCTAGGCAGTATATTCTGCTCCAAAGTTTACACAAGTTAATATTTAGAATTGGTTACTCATTGAACCGTTGTGGTTTGTGAGGAGGGGATTGTTGAGTAAGTTATTGTCTAATAGGGTACAAATGGGTTTAGTTATTGGGTTGCTGTGGTCCTACAATGTCTACGAGTCAAGAACCTCAACACATTCTTACATAGTTTTCCAGAGTGATCTTGAAATACTGAATTTGAAGTTTCTGATACAAATTACAAAGTCGGACGAATCCTAAAGTATTACTCAATGTACTTTGAACTATATAGAAAAGTTTTTAGAGTCGTATTATGCTCAAAAATCATCGTATACGGTATACCCAAGATGATATTCATAATTGACAATTCATTTAACCACTAATGCTATGAGAAAGAGGTGCTTAAGGCCAGATTTTTATTAGCTCATTGGCAAAAATGGATATAGTTACTAGGTCGGGTGATATTAGGGCTTGTACGAGTAAATGCTAACTACCTATAACACTCTAGGACATAATCGCTTGGAGTGATCTTGATTTGAAGGTTACTGTAAGCGTCTGGAACAGCTTCTCAAGGCCTTTTGAAATTATTTTGAAGGTCAAACTATACATTGTGCTCAGCTGCCATATATTTGCATGATGATGTATATATCAGCAATTCACTCAATATTGAGGTATCAGGGGAGATGAGACTTTTCGGCAACCTATCATCTAATTTCATTAGTTTCTTAATGCTGGAGTTCCTTAGGTGTCTACAACTTAGTGTTAAAACTCACAAACCATTAAGTTAAAGACTTGCAGTCTCGATCACAGAATGCTGCATGGTTAAAGTACAGATGTGATGGCTTCTTCATGCAATAGTCCAAACTTGCTTTGAAGTACGCAATAAACTTCCCAGGGCTGTTTCTTATGCGTAAAAATCAAAATTTACCAAAGATGATAAGGCTATTGAGAATGAGGAGTTTGGGTCTTGTTATCATCTTATTAGTTACTCGGTCAAGGATTGAAGATGGTCTTCATGTGTGTGTAGAAGATACCGCCGACAAGTGACAACTTTAACACATTGTCACTTTTTCCTCGGAATGCTGAATTATCAAATTGCTGGCAAAGATAGGTGTAGTCACTTGTTCGGGGTTGTATAAAGTTAGCAATGAGTTAGTATGGAGACATTATATGTATACCATGTAGAAGCTCATTTTTGGTTATTTGGGTTCGAGTTGAGTGAATCTCTTATCAGAATTTGGAATCTCTCTTCTGATCTTCTGAACTTAAAGTTGACAGTAATAAAATAAAACGGATTTCATAACTACTTGTGATCTACTATGAAGTAGCTATCTGTATCTGACATTTTCGAAGCAATATTTATCATGGTTGTTGCGAAAACAGTTGTGCCTTAAAAGACTAGAATGAGACTGGTAAAATTCTGTCATAGGCGGAGCTTTTACCGAGGGACAGTATGAAGTTTCTGAACTGCTAGGCCTCAGGGAAATAAGAAGTTGTATAATATACTCCCTCCGGTCACTATTTTTCGCCCCACTCCATTAAAATACTCCTCACATATATTCATGAAGTGGGGCGAAAAATAATGACCGGAGGGAGTATGTCTTTTAACCTTTGAGCCTTGATTTTAGGTAGTATGGAGTACTTTGGGGATCTGCGATAGCTTTTTTCTATTTGTAGATAAAGGTGCTAATAGTATGTTTGGGGGGTGTGACAGGATTTTGAGCTTAGCATATACAACCCCAAAACGTCATCTACGAGCAAGAAGGTGTCCTGCAGCAATAGCTTGTGCCTACACCAGAGCAAGTGTCCAGGAACATTCAGCCAATGCCCTTATGCAATCTCTTATGTTTCTGCGGAGACCACAACTTCTGGAATACTTGTGGAGGATGTTCTCCATTTGTCTACAGAAGAGCGTCATCATGAATTGGTTGAGGCATACATTACTTTTGGGTGAGTTTCATTGGTAGAAATTTTTCTAACTTGTATGGACGTGTATATATCCTCGTGTCGTCTGACTAATAGCTCAAAAAAAGCAGTTTGACTCTGTACACCAAATGAATTCAGATAAGCTTCTTCAATATATTTGAAGTATTTAACTGGCATTGACCTAATGACTTAGAACTAACATTTTAACCGGTTTATCTCGTGTTATTTTGTCGGCATTTGCATTCTTGATTCTGTACTTTTAAAACTAATATAGGCTTTTACAGTTGTGGGCAAGTTCAAACTGGTTCCTTCCTGGATGTGGCAGCTCCTAATGGTTTATTTGGACTTGGTATGGAGAATATATCAGTACCCAGCATACTATCTAGAGAAGGTTTCACACCTGACTCTTTCTCCATGTGTTTTGGGCGTGATGGGGTCGGAAGGATTAGCTTTGGGGACAAAGGCAGCCCCAACCAGTACGAAACTCCATTCAATGTGAACCCCTTACAGTAAGTGGTAAACTCCACATTCGTCCTGGTGTACCTGATCAAAACTGGAACATAGATCCGATCTTATCATTGCCTATATATTTTCTCAGGTTTATGCTCTTATATCTGTTTTGTTTCGCAGCCCTACTTATAATATATCTGTAACTCAGATTCGGGTCGGAACAGCCGCCAATGACGTTGATTTGACTGCTCTTTTCGATTCTGGGACATCGTTTACATATTTGGTTGAGCCAGCTTATACTAAGCTCACAGAAAATGCAAGTATTTTTATCATGTTCACTTTGATGCTCTCCTTTTTTTCAGTATATGTTTTATAATTTTTCTCTCTTGCTTTGGCAGTATAATTCACAAGTTGAAGATAGGAGGCTTCCACCTGATTCAAGAATACCTTTTGAGTATTGCTATGAGATGAAGTTAGTCTGTAGTTTGTAGCTTCGAATTTCTAGTCTCTAGCTGTTAAGTTAGATTTAGAGTTGTGCTATTATTTCGTCTGCTTATGTTTATTACTTTCTTTTTTTACACCATCAGGGGTCCAAATGCAAATACTAGTTTAAATCCTACAGTGAGTCTTACTATGGAAGGAGGAAGCCATTTCACGGTTTATGATCCTATTATTGTCATCTCGACTCAGGTAAGAGCCTTATTTATCCATATAAACATACTGTCAACTTGAAGTTCCAGTAACAAGTTCTAAACAATGAAACGATACTTGAAGTTGCTGTTTAAGTTACTACTGATTTTCCCAAATCTAAATTTTTGTTGAATGCAGAGAGAACTTGTATACTGTCTTGCTGTAATCAGGAGTCCAGGGCTGAATATTATTGGACGTAAGTCATTTACTCGTGACTGTTATTTTTGATAGTTGCCACTTAAAACATCACTACAGTGGTCAGTATATGGAAGACCAAAAGAATGAAACACTGATATTAGTAATGCGACTTTTAAAAACAAAAATCGCCTCCCTGCAACTCTTTTCCCCAGTCTTAACACCGCTGTCTTTTCTATTATTTATGCAGAGAATTTCATGACTGGGTACCGCATAGTATTCGACAGAGAGAAATTTGTGTTGGGGTGGCTGGATTCGGATTGTAAGGCTACGTTTGTCTCCACGTTCTATCTCAGTGTATTACCTTGTCTATACTATCGTCAGATTCTTACATTAGATACTTGCAGGTTATGACATTCAGGTTCTTAGCAATTCCGAGGGAGGTAACCGTAACACCACCACAGTTGTTCCTCCTGCAGTTGCTGCACAGCCTGAAAATAACACTGCGGACACGTCTCATAATTCAGCAGTGCAACCAATTTCTCCTCATCTTTGTCAGTTCTTCGCCTGTTTTATTAGCCTTCTTTTCGCAGTTTCCTAATCACAACAACCTGGCGGATTCGAAGATAATATAAACGAAATCATCAGCTGCCTCCACTGTAAGTATCTAGGATCTTCATTACTGTTACTCAGTAGATAAGATATTTACACATTATGGAGTATATCAGAAATTGTGTTAGCCATTGAAACAGGCTCGGCCACGACCACATCATTTTTGGTTAAAGGTATAGTGTAGCATTTATAGCCTTCGAGAATGTTTCTTTCTCTAAATGGATCCTCTTCGTTTCCTTATGCAACGGTTCACAAACATTCTGTCGCCTTCTCTCTTCCATTATGTTTTTTTAGATAAAATTTAAGACCATTTAAGTAGAAAAATGAAGCTCCATTTCTTTTGTCGTCTTTGAGCCTCATTTCGATGAATAGTTTGATTGATGATCCGTGTTAGAACATGTACTAATAAGTACAAGAACACTTACTCCGTATATTATATGACCCGAGTATTTATTTTACCGCCGTAAAAGGGATCTTGGGATAGGATACTAAATTTGCGGTTGTTTTAGTTTAGTTTAGTTTAGTTGGTGTCGAAAAAACTTAGATCATGGATGATGGAGTATCAACTAGTGTTAGGTGTTGCATGAAATCGTATGAAACGCGGTAATGACCGAGTAATAGAGTAGACCAAGTATGACTGACTAGTTTTCCAAGGATGTCACGACTTCAAATTTATTCTAAGTCCACCCGCGCAATACACAGATAAACTAAATAGAGTAATAGACCTAATAGTACAGTACGTCGTCTGTGGACTTCAAACATTGACTTCTTAGTAATTTTTTTATTCCAAGGAAGTGCGTATTGAGTAGTAGTATTGTAACATAGATTATAAGAGATTCGAAGTTGAAACCTATTTTTCACGTTACTTCGTCTTGAAAGCTATACTTCCTTTGTTTCAATGAAATCTTTGCCTATTTCATATTGGATGTCTTAATGAATTCTCTGCCTTACTATTTTAGGAATATTTTTCATATGCAATTTGCAATTCTCATAAATTTGGCTCCACATGTCACCTCCTCCTCAAACCTCTTTCCCTTTGTGCCAAAAGCAAAGACTTAGGGAGTATTAGATTAAGACATTTTGGATGTTTATTGGTACCATTATTTTTTTTAATGTATGGAGAGTGGAGACTGCAGTACGGGTAAAATTTGGAAAATAGGATTATACACTTAGTTGTACAATAGCATTGTACAATCAGGGGTAAGTTTTTGAGTTTTTATGTATATTTATTGAACTTAAAAATTTTTTTGAGTTGTGTTGTAAGTTTTTGAGCTTGAACCTTTATGTGATTTAACTCTACAACTTTACACTAAAGCTCAGAAAATTTACAGCAAAACTCGAAATCTTTATGATAAAGTTCAAGATCTTAAAGCCAGTTGTACATAGAGTTATGTACAACTGGTTGTATAATTTTTTAATTGAATGAATTTGGAAGCCTTCCTTTATGGAGTAGCTTAGATTAGACAATTAGGTAAACGAGCAAGAAACCTACCATTACCTGCAACTAACAATTTCCCTAATTAACGCCTTCCCACTCAACGTCTCAACCTGTTTCCTCAACCACTACGATCTCACTCATTTTCAACACAGCAAAAAAAAAGTTCATCCATTTTTGTTCATTCGTTTGTTTTTAATTAAATTACTTCTTGCAATGAATATAAAAGATAAACAATTTAACGAGACGAAGGGAGTATTAACTAAGTAGAGATCTACGTGTACCTACACAGAAAATAGTGTTCAAATTTTTATAGGAGTGAAATAAATTAAATTTAACGAGATTAAGTTAAACTAAATTGAACAATAAGATATTTCAAGAACAATTGATCTCTCTTATGAGGGGAAGAGACTGGTCTACAAACAAATGAAGATTCATCCTAAAATTAATTGGTGATAAGAAGAGTCGTTCACTAGTTTATAGATTAGTCTCAAGCCGCCCACTAATTTATAAACTAGTCTCCCGACTCTAATTCTACCAACGTGAAACAATTTTCATCACACACACGGGAAGATATCTCAATACTATTTGATCTGTAATCGTCATTAATTTACGACAAATATATAAAGTTATAAACCCTTAAACACGATTATCATTACGTGAACCAAAAAAAAACTGGTAACCTTCCTTGACATTTCACAACACAAAAGACTTTTGAGAGGAATAGTGGTCATACAAAATTAGTCCACACTTTGACACATGTGAAATTTTCGTTTGTAATGGAATTATCCATCGTAAACGTGTGACATGTCAAATAATACTCCATCTATTTCATTGATATCTTCCACGTCTATTTTTTCAACAATTTCTTTGATTTTTCCACTTTCCTTTTTTCTACTCCGTATTACACTTCTCTCTTACCTAAGTGAAATATTCCACTTTTAAGGTGCAAGAAGTCAATGAAACGGAGGGAGTATCTATTTAGATGAATGACAAAATATGTACTATCTACTAACCTTGTCTTTTCTAATCTAATAAAATTATTTGACCCGTTATTCCCTTGTAACGGATATATCCATGAATAAATCCTCCCTTCCTATAATACACCACCCACACCAACACCAACACCAAGCCACCAAAAAAAAAACTGTGTTGAATTGCAACTATGTATTCTACTTCCACTACAACCCAACAAAACCTCAATTCCACCATCCCCAACTACACACGTGTCATCCTCCTATTGCTCACCCTACTCACCTTCACCACTCCCCATACTACACACGCCTACTCCTCCTTCGGCTTCCCCATCCACCACCGCTTCTCCGATCCCGTCAAACGGGTCCTTGACCTTAACCTCGGTGGCGGTAACGGTTACAAGCTGCCGGAAAAAGGAACGGTCGACTACTTCGCCGACTTGGTCCACCGTGACGCCGCCGCACACGGTCGCCGGCTTAATTCCGCCGCCGCCGCAAAGAGTAGCGGTCTGACGTTTGCCTCCGGTAATACCACCCACCGCATCGGCCTCTTCGGATTGTAAGTTCGATTTTGATTAATGTGGTCCAGTGGGTAAAGTAGAGGAAGTAGCTTAGCGTTTAAGCTATCTGGGTTTCGTTGCGGTTAATTAATTGGACCCGACCCGACCATTAATGAATTAATGAATGAATGGTTGTTACGTTTACGTTTTGTTGGTACTTTAATGTCTAATAATCCCAAATTTTCCACTAATTATTTATTAATTAACGGCCTGCTACGTGAAAGGTTTCACAATTATAATTACGTAATATTTACGTAATTGGTTGATTGAAGTATATGGGTGTTTATTGAATATCGAAATTGTATAGACGGTTTTTATTAGCCCATCCGTTTCGTGTTTGTTTTGATTGTCGTTTTACATTAATACGGACTTGGAGTATAATTTTACCGTTTAGGATAGGGTTTGTTTGAATTCGTTATTAGGGGGAGTTGTTTTAGTCGCCAAATTCATGGGAAATAGAAATTCACGCGATTTTAAATTCATGTAAAAATTTAATTTCACTAGAATTTCTATCTTCCCATGGTAAATCAGATAATCCCATAAATTACGTCGTGATGAGGTGTAAATGTTTTTTTTTGAGATAATTGTGTAATGTCTAACTGTGTATAAGGGTATTTCGATACCTGTGTAATGAGATGATTAGAGTACATTTACATCATTTATTGATAGGAAAAAGGAGTTTTTAATCAATAAAATGATTACAAAAATATTTTCGCGTTCGAATTCCCTATTGTAATGCGACTAAGCGTACTTTTTGTTGAAAAAAAAAAAACAAATAACACAAAAAAAACATATATAAAGGAGATTGGGAGGATTTCTACAATTTCATACAAGAAGTTTTGTTGTATAATTTGCGGTAAATTGGTAATGATGTGGCCATCCTTTTAAGAGAGATCTTAGCAGGTTATTTAACGAGAATAATATAATTATAAGGCGTTTTCTAAAAATAATATCAATTTCATTTAATCTGAGAAAAAATACATATCATTGGATTAATTATACAAATTGAATATTCTGGTCAGATTTACCAAATAAAAGGGGGAAGAGAGTATTAGTTTAGTAAAAGCAAAAAAAGGTGGATTGTTATTGTTATGTTTGTTGGCTTTACACCACTTTTTAAAGCATAGGATGCCATAGTTCTCATCCACCATAAAAAAAAAGTTTGTGTCTTTTTAATTTAAACTTTTTGGGGTTGGTGACTTAGTTCTTACGATTTTTATTTCGATATGAATGCAGCTTGCAGTATGCAAATGTGACGGTTGGTACACCGGGATTGTCCTTTTTGGTAGCACTAGACACCGGTAGCGACCTCTTTTGGTTGCCTTGCGACTGCACTAGTTGCGTCAAAGGTGTCACATTCAAATCCGAAGAGGTATCCTATATTTTATACTCCGTAGTATTTAAATCTATAACTTGACAAATTATGGTTCGTCGAGTTGACTTGAGTCTGTCTATTCCTTGTTCATCTCTTATGGTTCACCGAAATCAACAAGTAGCTCGAATCCAAAATGTCCGATAAAATAGAAAGTAGGACCGAGTTTGTTGGATTTGAAGTAGAAAGAAACAAGAAATATATTCTAAATATAGGTTTGAGTTGTTATATATGACTATATGAGTGGTTGAGGTATCTGTTTCAGTGGTTGAATGATGTGTAAATGGTTGAGCTAGCTTGTTTTGGTATGCTGCTTTTTGAAAGTTTCGGGTTTGCCCTCCTATAATTGGAGCAATTAGCCCTTTTATTATGATTATTTGGTTGAAGCAATATATTAATACTAATTCACTTCCTTTTGCTATTCTTTTTCTATGACAACAACATTTGTAATCTCTGGTGTATACATTTCTGTTTGTGTCTCTTTGTTCTATGTGCCCTCTCGTAAATCTTCTGTTTTGAGGGGCGAGATTGTGTACATCATGACCACCCTGAATGCCACAAACGCAGACGTTACAAGACACTGTGTTACTTATGAGATTTTGTTTTGTGTTGAAATATTGAACTTAAAACGAATTAAATTTCTTCAATTTGTCTTAAAAAAAGATTTCTTAGTTGCCCTGCCCTGTTTCTGAAACTATCTGATGCACAGCCAGAATCTACTGGATACCTTCTCATAATGCTCTGAGCGGTTTGTGAGTGATAACGGTTCAATATCTTCTTTATAGAGTTAAGAAGAACAATACTCATGTAAGTCAGTGCTGTTGTGTGCGACGTGTGCAGCTGTCCACTGTCTAACCTTGATTTTACCTAGAAAGAAAGATAGTAAAACCAATTTTTGCTGACAACGTGAGAAGTCAGTTGCCTTCATTTAAGTTCCACTGGTGTATATTATCTGTCGAATGGTGAAACTATCACCTTTTCTTCTGATAAATTGTTTTCTCATCGACTCTTATGTGAGAATTGAGATGGTCTCACATGTGATATCAGCCCAAATTGTTATATTGCCATCATTTAATTATAGGGTTAATGGTTTGGTCTTTCATGTAAAACGCTGTCATCCGAGTTTTTGTGTTGTTCTCTTGAACACCTTTGCTACCCTGAAACACTAATCGATATTTTTTTACCAGTTAGACTTCAACATATACAGCCCCAGTACGTCATCCAGTGGTGTGAAAGTTGCGTGCAACAGCTCTCTATGTGGACACAAAACAAGCTGTTCTGAATCACCAAACACGTGCGCCTACAAAATCATGTATCTTTCTGCTAACACATCTTCGTCAGGGTACTTAGTTGAGGATGTATTGCATCTGGTTGCAGACGATAATCCCTCGAAACCCATTGCTGCTAAAGTTCCCTTTGGGTAAGTAACTATTCATGATTTTCCTGTTGATGGCTGTTTCCAATCATGCAAATATCCAACTTATGCTTTTCTCTTAAGATTCGTATAATTTTTTTCCCTTAAGATTGCCTTGAGTCTGAGTTTCCATTTCCAAGAAAGGGCCTTTTAATCTATGAGTGATCGCCATTTGTTGCAATTCTTGACGTAACTTTAGCTATGAGTAATCTGGATACAGTCAACATTTTCAGGAACCCTTACGTTGCAATGATGTTATTGTTGTATTGCCATGAATATATGAATGACTGATCGAGTCGAGGAATAAGGTCATTGTTCCCTTTTGTCGATTTTTTCTGATGTAAAACAAGTGTCTAACTTCACCTCAGGCTTTTTGATAATATTGAAAGTTAAATATCTTTCGTTTTTTTGTTTTCACCAGTATAATTAGAATCATAAACATGCTTTTATTCCATTAAAGCACGATCTTTTATGCAATGTTGAATAAGTTCTAAGCTCCTGATGTGCTTGCAGCTGTGGCAAGGATCAGACAGGTTCGTTTCTAAATGGAGGTGCTCCCAATGGTTTACTTGGCCTTGGTCTGAATAGCATTTCCGTCCCTAGCATTTTAGCGTCTCAGAAAGTTGCATCAAACTCGTTTTCCATGTGTTTCGGAGATGATGGGAGTGGTAGAATCACTTTTGGAGATAACGGGAGCTCCGACCAAAGTGAAACACCCTTCATTGTCGGGCAATCAAAGTAAGCAATCACTTTTCTTTGATATACTTGTCCACTGTTAAAAAAAAAACCAATTCTCCACTTTTTGGTTATTTGGTAGAAAAGTCACTGAGAGTATTATAACCTGCGTTCAAAACTCGTCAACATCATGCATTTGTTGCCCATTTGTTTTCACGATATGGATCTACTTCATGCAATTGTTTTGACCATTGTTCCGTATCTTGTTATCAGCCCACACTATAACATAAGCGTACAACAAATTACTGTTGGAACCAATGTCTCCCAAGTTGACGGTGTTTATGCAATTTTTGACTCCGGCACTTCATTCACATACTTGAATAATCCAGCTTATTCGCTACTAGCTGAGAAAGTAAGTTCTCATAAATCTTTATCCGGCAATCTAAGTAATGTTTCATATCAAGTAGAGCTAGCTTATCAAGAAAGTCTTCTTCTGCAGTTTGATTCCCAGGTTAAGGACAGCAGACACAGCTCTGATATCGACATCCCTTTTGAGTACTGCTATGACCTCAGGTGAGCCTCGAGTAAATTCACCTTATCCAAGCATATTTGCGTATCTTTCTGTCGAAAAAGTGACAACAATTAACTTGCAGTTCAAGCCAAGATAGCCCAAGTACTCCTCCTATCAATTTGACGATGAAAGGCGGAAATCAACTATATGTTATTGATCCGACGGTGACAGTGTCTACTGAGGTAATTTCCTACTCAGTTTAATGGTACCACTACAATAAGTTTGATGTGTGCATATCAGGACATTGGTCTGATCGTCAATCATGTTCCGTTTCTTCTAGAGTGGAGATATTTACTGCTTGGGGATTATGAAGAGTGAAGGCATAAGTATCATTGGACGTAAGTTTCTATGTCCTTCTCCTTGTGCTCTTATGCCATACTTCAACATATATTTTACAGGGAAAAATACCTTCTTTTTTTTTTCACGTCATGTGTTTCTGTATTTTACAGGGACATAAGTTGGTTTTTGATGAATCTTATGTTCACAAATATTGAAAATAATTCGTTGTGCGTCTCTGTATTCTAAGCGATACATTTTATTTAGTGATATCAATAATGACTTTTTGTACCATAAGACGGTTGTATACAAGACCAACCATGTTATTGGTCTTAGATACGCATACATCATGCATTCATACTGCAAGGGGGCTTATGGATTCTGCTGTCAAAACCAGTTTCTCATTCTTTTGTCGTCGTGCTGTACAGAGAACTTCATGACTGGCTATCGCGTGGTATTTGATCGTGAAAAGATGGTGTTGGGCTGGAAGGCATCAGACTGTAAGTATCATATAAATAAGTAGATTTTCTAAGAACAGAATGAAAATTTCTCAGTTTACCCTGACTAAACAGTAAAGGCCGAAAATGTGATTATACATCGAAAATTGTTAGCAAAACACAAGCAGTAAAAGATCTTTACCCACATTTTTGAGTTACTGTGGTTGACGAGATTCTAAATCCAGGTAACGACATGTTGGAGTCGAACACTCTGCCAATAAGTCCGCATGATTCAACTGAAATCCCTCCAATATCCGCCATTGAGCCTCAAGCAATACCGGGAAGTAACAGTCATATCTCAGGAGCGTCATCGTCTTTGAGTTTATTGAATATTAACCTCTGGACTTTAACATTCATTTTCGGTTGCCTTCAAGGTTTACTTTCATGATGGCATCGAGAAGCTGATAGTATTAGATCAGTGATTAGTCGATATATATATATATATATATATATATATATATATATATATATATATATATTTGAAGGGAACTTTGATTAAATTTTGTTTCATAGGCATTATTTTTGTATTTAGAGAGCCCTGATTATAGATCGGAGTCCAGCGACACGGTGAGCGTTGTAAATGATCATGTTGTAGTATCGAGTTGTTGACATGTTTATGCTCGACCCGTGTTCTGGAAGTACCAATCTTTACGGTGTTCTATGGTTGTATAAATTTGTTCGATTAACTTGTTTATTCTCCTGTTGTCGGAAAAAAAAAAAAAAACTTATTTGTTCTTCAAGATTGTAAAATCGCTGACGAGAGTTATTGTAGAGATATTTTTCACCGCTTTCGAAAAATAGTAAAAAATGATCGATTTTGAAGGTTATTATTCACGTTTTTTCGGTTTTTGACCCCAAAAGGCTTTAGTGTATTACGAGGGTCATTCGGTTCTCAATAGATACATTTAAAAGCCATAAGATTGCGTTTTAAAACGTGTTGAAATTAGTTGAAACAAGTTTTATATTTTAATTTATATCGTGTCAGATGGTTCTCACAACCATTATTAAGCATTATGTTCCTATCGACAAGTTTTGGTTAAAAAATATTCGCGCTTTAAAAACAAATTTCAATCTCGTCGAGTGTATTATCCACATTATTAACAAACTTGGAGTCCACAAAAAATATGGCCGAAATTTTTATAAGTTATTGCCTAGGCTATATGTTACGGCCACACAAAAATTTTGCTCCAAAAAACAACATTTGATGGTGTCTTTACGCGATAAACTAATATCGGTCGAAAACGCCTCAAATTGAAGTGTATTTATCCGCATTTTTTCCAAATTTGGAGTCCAAAAAAAATATGGCCGAAATTTTAACGGGTTATTGCCTAGGCTTTATATTACACCCACACAAAAAATTAGCTCCAAAAAAGAACATTTGATGATGTCTTTACGCGATAAACTAATATCGATCGAAAACGTCTCAAACTGAAGTGTATTATTATCCACGTTTTTTACAAATTTGGAGTCTAAAAAAAATATGGCCGAAATTTTTACGGGTTATTGCCTAGGCTATATATTACGCCCACACGAAAATTTAGTTCCAAAAAAGAACATTTGATGGTATGTTTACGCGATAAACTAATATCGGTCGAAAACACCTCAAATTGAAGTGTATTATCCACGTTTTTTGCAAATTTGAAGTCCAAAAAAAATATGGCCGATATTCTAGCGAGTTATTGCCTAGGCTATATATTACGCCCACACATAATTTTAGCACCAATAAAAAACATTTAATAGTGTGTTTACGCGATAAACTAATATCGATCGAAAACGCCTCAAATTGAGGTGTATTATCCACGTTTTTTACAAATTTGGAGTCCAAAAAAAATATGGCCGAAATTTTTACGAGTTATTGCCAAGGCTATATATTACGCCCACACAAAAATTTAGCTCCAAAAAAGAACATTTGATGGTGTCTTTACGCGATAAACAAATATCGATCGAAAATGCCTCAAATTGAAAGGTATTATCCACGTTTTTTACAAATTTGTAGTCCAAAAAAAATATGGCCGAAATTTTTACGAGTTATTGCCATGGCTATATATTACGCCCACACAAAAAATTAGCTCCAAAAAAGAATATTTGATGGTGTCTTTACGCGATAAAATAATATCGGTCGAAAACATCTCAAATTGAAGTGTATTATTATCCACGTTTTTTCCAAATTTGGAGTCCAGAAAAAATAAGGCCGAAATTTTTACGATTTATTGCCTAGGCTATATAATACGCCCACACAAAAAAATAGCTCCGAAAAAGAACATTTGATGGTGTCTTTACGCGATACACTAATATCGGTCGAAAATGCCTCAAATTGAAGTGTATTATCCACGTTTTTCCAAATTTAGAGTCCAAAAAAAATATGGCCGAAATTTGTACGAGTTATTGCCTAAGCTATATATTACACCCACACAAAAAATTAGCTACAAAAAAGAACATTTGATGGTGTCTTTACGCAATAAACTAATATCGGTCGAAAACGTCTCAAATTGAAGTATATTATTATCCACGTTTTTTCCAAATTTGGAGTCCAAAAAAAATATGGCCGAAATTTTTACGAGTTATTGCCTAGGCTATATATTACGCCTACACACAAATTTAACTCCAAAAAGAACATTTGATGGTGTCTTTACGCGATAAACAAATATCGGTCGAAAACACCTCAAATTGAAGTGTATTATCCACGTTTTTTTTTTAAATTTGGAGTGCAAAAAAAAATGGCCGAAATTTTTACGAGTTATTGCCTAGGCAATATATTACGCCCACACGAAAATTTAGTTCCAAAAAAGAACATTTGATGGTGTCTTTACGCGATAAACTAATATCGTTCGAAAACGTCTCAAATTGAAGTGTATTATCCACGTTTTTTTACAAATTTGGAGTCCAAAAAATATGGCCGAAATTTTTACGGGTTATTGCCTAGACTATATATTACGCCCACACGAAAATTTAGTTCCAAAAAAGAACATTTGATGGTGTCCTTACGCAATAAACTAATATCGGTCGAAAATGCCTCAAATTGTAGTGTATTATCCACTTTTTTTGCAAATTTGAAGTCCAAAAAAAATAAGGCAATATTCTTACAAGTTATTGCCTAGACTATATATTACGCCCACACATAATTTAGCACTAATAAAAAATATTTAATAGTGTCTTTACGCGATAAACAAATATTGGTCGAAAATGCCTCAAATTGAGGTGTATTTATCCACGTTTTTTACAAATTTGGAGTCCAAAAAAAATATGGACGAATTTTTTTCGAGTTATTGCCAAGGCTATATATTACGCCCACAAAAAATTTTAGCTCCAAAAAAGAACATTTGATGATGTCTTTACGCGATAAACTAATATCGATCGAAAACGCCTCAAATTGAAGTGTATTATCCACGTTTTTTGCAAATATGGAATTCAAAATATCTTTGGCCGAAAATTTAACGGGTTGTTACCAAGGCCATATATTACGCGCACACAAAATTTTAGCTCCAACGGAGATCATTTGATGATGTCTTTACGCGATAAACTAATATCAGTCGAAAACGCGTCAAATTGAAGTGTATTATTATCCACATTTTTTTCAAATTTGGAGTCCAGAAAAAATAAGGCCGAAATTTTTACGGGATATTGCCTAGGCTATATATTACGCCCACACAAAAATTTAGTTCCAAAAAAGAACATTTGATGGTATCTTTACGCGATAAACTAATATCGGTCGAAAACGCCTGAAATTGAAGTGTATTATCCACGTTTTTTGCAAATTTGAAGTCCAAAAAAAATATGGCCGATATTCTTTCTAGTTATTACCTAGGCTATATATTACGCCCACACAAAAATTTGGCTTCAAATAATATTTTTACAACTATTCTTAAGCATTAAGTTCCTATCGACAAGTTTTGGTCAAATAATATTCGCGATTTTAAAACAATTTTCACCCTTGTCAAAAAGGGCCGAAAATGATTGATTTTGAAGGTTATTATCCACGTTTTTTCGACATTTTCGACCCCGGAATAAAATGGGTCAATTTTCACGTAGAACAATCTCCACACAAAATTAAAGGCTTTGATGTACTACAAGGGTCATTTGGTCCTCAATAGATGCATTTAAAAGCCATAAGATTGCGTTTTAAAACGTGTCGAAATTAGTCGAAACAAGTTTTAAATTTTAATTTATATCGTGTCAAAAGGTTCTAACAACCATTACTAAGCATTATGTTCCTATCGACAAGTTTTGGTCAAAAAATTATTCGCACTTTAAAAACAATTTTCACCGTTCTCGAAAACAACCAAAAATGATCAATTTTGAAGATTATTATCCACGTTTTTTCGTCACTTTTTACTCCGGAATATAATGGGTCCATTTTCAAATAGAAAAATCTCATTATCAACTCTAGTTTCCAAACATAATAATTGTACAAAAATGATAATGTGTGACAAAATTGGCATCAAAAGAAACTGCAGCACCCTTCTCTTATACTTCCTTAACTCCAAGGGCGCTGCTGAGATGAATTGTATCCCTCAATCTCTAAAATTCTTCTTTTTTGTCGAAATCCCCCGATCCAAACAAGATCTAAACTCATATTTTCTCGTGTTTTACAGGTTGCGAAGAGTGTCTCATATACCCAATGTAAAGATCAACTTTAATGTCGGGCCTTCTTTGATGACCGATCAGATCCTGGAAGCTTATGCTTCTTACCGGAGGTTGGTCCGCTCGACTCTGTCTTATTCTTTCTCTTGACAGTAGACGGCACAGAATGCTGCCGAGTCTTCATTTTAAGGGATTTTACCATTGCAGACAACTCGTGCTTATCCTTTTGGGAAGTGCCTTCCGCATTCTTGTCTTTTTTCTGAGTCGATGGTTCCATAGGTTCTACAACTTCATGCTCTTTGGGGCCCTTACGTTGAGCCTGAGCCAGTTGCCGATAATAAGTAGCGCTCCTGCAAAATAAAAATCGATGACTCAGAAAATCACGGAAGCTAGTATGAGACGGCGTTACATGTACGACCAGCATCAACCCTGTATTAAACGAGAAATATGGGAACAAGTCAATGGAAGGGAAGAAACCTTTTGAACTGTGGGTCGGTAGGATCCAAGGCATATCCAGGATTATTGTAAAGAGCGGAAAAGCGAGGGTCATCGACATCAACTGTAGGTAGATTAGTGTCACTGACAGTCTCTTCGCCTTTCTTTCCCTTAGACTTCTTCTTATGTTTCATATTGTAACCCTTTAGCTTTTTATCCGCACCATCCTCATCAGCAAGCAATAGCTCGAGCTCTGCTCTACTGGCTTCAGCTTCTTTCTCTAACACCGTCTTTTCTTCCTTCTTTTTGCCTTTACCGTCCTTCTTACTCTTTTTTACTGAAGGCGGTTCCTCAAAAAAGTCATCTGGATCGTCAACAGGTCCTTGATCATCACTTGCATTACTGTCATCATCGGATGAAGTTTTTGTGTTATTTTTCCTAGCGATCTTTTTCTCTTTCTTCTTTCTGAGATAAGCTTCGAAAACAGTCTCTTGTCCTTTCTCCTTCTTTTCAAGAACCTTCTTGCTAATATCTTCAAGACCGGTTGCGAAAGTGACCTCCATATTTTGGCCTTCGTCGTCCCCCTCCGAACCATCACCAGATTGAATTAGGGCACGGTACATATCCGCCTTCTTTTTCTTTTTCTCAGAGGGATCTTGAGCATCATTCCCATCCTCGTCACTCTCGCTCTCATCAGATGCCAAAAACTCGCTCAATTCCATTTCAGCCAACTACAGAGTACACAGTATAACCTAGTTAAAGAGAGGAAACGGGAGAAACAAAAAGGTTCGCCAGTTTTTTATTATTGAAAAAAAAACAGAAAAATCTACTAATCAGGCCTCAAGATAAATCAATCAAAACATTCATTTCCAAAAGCGGTGTATGTTTTTCAGGCCTCGAGATGCCTGTGGCATAATGTATAGACCACTGAGTGGCTAGAAGCAAATCCCAATAATCTACTAATCCGGTAAAATTTAATATAAATATTTTAATTTCTCCATACCCAACCAGTTGAAACTGAGTACTGTATAATATTGGTGACTTGTTCATGTATTGAAAGACGCAAATGTACAAAGCAAATGGACAAAACGACAGTTTCTATGAATTGACGGCCAAAATTTCACATTTGCAAACAGTAGCAGAATACTAACCTGCTTTTCAGTGAAATTACGTCTCAGTGTTTTTACACGATGTGGTTCATCATCATCCCAGGAAAGTAGTGTATTGCTCTGTTGCAATGCCCGAGTTTGGAAGTCTAAACCCTCGTATTCTGCAGGAGCCTAATCATCACGTTATATAGTAGAGTAGTTGTTAGAAAATATTCAAAACCATAAAATATACTCATATTTGTTTTTGTGCTGCTAGTCTACCCAACTACAGAAGTACAATGAATCAGCAATGTTTACTTTTAAGCAAATTATGGACCGGGACTCAGGAGGAGAATGATCTCTATTAAATTCAAAGCTAGCGATGAATTACCTCAGTAGCAACATCTCGTGGTGGATGCTTAAATTCTATAGAATCGGGTATGAATCGCAGGTCCAAGACATTTGATGATCTTTCAAACTCAATCCCGTCACAAGATTTATAAAGGTAATCTGCAGTGGCAATAGAATCACACTCCACTACAGCATAATAATACCTGTCAGGAAACGAATCACCATATTAATATACAACTAACTGGATATCACAGTACAACATGAAGAAAGACTAAAGCAGCTTAGCAAAATCAATTTTACTCTTCCCTCCCGGCTCCCCTCCCTTCTCCTTGTTTGTATTTAACCAAAGAGTAAATAAATAACTAAGAATACGAAGATAACAGCGTTATAAACAACTACCTTAGCCTACTTTTCTCATAGGCACGCAATTTTTCGTTATCTATTCCGTCATCATCCTCATCTTCATCATCATCACCATCATCATCATCATCATATTCACCGTCATCTTCTAAGTTATCCTCATGCCCATCTTCACTATCGCTTCCCACATCACCCTCATCTACATCTTTGTCATTAACCTCGTCTTCATCTTCACTGTCGCTGGCCACAGCTGCATCTTCACCATCATCATCATCACTGGCAGCATCTGCATCCTCATCATCATCGCTGACCTCATCCTCATCGCTGTCATCCTCATCACTTTCACCGTCATCCTTGTCATTTTCAAATAAGGCAACTGGGCCTCGAACTGCTTCCTCTTCCATTCGCTGAAGCCCGAAATCTGAAGGGTAAACTGACACGGACTTTATTTCTCCTCCTTTAGGCAGGCATGAGTTCAACATGACAAGCAAATCAACAGCCTGCAATACATCATGAGGACACAGAAAGAAAAATTAAAGTAGACCAGCATGGGCAATAACACCGTGTTTGTACCCTCCACAATTTTGGAATGAGAAGATGATATAAGTACATCCTCTGCATGAAAGGCCGCATAAAAATGAACTAAATGAAACGCACAGTGAAAGAATACACTAGGCAGTCAACGGACATGGGTGATTTCGGATAGGGTCTAGGAATGCAAAGCTAGGTAAAGATTAGAAGAAATGTAGACATGCGGTGTGAGGAGCACATTGCTCCAACCCGAGCCCCGGTTTTCTAGCACAGCTTCGTTCCTCGAAAAGTATACTACTCCGTACAAACTAAAGCAAAATGACAGAGGACGCAATCAAATACGAAAGCTGAGCAGGGAATACCTTGACTTGAGTCCAATCCATATTAACGACAGCCAACCTATGTGTTTCTTTCTCAATAACAGGTACGTCCTCCACCTGCTCGTTCCAATAACAACAAATTTATCACATTTCAATTCTACAACCAGCTAGTCTCATCAAAGTCACAGTTATTCTACTCCAACAAATTCATAAATTTTCGACCACCAATGTATGAACTATCAAAAATCCAATCTTTCATGAGTTGAATTCTGCTGAATTGACCACCAATATATGAATTTCCAAAAAAAACAATCTTTTAAGAGTAAAATTTCGCTGAATTGACCACCAACCTATGAATTTTCAAAAAAAAAAAACCAATCTTTTAAGAGTATAATTTCGCTGGATCGACAACCAATATATATTTTCGACCACCAATATATGAATTCTTCAAAAAAGCCAATCTTTTTAAGAGTAGAATTTCGCTGAATCGACAACCAACATACATTTTCGACCACCAATATACGAAGTATGAATTTTCAAAAATCCAATCTTTTATGACTAGAATTTCGCTGAATTGACCACCAATATATGAATTTCAAAAAAAAATCATTCTTTTATGAGTAGAATTTCGCTGAATTGACCAAACAATTTTAAAATCGACAAAAACTGGTGTTTAATTTTTTAACTAAGATGAACAATGATCAACATCAATAACAATATATTCAGCAGTCGAATAAATTTCATCACAAAATTCAAATGAAATGACCTCAACAGACGCTTCACCATCTTCAAGCAATTCATCACCATCAATCTCATCATCCGAGCCAGTATCAGTATCGTCACTCGATCCCGCCTCCAATTCCGACTCGGAGGATTCCTCATCCTCACCCTCACTCGCCGACTCGCTTCCCTCACTCACTTTCTCCTCCTCCTCCTCCTCTTCTTCATCATCGTCAACTCTACGATTCAACAACTCCTTCGCCATCATCATCTTCTTCTTATCCTTCTTCGTCTTCGGCTTCGCCTCGACATCGCCTTCGGAGTGGTAATAACGGCGGAGTTCATTCTCCAACTGAGGTTTGGGCTTGCCACGCTTGTCGACGGCGGCGGAGGAGGTGGCGCCGAACTTTTTGTTGGTGAACATGGAGTCGAAACGAGAATCAACCTTGACTTTGGCCTTGTTCTTGGGTACATTCTGGAACCTCGGGTCATGGTGTGCCTTGGAAAATCGTGGGTCTTTGATCAAATTGGTGTCTCCGCCATTGTTAACACCCGTCTTCTTCTTGAATTTGTTCTTCGACCCCATTTTTTGGTTTTCCCCCAAATTGATTGCTGCTTAAACCCTCGTCCTGCTTAATTTAGGGTTTATGTTTTTATTTTCTCAACTCTCGAAATGGGAGGCCGAGTATCCAGGTAACATAAGATGTCTGGACTCTGGATTGATGAGCGTCGGCCCAATAAGGCCCAAATGTTTTTCAACTTATTTTCAACCTTTCTCGATTTCTTTCAACTCATTTTAATTTAACTAACAAATTCTTTGTTGTGACGGTCATGTTCGTTATAAATTTATGACTGGTCAAATATAAGAGATAAGATAATAAGTGTGATAATTATGGCCTAAGATAGCACGTGGGTTGTCTCTTCCCACCTATATGATTTTATTTGACCGGTTATAAACTTGTGACGGGTTCGAACCTTCTAATAGAGTGTAAACGATCCTCAACCATCATCTTAAGGTTTTTTGGTTGAATCGGTTCATTAATATGATATCAGAGCGAGAAGAATCTCAGCGTTCGTTTACACCTGCTACCTATTGACATCATCGGTTCTTCCCATCAATTAGTATGAGAGTATTACTTTAGAGTGCATTTGAGAACTTTTAATTATTTTCAATTTCATGAATCTAACTCTAGACATTGAATTATTGTTCTTCAATTCCAAAATGTTATTTTGATATCTTAGGAATGGGAATTGGGATTCAGGTGGGTGAGTCAGAGGTCAAAGTCACAAAAAAAAAAATGTAAAAACTTCATTAGAAAAATGTAAATTTTTCAAACACGGGAAAAAAAAATTATTCTGACAGGATTATGCGGAAAACACAAACTACTTATATAACGGAATTGAAAAGACTGCCCATATACTAAGAATTTGAGAGAACCAATTTTGTAATAGCTTGGAATTGCTCTCAATTTCAATTCCGAATTCCAAGATATCGAAATGCTTGAATTATTTCAATTTCGAAGTCAAATTCTCAAACATACGCCGCACCTCACAAACATATAGAATCAAATGGAACGGATTTATACAAGAGGCCGGATATTGAAAACATGGCTAAATTAGTGAATTTTGGCACACACCAGTACAATAGATGGTGGTGAGGCCCGAGTGTATTACAATCACACTAAACAATAACGAACTTGATAGCTCAACGTTAACTACTTAGCAATCAGGCAACCGCATCCATGTGCTCTTTAGTCCCCATCTTTCATCTTTCTCCATCAAATGAAATACTAACTTATTTTGACTCTGCTTAAATTCTTTAACCTAAAAAGGACAGCTAATACTAAATACTCCAGTGTACTATAGATATACTTCAACATTTCAAGCAACATATATACCGAAGACGTCTTACCCTAACGGGTCTCAGATTCGAATCCCCCTCCCCTATATTGTAGTGCGAGTAGCATAGGAGTATTTGATGACAAGCGTCCTGACGCCTGATTCCCCTGAAGCTCTCTAACTAGGAGGGAATCAACCATAACACTGCTCCCGCTGTTCGTCTGCACCGACAATATGACTGGTGTCCTCTGCACTGACCTGAACTTGCATCAATTACACAACAGATGCCCTTCGAAATCAGCCTCCACTTGGGTCAAATGTTGCATGCATTTATACTAGAGAATAATGTCTCTGAAATCGTAAGAATATCATTACCAAACTAACAAAACAGACGGACTCACACAAAATATAGTAGTATAAGAGCGATTAACAAGAGACGTGTTAGAAATAAGGAATACATGAGCATCGGAGCTAGTCCACTTTCAACAAATTCTCGGTAAATAAACAATGTCAGTAAACGTAATACAGATACAATAGCAACAAAATCACATGCAGGAGGGTTAAGAGCATATTGAGGCTTTAGTGTAAGTTAACTCTGCATTATTAAGTTACAAAAGCAAAGACATGAAAGGCATTGTCCTGTTATGAGATTTGCTTCAATACTACTCCAAAATCGTAATCACCAAGAGGCTTTAACTAAATCTCAGTGGTAAGCCAAACATCCCATCCCTAAATCCCTTAAGTCTCTCTTTAGATATGCGCCTATAAATACCCTTCGAAAGCTCAGTATATTCAGCAACAGCGACAATAATAATAACAATAATAAACAAAACTCGTAATAATATACTCACCATGGCCATTTCAGCTGTACTATTCAGCTCAATTATGCTCTTCTCAGCATTTTCTCTCAGTAATGCTCTGAGCTTGACTTACTACCATAAGACATGTCCTGGCGTTGAGAGTATCGTCACAAAAACTGTCAAAGAAGCTTTTGGTGAAGATAAAACCGTCCCAGCAGCATTGCTTCGCATGCATTTCCATGACTGCTTCATTAGAGTATTATACTCCATTCTACCTTCACAGCTCTATATATTTCATTTTCATGTTTATATATATATTCAAATTGACAGAAAATTTGCGAATTGTGAAGGGATGTGATGCTTCGGTGCTGCTGGATACAGCAGGAAATAGCATAGTGGAGAAATCGGGTCCCCCAAATCTCTCTCTGCATGCATTTTTTGTCATTGATAACGCTAAAAAGGCTGTAGAAGCTGCATGTCCAGGAGTGGTCTCATGTGCTGACATACTGGCCTTAGCGGCAAGGGATGCTGTGGCCCTCGTAAGTATAAAATAGTGATAGCACACATTATTTTGATACCAAAATAACTTCAAATACTGCATAAGCAACATTTCCATGGGGCACAATAGCTTAACTCTGACTAAAACACTCGGACTCTATTTTTTTATCTCAAAAGAGTAGTAGAATAACCTACATGTAACCCTCTAGCCCTTCATAGTTATATTTCTATGTTTTAACTTTGATTATCACACAGTCCGGTGGGCCCACTTGGGATGTGCCTAAAGGAAGAAAAGATGGGAGAACATCTCGTGCCAAGGAGACAAGACAGCTTCCGGCACCCACATTCAACCTATCACAACTCCAACAAAACTTCGCGCAGAGAGGCCTGGACCTAGGAGATCTGGTGGCTCTTTCAGGTAAATAACAAAAGTCACCTCTAAATCAACATTATTCCAATTTCCATATGTGACGAGTCAGGATTAAAAGTATAAACTTACCTTCGATTCTCTGCAGGGGGTCACAGCCTAGGGTTCTCCCACTGTTCATCATTCCAAAATCGTATACATAAATTCAACACAACCAATGACATTGATCCTTCGATGAATCCTTCCTTTGCCGCTAGCTTGAGAACTGCCTGCCCTGCACACAATAAAGTAAAAAAAGCTGGTACAACTATGGATTCTTCCCCAACCACATTTGATAACACATATTACAAGCAAATTCTTCAAGGAAAGAGCTTGTTTTCATCTGACCAAGCTTTGCTCACTGCTCCAAGCACCAGAAAGTTTGTTCAACAATTTGCAGATTCCCAGAAAGCTTTCAATGAGGCTTTTGTCAAGTCCATGATCAAGATGAGCAGTCTTACTGGAGGACATGAAATTAGAAAGAATTGTCGAAGGGTCAACTAATACCCCATGAATCATGATGTCTTCTTGTTATATTTATGTGGAGTTTGTGCACGTTTGAGATATTGCAAGGCATGTAAACAAAAAGGATGCATACAAAATGTATTTTATTTGTTTACAAATTATAAAGATAAAAATATTTATCATAACTCAATAGAGACAAATGTTAATCCGTTCCGATGACAAAAACAATTGACCAGCAATTGATAGCAAAAGGTAGTAAATTGTTTTCTTCCTAACACATCTCCCAAGGATCATCACATAGTACAACAGTCAGAATACAACCAAGTTTCAATACGCTTCCTCACTTCAGAAAGGTCTCAATGTCCAAATATTTTCAGTCAGAGCCAGGCTAAAGATTAAACAATTGTAGGTATTTGAAGAAGCACACATAAACAAGTCTTGCGAAATTGGACAAGTAGAAGAAAAATGTCTACTTCCTATACTTTATGCCACAAGGTAGCAGTAAGTTAACCTCACAACTCAACAGAAGGGTACAAACTCTGATATCGGAGCAAAATTGATCCTTCGCCATCACGCCAGGGCAGCATTTCTGATTTCTCCTCGTAGAATTTCGGTAGCATTAAGCTTACTTGTTTTCAAGGGAGGGACCTCATATAAATTGAATAATCGGTAAGTAACCAATCATGGAGCTAGAAAGAGTTCACTGCAACATGTAGAGGAAATCAACTAAACCAAAGTTCACGTAAAGAAAAACTAGGTAAACATAAGCATAAATTAAGTGGCTTACTCTATGGGATATCCAAAACAATTTCAGCCAATTGGATGTTGCCACCTAATCCAGATGCTTTATTAGATGGCAAGAACGAGAAGCCGTCCACAAGGTGAACGCATTTTAAACCCCACTTGAACATCAAGAATTCAATAAGATGATGTCCACTGTGTATAGTTAATTCAATCGTAAGAAAGAGGTGCAAGAAGGCCCAATGATGTTTTGTATAAAAAATGAGGAATTAGGAAATACAAACCTCCGATTATGATAAGTTGTAATAAATACTGATCCTGGGGTGCTTTCAAGCAAGAACGCTACAGTGCTGAAGAGATCATCAAAAGCTAATGCATAAAAAAGAGAGGGGTGAAATGAGTCTTTAACCACAATCGAATAGAATGAAGAGGTCACAAAAATGAGTCCATTAATTTGGCCATACCACTTGTATCATACAATACATCAGCCCCAAGTAATATCTTGGGGTGCATATCAAAAATAGGTGCATCCAAGACTCCCCACGTAAGTCCCTTTACCTACATCAATTAGTAAATCATCAAATAAGAGGATGGAAGGCATGAACAAGTAGCAGAATGACTAAACAAAAACCCAACAAGATGGAACGAGGACGGAAAAAAAAAAAAAGACAACAAGGAACTCAAAAACAGGTAGACCAGATGAATTACTATTCTTAGAGTCATTATACAAAAAAAAACCTAAAAATTTAAGCATTAAGAACGTCATTTGATAATTAACAACCGAACAGCCTTCTACACTTTCAACTCAACTCATCTCCCCATACTATCTATGGAGTCAACATTTTGTCAAAAACTGCAATGTAAACGACAAGCAGCGTCTCACAATGATCCGTGAAGAATACCTTACAACTCAACATATTCAACTCACAAACTTTCTGAATGTTCTCCAGCACCTGTAGTAAAATAAATAACTCAAGATGTGCACATTAAAAATCCAAAGCATAAAAAAGTACAACACCAAAACTGAAGCATACAGTAAGTTGGCTATAGAAGGCAAAATTCTGACCTCCACTCTCTCAGCATCGTCGGTGAGAGTGACATCTGCCCCCAATTTTGCTGCCACCAGTCCAGGCAGGGAAGTCCCTGCCCCTAACTACAATCATTTAAAGAACTCCGGTAATGTTGTTGTACTATAAGACCATTTACTTACTTCAAACGAAGAATAAGAAAACTTGACAGTAGACCCTCTTGAGAGACAGCATCTCACGCTAGATTGTACTTCGCCCCATGCAATCCAAAGCTTATATGGGTCTCTACCCACAATTAAAAGCTAATTATAATACAACTACCCACAAAAACTTTAAAGATACGGTCTTTCGATAACGTTAACCACAGACCTCTCACATCTTAGAGATAATTTTTTATTTTATTTTCTTTTTAGTACTATGCCTCGCATTAACTTAGACGATCTCTGAGAAAACCTACTCATAAGTCATAACTAACTCATACTCCGTATGTGTGAGATCCCCACTGACATTAACGTGAGACCGTCTCAGATTTCCAATTTAACATCTGCACACCCCCTCTTTTCCCTCTTTTTGCATTTTCCAAAACTCGAGATTACGTTTTTCCGGATTTCGTGTCAAAAGCACATGTAAACAAATGATCGAACAAAGAAAGAAGCATTAAGTAATGCAAACTATGTCTTTTAGTTTTATTTTCTTTTTAGTACTATGTCTCACATTAACTTAGACGATCTCTGAGAAAACCTACTCATAACTAACTCATATCTGTGAGATCCCCGCTAACATTAACGTGAGACCGTCTCATATTTCCATTTTAACATGCGCAACTACCCTTTTTTCCCTCTTTTTGCATTTTTCAAAACACGGGATTGCATTTTTTCTGGATTTCGTGTCAAAAGCAAATGTAAACAAATGATTGGAACAAAGAAAGAAGCATTAATTAATGCAAACTAAAAGCAATCAACTACTCATACAAGCTGATTTCAAGCACAGAATCTGGAGAAACGCGTAACATGATGTAAAACTTAAAACTTTAAAATGGGTCGAATATATATGGGTTATTTATCCTAAATATTTCACCAGTCATAAATGTAGGGCGGATATTTCCGTCACAAACAAGAATTTGTCGACTTAAAAAAATACCTCAAGAACAGAAGTACCAGAAAAGCGAGACTTATGCTGCCAAACATATTCAGCAAGAATCACACTACACGGCCATACAAACATCCCATACTCTTCTCTCATGCTCTGTGATTTTCCATATACAATCATCAAAATCTCAATTACGGTAAAAAAATCAATTGAAATCCGCAGTAAAACTCAAACTATGCGTAATTACTGAAATTTTAAACGGAGAGTGAACCTCAATGATTTGAATTGTGAAGCCATTGTTGTCGTCGCAGGAATCGCTGAAGGAATGGTGAGAGATAGTCGTCATTTGAGCGGGTTCCGGCGAATCTGCGGTTGTTTCGCCGGCGGAGTGCATTTCCCGGCGGAATTTGGGAATTTTTGCGACTGGGCTTTGACGTTTTGTGTCGATTGGGCCTGGATTAACAAGTTTAATGATTTATGGTTAATCCAATGGGTCGGGTCTAGAGCCTCGGGTCGGGTTTTGACTTTAAACTAGCGTCTTCCATCTAGACCAAAAGTAACGTTTGACTTTCTCGGTCTCCAAGACACTACAGTTTGAACTCGTTTTTCTTCACTTATACTGTATTTTTTTTGTCGGAATTATTATTTTGTTAAGACTTATTTTCATGATAAATCTAAATACGTTAAAGTTATATTTAATGTTTATCAATTTCATTACTTATAATCGATGTCAAAATTTTAGTAGTTTGACTTCAAATAGTGGATGTTACATTTAGTGTGGATGAGAGATAATTGGTTATTTCGAGTTCAGGTCATTCCCATTGAAGGTATATTTTTTGTTTCAAGTTCAAGATAAATAGTTTTTCATTTGCTCTGTGATTTGATAATCAAGATTGTTTTTCAGCAGGCTTTATTAGTAAAGTTAATCACTGTTTGAATTTTTTTATGAATCTTTTAAATGATTTTTATTGTGAATGTAAACTTCATTTGTAAGTTGCAAGAATTATACGGAGTAAGAATTTTAACTTTTCTAGTTGGTATTTGATCGATGGTAGTATGGCATATGGCTTAAACTAAAAAAAAAAAATTGGGGAAATTATAACTTGCTAAGATAAGTTTACAACAGAGGATATGGATTCTATAAGATCTGATCTAGATCGTACCCTTTGTCGTCCATATCCATCACCCTACTCCCTCCCATCCAAACAATCATTTACACTTACTATAAATGGACAATCCAATCAATTCTTTACATTCCTCTTTTGGCAAAATATTTAACCTTTTAATCCTCATATCTTTCCTCTATTTATCCTAAATGCCACTACTTTTTCCTTACTTTAATTTTGGTGGACCCATAACACCATTTTATTTACCAATAATACCCTTACTTTTACCACTTTTTCTTAAAATTGATGAAAACCCCTATGTCAAGGATTGTTTTGATGGGAAGGAGTATTAGGATGTGGCCTTTTGGGAAGGAGTCCAAAAACAAATCTGTGTGGGTTTGGCCCAAAGCGGACAATATCATACAAATGTGACGATGTGGTGAAGACAACCGTCCCAATAAGTGGAATCAGAGCCGATGTTTAGGCTGGGTCCAGAGTGTGGTGGAGCCCATGACACTGGACTGCGTTTGGAAATGTGGATGAGCTCTCGACTTGACTTCACGATTGGAGGATCGGTGAGGAGCCTTGTGTGGAAAAGTGGACAAGCCATCGGGTTGACTTTCACGATTGGAGATCGGTGAGGAGCCTTGTGTGGAAATGTGGATGAACCTCCGGTTTAACTTCATATTGGAGATCTGTGAGTAGCCTTGTGTCGAAAGTTTTCCTGATAATGTGGTGATCAGGTGGCGGGACCCGTTTGTTGATAACGGCGGGGCAAGATGGACATATAGTATCGTTATAGATGGACAACCCAAGTCTCACATTGTAAAAATAGACGAAACTTAGCTAATTTATAAGAGACCCACTAGGGCCATCATTCTATTAGTACGAGGCTATTTGGGAAGGAGCCCAACAACAAATCCGTGCAGACTTGACCCAAAATGGACAATATCATACTAATGTGGCGATGTTGGGGAGACAACTAACAGCCTCAACCATTCCATGAATCAAACCATGTTTCGATCCTAATTACTTACTAGCGTAGTTATTTTAAGTTGTGATTTTGAATTAGAGATCAAAATGTTATAGTCTTCCCCATAAAAAAACAAAAACACAAATTCTTGTTTTTGATGAGTCAAATAGAAGAGATAGAGAAAAAGTATAATGTTTGGGGAATGATAAAATGGATTATCTTTAACTACCTACTACTTTCTCTCATCTATTCAATTATTTATCCTTACTATAAAGGTATAATCCAATCAATTCTTTACATTTTTTTTTGGCAAAATATTTTACCTTATAATACTCATATTCTTACTATATTTATGCAAAATGCACTACTTTTTCTTTATTTTAAAGTTTGGTGAATCTATAAAACTATTTGATTTACCAATAATATTCTTACCTTTACCACTTTAATTAAAATTGGTGAAATATCAAATGTCAAAGATTAAATGAATGAGAGAAAGTATGTGATAATATTGACCTGTATTGTTACTTCCTCCCATCCATTCAATTCTTTGCACTTACTATAAATGAACAATCTAATCAATTCTTTACATTTCTTTTTGGCAAAACATTTTACCTTATAATTCTCATATCCCTACTCTATTTACACAAAATGTCACTACTTTTTTCTTACTTTAAGTTTGGTGAACCCATAAAACCATTTGATTTACCAATAATACCCCTACTTTTACCATTTTTCTTAAAAGTTGTGAAACTCCCCATATCAAGAATTGAATGAATTGGAGGGAGTATAATTTTGTGATGAATATATCCGTTATTAGAGGATATTATTATATTTTATAGAATATTACGATATACTCATAATATTCACTATATTATACTTTCCTAACCTATAATAATATTGTACTAATATTCACTATATTGTACTTTCCTAACCTATAATATATTTGCCTAATATAATAATATCCTCTAATATCCGTCACAAATAAGAGTTACTCGTAACAAAATTTGAATAGGGTGGGATTAGACCATACCCAAGCAAGTGTCAAGTTAATTGGATCACTATCCATTTTTTCTCTTAATCTCACTTTATTTATCTTGACCCACCTATACCCTCCCATCCAGAAAATCATAACCTACGTCACCAATCTCATTATTTACCAATTTCTATTTATTTTATTCTTATTCTATATTATTTATTCTAATCAATTTTCTTTTCCCACATTTACTTTTGTGTCCAACCAATAAGATAAAGACACATTGCAAGTCACAAGATCATGACCTAGTATCACCAAGTAACCTCTTTTGCAATTAGATCATGCTAATTATTTACTTTATTGATGTTTAGCATGACCTTGACCCTTGGGGATCATGACCTCCCCCATCCACCTTGCGTGAGAACGGTGTTAGTGGATTGGGTTATATATTGAGAGATGTAGTGATGATGAGCCATGGTAAGATGGGTGGAAGACAAAGGAGAAATGAGGGAAAATAATGAGAGCCACCCACTCACCCTGGGGGCCTTGGGGAGTGGACATAGAACCAATGGGTTATAGGGTTACAGGCAGCCCTAGTAGTAGTAGTAGTTGTCCCATCTTGAACAAGAATCAAAACCCCTCTGACAAAATGAAAATGGTAATATTGAACCTAGGGACTTTCTCCTTTGAGAACAGCATTTTGTTTCTTGCATGCTTTTCATTTATGGCATGCACCCCTCCCTAGTTCTATTCACCTCTCCACCCTTTTGTCTCCCTTATGACGGATATATATTTGCCGTAAGATTAAAACGGGTCAAGTATGTGTCATATGAGGAGAGAAGTACAATGGTCCCACTAATTATACTTTTGTCTTACCCCCTCTCATCCATTCATTCCTTGACATGAGGGGTTTCACAACTTTTAAGAAAAGTGGTAAAAGTAAGGGTATTATTGGTAAATCAAATGGTTTTATGAGTCCACCAAAACTTAAGTAAGTAAAAAGTAGTGGCATTTTGTGTAAATAGAGTAAGGATATAAGCATTATAAGGTAAAGTGTTTTGACAAAAAAAGAATGTAAAAAATTGATTGGATTGTTCATTTATAGTAAGTGTAAAAAATTGAATGGATGAGAGGGAGTATCTAGCTATTTGGTAGTTATTTGACCTGTTATACGTTTGTGACGGATATCTTTCTCACAAACAAGAATTTGTGTTTATACTTTCATTTTTGTCTATTGTTTTGAGCAAATTCTTATTTGTGACAACACTATCCGTCGTAATCTTAAGACAGGTCAAGTAATATACCAAGTCACATGGCAGGTGGTATTGCAAGTGGCAAAGATTTTGTCTTTATTAGGCACATGTGGTAGTATTTGACTACCGTTGTAAGGTTTACGACAGATATTCTGTTTTAAACAAGACCAACTGATTTGTTTTTTTTATGCCTACATTTCCTTTCTCCATTTTGTGCATACATGAATGATACTCATTTCTTAGACAAAAACAAAAATGGTTTGTCAACATTTGAATATGATGTGGAATATTGAAACCAAGATTGATAATGTACCGAAGGAATAATTGTAATATTGTATTAATCCGAGATCTTTAGATTATGTGAATATTAGAAGAGATATAAAGGATTTATAATCTAGTGAATACATTTACGTACAATGTTGCGTGCATTAATCTTGTTTATATTCCTCTTTTGGCAAAAAACTTTACCACCATATAACTCTTGTATCTTTCCTCTATTTACACAAAATACCGCAACTTTTTTCCTACTTTAAATTTAGTGGACCCATAAAACCACTTGATTTACCAATAATACCCTTACATGTACCACTTTTCTTAAAAGTCGTGAAACTTCCATGTAAAGCATTGAATGGATGGAAGGGAGTAGGATGTAAATGACTGAGTTAATAAAGAGGGGTCAAAAAGAGAGTATGAAGGTACGAAATTCGATGAACCAAGCTGGAGGAGTTTGTTTTAGACGGTAAATTATTCTATAAAAATACTACTCCCTCCTCCCCACATTGATGTTCTCATTTCAATATGGCACATTGATTAAGAAATCAATAATGAATGGTGGTAAATTGTTTGGTGGGGTTCAAGATGTCAAATCACAAAAAGTAACCAATAGAAAGAGAGTAAATTGGACGAATAAGGAAGGTTATGAAATGGGAAAATCTTAGTGGAGTTTCCTTTTAAGGAAAGTGGGAAAATCTTAGTGGAGGTGAGGGAGTAATATTTATTAAAAACCGGTTTTTAGACGAAGAAGTCTGCAAGTGTGCAACGGGTCAAAGACGTGAATGATAAAGTAGGCATGTTACTAAGTTGGAAGGGGAAGGAGGAAGAGGAGTAGGTGCGGCGGCATGGCACGGCATGCTGGTGAATCTGAATGGAGTAGATACGTGATACGTTGAGTAGATGACTCACTGTCGCACGCACACTGAACACTCTACTCTACTGTACTATACTGTACTGTACTGTCTTCTACGAGTACTCCATAGAGTTAGAGTATAGTATTTGTTCCTAAATGGAGAAGTAATTAATGTAGTGTGTGTAATATTTGTACGTACGGATTTTGTTTAATTTAAGTGATGGAGTATCAAATCTTAGTCTCCATTTCCCAACACTCGCCTGTTAGTTTCTCCCATTCTCCTAACAAATCATCAGTCACACTTCACAATTACTTGTTGCTTATTCCACACTCTCCTCCCTCCATCCCCTGCAATTGCATCTCTACTTCTTTGAGTTGTCTTTTTGTAATCATCACACTCTCTACCCCTCTCTCTCACTCATTTTACATACCAACAAGTCTTCCGTTACAAATTACTCCCTTCTATTCAGAGTATTCCTCCCCAATTTTTCTTTTGGGAAAACCAAGGAGGGAGTATAATAATAATACGGAGTAATAAAGAGTGGAGATAAAGTAAGAGAGATTAATAGAAAGTGGGGTATGAAGTGTAAAATGTGGGGTATAAAGTGAAAAGGTGTTGAGTTTAGGTGTGGAGGAAAAGAATAAAAAATTAAATGAATAATAAAGAATTATTAAAATTATTTCCAAAAAAGGAAAGTGGGAAGAAAACCAAACTAAGCTCAAAAAAGAAAGTGGAAGGAATACTCTGAATAGGAGGGGGTACTTATCAAATACTATCCATGTCGTTACATAAAACAAAACTGATTGTCATTTTGCAGATAATTTGCTTTTATTTTATCTACTTCGCTTAAGTAGTACTCCCTTATCAAGTACTCCCTCCCATCCATCGAATCCTTGACATGAGGGGTTTCACCCGTTTTAAGAAAAGTAAGGGTATTATTGGTAAATCAAATGGTTTTATGGGTCCACCAAACTTAAACTAAAGAAAAAGTTGTGACATTTTGTGTAAACAAAGTAAGGATATAAGGATTATAAAGTAAAGTGTTTTGCCAAAAAGAGAAGGTAAATAATTGATTGGATTATTCATTTATAATAAGTGTAAAGAATTGAATGGATGAGAGGGAGCAGAGTACTATTTGACCTATCGCAAGTTTACGACGCGTTCACAAGTTAGAATTTGTATTTATTGAAAGGGGAATTAAGAAATGAGTTTGACTCGGAATGGAACTTCAACATTATTGTAATATTCAATTTAATTATATTGGTTTGTCATTTGATCCATCCGGGACTTATTTTGAATAATACTCCGTAACTTGGTTTTGTACGACTACCTCGATTTCCCCGTTCATGAACTACTATCTAAAACACGAAGATCATCCTACTCACTTTTCGACACAGCACAACTCCCACTTATCCGTGCCTGAATCGTTCCAATTAATCCTCGAACCACAACGGACCAACACGGGACCCTCCATCTCTCCCCAACAATGGGTGGAATTAGAGCTGGCAAATCGGACATGCCGGGTCGTGCTTCGTGCCGGCCCAGCCCGACTCAGTCGTGTTTGGTAGGCCCACCGTGTCGTGTCGGGCCGTGCCTGACTTTGAGAACATGCGCCGAGGCACGGTTCCTAGCCCGGACTCGGTCGTGCCTAAGTCGTGCCGTGCTGTCGTGCCCGACCAAATTTTCAGGATTTTTCATTTTTTGGGATTTAGAGTCGTGCCGGCCCAACCGTGCCTCGTGTCATGCCGTGCCTAGGCACGGACTTTTCTTCAAATTGACGCCGCGGCCCGACTTGGGACCGATCGTGCCGTGCCCATACTTTTGCCACGTCATCACCGTGCCGGGTCGGGTCGTGCTTTTTCTCGTGCCGGACCGGGCCACCGAGATGGGCCCGGCCCGGTTTGCCAGCTCTAGGTGGAATAGGGTCCATCCCTTCCAATTGAGGGAAGCCCTGATCACTGGTCACTACTTAGTAGTAGTAGTAGTAGTAGGTACTTGCATTGGAGTGGTCTCAGTATTCAGTAGGCAGTAGTAACATTAAGAGAAGAGGGGAGGGGGGGTCACGTTTGGTCACGTGAGTTTGGGGGAAAATTAATGAAAATAAAGATTCTGTTTTGGGGATGTTTGAACTTTGAAATGAAAAGAAATGACAAAGAACTAAAGAAAATAGTCATATAGTACTCCTACACTACACTACCCATAAATCCATAATCACAAAATTCTGGTTTGCAACAATCATATCTGTACCAACTTCAGACAGATCAAATATTATTCATATAAATAGATAAAGATAAATGATTTGTTATTCTCTATGTAGCTTAACTTTGTCAAATTTAACAATGTACTCCCTTTCTTCATGGCAAAACATACTACTCCTCATTTTTGCCAATATTCACAAGTCAAGAAAGTCTTTGATATTCTCGACAATCTACAAAGTAAAATATAGTAATGTGAGATATTTTTAGTAGATATTGAAAATATAAAACATGTCCCGACAAATGTAAAAAATACTAAATAAATGGTGTGTTTGGCTGGCCAAATTATCAAATTGGTAAATAAAATGGCACCAATGTGACAAATAGGTAAAAAAAATGTCACTTGTGCCAAATTGGTAAAAAAAGTGGCATGCAAGCGAGAAATTGGTAAAAAAAGTATAAATTGTTAAGAATTCGTGTTTTTCACCCGGGTTTTTTTCCCGGTGCGTATCGGTTTAGTCCGAAAAATCGGAATTATATTGTCAATTAATTTTTTTATTATTTTTTTAAAAAAAATGTTTGCTTACTTAATCCGGTTTAAGCGGTCCGGTTCAAAGGCGATTTTTTACTCGAATCTAACAATGAGAAAGTAATGACAAAATTCGGATTTCCATCAATTTTGATTTCGATCTAGTTTTTTACCCATGTACACCTCTATCCGACACGACATCCTGAATGACAAATTGGTAAAAATTATCGTAATGGCATAATAAAAATAACAAGTTGACACGATCCGATCGGAAAAATATGAAGTGTGTAAAAAAAAAAAAAAAAAAAACTTCGGGTGTCGGGTCGGATTCGGTTTGGCTTATTCGGGTCGGTTAGTTTTGCTAGGTCTAATTATTATGGAACGAGTTATGCGAAATTAAAGAGTGTACTATAATTTACGAGGTTAAACCGGATCAAGTGGGCAAACAATATTTTTGAAAAAATGAAAACTCAATTAACAATAATTCTGATTTTTTCGAACTAAACCGATATACACTGGAAAAAGAAAATCGGGTGGAAAATCAAAACTCTATAAATTTCTAGTATTTTTTTACCAATCTGTCACTTGCATGCTACTTTTTTTACCAATTTGGCACAAGTGACACTTTTTTTACCCATTTATCACATTAGTGCCATTTTATTTACCAATTTGGTAATTTGGCCGTGTTTGGTTATAAAGGAAGCGAATAGATGATATTTGACTTGACCAGTCATGAGTGAGACCAACATAACCATAATAGTTCGATACAATTTCTGGTTTTTGATAGAATTATCTGTTACAAATATATAACGGGTTAAATACGATCAGTTTATAAGGAAAAGACAAAACACTACAAAAGTACGTTGGTTGTCTTTTTTACCTAAATACAATAAAAAATATTTGATTATAACAAAATGACGGATATATTCGTTAGAAGCGAGAGTAGTTGATAATCTGATTCAATACTACTACATTCACTTACCACTTCCCCTTTCCTAAAAAAAACTCTGCTCTCATTATGCATCCATACACAGTCCTCCTCCTCCTCCTCCTTCTCCTACCCTCATAAATCCAACCAGGTTAAAAGCCCGTGCGTTACACAGAACGTTAGACAAGTTAACTTACCCATTTAGAAACAACGTTGATATTCACATGTAAATTCTATTCTCGTGATTTTAACAAATGTTTCCCACATCGACGACAACAACAACAACAGCCGATTATTCCTCCTCATCATCTTCATCCTCACCATTCTCCCACCTCCCAACCAAAACAATGGAAGAAGTATGGAACGACATCAACATTACCTCCCTACCCAACACCCCACTCCCCCACACCAACAAAACCGCCCCACCCAATTACCGAACCATGATCCTCCAAGACTTCCTAACCCGGACCAACAACAACGCCCAATCAATCGATGATAATCACGAGGGCGGAGCACCGACGACTAATAACGAGTTTCAACAGATGCTGGACCCGAATAATAATTACTCTGCTTTGGCAGCCGCTACCTTTGATACGCTCGGGTCTGCATCGGGTATGCCCAACTTTGGGGGTGGGCCCAAGAAGAGGTCGTCTGAGACTGCGATGACGGAGAGTAATGTGAATCGTAGGAATAGGAGGATGATTAAGAATAGGGAATCTGCTGCTCGTTCCAGGGCTCGAAAACAGGTTTCATTTTCTTACACTGTCGTGTTTTTCCGTTTCAGTTATTTATTTATCTGTCGTCCTATTATCCATATTCGTTTTTTTTTTTAACTGTATTTAATTAATTAATTGCGGTCTGTCTATTACAGTAAATTTTGTTTTAAATGTCTAGGTGGAACTATCTACTCCATAGTTTTTTTGTGGTGAATAATATCTACTCCACACTGTAGATACTATGCATTTTTTATTCTCTTCGTTTCATTGATTTCTTCTATCTAAAAGTGGATAAAAAAAGTAAAATAAGTGGACTACCTAACTCAGAGAGAGGTTGAATATTAAAATAAAAAATTGAAAGAAATCAAAGAAATATTTGAAAAAAAAATGTGAATATCAATAAAATAGAGTGAGTATTATTTTAGCAATATAGTACTCCTAACTTCTTCCTATTTTTATTTATTATCGACTTTTCTAAGTATATTTGAAAAATATTTTAGATTTAAGTTAAGAAGTACTCCGTGTACTCTGTATTTTAACGATATACTGAGTAATAATAAGTTACCGAATCAAGACAAAAAAGTCACATTGGATTATTTTGGAAATATTTAATATTACTATAAGCAATACTGAATTAGACTTATCATGAAAAAGATAAGGACACAAATCAAACTGTCATGAAAAAAATTCCCTCCAAAATAGTTTGACCAACTCAAGGCTTGTGAACTCAAACAAAGAATACTCTTACACACTCACACCCATTCTTCCATAGTTCCATCCTTTTTCTTTATGTCTACTTGGTTAATATTTGATTCATTACAGGTTTATGACAGATATTCTCATCATAAAATATAAATGTATCATAAGATAGGGAATTGTCGGTAAAGTAGAGCCTACTGATTAAAACTTGTATTCGTAGTTGTTACATCAATGTTCTCAGGTTCAAATCTTTGCAAGAGCGATCTTGTACTCTCTCCAGGGGCGGACCTAGGGGGGCCGGTAGTCACGAGCCTCCCGACAATTTTCGAAACAAGTAGTTCTAACCATTTGAAATATCAGTTTGTTGGTGTTGGTGCAGTGGTTTAGGCATTTGCCTTGTAGTCAATTGATTAGGGGTTCAATCCTTCTTAAAATATGGAGTAATAATTTTTTTTTGTGCCCCTACCTGAAAAATCCTAGGTCAGCCATTGACTCTCTCCCATTCATTCCATTCTTTACAGGTCACTTGAGATTATGCGTTCTAGACTTCGACTCTTGAATGGTTTCAAAAATTCGTACTCCTATAATCATGCAGTCATGGCTAATGTGAAGTCATAATCGTCGTACTGTACGTTCAAAAATAAAACGTTTTTTTTTTTACGTTGGAATTCTTATGTGGACATTGTCCCATTATAACAACCTAGAGTAAACCCCACTACGTTGTTATTTTTATGTGAACCTTGGTGGATTAATAATTTAGGTAAAAAAAATCATGGTAATAAAAATACTAACCGACATTTTGGGTGTATTACTATGATACCCAAAATAGTTATTTTCTCACTTTCTCCCTCCACCCACTCACCTATCCTTTATAAACGTTCCTTTGTACGACCGGTCCTATAATCCACTAAGCCCATGTCTTACGTGACACGGTTATGATTATTCTAAAAACTTCTATACATGATCGTAGATAAGTTTAGTTATTCTGGACGATAGGTCTTAGATTCAACTTCGAATCATGTTCTTTATACAGTATATTGTAATGTGATTAAGTGTACGTTTCGCTGAACAAAAGAAAAAAAAAACTTACACAGGATAATAACTCATTATCCACCGATGATATCGTCACAAATCCGTGTCAAAAATAATATTCACTGGATAGATAAAGACAAACAATTTATATTAATTGTCTTATCTAACCTAATACTTGTTAACGATTCGTGATGGATATATCCATCATAAATACTCCGTAAGACTTATTAGTCAAATTTTTTATCTTCTCTACTTTATGTAACGTTTTTTTAATTTTTTTAATGTACTTCATATACAAGAATTTGTGTACTTAAGTTTCCCCTTGTTGTCTCCATGTTTGTTTATACTCCCTCCGAGTTTCTAACATTGTCACCCCATTTGTGTTTTGGGTGGAAAATAAGGAAGAGGAAATGAGTGATTAAAAAAGAATGGAGAAAGAGAGAAAAATTGGTGGATAAATGTGAACCATACATTTATGACCAAAAGTAGAAAATGGATAAAAGATCAAACTCAGCCCAAAAAGGAAAATGTGGCAATGTTAAAAACTCGAAGGGAGTATTAAGTTTAAGCGTATCGCATGATACTCCGTATACATTATAAAGGTGAAGTTGATTATGACAAGTTTTATGTTTCTCTTGTGACGCACATGATATATCTCGTGTGTAAAGACATCTAAATAATACTCGGAAGTGTGGTTAGGTCTCTTGAGAGACGGTCTTTCATTAACTTTACTGAGAGACTAAGTACAAATAGAAGTAACAGTGGTACCAAAACTAGTAGAAGTAGGTACGATTAACCTAAAAGAGTATACAAATATAAAAAGGGTACGCTTCTCATAAAAATAGGTACAAAACAAAGTTGTCATTTAAGGGTACGAATAGTACATATGGTGGTACCGAAGAGTGATTTCTCACTAAGTTATTGAGAGACCGTCTCTTTCAAGATTTTGTGTTAAACAAATGTTAATTTGATGAATGAACAGGCTTATATATCGGAAACAAGACTAAGACTAAGGAAACAACAACAGCAGGTATGTCGTCATAAACCGATAAACATTGCCATGGATATATATATTCCATCTTTAGCTGGTCATGGGACGTACCGCCCGATTGGTCCGTTTTGTCCGGCCCGAATTTTTAGCGGGCTTGGACACAACATTATTAAAAATATACAAAGACCCGGCCCGCAAACCCGTCCCAAACCCGCTAACCCGTCCCGAACCCGCTTGTTCGTGGGCCATAATTTCACAATTAGCCCGGTCCGTATCCGGCCCGAACCCGCATATGATCACCCCTATTTCCATCGTAATATTAAAATGATACTCCCTCCGTTTTTTAATTTTTGTCCCGTATTCTTATTTGACAAGTTTTTATTTTTTGCACCACTTCTTAACTTTCCTTATTTGTCATGTATATATTACTATATATCCTTATACTTTTCTATTATTAACTCATTATGTCATTGAATTGATAAAAGTAACATTCTATTCCCTTCACTTTGATGACTCATTGGTGTCTAGTCACCAAATTTCATCATCATTTATCTCTTTATCAATAATTTACCAGATTTTCTTAATTTATGTGCTAAACACAATACGGCGAAAATAAAAAACCGGAAGGAGTAGTTTGTATGACAAATATTTTGTTAGCTTCTATATTATACTCTACGAGTTCCTTGTCCCAAAAGCTTTTGAGAGAAAAAGAAGGAAAGAAAAATGAGTGACACAAAAAAAGAGAAAGAGAGAGAAATGGGGGAATAATTGTGAACCACACATTAATGACCTAAAAAATTAAGTGGGACAAAAATCAAATTTAAAAAAAAAAAAAAAAAAAAAAAGTGAGAAATAATAAGAACTAGGAGGAGGGAGTACGTTGTAGGGTGTACTCAGTACTTTTTTGTCTTTGTGGACTAATTGCAAAGGCAGTCCACCACCTACAGAATATCGTGACATTAATATAATACTCAATCTGGTAAAAATTTATACTTCTTCCGTCTTAATGAATTATTTACCTATTTTATATTGGGGCGTCTCAATGAATTATTTGTCTTTCTATTTTAGAAATATTTTTTATATGTAATTTGCTCCTTAACTCCACATATCACATCCTAATTGGATCTCTTTCCTTTGATGCCAAAATCAAAGACAAACAATTCATTGGAACGAAGAGAATACTTCCTACGTACAAATTACCCCATGAGGCCATGCCCACTTGGACTAGCTTTTTAGTCACTTTTAAATCTTTAGAAATACTTGATATATATATATATATATATATAATCTCTTCTTTTTATAAAATAAAACATCGAAAATATGAGCAACTTTTTCTTCAAAATCTCCCCGGCCCACAAAATTTGACCTCTTTTACTCTTTATTTCTATTATATATTCACGTGACAAATACGAGTAACAATCATCTAAATTCACACGAGTAACATTTCCTGAAATTTCAGTAATCCACAGTCCACACATTTATTTGTATAATTCTTGTCTGTTTACATTTTTTTTGACTAATTTATTTTCGGGTGGCTATGTTACATGCTTGCAGTTGCTCGAAGCTCCGCCTACTCATCAGCCCCCCAAAAAGCACGGCCTAATTCGGACATTAACAGCTCCATTTTGAGGGACGAAATGCAATAGTAGATCAGACTGCCCTGACCCCAACTTGACCCGACCCCTATGTATAATTATGTGTCTCTCTTAGCTTAGTGTATCGGTTGGGTAGTATCAGTATTAGTATCAGTATTAGTAGTAGTAGTAGTAGTAGGTAAAATGTATAAGTGTAGAAATTGATGCCCAAAAATGGTAGTGATATGACAAAAGTAAAATCGATTTTGGACAAACTTGCGGTGTACGAGTATGATTTTCCAGTGCCCTATCACTCCATCTTTTGTCAAATTAGTCTTTGGTTTATATTATTGCTGTCAATTACTTTTGTGCATATTTTCACGTGGTAAATTCTTATTTGTGAGTGGATTATCCGTCATAAATTTGTATTATTTTGTCAATTTGTTGAATAATAATACATTAATACTGGTACTCATTTAATTTGGGAGGGATAAAGATAAATAAGTTGTAACTCACTTTCTAGGTTTGTCTTTATCTAACAAAATATGTCTAATTTGATCTGCACCGATTTATGACGGATATAGGTGACGCATGACGGACTCATCCCTCTTTATTTTATATATATATATATATATATATATATATATATATGTTCTTTGATCTTCCCTTTTGTTCTTGATTCCATCTTTCTCTTTATTTTAATGTCCTTTGTGATCCCGTAATTTCTCCTCAATTTACTTTCCGTTTCCCAATTTCTATATTCTGATTTTATCTTACCGTAAGTACTCTATTACTTCGTATCTAGTAACCCTTTAAAATAAGAAAGTTGGCACAATGCATGCCGTAATTGAGTGTCGTGTCCTTAATGTGTTGGGTCCATTTCTGTCATGATTTGACAAAATCTTTGTGTTATACTCCCTTCGTTTTCTTCCTCTTAAAAGTGACACATTTCTTAAGAAAAATAATAAAATAATTAAAAGTAGAGAGAGGTAAAGTAAGTGGCCACCTCGAAGTATGATAAAAAAAAAAAAAAAAAAAAAAGTAGAAAAAATCAAAGTTGAAAAAGGAAATATGGAAGATATAAATGAAAGATAGGGAGTAGTGTTTCTTGTTTATTTTCTGCCTCATTATGGAAGCTTGCTTCTCACTCCGTTTTGGCACTAATTTTGCCGTCAATGGTAAAACCACGTATGAAGTATGAACAACGCACGCAGTCCTTTATTAAAAAGAAAGAAATGTTTTTTACGCTCGTAAAATGGAATCTTTGATGACGATATATATATATATATATTAAAACACTTATTGTTATCATACAATCCGATGTCGTCCAGCGGTTAGGATATCTGGCTTTCACCCAGGAGACCCGGGTTCGATTCCCGGCATCGGAATTTTTATTTTACTCACTGTAAATGCATTTTCTGAATATAAAAATATTTGGCTTGTTTTTTGGGTGTTTGACTTTTTGTAAGTTTCAATCTCATGAATGAAGTATTGCCGAATGTCGATCATTTAAGAATTTAAGATGGATGATAATGAGAATATACATCTTGAGAGCAATTCGAGCTTGACTTAGTCGACGTTTCGCTCGTGTTCTAGCTCAACTCCACAACTTAACTAGTTAAGTTTGAGTCCTCATCAGCTCAGCTCCAACTAACAAGATTAATTAATACGAGTATGCGGAGTATCTTTCACTTGCATAAAAAAGTAGCACTCTGTATATTACTCATCATGATAATTATTTGTATATATGTTTTCGGGTCTATGGCTATTCGAAAATGTCGGTGGATAATGATGAAAATTTAATTTAAGCTTGCAAGCTTGATTGTGAACTTGGTTTTTCCATGCTCAAGAATAAGCTCGTGATCACCCAAAGAGATTTGATTGGGTTGTGGGTTGAGTCCCGTCGAAACATGGATTGATAAACCACGGATTGAAACTCAGGTAGCGGATTTGCAAGAGACTGAACTATACTAAAGAGACGAAGATTCAGGAAACAAAACGAAAGGCAGAGAAGAGTAGTTGAAATACCATAAGGCTTAATCCCACATATTAATAAAGATAGTCTTCAAGGCCGAAGTAATAGGACATAATAATAACGACAGAAGATAAGACAGGAATGTGCGAAAATGGGGTACACCCACCCGCTAACTGCAACGTTCCATGGACTCTACTGTATATACAAGACGACATTGTACCATTAAAAGCGAATTAAGTTGAGAACAAACCGACAACAGTTGAACAACTACGAGATAACAGCCACAAGACAACGTCAGATGACGAGATAACAGTAACAGCTTTTCCTGCATGCATGCCTCCGAACAATCATTCAAAGGCCCATTGGTTCTCGCGGCGAACCTCCTCTTCCTCCTCGGGTGTGAAGTCATTTTTGATGTTGAAAGTCTTTCTTATCTCCTCAGGTGTCTTTCCCTTGATCATGTCCGCCACTGTTTGGCAGGTTAAGTCCAGCAAGGTCTTAATGTTCAGGTAATTCGCAGCCTGAAATTACGAAACAAAATCTTGTTAATACTTAAGAACCTAAAGCTTTGAACCTCGATTCTAAGATCATATGGATGACAACGCAAATATTAATTTGAGTTCTGCGTCACGGTCACACCACTTGTTCTAAAGCACGAGTTGCAGGCAAAACCTTTTGAAATTAACTTACGACAGTACACAGATAAAATCAAGAAATTAGCCTCAATCGGCCAATATAAAGGATAAAATTCAGGAAAGAACGGCGTATCAGCTTGTGAGGAGCTACAACATAATAAAAGTCAACTTCGATAAGACATACAAGTAGTTAGCAAAATAATCCTAATCACAAGAAGTCGTCACTGCGTATACAAAAAGATCACAAGTCCACCTTTCATAGAAATAGAGCAATCGAACAAATTCACACTCGTCAAACTAGACATTGATTGATCATCCATATAATATACAGAGTATGTATCACACAAATATCCAAGTTAAAACAAAAGACTTATCATCGCGCTATCACAGTATAACACAACCTCAAAAGATAAAGCAAAGAAGTTCAGCATTGAAATCGTCAAACACAAGATCATAGCACATCGAAAATATACGATCCACCCCAACAATTGCACAAGGAAGCCATCAACAAACAACTCAATCGAGCATTGAGCATTGAGCATTTCGTATACATGAATTCAGAACAAACTACATGAGTTTCACTTTGATTCTACTAATTCACAACACAATTCTAGCCTTCGGAACTAGAGACAATAATTAGCAGCTCAACAATTTTCATTCGCAGGGAAGAATCGAACCCCGACTTCACGATCGGACTCTTGCCACATGAGCGAACTCTTGTTCTTAGCAACTCAACGATTAACAACAAACCTTCACTGAACAAAATTTCACCAGAACAAGCAATTTACCAACAATTTCCAACCTCACAATACAATCCCCGATTTCTCAACAAGTAACAACAATTTTAACAGCGCAATCATGAACAAGACAAATTCCGATTTCATAAGAAAGAGAAGAGGGACATACGAGGATGAGATCGAAAAGAGTAGCCTGGTCAACTTTGACGAAATCGGCATCCCAATTCTTAAGATCCTCATCAACAGGGGCGGCGGGAGCAGCGGCGGTAGCGGTGGTTTCCGGCGACTTACTCGGCTGAGATTCAACATGCTTCTTACAGTACTCGATAACCTTAGCGAGAATCTTGCTGGTGACATTAGGAAGAGGGATGACATTATCAGCGCAGTCGTCTTCCACCATGTGTTTGATGGTCTGAGACTCCATGGCTACTGTTTCCTCGACCTCGAAGGTCTCGCCATCGGAGCTTCGAAGAGTGATCTTCCTCTCTGACGCCATTGATTTCGATTTGGGAAACCCTAGGAGAGAGAGATGAGATGAGTGATTTTGATGATCGTGGAAATAATTGGGGGATGAAGAGTTGTGTTGGGTTATATATTGGGGGGGGGGGGGGGGGGATTGGGTTGGATTTAGGAAGACGTGGGTTTGGGGTACGTGTTGAGTTATGATTGGTGGAGAAATTAGGAAAGTTGTGCTCCCAATTCAGAAACTACGAAACTTTTGTCGGTTATGGTAAATACAACTCATAGGGTTGTAGGTAAGTCATTAAAAGTTTCCAAATTTAGTATAAACATAAAATCTAACCCAAAATATACTAGTATACAACCGTTGTACCGTACGACGGACCTAATTTATGGTAAAAAGTTACCACTTTATTTTATTTAGTGACCACATTAAGTTAAATAGTGACCACGTTTTAATATGAAAAAATTGGTAATTATTTATTTGAAAGTGGTAACTAACTAAACTAAAATAATCACTTTTTATCGTAAGTTGCAAACTTTTACTACTGTCGCATGTTACAACGGTTATATTTTTTTCTTCATGAATTATCACCCCATCAATTATAAAAAAAAATCAAAAATGTAAATATTAATAAAAGATGAAAACAACTCATTGATTTTTTTTAAAATTAATTAATAATTCTTAATTAAATAAAACCTTCTATATAACCAAAGGATGAATGTCGAATTAGGGTTTAATTGGGAAAAACAATTAATCAATAATATAACTCCAACGATTATATTAAAAAGTAAAATCATTAATAAAATCAACCAACCTAATTGTTTCAAATGTTAATTATATTCGTAATTTCAAAAGTTATAGAAGACTAATTAGGATTTAATTAGAATTTAAACAAAAAAACAATCAATAAGATAACCTATATTTCGTGTATTAAAAAATGAAATTATTTATAAAAAAACAAAATTACTTGTCCTACGTGCAAATAAAGATCCATAATCGTAAAGTTTTTGAAGAATTTGACAAAGTTTTGAGGATCAGAAAAGAGAGAATTTTTTAGGGTTACGAGGAATGAAAAAGAGAGATTTTTTTTAACAAGAGGGGTAGGTAGGGAAAAATAATGAAAAAAAATGGGTATGAAATAGTAAAATGCGGGTATGATTTAGCAATTACGATTGAAAAATTATTTCCTCATATACCTTTTAAATACAGCCCGAAGGACTTTATTTATCATTTTCCAACTAATCTAAACAAAATTTTATAAACCGTTCTATTTAATTCTTTGCATTTGTTTTTTGGTACTATTAATAAGTGAATGAATAAATGCTAAGAATCAAATGGAACGGAGAAAGTATTAGATATTTCACAGCTTTTAAGAAAGAAGGTAAAAAAAAAAAAAATTATTGGTGAATCAAAATGTTTTATGTCTCGATCCACTTAAATTTAAGTGGTTTAAAAAAATAATTAAATTTTGGGTAAATAGATCAATGAATGACATGAAGATTAAACGTTGGTGAAGTCTAACGGTTAAAATTTGTGGTCTAATGTTGATTTAGTATAGGTATATCGATTTTGACTTTTGAGCCCACTTTAGAAAAGCCGTAATTTAAAATAAGTTGGCCTATTTCGTGCAGGTCTCGGAAAGAGGAAGATCGCGTATGTGAACACTTTGGAAACGAGTCGAGTCCTCATTCTATTTATCTTCGAATCAATCTTCATTATGACGGGCATTGACACTGAGCCACTGCGGGTTTTTCAAAAGACTTTACAGACAGAGTCAAGTCGAGTTGAGTCGAGCAGAGCTGAGTCAGAAATTAATCTATTAAGTACAAACTATATTTGTTCACGACTGAAGCGAGGCAGCGAGTCTTTACCCCCTTAGCTTTGTATCCGACTTCAGAAAGCACACATTTCCTTAATTCCTCTCGTCATTCCATCATCTGAGGAGGCGGTGGCCTCGTTTCTGTCTTTTCGTGACCTGCAAACAAATACTAGCATGAATTCCCAATAATACCGTAATAAACATTTCACGAACAAACTCTAGGATTAAATCAGTCGTAAGGTAGTGCGTATACCGTATGCACCACGAATGTCCACTTCTCGCCACTCTTGAACAAGAGCGCAACAGCAACACATTAAATGAGAGAGGAAGTCGTCAAACACGCCTCCCTGGAAAATCATGTTTTCATGCACTCGTACCTTTAGATCAACGTCTCATCAACTGGTGCAAGATCTTATTAAAATGTCTGAACAAAAGACGGGAACTTACATTGATATTGAGCATTTTGCGCAGCTTACCCCTGACACAGCAAGTGTAGCAGCAGCAAGACAGTATCAGAGAATAAGCCACCAAATCGTTACAGGCTGCAGTCGTAGCTGTCAATACCAAAGTTGAACAATGTCGTAAGAATGAAAGATTCGCCTTTTTGTATGTTAGCATCAACTAAACAAAAATCGATAGCCTTCATCAAGAAAAATGCTATTCGTAACAATCAATCCTTGCACTTTAGTCGTTAGAAATGATACTTACACATGTGTCTATTATTTGCCACAGTAGAGATTCCTGCAAGAGTAGAGCAGGGGCAGAACAAAGTCTTTAAGCCTGCAAAACAGCGAACAACGACAAGTTAATTATAGGAGGACAGCAGAAAGTTCGGATATCAGAAGCTACAACATGACTAGCCTCAACAAAAGAGCTAGAGCCTAAGTGTAATAATGACAATACAACACATACACAGGCAAGGTTCCGAGCAGCAATCTAGCAAATCAGTGTGCCATTCCTGACTCGGATATGAACCTTGGCTTGGCAAAAGATCGCGTTTTGAAGAAAATGAAGAGCTAGTCCTGCACAAGAAAGAAGCTATAAGAATTTTCCGTCTACGATGTGTACTATTTTACATAGCTATGCTTAAGGCCAGTATTGACAGATTACAGCTTCGGCATCCTAACAACTTATAGTGGTTCACAACTAACAGTTTTTGACAATATTATGAAACTTGACTATAAACACCCCTTACCTATGTCGGCTATGATACTTTCATTGTCAACATAATTAGATTGTGACGTTATAACAACATATAACCCTAAGAAGCCATTCATAGAGTTCAGATAATTCCAAAATAATGCACCGGAAGCTTCCCTGAGCGTGTATTAAAACCCTTTTTGAATCCATCTTTTATTACTCATTCTAGAGTGTTACTCACAGAATCAATCAAGTTGCCAACATCAATTCACATACACCCACCGACCACCCAAAAATCATAGTGGTCCATTTTGGACCATAGTAAGCTGTCCCAAAACTCCCCATAAACAAGAGCCTGAGTTCCTGAACGGATGCATGATTTTGTTAAAGTACGACTGCAATGCACAACATATGACCCTAGATCGCATCGAAATTTTTATACAAAATTACACACAGCGTAAAGAAGCAGCAAAATACAACGAGTGGATCAAGTGAAATGAAAAGAACACGTTTCAAATAATCAAATAATACGAAATAAGCATCAGCCTTGGTCACGAGCCAGGCTGCTCGCCTGCTAGTAAAAATCTAGAATAATGCATACATTTTATCTTCTACTCGTATTGACTGATCATATGTTAATATAAAGGTAATTATCAAGCAAAGGATAAGCGAACCGACAAAACTGAATACTAAACAAAACACCACGTCACTAAATGAGGGACGCAAAAAGGGTATCAAAATTTTGAGTGCGCAATTTACTACACTGAAATACTGACCTGAAAGTGTCACTTTTCTTAGGAGAATTTCCATCATTAGAATATTTTTCATCAGAATAAGGAGGCGGGTTTGGCTTTTTGGCTTTTTTGGGCAAAGTCTTTTCTGTGTCACAGAACACAGCAGCCGTTTGTGTGACCTCCAACAACCGCTCGATGACTTCACATTGAGCAACATCCAAATTAGCTTGTGATCGTGATAGCTCCGTACGAAGCTTTTCATTCTCTTTTCTAAGTGCTTCATCGAAAGAGCACTTTGGGTATGAACAAGAAAGACTCTTCTTCAATACCACAGTATCATTATGACAGGGATCTGGTTGTAAAATCACTTGCTGCACCTTTCGATCCTCCTCATCTAAAGTATACTCACGTTGATCCATTTCAATGTATTCTAGTTTCTCCTGCAATGCATGTAAACGCGTGATTAACATCTTAATCACAGTGGACACCTACAGTTGAAACATGTCAAAACCAACGTTTAAGGTTTTCCGACCCCATCTCGTGTCACAGTTGCCTCTTTTTAACTAAGTCCATTGACTCACTCCTACGTATCACGCCTTCCTACTTGACATATCATAATGCGCAGAGTATGCGAACGAACAGATAATTAATACGAGTACTGTAATTTTCAGTTTTATCAGGTCAGATAAATAGTTTGATAATACGGCCTTTTGAGTTTCGATTATGACAGACCCCCACAAACATTCAGTGAAACCGAAATTCAATCAAGAACCGAAACTATGCCGCAATTGACAAGCCTTATCATGTTAATTAAATCCTAATTTATGGCAAAAGTGACAAGCAAGCATCCAAATGAAAGGTCAACAAGATACGATTAGGACACTTAATCAGACAAAAATGAACCAAAATAAGCAAACCCCAAATACTCTCAGAATGACATTTTAGCAGCATAATAATCTTAAACATCAACACCAACAAAAGAATTATCTCTTTTTTTTAAAGCTACCGAAGGAATCGAAATCACTTTATGCTCAGAATCTTCAAGGCACAAATCAATTCATCAGGATCATTCTCATGATCCCACCACACATCCTACAACCCATTTTATTCAACTTTTCAACATACCACCATCATTTTCATGCAGAATATGCATTCTATCACATGAACTATCATACGAAACCGTCACAAATTCAATGATGAGGTACATAATCATATATATAACATAATTTAACCACCAATAAAGAAGGAGATAGATAGATAGTAAGATATATACCCTGACTCTGGCATTATCGACGAGAGTGATTAGAGGGACGAGCTTCAAATAGCGATCAATCTCGTTCTGTGCCCTCCGAAACTGATAAACAATGTTCCAACCCATAGCCAACAAGTACAAGTAGCTTCTATCTTGACAACTATTGATTAACAAGTAAGACCTCCTAAGAGCATCCTCAAGTTGCTCAAGAGGTTCCCGGGTTTCCGGGTACCTCTTCAGTTCCGAGATCTTGAGCTGCTCAAGCAAATTGCCAATCAACTTTACGTGATTGGCGAATTGCCGACAGTTCTTACGGTGCATCCTGGCCGTGTTGGCCGCTTGGACTATCAACCCTATCAGTTTCACCGCGTCTAGGCCCGTAAGTTGGGCCACATTTGCTAGATCCCCAAATGTAGCCATTTTTTTTTTCAATCACCACAAACTACTTAGAGGATGAAGAACCTAATTTCACTAAAAAGATCAAATTGTTTAAACAAAATCAACAATTCCAAATCAAACCCATTTCTCAAACTAATTGAAGGGTGAAGAACCTAATTTCACTAAAAAGATCCATTTTTTTCAAACAAAATCAACAATTCCAAATCAAACCCATTTCTCAAACTACTTGGAGGATGAAGAACCTAATTTCACTAAAAAGATCCATTTTTTTCAAACAAAATCAACAATTCCAAATCAAACCCATTTCTCAAACTACTTGGAGGATGAAGAACCTAATTTCACTAAAAAAGATCAAATTTTTCAATCAAAATCAACAATTTCAAATCAAACCCATTTCTCAAACCTAATTTCACTAAAAAGATCTAATTTTTCAAACAAAATCAACAATTCCAAATCAAACCCATTTCTCAAACTACTAAGAGGATGAAGAACCTAATTTCACTAAAAAGATCCAATTTTTCAACCAAAATCAACAATTCCAAACCAAACCCATTTCTCAAACAGACTTGAGTAATCAATCTGTGATTCTACCCATCTAAATTAGAACCCTAATTTTGAAGGGTAAAATGTGAAATTGAGCTAAGAATATACTAAAACATAAGTGAACTTGCATGTAATTTATGTATAGATCTTCAGGCAGCTCACACTTGTCACTTGAGCTCAGTTGGGTAGGACTCAGTCAGGAGTCAAATCAAACTGAAATAACCAACAAAGAAAAAAACAAATATAAATATGAATTGTTTATACATTGTAATTTACGTTTCCTCCACTTTTATTGAAAGGTGAAACACAGCAAAAAGGGGAATATAATTGATTGGGGAGCTAAAAAAAAAAAAAGTAAAGTCAAATCAGAAAAAGGTAAAAAACTACAAATCTGACAGAATGTTACAGTAATTAAATGCAGAAATGAAACAATCAATGTAATTGAAGATGATTTATGGTGATTTATGAGCAGAAATGATGAAAAAGGGAGAGGAACATTTGGGGTAATCAAACAGTAAAAGAAGAGTGTACCTAAATTAGTAAATTATGATAAAAAAAAAAAGGGGGAAAAAGCAGTAGCATTGTACTGCAAAAGCAAAAGCAAAAGTGCATTAACAATTTTGATGAAAATGTTGGGTATGAAGAAGGTTAGGGAATTTGTGAGGAATGGAGGTGTAGTTTGATCTTCATGATTTTTTGTTTTCTGTAACTTTAAGAGGAGGGTGAGGTGGGTTATATCACTGTCACTTAAGTGTCCTTGTGAGTGCTGTTAGAGGTTATCCGTCACAAATCTGTAACGATTTTAGTTGAGCGTAATCATGTGTAAAGGGGAATCTAGTTAGTAGCAAAGGGTAGTATTCATTGTCCCAAACTTATAAACATTGGTTAAGATTATTGACTTTTGCTACCCAAAACTCGTAAAAATGTCACATTTTTTTATATAGTACTGTAGTAAGCAAATATGATGAATTCACTATCCCAAAATGTTGATTATGGATTCGCCCCTGAATTCATGTGGGTCAACAAGACAAAATCAATACGTCTAAGACGTAAATTATTGTCTTTGTCCATGTATACGAGTTTTATCTGATTCGTTATAAGTTTGTGATGAATAGATTCAACTGGAAGTAGAATTTGGGTATAAGTGTAAGTGTATGTGTGTGTTTAGAATAGGAAAAGAGAAGAAGGAAGAGTGGGAGGAGCAGAAAGTAGTGACATCCAAACTAGGAATTCAGTGGAACAGTGGAAGGTACAGGACAGCAAACAAATGGGTGTTACGTTTACAGGTGGTAGTTTCTGAGGTCTTTGCACTTTTTTTACACTACTTTCCAACTTTTTTCACTAGAAACCGTCTCAATGCCTAATGTTGCTACTCACATGCTTTGGATTAGCTAAAAGTCGGTTTCATTTGATTCTATACGTTTGTTTTTTGGGTAAAATTTATATAAAAAGTATAGGGTAAATTTATAGTATAAAGAAAGAATCGATTTCGGCGAGTAGCATTGGAGAATCACAATTCACATTATCAATCACTATCACAAGTAGAGATGAAAGTAGTCGTGTCGTGCCTCGTGTCGGTTCATCGTGCATGAAGGAATGACACGGCCCATACACGAGGAAGTTGTGGCTATGTTAAGAAAGGGCAGCTCATGCATGACTCATAGCGTGTCGTGTCGTGCTGTGATTGGGTGTGCCTAACCAAATCCTCAAGTTTACACTTATTCCTTTACATTTTGGGCGTGTCGTGTCGTGCTGAGTCGTGCCAAGTGTGTTCGTGCCTCAATGGATTATGCTGGACCGTGCCAACCCACCAATCCACGTGCAACAAGAACTACCTACTATGGACTTCAGGCCCATCGCCTCCTCTTTATGGACTTCAGGCCCATATGACAAACCATTCCAAAACCATCACGATATGACCCGAATTTATTTAACATCACCCATTACAAATTTTCTCGACATAATACTTTTTCAGTTGGTAATACTTTTTCGATTTTTATTTATTATCTATTTTAGAAAAAAATTCTCACATATATTCGTAAAATATGACATTAAATAAAATCGGAGGGAGTGATATTTTCCCTTTGATTTTGTTTGGCTTGTTGTGCATTACCCTTCACAATTTATTCGTTATAATTTTTTTTCCACTATTATATTCATTTAAAAACTTAAAATGAAATATCGAGTAATATAATTACTAATGACACTAATAAAAGTTACATGTCTCAGAACTTTTACAAAATACTCCGTACCATTGAACATATGATCAATTGAGTTCATGATGGAGCCATCACACGTAATTACAATTTTTTTATCCTTTTCTACGATGAATAGTTTCTTACAAAAGTATACTTGTAATTTCGTAAATAATATTTCATCCATCTCGTTCATTTGTTTGTCTTTGCTTTAAATACTTTTCGATCTCATAATGAATATAAAAGGCAAACAAATGAACGAGATAAAAGCAAAGAGTACCCGATTAAATAAGCTTTCTCATCTTCAATCAAACTCAGCATGCAATTATGCATGAGCAATGAAGTCACGAGTACTCATTCCGTATTGATTATCTGTTATCCTTTGATTAAAATATTTATCATGAATAAATATAAAAGAACAACAAATGACCGTATTATTTTTCCATATCCTACCAGCTAACTTATCTTCTTCGAACCGTGAATCATGTACATATATGGCATTATTATGGAGTAATAATAAATTAATTAATGCACCCATTTCCCTATATATTTGTGTTGTTTCTTCCTGATAATTATTGACAAATCTAACATAACACGGATTTCATGTGATACACTGTACTACTCCGTACTCATCAGCTAGGTTGCACGGACACTCCTCCAATCCGTCGTGTCATGTCCGACATCCGTGTCGGACACCGACACACGTCGGACACACGACAATACGTCTCGAATACCTGAAAAACCGTGTCCGGTTTTTTTTTAAATTTATTTAGAGACGTGTCGGACATGTTTCATGTTATTTTGAGACGTGTCGGCCACGATTCATACTATTTAGAGACTCATCGGACACACTTAGCGTTGTTTATGAATTTGTGGACTTCAATAAAACAACAATATTATATGTTTGTAGGGGTTACTTGATACTATAAACGTTCTACTTAATACTAAATAATTAATTAATTATTATATTACAGTATTATAACTGTTTGAGCTTTTTAAGATTTGATTTGAACTTTGAGTTTATAAGACTTTAAGTTTTGTTTTGTTATTTTACGATAATTGTGATAGAGTACGTAACCAAACCTATATTTTAGGTATACAAATCTTCTAATTTTCTTTGTTTAAATATGTATATTGATTTATTTTTTCTGCCGTGTCCGTGTCCTATAAATTTTCGAACGCCGTGTCCCGTGTCCGATACGTCTCCGTGTCCGTGTCCGTGTCAATGTCTGTGCAACCTAGCTCATCAGTAATCACCCATGATGAACGAGGGAACCCGCAACCGCTACCTTTTTGGTGCGCTCTGGGTAAATCCTCGGATCTACGCATAGCCTGCAAACCACGCCCGTGGGCGACAGACTCAAAGTCTAGAAGGCGGCATAGTCTCAAGCCACCTTTTATTTGTGTAAATCTCTTGTCAAATGATTTTATGTTAATACTAGTTTTGTTGCCCGCGATATTCGCGGAGTTGTTTAAATATTATGTTGTATTTTCTCTTTAACAAAAAAGTCATTTCATCATCACTCATTAAAACTATAAAAAATATAAAAGTTAAATAAATAAATTAAACGGAGTGATTATTAAGGTATATAATAATAATAGTCGAATATGACATGGGTAGGGTGGATGCATGACTGGTGCATGGAGTATTGGTACGATTATCGATAATTTTTTTAACATAATATAAAATTACTGAGGTGGTCATCTAGAGTAGTTTGTTAGAGATAACTAAACAATTAAATTTATTTTGGCAAAAACAAATAAAGACAATGATAAAAAAAAAACACAAATTCCATTAAAACAAATTGTCTAAAAAAGACATCAGAAACAACATTTTATTTAATCTTTTAAAAGTTGTGTACACCTCCATGCAAATGAATATTGATCATCATAGTTGATAAGATGTGAGCTATCTAAAACTCACAAATTATACACACATATATAGTTGTTTACTTCTATTTTAAAAGTTTAATTTACATAGATTACGTATTTCAAAATAAATCACCTTAAAGTTCAAAGCATACGAAGATTAATGATTATTTACATATTATTATTCCGACCTTATAAAACTCAACTTGCTTAGTACTTATCATTTTCATTAAAGATCAATAGCAAATCACCTTCCAACGCAAAACAAAATGAATTATTTTTTTAATACTCAGTCCAAATATAGTCACAAAATGATTTGTGGTCGGCTAACATGAATCATTTACTGTAACCATCAAATTTGTCTTGAACAAAGCATGCACCAAAGAAATTAAAATGGAAAAAATGGAGACATATAAATATCCGAGTTGTTGTGAGTCATATAAAGCTCATACCCACCCAAATTTATGTGGGGAAGATGATAAAAAATTGTGACTAAATTTTAACAAAGTAAATTAAATCATTTGGATTTTTAACAAAATGCATTCATTGAGTAACATTAAGATTGAGTAACATTAAGAATGCATGAATTTATTTCCTAGCTTATAAGATAAGCAAATAGTGATTGTGGAATTGTTAGCTTGTGCCATGTGGCACTCAAAAGAGACTCATCTTGACTTTTAATATTATTATATAGATTAGTGTCATAGTTTTGGTAGTTACTAATTTAATTACTACCTTCTAGGATAGGTTTTACCGTAAATTATTATTTTAATCAAATGATAATAAATACTCGTAGTTGAAATGGAAAGAGTAATAATAACAGACTTTGTTCCTTAACGTGTGTCCCTGTGGGCCTGTGGCACATGTTAGAAAAACTGTAATAGTAATAATAATAATAATAATAATAATATGCAATAATGTTCATCAAAAAAAAATGCAATAATATAATTGTGGAACACCTAAGCCATGCATGACATATAGACATGACTATAAAAAGGGCCTCAAACTTGCCATACATAGCACAAAATAAATAAAACATTAAACATCAATCAAACTAAGAAATAAACAAAAAAAGTAAAAATTCTAAGTAATTTTATTATGGAGATGGGGAAGATTATGAATGTGGTTACTATATATGGTGACATTGTTGGCCATTTTGGTGTTAGTCACCACCCCTGAATCTGTTACTGCTATTCGTCAATTTAATCCTCTCTTAAACATAATGCTCGAAGAAGCGTACATCGGCAGCCTTACTTGTAAGGCGGTTGGTGAACGTTGCTCGAGCGACTCAGAGTGTTGTGGAAGTTGTAGTTGCCGTTATGGACTCGGGGTGCCCGTTGCTTCTTGCACACCCTCTGGTTTCTTCAGTTATAGCTGTTGAAACATCAAATTAAAGCACTCATGATAATGCGACTAAGTGTATGCGTTCTTCGTTGAATAAAAAAATAAAATAAAGTATTCATGGTATTTTCCTTTACGTATCCTTATGACAGTTATATACAATATATTATTTGTGGTAAGTTTAAAATGGGGTTTAAGTCTTTAAGAAGGATTTACACATTTTAAACGAGAATTTATTTTACTTTTATTGTTTGATATTTTCTATAGAGTATATAATATACTACGTAGTATTGTTCAAGAGAAAAAAATCATTATCGTTTATCCTTTTTTAATGGTATATTCGTTTACAAACTGAAAATAAAATAATAATATGATAAATAAATGACACAAATAAAATTCAAGGTGTCTAAGAACTTTTACGAAATACCATTGAACTATGATCAATTGAGTTCATGGCGGAGCCATCACACTTAAGTATACAAAATTTTATCTTTTTATATGATGAATAATTTCTTAGAAAATGTAAATATAATTTCATAAATAATACTCCGTACTGTACTTTAATTTATATACGACATTACAAATGAAAAAAGAAATATTTTTTGTGAGTATAATGGTACTGAATTTTAGTACATCCTATCACTCGATGCGTTGCCTAAGTATTACTCCCTCCGATTCTTTAGATTTGCAACGTTTACTATTTGCACAAATAATAAGGTTGCGAGTGGAGATGGTGGGTCTCACCAATAAAGTAAAAAGGTAACACAAACAAAAACCTACCTATTATAGAAATGTTGCAAACCTAATGAATTTGTCAAATATGAAATATGTTGCGAATCTAAAGAATCGGAGGGAGTACTATGACACCGTGAGTCCAGGATGTGTAAATGTCATGACTCATGTTTCCAATCTTTCCTGTGATCAAAATTCTTAAACTAAAATACTCCTCCTTCCCATTCGATGATAGTTCACATTTTCTTTATTTTAATAGAAATATTTTAAAAAAAACATAAATTATTAACTGGAACGGAGGGAATACTGTAGATTAATCAATTCAATGTCGTCACAATAATCAGAGGACAACATCACATCCATCAATCCAAACCCATCTAAGAAGTAACTTGAATACTACGTACTCCTACTTTGTATCAGTTGAGATCATCTATCTCACTTTTATGTCTCATCTTCTATCCCATCACCCTTGTCACGCGACAACTCATCTCTTAATTGATCAAAATATAGATTAATGATGTGATAGTGATTACGTGTCAATAAGAAAAATAATGAAACATAAGATGAGACACGTAATGAAATAGAGGATCTGCACTGACTTGATATACTCTACAAGTGTACTACTACATGTCTACATAGTCGTTGACGTCGTAATATATAACTTGGAAAATTGACCAAGAAAACGTCCAAGACGGGCTCCAAATTAAAGACTCTTGACTTGTAGTACTCCATTTATTCCACAAATAAAACATACATTATCTTACTACTCTAGTGATTAGACTATTACTCTATACTTACTTTTAATATGAGTGTTATATGGTCCAACCCCAAAAGCCCAAAACTATACTTCTTCCAAAATCGATAATTACGTCTTCTTTTCGTTCGACTTTTCAAAATCTTTTATGCAATAGTATAATTATTTGAATTTAATTATCTTATACTATTGAAAATATATATATTTATGATGAAACTTTTTGTAACAAATTTAAATAATTTTAAATTTTATCTTAAACATTTCACATCTTGTGAATATTTATGGTTAGAATTTTGTAAACTTTAATATTAAAAAATCAAATAAGAATAACAGAAATCGCTTGAGTTTTGTCAGTTCTAAGCAATTAAATCTCCAGTGAGACGGCCTCACATACATACGCTTATTGTGAGACACTATATTATATTACACTAAAGACTAAAACGACAACCACTATTTTGTATAGGAAGAGATTTCACGATAGTCTCATTTGAGAATCAACGCGTCCATGCATTAATATATACGTACCCTACCCTATATAAGGACTTCATTGGACTACTACTTTTTAGTGCATCATAAAAACACCATACAACAACTCATCAACTTCTCACACAACATAAAAACACTTCCATTATTATTATTATTACATTACATACCCTAAACATTTCTCTCATCATATATACCTTTTTAATTAAATAAATTAACATAATGTTCAATACATTTCTACAAGAAAAGTTTTTAGGAAACTTTATTAATAAACCCAAAGCCCTAAAGTATGTATGCCTTGATGATGAGAAGAAAAGGAAGAAGAACAAATTTTCAACAACAAAACTTCATAATAAAAATGCCATAATTATGGATTATTATCAAGATCATCATCATGCTCATGATTCTTTGGTTCAGAAGACGGAGATGATGAAGATCAACGATAATTATATTAATAATAACAATGACGATGATGATAATAATAATAAGAGTAGTAATAATAATAATCATAGAGTAAGGGTGAAAGTTTTGATGACAAGAGATGAAGCAACAAAGTTATTAGCCAAGTGTAAAAAAGAAGGAACTTTGGAGTTTAAACATGTTGTTAATGAGCTTGCTAAACTCCCACCACAAAGGGTTAGTGTTATTAATCTAATGGTTAATAATGATAATAAATCCATAGATAATAATATTGGGTTAGACTCGATTTTTGAAGAAGAGGAGGTTGTATTAGGAATATAATATCTTTATAATATAGTATGAATCACGATAAACGGTATTATTGTGATCGATAGACTTATTTTGTAATTATATCAGTAGTAGTTTTATAATTTATATACAATGTAAAATATTCTGTAAGATATGTATTCCGAATCATATGTCGAACAACGATATAAGGTATTGATAATCATTCATCATTGGTAGATCCATGTACAAGTTTATGGGTCACATAAGCACGAGAAGTTAGAATTTTTGTGTATTTTGTCCAATTTTTGGCTTAGAGCAATAGCAATGGAAGGATTATAAGGAGTTTTGTATCTATATGGAACTCCTTAACCATTGTCATACAATATAAGGAGCTCCTTATATGAAACCGGTTTCTAAAGTAAGAAACCGGTTTCATGTAGGAAAAAAAGAGGAAAAGAGGGGACCACATTGAATATAAGGAACTTTTACCATTGATTAGGATCAAGAAGTTTCATATAGGGTAATATGGGTTGATGTGTCAATGAAAAAGTTCACTATGAAACTTTCACCATTGCTATTGCCCTTAGAAACACAATTTTTGTATATTTTGATTACTCACTCATAAAGACATTTTTTAGATACGTTACATTACTAATTAATAGTCGAATTTATAATCATACTATAAATGGAGTAAGTCTCGCTTATAACATATATATCCATTATAAGAGAATAACGAGTCAAATAATATCATTGGATTAAAAGAAAATTGATAAATACAACCCTTAGGGCTGTATGTAAGACACCAAAAGAGGAAAAAAAGTTTTGATATATGCATTAATTACATCAATGTTTGTGTAATTTGGTTTTCAATTTCTAGGTTCATACCAATTTGGGAAAATTTTAATTGCTTAAATACAACCCTAAGGGCTGTATTTAACAAAACAGGGATTAAAAAAGACAAAGTTAGTGAATAACACATGACTTTGTCTTATTTACCCAAATAAATATTATTTGACCCGTCACACATTTATGACGAATAGTTACGTGGTAAAGAAGAATTTGCCTTTAGGGATGGGTCGTGTAGAGTGTTGACCTCGTCAGAAGTCAGTTGGCTCATAAAAGTCACAATTCAACTCCACAAGTAATTGATTCCTCGTATACATCCACGACTAAGACATGAAATTTGTTGGATATATATGAAATATTGATTCATACTATTTGCACTCAGAATACACAATTTTTTGTTTAAAAATAAATACTCCCTCCTATTATCTATTTTCTTCCCCTTTCTTTTTGGGTAGGAAAATAAGGAGGGAATATTATATTAGCAATGAAAAAGTAAGAGAGAGAAATATTATATTAATTAAATGAGAAAAATTGAAAAGAAAAAGTAGGAGAGATGAATATTATATAATTAAATGAGAAAAAGTGGAGTGAAAAAGTAGGAGAGAGGAATATTATATTAATTAATGAATAGTGGAAGACTTTCCTTAAATGGAAAGAGGGAAGATATTCAAACTCAGCCCAATAAGGGAAGAGGGAAGAAAATAGGTAATCGGAGGGAGTATTATAATGGGTTGATATTACTCCTTCCCATTCTTTGTATTTCTACCATAAGTTGATTATATGTGAGTAGTATTTTAATCAAATGGTAGGAATCCAACGAATGGGAGGGAGTTTAATTTATTCAAATTGAAAGAAAAAAAAAAATTACTCCCTCCGAGTTGTAGTGTTCTTCCTCTTTCCTAAATGGGCTGAGTTTGATCTTCTTCCCTCTTTCCTTTTTAGGCTATTAATATGTGGTTCACATTTACTCTCCCATTTCTCTCTCTTCCTCCTTCTGTTTTTAGCCACACATTTCCCCTTCCTTATTTTCTTCCCAAAAAGAAAAGGGAAGAACATAGGAACTCGGAGGGAGTATGTCTTAAGAATAATAGTAGTACTCTGTATTTTGTCCTTATCTAACTAAATGAGGATATAATATGTGACATATCATAATAAAATGATCCTTAGATAACTCGATCACACATTATTTGATACGAAAAAAATGTAAGGGTCGATTGTCAAAATTTCACTGCCGACTATGAAAATAAAGGTGGGTTGCCAACTAAATGCAATTTCCATTGTTGCTTACTTGGGCTAACTCGATTCTTGGCTTGCTTTACCTTGGACTTGTTACGTATCGGGCCCAAATTGTAGTTCAGTCAGAGTTGGGCCTCTTAACACTTTCTATCTAGGTACCAGTTTCTTGAGAAAAAACGAATTTTATGTTGTAACTTACAAGTTTGAACAAATTCTTATTTGTGACAGACTGATGGCACTATCCGTTGTAAATCATAAGACATGTCAAATACATACTAAATCACATGAAAATTTGCGTAAAAAATGTCAAATGTTTTGTAGTTCGTATTTTATGAGCATCATGTAATAGTATTTGACTCGTTTTAAGGTTTAAAACCAAATCCATACACTCACATTACTCCTTACTTTATACTCCCTCCGATTTTTATCTATCTTCCCCTTTGGTTTTGGGGAAGAAAATAAGGGTGTAGAAATGTGTGGTTCAAAATAAAAGAAGGAAGAGAGAGAAATGTAAGGGTGATTCTAGACCACATGTTGATGGCCCAAAATAGAAATAGAGAAGAAAGGGTGTTTCAGCCCAATAAAAAAATAGGGAAGATAGATAAAAATCGGAGGGAGTACTCCATTACAACTTTTATTTATTTTTTCTAAATGTTATTTAAAATTTTGCTCCTTACCGTAAACTCGTAAAGGCAATGTAACCTCAATGAGTCTATAGATGTTTTGAATTTTTTTCTTCAAGATTATGTTCATTTAAATAAATTACGATCTACTAAATAATTACTTTTAAAACCTTACGACACTTGCATTGATAACGTCTTTATCATACGCGAGAGCTCTTGAACATTCGATCGCGCCTGTTCCACTTGCATACGTTGGCCATATGAATTAAATTCATAACGGGTCTTGATTATTTTAATTTAATTAAGAATAACATAGAGCCATCACCCGTATCTTAAATAAACATTTTGTTTTGATGTGACCTAATATCGGCCATCATTTCTCATCATATTGGCCCACTTTGGTACATTTCGTATTGGACTAAATTATGAGCCTAATTGTTTCGGGTCGGGTCAACATTAGTCTAATCACAGGTCAGATCTACATCAAATCAGGTTAATTCAGTCTTCAAGTAAGACAATTATTGATCACTTTTACATCTCATATCATCCTTACCAGATTAAATTATTCGAATCGAGTCAATTTTTATTGTGCTCACTCTCCCGGATAAAAATGATTTAGGTTAAAGATAGATATTGCAACTTTTGCAAGTGATAGCTAGTCATTGGTAGAAGCAAAGATTAATTAATGAAATAAGGAATCTAATTAATTGGGATAGATAGAATAGTAAAAAGAATACTCCCTCCGTTCCGATCATTTCCATTATGCACTATTCATAGATGAGAAGAATTATCGATATAACTTTTAATATATACGATAAAATATAGTCACGTGAGATCTTGTTTAAATTGTCTAATCGAATGCATCATGAATATCAGTTTTTTATAATTTTTAGAAATATGTAACTAAAGATATAGACAAAAGAAAACGTGCATCACAAATATGAAAAAACAAAGATATGGAATTGATTGGAACGGAGGGAGTAATACACACGTACGTATGAGCGGCGTCAGAATAATGTGAAGTTTGGATGTTGTGCGCACGGCGCACCTCCTTTTCTTTTCTTTTTAACTCTTTGTGTCCGCTTATTTTGTTGATGTCGCTTTCCAAATGTAATCTCGTCTCTCCAGCACAGCTAATAATAATGTAAATAAATTAAAGTGGAAATTGCTGCTGTCTGCTGCATGCATGCATGCAATTGGTGTAGTCAGTCATGATAATGTGAGTCACAAGTAGTACAGGATCATCATCATCATCATCATCTTCAGTTCTTGAGGCAAACATATCAACTTTTATATGGAGTCATCTTAGGTAATTTAAGAACGAGATTATCGACGTTAGTTTGGTTTGGAGCAAGCTAACAACATGCGGAAGGGAGGGAGGAAAAAGAATCACGTACACAACCATGAATATAAAGTTGCCAAGATAGTTGATCAGGTCATTGTCAAATATATATGTGCAGGTAAATTGTACTACAATTCTAAGACTTTCGCAGGCCCTCAGTGATAAGTGTCGGCGACTACTACTCTGACGGTGATTCATCTACACAGTACACATAGCTTCAGAATGTGTTGTGCGTACTCTCAACAATCCCTCGTCACGTCGATACCTAAAACTCAGCCTAACATTGTCCGACACGTAACAATACTACGATATAGATCATCTCTAATCTCTAAGAGACATATATATATATATATATAGGATGTGGAACCCTTAAACTCCGGCAAATCCATCCGACAACTAGAATGATCACATACTATCATGAAACTTTCATACTCCTCCCTGCATGTCGTTCTTAGTTCAAATAATTGAAAGAATGCATAGCATATTGTCCCAAAAATACAAAAGTTCCGAGAAATGGAACACTAGGAATCTCGTAGCCCTCACATAACAGAACACTGAGATTGACCCATGAAATCTAACTTGATATCAGAATTAAGCTCCTTAGACAGATCTGAAAAGCGACCGCAGCTCCCATGTAGTATAACATTCCTTCTATAAATTAATAAATAAAATTAGAAAACAGTGAAGCACCACCGTATTATGCCATTGCATGCAATAAAAGTGTATGTAGTACCTAGTACGTTGTTTTACTGTATAATGAAACAAAATTAAACTGACATTATTAAATTATAAGAGTAAATAATAAATTAAGGAAATAAAACAGAGTAATTGTACAAAATCTAGTGTCAGATTAGAAGGGAATCCTATGTTTAATATGTTGTGAATCTACTCGTAATATATAAGTCAAATAGAAGAAAATACTATGTAATAATGGCTTTTAAGTTGTTTTCAATAATCACAAATTCTTGACAAATGACGGTCAAGTAGATACCATTTGAGGGGGAAAGACAAAAATGAGGTTGGTGGGACGTTTGTTCCTTTTCCCCTCAAATGATATCTATTTGACCCATTTTATCCATCGCAAGAGAGACCAACTGATTTTCAATAGCTAGTCAGGATCAAAATTTACTACTTTCTACTACAGTAGTAGTTACTCCCTAGTTACTGTATAATTAATAATAGAGGGCAAGTAGCTATTTGAAGGGGAATATAATTTTCACGAGAAAACAGGGTCCGTCTCATCAATAAATGTCAATCAGGACCGATCTAAAGTTTTTTCATGAAAATGGACATCCATGCATTATTATTATTATTATTATTATTATTATTATTATTATTATTATTATTGTTTATCAGGCGCCTTCTTGTCGGATAATTTATTTACCTTCAACTTCAATTATTTGGAAACTCCAAATTTGTCATTTTCATCATGTATTTTATGAATCTAACTCAAAACTGTGTATAGCTAGTAAGGAGTAATAATTTGAAATTTGGATATTCGATGTTACAACAATGTTTTAACATCATATCTTATAAATTTACTTTGCAGTAGTTAAATCATGGATTACGAAGTGAGACGATTTTACGGTAAAATATTGTGAAATTATCTCCTATGATCACGTAGTTATCAAAGGTTGTTTATACTCCCTCCATTTATATATGTTATACCCATTTGCTTTATACACGTTAATTAAGGAAAATGAATAAAGAATGAAAATGGGAGAGAAGTTAATACAAGTGAGCCACAGTAGAAAGTATTAAAAAATAGAGATGTGAGAGACTAAAATGGAAAGAATAGAAATGGGAAGAACAATAAAAAAAAGTCCCAAAAAGGAAAATGGGTAGAACATTAATAAATGGAAGGAATAGATGATATATACGGAGTACTATTTATATACGTTAGTCGTCTTGCATTATTTTTTGTAAGACTGTTTTTCAAGAAACTAACAACGTTAATTAAATGAACGAATACTATGATGAAGACTCATGAACTAAAAGTTATTACTACTCCTTTCAAGTTCCAAGTTAGGGTGTTCTTCCCTTTTGTAAGAACACCAGACAGAGGAAGTACTCCGTATATAATTACTCTCTCTCATTCATTCAATTTTTTATGGGGTCGTTTGTGTGAGGAGAAATGATGGATTTATGTAAAGAATTGAATGAATGTGCGAAAATTTATATGTTAGAGTTGGAGTACATTGATGAGTTAAATAATTAACGTATCTTGTTCTAAGGAGACAATAATTGCTTAGGGTAAGTTATTAATACTCGTTTAATCTTGTCAATAAACTACTCTGTAAGTCCGTATGAAAGTTCGATAAAGTTTTAAATTTGACAAATAATATTTTTGATAAATAACATAAAATGTAAAATAAATCACCGAGGAAAAAACGGTACATAAATTTTACTCCCTCCGAGTTCCTATCATTGACACGTATTTTTTTTAAATTGAGTTTAATCTTTTACCCATTTTTCACATCATAAATGTGTGGTTCACATTCACCTACTCATTTCTCAATCTTTCTCATTCTTTTTTGAAGCACCCATTTTATATTTCTTATTTTTCACCCAAAAAATAAATGAGTCAATCATAGGAACTCGGATGGAGTATTTCCTATCACTCTTAATTCTTTTCAACTTCTTTTCTTCTCACTTAAGTTCAATTCGGTTCAAGTGTAAGAAATTCATTTTATCTCGTTACTCCAACCCAGTTCGTTTAGTTCAACTCATTTTATATTCGTCCAATCAACTTCAATCCAAAAGAACAAAGCCAATTACTGCATCAACATAAACTTAGAGCATCCTCATCCAAGAATGAAAAATCATTCTTGGATGGGACCCACACCTCATTACTTTTATCTTATTTTTTCCATCGTAAAAGAACTGCTCCATCCAAAAATGAAGTTTCTATTCTCCAGTGGGTCCCAACATATTTCATTACTCCAATGATTCATTTACACATCTCTTTAATTTATTTTGATATTAATATTTTTATCATGGGGACCCACGATTTTCATTCTCCACTCCATTTATTTGAAAATCTTCTATTCTCCATGAAGAATGATTTTTCCATGGATGAATGGACGAGCCATTTTTCTCCATTCTCCTCCAAGAATGGAGAATGGATGGAGATGCTCTTAATAAATCTAAACAAAACCGAACTAGATCGAGTGGAGTTTAATTTGGGCGTAACAAGGGAAAAGCGTAATTAGCGCCGTCGTAGAATCAAGTGGACATAACAAAATGCACATAGGATTCCCTTTGAACTTAAGATGACCCTACATCACTTACATTTTCTTAACTTTAAACTGCCCAAATATATTTGGTACACTTTCCAATGACACCCTTCCACGTGGGCTTCCACTTAGATCCTCTCATAATAATATCCCTTTCCCTTTTAAAAACCCCTCGATGAATTTCTTTATCATCAGATTTATAGATTCTTTCGCGAAAGGCTGGGTCAATGAATAGCGATATAAAAAAGGCTATGCAGAAACGAATTACTCTGATAACGATCTTTGTCTCAAAAATATTCTTTATTTATTTGTTATAGTACAAATTTATATTCCGTTCATCCTGATATCATTTGTACATACCGTATAACCTTTATTAATGAAATCGCTGTTCATTAAAAAAAAAAAAAAAACCTCAATAAATAATTAAATAAAAATAAAATCTTTGGAAATTGATTCCAGTATATATAATCTCTCCCCAAATTGGCGGGCATTATTATTATTACGAGTATTTCAAAACCCTAATTTTCCTTTTTTATTTTTATTCCCCCCTTTCCACCACCGCACTCTGCAGTTTTGCCAAGGTTTGTCATTTTTACCCATTTCTCGTTGCGATGAAACAGTTTCACGATACGATTATTTACCCGTTTTACTCTTTTTGTCTCTGTTAAATTTCGTCGTGTTAGGGTTAAGAGTTTGAATTTCCTGCATTTTTTTCGTTTTAGGGTTTTGTTTTCTTAAGGAAATGATTACATAATCTGGGTTTACTGGACTTAAAGATCACATTTTGTGATTTGGGATTTTTTTAAGAGGTTTGGTAAAATTAGGGTTCTTTCCCCAAAAATTGATTTTTTTTGGTGTAATCAACACTTCCTCTGTTATATGGCTTGGTAAAATTAGGGTTTTTTTCCCCCAAAATTTGATTTTTTTTGGTGTAATCAAACACTTCCCCTGTTATATGGCTTGGTAAAATTAGGGTTTTTTCCCCCAAAATTTGATTTTTTTGGTGTAATCAAACACTTCCCCTGTTATATTTGCTGTGTATAATTCATAAAGATTGAATCTTTTGCTATGATTTTATTGTATCAGGTTGTATGGAAGATTGATTTCTTTTGTTTTAGGGTTAATTTAGGTAATTTACAGTAGAGGGTGAGTGATTAATTGATTATCGAGGTTTATGAAGAGGAAAAGTTGATTAATTTTGGTAGAAAAAGAGGCTTTTAAAGCCTTAGAAGGTGAGATCATGGGTAAAGCATCACCTACGGAGAAGGAATCGAAAGCTCCAAAAGAGAGGAGACGGACTCGTGCGTCAAGCAACAATAAATATCTGAGGCCGGGTGCATTGGCTCAACTTCGATACACCAAGTCTTCGGCTACAAAGGCTTGTAGTTATTTAGGGAAGGAATTGACTGCGTTGTCCGATTTGAAGAAGGTGGATAAAATCAAAAAGGAATCGTCGATGGTTGAGCCCGAAAGCCAGTTGATGGTGTCGCCTCTTCATTTCGTGAAACAAAATAGTTTGCCTAAAACTCCGAGGACTCCACGACTTGAGGATTGCGATTCTGAGTCAAGGCTTGAGGCTCTTCCGATGGATTTGTTGGTACATCGCCTTATCCCATAACATTTCTCGTGTTTTGTTTGACGGGGTTTATCTTAAACAATGTTTATGATTGCAGGTGAGAATTCTGTGTCATTTACACCATGATCAGTTGAAGGCTGTGTTTCATGTGTCTCAGAGGGTTCGAATGGCTGTGAGTCCTTTGCTTCTTTTTCTCGTCTCTTCAAAGTTGAAAACTTTGTGTTTTGATTAGCGTGGTGATTCGGGTTTTTTTTTTTGTGTTTAGGTCATTCTTGCAAGGCAATTTCACTTCAATTACACAACCCCAGATCGTTCTCGTCAGGAGATGCTTCAGACTATGACTCCTGTCGCAACAGAACTCTGGCCATTTTTTTGGTACGACTATGACTCCTGTTGCAATCTTCATTTTCATTATTATTATGTTTGACTTGTGACTAAACTTAACGGGTGTCAACTTTCAGCAAGGGAGAGAGCAGGCAGTTTCAAATGGCTACTCCACACACGCCAAAAGCACCACGGCATGGTCCTCGACCACCTTCCCGTCTGCAGTACACAGAGATGAAGCAGGTTGCTGCTGCTTTGTTTCAGGAAGCTTCATTTCCGTCTTCAAGGTTCAAGGTTCCATCTGTTCTATCTAAACCCCTTTGCAAAAACCGAGTTTTATTCTATGAGGATGAGTTATGTCAAGCTGTTTCTCAGAACAAGCTTCGTTGATCGTGATCACCGTGTCTCGCAGCTCGATCTCATGACTGCTTATGTACAGCTATTAGTTCATTAGTTAGTTTGTTTTCCGTCGTCTAGGTTTCAGCTATGTATTATGGGTAGTCAGTCTGCTAGTCTCTTGCTGGGTTTAGGCAGTTTAGGAATCATGCAGTTTTGTAATCCAGGCGTCTCTCGGCCTTTAGTTTTCCGGGTCTGAGATGTGGGTAGTAAGGTTATGTTTTATAGAATAATGTTTTCCGACTAGCCATTTGTATATATATCGACCTTTATCTATATTATACTCTATATATTTCTTCTTAGAAAACACTCATCTTGAAGCTTATAGATTTTGTCCCAAGTTATATGTATCAGCAAATGCTTAATCTTTATCTACTCAGAGAAAACTTGCAAGAAGTTGAAAAGTTCTAACGAGCATAATCCATGAAGTTCAGAACTTAAATGGAAGACGGTTTCATATAGGATTCAATGATGGAAATGAGTATAGCAGCGGCGCTACATTACTAAAATGAGAAAGTAATCCTTGTACTGACCGAGACCATTCAGTATGTCATACTTAAAATAAGTACAGGAGAGCTAAGCAAACAAGGAATTAGAGAATGCTAGGAACGAAATTTGATGCGAAGAGAGCAACAAGAACCTAAATACAATCGGGTGGAAAGATGGATACACTAAACGAGAGCCGCCTGCTTCCTCAAGTTCGATAAGAAAAAAATAAGTAGTCGGGGGGTAAAATGCAGTAAGCATGAGTGGTTTCTCTTTACACAGTCTAAATTACAAGATCGAGCACGCCCTCTGCGCTTTAGACTTCTTTTTCTTCATCTTGGGTGGTTGAAGTACCACCTTAATTGCTGCGTCGAAAACTCCCTTCACATTCTGTACGAAAAAAAATCACCAATCAATGACCGGAATGAACACGTAATACAAGTTCAAGTTCTACTGTATCATATGGTACTCACCTGCTGTGTTTTCGAACTGCACTCGATATAGGCAGGTGCGTCAATAAGTTTCTTTAGCTCCTCGCCCTAGAAATACAACACAATAGGAAATCACACCCGCGTGTTTAAGTAAACAGGAGAAGAAAATAATGTAGGTTAGGAAATTCACTTTGAGAGAGTAATCAAACCTGAGCTGTAGTAATTGGAACTGCACCAGGATGATCTTCGAAAAACTGCTTGTCGTCCCGAAGATCTAATGTCAAGCATATTAAACAGATAAATAATTTTAAATAGTGATTTATATTTCCCCTTGTAATATAAGTAACAGGAATTTGGAATAAAAATCGCTACCATTCACGTCATCAAATTTACCCCATTGTAGCTTTCCAGAGCATAAAAGGACCCTCGTACATGCTGGGATTAAGTTCATATATCACATACTTATCCGTTCTTATCCAAAGGTACGTATTCTTTTTTGGGTCATTCAAATCCAATTGACCTCTTTCCTTTTTAGTCCATTTTTTGGACCAAACTATCTTCTTTAAGTGCATTTTGGATAATTAAGTGACAATTTGTCCCTAATTATTATACTATTAATAGGAGTAGTATTTTAATAGCTTCATAATCCTTGTGCAAAATATAAACGTACTCTTTGGATATTAACGGAGCGAGTATCAAATGATTTAAGTCCACTAGAGCAGATCCCAAATGGGCATTTAAGAGTCAGAAAGTAATCAGGCCTATGACTCATGTCTCATAGTCCGAAATAGAGGTGCCAATCTGCAACCATGTTACTTCAAACACTTCACTAAGGTGTTGTGTCGTGCCAACACGACATTCTAGACTAAAATAAAATGAAAACTTGGCTCAAAATAGCCGTCTCCAACACTTCAACACGACACCGTGTCAGCGAACGGAGTGAAAAAATTGCAAGAGCATAAAAACAAATCTGTAATTCTCACCGAGCTTTGTTCCAACAAGAACAATAGGGACACCGGGAGCATAATGCTTCAGCTCGGGAATCCACTGAAAATGAATTGGCCGTGTTAATGTGTAAGCAACTGACAAAATAGTAGTATGAAGCAGCAGAATATACGAAAGATAAGCAGGTAGCTGATAAAAAGGCTCACCTTCTTCGAAACATTTTCATAACTGGCCTTGCTAATCAGAGAGAAAGCAAGAATAAAGACGTCAGCTCCACGATAACTTAAAGGTCTTAATCTGTTGTAGTCCTCTTGTCCTGTAGCCATAAACAACAGAACAGTTTATACCAAAATTGACATATTATTGAATGGACAGCCATGTAGAAGTCTACAAGGACCACCACTATCAAACAAGCGATTGAAAGATAGGCATTACCTGCAGTATCCCACAAACCCAGATTAACCGTGGCCCCATTGACAACCACATTCGCACTGAAATTGTCAAAGACTGTGGGCACATAGTCCTGTTACAATCACGATACCAAGATCGATTTTAGCTGGCAAACATAAATATGCTTAAAAAACAAAACAGATAAAAACACATAATCTCTACTTTCAGAAAAATTATAAAATAGTGTTACGGATAACATTTAATGCAGAAGCAAACGCTAAAGCCTGGAAAAGTCCAGAAACATAAGTTGATTCAAGGCAAGGGAAAATACACAACCAGCATTCTACTCAAATGACTATAAAACAGAAAAAGTGAAATCGTATAAGAAAAATTTTCTTATCATCACAATAATTCACAGCACAAGCAGGAAAAAAACCTTTGCTGCTTGAATTCAGTAACGGTACGTTTGACAACTTGGAATTGAAATTGAAATCTGGAATTGAGACATTTCAAGCGTTTGGGAACCCTTTAGAACTTGGAATTAGAATTGAGATCCATCACTCAAATTTCTACCTGGTTGTCATTTCAATTTATCACTTTGCAACCCTCTATCATAGTTTTTTTTTTTTTTTTTTTTTTTTTTTTTTTTTTTTTTTTTCGCGCAAATAATGTTGGGATATAATATCGTAATTTCCCCCCTAATTTTAAAATCTACATTTTTCTAAATGAAGATTGTTTTCAAAAATTATATTCCGTATTTTTGGTGACCTTAACCAGACTCCACCCCACCGAGTTCAATTAATTGAATATGCAGAATTAGATTTCATGAAAACTAAAATAATTATAAGTTCTCAAACACTACCTAACAGAAACCCTCATGACTACATGTTAGGCCTTTTTCCTTCCCGTCCAAGTGTCCAACGAATCACACCCTTAATCGCATTGCAAAACACAGGGAAGGGGAAGAACGAGGGTCCATGATACCTCCATAACCACTAAATTAAGACATCAACGGTACACGGCTACATATTATAACAAAGATAAAACTACATTATCAGCAAGACATGGGTATTGCAAATGCATTGTTATCCGTTAGACGACTCGACATTAAGCAAGCTCTAAATATCTATCACAGGGCATTACGATACCATAACATGATCCCAGAATACTAGTAATTCCATTCAATTCAATTCAATTCAATTCCCCAAAAATGATGCTATAACAAAAACAATTGCAGCAGAAGTCAAAGAGGAATTAGAATTTGGGGAAAAAAACAAACCGTAGGAAAAGTGTTGCTGGTGTAAGAAATCAACAAGCAGGTTTTACCAACGGCGCCATCGCCGACCGTCACACATTTTATGAACCGTGATGCACTCATTTTTTTCCCCCAATTTCAATCAATCAATTTCAATTTCAATTCCAAATTCAAATTCAATCGACGATTCCTCCTCCTCGTCCTCTTCCTCCTACTCACCAACCCCCAAATTTCAATTGTAATACCTGCAGAAAGAGGAATCAGAAACGGCGATCAAAAACACAATTACTATGAAAACAATACATTTTGTTCCAAAATTGAAACCCTAGAATTGAAAATTGAAATTCAGATCTGCGAAATTATGAAAAGTTGAAGATAGAAAGAGAAAGAAACCTAGAGAGCCGAGAAACAATGCCGTTGAACCCAACCAACCAACCCTTCTTCCTCTCTCTCTCTAATATTAATAAAGGATACGAGAAACAGAGAGAGAGAGAGATGGTTGATGACCAACTCACCTAGACCGTCTTATATCATAGGACGAGACGAGACGAGACGAGATCAAATTAGGAAAAAAATCTTGCCTAAAGATCGATATTTTTGATAAAAAAAAGTGAATTGTATCGGGATTTTATGCATGAACACAAAATTTTTGAAGTGGCGAAATATCTAAGTGATGTTAACGAGAGATCTTACGTAATGGTGGATGCTACTCCGTACTACGAAGTTATTTTTTATTTCGGTTTTTCTAATGTTTGTGCAGTTGACACACGTTAATATGCTTATTAAGGAAAAATCAGATATTATCACAATAAATTGAAATACCAACTTTTAATCACAATGACATTAACGTGTGTGCACTGGACACACGTTAGAGAGCCCATTTTTATTTTTATACGAACGTCTTTCATAAATTGGCTTTATGATACAAGACGGTCTATTTGGGATGCACTTGTCCTTCGGAACTTTGCTTTTGTCTTATGTTCTAGTATTCTATTTTTATTTGACTTGTTATAAAGTTGCGACTGATATCGAAATTGGGTATGGGATGTTGATAGAGGGTGTATTGGAGTGGAGTATGATTTATGAGTGGGGCAAGTTGGTCTTGAATTCTACCTGTTATTCACCCACCAGAGGTCACTAGTCTAGTCTACTACAGAGCAGCTCTTTTAACCCAAGTTTGAAATTGGACCCTCAACCTCAACCCCACCACCAAGCCACCAACTTGCTACTTGCTACTCTATCCTCTAGCTAACAATGGTGATGGCAGCACGATTAAAGACGACAATAACTAGAATGGTGTGACCCGTGAGTCGGATCGGATCGGATCAGATGAAATCATATCCATATTTATTAGGTGATTATGGTGTTGTCAACGACTTGAGCTTTGTGTTGAATGTTCGTGATGGTGTAAACAGGGTGTCGGCCATTTTTGGTTTTGGGTTCACCATCTTTTGCCATGGGGATGGAGATGGCGTGTGGCCAAGGCACGCGAGGAGGACGGAATCACGGTTGGCTGTTTATTGTGAGGCTCGAAAACCTAGACCTTTAATATCACGTTTGTTTGTAATCCCCTGAAACGGGGTGAATGATATATTGACAATATATATATACAAGGTACAAGAATATTCACATGACAAACTAGGAGATACACTATCATATAAACATGCAAAGGATAACTAGCAAAGATTTACAATCTCGATTAATAGTCAATTCACCGGTGTCAAGTGTTGACCTTGCTGGGGTTTCAACTTACCAATTAATATTACTCTACTCCGTATTTCCCAAGAAACGGAGCATCAGAGCTTGCCACTAAGATTAAGGCAAAATTGCCATCGGAGCTTTGCTAACTTCCTGCAACTATTGGTGTCAGCCGTGTCCACGGTAGTCTTGCAAGGGCATGTGTATCTTAACCGGCTACAACCTATTCCTATCATTGTAATCAAGTTTGTCCTCCGACATATAACTTATCTTGAATTCTTGATCCGATCTGTGTGATCGCTTGCACATCCACATCCAACTGTTTTCTGTGCAACAACATACGCAAAGGTGGAAAATATATATGATTAACATAATCAGGCCAAAGGTGCCTTACTAAGTAAAAGAATACGTTTATACGTTAAAAGTTTACCTTCATTCTGAATTCTTCTGGGACTCCAGTTTATACGTTTCTTGACTCTGAAGTATCAACCTTTTATTGACATTCTCAAATGGCAATACTATCACTGGGGCAGCAGGCACAGTTTCCCAGCGATCTTTCAGCATTTTCTTGAACCTTAAAACCATTGTCCTCCGAAATTCCAGCTCGCGTGTGAATAAATCAAATATAAAAAATGCAAGAACGTATTTGAAGGGAAATATGAGAAGCACTGTTGCAGACGATAACAGAATCAGGGCCACCTCATTTGTGATCTGCCAAGCCATATAAGAACATGTAAGATAAAATTCTAATTTTATAGATGTCTATCGCGGAGAAGTGAGAGTAAAGATTACTGTATTACTTTTAGTAAAAACATCACTCGTATTCATGTTTTACACAGGATAATGCCACAAAACTTGATTGACTGCTAACTAAAAGTTGGTCCATTGTACGATCATACTTCATCGGCAAGTACGTTTCACAATTATAATTCGCCATCACGTGTTTTTCAAGAGGAAGTGTTTCTAGGCAGCAAATTGAGAATGTGGAACCTTCACAAATAATTTCGCACAATGATGAAGCTTAAAAGTAAAACTTAGCCACTCAAGCATGTGAATTCAACCAGGAAAAAAATCAGGATATTGATATAAGAAAAAGTTGTGTAGACAAAAAAAAATATTACTCCGTAGAAACCAGTACAACAGGAACTTCAAACACATTATCATACCTGAGGCTGACCAGCCAAAATGATGGTCCGGAATTTTAAAAGTGTGACGTTAACATTTTGTAGATAGTTCTCCATATCACGCATGGCCTGTTTAAGGGCTAGGATCTTCTGAATTGTGTTAGAAGGTGGCTGGTCTCGAATAGTAACCTTTCCGAAAGATCTTCCAAGACGACCTTGCTTCTTCAGTGCCTTTATTGAAAGCATGGCTGCAGCCGCCACAACTAATGTTGCAGGAAATACATATGCAAGAAGATTTCTGATGAAATAGAATAAGGGAGTAAAAAGATTCAGGATTTCTTTTAACAAATGAATATGACAAAATTAACCTTTCTATTCTCTGAATTTTCCCAAAATTTCTTTTTTGGTCAATTAACTAAATTGCACCAGTTTTATCTGTAGAAACTATTTAAATTAGAAATCTTTTTCCCTTATAATTTGAATAGAAGTAACAGATGTAACTTATGGTCCATTAAATTAACTTTCATCATTCCCCTCTTATCCTTAACAATTGTAACAGAAGCAAATGACGGCAATTCCAAATACTAGGAGGGCATAAAAGCACATGTAATTACCTCAAGATAATCAAATACGTCAAAGCCAAAAAAGAGATGGTCACGAACGGATCCTCCCAGTGTCTAAGCTTGTCGAAATTCCTTGCCACGATTGTCAGAGGAAGCAAAAGTTCCTGAAAAGATGCGAACATGACATAGGCACGTTTTCAAGTGTCAGACTTCTATATTAATGGAAATATCTGAGGAACATAGCCATTTCCATTTGTCGAAAGTTAGACAAAGGTACACGAGGTAATGTGAAAAGTCGAAAGACACAGTTACAAGAGGTAGTATAAAATGCAGAAAACATAGCTAAGACACCATATTTACTGACATTGTTTTGCTTCTACAAGGGAAAAAAGCTGCTGAAGAACTTTTGATAATAGAATAGAAGCAAAGTAGACTGACCTTGAAAAGGTCAATGTTGCTTGGTATGCCTTCCAACGTAGCGGCATCAATAGTGGCCTGTGTTTTTTCAACAACTTTGTACTTCTCCCTAGATATTGTAGCTGCCCTTTCTGTCAAGGATGTACCGCCCACAACTAGATTTTTGCATAGTACCAAACCTTGCTTAAGGGTACCATTCTTCCAAAAAGCAATGGAGCCTTTCGAAACCCAAGACGGAGATCGCATCCAATGTCTCAAATATACACTTCCATCTATGTCATGTACATGATTATTTACAGAGGACGCCTCATCCGGGGAATTAGGCTTCAGGGTAAAGAGACTTCTTGCCTCTCTAGATTTTGAAACTAATGGACCACCCCAATAACCGAGGGCAAGAGTTTGACTAATAATCTCGCCATATGGAGCACATAGCAAATACGAGAACTGAACAAGTTTAATAGGGTCGTCCAATAGCTTTCGAATAGACTGGAGGGATTGAAGTCTAGAGATACTACAAACAGCATCGATTTCAGCTCGTTGCTTTCCTCTATTAGCTCCATAAACCCACGAAACAGAATAATCATTTTCTTCAGGTCCATATTCAGTCATGAACTTGTGAAGAGCAATCACTTCACTGATGGATGCATGCCAGACATCTCGTCTCATTTCCCCCCCTAGATCAATGAACTCCAGCACCCATGTCTCAGATCTAGTTCATCAAAGAGATACTTAATTAGTATAAAATGTTCTTTTAACAGGTAAAATAGCGAAATACTATTAGCGAAAGCACGCAATTGCTAGTAACTACTCCCTCCGTCCTTTATGTTTCTTCTCGTTTCAATTAAATACTCCTTACAAATCTTAAAAAGTGGGAAGAAACAAAAAGGACGGAGGGAGTAAAATTTATCGAAAACCATATGAACATAGGCCATCAAAATCTTTCAAGAACTACATTGATGGAATAAATATCTTCTATATTTTTTTATAGTTAAACAGAAAAATCATCGATAGGAAAATGTGTAGTACAGAAGCAGTGTCCTCGAGTGAAGATCAATAAAAAAGGTACATCAATCAAGATTTTCTATTTTCCGTCCCTTGCTCAATTTTCCACCCAGCAAACCTGAGAAGCTAAAAGTCACCAAAAACAGGAGCGGAAGGAAGAAATGAGGAAGGTTCATAAAGGATTGTCACTTGCTGATCTATTCGCCTCTCTGCCAGTAACTTATGCAGGTCACATCTATCGATTGTTTATTCAGTGATGCAACTAGGAAAGAAAAATGGGGGAGCAAAAGAGAGGGGAGACTGAATAGGCAAAATTCGATTGGTAGATGATTTCCAAAATTTGGAAAATGCTGAGGGTGGGGAGGAAAAGAAAGAGGTAAAATGGTTAGTTTACACATTTCTGCCAGAACTAATAAGTCGTGCCAGAATGATTATCAACATATCTTACTTGGTTGTAGTTTTTACTTTTAGCTCCACCGTAAACTACTATAGAGCAAAGGAAAGCTTCTGGGTTTTAACATGGAGACTTACTCCTTTCCACCAGACGAAATAGAAACAGCTGAGTCGAATAACATAGCTCCGAATAAGCCAACTTTGGTCTTTGTTGCCTGGGCACCGTGACCAGTGATATCCAATCTCATAACTTTCTTGTTCTTTGAAAAGTCAACTGGCTGCAACAAGACATGCATGCAGATAAGCACAGAACGAAAAAAAAAAAAAAAAAAGCAAATGTCAAAAGTAATGTTGCTCGGACTCGTTTAGAAGTACTTAGACATGGGTATGTGTCCACGTATCCGACCCAGTACATTAACACATAACACATCATAGAAGATGGCTTTACAATTATTACTCTTCTCACCCTAGAACATTTGTGTGAAGTTGTGCACATACTCTAGGTGCATCACAAGAAAGTTCAAACCTCAAAGGAGGACCTAAACTAGATTAAGAGTATATTGTATATGTAGGTCGAACAGTTATTCCCATAATGAATAGTTCACACTTCCTATCTTTTCTATACCTATTTCCAAAACTCTCCAGCTTTCTTAACATTCAATCGAACCTATTACTGAAAGTCAATTTTGACAAAGACACATAATTTTGACAACGATCTTTAATTAATGGCCTTTACATCAAAATCAATACGCTGTTGTGGGCAAAAAATAACATTCATGGATGATACTTCATGGAGAATGTCCTTGTTCTCTCTTTTCTTTTTTTAATCGAAACTGACTTTTGAGTAGAGTTTTGACGCAAATACTCGGGAAGGGTAGGAGTCTTGATTATGGGAAATAAAAAATTTGGATGAAGTCAAAGTGTCAAATTCAAAATCATACACTCATTCTAAATAGTCGTCCAACAATCTTTCCAAACATTTGCATTATTATTTATATGAGCGAAGACAACGTTAGCCTAGTCAAAGCCTCAAAATATTTATGGAGAAAAGTCACATAAGGCCTGAAGAGAACCTGACATTGAGTTATGCAACAATTAAGAAGAATGAGTCCAATTGCCATGCACCATTAGTGAATTTACATACCATGATCATGAGTTACCAATTCCAATTTTTTATACACTGTAGGAATAAACAGAATGCCTAAGAGTGCTGATAGAAAAATTACGAAATTGACAGGTCAGAAAGTCATTATATTAAGACATGTATTCAATGAGTCGCATATAAATACCTCAAAGTAGAGGGCTTTATCTGTCAGAATTAACTTTCCCGGGAATGCCATGTTGTTATCCCATTTCAAAACAGGCTGCTTCCTGCTGGAACCAATACACAAGACTCGCTCAGATAGAAGTTCTGGATGTTCATGAATCCGGTAGGACTTCCTTTCATTGTGCACTCTACACAAACAAAAGAGCACAAAACAACATTAAGTAACCGAAAAATATCTCAGTAGCTCAAAGTTAACTTGAATTTTTCATTTAAAAGGACAAGAAATTATGAGGATTGCAACAAGGAAAAGAGTAGGACAAAATCAAAGACTAAAGATTTTCATACACACAAACTTCAGCAAAATCAATCTGAATGTAACTGATCAAACAAATATAACTCTGTACAAAAATAATCCGACTGTAAATTATCACACATGAGCTAGCGGCATTAGTGCATTACAAGTCTATCGCACCCTTGTTTTTTTTATATAGACGTGGAAGCTTTATTTAGAAATTCTTCTGGACAACTCTTGTTTAATAGGGTACCATTGGATGCTATCATTATTCATTATTGCAAGGGCTTCGTTCACTTTAAACGTTGATGGACAGTGCACCATCGTATACATAGGTTAATCTGTCATTTTAATTCATGACTGGATGTTCCTCTGTCCTATTGCTTCCTCTCTCTTCATACCGTCCCTATATTTTTCTCTTACCTCCCATTCTCTTGCAAGTTCAGGATTAAACAGTTACATTCGTTCACTATATTCAATTCTCCTTTGGGGTTTTAGCCAAGACAAATAAGAAGGAACATAGTGTCAATCACAAATGAAACAATAAATCAATTATTTTTAACTAAACTATAACTGTGTTCTTACTGTGAAGTAGTGGTTGGTCGACACTTTCAATGGAACAGTCATTCATGAATATGAGTTTTTTAGTATCTAGGATCTATTTATTAAAGAGAGGGAATTTTAGATGGGGATATGGCTCACAGAATTTAAGCGGGGTGTTGAAGTGGAAGACCACCATGAGGGTTTTATGTGATTCCAATATGCCTTATAAACTAAAGGGTAAATTATACAGCAGGATTGTTATAAAGCTCCAAGCATTGGTGTCTCAAACAATGACACGTGCAAAAGATGAATGTGACAGATAACAAAGTGACAAAGATGTGTATATTACGATGTCACATCGATCGAACAGTGTGGTGAATTGGAGCGTGGTGGGAGAGAATATAGCTTAAGCAACGGAACACAATATAGTCCTTAAGCAAAGGAAACAAAGGCCAAGCCAAACAAACACAATATAGATAAACAAACACGGAGGCACAATTTTGGATAAGCTACTTTTTGAGTTGACAATGCAATTCACATCACCATCAAGCAACACACATCCAAAAAGATGAGACATTTGAGACACTTACTTCACCAGTCCTTGAATGTAAGAGGACCATATATTGAAAGAGATTCCGCCTTTACTACCAGCAAGAGCCTTGAAGAGGTTATGCACAGTTGCACGATCAGCAACACCAGATACAGCAGGTGCTATACGAACAAAAGCTTCTTCTCCAACAAGCCTAGTCTATATAAGAGAGGAGCATTTCAAAATTCGTACATGTATATCAGATGAATCAGTGGCGGACCTAGGATTTTCCCCCAAGGGGGGCACAAAAAAAAATTCCGACATTTTTTAAGTTTATAAAGTACTCTACATTTTACGCTATTATTTTCTCTATAAATTAATCCACATTTTACGCTATTATTTTCTCAATAAATTAATCCATATTTTACGCTATTATTTTCTTTATAATACTTGAAAGTTTTGAAAAATAGTTTAGATATAATACAAATCTTCCAATGATATGTAGCATGAAGTAGAAGGTGGTAAAGTTGGTTGCATTGACAATATTTCATACAAGTGACTCGGGTTCAAATCCCTTTATCTACACATTTATCTTTTGAAAAGTTACAAAATAATTTAACAAATGAAATGTCATTAACAAGGCTCGAGCTCATGACCTATTGATCAGGAGACAAATGACCAAACCAACTCATCAACACCCATCAAACTGATATTGCAAATGGTTTAAATCTATTAGTCATCAAACTGATATTGCAAATGGTTTAAATCTATTAGTTTCAAAAATTGTCGGGGGGGCCCGGGACCCCCCGGGCCCCCCTAGGTCCGCCCCTGAGATGAATTTCAGTCAATTAATGTGGAATCCACTAAAATACACTGAATAATTCAGGTACCGTGGACACCAAAAATCTTATTCATGTAATGTCATTTTTCTCGGGAAAAAAACAGTCTCATAACCATCACTCCAGCAGTTACTATAGTTGGATAGACATTAAAGAAGACGCTAAACTGATGAACGAAGTCAATGCATCAGGTCGGAACTTGTAAACACCTCGAGTCATATAAGGTTTAATAAGAATGGTTATACTTATTACTCCACACACTAATACCCTTAATTCCTTAAAACACTTTTCAGTTCACGCGGATTCGAAGAGGGGAAAAAACTGACTCCTTCAGCAATTAGTTATTCAACAATGCAAAATAACTTGTTTACAAAGTTGATTAGTTGAGATGAATAAGAGAACAAAAAAACAGATGTCTAAACTCTAAAGCAAACATGAAACCTTTAGGGATGCTTCTTCGAAGCCATTATGTGACCAATCAATCTGCCTGTAAGGATTTTCCCAAGCAAGCATAGTAATGAAAATCAGCCTCTGGAAAGCAAGATCCTGGGGAAATAAAACCAAATTCAATAAAACACAATCACATATTAACATAATGTTAGATGCAAAAATGTAAAATATGGTATGAAAGTGATGACCCTCTACCCTATTACTCCTATTACATATGTTGTCAAGAAAAGTCGATCAAGAGGAGAGCAAATTAAAAGAATGTCAGGCACGCTACCAACATCTCAAACAAAACAATATCCCCTCTATTATTTTTAACTTGATGTTTTATAATTCTTATAAAGCGGTTTGATATATTAAAATAGTACTTATATAAACATTATTAAACTCGAGTCTTAAGATTCAAAGTGAAAATGCTTTCTAAAGCACCCATTTAATACCAAGGAATATGTTTGTAATACTTGTTCACATATTACGAGAGATACTGAAGACAGGAGTGTCTAAAAAAATAACGACATGTATCAACAACAGAGAATAATAGAATGCATAATAGAACCGCAATGGCATTATCTCTCCAAGCCTCTAGAAAAGTGTGTCATGAAAGGCCTCATAGAACTTGTGCTATAAATGTATAAACAACTAAGCTACTCAGCAATTCAAAACATGAGATCTCAAAAAAAAATCAATTGATCATTACCATAAAAATTTGATATCATGTTTGATATAATACTCTCTCTCATCCAATCCAACGGTAACATTTACTATAATGGACCATCCAATCCAAACTAACCATTCTTTTTTGACAAAAAAACTTTGCCAACAAATCCTCATACTCTCCCTTTATTAAGAATAAATGTCATTACTTTTTACACATTTTAATTTGGGACCCTTCCATAAGACCTTGTAATTTACCAATAATACCCTTAATTTTACCTATTTTCTTAAACATGTGTCCAACCACATGTTACTATTAAAATGAGTGAAAGGGAGTAATCGAGAAACCAAGAAATAGTGGGAGTTATTTAATGACGGATATTCCAAGTGGATATGCCAGGGACAAATAAATGAGGTATGTAATTTTACGTAATTGCTAAATCATACCCGACTTTTACTACTTCATACCCAATTTTTACATTTTTTCCCTACCTACCCCTCTTCTGAAAAGATCCCTCTTTTTCATTCCTCTTAACCCTAACAAATTCCCTCTTTTCTAACCCTTAAAACTTTGCCAAATTATTCAAGAACTTAACGATTATGGATCATTATTCGCAAGTGGGACAAGTAATTTTGATTTTTATTAATGTTTTCATTTTTAGTACACGAAATATAGGTTATGTTATTGATTGTTTTTTTGTTTAATTTCTAATTAAGCCCTAATTAGATTTTTCTATAACTTTTGAATCACGAATATAATTAGCATTTGAAACAATTAGGTTTGTTAATTTTATTAATGATTTTACTTTTTAATATAATCATTGGTTATATTTTTGATTAATTAGTTTTTCCCAATTAAACCCTAATTCAACCCTCATTTTTTTATTATGTAGAAGGATTTTTTAATTAAGAATTATTAATTAATTTTAAAAAAAAAAATCAAATTGGTGTTTTCATCTTTTATTAGTAATTACATTTTTGAATTTATTATTTTTGATAATTGATGAGATGATGAATTTATGAAGAAAAAGTGATGGTGAATTGATTGGAAAAAGAGAGAAAGAGAGAAGAGACAAAGTTGATGAATTGAATGAAAAAAAAAATGAGAAGGATAATTTTGGAAATGTGGGTATGAAACAGTAAAAAGGTGGGTATGATTTAGCATTCTTTTTTGACAAAAAAAGCTTTGCCAACAAATCATCATAGTCTCCCTTTATTAAGAATAAATGTCATTACTTTTTACACATTTTAATTTGGGGCCCCTCCATAAGACCTTGTAATTTACCAATAATACCCTTACTTTTACCTATTTTCTTAAACATGTGTCCAACCACATGTTACTATTAAAATGAGTGAAAGGGAGTAATCGAGAGACCAAGAAATAGTGGGAGTTATTTAATGACGGATATTCCAAGTGGATATGCCAGGGACAAATAAATGAGGCATGTAATTTTATTAGGCATGCACCATAAGAATGGATATTCATGGGAATGCATTCCAAATATATGTGATTGGTTTTCTGGGCTTTTCCAGCAAGAAGTATTAATACAAACGAAGAAACCTAGGAAAAAAAACTTACATTTCCAGAAACATTTATTTAAATAATGAAAAAATCATGCTGGGTTGGTTTAGAAGAAAACACAGATGAACAAACCTGAAGGCAAGGATGAATATCCAAAGTATCCTTTGACAGAAACCTAAAGCAACAATACTCCACCAAATTATGGACGTCTTTGTACATAGCATGTGGGACAAGAGACTGGAATAACTTTTGCATCTTCTGCCCAGTTAAACCATTCATCCTACATTGATGTATGCCATGTTTTTAATCACTCAATTAACCACACCTATCTAAAATAGTATTAGTAACATTGTGTAAGAGTGAAAGATACATCTTAGACAAGATTTAAGAATACAATGAAGGGGATGTAGTAATTCTCACTAGAGGATCTTATATTCTTATCATACGAAAATCACTCCTAAGACATATTATGGTCAGCTGGGATTGCACGTCTTAACCACGTATGCAGTTATTACTTAAATGTACCAATAGATAAGAAAACAAGGTTGATAGTGACCTACCGACTAAATTGTTCAATTGAAGCTATCGCAGCTAAAGAAAGCCTTCCACTGGGCATTTCGCTTTGAATAGTCTGTTCTCCTACATATATATCCTCAATATCATAAGATACATCATCATCTTCAGTATCAGGCTTTCCCGTCTGCTTTCCGGTTTTGACCAGAGGAGAAGCTACTTCATTTACAAAGTTGTGGGTTCTTGATAGCAATGAGCTTAAACTTTTTTTCACATCATCTAGCAACGAGAAAAAAACCGATGTCAATCAAGAATATATAGTTCTGAAAACAATTACTACGTAGATAAGAAAACAGAGGCTAGAATATTGTTTGCTTGGAAAAAATATAGTCATGTGTTTATTCTTCCCACGAGCATTCCCCTCGGAAAATCTTGAATTGAACCCTTGATTACTTGTTCAGAAGATGAGAGCGCTTACTACTCGCACAAACAATCTTTTTAAACCAACATGGCTACATTGTAGATACTCATTCATGATAAGTAAGCCAAGAAGATTTCTGTAATTGGACCTTAAAAAACTAGGACACAATAACCCTTCAAGAGATGAATCAAATCCTATTAACCAAGCTATTATCGACATATAGTGACAGATCAAGATAGTTCTTCGTCTGTCACAAAAAAAAATCACAAGATAGCTCTTCATTATACGTACACATTAGTCTTATCATTCTAAATCCATCATCAATCTAGGACAATAGGCATCTGCAAAATGATATTTATCAACTAGGTTCAAACTTCGAAATAGAGTCATCCCCTAAAACAACAATTCTGAGTATCTGACTCTACCGTCAGATAATCACCTGCTGCGTGTTGTAACAAAAATTGTGCCCGCTAAGAAGTTTGTTGAAGTATCATAGGTACTCAGAATGACAATATGAACTCTTTTGCAACATCAAACTTGCTATGAAGACATCTACCTGAGATTTCACATAGATATAGAGACTACCCCAATGCGCTGACTTACCACCTATGTTATTCAGACTGGAATCGTACGTAAAGTAAACTGTCGACTGTCAAGCATAGCTATTTCTGGATAAAGCATTGAGTCGCGGCACATGAGACACACAGCCAGCAACATAGCTTAGCCCTTACCACAAGTGCCGAAAGTTATTGATCAATGGAGGCAGAACTCCTAGCCCTAGGTGCAAGTGTGCAACCCGACCAACCAACCAACCATGTTAGCCGAACTTAAGACTTCTAATGCCTAAGGATAACTACTAATTAGCCCAAAATAAAAAGGACGGACTAGTAGTCTAGGATCATTATTGATCGAGCCTTCAAATAAACAAGAACACAAAAAGGGGATCCTAGTGAAATACTTAATAAACTAAAAATAGGCAGAAAACAACCAAAGCAGCTAATATGTAAATTCTGTATGTTCTTGCATCAACAACGACTAAAATTAAAAGCTTTAAACGCATAAATGATGAATAAAAACCCTACTGACCCGGATCGATCTCAGAAAACCTCAACTTGAAATTCTGGAGCTGAAGTGGGATTTTGAAGGGAAATTTGCGGTCTGTTGACTTATTAGCACAGCATTTGAGTCTGTAAAATCCATACTGAAGCTGATGAGTCAAGGGTATGTTGAATGGAACAGCCAGCAGCGTTGCGTGATTTGGAGGTGATAAACTCATCGACATTTCCTAACTATACAGTAGTCGTATGATTTTACAATAATATATATACAGCAATGAAGCTTTGCTATAATTTACACTAGTTATGGTTTCCAGTGGCGATTTTAGGGGGCGTCCCGGTGGGCACATAGTCCTGTTACAATCAGAATACCAAGATTGATTTTAGCTGGCAAAAATAAATATGCGTAAAAAGCAAAACAAAAAAAAACATAATCTCTACTTCAGTGAAGTAGCGTAACGGATAACATTTAAAGCAAAAGCAAACGCTAAAGCCTGGAAAAAATCCAGAAACATAAGTTGATGCAAGGCAAGGGGAAGAACACACCCAGCATTGTACCAAGATAACTACGGAGTATAAAGCAGAAAAGGTCAAATCTTACAAGAAAAACTTTCTCATCATCACAATAATTCAAAGCACTAGCAGGAAGAAAATCTTTGTTGCTCGAATTCAGTAACGGTATACTTGACAGCTTGGAATTGAAATTGAATTCTAGAATTGAGACATTTCAAGCATTTGAAAAAGAATTTGGAATTGGAATTGAGATCAATTTCTTACCAACTTTAACCTAGTTCAAACTCCTACCACATGGTAGTCATTTCAATTTCGTCACTATGAAATTGAAAAAAAATCAAGTACTATTTTTTCCACGCAAATAGTATCGGGATATCATTACTTAATTTTTTTCCCTATTTTAAAATGTAAAATTTCTAAATGAAGATTTTTGCCCAAAACTTATCTTTTCGTTGACCTTGACCCGACTCCGCCCCACCGAATTCCAATAATTGAATATGTAGAATTAGATTCATGAAACTCAAAATAATTTCACGTTCTCACACACTACAGAACACTACCTAACAGAAATCCTCATGACTACATGGTTAGGTCTTTTTTCTCGTCCAACAAAACGTCCACTTCGTTGCGTTACAATAGAACTTGTGACCTATTGTCCTGGGTAACTACGTCTTCACCACCACTAGACTAAGACATCTACAAGACTACAACACATGGCTAGGTCTTATAACAAAGAAAACCTACACTGCCGTTAAGGCATGGGTATGGTGATTGTATTGTTATCCAGAAGACGACTAGAGAAGCTCTAAATCTAACCCCGAAAACACGGGCAATTATGAATTTATGATATAACATGATCCCAGGATACTAGTAATTCAATTCATTTTCCCAAAAATGATACTACTACTATAACAAAAACAATTGTAGCAGAAATCAAACAGGAATTAGAAGTTAGGGAAAAACAAACCGTGGGAAAAGTGTTGCTGGTGTAAGAAATCAACAAACAGGTTTTACTGATGGCGCCATCGCCGATCGTCACACGTTTTATGAACCGTGATGCACTCATTTCCCCCCTCTTTCAATCAATCAATCAATTTCAATTTCAATTTCAAATCCAATTTCAATTGACGATTCTCCTCCTACTCCACTCAACCCTTACTGTATATGAAATTGAGTTGTAAAACCAATCGATAATCGACAAACGAAGTAACCTGCAGATGAAGGAATCAGAAATGACGATAAAAAACACGATTACAATGAAAACAATACGTTTGCTCCAAAATTGAAACCCTAGAATTGAAATTACATTAGAAATGGCGATCAAGAACACGATTACTGTGAAAACAATACAGTTGCTCCAAAATTGAAACCCTAGAATTGAAATTTGGGGGAGGGCGGGAATTGAGATCAGCAGAATTATGAAAAGTTGAAGATAGAAAGAGAGAGCGAGAGAAAACCTAGAGAATTGATGTGCATACTTTTATCAGTTTGGATCGTACTTATCATCACTTCTAATGAATGTGATAAACATTGTAAATTGAATGGCCACAATACTTCCAACTTTGCTTTCCCAGATCAATCAAACTAGTCATTTACATTATTAGTTTTAATTCCGAGTTTGAATCTTCCCTAAATACTCCCATTTTTATCTATCTTTCCCTTTGGTTTTGGGGAAGAAAATAAGGGTATAGGGATGTGTGGTTCAAAATAAAAGAAGGAAGAGAGAAAAATGTAAGGTGATTATAGACCACATATTGATGGCCTAAAATAGAAATAGGGAAGAAAGGGTGTTTCAGCCCAATAAAGAAATAGGGAAGATAGATAAAAATCGGAGGGAGTATCATTTTTAATCCCAGTGAGAAAATTATACAACTAGTTGTACATAGTCCTATCTACATCTGATTTTATGATTTTGAGCATTATCACAAAGATTTCGAGTTTTAGTGTAAAGTTGTCGAGTTAAATCACATAAATGTTTATGCTAAAAAACTTACCGCTCAGCTCATAAATTTGTATTAACTCAGTAAATATATACAAAAGTTCAACATACAATGTTATTGCACAAGCAGTTGTATAATCCATTTTCCCTAATTCACCCCGAGTTTGAATCTTCCTTAAATGTCTCATTTTTCAAATGACTTATCATTATTTTAGACGTTTCTAACACTCAAAAATCAATTACACTCAAAAATCAATTGACCATTTGCATTTTATTGTACTTGGCTCGACAAATCTACCCAAGTCTCGAACTTGGACAATTGCTAATCACATATTCTAACACTTATAGATCAATTCGACCATATTGCTTCTTTATCGTACTTGGCTCGACAAATCCTATCCCAGTCTCGAACTTGGATAAGTGCTACTGTGCTAGTCAGTAGTCACATGTTCTAACGCTCGTAACTCAGTTGGACCATATTGCTTATTTATGGTACTTGGCTCCGATGGAGTTATTAATTAACCTTGATAACGTTTTATCCTTTGTATTTTGTCAATCTCATTGCAATCTCTTGTCTCTAGTCATTGTATTTAACATTACTTCATTTGCATGTATTTCGTAGTTAGTCTAGTGAGTATATAATAATACCTTGTTATCAGTAATGATTCACGCAATTCTCAACAATATTCAATCTTTCTCGTAATTTTATCTGGTTTGAGTTGGACAAATCCAACTCAAATCTCGAACTTGGATAATGACTAATCACATATTCTAACACTCATGAATCAATTAGACCAAAGAACATGGGTCTGCGACTCTTCGCGTCAATCACGCCCATGGCTGACTTGTGTTATGGATTAAATTAGATAGACCTATTCTATATACCACGATTAGAAATGGACGTACGGTTCTTAACAAACTCACGAGGAAAGATATTAACTTTGAGAGACATTCACATTCACATTCACATTCACATTCACCCCTTTAATCGTGGCACAAGATGCTCAAATCAAGCACTCACCACAAAAGTTTATTATGGAGTATTTAACTAGTACAAAACTCGTGCATACGCACAGTTTTTTCATTATTTTTTGTTTCATATTTATATTTCGAGTTTCATTAACCCCATGACGTAACTATATTTATTTTATCACCGACCATTATAGCGAATATATTAAATATTAAATACGATCTATATAGCAAACACGCAGTAGTCTACCTTGAAATTCGCCAGGTCTCTTTTGTTGGTGCGATTTCAGAGATCGTATTCATTATTCGGAGAGCAAGAGACATTTCTTAATAGTGAAGGTGTGTAACAACGATGAATGCATGAATTATAATATATACCGTCAGTTTGACATTTTTCCTGTTGTAGATACCCACATTTTGACCGCCAGGTGTCTATAGCAGTTTCCGACAAACACCCGATGATGATCGGACGCAAACGTGCTTTAAATACTCAGAAACGGGCTCAGAATCATTGGCATTTGGCTTGGGCTCATTATGGAGTACATATCTCACAAAACCAACCTCAAAATCAGGCCCAGTGGGTCGTTTCGAGTCAAATAAGACTAATTTGGGTCGATTCCGACACCAGGGGTAAAACCGTCTTTTAGCGACCGAGTCAAAACCCGGTCAAAGATTTTCCCGAGACACGTGAGTCAGCCGTGACACCTCACACGGCTGATTTCTCACTCTAATCCTACAAAAATCAACTTTTCAAAATATTAAACAAATCCGTTTAAGGATAGAATTCGATCTCAAGTAGAAATTCTATCCAGAAACCGAATCGGATATCGACCGAACACCAATTACTCGGCCAAAACACCCAAATCAGCCGAAATACATCCCCATTCAGCCGATATTTTGGCTTCTCCACCAAGCAACGGAATTCGCATTCCTTTCGAACTCTCGCATTTCCTATCCAAAAACCGATTCAAACACCCGACCGAGTGCAAATACTCGGCCGAGTAGGCTCCCACCAGCCGTGTCCCCTTTCTTCTTGGACAAGAAAGCGGAATTCTCATGCCTTACAACTTCTACGTTTCCTATCCCAAGAGGTAGTTCAAACTCTCCTAGCCAAGGTCGAGAATTTCCTATAAATAGCCCCTTGCATACAACACTTTGAAGGACGATTTTACACATCATCTATCAACAACAATTAGCATTCATAAATATTCAGAAATTATCGTCATATATCATCAAAATTCAGAATTATTCACATCACACATAAGCACCAAAACTTAACGTCGACAAACCAATAATATTCTCGAAGGAAAACCGGTCCATTTAAACCCGAAACCCTTCACCCGAAACTCGCCCAAACCGAGCCGCATCACCGTCACCTCATCAACATACACTCGACGCTCCAAGTGCCCAAGCCACGTCCCGACGAGCCCCGATCCGAGTAGACTAAAGCATGTAGGTTGAGGGTGCACAAAACCCGATTTCTCTTTCTTCTTCTCTTCTCCTTCTCGTCTTTTACATACGGGTCGTGTCTTTTTTAAGTCGTTCGTCGAGTCTTTTATTATTTCTAATATCGATAATATCAAAAATTATTTTCATATTAACGAACATTCTTAAAATATGATATCAACTTCTTGGTTGAATATCGTATTAAAAGAATTATATTAAAATTTCGACGATATTAAAAATCGTCACATCTTTTTCAAATCCTTTTTTTTACAAAACTTTTTTATTCATTCTAAATATTCGATATCGATTTCATAATCGAATATCGGGTACGACGAATATCGAAAACATAAATCGAGTACAAATTAATTCATATTTTGTACGCGATTTATCAAAATTAGCAATTTCGAACAAAAAATAAAAACCGGACAGACCCGCACGCGAGTCGCGCCATGCCCAGGCGACTCGCGCACGGGCCTGAAATCCGAGACGTTTTTTTAGTTTTTTCGTTCGTTTTATTTTATTCTTTTACGAAACGATTTTAAAACTTATATCTTTTCTAAAACTATTCGAAATATTTGATATTAATTTCGTAGTTAATTATCAAATATAAGGAATATCGAAAATATTAAGTCGAGTACAAATTAGACAATATTCGTACGCAATTTAATAAAATTATCGAAAACCGATTTCAAAACAGGCCACCACGCGACCCGCCGGTGACCCGGGCGAGCCGCGCGGCCGGCTGCCCCTTTTTCCGCTTTTTTATAATTTTTCGAACTTCGTTTTTTATACAAAACATCGTTTTAACAATATTTTTCAGATTTCGATTAATATTTATTTTCTCGATCTCGTATATTTATTTTATTTGCTATATTATTTTTTACAAATCGATACTAACTCGTTTGTTCATCTTTTGTAGCAAATTCATCTTTATTTCATCTTTTGTTTTATTATACTAAAACGAATCTCACATGCTAAATTCAACTTTGACGTTAAATTCTTCATGCATTAAAACCGACTTAGCAACCCATTCAATTCCTCGCATGTTTAGAAAAACAATGTTTGCATATCATTCATCGTATTACTAATCATTCGATATCCTAGTAGAGGCCGCTAATGTGCGGGCGGGGTTGGGTGTTCTTAGTGAACTTCCCAACACGTACCCTCACCCCTTACTCAGAACCGTGGTTTCCGGATGTCCGAAACCATTGGCAACGAGAGTCATTCAATATACGATTAACCGCTCAAGTCGGCATCTATATCGATATGCAAAGGGACGAACCCAATAAAATCTGATATCGGAAATGGGACGTATTTTGTATACGGCCCACTACGACATAGAGTGGGCTCGAACGGTTCCGAATAACCATAAAATTCGGTGGCGACTCCGACTTCGATTTAAATTTCCATTTGACCATCTCATGGAGATTCATTCGCCTCCCCAAACCCGCGCGTGGCCGCGTCGGGGTGGACCTATGTCATGTCCACACCTGTCTAATATTTTTAATGTATATTTTGTAATATAATAAAATATTTTATAACATTTGATTATATTTGTAAATGTAATCACAATATATTATGTCTAAAAGTATACTTTATTTTTTTCCTAAATGTTATAACTGGATGAATGAATTATACACAATTGAGTTTTATTTAATGAATTTGGACAAAAATTAACTTAGGTATCATAATATTTTCTTGAGATTAACATCCTTACAAATTTCTTCTAAAACGTCAATGTATATTATATTTTTGTTAGGAAATATATTTGTTCCTAAAAAAGTAGCAAAATAAATCGTATAATTGGATGCTTATGTTGACTTAATTGGGGCATTGGGCTAATTGGGTTAATTTTATGTATAATTGGATGCTTATGTTGTTTGTACGCATTATTTAATATTGACTGAATTGGGCTTTAATTAGCAGTTTCCGAAGCGTACTTTGCAGCAGCCAAATAATTTAGGAAGAGTTTTTAGGCGGGAAAGTTGAAAAAACGCTTTTGCCCTTTGGTTTTTGTTTTAGTGAATAGTGGATTTACCCTACTATTGTATACTCTACTAGCTACTCCGTATTTGAGTTGCTAAAAGTTTAACCGTATATTACACTCACTCACCCGAATATTCATTATTGAGTTTAAAAAATGACTTTCTCGTATCATGTATTAAGATTTCACTTAGGTTGCGTTTGGGTACTCGGAATTGATTCGAATATCAAGAATTCAATTCCTGTATTTGAATTTCTAGAATTCAAATCTAAATCCAAATCCAAATCCAAAATGGTGTTTGGGTATCCTTGGATTTGGATTTGGATTTCGGGCGGGTGGAATCGGATCAAGGTTACCCATTTTGATTTTTTAAAATTTTCCATTAGAAAAATGTAAATGTTCAAATACGGTAAAAAATAAATAAAGAAAAACAAATACTACGAAAGATTATGCAAAAAAAACAAAGAAATGACTACCTAGGAATTTGAGAAAACCAAAATTGAACTAGATTGGATTTGATCAAAATTTCAAATCCAAATTCCAAGGTTTCCAAACACTCGACATATTTCAAATCCGGAATTCAATTTCAAATTCAAGTTCCCAAACACTATTTTTGGATTTGGATTTAGATTTAAATTCTAGAAATTCAAATACCCAAACGCAACCTTATGAAATACGGAGTATAGATAGCTGCGCTAGGCCATGATTCAAATACGAAAATCATAACCGATCACATATAACCCACACGGTTAGATCAGATATGCTCGTTACCAAAAAGAATTTATATATATATATATGGTTGGTTATTATGGGTAGGAAAAGTGTAGGTATAGGGGCAACAACAACAGGGGCTAATCATGATTTTGAGAGAATACTTTAGGAAAGTCGGAAGATGCTGAGAAGTTTCAGTAGTATAGTTCACGGGGCTAATCAACGTCGAAAGTGAAATACAAAACAGAACATGATTCTACTTCTACTTCTACTTCTATGTTTCTTTAATGGTGGGGGGCAATGCGATGTCAACTTATAACTTATTCGGTTTTTCATTGATTTTGACCTACGTACTTTTTCTTCCACCGTCTAAATTCCAAAACCAAAAAAATCCTAGTTATAGCCTTGCACGAAGCAAACCAAATTTGACACAAAAACTTGAACAATTGGTGACGAAACCGAGTATTATCCTTGAGTGAAATCGTCAATTTTTGGTGTAAATAAGACAAATATAAGGTCAAGTACAATCGAATAACTGATTACTCCACCCGTTCCAATGAATTGTTTGTCTTTATTTTTGGCACCAAGGGTAAGGGATCCATTGAGGAAGTGACATGCGGAGCGAGCAAAACTCATGAGAAGACACAAATTAGATATAAAAAACATTCCTAAAATAGAAAGGCAAACAATTTATTGAGACGCCCCAATATGGAATAGGCAAACAATTCATTGGAACGGAGGGAGTATATGTTTACAATACGTGAAGATAAATAGTTTACCACTTTACCTAGTGCAGTGTAGTGACTCGTGAAGAATTTGGCGAAGTTGGGACCAGATTCATAAACAATTGACTTTGGTACCGGTGGACCGACTTGACCAATCTTTATTCTTTTTACGAGCGTTGCTTTGAAATTTGGTTGATAGCTGAGCTTTGGTTAGTCGACCGTGAAGCCCTACTTGCTTGCTCGTTTTGTTTCTCGAATGATTCGAATAATAATCTATAAGGATTTAAAATACGGATAAAAATGTCCAAAATATCTACTAATCTATGGATTTAAAATACGAGTTACGATGAACATACATGTGAAGCATTTATAACGTCACTCTGACCCAAAATATCTACGGATGAGTATATTATTGTACGATGAATGTAAGCATGTAACCCAAATAATTGAGGATGCATCACCAATTTGCTACTCCCTCCGATTCTTTAGATTCGCAACATATTCCATATTTGGCAAATTCACTAGGTTTGCAACATTTCTATAATAGGTAAGGTTTTGTTTGCGTAACATTTTTACTTTATTGGTGAGACCCACCATCTCCACTCACAACCTTATTATTTGTGCAAATAGTAAACGTTGCGAATCTAAAGAATCGGAGGGAGTATTTTAGTCCTACAGTATTATTTATTTCTCGAATGATTCAATCTTACCTTCTCCATAATCCACTACAAATTCTTTACACTTCTCTGGCTCGAATCTCAATACACGCACTAATTAAATTACCCATTTCCTCAAAGACTCGAGTCCTCATTGGTATGCCCAAACCATTAAAAAAAAGACCGAAAGTAACTTATCACGGATATATCCGCCACAAATTTATAACGATTCAAATATAACAGATACTGACACGACATTTGATACTCCTAACATTATACGTACTTTTGGATAGACCTGACAAACGGGTTAACCGGGTCGGATTCAGATCGGATCAGTTTCGGGTTATAGAAATCGGGTTGGGTTCGGATCGGTCGGATCATTTTGGGTTTGCTATTTTAAACTTTTTAAGAGATATCAACTTGTTTTCTGTAATGATAGTCGGATCAATTTCAAGTTAGTCCAGGTTAACCTCCGGCCTTTAATTCGGGTGTCGGGTTGGGTTTAGTTTGACTTATTCGAGTATGTAGGATCGGTTTTATCAGGTCTACTTTTGAATCCGTTACAAATTTATGACGGATATGTTAATTTGCTAAAACAAAAAGATCCAAAGGGTGTTTTTGGAATTCTTTAATGAAACCCCACTTGCATGATTGGAGGTTATATAAAGAGGAGTGTGGTGACCATAGTATTGCATATCTCATTACAATTCACAAATTATCACATTATTAACTTTATTTCAAAATATATATCGTGCAACTAAGGTAAAATTATGGCCAAGGTCGATGCAGACTACTTGAAGCAAATCGAAGCAGCTCGTAATGAGCTTCGCAACATTATCCGATCCCAAAACTGTGCTCCCATTATGCTCCGTTTAGCGTAACCACTTCTTCTTTCGTAACTTCATATATAACTCGACCTAACCTAAACTAATTACCCTACATTACGTACGATAATTAACTTTGTAGTATTCTCGCTCGTGCAAATGTACATAATAAATGACTAAGATATTGCAGGTTTCATGATGCGGGGACATTTGATGCGAAAACCAAGACCGGTGGTCCGAATGGCACAATCAGGTTGGAGTTAAGCGCTCCTCCTAACAACGGCATCAAAGTTGCTATTGATCTTTGTGGTTAGCCCGCCACTACTCTCTTCGTTCCATAATACTCCGATCCATACATCATTTTAGGATTTTACACGTGATTAAGAAAATATTAAAAAAAAAACGATATATAATTCATTAGATATAATAAAGGAAAAGATCTCGGATGTTCGTTCTAACATAAAAAACTCGACTTATTTCACCAATAAAAAGAACTTCTGTTTCGTAATTATTAATGAAATTTTTGATATTTTGTTTCTTTCTAAAACTACTTATATTAGGGAACAACGAGTTTTCAATGTGCTTAACTTGTGACTTTACGTACTCTAATCAGAACCAGTGAAGACTAAACACCCCAAGATCTCTTACGCTGACATTTATCAGGTAATTAATTAATTACATTAATTACTTTAAATTAAATTAGATTTTATTTATTAATTAAAGGAAATTGAGTTAGCGCCATAGTCTAAATTACGTATAATTTGAAATTTGTGGTTAATTAGCTAGCTGGAGTAGTTGCTGTTGAAGTTACTGGTGGACCTGCTATTCCTTACTCCCCTGGCCGAGTTGTAAGTCCCTTTATTACATACTTACATTTTATCCGATCCCAAACCCCAATCAACTCGAATCTGAACTAAATATATTATCGTTTTTCATCTTTTAATAGGATGCCCCGCAACCAGACAGTACCGGAGGTCTTCCGAATCCTGGTGGAGGTACATTAAACACAGATGAACCATCTAACCAAAATCTTACCGTTACAGTAATGTTGGAAGGCAGGAATGTTTATAAATGTGATTGATTTTTTTTTGTAGATGCTCAACATTTGAGAGATGTATTCCATAGAATGGGTCTTTCAGACAGGGATATCGTCGCACTTTCAGGCTCTCACACTTTGGTATATACCAACAACTTCACATTCAAATTTTATTTTTTTATTAATGAAATGATCTATTCGTTCATTTTTTTTTTGGGTTTTCTATGGTTAATTAATCTATCAACAACTAACATTATGTTTTTACCATGATCGATCAGGGTAAAGCACATCAGGATAGATCAGGCTTTGATGGTCCGTTTACCCCAGAACCTCTGAAATTCGACAATTCATACTTTGTGTAAGTTTTTTTTACTCCTAATATATAAATATAATAATTAAACAACCGTGTCAATCAAAATCTTAAGTTGATTATTGTTGTACAGAGAGCTGAGGAAAGGTGAAACACCTGGATTGGTGAAGTTCCCTACTGACAAGGTATTGACTCAAGATCCAGTGTTCCGCAAATATGTCCAAATCTATGCTCAGGTAAAATAAATAACCCTACGCTAACTCATTTACTCGTTACGCATGAGACATTTGTAGTCACGTGCACCTGATCGACAAAACTTGGAAATAAATAAATGTGCAGGACGAGAAGACGTTCTTTACTCATTATGCAGAGTCGCACAAGAAGATGTCGGAGCTTGGATTCCGCCCTCCGGCCCATGCTTAGAGCAAGAATGAACCGGTTCCGGTAGTCATGTCACCTAGTTGAGAGTCAGTCGTAGGCAGTATGATTTTATATATGAACCTGTTAAGTTGTTCCAATAAGCCTACAACAACATTCCTTAACTAACTAGTTTAATTACTGGGTTTCATGATCGATCAATTTATTGTCATTATTCTTCCCTAATGTTCGGATAATTGTATTTGAGATCGTTTCCTAATTAATGCAATTATGTCTTACAATCATTCTCATATGTCGTTGTGATGTTAAACTACCGTCTCTTATAAATTTTTATGTTAATAACTTATTTGATAACCAGTCGTCACATCTGATGACATTCTCAATAATACTAAACTATTGAATGACTTGAGAGATCATCTCCACGAATTTTTTGTGGTTTTTTTTATCCTCTTTCTAGAAACTCTCGATAAAGTGGGATAATAGTTACTGCTTAAAGAGATAAATAATTAAAAAAAAAATGAAGGACATACTCCTAGCTTTTATGTTGAAGGAACAAATGATGCATGCACCAAGTAAAGTAACATGCTCTCATTTTCAACATAGTTTTAACTTTTTCACCTAAGCTAGTAAAGTTGTCTTCTAGTGGGCATATTAGGGATCAGTTGGTCTTACTTGTCGTGAATATATCTGTCTTAACATCAAAATGAGTTAAATATATCTCAATTAGGAAAAGAATGTCAAATATTTTGCTACGATTTAGGTACATGAGATTTGTATTATCTTTATTTACTATTTGACCCGTCTTAAACAAGAATTTGTGATTACCAAACCAAGCAGACCCTCAGACTCTCAGTAAATAAATCAAAATCTGCTCGAAAATAATATGAATATAACTCGTGCTTTTCAACCCGAATATGAAAATGACTAGGCCTGAAAATAAGATGCATATATAGAGTCAACTAGTCAAGATGCGTCTGACTCATGACCCGATTTGTAAATAAATAATTTTTTTTTTTTGGTTCAACGAAGAGCGCCCTTAGTCTCATTACAATATAGGGAGAGGGGAGATTCGAACCTGAGACCTATTGTCTCAGAGCACCTAGTCCTAACCACTAGGCTAAGACATCTTCGGTAAATAAATAAATTTATTGAAATTTGTTTAAAACATATACTCCCTCCGATTTTTTTGGTTTTGAGGAAGAAAATAAGGGTGTAGGAATGTGTGGTTCAAAATAAAAGAAGAAAGAGAGAGAAATGTAAGGGTGATTCTAAACCACATGTTGATGACCCAAAATAGAAATAGGGAAGAAATAGTATTTCAGCCCAACAAAGAAATAAGAAAGATAGATAAAAAATCGGAGGGACTACAACTATACAAGAAATGATTTTCTTACTTGTTACTTGTAGAGTTGTACCTCTCAAGTATGAACTAATCCCATTTGTAATCCTATTTTCCCCACAACTATACCCTCTAAGTTTCCGAAAATGTTCACTTGTACTCCTTAGATTTGAACTAATCCCACGTACACAAGTTTTTCCGAAAATTCCACATGCAAATAATACTAATTCCGTATCTATATGTTCGTCCACTTTCAATATAATACTCCACCCATATATTAAATAAAGTGGACAAACATATAGATACGGAGGGAGTATAACAATTGTGAATATAATATAAAGAACAAATATAATGTCCAGTGTCTTCCTCACTTGATGATAAGGATACTGACTTGGATACGCCGATACGGACCGGCTCGACCTGACCTGACCTGACCCGACCCAAAATCGACATATTTTTCTGATTTGAAATGGTCAGATCCAGACTTAACATGACTTAATTGACCTTTCACATCTATCTCACCAACAATAAAAATAGATGGTAGAATTTTTTTTTTTTTTTTTCGGAGACAAATTTATAGATATTTTTACTCTAATTGACTTATTTATGCATAGAATTCAAAATGTTTAATCAAAAAAAAAAGTGAGGCTTTGAAGTTTTAACCTAACATTAATTAAAAAAACGAATATGATACCATGTTAGGGTAGGGTGGTTTGTGGCATCTTATATGTTTTTGATCTTAATCTTATCGTGATGATAAAATAATGTACGAGTAATAGAAGTTGCCGAATAAATGTGTTCAAGTGTTTCATAGAATTTGGTTCCTCCATCAAAAAGTGACTATCTTTTTAGTTTTTATCCCAAATTCGGGTTAAGATCCTAGCCACCATACGAGTATTTTATTAGGGATTCCGTCATTAATCGAGATAACTATTGAATAATACGGAGTACTATCCAAAAAGTAGATATTAAGAGCAAGTCCAATAATTGAAAATAAAGACTTAGTTTGCAATTTATTTCAAAGACCAAGCTACAAGCCTACCATTGGAGATGAAAATTTTTGGCATGCTTGAAAGCTACACTTGTTATACAAAGTTACAATCTTGAAAAAAAAAAACTCTATTTTTATTGGATGGTGGTGGTATTGTGGGATCATGCAAGCTACAACATAATTGTTGCTCACCATTGAAGAAGCATAGGGCTATCCAACCATGTAGCTTGAAAATGATGATAAGACAAGTTAAGTTACATGTATTGTAGCTTACTATTGTACTTGCTCTAAAAAGAGTATAATATGAACCTATGATATCCATCTAAACAAATTCTAACCAAACCCATTTACTAAACGGGAGTCAGCTGACCATATTCGTTGACCCGCGTTTTAATTAGTTCTAATCAAAATAAATCAACAATGGGTACATTATTATTCGGGTTAGTTTACATGTAAACTAACTCAGCCTGGCCTGTTACGTCCAATGCCTCAAAATCTGAAATGACACTTACGACCCAGGCACGGATGACAGGCTGTGGTGCCGTGAGTGGATGAACATATAGATACGGAGAGAGTAAAACAATGGTATTGTATTGTTGCCACATGTGTGTAACTGTGTACTAAGCCACTATGATTTATCCACTTATTATTTTAATCCCTCATATTTGAATAAAAGTGGGTAAATCATTATGGGGCGGAGGGAGTAAAAATTTAGGATGTTGTTCCTCCAGCTTGTATAAATAGCCATCATCTCTACTTACACTTCTCTCCATTAAAACTTGTAGTAGTATATATTAGAGATATTAATATAATATCTCTAGAATATATTATTGTATTGTGATATAATTTAGTTTAGTTAATTATATCTCTTAGAATCTTTAGTTTAGGAAATTTGTATCTTTTAGAATCTTCTAATTATTGTATACTTCTACTCTAAGTCAAACTGTATCTCTTGTAATGTCCTATATATAGGACCTTTATTCATCAATAATATTTATGCAATTCACAATAATCAATCTTTCTCATAATTCTAACATGGTATCAGAGCCTAGATCTATATAATCAGCCTATACCTACCCGTTTTCCGCTGCCCTACCGTCGAATTGCATCAAAATATTTCTCCCTTCTCCTTCACCCATAAACTTTCCTTCACCCTCACTAAATCTAATCTTTTACCCTTCAAACCCAATTTTGTGGTTTAATCTTCTCCTCTTTAATCAAATCAGTGATTAAATTTTCTACCCTCTCTCAAATTCACTTTGACCATAAATTTCTTGGTCCTTTCTAAATTATCGGCGAGTTTACGCAACCTAGACTGGCGAGTTACGCACCCTCACCCTAGACTGGCGAGTTACGCACCCTCACCCTAGACTGGCGAGTTACGCACCCGAGACTGGCGAGTTTACGCACCATGATTATATGTTCCGACACCCTAGACTGGCGAGTTTACGCACCCGAGACTGGCGAGTTTACGCACCCGAGACTAACGAGTTTACGCACCCTGATGATATGTTCCAACATCCTAGACTGGCGAGTTTACGCACCGACACTAACGATTTTACGCACCCGATATTCGTTCCTCTTATTTTCTCCAAGATTGGACTTTCCGTTCCGCCGTCCATCTTGCGGGAGCATATTAGAGATATTAATATAATATCTCTAGAATATATTATTGTATTGTGATATAATTTAGTTTAGTTAATTATATCTCTTAGAATCTTTAGTTTAGGAAATTTGTATCTTTTAGAATCTTCTAATTATTGTATACTTCTACTCTAAGTCAAACTGTATCTCTTGTAATGTCCTATATATAGGACCTTTATTCATCAATAATATTTATGCAATTCACAATAATCAATCTTTCTCTTATTAGAGATATTAATATAATATCTCTAGAATATATTATTGTATTGTGATATAATTTAGTTTAGTTAATTATATCTCTTAGAATCTTTAGTTTAGGAAATTTGTATCTTTTAGAATCTTCTAATTATTGTATACTTCTACTCTAAGTCAAACTGTATCTCTTGTAATGTCCTATATATAGGACCTTTATTCATCAATAATATTTATGCAATTCACAATAATCAATCTTTCTCATTCTTTCATAATTCTAACATGGTATCAGAGCAAATGGTATCATAAACATGGCACAAAGGGGAAGACCTGAGCAAATGGTGGATGCTGAATACTTGAAACAGATTGAAGGAGCTCACTCCGACTTTCGCAATCTCTTATCCCGTAACAAGCAGTTCGCCCCCACTATTCTTCGCTTAGCGTAATCTTCTTTCTTCTTCTTCCCCCTTCGACTTTTCTTCCCTCGCTTTGTTTGTTTAACTTGAGTGGCCGGGGGGGGGGGGGGTCGTGCAGATTTCATGATGCAGGCACGTATGACGCGAAAACAAAGACAGGAGGCGTGAATGGGTCTGTTCGAAATGAGATGAGCACTCCCCCTAATGTTGGGATGCAACCAGCTCTTGATTTCTGCGGTTAGCACCTCAATCGTCTTCTTCCAGCACCTCCTGTCTTTGTTTTCGCGTCATATATATTGACACAGAATTGCTGTTGGTGTGGTTACAGAGCAGGTGAAAGTGAAGCACCCAAAGGTCACTTACGCCGACCTTTATCAGCTTGCTGGAGTTGTTGCAGTCGAGGTCACCGGTGGCCCCAAAATCAAATTCGTCCCTGGTCGCAAGGTATCCTATACTAACCGTACCTCTTACATGATACTGACTATAACTAAAACTGTTTTTTCGACTAAATCTGTCTTTTTTTTTTCGACTTTGTAACAGGATGCCCCGCCGCAGCAAGACAAAGGAAGTCTTCCTAATCCCAATGGAGGTACACAAACATACACACTCGAAATAGCTATATATAGCATTGGTTTCGGCTACTGATCGACTTGAATGGTGTTATGTTCAGATAAGAAGCATTTGAGAGACGTATTTCAGAGGATGGGTCTCACTGACAAGGATATCGTGGTGTTATCCGGAGCTCACACACTCGTAACTTTCTTAAACGACTCTCTACTTATACAGTTATACTACTCGTATATGCGTTCAGGTTTTCGAACTTGTGAGTTGTGATTATAATTTTACTCTAAATATGGCTACGTACTTTCAGGGTAGGGCGCATCAGGAAAAATCAGGCTTCGATGGTCCTTTCACTAGGGACCCTCTCACCTTCGACAATTCCTATTATGTGTAAGACGTGGACCTCAAATATGCAAACAATTCGTCAATTCCTATCTCATACTACGATGTTGTTTGTATTCAGGTTGTTGACGCAGGGTGACGCTCCGGGATTGGTCAAATTTCCCACAGACAAAGCTCTGATGCAAGATCCTACCTTTCGTCGCTATGTTGAAACTTATGCCAGGGTACGAAACTCATAAATGAACTTGACTATCGACATGATATGACAACTCGACTCTTGAAGATTGAGATGTTTGAATGTATAACTTGCAGGATCAGAAGTTGTTCTTCAAAGACTACGCAGAGTCACACAAAAAGATGTCAGAGCTCGGATTTCGTCCAAAGAAACAAGACTCTCATCACCGAAACTCACACTCGCAGTCGCATGATCAAGTAGCACACCAGAGCCACCACCAGAATCATCACTGCCAGCAACACAGCCAAAATCCCTGCTCGCAGCCACAGCAACACGCGCAGTGCCACCCGCGTCCACCCTGTGGACATTTCTGAGTATCTTAAGTTTCTTGGAATTTATGTATAATTATTCCAAGTATATTACGAGTATTATTATGTAATTCAAAAAAGCCTAAGGGATTTACTGCCAATAATGGGAAATTAAAGAGATATTATCCCCACCTTTATGGCTTAATAATGTAACCAAGCAAGTAATAATCATCTCATCGATCTATTTCCAGTAAAATTGTCGCATCATCTCATGTATTTCCGAGTTCTTAATCACGTGACCAAACCAGAAAAGAAAGTACAATGTAGGAGTATTAACTTTCACATGAAGAAAACAACGTCTTTAATATGAAATCGAAGACAAGGCTTTGAGGTTGTCTCGATGCCATTGTCAAGCAATAGACACTATATAGAAACATCTATTACGATTTATCCTTAAAATGACGAGGAACAATGTAAAAACATCTAGCTAGGGCACGGAAAATGAGATGAAATTGTTTCCTGAAATTCCGCTTTCACACCAGTATTATAATCCTCACTAGAAAATCCGATTTCGTGAAAAAACAAAGAAGAAAAAGTGATTTGAAGTTGAAAAAACGAGGGGTTCAGGTTCGAACTAAAGGTCGCGCTAGCTCTGGACGATGGTTGGAGGTTCAAAAATATTTATATTCTAATTTCACAATAAAATGATTATTTCGGTCATAAAATAGTCACGTTTTTTCCACTGACTATATCACGGTGACCGAATGAATATGTTTGTGGAATAAAGTTCAAAACAAAACGAAGCTTTGAATCAATGCAAAGTTAATCTAGGGAGAGACGGTCTTTCTATAAGCTATTGATAGATCATTTGTCAGTACCACTTTAGATCTTATTCGTACATATTGTTAACGAACCATCGCCTTAAGGTTTTGGTTGAGTTGATTCGTTAACATGGTATCAGAGCCAGAGTTCACGAGTGAGGAAGCGTAATAGAATATAAACGGGCCTCAACCATCGCCTTGAGACCCGTTTATATTCTATTACATATCTTTTAGGTTAAACGTACCTATTTTTATTAGGCTTGATACTACTATTATCTCTCAATAAATTTAATAAAAATCGTCTTTCAGCGGACCTACTCTTGAATCAATCAAAACAATGTTTCAAAAAAAGAACTTGATACCATCATATATATATAGCTAGTGGTTTGTAGCATCTTTGTATGGCGATAGTAAAACAATAATGGAAATTATACACTTGCTTGCACCTCGTGATGATAAATGTGTGTTAGTGTTTGATAGAATTTGGTTCCTCATCTATTTGAAAAGTGACTAGTTATTTTACGAAATACTCCATATTTACTAACAAATATATTATTGATTTATTGTGCAAATTAAATTAGGAATCTTGATATGGACCAATTTAAAATTAAATATTCTATATTAGGATAAGTTCGTAAAAGATACGGAGTAGTTAGCAATTGAAAGGTGAATATTTCATAGTAACTACATAAATATCTAGATTGTTACTTATATTGTGCTCTCAAGAAAAAAAAAAAAAATCAGAAATGTCTTAGTCTAATAGTTAAACTAGATATTATGAACGATAGGTCACAAGTTCGAATACCGAAGATGTCATATTGTTTTAAGGGTTTTTCTATGGGATACCCCTCAACTATCGGCTTTTCCAAGTGGCACCCTCGCCTTTTTCGAATTACAAGTTGTACCCCTAAACTTTGTAAATTTGTGTATATTGTAACCAAAGTTATAATTTTCTAACGAAAATTTCTTAATTGATGATATAAATAGTGATTATTCCCTATTTTACCCTCATCAACCATGATATATTTCTTCAATTTGCATCTTTTACTCGAAAAAATCCATTCCATCACACTACGACATGGGGGTGACAGAGGGATTGAGGTTGAAGGATTTAAAAGAGTGAGGGAGATAGATCGATGTCGGTCGACAACAGAGTGCGTTTTGATGGGCATTTGGTGACTGAGTGAATGATAAAGAAAAAGAGGTGGTTCGTAGCATCAAATTGGATTGATTAATATATTTTTTTTTTTTTTTTTTGAAGTGAAGATCAATTTCATTAATAATTAGCCATCCAGCATCTACAAACGATGTCAAATTGAACTGAATACAAATTTGTAAAAAATAAATAAAGAACATCTTTGAGACAAAGATCGTTATTAGAGTAATGCGCTTCTGCATAGCCTTCTATATATCGCTGTTTATTGACACAGCCTCTCGCGAAGGAATCTATAGATCTGATTAAAAAGTCTTCAAAGGGATGAACTTTCTCTATTTCGACAAATAGTAGACCGAGATCTGACCTCAACTGTATCACCGAACGTAGAAATTTCATTGCTCTGATCATGATCTTGCACATAAATCTTGTACCTCTCCCAAAGAGGGAGCAAACCCACCGAAAACATAGGAGCAGACCCATCAATTGATGGGGGCAAAACCTCCCAAGGAGGAGGCAAGAATTAATCATAATTATCTAAAAACTAAATAAGATTAATAATAATATTGTAATAGAGATTAAAATTTGGGGCTTACCACTACCGAAATTGGTAGATAGCAGCCCCGAACGAAGAATTTTTTCTTTTTCTTTTTTAGGGTTTTTGGGAGGAAGAGTTTTGGGAGGAAGAGTCACTTGGACTAGCTAGTTAGTACTCTCTTCGATCGATTAATATATTAATTATTCATTTTATAAAAATAATTGTAATACACTTGTTACTTTGGTTATGATATGGAGTGATAAGCAAAGTTTAGGGGTACACCATGTAATTCGAAAAAGGTGGGGTACCACTTGAAAAAGCCAATAGTTGAGGGGTATCCCATAGAAAAACCCTTGTTTTAATGTATATATATTGAATACTTTGTGAGGGCTAGTCCAATGATATATTTACAGTTTCTAAACGTTGACCTGACATAAAATTGCAAGTTTGATCGAGTTGAGAGTTATATATAAACCATTTATGTAACTAAGGCAGTAAAGCAATCTTCGTGAACATAACACAACACGACATTTATAATCTCAATAAGATTTTGGTAGTAAGAGTTCTATGACTTGTTTATATATCTAATGAAAATAAACCCTACACAAACTGATCTGTTTGACTGTTTGTCATGTCTTAATCCAATACATCTAATTTAAAATTCTTGTTTCGAGAAGGTTGATCTCAAAACCAATTAAAGTATATTTCGATAAATAATCACTAAAAAGAATCTACCGTATATATTATTCTAATTGGAGAATGTTTATAGCCCATGTGTACCTAAAAGATTTTACGATGCCTTGTTTTTTGTCGGCATGTTCTATTGATTCAATAAGCGACGTGTCATCCCATGTATGGTGTGGTACACAGAGTGGAACGCACCAATGGATAGGAGATCCGCTCTGGAGGTCGTATAAATAGGTACATCTCCACTTACCCTAATCTCTCCATTAAAATAACTCCAAGCTTATAGTTATACACTTATACTAGTATTATACATTAACCTTCAATTTTCATAAGAAGAAGAAGAAGAAGAAGATGGCACAAATGGGAGGATGTGGGCAAATGGTGGATGCAGAATACATCAAACAGATTGAAGGAGCTTACCAAGACTTTTACTATCTACTCTCCCAAAACAAGCCATTTGCTCCTACTATTCTTCGCCTTGCGTAATGCTTTACGTTACTCCATTTCGTTTCTTCATGTTTTATTTCGACTTTCAACAGAATCCTTAAACTCGAGGGTGCTATGCTGCAGATTTCATGATGCAGGTACCTATGACGCGAAAACCAACACAGGTGGTGCCAATGGATCGGTTAGAAACGAGATGAGCACCGCACCTAACGTTGGGATGCAAGCTGCTGTCGACTTCTGCGGTCAGCTGCTCTTATAACCATCTTCTCTTTTTAAATCTTCTTATATAAAACCGTCTCATTCCGAGAGTAAAAGCATTCCTACTCCGTATATGTAAGTAAATAAGTAACACGATATTTTGGTGGTTGCAGAGCAGGTGAAAGTGAGGAACCCTAGGGTCACTTATGCTGATCTTTATCAGGTACATACTAATAGAATATAAACGAACCTCAACCATCGCTTTAAGATTTTTTTTAGTCTGTCTTGGGTTATTGAACATTAATATGGTTTGGATTGGATGAGCATCAGCTTGCTGGAAAAGTTGCGGTAGAGGTCACCGGTGGGCCCCAAATTCCCTTCATCCCTGGTCGCAAGGTATCCCCGCGACCTTAGTCATATACATACATATATTTAGTTGAGCGAGCCTGATACACATCAGATCATCCTAAGGTTTTGGTTGACATATATAGTTCATATATACTTATTACGAGTATATGTAATCATTTTGTAATTTGGACTTGGTGATATAGGATGCCCCGCCGCAGCAAGACAAAGCAAGTCTTCCTAATCCCAATGGAGGTACACAAACACCCACACACTCGAAATAGCTATAGCATTGGTTTCGGCTACTGATCGACTTAAGATGGTGTTATTTATTTCAGATAAGAAGCATCTGAGAGACATATTTCAGAGGATGGGTCTCACTGACAAGGATATCGTGGTGCTATCCGGAGCTCACACACTCGTAACTTTCTTAAACGACTCTCTACTTATACTACTCGTATAGTCGTATATGAATATATGATCAGGTTTCGAACTTGTGAGTTGTGATTCTGATTTCTCTCTAAATGTGGCTACTTAATTTCAGGGTAGGGCGCATCAGGATAGATCAGGATTCGACGGTCCTTTCACCAGGGATCCTCTCACCTTCGACAATTCCTATTATGTGTAAGACCTCGACCTCGACCTCAACCTCAAATATTCAAACAATTCGTCAATTCCTATCTCATACTACGATGTTGTTTGTATTCAGGTTGTTGATGCAAGGTGATGCTCCGGGTTTGGTCAAATTTCCGACTGACAAAGCTCTGATGCAAGATCCTACCTTTCTTCGCTATGTTCAAACTTATGCCAAGGTAAGAAAGCAAAAGCAGAAGCAAACCATCAAAAATGGGTACACACTTTGGACAAGAAAGGGCGAATCTAGAATTAAAAATTTTGGGTAGCGAGTTCATTATATTTGCGACTTTGCTACTTGCAGGATCAAAGTGCATTCTTCAGAGACTATGCTGAATCACACCAGAAGATGTCTGAGCTCGGGTTTCTTCAGCCAAATCAACAGCCTCACGGTCATCATTCACTCTTGAACCTCAACCCACTCCTCTACCCCCTTAAGCCGATCCTAAACCCCCTCAAGCCGATCCTAAACCTCAACCCACTCCTTAACTTAAACCCCAACAACAACAACAACCAGAACTCGAATGATTCTCAGTACGGCCAAAACCAGTGCCGCCCATGTGCACCCTGTGGACATTATTGAGCATGAGATTTTGTCTACCGACACTTCAGCCAAAACCAACGCTGCCCACGTCCACGTCCACGCCCATTTCCTATATGTAAAATTCCGAGTTTATGATGTAAAAAAGCCTAAGGATTACTACCAATAATGGGAAAATTAAGATATATCCCCATCTTAGGCTTAATGTAATCACGTTCGCATTTCAAATTTCAATAAAACAATACTTATTATTAAACATCATCTCGTATTTGACGGAAATAATTTTCTCACAAAGCTTATAAGATTACAAGAATCGATGAAAAAAAAAATGTAAACTAGCATAATTTTTGTGTGGTAGTTCTTTAAACTAATCAAATTAGAGAGTTATTACTACTACCATTACACACAAAGGAGAACAAGTGCATCTCCTACTACTTTACCTTAATTAATTAAATTAATTAATTATTTTAATCAATAAATTAGAACTAATAATATTAATTAGAACTAAAATTCCATATTTTTTTAAGCCCTAGGACTTAATGACAGTGTTATATCTTGAAACACCTTCAACCTTGAAGCACCACCCTTATCTTGTAACTTACTGGACTTTTCTGCATCAATGGTGTTCAAAACTGCAGAGATTATAGCATCTTCAAAGTCCTTATCATCGGGCAAAACATCCTCGAAAGACCGTCTCAGTATCTTGTTCTCCCTCTCCTGATTACCACCACCACCATTTTCATTCACCTTCTTACTCTGTTCTTCTTCTTTAACCTTCCCTATCCCGAAATTCTCGACATTACCGGATCTCGTCCGCTTTAACCTCTCACTGATCTGATTCCCTCCTCCTAACTTCGACGAGTAAAACGGCTGCGCATCGATGTTGAAATTCCCAATTGGTTTTGGTGGGAAAAGCTGATTACTCCTACTCTTAGGCATAACATTAGGGTTCAATGAGGAATTATTGATGTTTTCGTCCGGGAATTCATCGATTGTTTTCACGATAACATTATTCGATGAAGACGATGAAGACAAGTAAGTTTCCCTGCAAGGTTGAGGTTGCCAGATTGATGAAGAACACAAGAAAGTATTGAAAAGCCTACTCTGTTCCAAAACAGAGTCCCCTGCTTTCAACATCATCTCTGACTCCAAATCACCAAGCATCTGTTGCGCCCTCTCGTACGCCTTGAGATGAGAGTCCATCCCCCTCGGCCCGTCCGCCATAGCCGGCTTCACCCGTCTCAGCGTCTCCTTCGCCTCGACTATCCTCCCTTGTTTCATCAGACAAATCCCCAAATTACACATCTTGTTGTTGTCTGCTGCAATTGACAGTGCTCTTCTGTATGCATCCTCTGCTTCTATGTAGTTGTTCTGCTGCATCAACGCCCATCCCAAGTTCCCCTGTTTTACGCAAATTTTATCGAAATGAGACAATCATTTGTGAACGAAGCGACTAAATCAGTAATACTAGAAGTTGTTTCGGGGTTTCGAATTCTTACCAGCAAGCGAGTGGCTTCCTGCTCAACTGAGACCTGAAACTTCTTCCCTTGAGATCGAGCCGTTTTCGTTCTTTTTCCATTAAAGGCAACACCTTTTTGAATCAAGTAAAGCTTATGCCTCAATAACGATATCTGATCATCTAATCTCCCACATCTCTGCAATATTCAATCAACACAATTAACTCAATTGGGGTTCGATTTTCACCTGCGACGATTCAACCAAGTCAATTGTGAAGTAAGTTATGTATATACCTTGAAGAGATCGAGGAGAATGTTGTCAAGAGACTCTTGAGCTTGTTCAGAACAACGGCTTCGCAACGATTTGATAGCTTCAATGGCTTCATCAGCACGGTTTTGTTGTTTCATCACAATCGCCATGTCTTTCAACGCACTATCAACTCTATCCCCTGCATTAATGGCTGCCCAAAACAATGGAATCGCTTTCTCCGGATCTTTATCCACCAACTGCTCATCAAACCCATCAACCCGAATCTCAGATTAACAAAACCCCAATACTAATAATAATAATTACTCTACTAATTTGAAAAAAAAAACGGTTTTTTTAACGTGTGATCAGTGGAGCGTTACAAACCTGGACATGTTTGGCTCGGACATAGGGAGTGTCACCAATGGGAACCTTGTGGGTGACATGGAATGATTCGGACCGGGTTCTCGAGATTGCGAGGGGTTTGGCAGGAGAGCAAGGAGCGGAAACCGATTTCGAAGGTCTGAATCCAGGAGGACCGTTCCACATTTCTTGCATCATTATCTCCTACTAATTCCGTAATTTAGTAACGTTTTAGTGTTAATGATGCAGATTAGTGTTAATGGCGGATTAGTGAAGAAGTAGAGGAAGAGATGAGAGGTAAGGAAATGGTGGGAGGAAGGTGGACATTTTATTTAGTTTGAAAAATGTAGCCGTTGTACAACGGTCAGAAATCATTGGTGTTATTGTTGGATTAAGTAGCCGTTGGGGATTTAGGCGCATATCGGGCGTTACGATTACGGACGGGCTTGGGTTTGGGCCGAAATGAGATAAACATGATTAATGGTAGCATCACGCGTACTAATCTACTCGTTAATCTAATTGTCATAGACGGTTTTACTAGAGACTGTTTTATTTAAATTTAATGAATAAATAATTTATTAAAAATCGTTTATCAAAGTATCGGGGATAAATCATTGTCTCTTTTAGATTAATTTTGGTAATCGTTTACTTGATTAAATTATTATTTTAATTTTTGTAGGCATGCAAAATTAAGGGTTGTTGACAATATCACGATATTACTAAATCACGATGAGCATGAATCCTCTCCATTTCTTATTACTTCGTACATTATTTTAATACATAAATCTAATCATATATACTGTATATATAAAGCTAATACTTCGTACATTATTTTACGTAAACCTCATCATTCATTGCTTTTATTTTTTATCGTTAGATCGTTTTAAAATTGAATCGGAATTGTTAATAGGAAATGGAGAGGATCTTATTGCAATTAAGTGTGTATATATACTCGCTTAAGTCGCTTTCTTTGGTTTACATTTACAAAAAAAAAAAAAAAAAAAAAAAAAAAAAAAAAAATTGCTGCAAAATTTTTATTAATGTGATAATAAAGAACGTTGAAGAATTGTGAATTAGAATAATGATTTACAAATTAAGTCCAGGTATTGAAACACTACGTTGGCATTTTATTAGAAAGTATTGTGCATTCTGGTCCGTTTGTGAAATAATATGGGTTTGATTCATTTTAAACTCATACCTGATACCTAAAATCTAAATTAAGCGAACCAAACGATCCCTCAATAGACGGAGGATACGGGATGAAAATATTATGCCAAATTTGGAATGATAATACATTAATACATACATACTCTACATTAAAAGGAGAACAAAAAAAGGGCTTTAAATTTTGAAGTTGAGCAAGAAAGTTCGAATCTCCGTAGGACCAAGCTCAACCACAAGGGTTGAATCATCGACTGGGCCGCCTCGAACAGGTATCTGCTTTGCTGTATCGCTGCTGTCGTTCTCGACTCTCCATTCTAGCCTTCTCATCTTCGACTTCTCCTGGTTTCCTGATAAACTCATCTCTTTTACCTCTTCTATCTGTCAAAAACTCAATATCATGTTATCGCCTTTCTTACTGATTTTCGACAGTACAGGGAATGAAATCATACCGTTTTTCCAGCAAAAATCTTTTTGAGTTCAACCATCGCCATTTTCGAATATACAGCATCTTCACCCGCCTAAGTAGATTGAACCAGAAATGCAGGAAATAAAGTGAATGTTTCAGTATATATACGAGCAAATGACTTGAAATAGATCGGGTTTGTTTACCTCATAGAGATGAGCCAGCCGAAGTAGTACAGTCTTATCTTCCAGCTCCTGCAGAGTTATCAATGCAACATTAGGCGGCAAACTGTAGTTTGGATCCATTGACGTAGCCTTTGTTACTCGAGTTGCATTCCAGTCGTCTGAATTCTGTACAACAGTTCATACATTAGACTTCTCACGTCGACATCCAGTTACATTGATCAAGACTAGGTAACGTGGACGATAGATCTCAAAAAAAAATATACCTCATGAGAAAAAGCCAGAAGAAGTGGGGAGTATATTTCTTGACCGGTAGTTCTTCGCCATTGTGCTCCATCGCCTAACTTGTGTATATTCATATAATACTGGCCACGAACCTAGACGAGACGACCAAGAGATGAAAAGTAAATACTCCGTATTTAGAAAAACTGAGAGTAGTAGACAGGACAGGAGGGTCATACTGTAAGTCCTTCACATTTGTCATCCACGCATACTTGTTCGTTGAGGGCTTCTTCGACACCTCTACCGTCATCAGAAAGTGAACACCTTTACTCGAAGGGAAGAGCGGATCAGGAGGGAGAAAGTGGTCAGTTTACAAGGTTAGACAGCATTATCAGAAAGTGCAGGCCGCCTTACCTGTGGAGCATTAACTCGATTTCACCATCATGAATGCTGGATCCTCCTGTTGCACGATCAACCAAGACCGAGAACTCATGGCTACTGTCATTGATGTATGTGCCAAGGTTTATCTGACAAGATAATCAAGGTCGTCGAGGCATTTTAGATCGCCCTGTTATTTTGGACTGAACTGAAAAGAACGTTGAAAAGAACATGGCCTAATACCGGATAGTAGTTTCCAGCAACAGGTTGATTGACCACGAGATTCCAATCTTCCCTGTAATCCCGAACCTGATGGAAAAGAATACAGCAGACTCTGAAAAACATTGACCAACTAACATAAGGAAAAAAAAAACGATAGGATAGTGAGAAAAACTTGCCCGTTTCAGGAAATCTCGTCCATTGGAGTCTGTATAGAACTCCTTATTTGTGGGTAAGTTAGTTGTGAGACGCGTGATCACCTCTTTACCTCCGTCAAAAACAGGAATCGGGCCAATCTTTGACAAAAAAAAATGTTGAATATCATTCATTTTCATCACAATGTAGGATCGGAATTCAGAAGAAATATATATATAGTCAGATGCTGCTTAGTGCTTACAGTGTACTCCACTTCAGCATGCTCTTTATGCTTGTACAGTCGCGTCACCTGGTATATCCAAGAGTCATACTGTTGGTGGATTTCATCTACAAGCGGCCCACGTACGACCTTCATAGGCTCCTATACAAAGGCAGGTTGATCTCATTTATTGAACTGTATAAAGCAAGACAGTCAACTTGAATGTTGAGAGTTTGGAGTTGATACCGTGCTGTTCACTGCGAATGGATCACCAGAGGGTCGAAATAAGTATGCACCAGAACCCTGCAAATTATTCGCAGTGCATGTACTTCGTACGTTGATAATAGTTTCATGTGATGCCTAATTGCCTAAATGTAACTAAATTCATACCTGACCAAATTCGCCTGTACTCGATGCATATGCAAGAAAACTTTGCTGCACTGGTAGTAAAACCTACAGCATGTAAAATTTTAAACTTTGGCCAACTGACGCGGATTATTATTAGAAACGGACAGGATACAGTGACCTATCTGGCTATCTCACCTTTGTTTCGGCATTAAACATATTGAGCAATTGACCTGATGGAGAAAACGACATCTTCAAATTTCCCGGTCCAATATCGACTGTCTGATTCTGCTGAATGTCCATAACAACTGAATTGCTTCTTTTGATCCCTTTTATGGGATATACAACAACAAAAGAAGACATGAGTCGATAAGAAAAGCGAATCTAATTAGGCTAAACGACTGATCTGAAGTGAAAAGTAGTAAAGGAGCTTACCTTTACCGTTTCCCTGAGAAATGAAGTAGGTAGTCCAACCCAATGGCGGCACAGAGACACCGAAACAAATCCAAAATCTAGGGACTGTAGTTGATGTTACTCCGAGGTAAGCCTTTGTATATAAGTTCCTCAGATTTATCGTCACATTATCCATATCAATATATTGTGTTTCCACCACATTGCCCGAAACATCTTTAACCACAAGGTTATCACTGTCAACCTACGCACGAATTCTCTTATTAGTCAGTCTTCATGTCGGAAAGTATAGACTTATAAGTACAGTTTGATGAACAAAATGCTGACCGGAATTCTGATGACATCTGTACGATTCCATCCAAGTGGATTATACGCCACGACAACCTGCAGAAATCATTAACAATAATGAACTGTCGAAAACTAAAGCTTATTAGTAAGAAGCAGGGTTAGAAAAAACGGATTAATTACCAAACTTTGCCCCGTTTGGACCGCTTGCTCAGTTGGTGGGCAGTAGCTTATGTTCAGAAGCTGACACTGAGAGCAGATGTTAACAGAAATGATTAAAGAAACAGATAACAGCCGACATTAAATCGATCATCAAGACGATTATTCATGGTTTAAACATTACCTGTTCGAATTTAATGGATGCATTGCATTGAGTTTTCGATTTTGCATCTACAAGGCATCCCAGTGCTGAATTTGTGACCACTTCTGCCTGTACAAAATCACCCCAAAATCTAACTTCATGACGCGAATATAAGATCAGACATCGGCTATTCATTATTCATAAGTTGGGTAATCAATTATTACCTCAGAAGTCCCGGCAGCCAGGCGTTTCATATAGTCGTTTGTAGTGTGCTGCTTAGCAGTTCCAGTGATAGCATCATGGTGCTGCGCTGTGCCTAACGCATCACCTAAACTCAACGTGTTTGGACCCGTTGTGTTTCTCCCTATAAGATATTCCAGCTGACGTGCGGCCTATTACATCAGATAGAACTATGTTCAAATCAAATACTCACTCGCTCGATCTCAACCACAAGATAGTCGAGGCATACATTACCAGATAATATCCGCTCAGAGACCTAACATATCGCTTAAAGGAAGGCCGACTTGAGAAAAAACCAGTCCAATAAGCATTTTCAACGTCCGCATACCTGTGAACAATTTGAACATTAGAGATTCAACATGTAATGTAGAGCTCATACGAGAATTATCACTGCTTTACTCACGGAAAATAGTCATGATATTTGAGAGGCCAAGTTTCGTTTGCAGCGTGTTTAGCATCGACATAGGCAGAAGGAGTTGAATAGAGAGCGTTCACTCGTCCATCCTATAATAAACATAACATAACTCAGATTTGTTGACGAATATATTTGGCTCGGATAGCATCACAGATACGAGATACCTTGTTGACATAATGAATCAATTTGTCCATTTGCTTGAACCAGGATTCGGCATACTGATATGAAAAATCATCGCCCATCGTCCACATAATGTGGTTTGTTCTTGTCACATTAGCCTGCATAATAAAGGGTACTTTGAGCTTAGGTCAAAAGAACGAGAGTATGTTCTGAAAGCTGAAGCGACAAACACTCGTACTTGATATAAAGCGGAATCAATGAAATCCTTGACTCGTTCAGCAACATTGTAGTCATATAAAACAGGATTATCCTACAATCATAAAATGAATAGAATGAGAGGAAATAATAAAGGACAATCAAAATAAATGAACTTTGTCGTGTGCATTCGTTTTGCTGTAGAAACTAGAAACCTGGACGGGTATGGATCGGTAGTCATACACTTCAAAATGAAAGGGCTCTGGCGGTCCATAGTGTGCAGAAAATGCATTCGAGAAGATCTAGCAGATAATCGAGAACATCAAACATCAAACATCAAACTGTAAGAACACATAGAACAACGGTGAACTCAAGTTGACAGTCGGGTTAAACCTGAGAAGAGCTACCAAGCGTCTGTGAGCCACGCCATATTGTTTCAAGAGATTTTTGATCCTTGCGTCTATCTTTGTCTTGATAGTCGATTCTTGCAAAGTGCACAGAATCGAATCCCAGCTAAATCAAAACACAAAAACATGAATTCTTATAGCTATAGCTAAAAAGAAGTGAAAATACAGGATTGAATACGTACCTCGGCCCCAAGGAGGTAGGCCTGTACTGCAGAATGTCCGAAAGGGTCAATCTGCCATCCAACGCGAGGTGTCTTGTTAAACTGTTGCATTATATAACGGTGACCTAGAGTCGTCTGATCAATCATGTCTATATAATGGGTTGTCGCTTCATCGTGCATACACCACCCACCATTACTGCATCATCATCTTATATACAGTTATACACACACACATGGTAGTATGTTTTAACAAAACTATAAAAGAAAGATTGAGTTGAAGAGCATTACACGAACTCCAATTGCCCGACATCAACAAGCTTTTTCACAGCTTCTTGAGTTTCCGATTCTTGGATCTTCCACCACCGCTGAAAGAACGCCTGAATAATCCATATAAAATACTCGTGTTATTTATTCAGATCGATCACATTGCAATGCTTCATCGTATTTAATTTCCTTGTAAGGCAATGCAATGCAAGTAACTAACCTGTTCGGCATAGACAAATTTCCTGTTGGGATCACGTCGCAATGCTTCAACAACTGAATCAAGCACATTCTCGATGCAAGCATTCTACAGACAGACACATTCAAAGAAAAGCATTACTCGAAGATACTAAACGTGCGAGAAAGTAGAAAAAAAAAAAAGGAAAGAGACAGTGCAGCAAACAACCTGAATGGTAGCATTTGATCCAACAAAGTACTGATCAACTGTCTTTAACCATCCAACGTCGTCATGCGAATGTGGAACCAAATGGACATTCAGCTTGCCACCGACAACACCAGCACCGGTATTGTATTTTACACAAAGGATTGATTCAAGTGACGAGAAAGCGACTAGAACGAACACGGAAACACAGATAATACTCCTAGTAGATTTCCCCATTTACACTTACAGGAACTAACACCTCACACATTGATTCATTCATTCATTCAACATAACACTTCATTTTATAACTTGAAAAATGAGAAAGAAGGAAGGAACTAATGCTCCCAAAATCCTGATTTTGTACTCAAAATGGATTTCCTCACAAAGCAAGCTAGCTACACCGGCATTAATTACTGACATACTATACCATTCATAGCCTAAATAAGATCTTCGAATTTGGACTCGGGTTCATGTTCACCTATCCACGATACCTGGTCTTAACCAACAGCCTAAGAATCCTCTCATTCAGTTATCTTATCTTTTTGTTTTGTGGTCCTAGAATTTCACATCAGAGGTTGAAGGCATCAGAATTATACTACAAAACAATATTGCAGCTACGAGTACATTCACCATGCAGACCAACACATGGATAATAGTTCCAAGTTCGAGGGGTCCTATGTCTCTATGATGCGACTGAGTGCATTATTCATTTCACGAAAAACAACAACCGACGTTTATGTACTCTTGAACTTTTACTGAGTATTACTCCTTGAAATTAAAATTAAAATTTAACATAGAAATTAAGTTTGAAATTAAAAGTTGAACCTGAACCCGACCTGCTTGTGGCCTGAGACCCGACAGGCCGACACAACCCCGATAACCAATGACCCGAGCTGACCCGAAAGAGTTGCTGACCCGTTAAGACCCGAGTTACCCGATTGACACCTCTAGACATGGGTCATTGGATATTACCCATTTGATATTACCCATTTTAATTCCGTTCGTTGTTTAGACAAAGGTACCCTGCACAATATATAGTTCCAAGTTCGGGGGATCCTGTGTCTTTATGATCGCGGGTGAGTACGTTCTTCGTTAGACAAAAGACAGATTTATAGGACGTTCACAGAGTAATTCTTCTTTCTATCATTACTACCAAAAATCAAAATTAACTCCTCCAAATTAAAATTAAGTTCGAGGACTAAATTAGTTGCTCAAAAACTGAAACCCAATTGATGATTAAGCAGAATAAAGCGATGGAAATAAGGAAAATTGATGGGAATTGAAACTATTTACGATTATCGCTGGAAATAAGGAAAATTAGGGAATTGTTGTGGATGAGATATTGGGGATGGGATGGATCGTAATTCATAAATATGAGTTAGGAATTCCTGGGGATTTCAAATCTGCTGTGCTAACAAAACCAATTTGTAAAAAGTATTGATACGATTAATAGTTTGATCAAACCTCCACAAAGTTACAGAACTATTGATACAAATGGCGTTGAACATTTGAGCAAGAAGGACTGTGATGAATTAGATTCGGGGAGAAAGGTCTCTGAAACTGACTGTTGAAAAAAACAATTAATTATCGTAAGATAAAGGGAACAAATAGGCGCCCGTGGCCTAATGGATAAGGCGTTTGACTTCTAATCAAACGATTGTGGGTTCGAGTCCCACCGGGCGTGTATTTATTTTTATATTTATAAAATCCTAAATCTCTCTCGATCTCACCGTTTATTTTTATACTTATAAAACCCTAAATCTCCCTCGATCTGCAACAATTCGATTGACTGTTACTTCTGTTCAACCATCTTCAAAAGAAAAGATTTCAAACCTTAAAACTTTTTAAAACTGACTTTTAAGTGTAGTGGTGAACAAAGTGTTTTTGTTTGATTAAAAAACTTTTTTCCAAATAAACCCCAAAATGGTTGTGAATTTTTTTACTAAACACCAAAAGAGAGTTATCTCTCCTAGAGTGGTTGCCTCAAAAGTAGTGTTTGTCCTATTTTGCTTGGCTTCAACCTTGAGCTTCATCATTCTCTTTTATTTGGAAAACCCTTAACTTGCTTTCCTTGTTCCACTTCCTCAAGACTGCTTCTTCCACTTCCTCAAGACTGCTTCCTTATGCATCATTGATAAAAGCTACAGTACAACCTTTTTGTGTATTCCAAAAAGCGTTGACTTCTTAAGAAGCTTCAATCTTTTTAATTTGCTCCTCTATAAAAGGAGATGTTCACCACACTTATTCTTCAAGACTTTTAGCACAAATCTCACATTGCAAATTGTTCATCAAATGTTTTATCTTAAAACTCTTTGCAAAATATTTTCAAAGTCTTCAAAAGTCACAGTCGAACGAACTGCTACATTGAGTCTTGAATACTCTTGTCTGACTTGGTTAGATTGTAATCTTGTAACTTTTCTAAGTTATTAAAAGTCGTAGCCGGAGTAGGCTATTGGTCATGACCGGAGTAACTCATTGGAGAGTTAGGAGACGGAGTAGTCTTCCAAACTCGAGAGTCGTAACCGGAGTAGGTTATGGGGTTCTTATTGTAAGGGTTTAAGTTTTCGGGGTAGATTACTAAACGATTATTAATAAGAAAAACATTCGACGTAGGCCTTTAAAGTGTTGGCCGAACCAATTCAAAAAACGTAATGGGTTCAATCTTCTCGCTTTATTTCCGCTGCATACAACGTAGAACACATGTCGTTTAGCTTCGCTTTAATTTGTTCGTGGATTAATTTAACTTTAGTAGTGTTTTTCAAAGTAATTGTAACAGTCGATATACTGTAATATTTCTCTGTAACATTACCTTTCGTACAGAGAAATAGAGGCAGTCAGACAACAGTTACATACATGTCTTCACTTCTTTGTCTACTTAGTCGTCCATTTAGTCATACATGTCTTCACTTCTTTGTCTACTTAGTCGTCCATTTAGTCTAACTCTCTTTAATTAATAAAAGTGGAGTTAAAATTTTAAAAGGTACCTAATTCACCTCTCTCCTCTTAGGTACTTGGGATCCATAAACTCTTCAGTTTTCCTTTTCGGTTAGTGTCTTATGTGAGACGGTCGCACACAATTCTTTCTAAAGCGTTTGAAACATCTATAAGTCCATTTTTTCTAAACCGTGGCATTTGTACGCAATTCGTTGTGACGCTCTAAACCGTGGCATTTGTACACAATTCTTTGTGACGCTCAGTCCATTTTTTCTAACCCGTGGCATTTGTACACAATTCTTTGTGACGCTCTAAACCGTGGCATTTGTTTACAATTCTTCGTGACGCTCATGGTATAATGGATAAGGTGTTTGATTTCGACATGAATAATCAACCGTGAACCACCGAGAAAATTGCGTCCAGTCACCAAGAAATTTGGGATCAATGGATCATACACTTTCAAATTAATCAAGCACGAAAAACCCCAAAAATTTGGGATCAATGGATACAAATTGAAAAACCCAAGAAATCCGGGATCAATGGATACAACTTGAAAAACCCAAGAAATCTGGATCAATGAATACAACTTGAAAAACCCAAGAAATTTGGGATCAATGGATACAACTTGAAAAACCAAAGAAATTTGGGATCAACGGATACAACATGAAAAACCCAAGAAATTTGGGATCAATAGATACAACTTGAAAAATCCAAGACTAAAAACCCAAAAATTTGGGATCAATGGATACAACTTGAAAAATCCAAGACTGTGTAAGGTTGGATTGACTGAATGCATTTGCTCCTTGATTGTCCGATTTTGCTACTTAATTCACAGGTTATTTTTCCGTCTTGTTATTATTCTCATTTTATGCGTGTAAATGTGTAAGGCTGGATTGGGTGAATGCATTTGCGGCTTGATTCCCCCAATTTTGCTGCCTAATTCACAGGTTGATTTTTCCTTCTTGTTATTATTCTCATTTTTGTTGGCGCAATGAATAATGCATTTGACTTCTAATCAAATGATTGTGGGTAGAGAACTTGTCAGACACCTTGAAAAACTCGTGTGATACGTTTGACTTCTAATCAAACGATTTTGAGATCGAGTCCCACAACACAGGTTTTTCTTTTCTTTTCTTTTTTGGTGCTAACACAGGTTTTTCTTTGGTTTCATAGACCAACCACCAACAAATTTGCATCTGATTACCAAGAAATTAATACTCGTATCCTAATGGATGATCCGTTTGACTTCTAATAAATTAAACAATTTTTCTTTGGTTTCATCTTTAATCGATGTCCCATGTCGAACCCCGACGTCCGTGACAAAACATTTGAAGCACCTATAAAAGTCCAATTTTTCTAATTTATTCGTAAACTACGGGCCGTGGCATTTGTATGCATTGTTTTCAATAGTAACTAGTTTTACAACCCGTGAAAATTCACGGGTCTGTTCTATAGTCGAGTTATATATTAAATTGTACTAAAAGTAAAGATTATGGATGAGATATTTCACGTCCTTCTTCACTTCTGCATCTATGTTGATTTTAATTGCTCTCGTTGGTGTCGTCCATCCTCCCCGCCCTCTTCCCCACGGTCGTCTAGCTCCCATTCTTCTCCTTTTGCCCTTCCTCTATATATCTCCTCCAACACCTCCATAGCACGCTTCACCATGTATATTTCCATCATCCCGCTGCCCACACTAAAAAACCCTTTGGCGACATTCTCGAGACCACCAAGAACTTTCACTGCTTTTCGATTCAGTTCTTACCTAGGATGTTTAATAAACGCGCGCATGGAATAGCCAAAAGCGCGCTAAATAAACGTTAAATCTCGTATGTTTTTCAGCTGGCAAAAAAAAAAAAAAAAAAAAACCTTGGCCTGGTTACGTCATCACTCTCAAATAGCCCATCAACCTACCATAAAAACGCTCGTAATCCTTCTCGGTAAGGTACCGCCACCTAGTCTCCACCCATTCCCATATCCCCACGCATCTATCTCCCTAATCATAAAGTCTTAAACCTTTTCACACCCGTCTTGTTACCCCAAAATATTGAAAAAGATGTGCAATATTCATATTGATTAACTAAATAAACCGAAGAGAACATGGTCATACTTAGACCTGTCAAAAACTTACCCAACCCAAAAACCCGCCCGAAAATTCTCCGGAAAAAAAACCCGCCCAAGTATAACCCGACCCGATAATGACATGAATATTTTGGTCAGAACTCGTCCAACACGAAAATAGGAAAATAAAAAAAATATTAATATTATAAACTAAAATTTCTCAAAAATAGTAAAAAAATAGTGTCCGGAGAGAGTAATAAATACGTGTAGCAATGTTCAAGTATTTTATCATATTTTAAGAAAAAAAAATAGTAAAATTTTAACCCCTAAAGCACTATGGAGTAAGAAATACTAAAATATTTGTATGTAACACCTAAAGTATTTACTCCCGTATTTATTTTCAAACTTTTAAGAAATAAATTTTTTATACAAAGTATATACTCCTATGTTTTAAATCATATTTTATCTCATGGATATTATAATGATAATTTTTTTAATAAATCGAGTAAAATTTTATCATATACATGTAACAATGTTCAAGTAACAATATATAACGTTAATTCCTATAGAAATTAAATATGAAAATATATTAAAAAAACATGTTCAGTTTTACTAATAGCATATATATTAAATTAGATAATTAAGAAAATTAAGAATAAAATTGTATTTATGATAAAAAAAAAAAGTAATCTTATACTTAGAAATAGACCATTAGTTAATTAAAATCTTTTATATACAAAATCTCCAATAATTAAATTATACTCCGTAATATTTATATGGTATATTAGGTATAATTAATTAAAAATATTTGAACTATAATCTTATATAGTAAATTAGATATACCTTAATATATAAAAAAAATTCATTTCTTTGAAAAGTTACTGTATTTACAACATATGCGTACATGATTATTAAGTAGTTAAATCAATAAAAAATATTTATATTCGGTTTAATGTTGCAAATTTTGATATTAAATGTAATTATAATCTTGTGTTCTAATAAGTACTCCGAATATAATTAGGGGGTTCAACTATTCCTAATCTTGATTTCAATAAAAAAAATCAAGAATATTCAATAGTATTCACATAAAGTTTCGTTCATATAGAATTATCTGATTGTTTAATTTCATTTATTTTTCAATGATATTATATATAGATAAATAAATATGATTAAATCCATATGATGTACGTATTAGATACAGAGTATAATTAACCTGTCAAACTTTGACCTGACCCGGTAGTCCCATCTTTTTAGGGTTATGAAGCCGTTTCACTTTCACCCGATAAATAATAATTTAATACTAAATTGTTAAAATAAATAAGAATAATAATGTTATTAAGATAAAAAAAAAGAAGATTATTTTTTTTTACTTAAAAGGCGCTAAAAAAATGAGATGTTTAGAACTATTTTTTACTCGTGTTTTGACCATAACCCGACCCGTGACCCGTGTTTGAGCCGAACCCGTTTGAAAGGTCTTGATATAATCGAATAAAAATATTTGAATTCTTAATCTTATCATTTTATTTGTTTGAAAGGTCTTAAAATAATCTAATCAAGTAAAACACGCTAAATCTTACTAATTAAGAATAAAATTATATTAAATTAGATAGTATACCATAATATATAAAAATATTTCTTTTTTTTTTTTAGAAAGTTACGGTTTACGATATATACGTACACGATTTACTTAAATCAAAATTAAAAGTATTTAGATTTTGCTTAATGTTTGTAAATTTCATTATAAAAAATTAATACTACAATCGTAATTATGTATTCTAAATAAGTAAGTAACGGAATTATAATAATAGAGTTATTCGTTTGAGATTTTATACGAATAATTAGACTTGGGAAATGTATCAACCGTGTTGGGTTCGGATCGGGTTAACTTCGAATCGGGGCACTTTTGGGACCGAAAAATCGGGTTGAATTTATTTCCGGGTTTGTTGTTTTCAACTTTTTGAGCGATATCGGCTTCTCTGTTATAATAACAATTATCTCAGTTTTGGCCTCTAGGTAACGTCGGGTCAATTCGGGTTACGGGTCAAACTCGAGTTTTTAGTTCGGGGGTTTGGTCGGCTTCGGGTGGGGTTATTCTAATCGGGTCAGATTTTCCAGCTATTGAACAATTTTTCTTTGGTTTCATCTTTAATCGATGTCCCGTGTCGAACCCCGACGTCCATGACAAAACATTTGAAGCACCTATAAAAGTCCAATTTTTCTAATTTATTCGTAAACTACGGGCCGTGGCATTTGTATGCATTGTTTTCAATAGTAATTATAGAAAAAAATGGATTTTTCTACGTTGTATCTCCTATTTTTCCGTTTTCTACCATATATATAGTTTATTAATTTCATAAACGTGACCTAATTACAATTATTCGACTCAAAAACATGATTAATTTCCATCGCCTTCTCCTATATGTTTTCTCTAATTCTAATTTTGCATTCATAATTTCTTTTTTTTTCTTCATTTTATCATAATTCTTTCACTTTTTATTTTAAGTGCAACATCGATGCTTCGCTTGTTAATGTGATTAAATTAATTTCGTTAGAAATCAGTAAAATATCATTATTTCAAGTTAAAGAATAAGCTGGAGAGAAAGTTGAGGGAAATCAATAGGTAAAAAAAAAAAGTGGATGTATAAAATGAGACAAATGAGGAATATTAATGAAATGGAGGAAAAAGTTGGAAAAAATGGAGGGAATACAAGTCAAAGTCGTCAAAACTGATTATGTCGTAGCGAATAGGTAACGTTTCATGAAATTAATCAACTAATAAAGGTAATTAGTGAATATTTTGAAAATCATATTGAGAGACCACCCTTCGGTACCACTCTATGTCATATTCATACTCTTAAATGACAACTTTATTTTGTACCTGTTTTTATAACAAGCGTACCCTCTTTATATTTTCATTTTTGATGGATCTCGGATCTCCGAATCTCTTGTACCGTCTATTTTTATTAACGGATAACAAAATATAATGTTTGTATTATCATACTCCGTATGAAATAGTGCTAAGACACGTTTAGATGAAACTACTCAGATTCATTTTAAAACCACCTCCTTTTTTTTATTGTAGAGACACGATAATCCATTATTATCCTAATGTCTCTTTTTTCGGGTGCGAATTATCCGTATGTTTCTTGATTTGTTAATTTCTCCGCCATCTACTGAATTCCTGGAATCGTCGCTAGTTACAAACCGTTCATTTAGTTGTTGGTTAATCATCCAGCTCTCTATGACTTTTATAGGAGACCAATGAACTGATAATAAAGCCTTCAAAAATGGGCATATGAGGTAGAGTATAGTTTACTGTTTTTTCAATCATAATCAAGTCGCTGTCCAAATTCAATGTGCCCGCTTGGTATTCGACAACCCATTCTCTCTTCAATATTCTCATAATATAAGAAAAAAATATCATAAAACGTATACTTATTTGAAAGTTCTTTTCGTAAGGAATTTTATGGTGCAATTTTTATAATTTTTGGAATAATATATTTTCATAAAAATTAAAGTTAAAGTCTCACATCGAAAAGGCAAAACATCATATAAAAAATACGGAGGGAGTATAATACTGTACATACTGTATTTCAGTACTCCCTCCGAGTTTCTATTATTGTCCCACTTTTTTTTTGGACTGAGTTTGATTTTTGTCTCACCTTCTTTTTTAGGACGCCAATGTATGCTTCACAATTACTCTTCAATTTCTCTCTTTTTTTGAACCACTTATTTCTCCTTCCTTATTTTCCATCCAAATTTTTTTTGGACAATAGTAGAAATTCGGAGGAAGTATATATTTGTGATTTACTTGAAGTACTAGTACCAGTCATGAGAAACACGTCCTCAAAGTCAAACTTGAAATGTAATCTTGCTTTTCATTTGTTTTGTTCGATTTGGACAAATATTGGTAATTAATCCCCACAAAAAGAATTTTCATGTGTCGTCTATTCACTTGGAAAATCGCTATTTTGAGTCATTTATTTAAACCTTATAAATATGAAGTGATATAAAATAAATAAATGATCGATACAAAAAAAAGTACTCGTAATAATCTAATTTCTCCGTGGCTAACTTTACATCTAGGTGCGATCAGCCAATAGTGTTTGAAGGAAAATTTTTGGGAGGTGGACTCAAACACAAATTCTATTGTTTGTGATTAGTACTCCCTCCATTGTTTGTGATATATACTTACTCCGTACTCACGAACTTGCGATGAGTTAAGTATATAAACATGTCATTTTATGTAAAGAGGAAGATAAGGCATATGCTCACTTAAGAAAGAAATCCTAGACTTGACAATTGAGTCCATAGGAGTCAATCACTAGAGTCCAATGTAGAGTATAAAGCTAATATTAGTACTACTGTCATTTGACAGCAAAATCTTGGTCCACTGGTTATTAACCAGATATGTATACTATGTAAAGCTAATATTATTGAGTCCATAGGAATCAATCACTAGAGTCCAATGTAGAGCTATAAAGCTAATATTAGTACTACTGTCATTTAACCGCAAAATCTTGGTCCACTGGTTATTAACCAGATATGTATACTATGTAAAGCTAATATTATTGAGTCCATAGGAGTCAATCACTAGAGTCCAATGTAGAGCTATAAAGCTAATATTAGTACTACTGTCATTTAACCGCAAAATCTTGGTCCACTGGTTATTAACCAGATATGTATACTATGTAAAGCTTTGGCTTGCAACTGTTGTATGAACACAATCAATTGAACACAAAAATCTCCACGACTAAAACTTCTTCACAGTCTTCTTCTCCTGCCATTAATACACTTAATCAAACTCTTCATTTTACTACTCATTCGATTGGGATATTTGGAGATATATCGACGTATTATAATTAGGAAATACTCCGTATAATATAGTTTGATATACCGTAGAGAACAATCTTATGATTCTATAGATATTTAATTTCCCTAAAAAATCATTGTAGTACAATATATACATGGTGATTCTTGTGATGTTAGAGACACAAATGTTATATCCATAATAAGACAACTCTTTTATATTCAACTCATTATCATGTTATTGTATTACTCTATACAATATACACTAATATTCCCTAACACATTCTTATTATTGTCTTACATACTTACTTCGACCGAACCGAAGGTTGGGCGATCGATTCTCATCTACGACGGAGTGCGCTCTTCTTTGGACAAACCCTTGGAATTAAATCTTAACCACTGTCCCAGAGCACCTAGTATTCATCACTGGACCAAGACATCTTCGGTTAATAACTTCACATTTAAACATGTACTTTTCCTGTCTATTTACTTGATAATATTTGTAAAAAGAGTATTTTAATAATGATCGAGATTGAGTAAGTAATATTAAACAAATACTTTAAACCTTATATATTTACATAAATACTCTATCTATCTTACATTTAATATTAATCAAATATTTAACTTTTACTTATTTGTAACTTTAAAAATAAAGGATCACTTTCTTAAAATTTGTGCAAAAAGGAAAATAGAAGGTTCAACTTGAACGGAGAGAGTACTCCACCGTAATACTCCCTCCGTCCTTTATGTTTCTTCCTGTTTTCCTTTTTGGGACGTCCTTTAAGTTTCTTCCTGTTTCTATCTTTCCTTTTTTGTACACTCAATTTTAGCTTTTTGTCCTTATTGGACCCACATTCATATCCTTTTGTACATACTCACTGCCAATATTTATCAATAAACAAATTATTTTTAAGGCCTACCATCCATTACTTTACTTCCTTTTATTCAATTTCTTATTCCATGTGCAAAAAAAATGAGAAGAAACTTAAAGGATGGAGGGATTACTTCTGCAGTTAAAGATCTTAACTTATTCCGGTGCCTTTAAAGTTAGATTAGCTGACACTCTGACAGTACAAGATATTCAGTTGGAAATGATTGATCTTTTCAGACAAGGAATCAATCTGTAAATACCTCGACAAACATCACCTAACAATCACACAGGACACAGATATTATGAATATATAATCATCACTACTGCATATTATTGACTGCTGTTTATGATCATGAATCATGATCTGTGATACACAATACCACTACAATAACAATTTCTCCTGCTGGCAATAACAGCAGCATCTGTTTTAACTTTCTAAAAAAAAATGTGACGCATATATCAGTCATCAACTTGCGACGGATCAATATGACAGACATATTCGTCACAAGGAAGATCCACCGTAACTTTGAACAAGACCATGTTCTCAGAACTGATGAGAAGTCAGAACAATTCAACAAGAGCATGTTCTTTTGGCCATTGTTTACCAAATTTCTGAAATGACATATCATGCTAATAACACAACAACAAAACATTCCATCAATCAGTGATCAAGTCAATCCAAGCATACAAAAATGTGGTAAAAATTTCCAGTATTGCAGGCTTGCAGCTAATTCTATGTACAATGCGCAAAAGAAGAAAGAGCACCGGATTACATCATGTAACACAAAACTCGTTTGAACAAGAAGAAGTAATGAATAAAATTATGAGACAAGATACACAGAAAATAATCAATTGAATGAATCATTCACTCCCCTTTTTTAGTTTACACTGAGATTGTTTTCACCTAGATACTCGAGACTGGTAAAGCTCAAGCCTGCTCTTAGTTTCGAGCAAAAGTTTCTCTATCGACTCATCTTGTACCAAATGAGCCTGTTTTGAAGCCCAGTCCAAGACGGTGAGGGCCTCGCATTTTGCAAGCTCCTCGCTGTCTGGCACGTGCAAGGCGATGTATGACAGTAACACCAATGACGGGATTTGGACCATTTGCTCTCCGAAATATACCAACTGCACTAAATGTTTCACCCCTGCGTCTGCTAATATGGCCTTGGAGTGATCCACTCTGAGGTAATTCTCGGGTCCTGCGAATTTGGTTAGGGCAATGGCGGCCTCACGTGACACCTCGGGCTCCCTCTCGTCGAGGAGGAGTACTAGAGGGCCGATCATCCTGGTCTCGGTCGCTTTGAATGTCCTGGCTAGATTCCCAATTGCCTGAACACAAGGGACTAACAGGTTAGACTGCGCTTTCTGAATGATGCTAAGAAGCTGGTCAACGACCGCCTTGCACGCAGGGGAATTGGGCTTGAAGGTCGACCGTCTGAGCTCAGAGTCCTTCTCGGCCACAGCCGTGATCTCCATCAATGCCATGGCGGAATTATGCTGCACCTCCTCAGCACCCTTTTCCAACAACACAGCAAAACACAGCAACGCACGCGACTCACAGATAATTCGACAGATGGCTGAGTTTCCCTTAGCAAGGTACCATAGAGCTCTGGCGGACATAGCTTTCATGTTCGCCTTCACCTGCGGGTCCTCCAGCTCCCTCTCCCTAGCCTTGCTCCCAGCTAGACTGTAATGGTGGCTCGAACCCAACGGATTCCCGTTCCCATTAACATTCGTTTGAGCCTGCGGTGGTGGCTGAGTCGGGTTACTCTTCGGACTCTTCGTCTTAGCCTGCGCTTGCACAGACGTTACAATATTGTGCAACCCGCCCTGACCAGCACCCCCTTTTCCCAAGGGATGCACAATCCGGGACTGCTCATCATCGTCATGAGCGGGCCCAGGCCCGCGATGACCAACACCACCAGCATTCGCCATGGCAGCCAACCCTGCGACCGCCATGTTGTGAATCGAAGGTGTTTTATTAGTGACAGCGTATTTACTGTGCTCCTGAATCGTCTCGAAAGCCAAATGCCCAACTAATAGTCGAATCACGTGATGCTGAGCGAAAACATCCTGGCATTTCGGGTAATGTGCCGCCATCTCCGACACCGCCCACGCCACCATAGCCTGCACCTTCATCGGCCCTTCCTTAAGAACCTTCTCGAAGACGGAACAAACCCCGGCATGAACCATATGTTCCACACTCTCAGGGTCCCTACCTAGCAACCCGATTACCCGGGCAGCGTTCTCCTGCCCCTCCGCCGTCTTCGCCTCCTTCAACAGCTTAGTCAACGGCACCACCCCACCTTCCTCGATAATCAGCTTCCCGTACCGGTCGTTATCCCTAGCCATGGACACCAAGCTCGCGGCGGCGTCAGCCCGGTCATCAACCGGCCCCATGGATAAATTCGCGATCTGCTCCCAAATCAAACCGAGGATGGGCTCGTTGGCGGCGATGGGTGGGAGACCAAGGTAACCAACGTCGTCATCTCCGGCGGCGCCGGAGACTCGTAGAAGCCAGGAGAAGTCGCCGACGGAGTTCTCGAGCTGGGAGAACATCTTACGGAAAGCGGCGGCGGGGATGATGGTGAAGGCGCGCTTGAGGAGGCCGGTGGCCTGGCACTTGTGGGCCAGGGAGAGGGCTTTGTCGAGGACTTGCTCGGTGTCGTCGACGATGCGGCGGGCGGGTCGTTCGTAGAGCTCGGAGCTGGAGCGGGCGGCCTGGCGGAGGAGGTCGGAGAGCTTGGTGGTTTTCGATTTGAGTTCGGAGCATTCTTGCTTGAATGAGGCTGCTTCGTCGGCGGCTTTGATGACTAGGTCGGCGAGTTGGATTGGGCGTGCTAAGATCTGCTTGATCACATCCCCCATGGTTGCAGATCCGAGGAAGATGAAGATGAAGAAGATGAAGATGACGAAACTGAAGGGAGAGTTATGAATAAAGAAAGGGAGGGGGGGGGGGGGATGGAGTGGTGGGGGTGGAGAAAGGGTGTGGACTGGTCTACACAGAGAGAGACAGAGGGGGGGGCTCGGTCAAAGGGAGGGTGTTGGAGTTTTGAGGGGTTTGGTAGTAAAGGAGAAATTACGGCGACTATGTCTAACGCGCTTCCATCTACTACTCTCTCCGAGTTCCTATTATTGTCCCATCAAGTTTTGGGTGAAAAATAAGGAAGGGGAGATGGGTGGTTGAAAAAAGGAGGAGGAAGAGAGAGAAATGAAATATTAATTGTGAACCACACATTGATGGCCTAAAAAGGAAAGTAGGACAAAAATCAAACTCAGCCCAAAAAGAAAAGTGAGACAATAATAGGAACTCGGAGGGAGTACCTTAATTATCGCCTCATTCTTATTGAAAATTTTAGAGCCAGCAATCCGGGTCGGACCCATCTCGGTGGCCCGACCCGGCACGGTCTGGAGGAGAAATAGGTAGGACAGGAACGAACCCGGCCCTATACCAATTTGAAGAAAAGCTTGAGCACGATCCAAAGCAACATAAAAAGGGGAAAAACTTTAAAGTTTGATCAGCCCTGCGGGCTGGCATGACCGGGTGTTCGCGCCTTGCCCCCAGTCCGTGACGGGTCAGATATTACCCATATGGGTAGATAAAGACGATGCATTTACTATTCTCGATACATCTTATTTTGTTTTATTATATTTGACTCGTTATGACTTTGTGACGGATATATATATATATATATACCCGTCATAAGGGAGACCAGACCAACTGACACTACTAAAAACAGTGAAGAATGCGGCAGACAAGCATTCCCCTGCAGGACCAAGCTTTGCGATGGATGAAGCGACCATAGAAACGTGGTATTAAATCCAAGTTAAACTGAAACGTGGCCTGGTACGACCTCTCGAACAACTCGAATTGAAGTGTATACACGAATTATAAAGATTCGGAGTTCGGAATAAAATTGGCTAAAAGCTACACAGATTGTTCATCTGATCGGTTGAAACGATGTTGCAAAATATGAGAAGCAACAGAGACTATTTGGGGTGTCGGTATGTGTTTAGCCATTGCCTGTCGAAAAATCGATTATTTGTAAAAAGACAATGTAGACTTTTTGTTTGGACGTGAAATCGAGCAGGGTACATCCTAAAGAGACCCAGTACACGTGATATGAAATTCAGGTTAAACTGAAACGTGACCCAATACGACCTCCCAAGCAACTCAAATTGAAGTATATAATACATAAATGATAGAGATTTAGGGTCTAGAATAAAATCGACCAGATATTGCATAGATAGTTCATTGGATTCGTTGAAACCACTTCTGAAAATTTGAGGAGCAACATAGAAGATTTAAGGATGTCAGAATGTGTTCCGCCACTGCCTATCAAAAGACGATTAATCGTGAAATGGAATGTAAACTTGGTATTCCGGCGTGAAATCGGGGAGTGGACAATCCTGAAACGACCCAGGACACATGGTGTGAGACCAACTCTACAATTATGTGGTCTACACATAGCGAGGGCAGAGTCTGGGTCAACGGGTATGTTGTCAAGTGTAACGAGGACATTGTGTTCAAGCGGGAGTGATGGTAACACTCCATGTTAATTGAGATGTTCCATTTATATTAGCTCAAGTGACTATTGCTTAAAGAGATTAAACGTATTATCATATAAACAAAATGTACTTTTTTTGGTCACCCTTGTCAAAAGAACTTTAAGATTAAGCATGCTTCATGAGAGTCCGAGGATGAATGATCTCCTGGAAATTTTTCAGATGCGCATGTGTGATGACAAGATGTGCCGGAAAGAACTATGTTGCTTTGTAGGACCAATACATAGCCTGACGAGCAACCGACCAACCGTGACTAACGTTTTCGTCCCTAGCACCACAAAAGTCTTCCAGGATCCAATGAATAATTTCCTAACTTTCTCTATTACCTTGTGCGAAGAAAAACGCATTAACCTCGAAGAAAAGATGAGACGGACGGTGAATTGCATAATATACTACTCGTAATACCTATGAGATTACCCCTCTCTTGGGCCCGGCGAGACTGGCGGAAAAATCTCCATCCACGTACCAAAGAGATAAGGGAATAAAGGATCACCTTGACGCAAAACACATATAAGAGTGAACCTCTCAACGGGTCCACCATTAATTAAAACCTCATGGCCTCGTGGGAGACAATTGAAATACAATGAAGATGATATCGATAACTCTTGATGGAATTGAATGTCCATAACTTCCCATATACACTTGTTTACTTTTTTAGATGATGTCCTCCCCTTCCCTTGTCTTCGTATCAAAGATAAACAAATCATCGAAAAAATAAAAATAAATAAATCATCGAAACTAAGAAAGTTTACAAACTTTGATAAATACTTGAACTACGAGTATAATACTCCAACTAGAGTCGACATTATTCCAAGAAAAACAGCTTCTCGAAGGACTATGGAGATCAGTAATAATAAGCTGAAAAAGAGTGATAAGAACCCTCGCACTACCACCCAAAATAACAATCCTAATCAACAAAATAAACTAACACAAACTGACAATACCGTCTCCTAGTAGTGTTATCAAGAGACGTCTTACAAGATCGAGATAATTCTTTATGTTATACTCCGTAATTCACACTAAATTATTTCGAAAAACTTACTCAAAAAACGAACGTTCAATACTTCAATTGACAAAGTTTAATTATCTATTAATCCTTAAGACACTAGCCAATCAATTTTTTTTGATGAACGAGGGAACCCGTAACCACTACCTTTTTTGTGCCCGTGAACGACAGACTTCGAAGTCTAGAAGGCATAGTCTCAAGCCATACAACTCGCGCTTGCAGGACTTTAACCTGAGACCTTGGATTGATGACCACAAATTTTAACTATTAGACAATGAATTAGTTAGCTTAAGACGGAGTAGTATCCTTAATCCTTAAGACCATAGCCAATCAGTCAATTGGATAATTCGATTATACGAGTGGTTCCAAATCATCGCTTAACTCAAGGTATTTACATGGGACGCGACTCGCTCTCGTCTTCATTTCCTAAAAGAAATTCATGAACGATGTAACGATCCGAGTTTTATACACGATCAGACTTTCATACATGAATCAAATTTCGCCAAAATCGAATTCAAACAAGAACAATTAACCAAATCAAAATTCAAGGATTATACTACTAATTCATTCAATATACACAGTAATTAGTTGGTAAAATCATTTCAATACAAGCTCAATCACATATTATCAACTGTACAATCAAGAATTCAATTCAGGCAGGACGACATTAAAACCTACCAGCACTGATCACTCTCCCAATTCTTCCTCGGAGCACCAGGAAACGACGTCGACGTCGAACTCGACAGTCCATTAAACCGCACCGCCGTGTACGGCTGTCGGAAAAACAAGGTTCGGTCATAATCGGCGCGCTTATTAGGATCGGAGAGCGTGGAATAGGCGTCGTGAAGACGGATGAAGGCGTCGGTGGCGGAGGGGCCGGCAGCGTCGGGGTGGCAAGACCTGGCGAGGTGACGGTACGCGGCTTTGATATCGTCGGAGGATGCGGCGGGGGGGATGCCGAGGATGTCGTAGAGCGAGGAGGCGGTGGCGGTGGCGGCGCAGGAGAGGCGGCGGAGAGTGGTGGCGCGGGGTGAGAGAGGGAGGTTGGAGGAGGAGGAGAAGAAGGTGGTGGGGGATTGGGTGTGGAATCTGGGGGAGGTGACGGGAGAGGAAAGCATGGAGTCAATGGTGGTAATTTTGGTGGGGGCAGGATGCAGTTTTGGAGGGTGGAATTGATGCATTATTTATAATTGAATCGGTCTTCCTTGGGATGGATTATCTGTTTTATCTTTAAAATGAGTTAATTATTACTTCCTCCGTTTCTATGATTTCTTCCACCTTAAAAGTGGCATATTTTTTAAGAAAAACAATAAAATAAGTAAAAGTAGAGAGAGTAAAGTAAGTGGGCCTAGGTAAGAGAGAAATTTGATAGAAAAAAAGGAAAGTGGAAGAAATCAAAAAAATGGTTGAAAAAGGAAATGTGGAAGATATCAAAGAAACAGAGGGAGTACGAGAATTTATTTAATCAGATAAAGATAAAATATTGTTTTGAGTTAATAATAATGCTTTTGTCTCTTTTTTTCGATCAAAACAGGTAAATATTTAACTCGTTATAATATTATGACGGATATTTTTGTTACAAACACAAATTTGTGTTTATAAAACAAGCCTACAACCGGGTTTTTTTTACCTATCTTCATTGCTCATCATATTTTGTGACAGCGTTCCTACCAACCCGATCAAAACTCCGAACATTTTCAAACCATTTTTATTTCGGACCCCGAATCTCAAACTTCAAATCGAGTTACTCAGTAGGTCATATGGGGTCATGTTTTTTAAATCAACTGATGATTTGATCCTGAAATTAAATGTCTACAAATTCGCACGGTAACTACTATATTCATTGTGCAAATTTCTCGGTGTAACAGAAGGTACGTATGGTTCAAAATAACGTGGACAATACACTTCAATTTGAGGCGTTTTTGACTAATACATATTAGTTTATCGCGTAAAGACACCATCAAATGTACTCTGTTGGAGCTAAAATTTTGTGTGGGCGTAAAAAAATGCCCTAGGTAACAAGTCGTAAAATTTTCGGCCATATTTTTTTTGGACTCCAAATTTACAAAAAAAACGTGGATAATACACTTCAATTTGAGGCGTTTTCGACTGATATTAATTTATCGCGTAAACACACCATCAAATGTACTTTCTTGGAGCTAAAATTTTGTGTGAGCGTAATATATGGCCTAGGTAACAACCCGTAAAATTTTCGGGCATATTTTTTTGAACTCCAAATTTGCAAAAAAAACGTGAATAATACACTTCAATTTGAAGCGTTTTCGACTGATATTAATTTATCGCGTAAACATACACCGTCAAATGTACTCGATCTGTTGGAGCTAAAATTTTGTGTGAACGTAATATAATGCCCTAGGTAACAAGTCGTAAAATTTTTGGCCATATTTTTTTGGACTCAAAATTTGTAAAAAAAACGTGGATAATACACTTCACTTTGAGACGTTTTTGACTGATATTAATTTATCGTGTAAACACAGTAACACACCATCAAATGTACTCTGTTGAAGCTAAAATTTTGTGTGGAGTAATATATGGCCTAGGTAATAACCCGTAAATTTTCCGGGCATATTTTTTTTGACTCCAAATTAGCAAAAAAAATATGAATAATACACTTCAATTTGAGGCATTTTCGACCGATATTAGTTTATCGCGTAAAGACACCATCAAATATACTCTGTTGGAGCTAAAATTTTGTGTGGTCGTAATATATGGCCTAGGTAACAACCCGTAAAATTTTCAAGCATATATTTTTTGGACTCCAAATTAGCAAAAAAAACATGAATAATACACTTCAATTTGAGGCGTTTTCGACCGATATTAGTTTATCGCGTAAAGACAACATCAAATATACTTTGTTGGAGCTAAAATTTTGTATGGACGTAATATATGGTCTAGGTAACAACCCGTGAAAGTTTCAGACATATTTTTTTGGACTCCAAATCTGCAAAAAAACGTGAATAACACTTCAATTAGGAGCGTTTCGACTGATATTAATTTTGTCGCATAAAGATACCATCAAATGTACTCTGTTGGAGCTAAAATTTTGTGCGGGCGCAATATATGGCCTAGGTAACAAATCGTAAAACTTTCAGGCATATTTTTTTTGGACCCCAAATTTGAAAAAAAAAACGTGAATAATAATACACTTAAATTTGAGGTATTTTCGACCGATATTAGTTTATCGCGTAAAGATACCATCAAATATATTTTGTTGGAGCTATAATTTTGTTTAAGTGTAATTATATGGCCTAGTTAACAACCTGTAAAACTTTCGGTCATATTTTTTTTGGACTCAAAATTTGCAAAAAAACGTGGATAATACAATTCAATATGACGCGTTTTTGATCGATATTAGTTTATCGCGTAAAGACACCATCAGATGTACTTTGTTGGAGCTAAAATTTTGTGTGCGCGTAATATATGGCCTGGGTAAAAACCCGTAAAATTTTCAAGCATATTTTTTTTTGGACTCGAAATTTGCAAAAAAATGTGGATAATACACTTCAATTTGAGACATTTTCGACCGATATTAGTTTATCGCATAAAGATACCATCAAATATTTTCTGTTGAAACTAAAATTTTGTGTGGGCTTAATATATGGCCTAGGTAACACCCCGTAAAGATTTTGGTCATTTTCTTTGGGACCCCAAATTTGCAAAAAACGTGGATAATACACTTCAATTTGAGGCGTTTTCGACCGATATTAGTTTATCACATAAAGACACCATCAAATATACTCTGTTGGAGCTAACATTTTGTGTGCGCGTAATATATGACCTAGGTAACAACCCGTAAAATTTTCAAGCACATTTTTTTTGGACTCCAAATTAGCAAAAAACATGAATAATAATAATACACTTCAATTTGAGGCGTTTTCGACCGATATTAGTTTATCGCGTAAAGACACCATCAAATATACTCTGTTGGAGCTAAAATTTTGTGTGGGCATAATATATGATGGCCTAGGTAAAAACCCGTTAAATTTTCAAGCATATTTTTTTGGACTCCTAATTTGCCAAAAAACGTGGATAATACACTTCAATTTGACGCGTTTTCGACTGATGTTAATTTATCGCGTAAAGACACCATCAAATGTACTCTGTTCGAGCTAAAATTTTGTGTGGGCGTAATATATGGTGTAGGTAACAACACGTAAAATTTTCAAGCATGTTATTTTTGGACTCCAAATTAGCAAAAAACCTGAATAATACACTTCAATTTGAGGCGTTTTCGACCGATATTAATTTATCGCGTAAAGACTCCATCAAATGTACTATGTTCGAGCTAAAATTTTGTGTGGGCGTAATATATGGTCTAGGTAACAACCCGTAAAATTTTCGGGTATATTTTTTTTTACTCAAAATTTGCAAAAAACGTGGATAATACACTTCAATTTGAGGCGTTCTCGACCGATATTAGTGTAACACCCCGTTATTTTCCGTGTCAATTATAAGCTTGACTTTCATACTTTTATTTAAATCGGGTTTTAAGTTTGAAAAAAAATATTTTTATATTTTTATAAAATTAAAGTATTCTGGGTCGTCTTATAATAAATCGGTTTTGATTTTATTAAAGTGAAACGTTCTTTTATAAATCAACATTGTATCGAATTCAGTTTCGAGTCAAACACAATAAGGAAAGAAAAAAAAACTAAACTAAACTATAATACAAACCCGTACACCCCCCTTCCTATTCATTCATTCACACACTAATAACCTTTCTATTCATTCAGCCGCCCCACTCATTCATTCTATCTATTCTCCGTCGTCGTAAAATCGATTTTGGTGACGGGAGAGGAAAGCATGGAGTCAATGGTGGTAATTTTGGTGGGGGCAGGATGCAGTTTTGGAGGGTGGAATTGATGCATTATTTATAATTGAATCGGTCTTCCTTGGGATGGATTATCTGTTTTATCTTTAAAATGAGTTAATTATTACTTCCTCCGTTTCTATGATTTCTTCCACCTTAAAAGTGGCACATTTCTTAAGAAAAACAATAAAATAAGTAAAAGTAGAGAGGGAGTAAAGTAAGTGGGCCACTAGATAAGAGAGGAGTGTGATAGAAAAAAAGGAAAGTGGAAGAAATCAAAGAAATTGTTGAAAAAGGAAATGTGGAAGATATTAAAGAAACAAAGGGAGTACGAGAATTTATGTAATCAGATAAAGATAAAATATTGTTTTGAGTTAATAATAATGCTTTTGTCTCTTTTTTTCGATCAAAACAGGTAAATATTTGACTCGTTATAATACTATGACGGATATTTTTGTTACAAACACAAATTTGTGTTTATAAAACAAGCCTACAACCGGGTTTTTTTTACCTATCTTCATTGCTCATCATATTTTGTGACAGCGTTCCTACCAACCCGATCAAAACTCCGAACATTTTCAAACCATTTTTATTTCGGACCCCGAATCTCAAACTTCAAATCGAGTTACTCAGTAGGTCATATGGGGTCATGTTTTTTAAATCAACTGATGATTTGATCTTGAAATTAAATGTCTACAAATTCGCACGGTAACTACTATATTCATTGTGCAAATTTCTCGGTGTAACAGAAGGTACGTATGGTTCAAAATAACGTGGACAATACACTTCAATTTGAGGCGTTTTTGACTAATACGTACTATTAGTTTATCGCGTAAAGACACCATCAAATGTACTCTGTTGGAGCTAAAATTTTGTGTGGGCGTAATATAATGCCCTAGGTAACAAGTCGTAAAATTTTCGGCCATATTTTTTTTGGACTCCAAATTTGCAAAAAAAACGTGAATAATACACTTCAATTTGAAGCGTTTTCGACTGATATTAATTTATCGCGTAAACATACACCATCAAATGTACTCGATCTGTTGGAGCTAAAATTTTGTGTGAGCGTAATATATGGCCTAGGTAACAACCCGTAAAATTTTCGGACATATTTTTTGAACTCCAAATTTGCAAAAAAAACGTGAATAATACACTTCAATTTGAAGCGTTTTCGACTGATATTAATTTATCGCGTAAACATACACCATCAAATGTACTCGATCTGTTGGAGCTAAAATTTTGTGTGAACGTAATATAATGCCCTAGGTAACAAGTCGTAAAATTTTCGGCTATATTTTTGTTGGACTCAAAATTTGAAAAAAAAATGTGGATAATACACTTCACTTTGAGACGTTTTTAACTGATATTAATTTATCGTGTAAACACAGTAACACACCATCAAATGTACTCTGTTGGAGTTAAAATTTTGTGTGGACGTAATATATGGCCTAGGTAATAACCCGTAAATTTTTCGGGCATATTTTTTTTGACTCCAAATTAGCAAAAAAAAAATATGAATAATACACTTCAATTTGAGGCATTTTCGACCGATATTAGTTTATCGCGTAAAGACACCATCAAATATACTCTGTTGGAGCTAAAATTTTGTGTGGGCGTAATATATGGCTGTGGACATGACATAGGTCCACCCCGACGCGGCCACGCGCGGATTTGGGGAGGCGAATGAATCTCCATATGAGATGGTCAAATTGAAGTTTAAATCGAAGTAGGAGTCGCCACCGAATTTTGTGGTTATTCGGAACCATTCGAGCCCACTCTATGTCGTAGTGGGCCGTATACAAAATACGGCCCATTTCCGATGTCAGAGTTTATTGGGCTCGTCCCTTTGCATTACGATACCGATACCGACATTATCGGATACCGTGTATTGAATGACTCTCGTTGCCAATAGATTCGGACATCCGGAAACCATGGTTCTGAGTAAGGGGTGAGGGTATGTATTGGGAAGTTCACTAAGAACACCCAACCCCGCCTGCACTTAGCGGCCTTTACTAAGATATCGTTCGTTTTTTGTGTACACGGGTTAGTTCGACGGTTGAATGATATGCAAAGATTATTTTACTAAGCAGAGAAAAATAAAATGGGTTGCTAAGTCGTTTAATGCATATTAAACTAATAACGTCAAAGTTATTTTAGCATGTGAAGTTCGTTTTAGTCTAATAAAACGATAAAGACAAATAAAAAGTTACAAACACGAGAAAACGAGTTAGTAACGGTGAGTAAATCGAATAAAGATGTAAATAAATAATATGCATGATTTTAGAAAAGATTTAATGACACGTGATGGATTAACACGTGTTGACCGAGGTCAAAAAAGTATTTATCGAAATATGTCGCGAAAGTCGCCTTTTAATATAAGGTTCGAAAAGAATTAAAAATAGAAAAGCGAAGAAATAAAAAATAAAATAAAATATAAGAACCGGCGAACCGGCTGCCGCGCGGGTCGGCTGCCGGTTTTTTATTTGTCGAAAATCGTTAATTTTTATAAATCGCGTACAAATATGGATTAATTTATACTCGATTCATATTTTCGATATTCGTCGTATTCGATATTTGATTATGAAATCGATATCAAATAGCCAGAATGATTTTAGAAAAAGGTTTTGAAAAAAGGTTTGTTTCGAACGAAAAAAAGAATTTGAACGAAAAAGATGTTAATTCTCTCCGCGTTTAAAATCATCGAATTTTGTTTAAAAAAGGTAGTGATTTTATTAGCATCAACGAAAATTAATTTAATTTAGTTCTTGTAGATACAATATTCGATTAGAGAATCGGTATCGTATTTTAAGAACGTTATATAAAAAAATAGTTTTTAGTATCGATTATTAGAAATAAAAATATGCGACGACCGACCCATATTAAAATATGAAACGACCGACGAAAAAAAAAAAAAAAAAAAAAGGACGAAGAAGAGGAGAAAAAAGAAGAGAGAGTCGGGTTTGATTTACATCCTCAACCTACATGCTTTAGTTTCTCGGTATAAGGCTCGTCGGACGGTGGCTTAGGCACGGGAGCGTCGAGATGATGCGGATGAGTTAAGGTGGTGCGGATTTTTGGTCGTGTGGGACGTCGGATTCGGCCGGTTTGGACGGGTCGGTTTCGTCGGATTTTTGAAGCTACTTCGGGATTCCTTCGGACGTATGTCGAGAATATTTTTTTGCTAGATATCGAGTATATGTATGACTAATAATTATGGTGTATTGATCGATGATTCATCTGTATTTTGTGTTGAATATGAGGTCCTATTTATAGGAGTCGAGGTAGTCTTGCTTGTGTGGCAAGAAATACCGGTTTGGATAGGAAATACGAGAGTTCGTAAGGGAATAAATTCTCGTTTCTTGGTGAAGAAGCCGAGCAACTCGGCTGAAACAGGGATATCTCAGCTGTCTTGGCCGAGTATCTGAGCTCGGGTTGTAAACTGTTTCGGTTTCTGGATAGAATTCCTACTTGAGATCGAATTCTATCCTTAAACAGATTTGTTTAATATTATTTGAAGATGATTTTTGCAGTGTTTGGGACCGGAACAGCCGTGTGAAGTGTCACGGCTGACTCGTGTGTCTCGAGAATATTTTCCAACCGGGTTTTGACTCGGTCGTAAAAAGACGGTTTTACCCCCGGTGTCGGAATCGACCCAAATTAGTCTCATTTGACTCGAAACGACCCACTGGGCCTGGATTTGAGGTTGGTTTTGTAAGATTTGTACTCCGTAATAAGCCTAAATCAAATGTCCATGATTTCGAGCCCATATCCGAGTCCATTAAAGCACGTTTGCGTCCTATCATCATCGGGTGTTTGGCGGGACCTACTATAGACACCTGGCGGTCAAAATGTGGGTGTCTACAATGGCCTAGGTAACAACCCGTAAAATTTTCAAGCATATATTTTTTGGACTCCAAATTAGCAAAAAAAACATGAATAATACACTTCAATTTGAGGCGTTTTCGATCGATATTAGTTTATCGCGTAAAGACACCATCAAATATACTCTGTTGGAGCTAAACTTTTGTGTGGACGTAATATATGGTCTAGGTAACAACCCGTTAAAGTTTCAGACATATTTTTTTGGACTCCAAATCTGCAAAAAAACGTGAATAACACTTCAATTTGGAGCGTTTCCGACTGATATTAATTGTATCACGTAAATACACCATCAAATGTACTCTGTTGGAGCTAAAATTTTATGCGGGCGTAATATAATTCCCTAGGTAACAAGTCGTAAAATTTTCGGCCATATTTTTTTTGACTTCAAATTTAAAAAAATGTGGATAATACACTTCAATTTGAGGCGTTTTCGACTGATATTAATTTATCGCGTAAACAAACCATCAAATGTACTCTGTTGGAGATAACATTTTGTATGGGCGTAATATAATGCCCTAGGAAAGAACCCGTAAAATTTTTTGCCATCTTTTTTTTGGATTCCAAATTTGCAAAAAACTTGGATAATGCACTTCAATTTGAGACTTTTCGACCAATATTAGTTTATCGTGTAAAGACACCATCAAATGTACTCTGTTGGAACTAAAATTTTGTGCGGGCGCAATATATGGCCTAGGTAACAAACCGTAAAACTTTCAGGCATACTCCCTCCGGTTCTTCGGAATTGTAACACTTTTTATGATTTGTGAGAAATATTTTAATCAAATGTTGCAATTCCAAAGAACCGGAGGGAGTATTTTGTTTGGACCCCAAATTTGAAAAAAAAACGTGGATAATAATACACTTAAATTTGAGGTATTTTCGACCGATATTAGTTTATCGCGTAAAGATACCATCAAATGTATTCTGTTGGAGCTATAATTTTGTTTAAGTGTAATTATATGGCCTAGGTAACAACCCGTAAAACTTTCGGTCATATTTTTTTTGGACTCAAAATTTGCAAAAAACGTGGATAATACAATTCAATATGACGCGTTTTCGATCGATATTAGTTTATCGCGTAAAGACACCATCAGATGTACTTTGTTGGAGCTAAAATTTTGTGTGCGCGTAATATATGGCCTGGGTAAAAACCCGTAAAATTTTCAAGCATATTTTTTTTTTTGACTCGAAATTTGCAAAAAAATGTGGATAATACACTTCAATTTGAGGCATTTTCGACCGATATTAGTTTATCGCATAAAGACACCATCAAATGTTTTCTGTTGAAACTAAAATTTTGTGTGGACTTAATATATGGCCTAGGTAACACCCCGTAAACATTTTGGTCATTTTCTTTGGGACCCCATGTAATACCTGCCTTGTGACTCATTATTAACACCCGAGTTGGCGGTGGCAACCCAAACCCGCCCATTGAGTTATGACTTTATAGAGGAATAAACCAGCAAAACAGATTGAAATTGGCCAATCCAGGTTTTTAACCCACTTTTAATCAAATACTCCGAATATTACTTAAACCTACGTATAACCACCCTAATCACAATGGAGCAAACCCTAAACTACCTTCACTCACAATGCACACTCAAGAAGAGAAAGGAGAAGAGAGAAATAGGAAGAGAAGAGGAGAAGAGGATTCAATCCCAAATCGTATCCTAGCAATTCATTTATATGATTGAGTCATGTAAGTTCCTTAACTTTATTTTAACGATGTTTAAGAGTATAATTAGGGTTTAGTCGTGCTTACCATTCCCAATACAAATTAGGAGGAAGATTATATTAAAGACATTAATTAGGAAATAGTTACTGAAATTCTCAGATTCGTAGTACTGTCTTGTGTTCATTGATATACATGTTTATGTTTCGAATTGGGAGAAGGTCAAAGAACAAACCCTAATTTTCTTCAAGTCTAGTTTATGCCTGTCAAATTTTGTAATCAGATTCAAAGTCGTTTCTTCTAGAGAATTTATTTGTGAACCGTCGTTTATAATTCACTGATTCAGTAATGCTATATAGTAATGGGTGTTAAAACAAATTTATATATCATAATTGAGTTTGAATTTCAGCCAACATTAAATTCATTGAGTCTAGTTGATAATAGAAGTTGGAATGGAGTTAAAAGAATTAGTCTAGTATTAGTAACTCATCAATAGTTTTTATGCGACGAACTCAGTCAGTCTGTAGAGATCAGGTTATAAGTCAATGTTAAGATGATATTTAGATAAAGGTCATAAAAGATAAATGCTAGACAAGATGATCACGGTTCTAACACAGTTGGTCTCGTGTTAATTGAAGTAGTAGTTATTTAATTATGAATTTTATAACAAGACAGTACAATGCTGTAAAATTGGAATTTAAGATTAAGTCTTTAATGTTAGTAACGGCTTAGAGCGTGATCAATCTAAGTAGTACTTATATGTTAATACCAATTGATTGTAGGTGATGTATGTTTTATAGGAGGTCTTTTAACCCGCTTGATTGTGCTTGTGACACACTTGTAAAGGTAAGGTTTTCCTTACTTAGAATACATTAATGTTATGATGCATGTATGAGTTACGAGTACGATGTGATATCGTGCTGATGAGAACGATGTTGAATAATGATGGTGGAATGATTGATGAATATTGATATATTGGAGTTGGTGAGGCTAGCTTTAGACCTAGCCGGGACCCTTGATCACGGTCCCCTCCCTGATTTCTCCTCGCGGGTTGTTGAACCTGCGGGGGGTGTGCACACTCGGAATGAAAGGGCGGGCCTACCAGAAGAATTGAGATGAGATTATTGATTGGTACCGGGATGGTACTGAGAATGTTGAGATGAGATTATTGATTGGTACCGTGATGGTGCTGAGATGTGGAGATGATATTGTTGATTGGTACCGATGATGGTACTGAGACGGTTGAGACTGGATATTTTATATTACGTACTTGTGTTATAATGTTAGCATGTTCTAACCGTACTCTCTGTCTATTGTCACCCTATTTTATTTGGGGACCTGCGACGATCCATTTGACATCTTCGGTCTTTTGGGGAGCAATGCTAGTGTGCAGGTTGATGATGTGTGATGATTGTATTCGGGTTGACTGTACGGGACGGGTCTGCGCTATCACTAAACACGTTTATATGTATTTTATAATCTTTTTAAGTTGTGCTTCCGGTGCTATAATTGTGCCACTGCACCCTGTAGATACGAGATTGTAATAATTCATTATTTAGTTTTAAATGATTGGTTTCTGAATTGTATTGTAATGGACTACTACCTCGGGTTATACCGAGATGGTAACAACTTTATTTACTTGGAAATGTCTTGATAAGGCTTCCAGGTAAATGGGGGTGTTACACCCCAAATTTGCAAAAAACGTGGATAATACACTTCAATTTGAGAAGTTTTCGACCGATATTAGTTTATCGCATAAAGACACCATCAAATATACTCTGTTGGAGCTAAAAATTTTGTGTGCGCGTAATATATGGCCTAGGTAACAACACGTAAAATTTTCAAGCACATTTTTGTTGGACTCTAAATTAGCAAAAAACATGAATAATAATAAGTACACTTCAATTTGAGACGTTTTCGACCGATATTAGTTTATCGCGTAAAGACACCATCAAATATACTCTGTTGGAGCTAAAATTTTGTGTGGGCATAATATATGGCATAGGTAAAAACACGTAAAATTTTCAAGCATATTTTTTGGACTCCTAATTTGCCAAAAAAACGTGGATAATACATTTCAATTTGACGTGTTTTCGACTGATGTTAATTTATCGCGTAAAGACCCCATCAAATGTACTCTGTTCGAGCTAAAATTTTGTGTGGGCGTAATATATGGCCTAGGTAACAGCACGTAAAATTTTCAAGCATGTTATTTTTGGACTCCAAATTAGCAAAAAACGTGAATAATACACTTCAAGCTAAGTTGAGGCGTTTTCGACCGATATTAATTTATCGTGTAAAGACTCCATCAAATGTACTATGTTCGAGCTAAAATTTTATGTGGGCGTAATATATGGTCTAGGTAACAACCCGTAAAATTTTTGGGCATATTTTTTTTTACTCAAAATTTGCAAAAAACGTGGATAATACACTTCAATTTGAGGCGTTCTCGACCGATATTAGTTTATCGCGTAAAGACACTGTCAAATGTACTTTGTTGGAGCTAAAATTTTGTTTAGGTGTAATATATGGCCTAGGTAACAACCCGTAAAATTTTTGGCCATATCTTTATTGTACTCTAAATTTGCAAAAAAAACGTCAATTTTACACTTCAATTTGAGACGTTTTCGACTGATATTAATTTATCGCGTAAACGCACCACCAAATGTACTTTGTTGGAGCTAATATTTTGTGTGGGCGTAATATAATGCCCTAGGTAACAAGTCATAAAATTTCTGGCCATATTTTTTTTGGACTCCAAATTCGAAAAAAACTTGGATAATACACTTCAATTTGAGACGTTTTTCGACTGATATTAATTTATCGCGTAAATACACCATCAAATGTACTCTGTTGGGGATAAAATTTTGTGTGAGCGTAATATATGGCCAAGGCAAAAACCTGTAAATTTTTCGGGAATATTTTGTTTGGACTCCAAATTTGCAAAAAAAAAGTGGATAGTACTTCTCAATTTGAAACGTTTTCGACGGATATTAGTTTATCGCGTAAAGACACTATCAAATGTACTTTGTTGGAGCTAAAATTTTGTTTACGCGTAATATATGGCCTAGGTAACAACCCGTAAAAATTTTGGCCATATATTTTTTGGACTCCAAATTTGCAAAAAACGTGGATAATACACTTCAATTTGAGGCGTTTTCGACCGATATTAGTTTATCGCGTAAAGACACCATCAAATGTAATCAGTTGAAGCTAAAATTTCGTGTGGGCGTAATATATGGCCTAGGTAACACCCCGTAAAATTTTCGGGCAGTTATTTTTTTACTCTAAATTTGCAAAAAAATGTGAATAATACACTTCAATTTAAGGCGTTTTCGACCAATATTAGTATATCGCGTAAATACACCATGAAATGTACTCTGTTGGAGCTAAAGTTTTATGTGGCCGTAATATATATGGTGTAATCCCCTATAAATTCTAATGCAATACAGTGGCGGAAACACTGTAGATTTGAGATTAAAACACACTGATGTTCTATATTTTACAAAAAGAACGGTCAGTCAATACAAAGGCCACTTTTTACAAAAGGGCTAAAAATAAAAATTCTCCAAATGGGATTAAGAATCCATAAATAAACATAACTTAAGCGGAGTACGATCACGCCACTCGCTAGCTCACACCAAACCCCGGAACAAATAATACCTGCCATGTTATAAACATAACAGCCACAATTCAGTGGGGAACAACTCAGGCAGTTCTCCAATTCAGTGGGGAACAACTCAGGCAGTTCTCCCAGTCATATTACATAATATTAAAGCATAATTACTATTATATCAAAATAGTTGAAAACGGAAAACATTTAAAATGATACGGTAAAATACTTCAAAATGATTGTCAGCCTGCAAATCAATGTCAATCAATAATAGTAACGACTAGACCTGTCAAAAACTGACCCGACCCGAAAACCCGACCCGAAACCGCCCGAAAAAAAAACCCGAAAAAACCCGCCCGAAAATGACCGAAACCCGAAGTGACCCGACCCGATAATAACCCGAATATATTGGGTCAAAACCCGCCCGAACCCGTTACCCGCCCGAAAATAGATAAATTAAAAAAATATTAGTATTATGCAATAAAGTTTCTCAAAAACATTAAGAAATATTTTTTTTTTCCTCAAAATTTTAAGATATAATATTTATATATACATCTTTAAAATCATATTTTTATCACATGATTATTTTAATGAGAAAAAAATCAATAAATCGAGTCAAAGTTCGTCATATATATTCGTACTTCCTATAGAAATAAAATATCAATGTAAATTAAAAGATATATTAAATAAAACATGTTTATTCCCACTAATATCATATATTAAATGAGATGAGTAAGAAAATTAAGAATAAAATTATATTTATAATTATAAAAAAGGAAAGAAAATTAATGTTTTTAAAGTGCGTTAATAACCCGTATTTGACCCGAACCCGACCCGAAACCCGTATAAACCCGACCCGTATAAAATCCGTATTTTTCAAACCCGTAATACACCCGACCCGTATTTTACCCGAACCCGAAATGACCGAACCCGAAACCCGACCGCCCGACCCGTTTGACAGGTCTAGTAACGACGTTATGGAAATTAATCAGTGTGACGGAATAGAGGATCATACTAAACTAGTTTCGAGAATTCAGTCAAAACAAATTAGACTTCGGTCTCTAACTTGGCTCAAACTATAACAGGACTGCGTGCAGCGAGGTCCTGGCTTAAGTAATGTACACCCCTCCTGGACACCAACCGTAATCCAGTTTAACCCGATGGCGACTTACACGATGCGATATCTAAGTTTAAGGTCAAAATATACACACTCCTGAACACAAACCATGCTCAGTTCAACGACCAATGTGTCTCAACATAGACACACCAGCTTTATAGTTGATGGTAAAACGTATAACCTAGACTGTATTACTCTACCCGTACACTTGTCCTTATTCCATAACTCCAAAACAAAGTCGTTGTCATAATTCGATAGGATTATCAAAACGTTCTTAAAAAGAAACTTTCTACTTTTGGGAAACTTTCTTCAAATATTAACTTTCCAAAATAGGTATTATTATAATTAGAAATCGTTTAACATTTGAATTATATAAAATAATTATATTAGGCCTCAAGACATAAACATTATACTTATTTTATAAATATATATTTAATGATCAAAAGTCAAAAAAAGTGAAAATCATAATTATTTCTCAAAAGGTTGAAATATAAGTAATTAAAAGTATTAAATTACAAATTTACAGATTTTCCGGAATAGCACTGTCTTACTATAAAATTCGTAATTAAATCATTAAAAATAAAAACAACGTAAGACCAGTGGAGTTGAAAACTTTAGAAACTTAGTTACAACTTTTATTTCTGGAGAAAATCCAAATTTCAAATAAAACATGGGTTTTTATTTGTATTTTCACAAACTGACAGAATTCGACACCCGATGGTATCGCATTAATAAAATACGTTTAAAAATTTATTTTGAAGAAAAACCAATTGGAAACATCAAGTAGACTCTTCAAAGTTTAGGTACATAAATTACCCAGAATAAATTCAAAGTTTATCAAAGGGTTTAAATTAGATTTTACAAAAATTGACAGATTTGCGGACTAATCCGACGTCTGTTCGTAAAATATTTATTGTGACCAAAATACTTGGACTTAATTTACGACATTTTACAGGCATATAATAGACTTAAAATAAACAGTAGTCTCTTTTCAAATATTTCGAAAATAAAGTCTTTAAACATGAGTAATAAATCGTTCAAAAACACTAATCGGTTCTGAAACATGCAGTAATTATGTTAAAAATAATAAAAACTTTCACTTTGCTACTTTATATTAAAATCACGAAAATTCAGAAATAAAGTCTTATTTGTATGTTTTAGTCTCGGCCTTATAATACTTTTAGAAGATCCGATGTGAAATAAATAGAGAAAGATTAAAAGCAATATAAACACGAAATCGATTTAAGCATATTATCGCAATATAATTAAAACATGCTTATTCGTATAAAAATTCGATTTTAAAACGATACTACAAACAACTACAACATATATATCATGCAATACCGAGTCATGCCATCATGTGTTACCTTCGTTGAGATCCGAGCCAATAATATACTCGTCGGGTTGTCTCGAAAGCCCTTCGAATTAGAATGAATCGGGAAGAAGAGAATGATCGGAATAGAGAAAAAGATGATGTACGTTCAATCCAATTTTTTTGAGAATAGGAAAAGAGGGATACGTAAAGAATAAGGAGATTGGTGTTGGGGTTTAAGAGAAGTTTTGAAAAGTACGAACGTGTTTTCGAGAAAGTAGTATTAAAATTGCGTTTCAAAAATAATTATGTACGAAATCGCGTACAAAAAGATTAAATAGCAATTTCTCGATATTAATAAAAATTCTTGTAAACGGGGTAGTTAAAATGGGTTTCGAATTTAAAATACGAACTCAAGTTTATATAAAGATGAACTCAGAAATATAAACCGTCTTAACGGAAACTCGAGTAGAAATAAAATGAGTAAATCAAATGAAATGAAAGTAAGATACATTTTAAGCATAAAAATGATTTTTCAAGATAATAGGACTTTACGTGTTCAAACGATTGAAAAATTGAATCTGCTTTATAATTATTTAAGAAATACGAGTTAAATCGTAAACAAAATAAAATATTAATAAAATTTAATATATAAAAATCAGGGGTGTTACATATGGCCTAGGCAACAACCCGTAAATTTTTTTGCCATATTTTTTTTGGACTCCAAATTTGCAAAAAACATGGATAATACACCTCAATTTGAGGCGTTTTTGACCGATATTAGTTTATCGCATAAACACACCATCAAATGTACTTTGTTGGAGCTAAAATTTTGTGTGCGCGTAATATATGGCCTAGGTAAAAACCTGTAAAATTTTCAAGCATATTATTTTTTGGACTCGAAATTTGCAAAAAACATGGATAATACACTTCAATTTGAGGCGTTTTCGACCGATATTAGTTTATCGCGTAAAGACACCATCAAATGTATTCAGTTGAAGCTAAACTTTTGTGCGGGCGTAATATATGGCCTAGGTAACAACCCGTAAAATTTTCGGGCATATTTTTTTTTTGAATCCAAATTAGCAAAAATCGTAGATAATACACTTCAATTTGAGGCGTTTTCGACCGATATTAGTTTATTGCATAAAGACACCATCAAATGTTCTCTGCTGGAACTAAAATTTCGTGTGGCCGTAATATATGGCCTAGGCAACAACCCGTAAAATTTTCGGGCATTTTTTTTTGGACTCTTAATTTGCAAAAAACTTGGATAATACACTTCAATTTGAAGCGTTTTCGACCGATATTAGTTTATCGCGTAAAGATACCATCAAATGTACTCCGTTGGAGCTAAAATTTTGTTTAGTCGTAATATATGACCTAGGTAACAACCCTAAAATTTTTGGCCATATTTTTTTGGGCTCCAAATTTGCAAAAAATGTGGATAATACACTTCAATTTGAGGCGTTTTTGACCGATATTAGTTTATCGCATAAAGACACCATCAAATGTACTCAGTTGGAGTTGGGCGTAATATATGGCCTAGGCAACAACCCGTAAAATTTTCGAGCATATTGTTTTTGGACTTCAAATTTGCAAAAAACGTGGATAATACACTTCAATTTGAGGCATTTTTGACCGATATTAGTTTATCGCATAAAGACACCATCAAATGTACTCAGTTGGAGTTAAAAAAAATTTGTGGGCGTAATATATGGCCGAGGCAACAACCCGTAAAATTTTCGAGCATATTGTTTTTGGACTCCAAATTTGCAAAAAAAAAACGTGGCTAATACACTTCAATTTGAGACGTTTTCGACCGATATTAATTTATCGCGTAAAGACACCATCACATGTACTCTGTTGGAGCTAAAATTTTGTGTGGCGTAATATAATGCCCTAGGTATCAAGTCATAAAATTTTCGCCAATACTTTTTTTGGACTCCAAGTTTGATAAAAACTTGGATAATACACTTCAATTTGAGGCGTTTTCGACAGATATTAATTTATCGCGCAAACACACCATCAAATGTACTCTGTCGGAGCTAAAATTTTGTGTGGGCGTAATATATGGCCTAGGCAACAACCCGTAAAATTTTCGGACATATTATTTTTGGACTCCAAATTTACAAAAAACGTGGATAATACACTTCAATTTGAGGCATTTTTGACCGATATTAGTTTATCGCATAAAGACACCATCAAATGGACTCAGTTGGAGTTAAAAAAATTTGTGGGCATAATATATGGCCTAGGCAACAACCCATAAAATTTTCGGGCATATTGTTTTTGGACTCCAAATTTGCAAAAAAAACATGGATAATACACTTCAATTTAAGACGTTTTCGACCGATATTAGTTTATTGCCTAAAGACACCATGAAATGTACTCAGTTAGAGCTAAAATTTTGTATGGTCGTAATATATGGCCTAGGTAACAACCCGTAATATTTTCGGGCATATTTTTTTTTTGAATCCAAATTTGCAAAAAAAACATTTATAATACACTTCAATTTGAGGCGTTTTCGACCGATATTAGTTTATCGCTTACAGACACCATCAAATGTACTCGGTTGAATCTAAAATTTTGTGTAGGCGTAATATATGGCCTAGGTAACAACCCGTAAAATTTTCAAGCATATTTATTTTGGACTCCAAATTTGCAAAAAAAAATGTGGACAATACACTTCAATTTGAATCGTTTTCGACCGATATTAGTTTATCGCGTAAAGACACCATCAAATTTACTCGGTTGGAGCTAAAATTTTGTTGAGGCGTAATATATGACCCAGGTAACAACCCGTAAAAATTTTGTCCATATTTTTTTTGAAATCCAAATTTGCAAAAAAAAACGTGAATAATACACTTCAATTTGAGACGTTTTCGACTGATATTAGATTATCGCGTAAACACACCATCAAATGTACTCAGTTGGAGCTAAATTTTTGTGTGAGCGTAATATAATGCCCTTGGTAAGAAGTCATAAAATTTTTGACCATATTTTTTTTGAACTCCAAATTTGAAAAAAAACTTGGATAATAAATTTCAATTTGAGGCGTTTTCGACTGATATTAATTTATTGCGTGAACAAACCATCAAATGTACTCTGACTCTGTTGGAGCTAAAATTTTGTGTGGGCGTAATATATGTCCTAGGCAATAACCCGTAAAATTTTCGGACATATTATTTTTGGACTTCAAATTTGCAAAAAAAACGTGTATGGCGTTTTCGACCGATATTAGTTTATCGCGTAAAGACACCATCAAATGTACTCTGTTGGAGCTAAAGTTTTGTTTAGGCGTAATATAAGGGCTAGGTAACAACCCGTAAAATTTTTGTACATATTTTTTTTTTGAACTCCAAATTTGCCAAAAACCTGAATAATACACTTCAATTTGAGACGTTTTCGACTGATATTATTTTATCGCGTAAACACACCATCAAATTTACTCCGTTGGAGCTAAAATTTTGTGTGAGCGTAATATAATGCCCTTGGTAAGAAGTCATAAAATTTTCGACCATATTTTTTTTGAACTCCAAATTTGAAAAAAACTTGGATAATAAATTTCAATTTGAGGCGTTTTCGACTGATATTAATTTATCGCGTAAACAAACCATCAAATGTACTCTGTTGGAGCTAAAATTTTGTGTACACTCTGTTGGAGCTAAAATTTTATGTAGGCGTAATATAATGCCCTAGGTAAAAAGTCATAAAATTTTCGGCCATATTTTTTTTGGACTCCAAATTCGAAAAAAACTTGGATAATACCTATCAATTTGAGACGTTTTCGACCGATATTAGTTTATCGCGTAAAGACACCATCAAATGTACTCTTTGGAGCTAAAATTTTGTGTGAGCGTAATATATGGCCTAAGTAACAACCCGTAAAATTTTCGGGCATATTATTTTTGGACTTCAAATTTGTAAAAAAACGTGTATAAATACATTTCAATTTGAGGTGTTTTCGACCGATATTAGTTTATCGTGTAAAGAAACCATCAAATTTACTCTGTTGGATGGGCGTAATATATGGCCTAGGTAACAACCCGTAAAATTTTCGGCCATATTTTTTTTTACTCTGAATTTGCAAAAAAACGTGGATAATACACTTCAATTTGAAGCGTTCTCGACCGATATTAATTTATCGCGTAAATACACCGTCAAATGTACTTTGTTGGAGCTAAAATTTTGTTTAGGCGTAATATATGGCCTAGGTAACAACCCGTAAAAATTTTGGCCATATCTTTTTTGTATTCTAAATTTGCAAAAAAAACGTCAATTATACACTTCAATTTGAGACGTTTTCGATTGATATTATTTTATCGCGTAAACACAACACACCAAATGTACTTTGTTGGAGCTAAAATTTTGTGTGGGCGTAATATAATGCCCTAGGTAAAAAGTCATAAAATTATCGGCCATATTTTTTTTGGACTCCAAATTCGAAAAAAACTTGGATAATACACTTCAATTTGAGACGTTTTTCGACTGATATTAATTTATCGCGTAAACGCACCATCAAATGTACTCTGTTGGAGCTAAAATTTTGTGTGAGCGTAATATATGGTCTAGGCAAAAGCCCGTAAAATTTTTGGGAATATTTTTTTTGGACTCCAAATTTGCAAAAAAAACATGGATAGTACTTATCAATTTGAGACGTTTTCGACCGATATTAGTTTATCGCGTAAAGACACCATCAAATGTACTATGTTGGAGCTAAAATTTGGTTTAGGCGTAATATATGGCCTAGGTAACAACCCGAAAAAATTTTGGCCATATTTTTTTTGGACTCCAAATTTGCAAAAAAACGTGAATAATACACTTCATTTTGAGATGTTTTCGACTGATATTAATTTATCGATTAAACCCACCATCAAATGTACTCCGTTGGTTTGTGGTGGCGTAATATAATGCCCTAGGTAAAAAGTCATAAAATTTTCGGCCATATTTTTTTTTGACTCCAAATTTGAAAAAAAACTTGGATAATACACTTCAATTTGAGGCGCATTCGACTTATATTAATTTATCATGTAAACACACAATCAAATGTACTCTGTTGGAGCTAAAATTTTGTGTAGGCGTAATATAATGCCCTAGGTAACAACCCGTAAAATTTTCAAGCATATTTTTTTAAGACCTCAAATTTGCAAAAAAACGTGGATAATACACTTCAATTTGAGACGTTTTCGACTGATATTAATTTATCGCGTAAACACACCATCAAATGTACTCTGTTGGAGCTAAACTTTTGTGTGGGCGTAATATATTGCCCAGGCAACAATCCGTAAAATTTCCGGAAATATTTTTTTTGGACTCCAAATTTGCAAAAAAAACGTGGATAATACAGTTCAATTTGAGGCGTTTTAGACCGATATTAGTTTATCGCGTAAAGACACTATTAAATGTACTCTGTTGGAACTAAAATTTTTTGTAGGCGTAATATATGGCTTAGGTAACACCCCGTAAAAATTTTGGCCATTTTTTTGGGAGCCTGAATTTGCAAAAAACCTGGATAAGACACTTCAATTTGAGGCATTTTCGACCGATATTAGTTTATCGCGTAAAGATACTATTAAATGTACTCTGTTGGAGCTAAAAAAATTTGTAGGCGTAATATATGGCTTAGATAACAACACATAAAATTTTCGAGCATATTTTTTTGGACTCCAAATTAGCAAAAAACATAAAAAATACACTTCAATTTGAGGCGTTTTCGAACGATATTAGTTCATCGCGTAAAGACACCATCAAATGTACTTTGTTGGAGCTAAAATTTTGTGTGGGCGTAATATATGCCTAGGTAACAACCCGTAAAATTTTCGGGCATATTTTTTTTGGACTCCAATTCTGCAAAAAAGAACGTGAATATACACTTCAATTTGAGATATTTTCGACCGATATTAGTTTATCGCGTAAAGACACCATCAAATGATCTCTGTTGGAGCTAAAATTTTGGGTGGGTATAATATAATGCCTTAGGTAATAACCCGTAATATTTTCGGACATATTTTTTTGGACTCCAAATTAAATTTGCAAAAAACGTGGATAATACACCTCAATTTGAGGTGTTTTCGACCGATTTTTTTTTATCGCATAAAGACGCCATCAAATGTACTCTGTTGGAGCTAAGATTTTGTGTGGGCGTAATATATGGCCTAGGTAACAACCCGTAAAATTTTCGGACATATTTTTTTTGGACTCCAATTCTGCAAAAAAGAACGTGAATATACATCTCAATTTGAGGCGTTTTAGACCGATATTAGTTTATCGCGTAAAGACACTATTAAATGTACTCCGTTGGAACTAAAAAATTTTGTGGGCGTAATATATGGCCTAGGTAACAACCCGTAAAATTTTCGAGCATATTTTTTTTTAACTTCAAATTTGCAAAAAACGTAGATAATACACTTCAATTTGAGACGTTTTCGACTGTTCTTAATTTATTGCGTAAACATACCATCAAATGTACTCTATTGGAGCTAAAATTTTGTGTGGGCGTAATATAGTGACTTAGTAACAAGTCGTAAAAATTTCGGCCATATTTCTTTTGGACTGCGAATTTGCAAAAAAACGTGGATAATACACTTCAATTTGAGGCGTTTTTTACTGATATTAATTTATCGCGTAAACACACCATCAAATGTATTCTGTTGGAGGTAAAATTTTGTGTGGGCGTAATATATGGCATTAGCCCATAAAATTTTCGGGCATATTTTTTTTGGACTCCAAATTTGCAAAAAAACGTGGATAATAACACCATCAAATGTACCCTGTTGGAGCTAAAAATTGGTGTGGGCGTAATATATGGTCTAGGTAACAACCCGTAAAATTTTCGGAAATATTTTTTTTGGACTCCAAATTTGCAAAAAAACGTGGATAATAAAATTCAATTTGAGGCGTTTTCGACCGATATTAGTTTATAGCGTAAAGACATCATCAAATGTACTTTGTTGGAGCTAAAATTTTTTGTGGGCATAATATAATGCCCTAGGTAACAACCCGTAACATTTTCGGTCATATTTTGTGTTGACATTTCTACCGATCCGATGAGAATTTCGTACATTTTTAGCAATTTTTATTCCGGACCCCGAATCTCTGAAAAACGTGTATTTATACACTTCAACTCGAGCTGGTCGGGAAGTCATATCGGGTCACGTATTAAATCAACCTGATTTTAATACCACATGATAAAAGTGTCTTCCCGTTGTACCCTGCCCGGTTTCACGTCCAAAACAACAAGTATAAGTTGTTTTTACACGATAAATCAATTTTCAGGTAAATGTCGTTTAACAAGCACCGGAACCTCCAAACGTTATCAATTGCTCCTCAAATTTGATGAATGTAGCTATAGACATTGGTTTGAGATTACCTTGGAGCAGTCATAAAGCATGCTTACTTGCGCTCCCCTTGTTGAATGATCCACCCTCCTGTTGAGCCAATCGCTTCCAGGCGAGTGGAGGCTCCAAGGAGGGGGTCATGTAAGACAGTCTCATATGCATGCATATCCTCTTTATTCCATATCACTAATATTAGGCGTCAACACAAAAGAGGAACTCTTTTCTAATGACCATTATATGGTGAAATAAACTCGATATAAAAGAGTCATATCATATTATCATGTACAAGTAGTAAGTGTGTGAGACAGTCTTACATGTACGCATGCATATCCTCTATTCCTCTATATTCCCTATCAACGATCTAGATTCAATCCCTAAAAACTTAATAATCGAGAACACAAGCACAATGTACGAACAACGAACTATTATACGGAGTATTTATCTATTAGGAAAAAAAGAGAAAACGGATAAGAAATGAAGAAGATTATTGCTCGTCTCATACGATAATTTGTAAACCAACCTTAATAATTTATCAATTTGTCATCACCAATAAGCCCTTGTACACCTGGTACCATAAAGCTCTATAATGGAGTATATACACATAAAACAACAACGAAGATCACCATCACAATCGCAATCGCAATCACAATCGAAATCGCTGTCATGCCAATCTTCAAACTATTAATTAGTACTACCTACAGTCTACAGAGTACAAATGACTGGAAATCAACATCTTTTAATTAAGGATTAATGTACAATTGAGTGTGATTAAACCACAATCTGGGCACACTAAAGCAGTGCCCAGATTCACCACATTATTCAAATTAATCAAAAACTACTGGGAATTAATTAATCAAACAAGAACAAGATTAGCAGCAGGGAATTGATTGTTTAACCTAATTTCAAGAGCGGTAGCATTCAATATCTTGGGTTGATGTTGTTGAAAATCAATAACCCTAGTTCTACAAATTGGGCAATGCAATGCTCTAAGTAACCATTGATCAATACATTGTTCGTGATAAACATGGCTGCATTTCGGCAAAACCCTAACATTTTCCCTCTTTTCAAATTCACCCAAACAAATCGCACAACTCTCCTTATCCGCCATTGCCGATTCTCCGCCATGGGGTTGGTAAGGGGTGGAGGGCATGGACTTGAGGGCGAATCGGTAAAGTGGACTGTCCTCTGTTAATGGAGTATTTGGGGGATTAGGGTTATCGTGATTCTGATTGTTGTTATTATACAAAGGGAGATTAGAGGAGTTTGATCTGTGAGATTGAATGCAGCGTTGAATGTAATTAAGGAAGATGACGGTGAAAACAATGGCGATGAATACTGCAAATGCAGTGCAATCTGTTCTTCCTCTGCAAATCATTGTATCCATTTCGATATTAATTTCAATTTCAATTTCGATTCGATTTCGGAAGATGAAGATTGAAGATGGAAGGAAGAAGAAGAAGAAGAAGAAGAAGTAGAAAGGGTTTTAGACTGAACTTTTAATTATTTGGAATTAGGGGTTTATACGATGTTTTTATTGAGTTTGATTAGGATAATTAATTAATTAATTTAATTAATTAATTACATCCAAAGGTTTATTACCCTTCGTATATGATTTTTTTGGGGGTGTATGTAGTGATAAGAGGGGGAAATATCAAAGAGTAGTCCCCTGAGAGACGGTATCTCATTAATTTTTATTGAGAGACTAAGTACAAATGGAAGTAAAAATGATACCAAACCTGATAAGTAGGTACAATTAACATCAAAAGTATACAAATATAAAGAGGGTACGTTTCTTATAAAAATAGCTACAAAACAAAATTGTCATTTAAGGGTACTAATAGAACCTAGGGTGGTATTTCAATAAATTATTGAGAGACGGTCTCTTCCAAGATTTTTTTTATTTTTATTTTTTCACTTGAATTCGATTTAAACAATTTTTAAAATTTTGATAAAGTAATCGTATATATAAGATACATTATTATTTCCGTGATGGGGTCTATTACGTTCTTTACATTTATATCAGTATATATCACTCTCCTAAAATGATTCATTCATTACCGAAAATGTTTTAGCTTAGTAGTTTGACAATAGGTGAATGCGTGCTTCGTTGAACTAAAAAAAATCAACTCATTCATTGAATTCATATCATTTCCTTAAATAACAAAATTTAACTTGTATCGATAAATAGTAACTTTTACTTACCCCACGTACTCACAAAAATAATAAGAATATTTTAGTAAATTATCTCACTTTCTTAATAATTGTGTCAAACTCAAAAGTGGTACCGCAGTATGTTTTAGAAGGATGGGAGGGGGTAGCTAATTATTGTTCTTGAGTACGGGATAATTTAGTGAAGGAAAATTATTAGTGTCTACGTATTCTCCAATAAAATGGTCTTATAATAAGTTTATAACGTGATTTTTCGTATTTTGAATAGTGACTTGTTTGATTTTAGTATATGAAGATCTTATGATAGGAGATTTAGTCTTGGAAATTAGGAATTTGTAGCTTTTGTATTAAAAATTGAACTTATTTTTGTAAGCCAATAATGATGAAGAAGAACAATTATCCTTGGAAGACAAGATATTATTGATCATTCAAAAACTTTGGAATAAACTTTTAAACATTCCCTTACTAATAATTATGTACATGTATTATACTAATAAGTCTAACTTTAGCCTTTAATGCATACTTAATCTACATTTAAGTAATAGAGACGGCGTTATTTTAGGTTTGTGATCGAGGGTTAGGTTTCAATTATGTTTTGCACAAACAAGTGCCGCCTCCATTCAAATCTAAAGGATATGTTTCGTTTTGGACATTATTCACAACTGAAAAGAGTATTTATTATTCTCGGGAATCTATAAGAGAAAATATTACTCCATATATAAAACTGAAGTCAGAGTTGGTGAGGTATTAAATCCTGTCAGAGGTGAATTTGCTATACTGACATCAATCAGTCTTATTTGTCATCAAAATATCATGATAGAAATAAAATACTGTACTACCCATTTAAATTAAAACAAAAAACAAAAAAAACAAAAGTTTTACTCCCTCCGATTTTTTATTATCTTCCCCTTTGGTTTGGGGAAGAAAATAAGGGTGTAGAAATGTGTGGTTCAAAATAAAAGAAGAAAGAGAGAAAAATGTGAGGGTGATTCTAAACCACATGTTTATGGCCCAAAATAGAAACAGGGAAGAAAGTGTGTTTCAGCCCAATAAGGAAATATGAAAGATAATAAAAAATCGGACGGAGTAGTAGAATACCAATGCTTTGTTAAACATATGTTAGCGGTTAATATTAGGTATCCTGAACAATATATCTCGGGTTTGAATCTGCCTTCCCTATATTGTAGTAATACGTATGCTCTTCGTTGAAAAAAAAAAAACTATTATTTCTATCACGATCATTTGTTATCATTTGATTAACCGGAATATATTCTTTGCAATGAGAAGAACGCAGGTGAGAATCGAACCCAAACCTTTTTTATCGGAGGAAGGGGATTCTTATCGCTTGAGCTCATCCTTCTCAATAAACATTACAATCAATCAATCAATATATATAATTAAAGGAAACTTTTTTTTTTCGAGGGAATCCAACTTTTATGAAACACTGAGAATTTAAATATTATTCATATTAAAAGTGGATACGATAAATAATACTCCTATTTGTTTTAGTATTAGATAATAAATAATACTTCCCCTCAAAAAAAATAAAATAATAAATAATACTTCTTTGACTCTTAGTATTAGACAAAACAAATCCTAACACCCCTAAGAGTCAAAGAATTACCATTATATAAACTGTCGATTATCACCTCAGAAAACAACAAAATTTGAATAGACACCGCGTGGAACCGCGTAAAATGGTTAGGATTATTTCAAATAATCGTCATTTTTGGAGAATTATTATTAAAATAAAATTAGGGTCGTGCTTTTTCCTAACGAACATTTACTCAATTCTAACGAATTTTCCTAAACTTTTCCCATTATACCCCTATATCAATTTTCTTTCACATTGAGATTCAACTTCACTTCTTTCTTTTTGCTCCATCGATTTAGATAATCAATCATTCCCAATTTTAATTATGACTTCTAATTTACTGATGATGTAAAATCGGTTATTTATTTTCTAAAATCAATTATGACTTCTTTTAGTTATTTGTTACTCGGAGTATATTTTTCAATAAATCACCATGACATATTGTTTGTTTTCATTTTTGTAATTTTATTATTTTTTAACCACAAACGATGATTGGATAATAATAAATAAATAAAATTGAAAATTATTTCTTTTTATAAAATTCTTCTCTATTTAAATAAATAAAAATAATATTATATAACAAAAAAATTTTAGTAACAAGAAAGAAAAAACAAAAAATAACAAAAAAAAGAGGAAACTACCAAATACTCCCTCCGATTCATTGGATTCGCAACGTATTCCGTTTTTGGCAAATTCATCAGCTTTGCAACATTTTCATTTTGGGCCATATTTCTCTTATGAAATGACTAACCTACCCTTAACTTTTCATTACTATATTCCAAAATATTCAATCTAATATTATTATATTACTTAATCTTACATGACATCACTATTGTGGTCCACCAATTCACTTTTTTTTTTTTTTTTTGTGAATAGTAAATGTTGCGATTTTTTTTTTTTGTGAATAGTAAATGTTGCGATTCCAATGAATCGGAGAGAGTAACTAACAAAAAAGAGGAATTTAAATAAAAAAAAAAAAAAAAACCCTTGCAGCGTCCTCCTTCCCTTGACCCCCACCCCACCACCTAACCACCCAACCCACAGGCCCACCGATCAACACCACCCAGACCACCGCCCAACCTGCCTGACCACCCCGGCTCTGACCCACCCAGATTCCGACCCGACCCGACCCGACCCGACCCCACCCACCCCCTGTCGACCCCAGTCGCCCACCACCCACCGCCCAGTCGCCCACCATCCACCGCCCAGCCCAGACGCCCACCCCGGCTCCGATCCGACCCCGGACGGTTCCATATTTGTGGTGGTTATGGCTTGTTCATGGGTCTTTGAGATTTATTTAGAGAGAAAAAATAAAATCCTCAGTTTTCGATGGGATGAAATGAGAGGGGTAAAGCGGTAAAAAGTCGTTAGAATTTAGTAAAGCCTCGTTAGGAAAAAGTAATTTCGTAAAATTATTATCCTAATATAAGTAGATATATTTATTAAGATAAAATTATCCTAATAGAATTGGATTTACATTTTTGCGAAAATACGGTGTGAGAAATTACAATTTTATGTAAAAACTATTACATTTTTTTTTAAAACTTTTTACCTTTTATATCAATAAAAAAATTTAAGAGTTTTTTTAATTTAATATTGGAGTATTTTATTTATATTCATTACTTATCATATCTATATAGACATAATTATAAATAATAAATGTTTTAAAAGATATTACATAATAAAAAAATAAATTATTACTTCATTTATAGGTGTCATCAAAATGAAACTACACTGCATTTAATATTGCAATCATATAGAGTAAATAATTTTTAACGGACAGGCCGGGTCAGGCCGCGACCCTAATATACTGGGTTTGATGACAGTCAAGTAGCCGATCAAGATTTATAGGTGTTGACCTACGAAAAAAACGGGTTTGATGGGTTGGGTTTACGGGTCAAGTCAAGTCATTTAGATCAACTAGAGAGTACAACTTTAGTCTCCTGATTTATAAGCAAACAATATAGTATATATTAATTAAGAGTGCAAGATAATTTAAATTAAAATTAGAAACAAAATCATATTCAAATAAATAAATAAATATATATATATATATATATATATATATATATATATATATATATATATATATATATATATATGATTGGTCCGTTACATCAAAACACAATTTAGGAAAGTTTCATTATTAATAATAAAAAATCAAATAGAGAATCTTTTTAATTATTTTAATAATACATTAAATCTATTATATTAATGTAATGTTTTATAATTTTCATCTAAAAATCTTTAAATTTTGTTTAACAAAAAGTTATCGTAAATAAAATTATGAAAATAAATTATTTAGATTTGTGGTAGAAAATACTTTCATTAGAGTATAAATTTCATATTATTTGCTCGAAAAAAGTGATGAATTTATTACATATAATGATATTAAAGTTATCCTACATCGACAAATTATAATAAGGTGATGAAATTCTATATTATAAATAATGGTAATTTGTAGACACCCGCATTTTGACTGCCACGTGTCTATGGTAGTCTCCGAAAAACACCCGATGATGATTGGACGTCAACGTGACTTAGTATACTCGGATTTGGGCTCGGAATTCATAATATCCGACATGGACTTTTTAGCGTAGTAAAATCTCACAAAACAGACCTCAATTTCAGGCCCAGTGGGTCGTTCCGAGTCAAATAAGACTAATTTGGGCCAAAACCGACACCAAAAATAATTCTCGTCTTTTGGCGACCGGGTCAAAACCGTCTCAGAAATCAGCTGAAATCATTTAAGCGCCCAAATTCAAATTCAAAAAAGCTACCAAAACAAACAAGTCAAACTTCCCTATTTTGGCTCAACCGATTGACCCACTCGATCGAGTGGATTGACCCCACTCGATCGAGTGGAGCCTTTTTACCCGGGCTTGGCCCATTTGTTAAGGCACTCGATCGAGTGCACTAGGGCCACTCGATCGAGTGCCCCCTAGGTCATGGGAAACGTCTATAAATACCGACTCATTCCCATGCATTTTGAGAACTTTTTCAACACCTTTTTTGCACCTTGAACCCTACAATTTCAGTCACTCTCAACCCTACATTCATCCTACAACCTATACTACAAACCCTAAGCAAAACACATCGAAATCCGAGCTTCTATACCTCGGAAACCGACACATACACCCATACACACCATAACTCTCATACATCCTCGATACTCCCGAGCTTTGTCGCTATTCACGAGTCCATTTCCGAGGTTCTATACTAGCATGTATGTTGAGGGTGTCTTAAACCCCTTTCTAATCTCTTTTGTCTCGCTTTATTTTCGTTTAATTCATCATGTTTTTGTATCGTAATCGTAGTTGTCACAACACTAACACTAACATTTTTATACTTTTATGTTTTCAATTTATATCGTCTTTATCTTCATTATATTATTAATACCGTGTATATTTAAAACTAGTATCAAATTTCGGTTTAAAATCCGTTTGACTACGATGTTTGCCTTAGATCCGTTTAATCCCTTTACGAGCAACGACGGAGGTGGAGCCCTTTCGAGGAGCCCCGCCCCAATGTACTCAAGGGCGTAACGCGATCGCAAACGGTCGTAGTTGAACGAATTTCATTCCATTTCCATAATTGGTTCGAGACTCGTTGACACGAATACCGACATCACATAACCCGAAAGGGTTAGTTTCGATGTCGTGACGTAGAGGGATGCATCTCGTTACTAATTCAAAGTTTCGTAATCTAACACAAACGTTTTCATAAAAAAACTCCGGTGACGGTATTATAATCGTTCATACACGATTATAATGTCGGAGGCCGAGTCGAATACAAATCATGCGATATTTGTATTTGACTCGGCCGACCATCGATTTCAAGTCATAAAATCGAGCAAATCACTACTCGTACAGGGGGCACTCGACCGAGTGCCATAGGCCACTCGATCGAGTTGCACCCCAAAAACAGGGCAGTAGCCCCATTAATGATGCACTCGACCGAGTGCCATAAGGCACTCGATCGAGTAACCCCCCAAAATATGGGCAGTAGCCACGTTAATGGCGCACTCGGTCGAGTCAATCAATGACTCGGTCGAGTGGGTCCGGCAACTCAGAAACCCGAGGGCTTGGACACATACCCCGAGCCCCGTTCTCATCGACTTTAGACCATTGACCGACCCTTCATCTTTTTTTCAAAACGCTACACACATCACGACATGTAGAACGACTTTGACCACCTTTACGTGATAAGTCGGGACAAGACTACGGAATGTGAGACTAGGTTAGCAATACGCCACAATCTCCTATTTCCGTCCTTCGCTTAATACGTAACATAATACGTATTTAAGCGGGGTAGTCCATCTACATATTTCGCGGTCTAGCTTTCATACGGGTCCGTTTTTATCTTTACGTTATTTTGTTTATGTCGTATTGTGAAATCCGGGTTGTATTTCCGCCCGTGTAGCTTGTACGCTTTTTACTTCCTTTTTTTCGAGCTTTATTTATTATTTGCTTTTACGCTTTATAAATGAACCTCGCATGCTAACTCAACTCGACCATAATTAGATGCATTAAATGACGTAGTTAACGCAAAATTCGCATGTTTATACAAAACGCTGTTTGCATATCATTTCGTTATTTTACTAGCGCGCGTATCATGAACACGAACGATGTCTTAGTAGAGGCCGCCATGTGCGGGCGGGGTTGGGTGTCCTTCGTGGGCTTCCCAACACGTACCCTCACCCCTTACTCAGAACCTTTGGTTTCCGGATGTCCGAAACCCTTGGCGAACGAGAGTCATTCTTTACACGATTACCGGTGTAGATGGTATCGGTATCGCAATGCAAAGGGACGAGCCCCATAAACTCTGAAATCGGAGTGGGCTTACTTTGTGTAAAGCCCATGACGACATAGAGTGGGCTCGTATGGTTCCGAATAACCACGAAATTCGGTGGCGACTCCATTTTGACTTAAATTTCGAACCCGAGAACAATCTTACCACGAGATTCATTCGCCTACCCAAAACCCGCGCTTCGCCGCGTCGGGGTGGACCTACGTCATGTCCACAATTTGGCGACTCCGCTGGAGATACCTGATGTACCACATGTCATCGGGGTTCCTAGGGTGAGACTCGAAGAGAAATCGTTCGTAGATTAGTGTGCGCGCGTTAGTCTAATGATTCATGCATAACCCATTTTTGCCCGGGCCGGTTACTTGTGACCGACGTCCCACTATACCGCGGTGCATTCCTACATGGGTGCGCTAAAAACATCGATGGTGGAACTCGTCTCGGTTTTGCGGCATGTCCTAAGACCAACTCGGCTTAGGGAGTCCGTCCATCACATGAGAAAGCCATCGTTGTTGGTATAGACCCTATTTTGACCGACCGAGACTTAGTGTAAAGCATACATAAGCGTCGTTATAATGCTTGTTTGACTACGTGCTACTTGGTTTCCGTGTCATTTTTCAAAAAACCGTCATTTCAAATTTGCATCTTTCCAAAAATACCCACCTTTCAAAAAACCCCGAAATACTGTCCATTTCGGGACCCGTCATTCTAAAACACCCAATTTTGAAAAACCCGAAATGCTGCCCATTTCGGGACTCACCTTTTCAAAATACCCAATTTTCGAAACTCGGAATGCCGCCGAAATTTAGGATCAACGATTTGACTCAAAATATCCTTTTCTGTAGTCGGCATGCTGTCCGTTTTAATTCTCGAATTTCCACCCCCACCACCTTGATTTTCGGAATTTTCCTTTTCAAAATTCTAATCTCGGTTTTCGAAATTCCGTTTTCAGTTTTCAACACTTTCGGAAATTCGTTCATTTTGCATTCAAACCTCAACTTTCAACTTTCCTAAAATAAACCTTCCTTATTATAGGACCTACCGTCTATCCGTGTGTCAGGTCTTTGCATAATACGTAGAGGGTTTATAGCGTCGAAACTCTGTCGATCTTATATCACGAGTTTCCCCCCTTTCCCAAGTCCGCCTTATCTGTCAAGGCACGACCAACCCGCGTAGGGCATACCCCTACAAAGAAAAGTCCGTCCATACACTTGAGTCAAAAGTCTGGGGAGTAATCTCACGTGGACCTTCCTTCGAACGGGACTAGGCCCACAAAGCCGAAATCCTAAGGAAGTCATACCACCTACGAGTCATCCGTCTAGATGTCTTTCTCGAGTCTTTTCCACTCAGTCCTTTCTTTTTGGGTCGCTCGGGATGTACTGTTTCCTTTGATTCCAAGACTGGGTTCGGTTTCTGATTACGTGGTGTTCTTACAGACAGGCCACCGTCAACCAGACACACTCGCAGGATGGAAACTGCCTTAGCTGAACTGAAAGCCTCCGTTGATTCCATGATCGAGAAGCAGGCCGACATCGATGCCCAACTGAATGAAATGAGGGCTGGGCAAGTTGCTATCGTCACTCGATTGGCCTCGGTGGAGCACAGGACTCCTACTACCGGAACTACCGGGCCTTTAGCTGAACTGGTTAGCTCGGTCCGCCGACTGGAAGAACAAGTGCATTTAACTGGGAATAACAACATTCACCGGGAAAACAGTCGGGAGTATAACCCGCTAAGTGACAGGCTGCCTGCAAACCTGAACCTCACCGGTTTGCCTATGTTCGAAGGGACTGAAGACCCGTTACTACATGTACGGGCCTTCAAGGAGTTCATGGCCATCAAAGGGGTGGACTCCACCATGTTCAAGAACCTCTTTGCTGCGTCTCTTGAAAAGCACCCTCGGGCCTGGTACTATAGGCTAGACCCGAAGAAATACCCTACATGGGATGATGTGGCCACCGAGTTCGCTCGGAACTATGCTGACAACACCGAGATCCAAACCACAATGAGATCTCTGGAGGTTATGGCCCAAGAGCCGAAAGAAGATTTTACCAAGTACCTTCAACGCTGGAGGGCTGAGAGTGTGAAACTGGTCGATAAGCCCAGTGAAAAGACTTTAGTGGAGGCCTTTGTTAAGAACCTCCTCCCATCCTACCGGGTTCACCTCCGATATGCCGTCATACCCAATTTCACCACCCTTACTGAAATGGGTATAAGGATTGAAGATGATCTGAGACTGGAAGGCCTCACTAAGGCCGCTGCTAAAGGTTACCAAGGGGCTTCTTCCTCCACAACCAAGCCTCAAGCTGCAACCCGCAGCATTTTCGACGCGGTTAATCTATTAGATGCCCCGTCCAAGAGAAACACCCCACCTCGGGTTTTCACTGATATAGGTACGACCTATACTTATGCCTTACAAAGGCTGTCCTCGAAAGGCCTAATCCAACCGATAGGCCCAACTCCTGAAGTTCCGGTCGAGCGACGCTCCAAGAACTACAATGCCCAAGCCTATTGCCAATACCACCGAGGCAATGGGCATGATACCGAGAAGTGCTGGAAGCTGAAGCACTTGATTCAGGACCTGATCGAAAGCGGTAAAATCCCGCTGCCCGGAGATAAGCCCAGTAACAAGGAGAATCCTTTCAGCTCCCACGCCATCTTTACCGGGGAGGTGATTGATTGCTCCCACCTTATCTCCCCATTTATCCCGCAAGTGAACGGGATCTGGTTCGACGACGAGGAAGACGTCTACCTCGCCAAAGGGGAAGCTGTCCCCATTACCGCCGAGGAGATTCGAAAGACTAAATCTCGAGTCTTAACCAGTAACCACCTTGGCGTCCCTTTCAAGCCACTAGCTCTAGGGACACCCCTATCCCGACAACCGTCATTACGGAAGTCGCCTCTGAAGAGCCAACTGCTGAAACGGCTCTTGTGAAACAATTGAAGAAAACCCGAGTTGACCTCACTATATGGCAACTTCTGGTTAGTTCTCAAGAACATCGGGAAGCGCTTACAAAGGCTCTCGATCAAATCAAGGTTGACTCTTTGGTTACCCCCGCTGAGATGGTAGCCACGATTTTGCCCTACCTGAAGGGCAAAGCTAAGGAAGAAGGACCGGTAATCACTTTCTCCGAGGCCGACCTACCACCATTCGGGGCCGCCCATAACCTGGCCTTATACATCACGGTGGTCTGCCGAGGAAAATACCTTCCCATGACCCTAGTTGATGACGGGTCTGCTGTGAACGTCCTTCCTCTAAGGACCGCAAAAGCCCTCGGCATTACCGAGGCTGACTATGTTCCGACTGCTCAAACCATCCAAGCCTTCGATGGGAGCCCGAAGTCGGTAGCTGGGGCCGTGAAACTGACCATCATCACTGGCCCGATAGAGAAGGAGCTCGAGTTTCAGGTGATCGACGTCACCTCATCGTTTAACTTGCTCCTGGGTAGGCCTTGGATCCACGCGGTCAAGGCGGTGTCGTCCACCCTTCATCGAAAGATCAAGATGTCTTTGCTTAACGATGTCATCACTTTAGAGGCAACACCAATGACTGTGGCTAGCTGTAATGCCACGGGACGTACGGACCTCTGGGGGTTCGATTTTGTGGGGATGATCGAGGAAGAGTATCTCTTTAGGCCTTACTTCACTACGAGTATCGACATGATGCTCCAAAACCTAGGGTACTTTCCGGGGGCTACCTCTCGACCCGATCTTCCAGCTGGGAAGATCATCGAGGTTCTCAAAGACGAAGAATCTCACTTTGGTCTCGGTTATGACATCACTCCCGATAATGTTGTCCGAGCAGGGATCGAAAAAGCCTGCAACATCCTTAAGGGTATCTACTTGAGCCCTTATAGCCCACGGTTGGCTGACTACTTCGTCACACCGGTGTTTGGGGCTGTCCAGGTTGGTCTATACCAACCCAATGCTATGCAGCTCGGGACCCACATGGCCCGGGACTGCAACTACATTCCGGATGATGTGTTCGCCCTCATCCAATCCAACGGAGCTGAAGATGCTGAGCCCGCTCTAGGGCTACTATTTGGGGAAGACTCCATAGCCCCAACTCCAAAGGAAAACCTGGTCAACCTGATCCTCCGCAGCAACAGGTTTGACCCGACCAAGCTGATCTCGGATGTTGGTTCCGAGACGGGTAACAGAGCCTGGAGGAAGACTGTCAAGTGGACTGACAGTCAGGGAAGGATCTACAAGCTGGTCACCGGAGAGGGAGACATGCCTGAGTCCGAGTCCGAGTCTGAGTCGGAGTCTGAGTCAGAGTCTGAGGTCGAGTCTAGGGAAGTCGGTGCTAGAGTCACTCCTGTAACCCCTCTCCCTTTTATTATTCCTGCTGCTGGCACTTCGGGGTCTGTCCCGAGTGCCCTACCTATCCCGCCACTGACCAATGATCAGATGGCTGCTCTCTTTGAGCTGTTCTCCAAATTTTCAATCAATAATAACAACCGTTCTGCTTACGACTTGTCTCTTTCAAATTCTGCTTTTAAAAATGTTTTATGCTATGACATTGAGAAACCAGACGAACAGGTACCCTTACCTCCGCATCTGATCGAGCAACTAGAGCAAAGGGAGTCCCGAAACCCGGTGATCGAAGAAACCGAGTCCATAAATGTGGGAACAACCTTAGAGCCTCAGACACTTAAGATAGGGTTATCCTTAAATCCCGAGGAGAAACAACAGTTCGTAAACCTCCTCCAAGAGTTTAAAGATGTCTTCGCATGGTCCTACAAGGACATGCCGGGGATAGACCGGGAAATAGCCGAGCACCACATACCAATCAAAGACGGGTGCAAACCGGTCAAACAAAAGCTTCGTCGGATGAGGCCCGAGTGGTCTCTCAAGGTAAAAGAAGAAGTCGACAAACAATTCAAAGCCGGCTTCATACAAGTGTCTGAGTATCCGGACTGGGTGGCAAACATCGTGCCGGTTCCTAAAAAGGACGGTAAGGTGCGGGTATGTGTAGATTTTCGGGATCTTAACAAGGCGAGCCCGAAAGATGATTTTCCGTTACCACACATCGATATACTGGTAGATAACACGGCCGATCATGCCCTTCTATCATTCATGGACGGATATGCCGGGTATAATCAAATCAAGATGGCGGAAGAAGACATGAGTAAGACTACCTTCACCACACCTTGGGGTACTTACTGCTATACCGTCATGCCTTTCGGTCTCATTAATGCCGGGGCCACATATCAAAGAACTGCTACCACTTTATTACACGACATGATGCATAAAGAGGTAGAAGTTTACGTTGACGACATGATCATCAAATCCAAAGAACGGGACGGTCACATCACCGCCCTAAGAAAATTCTTCACCCGATTGCGCAGATACAACATGAGGTTAAACCCTCAAAAGTGCAGTTTCGGGGTAACATCAGGCAAATTACTGGGTCATATCGTTAGCCAACGAGGTATCGAAGTCGACCCAGCTAAAATCAAAGCCATTACCGAGATGCAACCTCCTAAAACCGAAAAAGAAATAAGGGGATTCCTCGGGAAAGTCCAGTACATCAGTCGGTTCATTTCCAAGTTAACCATGGTGTGTGAGCCAATTTTCAAGAAGCTGAAAGTAGGAGAACGGGTACTATGGGATGACAAGTGCCAAACCGCTTTCGACAAAATCAAGGAAATTCTGTCTGCTCCGCCAGTCTTAATGCCACCTCAACCCGGTTTGCCTCTGTCGTTATACCTAACGACGACCGAGACAGCCATGGGGGCTATGCTGGCTCAGACAGTTGACTCCGAAGAAAGAGCCATTTACTACATCAGCAAAAAGTTTTTGGAGTATGAGTGCAAATATACCATGCTCGAAAAGACGTGTTTGGCTCTAGTCTGGGCCACCAAGAAACTCCGACATTATATGCTCAGTCACGAAGTCCATGTGCTATCCAAGATGGACCCGATCAAATATATCTTTGAAAAGCCCGTTCTCAACGGCCGAATCTCTAGATGGACTCTAATGCTGGCAGAGTTCGACTTAAAGTTTGTACCGTTAAAGGCTATTAAAGGTCGAGTAGTAGCTGAATTTCTCGCCGATAGCCCGATAACCGAAGAAGGACACACCGACACTTGGTCCTTCCCAAACGAAGATATTTTCCATACTGATACTGAAACATGGGATTTATACTTCGACGGTGCATCTAATTTTCGAGGGTTCGGAGTCGGGATCCTCCTAATTTCACCAAAAGGGGAACATACTCCCGTCTCCATCAAACTGGACTTTGATGTTACTAATAATGCAGCAGAGTACGAAGCATGCATTTACGGGCTACAAGCCGCCACCAATCTGGGGATCACAAATCTCCGGGTACATGGTGATTCATCCTTGGTCATAAACCAAGCACTCCAAAAATGGAAGACTCGAAATGCTAATCTCGTGGCCTACCAGGCACGAGTACGGGATCTCGAGAAACAATTCCAAAAGGTAGAATACATATATCTGCCCCGGGAAGAAAATCAGTTCGCAGATGCACTCTCAAAATTGGCATCTTTACTAAATATTCCCGACCATGTGACTAGTATGCCGATTTGCGTCGAGAGACGGTCTGAGCCGGCGTACATTTGCGATATTGAAGACATCGAAATAACTGATCCCGAACCATGGTACCAAGCCGTGTTAACATACCTAACGAACGGAGAATATCCTCCCGGGACGGAAGGTCGAGCCAAGAAAGCCTTACGGAGGCTAGCCACCCAGTTCATCCGCACCGACGATGGTCAACTGTATAAAAAGACGGCACAGGGGGCTCTTCTCCTTTGTGTTGACAAATATAAGGCTGAAAAGGTTATGGCCGAAGTACATGATGGTGAGAACGGCCCACATATGAATGCCCACATGCTGGTCCGGAAAATCATGAGGCTCGGTTATTATTGGAATACCATGGAAGCCGATTGCCGGTCATATGTCAAACATTGTCATAACTGTCAAATTTTTGGCAATGTGCAACATATGCCGTCATCACTACTCTATACCATGACGTCACCCTGGCCATTCTCAACGTGGGGTATCGACATAATCGGGAAAATAAATCCCTCGGGTACCGGTGGACATTGCTTCATTTTGGTAGCTATCGACTATTTCACCAAATGGGTCGAAGCTGAATCATATCGCATTCTCACTGCCAAGCATGTCGCCAAGTTTATCCAAAACAAGATAATATGTCGATATGGGATTCCCGCTGAATTTATCAGTGATCACGGGACTCATTTCCAAGCCGAGACTGCGGCCCTACTGACCAAGTATAAAATCCAAAGGCATACTTCTTCGCCTTACCGTCCCCAAACAAATGGAGCAGTAGAAGCGGCTAATAAAACAATTGTCACCATACTCAAAAAGATGGCTGACAATTACCGGGACTGGCCCGACAAAATACCTTTTGCCCTATGGGGATATCGAACGTCAATTCGCACCGCAACCGGGGCAACGCCGTACTACCTAACCTACGGGATGGAGGCAGTCCAACCAGTCGAGCTGGAGGTACCATCCCTCAGAATTCTACTAGAAAGCCAAGTACCCGAAGCTGACTGGGTTCGAGCACGATATGACTCGTTGGTTCTACTAGACGAACGACGGTCTCGTGCCCTCAATAATATCCAAATCTACCAGAAGAGGATCCAACGGGCCTTCAACAAGAGAGTAAGGCCCAGACACATCAGGGAGGGCGATCTAGTCCTTAAGTCTATTCGGGCTCTACTACCGGTTGACCCAAGGGGAAAATTCAAACCCAATTGGGCTGGGCCATATCTGGTGAAGAAAATCCTATCGGGGGGAGCAGTGATGCTGACGGACCTGGATGGGAACGAATTTGTCAACCCAACCAACCTGGACCAGCTGAAGCGCTACTACCCTTAGCCATTTCTCAATGTCATTAGCAAATTTTATCAAAATCATTTTTTACAAAAAGCAAGTCAATGAGCTAGAATTACTTATTCTACTGTCATAAACATCTTGAACCAATAGTCTTGGTGTAATTCGAGATTGCAAATTTCCTATGCCTGAACTACGTTTGGTTTGATTCTGCTAATTGCGGATACGTAGGCAACCCCTCAAAAGGGTACAACCAATGCAATCAAGAAAAGACAGGAGCGGTTTTATAATAAACTTCCTTTATTAATTCAAAAAAAAAAATCCCGACAAGCTCGGGAAATTACAAAGTGCAGGAATTCAAAAAAAAATACAAAAAAAGGGCACACAATAAAAATAATAATAATACTTAAATAATAATAAATCTAAGGACTCGGCATTTAGGGCATCTTGCCCTTCCCCTTGTCCTTGGCATCCTTAGTCGTCCACTGACGACGACGTGGAGGGGAGCGTTCCCGAATTACCACGGGAACTTCTCTAGCTCGGGCTCGAGTGTTTGAGCCCGACTCCCCTGTCATATCAATGGGCCCAAGTCGAGCCCTGACCGGCTCAGGGAGCCGGTCACGCGGACCAAGTCGGTCCCGGGCCGCCAACCTCGGCCCAAGTCGTCGTTCCAAGTCGGTCTGCCCTCGAGTGCTGCTAGAACCGACTTCCTTAGATCGAGTCTTAGTTTGTGACTTAAGACCCGATTCTCCCCGGACTGTGGTCTCAGGAATGTGTTCCTCGGTGAAGAAATCCCTGTTGTCCTTCGCCGACTCACGCTGAACCAATTCGATGGCCTCGTCAACTTTTAAGGCCTTTCGAGCTTCCTCGGACTCTTCAGAAGTCCACTTCTGATAAGCCCGCGATACCCAAGCGGATTGGCAAGGGCTAGGTACCGTCCATGTGGGACGAGTGAACCATCGCTGCAACCAAGTGTCGCACATAGCGTCCGTCAATTGGAGCGGGACGCTAATGATGGCTTCCTTCTCAGGGATGCGCTGAGATGAACCGAACTGCCTTAGGAGGCGGTCCGGGTAAATGTGAACTGTCCAGTCTAGGGACAAGATCGTCAGATATCGGGCTTGGTCCCTCTTCGCCAGTCCGGTCAATTTCGAAAGAAACCACCAAGCGACGGTCCACCTGATCAAGGGACCCCCGTGAAACACCAACTCCTCGTCCCAGTAAGCTCGATCAATCCGATGACTCAAGCTTATCCTCCGTCTTCGGGAGCTAATTTGACTGCTCCGGTAATTGGGAATGCTTGGAGGGGTCTCTATGATCGATAACCGCTCCGACAGCCATATCTGAAAAGCATATACAAGCTTAATAAGCAACGGAGCAATTCGCTACAGCCCACTCGATCGAGTGCAAAAGCTGACTCGATCGAGTAAGCCTGTCAAAAACAGGCAGTAGCCCGGTACGAGTGTCACTCGATCGAGTGACAGGTCCACTCGATCGAGTGACTTACGTGAATCAGAAAATTCGCGCGAAACGTGAAAAAAAAAAAAAAAAAAATCGAAGTGCATACTTGCAGAAAACGGGTACTCCCCGTCAACGGTCGAGTTGGGACAAGCCGTCGAGCGTCCAGACCCGTAATAATCTCCCCAGTGGCTAGCCAAGCAGGGCTATGACCAGTCTCCATCTGGTCAACCACTCCGATTAGCCTGATTTGACCCCTGCATGTGTCAAGCTCCATCAGCCCCTCGAAGACATAGCAGTGTAGCATGCAGAAGGCGAATGCCCTACGCCTATGAGCAGAGGTGGCCCTCACGTCCCGTGGATTCATGAACTTGTCGGCCAGGTCAAACAGGGAAACGTTATCTCCCTGCACCATGCGGTTTGTCTCAGCATGAGACAAACCCAAGAACTCCCTTAGTCTCCTCCTCGGATCCGGGTAGAACGGGGGAATGGCAGGCTGAATAGCAAGGCCCCAACCACCTATGGCCGCGATCTCCTCGGGCAAAGGACACATCTCGCCCCTCGGGAATGCAAACACGTGATGGGTGGTGTCCCAAAACGACAGACAGGCATCCAGAAAATGCGAATCCACTATTAGACGTTGGAAGGGGAACAGATTGACTATCCCCATTTGAGTTAGCCTAACCTTCTCCTCGTCCCGAAAGTATTGGGACCAGGCGAGAAGCATAGCCGTCAAATGATCGATACCCATAGCAGAGTCTCCTAACTTTCTTGAAAGTCTAAAAGATTTTGAGAAGGGAAAAGAAGAGTTTGAGTTGTGATGCAGAAACTGACGCAGGGATCTCCCATATTTATAATGGAGAAACCTAACTGAAAACTTAACTGCTACTACCTCCTCATCCAGCTGGGCCCTATGCGCGCGCAGGCCTGATTTCAAACTTGAACACAGAATAGGAATCAAGCTGCCCGAGCTTTCCTAAGATTTTCTAAAAAATATCTTTGCGTCAAAATTTTTGTCTTTCCAAAATTTTCAATCTTTTTCTCCCCAGCGAGAGTCAACATTTTACCTACATGTTACATGCGAGTTGTTATGTGTCAGCATACAGGTACACCCCAGACTTCAAGAAGCAAGTCCCCGCAAAACTATTTAATTTCCCCAACGGAGTTAGCTTTTCCCCGAAGTGCTACATCCAAAGTGCGATGTGTCGGCATACGGGTACACCTACTCCCCAAAAAAGGCAAGCTTTACTCCCCACGGAGCATCATCATCATCTCAAGTACGACTCAAAGCTTCAAAAGCAAGCTCGAGCAGTTCATATACTTCCTCAGCGGAACGCCCAAGGCGGCATTTTTCCGAAAAGATACGGGATGGGCCCACGTATAGTCACGCCCAGGACTTATGCTACAAGTCTGACTCCCTACGAAGCTATCATCGTCAGGACAGGTATGACCCTTTGCTTGTGGCTGGCGAGCCCTTCACGTGAGTCCACTGGACTATAAACGACCCGACCGGAAGTCTACCAGGTCTTAACGGGCTTGGTAGCTACTCTGACTTTCGCCTTGTCCAAGCCTCAGTCAGAGTGGGGGCTCTGTAGACACCCGCATTTTGACTGCCACGTGTCTATGGTAGTCTCCGAAAAACACCCGATGATGATTGGACGTCAACGTGACTTAGTATACTCGGATTTGGGCTCGGAATTCATAATATCCGACATGGACTTTTTAGCGGAGTAAAATCTCACAAAACAGACCTCAATTTCAGGCCCAGTGGGTCGTTCCGAGTCAAATAAGACTAATTTGGGCCAAAACCGACACCAAAAATAATTCTCGTCTTTTGGCGACCGGGTCAAAACCCGGTCAAAGGCAAAACCGTCTCAGAAATCAGCTGAAATCATTTAAGCGCCCAAATTCAAATTCAAAAAAGCTACCAAAACAAACAAGTCAAACTTCCCTATTTTGGCTCAACCGATTGACCCACTCGATCGAGTGGATTGACCCCACTCGATCGAGTGGAGCCTTTTTACCCGGGCTTGGCCCATTTGTTAAGGCACTCGATCGAGTGCACTAGGGCCACTCGATCGAGTGCCCCCTAGGTCATGGGAAACGTCTATAAATACCGACTCATTCCCATGCATTTTGAGAACTTTTTCAACACCTTTTTTGCACCTTGAACCCTACAATTTCAGTCACTCTCAACCCTACATTCATCCTACAACCTATACTACAAACCCTAAGCAAAACACATCGAAATCCGAGCCTCTATACCTCGGAAACCGACACATACACCCATACACACCATAACTCTCATACATCCTCGATACTCCCGAGCTTTGTCGCTATTCACGAGTCCATTTCCGAGGTTCTATACTAGCATGTATGTTGAGGGTGTCTTAAACCCCTTTCTAATCTCTTTTGTCTCGCTTTATTTTCGTTTAATTCATCATGTTTTTGTATCGTAATCGTAGTTGTCACAACACTAACACTAACATTTTTATACTTTTATGTTTTCAATTTATATCGTCTTTATCTTCATTATATTATTAATACCGTGTATATTTAAAACTAGTATCAAATTTCGGTTTAAAATCCGTTTGACTACGATGTTTGCCTTAGATCCGTTTAATCCCTTTACGAGCAACGACGGAGGTGGAGCCCTTTCGAGGAGCCCCGCCCCAATGTACTCAAGGGCGTAACGCGATCGCAAACGGTCGTAGTTGAACGAATTTCATTCCATTTCCATAATTGGTTCGAGACTCGTTGACACGAATACCGACATCACATAACCCGAAAGGGTTAGTTTCGATGTCGTGACGTAGAGGGATGCATCTCGTTACTAATTCAAAGTTTCGTAATCTAACACAAACGTTTTCATAAAAAAACTCCGGTGACGGTATTATAATCGTTCATACACGATTATAATGTCGGAGGCCGAGTCGAATACAAATCATGCGATATTTGTATTTGACTCGGCCGACCATCGATTTCAAGTCATAAAATCGAGCAAATCACTACTCGTACAGGGGGCACTCGACCGAGTGCCATAGGCCACTCGATCGAGTTGCACCCCAAAAACAGGGCAGTAGCCCCATTAATGATGCACTCGACCGAGTGCCATAAGGCACTCGATCGAGTAACCCCCCAAAATATGGGCAGTAGCCACGTTAATGGCGCACTCGGTCGAGTCAATCAATGACTCGGTCGAGTGGGTCCGGCAACTCAGAAACCCGAGGGCTTGGACACATACCCCGAGCCCCGTTCTCATCGACTTTAGACCATTGACCGACCCTTCATCTTTTTTTCAAAACGCTACACACATCACGACACGTAGAACGACTTTGACCACCTTTACGTGATAAGTCGGGAGAAGACTACGGAATGTGAGACTAGGTTAGCAATACGCCACAATCTCCTATTTCCGTCCTTCGCTTAATACGTAACATAATACGTATTTAAGCGGGGTAGTCCATCTACATATTTCGCGGTCTAGCTTTCATACGGGTCCGTTTTTATCTTTACGTTATTTTGTTTATGTCGTATTGTGAAATCCGGGTTGTATTTCCGCCCGTGTAGCTTGTACGCTTTTTACTTCCTTTTTTTCGAGCTTTATTTATTATTTGCTTTTACGCTTTATAAATGAACCTCGCATGCTAACTCAACTCGACCATAATTAGATGCATTAAATGACGTAGTTAACGCAAAATTCGCATGTTTATACAAAACGCTGTTTGCATATCATTTCGTTATTTTACTAGCGCGCGTATCATGAACACGAACGATGTCTTAGTAGAGGCCGCCATGTGCGGGCGGGGTTGGGTGTCCTTCGTGGGCTTCCCAACACGTACCCTCACCCCTTACTCAGAACCTTTGGTTTCCGGATGTCCGAAACCCTTGGCGAACGAGAGTCATTCTTTACACGATTACCGGTGTAGATGGTATCGGTATCGCAATGCAAAGGGACGAGCCCCATAAACTCTGAAATCGGAGTGGGCTTACTTTGTGTAAAGCCCATGACGACATAGAGTGGGCTCGTATGGTTCCGAATAACCACGAAATTCGGTGGCGACTCCATTTTGACTTAAATTTCGAACCCGAGAACAATCTTACCACGAGATTCATTCGCCTACCCAAAACCCGCGCTTCGCCGCGTCGGGGTGGACCTACGTCATGTCCACATAATTATTCGTCCTTAGATATCTACCAAAAATCTTTTGAGTCATAAAGAATTCTTAAGATTATAACCTTAAATAATTATCCCATATCGAAAAAATTATGATAAGGTTATGGAATTCTATAATATAAATAAGAGTAATCATTGTTTTTGAATATCGACTAAAAAAACTTTTGAGCCTTAAAAAAACTCTTAATAAGACTACTTAAAATTGTCCACATCGAAACAATTAAAATAAGATGATGATTTTATATTATAAATAAGAGTAATCATGTGTTCTTTTGGTCTTAAAATGAGTTCTTAAGACAGTAAATTATCCCCACATAAAAAAATTATGATAATGGAATTGTATATTGTAAATAAGACTAATCATTCGTTTTTAAAATCAATAAAAAAAACTTTTGAGTCTTAATTAGAAAATATCTTAATAAGACTACAAACTTAAGTGACCTAACATTCTATCGAAAAATTATAACAAGGTGATGAAATATATTATAAATAAGAAATAAGAGTATATAGTTAATTCTACAATAAGACGATGAAATTCTATTATACAAATACATAAAAGTAATCATTTCTCCAAATTATGACTAATCATTCATTATTAGAATTCTTTCAAAACTTAATTGAGTCTTAAAACCTCTTAAGACTATAAACTAAAGTAAAATTATTACAAGAGTTCTTAAGACCTATATCTAAACTTTAGTCAGAATTATTCTATATCGAAAAATTATGAGGTGATGAAATTTGATATTATAAATAAGATAAATCATTCGTTTTTAGATATCAAAAAAAGTTTTTTTGAGTCTTGCAAGAGTACTTGAGACTATAAACTTAGGTAAGATTATCCCACATCGAAAAATTATTATAAGACGATCGAATTTTATTATATAAATAAGAATAATCGTTCATTCTTAAGTTAGATATAAAAACAAACTCTTTTATTATTATAATTATCCTAACGTTGTCTCACATCGAAAAATTATGATGATGTGATGAATTCTATATTATAAATAATACTCCGTAATCATTTGTTCTTGGATATCAGCTAAAAAAAAAATTGAGTCTTAAAAATGCTCTTAGGACCGTAAGCTAATGGAAAAGAGAAATCATTCGTGTTTATATATTGAGTTTTTTGTCAAAAGGCACCTAACATTTAGGCCTTTTGCAAAAAAGGCACCTATAGTTTTTTTTTTGCCCAAAAGCACCTTAAATTTACATTTCTTTGTTAAAAGGCACCAAACACCAAATTCCGTCAAAAAACCGTCAATATTGACGGTTCTCATCCTTTAATCTTTTTTTCTCAACTCTTAATCAGCATTCATCCCTTAATCAAACTCAATTAACATCTTCTTACCCTTTTTTTTTTACATTACCTTTATTATCTCACTTTCTCATCCCCTTTATTTATCACAAGGCCAAAATATTTCATTTTTCCTTCCCAAAAAACTTAATTCCATCCAAAACCCCTTTTATTTTCCCCTTAATTGAACCGCACATTTTTTTTTCTTCACTTTTGCATATTCTCAATTAAAATGGCATCTTTAAGTACTATACACATAAAAAATGAAATACAAATGGTTATTAAAACCAAAAATGAATTGACAAAAAAAAAATAACAAATGGTTACTCATAAATCACAAATTTGAACACAAACTAGTGTTCCTAGTTTCTTACAACAGAAATTTCAATTCAATAATAGCTCAAAAATTCGTCTAATAACCTCTAATACACATACTCCAAAATTATACCCGAAATTAAGGGTAAATAACATAAAAATAAAAATTGAATTAAAAAATTTAATTTGTTATTGATAACTTAATGATTACTTAAATGAAAAGTTATGATCGAAAACTAATCGATTAAGCAAAAACTTGGTGGTTATGACTTAAATAATGGAGATTGATTGAGATGTATGCAAATGAAGAGTAGCTAGGAACGAGGGTTTGATTAAAAAATGAGTGTTGAATTAAGGAAAATGGTTGATTGGGTTTGATTAAGGAAAGATTGAATTTGATTAAGAAAGAAGGGTTGATTAAGAGAGAATGGTTGATTAAGAGATGAAGGAAGATGATTAAAAGAGGAGGATCGTCAATATTAACGATTTTTTGACGGAAATTGAGGTTTGGTGCCTTTCAACAAAAAAAATGTAAATTTAAGGTGTTTTTGGACAAAAAATAAAACTATAGGTGTCTTTTTTACAGAATGCCTAAATGTTAGGTGCCTTTTGACAAAAAACCCTTATATATTAACAAAAATCTGAATTCTAAAAAAAGTTTTTAAGACTATAATTATGAGGTGATGAAATTCTATATCACAAATAAGAGACATCATTCGTTTTTCGATATTAACCAAAAAAATTGTTTTATAAAAGATCTTAAAGCTATAAATTTAAGTAAATTATCCCATATCGAGAAATTATAATAAGGTGATAGAAATTCTACTATATAAATACGGAATAAGAGCAGTCATTTATTTTTAGATATCAACGAGAAATCTTTTGAGTCATAAACTAACTTTTTAAAACTATAAACTTAATTAAAATTATCTCACATCGAAAAATCATGATTAGTACATCATCAATAAGATATTATTCGTTTTAAATATTAATCAAAAATCCTTTGAATCTTATAATACTCCTCTTAAGCCTATAAATTGTAAAAATTATCCCACATCAAAAAATTACGAAAAAGTGATGAAATTCTATTATATAAATAAAAGTAATCATCGTCTTTAAGTAAAATTATCACACATCGAAAAATTATGATGAAATATCATAAATAATACTGAACTCATTCGTTTTCATTTGTCCAAACGTATACTCCGTAATATGGTGATCGAATTCTAATATATAAATAAGAGTAATCGTTCGTCCTTACTAACTTAGATGAAAAAACAAACTCTTTTGGGTCCTAAAAAAAATTCTTAAGACCATAAGCTTAATTAAGTAAAATTACCCCACATTTTTTAGTCTTAAAAACTCTTAAGACTATAAACGTGTGTGAAATTTTCTCACATCGAAAAATTATTATAAAGTTATGAATTTCATATTGTTTGTTCGAAAAAGTAATGAATCTATTACATATAGAAGTAGTAAAATCATCTCACATCGAAAAATTATATTAATGTGATAAATTTTTATATTAAAAATAAGAATAATCATTCGTTCTTAGATATTTACAAAAAAATCTTCTGATCTTAATCTTTTAAGACTATAAAATTAAGTAAAATTATCCTGCATCGAAAAATTATGATGAACGGATTAAATTCTGTATAATAAATAAGAGTAATTATTCGTCCATAGATATTAACAAACATCTTTTGAGTCTTAGAAAAAAAACTCTATCTCATTTCAAAAAATTATATAATAGGGTGATGAATTTTCATTATATAATTCGTTCTTAAATATCGACAAAAATTACAGGGCTTTTAAGATTATAAAATTAAATAAAATTATCTCACACTGAAAAAATAATGTCATTGAAAGACTAATGTCATATATATATATATATATATATATATATGTATAAATTAAATATTTCTCCCTTCTATAATTCTAGTTATAAGTAAAAAGTGAGATTGATATATATAGTAAAAAGATTGAACCAAATAAAAAATATTTGCGATGGGAAGAAGATAAAAAGACAAACGAAAATAAAATGTGGAAGAAGATAGAAGGAAGGAGAAGTACTCCGTAATATAATTATACCACATTGAAAAATTATAAAAAAGGGATGATCATATGATTATAAATTGAAGTCATTATTGGTTCTTAAATATCAACTATCAACCCAAATATTTACCGAGTATTTTCTTAAAGAGAAATATTACGAGTTTTAAATACAATGCACACGTATAATTAATTTGACGTTTACCGCATATATGATCTCCCAAAAAACACATTTACGTACGTGGATAGTATTCCTTTACTATTAAACATACTCTTACCTTCGACTTACTTTTACTGTTGCGCAGTCTCATAAATTTGGTGTCATTATCATTGTCACTAAAAATCGACCCGTGCATCGCACGGACTTTCCAACTAGTCAAAAGTAAACGAATGATAAGAACGATGTGACACGAGTATCTTCTACAATAGTTAAATGGAGAAAAGAAGAGTTGTATAGACTAAATTAGTGACCCACATACACACCCTTTTGGAGACATCATCTCAACTCTAAGTGGCAACTGCTGTTAAGGCAAACACCTCCTGAATTTCAGGCTCTGCTTTTACATACACCATCTCTTTACACAACATAATCCACATACAAAAGTGTCCTCCTCCTCCTCCTCCTCCTCCTCCATGATTCCCGCCATCATCGAATAACAGACTCACTAACAAGGGTAACACATTAACGGTAATATGGACAAACACTCGCGGCTTCCTCCTACTCTAATTGAGTCGCAGTCTTCTTCTTCTTCCCTGAACAGACCGGAAAATGTTACTTCAACAACTCAACAAGAGTCTGATGTTGCCGAGTAATGCAATGGAACACGTAACCTACTTGTCTCTTACGTGTTTCCATCACTTCACGAGATAAAGTTTGGACCTTCAAATGAGATCACAAAGAAATCTGGTTGGTCGAGATGTAATCAGGGTAAAGTCAAGATTCGGAGATCATTTTTTCTGCTTTGCTTTGGAGCCAGCCCATCTGAAGAAATCGCATCTTGTTTCAGGATTATTAGAAGGGCCCTGCATATAGAAAAATATCATACCATCATATGCTCATACACCATCATAAGTTCATAATTAAGTACTTCGTATATGAAAATGGCAGCTTTACTCGAATAAGCTCGACTTTTACTCATGAATTAACTATTCAGACACCCTGTTTCTGGACGACCCATAGGAAAGTTGAGCGAGGACTGGTCAACTGCATCTTCAAAATAAAAACAAGTGTCCTCGATTTAGTGAGTCATTTTGCTGTATTTCATCACAACTTAGAATCAATATATAATACGGAGCAATTTATCGCTCCATTGCAAATGGAAAAGAAAACTCTTCTAGGTATAATGTTGCACACAAATTTTCAACAACATTCATGGGTATGACACGTTATGTTTTGGTAGAGAAATAATGACAAAAGATAGAAGATTACCTCAGCTCGAGCACAAACATAAAATCTTCTGCCGAAATTCAGACCAGGTTTCTTGACTACCCGAGCAACACAGGGTTCATGATGCCCTTCACAAAGTGGTATACTATCCTGCATGAGTTGTTGAATCCTTTGCCATTCCAATAAAGCTCCACTCTTCTTATTATCGTTATTATTATTTTCAGGCCCACCCTCACGAACCATGATTCCCTCTTCACCACGAACACTTTGATGGATATCTTGGGATTCATTGGCCTCTTTTAGCAACTCTTTCAAGTTACCCTGACAATCGAGCACATTCTCAGAGCTTTCAGATGCGTCTTTGGTAGAATGTTCCACAATTTCTTTACTAACTGGGACTTTCCGGAAAAAAGAAGTCAGCGAGAGTTGAGATTTCATTTTCCTCTTGTGCGATCCAGTACGACCATTCCCGGCTGTACCCACGTCTTTCACATATTTGGAAGAACCAAGGGCATCAAATTTACAGGTATCCATCGGTGAAGACGTGTCATTCAAAAGAACACTTGATGCAGTGCAAGACTGTAATGTTTCCGGTATACTCTTAGTATCTTCTTCGGTGACTGGACTTGGAATCTTGTTGATGCCAAGTGTTTCAGTTAATTTCCGTTTCATCAAAACAGACTCTGCATACAAAGCTCAAATTCCTTGAATCAAAATAGAGTCAATTTGACTACATGCCCCCTCCAGTTATCTGGAATTGCTCCATTTACTTTTGGACAAATAGTCAAATAAGTATTTAAGAACACGTGTAGAGTAAGCAAATTGTTAAGAGGGGGTAGGTTAATTAGCTTAGATTCCTTGAAGATGTCAGTAAGAAAATCCTATAGATTTATATACCAAGAGCTTCAGAACTAACTCATCACGCTCGAAACACACTACATTCAGTAAATTATGTTCACGGGGATTGTAACGTACCAATAGTTTGCTGAGACCCACGAATCTCCGGGATATATCTGGCAGATAAAGATGGTGTACTGTGGAGTTGAGTATCAGGCATATCATTCAAAGTAACGAACACTGGAACATGATCAGAACCTTCCAGTTTTGTAGCTCGACCTCCTTTCCACCTGTTGATAACCTAAAGCTTAAACTCATATCGAATCACGTAGCTCCAACAACTTTGTATGAAGAAAAAAATTGAACTATGATAGTTTGATGCACTGAAGGTAAATAAGTACATGGGTATTAGTAGTGTATTACCTATCTCGCAATTAAAGAACCGGTTATGGACATTTGGCTGATTTACAAACACTATTTTTTCTTTTTATCATTTTTAAAAACCCGAGGCCATTGCATATTGCGAGAAAATATTAGTCAAACTTGATCTAAATTGACCATGTACGTTAAATGGGGTAATATAATTGGGCTGTGGAAGTGTGGAGGGAGTAATAACTCATATACCTCGATATCATTCCAGGCTTCCATCTTCTAAACTCTGTCATTATGTCGCATTCTTGAACATGACAAGCAACAAAGTTATGGCTATGTTCCTCAATGTCATCCACGTGATGTAAGCAACTGCCAGAGGCGATTATGTGATCGATCCTGCTCCCAAAGTTAAACTCTTCAGCACCATTATGTACTGACCAGTGGGTGAATGCGTCTTTCCTGTAAGAGCAAATTATTACAGAGCAAATGCTCCATATATTTAAGTACAATTATCCTGGGTAGATAAATAGTTATGTAAATGCAACTACGGCAAAAAGAGGACATTTTTAAAATGGGAAGCACAAATCGGACCTTTCTGGGTGTTTTTGCCTGAATACATCAAAAAAGGATCCACCTTTTTCCATGAACATAGACCTTAACCATATCCGAAACCTGCAAAAATACCCATCCTGTGAGAAACCATCTTAATCTCCTGCGAGGCAGTTTCATACTCCGTACTAAAATAAAATGAGGTCAGCCTTATTTAAATCAAACCTCAGCCATATCTCATTAACCAACTAAAAACAGGAACCAGCAAACAACTACCTTATGATAAAGGTCATTCTCATGTTTACCTTATCATGAGACGGTCTCAAATGACAATTTGTGAAAAGACAAACACATAAAAAGATCTCGAAGATCCCAGTACCTAACAACAGCAACAAGCATCATTGACACTAACTTCCACAATCAAAATTTTGCGCCTTACTCATTTTTTTCAAAATCTGGCCCAGCATCACAGCGATCAATTGCAAAAGGAGCAATATTCAGGTCACCCACAACAATTATCCGCCTCTTTTCTCGCTGAAGCAATTCCCATCTTTTCTACAGAAAGTTCATACATTAGCAGTCCAAGAAGGTGGCATCAAAATGGCAAACTCAGATTCTCAACAAAACACTTGTGCAGTGTTTGAAAAAGATTGTCTAATTCTAACTTTACACCTCAAGGAAATGCCTTTCCTGACACCATACTGTGACTCTGTGAGCCAATCAATTTAATTTGGCAGTATGAAAATTCTATGCATACAAATTAGTGTGAACATGATCCAAACTAAATATTGTCATACATGGGATTTTCACACAAAATATATTCATACTCAATCCTCGGTACAGCCATAGAAGAGGCCCAACTCCGAGCGCACAAGTTAAATGCGCAAACCTGCATAATCTTGTAGAAGTCAACTTTAAACTGAACTCTCTCTGCATCATCGGGATCAGCTCGAGGCCCATAAACATTAAACAGAACTGCAAATTCCCAAAAATCACGACTTTACACAGTGCTGACGAGTAATGAGTACACAATGCCGAGTAAGTCCTTAAATCATTAAGGTAGTAATCAAAATCAGGTAACACTCGAAAAATCATATGCTTCACTCTTCGTGATATCATATGCCTTATATAGTACTCGTATTATGTAGTTTGATCCTAGGATGGTGAAACAACTACAATACCACTTCAAAAGCTAAAACAGCAAAGTATAAGTGTGCTAATGGTATAAAAGTATAATGTTAATGCCCATACCAAAATGACCGTGATCAGTAATGACACAACGCCCCTCGCAATCAATCTTTAGAAGCTCGTCCCTTCGGAAGTCCTCAAGGCACTCCATGTCAGCAAATACCTCACCACTTCTGGATACAACTCCACGAGAATTGTCCAAAAGACCAGTGAAGCCTTCTTCAGCAGCCATGGGCAATGCCACCTCAGTGCTAGAAAATGCTGATTTAACACGACAAAAGGTTGCAACACCTACAAAAGCATACATAAATTAGTTTTGCACGTACAAGGTGCCTTCTTCAAGTGAATTCGCTGAATATGTACATAAGTACATGCCATTGAACATATATGATGCCTGATGTGGTGTAGAACCTTTGGTCATAAAGCTACTAGTCTACTATCCCGCATAAAGCTGGTAACTTTTGTTACATTTGAAATCAATCAAACTCGTAGCACCCGTTATAGTTGTCGTTACTCAAGCTGATATATGCAAATGAGTTTCTTCCCCCACTACCTTTTCACAATTAAACTCCTAATCTCACGATATCTTTACATCTTGTTTACACAATAGTGGCAGAACGAGGGGATAACAGGCGTTGCTTCCTTTTCCGAAGCAAACAAAAATACCAATATCCTTGATAAACTTTCTAAATCAAATCGCGTAAAGTTACTTCATTTTTATTCCATTACACATTCTGTCTTAATCATTTGTTTAACTTTGATTAGAACACTCACAAATCACAATGAATATAAAAATAAACCAATGAACGAGACAGAGGGTACTAATTACTCGAATTTCCACTCTATGTCTTAGCTCCCCGACATCATATCCGGGCTACACCATTGTTTTTTTCGAAGGAGCGCAGTACGGGTGAGAATCGAACTCCAACCTCATAGTTGTATAAATTATATTGTGAGACGGTCCCATACGAGAATTGAGGGAAGAAGATGATACCTGAATAACCAGTGCGGCCTTTACCAAGGGTACGAGTACAGGAGAAGAAAGACTCATACCCTTCTGCCATTATCAAATCCGCTGTTACCTCTTGTCGTGTCAACTTTATCTCCTGAATTTCACAACCCAGAAAAAATTAACCCCAAGATGAAGAAATCAATAGAATAGGAATTAATTACTGTAAGATTGGAAGAGAGGTAAAAGTGAATTGGGTAAACCTGGAAGCAGATGATGTCAGCATGAAGAGAATCGAGTAATTTAAGGAGAGACCCAAATTGGGAAATCCTTTGTCGGATGCCATTAACGTTGTATGTCACTATCCTCAACATTTTTGTTTGGTTTAAAACAGGGGTTACTTTCTTTACTCTCGTTGGGGCATTTCGTCGAGCACTCGGGGTGCAAAGGTTTTCAGACGATTTTCGTTGCACAATAATCTCTTGCTGTTGAGATTGATGAATGCAACTTTTAGTTTATAACGGAGATATCCGTTTTGAGTTTCAAATATGTGGATAAGATAAATTTATGTTACCACGGATATGATGGAGATTTCGTTTTAAGGTTACGACGGATATATTCGTCGTAAGGAAGACCAACTGTCAAATATTATAGTAACAGATACAACGTGATCAAAAGGGATTTTAGAGGTAGGTCTGATAAAACTGATCCGTTCAGAGTTACTCGACCCGAGTAACCCCACCGAACACGACCCAGTACCCCTACTTGTATCTGAACTGACTCGTCCTAACTTGTGATTGACCCGAATATTTTTATAGAAAACAAGTCGATATTCATAAAAAAAAAAAAAACTAAAAATAACAAATCCGAAAAGACCTGTCCAACCTAAACGCAACCCATTTTTTTTGGCTAGATATGAAGCTAACCAACTCGAACCCAACCCGATTAACCCGTTGGCGAGGTCTATTTAGAGGGCAGAGAATGATGAGCAATACGGGCAATACGTAAGATGAGGAAAGTAGATAAAGAATGAACACACTTTACCAAACCTTCCATTGACTTTTGTTGTCAGAACTCCATGGCTTGTGCTTAACACAAGCCCTCTTCCCCTTCTTCCATGCTACCCAACTCAATTATTCAACTTGATTATCTCACTCTCCCACTTTTCACTCTTCTCCTTCTTCCATCAAAATTGCAGCTTTGAATTCCATAAATAAAAACTGGCAAATTCTGTCCTTAGAAAAATGGATCAATGGCGATGTGAAAATGTTTGCCAAACTGTTACCAATTCTATTCATCCTCCCAATTCTGGCCCATCACAAAGCTCCCACCTTGATTCCAGGTTTATATAATACTCTTTCCGTCGTTCAATTGTTTGTCTTTGATTAAAATACTCATCGCAATGAATATAAAAGCAAACAAATGAACGGGACGGAAGGATTATACTCCCATTTATCTTGTACGAGTAGTTTCTGGGTTATTATGGATGTTTGAGTTTGAATTGTATCTGGGTTTTCCCAATTGTTGAGGATTTCAATTGGGTTGATTATATGTCTGGATATTGTTTGTTTTATTGATTTTAGGTAATATATGATCGAAAGTTGTCAGCTTTACTGTAGGGTTCATGTCGAGCCGAATCTAGAACTAAAATTTTGGGAAGCGAGTTTAATCACCTTGTTGTTTCATATTACGAATTTTTGGGTTGCAGCAAAAGTCGATAATTTTAACCATTTTTGTAGGTTTGATACTGTCATGCCACACAAGAGTAGGAAGTTTTGGTGGAAGTGTTATTGGATTATAAGCAAAAAAAGTACTGTAATTGAGATTGAGAAATGATGATCAATGGAATAGGATAGATAGGGAGTTGATGCAAAAGTAATACATACTGATGAAATTTTTGTTTGTTTGATGGAAAAAGGTGTGAAGCAGAAGTGAAGGACCCTAACCCCGACCCTGTTGTTGTAAGGAAAGTCCAGAAGGCGGACCGTGAAAAATTGAGGAGGGACCGCTTGAACGAGCAGTTTATAGAGCTTGGTAATGCTCTAGGTAATCTATCTACCTACTCTCGCCTTTCGCACATTTTACCCCTTCTCCAACATTACCTGAGGATATCTGTCGAACTTGTTGGCTACCTCTCTGACTGTCAATGTGACCAGTACATCAGATGTTGGAACTAAGCCTTCCAGTTTCACGACACTATGTAGACTATAAGGTCGTGTTCTTCTGGATTGAAGTGGGTTGAAGTAGCTGAGATAAAATGAACCTCGTGGGTGGGCTGAACTAACTGACAGTGCCACTATCACAGTTCAAACCTTCAATCACAGTTTCTGTTGTTTCCGCGACTAGTGTACTTTTATCTGTCGCTTTGTTATTTTATGCAACTGTCCATATTCTAACGCCATTTCACAAAAGACTTGCTAGTGTACTTTTATCCATCTGCTGATTTCCGATTCCATGACTTTACAACTTTGACTTGTCATGAAAAGGGGATGCAAGAGTTGTGATACAGGCTTAAGTGTTTTGGTTATTAAGAATATATGTTCTTCACATTCGCAGATCCTGAACGGCCTAAGAATGACAAAGCAACCATTCTGACAGATACAATCCAACTGCTACGAGATTTGACTGCCGAGGTCAACAAGCTTAAAGCAGAATGTTCGAGTCTCTCTGAAGAATCACACGAGGTGAAATAGATGATTGGCTTTATCCTCCGTTCTATCTATATATGTTGACTTTAGCCTCTCATGTGTCGAATTTGGCCACAGCTTATTCAAGAGAAAAACGAGCTTAGAGAAGAGAAGGCGTCCCTGAAATCAGATATTGAGAGCCTCAACGCGCAGTATCAGCAGAGGGTGAGAGCTATGTTCCCTTGGACCACGGTTGAACCGTCAGTTGTAATGGCTCCTCCGCCTTACTCCTATCCCATGCCTATGGCGGTTCCCCCAGGTGCAATACCCATCCACCCGTCTCTTCAGCCGTACCCTTTCTTCGGGAATCAAAATGCTTTTATGCCATACGCGACCCCCGCAACCCACCAAGTTGAGCAACAGCCTCCCCTACAACACGTTTCCACTTCTCGTGTATCAAGCAAACCCGATTCAGGAAGCAAAGTGTCTGAATGTGGAAACTCTGGTAAGGCACGACATGCTGGTAAAACTGATGATTCCAGTGAAGTAGCCACGGAGTTGGAACTCAAAACACCTGGTTCTGCACGGCAGCAGGTCAGTAAATCATGGCCTATTGCTCTTAACTTATGTCTGAAAGTTGCACCGAAACTTTTCAAGTTTGCAGCGTTGTTAAATAGCCGTTGTTGATTTTGGGTCAATATGACAGGAACTAGCCAGTCATAGGAAGAGCAAGCAGTCACAGAAAAAGGATAAAAGTTGCATAGACGAGGTTTCTTCGAGCAAACATTCATGTTCTGGACCTCAAGAGAGTTCTTCTAATAGTGTATGCCACGCTCCCGAGTCTGATAAGTAAGACCTGTTGCCTATTGGTTTGCTTTGGATTCTACTGACTTAACTTCAAACCGTAGCTGCTGAAGTCGTGGCCCTTTCTTAACGTCCATGTCAAACAAGAAATTATGTACCTTAATCCTGTTGATTCTGTACCTACCAATGTACTTAGGCTTTGAAGAGCAGGAGAGGAGGCTTTTCCTGTTTTTCTGTATATTTAAGATTTCTAATGCTACTGTAATCAACCATATTACACAGCTGTTTATCAATCATAAATTTAGCTTATAGAATACATCAGACCGAAAAAATATAAACAGCCTTCTTTTCGTTGTTATTTACATTTTCCCTCATATATATACCGTTTTACAAACCACGATAATTAACAGACGATCTCCATCCTCCACAGTTTACAGCAAACCACCATATGATTAACGGACAATTTCCATGCTCGACTATTTGCAGCACTCTTCGTCGTGGTATGTCAAAAACACAACCCAATCCTTTACTATGACTGAACTGAAGGAAGAAAAAAACAAAAGCAGACCCGGAAAAATCATAAAGGGACTTGCACAGAAATTGGTCTGAGGTGAAGCCTATTCAACCTGGAATTGTTGCCATGGACAACACCAAGTCCGCGTTCTTCCCTCATCTGTTTCCCTCCCATGAAAAGTCTGCAGGCTGAACATAGCATTCCCATTGTGCTGATTATTCACCTGGAGTTGTTTCTGCATGTAGGGCTGGCTAATTTACCAGAATTCATGCTTGCGGATCTCAATAACCTTCGGAATTCAGCTAGGCTTATTTTTCCATCTTTGTCGATATCAGCCTCCTCTATAATCGGGTCCACTGATCCCTTCAACCCCGTATGCTGTTAACCCACAGAAAAGAGAGCTTATCATAAATATGAATGGTTTAAACATTGTAAAACAGAGAATAGGTTGTCAATCATTCAGACTCACCAGACTGAGTTCTTCAGGAGTTATGTATCCATCTTTGTCAACGTCGAACTTCTCAAAAGCTGCTTGCGACCGTTGTTGCCACTTCTCGTTGTCATGCTCGTGCAATTGATGTACATGCAGCGTAGCTGCCACAAATTCGGTGAAATCCACGAACCCATCGGTGTTGCTGTCAATCTGTCATTACAAGCAGAACGGTAAATCTGAATATCCAGAAAAAGTACAATTGCCCCTAACTAACCATTAACACAGGGTATTTACCGCTTCAACAATTTCAGTAACACGGGCCTCTTTTAGCTTCCATGGGAGGTCTTTAGCAAGAGCCTGCCTCATTTCCTCAAGACTTATGGTTCCACTTTTATCCATGTCAATTGCATCAAACTGATCTTTCAGATCAGCCAGCTCTTCTTCATTAAGAGTACTAGCCAGCGCCTGACATACGATGCAATAAAGGAAGTCAGCAAAGAGACTGCCTCATTTCCTCTATCAGTCTTATCACGAGACTGTCTCATATGAGAGTTTAGGGTACGAATGTAAAGCTTGCAGGAACGATTTTACGTACCCTTAGAGCGAATTGCTTCATACGACTATATTTCACAAATTGACGCATGTTGCGTAAAACTGATATATCAAGAGGGATATCCGACGCATTTCCACCTTCTCTGACCCATTGGTGTGCTGTGATGTCCAAACAACAAGAAGGGAAGCCAAACTCAATAGAAAACAAAGAACAATTTCAGACCGAAAGACAACTACAAAACATAGGTCGTCTGAGTTATGTTTGGTTAAGTTCGGATGCGTTCTTATCAGGTCATTTTCAGATCCTTTTAGGTTTATCAATCGGGCTTCTCATATAGGGACATGCAGCTAGTAAATTAACAGTAAGTTCTCTTTCACGGGGAAAAGAGCAGAGATGTACATAATGCCTGAGCAGCAGTAAGTCGAGCACGAGGATCCTTCACCAGCAGTTTCCTCACAAAATCTTTGGCACTTTGGCTTATATTAGGCCATGGCTTGCGCCGAAAATCAGGTTTGTTGCGTAAAACCTGAAAGAACGAAACAGTTTCCATTAAAAAAAATAAACACATCTTAATTCTTAAGTACCACTGCAATATCGATATTTTGAACAGTTCTTCAAGCCGACATACTATTTTGCAAGGCGAAAGGAAACATTTAGATACCTCTTTGAAAATACCATCTTCAGTTTTATCCCAAAATGGACGTCTCCCACAAAGCAATATGTAGGTGATGACGCCAATACTCCAGACATCTGACTCCGGTCCAGATCTCCGTTTCAATACTTCAGGTGCAACATAGTAGGCACTACCCACAATATCATTGAATTTTTTCCCTGTACGAAGAAAACCACACTATAAGATCCTGAACTTCAAGAGACAGTGACGTAGAGCTATAGAATTGAGAAACGGCTAATGATCCTTTTAAAAGTCTGTGTCACATAAAAACTAAGAAGCGCATAAACGTTCCATGATCTACTATTGATCACAAATTTTCAGAAGAGACGGTGCACACAGTACTTTTGTAAGACACGCTTACATAAGACTTACACGGTACCTATTTGATACTCACCAGGGTTTATGAAGTCTGATAGTCCAAAGTCTGTGGCCTTCAATGACGAATCTTCTTTAGGTGATTTGAACAGAAAGTTCTGCAAACAAGAGGGATCGTAAGTTATGTTCCATCAACGGAATTTCATAACCCCATTTGAGTGATATAGGAGGAAGTAAAAAAGAAAAAGGTACCTCGGGTTTCATATCACGATGAACCAAACCATGTAAATGACACTCAGCTGCAACTTTCAGCATCTGGCGTACCACCACTGCCGCATCTTTCTCTGAATACCGACTGTCTTTTCTAATTTAAACGCAAGAGATAAATGTCAGCAGGTCAGTCTATGCAGAAGCGATCACATTCGGTAGCAAACGAAACTAAAATGAACAAATTAAACTGCTTACTTGGCAAGTATACGATCAAGCAATTCCCCACCTTCACACAACCTATAATATGTTTCACATTCCAACACCAACATCAAAACTCAGTTGAAGTTATACTGAATACATTTGCAGAAATCACGAGGATTGAATTTACGGAACTTACTCCATAACTATGTACACATAGTTTTCATCCTCAAATGCATTATAGAACTGAACCACGTTCTCGTGGCCTGTGAGAGCTTTTAGTATCTTCACTTCTCGCTTAACATCCTCCACTGCAATCGGAAGAACCATCTGCGAAAAAAAAAGGCATACACAGACACATCACAGACAAATCAAAGAGGCTTCCTCCCTCTATGAAACTATATATCAAATGCTGCCACCTATGACGAGTAGCTCTTCTAAGAGACGTTGAATCCTCCGTGAACAATCTCCCGAGCATGCCAGGGCATAAGATGTCTTAGACTCTTAGCCTACCGTATCTTGGGCAGCAGGTCTTAGGTTCGAATCCCCTTATAATGCGACTATGTGGAGCCAAAAACGGGTCAAACATATTCGTCTTAGACAAAAACGGGTCAAATAACTTTCCGGGTTAGGCAGGACAATTGTTTCGCTACTGCCTGCAATATTTTTTCCTCAAATTTCCGCTAATGCTATTAAGAACCCGTCTTTTTGTGAAAAAACAGGAAAACACAAACCTTATTTCGTTAATGCTATTGAGAAACTGTCTTTTCGTGAAAAAAGGGCAAAAGGACGAGAACACAAACCTTGGCTTTATCAATCTTCTTGACAGCAACACGATCGCCATTAGATTTATGAGTAGCAACATAGGTATACCCAAATTGGCCATGACCCAACAATTTTCCAATCGTGTATTTCTTTTCAAAATCTTTATCGTACCCAAAATCCGTTCTTTTCCCACATGGTACCGATGATTGCTTCTTTGAATTCGTCGTCTTTCCTTCTCTCACTATAATTACAGGCAAATTATTCACACTCCTACGTCTATTATGTTTACGATTATTATTATGATTACGATTATTATTATTATTATTGTTATTATTATTATTATTATTATTATTATTATGATTATTATTATGATTGTGATTATGACGAGGGGGATGATTGGGTGTTTTACCACCGGCAGGTGTTTTCGGCGGAGGTGCGGTGGTAACCTTGGTGCTTTCCGGGGCGGGGGAGGCGGCGGTTTTAGAGCTGATTGATTCACACGCTCTAAATATAGAATTACAGGAACCCATTATTCGATTTTACGAATCCGAAACTGGGTTCTGATTTGTTTTGGATTATGAACAATGAATTGAATTGGGTAATTTCTGTTGGAAACAAGAAAGATCGAAGGAAGAAGGTACGAAAATGGCGGTTAATTGGTGATGAACAAAAGAGAAATTGAATTGAATTCACATCACCATCATTATTATTATTAATATTATTAATTAAATTAGAGAAATGGTGGGAAGTTGGATGTCGTTTTCGTTCCCCTGTTCCTCGAAGAGGAAGCAGGGGATTTGTGGATTTTCAGAAGAATTTCAAGAAGATGATGAAACTATTGAAAGCTCCTCTATGATAATATGATGACTTAATTAGAATGTGAACAATAATATCACAATTTCGAGAAACTCTCCCATACAAGGCAGTTAGTTAATCCTATTACTACGTATTGGAGTATTTTATTTCTATTAATATACAGTATCTCAGATAAATAATAATTTATTGTAAGACGGTTTTATATTAGTAACTTTTAAAAATAAAAATAAAATTATCATTATGAATCGGAATGAAATTTATTTATTAGTGACGGATCTAAGATTATCAGTTCGTGGGTGCACAATTTTTTCAATGATTTTAATACAATACAATTTATATCGATAGAAAAATTATTTGAAAAAATTCATGAATATCGATAGAAGTATTAAAATAGATAAAGGTAAAATTAGTACTCCGTAGTTCATTTATTAAATGTGATAGAATTAGAATGAACCTTGAACGACTACGTACGGAGTGATGGAGTAATATATACGGAGTGTATTATTTTATAGTTTTTTCTGTACATGGGATAAGTGATGCGTGTGATTTATATACGTTTAATTATTTTGTTTTTTAAGCACGTATTTCCGTGCATATCGAGTAGCATTGACTACTACTCCGTATTTTTTTTCCCGAATTTGATGCTTTGTGATTTTGTTGCATCTTATGGAGATCATGGACCCGTAGACGCATAAACAAGTCAAAAATCGTTCTTAAAAATGATTTCTTATGCGAAATAAGAAAGAGAATGATCATTTTCACGATGACCAACTTAAAACTTGAATATCTTGAGTTCTACAACTTCAATTAAGTGATTCAAGTTGCGTTGGACATTTTTTTTCTCTTAGCTTTCCAACGATATACCACAACCCCGATTTGGGTGAACTAACGAAGAAATGACAAACATTTGAATTTGAGCACGCAGTGCTGGGAATCATAAATTTTGTTTGCGAAACACGACATTTTGGTTGGAATCTAACAATTTAAAGCGAATCCGACGAGTGAACAGTGTCGCACGTGCCTTGTTAGCTTTATGAGGCAAATGCAAACATAAAAATTCAAAGTTAACGAAGCACGTGCGACACTATTTACCCGCCGGATTCGTTTTAAATTGACAAAATCTGAGCAAAATAATGTTATATTTCAAAAACCATTTTTTTAAAGGTTGTGTTTCACAAATCTATCTATCTATATATAAACATAAAAAAGCATCCCAACAAGTTTTTTAACAGCTTCTTATGAGTGACAAGTGGCAACACTATCTTCTTTTCATTTATTTGCAAATTGACTTTTGTTTGACCGACCAAAGGAGAAGATTAAAGGAGAAAATGAAGCAATTTATAGTGACTTAAATCACAAACTGACTTCTACAACGAACTAACCCACGACATTTTTTGTCTCAAATCACGGCTCCGGCAATCGTTGTTGCAAATAGTCAAGCTTGACTCAAAACCGCCATCATTCTTTTTAAAATGTAGGTTTATATGAGTATTTTTACTCTTAAAATTGGTTCAATTGGAGTATTATTAGTATTTCCTCTTTAGTTTTTGGTTGCATACAGGTATGCGCCACCTTCTCTTAATGTACTCCGTATGTTAGTATAATGCACCCTACATGATTCGAGTTTAGACTCTACTTCACTGGATAAAAATATGTTTGTCAATTGTAGAACATAAGCCCGTGACGATTCATCAAAGAAGATGTGTTTTGGGGAATTACTCAATATACAGAATAATATAATCATCTGTCTATTATATTTAGCATTACCTTAATTACTCAAACTAAATAAGATTCCGTAGAACAAAATCGCAACTTTCCAATTAGTGTCCCAACCTCACAAGTAAATTCTAAACCCGGATGTTTACTTAATTTTTTCCTTATCAGAATTTACTTTGAGTAGTAAGGAGTAATTATCATGTTACTAATTATTTAACAACTATGTCACGTTGGCACTACCACCACCGGACCACCCCACCCTATACCTTACGAGTAAATTTCTTCTCTTATTTTGTTCGTTATTTTAGTAGCTATCATAAACTCAAACATAACTCGAAAGATATGAAATTGCAAGCTTTAAAGTAAAACATAATGATATTATCATTCAAGAAGAGAAAACAACCTATGATAAACAAACAAGATATGCTTCTCAGTACGTCACATAAAACAGGGCCATAAGAGTAAGTATGAAGCCAATTACATTTACAAATAATCGTGCTATTTGTCTGATTATGCTTGCCAAGTAACCAAGTATGTGTATCATCGCAGATATGAAACTGAAGAGGAAGAAAAAATCACGGAGGCGAATACTAGAACTGCAAAGGTTTCGAGACAACTCTTACATACTATTGTTAGTTAAGGAGTCTACCAACAAAATTTGGAAAATTATTTACATACTATTGTTAGTTATTACCTAAATATCTAATACAAACGAGTCTGTATGCGTCATACTAGAATAATAGTCCGTCTTCTTTAAATGATTGTCCCGTTTCGTTATAATACTCCTCACATATATTACCCAACTGGGGCAATAATTTAAAATCGGAGGCAGTAAGTGTTATCAACATTTAAATACTATTTTTACATATCATTAACTATTTTTATTTTTTGTTTTAAAAAAAATTATGTTTACTCTTTTTTAAATGGTATGCAAGTTGAAAAATTTGGCCACAAATAAAGTTATGGTAATAATAAAAAAAAATCGTATAATATATACATTGCTAGACCCGTGAATTTCACTGACATGAAAACTAGTTCCTTATTAAACATGGTGTTTCGCAAAACCTTTTTATAAAAGGTTCTGATTTTACCAAAAAAAACACTTCTATATTAATTGGTGAAATAATAGAATGTGATAGAAACGCACAACTACTTGACGAGAGTGTGTAATAAACAATAATAATAATAATAATGAAATCTGAATGTTACTACTACGTGTTTCATAAACTTCACTTGTCATTTAATTTAATCGTAACATTTCATCTTCCAAATTTGTGTTATATATATCATACACACAAACTTGCTTCTTTGTACAATAAAAAAAAGTCAAGTCGAGAAAACAATATTAATCCTATACATACTATATGATAATGGGGTATTCAAATTCGTCATCCTCATGGATTGCGAGAATAGTAATTATGATTACAATTACGTCCACGATATTGGAACTAACTGAAGCCGATGATGATCAATTTCACTTCCGGCTCAGAACTCGGCTCAAACATGTAAATTTCCGATGTAAATCCAAGACGGACAAAGTCGAGTATCGAACATTGAAACCGTGGAAAACTTTTGAGTATTCTTTTGACAATACGTTTTTTGGCACTGAACTCTATTTTTGTCATTTTTACTATAAAACCAAGCACCAGGTATTTGACGTTTTTGATGAAGATGTAGATCGGATTTCGTGCGTCGATCACCCTAAACGGTATTCTACGTCATATTGTTACGAAGGACGAGTAGAATGGAGTATTCGTGAAGACGGGTTTTATAAACATTGTGTTTACATTTTGAACCCGGGTCATGCATGTGCCGATCAACCTACTGTTGCCCCTACAAAGTTCCAAAAGATTCATAGTTGGTGATCCAATCTACATGCATCCATCTATGCATGCTTTTTTTATGATGTATCTGAATCGTCTATAATAATAATAATAATAATATAATAAAATAAAAATACTTGATCATGTTTTTTTTTTTTGCAAAAAAAAATTGATACAAATATAAAGTTATCAATAATAATACTTACGATATACTCCCTCTGTTTCATTGATATCTTCCATATTTCCTTTTTCAACCATTTCTTTGATTTCTTCCACTTTTCTTTTTTCTATCACACTTCTCTCTTACTTAGGTGACCCACTTACTTTACTCCCTATCTACTTTTACTTATTTTAGCTGGCTTAGAACAACTACAGTACATGCACAAACTTAATACTACTCCCTACGTTCCAATCAATTTCACACATTTGGTTATTGTGCACTATTCATAGGCGAGAAGAATCATCGATATAACTTTTAATATATACGATAAAATATACTCTGCAGTAATGTGAGATCTTGTTTAAATTATCTAGTCGAGTGCATAATGAATATCAAATCTTTCTCCTGAAAGACGGTCTCTCATTAACTTTACTGAGAGACTAAGTACAAATTGAAGGAACAGTGGTACAAAACCTAATAGAAGTAGATACGATTAACATAAAAGAGTATACGAACATAAAGAGGGTATGCTTCTTATAAAAATAGGTACAAACAAAGTTGTCATTTAAGGATATGAATAGAACATAAAGTGGTACTAAAGAGTGGTCTCTCAATAAGTTATTGAGAGACCGTCTCTCCCAATAATTTGTGTTTTTAGAAATATGTAACTAAAGATATAGATAAAAGAAAACGTGTATTCGCGTACGTGTATAAAGTAAATGTATGAAATTGATTGAAACGGAGGGAGTATAAGGTTTGTCATTACCGTATTTTTTTTTAAAAAAAAAACTCAATAAAGTTGGATTTTTTTGGCAAGAACTTTAATTAAATAAATTCAGCAATTCATTTGGGTCGTCGGCGTTTCAGCTGGATCGTCGGCGCTTTATACATGATTTTACCGTATTGTCCTTCTCTAATTATCATTAATATTATTAATTGATTTTGTATATAAATCTAATTTTATGTTTCCGAGTATTAATTTGTCACGGTTTTTGTAATTTAACGATTTTTGTGACACGTTTCTCCGTAAAACCCGGGATCATATTGCCCTTCTCTTAAACTTAGGACAATTTAAACTAAGTTCGATGTTAATGTGACGTCTTAAATTTTTACCGATAATAGTTTGTAGCGTTCATCGTAATATTACAGATCGTAATAGCGTTCATCGGCAAAATATGGGATATCTACATTTACGGATCCGCAAAAAGTGAGTATCTCACGTTTTATGGATCCGCAAAAAGTGAGTATCCCACGTTTTACGGATCCGCAAAACGTGAGTATCTCACTTTTTGCGGATCTGTAAAACGTGAGATACTCACTTTTTACGGATCCGTAAAACGTGAGATACTCACTTTTTGCGGATCCATAAAACGTGAGTATGCCACATTGATACGGGTTAGTCGCGTCACCGATATCAAAATAATCCTAGATTACTACTAACGGATAGCTAGCGGTAAGTAGGGTCGATTCCACAGGGAGGCAGGTTGAAAATTATAAGTTAGTCAATTAATCTATTGGGTCACGATTTTATAATGATTTGGGATGAACTGACAGTAACACAAAATTAATAAAAGTATGAATTAATGAATTAAGAAAAACACCAGAGTCGTCAGATCATTACAAATCAAAACATGCATACATACGATTTCCAAATAATCAGTTAAAATGAGTTAAAGAACATCGACACGGTCCTCTCGTATCACTAGTTATCCTAGAAATCACCTAACAGGCTCTCGCTACGTATTAGGGAATTCTATCGATTACAACGGGTCTAATCTGTTCCCGGGCTCTCGCTACGTAGGTCAGGATTACGAGATACAAACAATCAATTACGGCCTATAATTAATTATTCGTCGTTATAATGTTGCAAGAGCGATTTAACTCATAAAGATCAATTATTTAGTCATCATAAATAAATCTGTTTCAATTCGTAATTCACCTAGAACTCTAGTGACAGAAAATTAGCTAAGCATATTTACGATGATAATAATACTACTCCCTCCGGACACTATTTTTTGCCCCACTTCATTAAAATACTCCTCACATATATTGGGCTAGTGGGGCGAAAAATAGTGTCCGGAGGGAGTAATAGATTGAATCATGATGAATGAAAAAAAGGAGAAAATAAAGAAGCAGAATAAACAGTAAACAGGAAGGAGGAGAAGATTAGGGAAGAGGAAGAAAGTACCGGATTGGAATGAATAAAAGAACAGAGACGGAGAATTAGAATAAAAATAACCCAATCGAGAATATGAAAACCGGAATTCTGAGAAATAAACTTGATAAAAATAAAAGCTAAATATTACTAAAACTAATCTGTGTGAATGATTGAATGAGAAAAAGATAAAGGATGAAGTTGAGATATAAAGATATCATTAACTGAGGATAAGCAGTCCTATTTATAGTGCTTAAGAACTCCATAACTACCCCTTAACTTCCCACTTAAATTGCTATCCTCAACCCCATTAACCAGGAAGAACTGAAGTAGTGGGAGTAGGAATCTTGATGCCCAAGAGGGGGAGATAGTGGGTAACGTTAAAATATCTGCGCTGAATTAGTCTTTGGATGTAGTATCCTATTCTGCAGACTTGGATTTTATGCTGGCAGACTTGGGATCCAAGTCTGCAGACTGAATTATTCAGTCTAGTGCTCAGTCTTCTTCAATCTACAGACTTGTTCTCAGTCTACAGACTTGTCCTCAGTCTACACTTAGTCTGTTTGGTCTATGGACTTCCTCAGTCCACAGACTTGTCTGTTTGGTCTATAGACTTCCTTCTTGTTTTGCTGCACTTCCGTATAGATCTTCTTTGGCTCACCTTTATTTCCTCTTGATTTCCGCACAATGAATCGGTTTTAGAGCTTTAAAGATTTTTGACGTAATTTTGAGCTCTTTTAACAACTCGGTCTCGATTATCTGCAAAACAACAAAAGAATACCCGAGTAGCACATATGGGAGAAAATAGCGTAATCCGACTCCTAAAATTAATAAAATGACACGGAAATGCGTGCCGAAATAGGTGAAAAATCGAATAGGAATGGCACGCATCACACATTTACAGATCTGTGACATTTTGCACCTTTATTTTTAAAAAAATAAAATAAACCGTAATATACATCTTCGATTAATTAAACCATAATCACCTAAAAAACATAAGTAATCGTAACTAACGAATCTAACATCATCCTACGTATTTTATTAATAAAAATTAAACAATGCTCGAAAATACGATAGTTATAAATGGAAGAACACAAACGAAAATGCGAATAAAAATAATCAAGTAATAAGTAACTCCGAAATGTAAATCGGGTTGTCCGGTCGCCATTAATTTAAAATTAAGAAATACGTAAAGACGTAAGCTCCACTGAAATAACATACAAAAGTGCCAAAAAAAGACGGTTTTACAAAATAACCAAAACCGTTACGTAGTATATTTCACAAATAACCAAATAAACAATAATTAGTAATGTTAATGAAGTAAGTTAAAGGAGGGACAAAAACGTCAATTCACGTTATAAAGCGCCGACGATCCAGCTGAAACGCCGACGACAAGGAATAGCTCTTATAAATTCTTAGTTCAATAAAGCATCTTATACAGGTCATGGACCCGTGGACGCATAAACAAATCAGAAATTATCCTTGAAGATGAAATCTTATGCGAAATAATAAAAGAGAATGATCATTTTCACAAGGGTCAACTTAAAACTTGAATATCTTGAGTTCTACAACTTCAATTAAGCCGACTCAAGTTGCTTTGAAAATTTCTTTCTCTTAACTTTCCAACGGTATATCACAACCCCGATTTGGGTAAGTAACAAAGAAATGACAAGCGTTTGAAATTGAGCGCAGTGCTGATTAGAGCCCGAGAATCATAAATTTTGTTTACGAAACACGACATTTTGGCCGGAATATAACAATTTAAAGCGAATCCGACGAGTGAACGTTGTCGCACATGCCTTGTTAGCTTTATGGGGAAAATGCAAACATAAAAATTCAAAGTTAGGGAAGTACCACACTTTTTACCCGCTGAATTTGTTTTAAATCGTCAAAATCTGAGCAAAATGTTGTACGGAGTATAGTATTTCACAAAAACGTTGTGTTTCACAAACTTTTTTTTAATTAAATGTGGTGTTTCGCAAAACCTTTTTATAAAAAAGTTATACTTCTAAAAAAACCTTTTGTGCTATATTAATTGGTGAAATAATAGAATGTGATAGAAACCCACAACTTGACTAGTGTGTAATAAAACCATAATTGGTGTTATGTCCGTGATAAATCATGGGATTGAGAAATTTTTTTGTTATAGAGAATTACTTGGTCATTTAATTTAGTCATAAATTTTTTTAAATTTATTTAAATCTGAATGTTACTGCTCCGTATTTCATAAATAAACTTCACTTGTCATTTAATATAGTTATAACATTTCATCTTCAAAATTTATATATATAACATACAAACAAACTTGCTTCTTTGTAATAAAAAAGAAAGAAAGTCGAGTCCAGAAAACAATATTAACTCTATACAGAGTATATAATAATGGGGTATTCAAATTCGTTATCCTCATGGATTGCGAGAATAGTAATTATGATTATAATTACGTCCACGATATTAGAAGTTAATGAAGGTTATGATTATAAAGGCCATCAATTTCACTTCCGGCTCAAAACTCGACTCAAAGATCTAAAATTTGAATGTCGATCCAGGTGGGACGTGGTCAAGTATCGAACACTGAAACCCTGGAAAACTTTTGATTATCCTTTTGACAATACGTTTTTTGGCACTGAACTCTATTTTTGTAATTTTTACTATAAAGCCAAGCACCATGTATTTGACGTTTTTGATGAAAAGGTAGATCGACATTCGTGTGTCGATTATTATAAACGAGCACCCGGACAATATTGTTACGAAGGACGAGTAGAATGGAGCATTCGTGAAGACGGGTTTTATAAACGTTGCGTTCACTTTGTTGCACCGTTTTATAGATGTCCCGCTCCATATATTCCTCCCCCTACAAAGTTCGAAAAGATTCATAGTTGGTGATCCGATCCGATCCAATCTACATGCATATGCATGCTTTTTTGATAATGTATGTGAATCGTCTATGATAAAAATCAAAATAAAAACAACTAGATTATGGTTTTTTTGCAAAAAAAATACAAATATAAAGTTATCAATAATAATGCTTACGACTGTTACGAGTATATAATTTGAATATTAATTAGCTGGTTTAGAACAAGTATTGTGCACAAACTCAATATAAAGTTTGTCATTATTGTTGTCTCATTTCTTAAGACATCAATAAAGTTGAAAATTATGTTAATAATAATGCGAGTTCTTAATTCAGAATACAATTCAGATGATTTCTAAGTAGAGATTAAATAAAGATAAACAAATAAAATAAATAATAATTGACTAATTGTTTCTTGAAGTTATTAGGATAAACTTGGTTTTTATTTTCAATTTTCAAACCAAGTTTATCAAATGTTGAACAAACTTGTTGTCACAATGGACAAACTTATCAAAATAAAGTTCTTAAATTACAACAACGGCAACGCAAGGAGAAGCAATTCTAATTGTGATTGCACTTAAGGACAACAAATGAACGAGACGGAGAAAGTATTAATATAATGAGTAACATCTACACGCACGTTTCTAGTGGATATGCGTTAAAAAAATTATAACGCACCAAAACAATGACACACAATTTCACTTCTTAGAAAACAATTAAGGACAACAAAAAGAGCACAAATTCTGGTTTGTGATAAAGTTATTCGTCATTTTTTTATAATGGGTCAAATACGATCCGTTTACATAAGAAAAAAAAAAAGATAAAACACAAAAAAAGTACGGAGTAATGAGTTACCTTTTCTACATACAGGTAAATTAGTAGTAAATACTTTCTCAGTTTCACTGATATCTTCTACATTTCATTTTTCAACCATTTTTTTAATTTTTTCTACTTTCCTTTTTTTTCTATCACACTCCTCTCTTATCCGGGTGACCCACTTACTTTACTCCCTCTCTATTTTACTTATTTTATTACTCTATCCGTTCCAACGAATTGTATACGTTTGCTTTATGCACGTACGTCGATGCTAATGTTCTTTTGTCTATATCTTTAATTACGTATTACCAAAAATTATAAAAATTTGATATTTGTTATAAAACGAGAAAGAAAGGAAAACTAGAAATAAAATAGAGCGAGAAATATGTGAGAGAGTTATATTATTCATGTCATTGAGAGGGTATAGTACATCAGTAATGATAAGGGAGTTTACATATGGGTCAAAAGCCCAATGGACATTCACCTAATATGATTTCATAACACTCCCCCTTGAATGTACATTACAGAATAATATGTCTCATAAAAACCTCACTCGAAAAAAACCCCGTGGGAAAAAAACTAGTGTAAAATAGAGCACATTATTCCTCAAACACGCATATGATGCTGCCTCATCAAAACCTTTACATGGAAAACCCAGTGGGACAAAACCATAGATAAGGAAAAAGAGTACAGTGTGTGCATACTCCCCCTGATAGTTACATCACTCGGAAAATAACAATATTATCCATGATGTGACGATGAATCTCGATCTTTAAAATAATAATCATCATACTTGATAAACTCGATAGATGTCTTCGATAATTAGAAATCTATCACTGATCTTCAAATAGTTATACGGATAATATGAAGATAGTCTTTGATTGTTGCGTCTTCATCCAAATATCACTTCAACATTTCAAAGTATAGTCAGATTATCAATAATTTGTACGAATATAATATGCGACTAAATTTACTATATGAATATGAAATGATGCAACGATGCGATAAGAAAACTAACATGAAATGGTATACTTAGTTTCTATATATGATCAGCATGATGACTCGATATGTAAACTGTATTGTATACTTTTCAATATCATCAATAAATTTGATGAATTTCAGGATTATGAGCTCATTGATACCAATAAATATGTCGACGGTCGTACGGATTTATAAAATCCTTATTCAATAGGCCACTTGATATTGCGCACAAATGTGTAGCCATTTCATATGGTGTAATTTCGTAGAATCGTCATTCTACTTATATATTACTGTACACGATAAATACGCGTAATTTGATATGATAAAACTTTATTTGTTTTACCAATTTATTGTCACTCACTTTCTCCCCCTAAGGTGATCGATAAAAATATTCAAGATAGATTGCAATCATTTACTTAATCACCTTAGAATGCGATTTATCATATCATATGCAAATAAGATTTCATTGATGGGTATTTTTGCAAGATTATGATATATTTCGAGGAGTACGTGATTCATAAAATAATTGACTTTTAACGGCTGATTCTAAATGCCAAATTTAAGAGATCAATTTATTCACATGATAACGATCAAATTGTGAATTCTAATAACACAAATTACTCGTATTTGATATGTGGTCTCCAAGCCACTTAAAACAATATCGATCAATTCGTAGAATTGAACTTAAAATATGTTTATTCAACCTCGAGTAATGTGCAATTGGATCTCCAAATATCATCATTCATAGTCAATTTTAATTCACAATTCTTAAACCCATACTTTTAAGCACTTGTTGATCACATATGCTTAATCAGTTCATGTCAAATGTTGATATTTGTTCGCAATTAATTGCAATAATGCATATGCGAAGTTAGCTGATCTCAATATGTATAATTAGCAATTGCATGCCAAACTATTGAATGCTTAACTTACTCAATATGACACAAACTTTATATTCATCTCGCAAAATGGAACACTTGTAGTGTCTCAGGTAAATTTGCAAGATCTGTCATATATTAATATCATTTTGGGAAATATAACGATATTATATATTCTGTTCGAGAAATTTCTCAAATGATGAATATTTAAGAGTTACGGAGTGGAAAAATTGGAGATTTCCAAAGTAAGAAATTGGAGAATAATTATGAGAATGATTACTCCATAAATAAATTATCTCACATTAAACTCATGGGAGACTTGACTGAACTTATACCGATCGAAGATCATAAATTTACAGAAATCATCTCCCATTATACCGATAAAATACCGTCTCACATTAATGTGATAGGAGACATACTCACATTGTAATGACAAAAAAAATTGATAGGAGATTGTCTCGCATTAAAATGATAGAAGACAATCTCACATTAAATCATCGCTAACAACTTACAATGAAATTCATGTTATGCGTGACAAATATAGCTAAAAAAATAATGAACATAATTATGAAAATTTTAACATTCTAAATTGCTAATAGTAAGTATATCATGTCACTACGAATTTGTAATACCCTAAGGATGATCATCACTATGTCATACAATATAATATGTAACTAAATGGAAAGATTGTTACCGTAACTACGAAAATTTTACTACCATAACTACATAGCTATAATAAGGTAGAGAATATACTATTATAGAAATTAAATATTTATGATATCAAAATTTATGACTTTAGAAAATATGTATTTCGATAATCATCCAATTTACCATCTAAATCATATTGTTGAAAATTGAAATAATGTAAAGTTGCCAATTTTTCGTTTAAAATGTATTGACAAAGAGACAAACAAATATTAGAATTATAGGAACTTAACTATTATGCTTTAAAGTATATATCTCAATCGTTAAAACGACTATTTTAATATATATAATTCTTTGCCACATAGATATAAATATGGAGATGCATTGAAAATACTCCATATATATACTATGATCTCCTTATAGTCATAAGGTAATAATAGATCATATGTGTATCTTCAAAAAACATGAATTAACTTCTTAATATAGTGATATAAGGATTGAAAAATAGAATAACGATTTCTTTGCTATAAAGATGCAAGAATTGAGAAAAAATAACGAACTCCTTGCTTGAGAGATGCAAGGATTGAAAAAAAATTAACGAGATCCTTGCTTGAGAAATACAAGGATTGAGAGAAAATAACGATCTTTTTGGTTGAGAGATGCAAGGATTTTAAAAAAAAAAAAGCAAGCTCCTTGCTTGAGAGATGCAAGGATTGAGGGAAATTAACGAACTCCTCGCTTGAGAGATACAAGGATTGAAAAAAGAAAATAATGAACTCCTTATTTAAAAGATAGAAGGATTGAGAAAAGGATGACCTTCCCTCAATTGTTTTCCGCTCAGTAATTAGAGTTTTCGCTTAGTAATGAGAGTCTCGTGCTGATAACGTGTTATAAAACGAGAAAGAAAGGAAAACTAGAAAGAAAATAGAGCGAGAAATATGTGAGAGAGTTATATTATTCATGTCATTGAGAGGGATATATATAGTACATCAGTAATGATAAGGGAGTTTACATATGGGTCAAAAGCCCAATGGACATTCACCTAATATGATTTCATAACAATATTTATAATGTATTCAACTAGACGATTTAAACAAGATCCATTGTGACTATCTTTTATCTTATATATTAAAAGTTATATCGAAGATTCTTCTCACTCATGAATAGTGTCAAAAAAATCAAACGTATACAATTCGTTGGAACGGGGATGTATAAATGGAAGAAATCAATAAAACGGAGAGAATAAATGATATTTGACTCGTTATAACAAAATGATAGATACCTCCATCAATAATCGTAAAACAAAGGATAGAAGTAGAACGAAGCCGAAGGAGTACAACGGCTCTGAGGTGTATGTGTATGAGGGAGGCTATGTATCTCCCTCCCCGTCTCAAGTAACGGTAACTTCCCCATTAATACAACAACACTAAAGTGGAAATCCAGTCAATCACTTTATATATAATCAAATCAATCGCCCTCCCTTTAATTCCACATCTTCTTCATTATATACTTACTTCACATTCATTCATTCATTCATTCACGCTCCTCTTTCATTTCATTTAAATAAATTCATCTCTCTTTTCCTAAATCTCTCACATTAACAATATTATTTAATTAAATTAATAATAATAATAATAATAATAATAATAATAATAATAATAATAATAATGGAGACTCCATGTTCATCGAAGATGACAACAATGTCGTCTCACACTACTCAGGCTGCTGCTTCTGTTTCATCCAACGCCTCCAAGTTTTCTTCATGTAATTTTCCTTTTTTTCTGTAATTGTTTCAAAAACATTAATTTAATAATCAATTAACCAAAATTATTAAATGATGGGTTTTTCATCAATTAACTAAATTTTTGACATGGGTTTTCAGATTATCGAAATGGGTTCATCTTATTTTTTACATTAAATCATCAACAATACTTGAAATTATCTTATTTTTGACATAAAATTATCCTTCAATTTAATAAAATTATTATTATGACATGGGTTTTCGTATTTTAAAAATGAGTTAATCCTATTTTTTGACATAAATCCATCAATTAACTAAAATTATGACATGGGTTTTCATATTATCGAAATGGGTTCATCTTATTTTCGACATAAATTCATCGACAATAGTTGAAATTATTCGTTTTAATAAAAGTCGACGATACATACTTGTTTTATGTGTTCATCAAAAATAGTTGAAATTATTCGTTTTAATAAAAGTGAAAGCTTTTCAGTACGATACATACTCGTTTTATATGCTATGGGTTCATCTTATTTTGACATGAATTCATCAAAAATAGTTGAAATTATTCGTTTTAATAAAAGTGGAAGCTTTTCAGTACGATTATTTACGATTAATATATATATATATATATATATATATATATATATATATTCAGGGAAGAATAATGAAGAATCAAAGCAAAGAAGTAGTTTGTTTGACATAACAAATGGATCACCAATTGTTGGTTTAGCTACTGCAAAATTAAGCCAAACACCAATTACTTCATCCACAAGTTACAGTTGCAAGAAAACTCCTGGTTCAGGAGAAGCTTTACTTAGGTGTCAAGTCAAGAACTTGTTGCAGCAGCAGGAAGCTCACATCTCCAAGTTCCTGTCTTTCGAGTGTTTCGACAACACGGTTTCAGGCCTTCGAGCTCCTGCAAACACCCCACAAGTCTTCAACTTTAACTCATCACTGCAATCTGTTCTTACTGAATCACCTATTCAGGATCAGTTAACTGTCTCTAAGGTAATCAATTCAAATTTCTTGGTTACGACACACGTGAATCATCGTCTAAATCCGTAATTCTGTTACAACTTGTGAGATTTTCGGAGACTGTCAGGATTTGGTGACACTGACTTTAGTAAGTTAAGGTTTTGATTGAGATGATTGTTTAGATCTTTGTTTTTTTGAAATGGGTTGTTGTTTGTTTGTTTAATTTAGGTGGTGAATGGGATATCGAGGTCATTGTTCGAGGATTTCTTAGAGAAATCAGCAGAATCTTCGTCGGATTGTTCGTCAGTGATGACATTCCAAGGTTCAGCTGAAACAATTGAAAAAAGAAGCCAAATGAAACTGCTATTCAAAGATGATGATGATGACGACGACGATGATGCTTCAGCCTGGTCTCTGCAAGTGACTACCAGCATTCGCGATGAAGACGAAACAAAGAGTGAAGTGGTTGATGTTGAAGAGCTACTGTGTGAAGGGATAAGAAATATAGAGATGAATGAGGCGATTGGGAGGTCGAGGGGAAAGCTGATACGGTTTGTGTATGACAGTGATGATGATGAGTTGATCGACGAGGAGGAAGTGTTGCGGCTCAAGGGACTCCCAACCCCCAAAGGGAAGCATCTTCGCTTTCGAGATGATGAAGAAGATGATGATGAATGAGAGACCGATCATCGAGCATATGTAGCGTGTTTTGTTCAGAAAGTCCCTAACTTTCTGAAATTCAACAACTCTAGTTTTTCTTTTCAAGAACTGCAATGGCATTTGTTGGTTGATTTTGTGATTCTAAGAATTGAAAAGGTTATTACAGTAAGAGATCTTGTTTTTCTCCAAACCCCAACTCGCATTACTTACTTTTCCGAACTAGATATCCATGACTACCCGTATAAAAATGGCGAACAAGGTACACCACATCGAACCATCGAAGGTCTCTTCGACTGTGTAACATCGATAAACAAAACTTGCATCGATAAATTGTTCAAACCCTGGTTTCCCATGTAACATCGATAAACAATGGTTTTCCCATCTAAAATGGGAAAAACTTGCATTCTAACAAAACTTGCATTCTAAACTATAAACAATTTACCCCGTTCGTTCGTTCATCCGTCCTCCCTCCATCTCAATGGGGTTCGTTCGTTCATCACGATTTATTTCAAAATACTCGCAAAAACAAGATAAAAAAAAAAGTAATTACGGAATAACATGGGGTATCCGATTCCAACTTATACCATCGATTCATCAAAATATATTTTACCATTAAAAGTAACCCCATCAATTTCAAGAATTCACTACAGTACAACTATTACCAAGAACACTAACAAGTAACAATGATATTTACAACTACATTCTACAGGGTGCTAGTTAGTTAGTTATATGACACTAATCATGTTTTTGGCACAAGCTGTACAGTACAGTACAGCGCTAAGAATCAGAATCAAAACCACGGATGCCACGTCGGGTCCATCATGCATAAGTTCCGAGGGCTCAATGCTGCTTCGACAAGCTCTGCCACTCCCCTTTGGACGGACTGCGGCGGGTCCATGGCATTCTCATCCTACAACCATACAAATATGACGTTTCAATATCTGTTGCAGTTTAAATACACGTGTACTGAGTACGGAGTAGAAGTTTATGTTTGATGAAGAGTGACAGTTCAACCATGGGCGGTTTTTTTTAAATAGAAAGCATGAAAATGAAGAATTACCTCCTCAGACGAACTTTGTGGGGCTATTTCATTAATCCGGAGAATGACATTTTCAACATTGATAGTCACCTTGTGTTTGAAATCGGCTGGACTTAGACCTCCTCCAGGCACAGGAGCCATTGGCATTCCGAGTGGTCGTCTCCAAGACCAAGATAGAAGCTCATCGCGGAAAAACATGGCCAAGTGGTGCCACATATGTTGGTTTTGCTGCATATTAAACGTAGAATTGAGTAAAAGCTGTACTTCAACTGAAATATTCTACCCATTAATCAAGAGAATCTTGCAGAACTATTAATCACTGCAATCCATAAGCTCAAATCCGGCTAATTATTACTCCGTACTAAGAACAAGAAGTAATGTGCATCAAACTTATGCAGAAAAGTTTTTTATTTGGTATAAAGATAGGACAGCAGAGTAATCATTGGCAGTAAATATTTTATAGGCTGGTCTTTTAGACTAAGTTAGGGTAGAAAGCGACTAAAAACTCATCATTGCCAGCGACAAATTGGTCGCAAACTTTTGAAAATGGTTACTAGCTGAAAGTATCACTAAAAATAAACACGAGGGTAACAGAGGCCCAACACTTCAATTTCTGCATAAAGTGGTCTTCCAAGAAAGTATTGTAAGACACTCCTGTAAGATTTCATGAAACAGTAAAGCATATACGAGTAATCGATTTCATAGAATATTTTGGGACAGAGAGGGGGGAGAAAATTATAAGAATAAGATCTCACCTTCGGTGAAACAACTGCTTGTGCTGCGGAGCACATGGCAGAGACAATGAGCCCTTCCACTCCAAAATGAGAAAAGAATGACTGCATATTCCTAGTGAGACGGAACGGCACAGGCTCATTAAACTCAATCATTCCGTTAGCATCATATGCAGGGTGGAAATCTGTCTGAAATATTTTGCCAGTGTTCTTAGCAAAAAGAATTTTGTTGGGCGACCTTCCCCCGATCTGAAGCATGTACGAAATGAAACAAGAGAGCGCTAACTGTGTTGCGAATTGCTTTTTGAATGCCCACATATGGTTGCCATTTAACAATGTCTTGTAGACGAACTGGGATAATATGTTATCAGGCACACGGCTCCTTGTTACTTCATTATATGCTTGGAGACGAAGATCAACTATAGCTTCTGGTGAGATTTGGCCAGTCATAGCAGGATTCAGTTGTTCCTTGAAGAGAGTTATCGGAAGATCAGCTTCACGGTCATTTCTTGCACAATGGTTCTCATAAACCTCCAGCAACGTGCTATACATCAAATCATCTTCTACCATCCGAACCTGTATCCAGGTAAAACATTTAGGCTCAGCATGACGTACAGATGCTATGCTGATTTAGTACTCCCTATATTTCAGTCGTTTAGAACACAGCCGACACAAGACTTTTTCTCTGATGAGAATATTGAATAGTAGGGCTTATTGACCAAATGTTCTAAATAAGATTGACATGAGGCAGAGCATTGGACATTTATCAATTTCGTGAGGTGAAACCTTTTTTTTCTCCTCAAGAAAAGGAAAAGGGAAAAAAATAGTAGCGCCTATTAAAATGTGATCAACAGCGTCAAAGTATATACCTGAGACCAAACTGGAATGATAATAGGGGTATGAATGCATATATGACGCCTCCTGGATTCCTTGTGCTTATCAAACATGTGATTCATCACACGGAACAACTGAAGCATGCGTTCATCACTCCTCGCATTCGGAGTTAGGGATGTTTGGACAATAAAATGTCGTTGTGAACCATCAGAGCCAATCAAGGTCAAGCGGCGGAAACTGCTACCATGCCTTCGCACAATTGGAATATCAGGACCAACACGATCTAACTTGACTGTATGATCAGGAGCAATTTCCTAAAGCGTAATAAAAAAACTGGTCAAACAAAGAAGTACATGCAATATAAAAAAACAAGCATACTCTGTATCCCTACTAAGCTGGAATCTGTCTCCATGAATAAATTTCATAGGGTGTCTAGTGTTTATAAATAAATTCCCCATTTGCAGGTTCTTTTTTGTGTAAATAAATTGATTTCAGAGTGGTCTTCGTCTTTGGAATATGACCAAAGTCCAAAACATAGCAAAAGAGTTTGCTACAATCTATGTATGTTCAGTTGTGAAAAGTGTGGGTGGGTCCAGAGAATTATTCCCTTCATGGTTGATTTTCTTTGTTCAAGCATGGAGCTAGCTGAGATGTTTTACAGACACTCAAGCAAGTTATCCAAATATACTCGACATCGCTCCATGAACCAAGGGGCACTGCCTTTTCCCTAATTGTGGCAGTGTTTTACACGGGTTTCCATCACCTGACGCAACCCTCCTCTCTCACTATTGGTTGCCGGGTAACGGCTCTCTACATTTATGAGAGAGGGGAGGCAGTATAGTATACATGCCAACCCTCATATCCCATCTGTAGTAGAGAAACAGAGGTACTGGGGGAAGTCGTTGCCCACTAAGGTACTAGGGTGACGTATGTTATGCATGGTTATTATGGTTTCTGATTCCACATATTTCATCAAGTTTCCTTGTCGTCTTACTACATTGCACGGACTATCACGGCTTGCTCATTATGTGAATGGCCATTTAGTTTTTATACCTGATCAGTGAAGTATTGTCCTGGTACTTCCACATCAACAACGTGAAATTCACGTAGCACCCTGCTTTCTTCTTCCAGCTTCAACACAGCAGGAAATCTATCCTCAACATTGCTCTGAAGCACATTTTTCCAGTGCTTCAATCTCTCGGTAAGTTCAGATAATGTTGCTGGGAAGGTACCAGCGCTCTCCGGATCAAGATCACGTTCAAAATCCTGCTTGTACTCTCTCACAAATTCGACATGCTTATTTACAGCATCTGCAGAGAAACATGCCCTACAGACACCAGAAAGCTCTTTCTTAAGAGACTGAGGAACCTCGGCGGTAGTGGCAGTAGGATACTTGTAGCATCTATGCAGAAGGGCATTAACAACTGCAAGAAGCCTTTCCTCGGGCAGCGTGACAAACCTTGACCCAATCTCTGTGAGAAGAACCTGCAATAATACATACATAATTAACATATGCTGAGAAATGTATGGAAGGGTACGGAGCACCACCACAACTCACAAGGTATCATTTGCGAAATCAAATTAGAAGACTACTGGTTATAAGAAGACATACCAAACTAATCTAATCCAAATATTTCAGACATGAACAAAAGCTTCTATAGAAAGTAAAAGGATTTTTCTTTTAACTAATCAAATACATTCCATTACTGGAGAGTAAAACGTAGTCAGGATTTGACCGAAGCTTGCCAACTGAAACACTCAATCTCAAAAGGTTTAAAGTAAAGTAGCTTTGTTAGAAAATCCCATGCGCAAGTAGTTTTTATAGAGGTTCTGGGAGCAAGTTGACGAAAATTACAATTCAAAGAGGGAACTTTTTGAACTCGCCCCTATTTTCCATCCACAAGAGGCCTCAATATCTCATGCAGGACAAAAACATTTATAGGAACAATCCTTGAGACATTAAACGAGAGCTGCAGTGCACAAATCAGTTTTTTCATCAAAGCACGAATCTCCTAAAACATCTTATAAAAGAAGGAAACTTAAAGTCAAGGTCTAGGGTAGATGTATAACCATGGATTGTAAATTACACAGATGTACGAAATGCATGTATTGCCATTTGCCACACAAAACATACATATGCCAACATAAATACAAACAGACGACACGTGTCGGACACATGTAGATATCCTTGTCATGTCAGCATTGATAACTCCTGCCAACAAACATCAACAAAGAAAATATAACAAGAAAAAAAATATCACCTCAAGTTCACTAGCAAGATTAGTATGTTTGCTTCTAAGGGCCTCCATTATATCCTTCGCAGCATCAAAAGCACTGGCAGCTGAAGCCATCAAGCTCAATGCACCCGTACGCCTCAAAGCATTCTGACCACCATCGTTAACGCTTGAACCATGATGCAAAAGAGGTTCACTACTGGATGCAGCACCACTATTCCCACCAGCAGACCGCTCTGTTTCTAAGCCATTCCCATCGTGTGTACTAACTCCACTACCAGGCTGAGACATCTGATTATCAGAAGATATGGTACCGAGCGAAGATGGGTGCTGATGCATTCTTTGCTGAGCCATTGCTAATCTCCCCATTTCAGATTTGTTAGCTGCATCACGACGTTCAAGGAGATATGTCCGAAGCCAATAGTACAAAGCCTGGAATTCAGGAAGCCAGAATAAGTAATCTTGTATTTTATTTTTGGCTTTCTTTTTGCCAGGGAGAGGGGGTAGAACAACACCATCACCGTTGTGCTTTCAGGGTTTCTGCTAAAGACAGGGGGAGGGGGAGAGGGAGAGGATGCACACGTCCTTACTCCTTACCCGTGTTAAAAACAAAAGTGGTTGTTTCCAAATGACCCACAATGAAAAATTCTATGATAGATGTTACTAAATTTTAAAATGGGACTTGCCTGTGGGTATACAGTGGCAATTTTCAGTAGAACAAGTTTACAGTGAGGGGCTTCGGTTCGTTGCAACGAAAGCAACAATTGAGGAATCCAGGAAAGCCACACCCAATGTGGTATTTGATCCAAATACTTGTCAAATGCTTTCCCAGCAGGTTCGTTGGCAGTGTCAAAACTAAGAAGGTAAAGAACACGAACGAGATAGCTTCTTGAGTTTGGAATACCAAATTTGATGCCTTGCAGAAAACAACTAACAGCATACTCCAGCCAAATCTCATCCTGTGTTTCTTTGTATGCCTGACAGATTTATCAGAAATCAGATAGCTATGTACATGTAACATAAAGGTACGTAATGCGCTCAACATAAAATATTTACCATGTCACAATAATTTCCCCAACTAATCCACCCTTTAGGTAGATTTTTAAAAAGACTGATGGCATTTGAATACTCTCTATTAGCCGCTTCACAATCATTTAGCTTCAACAAAAAGTCTCCCCTTAGCCGGAAAATTTCAGCTTTGTGCTTAACTGGAAAGTATTCAAGATTAGTACTATTGATTAAATTGAGCCCACTTGTGAGTTCTCCTTTCATTTCCAGATAAGCCTTTGCTTGTTCTCTGATTTTCACAAAGGCCTCCTACATAATCATACAAACACAAATAAGCAATAAGATGCCTGCACTGTTACATAATGGCAAAAAACACTAACTGTAGACATTGAATCTTAAAAGCATTCTTATGACAGTCTATGCATCAAAGAGAGCTTTAAACGGAAGGATGTTTCCCTCCTAGAGACACTAGAGTACTAGGTCCTACGCTACTAATTGTGTGTGAACATACCTGCACCTCCATAGTAGAATGTCCATACATCTTTTCCAGTATGGTAACACAAACATCATAGAGGCCTTGTTTGCGAGTAATATGAGCTAGCTTGTTTACATTCCAAGCTTTGTCACGGTAACCAAGGTGATGTAATTGAGCATTAGTTGAGCCAAAATCCTTGAAAGCCTCTATGACGGCATTGTAAATTTCATTTCTCCACTGGAGCAAATCATACCAAACAGTCATGTTATCCCATTCATTTGGGGTCCTTAATCTCCAAGTTTCCAGAATATCCTTTAGGTCTGCATAAATTCCCCCATGTCCACCAACGTTAGAGCTCCCAGCTTGCTTGTTTCCATTAGCAATATCCACTAGAACTCTAGCAGATTCTTGAACTTCAACCAGCTGCTGAAACTGTTGTAGAAGCGGTATCCTAGCATGGACAGACATTTCGGGTAACTGCCACCATTGCTCTAAGGCATGGTCCACACCCTTTCCGACAATATTTTCAGCATCTCCGACGCCATTAACATTTCTGTCATGTAGTGCAAAGTAAGCATGAATTATCTTAAGCTTGGGAGTTTCCTCCACTTGGGCTTTAGGGATCACGTCTTTCAAATAAGCCCAATCGGGAACTTTCCACAGGCTATCAAGTAATATGTCATAATTTTCAATAGACTTCCCAAAATCTGCCAGAGCATCCCATTGACTAAGTTGACTAGCACAACTAAGCCACTGCTCCTCCCAAAGACACATTTCAGCCTTTGGAACAGTATTGTTATAAGTTCCCTGGGTAGCCTTAACCATGGCCTGGTAAAACAAGCTTTGAGCACGCTCCCAGTAACCATGCTGAACAAGTGAAAGTCCAGCCCTCGTCTCTGCGGTAACAGACCGCTTCTTCCACAACCCGCACCGCATGTCCTCTTCATTGAGAAGGCGGTAAAGCTCAGCAAGACATTCAGCACATTTGGTATCGTTCATGAACAACATAACATGACTTTCAAGCAGAGCTAACGCAATATGCCAAGCATTATAAGTCTTCCCAATATACTTAATGAGTTCACTAGGCATTCGAGGTTGAGGATGGCTTAGTTGAAGCCCTTCTAGAAGGGCTTGTACAACATTAGGTCGTTGTGTCATTTGTTTCTTGTGACAATCTTTTGATAACAGGGCAATCATCGGCTTAGCCAGTGCGACTTGTTCGTCTTTGTTTAAGCTGACCCAGACTATAGGAAATACCAACACCCACAGATGATATGCAACATTGGAATCTGTATGTGCCAGCTCTCTCAATGGTGCAAGAAGATCAGCCACCTAGAATAGCAGAAACAGTTCCAGTTACAGAATGTAAGTCATGTAACATAACAGGCAGCAGCAGTGCGGCCATAATTTCAAATGGTTTAATTTCCACTTCCTAAGACTTGAAAATTTACGTCATTTGCAAACACAAAGGTTTCCCTATATTTTTCTCAAAAGTAAAGGTAAGAGTACAGATAAAAAATTTGAATTATCAGCAAAGTTTAAGTGTTGTTTTTGAGATACTAGTTGGCATGGCGAAAACATTGGCAAATTATTGGATAATATGTAGCGGGAAATAAGGACTTGAAATTCACTTTTGACATCGAGGAAATTAAATACTACGTATAAAGCAAAACCATAGGAATTACGGGGTATAAGAATAGAAAACTACCTGTAACATGCTCATCTTACTCAGGAACATAGCATGCTTACGAACAAGCCCTTCAAATGTCAGTGGAATAGAATCTGAAAGGTCGGTGACCTCATAGTGCATTGCTGAGGCATCAGGAATATAATTGGATGCGACAAGAGGTGACAATCTTGCAGAGTTAGGAGCAAGTGTGATAGACTGATGTTCAACCAGAATTGCAAGCAGAAGATCAAGTCCTTGTTTAAGCCAAAAAACATCACTCAGAGCCTCCCAGTCCTGAATCTGAATGATGTAATGCAGGCGAGCAAATAATGTTTTCTCAAGAGACTCATGATAAATAGAGAAAAACTTCTTTCTAGCATCCGGATCTTTTGCCCTCAAACCAAGCATGAACTGCCTTTCTACTCTCTGAAATACATCTTGACGTAAGGGAACTGGATACCTGCACAACAGTCACAATGTCAAATGAGAGCATATTTGAAATTAAACACGCCCACTCAAATTTGAGTATTACATTTATACCTAGTGTCATCACATAATCCATGCAGAAGATTTAGGTACTTGTTGTCCCACTCCTCTAGTGCACTTGATGAAAAATGCTGTTTGTCAACTTGTGAGAGCTTCTGGAGGAAGGAAACAACTTCTTTCGACATAAGGAAAGGTGTGCCAGCTGTAGGCTTACCGTAGTCATCCTCAATCCACCCTTTTATTACATCTAAAATACAAAGGAGGACACCTGCGTCAGTAACCTTTTCAGAGAGAAGCACATTCAGGATTTGTGTAATAGATCTCTTGTACTCAGGCACAAGCATAAATCGCTCGCCAATAAGCTTCAGGACCAATTTCAGATTAGAGATAACTGCTCCAGCATCAGCACTATGACGAGACGAGGTAACAGAATCTGGATCAGGTCTCTGACCCTGCGCGGAATAGATGTTGACTAATATGAGTGTCAAAGTGTTTTCATATTTATTGGGGATCAAAGACTAGCAATTATCTCGTTCAGGATGATGAAATAAAAAGGCTCAATAAACTTATTGTGCTTCTTTTGAACATGACGTAGTTATCCTTTGGTCTAACTCCAACAGTTTTCATGATGGATTGTTCAGGAAATAGGATATGTTTACTGAACACAGGAATAAGGTTGCGTCCATCTGACTTCCCCTCACCCCGCCATTAACGAAAGCCATTGAGGCACTATGGTAATGTTGTTGATGAGTGTCACTTCACATCCACCAATTAAATATACCAACACAAACAAGGGGCTAGGAATGTAATTGAGTGGAATAATTAATAATACCTGTCTCCCCTGAGTACCAGTCAAGGAACTCATGTCACGTGCCAGGCGTTGAAGGATTCGGACTAACAAAGATGGATCAATTAGGTTTTTCTGAACCTCCATCAGTGTTTTGAGCACCAAAAGCACAAAACTAATTGAATTAGCAGAGGTATCATCTCCAGATGCCTGTGGAGCAATGACTGCAGCAATTTGCTTATCTATTAATTCTTGAACTTTCTGATACAAAATTTTTACGTCACCCGGAGTACTAGTAGAGTCCAAAGGAAATGTGATAAACACAATCTTCAGTAGTGAGCACAATGATTTCCCAGCATCCAACATTTTGTGCTTGAAACATGGTTCAAGAATCTGCCAAATAATAATAACAGATAGTAACAGCAAAAATAAAAAAAAAATAAAACATAAAAAGAATTTGCAAAAGAATGACGGTGAGCCATACTTGAGAAATTTGGCCGATGTTATTTTTTATGAACAAGTGCGCCTGCTTTTCTAAAACATTGTTCATAACATCCAGCCCCTGAGCAAGAGCAGTGGATGGATCTTTTGATTGAGAGGGCTGAATACTACTGAGCAGCTTCTCAAGATAATTAAACTTCACATTAGCATGTGGCCACACATCTAAAGCTTGCAAGAGTAGATCCAAAGCTTGTTTATACATCAAACTTGCTTCCTTGTCTTTTGGCTCTATCACCAAAGCCACCTGCCCAGAAAGTAAAGCTCAGTGACAGAGGGAAGTAGGGAAACATTGCCATTTTTTTCACAAATTATCATTCCAAAACAGATCAAACAGTGATGAAAGGGCAAAAGCTGCATGGTGCCAATATACAGAATTTGTGAAAAAAGGAAAGTGTTCAATTAGTCCCACATGGATATAAAACAATCAGCAGAGCTACCAACACTTCTAAGTTCTTAACTCTTAAGTGTGTTACCGATCTTAACCAAAAAAAGCCACATCACAAGTGCGGTATTAGAAATATTATGTTCCCTAAAAAATCAAATAACTAGCACATGATATGTCGACTTACAGGCACAAGAAACGCCTACATAGTGAACCGTCTGAGTTTTGAAAAGAGGACCTTTTACAAGTCATTTACTCACTTTCATGATTCTTAACACAAACTCTGGTTCATGGAATTTTATTTTATTTTTAAAAAAAAAAAAAAACAATCTTAGCAAGCAAATCATAAATAACATAAGTGTCAAAGGGCAGTAACCAAATACTAGCATCTCAAAATTGACCTACTACAGATAATAGTGGCGATTTAGAAAGGTAAAAGTAGATAAAGTGTCTTTACTCTTATCAGAAAATTAATTATCATCTCTTCCATAGCTGCATTTGGCTTGAACTCTTCATCCGGCTGAGCAGAAGACCCTAGGGTTTCAATATTAGGTATAGATACAGAACCTGGTGGAGATGTAACAGGGAAGGATTGCATTCCGGGTTCATTCTTGACACGCTTATTCACATCCTCAGCAACTGTTGAAACTTCTGAAAGTCTAGAGTCAGCACCAGCCCCACTAGAACTCAAGGCATCAGTATTCAGGGTCATATCACTACAAGTAACACCTTTCATATCACTTTGCCTCTGCCTTTCCCAACCAACAACCAAGCCAGCAAGTTCAATTGCAAGACGCCGATTCTCTGCAGTTGTTGTGAATGGCAAGCCTAATCGACTAAGAGAATTTACCATTTGAGGTACAAATTGTGCTCTGCAAGCATAAAAAAGATCTGAATGGCGGACAATGAGCTGAAAAATGTGAATCAAATTTGGAATTGAATGGCCTTCTTCAACAAGAATTTTCTTGGTATAACGTATCCAAATCGGCATACGATTATCTCCAGGAGGTAATCTTTTCGGCAATGCTGGCATCAATATGTCAAGTGCTTGCTTAACCAACATCTTATGTTCCGGTTGGCACGTTCTCAGAAGAGCAACAAACACCTGCCTCCAACATAGATGACTTAAAAAACTATATCCTACTAAATGAACATCAAAATTAACATAAATTGATAGTAGAATGAGGATATAATATAGATGGAGCCTAAAAGTATAAAACATGGGTTCCAGATGTAAAATGACATGTTTTGGTATGGCATACCCATGTCCGGGCTAGACATGGGTACACGAGGTAGAGTAACATAGTTTTTATGTACTTAAAAATTCTAACCCATTGACAACAGTAATACAACTATTTAACTCTTTACAAATGACAGAACATGGATATAATCAAAAAGCACCTGTAGTATAATTTTCTCTGGGGCTTGATAAGCTTCCAAGAAGTGACAAACATTGACAAATGCCCATTGCTTACTTGCACTATCTTCACGTTTGAGATGATTCCAACCAAACTTAATGAGCTCTTTTCTATGATGTACTAGATCACTCTGAAGATACTTTAAAAGCAATGTGGCTAGCTGAAGAAGTTCTATCCTCAATGGTTCATCATACTCAGCAGAGACCTGTGTAAGAATCAGATAGATTTTTGAATAAAGAAATTCAGCTATTAAATGTCTAACAAATAGTTTTGTCGCTTCGCAGACAAAATGCAGTTAAACGTCACAAAATCACCTCTTCGGGAGGATCAAGCAGTTTATCAACTATTGTTTTGACTATACTGGGATCAACAACCTCCCAACTTTGACCATTCTGAAAGGCATGAGCTAATGTTGGAAGAACAAGCATCTGCATAATCACCACCAAGTGATCATGACTCAATTGCTTTGACTGGAATATGTCGAGAAAATGAACGAGGAGAGTTTTCTTCAAATTAGGTGGATACCCTTCAGCAACCTAAACCAGAATTTGAAATATTTAAGTACAAATAAACAACATAAAGATCAGTAATTGGAATGCGATGAGGCAAATATCTAAAACGATCAAGTATGCTCACCTCGATGATATAGAACTCCTTAAGGAAAGTAAAATCAACGCGGGTGTGGTATAAAAAGATGGAAAGAATGTCAAAGAGAACATTCACTTCATTCTTATCATGCCGCAAGTAATTCAAGAAGCATTTCACAAGCCATTTGCTTTCTTTGACCTACAAAAAAACTCAATCATGTACACTCCATCCGAATTAAGAGCTGAAGGCAGAAATGCTAAATTGCCAAGATCAAGGCCAGATTTTAATCATTCTACTAGTCACACCAGTTCAATCTGTGTTCCAGACTTCAAAGCCACAAACACTGAGAAACACATCAAACTAAAGTATATAAAATCTCCCAGCCCCCTAGCACATACATACACAAAGAAAAAGAAAAGTATGGAGAAACTATAAGTACAAATCAAACACTGGGATAACCCCACAACGAAAGCCGCTACGCAAGTGGCAAATCTACTTTTTTCCCCTGTTCTGGGACTATGATTCTACTAAATTTAAATCGAAAGCACAGGTCTCAAAGAAGAGCAAATGCATGAAGCATATCAATTATCATTTCATCAGCACCTACCTGAATTAGGTTGAGTTCTTGTTCCTTGTGCAAGCGGGATATTCTTGCGGGGGACTTCCAAACAACTACTAGGGTATCAAACATGCTGCGGTTGTTCTGCAGCCAAGAAGGCATCAGTTTGACAAGAGTTTTTACAAGTGCCAATCCCTGAAAATAAGCATCTGATGGAACCCCCCTACTCGTTGAGGGTTTAGAAGAATCTTCTGGAAGTGAAGCAGCAAGGCCTTCCTCCACTGATTGAGCAGGTATTGTAGTAGAATCCGACATAGTCACTGGTTCCGATTTTGGAGCAAATTCAGGAAAGGCACCGGCTATTATTTTCTGAGGGGAGTTTGCAAGTTCCTCCCTCAAGGGCTGTCCAGCCTCAGACTTAATTATGTACATAAACCTAGACAAACATTCAAAAAAGAATGTCATTTGGAGTAAATTCATCCGAGCAGCTTCCAAATTCTAAGTAAATAGATAAATTATCAGCAGCAAATCAGAAAGGGCTACTCAGCAGCATAAACATACCGTCTAAAATATTTGGGCTCAGACAATCGAGCGAGAAAGTAATCGACAGCTGCAGTAGGGTAACGGTTTAAGAATTTGGTAAGGGGGAGACGGTATGGACTATTGATCTCACTGTAAAATTGCCCGGGTGGAAGAGCTCCTTCCAAGTCAATAGTTAAACTCACAAGTTCATCCAGGAACTTTCCTGCAGCACTGGGGAGAAGGTGGAATAGCTCGATAATGGCTGCAACAAGTGGAGCAGTAAGTTTCTATCATACCCCTACCAGTTTTGTAGTGTTCCCATTTGACTTTGGTAGTCTAATAATGTCATTTAAACCATTCTTTTTTTTTCACAATATACGTTAATAGCAACTCCTTAAAATGCTAATATGAAAACAGTTGGTTTAGATAGATCAAACATGACAAATTTAACATTGAATCTATCTCCGCTTATGATGCAGAAGCAAGTAATAGAAGTTGACATTGACGGACCACCAAAGACTAGTTGGGATGGTAAAATTGGCATGGAGGTACTACCAAACATAACTAAAAGGCAGTTTACATTAAATGAATCTCATCATTCACCTGCAGCAATTTTCGGTTCTTCACCAGCTTTCCACGCTTTCTGGGTCTGTGCAAGTTTCTCCGGTTCTAACCACTTCTTCAGGTGCTCCAACAATTTTCCACCAAGGGTTACATTGAACCAGGTGGATAGAAGCTCCAGCAAACGGGCAAGACCTTGTAGAAGAGGCATACTTAGATTTCTGGTGTATGCCAGATTGACCAATATAGGTCGAAGGCTGGTCTGCAGAAGTTCTTTAGGCATCCTCTGCTGTTGAATGACCTATGAGATAGAAATTGGTGTCAGTGAGAATAAGACTGTTAAACATGGATGATTACATTAAAGTCATAATATTGGAAGTACTTGTACTAATTATTGGATCAAGAGGATCACACACAGACAACAGTTAACACAGATATTACTACCGACACAAATACTACAGCTGACAGGTCATCATGCTCCAAGTTTTTTTTATTCTTTCATGACTAAAAATGGGTAGCTGAAATCAAGTACGAAAAAAGTACACAGAATACCTGTCTTAGACCCTCCTTGGCAACAGCAACAATTTCCGGTGTGCGACAAGTTAATGACTTGAAGAACATGGATATAACTTTTGAACGTAGCTCAGCGTGATTTGCTGTTTTAAAATCTGTCCATGCCATAGCAGTGCATAATAGCTCAATGCAAGCAGTACGAAGTTTGTTCAAAGATGTAGCCACTTTGGGATTCATAAACTTCACAACCCACACTGTCTCATCAGCTTCTGCAATATGCAGAGCCTCTTGCAGAAAGCTAACTAATTCTTGGGTCAACTTCAGAAGTGGTGGCCTCAAAGCTAGACAGAAATTTAATGCAGTAACAGTTCCAACCTACATGTACAAGATTAAATGTCATAAAAAAGAATCGCCAAGAACTAAGTTACTCATTTACGGTTAGAAGTGTCTCAGATATGGGGTGCATGTTCAAGCATAAGAGACGGTGATAAGACAATTCCAAAAGTGGATATATGTGTGGTGTTCATTGTATATTTCGCATCCAAGAATGAAGTGCTTAAATATCGGGTTTATGAAGATGATGATGAGATTTGAGTCACTTGAAAATCAGGTCTTGGTAATGAGCATGAAACGGGTGATTAATAGTGGCTAATCAAGCAAAGTCAAACATGTCATGTCAAAAGAAGTTAAACCCAAATTCATGGTGATCAAAGATCAATCCAAACCTAGAGATTACAATTGATTCCAAATATCGAGTCAAGTCAAGTCAAGTGGTGAACCCTTAAAATGCAAAGACTAGTACGGAACAAAGAATTGAAGTCTCGTTTGCACAAGGGTCAACTTCAAAAGAGAATATCTAGAGTTCTAGAGCTCCGACCGACGTAAGGCCAATTGGAGATGAAAGCTTATGTTCCTAGGTTTCCAACGGCAAGTAACACGATTCACTTCGACAAGACATGAGGGAGATATGACTTTAGGAAGTTGGTCGCCCGTAGCGAAGCGCAACTTGCCCTTTCAAGCGTGACCCCGATTTGCCAGTATTTGTTCCATGTTTTATCCTCGAGTTCTAACTTTTCTTTCCTTACCATAATTGGTAGATCTATCATCTTATGCTTTAAATACGTTAACCCCACATAAAACATGATGTTAACAATAAATAAAAGAAAACGAGTTAGAGCGGAAGTCTCCCAATACAGATGCCAACTTTAATGTATTAGATCAAGAGTTCGAGAAATAGTTAGTTATTAACCCATAACGTTCACTACAAAACTTAATGAAGGATTCAACTCGTTGGATTTCATATCTCATTGGTAATGGACTAATGGTGTTTGTTGAATCGGAATGTTTAGCATTCTACATACTAGTAACACCTTGTTTGTCAGATTTGTATGATGATCCATCAATCATACTTATCAAAAATGGCATTAACATATGTTTAATTACTAATTGCTTGTATTAGTGTAACATGACTCACATCTCTATTAAATTTCTTGCTTATATGTTCTTTTTGATTAATCCTTGTTTGCTTGAAATTGGTTGTTCATAAGTTGGATGGTCAAGTTATGCAGTATGTCTTTTCATTGTTGATGACCTATATCTAGGGGGATCAAATATCACATTCACAATAGACTAATAAGAAGATTAATTTGGATGTCAGGGGTCAATCAGTTTGGATTAGGTGAAGACCCTTCACCACTTGATTAAACTATGATTTATTTGTTTTTTCCTTGTTTGTTATCATTCCCCTGTTAGTATTACTTTCTATATTGGTAGTTTGGTTATCCACTTATCCATTTCACAAAATCCACCCGTCTAAGTAAGTATTATTTTGCATTGAGTATAGTTAACCACCAATCTCTACCATTTTGCACACTCAAACTTCTTCAAACTCCCACTTCTTGGGTTCGATTCTTAAAACCACATGCTACCTAGGTTAGAAATATAGTAAATACTACATAAATTCCTTATTGCTAATTTCAAGCTTTCAATATACAACAATTAGAAGTCGCCACACAGCTAAGTTATGAGATACACTCTTTTTTTTGGCTCCAAATGGAGCGTCCAAGTGTGACACCCATTTCTGAGTGTTGAGGTACATGTAAGAATATGAAGAGACAGAGTAAAATAGATAGAGAATTCATTGGCAAGCATAGCACACATGACAAATATACCTGTTGATCGACTGTCTTCGAACGAAGTGGACGCATGATAAGAGGCTGAAGCAGATGTTGGTAAAGAGGCTCAAGCAACTCAGATACTTCACTCCCTGTTCGGCTTGCAAGCAAGGCTAAACATGACTGTACTGTCTTCCTCACATTTATTGATGCATTTGCATTAAAAAGTTCGGTTGCAAGATATTCAACGGCGCCTTGAAAGCTCTGTCTCCTAGATTCACTGTTTGCTTCGTCAACATTGTTCACCACACGAAGGACCTGCATCAGCACCTGGGTAGTTTCTTCTGCCTCTTTGTTAGCATATGCAGGAAGCCTCTTCAAGACATATATCAACCCTCGGACGATTTTAACTTGAAAATGGCATAGAGTTTCAACAGTGACCTTCCCTACCAAGGCACCAAGTCCAGCAACGCCTCCCATCTGAGCTTGCCATGTAATTCCATAGCATAAATGCAGCAATCGAGGCAAAAGTTGCTCAAATATGGGAACGCGGACACTAGGTGGGGGGGAGAAAACAGGATTCATTGATGGACTAGAAACAATCATAGGCGTTGCAGGTCCTCCCCTCGCCATTTGCACATCATTATGCTTATATCGAGCCAGGAATAGAAGACACTCAGCAAAGACATTTAACGCATTTAGAGCAGCCTTAGCGTGGAGCCTGTCTTCATCTGCTAAGACATCTACCAAAGCATCTAAAAATATCAAGGGGTCCAGCTCTTTAAGATTGGAGGATGAACTTCTAGGCTTACTGCCAACATTTGTGTTAAGCAAAGAACCCCCAGCTGTAGATGTGGTAGCAACATGTGTAGAAGAATGATCAACATGGAACATCAGAGCAAAATGACGGCAGACATTGACTACAAAATCATCATTTGAGTCCAGAAGTTCTGGTTCGGCACTGGATGAAATGACAATCATCAAAAGACTCTTGAAAACAGACTTCTCTGCCAAAAGCTGTGTCTTTGTTTTTACGCCTAAATCAGCCTGGAGAAACATGTAACTCATTACTCAGTTCCAGATACAGAGAGAAAGAGAAAGAGACATAAAGATGTGTCTTTGTTTTTATGCCTAAATCAGAATGGAGAAACATGTAACTCATTACTCAGTTCCAGATGCAGAGAGACAGACATGCTTGCACACTTCAAAGTACTCATTTAATTCCTAGAAAACCGATGGAGTGTGAGTTATGCTGTAACCAACCATGTCCACTCCAATATGTCACAGAAAAACTAATAACCCACTCCAAACTAAATGCTGATGTAATTGGGATACAAACAACAATCTCACTTTTCATAGAGTCGACCTCTGATCAGTATCACTTTTGTTCAGCAGTATTCCTACCTTCAATGACTAAAAGGGGAACAATTCCCAAGACGATATAACAATCGTTTGTTCCAATTTTCGTTATTTGAATGAGAATTCATACGTAAGCCTTCATCAAATGAATAGGCATGTTTAATGCAAACAACATAAAATAAAAATAGCTTGTAAAATGAAAAAATGTTCATCCACTTTGGGGATTAGACGAGCAAATAGGTACAGAACCTATATTGGCATAGACGACCAAAACATTACTGGGTTAGATGGCACACGTCACACATATATGGGGAGGGGGGTCCAGTGAGTCCACCACCCCCTTTTAAATGAGTTTGTTCTACCTTTATAGGTCGTTGGATCAAGAAATCAATGACGGAGAATAATCGATGAAAAAGTTGTAACACAATTTTGACCAGCGACTCGGCGACCCCAACCGTCCACCGGTCAACAGGTTCCTTACTTACAAGCATAAAGAGAACTAACCTTGATATCTGAAGTCTCGCATCGTTGCCAAGATAAGTCGCCATTTGAAGACAATAATGTGGACAGCTTGCCAGTTAAAGTACTCTCATCACAAACATCTCCTGGCAAATTAAGCTGAGCTGATAGGGACACGTGAAGGAACTTCAAAGCCTGCTTTCTGTAAAACAATTCTATGGGTCCATTCTTTTGCATAACAGTGGCTATAGCAAGGTTTATACAACGATCTAAAGGAACCAAGAATGGGGTTCCGGGCTGAAATGTAAGAATCACACGAATTCCATGCTCAGGATTTTCTTTGCATTCAAGTGCAAGTGGGTCCTTCAGAAACCGTCTATTACGCCCACCCAATTTTCCAAGAAGTTGCAAGGATTTACCACCCCAAGGATAAGGTGCAGGTCTCAAATGAGACCACAAAGCCAGGATGACTTCAGACATGACATTTGCCATACTTGGCTCAAGAAAATCAGGATTCAAACTGTCAATCCAAAATTCTAGGGTCCTTAACCCCAAACTGACTAGTTCATAACTTGCTTTCAAACATAACACCAGAGGCTTCATAAGACGAGGAAGGAAAGGCAACAAGGAACTCAAACGTGCAGGCAATGTTAAACATAATTCCAAGAGAAGATCTCTCATGTCCTCTCCAGCTGGCCCCTCGAGCATAGCTAGTAACATATTAAGGCAGGGTTGAAGAGTAGGAATTAACTCTCGCAATATCAGTTCAAATTTTCCACCTGCAAGCGCGCGGAACATTGTCCTAAGAAGCTGCAGATAGCCAATAGGCTTTTCGACTTCAGTAGTGTTTTTCATGCAAACTTCAATGATAACTGGCACATGAGGCAGCAGTATACGTTCCGAATCTGAAGGAAACTTTGTAACAGCCGCAAAGAGCAAATTAGAAAGATGCAAAACTAACTTTGCCTCTGGCGAATCTGGATTTTTCAGAGCATCAAGCTTACTGCTCACCAAGAAATTGATCAGCACATCTGCAAATGGACGAAAAACCTTTGCTGCTTGTAGAAGTGTGGAAAATATTAGAACCAGTTGATTGTTAGAAATCATGCATTCAAAAAGGTCTGGCATACATAGCGAGAACATATCCATCAAATCACGAGGTTCCAAAATGGCCAACGTGTGTGAGAAATGGCCAAGCATATCCTTTTCATCATCTGTATCTTTAAAAATAACCAAACAATGAACACCACTCTTCAAAACACCACAGGCTTTCCACACCTCATCTTCCCTCAAGCCTTTAAATGCAGACAAACCCGACGATGATGAGGCCATCATCTGTTGATGCGCTCCATGTGAAGCCGGTGAATGCGGGGTATGGACATGAGTGATAGTCCAAAATATAGTCTTCATTCCCATGATCAAGGTCTTGACGAGATGTCGACAATCACTGATTTCCTTTGAAAGCTCAGTTGGCACCTGAACATTTAGAACAGCCTGAACAGGAAGTTCCAGTTTTGCCTTCAACGAAGCCCTATCTTTTCCTTCCTCGCCCTCCTCCAGTAGCTGCGGGATGGTACGCTTGAAGGTACTAAATTTCCCAACAAAAGAATCAAGTATCCTAACCAGTAATATCCGGGCATCGTCCATTGAAGCTTGGTCAACCCCTTTATCATATATTGGTTCTACAAGATTCAGCATCAACCGAGCACACGTAGTGTGAATACTGAGAGACAGAGATGCATCGTGCATGTTGCTTGAGAACAAATATATGATTCGTGACAACTGAGACAAAGAAAGATCTGCTCGAACATGATGAACAATCTCGGCAAGTAAGCTATAAGCCAGGGGCCTCAACGTCTCATAACATGCCCGACCACTACCAACAAGAACACTCTCATCCAACAAAGTATCAATCAAGGGAAACAAACCTCTTTTAAAATCTGTCCCAAGAACGTGTTTCAGTGCTACGAGCAATTCCTTCCGTATGGAAACGGAGTCTGAACAGGTAACCAGTAAGTTGACTATGCTTTTACATATGCTCTCTTCATGTTGTCGAATGTAGTCAGCAAAACTTTTCAATAAGTAGGTCAAGAAAGAAACAGTTTTAACTTGTGCGCCTTTAAGTTCAATGAATTGCGTCTTCAAATGTGAAGGCACTTTCTCGGGACCAGGAACAGATATGGCGGACACCATGAGTGGCAACAAATGGGGAATGTTTGTCTGGACAAGGCGGCTGTACAATTGAAACAAAAACATGACCACCAGTGGACTCTCCGTAACAATTTTGAAGGATCTAGTACTGGGATTTAGAAGTCCGGATGCATTATAACCAGTGATAGTACTACCGAACCCACTACCACTAGATGAAGGAGTCAGTTGATCAGATGTATCCATTGGCTTAATATCATCAGCGCCTCCAGATGTCCCATTGTTTGGAACTGCTGCCATAGTTGCGGGATTCTCGAAAAAATGGCTCACTGTCAATCGGAAGTTTTGGTATATTTTACAAACAAAGTCCAGGAAAGGTTGAACTTCATTCTCAAGAGTAGGTCGAAAATTCCTAAGCAAGTCAAAAATAATACGAATACAGATCAACCCATTTTCTTCATTATCAGTGGTGAGCACTTGCATCGCAACCTTTAACAAGTCCTGAACAAAGGGCCGGAGCACTTCACTATGAGGCAAGCGATTTAAAATCTCAATCACAATATTCCGTAGTTTGTGCTCATGGTTATCCGTGAATTGGGGCTTTGTAATCTGAAGAAGAATAACCGAGAACGCCCTGAAGTAATACTTCAGGAAATTCAAGTATTCCGCCGTATGAGCTATCTCTAGGCTATCCCTCACCTCCATTGCCATTTGTAGCCTGGTTTGGATTGCTGCGATCCCACAAAAACGTGAATGAACAGTATAATCCTTACTATAATAACATGAATCGAGCCAAATTTTCAAAATTGGTGAGCTACTTCACAATTCACATATATAACCAAGGATAGATTCTATCTCTAACACATAAATTGATTTATCCCTATCAACCCAAAGAACAAATATGTAAATTCGTCCAAACATAAATACGCTTCATTTTTATAAGAACCACATCAGATTCTATAAATCAACACAGAAGGAAAATCTCCGTTAGTCAAAGTCAAAAAAATAAAACAAATCAGGTCCATGGCAACAAAAATTAAAGCGTCAATGTCATATCTAGAGCGACTTTATTTTTTTCATATTGCCCTCAAGATAGAATAGATTTTTTCTAGATAAACATAAAATAGTTTCTTTTGGTGTAAAGGGGCCACAAGTACGGTTCAACGTTGACACGATTCCAAAATATACGTACCACCTCTTCTGACTTTACCTGCCAAAGTAGCTGAAATTTGCACAGCACAAATACAGTACAATGGCTTCTACACTAGAATGAACTTAAATACGTAACTTTTTTTCTGAACTGAGAGACTCAACCTATTCACATGTACAGCAACTACAACTAAGCTTAGTATCAATCCCACCATATCAGAATTATGTCGAAATTCAGCAGATAAACCCAGTGGCAGAACAAGGGGGCTCGCCCCCCACCAACACGAAACTGAAAATGCTCAGATGTTTTTTCTAGTTCACCTTATTGCATTAGTAAAAAGTTGCCCCATAACTTCAACGCAAATCATGTGCGACAGAACTAAAAATTAGCAAGTTATGAAGGAAAAAAATGGCTATTTTAGGTCAGCTAAAGTGATCACTGGTCACTAACTAACCAAAAATGATTACTTTTTATTATGGAACCAATTCAACCAAAACCTTAAGACGATGGTTGAGACCCATGTTATTCTATTCCACCCCTCACTCGAATGCCCATCGAGCTTGAAAAGTGGTTAATGTGCACAGACGAACTCGTGAGCTCTGGCTCTCGTACCATATTAGGGAATCAATTCAACTAAAACCTAATGTCATGGTTGAGGCTCATTTATATTCTACTACGTATTACTTTTCACCATAAAACGCACATTTTTACTTAAGCCACAGTGTACAACGCTAAACACTGTACTTACTCTAACTTCAAGTACAGGTTCCACAGCAGACTAGACGAAAAAACCCGAAAACACAGCTAACTTCACATGAAAACTGAAAATGCAGCTCCATAAATTGAACAAAATCAACAAACAAGTAACCAAAATGAAGCAGAGAGAGAGAGATATACGGATATCAGGGTCGATGAGGTGCGTAGAATGCTGCTCGAAATTCTGAATTGGACTCATGATTGATTGATTGTCGACAAAACCCTAAAAAAAGCTTGGAAAATTCTAGGGTTTTACAGTGAAGAAAAGAGATTGAATGATGTAAAACCCTGCAGAAAAGGGCGCGATTTGGGAGAGGAGGGGAGGTGAAGTTAATTACTGTACACAAGAATTGAAGTTAAGTTTGGATAGATAGGGATTAGTTATGGAGTAAAGGAAGCTGGAATTTCAGTGAAAATTGGGGGTGAATTGAAGTTCGAACATGGAATTAAATCGATTGAATTGAAATTGGGGGTTTTAATTTAGGGTGTTTGGAGAAGAAGAGGGGTGAATGTGATTATTGAAGAAGAACTAGGTATGTGACCCGTGAAATTCACGGGTTTATCTGTTCCAAAATTTTGTGCACGGGTTCTTGATAATCATGACCAAGTCTTTAGTTCAGTGTATATGTTGGTTCGAAAATATGTGTCGATCAATTTTTGCATACCTAAGCGGATAGTAAACGTTTCGAATTTAGTCAATTTCAGTAATTGAGTACAAAATTGTAGATCGTCATTATTATACACATTAATTTTTTTGTAAAAGTATCACTAAACATGGATTTATACACGTTGCTTCAACAAATGGGACCTAGTTTTTTAATCCCGTGAAAATCATTGAGATATTCATTTTCACTTTTTTTAATTTATACTAACTCTATACTTTGTTTGTTAAATTACTACATTCGATCACTTTCCCCATTTTCATACAAGTATTTTGTTTTGGTGATTAAAATATACTCGTATAATAATGTTCATTACCTTGAGACTTAGTAAATAGTAAATACATTACCCAAATAACTTGTACTCTTTAAAGTTAAAAGGGTTATTTGAGTATTTAATTTTTTGCCACGTGGTAGATATTAAAGGCTCAAACAACCCTTTGTTTATATTATTATTATTATTATTATTATTTTTAATTTCTTCCCTTTTTCGATTTAGTCTTATTAAATTTTTCCCTCATATATATATGTGTCATCAAGTTTGGCTTTATACAATGACAAATTTTTTCTTATTAAAAAATTTTTCATTCTACTTTTAAAATACTCTCTTCAGTTGTATAATTGTTCTTCGTTGATTCTAATTTTAATGTTAATTTTATCTTCTTGCATCTAATTTTAGTTTAACTTATGCGAAGCCAATAATCAAGTCTGGAATTTCTCACTTTTCAGGTATAATAATTTTATTTAAATTGATTATTTATATAGATATATTTCAAGTTATCTTTAAATATTATGGATTTTGTGTTCATAAAAGTGTACTTTTATTTATATTCAAACTTGAAGAAATTTACAAAATATGATAAAGAAGAATTTACAACTGTTTTTGTTTTTCAATTTCTTGCATTCGGCTCTAATTTATTCTTATTGCATTTTGTTTTGTTGCTTATATATATGTATTGTTTTTTTATAATTATAGATATATTTTCGTTCAATTTTTAAAATACTCTCTTCAGTTGTATAATTGTTCTTCGTTGATTCTAATTTTAGTGTTAATTTAATCTTTTTGCATTTGTTTTTGTTTAATGAACTTATGCGAAGCCAATAATCAAGTCTAAAATTTCTTATTTTTCAGGTATAATAATTTTATTTTAATTGATTATTTATATAAATATATTTCAAGTTAACTTTAAATATAATTGATTTTGTGTTCATAAGAGTGTACTTTTATTTATATTCAAACTTGAAGAAATTTACAAAATATGATTGAAAAGAAGCTACAATTGTTTGTGTTTTTATAATTTCTCGCATTCGACTCTAATTTATTCTTATTGCATTTTGTTTTGTTGCTTATAAATATGTATTATTTTTTCATAATTATAGATATGTTATAAATTTTTCACTTTATTATTAAACTTATAGATAAGCACATTAGTGAACGCCGCATGCTTCTCGGTTGGCCTTGGTAATCGGTTATATATAGTACTGAATTTTTAATAATTTGCAATAATGTAGTACTGAATAATTTGCAATAATATAGTACTAAATATTTTTAATAATATAGTACTGAATTTTTATTTATTATATGTGATGTTAAGTATTCTATTTATTAAATTTGGAGTTAATTATATGAGCACTAGATCCAAAACCTTTTCGGTTACCCTTATTTAATTAATTAATTATTATAATAATCAAATAGAAAATTAATATTCATCCATAAATAATGGAAGATTTCAAATTTTATTGCGTTTAAGTTAATCCATTTCTTACGTTTGCTTTTTTTTACTTTTCGACAAATATAATTCATTTTATTACTCTATAATACATTTATTATCGCTTACGATTTTTTAATCACAGATTTTTTTTACAACTTATATCTAATACTCCGTACGGACAAATTTGTTATGTTATTAATATATGTTACTGTATTAATTTATGTTTTTATTAGATCCGTTATTAATTGTATTATTAATTGGCCGAAACCTTTTCGTTACTCTTACTTTATTATTTGCTATAACAACCAATGCAACCTTAATATTCATTGATAAAGAATGATAAATACTTTACATTGCATTTCCAATGTGTTACATTATTACTTTACTTTTATTTAATAATTTGTTGTGTTATTATATGTGATGTTATGTTAAGTATTCTATTTATTAAATTTGAAATTAATTATATGAGCATTCGATACAAACCTTTTTGGTTACCCTTATTTAATTAATTCATTGTTATAATAATCAAATAGAAAATTAATATTCATTTGTACAGAATGGAAGATTTCAAATTTCATTGCGTTTACGTAAATTCATTTCTTAACTTTGTTTTTTGACCTCTTGACAAATATTATTCATTTTATTACTTCGTAATACATTTATTATCGCTTAAATTTTTTTAATCACAGATTTTTCTACAGCTTATATCTACTACTCCGTACAAACTTTCAAATTTCATTGCGTTTAAGTAAATCCATTTTTTGATTTTGTTTTTTGACATCTCGACAAATATGATTCATTTTATTACTCCGGAATACATTTATTATCGCTCAAATTTTTTTAATCACATATTTTTCTACAACTTATATCTAATACACCGTAAACACTAATTTGTTATGTTATTAGTATGTGGTATTTATTTATACTTTTGTTAGATTCCTTATTAATTTTATATTAATTGATCGAAACCTTTTCGTTTGCCCTTATTTTATTATTTGTTATAACAATCAATACAAACTTAATATTCATTGATAAGGAATGACAAATACTTTACAACAAAGATGATTCATTTCTCCTAGGTAACTATTGTCTGCTCTAATTACAACTTTAAGCACCATCATTATTGCAATCGAAGCTACATTTCAACTATGTTTAATTCCGTTAAATAGGAAATCGATCCACATGTAATTTCAGACAACTACTCTGTATATACATTCACTAAACGACTTGGTGGATGATTTACAAAAACCAACGCACACAATTTTTAAGCGGATAATCCCGTGAATTTCACGGGTGACCTACCTAGTTGTTACTTTAAATTAATACTCAAAATATTGCAATTTATTCTCAATCATTTTTTGTATATTACTTTCACTTTGAATATAATTAAATGTTCACTCTTATAAGAAAAAAAAAAGTTTAATGTTATCTTGAAGTGTGTCTATAACTATAATAATCAATATAAATATCAATAAAAATATAATATTATACTTGAAAAAAAAAAAATTATGGATTTGACATGCAGTCAGTGGCTTCGCTTAATTTCAATAAATAAAATAAATCCCGAAGATAAAATTTTGAACTAAAATTAGAATCGATGAACAACAATGCAAATTCATACGGAGTATCATATATTAAAAACTGGTGGTCATATTCATGAAATAAAGCGATTGTAATGTGAATACAAACTCCCAAATGTTTTTTATCATCTCACCTTATATATTCTTTTTTAAATTACAGTATGATGTTTATTTAATATTAACCTTGATTAATCTTTAAGACGAAATAGATGAAAGTATAATATATTATAATACAAAATTCTTAATGCGGGATAATATAATGATTAATATTAACTTTAATTGATTATCAAGACAAAAGAAAATGATAAGGTAAACCAACCAGATTATTAAGGTTCTTTTTTAGAAAATCATTGTGCTTTCTTAATAACAATAAATTTATGTTTTAAGTGAAATATCGAGTTTTGTTTGCCCCAAATAATTGTTAGTCATTGGTATTTTACTTTAAACTAACACTCAAAATATTGAAACTTTTCTCAATCATATTTTGTAAAATACGACAACTTTAAATATAAATAAAAGTTCACATTTATCAACAAAAAGTCAATGTGATTTAAAGTTACATGTATTTATAAAATCAATCAATATAAAGATAAATAAAAATATAATTATTATACCTGAAAAAGGACAAATTACGGAGTTGACTACTGGGTTCGCATAAATTATCTAAAGAAAATGCAAAGGTAAAATTAGAACTAAATTAGAATCAATAAACGACAATCCAAATTGATGTCTTACAAAACTAAAGGTAATGTCTAAAAATAAAGTGAATAAAATGTAAATACGAAATCATCAATTTTCTTATCTCTTCATTGCTTTACATAATTTTTTTGGTAAGTATTTATATTAAATTTGATTAGTTGATCGACAGAAGTGGATTAAATGGTGAAACAACCAAATTATCAAAATTTATTTTTAGAAAAATATTAAGCTTCTCAAGAATAATAAATTATGCTTTAAGTGAAATATTAAGTTTTGTTTGTCATTTTTTACTATTTTTTATTTATTTATTGATGATTTACCTTTAAAATCAAATATTAAATACACCAAAATAATTATCTATCATTAGTATGTTACTTTGATTAACACTTAAAATATTGCAACCTCTTCTCAATCATGCATATTTTGTAAATTATTTCAACTTTGAACATAAATAAAATTTTACCGTTATGAACACAAAACCCATGGGATTTAAAGTTACTCGAAATTTATTTATAAAACAATCAATATATAGATCTATTGAAATAAGATTACTCTACCTGAAAAATGAGAAATTGCAGACTTGATTATTGGTTTCGTACAAGTTCTCTAAACAAAAACAAATGCAAAAGATAAAATTAGAAATAAAAATAGAATAAACAAATAACAATGCAAATTCATTTCTTACAAAATTGAATTGAGTATACATGAAATAAAGCGATTGAAATGTGAATAAGATTTCACAAAATAAAAATGGTTTTTCTCATCTCTCTATAATATTACTTTTATAGGTATAATACGAAGTTCTTAATAATAAAAAATATAATTAATAATATTAAATTTGATTGAACATTAATACAAAAGTAGATGAAAAGATGTAACACCTAAATTAAATGACTAAGTAATATTTTCTTCAAAACCATTTAATTTTAATACTAACATTAAATTTATACTTTAAATGAAATATTAAGATTTATTTTCCATTTCTTAAAAAAAAAAGGCAACCGAAAAGTTTGTAACCCCCAATAATGTGATTATCTATAAATTTAATAATAAAACTAAAACCTTATAACATATATATATATAATCAAGAAAACAAAATATACTAAGAATAAATTTCACCAAAATGCAAGAAATTGTAAAAACAAAAACATTAAATGTAAAAGGGTTGGGTAAACATTTAAATTTAATAAATATATAAAACTACAACTTTAAAACACATATATAATTAAGAAAACAAAATTTAATAAGAATAAATTTGACCTTGTATAAAACTAAAACTTTATTACACATATATATAAGTAATAAAAAAGTAATTTAATAAGAATAAATTTGATCAAAAGGCAAAAATTGTACAAACAAAAACTTTTAATATAAAAGATTGTTTAAACATTAAATATACGCCACATGACAAAAAAAATTAATTTTCAAATAAATCTTCTAACTATATATATATATATATATATATATATATCTGTATGTGTAGATATAGATAAAATGAATCATATTTGTCGAAAAGTATAAAAATAGAGAAAAAAATGGGGTAACTTAAACGCAATGATATTTGAAATCTTCCATTCTTTACAAATGAATATTATTTTCTATTTGATTATTATAACAATTAATTAATTAAATAAGGGTAACCGAAAAGGTTTCGATCAAGTGCTCATATAATTAATTACAAATTTAATAAATAGAAAACTTAATATAACATATAATAATACAACAAATTATTAAATAAAAGTAAAGTAATAATGTAACACATTGAAAATGCAATAGAAATAAAACGACAAAGTAAAAAAATTATCCCCACAAACTAAAATTGCGAATTATTAAAAATTCAGTACTATATATAACCAATTAGCAAGGCCAACCAAAAAGTACGTGACGCTTACTAATGTGATTATCTATTAATTTAATAACAAAACTAAAACTTTATAACATATCTATAATTATGAGAAAACAACACATATATAAGCAAGAAAACAAAATTTAATAAGAATAAATTAGAGCAAAATGCAAGAAATTGTAAAAATAAAAACATTAAATATAAAAGGCTTCTGAAAACATCTAAATTTAATAATTATGTAAAACCGAAACTTTATAACACATCTATAATTAAAGGAAAAAGAATAAATTTGTCATTGTATAAAGCCAAAACTTGATGACACATATATATGCGAAAAAAAATTAATAAGACTAAGTTTGACAAAAACGAAGAAATTCAAAAAAGAAATTATAAACAACAACAACAACAACAACAATAATAAAGGGTTGTTTGAGCATTTAATATCTGCCACGTGGCAAAAAATTAAATACTCAAATAACCCTTTTAACTTTATATATAGATTTGTTGAGAGTCGAGGGAACACTTACGAAACCATGGTTTAGTTGTCTTGTGGGACTATACTTCAAGTTACTCCCTCCGTCCCAATGAATTGTTTGCCTATTCCATAGTGGAGCGTCTCGATAAATTGTTTGCCTTTCTATTTAGGAATGTTTTTTATATGTAATTTAATCACTCTCATGAGCTTGAGTCCACATGTCACCTCGTAATTGGATCCCTTGCCCTTGGTGTCAAAAGTAAAGGCAAACAATTCAATTGAACGGATGGAGTATATGATCGATCCCCATTCCCCACTCCCCAACCCCACCAGTGCAGATCGTCTGTCCCATTTTCGTGTCTCATTCTGTGTGTCACACCATAAACAATATGACACATTGCTTATTGTATAAATAAAATATGCAATAAATATTACTCGTATAACTTTTTGATGTGTCATCCTGTGTATGGTATTGCACACGAGTGAGACACAAAAATGGGACGGAGAATCCACAATGCAACCCCCCATGCCTTTAGTTTAGCGATTCATTGTCTGGTCTTAACTACTCGACTACGACGTTTTTTGTTACCGTCACTTTCTCTTATATCGTTTAATGGATATAAGACAAACTTACTAAGAACTTTCAATTCATGTGAATAAGTTCCTTCATCGTAGGGGTGATGTATGATAATGAGACGAGACAACTCGTGAGCAACTCGAGATCAGCTCGGTCAAAGCTCGACTCGTGTGAGATTGGCTCGGCTCGTAATATATACGAGTCAAGCCGAACAAGGCCTAGCTCAACTCCAAAAGCTCGTGATCAGCTCCCAAAAGCTCGTGATCAGCTCGTTTACTTAATATATTTATTTTTTCAACAACTTCTTCGAGCTTCTCGAGCGCGAGCTATCTCCAGCTCACGCTCCACTCGGCTAGTTAACACGGTAACAACCCTACTTCAACCAATTCGGGTTCATTTAATAAAAGTTTTTAATTCTCATCTAGGAATTAAATTTCACATGAATTCCCCAATTCTGTAGGCATTTGAAGTTCCCACCTTCCAAGAATTTTCGGTTCCATCATTTTGAAAAAAAAAAACATAATCAGTTATCGTACTACTTGAGTGACAAGTACGGAGTATTTTTTTCCGTGAGACTTCTTATTGTCAAGAACATCACGAATTGGGCCAATAGCGGCTAATGCTCAAACGTGCAATAGTTTTAACCAAGTTGGATCCGAGTAATGATTGAATCGGTTTCAAGCGCAAGTCTCGAATTGGGCCAATAGCGGCTAATGCTCAAACATGCAACTGTTTTAACCGAGTTTGAGCGAAGTAATGACTGAATTGACTTCAAGTACAGATCCAACGGGCTCAATAGAGAAGTTATTTTGTCTACCTTCTCTTTAATTCTTTTGCTATCGATGATTACAGTTTCACTAAGCCTTCCCCTGCTCAAACCATACACCGTGTAGCACACAATATGACTGGAGTTCAGGTAGAATCCGGCTCCAACGCCATAACCGGCATTTTGTCTACGCTACAAATACACCATACAAGCGTACACCTATAAATGACTCGGGGTGAGGAACGGTTTTTTATTTTAAAAAAAAAAGAAAAAGAAAAAAGAAACAAGTTTGGTGGGACTTTCTGCATTTAAAATTACCAAATGAAATGAAAATAAGTCCATAAGAAGGTAAAGGACAATGTGTTACAACACACTTACACACGACACGCCATCAAGAAGGATGTACAAAGGCGAGACAATTGTGTTCCTATGAAGAGATTACAAGAGAGTAAACACATCCACCCAGCGACACGACAAATAGTTCAAACAAATTTAACAAGATTTCAATAACATTGAGGCAGAAGAAGACCTCCTTCAACTCGGAATTACTCTAGTTTCTCAAGTTCACCCATTCTCTCAATGATGGCCTACAAATTTCAAGAGATAGAAAACTCAGATTTAGGTAGACCACAGAAATTTATGCAACGGAAACAAATGCAAAACAGACAATTCAAAGCCAAAGATTTTCTTGAACTGTTATTTTTGTAGAAATGTCGGTCTTGTTTGTTTGACAAGCCGCAGTCAAGAATAAGGGAATGAAAGAAGAGGCAAGCGTGTGAAGAGCAACTCAGTAAGGACTAAGGAGTAAGGACGCACCTTTTTACTTGTTTCTTGAAGCTCTCCCGCGAGGATGAATTCATCAAGTATCAGGTAAACCTTTACAGCAGAAAATAAATGAACATTAGACAGCACAAATGAATGAAAACTCATTAAAACCAAATTGAAGTGATCTCAGAACACCATGAAAGAGTTTCTGAGACTAGAGTTTTAGGAAACCATATACATTCGCTCATTGTTTTTTGGTGTACACAGAGCCCTAACATAATTGTGATGCTGACAGAGTGACGGGTTTAAAACCCATGACATGAGTACCACTACTACAACCACTCGATAACAAAACAGGCCATGATACTAATTATGAGCATTTCATGTTATGCACTCATCAACCATAGGCCTCATGAACTATGCCCAAACCAGTCAATGTGTGTACTAAACCCAATAACTACCAAGCGGAAAACAACCAAATGATGAGATACGAAAGGAAATGATAGCCAAGTCAATAATAGAGAAATGTAAGGAGGTTAGAAGGAAGGTACGATTGAGAGAGTAGAAGAGACATAATTTTACACAACAATAAGCTTGACAGTAAGAGCTTACAAGCATAAGCAACAAGTACGTGTCCAATAAAATGAAGGGTCTGTGTGACACTTAACCGCAAATACAATGCACAAAGAACCGCCTCCTAATTAAATTACCTTTCCAAACCAAAAAAAAAAAAAACTTCCAAGAGTTATGCGCAAAAGAAAAAGTTCATATCAGATAGTAAGTCTACAAACCTTATGGAAGTTGAATACCAAGTCTAGCTCACACACATTGCTGAAAAAGTGATCCAATATCTCCACAAAAAGATGAATGCATTCAAGGTAGGCTAACTCATTATCTGTGATATCAACACACATTGAAAAAAACAATCCTGCATAACGTCGGTAGATAACCTTGTGCGTCCGGAACTGAAAAATGAAAGCAAGTATATGGCATAAATAGTAGAGTCGTCCGAGAGCTACCACAAATGCACAATTCATATCATGTTTATCAGCACACAAACGATTAATCCCTGGGTTGCCTGATTTACCCAGCCCCAGTGATACAGTGAACTTATGGTATGAGTGTTTCCTTAAAATTTGTATATTAAACATATTATTAAGAGCATATCATGTAATGACGTGTACTTGTATCAAAGTGTTTACTTAAAACATACTATGGAGTATATATCATTATATCCTCCATCATCTACGGAGTATCACGTACTGAGATCAACTGGGCAATACTGGTTTAGTTTGTCCCAAGCCAAACTTACAAGACCAGGCTAATGCAAACAAGCAAAAGAAAACCCTTTACACAATCTGGAATGCATCTTGTGTCAAAAGAGCATGAATGAAAAAAAAAAAAAAAAAATCTTTAACAACAGCGGATGACAAGACTGTAGGTTATCTTTCGTATAATCACATCTCAGCTGTCAATAACAATAACAGAAAGTGCGATGCACGTCAACAAAATACTCAAAAACACAACTCCAAAATTCTACAAACTCATCATTATGATAATTGGTAACTCAAGGAATGAATGACCTCTGCATACAATTTTCATACATGTTGATGAAACCTACAATATACGAAGTAAAATTTTAAGTTCCAGAGAGCTTCGGTTCACTTTCCAAGTCCAGGAACTGAATGTCAAGCAAATGTTTTTGGTCCAACAAATACCGCACCTAGTCACATTACAATAGCGGGAAGGGAAATCACTCAAGGATAACCGAATCTTAACCACTATATTAAGACAACTACAATGGAGTTATGACAACAAACTACATCCACCCAAATCTTGGTTAGGATGATCCAAATAGAAAAGGGGGACACTTAGTCGCATTACAATATGGGAAAGGGGATTGCTCGAAGGTATTCCGTCTCAGGCACTAGACTAAGACATCTACGGTGGAGTTCATGGCAACAAACTACATCCACCCAAATCTTGGTTTGGATGATCCAAATAGAAAAATGGACACATAGTCGCATTACAATATGGGAAAGGGGATTGCTCCCGATATTCCGTCTTAGCCACTAGACTAAGACATCTATGGTGGAGTTAATGGCAGCAAACTACATTGGCCAAATCAAATCTTGGTTAGGATAATCAGATAGAAAAAGGGGCACTCAGTCGCATTACAATATGGGGAAGGGGATCGCTCGAAGATATTCCGTCTTAGCCACTACACTAAGACATCTACAATGGAGTTAATGGCAGCAAACTACATTGGCCCAAATCTTGGTTAGGATAATTCAGATAGAAAGAGAGATGTATAGCAAAATTAGAACGAACCTCAACGAAATTGGTGAACTTTGGATCTCTGTTAACCACCAATCGATGAACCTAAACAAAAAATTAACCAAATGTAACAACACTTAACCAAGAACTAACCAACAATAAAGCAAAAAAAATTTAAAAAATTTAAAAAATTTTAAAAATACAACACCTCGAATTCGACTTTATGCTTCTCGGAATCTTCAAGAGGAACATAATACTTCGCCAGTCGCGTCTTTCCTTGTCTATTCTGAAGCAATATGAATCGGATCTACCAAACAAAAATCACAATTACCAAATCGAAATTGAAAAAAGGGGGAAAAACAATGCTGTAGATCAAAGTTAACATCGAGAAATTGCAGGGATGAAGATGATGAAATCATACCATTATTCAGGAGATCGGAGAGAAATTTCTTGGAAATGATGTTGAATTTGAACTCTCCTTGATTTGGGGATTTAGGGATTCGACGACGCCGGGAATTGTAAAATTGGAAGGTACGGAGTAGGAATTTGCGAAATTTCGCCGGCAACGGGAAATGAAATGGACCGTGTTTTTGTTTGGGCTGATTTTGTTCGTCGCTTTCGTAAAGCCTTTGACTTAACGTATATGGCCCATAATTATTGAATAAGTTGACGATTTTTTCAATTTTGTCTCTCTCAAAATCTATCTTCTTTTTTCGTGATTGCTAAATTATATTCGAGTTTTGTTACGCATATATATTTTATCATTTATTTTTCCACAACGGTCCTCCCTCTTAAAAATACTTTTTTTTTGTTCAACAAAGCGCGCACTTTGTCGCATTACAATATAAGGGGAGGGGGATTCGAACCTGGGATCCATAATCCACGGTACCTAGTCTCAATCACTAGGCCAAGACATCTTCGGTCGTCTTAAAAATACATTAGTAGTAAAAGAAATCATCTCTCATCTGTGTTACTTTAGTAGACCAATGTGAGAATTGATGTGTTACTTTGTTGATAAAATGACTAAACATACTAAAGGTGAGTCTTCGTGAGTCCAACGAACTCCCCGATATTTAAACCATCTTCAAGCAAGGTCATTGACGAATTCATGACCAAGGAAAAAAATAGCAGGAAAAAAATCATGGCATAATCTCTCTTGAGGCTAGGTTTAATTTGTGACCTGATGTCTTTGGGGTCTACGTGTTTATCATGTATTGGTTGAAAATGTTGAAAAGTGAAAAATGATTGGGTTGGTAACCTAGATCGTAACTTTCTCCTTGGGAGGGTAAAAGTGAGTCAAAATAAATAAGATAAAATTAAGAGTAAAAAATGAGTTATAACCTAAGCTATAGTCAAGGCGACCTTGCTTAGGGATGATCTTAGTATGGAATTTTTTTTCGATAAACATTAATATTTTAACAAAAGAATTTAACTTATGAGGATTATTACACATTAACTAGAGTTATTCTCCTAATATTAAGGGAATTACAGTAAAACAAATCGTTATTGAGGTCCTTAATGACGATGATATTCGGGAGTAGAAAAACACAGAAGGTGTAGTTTTTTTTTATCAACGAAGTGTACACTTAATCGTATTACTATATAGGGAAGAGAGATTCGAACTTGAGATCTATAGTTCATGATACCTAATCTTAACCACTAGACCAGACGTATATGGAAAGTGCAATTGAATTGGCATTATTTTGCCCTAAAATTCTGACGCAATGTCCAGAATCCAGGCCCCTCCCTCTCTCGTTATCGCCTCCTACTAGGCTACTACTACATACACCTTTCACTTTTAAAGAGATCTTTGCATAATTTCTTTGATATCCACACTTTCATCATTACTACTCCCTAGGAGTACTTTTTACCGTTTTATCCGGACCCAACGTAAATTCTTGTTTGTGACGAGTATATATATTTTCGTCACAAACTTGTGAGGGGAAGGATGTATTATATATTCTGATGTATTTTGATTTTGTATTATCTAGCTATACGGATGATATTTGACCTAGATAGTTTTGCAAGGGATATATATACCTTACCTGCCATAAGAGAGACCAACCATGATCCCTCCTAATGATCCGCCCCAAATAACCCGATCTGAATCCGACTCAACACTAGCTAGAACTAGAAACTCGAGTTTGATCTAGATTAATCTGATCACGCCCGACTTTTATCGTCGATAACAAACCTGAAAATGATCCAAATTCAAAATGATCGTTTCCAATCCAATCGATCAGAATCAACCCTATTTTTCTAACCAACAAGAAGTTATTTACCCAGTCCCAAACTCAATCCAATTGGTCCATAACTCCATATATATATATATGATATCACATTCACTCTCAGTAGTTTTTAGTTTTTACTTCACTACTAGTACTAGTCTAGCAGTCTACTCCATATATACTCGATCGGATACTCCTCGATCACTTTGCTTTTCTTCGATTCCTTGTCGCTGCATTTAATTTACCTTAGCTTGCCTTTAAGTTATTACTGCCTCTGCAGGTATATGTAGGGAGGGTAATTAATTTTTACGGTGGTACAAAATAATAGTGCACGATCCAATGCCTTCACTTCAACTTCAACTTCCTGCATATATATACTGTCACTGCATAAACTAATAAGCCACCGAAGATGTCTTCGCCCAGTAGGTCTCAGGTACGAATCCCCCTCCCCCTATATTATAATGCGACTAAGTGCGCTCTTTTTTGAACCAAAAAAAAAAAAAACTAATAAGCCTAATTTCTAGGGCACCGCCCATTGGAAAACGGAATTATGTATACTCCATGTAATATAACGTAACTAACTCAAAATTGATTATATATAATCGCGTTATTACAATAATGAGGATTGAATTCAAACGTGCGATCTATTGTTTACGGTACTTCTACTTCGTTAGTGGCATTATACTTAGTCGCACTATAATCTATGCTGTTTGCAAGATGCATTGTATTTCATTGAGTTTTTTTTTCTTTCTTTTACGTGTTTTAAAGTTAAACACTACGTGCCTAAATTTGACGAGACATGGAAAGTTAAAACCGTGCACGCGTGATGATTCAACCTGGGGTGACCCGTTAGAGTGACCATATGATATGGAGACCGAGCGAGTATCGATCATCGACACAATAATGACATAATTAATATGTCGAATAATTCAATTTTATACGTAGTCTACAATTCTACATACATTCCTTCGATCTACAAGGCATTCAGCTGTCGTAATCGAAATAAAATAAAATAAAAACTAGCTCGATCTCATTGTCATTATTTATCTTTCCTGCTATGACGGAGTTAAAAAGATTTGATTTGGCAGTGAAAGGATATTACTATACTGTGGGAGTAATTCTTACTACTTTACTTATTTTTCAAAATGCAAAATAATTACTAAGCCACCTGCTTACCTCACTAACTACATAAACATATATACTCTCTCATGCACCAGAATTCATGACCCATGACTTGTGAGACGGCCTCATCTATCCCTATTTATATAAAGTAATGTCTTTTAGAGCAATCACGTTCACTCTCACCAAAAAACGCATACGTGACAATACCACAAATATTTGGAGAATAAAATAATCATGTCTCATAACATTAACTACCTAAATGAAGTTTCTATAAAAATAACTATCATGGTGATATTGAAATTAATAATTACTCCATATGACTTAACTCACTTAATCATACAGTATGTAGTACGTTACAATTTATTTTAGTTAAACTTTTATTATGGCTTATTAATTTTCACTTCCTACATAAAATATTAATCACGCTTTTATTGCATATAATTCTTTAATAATGTTTGATAATTATACTTATATTTATTGTATTTGATTAATTTAAAATATAAAATTTTAAAAAATAAAGCGACCAATATAAACTAAATAAGCGAAAAAAAATGTAAGTAATAAATGAATATATTAATCTGAATAGACTAGATTTTCAACAAAACATACAAAACAGATGATAGTCGAATCTTAACTAAAATGTAAAACTGTTAATGATTAACAAAACAAAAATAAAAAGAAAGGAAATTCGATTATCCATATCTCAAATCTCGAAAAACAGGAAGATAAAATGAAAACTTTGATATTTACATAAAGAACTACTGTATATAACATAAACATAAAAACCCAAAAAAAATCTACCATCTTCGTTTCAAATTAGATTGTAATATTCTACTGATAAAAATACAAAAATAAAAATAAAAAAAATACGAGTAATTAATACAGTACTTTCAATTTTTTTAACAAAAAAGAATAGAAAGTTGTAGTTCAAACGAAATAGTTTACAGAAATAGAAAAGTAGGGACCTAAATCGTATAACATAGAAAATTATAACTAAAATTGGAATAAAACATGTCCGTGCAAATTTTGCACGGGGTTATACTAGTATAATAAAATAAAAATCCATCCCTTTGAGTTACCCTCATATGCTAACCCACCTAGATATGCGACACGTGGCAACCCTAGACATGCGACACGTGGCAACCTCATAATCTAACCTCATACTCTCCTACCCCTTCACCTCATAATCTAACCGTATTAAGCTAACTGTATTAGTTAACCCCAAATAAATTCCACCAAATAAATTTATGCTCCATTAAGTTTATTAATTTCAGGGAGACATGAATGGTCCGGCGGTTACGATGGAATCCGAGGCTCAGAATCGATTTCGGCCTATTTATACTTTCCGGGTTCATACAATCGACAAGAACAAACCTTCATTTGCCTTCCTCTTTTCGTTCCTCTGTAGTGTCACCATCGATTTGGTACAGACGCCGGTTGCGATCGCATCATTCTTCATCGGTAAGTTTTATGCTACTCGGTTATTGTTTCTAGCGGTCATGTTTAGACTACTCGGTTCTTTATACTGTATGTTGTTCGGTTCTTGCAAACTGAATTATTAAGAAAGTGGTTAAATTATTTATACAGCCATCACATTGCATTCATGTCGATCATTTACGCCATCCCTGTTTCGAGCAAAGATGACATTAGATTTGTCTTACACTATAATTTGTGACGGTAATGAACTAATTAGCAAGCAAGGATTGATAGATAGATCTACGTCAAACTAACCTCAGTAGAAGTCCACACGGATGTCGACTGGAAATACCAATCATGTCCGACATGCAAGACTGGCATTCGAGAAGATAACACATGTGCTAATTGTAGCCAGACGATTCTCTACCCAACCCAAAGGTAACAACTAATTAAACTACAGCTTGCATGAAACAGAAACATGTAAAAATAATCATTTGCAGATATAGACTAATGACGACGATAAAGGACGGGGACACATATGCGCCTTTGGTTATTTTCCACAAGGAGGCGGAGAAGGTCATAGGGAAGCCAATAACTCAGTTGTTAAACTTATATGAGAAGGTAACGACCTAAAAATTCGTATCAATAATATTAGACTCGATATTAAGGGGGACCAAATTATGTAACTCACCTGCTATGGAATGGTATTTGACATCCTACAACAATGTGCTGGGAAGTCATACACCTTCAAAGTAAAGATAGGGATAAATAAATTTGGGACTGAAAGAGAATTAAAAGTTCAAAAGACATTTATGGCTGAGACGCATGACTCCACACCCACCACAGCCCAAGACAAGGTATGCACGATTAATTTACTGCTTTTAGAATAACTATTTCCAATGTCAATTATATTCACACCAGAAAAAAACAAAGCGCAGAGCGTAGAAGGAAACAAGGGAAAGTCCACTAGCGTAGAAGTGGCAGAAGACGAGATGATCGTCAACACTCCACAAGAACCACAAACTTCAAAGCGGCCAAAACAGTAAGTACAAAACAAACTACACTTACAAATAATCCTTACATTTGCTTCATTCTGCAAATTGACCTAAATCTGCCTAAGAGATGAACCCAAGGAAACAGAAGCAACCACGAAGGAGATTAGCAAGTATGCAAAGCGATTGCGCCCAACCAAAGTTAAGAAGGCCAATATTCAGCAACCTACAACCATTGATTGGAAAATTATTTACGTGTTCAGATTATTTAAATACAATAAAGGATTATTATTTAAGTACTGTTTTCCATATACCATGACCTATATTCCAATTCCATTTCCAATTGATTCATCAAGATTCGAAGGTGTGACATACCCAGATTCGCAAACTCTTTTTTTAGTAACATCAAATTGTCTTCTATCTTACACTTATAGACGGAGCAAACAAAACTTCGTGTAACAAAACCAAACACTACTACTTTCACTCTTTTAACAATTGACTTCTACATTGAAACCAAGAATCCACAACAAAGACACTGCGATAAAGAAAAGTCGCACAAATACACTATTGCTAGACCCGTGAATTTCACGGGCACGAAAACTAGTTTAATTGAAAAAGATGACTCATTAAAAAAACGGGATAACCTTCGCTACAAGAAAATTAAAATCGATAAAGTCTTCAGTTGTTTTCATATAAATCCGCCCTAAGGTTATAAAAATAGGTACACAATAATATTCGGTTTTATTCTCAGTCTACTTGAACTAGAATGATTAATCAGAGACACAAGCAAGTTAAGAGCAACCACAATGATTGGGGTTCATATACAAGTTTAATTGTCGTCATGTCACGCCGTCCGCCAGGCCATATCACTTGCCTACAAACTCAATCTTAATGAATCAATGTCAACAACGTTACAAGTTTATCCAACTTTATAAATGGGTCTCACCCGCAATGGATGAAATAAATGAAGATGAAATGTGGATTATTGTAGAGAGAAGGATGAAGAGGAAGATGAACATCATATATGAAACAAAATTATTTCATATAAATTTGAAACTAATTAAAAGTACGTTATTATTAGTAACGTGCTTGACTTACATACAAGTTTATCCAGCGTACATTATTATTATTACTAACGTGCTTCACTTACATATATATAACCTTAAAACTTATTAAACGTACAATATTATTAATAGTAACGTGTTTCATTCACTTTGTGACAAAGTTCGACAACTTTGTTGATAAGGCTCGGAAACTTTAATTTGTGACCTAACTCAGCAACTTTTTAAATAGAGTTCAATAACTTTCTTAGTAGGGCTCGACAACTTTAATTTGTGACCTAACTCAGCAACTTTGTTAATATATCAAGTTCAATAAATTTGTTAGCAGGGCTCGACAATAACTTTAATTTGTGACCTAGCTCAACAACTTTGTTAATAAGGCTCGGCAACTTTAACTTGTGACCTAGCTCAGCAACTTTGTTAATAGACATAGACTTCAATAACTTGCTTTGTTAGTAGGGCTCGACATCTTTAATTTGTGACCTAGCTCAACAACTTTGTTAATAGAACTCAACAACTCTATCGGGTTGGGACCCAGACAATAGGTTTCTATTAACTTTGGAGCATGATTGAGTAGTTTTCTCCATATATATATATTTCCTCCGAGTTTCTGTTACGTTTTATTTTGTAGTACCGCAAGCGTACGGGTATTGTAGCATACGGGTCGATCTCAGGGAGGTGAATGATTAAGTACTAGCTAATTTCTGACTCAAGTTATCTACGCCGAATAAATTAAAATGGTGATTGTCTAACTAATGTCTAACAAACTAGTAGAGGTAATAAATCGAGATGAAATCAATAATTAAAAAGACCTAGGGCAGTGGTTCACCGTTAACATGGATTATCGATGCGATCAAAATGTTACACAACTTTGTCGAATTACCGTCTTGGGTGAGACTAGCATTCCAATTTTAGTCAATACTTTAAATTCTCCGTCGAGACATAAAAAGCCTATCTAACATGTTATAAATCCTATTCTCATGGCACGAATAACAAAACTAGACGCATTAAGAATCGATACTAACATGTCCCAATTATTCCAATTCACTATTCTCATGTGAAAATTCAAATCTTATTTCGGTTCTCTAAATTAAAACCCGACTCTCGTCGTAATTAAAATTGAGTAGAAATTAATCGATAAAGATACAAACCTTTAGGCATGATTCATATGAAAAACATTCAACTCTCGTTGTAATGATAATCTAGACTCAAACCTAGCAATTCAAACTAATCAATCAATTATTAAGCACAACCGCAACAAACCCAATTCAATAATTCAACAAAGCGCGATTAAAATCAGATCAAAGCATTAATAACCCATATTATCGGCTCACCGAGCCCTAGATAAAAAGACTACTCACAATTCATAATAAAAATAACAATCAACAAATAAAATAAAGAGTAGAGAATTAGAAAAACTTAGTCTTGAATAATGGATAAAATGATGAACGATCGTTTCTTCAAAGTCTTGAATAATAGAACTAAATTTTGCATAAAACTAATAAAATTGCATAGGTATTGTGTTTCTAGTCTAGGAATAATCAGGTTCTTCTAATAAAAATAAGCATCACATATAAGTAGGATAGAATAGAGGGAGATCAAGAGTCATGGACGGGTAGTTATTCGCTAGTAGCGGCACATTTCGCTACTAGCGGCACTCTGAAAGCTCCACAAATTGGTAAAATTCTGATTATGCCTCTACTAGCGGCAGTTTTGCCCTTCGTCATCCGCTAGTAGCGGCACTTAAAAACTCTCAATTCTTCCTTCTTTGCTTTCCTTTGATTTTCTTCTTTTCTTTTCTTCATGTGATCTTCGATCTAACCCGGCATTCGATACATAACACCAATATAACCCGGGCATAATACAAGAATTTCTCGGCTCTTCAAAATAGCTAGAACCGTCATCAAAAATCACATATTCACTCAAACCATGTGAGATCATCGGAAATCACTCAAATATCACTATATCGCCCCAACATTGACTCTCAACACCAAAAATCCGACGATATATACTCACAATTAGTGCTAAAAATAGCACTTAACAGTTTCTACCATGCTAAACCTTTACTCGTCCTCGAGTAAACTCAAAAGGCATAAGACGATACCAATGCAAGGTCTAGCGAACTCCCTCACTCACAAAAAGTTAGCTCACAACTTCCTTCTTATATCGCCATGATGTTTACTATTTGCCCATAGTACGGGATATTATGGCCCCTTTTCTTTCTTGCGGCTCTTTTTTTTCCTTTATTCTTTTTTTTCATTTTTCACTTTTTTTTTTCAATTTTTCTTAATCCCTCATTTTGCCTAGGCCGCCCTTTCGGGTTTTCAACCTAGCTTTTTCTTCTTATTTTTTTTATGTACTCACTTTTTCCACTCTCAACCTCAATGTTGCCTAGAACGTCTGCCCTTGCAGATTTTCATTCTAGCGAGGCCTCCCATTTTTTTTTTGCCTAAGCCGCCCTTTCAAGTTTTCGACTTAGCGGGATTTTTTTTTTCTTTTTTCTTTCTTTTTATTTTTTATTTTTTTTTGAAATAAATATATACAAAAGTGAAATATCCCTCCCCCATGCTTGAATCGAGCAATGTCCTCAATGCGACAAAGACAAAAATAGGAAAGAGGGGACAAATCACCTATCATGAAGAATCAGAGGAGTCTCCAGAAGGTTGACGAGAGCCACTACGTGCCTCCCGACGACTGTTAATAGCGCTCCTCTCGGCCGCCAACTCTGCATAAAATTGCTCCGAAGGGGAAGTGTATGTGTTAGGATGTCTAGCCGATAAAAACTTGTCGAAACCTCGACACAACTCTAGCACTTCCCGCATAGCTAACCCTTGTTCCGCCCGCCAATCATCGACCTCTAATCTCCACATGTCGGACTCCCTAGAAGATGAAGCATGTGTGAATGAGGGAGAGGGTCTCTCGGTCGCAATTTCATCATCACTGCCATCCATAGCATCATCATCATTTTCTAGAACACGCTTCGCTACCCTTTTGTCACCCGGCTCCAAGAGAGTAAGTGGGTCACGTGGTATATATAAATCGATGGTCCTTGGCCCGGTAGGAATAGATTGCTCCGTAGAACGAGGCAATCGTAAGTAAGGTGAAGCTTTCGGACCACGTCTCCATAAAAAATAACCACGGGCCACCGAATCTTGAAGCATAAATGTACGCTCCAATGTATCAAAATCGAGCAAATGACCTCCCGTCACCGGTGTAACTGTGCTAGGAATAGTGACTCCCAAATGGGTAAGTATTAATGTAACCATGCCGCCCATGCTAATTTTTCCTTTAACGTTCTTCCTACACTTAAGGCAGCTAGATACAAACAGGTCAACCCAATCAGGCACCATCGAAGATTCGGGCATCAATGCCCACAAGTAACCCATTTCATTTTGACTAATCTTCGATGGTTCCCCTTGACAGAAAATCGCCATAGACCAAAATCAGTGAATCATACGGAGACATGGGTGAGGAATACTAGAGCTGACATCCCCCTTTCTCTTAATAGCTTGCCCCGTAATAGATGCCCAAAATATGCCCGAATCTCCACCTTTGAACGGACTCCACTCTTTTGTACACTCTCCAACAAATCCAAAAATCTCTCGAAGCTTAGAATAGGAGAGTTGATGGGAAGTTCCACCAAGTTTAAAATCAATAACTGGGCCCTCGGTTCTTTTTGAAGTTTTCAAGGTCGCCAAAAATTCTAAAGTATACCTAGTATACGTTGGTGCTTGTCGTTCCAACAACCCTTCCATCCCCACTCTTTTCAACAACACCGACATAGGCTCTAGTAATCCTAACCGTGACAAAGTGTCTCGATCAAAGAATTTAGTAGGTAGGACATGACGGTTTGCTTGTCTCAAATTGGTGAGATAGACGAGCTCATCACCATTTATATGTGAAAGACCCGGTGGAACCGAAAGATGCATCGTGAGAGTAGAGACGGTCTTAGACTTCGACTTAGACACAGGACCCTTGCCTTTTTTTACACTCCGTCCCATTTTTTCACTTCTTTTTTTTTTCTCTTTTTTTCTTTTCAACTCACTCACTCACAATCAACCAAACGCCCTCAAATATCCTCACAGAACACTCACAAACAGGACTCGATAAGGCTCACACAACACTCACGGACACACACTAACACGGACTAATTCAAATTCCGTCGCAAGATGACAATCAACTCACAAGAAAATTCCAAAAATTCCAAAGTACGTGTCGAAATGAGGAAAATTCACAGCCCACCACCAACACAAATCATATTCAACGGACACTATGTTTTTTTTAGACAAAATCAATAACTCAGAGTAATTTGAAATTAGTAACTTCAAATAATTGAAATTAGTAACTTCAAAAGAATTCAAATTATTTATATAAATAAGTTACTAATTGAAATTGACACAAATAGGTAAAGAATAATCAAACCTTCAATTGAGAGAAGAAAGCAAAGAATGCAGCCACAATCGACGAAAAACCGACGCCAAACGCACGTACGGACAGCAGTAGCTTGATTCCGATTCCAATTTTGCCCCAAATTGCTCTTGATAGTAAAACCCCAAAAGTTAGGGTTTTTGTTTTCTTCTTCTTTTGGGTTCAATAGAGAGAGAGGGAGGTGGTGGTAGAGGGCGGTGGTGGTGGTGAGTGGCGGCAGAGGGCGGTGGTGGTGGTGAGTGGCGGCAGAGGGCGGTGGTGGTGGTGAGTGGCGGCAGAGATGGTGGATGACGGTGATTGTTTTTTTTTTTTCAATGTACGTAATGTACGTACTATTGTGTCTCTTTTTTTTATTTTTCTTTTTCCTTTTTTTTTTTTGTCTTTTTTTTGTTTGAGTAGGAAGGAGGAAATAGGAAATATACATGATGGAATAGAAATTAGGGCCGCTAGTAGCGAATTAGGCCGCTAGTAGCAAACAAAAATCGACTTTTAGCATGAAACTTAGGGGGAAGTGCTGAAAACGCAGCTAGTAGCGGCTCAAATAGCCTTCCGTGGCCGCTACTAGCGGCCTTGTACTTGGAAATTGGAATTCCCGCTTCTTCGATCTGCAAAAATGAGTCAAATTAGCTATCTCGGACTCATTATAACACCGTATCACTCGTATTTTTGGGTTTTTCAATTTTTTAGTTTTTTTTTTTTTTTTTTAGTCATAAAAATAAAAATAAAATTACAATAAAATAAAAGTATGTACAACACGGGTTGCCTCCCGAGAAGCGCTTGTTTAGAGTCACGAGCTTGACTTCCTGTTTTTTTTTCAATTGGGGGTGGGAATGACGGAAAGTGTATAAATCACTTTCTCCGGAATCGGATCACCTGCAATATAGTGCTTGAGACGCGCACCATTGACCTTGAAACTCCCATTTTCATCACTAGAAACCTCGACCGATCCATATGGGAATACTTTGGTGACTCGGAATGGTCCGGACCACCTCGAGCGCAACTTGCCCGGAAATAGTTTAAGTCGTGAGTTAAATAGAAGAACTAAATCCCCTTCATGAAATTCACGCCTCAAAATTCTATTGTCGTGCCATCTTTTTGTCCTCTCCTTATAAATTCGAGCGTTCTCGTAAGATTCAAGGCGAATCTCATCGAGTTCATTCAATTGCAAAAGACGGCGTTCTCCCGCACTCTTGTAGTCGTAATTAAGAGCTTTGATGGCCCAAAATGCACGATGTTCTAATTCGACCGGGAGATGACAAGATTTCCCATACACCAATCGAAATGGTGAAGTACCAATTGGTGTCTTGAATGCGGTGCGATAAGCCCATAATGCATCGTCAAGTTTCATTGACCAATCTTTTCTCGAGCTTGCGACCGTCTTTTCTAAGATAGTTTTAATCTCGCGATTGGAGATTTCAACTTGTCCACTTGTTTGTGGATGATACGGGAGCCCAAATCGGTGTTGAACACCATATTTCCTCAACAATGCTTCTAGCTTCTTCTCAATAAAATGAGTCCCATTATCACTTATCAACACTCTAGGGACACCAAATCGGGGAAATATAACCTTTTTGAAAAATTTGGCCACGACTTTGCCATCATTAGTAGGTGTAGCGATGGCTTCCACCCACTTAGAAACGTAGTCGACCGCGACAAGGATATATTTATTCCCATAAGAGGAGGGGTAAGGGCCTTGGAAATCAATTCCCCACACATCAAATAATTCAACCTCCAATATAAAATTAAGAGGCATCTCGTTCCGCCTTGAGATATTCCCGACCCGTTGACAACGATCACATGACTTTACAAATTGTGCAACGTCCTTGAATAAAGAGGGCCAATAAAAACCACATTGAAGAATCTTCGCGGAGGTTTTCGTTGTACTAGCATGCCCTCCAGTTGGCATATCATGACAATGAGAAATAATCGATGTCATTTCCTCCTTGGGTACACACCTACGAATAATTCCATCGGCACACGACTTGTAGAGATGTGGGTCATCCCAATAATAGTGCTTAGCATCGTGATAGAATTTCTTGCGTTGGTATGAACTTAAACCTTTAGGAAGAATCCCACAAGATAAGTGGTTCACAATATCGGCATACCATGGCAATTCGGACTCGAGAGCAGCAATAGAATAAAGGTGATCGTCCGGGAAGGAATCATCAATGGGTAACTTATCATCATCTTCTAACAATAGGCGAGATAGGTGGTCAGCTACCACATTCTCGGCGCCTTTCTTATCTTTGATCTCTATATCAAACTCTTGAAGCAATAGAATCCAACGTATCAAGCGGGGTTTAGCATCTTTCTTTTGCAACAAATACTTAAGTGCCGCATGATCCGTATGAACAATAACTTTCGAACCTACAAGGTAGGACCGAAACTTCTCAATGGAGAACACAATAGCTAACAACTCCTTCTCAGTTGTGGTGTAATTAGCTTGAGCAGGATCAAGAGTTCTACTAGCATAGTAAATGGCATGGAGTTTGCCATCTTTCCTTTGGCCAAGCACGGACCCAACAGCGTGATCACTAGCATCACACATCAACTCAAAGGGAATAGTCCAATCCGGTGGTTGGATAATAGGTGCTGATGTGAGAGCCTTCTTCAACCTGTCAAAAGCCTCAAGACACGCATTAGAAAACACAAAAGGGGTGTCCTTGGCTAATAGTTCCGTTAGTGGGCGGGCAATTTTTGAAAAATCTTTTATGAATCGACGGTAAAACCCCGCATGACCGAGAAAACTTCGCACCCCTTTCACATTAGTAGGGGGTGGGAGTCCCTCGATGACTTCCACTTTGGCTCTATCGACCTCGATACCCCGATTAGATATAATGTGTCCTAAGACTACACCCTCTTGCACCATAAAATGGCACTTTTCCCAATTCAAAATAAGATGAGTTTCTTTGCATCTATGAAGCACTCTAGTCAAATTTTGTAAACAAGTGTCAAAGTTAGTGCCATAGACCGAGAAATCATCCATGAAAACTTCCATGATGCGCTCTACGAGATCAGAAAAGATAGCCATCATGCACCGTTGAAAGGTAGCGGGAGCATTGCACAATCCAAACGGCATTCTACGATAAGCAAACGTGCCATATGGACATGTGAATGTCGTTTCCTCTTGGTCACTTGGATGGATGGGGATTTGGAAAAAACCAGAATAACCATCCAAGTAACAAAAGAATGAGTGTTTTGCCAACCTTTCAAGCATTTGATCTATGAATGGGAGGGGGAAGTGATCTTTTCGGGTGGCTTTATTCAATTTCCTATAATCGATACACATGCGCCAACCCGTCACCGTTCTAGTAGAAATCAATTCATCTTTATCGTTCTTAACAACGGTCATGCCACCCTTTTTTGGAACCACTTGAACCGGGCTCACCCATGCACTATCGGAAATAGGATAGATGATGCCCGCGTCAAGCAATTTCAAAACCTCTTTCTTGACAACCTCTTTCATGTTAGGATTAAGGCGTCGTTGCGATTCAATAGAGGTGACATGATCGTCTTCAAGCAAAATACGATGCATACAAAAAGATGGATTGATTCCTTTGATATCATCAATGGTATACCCAATAACACTCTTGTATTTACGAAGAACATCAAGCAATTTCTCAAGTTGAGTGTCACTAAGGTTAGCATTGACAATAACCGGATAAGTAGAATTAGCACCCAAAAAAGCATGTTTCAAATTTGGGGGAAGGGGTTTTAATTCTACTATAGGAGGATTAGGACGTACCTCGGGTGTAGACTCCAACGATAATACCTTAAAAGAAGGACCATGATCATAATAAGAGGGAGAGGAATCAAGGAGTTGAGTATATGAAAGCACCTCTATGTCATCGGTATTATTGTCCTCAACTAAGCAACTTTGGAGTGGGTCAGTAGATGCATCACCCAAAGCTCTTTCTTCAACTAGTTTGTCGATAACATCAACACGGTAACATACCTCTTTCAATGTTGGTTGCCCCATAGATTTGTGGAGTTCGAATTCCACCTTTTCATTGCCAACACACATTGAAAGTTTACCACCCTTCACATCGATAAGTGTACCGGCGGTGGCTAAGAATGGTCTTCCAAGTATAATTGGAATTTGGATATCCTCCTCCATATCCATGACAACAAAATCACAAGGAAGCACCAATTTCCCAACTTGAATGGGAACATCCTCAATAATACCAAGAGGGTATCTTACCGATCTATCGGCCAATTGAAGAGATATCAAAGTGGGTTTCAATTCACCCATATGGAGTTTCTCACAAATGGACAATGGCATTAGACTCACACTAGCTCCAAGATCACACAATGCCTTTTGGATAGTCACATTACCAACCGAGCATGGAATAGAAAAACTACCCGGGTCTTGCATCTTCTTTGGTAACTTGTTTTGCAATATAGCACTACATTCCTCCGATAGAGCAACAACATTATGCTCTACTAGTCTCCTCTTGTTTGATAGAAGGTCTTTGAGAAACTTGGCGAAAGAAGGTATCTCGGATATAGCTTCCAAAAATGGGATATTAATATGAAGCTTTTTCAAAATTTCAATGAACTTACCATACCTTTGCTCTAGCTTCTCTCGTGCCAACCTTTGTGGAAAGGGAATATGAGGATAATGTACCCTTGCGGGTGTAGATGTGTCGTCGGCTTGCTTATCCTTTTCCACTTTCTCAATTGCAGCATCTTCAATAATTTGCTCTACCTCGGTCTCATCCACTACCACAATCTCCGGCTTGCTTACTTTAATTGGTCGCACCGGATCTTCAAGTTGCTTCCCACTTCTCAAAGTAACCGCATTTATCTGTCCCTTGGGATTTACTTCAGTGTTCCCCGGGAATTGTCCACCCGACTTAGACAAAAGATTGATTTGTTGAGCCATTTGGGCCATTTGAGTTTCGGTCATTTTTTGAGAAGCCTTAATTTGAGAAATTGAAGTCGAGAACTCATCATTCTTCTTGTCTTGATTTTGCATATATTGAGTTTGTTGAGCAAGGACTTGCTCTAACATCAACTCCATATTAGACTTTGGTGTAGCTTGTTGTGGAATCGGTTGAACTTGTTGAATCGGTGGAGTTTGTTGTGGTCGGAACATAGGCTTTTGCCCATAGCCCGGAGGTTGGTTGAAAGGCCTAGAAGATTGTTGGTGGTGTGACAAAGGTCCTTGAGCATTGTTGTTTTTCCAAGAGAAATTTGGATGATGGGCCCAACCGGGATTGTATGTATTCGAATATGGATCAAATTGTTGCTTTTGATAAAGAGCATTAGCTTGTTCCACCATTGACACATTTCCACAATCAGTTGAATCATGACCCCGAATACCACACAAATGACACGTAGAAATCGATGAACTCGAACCACCTACGCTAATCTTGGAAATTTGTTGAGATAAATCATCAAGCCTTGTATGCACCATGTTCAAGTCATTGTTTTCTACCTTCCTTCCTCGCACTTGACGGTCACTACCCCAATGATATGTATTTGCGGCCATTTCCTCAATTAGTTCTTTAGCCTTATTCCATGGTAGACTATCTAAGCTACCTCCAGCAGCAGCATTAAGACTCATCTGAGATTCCGGCTTCACACCATTATAGAATGTAAGGACAAGAAGGTAATTAGGAATACCATGATGTGGACATTGACATTGGAGTTCCTTAAACCGTTCCCAAGCTTCATATAATGATTCATTCTCATGTTGAATGAATGAGCTAATATCATTGCGTAGCTTTGCAGTCTTACCCGGTGGAAAGAACTTGTGAAGGAACGCGGTGGAGAGCTTGTCCCATGTATCAAAAGAGCCGGCATCACAATTTCGCAACCATTCTCTAGCCCTATCTCGTAATGAATATGGAAACAACCGCAATCGAATAGCATCATTGGAGACCCCATTAATCTTCACATTGTCGCAATTTTCAAGGAAAGTATTGATGTGCTCATTAGGATTTTCCGTTAGTGACCCACTAAATTGATTTTGTTGAACAAATGAAATCAATGAAGTCTTCAGCTCGAAATTGTTTGCTTCCACAGCGGGTCTCGTAATGCTCGAATTGAGCACAACTTTAGGAGCACTTTCATCCTTAATAGACGTCATAGTAATTTCTACCTCGGTATCAGTGACTACTTCCTCGATATTAAGAACTACTTCTTCGGGTTCTGGCTCACGTTGAGCCTGCTTCTTCTTTCTCTCTGCGTTTCGTCTTCTAGCGGTGGCTTCGATCTCGGGGTCAAATTCGTATAAACCCTTCGATTTACTCCTGCGCATAAAGATCACAATACGTAACTAGAGAAATATTAGTAACAAAGAAAGCGTACCAATGTACGCGGAAAAAGACGTAATCTAACAAATCAAAAATCTAAGCTAATATTAATCCGTTACCTCCCCGGCAACGGCGCCAAAAACTTGTTACGTTTTATTTTGTAGTACCGCAAGCGTACGAGTATTGTAGCATACGGGTCGATCTCAGGGAGGTGAATGATTAAGTACTAGCTAATTTCTGACTCAAGTTATCTACGCCGAATAAATTAAAATGGTGATTGTCTAACTAATGTCTAACAAACTAGTAGAGGTAATAAATCGAGATGAAATCAATAATTAAAAAGACCTAGGGCAGTGGTTCACCGTTAACATGGATTATCGATGCGATCAAAATGTTACACAACTTTGTCGAATTACCGTCTTGGGTGAGACTAGCATTCCAATTTTAGTCAATACTTTAAATTCTCCGTCGAGACATAAAAAGCCTATCTAACATGTTATAAATCCTATTCTCATGGCACGAATAACAAAACTAGACGCATTAAGAATCGATACTAACATGTCCCAATTATTCCAATTCACTATTCTCATGTGAAAATTCAAATCTTATTTCGGTTCTCTAAATTAAAACCCGACTCTCGTCGTAATTAAAATTGAGTAGAAATTAATCGATAAAGATACAAACCTTTAGGCATGATTCATATGAAAAACATTCAACTCTCGTTGTAATGATAATCTAGACTCAAACCTAGCAATTCAAACTAATCAATCAATTATTAAGCACAACCGCAACAAACCCAATTCAATAATTCAACAAAGCGCGATTAAAATCAGATCAAAGCATCAATAACCCATATTATCGGCTCACCGAGCCCTAGATAAAAAGACTACTCACAATTCATAATAAAAATAACAATCAACAAATAAAATAAAGAGTAGAGAATTAGAAAAACTTAGTCTTGAATAATGGATAAAATGATGAACGATCGTTTCTTCAAAGTCTTGAATAATAGAACTAAATTTTGCATAAAACTAATAAAATTGCATAGGTATTGTGTTTCTAGTCTAGGAATAATCAGGTTCTTCTAATAAAAATAAGCATCACATATAAGTAGGATAGAATAGAGGGAGATCAAGAGTCATGGACGGGTAGTTATTCGCTAGTAGCGGCACATTTCGCTACTAGCGGCACTCTGAAAGCTCCACAAATTGGTAAAATTCTGATTATGCCTCTACTAGCGGCAGTTTTGCCCTTCGTCATCCGCTAGTAGCGGCACTTAAAAACTCTCAATTCTTCCTTCTTTGCTTTCCTTTGATTTTCTTCTTTTCTTTTCTTCATGTGATCTTCGATCTAACCCGGCATTCGATACATAACACCAATATAACCCGGGCATAATACAAGAATTTCTCGGCTCTTCAAAATAGCTAGAACCGTCATCAACCTACTCAATATCCGATGGAGGGTAGGCTTTTGGCGGCCGCAGAGACGGCGGATAAAGCAGCAGATGTCACATATTCACTCAAACCATGTGAGATCATCGGAAATCACTCAAATATCACTATATCGCCCCAACATTGACTCTCAACACCAAAAATCCGACGATATATACTCACAATTAGTGCTAAAAATAGCACTTAACAGTTTCTAACATTGTCTCATTTTATTTTTTGGGCCGAGTATGATTTTTTACCCATTTTCTAGTTTTGGCCATAAGGGCAATAGCAATGGTGTAGGATAAGAAGTTTCATACTCTTTAAGGAGCTCCTTAACCATTGTTTCACACAATAAGGAACTCCTTATATGAAACCGGTTTCTAAAGTAAGAAACCGGTTTCATGTATGAAAAAGAGAGGAAAAGAGGGGGACCACATATAAAATAAGGAACTTTTACCATTGAAGAGGATTAAGAAGTTTCATAATTAATAATTTGGGTTGATGTGTCGGTTAAAAAGTTAAGTAAGGAACTTTACCATTGCTATTGCCCTAAATATAAATGTGTGTGTGGTTCATATTTTATCTACCAATTTCTCACTCTTCCTCATTTCTTTTTTAACCACTCATTTTCTCTCCCTTACAAATGGGTAAATCCCTAAATGATAAGAACTCGGAGTGAGTGAGTATAACTTCAGCTTCTTCAGCTTTTCTAGTGTTACTACTACTACAAATAAAACCCATCCCTCTCTTTCTCTCTTCACTCTTCATCTATCAACTTCACCCCAACTCCTTCTCTTCAAGATTACTAGTAATAATAAGTATGGAAGAAATCTCAGATGATCAGGTAGAGAAAATGAGCAGCAACAGCTATAATAATAGTAATAATAACAATGTGTGTAGACAAAGCAGCACAAGATGGACACCAACAACAGAGCAGATAAAGCTGCTTAAGGAGCTTTACTACATCAATGGAGTTAGATCTCCGACTGCTGATCAAATTCAAGCCATTTGTGATCGTCTTCTTCGTTATGGCAAGATTGAGGGCAAGAATGTCTTCTACTGGTTTCAAAACCATAAGGCCAGGGAGAGACACAAGAATAGGCTCACCCCCACTCCCACTCCCACTCCCACTCCCACTCCCACTCCTACTACTATTAAAGGTATGCATGGTTTGCACTCTTAATGTTTTTAACGGTTTTTCTAACATGTGGCTGCTAGACAGACAGATGTTAATAGTTTAATTACGGAAAGATTCACGTAGATATTAATGTCTGATCTGACAAACATGCAGGGAGATGTTGTTCAAACTCATCATCGGGTGGGCAGTTAATGGGAGGGTTTCAATATGGAGCAGCTGCTGTCACCATGGAAAATAAGTTTAAGGTAATTAACTTTAATTTGCCCTACCTTAAACCCTAAGCTAAACTTCATACAGTAGTACAATATAGTATTACAATCAGGAAGATGATGACTGTTGAATAATTAGTCCACACCGTTACTAAATAATGTTATACCGAAGATAACAGTTGATGACTAAGCGTGTTCTTCGTTGAAAAAAAAAAAAAAAGGATTTGTTATACTGAAATATCGAAGAATTGCCTAAGCGCAATCTTATAACGGTTGAATTGCCTAAGCGCAATCTTCGTTGAAAAATAAAATAGTTTATATTGAAATATCGAAGATGACTGTTGACTAAGCGCGGGCTCTTCGTTGAACTAATAAAAAGTAGTCATACTGGAATAAGCTTAATTAGTAACCTAAAATGAACATGTATGTTTACAAATTATTTGCCCTACATTTGTTAATTCTAAACAAATAGTAATATGATTAGAGAAGGAATTGAGTAGTTAACTCATTTTCAATATATTATATGGAGTAGTATCAAGAGTCAAGTCGAGTCGAGTGTGAAACACTTTCATAACATGTGAGTTAAAGTTAAAGAAAAAAAGCAGACGGGATGATGATGCTAGGATAATGTTGTACTGTGTACGAGTATTATTTTTCATCAGTTGTTAAACCGTCTCATATACTATATAATTACAGGACTGCTGCTCAATATCAGGAGTTTTTAATGGTGGTACGTACGGCTACTCCAATTTGCATGACAGAATAATATCAACAGACGACCAAGATCATCATGTTGCAGCAGCAGCAGCAGCAGATAATATACTAGAGATACAGACTCTTCCTCTATTCCCCATGCACAACATTAATACTAATACTAATACTACTACTACTACTAATAATAATAATAATAATAATAATAATAATAATAATAATAATAATGATGATGATCATTTTAATTATTATTATCCCTCGACCACCGGCTTTTACTCCGGTGGACACTGTTGGTCCAACGGTGGTGGCAGTGGTGGTGGCGGTGGCAATGTCGCTTCCTTGGAGCTCACCCTCAACTCTTATGGATATGGATGTTATTCACATAACTACTAGCTAACTAGCTAATTTAACCTTAACTATAATTATTATATTAGTAATTAAGTATGTAACTAATTATTATTATTATTATCATTAATTAGATTATAACTTATTATTATGTGGGTGGGTCATTTTCATTGTTATTGTTGTTCTTCCTGGCCTTCTCTTTGTAGACTTAAGCTAAGAGAAGAACAAGATCGAACCCATCCTAGCTAGCTAGCGTAGCTAATCGACTGGTAGTATATATAGTACGGAGTATTATTATTCTGTATTATTAATCGAGCATTTGCTTGATTAAAATCGATATAATTGTAAATTATTCAACGATATTATATATATGTATATGAGGTTATTTTAGTTTAATTTGTTTTTTCTTCTAATGCAATGAATTGCAAATTTGTAAATACAATCAATTCCAACGAGTGATTTAGCTAGTAGGGAGTAATTTGTAAAAGACCGTCTTAATTAATTTGGTTAGATTATAGAAAAATTAAATGATCGATCAGATAAATTATAAAGATATATTTAACATTGGTATAAACATAAACCTGATCCGACCTAATCTGTTTGACAGTTTATACCTATCACAACTCACAAGAGCCTAATGAATAGTATTGGATAGGTGCACATGGAAATTATTCACAGATCTATAGTTTATATCATTTCGTTCAAATCTAAGCCGCACATTTTTTTTTGGACAGTATTCATAATTAAAGTGAATCTTCATTATTCTCGGCAATCTATAAGAAAAAGTATAGTCATTGTCTTGTTTGATTTGTCTCTATGAACAGATTAAGAATATCAAATTTTTATAATTTTTGCTAATGTAAAATGAAAGATATTAATAGCATAAAATAAACGCGTTTTGACAAATATGAAAAAACAAATGTGCCCTACGGATTTGAATAGAGGCAATATATACTTAGCCAACTAGGTAGGTTTTTTAGTTGAAGTGAGTTTGACCGAACTAAACTAAACTAAATTAGGTTGAATTTACTTAGACAAAATGTACTAAATTGAACTAAAACAGACGATGATCCTAGTGATTAAAACCCGTGACTATGGTTGTTCATGAAACGTACCCGCGAACCCGTCCCAAACCCGCTTGTCCGTGTACCGAAATATCACACTTAGTCTTACGGCCATACCCGGGTCCGATTCGAACCTTCAAATGATCACCTCTATCCGTGACCATCATCCTAAAGATCTCAGGTTCAAATCCTTGCAAAAGTGATGCAGTGATTCGGAGGGGGTATGTATAGTAGTGAACCCTAGCTAGGGTACGTACTAGAATACAGTATACAACATGCATTATGTATTGCTCTTTTCTTATAAAGTGAGTCTAGATTTTGGGGTACCCGTACCCTACTGGCCTGGCTGTTTGCAGTTGCAGGGATGATACCTCAACTCAACTCAAGCCCCAATACATACATACATACATACATACATGCATACATGAGAAATAAATGAAAGATCACAACACAAAATCCATTCGTACCTACAAATTCTACTTTTTGTTCATGTATATACTTACGAGTTACGACGAATATCTCATTTATATCTACCATAAATTTATAACGGGTCAAGTATTATTATATCACGTACGTGTATATATAGATGAGACAAATATTTTCCTAGTTTCAAGACAATCTAGTTTTTTGTCTTCTGTATGATATTTGATCCATTATATATAATTTTGAGATCGATATATCCGTCACAGTAGAGAGTTAGGGCATGTTCTTTTCGACTTTTTTTCGGCTCATTTCAGTTCAATTCAACCACTAGATCCTCATTTTAACTCAGTATTTCAGTCAGCTCCTGTTCAGTTCAATTGAATTCGTTCTACTTCAACTCAAAATAACACCAAAAAGGAGGATTTTGGTGGATAAATTCTAGCCAAATGATGAAAAGAAAGAATTGTTGTACGCGCTGTATTGTCCCGCAGCCGTTTTTTAATACGGAAATATTCCCATCTTTGGAGTTTGGTGCAAATATTTTGTCTTACGAATAAGTCCATATTCTTTTAGACTGAAATTGACTGATTTAAATTAATTTAATTCAAACTTACTGAAATATAGAGATAAAATATCCCTTCTGGAGCCGAACTGAAATTGACTGAATATAAGTCCAAAAGAACAGGATCTAAGTCTTTGAGATTGATATATCCGTCACAAGGAAATACTCCGTAATAAGTAAAATAATATTATTGAATTAGAAAAGACAAGGTTGGTGGGTAGCACTTGGATATTATTTGACCTGTTACACGTTTATAATAGATAATTCCGTCACAAAGTAGAAATTTGCCGAATATTATCGGGGTGTCCGATCAAAGTTGCAGATTTTCCAATCCCTAACAGTAGAATGTGTAGCCGCAATCATGATACCATACGAAAAAATTCCCTCCATAATAAAATAATAATATAAAATATATATATATATACGGCTATACATACGTACGGGGATGGAGGACTACTGTGTTGTTCAACATACGTACTATTCCAATTTCATTTTGCATTTAGGGTACACTGTACTACTTAGGGGTGATTTTTATGAGAATAATATGAGATGAGACGAGACGGGTTGTGAGTAATAACTTACTTGAGTTTGATTCGAGTTTAGTTCGATAATTTAACGGTCTAAGTTGAGCAATTATTGGTTAGGTTTAGGCTCGAAAAGACAAATATATTGATTTTTTCACATAAATTCCAATATACACAAGTGGTACATACTAGGGGTTTACTTCATTAATTTGTGTCCATCTATAGAGTCGTCTATACTAGAGGTGTAAACGAGCCCATTAAGCTCGAGCTCGGGTGGGCTAGGGCTCAGCTCGTAACATTTAACTTGGGCTCAAAGCTCATTGAACACAGAAAAATTGAAGCTCGAGCTCAAACTAAGCTCGATTAGCTAGCCATTGTTTTTTTCATCTCTCATAAATATATAACCAAAAATACCTTTTAAAAAGACAAAAATATATTGTTATAAAATTCTAAAAGTTGGCGGAAAAAAAAAAAAAAAAAAAAAATTCTAAAATATACTCCGTAATAATTATTATAAATATCAAATTGACATATATTTCGATCATAGTTATTAGAATCCAAAATTATTCATAAAAAATTTCAAGGTAAAAAATAATACCAAAAACACAAGCTTAAACGAGCTTCCGAGCCAAGCCTTACTAAGAACGAGATTGACTCCGATTCGAATAAGCTCGGCTCAAGCTCGACTTGAGCTTTGATTGAGCTGAATTCGAGGACTCTACGAACCGACTATGATCATTTACACCCGTAGTCTTTACCAATCAACCATGGCGTGCCAAAATTTGGCTCCTAGAAAGAATTTTCACTAGCAAATTAAATTAAAAACAAGTATGCAATGCAATGCATGGTCTATGAATGGAAATGCTAGGAAACATGATAATTCTAAAAGATTTTGATGAATCCTTTCTTTGATTTGGTTTTGACAAAAGCTTCCAAACTTTATGACATGTATTTAGGTAATAACCCCTAAATCTTATAAGACACTTGGGTAATACACAAAGTGTTTTTGGTTTTTGATCATCACTTGGTTGCGTCTCGCACCTAGTTCGACATCCACCTAAACACTAGACTCGAATACTTCTAACATAACCTTAACAAATAGATCGAGTCAGAGTAAGTCACAAGCACATAGCAACCATGTAACCAACTACGGAGTAGTAGACAACGGGATTTAGTCAAAGTATTCTTTCTCGAAAATAAGTACCCCATACTTCGTAATGTTTTTGTCCATTCTATCAAAATGGGTAAATATTTGACTCGTTATATTACAACATTATGACGGATATTTCCCATCACAAAACTATGTTAAAACCTCATGATTACCTTTCTTCTTCCTTGCCCCCATTTCATGGAAGGTTGGTCATCATACATTCTACATTTCTACCACAACTGTAACAGTAATAAGTACTGTGATTAGTCCAAAAATAATTCAGACCGATTACCCTTCGACAAACACACTCAAGATGATAACAAGAGTACAACCGGAAATGAGATCGTCACAGTACAGAAATTGAAAGAAACAATCGAAAACTATAACCATTGTTCAAAATCTCAGTCATATCGGCCAGATTGTATTGGTTTTTCACTTACCGATATGAAATAGTCCAAGATATCACCAAGAATCACTGCGATCCACCCACGACAGCTGAGTAAGGACCGATTATACGGGTACTGTTACTATGACTGATACCAAGATTTTTAACCGTGACTGTAACACAAGTTAATTCTTCAAGAAACACATACTCGTATATAGTCAGGAATTCAGAATTTTAAGGCACATGTAAGTATGTAACACGGAGACTGGATCTTACAAATACGGAGAAGTAACAAAATTTATATAAATAAATATATGTATAATTAACATTACGAATTTTGAAAATTAAGTAGAACAAGAACCTATGTTAAACATTCTAGCCGGAGGACGAGTATAATGTTACTGTACATGGAGTTGCGCAATGAAAATTAAAACCCAGAGAGATTGAATGTTGTATTGTACCTGAATGAAAAGCCGTCTCTTTCTGTAGTAAACCTACACTCCAAAGTGAGTGTGACAGATTTCCATTGTCGATTTGTTTGTTCTCAAAAGCTTCAACACCAAACAAGCTCTCCGACCAACCCAGTGTGCACCCCGAGGATAGGCATAGAGCCTCGATCAACATTGCGTCTATTTACTTTTGAAGTTATTTCCTCCTCGCATAAGTTCCTAATTTAGACAAGTCGGGGACCCAAAACGATAGTTCAGAGGATCCCGTTGCAAACATCAGACTTCCAGGAGCCCATTTTATGACGGGGGGTTCCTTTTCCGTACTCAACCAACTTGCCACCTGCACATAGAGAATGTATTATAAGGAATTAATCACATGGTAAAAATCACATATTACTCCATCTGATGATGCATCTTACAGACATTTAAGATTTAGAAATTTTGGTCCAAGAGATTTCAACGTCAATAAGCAGCTACTGAATTCAGTTATCCAACTTATCCCTGATAGCTCTGGTAACATTAAGATCAGTACCAAGATCGGTTTGTAAACACATTTATCATAAGGGAAAATGGTTGCAGATGGAACCGTTCTGCTGGCTAAGTACTGCAGTTAGGACTTATTTACCCACCTTTAACACCAACTCGCTAGAATCCATCAGTTAAAGCAGTGTTACTCATACTCCTCTACGAGATGTCACGTCCGATTTGGTGTCGGAGTGTCAGACAAGGCTGTTTTGGGCAACAATTTCAAAAAAAAAAAAATTTGTCTTATTTGAATTATCGAAGTGTCATGTCGGTGCCAGACACGACACGTATCGGACATGCGACACAACACCCAAGTGAAGTGTCGGAATAACATAGAGTTAAAGCATGTAATGTATTTCAAAATCTTCAAGCTGAGTTCACTTTCAAAAGTATCGCATTGGTGTTATGATTTTACATTTCCCCTCGCTTTGCACAGCTATAAACAATTTAGATTTACAGAGACTTTATCTTTTGTCCTCAATGGCAGGTTTTATATTGTTCGGAAATGGGTCCCTGACTTTTTCAGTTCATAACGCCATACACATTTGTGATGTTATAGGACCCTGAAACGAAGAGTTTTTCTTTATCTTAATTTCGTTTTAAGAACAAGAGGAAAACTATCAACACATTGCTAGTTAACAATTCTACAGCATTCAGATCTGCCGCAAGATACACTTTATCCATAATTACAGTGCTGATTCATTTATGGCCTCTTTTGTGCCCTCATTGACTACTATTGTTATAAAGAAAAGTGAGCTAATGGTATACCTCTTTACCACTGCGGACACTCCATGCATATACACTACCGTCTCCAGAACCTATTATGCAACAAAATGGGCGGTCAGAAAGTAATTGAAATAAGAAAATCATAGACAAAAGGCTAGGCATCATTAGAATTTAGGGGTGAGTAACATCATCTAAAAAACAGCATAGATACACTAGAGCATTACAATCTCAAGAATTTAGGTAACACCCCTCCTCCTAAGGCCAGTAACTCACTTAGTCCATATTTTTCTTCTCGTGGTCGATAACGGACACACATGAGACTCTATTGGCATTAAAATTTTGTACTCTCCCTATGACTGACATCTATTGGAACAAGCCAAATTACCGGCATGAAAGCTGTTTATACTTGCACAGATGACGGGGCAAAAGAAGCTTACAAAGGCAGTATATTCAACACATATAATCACCCATCTTCACTAATATCCAGTTGGCAAGCTATAAGTCGAAAAAAGAAAAATGTTTCATGATATTGATGATATTCATCACAGCAGAGGTCAGAGGATATAAATAAATGGACCAATGTGCATTACCTGACATGACAAACATTCCGTCGGGACTAAATGAGGCTTCAAGCGTAGAATTAGGAGAAACTGGTTTTACTTTGTACGAGCACAGCTGAAATAAAGTAAAATTTCTAAGGCAACCATTTCCTCTGGTACATGCGGTTGTACAAAAGGTTGACAGAAAGACAACTCACCAGGGTTCCATGAAAAGAATCCAACACATGGATAAATCCATCAGTTGTCGTTAAAAGTATAAGTCTGCCATCATTGCTGAATTTAACTACATTTGCATCAGAAAAATCTCCCCCAACAGCACAAATTTCAAAAGGACCCTGCACAGTTTGAATACAGCAGTTAACAATAAAGTGGCGACTAATTCCCGGCTAAACTAAACAAGAGCTCTAGTGAAACTTGCATATATAAAATATGTTGAGGCAGTAAGGTACTAACCTTCTCGTACTTACGAGCATCAAACAATCTTATATAGCCTCCAAAAGCAATTGCAAAGACTAATCCTTGATCATCATATGCAGTAGCAGGCCTTCCTTGGACGCGTAACAAACCCTTTAATATAAAAGAGGTTTTATAATTGATATGATTACTAGCAGAGTAAGAAACCAACAGAAACAGATCCACAAAAAAAGAACTAGAGAATGACAAAAAATCACCTGACATTTTTCAGCCCGTTGATCCCAAAGCAAAACAGTTCTGTCTAAAGAACCAGATATAAATAACTCATTGCGCGCGCACAAGCTTAGAGATACGACCCTAAATAGAAGATGAACAAGATGTCATGGTACAATCATACACGCATCAATTCAAGCAATTTCAGGTCCACAAAGCTGAAAGATACTTATTCTGTACCTGTCGTGATGACCTTTAAAATACCGCAAGTATTTGTTGTCATTTAAGGAAAGAAGCCGCAAAGACTCTGCAGACAACATCAGCCTGATTAAACATATGACAAAGTCCTGTATATGTAATCTAGGTCGAGTGAACATACCGTCCCAGCCATTCTTTGACGAGTAAATAACTGTTGTAGGATGAGACGTAAAACAGACCAGATCAACACCATACTTCTTGCTATTGATGGTTTTCAAACATCTGCAAACAAATTAAAAAGGTAAGAAAATTTTCACTGTATTCAACATGGTACCTGCCTTTTTGATATCATACCGTGTACCATAAACTCTATACTACGTTAAAATGACCTAATTGATCACCTCCGTTAATTGACCATCCATTAATCCACCCATTGGTTATTTATTATCCGCCGTTTAACCCCTTCGATTAGTAATCTTGGTAGAAATTTCAAAATAATTAACAATGCATTCATGCAATACAGAATTCTCACTACAAACATGGGCATAAACCAAGATACATTTGAAAGAAAAAAATCAGGCACATGAATTCACAAACAATGTTTTGACTTTTGACCATAAGGTGAAGATGAAAATACCACATACAAAGGATAGAAAAACATACGTTGCATTAGCAATATCATACAATCGGATAGACTCGTCATCACTTGCCGTGACCAAGTAACTTGAGAGCCTGTGAAAATCCATTGAGCTGATTCTTCCACTCTAGCAACAGTAAAAATTACTTCTATCATTAAGCCTCACAGATTGAACCTCCAAAAAAGTAATCTACATAGGTGGATGAATACTCGCTCCAAATGCACATGTTATGTTTAATTACAAGAAACCCGGAGGATATTAAAAACTAACTAATGGCATGTTTGTGAACAAGGAATTCAGGAATTGAATTCCAGAATTGAGACATTTGGGAAACCTTAGAATTGAGACCAAATTCTTTACCAATTCCAACCTTGTTCGAATTTGGCTTCCTGAAATCCTTACCGAGTTTTTTATTTTTTCGCACAAATCATGTAGGGATATGTTTTTGCTTAATTATCTACCCTAATTGAAAATATAAATTATCCTAATGAAAATTTTCGAAGAGTGATTTCTCATGACCGTTACCCAACTCCGTCCGGACCAATTCCAATTTCAATTCTAAGGGTACTCCAAGCAACATATTTTGGAATTCGGGATAGAATTGAACGACAATAATTCCAAATTCCCAAACACTACCTAAAATTAATCAGAGAAATTGGTACTGCATTCACGAAAGTAATCTACAGCTCCAATAAAACTAGATAAACTTCAATTTCTACATTCATCTAAATTATTCCATCAAGCTAAGAAATCAAAAAACAACGAAAATTATGAAGAAAGAGGGACAGAGATTATTCACGTAATCGCGGAACGCCATGCCGACTTCCATGCTCTGTAAGGTTTCCTCAGACAAATCCAACGAAACTTTCTCCTCTGCGAATCAGATTATATAAATTAGGGGAAAACGAAATTGAACACCATTAGAAGAATAGAAACTTAAAATTGAACGCAGAAATAGTAATTACTTGGTAGTTGGAAGTAAAAACGTTACCAGTCATCGCAATTGGATTTGAAATTGCAGAGAATTTTGGGAGATTACAGCAGAAACCCTAGAAAAACGTTACCAGTTTCCGATCGCCGTCTTGAAGGAGGTGATGGCCGCCGATCACTAGTGATATGTTCGCGGGATCAAAGGATACCGACCCGTTTCCTATAATAATATTCGTGTCAGTTTCAGGTTAAGACGGTTAAATTCGTGTTACGAGTCAAATTAGAAATAGGGGTGTTCAAAAAGTGACCCGGACCGGCAAACTCGACCGACCCGGACCGTACGGTCCGGTCCGGTCCGCAGGTCTCCAAAAACTTGGTTGCCGGTCCGACGGTCCACACTTAAAAAAATTAATCAAATTTAGTGTATTTTGTCGGTCCGGTCCGGTCTTAAGAGGGTCCGGGTTTTTTGTTAATCGGTCCGGTCTGCGGGTTTGGATTTTTGGGTTGCCGGTCCGCGGGTCAAGCCGGTCCGGTCCGAGTTTGGACCGGTGAACCCCCCTAATTAGAAAATCATCGAACCGCCTCTCAAAATTGACTCTCCGACATTCAAGGGGCCACCGCCATGATTGTTGTCAAATTAGAGTCATTATTATTGTCGTTAAATAATCCAATTTTTTAAATAATACTCATATTGTTATTTTCGATTTCGTCTTTCTAAAAACTGTTTCCATTCAACGGCGTTTTAAACACCGAGCATTATGAATCAGGTTTTGCCCAATTCTTTTCAACTTCTTTAGATAACCATCACCTCCCACATGATTCAAATACGTCGTAGTTTGATGGAGGAACTTCATGGTTCGATTGAAATACACCCATATTTATCAAGAGGCCAATGATAATTGTGCTCATTGGTTGGTTAATAAAGGGGTCGCCTAGTTTATGTGAATCTCGGTTCTTGAATGGAGCTGTTTCGACTATGTCAAAGTGACATTGGCGGGGTGTCTTGGCCCCGTTTAGTTCATTTTCCGCTTTACCTGCTTATTTCCTTTATTAGTTCGCTCGAGTAGTTGTCGATCTATTTTTCCATGTTTCCATTCTTCTTGTTTTGACGTTTGTCGCTTCATATTACCGGAAAAAAATACGGAGTAACCATCCATTCGTTTCAATTTGTTATTATACTCTATCCGGTTTTCTTTTATCCTTCCATTTTAGTGCAAATTCATTACTCCATATAATGGGAAATCAGCTATTTTTCCTAATTCACGCTAACTTCTAAAAAATATTTAGTTATCTATACGGGAACTTAATTCATGGGAATTTCATATTACCAAGAGTCAACCCCATTTTTCTCAATTCATGAGAATTACGAGTATTACTTTTCATGATTTCCCAGAACAACCAAACGATCACTTAATTTCTCGTTATCTCTCTAACGACTCTCGAATATAAAAATCTCACGGGTGACGGGGCCATTAACAACGAGTAAATCTCCTGAGAGACGGTCTCTCATTAGTTTTACTGAGAGTGGTACCAAACCAAATAGAAGTAGGTACGATTAACCTAAAAAAAGAGGGTACGCTTCTTATTATAATAACAGACACAAAACAAAATTGTCATATGAATAGAACATGGAATGGTACTGAAGAATGATCCAATAATCGTGGACGAGTTTAGGCTACCATGAGAAACATTCCTTTTATGTTTGATTGATTACCCAATTTTTAATTTCCTTTACCAATTCAGCATTTCCCAATTTCTATTTATATACGAGTACTCCCTCCTTTTGATCATCTTTATCAACTTCCATTTTGTATCATATTCATCTTCTTCTTCTTCTTCTTCTTCTAATCACAACTTCAATTCGACGTCATTCACCCGCTATATATACAGGTGTTTAATTCTCTCACAATCTCTGTCTTTCCATGAATTACTATGTTGTTGCAACTGTACAGATCTTTCTGATTGGTAATTATTGGGCAAGACGGTCTCACGCTGTACAAATGGGTTCTTTTTTTTTTTTTACGAAAAGTTTACTCATTTATCGATAATAAATGAAGTTGTCTGCGTTGTTGATTCTTGCATTCTCAGTATAATTCCCAATTGCATAGCTCTTGTTTGATGTGGGTCTCCTTCATTTTTGTCTAATTATCAGTTTACTTTACTTGACCTCTTCATTTCCCTTCCATGGCTTCCAACAATGCTTGTCAATGATGGGGCATTGTCCCACGTCGGTAGAACTAGATTGATGATGAGATTAGTTTAGGGTCTTATTTGTGGGTTGGTTTCGTGCACTTATTCTATTAGCCCGCTGCCTGATTTACCTCACTCTCGCCTTTTCTTTTCTTCAAATGAGCGCATTATGTCACTGGTAAGAATTGAACGCCTAATCTTTGGATTGGAATAAGAGAGCTCTTACCACTTGGGCGCTTCTTGTTCTTAGAGCTTGTCTTACTTTCAAATGCTCATTTATTAGCTTCATCTTTCAAGGTTTCTCCCCTAGTTATGGTGTGCTAAGACTGCTAACCTATCAATAAAATTTTGACGCATGCCGTCTGTCAAGGGTTTCATCTATAATTGTCACTCGATGTCATCTAGATGCGTTGCTTCGTTCATCCCGTTTATATTGTGATTGTTTAAGATTGATGGTCACACGACAGACTTTGACAGATTACTTTGGTTTGGTGATATATGGTGTGCAATAGTACGAGCAAGTTTTTACAAACGATAATATTAGATTTGAGAATCGTTGGTTTGATAAAGCGAATATGGACATATTTTATTTCCTAATGTCTGTATATTTGGAGATAGTAATGGCAAATTTGGCAGCATTAAGTCACTGGTTTAGCACCTCGTCTCAGAGTCTCTACAATAGGCAGAGTTAGTTGAAGTGAAAATTTAGCGAGCTTTTGATTGTAAAGTTCTTGGTGCTGTTGTGGTTCGCTTTATTGGGTTTAGGTATTACTCAGGTATGATTTTTACGGTGTTTGTGATGACCTCAGTGTGGAATTTGGTTTCGTCTATTGATACCCTATAATTTTAGGGATATTGAGGATTCTGTTTAAGTTGTATAGGAAATGGCAACAGAGGGACGTAACGGCCTAGCAAATTTGAAGCATGAGCTTAGCGAAAGAGAGGTACCATGGAAAGAGGAGATGGAACAATGTGCTTCTCAAATAAATGCACTACAAGAGAGATATCTGGAGGTAAAAGCAGCCTCAATCGATGGGTCTGAGGAAGCAGAGAAAGAATTAGATTTGCTATCAAAGAGGGTGAAAGCCGCAGCTACGTTGTTGACCTACTTGAAAGCTAGAACAAGAACAATTGCTGTTCCTCACTTAACCAAGACGTCGGAAGGAATTCCTCTCTCTAGTGGGTCTAAAAGTATTGATCTTTCCTCTTCAGATGAAAGGAATGGCGGAACTAGTGACCGAAGCTGTCTTGTTGGTGATGAACGTGTAGCTTGTGTTGGCGATCTACTCAACTCGGTGCACATGGTCACAGAAGTGATGGAATCCCTAGTCAAAAGGGTAACCATTGCAGAGTCTGAGACAGCTATTGAGAAGGAGAAAGTGAGTTTTAGTCAAGAAGAAATCAAAAGAAAAGAAAACCAGCTTGAAAGTATGTCCTCCAAATTAAAGGAAATGGAACGTTTCACTTTCGGGACAAATTGTATCCTAGATGAAATGCGACAACGAGTTGAAGACTTGGTGGACGAGACATCCAGGCAGAGGCAGCGAGCTTCAGACAACGAGCAAGAGCTTACTCGTGTAAAACATGATTTTGAGTCTTTGAAGTCGTACGTTGGTAGTCTTATAAGTGTCAGAGAAACACTTGTTTCATCAGAAAAGCAATTCCAGACTATCGAAAAGCTGTTTGAAAGGTCAGCTCTCTCTATCTCTCTCTCTCTCTCTGGTAGACACCGCGTATATTTTTGTCACGCTTTTTGATGAATTCTTGTGTAATATTGTTTTCGTCAAGCTCGAGTCTTTGATAGATACAGAGGCAAAGCTGTAGTTACGTCTTTAATAGATACTCCGTACTGGGGTAATGCTGTTACTGTCAACTCTTTGGCAGATACTAGGGTGCTGTTCCGGGGTCCTTTAAGGCACCGGAGTATTTTCCAATATCCAATTTTGGTTTTGCTCTTCTTACATAGCCTTAGAGGGTACTGGTATCCTGGTAGCCCTCCCTACTCAGTCACAGACGGAAGCCTTTGAGGTATTGGGATGGCGGTATTGTATTTGATAAAATAATGCACTTTTTTTTGTATGTATGTGTGTGTCGATACAATTCCAAACATATGCTGTATTCTGAATTATACGGAAATGGTTTATAAGAGACACACGTAAAATGTACATCTTGCCATGGACTGAGGCAATGCTGCGTTACATAGCTATCGTACTGACTAGTTATTTGTTCGATTACTGTGTACGTGGACAGGCTTGTGGCGAAAACAGCGCAATTGGAGGGGGAGAAGATGCAGAAAGAAACAGAAGTACAGAGAGTGGTGGAAGAGAATGTGAGATTGCATGCTTTACTAGACAAGAAAGAAGCCCAGCTACTGGCAATGAATGAACAGTGTAAGATGATGGCTCTAAGTGCATCACATTTCTAGACTCGGGGGTTGGCGCTCCTCGTTCTCTTTGAACTTTATTCTAATCTACAGTTACACCACTGTACAATCCCACGCGCTCTTGGTCATTGGAAAACACTGAGAAGAGCTGTTATGCAGTAGAAAGTCTTGCGATTCTGTTTTCGGGTTTTGCCTTTGTGATCGTGTCGTGTAGCATTGTGAAAAGGCTTGAAAACGTTACGTCTTGGGGACGTGCTCGTTTTACTAATGGACTTCAAAAAGTCTCTTGTGATTTACACTCAAGTATCGGTATCCGTTGGCAAAAAAAAAAAAAAAAGTATCAGTATCCTGTATTCCTGTGAAAGAACTTTGGTTTTACTAGTTTGATTTGGTATGTGATCATATGTATTGTTTACATACACACTGATTGTGATTTATATTAGCAACATTTAATAGGAATAATCTGAATAAACTGTCTTGTTAAACCGTGCTTTTCATAATTACACTCGGGAAAGAAGAAGGTGTAAGCTCAAGTGGTTAGAGCTACCTTATCCCGACTGAGAGGTTGGGGATTCAATTCTTACCTGCGACATAGTGCGCTCTTCTATAGACCAAAAAAATAATAATTACACTCGGGTTCCCGTTAGTCAGTTTATTGTGGGGGATACTATTGCCTTGGTCTCATCAACCGTTAATCCACGGTTTTAGCGCGCTGATCAACGGAGACACGGTGATATGATCTTAAGGTGGTGGCTTTAAGGTGGCAGAGGATTTGGTTGATACTGCTTCCCTCCCTCACGTTTTGTTTTTTGAGTCCGTCGTTCCTCCACCTTTATTTTTTACACAAAAAGTAAAAGTACTCCCTAACATGATGGAACTCACAAAGAATATTGTTAAGGGATAAGTGCTAGAGGACAAGAGGGTACGGACTACGGAGTATAAATTGATCATAAATTCATGGTTGTGACTTGTGAGGGACATATCCGTCTCAAACTTATAACAGGTCAACTATCGAGAATAAGACAAAAGTAAAGGCCACAATAACTAGCAAAACAATTGTCTTATCTAACCAAATGAGATATTATTTGACCCGTTTTAATCTTAAGACGAAAATACTCGTTTGAAGAGAGACCTACTCTTGATTGATGCAATCATAAAAGAAAACTACGATACCATAAACATTGATTGTTACAGTAAAATATAAATTACCTGAAACCTACTATTCCAGTACACCTAATGTTAACCACTAGACCAAGACATATTCGGTTGGGACACAAGAATATTCAAATTAACAAAATGTAGTACTCCCTCCCATCCATTCAATGATTGACATTGATTTTTTTCGCAACTTTTTAAAAAAGTGGTAAAAGTAAGGGTAGTATTGGTCATCAAGTGGTTTGATGGGTTCACCAAACTTAAAGTAAGGAAAAAATAGTGATCTTTTGTGTAAATAAAGGAAGGATTCCCTTCGTCAAAAAAAGAACGTAAAGAATTGATTGAATTCTATTTATAATAAGAGAAGGTCTCCTGAAAGACGGTCTCTCATTAACTTTACTGAGAGACCAAGTACAAATATAAAGATAGTACACTTGTTATAAAAACAGGTACAAAACAAAGTTGTCATTTAAGGGTACGAATAATACATTGAGAGACCGTCTCTTACAAGATTTTGTGTTATAATAAAGATAAAGAATTGAATGGATGGAAGGGATTACTCCGTACTCCCTAGGTGGGGTAAGGTCGCCATTTAGTAGTATGAGAGATGAATAATAGAAGAGTGCGACAAAAAACAAAGAGTTGACATTCTACTACTCCCCCCATCCCCGTATCCAAAATCCGCAATGACCCAAACATCTCCCCCAACTACCACTCCCACTACCCAACATGACGAATCTAATCTCCCTCAACCTCCCGCATCCCCCATTATTATCTCTGATACCAATATTATTAATAACACTAACAATAATTCCATTTCCACTCTAGATTCCAAGGTACTCCTCTTTCCTTCTATATTTCTTACCTTATTCATCTCACTCCCTACGATTCTTACGATTCCCAACATTTGATTATAATATTTCTTACGAAATCTTATAAAATGTTGTGAAGCGTAAGAATAGTAAGAATCGGAGGGGAGTATGAGTGTTATTTACTGCAATCCTTTTGTTTTTGATGTAATATATATATATGATCGAGTTCTGCCGTTTTTTAGGTTGTTGTGAAAAGAATCAAGGATGTAGATGTTGGTGTTCCGATTGTGTATGGCACCATTGCGTTTTGGCTCGGTCGTAAGGCTACTGAGTAAGTTTTTCTTTCCGATTAGGGTTTTGTTTTGCTCATCGGATTTCGTGGATTTTGTTTTGTTGGAGATGATTTCGGATAATGATTCGTGTTAGAAGATGCTAAATCTTTAGTGCTAAGGCTCTGTAGTAGTTGTGGTGGTTGGATTTGAGTTATGCGCACCAGGTGTTCGATGAAATGCTTCAGTGAATGAGTAGTTATTTGATGTTTTTGGTTTATTAGGGTTATGTTTTATTCCTCGGATTTCGTGAATTTTTGTTTTGTTGGGGACGATTTCGGATAATGATTCGTATTAGAAGACGCCAAATCTTTTGTACTCAGGCTCTGTAGTGGTTGTGGTTGGGTTTCGTGGGTTTGAGTTATGCACATCAGGTGTTCGATGAAATGCTTCAGTGAAGGATTTTTTATTTTATTTGATGTTTTTGTTATATTCCTCAGATTTCTTGAATTTTGTTTTGTTGGAGACGATTTCGGATAATGATTTGTGTTAGAAGACGCCAAATCTTTTGTACTAAGGCTCTGTAGTAGGTGTTGTGGTTGGATTTTGTGGATTTGAGTTATGCACACCAGGTGTTCGACGAAATGCTTCAGTAAATGAGTAGTTATTTGTTGTTTTTGGTTTTCGTTTTGTTGGGGGCGATTTGACGATTTTGGATAACGATGTAGGTTAGCTGTGGCCGAATGAGTAGTAAGGTTTGGATTTTGTATTTTGTGAATTTGAGTTGTGCATAAAAGATGATCGATGAAATGCTTCAGTGAATGGTTTTTATTGGATTTTGTTCTTATTTGTTGATTTTGGTACGTGGGTTTTGTGTATTTGAAGGTCTCAATCGCATAAGTGGACTGTTTATGTTCGTGGTGCGAGTAATGAGGATTTGACTGTGGTGGTTAAGAAGGTGGTGTTCCAGCTTCATCCTAGTTTTAATAACCCTATTAGGGTTATTGAATCCCCGCCATTCGAATTGTCTGAATGCGGTTGGGGCGAGTTTGAGATTGCCATTTCTCTTTACTTCCACGCTGATGTCTGTGAGAAGAAGTTGGACTTGTAAGTAAACTTCATTTTGTTTCATTTTTCTCGTTTCTTCCTGCAATGGTTTAACTATGAGATGTGAACACATCACACATACTCTCATATAAGATGGTTTTATGATAAGATCATTATGACACGTACCCATATAATGGTAGTTGTTTAGTGATTTCAGTTTTAAAGGGGGTTTAATGCGGGAGGAATTAAGTTAAATTGGGTTATACTTAGTCACAGACCTTTTACTCATATGAGATCATCTCTACGGAGCTTATTGGGTTGACGGAAAAATGAAGGTCTTGACTATCATGAAACTGATATCGTAATTTGGAGTTTCACTACGAACATTTTTTGTGATTTTCTCTCCAGTCATCCTCTCTGATAGTACAATTAAAATGATTGTATTTTACGATCAACACAATAAATAAATGTGACAGTGGTTAAATTAATACTCCCTTCTATCCAAATCATCCTATCCCTTTGCTTTTGGGTGGTCGTCAAGTCATACCTTTGACCGTCTCTTTCTTCGCTTATACGTTATTTTCGTTACAAAATTTACAAGTTTATGAAAAAATTTCAAAAAGTAAATGGGTAGAATGCATTTGGAGAGTTCTTGTTTATTAGCCACTGAGAGGGGGAGGTTGGAGAACGTACAAAAGGGAAGGTTGATAGCACTGCTTACAATTTACTCTGTATTACTAGTAGTTATGGAGTATATCAAATTATGATTAAGTTTGTTTTACACTTTTACATGGTGCTCTTATGAGACCGTCTATGAGGACAATAGCTGATGGGATCGCTGAGTTCATATATGATTGTTTGTGTTGATAGGTTTCATCAGTTGAAGCTATACCCTCAAGAGGATGCTGGACCCCAGTCTACTAAAAGGCCTGTTGTCATGGAATCATATGATGAAATTGTTTTTCCTGATCCTACAGAGACATTTCTTTCTCGTGTACAAAATCATCCTGCTGTAATCATGCCCCGACTCCCCCCTGGAGTCGAGTTGCCACCTGCCAGTAGGTTTCAAATTGTCAGTTTGTCTTTTACTAGATTTATCTTGGAAATACTTTTTCTAATGTATTGATCATTTTTATATTTTTTTTCTTCGTGCAGCTCCATCAGATGATTCAATTTATAAGAGAGGTCACAACAAAGATCATCACTTGTGCCATTGGTATACGAATTTCTCAGAGGCAGATGAACTTCTCAAGCTTGCTGCTGCTCGTCAACAGGTAATCACAGTTTTAATGGGTGCTGTGTTTTTTTTAATACTATGAACTTATGGACGTCGTAGTTGTCTGTGATATCCTATAATAAGCCCGTATTGGTCAGACCGTCAAAAGGTACTTATGTGGTAAACAAGACTACAACTATTGCTTGTACCTTTACTCCAACACTTTACTTGGGTGCCGTGTGCATCCTGACACTGACACTTAGATACTTCAATATAGACCAAAAAATTGAAAACATTGCCCAAATAGCCGTGTCCGACACTCTGACACCGTGTATAAGAGACATTTGTATGTTGTTTTCGCCATCACAAGGAGTCATGTGTTGACTGTTTTGATGGAAGTCTTCACATGGCTTTCACCAAAACTACTGCATTACTGTCGGTTTTTTATTTTCAGTTTCATACTTCTATCGAGTTCAAGACTTCTTAACTCTTACGATATGTCTGTAGCTGCTTATTGTGTGTTGTGTCTAGTTACATCTGTAATATTGTGCTTCAAACCTTTGTGATTACCTGTAGGTACAAGCTCATATAGTTAAGCTAAGAAGACAGATGAGCATGGTGGAAGGCTCGTCGCCTGCACCAGATCCTGCCTCTACCTTCTAAAAGTATATGCTGACCCTAGATCAGAACTTCGGCAACGCCTTCTTATTTTCCATTTCAAGTTTCCAAGGATTGTTCGTGATTTCGTGTATGTAGTGGAATGTAATTACGAAACTTCATTCGTTGAATCGTTGTTATGTGCTCCCATTCTCCGACACAGCTGACTACGTGATTCTAGTCTAGAGTATCCAACCAATTGTCCTAACCGTTTCTGTAAATGTGTCGAGTCTGAAACTTCTGCTGCTGTATTGTTGCCTACTTGCCTTGACGGTGGCGTCCTTATTTGCCTGGTGCGTGGATTTCGTTCTCTTTTTACTTGTTCTTCGCCTTTTTTCTACTTTTGCCATCCGAAAGCTAAGATATCATCAACAGTAATGCTGTTTCGATTTAGGAGACGGATTTTTATATGCTTGTTCAGGGCCTTCGCCATTTGGTATGAGCTCCATGTTTGAGGAACACAAGGCTGGAAATTTAGAGTATTTGACAAATAATGTCTCAATGTTAGACCGGAAATTCTTATTTGTGACGACATTCTTGAATGCTCGCCTCGATTTAAATAATGTGACGGATTAACGGGGAAGGTTTCTGCAAGACGTTAGAAGTTTGCAAGTTTGTGACTGATTATAAGCAAGATTTGCTATTATTATTAAACGAAATCCTCGTTTCATTGAGAATTGAGATCTTAAAATGAACACAAATTCTTGTTATTTACTAGTATATCTGTCTTAAACATGTGATGGGTCAACTATCTCATGGGTGGATTAAAACAAACATTTACTACCATTCTACGGGTAATCCCATCTTTTTTTCTTGCGGGCAAAAAAATTTAAAAAATCATTTTTTCGGTATTTTGATTTGATCTCATCTAATCAAATTATCCGATATTTGATCTGTCACAACTGACAACACGATACCGTGCTCCTCCATACATGATCCTATGATTTTTTTTCTTGGTCCATCAAAGAACACAATTTAGTCGCATTACAATATAGGGGATGAGAAATTTGAACCTGAAACTGGGCTAAGATATCTTCGATTCATGATCCTGTCCAACACAAATTCTTGTTTGTGACGGAGATATCCGTCACAAACGTATAACGGGCCAAATACATACCAAATGGGTGGGATAAAACAAAAGTAAGCTTGGTGGACCTAGGCAAATATTTGTCTTTATCCTCTCAAATGATATTTATTTGGTCCGTTTTAAGCTTGCGACGGATATATCCATCGCAAGAGAGACCAGCTGCCAATCCAATGATTGGAATTAAGGAAACATAGAAGTAAGTAAAGTGTGTTGGGTGTGGCACTCATTTGTACGTGATCGGAGATGATCATGAATCAAAAGGGAGGCACACCACCAACACAATGTCACCACCTCCTTCACTTCCAACTTCTCCTGCTCCTCATCATATCCGCCTCCGCACACAGCATCCGGTTTCCCAACCGGATATCCGAATCCCCCACCACTTCCCCCGACCGAATTGCCCTCTTTGCCCTCGGTAGCTTCTGGAGATCCGAAGCTGTCTTCGGCTGCCTAAACGGCGTCGTTCGCACCTCCGTTGGTTACTCTGGCGGCTCCAAGCCTAACCCCGAGTATCGCACCCTTGGCGATCACGCCGAATCCGTCCAGGTCACTCCCACCCTTATTCATTCATCAATTATTCCTTGCGTACGATTCTCTGTCTCACTTTTGTGTCTATGTGTCGCACCCCATACGTTACACGTGGAGAGTATCGTAATTGTGTTGATTGTCAGATGTACGGAGCGATGCACAAAATGTGACGAAAAGTGGGACAGAAGATGCGCACTGGAGTGGTAAAAATGATGTATCCCACGTGTTTGATATTTGAACCGTCACAATTTTGTGGGAATATGGGGCCCTTTGGGCGCCATTTTGATGTTGTTTATCCCAAGGGGAAATGATTGATGGATTAGATACTGTTCCCTCCGATTCTTTGGGTTTGTAACGTTTATTATTTGCACAAAAAATAAGAAAAACAAGTGCAGGTTATCATGACGATGTTATTGTGAGCAGGGGCGAATTTAATGAGTAGCAAGGGGTAGCGGGCGCTACCCCAAGCCCGGAAAATTCAATGAAGAAGATGAGTTTCTGCTACCCAAAATATAACTAAATATAGAATAATATAATAACATGCATAAACACGTCAATGAAATGCTTTGCCCTAGTGGTAAAGTGGTGAGTCATTATATTGAAGGTTAAGGGTTCAAACCCCAATACTAATTGTTTTATTATTTGTATCTTTTAATGTATGTTATAGAGTACTAACTAATACTCCGTATGGATTTACTCTTTATACTCCATACTATTTAATACAGAATATAACATTTTCTGTATTTATGTAAAATTTTCATTTTTTTTAGGAAGACACGTCGATTTAATTAATTTATATGCTACTTTGTATATATTTTACTCTGTACTAGGAATACTATATATATTACATAATTTTGTTATTTAAATTTAATAGCTACGAGCCTACGAGTACTAAAATCCTTCACATAAAAGTAAATGGTCGGTATTATACTAATTATTTAATTAACGTTCTACGATATGAGGTTTAATTTTCAGTAACCACATCAATCATTAGTCATTTGTTAAACAAAATTGAGTTTTTATTTTAAAATTTTCCTTAAAAGAGAAAAAAAAAATCTTAAAAATTTTTCGCTACCCCATATTTTAAATCCTAGATTCGCCCCTGATTGTGAGATTAAACAATACTATAATAATGAAAAAAAGTTACATACGTAAAAAGTTAGTGAATATTTTTGAATATAATAATGAAAAGTGGAGGGTATGTTAGTCATTTTATTATAAGAAAAATAAAGTGCAAATTGGAAATGTAAAAACCTAATCGGAGGGAGTGCTATTGGTTCTGTGAGCCGAAATTAAGTTGGAAAGAAGCGGGTGTTAATACAAATAGAATGAGGGTGTAGGGTGTAGATGTGTCTTATTCGTTCCGTGGTTGTATTGTATACATCTGGTTAGGTTGAATACGATTCCAGAGTTATAAGTTTCCGGGAGCTTTTGGAGGTGTTTTGGTCGAGTCACGACTCAAGGCAGGTCTTCGGGCAGGGTCCTGATGTTGGCAACCAATACAGGTAAACCTAAGCCGCTTCACCTTCACGTGTTGAGTATTCAAATACTCAAAAATCAGTTCTTTTTGTTTGCGTACAGATCGATCATCTTCACCAACACTACTAGTGAGTCCAGATTGGCTGCCGTCACCAAAGACAGGGAGCAATCGAAATTGAAAACCAGTATTGTGACCACCCAAATCTTACCCCTCGAAACTTTTTATCCTGCTGAGCATGAGCATCAGGTATATTATATTCATCATGCGCTACTTCTTGATCTTGTTGCCTGTTGGCAAACTCGAATGACTGATGATAACTGAGATGAGCTCGTATGTGTTTTGAGTCGGAAATACTAAGAATGGTAGTATCTTTCAACTTTTACAGAAATTCGAGCTCAAAAGACATCCTTTTCTTCTTCAGTTGATCGGTAACTTGCCTGAAGAGGAACTTGAGAGATCGAGCCTGGCAGCAAAAATAAACGGGTATGCAGCAGAACTTTGTCCCCCGAAGATTCAAAGGCAAATCGATGCGAAGATCAATGATATTATTAGGAAAGGGTGGCCTGTCTTAAGAGATATTTGACGACTATTGGGCTGAACAGAAGATATTTCAGATGTTCTGATGGCCCGACTTATTTTTGAAGAATGCATATTTATTCTCAGAGAAACTTCTTGAGTCTCGACGCATGTCCATAGCCAGGAGTTTCCGAAAATTATTTTGTGAAAATGTCGGCTGAAGTTGACAGTTGTTTCATCATCAAACTCATAAATGAAATGGAGATATTAGTATTACAGGATTCTAGATTTGATTTTTGTTAAGAGTGTTTGTGCTGCAGCCTGCAGAATTCAGGAATTTGGGTTAATGCATTTTGTGTTAGCTTCAGCAACAGTCATTATGGTATTCAGTCCTCCCTTTAACCCGACTACATCGATCACATGTTATTCAAACCCCCATTCAATTCAGTTTTCCGTTATCTATAGAAATCATCGTGTTAGGCTACTTTCAGGGACGAAGTTATGCGCATGCCGCATGCTGAGATCATGCTTTATCCCATCCCGGACTACTTCATACTTCCTACTCGTATTAAACTATCCACAACGATTAACCTAACATTTCCATCATATTAATTAGACCATTCACGGATCACTCGTCTTCTCAAACATTCTCTCGTACTCGTATAATCTATTTCATCCCCTTATCTTAACTCAACCGTTTTAACTAAAGAAATATATTAAAGTTGAAAGTTAGAGCTATCGAAATTAAGTATTGAAAACGGTAATATTAATACATGATCACTTTTTTCTTAATATAGATTTACTCAATCCAAAAGAAAATTTCATAATTTTCGTAATAGAATTAATACTGGAGTAATATTTTTCAACTCGAAAAAGTTAAAAAGATAAAAGAGTACTTCTGAGTATATTTCAATTTTCGGAAAAAAATAATACTCCGTTTGTAACTTTCTAATTTAACTTGATTTTTCAATCCGATCCATATTCATAGTCTCACAATCACGTTCAATTTGAATAACTGACGATCTTCCTTGTAACAGGCTATCCGTCGTATTGTTATAACATGTCAAATGTTAAATCATTTAGTTTGAATAATGAGAATGCGAATTTCTCGGAAATAACCATATTTTCGTCATTTTTTACATAAATAAATCCTAATAGTTAAAACTTGTGGTCATCGTATCAAGGGTCTCAGGTTCAAGCACCTAGGGTTTGGGTTTCCCCGTCATCAAAAAAATATAAATAAATAAATTCATTAGTAATATTTGACCCGTTACAGGAAAATCGTGTTTGGAATAATAAGAATGCGATCCGGGTTGGCCGACAGAAGTAAGTGGGCGTGGTTTACCTGCAATAAATGTAACTTAAGTGGCGCAGTCACTCACTCCCACTCCCCAAATCCCCAAATAAAAGCACACTGGAGAAGAAACAAGAGGAGCGAACCAAGAAGCGGAAGAAAGAAACCACCACCAGCAGCGCCGCCGCACAAGCGCCGAAGCAGCACCGTGAACGGCGGCAGGTGAAGAAGACGAAGATGGCGTCGATCGACAAAGTGAGGGCGTCGCACATCTTGATCAAACACCAAGGCTCACGCCGCAAGGCTTCATGGAAGGATCCAGAAGGTCGCGTTATCAACAACACCACCAGAGACGCCGCCGTCTCTCAGCTTAAGTCTATTCGCGATGACATCATCTCCGGCAAATCTAACTTCTCCGATGTCGCATCTACTCTCTCCGACTGCAGCTCCGCCAAGCGCGGCGGCGATCTAGGTTTACTTCCTCTTCCTATTCATCTTTCTTTTTATCTACTTTTATGCCTGAAATCGGATCCAATGCAATCTCTACTTTTGTATGAAACGGATCCGAATCATTTGAGCCGTAATTTGTTTGATTTTAGGTTTAGGTTTAGGTGCTTTTTTTAGTGTTTTAGAAGAACTGATTTCTGGTAATTGTTTGTTTTACCTAGTTTGAGCCTGAAGAATCTGCGTCGATTAGATTCGAGCTATTTGTGATTAGAGTTGATTCGTTTTCGAGTTTTGAACAATTTTTCGCTGGTTTTGGCTTGATAACTGAGTTTTTTCGCTTCTAAACTGTGGAATTATGGCTCGGTTGGTTAACTGATTGACAAGGAAGGTTCGTTTTTCCGTGTACAGAACTGATTTCTGGTACTTTCTTTACCTCATTCGAGTCTGAAGAATCTTTATGGATTAGGCTCGAGCTATTTGTGATTAGAATTGATTCATTTTCGAGGTTTGACCAATCTTTCGCTGGTTTTAGCTTGTTTACTGAGTTTTTTCGGACGTCAAGTTTCTATTTGGAAGTGTAACTGTGGAATTAAGACTCGATTAGTTAACTACTCCATTGACAAGGAAAGTTCGTTTTTCCGTGTACAGAACTAATTTTTGGTACTTTCGTTACCTCGTTCGAGTCTGAAGAATCTTTGTGGATTAGACTCGAGCTATTTGTGATTAGAGTTTATTCATTTTCGAGGTTTGACCAATCTTTCGCTGGTTTTAGCTTGTTTACTGAGTTTGTTCGGGCGTTAAGTTTCTATTTGGAAGTGTAACTGTGGAAGTAAGGCCCTGTTAGTTGACTACGGCGTAATTGACAAGGGAGTTTTTCCGTGTACAGAGAATCGAAGGTTGTGTATGGAATCTATGGGTACAGTTTGATCATCTTATTAAGATATTGTTTGAACTGTTTCCTTTTAATGCGTCAGAGTTCTGTGGTAGTTTGTTCATTGTGTGTGTAAAGTGAAGGAGATTGTTTTTTTTTTTTAATATTAGTATCTCATCATTGAGGCTTAAGGACTGTTGATTTTCGAGGTTAGAAGATCGTAGTTTTCCATAGAAATTCTAAAGGTTTATACTTTATAGAGTTACTTGTGTGGTTCAAAGGGTTGTTTGCTGGAGGTTTCCAATGTTTGCGTGGCAACAAAAACAGGAAATGAATCAGCAAGAACTAGGATAGTGTATTTGAGAGAACGGGGAGAGATATGTAGAAGGCGTGTGTTGCGTTGCTCTAAACTTAAATCACTCACTTGGTTACTTGTAATGATGCACACTTCTGGTTCTGTTATAATGAAAGTCGAAACATGATCCCGTAACTAAGCTTTGAGTTTGTGTTACTCTGTTACGTACTTACGTGTGTTGTTTTGGGTATCATTTACAACATCCGATTGATGTTGTAGTGTATGTATGAGGGCGAATTGGTTCAAGTTACGCATGTGGGTGGCTCTTGTTAGTTGAAAAAGATACAGGATCGAGATCCATAAGCAGTAAATCTTTTGTTTTATACATATGATCGAGATGAATTGACTCAAATGTGTTTGCTGCAATACAGGATCATTCGGGCGAGGGCAGATGCAAAAGCCTTTTGAGGATGCAACATTTGCTCTAAATGTTGGCGAGATAAGTGACATAGTCGAGACTGAAAGCGGAGCCCATATCATCTTGAGGACAGGCTGAGTACCAACTACCAAGTCGAACAAAGTGTTGCACGATTCGACCTTCTTCTATATGTAGCTCTGAGCATTTTATCTCTGAGATTTAAGTCCCGAAGCAATTTGATTCTGTTTTGTCGATATGACACTAAGATTTTCAAGATGACTAGCTGGGATACTTTCATTTGAAATCATAAAATCGATGAATTTGTTCGCTTTTGCATCGAGTTAAATTTCTCATTGTTTTGAATGTAGATGGCAACATGGCTTTCGTGTTCTAGGCTTTTAGCTAGTTTGGTCGATAGTCAATACTGCTCTTTTTACATGAAATTGCTTTCACTATCAAATTATGCGAATCAGATCAACCCTCTAACCTAGAGCAGTTAAATACGAAGAATATCGATTGTTTTTAGGAGAAGATTATTTCTTCATTCTATACGAAGCTTAAATAGTTAAGTTCCAGTAACAGGGAAGAAGGTAAGAAAATGAGCATCGGCGACGCTGCCCAGATTAGGAAGAGAGTGACTTGACATTGGCAATAAGAAGTTTTTACCGAGTACTAAATGTTTTAACAATTCTTGAGTTAAACCATACAGAGTTTGGTTTTCAATTTTCTGCTGCAGGTGAACTCGAAAAGAAGACGCTTGTGTAAATTTACATCATAAATTAAAGGAAATCTGAAGATGTCAAATTTTCTTGTGAGCTTGCCTTGTAACTTTGTGCATCCTATTGTCAGACCAAGAGAAATTTACCATTTACCATTTACCATTTACCAAGACCAGATGGATCCAGATCTAGATTTGTCCTGTGATTTCGGTGGTGTTTTTTAGCCTTTTACTGCTGTTAGAATTTAGGAAGTTCCCAGCTCTCACAATTGGCAATGAAACATGCGGAAAAGGGCAACTCGGTCCATTCCTGCACCCCTTTGAGCTCTGAAAAAACTTGCATGCTTTCCTTTCCCTCGACTGTATTGACTCTGCTGCCAGTTCCGGCGCACCTATCTGATACTGTGGTGTACACTGTTCCCGAGGTTCATTTCTCTCTATACCATGTAGCCTGACCAGGTTCTTGTAGTAATTCACATCCTTGATCACCTGTGTACCCAGAGACGAATGAGATTCCTGGCTCGGACTTCGATCCTTTGGACTTGTTGATGAAGCGTTTGGCCAAAAGACCGCAGAACTTGAACTGGGTGCAACTTTCCTTGGTAGATCCAGTTCAATGTACATCGGATTTCTTGACGCTGGAATTGGAGTATCTGAATAAGGTTTCAGGCATGTAGAGAAGTCTGATGAAGAACTGTTTAACCCAAAGATGGTAGAACTTGACAGTGAATCGACCGCATTTCTGCTGTTAGTACAGGATTTTGCATTTTGCTGGGACGTGGTTTGGGGTTGGATAGTCTGAGAATTGAACAACGTATATGAAAGATGACTCGGGTTTTCTGTAGTATAAGTCACGGGAACTTTTGACAGAGACTCGATCATTTCGGGGTCATTTAAGATTTGAAGGAGTAGATCAGTGTCAATCATGCTGCCTTTCTCTTTGCTTGTCAACATTGCTGCTAACACAGCAGACGCTGCAGCAATACCATCAGCAGTAATTTCATGTAATTTGTCATCGACAGTTGACTTGGAGTCAATTTGTAAGTTAGATTCTTCAATAGATTCAGAGCATGATGCTGACTCGATAGGCAAGGCTTCCTCTTCAATAGGTTTCAATGGAATGATAGGGGTTTCAGTATCGTCATAATCACAGTTTTCTGACTCTGGTGAAATTCTTGGGCTGCATGGAATAAATAAATGAAAGCTTAAAAGCAAGTGACAGAACGCAGGAGGGAACCGAGAACAAATGCCTCATTATACAAGTTGTCGTCAAGACTACGAGAAATGAAAACAACACATTTTTACTAATTGTTGGCACCAAAACATATTTTTGGCAGACGAGGAATGAATACCTTGGAGGAATGACGGATACACTGGGGTATAAAGCTTCTAAATCTCTGGTTTCCCTGTAATTTTGTGTCATTCTCTCTTCACTTTCTTCACCAGCCGCCACTTGCCATTCAGTTTTTAGCAAAAACTGTTAAATGTTCACACAAAGACGATACATTCAACATTCCGTATCAAATGATTCAAATCCATGCAGCATCGCACGCAGAGTCTCAAATCTGAACACTTGTTTTATAAGCTAGTTACAGGGTATAGATGAACTTACCACAGGAGGGCATTTCCATTCAATATGGGGTACACAAATTGGTTTCGATTTAGAGGAATGTTCCTTGCTTCCAAAACTGCGAGATGAGTTGTCAATTTTCATTTCACCAGGGTGGTATAAAGATACATTTTTCGGAACGTGATCTTCAGCTTTACTAACAATCTTTGAAGGGCAATCCTCTGATAAGAACATTTTTACCTATTATAAGAAGACTTTCCATTAGATGATTAAGCACAAATGCAAAAGCAAAAAAAAATGAAGACATACTCGTTGCCAAGATCCCACGTTACAAGCATCATCGACAATATTTCTATGATACTGGCATGTACTACGGATAACTACATAGTAGTTCGCCCCCTTTGCCATTTTTCACCCTCTAGACGTCATATCTCGGCTCCTACACTAGTACATTGTGAAACAGGTCGCTTTCATGGCTCGTTTTCTTTTAACAGGGATCATGATTTCTTGGCTAACTATTTCTACATCGTTTTCAATACGTTTTGAAACGATCTCATCCGGCTCAAATGAGAAACAAACTCAACTGCATACACCAATTTTATTCCATTAATTAATTAATTAATAATGCTGAAATAATGCAACTATTAACTTCAAGTCTTCAACATCAGCATTGTTACAATTCATGAACAATGATCAAAACCGTAGACAGAGGTACCCTCGACAATAGGTACCAGGTTCGATCCTCTTCCTCGTTATTGTAAATTGTAATGCAGTAACAAACAATATAACCTAAATTTTATGAACAAAAGAAGCAATATTTTATATTGAAAAATAGGAAGCAAAAACATTAAAAAAAAAAAAACAAGAAAATACCTGACAAAATTGATCATCTGAACCCCATTTTACTGTCTTGAATCTGTCATTGGATAAACCCTGTTCCATATTTTTGTTGAATATTACAACCTTGCTCAAAAACCCTTGAAAAAAATTCCAGTAAAATTCCTAAAAGTAGAGTGCTTTCTGCAATTAGAGCACGTAATCTTCACTAAACATGCCGAAAATAGAAAAGGGTATGGAGAAAAATAATGGGATGAAAGGAGAATAAAGAACCCTAGAAGTTTAAAAACCAGAATTAAATTAAATTAATTAAATTAGGTGTTGATATTTCTGGAGTTGCGCGGGTTTTAGAGAGACTGCATGCCTTGGGATGCATTGCACCGTCTACTCTTTACCGTCAGCGTTTTACTTCTTACCGCTGATGTTAATGGGATAAAATGACAATTTTGCCCCTATAATTTATTCTCGAAATAATATTACTTTTACCTTTTATAAATTATCGGTTTATTAAAACTCGATAGTAAAACCGACTTTTTCGATCATCGTAATAAACTAAAACTGACGACTTTTCCCTTGAAATTAATTCTCGAAATAATATCACATTTATTGACTTCAATGTATCAAACCCGAATTGAGATTATTTTTCCGTTACTACCTTCTCTTTACAAAAATAAGTAAAAAATGTCTCTTTTATCCCTTTCAAAATCTAATCAAATTAGTTAAAAAAATCATCGCGAAAGTGATAATTGAACCTCTGAGTATATATTCAATCGTGAAATTAGGTCCCCTTATGTGCATCGATGTAACAAAATGAATATCATGGTTACAAAATACTCCATTCGTTCACAAATGAATGACGATTTCAATAAAATACATACCCCTCAGATATATTCACGAAATGGGGCATTATGATTACGGAGTAGAAAGTACACCCCTTACAAGCTACATCGAAAAACCGTGTTATTTGTAAATGTGTACTGTAAACACTAAAAAAAAAAAGTCGGGCATTTCACTATTCCTTCTCGACTTTGTGCTGAGGCCGGTTTTCGTCTGCAACTACTGTATGCGAACTTGATGCATTTTTGACATCGGGTGTAGATGCTGAAAAGGGCTTTATTGACGAACGAAGTGACTCAGGCCCATCTGATGTAATTCTCCGGCATAAGGAATCACAGTTACTAATAACCTCGGTTAAGCGCCCTTTTAGCTCCCCGAGCTCCACTTGCAGGGCATGAACTACATTAATTACAGACGCAGGATCAGTACAGTAAGAAAATCGTTTAACCAACGCTAAATCTGACAGTATTGCATTAGATATGCCGCCAACCTTCTGATAAATGCTGTGAAGTAGTTTTCATGGCTGAGACCGACCCATTGAACCGTTGCATGAGTTTAACTGCTAATGCATCCACAACTTCTATCTTGTTTTCTATCTCTTCCTGCAACAAAATCCGGTATCATTAAAAAACTTGCGAGTAGAGGAGTAAAGTTTTAGCATGCAAACACGAACGGCTACAACGGTATGACATCACTTTTACACGGATGCAGAGGCACAGTCTTATTGAGGAGGATTGACGATTTTGATCCACGGAAGAAAAACCACCTGACTTACAACTTTATAAGCTACTTATATCGTAAAATGTCAGCATACTGTATAGCAATAAGAAAGGTGCATTGACCTGTCTAGAGCTGATCTTCTGCACATTGTCCTCCTGCCAATCACGATACATTGAAAAAAGCTCCAAGATTACCTGCGGGTTTAGAGTACCTAGCACCAACACAGATTGGAATAGCTCAGTAACCCAAAAGAACGCAAATGAGGCCAACGCTTATCAACCCAAAAGGCGGAATCAAGTATAGAATTTGGTCTTTCTCACCCAAAGGCGGGATCATACATTCTAGATTGCCATTAGTAAATGGTGCACGCAACTACTCACTCTAACGGGGTCATTGTCAAATTCTTCAGAGTTTAGATACCACATTCCCTTACGCACAAGTACAACACACAAAGAAGCAACAGAAAACGAGAAGAAAAGAAGCCAAAAGTGAAAGAGGAGATGCACCGTGTTTAGAACCAGATGCGGGCTTCCGTACTAAAAGATCAGTCAAACTGCTCTCCGTTGGAGGGGCTGTTAAAATAGGTGTAGCCTGAAAGCATAAAATTCCTCGTTTGTCAAGACCTTGTTTCGATAGATTAATAGGAGGAAAAGGGAGGCGAGAGAGAACGAATGTCATGATTTTCCCTCCAAATCCCTCTATCCAAACACACCCAAAGATGTCACACAACAGTTTTTGAGTGACGACTCCGCTTAGTCCACTAATTACACATTAATTACGTTTAATGTACCTAGACACTACGTCTCAGGATCAAATCGCCTCCCCTATAATTCGACGACTAAGTACGCTCCTGGTTGACCAAAAAAATCAAGCAAAACCTATATTTGAGACAAACTTGTACTCTCTCCGTCCCGCTGAATTGTTTGTCTATTGCTTATTTGGGTGTCTCAGTCATTTCTTCGTCTTTCTATTTTAGGATATTTTAAGATCTGATGGACCATATTTTCCCTCATTAGTTTTCTTCCATGCCCGATCATTTACACCATGCTTCTTGGCCTTTGCGTCCAAACAAAAGGCAAACAATTTACTGAGACGGAGGGAGTAATTCAGTTCAATTCAAAAAAGCGATCAAAACCCATAAAAAAAGACGGGATTTTTCGACTTAAACACACATAATTCTTCAATGGGCACTCACAATTATCAACAAGATTGAAGCTTTGAACCCTAGAAACCCAAACCAGAAAAGGGGGATGAATCTTACAATCTGAAGGGAATTGAGCCTCTCCAGAATGGGGTCAACATGTTGTAGCCTTTCAGAAACAGTAGTAATCTGATCTTCTGGTCTCTGAAGAATCACAAAACACAGTAGGAGTAAAAATTAATGGAGAACAAGACAAGTGAAGCAATCATCATCATCAACAACAACAACAACTTACAAGAGATGGTGAAAGTGTGGATTCAGAAGCGCCCATTTGCTGCCAAAACTACTCCTTACACAATCACTAATCCATTTTGTAATCCTCGACTTACAAAACTATGTATTCCGGCGTCTTCGCGGTTGGGGATAGAGAATTGGAATTTATTTTGCGTGGACATTCCAACCGACATGATAAAAATAAATCTCGGAAAAAAACATGTATTATACACTTTAAATCGAGTTGTTCGGGAGGTCATACCGGGTCCCGTTTCCAAATTATTTTCCCCTTTTATTACCATGAGATTTATGTATAGATTATAGAGTAATTATGGAGCGAAATTCGTGGATAATAACCTTAAAAAATGATCGTTTTCGGCTGTTTTCGTAAGAAGTTAAAAGTTGTTCTAAAACATAAATATTTTTTAACAAAAACTTGTCGGTAGCAACATAATGCTTAATAATGATTGATAGAAACTTCTGACATGATATAAGTTGGAGTAGAGAAGTTGTTTCGACACATTCTAAAACATCTCAAAAGGCAATTATAAGGCTTTGAAATGTCTCTATTGAAACTCAAATCTACCCACATAATACTCCGGGCCATTTTATTTGGTGAGTAGTTTGTTCTGCGCGGATTTGGACCCATTTTGTTTCGGGACCGAAAAGGCTGAAAAAATGTAGATAATAACCTCAAAAATCGATCGTTTTCGGCTATTTTTGTACGAAGTTAAAGTTGTTCTAAAACGCGAATATTTATGGAAAAATTACAAATTACCACCATGGATTTATCGTATTTTACAAATTACCACCACCTATATTACTATGTATATTTTCAAACTCCCACCGTATTTCATTTCCGATCGTCATTTAACTTAAATCCCGAGTTCATTCGTGAATAAACAAAATAATGATAAAAATGCCCTTACATTTATTTTCCAATCCGAAACATTACTCCGTAATCACTAATAATCACTAGTCACCTACTCCATCATTCATCACCAATTCACCATCCTACGAATCATAATCATCATCTCCAAAACAACCCCAAAATTCTTTAGCATCAATCCGGCACCATCACCACTCAACACATAAATAGCCAACACTCGATTTGCTACCTCGGAGGTTCGATACCGCTGTGCTACCATCGGAGTCTGATTTAAAATGCTCCTCCTTGAACCCTAATTAACTTCAGCAGATCTCCGACGAGCACTTGTTGGTGGTGCGTCAGAGTGGCGATTGAGGAAGCGACCCTGGGGACAGGAAGCCAGAGTGTGTGTCTAGTACCTAGGAAGGTGGGTTTGTGTCTAGTACCTAGGAAGGTGGGTTTGCGATTTAGCAATGTGGTTGTGATACAAACCAAAATGTTAGTAAGAGGGTATATTTGTAAAATTGTCTTTTATTTCTTATTCTCCAAGTCATATGTCCTGTATATAGACATTAGTAAGTTGTAATGAGGTATCCAAGAATTTATCATTGAAAGTTAATCTTTCTTAGCTATCCAATCTCCATTTTCTCTCTAATTCCATCCAAATCGATTGATTAATCCTACGTGATTCTTTCTCTCACCACAGATTATTCTATAGATCAATCTAACCTATCGACTAATTAGTCGAACAGTTAAACCGATCATATCATTTATTTACTTCATTTTTTACGATTGTATCAGGTTGTTTTAGCTGGCAAAATTTGGGATTTAGGGTTCTTACTAATTTCAATTGATAAGTCTTAATTTTGATTTTTTGATGCTTGTAGGGGTTGTAACTTGTGATTGAGTATTGGGGCTGTCTTAGCCGGTGAATTTGGGGATTTATTGTTATTAATCGGAAAATGTAGCAAATTTCTCATTTTTACTAATTTCGATCAATCGCGTTGAGTTTGTTCTTTCGATTTTAGGGTTTGAATTTAGAATGTGGCTGCTTGTTTTAGCTGGTAAATCAGGTTTTTTCTAGAAACCGATCTTTTGCTATTACTGATTTACTGGTTTCAATTATCATATACGAATAATTTGTTAATTCGATTGATTGTTCAAGAACTCGACATTCTTAATCAATTCAAAGACATAATCAATGTAAAATAAGTATTTTCTACAAGTTTTTTTTTTCCGTTTCGATTAAAACGCTTAATCAATTCGAGTTTTCTCGGGTCGGAGTTTCCGACAACAATCCATACATCAAGTAGGATGGTGATGAATGAGACGAGGTAGGTGATTACGGAGTAATGTTTCGGATTGGAAAATAAATGTAAGGGCATTTTTGTCATTATTTTGTTTATTCACGAATGAACTCGAGATTTAAGTTAAATGACGATCGGAAATGAAATACGGTGGGAGTTTGAAAATATAAGCGGAACTACTTTTTACCGTCGGCGCTTTACTTCTTACCGTCGGCGTTAATTACGTAAAATGATGACTTTGCCCTTGGTATTTATTCTCAAAATAATATTATTTTACATTTTATAGATTATCGGTTTATTAAAACTCGATAATAAAACCGTCTTTTTCGATTATCGTAATAAACCAAAACCGACTTCTTATATAGTTAATATATTGAATAACATAAAGCGACGAGTTCTACTTTACAATTAATTCTCGAAACGTTATCACATTTACATTTTATAAAGTATCGATTTATTAGAACTCGATAATAAAACCGTTTTTCTAATTATCATTATGCCTCCGATTTTAAATAGTTATTAAAAAAAATTCCGACGTTTTTTTAGTTTATAAATTATTCTACATTTTACTTTATTATTTTGAGCAATAGTTTAAGTATAATTCAAATCTTTCAATGATATGTAACAGGAAGTATAAGGTGGTAAAGTTCATTATACTGACAACATTTCATACAAGGTACTCAGGTTCGAATCTCCTTATTTAAACCCCTGACCACTTGATTTTTCCGTCAGTTCGAATCTCCTTATTTAAACCCCTGACCTCTTGATTACAAGGCAAACCCTCAGTTACTTGACCCATTTTCCGTCCCATTTTCCGTCAGTTCGAATCTCCTTATTTAAACCCCTGACCACTTGATTACAAGGCAAACCCTCAGTTACTTGACCCATTTTCCGTCAGTTGGTTTGAGGGTTTGCCTTATGTGTAAATAAGGAGATTCGAACCTGAGTACCTTGTATGAAATGTTGTCAGTATAACCAACTTCACCACCTTATACTTCATGTTACATATCATTGAAAGATTTGAATTATACTTAAACTATTGCTCAAAATAATAACGTAAAATGTAGAATAATTTATAAACTAAAAAAATGTCGGAAATTTTTTTAATAACTATTTAAAATCGGAGGCGTAATGATAATCGGAAAAACGGTTTTATTATCGAGTTCTAATAAATTGATACTTTATAAAATGTAAATGTGATAACGTTTCGAGAATTAATTGCAAAGTAGAACTCATCGTTTTACGTTATTCAATAAATTAACTATATAGGAAGTCGGTTTTGGTTTATTACGATAATCGAAAAAGACGGTTTTATTATCGAGTTTTAATAAACCGATAATCTATAAAATGTAAAATAATATTATTTTGAGAATACATACCAAGGGCAAAGTCGTCATTTTACGTAATTAACGCTGACGGTAAGAAGTAAAACGCCGACGGTAAAAAGTAGTCCCCTAATATAGGTGGTAATTTGTAAAAAACAAAATACATGGTGGTAATTTGTAAAATACGGTAAACCCATGGTGGTAATTTGTAATTTTTCCAATATTTATTGACGAAAACTTGTTGATAGCAACATAATGCTTAATAATGATTGATAAAACCTTCTGACATGATATAAAATTGGAGTAAAGAAATTGTTTCGATTTATTCTGAAACATCTTAAAAGACAATTATAAGGTTTTGAAATGTCTCTATTGAAGATCAAATCTACCCACAAAATACGCCGAGCCATTTTATTTGGCAAGTAGTTTGTTATGCGCGAATATGGGCCCACTTTGTTTCGGAACCTAAAAGGCCGAAAAAGCGTAGATAATAACCTTCAAAATCGAACCCGGAAAATCAAGCAAAAAAAAAAAAAAAAAAAAAAACCTCTGAAACCCTTGCGATTCCAGGTGCTCGATTAGGGTTTCCGGCGGCTTTTTGAGGCACGCTCTCTTGCATGTCGTTGACTAGGCGGGTTAGCGTGTAGTGTCGTATGTTTATTCGATGAAGCAGAAGTCTAAGGCAGTCTCTAGGGGGACTAGGGCTATGAAACCGGTTACGAAAAAGGCAAAGGAGGAGCTGTTACGGAAAGTGGTGAAGAATGCAAACTTGGACGATAGTTCGAAAAGCATGAGGAATGACAGGATTAATGATATTCCGGGTTTGAATTATGTATCCGACTTTGAGGACGACGAGATTCCTGATGTGGTGCCGGAAACCGCACCGGAGATATCAACGGATAAGGGGGGCTGGCAACAAAGGGAAGGGAAGCGTGTCATCGACATGGATGATGATGAGGAGCTGTTACGTTTCTCAGTGGACGACGTGGATGATGAGATAGAATTTTGGAGTACTGTTGTGTACTGTTTCATTATGGGGGCTAACCCACCATGGGAAGTGGTGGAGGGCTTTGTGAGAAGGATATGGAAAGATCATGGAGTCGACAAGATTTCCTTTCTTCCAAATGGTATTTTCTTAGTCCGATTCAAGGACAAGACAGCTAAGGTAAAAATTCTTGATCACGGTCTTTATATGTTTGACAATAAACCCTTAATTGTGAAAGAATGGACCCCTGATGCTAAGTTAGATAAAAATGACGTCCATGAAGTCCCGGTGTGGATTCAGTTGCATGACTTACCCTTGAAGTTTTGGGGTAGATGTTTACCCCGGATTGCCTCGCTTGTTGGGACGTATGTCAAGTCTGACTTGGCTACGGAAGAACGCTCTCAACTCGGGTATGCTAGGGTCATGGTTATGGCGAAGGTGGGTCGAAAATTTAAGAATGAAATCAAATTCATGGATGAAAAGGGAAACATGATTGAACTTCTTGTCAAATATGAGTGGAAGCCAATTTGGTGTACCAAATGCAAAGGGTATGGCCATGAGACTAGGGAGTGTAGAAAATATGAGATGAAGAAGGCGAGACAAGAATTGAAACAGGGTAAGAGTGTGGGTGGGTTAGCTTCGAACCAGCCACAACCGAAGCAGCTAGCTAACGCCAAACCCGCTGCTGCTCGCGGGAATGGTAGCGCGATCCCTCCGACGATGACTTATAGTACCCAGGGTCCGGGTGGGGTGCTGACTAAGGTTCCGAGACCTCCAATAGAAGTCGAGAATGGGGTATCCTATGCAGATATGGTTGTGGGTTCACCTAGGAAAGAAGCAGGTGTGAGGAATGATGGGGTTGGATTGGAGGTAGTTATTCATGGAAATGCATAATATTGGATTTTGGAATGTGCGCGGTATGTGTAATATAAATAAACAACGCGCTATTAGTGAGTTTATTAGGAAGCAGCAAGTAGATATTTTTGGTTTACTTGAGACAAAAATTAAGAATAAGGCGTATGCCAATACTCATCATAATGTGTTCGCTGAGTGGAGTATTACGACCAATAGTCATTGTGGTGAGGGTGGTCGGGTTTGGCTATTATGGAAACATGATAGGGTGAACCTGCAAATTTTGGAGTATAGTGCTCAAAGTATTCATGTTAGGGTGACCTCTACGTCGGGGATGGAATATCTGCTTACCTTTGTGTATGCGTTTAATTCGGCTTCGGGGAGAGTTGATCTATGGCGAATGCTAGAATCCTATGCTCATTCTGGTCCTTGGATGATTTTGGGGGATTTTAATTGCGTTATTGATGCCCGGGAAAGGCTTGGAGGCAATTCGGTGGATGAGGATATGAACCAATTTCGTGATTGCATTGCAAATTGCGATATTGGGGATTATCGAGCGAGTGAATTTTGGTTCACTTGGAACAATAAACATCGAGTTGTAGAAACTAGAATTTTTAGTCGGATTGATAGGTGTTTGGTGAATGACGATATGGTACGGCTTTGCCCGAATGGTTTTGCTAATTTCCTTCCGGAGGGGACTTTTGATCATTGTCCGTGTATTGTTCAACTTGGGAGCCCGCCGGCTAGAAAGAATCGGTCTTTTAAATACATGAACATGTGGAGCCGTTCTCCGGATTTCTTGACATGTGTTGGAGATATTTGGGGTGAGGCGGTTCATGGTACGAAAATGTTTCAGCTAGTCTCGAAGTTGCGAAGACTGAAGTTACCCCTAAAACAGCTTAACTCCAGCTCTTTTGCCGACATTGAGAATAGATGCAGTAGGGCGGAGCTTCGTCTGGCTGAGTTGCAGGTGATGCTGCGCTCGGACCGCTCGCCTGAACTGATGCGTGACGAGTTAACGATGGATGAGCAGGTTCGAGAATTACAGGCCGCGCGAGCAGATTTTTGGGCCCAAAAATCGAAGCTAAAATGGGTGAAGGATGGGGATGTTAATTCCGCGTATTTCCACGGCCTGTTGCGTTCCCGTCGGGCCCACAATGCGATTGCCAAAATCGTGGATGAAGACGGAGTGGAGTGTTCGACCAAGAGACGATTGAGGGCGCGTTTCTTCGGTTCTATAATAAGTTATTGGGTGAATCCAATGCTGTCGAGGAGGTGAATGTTGGTCTGGTCAGGCTGGGGCAGCTGTGTTCAGACGAGCACAAATTGTGGCTTGGGACGACTGTCTCGGAATCGGAAATCAAGAAGGCCATGCAGTCTATTCCTAGGGATAAAGCGCCGGGCCCTGACGGGTTCTCTAGTCAGTTTTTTCTTGACTCGTGGGATATTGTTGGAGGTGATGTGGTCAGAGCTATTCAGGATTTCTTCTGCTCCGGTAAGTTACTGAAACAGCTGAACTGTGCTACTATTACTTTGATTCCTAAAGTGAGCAGGCCTCAGTCTGTGAAAGAATTTAGGCCGATTGCGTGCTGTAATGTTGTTTATAAATGTATTGCGAAAATTTTGAGCTCGAGAATGGCCAAAGTTCTTCCCCAGATAATCTCGCCAACTCAGGGAGGGTTCATTGAGGGTCGGAGTATTGTGGAAAACGTCCTGATTTGCCAGGATCTAGTCAAGATGTACGGGAGAGGTCGGGTGTCACCTAGATGCTTGTTCAAGGTGGATATTCACAAAGCTTATGACAGTGTGGAATGGAGCTTTGTTGACCAGATGCTTAGGGCATTAGATTTTCCAGATCACTTCCGTGGCCTCATTATGGAGTGTGTCACGTCGGTCTCGTATTCCCTTTGTGCAAATGGGGACAATTTCGGTTTTTTCCGTGGGAAGAGAGGTTTGAGGCAGGGGGATCCTATGTCGCCATTGCTGTTCACGATTTGTATGGAGTATTTTTCGCGTATTATGACTCATGGGATGATGGATAAAAAATTTAGGTACCATCCAAAATGTGGCCCGTTAAAACTTACGCATCTTCTGTTTGCTGATGATCTGCTTCTTTTTTGTAAAGGAGAGCCTGAGTCGATGACATGTTTGTGGAGAGTAGCCTTTGCCACTTTTAGCAGGGCATCTGGACTTAATATAAGCGTCGGTAAGTCCCATGCTTATTTCGCTGGCGTTGCTGATGATAAAAAAGCTGCTATTTTGCAATTTTCAGGCTGTGTGGAAGGTACGTTGCCTTTTCGGTATCTGGGTTTGCCAATTCAGAGTACTCGACTTGGCAAAAGTGAGTGTGAGACTCTGCTTGCACGCATAGTCACGCGTATTACGGGGATTGGTGCTAGGAAACTTTCATATGCGGGCAGGCTGACCTTGGTCCAATCTGTGTTATCCCAATTACATAATTATTGGGCTATGGTTTTTATCATCCCGAAGTATGTTATGAATAGAATAATCTCACTGTGTCGGGGGTTTCTTTGGACTGGTGGGGTGGAAGGGAATAATCGGGCGTTAGTGAGTTGGGAGAAAATATGTTATCCAAAACTAGAAGGGGGCTTGGGAATTAGAGATCTTTGTGCTTGGAATCAGGCTGCGGTGGCAAAACTTGCATCTTGGGTTTTTGACCAACCGGATCGACTGTGGGTTCGATGGGTTAGTAGTATCTATCTAAAGGGGCGAGATTGGAAGGAGTATCAGCCTAACACGGATGTCACCTGGGCTTGGCGGAAGATCTGTCAGGCTAAGGAGAAAATTAAGCACTTGTATGCTAATGGGCTCTGGCATGGTTCGTGTACCTATTACACGGTTTCTGGGGGTTACGAGGAAATTCGGTCGCACAAGCCGAAGACTCCTTGGGCTCGGCTCGTTTGGAGTGGTTGGAGTGCTCCTAAACATAGCTTCATATTGTGGCTTGTTTTTAGGAGGGCTCTAAACACTAGGATTAATTTGGTCAGATTTGGTGTAGCCGAAATAGATCGATGCTATTTGTGTGAGGATCAGGAAGAAGGCTTGGAACACTTATTCTTCGGGTGTAGGTGGAGTGCCAAGATTGTTGAAGAATTAAGCCTGTGGGTGAGGAAGCCGATTCCGACGACTGATACCCTCAGGTGGGCGTGCAGGATGCGGGGCTCGAAGCTCCAATGCAACATTCTACGCGCTATGATCAATGCCATGGTTTACCATGTCTGGAGACAGCGGAATTTGTGTAGAATTGAAGGTTCAGTTCAGCGTCCACATATTATCGTCAAATTGATTAAAATGGATGTACGAAACAGAATTTTGGATAAGATTAATCACCCACTTCGGGCTAGAGACTCTAGGTGGCTACATATGTTGATGTAGTCATGTAGGTTGTACATTGATTCATATTTTTTAATACATACTTACCATTCACCAAAAAAAAAAAAAAAAAACCTTCAAAATCGATCGTTTTCGGCTGTTTTCGTAAGAAGTTAAAGTTGTTCTAAAATACAAATATTTTTTAACGAAAACTTGTCGGTGGCAACATAATGCTTAATAATGATTTATAAAACCTTCTGACATGATATAAATTGGAGTAGAGAAGTTGTTTCAACGGATTCTAAAACATCTCAAAAGGTAAATTATAAGGCTTTGAAATATCTCTATTGAAGATCAAATTTACCCACATAATACGCCGGGCCATTTTATTTGGTGAGTAGTTTGTTCGGTGCGGATTTGGACTTGTCGGTAGAACAAAAATGTCTGAAAAAGATAATTAGAACCAGACACGATGAAAAATAGAATATATTTAGAACTTTTATTCCGGTTCCGTAAAAGGCAAAAAAAACGTGGATAATAACCTTCAAAATCGGTCGGTTTTAGCAGTTTTTGATAGCTTCGAAAGTTGTTCTAAAACGCGAATGTTTTTTGAAGAAAACTTGTCGATAGAAAAAAAATGTATAATAAAGATTATTAGAAACCTAAGACACGATAAAAAAATGGAATATAGAACTTTTATTCCGGGTCCAAAAAAGGCAAAAAAAAACGTGGATAATAACCTTCAAAATCGGTCGTTTTTAGCAATTTTTGATTGCTTTGATAGTTGTTCCAAAACGCGGATGTTTTTTGACGAAAACCTGACGATAAAACATAAATGCCTAATAAAGATTATTTGAACCCTAAGACATGATAAAAAAATGGAATATTAAACTTTTATTCCGGGTCCGAAATAGGCAAAAAAAAACGTGGATAATAACCTTCAAAATCGGTCGTTTTTAGCAATTTTTGATAGCTTCGAAAGTTATTCTAAAACGCGAATGTTTTTTGACGAAAACTTGTCGATAGAACAAAAATGCCTAACAATGATTATTAGAACCCTAAGACACGATAAAAAAATGGAATATAGAACTTTTATTCCGGGTCCAAAAAAGGCAAAAAAAAAACGTGGATAATAACCTTATAAATTGATCGTTTTTAGTAATTATTGATAGCTTTGAAAGTTGCTCTAAAACGCGAATGTTTTTTGACGAAAATTTCTCGATAGAACAAAACTTCCTAATAATTATTATTAGAACCCTAAGACACGATAAAAAAAAATGAATATAGACCTTTTATTCCGGGTCCGAAAAAGGCTAAAAAACGTGGATAATAACCTTCATAATCGGTCGTTTTTAATAATTTTTGATAGCTTTGAAAGTTGTTCAAAAACCCCAATGTTTTTTGACGAAAACTTGTCGATAGAACAAAAATGCCTAACAATGATTACTAGAATCTTAAGACACGATAAAAAAATGGAATATAGAACTTTTTTTCGACTGATTTCGACGCGTTTTGAAAGATAATTTTATGGCTTTTAAAAGACTCGTTTTGATTTCAAATGACTCTCATATTACACCGGGACATTGTATTTGGTGTGGAGTTTGTTCAGCGCGATTATAGAACCATTTTATTCCGAGTCCAAAAAAGGCAAACAAACGTGGATATATAATAACCTTCAAAGTCGGTTGTTTTTAGCAATTTTTGATAGCTTTGAAAATTGTTCTAAGACGCGAATGTTTTTTGACGAAAACTTGTCGATAGAACATAAATGCCTAATAAAGATTATTAGAACCCTAAGACACGATAAAAAAAATGGAATATAGAACTTTTATTCCAGGTCCGAAAAAGGCAAAAAAACGTGGATAATAACCTTATAAATTAGTCGTTTTTAGTAATTATTGATAGCTTTGAAAGTTGCTCTAAAACGCGAATGTTTTTTGACGAAAATTTGTCGATAAAACAAAACTTCCTAATAATTATTATTATAACCTAAAGACACGATATAAAAATGGAATATGGAACTCTGAAAATCGTGTTTACACTTTACGACTGAGCTTCTAGTAGGTTCTACCAGGTAACGTCTCGTTTTGTTTTGGTTTTCTTAATTACCACGTCTCCTCGAAGTCTTGAAGATATTTACAGTTCAATTTCAGCCTCAAATAACAAATAACCGTTCATTTTGAATGAGTTTTCCACGTTCAACCAAATCGGATTCATCGCTTTTCGACAAACTCTGTACAACTCCTCCATTGGTCCTTTAAATCTGGAAGGACGGACTACTTATCCCACTTTCCCATTTGAGCCGAATTTGCATGAGAAATTGATCTAAAAAAACAAGCAACAAAACCAAATTTTACCCTAATACTCCTACTACACACTCAAACAAAACCAACCAAATATAACCCTTGAGATTGAATAAAGATAGATTGATTGACTCCTACGTGGACGTTCTAGATCTCTCATCTATCCACCTTGGCAATCCCTATACACACTCAAATGCCCACCTCACACGAGCATATCCGTTACAAATTTGTAATGGATCAAATACCACTTTTAGTTAAAGACGAAGTATTTTCTATTCTCGATGCATACTGTTGTGCTAATTTTGTCTTTTGTCTTATTTATTCGTATGAATAATTTGTATCATTACTCCCTCCGGACACTATTTTTTGTCTCATTTCATTAAAATATTTCTCACAAATATTGGATTAATGGAAAAAAAAATCACAAATTCTTGGGGGAGACGGTCTCTCAATAACTTACTGAGAGATCACTCTTCAGTACCACTCTATGTCTTATTCGCACCCTTAAATGACAACTTTGCTTTGTGTCTGTTTTTATAATAAGTGTACCTCTTTATATTTGTAATTTTTTTTAGGTTAATTGTACCTATTTCTATTAGGTTTGGTACCACTATTACTTCCATTTGTATTAGTCTCTCACTAAAGTTAATGAGAGATCGTCTCTCAGAAGACCTACCCAAAAAAATAATATCCGGAGGGAATATAACTTTGTGACGGATATAACCGTAAAACGGAAGAATATTGGCTATAAATACTTTGTAGTAGTAATCCATCCACAAGTCATGTCATGTATAGTGTCATCAGTCACTCATAGTAGAACATTCTCAACACCCGAAGTTATCAAAAACTTAAAATCAAAAGTCACCATGTCCGATTCTCCTCCTCAACTTCAACCTCAGTCTCCGCCTCCGTCGACTCCACCGCCGCCGCCGGCGGCGACGGCGGAGAAGGTAGAAACTGCGGAAGCAGAGGAGAAGAGTAGGAAGAAGAACAAGAAAAACAAGCCTAAACTTCCTGCTCATCCTCCTTACTTTCAGGTACTTTGATATTCGCAGCTGACTTGATTTTGAACAATTAATTTCATCATATCATCCTCTGTTCGTTACTCTACTCTCTTCTACGAGGTGTCATGTTCGATATGATTGCAAAATTATCGATTTTTTGGTCTAACTTGAAGTATCAATTACTCTCTGCATCTGTTGATTTTCTTCTTCTGAAATCTGAATTATTCTGCATCTGTTGATATTGTGATCAATTACTCTAGCCGAATTCACGAATCAAACAAGATCGACTGTGTTTCCTTCCTAAATTATCGAGAATATTAAAGATTCTCTTTGGTCGTGAATAGTTTAGAAACCTGCAATTTGGATTTGAAGCGGGTGAAGTAGATATTTTGTATCGTAGTGTTTTGTGTCGTTATCGGAGTAACGTACAGTAGATATTATGATCAATTACTCTCTGCATCTGTTGATATTATGATCAATTACTCTAGACGAATCAAACAAGATCGACTCTATTTCCTTGTCGAGAATATTAAATATTTTCTTTAGTTGTAAATAGTTTAAGAACCTGCAATTTGGATTTCCTTTGTAAATTGTCGAGAATATTGAAGATTCTCTTTAGTCGTGAATAGTTTAGAAACCTGCAATTTGGATTTCCTTTAGAAATTGTCGAGAATATTGAAGATTCTCTTTAGTCGCGAATAGTTTAGAAACCTGCAATTTGGATTTCCTTTAGAAATTGTCGAGAATATTGAAGATCCTTTTTAGTCGTGAATAGTTTAAACCCTGCAATTTGGATGATTATGATGAATTGTAGATGATAAAAGAAGCAATCGCGGGCTTAAACGAGAAAGGAGGATCAAGCCCTTACGCCATCGCAAAATACATGGAACAGAATCACAAATCAGTACTCCCTCCCAATTTCCGCAAGATCCTCGGCCCTCAACTCAAGAACTCGGTGGCAAAGGGTAAACTAATCAAGGTGAAGGCGTCCTTCAAGCTCTCGCCCCACGAGGTGTCCAAAAAGAAAGACACCAAGACGAGGGCGGCCAGGGCCAATGCCAACACTGACGGGGATAAGCCGAGTAGGATCAGGAGAAGGAAGCCCAAGTCTAGGAAAGTGAGCAACATCGAAAATCCAAACTCAAACCCAAACCCTACACCGGCTTTTCCTAATGTGGGGGCTACCACTAGGGGACGGAGGAGTAAGCGGTCTGCAGCCGCCATGGCGCCCAAGCTCAAGCCGAAGCAGTTGAAGTCTATCAAGTCTCAGGCCGCCAAGAAGGTTAAGAAGGTGGCTACCGCGACTGCTACTGCCTCCTCCTCCTCGTAATGTAATGTAATGTAATGTAATGGTGTAATAATGTAAATTATGAAGAATAAAGTGGAGTTGCGTTTATCTTGTACAAATTCCTGAATCTAGCATCAATCTCACTATAAGTGAAGTTGTTTTAGACAACTGTTACCGTCGTTTGGGGTCCTCACAGTCTCCGGTCACAACTCGTCTCATGAACAGCATCCGAGTCTGAGTCCCTAACCTGAAGTATGCTAAAATGGCTGAATTCGCCTTCCTTTCTCAACCTTCTGGCGCCCTTAATGGAAGACTGGCATGGTCGAGGAACACTCGGTCCTCCTAAGAGATCAATCTTGGACCTTAGTCGTGACTTCTCCCCGAATCCCCTCGGTTTCTGATCCCTCTAACTATCATGCCATCATTGGTAGTCTTTAATGCTTGTTCCTTGCTCGTCATGATATTTCGTTCGTGTTAACAAGCTTACCCAATTTGTATAGGACCCTAAAGAAGCTCATTGACTCGCTTTGAAATAGTTTTTTCGTCATCTCAAACTCTTAAAGGCTCTATGATGTTTGGTATCCGATTGGATCATAACACTGCTGTTATCGCTTCATGCCTTCTGTGATGCGCACTGAGCCGGTGAGAAAAACAATCATGTTTCTTCCACTAGCCATATTGTCCGCTTAGGCCGGAATCCGGTCTCCTTGACCTCCCAGAAGAAGAAAAAAACACTCTAGCTCTCTCCACCACCGAGGACAGACGAGCTCTGTGCTGTGGCTACTGTCACCTCCGAAGTCATCTGGCTTAGATTCCTGCTCTTTGAACTTCCCTCCAATATCACGGATCCTCCCGTGATTTATTGCGATAATCTAGGAGCTAATTCATAACTATAGTAACTTTCTGGTCTAAAAAGTGGCTTTTGAGAACAATATATTCCTCTTCGTCTCATCACAAATTACATTTTTTCGAATGTTGTACGCCTGCATGCGTTACATTTGCACCAAAGACTCAATAGCACACAACTAGCTTGTCTGCATTACATACGTACCAAAGACTCGTCACACAACTAACAGGTGCGCTACGAACCACACGCGTTCACAATCATTTGCTAAAAGGGGCATACCGCATACGTCACTGTTCCATTCCCGTCAAATTATACAAATCCTAACACGGACACCAAAGTGTGCATGGCTACTATAGGAGATAGGAGTCGCAATATACAATTAGCTACTAAATAGAAACACTAGCTTACCATGAACATCAACCTTGTATTAGTTTTTCTACTTGAGAAGATTAGCAGTTGATTTCCACACGAATGATCTCCTCCGCACGGGGTTAGTCATCAAGTTAAGCCCAAAAACCTCCTTTGGAACCTGAGGACAGCTGAACCGGACTAACTTTGCCACAACATTGGCACTATCTTCAATGTGATCTAAGTTTAAGGTATCCACCCATAGGCGGTGAGCGAGCTTTAATCGCCGCCTTTTGGTGTCCAAATTGATGCCCCATCTGACATAAAGATCATTTCTTTCTTGACTTGACAATCTTCGCTTCATTAGTCTCGCCAACGCTATCCTTTCTTGGTGGAGAGACTTTTGACTGCTTGCCAAAATACACGAGTTTTCATTACAATTACTATCAAGGAATTTTAGTTAGAAAACCAAACGAGACCAATTTTCAGAAAGCCGCATGTGAAGATTATATGACTAAAGAGCGAGGGCCACATATGAGGCTCAGCATTTTCATTTCGCAGGTCTGTTTTAATAAGCTAGTGGTAGTATATAAGTGGGGATTCCAGTGTTACTTGGAGTAGGGTGGTGAATGGTGATACCTTGAACCAGTAGTGAGCTTGTGATTATCTAAGTCGATAGAATTGCCCCAGGAAAATGCGTCCTTGATGCAAGAGAGTCTTCTACGTTCAACTTCGAGGTAAATGTTGTCTGCCTGCTCCTGGTCCCCCTTGATGAAAAGTAGGAAGAAGCAAGTTCTGTGTACCAATGATATGCTGCAAAAATCCCAGAGATCAATTATCTCTCTTTTGAGGCTCTTAGAATCTAAGGGCCACGGCAAACTAGCATCCAAATCATCCTCTGGATTCAAGCCAACATCGTTCATGAACTTTGTTGAGTTATTTACCTTCTGCACAAATATATCAAATTATGACAATAATGTCGATGAATATAGGAAACATATCAGCAGGGGAGAAAATGTTTGTATCTAGCTAAAAACACCAAACAAACAACATTTTTGTAACAGTGTAAAGGGGGCCGCTGAGGGAATTTTGACGCTCACAGCAGGTTTTAAACCAGTTCACAAATTTAACTACTCGGTGACTTTACCTTCTTCGTTGTTTGGATATTAAAGCAAAAGGGAAGGCGAGGGGGCAGTGCTAAGTATTGCTTCCAAATATTTACTACGCTGAATGGATTTTAATTTGTCTATTTTTCTAACTTCACTTATATTCCTGTCCCTTAAAGGGTAGAATCAGCAAGAAAGTACTACGTTTATTAAACATAAAAAAACCTGATTATCTGGAAGCTGAAGTTGATTTAAAAAGGGAACCTTGCTTATTTCTTTTGTTACTTCAGGGGATGCATACTTTTCAGTATAATCTTCTTGGTCAGAGATCTCAAGTATTATCGTCTGTGTTTCATCTTCAACGGGGGTAATGTCTCCTGTGGGAATTCGAGGGCGTAGATCATCAGTGTCATATTTCACTGTAGAAAGCTTCCTGTCAGTATTCTCTAATTTGACATCAAAATATAGGTCTTCTGCCTTTTCATTCGCTGTCTCGTGGTTAACCTTCTCCAAAGATGATGACGATGAAATGCTTATATCCTTTGATTGAGAAATTCTATCACCGCAATTCACATTCTTAAGTTCGGAAAACTCATCGTCTTTCTGCTTTCCAGAGGGTTCCTTCACATCCTCACTAGAAGGAATAGCTCTACGAGGCTCATATTCATGTATGACTATATCATCTATGCACCCATTAGTCTCATGACCCAGTGAAGATGACTTTGTTTCTTCTTCAAGTGACAAAGAGCTTCTTTTGACCTTTTCATATTCAATGCATTGGACTTCCCTGCAGTCGTCTTCTAAATAGTCCTCAGTTTCTTTGTCGTTGACCTCGGCCTGGTCACTCTGGTGTGGGTCAATGCTGGGTTTTCCTTCAACTTCTTTGGAAGGGTGGGACTGATCAACTCCAAAAGAGCTGGACGTTCGCCCATCATATTCATCAGATACTTGGTAGGGATCAAATTCCACGAAGTAGGGGGACTGTCCACCCTGGTCATCGGAAACTTGCTGGAGACGTGCGTCAAAATTATTAAGGTTTTGTTCCTCAGTTACACTTTGAAAGAATTTTGGAGTTTGGTCTCCACTTTCTGCAGAAACTAGGTATGGGGAAGCATCTGCAAGCTTAGTGGTGGGTTCAATACAACGGTGATCATTTGGAGCCACATCATCAATGCTCTGAATAATTGCGGATGTGGAGACATCACTGGGGGTCCCAATGAACAATTGTGAAAATGGTGAAGTAGGAGGAATACGTTCATCAATGTCGGAATTTGAGTAGTTCTCGTCATAACTAAGACTACTATGCCTGTCTGGGGACTGAGAGGCTCCACAGGCTGGTGAATGGGGATTATCAAAGGAATGATTATCCGTCACGGTAGTAGCATTTGAAGTGGAAACTTCAGAAGCTTGCCGCACATGCAATTTTGGGTAAGGAAACTCTTCTTCTTCCTGACCAAGACAAGAGCAAATGAAAAACAATTAATTAATGAACGAATTGAAGATCCTATGTACTGAGCTGAGCGGCAGTACAGTGTCAGATCAGACAGAGTGTAACTTCACATACCCATACAATTGGAGTTCTACCTCCACCTTCTTGCTGTAATTCATGTATCTGAGAAAGCGCAATGTCTAGTTGCTGACTCAATTCACTAACACGTCTTTCAAGCTGCAGGTTAGAAAGAGGATAATAGCAGTCAAAGATTAGACAGTGTTTATAGTAGTACTGCTTCAACATTGTAATGTAGTGGTCCTGTCATTACTTCGTTCCAAAGCTGAAGCTGGCCCTTCAATTCTTAGAAACCTTCCAGAATAAAATTTTACGTACACAACAACTCTCATTTTCCCGTCTCTGTCCTAGTCCTATTCGAGGGTTGGGGTATTGCGGTCATTTTCAATAAATAAATATAGGTGAAACAAACATAACAAGAGTCGGACTAGGAAGGTTAAAACAATAAGCTACGGTATAGATCAGAACTGGATAAAATTAAGGGGGGAGGGGTTTATATCACAAAGTAATTTACAAGTCAAAGCTGAAGCTGGTGTCAATGTTATATATATTGTCTCCGTTCCATCCATTTGTATATGTTTGCTTTTTTGACACTATTCATAAGTGAGGAGAATCTTCATTATATTATAACTTCTAATACGAATCCATTAAGATAAATCTTTAAATTGTCTAAACGAATCCATTATGAAAGTCAATTTTTTATGACTTTTAGTAATATATAACTAAAGATATAGACAAAAGAAAACGAGTACGTGGATAAAGTAAACGTATATGAATGGATGGAACGGAGGGAGTATATTAATACCGCTTCTATTTTGAAGTCCTTGACTCTTAATAGATCAGCAGGATCAGCTCTGACCGATGGACTTGCACTCTTCAACTCAGTTTCCAACCTCACCAATTCTCTCTGCAAATGTTTTACTAATGCTTTATCAGACATTACCACATTAACATGTGCATTAGTAGTAACTTCTTTGGCACAACTCGCAAAAAGGAGTGTATTCCTTGATTGTTCAGAATAACTTCTTGCAGGACTCATTGTGCAAATGACCGCCGTTCTGGCATTGCCCCCGAGAGAGGACTGCAGTATACGAGTGAGCTTAGAATCTCGGTAAGGAATATGACCAATTCCACCCTTGCTGTTTGTACATAAACATGTCAGTATCAGAATAACATACTTATAAGTATAACCCAAGAAGCTACACAACTGGTGAAGAAAAATAGGAGAGAGGGAACCACCTTAGCTTGCGAATCACTGTTCCCAACGTCAACAAACTACGATTTATGTGAGAGCCTTCCTTCAATCTAGACCCAGCAGATAATGCCTGAGATGCACGCTCACTTCCCGCAAGATCAACAAAATTCTGCAAACAAAGGATGGCAATTCTGAATGCTCAAAGTTGTATACAGGTTTCTGCCAAAACTAGATGAGTGGAGGGAGAACCTATGAACAAACAATGAGTCTTGTATAAGAAGGCATCACACGCGATACCAACTCATCACAATACTCATTAATTCCTCGTGTAATTAAATGGTTGATGTACTAGTGCTTTCTTACCAGCGTAGCTGCAAGAGTGCCTGTATGATTCTTGCCCATATACTCTCGTGTTGAACTTTCAATTGTCTGCAAAATCCAACAATGTTTTGTCAAGTATGTTCATGGTTTCACATTCTATTGGTCACTCCTCTCCCTCCTTTACTAGCAGATTTTAATTACATGGGCCATACTCAGCACATACTGACGAGTCTTACCAATCTGAGAATTTGATGAGATCTGGAGCTGGCTTCGTTCAGGAATGTCTCCCCTATCTGCCTTTGTGCTGAAAAATCGGTTGGAATTCATGAAGCAAACTTTATATTAGAGAAAAGATATCTCTAGATTTAAGTAGCTCTTACCTTCACAAATAGCAAGGAGTTCCTGGAAATGGTTCCAGTTACGCAAAGTCTCCTCAGTAAGCTTCTCAACAACTGTACCTCTCTGTTAAGACGATAATGGCCGCTTAGTGTTGCAAATATTGCAGACCCAAAGAGTGAACATAAAAATCAAACAAACAAATGAACATGAAATTTCTAAGGGATATTCTACATGGTACCCTCGTTTTTTTTTCATATTCTACGTGGTACCCCTCATTTTGCTCAAAATACCTTTGACTTACGATAACTCTTAGTTATGATTTCCAAAAGAGATGGTTTTAATTTTAAACCGAAGATCTCTTAAAAACGATCCATATGGAAAAAAATCATCACTTTCGGAACTCGGGAAAGAGAGTTATGGCCGGTCAAAGTTTATTCGTTTAAAAGTATTTGACTGGGCATAACTCGTAGTACAAGTTTCGAAATTGTAAAAAATCAGATCTCAAATCGAGGATCTTGTAAAGACAATGATTTTAGCGAAAATATCGTCATTTTTGAAATCCGAGTCCATAAGTTATCGCGAGTCAAAGTTATTTTGACTAAAAGGAGGGGTACCACATAGAAAATGAAAAAACACAAGGGTACCACGTAGAATATCCCAATTTCTAAAAATGGGTAAAACCTAAGGAGTTTGATATGAAGAAAAATCACCTCCGGGTCATCCAAGAGTCTAAGGGGACTATTATCTGCAGTCAGTAGGTCACGTACAGATTCATTGTATATCTCCATAGCAGAAAACTTCAAGTGAAAATCCCTTTCTTTGTGCTAAAAGAATACAAATACAATCATACATGAGCTGACCAGTTCAACGGAACATAAGTATAAAGCCTGATGATCAAACTAGTGCATATTTCACCTTTTCGATGTACTCAAAGATGTCTGACATAGTATACTCTGTTATCCCAGTCATCGTAAATGTTTTACCACTGCTTGTCTGACCATATGCAAAAACGCTTGCTGTGAAAGAAGGGTTTTTTATGTTAGTTTGAGTGACATCCGATTCCAAGGTAAATAAGGGATGTAGATAGAGCATTGAGGTAAAGTGCTTACAATTAATTCCACCAACAACTGAAAGAACAACCGATTTCGCTCCTTCCTCGTACACTTGTCTTGTTGAACAATTACACCTGAACACCCTGTCTGTATTGAAAAGCACCATCCCCAAGAAGGAAGGAAGGTCAGTTAAGTAGTAAAAAAGACAACGCAATAGAAGTAGCTCTTCTTCGACTATGATAACCGAAATTCTAACAAACTCAGGCAAAATATCACGATATGCTCGCTCGTTTGTTCTTTGTTTTTTGTTGGCAGGGATGGGTTAGAGTGTGAAGTACATATAAAGATTATAAAAATTTCTACTCGTGACTTGCATTTATTTTTTCGAGCACCAAGCAGAGAGATTAATGCAAGAGCTACCATTCTACAAAAACCAGCTCAATAAACAAGCAATTTTTATTACAGTATTTTTTTTTTGCTGTGAAGGTGGCCACAAGGTTAGCTTTGATGCTAATGGGGTTCGCTCGTACCACCATAATTATAATTCTTTGATCAAAGAATTTCAACATCTTGAAGAAAAATAATACTGTAGTCTGTATCTGATTCAAATGTCTTTAATTTTATACTCCGTACGAAGCTACATTGTTCAATCTTACACCCAAGATCATGAATACTGGAGTACCATATTTTTAATTGCTTGTAGACAAATCTTGTCTGTTCAAATGTATTTTACAATTTTATACGAAGCTACAGACAGTGTTCAATCCACCACAAAAAAAATACAGTATTAATTACAGAAAGAAGAAAAACATTTTCTTACCAAAAGTATAGGAAGTCGGATACACAGTTCGTTCTGGCGACACATTATTCTTATGCATGATAGTAGTGTCACTGATGCATTCCCAATCCACTAACTCATTCCTCTCAGCTTCCTTCTCATTCAAGGGCCGAACACGGACTGACACCAAAATCCTCTCATCCTCCCGTCTACTCGGCCCTTGCATTGTTCCCCGATCCCCATCAACACTACCCATCTCGTCTCCTCTCCAAAAATCACTTTAAACCATCAACAAAGACATGTCCCAAGACTTAAGTACTTATCCTAATCCTATGTAACCTCCAAACCCACTTTTTGTGTCCTTTTTCTTTACAAAAAAAAAAAAAAGTCACAAAGTTGAATAGCAACACATGGGTCAGCCACACTTTTTAACACCCCCATCATCTGTTCAACACAAGAAGCTAAAAGTTAATCATAGGTTAATCACATCAATAATAGATAAACTTAACAAAGATTTCTCTATACATAATGATGATAATACTCTTATATACATACATACATACATACATACATACATATATGCTCTATTATTGTGCCCCATGATTCTACAAAACACAATATTACTTAAATAATTCCGTTAACGGCGCAACCCTTAACAATAAACTTGGTTTTTAGTACTATATGATGCTTTTTTTGACTAAATGACCCAAATCATACACTTTATCTTATACTATTAAGTACAGTTGTCCTAAACATATTATAATCACTTGGAGGAATTAAAGAACAATGTATGTATGGATTAGACCTCAATAACATAGGATGGGAGGAATTCTTAAACTTACTCATTAGACACCTCTTCCTATAACTTTACCACCTCAATTTCTTCGCCTAGTTAGCCGATATCAAAACCATTTTAGCTGATAAAATATGAGCACAAATTCTTGTATGAGACTATCTCACATTAATTTGTGAGGGGCCCACCATAATATCTTATCTTATGCGTGGTCTTACATTAAATCACGGGTTTGAACCCCGTCAGCATCATGATCGCTTTTGTGGATCCCTTTGAAACAAAAATAATAATAATAATAATAATAATAATAATAATAATAATAATAATAAATCTTCGCCTAATTCAACCCACAATACCATGATTAAACCCGGTGTTTCAAAAATGGTCAGATGTACGCAGTTTTACCCTTGTGTTAGTGTTACGAAACCATCCCAACCAAAACTTTAAGGCGATGGTTGAGGTCCGTTTATATTCTATTACGCACCCTCACTCGAATGTCCATCGGGTTTGAAGAGTGTTTAGAATGCACAGGCTCCCCGTACCCTGTGCTCTAATACCACGTTACGAAACCATCTCTACCAAAACCTTAAGGCGATGTCGAGGTCTGTTTATATTCTATTAGCTAGAAATGCGAAAAGACAGGTTTTGAGATGACCCAATTTGAAAATGAAATGGCATCAAGAATGAATTTAGAAAGAATTAAAACAAAAAAACAAACCTGGGATTTATGAAGTTATTTTTTGGCGTGATTATGAAACAAAGCAGGTGAAGATCAGATTGCTGATGATCCCTGACATTCCAACCACAAGCTCAAACAACAATGACCCGATCTTTTTCCTCTCTAACACGTCTGATTTTCTGACACCTAATTCCTGGATTTTTCGTTAATGGCGGTGAAAATTTCGCGGCAAAAATATTGGAAAAAAAAACACGACAAAAATAAATATAGTATATTTCAAGCACTATATATATACTCCACTATTTAATTATTATTATTATTATTAATTACTCTGTATATAATAATTATATATATATATAGTGAAGTGGGCAATGTGGAGTAATGAAGAATGAACCTGGGAATAATTAGATGAATAACGAAAAGAAGATTGATCCAAGAAAAATAAATGCGATTAGTAATTGTAGTGTAGATCTAAATGAAGAAGATGAAGATGAAGATGAAGATTAATGAGATTCAAACGAAAAAAAAACAAAGTGTTACATTAATGCTAAACTTAAAGCACCGACACTACTACATACCACATACCAGTACTACTGCTACCAACTTAATTACTTAATACAGGAGTAATACTGACTCGACACTTGATTCTTGATTGACTCGAAAAGTGAGAATGACGATGGTAATGTGGGAATTTGAATTAGACCTGGAATTGTGGGAGTGGAGGTGGAGGTAGCGGGAGGAGAGGATGATTAATTAATTAATTAATTGATTGATTAATTTGATTAAGGGGGATGAATAGAGAGGTGAGGTGGGGAGAGGAGAGGAGGGATGAGTGATCATGGCTAGACTTGGGTTGGGTTAATAATGGGATGGGGGTTGGGAACTTGGGACTTGGGGGAGGCCGGCGGTTACGATGTCGCTACTCGCCTACATTACACTTTGCTTTGATTTTCAGTCTCCTTTTCCTGCTCCCTCCTATTCAGAGTATTCCTCTCACTTTCCTTTTTGAGCTTAGTTTGGTTTTTTTCTCACTTTTTTTTTTTGGAAATAATTTTAATCATTCTTTATTCTTCCTTCACACCTAAACTCAACACTTTTTCACTTTATATCCCATCTTTTACACTTCATACCCCATCTTCTATTCATCTCTCTTACTTTATCTCTACCCTTTATTATTATTTTACTCCCTTCTTGGTTTCCCCCCAAAAAAATTGGTGAGGAATACTCTGAATAGGAGGAAGTAATAGATAAAGCACAAATTCTAGTGTGAGATGGTTTCACAATACGATTATTGTGTGACGGTCTCACAATATAATAAATAAATACGAGTATTATATAAGAGGTCTCACAATAATTGTATTGTGAGAATCACACTTACATGAGATGTCTTGCAATAATATTAAAGTGTAACCGTCTCATATGAATTTCTTAATTATGTAATAAAAACACGTCTAACTAAACAACACTTATTAATTACCGAATATTATTTGTCAATATTATTGTTATCAGAGTATTATGAGTTGTGTGTACACATAAAGGTTTAAGATTTTTCGTAATAAATTAGAGAAAGATAAGAGGTTTAAGGTATTTTAGTGGTCTATTCTTATTACAAATGTGGAGTATTAATTAAATAGAAAAGGTGTGAAAGAAATTTTCGAACGAGAGAGAATGAACGAATATGGAATGGATCGAATTCATTGAATTATCATTTGGCTGGACAATGTTTAAATACAAGGTACACAGATTACGGAGACTAGGAAACTGTATATGTTAATTAATCAGCAATTAATAACCACCAAAATAATAATCCGTACTTCATCCATTCCAATAGGTTCTTTATATTTGTTTTTTGGACACTATTTACAAATGGAGAGAATTGTCGATATGACTTCTAATATATAAGATAAAATATAGTCATGTAAGATTTTGTTTAAATTGTCTAATCGAGTGCGTTATAAATATTAAATTTTTAAAATTATTAGAAATACGTAACTAAATATACGGACAAAAGAAAACGTTCATTAACAAATGTGAAAAAAAAAAAAAAAAACGTAAAGAATCAAATGGAACAGAGAGAGTACATGAATCATCAAATCGAGCTCGAGGGAGACCCGTGGTAAAAATTGATAACAAGATTGAATATGAAGCACTTTGATGTGACCGCGAGTCCCGTCATGAAAACAAAATGTATATTCATTTGAATGTGTTTGGTTAGCTGGTGGTCGACGGGATTGTCAAAGAGGTACGTAAACCTTAACCAATGGACAACGAAGTTTAAGTTCAAATAGCAAATCGCACAACAACATGTGTCGACGACATTGGTCACACTAAGCTGTTAACTATGATGAATGCAGTAAGCCCAATAACTATAAATATTGATGCTGGAAATCGATCAATTTACTAACTCGACCCGAACCCAACCTAATTGACCCGTTTTCCAAGTCTAATGACGAGTGAGTAATGAGTAGGAAGAATTAATTAAGTAGCTGTGAAAGTGAGAGGGGTGAGTGTGGAGTAGGTTTCCCTTGCGACGGATATATCCGTCACAAATTGATGACAGGTCAAATAACACCAATTGATTAGAAAAGACAAGACTTTCTCACACATTTATGATGGATATTTCCGTCACAAAAAGAATTTGCAGCCAGTGTAAGAGTGAAGGAGTGCAAATGTGGAAGAAGCATGGAAAGTCTTGAGCAATTGATACGCTCAAAGTTGACACTTGCTGCCTCTTGTCGCAATTGACGCTCGAACTTGCCTTTTTCTCGTTTTTCCTTGACGGACCTCTTCATCTAACATTATTAATTCTACCCAAAAATTCACGTCGTATTTACAGTTTGGCACTCTAGACACAATCTCATATTTTTACGGTTTTACATGGAATATTATTTTGAGTGGTCATAATCGTATTAACGAATTCAGAAAATAATGACGCTTTTATTTTCAAACTTTTCGAATTCCGAGAACTATAGTTCAAAAAAAAAAATTGTTGACTGGAATTCTTGTATGTCAAAGTATTTTTACTCTTTCCGTCGCGGACATTTATTTCGTATGAATTTTTATTTCACATAAATTTGTATTTGTTGTTGTCTAACTATAGTGCAAATCCCATGTCCCACTTTTATGTCTCATCTCATGTCCCATTATTTTTTCTCTTTGTGACACATAATCACTATGACACCTCCACGTTTCGCAGCCACTAAGTGCTTGGCTCTCTGGCCTTAAAGTCGTACTTTCTTTCAAAGATGGGAAGCGTCGTCAAGGATTTTCTTTCAGTTACTTCAAACTTTATTTCATTGTTTCTCACTTCACTATGTTCCTAGAAACCTTAATAAGTATGCTCACAGACTAGTCGTTAGCGCACCACACAATTATTGTTAAAACTCGATTCTACTATTGGCAAAAAAAATAAAAATTACGAGTATCAATTAAGAGGTAATATATCGCAGTACAATGCCTATGGAATATGAGATGCAACATAAAAGTGTGACAAAAGATATCAACTGGTCTAACTGGGAATGTCCTTTGGCAAGTGAATGTGATATGATATAACTAACGACAAATCCGTTAAAGTAGAAATATTAAATCCTTGACAAGTAAACCGGTTTAGAGTTGAATTAGGGAGATTTCACTATTTTGACAAGTAAACCTAACAATTTGTTAATAAGTACATAAAGTGCAAGGAGCTAGAAATTGGAAGTTTTGTTTAAAGTCTTTTGTTGTGGTGTATTATTATTCATATCGACTTTATTTGATCAACCCGTACTCAATTTGGACCATATTGAATGTGACGGTTAGCGATGATAATATATTACGAGTACTATGTAAGAAAAATATATACTCCCTCCCCACCACTAAGATTTTCCCATTTTCCTTAAAAAGAACCTCTACTAAGATTTTCCCACTTCAAAACTTTCCTTATTCATCCATTATACTCTCTTTTTATTGGTTATTTTTTGTGATTTGACATCTTGAATCCCATCCAACAATTTACCACCTTTCATTACCCATTTCTTAATCCATGTGCCATTAAGAAATGGGAAGATCATTGTGGTGGGGAGGGAGTATATTTTTTCCATCTCAATTTTATTATCCATATTGACTAAATTTCACCATAAAAAACAATTAAAACAAATAATATGGACATACTTCGTATGATTTATTTATTTTAAAATCATCTCCAAGTCTATGAAAACTATCCACGGTCCAAATTTTAATATATTGTGAAAGATAATAGAGGAATATAATAGAAATGAATATGATTTCATTCCCATTCAACAAGGCCTACTTCGTATAACATAGAAATAAAATAAAAGAGTAAATTAAAAATTACTCCCTTTTAAGATACCATTTTTAAAATTTACTCCCTTTTAAATTTTTTTAAAAATAACTCCCAAAATCTATTAAAAGTTCAAAAATTGTTCCAAAAGATACTTTTTGGACGAAAATACCCCTAACTTTTTTATGTCATATTACCTCACCCTCTAGTCAAGGGCATTTTCGTCATAAAAATAAATTTGAGAGCAATTTTTGAAGTTTTGATAGATTTTGAGTATTATTTTTAACAAAAAAAATCAAAAGGGAGTAAATTTTAAAATTGGCATTTTAAAATGGATTTTTAATGGGACATGCTAAATCATACCCAACATTTTACTAATTCATACCCACATTTCCCAAATTACCCTCCTTATTTTTCTTCAATCAATCCACCCCCATAATCTCTCTTTTCAATCTTTTCTCTCATCTTTACTCTAATCTCAATCAATTGACCACTTATATTCTTTCTTTGCTGGCAAAAAAAAAAAAAAAATTGACCACTTATATCCCAATCAATTCACTCCATATCGATATTGTCTGTAACCCTAACCACCGCGTCCACCCCTTACTTTCAACAACCACCCTAATTAGGGTTTAATTCGAAAAAAATTAATCAATAAATTGGTCTAACCACCCTAATTAGGGTTTAATTAGAAAATTAAATCCAATGATTATATTATAAAGTAAATTATTAATAGAAACAACAAATCCGTAATTCTAAAGTTACATTTCAGTAAAATAATTACTAGTAGGATTTTAAACAAAAAAAATTAAGACATCCCATAAATATATTAAAAAGTGAAAATATTAATAAAAACAAGAAAATTATTTGTCTCAGGTACAAATTAGCGTAGTTATCAAAGAATTTTGTTAGGTTTCGATGAATTAAAAAGGATGGAATTTCTTAAGTTCAAAGGGGATTGGGAGAGGTTTGTTCTAAGAGAAAAGGGTAGTAATAGGAAAAATAATGAAAAATTGGATATGAATGAGTGTGGACATGACATAGGTCCACCCCGACGCGGCCACGCGCGGGTTTGGGGAGGCGAATGAATCTCCATATGAGATGGTCAAATTGAAATTTAAATCGAAGTAGGAGTCGCCACCGAATTTTGTGGTTATTCGGAACCGTTCGAGCCCACTTTATGTCGTAGTGGGGCGTATACAAAATACGGCCCATTTCCGATGTCAGAGTTTATTGGGCTCGTCCCTTTGCATATCGATACCGATGCCGACTGGGCGGTTAATCGTATATTGAATGACTCTCGTTGCCAATGGTTTCGGACATCCGGAAACCATGGTTCTGAGTAAGGGGTGAGGGTACGTGTTGGGAAGTTCACTAAGAACACCCAACCCCGCCCGCACTTAGCGGCCTTTACTAGGATATCGTTCGTTTTTGGTGTACACGGGTTAGTTCGACGGTTGAATGATATGCAAACATTATTTTCCTAAGCATGTGAGAAAAATAAATAAATGGGTTGCTAAGTCGTTTAATGCATATTAAACTAATAACGTCAAAGTTATCTTAGCATGTGAATTCGTTTTAGTCTAATAAAACGATAAAAACAAATAAAAAGCTACAAACACGAGAAAACGAGTTAGTAACGATGAATAAATTGAAAAAGATGTAAATAAATAATATGCATGATTTTAGAAAAGATTTGATGACACGTGATTGATTAACACGTATTGACCGAGGTCGAAAAAAATGTATTTATTAAAATATGTCGCGAAAGTCGCATTTTAATATAAGGTTCGAAAAGAATTAAAAATAGAAAAGCGAAGAAACAAAAAAAAAAGGACTCGGCCGAGCAGGCTGTGGCGCGAGTCGCCTAACAGGCGCGCGACTCGCGTGACAGCCTGTTCGGGTTTTTTTATTTTGTTCGAAAAATCCTTAATTCTTATAAATCGCGTACAAATATGGATTAATTTATACTCGATTTATATTTTCGATATTCGTCGTATTCGATATTCGATTATGAAATCGATATCGAATAGTCGGAATGATTTTATAAAAAAGTTTTGAAAAACTCGTTTTTGAACGAAAATTGAAAAAAAAGAATTTTGAACGAAAAAAAGATGTTAATTTTCTCCGCATTAAAAATCATCGAATTTTGTTAAAAAAGTAATGATTTTATTAGCATCAACGAAAATTAATTTAATTTAGTTCTTGTAGGTACGATATTCGATTAGAGAATCGGTATCGTATTTTAAGAACGTTATAAAAAAGTTTTTATCATTGAAAATAAATAAAAATATGATGCGACAAACGACCCATATTAATAATGTGAAACGATCGATAAAAAAAAATAAAAAAACGGACGAAAAAGGGGAGAAAGACGTGAGAGAGAGAGAGAAAGGAGAAGAATCGGGTTGATTTACACCCTCAACCTACATGCTTTAGTTTCTCGGTATAAGGCTCGTCGGACGGTGGCTTAGGCACGGGAGCGTCGAGATGATGCGGGTGAGTTAAGGTGTCGGTTTTTGGAGCGTTTTGTGTGTGTGTGTGAGGCGTGGGTTCGGCCGGGTGACGGGACGGATTCGTCGGATTCTTGGAACTATTTCGGGATTACGTCGGGGTTTTGAACGTCGTTTTTTTGCTGCTGAAAATTTGTGATTTTTCCGGTATTTTTCTGTCTTAAAAACCTTATATTTTGTGTTGGACGGGATGTCCTATTTATAGGAATCGAGGTGGCCTTGCTTGTGTGACAAGAAACACCGGTTTGGATAGGAAATACGAGAGTTCGTAAGGGAATAAACTTCTCGTTTCTTAGTGGGAAAGCCAAAAACTCGGCTGGTGGGGGAGGTATCTCGGCTGTTTCAGCCGAGTATCTGAGCTCGGGTGATACTTTGTTTCGGTTTCCGGATAGAATTCCTACTTGAGATCGAATTCTATCCTTAAACGGATTTGTTTAATATTATTGAAGGCTGATTTTTGTAGTGATTGAGTCCGAATTGGACGTGTAATGAAACGGCCAGATCGTGTGACTCGGGAAAAAATATCTTTGACCGGGTTTGACTCGGTCGCTAAAAGACGGTTTTACCCCCGGTGTCAGAATCGACCCAAATTAGTCTCATTTGACTCGAAACGACCCACTGGGCCTGGATTTGAGGTCCGTTCTGTGAGATTTGTACTCCTTAATAAGCCTAAACCAAATGTCCATGATTTCGAGCCCATATCCGAGTCCATTTAAGCATGTTTGCGTCCTATCATCATCGGGTGTTTGGCGGGACCTACTATAGACACCTGACGGTCAAAATGTGGGTGTCTACAATGAGTAAAAGCTGGGTATGATTTAGCAACTACGTTTTTAATTTACTCTAAAATAAAATCGTGAAACACAACCTTTAATAAAATATTTTTGCGAAACATCACCTTTAATGAAAAAAAAAACGTTTCCGAGCTAAATACTAACATTTTTAAAGAAAATCTTACAAAACACAACTTTTTAGCCTAATTCTGACAATTCAAAGACAAATTGACGAGTGAATCGTGTCACACGTGGCTTGTTAAGTTGTTAGTTTTAAAGAGAAATAAGCAACATAAAAAGTCAAAGCTAACAAGACACGTTTGACATTATTTACTCATCGAATTTACTTCGAGTCATCAGAATTCATCAAAAAATTATACTCGTATTTCGTAAAATATTATGTTAAATTTTTTCATTAAAGATAATATTTCACAAAACATTTTATTAAATATCGTACTTTTTTTAAAAAAAAAAAAAACTAAAAAAATAGACGGAATGAAAAGTTAATGCATGGGGGCCAAGTGAGAGTCAATCATGGTTGGGCTAATAAAAGAAGAAGAAGAAGAATGCATCCATCCCACTTCACACTTCACACTTCACACATGAGTACGTATGTAGTTCCAAGCTCAAGCCTGTAAAAGTCGTGACTATTGCTTTGCCAATTGGGACCACCCTCAACTCAAGTATTTGACCAGCACGTAATAATATGATACTCTCTTCCAATTCTTTAGATTTGCAACATATGTCATATTTAGCAAATTCATTATGTTTGTAACATTTCTATAATAGATAGTTTTTGTTTGGGTAAACTTTTTACTTTATTGGTGAGACCCACTTTACATCTCCACTCACAACCTTATTATTTGTGCGAATAGTAAACGTTGCGAATCTAAAGAATCGGAGGGAGTAATAATACTAATATGAATATAATATTGTAATAATCGACCCATGTGCTCATTTCCTATGGCTCCTCCCCTAAGACTCAAAGGTCTTCCGCGACGAATTCTTGTTTAAGATGGATACATGTGTCTTATATGTATGAGGGATCAAGTAGTTAAGATAAAAACAAAAATAAAAAGATTTCGGAAAAGTAAAAGTTTTGTCTCATACATGCAAGTGTTATAGGAGTAGTATTTAATCTGTTATAAATTTAAAACGGATAACCCATCCTAAGGAAAATCCACGGGCCTTGTATTTGGTTGTTGCATAGTGCCAAGTTTGTTGGTAAGCTAGCTTGGTACGGAGTAGTAAGTTAATTCATCACATCTTTTAAGTTACAATACTTTTAAGCTACAATTTTATAACAAAAGTTTTTAATGTGTACTTATACTTTATGATTTTGATTATGAAATCATCAGTCCCAAAATCGATCATGTTTTCAACCCTAATACTACCAGTAATAGAAAAAATAAAGGACTAACACTGGTCCATGATTTGCAAACGTACTCAATTCGATAATAAGAGATAAGAAATGTGGACTAATTAATTATCCTCCTTAATACTCGTACTTGCTCTTATGTCAAAGACGAAGATGACGAAGGAGAGCACTTGGAGCTCCAAACGAGTCAAGAAATGTGAAATACACTAAACTTAGTTTTCGGGAAGAAAAAAAAAAACATAAATAATAAGAGGCGGGACCAAAATTTATATGAAAAACATTTGTACAATATTCCTATTTCATTTTTATTGTAGGTCTATAATTAGTTTGCGATCTCAAACAAAGAGAGCAACAACGAGAAAACAACGAAAAATGGAAATTTCCCTTTCGTGTCATCTTTTTACAATCTCCGTAAAAGGGTATATGTTCGAATGTTGGATCTTAAATTAATGAGCAACAAGGAGTTGTAAAATCAGTTAGTCTCCTGTAACGGATATATTCATCATCACTGATCATATAATCATATGAATAATATTTGACTCATCGTCGAGACGAATTTGTCGAGTGGAATAAGGAGGGAGCTGAGAAGCCAGGTTGGAATCATGTGCATGAAAGATTTTGCGCATCTAAAAATCCAAAAGCAAATAAATGACTGGATTCTCTGTACATACAAAGACCCTGATGTCCGCAACAACAATCAACAATAAAGAAGATCGAGGAAAGAAAATAAAATACTTCGTAAATCAAATTTGCAAAAAAAATGTCAGAGAAAAACCAAATGGAATGTAGTCTTGTACCTTCTTTTGTCCTCTTTCCCGACACGTCGCTTATTCTTCCTTATGACGGATATATATATACAGAGTATAATTTAATATTGTTATGGATGAAAAGATATAAATCATATCAAGGTGGTAATCGCGTAAGACGGGTTGGGTCATATCAGTTTCGATCATGAGTTCATGATTATCTTCTGGTCATGTTTAGGTCGCTAGCAAATTGGGTTAGCCAGATTAATTCATAGCTCGGATTTGGTTCGGATTATTTTATGGCATACTAGATCAATCTTTTTAAATATTGAAAGGTCGAAGTGAAAATGACGAGAGTTCGGCTGTACTAATAGAGGAAATGGAGTAGGGTTCGATCTTGCAAGCTTCGAAACCTAGAAAACTTGAGGGGGTCGACACCTTGTACCAACCCCTTAGTAAAACATATGTTTGGTGCCGAGCGACTCAGAATTAGCAAGCTTGATATCAGGCTTACGTGCTATAGTCTCAGATCATATGACTTTTGTTATTTCACGAGATTGAAACCCGTGTATAAAAAGATATGATATCAACGGATATTTTGTGAAACATTCATTTGAAGTTTGATATTTTCTTGAGGAAGCTATGTCGGGGACGATTTTTTTTCCTAGCTGAGTTTGACCATTAGTTTAAAAGACGATTTTACTGTAGAATTGTAAAGTCCTCATCTTATTCCAGTGACTAAACACGGTATAAATACCGAAACATTACAACGAGATTCGATTAATCTACATAAGCAATACTAATGACGGGAAGATGTAAAGCTACACACTAATAACGGGAGTACCAATGACATGCAATGAAGAGACAGAATGTCATGAGATCAGACATTCATTTACTAACATTTACCTCGGGCAATGATTTCGACTCAAAATACCTTTATTTTATCATAAATCACATAGTGAATTAGCGACTCCCAATTTAAGGCTTACTTTTTTTTTTTTTTTTACCTCAAGTCGCGCATTTACCGAACATAGTAGGTGGTCGTAACTCGTAAGCAAGTTTCACGATATCTTAACACGTTGTCCAATCATCATCGAGTGATCGATTAAGGTTTGTTTACAGACACAAACATGAGTCACATGACAAATGAAGATGTCTACAAAACCATGACAGTTTTACAACGAAGAACGCACTTAATCGCATTACAATAAAGGGAAAAAGGGATTTAAACCTTAGACCTACTGTCCCAGAACACATAGTCCTAACCACTGGATCAAGACATCTTGGGTTCAGCTTGTTGAAACTGGACATTACAATAAAGTTGAAACTTGTCGCGAAGAATACTTCTATCTTTTTAACTCTTATCCACTAGACTAATACTATACCGTGACAGAGTGACATAGTGTTGGATTAGAATAGTGAGATGCAAGAGATGAAGAAGGCAGAGTCAGGCATGGCGACACGGACACGGACGCGGACGCCATTGAAATGGAACTCGAAACTATCAATAACAACATTAATAGCAGTCATGTTCATCACCCAATTTGGGGTTTCATCAGCTTACATCTCCTCTCGTAGTCGTCTTCTTCACAACAACAACAACGCTGCTAACGAATACCTGACCACTCAACCCCATTGGTTCAATCAGTCTCTCGATCACTTCTCCCCTTTTGTACGCCTCTCCTTCTCCCTTCCCCCTCTTCTATTCACCCTTCTTTTGTATAATTGATCATAACAATTCATGATTTTATATAGTTATTACAATTGATTTTTGTTGGGTATGTTTCTCAGAACAAAAAATTGGAATTGTTGTTATCTGTTAGAGTATATATAAACATTTCTGGACGTCCAACCATCACGTTAAGGTTTTTGTTGATTTGGTTACGTAACATGGTATCAGAGCCAACGTGACAAAAAGTCGCAATAAGGAGGTCTGAGTTGCGTCCACACCTCGTATAATACTAGATGGGTAGTTGTTCAAATTTGTGTGTGGATAAGGTTGATTGATTTGTTTTGGTTTTTTTCAATGGAGTGCATACTTAGGGCGTGTTCTTTTTGGCTGAAACGGGACTGAGTTGAGTTGAACGAATTTATTAGAGCTGAGGTGAACTTAGAGGAGTTGAGGTGCTGAAACGAGCGGAAATTAAGCGGGAAAGAATAGGGCCTTAGTCGCATTAGGATACGCGCCTACACGGGATATGTGGGATTCAAACCCGTGACCAATACAAGACTAGGCTAAGATATCTTCGATATTGATTTGTCCATTAATGTGGGTACAACTTTTTCTGTGTTTCTTTTGATCATTATTAAGTTTACTTCCATTTTCAATCATGTATGAACCAAATGTTTCAACAGAAGCTCATGCTTTTGGTTTAGGAATTATTACTCATGGATTTATGTTGATACGTTCGTCTCATGCGAATGCCTGTATTTCCTTTGATTGCTTTGTATTTCAACTTGAGCTCTTGGACCGGACCTTTTCGTGATAACTATGTTGTTGGTAAATGTCTAAGACATGGCTACTTGCAGGACCATCGACAATTTCAGCAACGATATTATGAATATCTGGATGATTTCCGATCTCCTAATGGACCAATATTCTTGCAAATTTGCGGTGAATATTCATGTAACGGGATACGTAATGACTATCTAAGTGTGAGTACACACTGTCTCTTTGTAGTCTTTCTGTTCCTTTTGATTATGTTGCTTACAGTCTTAAGGATGGTTCTGTTAATGTTACCTTTCTAGACTTTTTTTTACAAACATTTCTGCACTTTCATCAAAGGTTAGGGAGTGTGTTTTGAGCATTCTGCTGTATTAAGCTATTTTCCTCAGCGAATCCGTTGTAAATAATACTCTTCATCTGTTATCAACTACAGGTTTTAGCGAAGAAGTTTGGAGCCGCCATTGTTTCTCCTGAACATAGATATTACGGGAAGAGCCTTCCTTTTGAATCACACACGACTGAAAATCTTAGATATCTTTCATCTAAACAAGCTCTCTTTGATTTAGCATCTTTCCGTCAATATTATCAGGTGATCTTATGTCTCGCATTGTATGTTCTTTGATCATGTTGCCAGTTGTTATGTCACATAGAGTCAAATCCTAGCAGCTAGACAATAAGGCCACACGTAGTTACGACCATGACTTTCTTAACTCTGTATTTACTGTTTTCCTTATCTTTTCTTCTTTCTCAGTCTTTTTCTATTTTCCTTTTTCTTGTTGGTATTTTCCCAATCATTGAAGTAGCTAGATGATCTTTAAGCCTCTCTTGTTGTTGTTGTTGTTGTTGTTGTTGGTGCTGGTGGTGGCGTTGTTGCTGTAGGAGTCTTTAAACCGGAAGCTAAATCGGGCAAATGTTGAAAATTCGTGGTTTGTGTTTGGTGACTCCTACGCTGGAGCTCTTAGTGCTTGGTTCCGCCTGAAGTTTCCACACTTAACATGCGGAAGTCTTGCAAGTTCTGCTGTGGTCCTGGCTGTTTACAACTTCACAGAGTTTGATCAACAGGTGCATGTACTGTACTTGCATCTCAACGACTACCCTTTTTAATAAGGCCATGTTCTTTTCAACTTCTAGTTTAATTTAGTTTACTTCAATTGAGTTGAGCCTCAGAAGGTTTAATTGTCTCGGCTACTTCAGCCACTTCTCTTCAGTTGAGCCTACTTCAATCCAAAAAAACATGGCCTAACTGTACTCTCCTCGTGATTCACTGTGTTGCATGTTCTTGTTTAAGGTGAGGCTGTATGCGAAATAGTAATTTAGTATGTCTTTCACGATGTTGCCCGTGTGTAGATTGGTGTCTCCGCTGGCCCACAATGTAAAGCTGCATTACAAGATGTTACACGGCTTGTTGAAGAAAGATTGAAGGCAGATGATAAAGAAATAAAGTCATTCTTTGGTGCATCTGAGGTAGGAATCAGGATCTTGTCATTGTTGAAGTTGATTAATGGTTCCTTCCTTAGTCCTTATCAGAATTATTCCCATATACTCCCTCCGTTCTATTTGATTGTTTGCGTTTGTTTTTGGGCACTATTCATATGTGAGTGAAATCGTCAATGTAACTTGTAATATATAAGATAAAATATAGTCATGTGGGATCTTGTTTAAATTGTCTATTCGAGTACGTTATAAATATCAATTTTTTATAATTTTTTGAAATACGTAACTAAATGATATAGATAAAAGAAAACGTGCATTGTCAAGTGTGAAAAACTAAACGCAAACAACCAAATGAAACGGAGGGAGTAGTATTGTTTCACTACCTTTTATGGTTAGAATGCTGCCAATTTCACGCAACAATCCCTTTTTCATATTTTTCTGTTGATTTTATTTTTTCAGTTGGAATTTGATGGCGATTTTCTTTTTTTCCTGGCTGACGCTGCAGTCATGGCGGTAGGAATAATCTACGATCTTTCTGTTCCATACTTAATTTTGTGTGAATGTGTTCTTTTTTTAGTTCTTCACCTTTTCCAAAATCGTGCAGTTTCAATATGGAAACCCAGATAAGTTGTGCTCTCCGTTGGTAAAAGCTAAAGAGGCTAATCAAGATTTGGTGGTATGCTCTCTTCCATTTATTTAATACGAGTATGTTACAATTTACGCCATATTAAGTTATTGACGATTCATCATAGAGAGGCTTAGAGGCTACTTCTGAATGACCCATAGTAAAAGTTGCGTCGAGAATTGCATCAAACAGCGGCTGCCTTTGCTATAAATCAAGCATTACCACTTCAGTGAGCCACTTCACAGAATAGCTATACTTTTGTAGCAAACTGACTCACTAGGCTGTTTTATCCCGTGATGTGAGCCAAATTGTCGATCTCACTGCACATACTATCACTTGTTTACCTACTGCGGAAAATTTGTATCTCATTTGATCTGGGACGTTGATATTCCTGCTGTGTACTTACAGCTGAACGTACATCTTTTTATGTTTGCTATCTGTGTTACTGTGTCCTCCTTGCCTCTCTGAGGTTGTAGCTTTTTCTACTTACTAGCAGTCGTGCTGTGTAGACCACTACCGTTCTCTTTCCTCCAGGCTAGAGAATATCTTCTTTCATCGACTTTTACTTTGTTACGTAGGCTGCTTATGCTTCATATATCAAAGACTACTATACTGGAAGCTTTGGTGCCAGTGTCAAATCGTATAGCCAAGAACACCTGAAGAACACTGCTGTTGGTGAAGAAAGTGAAGACAGATTGTGGTGGTTCCAAGTTTGCAGTGAATTTGCATATTTCCAGGTGGCTCCTGCAAGTGACAGCATTAGATCATCTAAAATTGATACAAGGTTCTTTTTAGGTCACTCATCTGTCTTCTATATTGTCAGAAAAATCACATTGGTGCTCATAGTTTTCGCTAATTCTATATTGCTGCCTAATCACCTTAGCGTTATATTGATGTTGATTTTCGACTTTCGTTGTCCTTAACAATGTCATTCATTAACTTCCTAATTGTTGCAAGTTTTTGGATATGCAGGTACCATTTAGACCTTTGCAGGAATGTTTTCGGAGGTAATGTATACCCTGACGTTGAGGCAACCAACTTATACTATGGAGGGTTGCAGATAGCAGGTTCATACACTTGCCTTCTAAAATTTGTTTCGTCTATTGTCAAATTGTCTTGTGTGCTTCTGAGATGCTTCCAATTTGGTGAAACTTAGAACAATCCATTGGGTCGATGATGCTGACACCAAAAAAAGTTTTAGAATAAGAATTCAAGATCCTTAAATAGACCCAATTTTATTGCAATTTACATGCATGCTCCGTTAATTGCGTGCATTAGCGCCTGAAGATGTTCGACTTTGTGAATACAAATCCAGTAAATTAATTAAGCAGCGTGCAGAATTTTTTAATCTTAGTAATGTGCCTTGTGTTGATCAGGTTCCAAAATCGTGTTTGCGAATGGCTCACAAGACCCTTGGAGACGTGCATCAAAACAGATCTCATCTCCAGGCAGTGAGTTTTTGTTTAAGAGTTAATAAGTTTCGTTTTCTAAATGATTCATAGTTTATTCCTGAATTCTGAGCTGACTAACGAGTTTTACTTCACTTCATCGAGAATTTGATTGCATGAATAGTTGATAATCGAACATACTTACGTACTTCGTGTCACCATTGTGTTTCCGTTCACATTTAATTAGGCTCTTGTTATATTATGATGTACGAGTAGTTTTAATCTTACTTTTGTCTTCTAATTTTTCAGTTCTGATACAATCTTTTTTTGTTATATATATTCAGTGCCTTCTTATCTGATCACATGTCGTAATTGTGGCCACTGCACTAATGTGAGAGGTTGCCCACAGTCACCAGTGAGTATTGCAGGTACGCTACACCCTGCAGGAATGCTATAAAACTATTTCTCATGAGTATTCCATACTCGTCAACATATGATGCTCCATGACTCGATTCCAAATTTATGGTCCTTATTTGACTTTGGTGGTCTGTTAGCACCAACTTTAAATTTCTCTAAATATACGAAAATATTCAACTGACGTGTTTGGAGTAGTAACTGCTGTATGTTGTGAAAAATATAGCACAAACTCAACATTTCCATTTTTTTGCTGTTGGAATTCAATGCATTCTCCAACTCAGGGGACTCTAAAGGTTGCGGCTCTCCTGATGCTGTGAACAAAATCAGACAACAAATCACAGTACACATAGATCTATGGTTGTCAGAGTGCCAAGATGTTGGTGGGTATTGGACTGTAATGAAACCCAAGACGTTAAGATCCTCATAGATCGAGTTCGCGTTAGTTCTATCTCATTCCCTATCATCCTTCTTCGGAAACCTTCAATCCTGTACGTTTTTATCAGTTTCTCTATCCTTTTTACTTAAAAAATAGAGTTTGATTTTGTCTATGTCAATGGAAGAAATAAAAAACATGGTAATTTGAACGCAACATAGCTAGAAAGTTGCATTATTATTGTTGTAATGATTTTTTTTTTATTCTTTGATGTTGTTGTCACATAACTATTTCAAATGATATTCTATATTCGGTTTTCGTACAGGAAGCTTTGTATTTGATGTTTTCTTTTGTTTCCGTTCATGTCCATATTTAGCGATAAAAAAAGATTTATGCTGAAAAGCATAAAATTGTTCCAAACTTTCTAGGATTGAATGTAGCTTCATTACATGATATCATGGAGTACACCATGGTAAAAAGATGGGAGAAAAATACAAAAGGGGTAAAAATACAATGCATATAGAACTCTGGTTTATAAGTCAAGCTTAGTAAACGTAGCCCTTGACAAACATTCCTTTTTTAGCCTCCTCAGACTCGCCTTCACTGCTGTACTTGCCGAGCTGAGCAAGAGAATTAGCCTTAGCACGAACCAGTAAGGTCTGTTGAGCGGCCTCGACATTCTCCGCTTTTCCTCCCCATTTCTTAAGGCAGGTGTTCTGGAGAGCTCTGGCATATGAAAATGATACATGCCATGGGTTTGGCGCTTGGTTCATCGCGTTCAAGTTCAGGGTCGCTTCCACTTCAGACTGTCCACCAGACAAAAACTGCGCCACAATAATAAAACACAAAGGTGAGTTGTATTCTTTGTTTAACCGTTTGTTGCAGCTTAATGTTACTCTGACTACTATTCTATAGGGAAAATGAGGCGTCTGAGTACCATTCACGGGTATGCAAGGTCATTATGCAGAAACTTTCTCTAACGAGACTGTCTCATTGTATGAATCGACACAGAAGTACCATTGTCGAACGTCAAAGGTACTATAGATACCTTTGATGATCTCGCATTTAAAATTTTGTATGAATATAATAGTTGGAGGTAGATTTGGTACTTGCCATGATTCCAGGAACAGCAGGAGGAATGCGCTGGCGGAGAAGGCTGAGGGTGTAACTAGCAACCTGCTCAGGAGTAGCGCGCTCCTTGCACTCAGCACCAGGAGTGACCATGCTAGGTTTCAGGAGGATACCTTCAAACATGACATTGTTCTCAGCCAGGTAGAAGAAAACTTCTGCCCACACTTGTTTCGCCACTTCAAATGTCCTGTCGATTCCATGTTCACCATCCAACAGTATTTCTGGCTCCACAATCGGAACCAATCCATTGTCCTGCATAAGTCCATTATGAAGTTATGTGGCTCTTGCCGACTTAATAAATTACTTCTTAAGTGTAGACACAAAAGGGAGACTGTGATACCTGAGAAATAGCAGCATAACGAGCAAGACCCCAAGCGGCTTCCTTCACAGCAAGTGCAGATGGTCCATTAGGGATGCTAACCACTGTGCGCCTTCACGAATATCAGAATAGCAAGTTAGTAATAGAGCGAGCACCCACATTGAGGTGTGTTTCTGCTTTTATATTGTACTCCGCGCTTTGTTATAAGGATGGAAACTTTGGGTGTTTGTGTTGTGATTTCAGACAGGAAATGCAAACCAAGGAAGAGCGTAGAAGTAAAGAGTGGAGTACCATTTGGCAAAACGTGCACCCTGCTCGTAGTAACCAGCAGAGCGGGAGGCTAGCCCGTCTAAACCTTGGCACCATGACTCATCCTTTGATCCAGCCAAAGGAACCAAACCCTGTACGTAAGACATACATCAACACAGCTCCTAGCATTAGCATCACAATAATTCACCCACTGTGATTTGGTTATCAAGTATGACTATTCTTGCGTCAGGCCTTCTCATTGTATGAGACAGGAGCAAAATGTAAGTATCAACTTCCGAGTAATCTTCTAAATTCCGATAGTTTTATAACTGCAACTAGTGAACCCGTCAAGCAACTCATTCGGGTTAGCTCATAAAGGTACGAGTCATATTGGGTCGGTGATTGGGCTTTGTTTATTGGTTTAGGTCGAGTCAGTTTAGGTTAGGCCAGTTGTACAGGGTCAAATCACAAAGGCTACTTTAAAGTTGTACTCGTATATACTATTTTCATTCTCATGCGAAAGTTAGTAAATTAAGCTCTAACACTCATAAAATGGCGGGTTGAATAAGAATACTGACCTTGTCGACCTTAATACCAGGCACGATGTTCTGCTCAATAAGAATATCAACTATCTTTTTACCATCAACACTGGATTGATATAGAGTCTCCTCGAAAAGGATGGCTCCAGAGATGTACTGACCAAGGCCAGGAGCAGAGACAAGCAGGGTTCTGTACGCCTGGCGGTTGGCCTCAGTGTTTTCTAATCCAATGGATGCAAGACGCTTTCCACATGTCGCATTTGACTCATCCATGGCCAAGATTCCACGTGCTGGCGATGCAATTGTTTTCTGCACAAAACATCGAGCTCACTCACTCACATTAATGACTCCTACATAACATTGACAGACGTGGTTCGCAACTGCTCATGTTCTGCACTCAAAACTCATCAGCATCATAACTGTCAACGTGTCGGGAATCATTTTCAAAAAAAAAAAAAACAGGAAGCATGTATCATCAGTCTTGTAAGTGTCCTTTTAAGGTATATATAAAGACTCATACTATAATGATGATATTCATGTGATTCATGTAACAGTTTATAATAAAGACAAGACGTACCGCAGTCTTGACAAGCTCATCGGCGTAGCTGGCAGTAACAGAGAGGGAGGAGGAGGAGGAGGGGGACTTGGCAACGGAGACGGAGGAGAAGTGGCGAAGGGACTGACCCTTAATCCAGTCAGACTTGTCCAACTTAGTTGGGGATGTCTTGAGAAGAGAAGCTGAAGATGCAGTTGCAGTTGCCATTCTTGCTGTTGCAGTTGCAGTTGCTGTGTAGTGTGTTGGTAATGCAATGCCTGCCTTCTCTTCCTTATCTTACCACATGCTCACTCATTTTATAGTCACACTTTCCTCACAGTGTGAGTGCATGGGGATATCCTCTTTGAGGTTCTTATACTTTAGCCAATCATTCCTAGACACCTTGGATCATCTTTGCTTACTATTTTCTGACCTGGCATTTTCTCTACTTTACAAATACACACTTTCTTGGATTTAAAAAAATAATACTTTCTTCGTTTTTTTTTTTGTCGCAAACGAAGTGTGCACTTAGTAGAGATAATAGAGAGGAAGGAGGAACTCGAACCTGAGAAAGATAGTTTCTATCTTAATCACTAAACTAAAACATTTACGCTTATTTCCTTGCTTTGTACATAGCACTATGAGATGAGATGCCTTCGAAAAAATTCATCAATAGACATAAATAGACTTGAATGTTTTTTTTTTTTTGGGTCCATCGAAGAACGCACATAGTCGCATTACAATATAGGAGGAGGGGATTCGAACCTAAGATCTACTGTCTCAGAACACCTTCCTTACATATTACTCCATGTTAAGACATCTTCAAATCACATATTTTGACTCAGTATACATACCAGTTGAACATAAAATGCATTACTTAGTATTACCGTTTATACAATTTCCTTACAGAAAGTGGACACATATAAAGATTGGATTGGATGAGATCAGTTACCACGTTATTTGGGTCACTCGGTACGAACATTACAAAAAGGGTTTTTATCGGAACAGAACATAATAATCATCGATATAGTAGTATCAACATACAAGTAGATTACCAAAGAGGTTGTTGACAGACTGAGACTATGGTTCTCATTTCTCCCTCCATTATTTTCAACTTTAGGGTTTGGCCCCCTTCCCTTCAAACAACGGTCAGCAAAGTCCAGTGTTCAGAGCCCAGAAATAATTGCCATGAAATATCCAAGGCATCTATCACAACATTTCTCACTAATTTGTCCTGTTTCTCTACTGATTCAATAGAGGTCAATTCTTCAACTAGCAAAACTAGTTTTTACAGCCGAATTCCTCGAAACAATCAGATATTTGCACTAAAAACATCAAGGGAAACAAAAAAGGCCAAAAGAAACCAAGAACAAGTTTGGTTTCATTGCCTCAGAGAATATCTGTGTCGGTTTCATGAGTCGTATCAACCCGAATAAGTGGCCCCCAACCATGGCAACATCAATCCACCCGCTAAAAAGTGACCTGCAGATCTCAACAAGAACCCTAAGAAACATACGGGTATGAAACTAGCAGCTGATGATGATGTCTTTTGCCTCTCGTGTATAATTAGAATTCCGCTGGTATTCTATTCTACCGTGATTCAAGGACTTCTTTTGAATTCATCAATCTCGAAAACCCGTGCAGTTCCATCCATTGCGACAGAGACTAGGTAGTCTCCGGTGGCAGATACGCTAAGTGCTTGAATGACATCAGAATGCCCGCTGAAGGTTTTGACAGCGTTTTCTGCATCTGAGAGACTGTCCCATACTCGTACTTTGCCATCAGCACATCCTGTAGCAACAAACCTAGTCGTCCCGAGCCATGCCAGGCATGTCACCCCGCCCTGCTCGAATAACATTACAAAGTTCAGAGCTCAGACTTCACATATTTTTGCCTTCAAATGAAGTGCCCATGTGTCAAAGTCAAAGATACCAATGCTGGCATGTACAAATGTCACGTAAACAATGTACTTTGAAGAGGAGTATTTCATCAAGAAAAGTCAAATCGAAAGCCAACCTCATGCAAAAATGTGTTACGAGGCATCGAATGCTGAAGATCCCACACAATCAGTTTCTGGTCCATGCTTCCGGTTGCAGCCCATGGTCCACTGTTATAACAGAGAAATGGGTGAGATGGAAACTCTAATGTATTTACTATTTAGCATGTAAATATACAGTTAATACGTTAGTTAAACATATAGGCTATGTTTTCTTGATGTCCCAAATCAGCCAAACGTCTTTAGAAGTCCATAAATCCTCTGACTTGGGTAGATTTTAAAGCACCCATTCAAATTTACTTGTTTATAGATATGGATCAATTACTTTGGCTTTGGCAGTTGTATTAATTCACAAGGCATTTCATTCCCACATTGGCCCCTTAATTTGACAGAATCCCGCACTATAAAGGTAATCTTTTTAGGAGGAAATATTAATTGGGTAATGAGATTGGCTAATACAAGGGTAAAAGCCCTTGTATTATTAATGAGTAACATTCAAGAACTAGAATGAAACAACCAAAGAGCTCCGTTTAAATCCAAACAAACCGGGATTTTCAGTTATGATAAAACAAAATGCACAAGAATAGACCGTGGTAATACTTTTGACCATAAAAGAGAAGACGGTTATTTAGAAGTTCGAAATTTGACAAACCTTGGTGAAAAGCCCACACATTCTACTGAATCCGTGTGTGCAGTCAAAGAGCCCATTACCTGAGTGAGTAACACATCATTAGCTCCTAATTCTACTCATTCCAAAGAATACTACAAGTACATATCACAGTTGATCCACAGTACAAAACAACAACCTCAATCTCGTGGTTCATCCGTGGATTTTTTAATTTGTTTTCTTTTTGTACCAAGAAAAAGTCTCTAAAGAGGAATTTGCAACAAAATCATTAATGTTGCAAGGAAAGATATGGAACTACTCTAGCGGAAAGGAGGCAATAGCAATACACTTCAGAGCAACAACATTTAAATAGAACACCATTACTGGAATAACCGTCACCAAATCATTTTGAGATCAAGACTTCATCCTCAATTTACTATAACAATGTCATTTAGAGGTCTCACATTCTCTCGAAAAGAAAAACTAAGATAGAAAGCCCTCAAATATTTTGGGATTAATTTATTCTCCACCCAATTAAATGCAGTTATTTCTACTGAAATGTAACCACAACGTAAAAGCTAAATTGTTCACAACCGCAATTAAGTTTTAGCTCAAATTCTAACAAAATAGAATACCCTTATTCAACTGTATCGCTCCATATAATATAAACCTTAAAATACATATATTGAAACAAAAATCAAAATTTTCTTTTTAAAGATACACCGTGCAGTTTTGCACGGGATAACACTAGTTAATGTTGGTATCACTCCCAGAATCAAGGAAAGGACAGTCCGTAGATTGAGATGAGCATCATACCTTTCCGGTCAAAATATTGACCAAGTGAACATTGTTGTCTGTTGAGCCAGTCAAAACGACAGTTGAGTCAGGGCTTATTGCCAAGCACGTTAATCCATCAGTATGAAAGCGATGACCTAGACCAAAGCAAATAAACTCATCATCATACTCATTGTTCACGAAAACACATCATTTTAGCTGAATACTACAAATTTCAAATATAGGCCACAATTTTTCCCCGGAGGAAGACTATATTAATAACAAAAGCAAATATGTCACATATCCTAAAACAAAATGAAATTTAGTCAATGTCAAGTGCTTTTTTTGTAGCAAAATGCCTAAATGAATGCTTGATAATAGATGTAACATTAATGACTGACACAGTACATCTTACAGGCATAAGCCTTAATGCGCAATATAGAAAAATTTTACCTTCTGTAACATGAATATTTTCACCGGTTTTGGGGTTCCAAATTCTCAGAGTTGCATCATCTGAGCCTGTGCATATCGTTTTACCTTAAGAACACAAAAATTAATGGCAAAGTCAAACCAAATGTTCATTACGCGACCAATACCAAGAAATTAGCCTCGAGAAAACAGCTAGGATTACCGTCAGGAGTAAAATCTCCGCAACTCACAGTACTAGAATGACCAGTAAACATATTTAGATAGCTGCCTTTATCAGCATTCCACATCCAAACCGATTTATCCTCTGAGCCTGCTAAAACCAGATGTCCTCTGGGATGCCACTTCACCCACTAAATGGTAACAGTTCATTGTGAATAAAGATACTCACAAACATATATCAACAAGAACAGTATTATCCAATATTATTCCAATGCCACAATGGATCCCACAAATGGCACTTATCCTTATGTTACAAAAAACATTATATCCAGCTTTACATTATCTACATATGCCAAACAAAATCATAAGAAACCTAGATTATTAGAACTGCTTTGACTTGAATGTAAATGTCAGATACGATACGGTGTAGTAGAGTTTTTTTTTTTATCAATGTCAGTCAGATCAAGGAATAGGTTAAGCAATTCAAGTTGGTTAGAAAGCTACTAGGTCCAAACATAAAGCACCCAGATGCCATAGTTCACTCATGAACCCTGTGTTCAATTTGAGAATCAAACGACAGAAACCCACACAGACTGGTATTATTGGAAACACTTATTTTGTGGAAATAAATAGCTTGCCCTAACATATGATATAGCTTCCGACCGTCAGCACTATAAAGACTAGCAATACCTCGATTCCAGCATCAGGCCCGTCAAGTGTGTACTTCAGACTTTCGGAAGCCACGTCCCATATACGAACAGTTCCATCCAAGCTTCCAGAAGCAAGCAGTTGCCCATCCATGCTAAAAGCTAAACTGTTTACAGAATCACTGTGACCTGAAAAAAAAAATAACAATATTACAAACTTCTCAGCCAAATGATAGCCTACAGTTTGGTTGGATACCAAAACAGAAGAGAGGGGATTGGGATTTGGTTGTTGGAAAAATTAAGATACACAGCTAAGCGTTAATACTTACCCTGAAGCTCAAAGGCCCAATCTCCTCGGCCAATCCGCCACATGAAACCCTTGTCATCACCACCCCCTGTAGCCACTAATGTTGCATCCACTGGACTGCAGGCAACAACGTAAACTTCACCTATAAATATCAAAAATGAAGTCAGTATTATTACTAGAGATGCATGAACAAACAAAATAACATTTTCTTTCTAGCACACAACTGCTAGCCTTAACTCCCTTAACTTATACAGTAATATACTCCGTATGATACTATTAGTAGACCGAACGCATCTAGTTAGGTATAATTCATAGAACACAGAAGATTACACTACGCTACGCAAGGCAACACAATGTCTCGTCTCGGGCCACAACTATTATTAATAATACGACAGTCCAATCTTCGAACCCCAGGCCTGGAGAGACATCCATTGCAGAAATTCAACTGATTCACATGTCCGCCATAAGTTAATAATCTTTGGTCTCAAATCATGTACAGTTCCAATTCCAATTTCCAAGCCCATAAGTTCTCCTAGTCTAGTCGTCAATTCACCCTCCAAAATCTTTTTTTTTATAAAAACATTACCACTTTCTCCAAACTATAAACACGGAAATAAAGAACGGGGCTTTATGAATTACGAGTAACAAGCAAGCAATAAATTTGAGAAGATGAAGAGAAAAGAAATAACCAGTATGGCCAGTGAATGTATGCAAGGAATCATCAGCTTCTTCTGCAATGAAATTTAAAATTTTAAATATGAAAACCCTAATAACAATACAACTTAATCAATTCAAAAATAAAAAAATACTTGCCCATATCTCCGTCCTCATCAGAGCCCCCATCTTGTTCATCTGCATCGGGAAGCTCTAATTCCCCCAAAACAGAAATCCAGTATTAAGATGGTGAGGTGAAGCAAATACAGACATTGTATAAATTGGAAATTAGAGGGGAAAGAGAAGAAAGAAGGTATACCCTCTTCATCAATATTAATTTCTTGGAGGATGTCGGAATCATCAATGAAAACATCATTGTCAGCTTGATCTTCAGCTTCTTCTCTGTTAGTGTCTGGGATACTCATCTTAGTATTGGTTTAATTACTGACAGTAAGATTTTAGACGGGGTTTTGCAGGGTTTAGCTTCTCTTGTGCTTGACCTATCCGGCTACTCTGTTGTTCGCTTTGAAAACAAGTGTGTTAGTACGGGTTTCCGAAGGGTAAAATTACGCTTTAAAATCAAGTAAACGGTCTTTGATTAAACTATACCTCACATATATTCCATAAATGTATACAAATGATTGAAACGGAGGGAGTTTAAGCAAAGAAACTCGACTCAGAAGAAACATACCAATAATTTTTAGTATATGTTAAAAGAAGAAAAAATCCGACTAATCTTGTACTGAAATATATAGTTTCAATTCTTGAATTACAGGCTCAAAACATATGTATGCCAATATTTATTCAAAAACACATGAAATTGAATAAAAATCATGCTCTGACTCCATTGTTGAAGTCTTATTTCTATCTATACTTTAACCAAGCTCACCAAAAAGGCACAAGAATCATGACACCATATTTTTGAGTATATGTTAAAAAAGAAAAAATTGTGTATGACAATATTTATTCAAAAACACATGAAATTGAATAAAAATCATCGTCAGGCTCCATTGTTGGAGTCTTATTTCTATCTATACTTTAACCAAGCTCACCAAAACTCGACATTAATAAAGGCACAAGAATCACAACACCATAACTAACTGCAGATATCAAAGTTCAGTGCATCAAAATTCATACCCGACAGTAATTACGAACTTAGAAAACTAATTGAAGGTTGAAAATTCGTAAATTAAAACGGAAACAGTGAAACAAAGTAGAGAAAAAAAATCGAACGACTAGAATTGAAGATGCAACTGAAAGTAATTAAAGTTGAACCAACCTTGTTAGAAAGAAGTGGCGACAATGGAGTTGATGTGGTGAATCAAGGCGGAAGGGAATAAGCTGAGGTTGATGCTTTAACAATGGCGGCAAAGTAAACTAATTGCTTTTCTTCTTTTTGCTGACGGAAGGGATGAGGGCTGATGGATTTTGTCTAGGGTTCTAATTGAGATGAGTCGGGGTAAAATTACTATAGGACGGTCAAGATAACTCGTGTTTTTCTCTTTTTTTGAACGTGAAAAATAATTCATTAATAGAAGGTAAAACGATACTTCATTATTTTTTATAATAACCCGTGTTGTTTTAAATTTTGTAAAAAATAAGACTTTTAGTTTATAATATTGATACTGTAGTAATAATTTATTTAATTCCGATTGCATGTTTTTTTATGAAAATAAGACTTCTCGTAATAAATTTCGTGAAAATAGCACTTCAATTTGAGCCGTCAGGGAGGTCGGACAGAGCACGTACCGATTTTGTAAACCATGTCTCGGGGGCTCTTCACAAGGTATTCTGTTTGATTTCAGCCCAAAACAACAACTACAAGTCGCATCTTCACGGCTAATCGATTTTCGACCAATGTTGATTCATTGATCACATCCTAGATTCCTAGTACCCTCAAATGAACTTCATTGTTGCTCAAGTTTTGTGTGGTCATATTATCGGAGTCAAATGTCAATGTATGATTTTCGACCATTTTTGTTCTAGACCTCTAAATCTTCGAAAGCGGTGTATTATACCCTCCAATTTGAGCCGTCCAGGAGGTCACACTTGGCAACGTTTCCTTTTCTACCAATTTTATATTCAACGTGTTCGGAATTGAGGGAAATCTGGCAAGGTACCTCATGAAACACCCCAGACACGTGTTAGAAAAATCGGTAGAAAAGGGAATGTTACCCTGCTCAACCTCCCGGACGGCTCAAATTAAGCGTATAAACAATTAGAGGATTATTATACAACCAGTTGTACATAGCTCCATGTACAACTGGTTTTTAAGATTTTGAGCTTTATCACAAAGATTTCGAGTTTTGCTGTAAATTTTCTGAACTTTATTGTGAAGTTGTTGATTTGAATCACATAAATATTTAAGCTCAAAAACTCTACCTTGGTCGTAAGGAGGGTTCATTTAGGCCGGTAATATGACCGCACAAAATTCAAGAATACTCAAACTAATACTCACTCCGATTTTTATCTATCTTCCCTATTTCTTTATTGGGCTGAAACACCCTTTCTTCCCTATTTCTATTTTAGGCCATCAATATGTGGTCTAGAATCACCTTACATTTCTCTATCTTCCTTCTTTTATTTTGAACCACACATTCCTACACCCTTATTTTCTTCCCCAAAACCAAAGGGGAAGATAGATAAAAATCGGAGGGAGTACAGTTTTATGAATTTACCATTAACCACCTCCAATCTTTTTCTACTTCCTCCATTTTCTTTTTATCTTCCCAATTTCCTTTTCGGTCCACTTTTTTTTTATCTTCCCATTTCATTTTTTTCCTTTTTGGTCTATAATTTTTACCATACTACCCTTACTATTTACCACACTTTCTATCTTTATTATTTCCTATTTACTCACACTTACCATTCTACCCTCACTATTTATAAAATTTATTATTTTATATTCATTACAAAAAAAAAGTGTGCAAAAGTAAATGGGAAGATAAAAAGAAAATGGAGGAAGTACTTTAATTCTTTGTTTTACCTCTTTTTTGTCTCTTTAGCTTGTTACTCAATTTGCTTCGCCATAGTTGGTCAGTGGATGAAATACACAAATAAGACAATAGTTTTAATATCTGGTTATTAGATGTTAGCACCATTCCGTTGTAGTCTAGTTGGTTAGGATACTCGGCTCTCACCCGAGAGACCCGGGTTCAAGTCCCGGCAACGGAATTTGTATTATTTTATTTTTATTTTTTCTACCTTAAAACTATAGACTCCACTTAATCCCATTTTACCTATGAAATTGAATTGAAAATAAAGGTCATGAATTGCAGAATTTACATCACTTAATAAAAACTTTGTTTTAAAATTATCGTTACATGTGGCTAAGAATACGTCTAGTTGATTAGTTTGCAAGACTAGTCTTACATTGTACATACATACTCCTAATTCGATCTTCAACGTACGTAATTAGTTTGCAAAGATAAAAGCAACGGTTTTCTTCTCAAGATTTATATCGCAATTAACCAGGCCACTTAGCAAGTACAGTAGAGTAAGTAATAAGCCCTACTATACATCTTTATTCGAATATTTTGGATCGCTAATATATATATCTTCCATCCAAAACGCAGAATTTGCGTATATTCCATTTTATTTAGTTTTCTCATGTAACGAATGTAACATAGATTCTCCTCGGAGAACGTAAATGATTTGTTTGACATTGGTTTTTGCGGTTGACTTAATTTCCTGAATTCCATACCCTTGTTTTTAATTTACTTCACTTTAATTTAATTAATTTGTTTGCATTGCATTCACTTGCTTGTACCATTGATGCATTGCATTGCATTGCATTGATGGAGTAATATGAGATACGATTTTGTTTGTCAACCACATATCCATAGCAGGCTAGCAGCTAAATAATACTCAAAGGGTATCACATGTGAGTTTTTTAACTACATGACAATTTTTTGTTTGGGATTCTAGTAGTATTTCTACCCATCATACACTCATTACAAACGTACCACCTTACAAACGTACTCGCTCTTAATCGTTCAAACCCATCATAACAAAGAGAGAATCACGAACACCATCAAGTTTATTTTTGATGACCTAAAAACACTCATCATAATCTTTCGAGTATGTGTTACTGTCTATGCTATCTAGGCATATCACATGACGTTATCGATTATTCTTTTTTCCGGTTCAGTCACTTGTTTACTTTTATAAAATGATTGAAAAACGGGAGTACATCCCTAGATCTCCAAATAAGACAGCTAGCGATAGCACAATGTCTAGCGGCTCGTGCATACCGTATGGTAAATAAAATAAAATAAAACAGTTGGATAATGGATATGATTTTTAATCCACCAAAATGAAATGATGAGGGTAATTGACTTTTAGAGACAAAAAATCACGTAGCCAACTAACTCATAAAACAAAACAGATTTTACAACAAATATGACAAAATTTGAGTACGTATCACTATTGACTATCTAATGGTGAAATCATGCATGTGAACTACTTAGGGCACTCTAGCTAATACTAGTAACTAATAAGCCTAGAGAGCCAAATCGACTCGAGACCTCCTAAAAACTACCTCGTATTGTTAGACCATCTTACTCAAAACTCGCTCCAAATAAAATCGCGTTCTTTTCAACTCACTTTAATTCAGTTCAGTCTACTCAGTTTAGTCAATTTTAGTTAAGCACTACAATGTTCATTTTGTTTCAATATTTCAGACTACTTCACTTGAATTGAGTTCATTTCGGTTCACTTCAACCACAAAATGTTCATTTTGTTTCAATACTTCAGCCTGATTCAGTCCAAAAGAACGGGACGTGGCTGCCCTAGAATAATGTTCATTTTGTTTCAATATTTCAGCCTACTTCAGTTGAGTTGAGTTCATTTCGGATCAGTTCAACCCCGGAATGTTCATTTTTATTTCAATACTTAAGCCTCCTTCAGTCCAAAAGATCGGGACGTGGCTGCCCTAGAATGTTCATTTTGTTTCAATATTTCAGACTATTTCAGTTGAGTTGAGTTCATTTCGGTTCAGTTCGGCCCCAGAAGAGTCATTTTGTTTCAATACTTCAGCCTCCTTCAGTCCAAAAGAACGAGACGTGGCTGCCCTAGAATGTTCATATTGTTTCAATATTTCAGACTACTGCAGTTGAGTTGAGTTGAGTTGAGTTGAGTTCATTTCGGTTCAGTTCAACCCCAGAATGTTCGTTTTGTTTCAATACTTCAGTCCAAAAGAACTGGACGTGGCTCGGAAAGTCAATATTCATTCATTATTGATGGCTTGATGCAATATAATGTCCATATTGCTTGCTTGTCCAATACTCTCACAATTGGTCCAACCATATGATTTTGTTAGCTTGTATATTATTGGTCTTGAACAGCCTGCCTTTCCTGCTTCCCTTACCTTGAGGTTCTTTGGACACTACAACTATAAGTGTCAAGCTAAGTGTGTCAGTCTATCTCCAAAAAACACACAACTCACTTCTCCAACATGAAACTACTACTACTACTCTTACTTGTGTTTTCGGTGTACGAATGCTCGTCAATGGCTAATGAATCGTACAACGAGACGAGAGCAGCAGCAGTAGTCGAAAAGGAATACCTGAATTGGGTTAACCACATTGGGTCATCAAGGCACCACAGCCAAATCTTGAATGCTCAGAAACAAAAGACTACTCATCATAATAAGACCAAGATTAAGCCATGTAAAACTATTAAAGTTACCCAAAACCCTAAGAAACTTTCCAAAAAACATCATTTTCCAACTGTTCAAGCTGCTATAAACTCACTTCCTGTTAATAACTTGTGCCGGGTGCTCATCTCCATTGGTCGCGGTACTTTCAGGTTAGTCAGTCAGTCACTCACTCATTCTTACTCGCTTTTTATGCAGCCAAAGTGAAGTGTCGGAATAACGAGGGTGATGTTATTGTTCAGGGAGAAAGTGATGATACCTGCAACAATGAGTTATATAACAGTGAAAGGAGCGGGTGCGGATGATACTGTCATCGAATGGGACGATACTGCAGACAGGTTAGGCCAAGGTGGACAGCCATTAGGGACTTATGCATCTGCCACATTTGCTGTCAATTCTCCCTTCTTCATTGCCAAGAACCTCACTTTTAAGGTCTGTACTGTTTTTTTCGACTTCAGCTGCATTTTATAGCATGATGATGATTCGAGTTATAATTAATTTGCTGTCGTCGCAGAATGCATCACCAGTACCAGCATCAGGGGCACTGGGGAAGCAGGCAGTAGCCCTCAGAATTTCAGCAGACAAAGCAGCATTCATAGGGTGCAAATTCATAGGGACACAGGATACACTTTACGACCACTTTGGACGACATTACTTCAAGGACTCATACATTGAAGGCTCGGTTGATTTTGTGTTTGGTAACGGACTGTCCCTGTACGACGGGTGCCATCTGCACGCTGTCTCCAACACTTACGGAGCACTCACCGCCCAGAAGAGGGGGAGTTTCTTGGAAGAGACGGGGTTTTCATTCGTGGGTTGCAAGGTCACAGGGTCGGGTGCACTTTACCTTGGCCGCGCTTGGGGATCCTTCTCCAGGGTGGTGTTTGCACACACTTATATGGACAAGATCATTGCTCCTGGAGGCTGGTATGACTGGGGTGACAAAACCAGAGATATGTATGTTTCCTCACTTCATTTTAACTCTAGTCCTAGTAAATGAAGGTTTTAACCATTTGACAGACGAGTAAATCACCTGATCACCCACATCAATAGATAAGACAAAATCACAACTCGTCTGTCTTTATCCATGCACATGAGTCTTTATTTGATCTGTCACAAGTTTATATCGGATATAATGCTGGTCACAAACAGTCTAATGGTGCTGCGACTTTGGTTGGCGTGCAGGACTGTATTTTATGGGCAGTACAAGTGCACAGGACCGGGAGCTGAATATGGAAAACGGGTATCTTGGTCGAGGGAGCTAACCATGGAAGAAGCTCAGCCTTTCATGTCCCTTGATTTCATTGATGGTTATAATTGGCTCAAGCATTAGAGACCTAATTTCATTCATTTACCATTTACCAGTGACAGTGAGGAAAGGCACCATTGTATGATTAATTGTTGTTTTACTGCATTTGTTCTCATCTACTTCATCTATTCCCCTTCAAATTTATCGATAAAATGCTTATGTTTTTTTTTCTAGAATTAGCAAGTAAAGAGTGGGCATCCAATATTTGTCCTTAAAACATTAAGGACCGCTGTCACCATCGTAATAATATTGTCCCTGGTCCCTTAAAATTCGCTAAAAAACCTGCATATAAGCCAACGGGGTGGAGTTTGGTCGTGTTTATCGAGCCATATCAACAAAAAAAATTACCTATCATTGGAGTATATTTGTCAACTCTACTTTTATTGACACCCGAGTATCTGACCACTTAAAAAGATTTCGATAAGAAGAAGAATCACGAATGGCATTAGTGGAACAACAATAGTCTAATTTGTGACGGTCACAAGCTTATGCAATCCCCATCAGAATCGGAATTCTGAACTAATTCTAAATCATAAATAAAAGCGAAGAACACGGTTTCAGTCAATGAATGAAATGCATGCTCCCTTGGTGAATTCAGAGGCTATATACATGAGTGTGCCAGTATTGGGAGCACAAATTGCTTACAACATGGTAGGAAAAACTACTCCACTGTACATTATAGATCATCATATTTACTGTACAGTTAAGATTGCATATGCTTCCACCTCCTTAGATTCGTAAGATCAGCGACTGCTGTACACCCCACCTTCGGATCTTCGTCTTACTGCAAATAGCATTTTCTGAATTAAACTCGACAACTGAGAATACAGCTCCAATTTGCATTTAGTTGACACCAACTTTCATTTGCCCAAAATCAAAATTTTAAAGCTTCCACTGTCACACTTAACATCATAGGGAAAAAATTGCCTCTTGGTACGAGTTTTGGCAGATGGTGACTAAACACTCAAACAGCCAGAAACCCAACAGACCTAAAAACTTCGTGAAACGGAACTGACTTAAGACCAAACTGATGACCATTGTATTTATCTCACCAGACCGAACATTGACCCAAATAATACTTAATCAACCCGATGAATTCCTGATAACAAATTAGTTTTGATATTGATCCAAATAAGATCAAAATAATACGGAGTATCTATCTTAATTGTTACCTAAATAGCTTGAACATGAAAGAACCGAAACATGATAAAAAAACTCATAAGGTGACCCTGTAATGAACTGACATGTGACGATTGTGACCTCATGTAGACATAACACGAGGATAACCCAAAAGAGCCGAAACTTGGGAGCTATTTGGAGACGATATACCAAAACTTTGCATTATTTGAAGATGGCACCTAATTGGAATTATATTAGAATAATGAAACACGTTGGTTTTCCCTAATTTTTGCACTTTGATCATATACCATATGGTCCCTGTTTGAACTTGGTAATCAACGTCGGTTTTGACAGTTTTTTCACAAATATTATGCTACAGCTCTTTAAAAATCCTGATATGAAAGTAGTTGTTTAAAAAGAGAAAAACATAGTAACATTTACAATGTAATTCCACATATCTTGGAGAAACTAAAGATAAAAGTTCACATCAGTTTACCTGAAAGTCAAATGAGAACGATTGTCTGGGAAAAAATATAATAAAACGGCCGATAAAAAACGTGGAAATTCAAAGAAAATAAAGGCGCAAAAACAACATTCTGAAAGAGGGCTAAAGAACGACACCGCTGAAACTCAAAAGTACAAAATGTGACAGCCATGTTACACCATTAAACTAACCACTAGAATAGGAGATCCAAATGACTACTATGGGCAAAGGAAGGATGTGAAAGAGAAAGCGGCAGCAAAGACTGATGTGTTGGGAAAAATTAGGGAAAGTAGGAGGGAGAGGGCACAATCAATAAACAAGATAGGAGCAGAGCAAACATACTTTAATCATGACTGAAACAGAGTTACTGTGGCAATATAACCATTCTTCATAACCTGCACAAAAGAGTCGAAGGAACAAATAGGAATCATAAAAATGAGGGAGCCAAACCTATTCTATAATTTGAGGACACAGTAACAAACCTCAAAGGCAACATTCTGATAACCATACACAAAAGTAGATCCGAATGGGTTATTTGTAGAACCCTGAGTTTGTATAGCTGCGCGGCCACAATCTCCGAGGATGTCCTATAGGAGACAAAGCTCGTAATTTAGAGCTTATAAAGATACAAGAAAATATTAACGAGATCAACAACAAGAAGAAGAATGTGCACCAAGAAACTACTAAACGATAGCATCCAACAATAGAGAGGGTCTCAGCAAATTGATTTTTCAAGATTAAAACAGAAACTAGTGAAAAAGGAAAAGAGGAACAGTTAAATCAAATTCAGAGACACTATATTACTTATAATTGGTGTGCCTCGATTCTCACACTCATATTGTGTTTTCTAAATAGTTTAAAGTAACAAAAAGACGTAGAAACATGCTCTTTCCAATATCAGCCATTTATCTTTTGAAATGAAGCAATTCAGAGGATGGGATGTGATCCCTCGAATTAGTTATTCAACTATACACATTACCTTCACCTGTTCCCATTTGCTACTTGGAGTGATGCAATTTTTCCCACTGCTTGCATCAGGAAAGGATCCCTCAACTTCAACTACAAACATCACAACATTGCCTAAATTAAAATTAAGAACACTTGGGAGAAAAAATAAAGCAAGTTCAGTACTTACAGTCAGAAGAGTGGATGGCGAAATTGCACTGTATGTATGAGTTAAAATCCGGATGCCCAGGATAATTTGTATGCAAAACAAACTTCTTTATCTTGTGCGTCTGAAATTTGACAATATATCCAAGAAGAGTAGGCTAAGTTGTATTACATTATAACTTAAGAGCAAATACGAGGCTGGCATTTGTGAATACACACCTGCCCATCAAATAATATATCTAAACCTCGAGTGAAGTAATTGTAGAAGTAATCTCCACAAAGAGTACTTCGTGGACGTGGATCCGAGGCTGAGTGTATCACCATTTGGTCAACCTGTAAAAGCAGTAAAGCACAATGAGCACCAAGTTAGAATTGTTTGGAGATCACAAACAATGTGAAAGTTAACCCATTGTTTGGATACCAAAAAAAGAGAGGAAACGAATGGAAGGATTTGGAGGGGAAATAATTAGCCTTATGGGAAGGAGACGAAGGGTAAAATTTTCACTCCCTCCAAATCCCTCCGCCTCCATTTGCTACCCAAACGAAAGAAATTGTATCCCCTCTAAATCCCTCCCTTCCCTTTCCCTCTGAACTCCCCTATCCAAACACAACCTAAAGCTCTAACACGTGTAAAGGATCACTTGAAGCCAAAAAAAACAAATGGCAGACGATGTGTTTTATCTATTTAATAAAGATATAAATATGAGCAAGAATATATCAATATTTCCTAAGTAACAACTTCTGAAACAATAATGGAACACAGAAACCATCGTAATTACTCCTAAATATATATTCCAGAGACCAGATAGTAAGTTAATAATACCTGCTTCTGATGTATTCCACATGGACGACCTAACTCAGTCCAGACATCCTGTGAAACATTGTAGACTCCACAAGATAAGATTACATAGATTCACAGAATTCAGTGAGAGAAAAAAAAAACTTCAAAAGTAAGAATAGAGACCAGATCAAATAGAGACCAAATCAAAGATACACGTAGTATATTAAAACGACATGGACAAATGAATTATTGTGAAAGCTAATCAAATGGCAGTGTGCACTTTCTTCACTGACAAGAAAACAAGAGGGAAAGAGATAAAGAGGGAGACACACCTGCGGAGACGCACCAAAGGGTATATGCTGCCCACCAGTTGAAAACCACAATTCTTCTCCCAACTGATAATACAAACATTAAAAAATCAGCTGAGACGATTTAACTTGTGCAAATTTAAGTTCAAACTCAGGGTAATAGTCTGATACTCAAACTGACAATAAGATATGGCTGGAAAATATTCGTTGGGCTCGAATGTCATGCGCCAAAGTAACAAGTGGCAGCAAAAAGAACACAATTGCCAACAAAATATTCACGTAAGGCAAAGTCATAAACTAACCTTAACGTGAATTTGTTCCATGTATAGGCTGCCAGCAGGTGGTGGAGGAACAGAAGCCTTCTCCATTAAGGGTCCAACTCCCACCTTCTTACCCACTGAGCTATCATATATGCAGACACGACAAGTAACAGGAGTTGTGCCATCCGGAAACTCCAATGGTAGTTCAGCTAAAGAAAATGTAGTAAGATTTCACAAACAAATATAGTGGAAAAATCACTAGAAATTCAAAAACCATACAGAAAGGCATACTACCTTCACCATCATTACAGCAGTCTGTATACTGGGAGGGAATAGGAAAAGCAAACGATAGTCCCTGATATGTTCCACCACCAAGAAAATAGGAAAGAAAACTTAGGGGATTTTCTCCATGAAAAAAAATAAAATAAAACTGACAAATCAGTAAGTACTGGGGATTCAGAAAACAAGATACCCCATGTCCATTGAACCTACCGGATAAAATAGATAATAAACACTTCTGTCTTTGTCGTAAGTTCCAGGATAAGTGGGTCCAAAAAGCTGATATACAGCTATGAAAGTAGCAAGTGTGGTCGGTCCTCTGAAGTAGAGAAGAATGTCAGAATATTGAATATTTGACTATGGGGATGTCAATGACAACAACTGATGGAACTCACCCAATCAGAGATGTGGCATATCGCATCTGAAGTCTTTTGATATCATACACTTCAATAAGACGTAGCTTCTGTGAACAAAACATAGAAACTCAGTTTGACTTGATGCTGAGTTCGAGAAGACTGGTCTCAAACAAAAAGAGGAGTAAAGCCTCAAATGAGAAATGTGAAGCCCAGTTTGCAGGATTTAGTGAAACCCTAGCGAACCACGAACTGATTTCCACACATATCTCGAATTCGTCGTGTGATACTTGGTTAACAATCGATCGCAATATGGAGTACTAAATGCGTATACCGTGTATTGTGTCTGCTTCTTAAGTATTCATATCGGGCATACTATGAAATAGACAATCTTAGCGAGCAATATATACATAGGTCATCATTTCTGTAAGTTTTTGTGGTTAACAAAGAAAGTAATCAGGACCATAACATAGACAGGAAAATGTTGAGATAGGTCAAACACACCAACCTGCGACCAGGGGTCAAATCGGAGATGAAACCCGTGATCAGGAAAGCTAATCACAATGTCAAGCTTTAAGGGTTCCTGCGATTAAGACGAACCAAAATGCGATAAGGATAACTTACGACATAGTTTGGCAAAGCAGTAACGCAATACAAACCAAAAATTACTACCATCATCATTCATTATTAAAAGCTCTATGTCAAGTATCCACGGCTATCAAATACGGAGTACAAGCATAACATTATGCATACTCTTGATTTGCCACGACTATATCAGAAAATTAAACCAAATCATTATCATTTTCAACACAATCCAAAAGAAACAAGGCACAGCCAACCTAAATTCAGTCGAATTTTGGTCAAACAGTTAACACATTTCCGTAACATCATCCATCAATTACCACAAGCAAGCTGTCACCGCGGCTAGGAGTTCAGAATCAACACCCCAGTACTAACTTGTCATACACCACCAAATCAATTATTGGCGTTAATGAACTCCCTACTTTCCATTTTAGGTCATCCGCGATTAAACTCCCCATTTCGGTGTTCTCCAAATTTCCACTTCCATGGTTCCATCCCCATTATTCTAATGAATATATTATCATCGAATGTCTATCAGAAATCGAGGGAATGCAATTACTACAGGTTATGAAGGATAGATACGATAGGATAGGGATCTTTAATTTATGATTTCAAACTGAGAATACCAACAAATTAGTGATACATGAAGCAGGATCATAAAAACAAAGTCAAAAATAGAAACTACACATTTAATAATACTGGAAAAAAAACCTCGTCGAAATACTTGACATGAACCACATCGTATATATTGGGCTGCTGCTCAATTTGCGCAAACGCCTCGCAAATCGGCATCCCTAAATCACACAAATACAACAACAATCAAGTCAAAAATCGAACAAATCAAACAAACCCTAGAAACAATCAAGAATCAATTACCGAGGGTGAAAGGGCCGAGGCCGAGACCGGGACGAAGATCGAGGACGATAGCGCCCATGGCGGTGCCTTCGCAACGACGACGACCTCTTTGCTGTTGTTGCTGCAACATTTTCTGGAAATGGATGATTTAGTTCAAGTAATTGTGGATAAAGAAAGAGGATAGAAATGGGGGAATGGATTTCTTGGTTTCTGGGGAAGAGAATTATTTGAAGATGATCGTGAATCGTGAAGAATGATGATGATGATGATGATGATGATGATGATGCTTGTTTTGATTAATTTTGTGTTTCACTTGTTTGTTTACACCATTGTTGTTTCTGTTTCCGTCTTTACTCCAAGTCTTCCACCTTAACTACCTTGAGATGCTCTCACAAGTCACAATATACTCGGAACTCGGAATTTACGTAGTTGCTAAATCATTGTGCAATTACTACTTTTATTATTCCGTATTTTGTTTTTATATTACGGAGTGCGGAGTAGTATGCATGGGATAAGTTTACATGAAACGGTCTTATTAGGAGAATTGCTTTTACCGAAATGTCTTACCTAGTGGCAGACTGGCACTCGGGACGGATAGGGGTGAGCTAGAGCCTAGAGTTGACAAAAGCTGACCCGACCTGCCCTCAAAACCCGTTTCGTTAGAACTTGAAAACTTAGTCACTTGAAACTGACGTGCTTTGTGACCTGATACCCAATATAACCTGATAATCAGGTACTCATATTGTCCCGGTCCAACCCAATTTGAACCCGACTGGTAAGATGTTGATTGACCAAAAGATTACTAGTCCTTTAGATTGATACAGATGAATGCGATAACAAAATAAGTTATTTTGATATCCTCATGAACTTGATTCCACATCTCTCCCCATCATTGAACCTATTTGCTCCTTAATCTTTGTGCAAAAAACAAAGGCAAACAAATGATGGGGACGGAGGGAGTATTCCGTAGTACTACTCTATAAAACAAAGCTTCGCATGAAAATGTTGATGTATTTTGATGAAGTACCTAGCCCCAATAATGACCCGATCGAAACCTGACCTGACCCGTAATGACTCAACCCAATAGTGACCCGATTCCAAAGATATACTGACTCGTTAGTCGCTACGATGCAAACCCAACTTGACCCAGCCCGACTTAACCCAACCGGGTTGCCACTAAGTGTGGACATGACGTAGGTCCACCCCGACGCGGCGAAGCGCGGGTTTGGGTAGGCGAATGAATCTCGTGGTAAGATTGTTCTCGGGTTCGAAATTTAAGTCAAAATGGAGTCGCCACCGAATTTTGTGGTTATTCGGAACCATACGAGCCCACTCTATGTCGTCATGGGCTTTACACAAAGTAAGCCCACTCCGATTTCAGAGTTTATGGGGCTCGTCCCTTTGCATTGCGATACCGATACCATCTACACCGGTAATCGTGTAAAGAATGACTCTCGTTCGCCAAGGGTTTCGGACATCCGGAAACCAAAGGTTCTGAGTAAGGGGTGAGGGTACGTGTTGGGAAGCCCACGAAGGACACCCAACCCCGCCCGCACATGGCGGCCTCTACTAAGACATCGTTCGTGTTCATGATACGCGCGCTAGTAAAATAACGAAATGATATGCAAACAGCGTTTTGTATAAACATGCGAATTTTGCGTTAACTACGTCATTTAATGCATCTAATTATGGTCGAGTTGAGTTAGCATGCGAGGTTCATTTATAAAGCGTAAAAGCAAATAATAAATAAAGCTCGAAAAAAAGGAAGTAAAAAGCGTACAAGCTACACGGGCGGAAATACAACCCGGATTTCACAATACGACATAAACAAAATAACGTAAAGATAAAAACGGACCCGTATGAAAGCTAGACCGCGAAATATGTAGATGGACTACCCCGCTTAAATACGTATTATGTTACGTATTAAGCGAAGGACGGAATAGGAGATTGTGGCGTATTGCTAGCCTAGTCTCACATTCCGTAGTCTCGTCCCGACTTATCACGTAAAGGTGGTCAAAGTCGTTCTACGTGTCGTGACGTGTGTAGCGTTTTGAAAAAAGATGAAAGGTCGGTCAATGGTCTAAAGTCGATAAGAACGGGGCTCGGAATATGTGTCCAAGCCCTCGGGTTTCTGAGTTGCCAGACCCACTCGACCGAGTCATTGATTGACTCGACCGAGTGCGCCATTAACGTGGCTACTGCCCATATTTTGGGGGGTTACTCGATCGAGTGCCTTATGGCACTCGGTCGAGTGCATCATTAATGGGGCTACTGCCCTGTTTTTGGGGTGCAACTCGATCGAGTGGCCTATGGCACTCGGTCGAGTGCCCCCTGTACGAGTATTGATTTGCTCGGTTTTATGACTTGAAATCGATGATCGGCCGAGTCAAATACAAATATCGCTCGATTTGTATTCGACTCGGCCTCCGGTACTATAATCGTATATGAACGATTATAATACCGTCACCGGAGGTTTTATGAAAACGTTTGCGTTAGATTATGAAACTTTGAATTAGTAACGAGATGCATCCCTCTACGTCACGACATCGAAACTAACCCTTTCGGGTTATGTGATGTCGGTATTCGTGTCAACGGGTCTCGAACCAATTATGGAAATGGAATGAAATTCGTTCCACTACGACCGTTTGCGATCGCGTTACGCCCTTGAGTACATTGGGGCGGGGCTCCTCGAAAGGGCTCCACCTCCGTCGTTGCTCGTAAAGGGATTAAACGGATCTTAGGCAAATATCGTAGTCAAACGGATTTTAAACCGAAATTTGAAACTAGTTTTATGTATACACGGTATTAATAATGTTAGTAACGATATAAAAGAAAAATGATGCGAAATTAGAAATGCGAAAAGACAAAAAAAGTTAGTGCATGTGTACGTGTACTACGATACAACAAAATGAAAATGTGCATAAATGATATTTAAAAGAGATTAAAAGGAGTTTGGAACACCCTCAACGTACATGCTAGTATGGACCTCGGAAACGGACTCGTGAACAGCGACAAAGCTTAGGAGTATCGAGGAATGCGCGCGAGTTATGGTGTGTAGGTGTGTGTGTATTGCGTTGGATTATCGAGGGACTAAAACTCGGTTTTGATGGTGTTTTGGCCTAGGTTTTTCTAGGGTTTGTAATGTATGTAGTGTAGGATGAAAATGGCTGCAAAGTTGATGTAATTGTGCTGGAAAAAGAGTTGTAAAAAGTTGTGAAAATGCATGGGGGATGTCGGTATTTATAGGCATTTTGCCACGACCTAGGGGCACTCGATCGAGTGGCCCTAGTGCACTCGATCGAGTGGCTAAATGGGCGGGTCTGATCCGGTTGGGGACGCTCCACTCGACCGAGTGGGCAATCCACTCGATCGAGTGGATCAACGTGGCTGAGAGAAATAAGGCAAGAAAATCTTGCTTGTTTTGACTTGATTTTTTTGAATTCGAATTTGTGCGCTCACTTGAACTCAGCTGGTTTTTGAGACGGTTTTGCCTTTGACCGGGTTTTGACCCGGTCGGGAAAAGACGGGAAACATTTTTGGTGTCGGTTTTGGCCCAAATTAGTCTTATTTGACTCGGAACGGTCCGCTGGGCCTGAATTTGAGGTCTGTTTTGTGAGATTTTTACTCCGCTAAAAGTCCATGTCGGATATTATGAATTTCGTGTCCGAGTCCGAGTATACTAGTCACGTTGACGTCCAATCATCATCGGGTGTTTTTCGGAAACTACCATAGACACGTGGCAGTCAAAATGCGGGTGTCTACAGAGCCCCCACTCTGACTGAGGCTTGGACAAGGCGAAAGTCAGAGTAGCTACCAAGCCCGTTAAGACCTGGTAGACTTCCGGTCGGGTCGTTTATAGTCCGGTAGACTTGCGTGAAGGGCTCGCCAGCCATAAGTAAAGGGTCATACCTGTCCTGAGGATGATAGCTGTGCGGGGAGTCGGACTTGTAGCATAAGTCCTGGGCGTGCCTGTATGTGGGCTCATCTCATACTATTTCGGGAAAAATGCCGCCTCGGGCGTTCCGCTGGGGAAATGTGTGAGCTGTACGAGCTTGCTTTTGAAGCCTTGAGTCGTACTCGAGCTGATGATGATGCTCCGTGGGGAGTAAAGCTTGCCTCTTTTGGGAAGTAGGTGTACCCATATGCCGACACATCGTACTTCGGATGTAGCACACCGGGGAAAAGCTAACTCCGTTGGGGAAATCAAATAGTTTTGCGGGGACTTGCTTCTTGAAGTCTGGGGTGTACCTGTATGCTGACACATAACAACTTGCATGTAACATGTAGGTAAAATGTTGACTCTCGCTGGGGAGAGATTGAAAATTTTGGAAAGACAAAAATTTTGACGCGAAGAAATTTTTAGAAAATATTAGGAAAGCTCGGGACAGCTTGATTCCTATTCTGGGTTCAAGTTTGAAATTAGGCCTGCGCGCGCATGGGGCCCAGCTGGATGAGGAGGCAGTAGCAGTTAGGTTCTCAGTTAGGTTTCTCCATTATAAATATAGGAGATTCCTGCTTCAGTTTCTGCATCACAACTCAAATTCTCCTTCTCCTTTCTCAAAATCTTGTAGACTTTTAAGAAAGCTAAAAATTCCTATTATGGGCATCGATCACTTGACTGCCATGCTTCTCGCCTGGTCCCAATACTTTCGGGACGAGGAGAAGGTTAGGCTAACTCAAATGGGGATAGTCAATCTGTTCCCCTTCCAACGTCTAATAGTGGATTCGCACTTTCTGGATGCATGTCTGTCGTTTTGGGACACCACCCATCACGTGTTTGCATTCCCGAGGGGCGAGATGTGCCCCTTGCCCGAGGAGATCGCGGCCATAGGCGGTTGGGGCCTTGCTATTCAGCCCGCCATTCCCCCGTTCTACCCGGATCCGAGGAGGCGTTTGAGGGAGTTCTTGGGTTTGTCTCATGCTGAGGCAAACCGAATGGTGCAGGGAGATAACGTCTCCCTATTTGATTTGGCCGACAAGTTCATGAACCCACGGGACGTGAGGGCCACCCCTGCTCATAGGCGTAGGGCATTCGCCTTCTGCATGCTACACTGCTATGTCTTCGAGGGGCTGATGGAGCTTGACACATGCAGGGGTCAAATCAGGCTAATCGGAGTGGTTGACCAGATGGAGACTGGTCATAGCCCTGCTTGGCTAGCCACTGGGGAGATTATTACGGGTCTGGACGCTCGACGGCTTGACCCAACTCGACCGTTGACGGGGAGCACCCGTTTTCTTCAAGTATGCACCTCGATTTTTTTTTTTTTTTTTTTTTTTTGTATCGCGTTTCACGCGAATTTTCTGATCTTTGCAAGTCACTCGATCGAGTGGACCTGTCACTCGATCGAGTGACACTTATGTCGTGCTACTGCCTGTTTTTGACAAGCTTACTCGATTGAGTCAGATTTTGTACTCGATCGAGTGGGCTGTAGCGAATTGCTCCGTTGCTTATTAAGCCTGTGATAATTGTCGTTTGTAGTGCCTATTCTGTAGTGTTTTGGTCCCATTTTCCTTGTGGAACCGCTCCTTTGGAGCGGTTTATGGGCTTCTTATGTTTCCTTTAGCTCGTTTCAGGTTCCCGAGGCCGTTCATGAAGAGTTGGAGTGATTCCGACTCAATACATATGCATTTTGGAGCCAACGAAGCTAAGGAACGATGACTCGATGCCTTGGAATCGACCCCGAGACCTTGGGACCCAATCCCGAGCCTCCGAGACCCGATCCCGAGTCCCGAGAATCGATGAGAAGGCCATGAGAACCAAGGAGGGACCGAAAAGTTCATATTGGAGGCCTACAAGACTATTCCCGATCGGGTATGGCCTCATCCCGATCGGGAATAAAGAGGAAAGCAAGGAGCGGCCACTGTGAGGTGTTCCCGATCGGGATTCCCACTTTCCCGATCGGGATACACTTTCCCGATCGGGATTTCCCACTTTCCCGATCGGGAAAGTCCCAGCTCAGTCCGTGCTTTGTTCCTTCCTTCTCCTTTCATTCTTAAACCCTATATATACCCCCCTCTTGTATTAAGATCCGATCTTATGTTATTTTTCTGGACCTCTCCTTAAACCCTAGATAGTTTTAGGTTAGATTAGAGTAGATTAGTGTAGATTAGTCGGTAATTAGTTAGTTAATCATAGTTTAGTACTTGTATTAAGGGATTCTTCAAGAATCACCCAAGATTGACAACCTAGGGTGTTTGTATTGGATTCTTCTCATTAATGCAAGTTTCTTCCTTTCTTCTTCCTCTAGTATGGTAATCCTTCTTCCCTTTTCCTTTTAATCTTGTTTTGTTCTTCCAAGTTTCGATCTTTGTTCATCTTAATGTTTGTAGTTCATAGTTTTCATTAGTTTGTTTGTGTTTGTTTTGGTTTTTATGTTGGATCTTCTTGTTCTTGTTAGTTATAGTTTGATTATGTTAGAGTAGTGTTCTTGCTAGGGTTAGTAGGGTGATTAGGGTGTTAATTGGGTGATTAAGGGTTTGTTAGAGATGATGGGTGGAAGATTTGGGTTTCTTCTTGGTTTATGCACATCACATGTTTGTTGAATTGCTTGAAAGACTAAGTAGGTTGGAATGCTTGTTTTTCTTGCCTTTCTTTGTGGGTGTTAGTTTGTTGTGGGTTCGGTTCCCTCATTAAGTTGCGAGAGCCCGGTGAGGATGACCCCTAGGTCAAGTCTAAGTTGCGAGAGCCCGGATCGGACCTAGGACCATAGCGCGCTAGAACCCCGTTTGTGTTGTGTGTCGCCTCGGTGGGTTCTAGGTGGAACCTCTAGGTTGGTCTAAGTTGCGAGAGCCCGGACCGACCTAGATCACCCTACTACCTCCTCCTCTCTAGTTCTCCCTCGACCACTCCGTTACCCCTTTGACCCCGACCTAATCCTAGCCCGTTTTTCCTAGTTTGTTTTCCCTAGTCTTAGCCTTAGTCTCTTCCCTCCTCATCATTCTTTAGGATAGTGTAGTCCGTTGACCGAGTCTAGTATTTGGGCGACCTTAGTCTAGGCTATACTTTACCGTCCCTGTGGATTCGACCCGACTTGCCCTATCTACCGTAGGAATAGCCGGTTACTTTGTTTGATCGGTTGGGGTTCCACGACAAATCCCTACCGTCAAAATGGCGCCGTTGCCGGGGACGGTGCTAGTTTAGACTTTGTTTTCCTAATTACTTGGCTTTGTCTTTGTGTTGTGTTTTCTTTTTCTTTTTGGTTACTTTGCTTCTTGAGTGTGAGCGGTTTATTTCTCTCTCGTCTAGTGCCCAAAAAGCACTAGACTTCTCACGTTTGTTCTTAGTCTACAGTTTGTGCTTAGAGGTGGTGATTATCTTCTTCTTGCAACTTAGAGCCGCTTTAACGGACGGTTGCTAGAATGAGTGGTTTCCAACCGGGTATGGACTACGATTATGGAGCGAGCATGGGGTTTGATCTAGACTCCACACACTCGGGAGCCGATATGAGCTACCACTCTTCTTCCTTGAACCAAAGCTATGACATGACGTCCCCCTACCATGATCAAGCTTCTTGGGGTAATCAAGATGGGTATGATCCTCAAGATTATGAAAACGGCTACCAACAAGTGGACGATTATAACTCCTACGATCATGGTGGCTATTACTCAAGTTATGATTGTGACCCCACCATGTACACTCAAGATCCACCTTATGGAAGCCAATACCCTCAAGACCCACAATATTACCCTACCCCCCAACCACAATATGAACCCTATGACCCACAATACTACCAACCACCCCAACCTTGCTACCAACAATATGATGCCCCACCCCTTGGGCATCATCAAGATTATCAAGGAGCTTTACAAGACCCCAATGATCACCAATTGCCCGACATGGAGGAGTTTCAATCGCTTCTTCAATTGCAAAAGAGCAACCAAGAAATGACCACTCAAATTCAAAAACAACAAAATGAATTATGGGTCCAAATTCGAAGGGCAAACGAGGCGAGGGATGCTCGATTAAATGCATTATCGGTTCAAACCGTAATGTTTTTATCCCGAACATCACAATTAGATGAAGGGTGCCCACTTGAGAAAGAGGAGCAACCTAATCACGATGCCGCCGATGTAGTTCCCTTTGAAGGAGAAGTTTGCTTTGAAGAACCTCAATCGTCTACCCAAAAAGAGACGAATGAGGAGATGACTCTTGGTGAAGGCAACATTGGTGAGGAATTGGAGGAGGATAGTGAGTTGGATGATTTGGTGGAGTTTGTGAGGATGTTGGGTGAAGTTGTTAACCTCGAGTTACCCTTGTCCGAGAACGAAGATATGCATCATGAGCCCCTTGCTAGTTCACCGAGTGATGGTTTGGAAGGGATTGAAACCGCCGGTAGAAGTTTCGATCCTCTCCTCCATGATGATGTGGGGCCGAGTGATGAAGATAGGGAACCACAACTTGAGGCAAGTGTGGGGGTGTGCATCGAGGAAGTGAGGCCAAAACCGCTTTTTGTGCCTCGATTCTTGGAGACGAAGCTTGCTTGTGATTGGAGGCAATGCTTAGGGAAGAAGAGATCGGTGAAGCTCGTAGGATGGAGAGACCCCAGAGACTACTATGAAGATGATGTTGGGTCTTGGGATTCCTACTTCTTGCCTCCTCCTTGGAGGCCGTGGAGGTCGGTTAAGCTCGAGCGCTTCTTGGGCCTTCACTACGATGTCGGTAGCGCGTTCGACTTGCTCCTCCATGCCCTTGAGGGCTATGGTTGAAGAATGGAGTCCACCATCCTAGGTTTGACGGAGTTCCTAAAAGAACCGTCATGTTGTATATTCCCTTCTCCTCTTCTTTAGAGTACTTGTGCTTGTATTTGTGTTTTCTTCTCTTGATTTTTGTTTGTTTTTGTGAAGCTCTTGTAATTGATTTGGTATTTTGATGAGCGATGTGAGGGAGTGAATTTGATGTGTATTTTGAGTTTATTGTGATAGGTGAAGTGGAGATGACTCCTAGAAAGGAGTGGTTAGTGATAGACTTTGGATCGTGACTAAGGGAGTCGGTTTTTGGGGTCTTGGGAGTCATGAAGACCCTTCCCGACCGGGAAGGGTGTGTCGTCACGACCGGGATGGGGCCGTCCCGATCGGGATGAGGGTGCCAAAAATCGAGTCCACTCTCCTTTTTGGTACCTCTTCTTCGACATTTAAGCCCACCCAACCATTGTATACCCCGACCCAACCTCCCTACCTTCCTTGCTCATATCATACCACCCGCATACTTCATTTTCATACCTTCACTTCATTTCCTATCTACTTTACACCGACTCTCACATCAAATCTCACCCTCTCTTGCCACCACCTCTACCATGCGGTTTTATCAAGTTTGAAGCGGGATGGCAACGAAGAAGACAAGCAAGTGCATCTATTGAATCATTGAAGACGATGGAGTTCGTAAGTTACTACGATTGATTTGGGTAACTATCCTTACTTTTCCGTCTCTTATCGCTTGTTTTCTCTTGTTTACCCCCCTTCCCCTTGAGTCAGGGTATCTTGATGGCCTTCGAGGCCTCGGTAGTGGTTGCTCCCGACTCCCGACGACGTAATTACGTCGAGAGTCAATCGATAAATCCAAATTTTTACAAGTTTTTCACTCTTTCTTTTTTTGAGGATTTAGTCGGATTTAGGCGGAATCCGGGCTAGGTGACTTGATTACACCTAGCCCTCCCCTCCCATTTCCTTTTATTTCCTTCTTTTTATTTCTTCCCCCATCCATATCTTTTTCTTGTCTCGGCCCACGGTGACTTGACTACACCCCGGCCGGACCCCTTCTACCCTTTTCTTCACCTTAGTTTTGATTTTTAGCTTTATTTTCATAGTTTCTTTTTCTTTCTTTTGTCTCTCCGACACTACGATTGAGCATATGAGGACATTGCTCGGTTTAAGTGTGGAGGAGTGATATTCTAGTATAGTTAGCTTTATTTTAGTAGTTTTTAGAAAAAAATCCTAAAAAAAAAACCCTAAAAATTCGAAAAAATTTCATAAAAATCAAAAAGATTTTCTTTTGAGTGTTTTCCTTTTTTGTCTTTGTGTCGTATATTTGTTTTGTATTGTGTTTGTGTTTGCCTCCTCTTTCCTCTTAGGTCGCCTAATCGCCGTTAGCTTTGGAGAGCTTTCAAGACATCCGGTAACATCTTATCCCTTTTTCTTCTTTATTTCTCGCGGAGTTTGGAGGAAATTGTGTTGTGGTGTGCTCGGGTGGAGCTTTGTAAAGATTGTGGATGATTTGGTGACTCATATGGAATATCGGGGTGGTGTTTGTTTGTTATGTGTTTGTTTATGTTGTGTCGGTTTTGTTGCTTTTGTTTCTTTTTCTTTCGTTCTCGTTGAGTCTTCATTTTGTGTTGTGTTTGTGAGTCTTGTGTGTAAATGGTTTTCGAAAACCCGGTTTAGAGGCTAGAGTGTGAGTGTCCATTTTCCCTTCCTAGTAGTATAAATCGAGTCTTGGACTTTAATCTAGTAGAATGACCCTAAATCAATGAGTTCGTTGGTCCTTTACCTTGAGTCCACCTTTCTTACTAAGGATTTACTGCGGGATTTGCACCTTTGACCATTATGACCACCCACGGTGTGAATAGGCCTTGGTTACCGAGTCTCGTCCCCTAGGTGACCGTGTCTAGGATTGTTTGATTAGTCCAAGTTCTCCACTTTTTGTGGGTTTGAAGGGGAATGCGCAACCCTGACTCACCCATTTCCCTACCTCCTACACATATCCACACAATAAAAATGCAAATTGTTGATTCTCCCTTTCTTGTTATTCAATGAAAGTGCAAAAAAATGCCAAATCTTGCCAAAAGGGCAAACAAAAAGAATGAAAGAAAGAAAAGAATGAAGAAAAAAAAAGAAAAGGCACAAAAGCCGAAAAGAAAATAGAAAAGAAGAAAAGAATGGCATGGCAAAACAAATCCAAAACGTCAAAAGGAAAGAAAATGCCAAAAAGAAAATCGTCTCACAAAAATAACTCCTACCTCTCAAAATAAGCCTTTTTCCGACTTTTGCCGTGAAGAGCCTACCAAAGGACCGAGTCCCGAGGAAGGATGATAGCGGCATTAGTCGGTCTTTCCCTCATTTTGCATATTTCCACCTTTTTACTTGGACTAGTTAGGCGGTTTTAGCCATGGGAAGACCCTCTCGGCTCACGCTAAAGGGGGCGGGGTCTCACTTACCTACAGTGTCGACTAACACCGTGGTTCATCACTTTCCATCTCCGCCGATCGTCCCGTAGTACGTTTTTAGGAAGTTAGGAGGACCTAGGTAAGTTACCAACGTTTTTGTTGCTTTGTCGTCATACTATTAGGGTTTAGTCCACCTTGGTTTGTATGTCTAGCTTGGGAACGTTGTCACTTGCCTCGAGTCCTAAACCGGTGTTTCATTCACCGCTTTTAGAGGGAAGCGGTATTTGTTTTCTCTTGGGTGCAACCGATATTGTGTTTGTTTGTTTGTTTGTTGTTTGTTGTTTGTGTTGGTTGTTTACGTGTTTGTGTCCGGTTGCATCCACAGTTTTGTCGCAAGACCCAACTTGCCTTGCGGAGTGCACTTGTCCTCTAAGTGCCCTCGCGTGAGTTGAAGGGGCGTAGGGTGCGCTAATACCCACTCGGATAGTTTAGTAGTAGTATGTGCTTACTCGAGGGCGAGTAAGGGTTAAGTGTGGGGGAGTTAATAATTGTCGTTTGTAGTGCCTATTCTGTAGTGTTTTGGTCCCATTTTCCTTGTGGAACCGCTCCTTTGGAGCGGTTTATGGGCTTCTTATGTTTCCTTTAGCTCGTTTCAGGTTCCCGAGGCCGTTCATGAAGAGTTGGAGTGATTCCGACTCAATACATATGCATTTTGGAGCCAACGAAGCTAAGGAACGATGACTCGATGCCTTGGAATCGACCCCGAGACCTTGGGACCCAATCCCGAGCCTCCGAGACCCGATCCCGAGTCCCGAGAATCGATGAGAAGGCCATGAGAACCAAGGAGGGACCGAAAAGTTCATATTGGGGGCCTACAAGACTATTCCCGATCGGGTATGGCCTCATCCCGATCGGGAATAAAGAGGAAAGCAAGGAGCGGCCACTGTGAGGTGTTCCCGATCGGGATTCCCACTTTCCCGATCGGGATACACTTTCCCGATCGGGATTTCCCACTTTCCCGATCGGGAAAGTCCCAGCTCAGCCCGTGCTTTGTTCCTTCCTTCTCCTTTCATTCTTAAACCCTATATATACCCCCCTCTTGTATTAAGACCCGATCTTATGTTATTTTTCTGGACCTCTCCTTAAACCCTAGATAGTTTTAGGTTAGATTAGAGTAGATTAGTGTAGATTAGTCGGTAATTAGTTAGTTAATCATAGTTTAGTACTTGTATTAAGGGATTCTTCAAGAATCACCCAAGATTGACAACCTAGGGTGTTTGTATTGGATTCTTCTCATTAATGCAAGTTTCTTCCTTTCTTCTTCCTCTAGTATGGTAATCCTTCTTCCCTTTTCCTTTTAATCTTGTTTTGTTCTTCCAAGTTTCGATCTTTGTTCATCTTAATGTTTGTAGTTCATAGTTTTCATTAGTTTGTTTGTGTTTGTTTTGGTTTTTATGTTGGATCTTCTTGTTATTGTTAGTTATAGTTTGATTATGTTAGAGTAGTGTTCTTGCTAGGGTTAGTAGGGTGATTAGGGTGTTAATTGGGTGATTAAGGGTTTGTTAGAGATGATGGGTGGAAGATTTGGGTTTCTTCTTGGTTTATGCACATCACATGTTTGTTGAATTGCTTGAAAGACTAAGTAGGTTGGAATGCTTGTTTTTCTTGCCTTTCTTTGTGGGTGTTAGTTTGTTGTGGGTTCGGTTCCCTCATTAAGTTGCGAGAGCCCGGTGAGGATGACCCCTAGGTCAAGTCTAAGTTGCGAGAGCCCGGATCGGACCTAGGACCATAGCGCGCTAGAACCCCGTTTGTGTTGTGTGTCGCCTCGGTGGGTTCTAGGTGGAACCTCTAGGTTGGTCTAAGTTGCGAGAGCCCGGACCGACCTAGATCACCCTACTACCTCCTCCTCTCTAGTTCTCCCTCGACCACTCCGTTACCCCTTTGACCCCGACCTAATCCTAGCCCGTTTTTCCTAGTTTGTTTTCCCTAGTCTTAGCCTTAGTCTCTTCCCTCCTCATCATTCTTTAGGATAGTGTAGTCCGTTGACCGAGTCTAGTATTTGGGCGACCTTAGTCTAGGCTATACTTTACCGTCCCTGTGGATTCGACCCGACTTGCCCTATCTACCGTAGGAATAGCCGGTTACTTTGTTTGATCGGTTGGGGTTCCACGACAAATCCCTACCGTCAGCCTGTATATGCTTTTCAGATATGGTTGTCGGAGCGGTTATCGATCATAGAGACCCCTCCAAGCATTCCTAATTACCGGAGCAGTCAAATTAGCTCCCGAAGACGGAAGATAAGCTCGAGTCATCGGATTGATCGAGCTTACTGGGACGAGGAGTTGGTGTTTCATGGGGGTCCTTTGATCAGGTGGACCGTTGCTTGGTGGTTCCTTTCAAAATTGACCGGACTGGCGAAGAGGGACCAAGCCCGATATCTGACGATCTTGTCCCTAGACTGGACGGTTCACATTTACCCGGACCGCCTCCTAAGGCAGTTCGGTTCATCTCAGCGCATCCCTGAGAAGGAAGCCATCATCAGTGTCCCGCTCCAATTGACGGACGCTATGTGCGACACGTGGTTGCAGAGATGGTTCACTCGTCCTACATGGACTATACCTAGCCCTTGCCAATCCGCTTGGGTGTCACGGGCTTATCAGAAGTGGACTTCTGAAGAGTCTGAAGAAGCTCGAAAGGCCTTGAAGGTTGATGAGGCCATCGAATTGGTTCAGCGTGAGTCGGCGAAGGATAACAGGGACCTCTTCACCGGGGAACACAGTCCTGAGACTACAGTTCGGGGAGGATCGGGTCTTACGTCACAAACTAAGACTCGATCTAAGGAAGTCGGTTCTAGCAGCACTCGAGGGCAGACTGACTTGGAACGACGACTTGGGCCGAGGTTGGCAGTCCGGGACCGACTTGGTCCGCGTGACCGGCTCCCTGAGCCCGTCAGGGCTCGACTTGGGCCCATTGATATGACAGGGGAGTCGGGCTCAAACACTCGGGCCCGAGCTAGAGAAGTTCCCGTAGTGATTCGGGAACGCTCCCCTCCACGTCGTCGTCAGTGGACGACTAAGGATGCCAAGGACAAGGGGAAGGGCAAGATGCCCTAAATGCCGAGTCCTTAGATTTATTTATTATTTAAGTATTATTATTATTATTGTGTGCCCTTTTTTGTATTTTTTTTGAATTCCTGCACTTTGTAATTTCCCGAGTTTGTCGGGATTTTTTTTTTTGAATTAATAAAGGAAGTTTATTATAAAACCGCTCCTGTCTTTTCTTGATTGCATTGGTTGTACCCTTTTGAGGGGTTGCCTACGTATCCGCGATTAGCAGAATCAAACCAAACGTAGTTCAGGCATAGGAAATTTGCAATCTTGAATTACACCAAGACTATTGGTTCAAGATGTTTATGACAGTAGAATAAGTAATTCTAGCTCATTGACTTGCTTTTGTAAAAAATGATTTTGATAAAATTTGCTAATGACATTGAGAAATGGCTAAAGGTAGTAGCGCTTCAGCTGGTCCAGGTTGGTTGGGTTGACAAACTCGTTCCCGTCCAGGTCCGTCAGCATCACTGCTCCCCCCGATAGGATTTTCTTCACCAGATATGGCCCAGCCCAATTGGGTTTGAATTTTCCCCTTGGGTCAACCGGTAGTAGAGCTCGAATAGACTTAAGGACTAGATCGCCTTCCTTAATGTTCCTGGGCCTTACCCTCTTGTTGAAGGCCCGTTGTATCCTTTTCTGGTAGATTTGGATATTATTGAGGGCACGAGACCGTCGTTCATCTAGTAGAACCAGTGAGTCATATCGTGCTCGAACCCAGTCAGCTTCGGGTACTTGGCTTTCTAGTAGAATTCTGAGGGATGGTACCTCCAGCTCGACTGGTTGGACTGCCTCCATCCCGTAGGTTAGGTAGTACGGCGTTGCCCCGGTTGCGGTGCGAATTGACGTTCGATATCCCCATAGGGCAAAAGGTATTTTGTCGGGCCAGTCCCGGTAATTGTCAGCCATCTTTTTGAGTATGGTGACAATTGTTTTATTAGCCGCTTCTACTGCTCCATTTGTTTGGGGACGGTAAGGCGAAGAAGTATGCCTTTGGATTTTATACTTGGTCAATAGGGCCGCAGTCTCGGCTTGGAAATGAGTCCCGTGATCACTGATAAATTAAGCGGGAATTCCATATCGACATATTATCTTGTTTTGGATAAACTTGGCGACATGCTTGGCAGTGAGAATGCGATATGATTCAGCTTCGACCCATTTGGTGAAATAGTCGATAGCTACCAAAATGAAGCAATGCCCACCGGTACCCGAGGGATTTATTTTCCCGATTATGTCGATACCCCACGTTGAGAATGGCCAGGGTGACGTCATGGTATAGAGTAGCGATGATGGCATATGTTGCACATTGCCAAAGATTTGACAGTTATGACAATGTTTGACATATGACCGGCAATCGGCCTCCATGGTATTCCAATAATAACCGAGCCTCATGATTTTCCGGACCAGCATGTGGGCATTCATGTGTGGGCCGTTTTCACCGTCATGTACTTCGGCCATAACCTTTTCAGCCTTGTATTTGTCAACACAAAGGAGAAGAGCCCCCTGTGCCGTCTTTTTATAAAGTTGACCATCGTCGGTGCGGATGAACTGGGTGGCTAGCCTCCGTAAGGCTTTCTTGGCTCGACCTTCCGTCCCGGGAGGATATTCTCCGTTCGTTAGGTATGTTAACACGGCTTGGTACCATGGTTCGGGATCAGTTATTTCGATGTCTTCAATATCGCAAATGTATGCCGGCTCAGACCGTCTTTCGACGCAAATTGGCATACTGGTCACATGGTCGGCAATATTCAGTAAAGATGCCAATTTTGAGAGTGCATCTGCGAACTGATTTTCTTCCCGGGGCAGATATATGTATTCTACCTTTTGGAATTGTTTCTCGAGATCCCGTACTCGTGCCTGGTAGGCCACGAGATTAGCATTTCGAGTCTTCCATTTTTGGAGTGCTTGGTTTATGACCAAGGATGAATCACCATGTACCCGGAGATTTGTAATCCCCAGATTGGCGGCGGCTTGTAGCCCGTAAATGCATGCTTCGTACTCTGCTGCATTATTAGTAACATCAAAGTCCAGTTTGATGGAGACGGGAGTATGTTCCCCTTTTGGTGAAATTAGGAGGATCCCAACTCCGAACCCTCGAAAATTAGATGCACCGTCGAAGTATAAATCCCATATTTCAGTATCAGTATGGAAAATATCTTCGTCTGGGAAGGACCAAGTGTCGGTGTGTCCTTCTTCGGTTATCGGGCTATCGGCGAGAAATTCAGCTACTACTCGACCTTTAATAGCCTTTAACGGTACAAACTTTAAGTCGAACTCTGCCAGCATTAGAGTCCATCTAGAGATTCGGCCGTTGAGAACGGGCTTTTCGAAGATGTATTTGATGGGATCCATCTTGGATAGCACATGGATCTCGTAACTGAGCATATAATGTCGGAGTTTCTTGGTAGCCCAGACTAGAGCCAAACACGTTTTTTCGAGCATGGTATATTTGCACTCATACTCTAAAAACTTCTTGCTGATGTAGTAAATGGCTCTTTCTTCGGAGTCAACTGTCTGAGCCAGCATAGCCCCCATGGCTGTCTCGGTCGTCGTTAGGTATAACGACAGAGGCAAACCGGGTTGAGGTGGCATTAAGACTGGCGGAGCAGACAGAATTTCTTTGATCTTGTCGAAAGCGGTTTGGCACTTGTCATCCCATAGTACCCGTTCTCCTACTTTCAGCTTCTTGAAAATTGGCTCACACACCATGGTTAACTTGGAAATGAACCGACTGATGTACTGGACTTTCCCGAGGAATCCCCTTATTTCTTTTTCGGTTTTAGGAGGTTGCATCTCGGTAATGGCTTTGATTTTAGCTGGGTCGACTTCGATACCTCGTTGGCTAACGATATGACCCAGTAATTTGCCTGATGTTACCCCGAAACTGCACTTTTGAGGGTTTAACCTCATGTTGTATCTGCGCAATCGGGTGAAGAATTTTCTTAGGGCGGTGATGTGACCGTCCCGTTCTTTGGATTTGACAATCATGTCGTCTACATAAACTTCTACCTCTTTATGCATCATGTCGTGTAATAAAGTGGTAGCAGTTCTTTGATATGTGGCCCCGGCATTAATGAGACCGAAAGGCATGACGGTATAGCAGTAAGTACCCCAAGGTGTGGTGAAGGTAGTCTTACTCATGTCTTCTTTCGCCATCTTGATTTGATTATACCCGGCATACCCGTCCATGAATGATAGAAGGGCATGATCGGCCGTGTTATCCACCAGTATGTCGATGTGTGGTAACGGAAAATCATCTTTCGGGCTCGCCTTGTTGAGATCCCGAAAGTCTACGCATACCCGCACCTTACCGTCCTTTTTAGGAACCGGCACGATGTTTGCCACCCAGTCCGGATACTCGGACACTTGTATGAAGCCGGCTTTGAATTGTTTGTCGACTTCTTCTTTTACCTTGAGAGACCACTCGGGCCTCATCCGACGAAGCTTTTGTTTGACCGGTTTGCACCCGTCTTTGATTGGTATGTGGTGCTCGGCTATTTCCCGGTCTATCCCCGGCATGTCCTTGTAGGACCATGCGAAGACATCTTTGAACTCTTGGAGGAGGCTTATGAATTGTTGTTTCTCCTCGGGATCTAAGGATAACCCTATCTTAAGTGTCTGAGGCTCTAAGGTTGTTCCCACATTTATGGACTCGGTTTCTTCGATTACCGGGTTCCGGGACTCCCTTTGCTCTAGTTGCTCGATCAAATGCGGAGGTAAGGGTACCTGTTCGTCTGATTTCTCAATGTCATAGCATAAAACATTTTTAAAAGCAGAATTTGAAAGAGACAAGTCGTAAGCAGAACAGTTGTTATTATTGATTGAAAATTTGGAGAACAGCTCAAAGAGAGCAGCCATCTGATCATTGGTCAGTGGCGGGATAGGTAGGGCACTCGGGACAGACCCCGAAGTGCCAGCAGCAGGAATAATAAAAGGGAGGGGGGTTACAGGAGTGACTCTAGCACCGACTTCCCTAGACTCGACCTCAGACTCTGACTCAGACTCCGACTCAGACTCCGACTCAGACTCGGACTCAGACTCAGGCATGTCTCCCTCTCCGGTGACCAGCTTGTAGATCCTTCCCTGACTGTCAGTCCACTTGACAGTCTTCCTCCAGGCCCTGTTTCCCGTCTCGGAACCCACATCCGAGATCAGCTTGGTCGGGTCAAACCTGTTGCTGCGGAGAATCAGGTTGACCAGGTCTTCCTTTGGAGTTGGGGCTACGGTGTCTTCCCCAAATAGTAGCCCTAAAGCGGGCTCAGCATCTTCAGCTCCGTTGGACTGGATGAGGGCGAACACATCATCCGGAATGTAGTTGCAGTCCCGGGCCAAGTGGGTCCCGAGCTGCATACCATTGGGTTGGTATAGACCAACCTGGACAGCCCCAAACACCGGTGTGACGAAGTAGTCAGCCAACCGTGGGCTATAAGGGCTCAAGTAGATACCCTTAAGGATGTTGCAGGCTTTTTCGATCCCTGCTCGGACAACATTATCGGGAGTGATGTCATAACCGAGACCAAAGTGAGATTCTTCGTCTTTGAGAACCTCGATGATCTTCCCAGCTGGAAGATCGGGTCGAGAGGTAGCCCCCGGAAAGTACCCTAGGTTTTGGAGCATCATGTCGATACTCGTAGTGAAGTAAGGCCTAAAGAGATACTCTTCCTCGATCATCCCCACAAAATCGAACCCCCAGAGGTCCGTACGTCCCGTGGCATTACAGCTAGCCACAGTCATTGGTGTTGCCTCTAAAGTGATGACATCGTTAAGCAAAGGCATCTTGATCTTTCGATGAAGGGTGGAGGACACCGCCTTGACCGCGTGGATCCAAGGCCTACCCAGGAGCAAGTTAAACGATGAGGTGACGTCGATCACCTGAAACTCGAGCTCCTTCTCTATCGGGCCAGTGATGATGGTCAGTTTCACGGCCCCAGCTACCGACTTCGGGCTCCCATCGAAGGCTTGGATGGTCTGAGCAGTCGGAACATAGTCAGCCTCGGTAATGCCGAGGGCTTTTGCGGTCCTTAGAGGAAGGACGTTCACAGCAAACCCGTCATCAACTAGGGTCATGGGAAGGTATTTTCCTCGGCAGACCACCGTGGTGTATAGGGCCAGGTTATGGGCGGCCCCGAACGGTGGTAGGTCGGCCTCGGAGAAAGTGATTACCGGTTCTTCTTCCTTAGCTTTGCCCTTCAGGTGGGGCAAAATCGTGGCTACCATCTCAGCGGGGGTAACCAGAGAGTCAACCTTGATTTGATCGAGAGCCTTTGTAAGTGCTTCCCGATGTTCTTGAGAACTAACCAGAAGTTGCCATATAGTGAGGTCAGCTCGGGTTTTCTTCAACTGTTTCACAAGAGCCGTTTCAGCAGTTGGCTCTTCAGAGACGACTTCCGTAATGACGGTTGTCGGGATAGGGGTGTCCTTAGAGCTAGTGGCTTGAAAGGGACGACCAAGGTGGTTACTGGTTAAGACTCGAGATTTAGTCTTTCGAATCTCCTCGGCGGTAATGGGGACAACTTCCCCTTTGGCGAGGTAGACGTCTTCCTCGTCGTCGAACCAGATCCCGTTCACTTGCGGGATAAATGGGGAGATAAGGTGGGAGCAATCAATCACCTCCCCGGTAAAGATAGCGTGGGAGCTGAAAGGATTCTCCTTGTTACTGGGCTTATCTCCGGGCAGCGGGATTTTACCGCTTTCGATCAGGTCCTGAATCAAGTGCTTCAGCTTCCAGCACTTCTCGGTATCATGCCCATTGCCTCGGTGGTATTGGCAATAGGCTTGGGCATTGTAGTTCTTGGAGCGTCGCTCGACCGGAACTTCAGGAGTTGGGCCTATCGGTTGGATTAGGCCTTTCGAGGACAACCTTTGTAAGGCATAAGTATAGGTCGTACCTATATCAGTGAAAACCCGAGGTGGGGTGTTTCTCTTGGACGGGGCATCTAGTAGATTAACCGCGTCGAAAATACTGCGGGTTGCCGCTTGAGGCTTGGTTGTGGAGGAAGAAGCCCCTTGGTAACCTTTAGCAGCGGCCTTAGTGAGGCCTTCCAGTCTCAGATCATCTTCAATCCTCATACCCATTTCAGTAAGGGTGGTGAAATTGGGTATGACGGCATATCGGAGGTGAACCCGGTAGGATGGGAGGAGGTTCTTAACAAAGGCCTCCACTAAAGTCTTTTCACTGGGCTTATCGACCAGTTTCACACTCTCAGCCCTCCAGCGTTGAAGGTACTTGGTAAAACCTTCTTTCGGCTCTTGGGCCATAACCTCCAGAGATCTCATTGTGGTTTGGATCTCGGTGTTGTCAGCATAGTTCCGAGCGAACTCTGTGGCCACATCATCCCATGTAGGGTATTTCTTCGGGTCTAGCCTGTAGTACCAGGCCCGAGGGTGCTTTTCAAGAGACGCAGCAAAGAGGTTCTTGAACATGGTGGAGTCCACCCCTTTGATGGCCATGAACTCCTTGAAGGCCCGTACATGTAGTAACGGGTCCTCAGTCCCTTCGAACATAGGCAAACCGGTGAGGTTCAGGTTTGCAGGCAGCCTGTCACTTAGCGGGTTATACTCCCGACTGTTTTCCCGGTGAATGTTGTTATTCCCAGTTAAATGCACTTGTTCTTCCAGTCGGCGGACCGAGCTAACCAGTTCAGCTAAAGGTCCGGTAGTCCCGGTGGTAGGAGTCCTGTGCTCCACCGAGGCCAATCGAGTGACGATAGCAACTTGCCCAGCCCTCATTTCATTCAGTTGGGCATCGATGTCGGCCTGCTTCTCGATCATGGAATCAACGGAGGCTTTCAGTTCAGCTAAGGCAGTTTCCATCCTGCGAGTGTGTCTGGTTGACGGTGGCCTGTCTGTAAGAACACCACGTAATCAGAAACCGAACCCAGTCTTGGAATCAAAGGAAACAGCACATCCCGAGCGACCCAAAAAGAAAGGACTGAGTGGAAAAGACTCGAGAAAGACATCTAGACGGATGACTCGTGGGTGGTATGACTTCCTTAGGATTTCGGCTTTGTGGGCCTAGTCCCGTTCGAAGGAAGGTCCACGTGAGATTACTCCCCAGACTTTTGACTCGAGTGTATGGACGGACCTTCCTTTGTAGGGGTATGCCCTACGCGGGTTGGTCGTGCCTTGACAGATAAGGCGGACTTGGGAAAGGGGGAAACTCGTGATATAAGATCGACGGAGTTTCGACGCTATAAACCCTCTACGTACTATGCAAAGACCCGACACACGGATAGACGGTAGGTCCTATAATAAGGAAGGTTTATTTTAGGAAAGTTGAAAGTTGAGGTTTGAATGCAAAATGAACGAATTTCCGAAAGTGTTGAAAACCGAAAACGAAATTTCGAAAACCGAGATTAGAATTTTGAAAAGGAAAATTCCGAAAATCAAGGTGATGGGGGTGGAAATTCGAGAATTAAAACGGACAGCATGCCGACTACAGAAAAGGATATTTTGAGTCAAATCGTTGATCCTAAATTTCGACGGCATTCCGAGTTTTGAAAATTGGGTATTTTGAAAAGGTGAGTCCCGAAACGGGCAGCATTTCGGGTTTTTCAAAATGGGCGTTTTAGAATGACGGGTCCCGAAATGGACAGTATTTCGGGTTTTTTTTGAAAGGTGGATATTTTTGGAAAGATGCAAATTTGAAATGACGGTTTTTTGAAAATTTGACACGGAAACCAAGTAGCACGTAGTCAAACAAGCATTATAACGACGCTTATGTATGCTTTACACTAAGTCTCGGTCGGTCAAAATAGGGTCTATACCAACAACGATGGCTTTCTCATGTGATGGACGGACTCCCTAAGCCGAGTTGGTCTTAGGACATGCCGCAAAACCGAGACGAGTTCCACCATCGATGTTTTTAGCGCACCCATGTAGGAATGCACCGCGGTATAGTGGGACGTCGGTCACAAGTAACCGGCCCGGGCAAAAATGGGTTATGCATGAATCATTAAACTAACGCGCGCACACTAATCGACGAACGATTTCTCTTCGAGTCTCACCCTAGGAACCCCGATGACATGTGGTACATCAGGTATCCCCAGCGGAGTCGCCAAATTGTGGACATGACGTAGGTCCACCCCGACGCGGCGAAGCGCGGGTTTGGGTAGGCGAATGAATCTCGTGGTAAGATTGTTCTCGGGTTCGAAATTTAAGTCAAAATGGAGTCGCCACCGAATTTTGTGGTTATTCGGAACCATACGAGCCCACTCTATGTCGTCATGGGCTTTACACAAAGTAAGCCCACTCCGATTTCAGAGTTTATGGGGCTGTCCCTTTGCATTGCGATACCGATACCATCTACACCGGTAATCGTGTAAAGAATGACTCTCGTTCGCCAAGGGTTTCGGACATCCGGAAACCAAAGGTTCTGAGTAAGGGGTGAGGGTACGTGTTGGGAAGCCCACGAAGGACACCCAACCCCGCCCGCACATGGCGGCCTCTACTAAGACATCGTTCGTGTTCATGATACGCGCGCTAGTAAAATAACGAAATGATATGCAAACAGCGTTTTGTATAAACATGCGAATTTTGCGTTAACTACGTCATTTAATGCATCTAATTATGGTCGAGTTGAGTTAGCATGCGAGGTTCATTTATAAAGCGTAAAAGCAAATAATAAATAAAGCTCGAAAAAAAGGAAGTAAAAAGCGTACAAGCTACACGGGCGGAAATACAACCCGGATTTCACAATACGACATAAACAAAATAACGTAAAGATAAAAACGGACCCGTATGAAAGCTAGACCGCGAAATATGTAGATGGACTACCCCGCTTAAATACGTATTATGTTACGTATTAAGCGAAGGACGGAATAGGAGATTGTGGCGTATTGCTAGCCTAGTCTCACATTCCGTAGTCTCGTCCCGACTTATCACGTAAAGGTGGTCAAAGTCGTTCTACGTGTCGTGACGTGTGTAGCGTTTTGAAAAAAGATGAAAGGTCGGTCAATGGTCTAAAGTCGATAAGAACGGGGCTCGGAATATGTGTCCAAGCCCTCGGGTTTCTGAGTTGCCAGACCCACTCGACCGAGTCATTGATTGACTCGACCGAGTGCGCCATTAACGTGGCTACTGCCCATATTTTGGGGGGTTACTCGATCGAGTGCCTTATGGCACTCGGTCGAGTGCATCATTAATGGGGCTACTGCCCTGTTTTTGGGGTGCAACTCGATCGAGTGGCCTATGGCACTCGGTCGAGTGCCCCCTGTACGAGTATTGATTTGCTCGGTTTTATGACTTGAAATCGATGATCGGCCGAGTCAAATACAAATATCGCTCGATTTGTATTCGACTCGGCCTCCGGTACTATAATCGTATATGAACGATTATAATACCGTCACCGGAGGTTTTATGAAAACGTTTGCGTTAGATTATGAAACTTTGAATTAGTAACGAGATGCATCCCTCTACGTCACGACATCGAAACTAACCCTTTCGGGTTATGTGATGTCGGTATTCGTGTCAACGGGTCTCGAACCAATTATGGAAATGGAATGAAATTCGTTCCACTACGACCGTTTGCGATCGCGTTACGCCCTTGAGTACATTGGGGCGGGGCTCCTCGAAAGGGCTCCACCTCCGTCGTTGCTCGTAAAGGGATTAAACGGATATTAGGCAAATATCGTAGTCAAACGGATTTTAAACCGAAATTTGAAACTAGTTTTATGTATACACGGTATTAATAATGTTAGTAACGATATAAAAGAAAAATGATGCGAAATTAGAAATGCGAAAAGACAAAAAAAGTTAGTGCATGTGTACGTGTTACTACGATACAACAAAATGAAAATGTGCATAAATGATATTTAAAAGAGATTAAAAGGAGTTTGGAACACCCTCAACGTACATGCTAATATGGACCTCGGAAACGGACTCGTGAACAGCGACAAAGCTTAGGAGTATCGATGAATGCGCGCGAGTTATGGTGTGTAGGTGTGTGTGTATTGCGTTGGATTATCGAGGGACTAAAACTCGGTTTTGATGGTGTTTTGGCCTAGGTTTTTCTAGGGTTTGTAATGTATGTAGTGTAGGATGAAAATGGCTGCAAAGTTGATGTAATTGTGCTGGAAAAAGAGTTGTAAAAAGTTGTGAAAATGCATGGGGGATGTCGGTATTTATAGGCATTTTGCCACGACCTAGGGGCACTCGATCGAGTGGCCCTAGTGCACTCGATCGAGTGCCTAAATGGGCGGGTCTGATCCGGTTGGGGACGCTCCACTCGACCGAGTGGGCAATCCACTCGATCGAGTGGATCAACGTGGTTGAGAGAAATAAGGCAAGAAAATCTTGCTTGTTTTGACTTGATTTTTTTGAATTCGAATTTGTGCGCTCACTTGAACTCAGCTGGTTTTTGAGACGGTTTTGCCTTTGACCGGGTTTTGACCCGGTCGGGAAAAGACGGGAAACATTTTTGGTGTCGGTTTTGGCCCAAATTAGTCTTATTTGACTCGGAACGGTCCGCTGGGCCTGAATTTGAGGTCTGTTTTGTGAGATTTTTACTCCGCTAAAAGTCCATGTCGGATATTATGAATTTCGTGTCCGAGTCCGAGTATACTAGTCACGTTGACGTCCAATCATCATCTGGTGTTTTTCGGAGACTACCATAGACACGTGGCAGTCAAAATGCGGGTGTCTACACTAAGACCTGACAAAGCTGACCCGATCCGAATGATCTCACCCAAATAAGCCAATCCGACCCGACACCCGAACCTAACTCGTAACCCGAATTAACCTGAGCTACCCAAACTGACCCGACTATTATTATAGAAAACGATTCGACGTCCCTAAAAAGTCGTTGAAAATAGCAAACTCGAGAAATGACCGAACCCTAAATGACCCGACCGGACCCAAAATCAACTCGATTTTAATAATCTGAAAGTGGTCTGACCCGACCCCGACCCGCGTTGACCCGTTTTGCCAGGTCTACCGAGTGGGGGCAAGGGACTAAAGGAGGACACGTGTGTGACCCATAAAAATAAAATAAAATAAAAAATAAAGAAAATGAAAAGAAGCAGAGTGACGTAGAACAGGGAAGAGAGGAAGAAGAAGTAAAGAACCAACGCAAACTACAAAACTACAAAACCCATCCCCAAATCCAACCACACACACCACCGCCGCCAACCGCCGCCCACCGCCGGCGGCCCCGGCTGTCTATTTTCCCTAAATTGTAAGTTACGGAGTACTAATTTCCCCCAATTTCTAGTTTGATTTTGACTGAAATGAAACTCGATTTTGATCATGCTATAAGTTTATGTATTTGTGAATTCGATTTACGATTCGATTTGTTAATCTATTTGTTCATTTGTAGATTGTTAGTTTGTTAATTGCTTAACTATCTCATATTTTCTTAAAACCCTAAATCACCCACTAAGTTAGCAATTAATTTGGGTTTTTTGAGACACTTATTTGAGGTCCCTGGGGAATTATCGATGTTTTTGATTATGTATTTGGAAGTTTGTTAGGCATCTGAACTTTGTTAGCAGTTCAGTTCTTCAAGTGTTTGTCAACTTTTATGAATAATTGGATAAGTTCCTAAGAAGTATGGCAAATTCTGGTTTGTGACGAGAATATCCGTCACAAACTTGTGATGGGTCAATTAATACCCACTTGGGTAGATAAACACAAACCATGTACTAATTCCTAAGCCATGTACTATATCCGTCGCAAGGGAGACTTAAGATTTTTGCATGTTGAATTCGTTTTCTTTTGATAATTCAATCATGCCCTCTCCATCTGCTTTTGTTACAGGTTTTGGTATCGATGTCATTATGTTCCATTGCTGAGTAGAAAGATTGTTTTAACATTTGGGTGTGATTACTTCACCAATTTTAGCTATTGTTACTAGTGGGTGGTGGATGGGATGAAAATATGATTATGAGACTTATCAGGGAGCGTTTTCGACGTGGTCGATGGGTTCCCCTGAGAAAAAGCTACTGGGTATCGTGAAGTTTTGGGGCCCTCGGAAAAACGAGTCAGTCAATGTGTCTAGGGATTTTTGGATGCCAGATCAAAGCTGCAGGGTTTGTTATGAGTGTGATTCCCACTTCACAGTATTTAATCGTAGACATCATTGTCGGCTTTGTGGCCGGGTTTTTTGTTCTAAGTGTACTACTCACTCGATTCCTATCCCTTCGGATGAGCCCAAGAGTGACCGGGAAGATGTCAACAGACTCAGGGTTTGTAACTATTGCTTCAAGCAGTGGGATCAGGGATTGGTGACAGTTAGCCATGAAACTGGTGGTGCATGTAGTCCAGTACTAAGTCCATCGCCATCTGCTGCTAGTTTAGGGAGCATTAACTCGAGCTTTACTGCTAACAGTAACACAAGTACAGTAGGATCCAGTTCAATGGCTTACTCAACTGGACCATATGAGCATGTTGTGTATGAATCTACCATGAGTGTTGAACAATCTCCCCTCACGAGCCAAGATACCCAAGATAGTGGAGCACCTGACCCAAGCAACTTAAGTACGTTTGTGGATGTTGGAGATTTATCATCACACGTCAATCAGCGTGGATTATCTGTAAATAGGTATCCTTACGGCAATTTTACTTTGGTTGAGTATTAAATGCTAAATTCTATGTTTTTTTGCTCTTTTTTTCCTGCGTTTCATAGTTAGTTCAAGTTAGTTCTACATATCCTGGTGGTTTGATGGTCATTGATACTCAGAATATGATATGAATTTATGATGTTGGAATGATTCAAGTCTTTGTAGCCACTCCATTGAATTTAGAACTGGGTGTCTTCTGCAGGTCCTTGTTTGTTATCTGGTATATATTGGTCCCACCAAAGTCCAAAACACATCTTCATGTCGTCGCAGAACTGTAGTCAGCTTGTTAGGTAGGGATACGATACTTGCTCTAAGACGTAATACTGCTTCTTTTGGGATTGTACTTAGTCTTATAACAGTGAGGCAGTTTCTTCTATAACTTTGATATAATCCACCACTGCGAGGATTGCTTCAATGTAAGTGAGAAATGTGGATGTTTATCTGTTACTGTTAACAATGAATCTGTAGGCGCGAATGCGCGATATGATCTCTTGGTTGTAATTTATTAACTACTCCATACCATTGCAATAACAACACAAAATAATTGGTCTTCGCATTGAGAATTGCATTGGAAGATTGATACGTTGATGTGAAGCCAGTTTAGCATACCATTTGGCTCTATTCCATCATGATCTATATCCAAAGAAAAATGAGGCTTTGCTCCAACTTTATACTGATTTCACACCTATACGGCTATACATCATATCATTACCACAAAAAGGGAAAACGTAAACAAGAATATGCTTTGCCTGATGAACATTGTTTCTGAGGTTTATCTCATGTGAAAATAAACATGTTTTTTGGGTAATATTAGTGGCTAAGCTGTGTTTTGACTTGTGTTTCTGTGAATGCGAATCCTAACATGGTTTGTAGTTATACATTTGGGTATGACTACAAACTACTCCATATGTTATAGTTCAGATTTTAGTGACAATGACGCATAAATCTCCTTCTGTTTCCAAAAAAATGTATCTAACTGTTAAAATAAGAGTGATACTAATTGCAAAATTTACATGTCAACTGTACTTTGTTGGAAATATTTGATTCTTTGTTTGTTATGTAATTTGTTGAGATATGGACCAACTGTATGGTACTTGCATATATCTTTTGACAAGATATTCTGATTTAACACATGTAAGTTTGTGTACTTTTGCAGCATAACTAATTAATTCCTGGTTTTTTTGTCTTATAGTAGGAGTGATGATGAGGGAAATGCTTGTGGGGAGTACTATGGGGCTGCCAACTTTAATGAACTTGATCAACTATATGGGTCCTATAAAGGAGAACTGGAAGAAGAAGGGAATGATAGAAAAGAGTTTGCGCCCTTATTGCATGAGAATTTTAGTTCAGAAACAGCTAAGCCTTCTCCAAACGAACTTAGCCCTCAAAATAGTAATGATGAATCTGAAGCATCTCTGTATGAAATTGAGAGTGCAGAAGTAGATAATCTGGATTTTGAGAACAATGGGACTCTCTGGATTCCTCCAGATCCTGAAGATGAAGATGATGATCGAGAAGCTGATTTTTTTGACGACGAAGATGATGGGGATGGTGCTGGGGAATGGGGATATCCAAGCTCTTCGAGTAGCTTGCCTGGTGGTGATATTCCTCAAAGAGAGAAATCTATTGAGGAACATCGTAAAGCTATGCGGAATGTGGTCGGTGGACATTTTAGAGCACTGATAACCCAGCTGTTGCAAGTTGAAAACATTGCAGTTTCTGAGGAGTATGACAGAGAAAATTGGCTGGACATTATTACTTCTCTGTCCTGGGAGGCTGCTTCGCTTCTTAAGCCAGATATGAGCAAGGGCAGCGGGATGGATCCTGGAGGTTATGTAAAAGTGAAATGCCTGGCGTGTGGGAGGCCAAGTGACAGGTTAGTTTGTTTGTAAAAATTGCAATGATACTGAGTCGTGAGTGTCATTTCTGAGTTTGTTAAAAAAAAAAAAAAAATCTTTGGCAATAGGCAGTAGGTAAATTGACCTCCTGTGAGAATTTCTCTTATTGATATGATGTGAGACAAATCAAATGCAACTAAAATCCCCACAAGAAAATAATATCAAGAAATGACCACCCACGATATGGGTTGTTCTCACCTCTCGTATAATCTTACCATGAGACCATCTATATGAGAAAGGCCCTCAGAGTTTGTGGAGGCATATAGGCATCTGCATCATTAGGGCTAAATATCTATTTAAATTCCAGATGCAAGTTGCGGCAGTTAGTTTGGTCTTATTTAAAAATTTACAATGTCTTCATCTTTAACTAAGAGAGTTATTTTTTATAGCATGATGAATGCTTGTGCAGTTCATGTATTTGATGTTACTCTGACCAGTCAATTTTTATTTTTGTAGTGGATGTTATATGTCTTCTAACACTTACTTTTGCATTTAGTATGGTAGTTAAAGGAGTAGTTTGTAAGAAGAATGTAGCTCATCGGCGAATGACGTCGAAGATTGATAGGCCACGTCTATTGATACTTGGAGGAGCATTGGAGTATCAACGTGTCTCCAATCACTTGTCAAGTTTCGACACTTTACTGCAGCAGGTTGATTTTGCTCTTTCGTTTTCTTTAAGATTGATTGAATTATGAATAGCTATGTTCTGTTGAGTATAGCCACAGTTATCAGCTGGAGACATAGATATTGTTAATACATATACCCTGGTTTCTATATTGATGCTCTTTCATATGCATTTAGGAAATGGATCACCTGAAGATGGCCGTTGCAAAAATTGATGCTCATCATCCCAACGTTTTACTAGTGGAGAAATCGGTATCACGATTTGCCCAAGAATACCTTCTTGCAAAAAGCATCTCTCTTGTATTGAATATTAAAAGACCACTATTAGATCGTATTGCTCGCTGCACCGGTGCTCAAATTGTTCCCTCCATCGATCATCTCAAGTCACCGAGACTTGGGTATTGTGATTCTTTTCATGTGGAGAAGTACTTTGAGGAACATGGAAGTGCTGGCCAAGGTGGGAAGAAACTAACAAAAACCCTGATGTTTTTCGAGGGGTGCCCCAAACCCTTGGGTTTCACTGTAAGTTCTCATGATATCTATGTTACTTCAACTATGTTGGCTACATTTTGGTCACTGTTAGTTGTTGCTTGATGAGGAGGGAGGGATGTGAAAGAAAAGGAAAGTGAGTTGAGTGGAAGGGAATGGCATACAAGAATTTTCCCTCCAAATCTTTTCTCAGATGGAGGTGCTTTGATTAGACTTGGAGGAAGGAAAATGAATCCCTCTATTTCTCTCTCCGTCCATTTCACTCTGCTATATTTGTCAAGTCCCTCCTCTCCCCCAAATTGTATCAGACTTCATTGCACTTAATAAAATGGTGAGAAGTTTCATGTTTTATTAAATCATTATTTCACATGGAGGCTTGATGGTGACTTGGAAGATTCTATCACTACAATCAGTGGTGGATCAAGAGTTTCACGAGGTCTTTTTGTTCGTGAGAACTATATTATTATGGGGTCTTTTTGATCATGAGAACTACACTATATTACTTTTATGCAAATCTCAAACATTTTTTTATTGTGCAAAGCATGGGCCAATATGCAAGAAGATATAGGTTTATGGTGTCTCAGTATCCTGGAGCACGAATATGATAATTGAATTACTAGAATTGAGTCTATAGTTATTGGAGGAGGGAAGCCTGATACTTTAGATTTAATCATGTTTCTTTCCTTTCAGATATTGCTTAAGGGGACCTCTGGAGATGAGCTGAAGAAAGTGAAACATGTTGTCCAGTATGGAGTGTTTGCAGCATATCATTTGGCTCTAGAAACATCTTACCTGGCAGATGAAGGTGCTTCTTTGCCGGAACTTCCTTTGAAATCTCCTATAACTGTTGCGTTGCCTGACAAACCATTGAGCATCAATCGGTCAATCTCTACTGTACCTGATCTAGTTACCCCCACCAGTGAAAAGCCTCAAAATGAAATCAGTGATCTGCCGTCAGGGTTGCCTTCATCAGTGACTACCAGTATTGCAAAATCAGAAAGTAGCCACTCAAACTCTCCAACTAAGTCCAGTGAACCTATCATAAATCTTATGCAATCCGATGTTACGGGTTTCTTGTCGCCTCTCTTGTCTGATATTCCCAGGTCCTTGTGCAATAATATGTTTCAAGATAGCACCTCGGAGCTTGTCCAAAACAATGTTCAGATTCCAGAGAGTTATTCTACCATCAGAAAGCAAGATGAAACCTCGCTTGATAATAATGATGTTTCTAGGTCTCTTAGTGCAACAGAACTTGGTAGTCACATGAAGAACGTTGATATTAATGCCTCCATCAATCATGACTCTAACAATCCAGGCATTTTGTCAGAGGAGACTGAGAAAGTACAGGTTCTGAAAGAAGATTTTCCTGCCTCAACTTCCGACGGTCAAAGCATATTAGTGTCTCTTACAACACGTTGTGTCTGGAAGGGAGTTGTGTGTGAAAGGGCACATCTTTTTCGGATCAAATACTATAGGAGTTTTGATAAGCCTCTGGGGCGATTTTTACAAGATGATCTATTTGATCAGGTATACTCTTCTTTAACTACTACCTCCATCTCACGTGAACCTCTGACTAGTTTTGCCTTTTGAGTCAGAATGCTCAGCAAATAATTGTGAACTTAAGCAAGTGGATACGAATTTAGATAGGGCAGTTGAGCTTTATTGTCGACTCTTATAATTTGTTCTTTTAGGACAATTTAGTCATCTTGCAAGTATGTTACGCCGACTTGGGTACGAGTGTTGGACATGGGTACATATCCAAGTGTCATACTCCCATGACAAATTTTTACAGGCAGACCCTGTCCTAAAATGGGGACATGGGTGTGGGGACACACCTTCTAAACAAAAAATACACTTCTTAATTTATCTTCAGCTCTTTTTCAAGTAAAACGAAGTGAAGATTCACAAATAGTACTTAAGAACATTAAATAAAACACTAAATGCATAAACTCTGCAAGCCTCACTTGTTTGGCTCTTTTAAGAGAAGTGTTGGGCTAATTAGTGTTGGGTACAGAGTCCATACCAATATACATGTTGTGTTGTATTGACATGGTACAGTCTCGAAAGTGATGGTGAAAGTAAAATATCAAGCAAGTGGATGGTCCCAAAAGGATGGGAAGTTTATTATTAGTCCAGAAAAGGAAAGCAAAAAGTTTAATGTTAGATGGAGGGTTATTTATTTTGCATTGTTGATCACTTGATGACTAGATCTGACCTGCTTAAACACGAGAACTATATTGGGCTTGATAATTATTTGACTAAAGCTCTTCGTTTTGCCTTCCACTTTCTTGAAGAGTTACCGGTGCCGTTCATGTGAAATGCCTTCAGAAGCGCATATTCATTGTTACACTCATCAACAAGGCAGCCTCATCATATCGGTGAGGAAACTTGCTGAATTTCTTTTACCTGGGGAGAAGGAAGGCAAAATCTGGATGTGGCACAGGTGCCTTCGTTGTCGACGAGTCCATGGATTTCCCCCGGCTACTAAAAGAGTGGCTATGTCTGATGCAGCATGGGGATTATCATTTGGGAAATTCTTGGAACTCAGTTTTTCAAACCATGCGGCTGCCAGTAGAGTTGCTAGTTGTGGTCATTCCCTTCACAAGGACTGTCTTAGATTTTACGGGTATGCTGTTAAACTGATAATGTAGGCAATATGGGGACCTTATTCTATTTTTGTTAGAATTATAGTAAGAAGCTCTAAATCATATACGAGTAAATTTTTTGAGAGTTACGGAGTATACTAAATGCTGCCAATGTTCCATATGTTTAAACTTTATGCCCTTCTGTTATTTTGATATTGCAATTTAGTGCATGCTGCAATGGTTTTCCATTGTGAAATAAAAATAAAATAAAATCAGCTGTCATTCAATTTTACATTTGGTTTGAATACAAACATGGTTCTTAACATCTGTACACCTGGCCTGTGTTATCCTTACTGGGTTGGAGGAGAAATTCTTATCTCTATTTCCCAATGATGTGAATAGGATCAACGTGTTTTTTCTATTTAGTAAGGATTAGCCTAAGGGAGACTTCCTTTACTGATACTTTGGCCCAAGAAGGGGAGAAGCTAGTTTCATCTTCTCTCACTCAATATGGTCTGTTTTCTTTAGTATTCAGTCTGTTATATAATACTTGAACATATCAGAAATCTTCTGCTCTATGAGTCCGGTTATATTGAATAATGTCTCTTGCCACACTACTTCTATACTTTAACCAATGACCCTAAAATTGTGTAATCTCAACCTCTGTTTTCACTTTAAAATTGTTACTTTGACATAGTCATAATGTATTCTTTTACTTGATTGATGGCTATCCAGACTACAATTGGATATTTGAAGCAGGTCATTCTGTTGGCCCAATCCCAGATAGCATGTATTGTGAAAAGAGGGTTATAAAGTAATTTGTGTACTCTAAAATGCAAAGTGGACAATTTTCTTGCGGATTTTGTTATTGCTTGACGAAACTTTCTTCTTCGCAGCTGTGGGCAAATGGTTGCATGCTTCCGCTATGCCCCAATTGTTGTCCATTCTGTGTACCTCCCCCCATCTAAACTCGAGTTTACTCGGGATAACCAAGAATGGATCCAGAGAGAAGCTGATGAGGTGATAGGCTCTTTCTGTAGTACCATAATATGATATTGGATGTGGAACTTTATGTTCACTTGAAGATTTCATTTGACTTCAGGTTAGCAACCAGGGAGAACTTCTTTTTACTGAAGTCTGTAATGCAATTAATCAAATATCAGAGAAACTGTTGCGATCTGGAGCTTTGGAAAGTAGCGCATCATGTGGATTGAGAAAGCACATTGTGGAACTAGAAAAGATTCTTGAGGAGGAGAAGGAAGATTTCGAGGTTCTCTCTTAGCACAACTTATTTTGCTTAATTACTTTCGACTGTAAGTGCATTAGAGCTGTGTACTTCGACTCTCCAACATGGCACCGTGTCCGACCTGTGTCAGAGTGTCGGATACGGTTATTTTGGGCGAAGTCAATTTTTGTTCTAATGAGAAATGTCGTGTCGGACACAATACGTGCCAGACATGCGACACAACACGACACCTAACTACCTAAGTGAAGTGTCGGAGTAACATAGCATTAGAGGAATAACATATAGGTAACAGGCTGAGAGGGAGAATAGAAAAATCAGTCTCTTCCAATAGATCCCAAGACACTATCCATCGACTTCGGAACAAAATAGGTCGGTTAAACTGTTTGTGTTTCTTTACATCAAGGATGATGTATTTTTGATGAAATCATCATTATGGCCATTATGGGTCGTTTCAGAAACAATATCCTCGAGTTTTATAAGTGTAAAACCTTGACCCTCTCTTAGGGCCTCATGCGGGAGCTCTTGAGACAATTCTTGCTTTGTTGCATGGTTGTGGGACTTGGTGAAGTTGTTCAGGAGAAAAACTTTTGGTCTAATAGGAAATTGAAGTTTTTCTTTCGGTTATGCTATTGTTGATTTGTCATTAATTTTCTCCTCTTTTGTTTCTCTTGTTTGCTTTCTTTATATGCAATTCTATCCTTCAGAGTATTTTTTTTTGTACTTGGTGTCCGGAAATTTCTGATTCAGAACCTTTCGCTTCCAATACCATTGATTTTGTGCATGGAATTATACAGGAGTCTCTGCGGAAAGCAATGAAAACACAAACAAAAGCTTGGATTGATATTCTAGACATCAACAAGTTGAGGCGACAATTGCTATTCCAATCTTATATCTGGGACCAACGCTTGATTTATTCATCCTCTCTAGATGCAAACAAACTTCAGGATGGATTTGCAAATCTTGTGCCGAAGCCCATTGAGGATAGCTCAAAAGGTGCAGGCAAGACTGACTCTAAAGTGCACTCTAATAGGGATGAATCTAATCATCATTATTCATCAAGTGGAGATAAAAATTCTGAAGGAGAAATAATCTGCAAGAGTGAGGGTGAAGTTTTGTACGATGGTCCAGTTGAACCTGACAGCGCAGTTAGGCGTGTTTTTTCTACTGGGCAATTTCCAGTTCAAGGAAGTTTATCCGATACTCTTGATGCTGCTTGGATAGGTGAAGGTCATTCAGTAAAAGAGAATGATGTGATGGATTCGTCAAGCTTAGTAAGATCACTTACAGTAAGTCCCACTTATGAGAAAGGGGACCGAGATGAAGCGGATATACGTCGCGCTTCTAGCTTTGCCTTGCCAGATACGGTTTCGGACAATGTAGACAGTTCTTCAAATTGGCCAAGGGTTCCTTTTGTAAACATTTACCAGCCAATCGGGAAAAGTACCTCATTGAATATTCAAAAGCTTGGCACTGTCGAAAATTACAGCCCTGCATTTATCTATTCATTACGTGATTTGGAACGTGTATGTGGAGCAAGGCTTCTGCTTCCTGTTGGGATTAATGATACTGTTTTACCTGTCTATGATGATGAACCGACAAGTGCAATATCTTATGCACTTTCATCACCCGAATATCAATATCAGGTGTCAGATGATCCTGAAATGAAACGAGATGGAATTGAATCTGCAGTTTCTTTGCCTCTCTTCAGTTCTGCAACCTTTCTACCACTTTATTCTCCTATAGAAATAGCTTCTCCTTCACTTAGAAGTTTTGGATCTTCTGAAGAAAGCCTTATGACAATGTCTGGGTCGAGAGGAACGGTCATATTGGACCCACTGTTCTACACCAAAGCCTTGCATGCCAAAGTATCTTTTACAGATAATGGCTCTCTTGGAAAGGTTAAATATAACGTCACGTGTTATTATGCCAAACGATTTGAAGCACTTAGAAATATCTGCTGTCCTTCTGAATTGGATTACATCCGGTCCCTTAGCCGTTGCAAGAAATGGGGGGCACAGGGTGGAAAGAGCAACGTTTTCTTTGCTAAATCTTTAGATGAAAGATTCATAATCAAACAAGTTACAAAGACGGAGCTGGAATCATTTATCAAATTTGCACCAGCTTATTTTAAATATTTGTCGGAATCTATCAGCTCTGGTAGCCCAACCTGTCTGGCAAAAATACTGGGAATATATCAGGTAGTGTATATACATATCACTAAGCAATATCTCTATGCTGCTTGGCTCATGAAACAGTATAGTGCACGTCACGTTCTATCACTGCGACTTTTTCTGCGGGTCAAACTGGAGACACATCTGTGTTTCAAATACAAGTGTAAACTCGTTTATGTACAATCTCCTTACCTAGCCAAATGCGTGAGCCATTGAGGCAACGCGTTGTACTGTTGTGGTAGATTTGTATAACCCTTCTAAATTACAGGTGTAGTTGTACAATTGTCTCTTTGATTCATCTGAGATCTGTTATTGAGTATTTGCTCTCCAATCCTGCAAGGTATGAAGTCAACAGTAAGAGATCCTGTCTGCTCCGTTACTCTACTGAGTTTGTACTGATAAGCGTGAATCCTTGATTGAGGAACTAGTATCACATTCATATTGTAGCGCCCATTTTATTACGTTCTGCCCTCAAAATGTTGCAATTTATTCTAGTTGTTTCCAAAGCATTGGCTCATCTCTTTGATTTTTTAATGGTTTTTGAAAGGTTATATCCAAGCATCTTAAAGGAGGGAAAGAGTCCAAGATTGATGTTTTGGTGATGGAGAACCTCTTGTTCCAGCGGAATGTTACACGCCTTTATGACCTCAAGGGTTCTTGTAGATCCCGATATAATCCAGATTGTAGTGGTGGGAACAAAGTCTTACTTGACCAGAACTTGATCGAGACCATGCCTACTTCCCCAATTTTTGTAGGGAACAAGGCAAAGAGGTTGCTGGAAAGAGCTGTCTGGAATGACACATCATTTCTTGCTGTAAGTATGCAAACTTAAAAATTCTGTTTGTATCTCTCATACACTACCAAACCAACTTACTTAAAATCATGTTGATATCAGAATCTTTGGCACCTAAAACGATAATATTAGAAGAAGCTGGAAAACCACTATGCTTCAAATTGTGTGTCTAAATTTGGCCCCTTTGTATCTTATGATAATAACATAAGTTCCGTCCGGGGCCACTGTTGAACTTCCTCTGTCAATTGATTTGGATTTCGGACGTTTTGGTCTGCTTTGGGGTCAGTTATTGTTTATGCTGCTGCTGAATTTTCGTGTCTTCTTACCTGCAGTCAATAGATGTGATGGATTATTCTTTATTGGTTGGTATCGACGAAGAAAAGCACGAGCTTGTCGTGGGTATCATTGATTTCATGAGACAATACACATGGGATAAGCACCTTGAGACGTGGGTGAAGACTTCGGGGATCCTGGGGGGACCGAAGAATGCATCCCCGACCGTCATTTCACCTGATCAGTACAAAAAGCGGTTCAGAAAAGCTATGACGACTTATTTCCTAATGGTGCCTGATCAGTGGTCTCCCCCAACCATCATCCCCTGCGAGCCTCTGTCCGACAATAATGACGACAACTCGAGATGTGTTACCTCACCTTGATTTTGGTGTTGGTGTTAGGATTTTCAGTATCTCTTCATATCATATATGTCAAAATTGTAAGTAACCAAATGCACATTCTTTAGGGGCCTCTTTGTTATACTTGATTCTTGGTCTATTTGTTGATTTGTTCGGTACTGCGTAATGTAACAATGGTCAGTTCATGTGTATCTCTTCACAATCTCGTATGGAGTTGTTCATCGCTGCTCACTCTGGGCTCCTTGACGAGTGAGTATTCGGACTGCAGTAGTGATAGCGCACCTGAGTGTGGGTTTCCACGATGTTTGTTCAAGACAATTTACGAAACAAAGTTGGTGTAAACGAGTAGCATCGCTGATAGGAAACAATCTTTACTTGATGGGCTTGAAAAGTATCGTTCCGTGTTGATGGATTTGAGAGATAAAGCTTCATCTTCTCTATAACCTTGGGCGATTCCAGCTGCATTGCTTTGCTGCGTCGACCTTCATAAAATACCTGCGTAATGTCAAGCCCATAGAAGTTGGATCGGATCCTCTACGAGTAATCAGGCCCATAGAAGTTGGGCCTCAATACGATTTTTTTATTTTTTATTTTATTTTGCCAGCATAGAAAATCCCCCCCTCATCCGCGCATAGCCTCCTTTGCCAAGGACTCAAGAAGTGTGCACGCATGTTTAGGGAACGAGGAATAAACTTAAACAAAACTAGTATAATACCCGTGATAAAATCACGGGTTTGAGCGATATTTTGGTCTTATATCGTTTTGAGAATTATCGATGTCTAACACATGAATAGATGATAAATTTGACAAAATGATCGAAATATAATTCAATTCAGGTACTTACTGCATTACAATATGCTTCATGTATCGAACATACGGTTGATAAAGGAAACGAATAAGTGTACTACATGCATTGCTTCAGCCATTCTTCATTACAAATAATAACACCATAACATGTCCAAACAGTGATGGGAGTTCAACAAATAAGAGTTGGCAATTCATTAAGTCATAGCATTGGAAAACAAAAAAGATTCTAATTTAGATTGTTGCTTGTATAGGTAAGCATCGCACATCTAGTAGTGAGTTGTTGTTGCTGTTGTGAATATTTTAAGATGAAATGCATATGTAATTGATATCACATATCTGAAGGAGCATATTTGTTTGAAAAGCGAAAAATTAGAGATAATTTGACTTCCGTTTCTGAAAAAGCGAGCCAAATGGATGTAGTGTACATAAGAAAATGAATCAGTAGACTATATTCACGTTGTGTGCTGAACTATTGTCCGACTAAACTACAAACGACATTAGGAATTGTGCTGCCTCGATGACCACCTGATATGATAAATCGGGAATTGTCGTCTCAGCAAATAATAAATAGCAAACACTAAGACTATACTTCGAGTAATGAATTTCCCGAACAAACTTACACTCAATGTTCGATTACTGTATGTGGTTCGGATTGAAGTATGGACTGCATGCAAAAGTGAAGTGAATTAAGGAGAATATCTTGGCATGTGGCAATAGAGAAACATTGGAAAGACAATTATTCCCGATTAGATAGTTGCTTGAAATGGTATGCATCACATGCTACCTAATTGAGTAAGATTTGAAGCTACAATCAAAATCACATACACTTACATCATCAGCTTAGGCAAGCATGAAGTAAAGTGATCCATTTTGCTCACGATATTTGGCAGAATAGAGGGTAGTATGCATGCCAAATTGCCCTCCTTATTGCTATAAATAGGCTGGTAAGTAAGGAGGGTAAAATCAAAATTAAAATCCAAACTAAATATAAGAAAACATATAAAACAATGGCAGAAGAGTATGTTCATCCACCAACTGTTGTTATGCATAATATGCCATATTCCATACAAAAATCGAATAGAGTGATAGGGAGAAGCTTTACCTGTGTGAGGGATGAGTTGAGAAGACTTGGATATCGTATAAGGCAGATCCGGCACGTTTGGAACAACCCCAACTTCTTGAGGGCTATGGCACTGGAGTTCGAAGACGGTGACGACTGTTACAGGCAGGCGTTCAAACTGCAGAAGTGTTTCAAGAGAATAGGCAAGGGGAGGGCTGATTATGAGAAGGAGCTTCACACAACAGCTGGTCCGCACCTGTGGGTGGCAAAGGAAGAAGATAAGGACTTGATGATGAAGGACGTGGACGTGATTGCTGTGCCGGATCAGGAGAAGTATGATGGCTACAGTGATGCCGATAAAGATACTACGTCTGTGTATGCATGCATCATGGTTCTGCTCATGAATCACTGCCCTTGAAACACCATATTGAAGTGATTAAAGTTCAGGGAGAACGTCGCTATGCGGAGACCACAAAGTACAGGAGACCTGACAACAGCTGTCCCAAAATATTGAACGAATGAGCTCTACGTCACATAAGCAAGGATTCTAAATGGTAAAGCGGTATCAGAGAAATTATTTTACAGCAATTGTATGGTTCAAATTACAAAGGAAACGTACTTAACATCCTCAAGTTTGATGTTACGGTATTCGAATCCGTTTTTCGTGTGGTTCACCGGGCCGATCTCAAAGAGTTTTCCGACCAAATCTGAAATTATTTGGCAAACATTAATTAGTTTGATTGAAAAAAATTATAGAATGGTAACGAAAAAAAAGGACGGTTTTTTAAACAAAGAATGTATTTTACCGGTATAGTGAGTCGTCGAAACACGATCGTTGACAATATCCCCGAAATTAGCAAACCGAAAACCGTGAAGTGGTATAGAGGACTGTCCGTCATAAGGGACAACCTTGCTCGAGTATTCAAACTGTAGACGAACATTGCTGGGAGTAGCTCTGTCGAATCTGGTATTGGGTCCAACGGTGAGGTTTCGGATGATGTAGACCACACCAACATTTAGTAAATCCGAATACTTGCTTAAAATCTGGCGACGCACAGTACCTTGCACGATTTCATTATGGAAAGAGATAAGTTAGATTAAGATAAATTAATTGCACTGAGAAATGTTTTTGTTTGACTCGATGGTTATTCGCGGATAAGACAAACCAAGATAAATGTATCAATATCGACACGAAAAAGAACAGAGAATACAATAAAAAACAGTATTGTGTCTCAATTAAATGTAGAATGCTCGGAGAATGCATCGTTTAGTAATGATATGAAGAAGAACATAGATAATTATACGTAAAAATATACATACGTATATAAACTATACGCAAATAAACTATACGTAAGAAAACATTGTAACAGCCCTAAATTTTCGCAACCAAAATAATAACCCAAAAACGGAAAACTCAAAGCTGTTACTCCACACTTAGCTTACGGAGCCAAGTGCAAGGAAAAAGATAAATAATAAATAAATAAAATAGGAATCGGATAGCTAATTAAATTGAAAACGTTGCAGCGGAAGTCTTAAGTCTTACAAAATCCAAAACGGTTTAAAACAATCGCAAACCAATAATAATAAATTCAGTAATAATGTAAATAGTTTGGAGTCAAGTTAAATAATAAAAGTTCTTCCTCGCTCAGCATAACCCATACCAGAATGCACCCATGCAGCAATTCAAGTGTATCTATCAGCTGTACCCAAAAACACAAATAGGTACAGGTTCCAGTGGGGGAACGACCCAAAACAAAAGGACGTCAGCAAAGCTGAGTAAACTATAATAATATAATAAATCGTGAAATAATAATAATTATAATTATAATAATAATAATAATAATAATAAACTGAAATCAGAATTAAAACCATCGTTTAATATCAAATACCATAAAAATAATGGTCAAAATAAAACCAACCAATATATATATTTTTCGCAACCTGTGTGCTAAGGTCCTACCCTTGCACGGTCTAGAGGTAACCACCTGTGCTTAGCTAGACTCATAATAGTGCGCACTTCTCACATTTGGACAGCCAATAGGATGAAACTGCCAAAGGAGAAAGTCTAACTCCCTAGCAAGTGAGGGCCGGACAAACCTCACTCAAAAATAGTTTTGGGACAAAGTCCCAGGAACGTCTTAGACGCACCTTAAAACCGTCTAGACCAACAGAACTCCCAGAGTCTGTTATAAGTTACTAAAATTTTTACCAAAATAGTACCAATATGTGAGTCGTGTCACAGAGTTCAATATCCAAACATTACGAGTATTATAAAAATATTAACGATCGACGAAATAATTTACAAAACCGTTATAAAAATATATTTTGATCCGAACATGCTCTTTACTTAGTGAAGGGGTAAAACGTCCTTACCTTTCAAGACGGGCGTCCTTACCTTTCAAGACGGACAACACTTAGCTAGTATTATTCCAAGAATTCTTTCTCCTCGAACCCACAAGCTACAAATAATATAAATATAATTCAATAACTAAGTAACATTAAAACGGTCTAACCCATAAAATGCTCATCTATCTTATCGAAACCACTCAACCTCAAGACACTAACCATTTAGTCACTCAACAAACCCTCGAAATTAGTCTAATTTATCACTCGGTCTAAATTAATTGACCAAATATCGGATACTTCTTCAAATACCTTAGACCCCATGTGATGGAGGAATCAGCTCTAACACAATTAACAACAACACACCACAATTAACAGCAACCAATTCTAATTGATGTAGCCTGCCTCATCATTACATAATCCCATAAAAAAAAAACACCTGCAAAATACCTCCTTTCTACGTCTCTATACACCTGTTTTCTTCTTCATCATCCTACGCCTACTCCCATCCAATGGACCACTTATACGAATCAATCGTCCTATTAACACCTATAGATATTACCCAAATTACAACTCCATGAGAAAGAATAATAAAATTGGAATGACCCGATACCAACACCTATAAACAAATCATTTGACACAACATCCCTTAATTCCGACCCATGATCTTATAAAACTAAAATTGATTTATAATGCTGTACAAAACGAGATTCAATAAGCCGAAAATAGTAAAAGTGGAGTACTTACAATATTTGTTGAAAAAGGAAGTCGATCAAGACGGACAAGTGGAAGCAAGGAATTAAGATTCGATTTGCGTCGGTGAAGGAACAGTTGTGAATTGGAATTAGAAAACAGAGTAATATGGAGAAAGGAGCAGGTTGCCGCAGCATAGGAAAGAAAATAGAGGAATAGGGTGGGGTATGAAGACAATACGGGTGAGTTTAAATAGCTGTAGGATTTTTTATTTTTTTTTTTTTTTTTCTTTTTCGTTTGACCCAAAGTCCAACCCGAAAACAAGTCGGTTTAGAAAGTTACATCTTTAAAGGAGTTCAAAACCAATAAGTTTTAAGACGGCCCGAAATAGACTCAAAAATATTTTCCAACTTAAAAACCCGATTTAAAACTTTAAAAGGAATAGAAAAATAATGCCCTATAAATGACTCGGAAAATAACGGGGCGTTACAAACATCGCGTAAAATAAAATATAATGTGGATCCTATCTTTAATTAAATGTAAACGTGAAAGAGTATACGAAATAAAGGAGAACAAAAGATCGTAGTAGCAAAATAATGAGTAACGCAATACCTCGGAGTCAATCAGCAGGACCTCGATAGAATCCGTTTTGGTTCTGTCCTTCATGACAGGACGGGTCCAGCGATGGACGACCCGGACGACCATCTCCTTAAGGTGATTGCCTTATTGGAGCTTCGATATGTTAGTTAGGTCAGAGGTCGACATTGTAGGAATAGGTTGGATGTGTGAATAGAAAGAGTGAGATTTTTTGGGAATGGTGGACTAATGAATGAATAAGAAGTGGTATTTATATATTTTCGGTGTCTAATGTGAACACGGGATTATGGTATATTGATACTAAAGAATATTCAGGTTGAAAAAATATAGGAAGAAAAGGTAAATATTTAACAGTATATACACATCACGAATTTGAAACGTACAAAAATTCTGTTAAATGAATTTGTGTTAGATTGTATACTGTAAACGAAATTGAAATCCATGCCAAAACAAATATGATATGCGTATATACTGCTTCGAAAACTAAATGTTGTTATTATGGAAACGAAAGCGTAGTATATCTTTTAGGAATTTGACATGTACATAAATTCTAATAAACGATCTATAATTAAACCGAAATTGATGTCCATGCCAAAACAAATATGATATGTGTATACACTGTTTCGGAAAATAAATACTGTTATTATGGAAACGAAATCGTAGTATATCTTCTAGGAATTTGACTTGTACATATGCCAAAACTAAATTTTCGGTGTATAATGTGAACACGGGATTATTGTATATTGATATACCAATGAATATTCCTATTGAAACGATTTAGGAATAAAATGTAAATATGCTCCAAAAATAGTGGGATTAATTTAACCATCCCAATGAATACGGTTTATATTGTATATTTGTATCGGCTAAAAGAATTTGACGTAATGTAGGATAAATTATAGGGTTATTTCATAACAATAATACCAACTATGGGGGGTGCTTCTTATATTAATGCAAACTATACGTAATCCCGTTTTAATATGAACTATCCTCTCATTAATCTCTCTTTATAACCAATGCCTTTTTTACCTGTAAAACCGGTAATTGTGACCTGCTAGGTTTTTTGGTGCGCCTCTTCTTCTTCTTCCCCTTTATATTCATCAAATTAAAAGTCACCTTCCATTATCAACCTTCAAAACCCTCATCGATACAATGAGATGTGGTTATTCATCTGGATCCTCCTCTAATTAGTATCCTTCAAATGTCAGATATTTTTTTTTGCAAACGTCAGATGCTCTAATTTATTTACCACAATTTCAAAAAAATTAAGAAAAGCAATGGCGAGAGGAGATGTCGAGTTCAACAATGGCGAGAGAAGAGTACGTAGTAACGAGAGAGGAAGTGTACCGAGTATGGTGGGAGGGGAACTTTAATTCAAAAAGAAATTAAAAGGAAAAGGGAACCGGCTCAGCAGGTAGCCGGTAACTTGTTCTGAAGAGAGATTAATGTGGGGATAGTTCATATTAAAATGGGATTACGTATAGTTGGTATTAATATAAGAAGCACCCCCATAGTTGGTATTATTGTTATGAAATAACCCTAAATTATAAACTATATGGATAAATTATAACAATATATGGAAAGAGAATAAGGATTATGTAAACAATATATACAAAAGTATATGAGACTATATATTATACTTCTAAATATGTACGCAAATATATATACATAAATAATATATACGTATTATATTATATACGTAAACTATATATACACGTAAATAAATTATATGTACAAATATACACGTACACAAATTATATGCACTATATATTATCCTTCCAAATATGTACGTAAATATATACATAAATATATATACGTATTATATATTATATATTTACGTATATACATGTACATATGTGATGTCGGGCTTCATTATATACGTAAATATATTATATACGTAAATGAATTATATGGACAAATATACGTACTATATATGTATTATATATTATCCTTCTAAATATACACATAGCCTCCTTTGCCAAGGACTCAAGAAGTGTGCACGCATGTTTAGGGAACGAGGAATAAACTTAAACAAAAAGGAACATTTCTAAAACTCTCGCTAATAGGTTGAAACCGTTTATGAACTCGGTCATTACGGAGGAGCAGAGTGCTTTTACCCCAGGTCGACTGATCACTGATAATGCTCTTATAGCGTTTGAAATTTTTCATGCTATGAAGAGAGGAGGGGAAGGTCGGAAGGGTAATATCGCTTTGAAGTTGGACATGAGTAAGGCATATGATCGGGTGGAATGGAATTTTTTGGAAGCCATGATGCTGACTCTAGGTTTCACAGAGGTTTGGGTCAATCGTGTTATGAGTTGTATATGCTCCGTCTCACATTCCTTTGTTATCAATGGTGAATTAACGGGGAGTGTGAAACCGAGTAGAGGACTTAGACAGGGCGACCCTATTTCTCCGTATTTGTTTCTTCTTTGTGCCGATGCTTTCTCTTATCTTATGAAACAGGCTGTGGCGGAGGGGAAAATCCACGGGATGAGGATCTGTAGAGAGGCGCCTATCATTTCGCACCTCTTTTTTGCCGATGACAGTATTCTTTTTCCTAGGGCGACCTTGGAAGAATGCTCCACGATAGCTAATGTGATTAGCCAGTATGAAGGAGCTTCGGGACAGAAGATCAATTATGCCAAGACAGAGGTCGTCTTTAGTAAGAAAGTCGTGCGTAACACTCGAGATGCGATTGGTAGCTCTATGGGTATCAGGGAGGTAGAGAGGCATGAGAGGTATCTTGGACTTCCGACTATTATCGGCCGTTCGAAGAAGGCGATTTTCATGGGGTTGAAAGAGCGAGTTTGGAAGAAGATTAATGGGTGGAAGGAAAAACTCTTGTCTAAGCCAGGTAAGGAAGTGTTAATTAAGGCGGTGGCCCAAGCAATACCGATTTATATGATGAGTATCTTTACTATCCCGGAGACCGTTATTACTGAACTGCATATGACAATGGCTCGTTTCTGGTGGGGTTCGACGGAGGCGAAGAGGAAAATACACTGGTGGAATTGGGAAAAGCTATGTCGGGTGAAGGGGCAAGGTGGAATGGGATTCCGCGATTTACGAGTATTTAACCAAGCGCTTCTGGCGAAGCAAGTTTGGAGATTACTTACTAATCCAGAGTCTCTGGCTGCGCGAGTCTTGAAGGCACGATATTTTAAGAATACCTCGGTCCTGGAGGCTCGAAGAGGGTACGACCCTAGCTATTGCTGGCGGAGTATTTGGGGTGCAAAGTCTATTGTCCTTGAAGGCCTGAAATACAGAGTGGGTAATGGTGCTGAGATTAATGTGTGGTCTGATGCTTGGCTCCCGGGTCCTACGGCTAGTAAAATTCCAACCCTGAATTTGGAAGCTGATGGTAATATGAAAGTTGCAGAGCTTATTGATAATGAGAATCACGAATGGGATATACGAAAGCTTCAGGAGGTGTTGGTTCCTGCCGACGTTAGGGCTATTTTGGAAATCCCGTTAAGTGTGTTTGATATACTTGATAGTTGGTACTGGTGGCCAACTAACGACGGGGTTTTCACTGTCAAATCAGCCCATCGCCTGGGCATGACCGGGTACGATTGGAGAGAGGACCAGCACGGGCAACTTTGGCGAACCATCTGGCGACTCCGGATCCCACCCAAACTCGCTCATTTCACGTGGCGAGCGTGCACTGAAATTTTAGCTGTCCGACGTAGTCTTTACCACCGTCATTGTGTCGACAACCCTGCTTGCTGTTTATGCATAGTGGAGGAGGAAAGCGTGATCCATGCTCTGTTCGAGTGTGCAAATACGAAGGGGATTTGGATGGGTACTGAGTTTGAGCTGATGTTGATCGATGCACCTAGGGATTCGTGTGCTGCTCTGTTTTCGTGGGTTCTGGAACGTCTTGATGGAGCTGCTCAATGTAGCTTTCTTACTTATGCGTGGGCAGTTTGGTCGGCGCGGAACAACTTTATTTTCGAGGTGGAACCGCTGCAACCGGTGTTGATTTTACAGGGGCTACAAGCGATGGTCCGGGATTATGCGACCTACAATGTTGAAGTTAATGGTAGGGCTGCTGTGACGCGGGGCGTGGGTGGGATTAGATGGAAGAAACCGGATGCAGGAGCTATCAAAATAAACGTTGATGCTGCTCTGTTTTCGGATGACGAGGTTGGTTTGGGTGTGGTGATCAGGGATGAACATGGCCAGATTGTGCGGCTGGGTAGCAGACGAGTTCGAGCAAGGTGGTCACCGGATATCGCGGAAGCAAAAGCAGCATGTTTTGGTCTCATTATCGCTTGGAATGGAGGGTACCCGAACGTTATTCTCGAGAGTGACTCGTTTAATGTCATGCAGAATGTGATTCAAAGACGGAAATGGCGAAGCCCACTTGGAAGTTGTTTGGATGATATCGTTTTGCTTTTAGATCGTTTAAATTTTTCTAGTTGTATGCACACAAAGCGTGATGGAAACACGGTGTCCCATTGGATGGCCCGATTCTGTTCCACAGTGGGTGATGAGTTTGTTCTTGACTCGAATTTTCCGCAAACTGCTATTGAGTTGGCGGAAGTTGATTTAATATAATGCTCTCACGGTTTGCCTAAAAAAAAAAAATTCTTCGTGAGGATAGCATTAACTGAATGATTCTGCAATCTGCCAAACCAAGTGAATGCAATCAGTCATAATCTCTGAAGATGCAAGAGACCTATACTTTCGCCCACTGAATAGCCTTTAGGATTTCAATCGTTTCAGCTTGAATGGCCGACTCAGCCCGAAAACTAACAAGCTTGAATTTAGCTGAGCGCCAATGAATGGTTCTCCCGGTTCTTGTACCAGCCCACCAAAAATGTGCTAACATAGAGTTAACTTTGTTGGCAACACTTTCCGGCAATTTGTAAACCGATAAACAGTACTCCCTCCAAAACACTATGATTTTCCTACTTTTATTCAAATGTGAGAGATTAAAATAATAACTAGAAAAATGTAGTGGAGTAGAGGGAGTACTTCTGGTAAGGTTGGCAAACATTGAATGAAATAAAGTTAGCCGTCCTGCTGACGAGAAGCAAATTCGATTTCACATGAGCCAATTCTTTTTTGAACCTGCTTCACAACGGTATTATAAATGTTTGAACGATAACCATCCAAAGATGGAATCCCCGGATACTTCCCCAGAGTAGCACTTAACTTTCCTTAAACATTTCATGATAAAAGCAATACGACAAATTGGATTGAAAATCAATGCCAACTTATCTCGATTTATAACTTGTCCCGAGATACTACAATATCCAGACCTATCAAATAATAGGACGTTGTTCCAATCTATTCGGATGAAAAAGAGGGACCCATCAACGAACAATAAATGCGATATCCCAGACGCCCGTTTAGACACCTTCACCCCATGTATCTTATCCTTGCCATTTGAAAAAAAAGAAGAAGGTTACGGATAAAACTTCAGTGCACAAAACAAATAAATAAGGAGAAAGAGGTCCGCTTTGTCTGAGGCCACATGTGGGAGACAAAAACCGAATGGAGCGAGTACAACAAAAGTGGTCTCTCGATTCTCTCGACAAGTTATTGAGAGACGGTCTCTTCCTAGTTTTCGTGCTCAAGCAATATTTAAGGTGGGTATATGTACAATTAGTAGATTATACAACTAGTTGTACATTACTCTATGTACAACCGATTCTATGATTTTGAGTGTTATCACAAAATTTTCGAGTTTTGTTGTAAACTTTCCAAACTTTAGCGTAGAGTTGTCGAGCCCAATGGGCACACATTAATATATTCTTATTAAGGAATAAATCTCAATGATATTATCAACGATAAATTGAAAAAATAATCCATATTTTACCATACTTAGACAACATCATTGTGATCTATTCCCTAATAAACACATTAATGTGCGTCCACACTGGACATACGTTAGAAAACCGATCAAATAAATATTTAAGCTCAAAAGTTTACGACTCATCTCAGAAACTAATATAAACTCAGTAACGGCTTGTTTGGTTACTCATCTAATTATCGGGAATGCAAGATCCCATGAATTGCATTCGCATGAAGTCATTTCCAACATGACTACCAAACACTATTTCTGTAATTCTAATGAAATACAAATTAATATGAATTTAAATTGCCGGTAACTCCATCTTCCCATGGTGAACCAAACGAGCCATAAATATACTCCCTCCGTTTCATTGAAAGCTTCCACTTTTCCTTTTTCGTAAATTTCTTTGATAGCTTCCACTTTCTTTTTTGGTATAACTTTTTCCCTCTTACCTAGGTGGCTCACCTACTTTACACCCTCTCTACTTTTGAATATTTTATTATTATCCTTAAAAAATGTACCTTTTTTAGGTGGAATCTTTCAATGAAACGGAGGGAGTACATACATACACAAAAACTCGACAACTTTTTTTCCGTTTTGAAGATGTGGAGTAGCATCGTGTGACACTATTAGTAGCATTGTTACTTGTAGAGTTGAATCTCTTTCTCTTGTCTTCCCCGGGGAATGAATGTGTAAGTGAATGTGCGTTAATTAGTGTCCACTTTGGTCTGAGTCGAGCCTTCCTACCTTGAAAGCGACCCTAAAGCAGCTCCTCAAAGACCCTTTCCTTTCCCACCCCCAATCCCATTCCCATTCCCATGTGCTGCTCTCTTCTCCTTCTTCTCTCCATTTCCATGGCGGCCTCTCTTCCACCCAATTGAATTATCCCCCCTTCCTCTCATTTTGTTTTCTAGGGTTACTACACTCACCTCCATTTTTTAATTCGTTAACTGCTCTTCGATCTCACCTTCTTCGTCTTTGTTTCATTTCATTTCATTTTCAATGGCGGATGCTCGCCTTCTTCCTAGGGTCTTAGTTCAAGCTTTACCTTCGTTTAATGCCAAGAACCACGCCGCAACACCACCGCCCTCCCCCGCCCCCGCCGCCGAGGCGGTTGATTCTGCTGCTGCTGAGACTAGTGCATGCTCGCCTGTAAGTACTGATCGGGTTCAGAGTGTTGTCCGATTGCCCGATTCTGAGCTCGTTGAAGCTCCGCCTGAAGTTCAGGTTGTTAAAAAGAAGCGCGGGCGTCCTCCCAGGAATCCGGGGGTGGCTGCTGTTGCGTCGTCTGCGGTGGCGGCTGCGGGGAAGAGGAGTAAGAAGGAGGATGAAGATGTTTGCTTTATTTGCTTCGATGGTGGCTCGCTTGTTGTTTGTGACCGCAGGTTTGATTTCAATTTCGAGTGCTTAGGGTTTTCGATTTCGGACAATTTTCTTTGTTCTCTGATGCTTTTGTTGTTGTTGTTGTTGATGATGATGATGATTGGATAGGGATTGTCCCAAGGCGTATCATCCTGCTTGTGTTAAGCGAGACGAGTCGTTTTTTAAACCTAATATACATTGGGACTGTGGTATGTTTCTTCTTTTGCTATCTGATTTTGTTGGTATTCTTCTTCATTTTCGCTGTGCTAATTGGATTGTGTCTTTCTAACAGGAATTGCATTTGTCTTATGTGTGTACATTATTAGTTCAGCAGTTTTTTGATTTCGAATGCAGTACACCACTACTGGTTCTTTAGTAGAGTAATCGAGCCTAGAACGACTTTGTGAACGGATTCTTGCTCAAAAGTGTTATTTGTTACTCCCGGTTCGTATCTAGGGAAGATGTTTAATACCTTACCGGCAAATGGCTACTAAGAAATGTAGTAATTTTAGCTCACTGAACTTGGCACTTCGCTAATTCTGAGTTGAGCTGGAAAGGATTTTGGTTTGTGTGGTTGAATTGTGATTTATAATGTTGTCGTTTGGCCGGCTAGTGGATCTTGGAGATATTAGTTGGCAGATGTTCAGTTTGAAAGAAGCTCCCTTCATTCACGTGTTGATGCCGATGAATGTTTGATCGCTTGACATGGAAATGGTTGTTTTTTGTTGTACAGCATCATGTTTCTTTTATTGCTCCGTTAACCTTTATTACTACAAGGGTTGTGTAGTACATCCGCTTATAGTTGCTTTCAGGTCAGACACTTTTCTTGAATAGGTAGATGATATTACAAGCACAAGTGTGGAATGGAAGTAGAATAATTTCATCAGTGAGAAAACCTTGGCAGAGGAGTATTTGTTTCTATTAGTGCATCTCAGTTTAGTCTTATTTCCTTAATTTCCCGCTGGGGAAGGCAGTGATGGGGTTTCCATTCAGATAATATACATCAGACTGGAAGAATCCTCTAAACAGCACGATTCCGGATTCCCAATCATTGACTAGGAACCCTTGCGCTATGTTATTGGAACTTCTGGGGTTCATGTGGAACTCTTTGTTCTGTCGATTGACTAGAAGCATTGGAAAAATGCAATTTAGATGATGAACTGAGGGGTAAAAGCTAACTAAAGCCTCCCAATTTCAATCAACTGGTTATATATAAGAGTTGAACTCTGAAGTCATATTCACATACTCGAGTAGTGGTTCTGCATTAGTGGTTTCTCTTTGTGACTTTGTAGATTATGGTACTCATACTTCTGTTAGGCTTTAGGATATAATGCATGAAAATTACGGGATAGTTTTTTCCTTATAATGCCAAATCTCTCAAAACCTTAGCTAATTGTAATACCAGAATAGAAAGTTGAAAGTAAGTGAGCATGTGCTGAATGACGCGGTCAGCAACCTTGGTTTTAGAACTCTTAGCAGTAAGAGTGCCAATCGGGTTCATAGACGGGTGAAGTAAAGGGGAAGAGCGGTTTGATGTGAGACACTTGACATTGACTTTAATGATGATGGATCCAAACACAGAATACAAAAGGGCTTCATTGTGTTATACTGAAGTGTACTAGTATTTTCAAAGAAGGGAAAATGATGTGATTACTGATGATTATGTTGGTTTCCTAGAACATTGAAGGTCTAGGTTGAAAGATCTGTTTTGAGGTTTCCATTAGTTCTGTATATCACATTTTTAATATTTACTTTAAAACATTTTTTTTTTCAATTAGTAAGAATTTCAATGCACTTAGATTGGAGCATAATGTTTGTCTTTCATTCATTTCTAATAGAACCAAATATTTATTGCTCTTTCTACTTGTAGTATGATGGAAATAAGAATGGCTATTAGTATTGTTGGCTCTTTCATTTTTCACAAAGATCAGGTGGTCTTTCGTCCTAGTATTGGATACATAGAAAACAATCTCCTTGTAAAAAACAACACCGTAATAAATAACAGGGTAAAAGTTGTGTACTTCCACTCCCATAGCTGCTCTTGGTGCAAGGTTATTTTGAGATGCATTAAGATGAGAAGATTACAAATTTAATGATTCTAAAATCTGTATGAAATCCGGTAACATTTATAGGTACTATTAATGTTACTTGGAGATCACAGAAAGAGAGAAATATTAGTAAAATAGAGACATACAAGTATGCAACTCACCGTATCTAGCAGGTTTACTAGTTATTTTTCAGAGTATCATCTCAGATACATACTTCATTTTAACCTAACGCTTCATATGTTGATCTGTGAGCGAATTCTCCTGTCATGACTGACGACGAAGTAGAAATCATTTTTTTTAATGTGCGGATTATGTTTTGAAGCTGCCTTTCTAGTGTGCTACTCTTAAATTTCCACTCGCTAAATTTTTCATGCTCTCTGCATTTCAGGCTGGCATTTATGCAACAACTGTCAGAGAAACGCTATTTTTATGTGCTATACGTGCCCTTACTCCTTATGTAAGGGATGTGTCAAGCAGGCTGATATATTTCGTGTCAGAGGGAACAAAGGATTCTGTAAAACATGCATGTCGACTATAATGCTGATAGAAAAGATCCCCCAGGAAAACATGGAAGTGGTATGGCTGAGATATTCATGTGCCTTGTGTTTAATATTTTTGATTACGTGAGCCCCTTAAGTACCTGTCTAGTTCTTTTCTTATCACTTCTTTTCAGAACCATTCACTCATCATTATCCATTTTGTATTGCGTGGTGGTGAACTTATCTTTGGGGTTTTAGACGTAAAACGTCTGCTGATAAATATTTGAAGTTTGGTAGATTTTGGATGGCGAAATAGGAAATAGAACCCAGTCCAATTTAGAATGCTTTATCGAACTACAAGTGGCGTGTCCACATGTTCATATAGATGGAATACACTACTCTCCCATTCACTAGATTTGTTCCGTATTAAATTGACACAAAATTAAGGAAAATAAGCTATATGTGTAATTTGACTCTTCTCTCTTATCGCATGCGTTTTTTTGACCGAACACCAGCTGAACCCTTACCCACCCTTGAAAGAACCACCAACCCACCCATAAGATTCCCACTCTCCTGAAAATCATCCCTAATGACCCACAGTCCCAACCTCCACCCCTGAACCCACCCATGAAAGCCCTAGATTGTGAGGGAGTCTTTTGGTTTGAAGGTGAGTTTTCCGAGGTTAGTTTTTTTGGGCGGATTACGGGTGGGGGGTTGGTCTAGGATTGACATGGGAATGATCGAAGTGATGGTGGTCGATATGGAAGGTGATCGGCATGGAAGTTGACGTGTTGTTGGTTGATGGAGGAGACTATCATGGAGGCTGTAGGGGTAGATCAATTGTGCGTCGTGGAGGTGTTAAAATGGCTCTGGTCATTGCTTGATGTGGGGTCCGAATGGTGGTGGTCACGGCCATATTTTGGAAGTGGTGGTTGTTGGAGGAAATGAACAGATGAGGCCGAGGGAGTAAAAGAAGAGTGAATGTTTTTTTGTGGTGAGGGTGTATGGCTAATTTGGTAGGTTTATTTTTATCACGTAAGGAAATGGTTCAAATCTAGTGAGGTAGCCGACAAGAAAAGTGAGAAGTGATACTTTTCCAAAGAAGGGAGGGAGTATAAAATTGTGTGGTGTGTGACTTGTATATCTGTTTCACATGGTTTTTGTATGATTATAAGCCGTTATGTTAGTTTCTCCCACATATGGAAGAGGGTAATTGATTGTGACTGTCAACTCTTTCATGGTCTCATGGGGCAGAACACATTTTTTCAAAGGTTTCATGTTGTCATCAGTGTGTTAATCATGCAGGTCCAGGTGGATTTTGACGACAGAGCTAATTGGGAGTATCTTTTTAAAATGTATTGGTTATTTTTGAAAGAAAAAGAAACTCTTACTGTGGATGAGCTAACTCGGGCTTCTAATCCCAGCAAAAGCTCCTGGCTTGAAAATAAGGGTAGCTATCAGAAAACCCATGAGTCTTGTCTAAGTAACACCTCTGAGTTGAGCTGCAGCAGTGCGAATTTGGAAGCAAATTCTTCAAAAAGAAGAAAGATAAGAGTACAGCAACCCTCCCTCTATGTGGATTCACATCAAAAGACTGTCAAACTAGAGAGCAATACGGAGTGTGGTTTTCCTGGAGAACCTGATTGGGCATCAAAAGAGTTATTGGAGTTTGTTGCACACATGAAAAATGGTGATACATCGATTTTACCCCAGTTCGACGTGCAGGCTCTTCTTCTGGATTACATAAGGAAAAACAATCTACGTGATCCTCGCCGGAAATGCCAAATTATTTGTGATAAAAGGTTGGAAAATTTGTTCAGTAAAGATCGAGTTGGGCATTTTGAGATGTTAAAGCTTCTAGAGTATCACTTTAAAGAAGAATCTCGCACCAACGGTGTTATCCGTGGTGCATCGATGGACCCTCTTTCTAGGCAGGCAGAGGAGGGAGTTGAATTTCAAATTTCAACTAGGGAGACTAGGTGTCAAAGCCGTCGAAAAAGAGATGACAAAGGCAGAAAAATCAACCTGGATGGTTATGCAGCAATCAATAGTCATAATATTAACTTAATTTACCTGAAGCGGAGTTGGCTGGAAACCCTAACTGTGCATGCAGAAAATTTTCATGACAAAGTTGTTGGTTCAGTTGTTCGAATAAAAATCTCTAGTAGCGATCAAAAGCAAGATATGCATCGGTTGGTCCGTATTATAGGTATGTGATTATTGCTATTAGCTTTCCTAAATTGTAGGTCACCTAGTTTTGCATTAGCATTTTTTTGTTAATATGTTGGGGATATATGTTTACAGGTACTAGTAAAGCAACTGAATCTTGTAAAATTGAGGGCAAGATGGAAAATTTTATGCTCAAAATATTAAACCTAAACAAGATTGAAGATGTTTCCATAGATGCGATTTCAGACCAAGAATTTTCTGAGGTGAGATATTTTGTACGTTTATATATATCGTAATGGGTGATGTATTTTTTTAATTGTTTAAGATTAATCTTCATGTACATCTTCGCCCTCATTCCCAATTGTGTTGGGACTAAACATTGAGGCTCTTGCTATTCCGCACTGGATGGAATCTGTGCCTGTGTGCTTTTTATTGAAATGAGAAGTGGATCTGGTGGACCATTATGTATATTATGAGCTCGACCTTCTACCGGATACTTTTTAGGTGGTTTGTTACCATCAAGCTTGTTCCATTCTAGATAAAAAAAATTATCCCAAAAATGGCGGACTTCTTTGGTTGATTGATGTGTTGAATTGGGTCTTTCTGTATTTGAGTTCAGGATATGAATTCATTGTCTACCCTGCCTAATTATTGCTCAATCGGTCGTTTATTTGCTGAATTGTTGTGTCTTTGGCATTGTAGGATGAATGCAGGCGGTTACGCCAAAGTATAAAATTGGGGCTTGTTGAGAGGCTGACTGTGGTAAGTATTTTGGAAAATAGCTTTATTATGCACCACAGTAAAATAGGTTTATTGTTTACCACAGTAAATGATGTCAAGCTTGTGACTTTGTATTATTTATTTTTTAGGGGGAAATCCAGAAAAAAGCAATGGCACTACAAGCAGCGAGGGTTGATCATGTAAGTTGTAGATCTCTTATTCTTGGTAGCAGTGTTTAAAATTGTAAGAACAAACGTCGTAGTGCTAGAATGTTCAAATTATCTATCCTATACTCTTTGCATATAAAGTATGAACATGGTATTACTTGTTTGCTGTAGTGGCTTGAAGCAGAGATACTGAAGCTAAATCTTCTTCGTGATCGTGCTAGTGAGATGGGGCATCGGAAGGAATATCCTTTTTGTAATTATTTATTCGAATTTGAACATTTTTTATTCTTTTAAATCTGGCTGTTCTTTGTTCAGTGAATCATATTTGGAGTACTATATAATTCATGCAAAATACATCAGAGTTTGTATTTTTGTGCAAGGTATTGGGAACCGTGCACATACAGTAAAAATAATTTTTAATACGTTTTGACTTACAAGCCGTAAAAAGGTTTGTAATTGTCTTGTCTGGGGTTACATTTTACTTAGTTGAGTTAATTCTCAAGTCTGCCAGACTGGTATAGTTGTTTATTTGGGTAACCCATAAATGGGCGGCTGATAATTCAGTGAACACTACTCATCTACACAGCTTTCTAAAAACTATTTGGGTGCATTGGATGGAGGTGTTCATTTGGGGTGTGTTAAAACATGTGAAGAATATTCACTTCTTCATGAGGAGACTAATCATCTAAATCCATGAAAGATATATATGATGTATTTTCTTAACCACATGAACGCTTAGAGAATACGTGGAGAAAATAGAGCTTCTGAAAACCCCTGAAGAGCGCCAACGCAGGATTGATGAAATTCCAGAAGTGCATGCCGATCCAAGAATGGATCCTAGTTATGGGTCGGATGATGATTCTGGAGATAGTGACATGAAGAGTCGAGGTATGTTTCAGTCAGATGATAAACTAAATATCTTATTCAGTATGTTATTCGTTTACGGATTAGTTGCAAACAAGTAAACAACAACCTACCATTTATAACCAAAATTTCTCAAACAACTACTTTTTCTATTACTTCCTCCGATCTCCCCAATATCATGAATATACGTGCGGAATATTTTATTGAATGGGGCAATAAATAAAAACTGGAGGGATATAATTCTTTTTTACATACTACTCTCTCTGTTCACCTGTTGTTTGTCATGTTTTCCAATTTAAGCTGTTCAAGTTATTTGTCAGTATTACCTAATTCGGTTTGTATGGTTTATTTATGGAAGACATGAATTGTGAATACATTAAATATACTCTTCGTTTTTTTTTTCCATTTTACTAAAAATTTGACAAATAACTGTAAGAGGGAGTACTACCTATTATGACATGTTTGCTTACAAATACCACCTGTTCACCGAGTGAGCACACCCAACCTTATTTTATTTATCTTTTTTCGTTGGGAAGTTATCCCCCCGCCCTTACTCACCTCTTGCTTCCTGAATTGTCACTTCTACTTTTATGCCTCATGCCCTAAATTGATGGTTTTATGTTGTAGGCATGTCCTCTAGAAGTTCTCTCTCTCAAAGCTCAATTCCGTTTTAACAAATTATCACCCTAATTCAGTTGACCAGATGTAGAGTTTTCACGAAATTAATTGTGCTGTTATCAAATTGCAACTTGTTAGGGCAAGGGGACGTACGTGTCAGGAATGCACTTTTTTATAAATCAATTTCAAAGATAAGCAAGAAAGAGTTGGTCAAGTTAGATGGAAGAGGGAAAATTAGAAGAGAGGGAAGGAAAGGGTCTGAGTGAATTGATGCTAGTTAGAATCTGGTAGTGGTTGAGGGCGGGTGTAATTAAGGAGGTGCAATGGTTTTCACACATAAAATTGCTTGAGAAAGTATCTATATGTATGCGCAAACATTCCATAATAGGTACTCGTACAAACTTTGAAATTCATTTCTCCTTGGAAACAAGCATTGAGGAGTTTAAAGGTATGTGGTGGAAAATGCTAGCTAATAAAAGTTTTTGAGGTTAGAACTTGCAAATAAAGTGACTAAAAAGGCAAGGTTTCAAAGTTATGAAGACTATGAACTATAAATGTTATCAACCCAAATGGAAAGTGAAATCAGAATGTAAGCAGAGGAACGAGGAATTTGGAAAAAAAAACTTTTCATAAGCCAATAAGGTATTAATTGCTTGACAAATCTTGGTTGTGAGACTCTATGACAGGTAATCTGTAATTTTTTTTCATTTACTTGAAGGCTCGTTTCTGATAATGTGAAATGCCTTCAGATGTTGCCTGGACACCAAAATACTCGAAGGCACGTGCGAAGAGTATGGAGTCAAAATCTCCCTTAAGAGTTGGGGATATGTCAAAAGATGACCGGGGTAGGACAACCAAAGCTGCAGCTGTGAATGGGGTTTGTAGAAGAAAAAACTCTACGAAATCAAATATTGAGGGAGTCAATGGTGTATTTGGATCTCCCAAGTCCTTTCAGAAAACTCAAAGAACTGATGCTCAATTGAGAGTCCTTAAAACCGAAAGTCAAATGGACACAAGAATATCTGGTGACAATGGGGTCACAATAAATGGTTCTATCTCTAAGGCTAATTCTGATCCTCCGGTGTCAAACTCCCAAGAGACGTCACATGTTTCCAATATCAGTGAACGTGAGAAGATCTGGTACTATAGGGACCCAGCAGACAATGTCCAAGGACCATTCTGCTTGTTGCAGTTACGTAAGTGGAATTCTAGTGGGTATTTCCCTAGTGATTTAAGGGTATGGAAGAATAATGAAGCTTATGATCGATCAATACTTCTGAATGATCTATTAATGAAACAGCAGTCTAGCGAGCCTCATTCCCAGCAACATTCATGTTTACAGTCCCATGATGGAGGTAAATTTGATGATGAAAAGGTTAATTCTATCGGGACTATGAGCAGCAACTCTGTCGCTCCTAGGACTAGTGACCAAGTAAATGAAGAATGCAGCGAGACAAACTCGACTGACATAGCTTCTTTTCCCGAGGCTAATGAACATTCAGCAAATGGTTTCAACTATCTGCCTGATTCTGACGGTCAAGGTAGAGGTCAAACTTCAGTCGAAAATTTAAAAGCGCAGCTGATAGAGAGCTTATTTAACATTGAGGAACCTAGTGCTGATGCTACTGTCAATACGTCCCCTGATATGATGCATATTGACCTTGAATCTGATCCCTTGCATTTATCATGTGCTATGTCAATGTCTGATAATGTCGATGTGAAAATTCAAGCTGTGAAAAGTCAATCTTCTAGTCCAGATGCTGATAGGTCAGACTCTGGAACTAGTTTGCCCATGGCTTCTGAAGATATCAAGACTTTTACAATTTCAAGCTCAATGCCAAACTCCAATTGTGAGATGAAAAATATGCAATTGGATCATGAACTCTATGACAAATCGGAGGTGTGTAAAGTTTCTGCTGTGCCACCTTTTTTGTCGAAGGAAAACAAGGATTTAAATTGTCACACTGCGGAAGAAAAAGAATATGTTGGTTATCATCGCCTCGAGCTCGATTCAAGGGTAAGTAGTAGAGCTACCTGCAGTGATACTGTTTCTGTGTTGCCAAGTGCTGTTGAAAAGCGGGACCCCGTAGCCTCGAGATCATATATTACCGAGAATAGACGATCCATCCTTGCAGATGTTCTTGAGCTAGAAAATAAATATTACCCAACTTCTAATATTCCCGAGCAAGCATCAGGCGCCAGCTGGAGTACCATCTGTAGTGGAGTTATGGTTTCTGATCAACCTAGTACCTCACCAATGACCCAAGCTGATGATGGGTCAAAGGCCCCAATTACCGAAAATAAAGGTACTACTCCAACTTCAAGCATTCCTGTTCAAGATTCAGGAATCAAGTGGAGTAATATCCTTGATGAAGTGCATCTCCCTGATGTTGCTGGTGAATGGGGTATGTATCAACCCGTGCATGTGAAACCTGGCGTCGTGGGATTTAACCCTAATCTGGCCTCGTGCTCGCCGGCCAGGCTGGCTGAAGTTCCCCTTGACCATGCTGTTGCCACCTCCGAGAGTTGCCAGTTGACTTCAAACTGCGATATATCAAATTGGCAGCCGATTGAGTTGAGCACATTAGGGGACGAATCTGTTTCGGATTTGCTATCGGAAGTGGAGGCTATGGAGTCTTTGAGAAGCATGTCGTCCCCAACTTCATGGATGAACTGTGGAGATGACTCCATTGGTTCTCCCGGAGATGATTGTTTTAGTCCTCTTGGAGGTTTGACCCCACATCTCGATCCTGTTAAAAATGATGCTTTGAGCTCCGCAACTGACTTACAATTTCATCAGTCCTTCCATATTGATGTATGTAGTACATCGATATTCTCAACACTCGCTCCAGAAGCAGACCCACAACCCAAGCCGGTTATAGCTTCTGGCAATTTGGTCTCTCAAGTTACTTTTTCGTCATTGCCTTCACCATCTCCACCCTCGTTATTGGTGCTAGAACCTCTTGCATCCTCATGCCCACTACCTCCACCTCAAGCAGTACCGCCACCACCACCGCCGCCACCACCATCGGCCACAAAATCACCTTCACCACCACCGCCGCCTCCACCACCACCCTCCGTACCAGAAGCTGAAATGCCCATTTCACCACCACATCCCCCAGTTGCTGTAAAAACATCTTTTCCACCACCCAAACCACCCGCGGCTACAGATTCACCTTCAGCACCACCAGAAGCAACAAAATCATCTTCGTCACCACCCCTACCACAAGCTGATAAACCAGGTCCAGCAATCCAACCACTTACTCGGAAACCAGTTTCATCAGCAGTCCAACCACCATCTACAAAATTACCCTCACCGGCACTGGCACCGGCACCAGCACCAGTAGCGGAAAAGCTATTCTTGCCACCAAGGCGACCTTCTACCTTGAGCCTAAACTCATCGAGTCCCCAAGAGGAGGGAGAGATGCCCCCTACCAGCATTGCCGTACATCAGCCAGAAGTGGGTATTCATGATCGACGATCACAACAATCCACAACCTCCAATAACCTTCCCAGACAAGGCTCCGAAACTAGATCAAGCAAGCGGGAGTTGGGAGGACAAGCGACAGGTAGAGTATCTAGCACAGGTTCTATTTTGGGAAGTCCATACATGCAGTGGAGCCACAGTTCAAATCCTGGACAGGTGATGCCAGCTGTAAGTGCAAACCCTGACCCACACTGGAACCCGTCAGTGGTGGGGCAGGGCACCAGAGCGAGCCAGACGTCCCCTAGATATACTAGTCGTAGTGGTGGTGGTGGTAGACATGCTGTTCCGAAGGACAGTAGGAGTCACCATCATCACGGTGTAGATTCAGGTTTTGGTAAAAGTAGTAGGCCGATTTCTTGGAACAGGCAATCCTCATTTGGGGCGGGTGGTGCAGGAGTACCCTCGCGGCCTCCCCAGAGAGGGCAGCGTGTTTGTAAATTTCATGAGAGCGGGTACTGTAGGAAGGGTGCATCCTGTAAGTACTTGCATCCTTAGTTTACAGACATCCCATCCCTCTCATATCCTTTGTATTCTATAATTTTATTATGTAGATTGTAATTGTTGTATAACACCATTTGTTCCATAAACGCAAGTCGTCAAGGCAAAGGAATATATACGCCCTCAGAATACGGCTTTTCCGGGGCCTTCTGTTTGGGTGTATTACTTGAAAGGTGGCCGACTTCAGTTCGAGACTGTATTTATTCTGCTTGATGCTTATTTTTTTTGGTATATTCATATCGATAAATTGAGTTTGGTTCAACAATGATTCATACTGTATGAGTTAGTGTTACCTTCCAATGTTCCTGCTTACTATGACCGTGAGGTTGAGGGTACGATTCTATCTGTGATGTAGTGCGCACTTCTAAAAAAAACGATGTTTCTAACGTTTGCCGAGTTTGGTTAATCCCTCCGTTGATAAATTTTTATCATTTCAATAATATTTTCGTTACATATATAATATAATAACAATTATGTCCATTTATAGTAAGTTTAAAAAGATTGAATGGATGGAAGAGAGTAAGTATATCACTAATTATTGTGTACAATGCGATAATAGTAAAAAATTGCAATTTATGGTGAAAAGTGATCATTTTAAGTCAGTTAGTTACCGTTTTTATATAAAAAGTTACCACGTTTTCATATTAAAAAGTGGTTACTATTTAACCTTGGTCACTAAATAACCTAAAGTGGTAACATTTTAAGGTAAATTCCTAGTTTTAAGCCCCGTCGTACGGTGCAACGGTTGTATACTGTAATTTGTGTATAAGTATTTGGTACTCCCTCCATTTCATCCATTCGTATACATTTATTTTTCGGACACTATTCATAAGTGAGACCGTGTTTAAAATTGTTTATTGTAATACGCAAAAGATATGAACAATCCAATACGAATATTACCGTACGACTGTGCATAAAACAAAACGTTTACAAATAGATAGAACGGAGAGAATAATAACTACTCCCTCCGATTCTTTAGATTCGCAACATATTCCATATTTAGCAAATTCATTAGGTTTGCAACATTTCTATAATAGGTAGGTTTTTGTTTGTGTAACGCGAATTTAAAGAATCGGAGGGAGTAATGAGTAACTACCCATTCATCCTTATGTTATAAAAACCCAAAAAATACGGAGTAAAGGAAAAACAATCCAACGATCAATCTAACGAATTCAATGAACTACTGTTACACGTTCGAGCTCAATCACTTATCCCCAAAACAAACCCAAAATCGAAGCAATAAATCAATCAAAAACCCTAAATAAACCTAATCGTCACCGGAAAACATGTCGGCGAAGATGTTATCGCCGACGGAGAGCTACGCCGCCGGTGCTCTGTTCGCATTAGCTGTTCACCAGGCGCAGATCCACCAGTCTCGCCCCCTCGGATCGCCGCCGTATCACGCCGACGTCGCCGACGATGACGGTGGAGAGAGAACGAAGGATCGCGTTAGTAGCTGCAGTAATGGTAGTAATAGTAGCGATTCCGTCTCCGAAGATCCTCTTCTTTGGATTCATCCTAACTCCGGCCTTCTTCATCCTATTTTCAAGTATTATTAGTTTCTCTCTTTCTTCGTTTTATTGCTTTTTTCGTCTGTTCGGTGATTTTAGGAAATTGTTTCGTGAAATTCCGCTTTTGCATCACTATAGGATTCGTAGAATTGTAGTATACTCAGTATTCGTTTCGATTATTTGTTATGTGATCATATGTTCTGCAGATTTTGTGTGTTCGATGATCGTATGTTTTGGCTGATTTGAAGATTTTCGAAAAGTATTCATTTAATTTGAGGTGAATCATCTCATTTGTACTAGGTGGATTTCAATTTGGATGTAATTTTGAGGATATAGCAACGATGCAGGAATTCGGAATGTTATGATATGATTGAATTTTGATTCATAAACATGTCTGATGAGCTCATCGGAACTCGGAAGTAGTAGTACTGGAATTTTGGAAAGTTCTTGTGAGAATAGTTCGTAAATGCTGGATACTAATGTATGTAATCACACATTCCGTATTTCATTGAAAATTTATTTTGATGTTGACGACCTTTTTCATTACAAGAGACCGTCTCACACTAAATTAGCGTAAGACACAACAATTGAGAGATCGTTTGTTAGTTTTTGTGTTTATAACATAGTATTAGGAATTTTTGGAACGTGAAGTACTAAGTAGTGATTTAAGGATACCACGAGAATGCTGGGATTTGGAGTGTTATGACACGATTGCCTTTTAATTAATGATCATGTTCGATGAGGTTATTGTAATGAGGAGTACTTGAAATTCGAACTGTTATAACGAGAAAAGTCCATCAATGCATGCATTGAGATGGGAAGAGATGCTTGCCTTTTGATGAAGTATCAGTGTATCACCATGCGTGGATTGAGATGGCTAGTAGGGCCGTTCTCCTAACTTTGAAGGAATTACTATTTTTGCGGTGTCTATTTTTCTGTCTTTGCCGCTGAATTCATATGTAAAGAATGACGTGCAGGTTTTTGGAGATAGATTCTTCAGCGTGGCTAGGGATTGAGGAGACCGCTAATACATCTCCAGCTACTCACCATGTTGGCTCGGTAATTTTTTTTTTGCACTGTTCTTTTTTGTTACTTTTGTCTATCCTTTTGTATTATTGATAGACTCTGAATTTTGTGGCTATATTGATGCTGCTATAATAAGTTTGAATGGTTGCGCAAATGTACGACTTGTGTTATTGGATGTAAATAGATTAGGAACTTGCATGTGGATCACAATCATTTTTGACGTTGTATGTACGTTCTTAATGTATGATACAGAATTTGGATGTGCTTCTGTTAATTTGATAGTATAAAATCAAAGTCACTTGTGGGATATGGAAGATGTATATGTAGTTCTAATGGCCAATTTTCATGCCAAGAATCTACCTTGTCATGTTCATTGGTTCTGATCAGGTTACTTCTGTAACTTGTGCGCGTTTGGCATTACGGTGGCTGTTCTCTCTCCTTTACCTTATTGACTATTCATTCTATGCCAAAATTTGTTTTACCCTTGCTGATGAAAATACCTTAGTAACCCATAGCCTAAACCTCTTACCATTTTGTTTTCATCAGCTAAGAAAGAGCAACTCAATGCCTGTTTGGTCTAGCCTATTCTTCTTGACTCTTAGGACCCGTTCTTTTGGACTAAATTCGTTGTACACAAAACTGGGCAGAAACTGAACTGAAGTCCAAAAGAACAAGGCCTTGGTCTTGCATGTAATGGTTATTTGTTTTCATGTGCATACCTATCATTTTGAAGTGGTTCTAGTCTTCTAGATTGTGACCTCCATGCTGTTTCTGTGTGTTCCTAATTAGTACTCCCTCTTAGAGGATAATCGAACTGTATACAGTAACAAGAACCAAAATCCTGTCGTGTAAATTGCATTCAGTAATTATTGACTAAAGTACTTTTCACGAATGGTGTGCTTTATACGTACTTTTGGGACTTCTTATGCTATCCTTTATGTTCTAGTTTTACCAACTAGGAAAGGGAACTACTGCTTTTAGCTTTGTCATGGTAATACATTTCGTTCAAACAATATTTCACCGTGATTGATACATGTTACTTGTACTAGCTACTTACTAGTGTCATATGTCAGTTTCTTAGACTGGTTTCAGAAGAAACTGGGGAATGTTTGTCGGAAAAGAAGAATCAAGAGCTTGCCTTGGCAAAAGGCATTGATGGTATGGCAGCAAGCATGGAGGCTTTGACTGATACTGAGGCCAAGAGGGATAAGCAGCGTGAATATCACCAGGAACGCCGAGAAATGTGTTCAGTCCCTGAGATGAACGAGACACCTTCGACATCTGCGGAGAAAGAAGTGATTGAGGTCATCCAGGAACACACTGCTAATATTCTCCCTGTTGAAGATACCACTCACGAGTCTGAATATAAATTCAGCGAGGAGCCTGTGGAAGAGGAGAGAAAACTTAGCTATGAAAGAAAAATAACTGTCCTTTATGAGCTCCTTTCAGCAAGCCTTGCAAATATGTCCGCAGATAGCAAAATGTCCAAACAAAGAAAGGGTTATGATGCTCGACACCGCGTTTCATTACGACTGCTTGCAACATGGCTTGATGTCAAATGGGTGAAAGTGGTATGCACATAAAATCTAATTGCATATTTTCAATTTCAATGTCTTATTTTCTCTTCAATTGTTTAAGCATGAGCTGAGATTTTGATTAATTGTTCACTTGAAAACATTATACTCAAATCTTTTGTTCATGTTGTAATTCTGATCATTTACAGGGAAGGAAATAAATTATTTTTTCATCTGAACTTCTAAATTTTTCTATTGTTGTTACAAACTTGTGATAAATTACTTCCATTACTAGGCGTTAGGATGATTTTCACTAATATACTTACGACTTTAGATTGATGAACATTGTTAGTCCTCATGAATTTCACTAATATTTATGACTATGTCATTCGTGGTAAATATGTACTGGTTCATTTTCTGATGTGATATTTTTTTCCACTCATGTTTCTCCAATCCTATATTGTTTTGGTTCACTTCATGCTATCTGCAGGAAGCAATGGAGACGTTGGTTGCCTGCTCGGTCATGGCTTTAGCAAAGGAGCAAGAACTGAAGCAAGGAGAAGCCAAATCCGAAGAAACTTCATGGGATAAATGGAAGCGTGGAGGCATTATTGGAGTGGCTGCTGTAACTGGCGGTGCCTTAATGGCTATTACAGGAGGTAAATTCATGATATACATATAAGGCAGTTTTTTGTTGTCACTCTCTCCTGCAATCAGTCAGTTTGATTATTGTTCAACAGGTCTAGCGGCTCCTGCTATTGCTGCCGGATTTAGTGCTTTGGCCCCTACACTGGGCACTATTATTCCTATTATTGGAGCTGGTGGGTTTGCTGCTGTTGCAAGTGTCGCAGGATCTGTTGCTGGCTCTGTTGCCATTGCTGCGTCATTTGGAGGTAAATCTGTTCTCTAAAATTGAAATTTTATTTTATGCTTCACTCCATCTCGCATTATTTTTGAACTTGATGGTTACTTGTTCTCTCAAGTTGAAATTGTCCGTATGTAATATTTTTGGCCTCATCTGGTTTGGTTATACAATGCCTGTAGCTGCTGGAGCTGGGCTCACTGGTACGAAAATGGCCCGAAGGATTGGAAGTATCGAAGAATTTGAGTTCAAAGCTGTAGGAGATAACCATGGACAAGGAGTGAGTGGGAGTTGTTACTTAAATCCTTATTAAATCTTGAGTTTCATACGTGAATTGTATATATATGTGTATTTGATGCAGCGATTAGCAGTTGGGATCCTCGTATCTGGATTCGTTTTTGATGAGGAAGATTTTATAATGCCCTGGGACGGACTTGTTAATAATCTTGAAAGGTATTCCTGGATTTGGCACTATTGTATTTGTCAATATGGGTATATACTGTGATAATTATGATTTTATGTTGGTATAGACGGGCTATTTTTTACCCAATATTTTCTAGTGTGCATTCTTTCCACATCTAGTGGTTTTAAGTTATTTTCATAAAAATAAAAAGTAAAAATGAAAACTGAATAGTAAATGATACGGAGTATATTAAGAAATGATTATGAAGAATTGATGGATGCACCTCCTTTTCCTTGATTAAAATGGTAAATACCAAACGATGTTTAATTGTATTATTGTAAATATGTGAGATTGTGTACCCTAAATCACCTCAATTTTACTTACTAATCTTTGTTTGAAGACAAACAATGGTTGTTTGCTTCCAATTTGTGGTGTTGGTAATAGGCTACTCACAAATTCTTAAAGCTTGAACTTCACTTAACTTACGGAGTGTATCAGAATTCGTTATATGGATTCTGCAGTAATAAGTTCATCTATTTTGAAGCTTCTGCTTGCCATTATTCACTTTATTTGTTTTCAAGATCGCATTGATTACCTTCAGGTATGTCCTTGTATGGGAATCCAAGCATCTCATAGCCGTTAGTACGGCAATACAGGATTATCTCACTTCAAGTACGTACTCTATTTCACTTGGATGCCATTGCTTGTCAATTGAGAGCCACAATGAAGTAGTTGTAATATGCAGACACTACTCTTGGTAGGACTTGCTATGGAGTTGATGAGACATGGGGCGATGATGACAGTTCTTAGCTCGCTCCTCACAGCATTAGCTTGGCCAGCCACCTTGCTAGTAATAACTGATTTTATAGACAGCAAGTGGGCAGTAGCCGTAGACAGGTATATTTAACTGTCAAGATGTTTTTTTCTGTTCAAAGAACCATAAGCAGATCTTAAGCCGGAGGCCCATTGAGGCACTAGCCAAACCACTTTAGTGTGCCTTTTAGACAAGGCACAGCTAGCGAGGCCTACGACATTTTTCATATTTTTTCTCCTTTTCTCTTATTATGCCCTTCTGGTTGCCACATTATCCCGTATTGGTGCCTACATAATCGTGTTCAAAATACAAATTTATTTGCTGTAACAGTGAGCCTCGAGTCTATGAGGCACGTGACTCTGTCTTGTCACAAGGGCACCTATTGCCTCAGTGTACCTTCCGCCTTTTTAAAACCTAGCTTATCTGAGCTTCCAACTGATGTCCTTGTGCATTCAGATTAGAGTTATTGCTGTTCATAACCTGATTTCATATAGCTGAACTAAATTATTAGATCTGATAAAGCTGGAAAGCTGCTAGCTGAAGTCCTGCTAAATGGGTTGCAAGGGAACAGGTACATCCTCTGTCGAGCTCAATTATAACTGATATTTGCATGTACTCCGTATTATTTAAGGTCAAGAAGCACAAATCATTGTTAAAAGAACGATTTTTTTTCCAGGCCTGTTACACTTATAGGCTACTCTTTAGGAGCTAGGGTAATATTTAAGTGCCTCCAGTTCCTGTCCGAAAGTGAGCAAGGTAAATAAATTTTAAAAATCTTGCATTAGGCTGCCACATTAATTTCCTTGCATATTTTAAAACATCATGCACTCTACTTGCAGCTAACCTCGTTGAAAGAGTCGTTCTTCTCGGGGCACCAATTCCTATAAAAGATGAAAACTGGGAAGCTGCACGTAAGGTAATTTATGAGTTACAACAGTTTGGTACTGTGTATTTGTTGCTAAACATACCTGGCCTTACGTGAGATCTTTTGAGTAGACTTAGCAAACAAGTAGAGCATTGGGATATGGTTCAGGCCAGTTTGAGTCGGACAATTTGTTTCGGGGTTACTCTGTTTTGTTGCAGGCCCGATCCAGTAGGAGAAATATGGGCGGTTTTTTTTTTTTTATCATGTCGACTATTGAGGTTCTTCTGCAATGTTTTTCCCTTTATTATTGGTTCTGGTGTAATGTTACTTTTTACTTTATCTGTTACTGTCATGTCATGCCGATGTCAAATACGGGGTGTTTGGGCGAGGCATTTGGAACGAATTTCATCCATTCTAACTTTTAGTCCGGACATTATAGATGACCCTCCGTCCCAGAAAGATTGTCTCATTAACTTTAGCTCACAAATTAAGAAAATTAAGTATATAGGTAATGATGACTCTCTTTATAAGATGAGTCATCATCATAGGTAGGGTTGTGTGAGTAAATTAAATGGCAAAATGGTAAATATTTTAACTTAGTAGGGATTACTTTGTAAAAAATGATGGACTAAAAAGGAAAGTTGAGAAATGGGACAATCTTTAAGAACCTACCCAAAAAGGAATACGAGACAATCTTAGTGGGACGGAGGGAGTACTAAGATACCTAATGAATTATAACTCCACCTTAAACCCTCGGAAAACCATCCCCATCGTCTCACGCAGGTAATCTTAGACTGAACCAAAGGACTGTAACTCGTAACTCGTAAGATGAACCAAACAGCCCTTTAGCTCATACTGCGTAATATTTTGCAGATAGTTGCAGGGAGATTTGTCAACGTCTTTTCTCGAAATGACTGGATACTTGGCATTGCTTTCCGTGCAAGGTACGCCCAACTATATATTACTGTACTTTTTTTCCCGTTCATCAACTAAATCTTCAGCTCAGCAATTTTTGTCGGGACAGCCTTCTCACTCACGGTTTAGCCGGGATTCAAGAGGTTGATGTACCCGGGATTGAGAATGTAAGTTTTTTGTTTTCCAACATTTTGTGCTTTCAAATGAGTTGTTATTTAATGTTCAGACCTGCAACTAGTTTTTTGCTGTTTATTTTCTCCAAATATATGCTAAAATAAATTAAAACATATACGGAGTATGTAGTAACTTGTTTTCTGCTGCACAACGAAATCACGACTGTCTGGTGACTCTGGTTGGCAAATAATACGAGTATGTTTTTGGGGTGTGCACGCAGGTGGACGCCACGGATATAATCGAAGGACACTCATCTTATCTATGGGCAACGCAGCAAATTCTAGACCGGCTAGAGATTGATACCTATTATCCAGTTTTCAGTAGCTCATCATCTACTGCAAAATAGAGCATGAATCATCACTGTACCTACTGTGCCTGCCTTGAAATCGGTATGTTCTTCGTTCCATATCATTCTGTACAGTCTGCTGCATGACCGTTGAATCGATTTGTAATAAGAAGTTTTGAGCCTAGCTCTCTGTAAATTGTACTCGTATATATAGCTGTTGTTTGATTGAAGATGTGAGGACTATTAGAAAGAAATACTCCAAATGTTTCAAATTTTCGATAGGTTCATACACAGATACACTTGACGTTACACGTGCGTTCTCAGGATACGGAGTAATATTTTGGTTTTTACATCTTCAATTATACTCTTAATTGTTTGCATTTAATTTGTAAATATAAATGATTGATATTCTTAAAATACTCCTAGCCTATTGGTTAACACTAAGTATCTTGTGATAATAGGTCGCAGGTTTGAATCCGCCTCCCCTTGTATTGAAGTGCACGATTCTTTGAAAAAAAAAAAAAGACATTTTAATCACTAGTTTCTTTAAGCATTTTGAAGGGAGATTTTCAAGAAAAGCTATTCTCTTGCTCCGTAGTATATAGTGATTTTTTTTTATTGTTTGTTACAGAGTAGTACAGTATGACTTAATTAATATATTGTAATTCTGTGTCAAGAAAATGTTCAGCTAATTGATTCAGAATCATGTTCCAGGTTGTTTACTAGGTACAATTACAAATGTACAATTGTACAAATGGTGTTCTGTGAGTTGTAAGTACAATATAAATGGGAACATCATTGTGGTGGGGAGGGAGTAGGTTTTAATAAGACTAATTTGCTCAGTCTTAGCCTAGTGGTTAGGATTAGGTGCTCTGGGACGGTCTCAGGTTCGAATTCCCCTCCCCTCATATTGTAATGCGACTAAGTGCGTTCTTCGTTGAACAAAAAAAAAAAAAAAAAAAAAAAGACTAATTATCATTATATTAGTGATGGTAGAAATAGGTATTTGTCTTTCCCATAATGAACCCAGGTCCGTTAAACATGAGGTCGATCATGTAACCAACTTTACAACCTCATACTTGATGCCATAACTTAATGAAAATTTCTATATATAATATTTAAACTGTTTCTCAAAACCTTCACTCTTCTACTTGTAGATTATTCATGACACGTTGCAAATATTTGTCTTAATTTTTTCCTATATAATGTAATTAGTTTATTTAATTTGGTAATAATTTTAATAACCGTGTGATAATAATATGATTTAAAAACATATATAAGCATTTTTTGAGAAGTATCATTGTTCATTACTCTATTATATAGAAAAAAATATCGTAAAAATAGTTTTAAAATGCAAAAATATCAGAAAAAAAATAGTGCCCCCTAGATGAGAAATCCTAGGTCCACCACCAAGTATACTTGGACTAAATTTAAGAGTTATATTTTGTTTAGGCAATTCCGACAATGAAAAGGGTCAACATAAATCAAACATACGGTATAGTAATATACTCCTGTACAATACAACGGAAGAAAAAATGTGGGAGTATTGGTCACCTAACGCTGTACTTGTACGTGGGAGTAAGAATGGCATGAATAGAATAGAAGTATTGAAATTAAGGAGACATGCATGGATGACGATTGGGATTTACAGTAAATATTTGGAGGAATGAATGATACATACAAAATAGTACACCTGAAATTAAGAAACCAACCATAAATCAGTGCAGATCGATTGAGGAATATGAACTGAACAGAACAGAACAGCCCATGATAATGTATAACGGCAGGGGACAGATAGATAAGAGGATGATCCAGGAAGATTAGCTAATCAACTACAAGTAGTAGCTAGGTACCCTGCTTGTTCACCGTCACTATTTTTTTTGTCCCATTGTCTCAATATTTGAGGTGAAAAATAGTGATCGGAGGGAGTATGAATAGTAGTCTGATCCTTTATGTTGTTTTTATATGTTCAACAAAAGATGTAATATGAATTACGAAATTCAGACAGCATGCGATCCAATAATAATACTCAATACTTTTTTCCATTTTTAGAAAAAAAAAACTTAAGGTAGTTTTCGTAATTAAAAAGCGGGCAATTAAGATTGTGGATCATTTGTCAAAGGAAGTTAGATGGTAGAATTGGTGGCACCTCATTTTTAAATGAATGTACTTGAATCAACATTCAACATGCATATATGTCACATTGTCACACTACTACTAGACTACAGTTAGAGGTTGTATATAGTCCTATATACAACTGGTTTTAAGATTTTAAGTTTTATTACAAAGATTTCGAGTTTTGCTGTAAAATTTCTGAGCTTTAGTGCAAAGTTGTTGAGTTAAATCACATGAATGTTCAAGCTAAAAAACTTACAACTCAGCTCATAAATTTATTTAAGCTCAGTTTTTGATAGGTCTATATACAAGTAATACGGGTAAGGGTGTTGCCTAGTGGTTAAAACTTGTGGTCATTGGCCCAAGGTTCTCAGGTTCAAGTCCCTGCAAGCGCGAACTTGTGAGAGTTATATGGCTTGAGACTATGCCCTCTAGACTTCGAGTCTGTCGCTCACGGACGGTTTACCTTGGTGTGCGTGATTTGCAGGTTATGCGTACACTCAAGGGTTTACCTAGAGCACACCAAAAAAGGTAGCGGCTGCGAGTTTCCGCGTTCATAAAAAAAAAATACGGGTAAGAGGTAGAATTGAATTCAATAGGCGTGCAACGACCACTGCGTCGTTCCTTTGCACATTTACACTATTACTTGATGACTTTGCTCTGCTCTCTATCTACAATTCTAGATCATCACCTACTTTAATTTCAATAAATATTATTTTCTAGTTACGATATACTCGTACATTATTATTCTTGTCTCGATCAGTTGTATAAATAGCTGGTTAATGATCATGGAATAAACACGAAATATTTGGTATTGGTTAAAAAAGAAAATGAAAGAAAACGGGAAATGAAAATGGAATACTCCCTCCGATTCACAAAGATGTTCCCCTTTGTTTAATATATGTGAGGTATATTTTAATCAAAGGGGAATATATTTTATATTACCTCCGTATCTATATGTTCGTCCACTTTTAATATAATACTCCACTCATATATTAAACTTTGTCGACGAACATATAGATACGGAGGTAGTATATACTATTATTACCCTCATTACTCTAAATAAAGTAATGTTAACTTAAATCAGGAAGTCTATAAGTCACTGTATCGTAATTTGTGTTTAATTAAGAAACTCCAAATTTACATCACAGTTTATATTCAATTTTTAGAATTATAATGATTACGACAGTTGCACTAGGTATATTTAACAAAATGATTAGACATACAATGGGTTTATGATGGAGTTTGTACACCACCACTTACAAGTTGCCATGTGTCCAATTTAGAATCTCTTTTCTGTATTTAAATTTTGTAGATTCCCTCATTAAATACACTTTATTAAATGCATTGATTTATTGTATGGATTATGCTTAGTAATTAATAACTTTTTTTTTTCTTTTCAGTTTTTTTAATATTTCGTATTTTTTTACTTTTACCGTATATGTACGTATATTCTGCTCGTATATTTCTAATCTCTGTATTTGTATTATCTGTACATGTACGCTTTATACTTGTACCTTATGTTTACGTATTTTATATTTGTATATTTTAATATGTTGTGTTACGCAATATTTATTTTGTGTAATTTGTAATATGAATTTGTTTCTACGTTTTAGTTTGTATGTTACGTAGAGAATATTTTTGTTGATTTACTGTGAACGGGTCAATCGTGCGAGACAATTTTTTTTACGGAGAAAATAATAAAATATGTAGTCTATGTGAATAATTATTACGTACGTAGTAAAAATTGTGTAGTCGTGTAAATTTACTGACGATATACAATCTCCCAGAAATTCATTAAAAAGCAATTTAAATGTCATTAGTAAAAAAAAATTAAAAAATTTACGCCTTGTATATATATCTTTAGGCCAATATTTGTACGCCTTGTATATTTTTCATATGTATTTTTGTATAATTTTGTATTTTGTACGCCTTGATGTTACTATATGTTTGGTGTAATTTTTTTACGATTAGTTTTTATACGTAGAACGTTTTTAAATATGGAGTATAATTTAAATTTAAGGACATTGTTATTAAGATACATTATTACGTATACGTCATTCGGTTACTTTTCTTAAATTTAATTATCGGTACTACGCTCTAAAGTCTTAACGATGTAGTATTGATAGTGTTGTATGATTTACTAAGAATTTTGTGTTAATATATTATTATGTTAAAAAAAAATTTTAGTATTTAATTATTTATGTATATGCATATGTTGTATCTTAATTTTGATATAATTTGTAATTCGTATTATTATATTCCAACAAAACATTTAACTAGTAAAGAATTTAATTATATTGCACATTTTGCCTTTTAATCGATATTTTGTTCGACGATATTGAAGACGAAACACCGTAATTTCTGATGCCCAACAAGCCCATAGGCGTCAAAAATTACAAAAATATATTATCCTCAAGGCTCGAACCCACAATCAATTGAACACAAATGAGCCTCTTTGCCACTAAACCAGTACAACCTCTTAGTACAATTTTAATATTATTAATAATATTAGTGTTGTGCTGGGTGCAATTAATGTTGTTGGCTAGATCAATTAATGTTGTTGGGTAGATGCAATTTACTAAAAAGATGATAAACTTTTACGATTCTCCATGAAGAGCAATTAAAAAAGAGATTTTAATATGCTTTCAACAATTCGGCTAACGTTAATTGACGGATAACTTAATACAGTTAATACAGTTAAATTTTTTAACCCGTATACATCCGGAATACACCTAATACAGTTACACTACTAAAAAAAAATACCTTCCGAAAATATTGTATGTAAAACATCTTAAATTTTTTTTTTCTATAAAATTTTTTAAGTAAAAATAAAGTGCAAACAAAGTTTACAAAACGTAATAGAGCATAAATAAAAATGTATAAATACACTATAAATATGTATTCGGGTATACATACACAAAAGGTATAAATAAATTATTATACTAAGACGGTACAAATACATGACTATAACATACATATAACATACAGTGTAATAATACGTAACAAAATATATTTGGGTCAAAAAATACATCAATATAACACTAACGTATAAATACATTTACAATACAACACCGTATAAAAATACACGTATAATATGAGATATAAAAATACATATATAAAAATAAGAAGTATTAAATTTGAAGTTACTAAAATACTAACAAACAAAAAAACAAAAAAATAAAAGGTAATTAGGTGAGAAAAGTAGGTGAGAGTTAGGTGGGAAGATGAATTAAGAAGGAATATTGTAAAAAGGTAGATTCTTTGGGATGGATAAATGGCATGCATGTATTGGTGGCGTACAAACCCTCCCATACACTCATTGTATCTCTATCACTTGCCTATTAGGATTATCAAATTTCGAGATTAATTAATTGTTTAGAAGATACTTTTTGTTATTTGTTTTTTTTTTACTCCATTAGATCGTTTTTTATTATGCGTATCTTTTCTGATGTTGTACTCCGTATATGTCAGTTTATTAATGAATTATTTTTTCTTTAAAAAAGGATTAGGCGGCACTATGATTGCAAAAATAATACTCCGTACTATGTAAAATATTATTCTTACATGGTTAATTACAAAAAAAAAAATAAGTACAGAATTAAGTTACCACACCGTATGATTTTGTAGTAATAATATCAAAAAAAAAAAAAAAAAAAAGAGAGAATATATGTTAAGACCACAATTTTTTCATACTCTTCGATCTTCTTATACGCGTACATACATATACCATTATTATACATTTATACCCCAACTTAAAATGAATCCACTACAAATTTATTGGAATATCGTGATATGAACACAACTAAATCGTGAAAAAAAAAAAAATCAACTTCACATAAAATGAACAACAATTGTGTAAAGTGTGTATACATCAACAAAAATACAAAATACGTATATTTTGCATTGATACTCTACTCGTATTTTTTTTAGGGATATGTAAATTCGAACCTGAGACCTATTGTCCCAGAACACCTAGTCTTAACCATTAGGCAAACACATCTTTGTTTCATGATTTTTTTTTGTAGTGCGATAAAAACAAAAGACCAAAATATAATGGAATTAGAGCCAATAATATTGGATCAGACCGGGCAAAAAAGCCGCGGTCTAGGGACGGCAACGAGCCGGTCCGCTTTGGGAGCCGTGAGTCCGAATATATCATCCATACTGACGTCACTTGGCTTCATCCCATCCGGCAATTCCCACGTGAAGCAATGAAGCAAGTTTGCTACGCACATCTCTAGCGCGTATAACCCGAGTTGCATCCCCGGGCACGATCTCCGACCCGACCCAAATGGAAGGTACTCGAAGCTGCTACCTATATTGAATCAAAATTTGGCGTAAATCATTTAATAATATACGAGTATTTTTAATATTCACCAAAAAAAGAAAGTATTCCCTCCGATTTTCTAACCTTGTCCCATTTGTGTTTTGGGTGGAAAATAAGTGGTTAATAAAGAAAGGAGGAAGAGAGAGAAATTGGTGGATAAATGTGAACCACACATTTATGGCCAAAAGTAGAAAACGGGTAAAATATCAAACTCAGCCCAAAAAAGGAAAATGAGGCAATGTTAGAAACCCGGAGGGAGTATATTTTTAATAAAGGAAAATAAGTAGATTTTGATGAAACAATTAATAATTTAATTAATAAAAAAATTAATAATACGATTATGTACTCCCTTCGTCCCAGTGAATTCTTTACGTTTACTTTTTGGCACTATTTATATACTCCTTCCGATATTTATTAATCTTCCCATTTGACTTTTGGCTGAAAATTAAGGGTGTAAGAATGTGTGACTCAAAAGAGAAGAAAGATGAGAGAGAAATGTAAGGGTAATTCTAGACTACATGTTGATGGCCCAAAATAGAAATAAGAAAGAAAGAGTGTTTCAGTCAATAAAGAAACATTGAAAATAATTAAAAATCGGAGGGAGTATAAAGTAAAATGTAGTTATGTGAGATTTTTTTCGAATGATCTTAATAAGTACATTAAAATTATCAAATTTTTAGAATTTTTAATAACATGTAAATAAAGATATGAACGAAATGAAATGTGCCTCGACAAGTGTGAAAAAAGCAAACGTAAAGAATTAATTGGGACGGAGGGAGTATTCATTAGGTGCATGTTAATAGTTTAATTACGGAAAGACTCATATCTAAATATGGTAAATATGAATTAATTTCGTTTTTCTTAGAATAATATCATGTTAATCTTTCCGTGATTAAACTATTAATTAACGTGTGACTGCACATGTTAGAAAAACAATCAATATAATAAAGGGAAAATGAAAAATTTCGATGAAATAATTAATGATTTACGCAGTAGTTACTAAATTTTTTAGTAAAATTAAACCATTTAATAATTTTTTTAATAATAAAGGCAAATAAAGGTACTCGAAGCTGCTACATAACATACCTTTAAAGTCGGGGACACCCTCCTTGAGGAACCTCTGAGGTTTGTACGAGTCAGGGTCAGTCCACGAATTGGGATCACGGCCCATCGCCCATACGTTGATCACAAGACGTGATTTTTTAGGGATGTGGTAGCCGTTGACAGTGGCGTCCTCGGCCGCCTCGTGGAGGAGGAGAGGGATGGGCGGGTGCATGCGCAGGGTTTCCTTGATGCAACATTTGAAGAACGGGAGCTTGTCGAGATCCGACTCGTTTACTTTCCGGTTCATACCAACTACGTCCATGAGTTCTTCTTGGACCCGTTTCATGTCGCTGGGGCTCCGGATTAGTGCGGTCATGGCCCACTCTATTGCTGATGCTACCGTCTCGGTCCCACCAAACATCACATCCTGTAAGGTAAGGTAGACAAATAAGACAAGCCCTTACTTCAAAATTGATTGATGCGTAAAGTTTTTCCAAGTAATGATACACAAATGACGGTATTATCCGTATTAAATTTAAGACGGGTCAAATATCCTATTTGTATTATTTGTGCATATAAGATAAATATATTTCATTTTTGCATGCATTCTTTAATTCTTGTGTACACAAGTGGTATATACTTGACCCATTTTATGATTAAAATGGATAGTACCGTCTTAATTAAGGGAGACTTACTCTGAATGTTAATGTAATACCATTATTTTCTTATAACATGTCAAGCAAGAACTATTTAGATAGTACACAGGGCCGGCTCGTAGGGTGATCCATTCTGTATTAGGAACCGTAACTTAAGTAGGTGAAGTGACTCAATATTTATAATGATTATACAAAAATAGTAAAAGTAATACATTGATGTAGTGGTTAAGATAGTTAATGTTATTCTTAAGGTTATGCGTTCAATTCCCATATTGCTAATTTGCTACAAATCATATACATTACTAAAAAAAAAAGAATGTGAAACATCTTATTAGTGAATATCCCAAAACGGAAATGTGGAAGGGGAGGGAATAAAAAACACTAACATTGATTATGTTCTTTGTTTTTGTCCTTTCTATATAAATGAGCACGAAGTATTATTTTACCCGTCATAATATACGACGGATAACTCCGTTACAAACAAGAATTTGCGATTCTAATAATCTACTCGCCCATTATTTTTATTTTTTTGGTATAACGAAGAACCCACTTAGTCGCAGTCTCGCTCGCAGATGAAAATCGAACCCCAACCTTTTGACGGGATAAGTAATAGTAAGCTTTAACTACGTGAGCTACACCTTCTTCTGTCCGGCCGCCCACTCCTAAATCTTTGTAAACGTAAGTTTGAAAGTTGGTTTCATTTACATCAACTTCATTCACCCACTAGAAAGTAGTAAAGTACTACTCCATACTATTATCTCAAAACAATACAATAAGTGGAAGTAAAAGTAAAGATGGTAACCTTAAAAAGATCAGAGTTGAACATACTCGCTCATACATGATGAGCAGCAGCAAATTAAAGTAGAATGAATGAATTGAAGTAGGTCTGATTTCATTTGAGAATAAAGTTAATTAAGTAGTGCGCAGTAATTTATCCGAACAAAAAACCAAACTTATGACAAGTCAAATAGTTAGGATATACTCCCTCCGATTTTTTATTATCTTCCCTATTTCCTTATTGGGCTGAAACAGTCTTTCTTCCTTATTTCTATTTTGGGCCATCAACATGTGGTCTAGAATCACCTCACATTTCTCTCTCTTACTTCTTTTATTTTGAACCACACATTCCTACACCCTTGTTTTCTTCCCCAAAAACAAAGGGGAAGATAATAAAAAATCGGAGGGAGTATAATAATAACTTCGTTATATGTTTAGGTTTTAGCAAAATATTTTACGTATATTTTGATCTTAATTAATTGGAATATATTTAACTTATTTTAATATTAAGACAATATATCTGTCGCAAGTAAGACTAACTGATTCAATAATATAGTGGAAATGTCACAAAAGTGGAGGTCAAATTAAACATATATAGAGGTCTTTGTCTAAGTTCCTAATGACCAAAATTAAATGGTCGGCTAGCTACCAGGCCACCTTATCTAATGAGTTATGAACCACATTGAGCACTACTACATTTTAATTTAAGTGATTTGATAATAATCATTGAAATTTTAAGCATGCATATCATTCATGTACATACGCACGTATCATATTTGAGCCACAACCTTGGAAGTTGGACCTACTTCCCCATAATTTTCCGTCCACAAATTCTTACTTGTGACGGTCATATCCGTCGTAAGTGTGCGACGGATCGAATATTATCCATATGGGTAGATAAGATCGAAAAATGCCAAATACCACATGGGTATGTAGTATTTGGCCCGTCACAAGCAAGACTTGCTGAATACAAAGACATACACCATTTAAGTGCGTGATCGATCGAATATTCAAATATATTGTATTTTCATTAGGTTAATACCATGCATAGTTATATTGTAAATAAAAGATTGAGATAGATAATTGTCATATTTGAAAAAAAAATAAAAATAAACGTTTAATAAATTTGAAGTATACATAAGAAAATTAATGCGAAGATACATGTTTGACGCGTAACTGTATATTATCATCATGATAACTGTATGCGAAGATAGTGAGATACATGTATAACCGTTATACATGTATCTCACTATCGCGATCATAAGTTTGATATATAATTACTCGTTGAGTGATAATTAAAAAAGAGAGAATTAGAGGAATTATTGTAGTAGCTTGGAAAAATACTTGAAACCCTATTTTTGATTTGACATAAGAACTTGAGGTATGTCTCTTGATCACTTATACTTGAAGAAACATCTTACTTATAATAAACGGCTAATTCAGAAAATTACACATTATTATTATTTCATCCATTCTATTTTTATTAGCGGTCAAATTTGCGATTTAAAAAGAAAAAAATATTTACGGAGAAAATATTGAAAATACACTTTCTTGTACTTTGTACTCCGTAGTTAGTAGAAATATACGTGACCATAAATATGAGAGTACTTGTTATATTATTCAATCAAAATCTTTTTATACTAGCATGGCGTCATAACGTAGTACTACTATTGACTACTGACTTGTGATACCATTAAAAATTTAAAAGTAAGAGATTTAAATCAACAAACCCTAACCCTCCTTATTACTTCCTCCTCGAATTAACTCGATCAATTTCTACTTTTTTTTTTTTTTTTTTTTTTTTTTTTTGTGAGGGAAAAGTGGATTCATGAAACTAAATCAGAAGGGAGTAATACTCTTTTTACTGACTTGGTATTTTGACTGAATACTGTTACGAAACCAATTCAACCAAAATTTTAAGGCAATGGTTAAGGTCCGTTTATATTCTATTACGCCTCACTCGAATGCCCCTCGGGCTTGAAGAGTGGTTAGAGTGCACATGGTACGGGGTTCGAACACGTGATCTCTGGCTCTGATACCATGTTACGAAACCAATTCAACAAAAACTTTAAGGCAATGATTAAGGTCCGTTTATATTCTATTAAATACTCTTATTTCAAATACTATGAGGTTAGAGTTTCAATTTTTACCCACTACCTAATACGGAGTACTCTGTAGCTTGATAATTTATTTATGGGAGAATAGGTATAATATGTCGTTATAGCCTACATAAGATGGTAACCGGTCTCTCATTAACGCTTTTAAAATATCATCTTTCATAGTTTTTACGATTTTAATATATAATGGTATTGTAAACCTATATTAATATTATACGTGTTCATAATTGAATAAGGTAAAGGGAACATACGTACGTACCATGATAATAGCTTTGATGTTATCTCTAGTAAGTCTGATGGCATTCTGTAAATCATCCGACTCCGTAACTTTACCTTCATTTTCACTACTGTAAAAACTCAACAAATTATCAACCATATCCTCCTCTTGATCATTATTCGTCTCATGTTTCACTTCTCCATTTACCCTCTTTTTACTTATGTGTTCGTCGATAATTTTATCGATAAACCTGTCTAACGATCCACGGGCTTTCGCAAGCCTATCGTTTAACCCATTCGGGTCAACCCATTTAAGAAACGGAATAAAATCCGCTATATTAAAAGCTCCAAACAACTTCGAAAACTCTTGTAATATAGAAACAAACTCCTCTTGTCCCTCCGACGAGCTCGACCCGAAGGCAGCCCGATAAATGATGTTTTTCGTAAGGTTGAACACGTGTTCTCCTACGTTTACGGGCGACCCGGCCTGGGCCGAGAAGGCCCGGACAATGATGTTGACCTCGTCTCTAACCGAGGCCCACGACTCGGCCCGTCTCCGGCTGAAGAGGCGCATAACGCAGAGCTTGCGCATCTGTCGCCAGAACGGGCCGTAGTGGGCGAACGCCATGTCGGCCCGGTCGTACGTGAGGTAGCTTATCGCGATGGTGGCGGGCCGGTTTGAGAAGATGTGGTCGTTGACTTGGAGGACTTGTCGGGCCTCGTTGGAGCCCGACACGACCATCATGTGTACAAAACCCATTTTGAGATGGAACAGCCCGCCGTAGCGCTGGGCTAGCTTGGCTAGCCCGCGGTGGGTGAGCTGGTCCATCATCAACATGTTGCCGATAACGGGTAGGCCCGTGGGGCCCGGCGGGTAGGGTTTTCGACGTAGCCGGGTTATTATGGCTAGGAGAAGTAATGGTGCAACGAATAAAAGTATAATTGTCGTCATAGGTAACGAACTAGGCGTATTATATTGCATGGTTTAATTTAATAATATAATTAATTTGTTAATTAATCGTGTGTGTATTAGGGTAATGACTAATGATAAGTGAGACGTAATTAAAAATATGTGATGAGTTGAGGCAATATTAATAAAAGAGCTAGGTGTGGTGTTATTAAACAAGGGATAATTGGTAGGTGTATATATAGGGGGCCAAATTTTGAGATTTTACGAATATATCTATCACAAATTTGGAACAAATCAAAATTTATTATTACTTCTTTTATTCACTATTTTTTGTCTCATTTTAATAAAATACTGGCGAAAAATAATGAACGGAGAGAGAGTATATGGGTAGACAAAGACAAATGATTTGTTATTCCCGATGCATTCTGGGTTTGTCATATGTAACTATTTGGATGATATTTAACCCGTTATAGTTAATATGACGGATGTATCCGTATTGAATTTATGGAGCGGGGTGGGTGTGAAAATGTGATGGTACGTGTGAACAGTGGGTGTAAGATCAAAGTGATAGGAAGGGTGGAGAGCGACTGTATGTCTCATACTCAAAGTAGATGTAATACATTGACCACGGAGTTTGTAATAATTCCTTCGTCTCGATCATTTATTTTATTTTTATTTTTTATACAAAGATCACGAGGGAGAAAGGGTTCAATAATGAGGCGACATGTAGAGTCAAGCTTATGAGAAAGATCAATACGTTCATAAATTAGAAAAATAATAATAATTAAGACACCATAAAATAGAATGGTCAAACAAATAATCGGGAAAATAGAGTACTGAACCACAAGAAGTCAACGAAACAAGTATGAGTACGGTACACCGTAGATTTCAGCCCTAAATACGTAGCAAGATTTTAGCTAGCGTGGGAAGCCATAATACGATAGCAAACCCTAATACGATATTGTCCATCATTTATGAAAAGTATTTTAATCAAAGAAAATAAATGATTATTGGGATAGATGGGGTATCGTAGTATGTAGATACTTCGTAATACATGTATACAGAGTATGTGGTAATCTTATTTTATTATCATAATATTATTCTACGAAGTATTTTATTTCCCGAAACTAATTTAATTCATTAAACTCCCTTTGTATTAAGGGAAGATGACCCTAACAAGGGAATGTAAAACATAACTATCCATTCCGATCCTAACTTGCTTGTTCCCATTAAATTCCATTGGATGGTAATCCCTCCGTCCTAATGAATTCTTTACGTTTATTTTTTGGCACTATTCATGAGGTGGAATGATCTCGAATATAATTTCTAATATATAACGTAAATAAAGATATGAACGAAATGAAATATACCTCGACAAGTGTGAAAAAACAAACGTAAAGAATTCATTGGAACGGAGGGAGTATTTGCTTCTATTAAGGGTCTCTAACTCTAATTTTGGGTGCAATTGGACTTTCGAGGTCAGTTAGTTGTGCACTTCATGTCTTCACGTACAGGACATTATTAATTAGGAATTGATATTTCCGTCTCCATTATCTGTTATTTTTTTGATTAAAATACTTCTCACAAATAATATTAAATGACAATAAATGACAGAGATGGAGAGAATAAGACGGGTTTATTATCCCTTCCTGTCCATTATTACTTTGGCTTGAAGTGAGATCAATTAAAAAATCAGAAATTATATCAACGTCCTAACATTGCATCATGCATGTATATTTTTAGTGACGTTTTATTCCCCTTGATATGATAGAAAATTGAGTTTGCCCTAAAAACTACTCGTAATTTTAATTCATAGGGTAAATTAACATTTACTTCATGGTAAAATATAATGAAATTAAAATTTCTTCTCTTTTGATTTTTTTTAATATTCATACTAATAAAAATGTGCACTCGGGTCAAAAATTGATTGCAAAAATCAATTCTGGTGATGTCTTCGGTCAGTTTTGAATTTAATGGTTGAATCACATAATTTTATGACATAAATTTCCAAATATTTTTTTTAAAAAAAAATATTAGACTTATTCAAGAAGATGAAGGGAGTATAACCGTATAAGTATACATACATAAGTTTACCAAATCTAACAAGACTCTATACCTACACTTTAGTTTTCTAGCTACTTCACTCCAATCTTGAAATCTTCGCTCTTTCTATATATTCTTTTTTTGTTCAATAAAAAGCGTACTTAGTCGTATTTTTTTGAATTACATCACTTTGATTAACAATCATTCCTCATTCATTCTCGACATTCGAAATTTGACTTCTACAACCGATGTTAATTATAGTATATACTTAATCAAACAAAAAGACACATGCATTATGTATAATACCCAATACTTGACATCATCAATGGTCAATACATAAAATTAGGGTTTTGATAATATCACTCAGTTATTATTGCTTTTACCACACAATTTCAATTCCACGTTAGAAAAAATACGTTATTTTAATCCTACACTAAAAACAATAGAGTGACATAATAGAATGACATTATCACAACCCTAAAATTATAACCAATTTAGGTATAGCGAAAATCTTTCGAATTTTTTATCAGTTGGTCTTTCTTATGATGAACATATCCATTACTCCTTCCATCCCAAAGATATGTTCTCATTTGCTTTTTCACGGTCTTCGAGACGGTACTTTGACCGTGTTTTATTATCATCGCTATACATCATTATTTTTTTGTTGAAGTTATAATTTTACAAAGATCCTTTGATAACAAATGTAATTATGCGAAAATCGTACTATAAAATTGTATACTTTTTTACAAAATTAATGGTCAAAGTATACGAACTTTGACCTTCAAAAAGTAAATGGGAACATCATAGTGGGATGGAGGGAGTATAACGTTAAAACATGTCAAATATGTCCAACTAGGAAGAAAATGTCGAATTTTTTTTTACTGCACCCCAGGCATGCACATGGGATTGTCTCATCTCATGTACTTGACCCGTCGTAAGATTAAGATAGATATTTCCGTCTGGGGTGAAGTTGCACCAAAAGAAACGTGGTTGTCAGATGTAGTACTCGTATATGAATTTGTAAGTGTTTGACCTAGCTAGCTAGGTGTTAAGTATATTATTATATACTCCATGAAGTTGGGGATACAATAATAATAATAATAATAATGAGCAGTAGCTTGAAAGTGTGGATTGGGTGGGTGAGATCAGAGATGCATCAGATGAACGTCATTACCTAAGCTAGTTGGTAAATTAAATATGATTAGGGTTAGTAAACTTGATTATCAACCCTTAATCAATTTAATCAATAGACTAAGTGAGTACGCCGTAATCTATCTATCTTGTCATGCATCATTCATTCACTATCCCATCTCCTTTGTCACTCTTACTACTATTATATTTCCTAAATTTACTAACAAAATTATTTAATTAACTAATTAAGTGCCAACATGTCCAAAAATAATAATATTTGTGACAGATACGTCCGTTATAAATCGATGATAAATCAAATAATATCACTTTGTTGGAAAATAATTTATCTTTATCTACTCAAATGAATATTGTTTGACTATTATATATTTGTCACGAATAAAAATTTACCTTCCTACTGCTCGTGAATATATATGACATCATAATTGCGCCACCTTTTTTTTTTGAGGTGCAAGCCACTAAGATAGTGCCATTTGGCACACATCAGTATGTGAAATTTGCATTTATAAAAGGTTCTATAAATCTTTGTCATTTCGAATTTCGATTGATACCTACCTAAATAAATTTAATTTGAGAGCAAATGTAGGATTTATCAAGCTTATTTCATAGTATTATATAGCGAGTAAGAAATCGAATTATCAATTACATGAATGGAGTGGGAGAGTTCTTCCCACTTTAGCCAACGACACTAGCTAATTTCTAAAGTATGAGAAAATAAAGGTGTGGGGATGACCAAGTTATACTTTCAATTGATTCAATGGGCCATTGATCAATATATACTAGCTTCATTTCAATATAATACTACTCACATATATTACCTAAATGAGAGAAAAAGGGATAATCTCAACTGGTAAGAGTTCTACGTTGACCGAGAGGTTCAGGTTGAGGTTTCAATTCTCACCTGACCTGCAACGTAGTGCTCTCTTCTCTACGCCAAAGAGTAATGAATCCATCGAAGGAGGAACGTTATCCTCATGCATATAAACGTATTACATTACGAGTACTAATTAAGTAACGTATTACTCCTATATGGGGATGATTGTACTGTTAAACTCTCACCTTCTCATTACACTATAAAACATCACCACTATCGACAACTGTTTTCCATTTTCTTCATCATAGTTTTAGCTCCATTACTTCTTACTAATTTACCTTCATCCCAAACAAGTTCTGATCTTTGCTAGATACCTTGGGTAATAGATTCATGTAATTAAGCCATTAATTAATTATCTGGGCAATTTGTATCATCATTCTAAGAAACACTTTATTACACAAATTGTAAACTTTTATTGGTAGACCATGGAAGTGCCAACCAAGCTAAAGCCATAATAGTATTTGTTGTTGGATAAGATGATGATAAACTATTTAAGATTCTTAATTGTTTGAAGATAATGATAAAGGTGAAATAAACCACTATCATATCACTTCAAGTACAATCTCAATATGTCATCCACCTATCAATTATTTCCTCCGAGTCTCACTTATACGTTCCTTCTTTTTCTTTTGGACTGAGTCATTCAAAAACCCTAGGATAACATATCATAGACTCGGAGGGAGTAGTTTAATTGTAGGCAGATCTCTTTTAAGATGGAGAGATTCGAATCTGAAACCTACTGTCCCAAAACACCTGGTCCTGACCACTAGGCTAAGACATCTTCGATCCCAAACAACAATATGTGTGATTGGTAGTAGACACAAAATTTCCAAGTCACTCAAGCTAATAATAAGGGTGTTAATAAATCACATATATTTAAAGTTGGTCGGATGAATAATCTCATTAATTAATTAACTCACATCTACCACAAAATTCAAGGTTAACTTACACAAACTGCAAACGCAAAAAGATTAGACATACAATGGGTGTATGAGGGGCTTTGTACACCACCAGTAAAAGGTTGCCACGTGTCCATTTTAGAATCTTATTTTTTTATTTAAATTTTGTAGATTCCCTCATTAAATACACCATATTAAATGCATTGATTTATTGGATAAATTATGTTTAGTAATTATTAACCTTTTTTTTTTCTTTTCAGTTTTTTCAGTATTTCGTATTTTTTTACTTTTACCGTATATGTACGTATATTCTGCTCGTATATTTCTAATCTCTGTATTTGTATTCGCTGTACATGTATGCTTTATGCTTGTACAGTACAAGTTGTACCTTATGTTTACGTATTTTATATTTGTATGTTGTAAAATATTGTGTTGTGAAATATTTCTTTTTTTTAATATGAATTTCTTTGTACGTTTCAGTTTGTATGTTACGGTAGACAATTTTTTTTGTTGATTTATTGTGAACGGGTCAAACGTGTGAGGCAATTTTTTTTTACGGAGAAAATAAAAAAATATGTAATCAGGTTATATAACTAAGTGAATAAATATTACGTACGTACTACAAATTGTGTAGTCGTGGAAATTTACTGACGATATACAATCTTCCCGAAATTCATTTAAAAGTAATTTAAATGTCATTAGTTAAAAAAAATTCTTTTGAGACCGTCCCGACAATTTGAAACGTAATTAGGGGCTTCGAACCAACAAAACAGAAATAAAATGTAGAAACAAATGTTTACGTATTTTATATTTAATGTTTTAAAATGTTGTGTTGCGGAATATTTCTTTTGTGTAATTTTTTATATGAATTTGTTTCAACGTTTTAGTTTGTATGTTACGGTAGACTATTTTTTTTTTATTTACTGTGAACGAGTTAATCGTGCGAGGCAAATTTTTTTTACGAAGAAAATAATAAAATATGTAGTCATGTTATAAAACTATGTGAATAATTATTACGTACGTAGTAAAAATTGTGTAGTCGTGTAAATTTACTGACGATATACAATCTCCCCGGAATTCATTAAAAATCAATTTAAATGTCATTAGTAAAAAAAATTTAAAAAATGTACGCCTTGTATATTTTTAGGCCAATATTTGTACGCCTTGTATATTTTTCATATGTATTTTTGTATAATTTTGTAGTTTGTAGTTTTGTACGGCTTGATGTTATATGTTTGGTGTAATTTTTTTACGATTAGTTATACGATATCAATAACATATTATAATAATACGATATGTTTGGTGTAATTTTTCATTTGTTATACGATATTATTAACATATTATAATTTTGTGTTAATATATTAATATGTTAAAAAATAGTTTTAGTATTTATGTATATACATATGTTATATCTTAATTTTGATATAATTTGTAATTCTTATTATTATATTCCAACAAAACATTTAAGTAGTAAAAAAATTAATTATAGTGCACATTTGCCTTTTAATCGGCTTTTGTGTTCGACGATACTTAAGACGAAACACCGTAATTTCTGATGCCCAACAGGCCCACAGGCGTCAAAAATTACACCGTAATTTCTGATGCCCAACAGGCCCATAGGCGTCAAAAATTACAAAAATATGTTACACTCAAGGCTCGAACACAATCACTTGAGCACAAATGAGCCTCATTGCCACTAAACCAGTTAAACATTGCTGATAATTTGCACTAAAATATTATCTATATCTGTTTCTAAAACCTCCTAAAATCGTCTATTAGTAAAATTCTAATACTCATTAGTAATAATATTAGTGTTGTGGTGGGTGCAATTAATGTTGTTGGCTAAATCAATTAATGTTGTAGGCTAGATCAATTAAAAAATATTTTGTGTTAATTTTTTACCGATGTAAATACCTTCTACTTAGGTAGTTAACCCGTATATTGCACTCGTTTTTCAAACATTAAGCATACAAAGTACAATAAACGAGACATAGTATTTTCAAATACTAATACGGTACTATCCACATTTCATACGGAGTAGTATAATATAAGTCGCTTTATGGATAAAAAATTTTATAAGTCTTTTAATCATTTATTATGATTTTACATTCTCAATAACACTAAGAAGTTAATAACAAGAGAAAAGGTAATTCAAACATCATGATTGGTTAAAATAAATATATATATTTCCAAGGAACATTAATTAGACATATTTAAAAAATGGAATAAAACATATATATATTTCCAAGGATCATTAATTAGACATATTTAAAAAATGGAATAAAAAAATCTGCTGGAATTGGGATTCGATCTCGCGACCTCCCCATTACAGGGCTAGTTTTTTACCACTTGACCAGGAGATAATTAGTACAATTAATTATGCATAAATAGTCTATATTATGAGGCATTGAGGTCCTCTTGGCTTTGGGCCGGGTGAAGAAATAATAGAAAACTGTCATCATCAAGGCTCGAACACTGGCACTTCAGAAATATAACCAACCCAACAACCAATTAAACAACAATGTATTACTAAAATAATTTGCACTTGAATTGCATTTCACAAACTATCTCGGGCTACGGCCCAAGTGTAAAAAAATACTCTGTAGTAAACTTAAGAATTTACAAAATTAAAAAATTAAAGAACAAATACTTTCAACCTGTATACATCTGGAATACACCTAATATAGTTACACTACTAAAAAAATTACCTTCTGAAAATATTGTATGTAAAACATCTTAAATTTATTTTTCTATAAAAATTTTTAAATAAAAAAAAAGTGCAAACAAAGTTTACAAAACGTAATAGAGCATAAATAAAAATGTATAAATACACTACAAATATGTATTCGGGTATACATACACAAAAGGTATAAATAAATTATTATACTAAGACGGTATAAATACATAACTATAACATACATATAAAATACAGTTTAATAATACGTAACAAAATATATATTTGGGTAAAAAAATACACCAATATAACACTAACGTATAAATATATTTACAATACAATACCGTATAAAAATACACGTATAATATGAGATATAAAAATACATGTATAAAAATAAGAAGTATTAAATTTGAAGTTAATAAAATACTAAAAAAGTAGTTGAGAGTTAGGTGGGAAGATCAATTAATAAAGAATCTTCCAAAAAGGTAGATTCTTTAGAGTGAATAGGTGGCAAGCATATATTGATGGTGTACAAACCCACCCATACACCCATTGTATCTCTATCACTTGCCCTGCAAACGGACCCTTCATTCTCCAATCCAATCAAGCTCAATTTATTTTGATCCTTGAAAAACATAAACGATAAAGGCCCATTTATTGCAAACTAAATGGCTTCATGGTGATGCAATCACAAAATAAATGAACGGAAGAAATAATGATAGATGACCTACACAAAAATATAGGGAAGTGATAATGTCACACTGTTATTGCTTTCGTCACTCGATTTCAAGAATGTATGATTAATTTTCATCTTTATTATAGTATTATTATTAATCTTATTTAGTTTTTTTTAGATAATTATGAATAATTCTTGCCTCCTCCTTGTGAGGTTTTGCTCCCATCAATTGATGGGTTTGCTCCTATATTTTCGGTGGGTTTGCTCCCTCTTTGGGAGAGGTACCAGATTTATGTGCAAGATCATGAGAGCAATGAAATTTCGACGTTCGGTGATACAGTTGAGGTCAGATCTCGGTCTACTATTTGTCGAAATAGAGAAAGTTCACCCCTTTGAAAACTTTTTAATCAGATCTATAGATTCCTTCGCGAGAGGTTGTGTCAATAAACAGCGATATATAGAAGGCTATGCAGAAGCGCATTACTCTAATAACGATCTTTGTCTCAAAGGTGTTCTTTATTTATTTTTTACAAATCTTTATTCAGTTCAATTTGACATCGTTTGTAGATGCCGGATGGCTAATTATTAATGAAATTGATCTTCACTTCAAAAAAAAAAAAATACACCCTCACAAAAGTGAGTGGTACAAGTAATTTTGTTGTGACATTAACAATTCTCAAAATATAGTAGTAGTAATTTTTAGTGATGTGATTAAAAATTATATCGAATGACTAAGTCTATAAGCGGTGAGAGTGGTTAATACGAGTATGTCATTATCATTTCACACAAATGGCTTGTGTTTGATTCCCTTTAACCCAAAAAAATTAACCAAATTGTGCTAGCTAAGGATCAAACCCATGATGGATACTTAGACCATGGTTATCCATGGATACATTTTCTCTCCATAGGGGGTCCCACATCTTCCATTTCACTTTTTCTATCTCGATCATTTTCTCTCTCTTATAAAATACTCCTACAGATTCATTTTTCTCTCCATAGAGGGTCCCACTTATCTCACCCCATTTTTTTATACATTATGATTATATTATATTTCGTAAGTTTGAAACTTTTTTTAAAAAAAATAAAAACGATGATTTATGAATCGGTTATTTCAGTTGAGTTTTTTACCAGAAGAATTTTATAAATTACAACATTTAATCGGAAATTAGATATTACATAAACAATAGTAACATATTATGCCTACACTTCAATTAAATTACGTTACAAGACGAATTGCGTTACAAAATACAAAATACAAAATACTTTAATAATGAATAAAAACATTTAATCCAATAGTGTGGGAGAATAGGGCAACCTTTATTAAAAAATAAATAAAAACAAATAAAAGCACATCAAACCCAACAACTTTCAACTTTTAATTTTTCTCTCTTTATTCTTTTCTCTAGGAAGGATTCAAAGTCATTCTCCATCATGGTGGAGAGATAATCCATGGATGTGAGACTCTCTTCACTCCATCCTTCCTATGGATCCATTTTGAATCCATGGAAGTACATGCTCTTAGAATATCAAAGACCGGAAAATAGGATTATACTCCCGGTGCAAAGTTTTTGAGTTTTTGTATATATTTATCGAGTTTATACAAGATTTTTGAGTTGAGTTGTAAGTTTTTGAACTTAAACATTTATGTGATTTAACTCAATAACTTTACGTTAAAGTTCAGAAAATTTACAGCAAAAGTTGAAACCTTTGTGATAAAGTTCAAAATCATAAAATCAATTGTAAATAAAATTATATACAACTGGTTGTATAATCTCGTGAATTTACCATTGCACCAACAATAACCATTTTGGGAAAGAATGATTGTGATAAGCTACTTGCTAGGATTACTTCGAGAATAGCAGGTATTGGAGCCCGTAAGCTGTCATATGCGGGTAGACTGACCCTAGTACAGTCTGTGTTGTCTCAATTGCACAATTACTGGGCTATGGTCTTTATTATACCTAAGTATGTGATGGGTCGAATTGGATCCCTTTGCCGAAATTTCCTTTGGAAAGGAGGGGTGGAAGGCACGAATCGAGCGTTAGTAAGTTGGGAGAAGATTTGTTATCCCAAGTCTGAAGGAGGGCTGGGATTACGAGATTTGGGCGTTTGGAACGAGGCTGCGGTAGCTAAACTTGCATCGTGGGTTTTTGATCAGCCGAATATATAGATTATGGGTTCGGTGGGTGAATAGTGTATATTTGAAGAGCTCCTCGTGGCGTGACTTCCAGCCACATGCGGATGTCACGTGGGCTTGGAGGAAGATATGTCTGGCTAAGGAGCGGATTAAACATATGTATTCAAATGAGAGGTGGCATAATTCGGATAAGCACTATTCGATCACTAAGGCCTATGAGGAATTGCGTAATCATGGGGGAAATGTGACGTGGTGGCGGTTAGTTTGGAGTAAATGGAGTGACCCGAAGCACAGTTTCATTTCTTGGCTGGTGTATCGGGGGGCTCTGAATACTAAACTGAAATTGGAAAGATGGGGGGTAGCGGACTCGGACCGTTGTTTCTTGTGCGAGGAGCAACCGGAAAGCATTAATCACTTGTTTTTTGGTTGTGATTGGAGCAAGAGAGTCATGGACATCCTAGGTGCGTGGGTGTCGAGAACAATACCGGGGAATGATGGTTTGCGATGGGCGAGAAGTGCTAGAGGATCGAGGCTACAATGCAATATAATTCGGGCTATGATTACTGCGGCAATATACCATATTTGGAGACAACGTAATTTGTGTAGATTAGAGGGCTCGGTGACTTTGCCACGAGTCACAGCTAATATGATAATGAAATATGTCTCAAATAGAGTAATGTGTAAGATTAAATACCCGATTCCTCCTAAGGACGCTAGATGGTTACATACGTTGATGTAATCATTTAATGTTTTTTTGTAATTTGTTACACATTCTTTATATATATACTTACCTTTCATCAAAAAAAAAAAAAAAACAATAACCATTTGAAATATCACAAAAAAATTAAATATTCTTTACTTAAAGATAAATTTTGAGATTGATAGGGTACACTTGTCCACCCGGGACCCTAGCTAGGTCCGCCTATAGGTTTAGATCCTTGCATTATTATCTCCTCTCTTCATTCCTCTTCAACATTTTAGATTATTTCTCATAATGATCCAACCATATGGGAAGTATGGTTAATTTTGTTAGACTTAACCTTATTTTGTTTGAACTGAATTAGACTACTAAACTGAAATGAAGTAGGCTAAACTGAGCTACCGAAAAGAAGTTGATGAAGAAAACTGGACCTTAGAGATAATGGACGAGAAATTGAGAGAAAGAAATGAAGAAGATCCCCAGTCATCGAGAGATATCGAAGTTATTGGAGGGTTTGAATTTCAAAGTAGATGAAGACGGGCCTCCCTATACTACGAGAAGGTAACGACACCACTACATTTTTCCGACTTTGATGAATTGACCGTAAACCCCAACCCCCGGCCCATAAATAGACAATAGTTATATATATATGGATGGTGACGAATAGAATTTCCCTTTCAAGGTAGATGAATTCTAAACCCATGGTTAGACTAATTTGTGATGCAAAACGAGTTTCCCCACTACTCCATCTTCCCGCATAGCTCCACCATTGACAAAAAAATGTCTCATTTCCTACACGTTCTCGTACAAAGGATACAGAGTATAATCCAACGAACACTGCTTTCTTCTCATAATGTTAACAAGTGATTTTTTATTCTTGTAAAGTTAGTGTTAGTCATGAGAATCGAAGATGTCTTAGCCTAGTGATTAAAACTAGATATCATGGACGATAGGTTCCAGGTTCGAATCCCGGCCCTCTCCCCCTATATTGTAATAATGTGATTAAATGCGTTTTTCGTTGAACAAAAAAACACAACAATACATTCCTTAGGGTGAGAGGAGAGTAACTATATATTACTCGTACGGGGTAATTCTTCCTTCCCTACCTCCTCTTTTAAGCTCCATTATCCCGTAATGTATGACCCTAACCTCATCTCAAGCAAGCGACCCCTAACACTCATAATATTCTATCTTAATACACCCCTTAGTCAAAACGGCAGATAACATACGTTTTGACTGGACCAAAAGATAATTGTAGAAGGTAGATGGTATTGGAAGTGAGCCAAGTTAATGTTTTATTTTGACGTCAGAACCACAATTGTGTGTCATGAGTACATCTAAAGCTTGCCAAATACCGAAAACAAAACTAACGCTACTAAAGCTAAGTAATTAATAGTGCAAGAGGCCGAAGCACTCTATAGTTTACTATGGAGTATTAATTATCCCTCCGATTTTTATCTATCTTCCCCTTTGGTTTTGGGAAAGAAAATAAGGGTGTAGAAATGTGTGGTTCAAAATAAAAGAAGGAAGAGAGAGAAATGTAAGCGTGATTCTAGACCACATGTTGATGGCCCAAAATAGAAATAGGGAAGAAAAGGTGTTTCGGCCCAATAAAAAAATAGGGAAGATAGATAAAAATCGGAGGGAGTATTAATTTTGGGTGGACGAAATTTGTTCTTGACTCAAAGGCGCCAATGCAACATTTAGTGTAGGTGGACAAGTATAGGCTGTATAGCTGTGCATGAGACGTACAGTCCGATTGATCCGTTCCGAATTTTTAACGGGCTTGGACATAACATTTTCAAAAATATACAAAGGTCCGGCCCGAGAATCCGTCCCAAACCTGCTAACCCGCTTGTTCGTGGACCAAAATTTCACAATTAGCCCGAACCCACAAATGATCACCTCAGATAGGCAGCTACTCATAATTTTTTGTTTTTTTTACATGTGCCCTAATAATTTCGATTTATTATTGTTTGTGCGAGGCATGGAGAAGTGGTGCGTGAGAAATAAGATACAGTCCTTAATTAGGTCGAAATGATCAAGTTTCGTGGCCGACGAGTTTACTTTAAAGCCTTTCCTTGCCACAAGAAGAATATAATCGAGTACACTTATATGATGCTTAAAACAAGTGTTACTGTATATATAAAGGAGTGTATGTAGTTGATCTTTTGTGAACTTAAGTTATGGCTAAGACTTCTTGTTGCAAGTTCATGAGGGTTTTAGTTTTTGTTATTGTTTGTGCTTTCGGGCTATCTATTGCTCACGGTCTTCGAGAAATCAAGGAGTCGAATGATGCGGAGGTGAGTAAGAGAGATAACGTCACGTGGCACGTGCGTAGTAGGATTTATGTCACTAGATTTGCTACTGAAAGTAAAGGAGATAATTACGAAGGGAAAGGGAGTGGAAAGAGAAGTAACACAAAAGGTCGTGTTGGAGGAGGTGGTGGCGGCGGAGGAGGAGGCGGCGGTGAGGGTTATGGGTGGGGAGGAGGCAGTGGCGGTGGAGGCGGAGGTGGAGGAGGTGAACACGGGGGAGGGGGAGGAGGTGGAGGAGGAGGTGGTCGTGGAGGTGGAGGTGGAGGAGGTGGTGGTCGTGGAGGACGAGGTGGTGGGTTTGGGTTTGGTGGTGGAGGAGGTGGTGGTCAAGGTTTTTGTTGGTTATGGGGTTGTCATGATCCACATCATTAGTCCTCTCCTACTCCAAATCACGATCTGCATCTCAACGAATAGTTTACGTTTGCTTTATATTTTCAGAGAAAAATAAAGTAAACGTAAACGTAAAGTATTCACCGAGACAGAAGCTATCTCCATTTCTTTTTTGTTCTTGTTTTTCCTTTTTTTTTCTTGCGTGTAAGATGTATCGTTCCTTTGTGCGTGCATGTAAGAATCAAGAATTGAAGACTCTAGTACGTCCTCCCTATGTTTCATTCATTTGTTTATCTTTGATACTCTGTATTATTTGTCATAAGTATTTTAATCAAAGAAAAACAAATTAACGAACAGGAGAGTAAGTATTTCGGACTTTCACATACAAAAACACTAAAGTTATGTAACAAGTGAGCTAGACCCATAACAAAATCATGGGAGTATAATTTTGAAAGTGAGAATTGGAAGTTCTTGGACTCCAGTTCTATATGAAAACATGGAAGCATGAACATGTACGCGCCATTGACGAACACCATAGTTAGAGCTTGAGCTCGAAGATGAAGAAACCAGTTGAATGGTATCGAGACACATCGTGAGAAAAGCAATCTCAATTATGAACCAAGCTAGTATAGTCATACAACTCATCCTTGTATAGTTGTATACTGTATGCATTATGCAATCATGTCGTATTCCGAAACTCCCTACTTTCTATCCTACATTTCTACCATGTAAAGACTATAACAACACTTATAATTCCTAACATACATAAATTACCGGGTAAAAGTGTTAGAGGATGAAAAGAGTGGAGGGTTGTCATACGGAGAATTTCATCCGAAGCACCCCTTCGGCCGTTCCCACCCATGCATCACAATCCCAATCATGCGTAGCTTCCGTCTTCTCAATGGCTTTGGAAAATCCTGACAGCATTGCGAACAAAATCAGTGAACTTTACTCTAGAGCTTTACTTCCCTTGTGGTCTTACGAGGCTCAAAAGCCGGACACATCCACAATCTACCCTATTTGATAAATGAAAGTGGAAATAGGGATGTATAGCATACCTTCAGTTCTCTGCCAGCAAGAGGTCAGCGGGATAGAACTAGAAAGTTTCTCCTCGAAGAGTAGCTCACCAGATTTGATGCTCCAAATACGCATTTTGCAGTCCTCGCCTCCTAAAAATTAATAGAAACGGTATCGCGCTTGCAAAACAAGACGTCCTGACAGACAGACGGAAGCAAAAGTACAGCAATGCATACCTGACATTACATAACTCTCACTTGCATCGGTTGCAAGTTTTATACGACTGTGGGAATTCACATGGCCTTCGTAGGATTGTACACAGCCTCGATCAGTCAAGCGATGATCATACAACCTGATCTGGAAAATTTCCGAGTTTTGATTGAGAAATTTTTAGAAATATACTTTATGGCAGTAAAACCATGAAAACAAGTACTGCATTATCCACTGACAAGCATCGTGTAATAACAGCAGTGACAACCAGACTGTTCATTGAGGGGGCAGAAAAAAAAGGAAAAGTAAATACTAACCGATCCATCCATTGAGCTTGCCAGGAAGTATTGATCATATGTTTGAAGTGTCTCCAAACTATAATGTTAATCAGGCAAAAGCTTAGCGGGAGAATCAAACATCAAACAGTAAATTTGGTTTTCCTCGGAAAGCAAACTAACCAGCAAATCGATGATGGCATGTGGACTGTGGAAGAAGGTTGTATGTTTCCTCGAAGCTACACCATACACAAATTAAAAAGAAAATATCAACTAGAGAGTAGTCTCACGAGGACAAAAAAATCATACAGTGTGAAATATAATGTCATCTTAGTTACCTCAAACCAGGGTTTACTCGTTTTCTGAAGATTCCTACCCAATATTGAATCACGAGGACACATAATTCTATGCCGACTCATCATACGTTGAGGTTGTCGAATATCTAGTGTCACTATAGCCCCATTTCTGAGTCCACATAGAGCAATATTGTCCTGTATCATCAATTTTTTAAACCACATAAAGAGTGGAGTGATATAGAAAATTCCGCAACAAATTCAAAACAGTAAAATGCACATCACAAATGCCAGCTATCTAAGAACGGGTAGAATGGGATTAAGAAGAATGTACACCCCAAATGGAACTCAAAAGACCTATATTACCGACTGAATAAGTTGCACTGATAAGACGTCGCTCTTACTACGACATAATGCTGATGATACTCCGGTATTTAGATCTACCAATGTAGCTCCAAGGTTGGTACCTATGAAGGGTAAAAGAAAAAAGAAAGGATATTATATGAGTATCGTAACCAACTTTTTAGCCACATGTTTCACGTTTCTCAGACGAATATATGTTGAAATGAACATAAACTTGATGGCTCATGACTAATGTATCAGGTCATGAAACACGTTACATCTTTTACTTCCGCAATAGTAACTAGGAACTCACCAACAACAGCTTTATTACCACTGCAACTGACGTCAGCTCCCCAGATAGTACAGTTTAGCGAGGTAACTTCGCGCAATCTCCTCGCAGAAGTACTTAAAACTGAATGCGGATCCACTGAATCAGCAAGATTGAGAGCATAAAGCGCGCCACCAGAATACTCTGAGCCCATTGTAGTAATTCTTTGCTCTCGCGTTGAGGAAAAGATAATTGTAGAGTGAAAAGCAACAGAAGAACAAATAGTGAATGAAAAATTATACAGGGAATATGTTAACATTGCATACTATAAGTGGATACAGTGCATATGTAACTCCTGGACCGTCAGTATCTTCATGGCGGGGTGCGTTTCTTGGCATAGTTATACCAGAAACGGCAGATGGCATAAGACATGTGGATGCCCTCCAGATGTCTTTAGGCATCCCACAGTGCTCAGCTTCATAGCCGCTTTCAGGCCATACAAACTCAGGAACGATCTTTAGGCTATGACCTAGATGTTCTCCAGCAAAACCAACGTCCAGAAAGCTGTGAAGAAAAATTGTCTCAAAAGATAAAATCACATCTGAAAAGGCTCAATAAAGGTGACTAAGCAACAACACAAGGATTTGACATATGTACTAGGTTACCTAATTGTCTAATACGCTACATTCCTATATCTGATACACAATACTACACTTTTACAAAAATAAGATGAGGCTGCGACAACAAATTCCACAGCTAAAATCGATTAAGCATATAATAATCCTTCTACCTTTCGGCCAATCACAAGTCTGATTGTGTGATGCAGGATATGATGATTGTCAAATCTTTAAGACTCGATAAAAAAGAAAAATAACGAATTCCACTTTCCAGCGTTTAAGACTCGAACAAAAGCACAAGCATCTGCACCATTCTCATGTATCAGGGAAGTGTAATATTGAGTGAATATACCTCATTCCACTCGCGCCTCCTGTTAATAAAGCGTCTGTTTTATACTGGCCCTCAGACGTTTCAACATTTACATTCACTAAGGACAATGAACAAGTTACATCTTTCTCAAGATACTGATATCTCCAAACCTACAGCGGAGCATTTTATCAGCTAAAATATAAACTAAGTTGACGAAAGGGTAAGATGTTTTCACATGAAAGAGTTGTTGTCCTTGCAAATAAATGACCATGACGGTTGAAAAGTCAAAGTAATAAAGCACGATGAAGGGAATAACTTTTGCTTTGGAGAAAAAATTATGTTTTCATTTTTTCCGGTCTCTTTCGAACCCTAACGCTATAAGTTAGTATCGGTTATATTATCAAAGCACATGAGGGGAATACGGAATACCTTTGGTTTGGAGACCAGTTTCTGTTTGTATCCCTCTTCAAAGTGACACTTCCGACCGTGGACATTGATTAAGCTGCCATAGAGCTCTCTGTAGAGGAGCAGCTTAGAAAGATGCTTCTTTAGTTGGCTTCTTATCTATACAATTTACTTGAAAATTAAGGAATGGAATGGACGAAAACTAGGTAACACCAAGTTCATCCCGTGGATCCAAAAACAAACATCATCCGAAATACCTAGTTGCAAAAATGATGGCAAAATTTGTGTCTACGTAGTGTGTTAGTCTCCTGAAAGAACGTCTTAAGATAAATAATACGAGTATAAGACTAACCTATAAGGGCTACAACCACCTATTACAACTCATCAATAACAACAGATTGTCTCACGATATCTTATTGTAAGACCGTCTCACTTGAGAATTTGTGAATTCAGGCACGCTTGATTCTTTAAGTTACACAACAATTACCAAACAAACCGATTGCAATCAAGCATGAATACGCATAATCAGACACGAAATTGCGCAACACATCACTGAAAACCAACAAAAACAAAACTCGATGAACGGCCTAATCCAAATGTACTTGCACATTGTCAATCCATTAACTTGAAAAACACTATCAGCCCAACTCAATCAAAGCATCAAAAAGTTCACTGGAATAACCAGAATAACCCAAAATAACAAAACTCATAGTTCAAAAACACCATTTTTACTACCAAAAAGACAATAAGTAGATTATACCACCAGTTGTACATAACTCTATGTACAATTGGCTTTCCGAGCTCTAGTGTAAAGTTATCGAGATCTCATAAATGTTTAAGCTCAAAAACTTACAACTCGGCTCACAAACTTGTACAAGCTCGATAAGTATACACAAAAGCTCAACGACTGAAATTAAAGCTAACCTGAGTAGTATTTGAAATGGGTTTCGTCGTCGGAGGGGGAGGAGGTTGCTGTTGTTTGCGGGAAGAGCCTGGAATCGGACCCTTGATAGCAAAGTACCTATTTTTTTCTGGGTCGAAATAAAACCCAGGTAATTCTGCAAAAACCAAAAAAAAATTAACAATTGCAATGGAAAGTTAGTTAGTTAGTTAGTTAATCTATGGTGATAGAAAGGAGGGAGGAGAAGAGAAAGAGAATATAGAGGAATGGTTGTGTATGAAAAGTGGAAGTCAAACCTTGTGGCATGTCTGAGATTCAGAGGGAAGAAGAAGAGAAGGTTATGTGTCTTGTGAAGAAGGCGGCAAATTAATTTGGGGAAAATATGACTCTGTGTGTCAACTGTCGAGGGGGGTGACTTCTGCTTCCAGGCTCGTGCCTTATATGTGCAAATCTCCTGCCTAACTACGGTTTTTTTAATTAAAGTTTTGAGTAAATTAGAAATTACTTCCTTCAAATATGCGTTTATTAAAATTTTCTTATGAATAAAAGATGCAAAACTTCAAAATTTACTTGCAAATCTCCGACGAGTTAATCCGGTGAGTTTCAATTATTTTGCTTGTTTCCTACAGTATTTTTTATACCGAAAGTGTCCATTTCCTCTTCCTACCCTTCTTTCCTTATGCTCTCATTTAGTCTGCAGACTTGTAAAAAAAAAAGTCCCTATAATTGATGGATGAATGGATGCTCGAGTTTTGGGTTTGGTGATTTTCAATTTGGTAATTTAGGATTATCCTGGAATTGTGACTGAAAGAGTTGGGAAAGTCGAAATGAGGAGGGGTGGGGTGGGGGAGGGGCGTACTATTAATGAAGGACATTTCGGTCAATAAATTCATAAACTCATCGGAATAGTGATTTGCAAGTAAATTTTGAAGTTTTGCATCTTTTTGAGTGTAAAATATTAAAATAAATTCATAAGGAAATAAATTTTGATAAACACATCTTTGAAGTAAATTAATTTCTAATTTACTCTTAAATTAGGTTAGTAAATTTAAAAAAAAAAGGACAAATCGAATTTACTCATAAAATATGGACGACGATAAGTAAATGAACGGGCGATATGAAGTAGCCCCACTTTTTCCTAACGAACTTTTACTCAATCCTAACGACATTTTACCTATTTGTCCCCGTCATTTCCCAACGCTCTCAAAAGTAAGGTTGTTTTTCTCTCTAAAAAAAATCTCAAATTTGACCTAATCGAATCCCGCCAACCACCATCACCCCTCTAATTTGTTTCCTAAACCCTAATTTACTTCACCAATTACAATTAAACAATAATTAGAAAAAAAATGTAACTAAACCCTAATTTAATCTTTCAATTTCAATTAAATTTTGATTAGACAAAGTAATTAATGTAACCAAACAATTGATTTAGGAAAAACAATTAGTTTATCATTAATTGAATTAGGGCTAATGATCGATCCCTAATTTACTCCACTAATTTCAGTTAAACAATAATTAGAAGAAAAAAAAAAAGTAACAAAACCCTAGGAAAAACGGTGATTATTTCATCCCTAATCGAATTAGTACTCATAATCGATTGTGATTATGGTTTGAATACTTGTATGCAAGTGAGAGTTGGGAGAACGGTGAATTATGATAAGGATAAATTTGGAAATATTAAGAAAAATACGTTAGGATTGAGTAAAGTTGCGTTAGAAAAAAAGTAATTTCGAAAATTAATTCGGAGTTATTCTTCGCAGTAACAAATTTACCGAGTAACAAATTTTATTCATTCCATTAATATGACAGATCAAATAATATTGAGTTCGTAGAAAATAAAAAATACTGGTAAAAACAAATCACGTTTTGTCTTAATTTGTACGCAACGGATAAAAAAGACGAAAATAAATATATTCTGAGTTTGGTCCCAGTATGAATTTCACAACACGAGTGTAGTCGCACACCTCCATTTTCATCAAAATTCCACTTCGGAACGTGACGTCAATTTCAAGTTCCAGTTTTCGCCTCTTGTATCCAATCTCCTTCTTCATCCTTCTTTAAGTATGGCATCATTTCTTCTCTCTTTCCGTTTCATTGCCTTTGTTTCATCTTGTTACTTGGGTTGTTAATTTTATCAAAGTAAGTTTCCTACTTTATTAGTTTCATAATAATAATAATAATCGGTTTTTGTAGCGCGAGGAATAATCAAATTGATATTATCACGAGAAATTGATATATTAACTCATACTAGTTCTGGCTTTATTTAGTTTATTAATCGTGTTTAATATCGCTAATGGGTAGTTTAATTAGTTTAATACGGAGTAGTAATATCCAAGCAGTGATTATTAATGGGGTATCTCTTGATTCTTGAACACTTATTAATGGGTGGTCTTGATTATTCTTGGGGTTTGATTGATTGATTGATTATTGTTTTCTCAATTTTCTCCAAGTTTATGCATATCACATGTTTGTTGAAATGTTTGTTCCACATCTTTCATCCAACCCATCTCTTGTTTTGTTGGTTATAACATCGACAGCGGCCCTTAACCTAACCGACTCTAGAAAGTGCGTAGCTTTGTACTCAGTGATTAGTGAAACACAATAAGTTGCGCGAGCCCGTTATGATTGACCTATATAAGTTGTAGGACCGAAAGGACGCAACACTTAGCCTTAGGCAACCTTGACCCCCTTGCATTCTTGCCAACCTGATCAATCATAGTTTAAACGACCTATGAACACCCTCCGTCCCTTTCCCTGTGGACTCGACCCCTACCACCACTAGCTACCCTAATGTTTAGGGTTTTATCTTGATTTGGGATTCAATACTTATTTTTCACTTTTTTTAGAAGCGAGAAAACATTAGGAGTGCGAAATGTAAAGTCCGAGTCTTAGAATAGTCAATAATGTATAAAGTCGAAGGTAAGTCTGAACTTGGTTTCACTACTACAATAAACGTCCTATATAGTACTCGGCCGGAGTATAAAAATGTGTAATGTAAGAAAGAGATAAAGATGATTATTTGCATCAAATTCAGGCTGCAGTATTGATATCTTCTATGTTCAAGGCATTTTCAAGAAAAAAATTGCTCTATAAAAGCCGAGGTCATATCATATACAGCTGGCCAGGGGAAAACTTTATTGATGAGAGTCTAGAATCAAAGGTTTTGGAGATGTTAACCATTTACAAAGGAAAGTAAGAAGTTGCACAATAAAATAATGGTTTGATTGCATGCTGTGGCTGTTTTAAAATATGTTTTGACCCTTTGCTGGATGCTGTCGATGACTAATGTGATGCATTCCTGCATTCAACTGTTCATCAAGATCAATTTGACCTGCAGGACTATCAGGCGTTGAAACGGTCTCGTTTTGTGGGCCGGCTCCAACGTATTGCTGTACCACTAGCACAGATACGGTCGCTGCAAAGTCGGAGGATGCCAACATGTCACCTATCGCTCCAAGTTCAGGGCACTCACTCCAGTCTGTTAGACCCGCGGTGAGTGGTGAAATCATCCCTTGCCCTCTTCCCACTATGTAAAGATCATGACCGCTTTCAATTGATCTTATGGCCGCCACTGTCTCCTCCCCGTTGTTCACGACACGTTCTATGTATGTTATTGAGTCGTTGTTGTTGTTGTTGGTGTTGTTGGTGGTGGCAGTCCTGGCCCTGAACTCGTTGATATACTCGTCATCCTGTTGCCTCTCGTGCTCATTGTCTGTCATCACGGTCAACACTCTGGGGTCGTTGGGCTCGAGGCTTGGCTCCACCACTGATGTCGTGGACGCTTCATCACCGGGCACGAACCGCATTACTGTGACTGAGGTGGTAGGATGCTCCGACATCCTCCACGCATACGCCAGGGCTTCCCTGTCATCAGGTCCACCGAAAAACAGCACGGCTATGTTATGAGATACCTGATTCGCCGCCCGGTTGGATCCAGTCAGCCCTCTGTCAACAAGGATTCCGACTGAGCAGGGTGCGTTGGCTAATACGTTTTGGTTGATCACTCTGAATGCTGGGTTTGTTGATTCCATACCTCCATCCACTGTTTGTTGTTTATGGAAGGGGATGATCACGAACGCCACTCGCTTATCCTCCGCCAAGTTGCATATATCCTCGTGCATTGAGGAGTAAGGGGATATGGCCGTAAGGGGCTGAACGGAGACATTTGAAGCATGCTGCTCGTAGTTCTCAAACGCGTTGATGATATGATCAGACTGCGCTTGTGTTCGGTTTAAGGCTGGTCGCCCTGACTTCCTAGTGTTGTGGACTATCAGCATGGCTGATGCTCGCCCGGTTAGCTCGACGAGGTGCAGGACGTAGACGCATATGGGAGATCTTTTCGTTGGGTTGCTGGCCTCGAGGAGGTTTATGATGGTTGGGACGTTTCTTGGGGTGTGGACACAGGTTAATACTCGCAGCTCCGCATCTGGCTTGGATCTCTGTATGGTTCTTCTCTTGTATGACACGAATCTTCTAGCCGGGCGGTAGAGTGTCGTCACCAGGGGACCGATCACACTCGTCATTATCACTGCCGAAACCACCATGAGCGAAAATGATGCATCGTCAATAACCTGCAATGATAATATTAATAGGTTTTGGTTGAGATGATTCGAGCCAGCACATGGTACGGGTGTTGGTGTTGATATGATAGACGAGGTGATGTATATATGTACCTTTTGATCCTTGCCGACATTAAGGACGATCATCTCGACAAGTCCTTTAGTGTTCATAAGGAGACCGAGAGTGATTCCGTCGCGGAGAGGCATATTGTAGAAGTAGGAGACAAAAGCGGTGCCAATGACCTTACCCAAACAAGCCAACATGATGACCGCGATGAGAACCACCCAGGTGAGGCCACCGCTGATTTTATTGAGATCGGTCTTGAGGCCGCTAATGGCAAAAAAGAGTGGAAGAAGCAAACCGGAGACAAAGTCCTCGAGCTTTTCTATAAGTGTGACTCCTAAAGGGCCATTTGGGATGATGAGTCCAAAGACGAAGGCACCAAATACAGAATGAGTCCCGATAGCATCAGTAATGAAGCCCGAGATCATAACACCCGTCAATATAAGGCATATGTAGAAGTCACTGAAGGGCTCCCCCTCCGGGGTTCGTCTGATCATCCACATTATTGCAGGTCGGACCATGAAGATGCAGATCACCACAAAGGCAACACTTGCTAGGATCACCCACAGCGAGGTCAACGAGGATGCGTCTGTTTCTGACAGGGCGATGGCTAAGGCTAACAGAATCCAAGCACATATGTCATTGACTAGTGCTGACGACATCGCGATACGTCCCATCTCAGTGTTGATGAGTTTGAGCTCAGCCAGGATGCGAGCGAGTACAGGGAAGGCTGTGACAGCGAGGGCAACCCCGAGAAAGAGGACATAGGTTCCTTGGTGCGCGTTGTGATGATTGCCTTGCATAATGAAGGAGAAGGTGCAGCCGATGACAAAGGGCAATATCATTCCTCCGAGTGCAATGCTGATCGCCTTTCTCCCCGTCCGCTTGATCACCGCTATGTCCATTTCTACCCCGACTAGGAACAGGAAGTATAGGAGGCCGATGTTCGCCATCGTCTCTAGTACCATCACGCTTCTTAGAGGGAATATCGCCTCCGCAAACTTCTTGTTTCTTCCTAGTAAGGATGGTCCCAATATAACACCCCCCTAATCACATAACATAACATAACGTAACATCAATCATGCACGCAACACGTTATAAACAAAAAAAACACAAACACAAAGAATATGTACTTACAAGAATCTCGGCAATGACACGGGGTTGTCGAAGTGGTTTGAGGGCGAACACGAGAAGACGAGTCGTAACAACCACCAAGGTTAATTGAAGGATGAAGAGAGGCAAAGAATAATCCAATGGATTATCACCTTGCCATACTCCATTTGTTGTTATCATGGTGGGTGCATAACAAACAATGAGACTACTCTCCCCATCATCTGTCGTATTTGTCGACATTTTTTCTACTTTACAAACTAAACTAATTAACTAATCAAGAACGTTTAATTCAAACTATAGGGAACAAGGAATGTAATGTAATGTAATGTGTTTCGATCTCTAGTAAATTGATGGCGGGTTTAAGATACGTCGTGGTATCCTTGTAAATTGGCCACCATCGTTGTTAAGTCTTCTCGACCAAAAAAAAAAAAAAACATAACACGAAAACAAAATTAGCTTTCCAAAATTATTGAGGTTACATAGGAAGGTGAAAGGTGTAAAATATGATATCTATTTCTAGATTTTTATTTATTTATTTATTTTGTGGGTTATTGCAATAAAGATGGAGAAAAGAGAGGTGAAAAAGATTTGAGTTTTTTTTATTCTAATTCTTAAAAATAAGTGAAAAACTTTTTGTAATGAGGTAAATTTAGGTAAGTTTGGTTGTCCAATCATTTAGGACCAAATATGTTGTATCCAATTATCCATAATTTTAGGTGCTTATATGGATGGATATACTATAATTAATGGGTGATTTCCTTGCATGATGACATGATGTTATTGGATACAATATAAAATAAAGATATTTATTTTAAAATAAAGATATTTATAGACCTTATGATTACTCTACGAGTCGTGTTGAAATTTGACGAAACAAGCTATATACTTGATTCTAAGCCGTCTTCGATCCTTTATTAACCGTTGACATACATTTCAACGCATATTGGTTGTTTCTAAATGGTTTCAGCAAGTATCATAGACTCATATAAATCGTCGAAGATCGTCGAATTTGAGGATTATTATTCACGCTTTTTTGTCCGACTAGGTCCCCAAAATTAAATATCTTAAAATTCGCACCATAATTACACAATGACATGCACATAAATCCCGTGGTAAGAAAAGAGGGAATGATTTAAAATAAAGACATTTAGAGGCATTATGAGTATCCTATGAATCCTGCTAAAATTTGACGAAACAAACTATATACTCGATTCTAATTCGTCTTCGATCCTTTGCTAACGGTTGATTGTTATTTCAACGCATATCGACTGTTTCTAAATGGTTTCAACAAGCAGTATCATAGACTCAAATAAATCGTCGAAAATTGTCGATTTTGAAGGTTATTATCTACTCCCTCCGATTTTTATCTATCTTCCCTATTTCCTTATTGGACTGAAACACTCTTTCTTCCCTATTTCTATTTTGGGTCATCAACATGTGGTCTAGAATTACTCTTACATTTCTCTCTCATCCTTCTTCTATTTTGAGCCACACATTCCTGCCCCTTTATTTTTCACCTAAAAGTCAAATGGGAAGATAATAAAAAATCGGAGGGAGTATGTTTTTTGGTCCGACTAGGTTCCGAAATAAATGTCTTGAAATCCGCACCATAATTACTCCATATTATATACATCAAACTCGTGGAAATAAAATGGGGAAATGGTTTAAAATAAAGACATTTAGAGGCCTTATGATTACTTTTCAACTCGTGCTAAAATTTGACGAAACAAGCTATATACTCGATTCTAAGTCGTATTTGATCCTTTGCTAACCGTTGATAGTCATTTCAACGACTATAGGTTTTTTCTATATGGTTTCAACAAGCAGTATCAGACTCAGATAAATCGTCGAAAATTGTCGATTTTAAAGGTTATTATCAACGTTTTTTTGGTCCGACTAGGTCCCAAAATAAATGGCTTGAAATTCGCACTATAATTATTCCATATTTTATACATCAAACTCGTGGAAATAGAAGGGGGAAATGGTTTTAAAAAAAGACATTTAGAGGCCTTATAATTACTTTTCAAGTCGTGTTAAAATTTGAAGAAACAAGCAAAATACTCGATTCTAAGTCGTATTGATCCTTTGCTAATCGTTGATAGTCATTTCAACACATATCAGTTGTTTCTAAATGGTTTCAACAAACAGTATCATAGACTAAGATAAATCGACGAAAATTATCGATTTTGAAGGTTATTATCCACGTCTTTTATATTGTCTTAGGGTTCTAATAACCATTATTAGGCATTTTTGTTCTATCGACAAATTTTTGTCAAAAAACATTCGCGTTTTATAACAACTTTCAAAGCTATCAAAAATTGCTAAAAATGACCAATTTTGAAAGTTATTATCCACGTTTTTTTTTTCCTTTTTCGGACCCGGAATAAAAGTTCTATATTCCATTTTTTATCGTGTCTTAGGGTTCTAATAATCTTTTTCAAGCCTTTTTGTTCTATCGACAAGTTTTCGTTAATAAACATTCGCAGTTTAGAACAAATTTCAAGACTAACAAAAATTGCTAAAAACGACCGATTTTGAAGGTTATTATCCACGTTTTTTTGCCTTTTTTGGACCCGGAATAAAATGGTTCTATAATCGCGCTGAACAAACTTCACACCAAATAAATACAATGCCGCGTTGTAATATGAGAGTCATTTGGAATCAAATCGAGTCTTTTAAAACCCATAAAATTATATTTCGAAATGCGTCGAAATTAGTCGAAAAAAAGTTCTATATCCCATTTTTTTTATTGTGTCTTAGGGTTCTAATAATCATTATTAGACATTTTTGTTCTATCGACTAGTTTTCGTCAAAAAATATTCGCATTTTTGAACAACTTTCAAAGATATCAAAAATTGCTAAAAACAACCGATTTTGAAGGTTATTATCCACGTTTTTTTGCCTTTTTTGGACCCGGAATAAAAGTTCTATATTCCGTTTTTTTTATCGTGTCTTAGGGTTCTAATAATCATTGTTAAGCATTTTTGTTCTATCGACAAGTTTTCGTCAAAAACATTCGCGTTTTAGAACAACTTTCAAAGCTATCTAAATTGCAAAAAACGATCGATTTTGAAGGTTATTATCCGCATTTTTTTGCCTTTTTCGGAGCCGGAATAAAAGTTCTATATTCCATTTTTTTTTTATCGTATCTTAGGGTTCTAATCATCTTTATTCGGCATTTATGTTCCATCGACAAGTTTTTGTCAAAAAATATTTGCGTTTTAGAACAACTATCAAAGCTATCAAAAATTGCTAAAAGCGACCGATTTTGAAGGTTTTTATCCACGTTTGTTTGCCTTTTTTGGACCCGGAATAAAATGGTTCCACGATCGCATGGAACAAACTCCACACCAAATACAATGCCTCGGTGTAATATTAGAGTCATTTGGATTCAAATCGAGTCTTTTAAAAGCCATAAATTTATTTTTCGAAACACGTCAAAATTAGTCGAAAAAAAGTTCTATATTCAATTTTTTTTATCGTGTCTTAGGGTTCTAATAATTGTTATTAGGCATTTTTGTTCTATCGATTAGTTTTCGTCAAAATATATTCGCGTTTTAGAACAACTTTCAAAGCTATTAAAAATTGCTAAAAACGACCGATTTTGAAGATTATTATCCACGTTTATTTGACTTTTTTGGACCCGGAATAAAATGGTTCCATAATCGCGCTGAATAAACTCCACACCAAATACAATGCCCGGTGTAATATGAGAGTCATTTGGAATCAAATCGAATCTTTTAAAAGCCTTAAAATTATCTTTCGAAATGCGTCGAAATCAGTCCAAAAAAAGTTCTATATTTCATTTTTTATCGTGTCTTAGGGTTCTAATAATCATTATTAGGCATTTTTGGTTTATCGACTTGTTTTCGTCAAAAATATTCGCGCTTTAGAACAATTTTCAAAGCTATCAAAAATTGCTAAAAACGACCGATTTTGAAGGTTATTTATTATCCACGTTTTTTTTGCCTTTTTCGGACCCGGAATAAAAGTAGTTCTATATTCCATTATTTATCGTGTCTTAGGGTTCTAATAATTTTTTTCAGGCCTTTTTGTTCTACCGACAAGTTTTCGTCAAAAAAACATTCGAAGTTTAGAACAAATTTCAAGACTATCAAAAATTGCTAAAAACGACCGATTTTGAAGGTTATTATCCACGTTTTTTTGCCTTTTTGAGACCCGGAATAAAATGGTTCTATAATCGCGCTGAACAAACTTCACACCATATACAATGCCCCGGTGTAATATGAGAGTCATTTGGAATCAAATCGAGTCTTTTAAAACCCATAAAATTATATTTCGAAATGCGTCAAAATCAGTTGAAAAAAAGTTTTATATCCCATTTTTTATCGTGTCTTAGGGTTCTAATAATCATTATTAGGCATTTTTGTTCTATCGACTAGTTTTCGTCAAAAAAATATTCGCATTTTAGAACAACTTTCAAAGATTTCAAAAATTGCTAAAAACGACCGATTTTGAAGTTTATTACCCGCGTTTTTTTGCCTTTTTCGGAGCCGGAATAAAAGTTATATATTCCATTTTTCTTATCGTGTCTTAGGGTTCTAATAATCTTTATTAGGCATTTATGTTCTATCGACAAGTTTTCCTCAAAAAATATTCGCGTTTTAGAACTAACTATCAAAGCAATAAAAAATGCTAAAAACGACCAATTTTGAAGGTTAATATCCACATTTTTTTGCCTTTTTTGGACCCGGAATAAAATGGTTCTATAACCGCGCTGAACAAACTCCACACCAAATACAATTCCCCAGTGTAATATGGGAGTCATTTGGAATCAAATCGAGTCTTTTAAAAGCCATAAAATTATCTTTCGAAACGCGTCGAAATCAGTCAAAAAAAAGTTCAATATTCCGATTTTTATCGTGTCTAGGGTTCTAACAATCATTATTAGGCATTTTTGTTCTATCGACTAGTTTTCGTACAAAAATTTTCGCGTTTTAGAACAACTTTCAAAGCTATCAAAAATTGCTAAAAACGACCAATTTTGAAGGTTATTATCCACATTTTTTTGCCTTTTTCGAACCCAGAATAAAAGTTCTATATTCCATTTTTTTTTATTGTGGCTTAGGGTTCTAATAAAATTTATTATGCATTTATGTTTTATCGACAAGTTTTCGTCAAAAAACATTCGCGTTTTAGAACAACTATCAAAGCAATCAAAAATTGCTAAAAACGATCGATTTTGAAGGTTATTATCCACGTTTGTTTGACTTTTTTGGACCCGGAATAAAATGGTTCCATAATATCGCTGATCAAACTCCACACAAAATACAATGCCCCGGTGTAATATGTGAGCCATTTGGATACAAATTGAGTCTTTTAAAAGCCATTAAATTATCTTTTGAAACGCCTCAAAATTAGTCGAAAAAAAGTTCTATATTCCCTTTTTTATCGTGTCTTGGGGTTCTAATAATCATTATTAGGCATTTTTGTTCTATCGACGAGTTTTCGTCAAAAAATATTTGCGCTTTAGAACAACTTTCAAAGTTATCAAAAATTGCTAAAAACGACCGATTTTGAAGGTTATTATCCACATTTTTTTGTCTTTTTCGGTCCGGAATAAAAGTTCTATATTCCTTTTTTTTATCATGTCTTTGGGTTCTAATAATCATTATTAGGAATTTTTGTTCTATCGACAAGTTTTCGTCAAAAATATCCGCGTTTTAGAACAACTATCAAAGCTATCAAAAATTACTAAAAAGCGACCGATTTTGAAGGTTTGCCTTTTTTTCGATCCGGAATAAAATGGTTCCGTAATCGCGTGGAACAAACTCCACACCAAATACAATATCTCGGTGTAATATGAGAGTCATTTGGATTCAAATCGAGTCTTTTAAAAGCCATAAATTTATCTTTCGAAACGCGTCAAAATTAGTCGAAAAAAAAGTTCTATATTCAATTTTTTTTATCGTGTCTTAGGATTCTAATAATCATTATGAGACATTTTTGTTCTATCAACTAGTTTTCGTTAAAAAATAGTATAACTTTGAAAGCTATCAAAAATTGCTAAAACTTTCAAAGTGTTATCGTTTGATTTGCCTAAATTCTTTACTTATAAATGCCAAAACATTCTTTCACTCTCCACTCTACTCCCAAACATGTCCACCCTTGAGGAACACCGCCATACTATTCTCCTCTTCTTCCTCTTCCTCATTTCTCTCTCCACCGCCACAACCACCGCATCATCCGTAATCGAACACGCTTGTGCCGCCACTCGTTACCCTCAACCCTGCGAAACCACCCTCCAAAACCACCACAACAACAACAACCACACTCTAACCCCACTCCGCCTCATCAAAACCACCCTCTCCGTCTCCTCCGCCCACCTGAAAACCGCCCGGTCACTCTCCTCCACCATCCTCTCCACCTTCCCCAACCACATCAACCGCTCCCGCGCCGCCACCACCTGCCTCCGCCTCCTCTCCCTCTCCTCCTACCGCACACGCGCCTCCTCCTCCTCCTCCCTCCTCGACTCACGCGCCTTCATCGCCGCCGCACTCACCTACCAGTACGACTGCTGGAACGAGCTCTCCTACGTGAACGGCACGCGCCTCGTCGACGACGCCATGTCCTTCATCGACTCCACTCTCATGGTCACCACCTCCAACGCCCTCAGCCTCCTCCACGCGCTCCTCAACTTCGGCGATGACGTGTCTTCCTGGGCTGCCGGACCCCCGAAAACCGAGCGAGACGGGTTCTGGGATAAAACCCATTCTCCCTCGCCCTCGGGGCCGAGGCTGAGGTTGGGGGTGGATGCGGTGGTGTGTAAGGAGGGGAAGGCGCGTGGGTGTCACGTGAGCGTACAGGAGGCGGTGAGGGGGGCGCCGGCGTGGTTGAAGGGGAGGGAGAGGTACGTGATTAGGATAAAGGAGGGGGTGTATGAGGAGATAGTGAGGGTAGGGTTGGAGAAGAGGAATTTGGTGTTTTTAGGGGATGGAGTGGGGAAGACTGTGATTACTGGGAATGTTAATACTGGAGTTATGGGGATTACTACCTATAACACTGCTACTGTTGGTAAGTTACTCCACACACATTCACATTTCTAGCCATTATTCGTTTCTGTTATGCGCGGGAGCGTGTATCTCGTCATTATTCTGAGTATTGCATCGCTGTCCATGCTTCATGATAATACGACGTTGATTGTTTTGGTACTCTTTGGACTCTTTCCTAAGAGAGCTTGTACAGTTAGTCGTAGTATTATGGGTCGTGGATAAGAATCGAACCAACATCTCGTGTTTAAGTAGTGGTTAATTAAAAGAGTGACAGGATGATGGAGTATGTATGTGAATGTGAATGTGAATGTGAGGCCGACAGTTATGAGCAGCAGAGTCAAGAGTAGGGTGAGAGTGAAAACGCACTAGGGTCTAGGAGTAAGTAAAGGGTATGGACCTACCTTGGGATTGGGATTTCACAGTGGTGACAGACAGCCCTAAAGTAAGTAAAGATAACTAAGAAGAGGCTTTTACTATACGAGTGCTGTACAAAACAAACAAAGTTGTTGGCTAAATAACCCCCCAATTATCGTTCGATTTGAGCCAAGCTAGAGTACTATAGAGTATACACCAAGCTAGCTTTGTTACTTTTACTTTTGTGTTGTTTTGTGCTAGGAATATCGACTGTGCATCCGGCGTTGAAGTGTGAAATTAGGCCCCTGACCCGAGTATTAATGGACCCTTCGTTCTTTTAGGAAATGGAGAGGATCTCCGTATTTTAGATCAAAATCCACCGTAATGCTCGTTTTCTTGAGATTGTTCATTGTTCTTAGCACTATGTTCCTTGTTTGTGATATGTTACCCACATTACAATTTAAGCTCAAATCGTCACTATTAGCAATCCAATAACCTTATAACCAGTGATCATGTAAACAGGTTCACTATATATATGAACAACATATGGATATGGTGTGGCATTTCTTGATAACCATGAGATCCAGAGTTGTTTATACAGGGTGCGCGCAGCGGTACGGTCTACAGGGTGACATCCTTCACTTTCACCCAAGTTTGAACTTGAGTTGCTTTAGTTTTCCTGAGATATACGGAGTAGCACGCGACAGGTCACTGGTCAGCATCCTAGCTTATTTCCATGACATTTTTACTGATGAACTTTTGTTTGTTTGCATCAATCAGGTGTCCAGGGTGATGGATTCATGGCAAAAGACATAACATTCCAAAACACCGCCGGTCCCAACGCACACCAGGCAGTTGCATTCCGATCAGACAGCGACTTCTCCCTGATCGAAAACTGCGAGTTCCTCGGAAACCAAGACACACTCTACGCTCACTCCCTACGCCAAGTCTACAAGTCAAGCCACATAGAGGGCAACGTCGACTTCATCTTTGGCAACGCAGCAGCCCTCTTCCAGGACTGCACCATCCTAGTCCGCCCTCGCCTGGTAGACCCAGCCAAGGGAGAGAACAACGCCATCACTGCTTCTGGACGGATCGACCCAGCCCAGCCCACTGGGCTCGTCTTTGTTGGGTGCCACATCAACGGCACCCAGGAGTACATGAAGCTGTGGCAGAGTAACCCTAAGGTGCATAGGAATTACTTAGGCAGACCCTGGAAGATGTACTCCAGGACCGTGTTTATCAACTCGAATATGGGTCCCATTGTTTCGCCTGAAGGATGGATGCCCTTCAGGGACGACTTTGCCCTTTCTACTCTTTACTATGGGGAGTTCGGGAATGATGGGCCGGGGGCAGATCGGTCAAAGCGGGTCAATTGGAGTAGTCGAATTCCTGAGGGACACCTTAATGCTTATTCTGCTGTCAATTTTATACAGTCAAATGAGTGGAATTCTGGTGCTTGAATGCTTGATTGATCATCATTCTAGTATCATATGTGCTGGCTGTAGTCTCATTTGCCATATCAATGTGACGGAAGTAGTTCAGTTTATTACTGACTTTCTCCTATAATTACTGCATTAAAATCACATAATAGCTCAATTGAAACCTAGAACGGTTGACTATAAGGAGCCTTACATGTGGTGGGTGATAGAGTCGTACATCATATCCCACCACACAAGAGAGTCTCATCCTAATATATAATTTTTGGACGATGACTTGCCGACTTCAGATATTGATTATGGTAACCGACTACAAATCTTTTTGGGACTAAGGCTTTGACGTTGTTGTTGTTGTTGTTGTAGCCTCGTCATAATACATTGTCTTTTAAGTATAGGGGATATGTGCCATAAACTCCTAATAGAATTAAGGAAAATGAGTTAGCACCACCGTATATAGGGAATATGGTCATGTATCTAAATGTATGGAATAGGTGTCGTGTATCATTATCCTTTGGCTTCCTAATACCCATTCAAGCGGGAGCAGGAGATCGAGAATGTCCATCTTGGGTGAGAGATAAAAAAATGTGGGCCAAGTCGAAGGCTTGGGTGAATATGTTAGCCACCTAATCAAGTATTCAAGTGTAATGGTACTCGGGTTTAACACACTCTTCCAACAAAACATCACGAACGTAGTGACAGCCGATTATATCTATGAATTTTAGATAGTCAAGATCGAAAACTTTAAGTACTGTTTCGAAATTCGGAATAACAACTAGTATCCCTTATTGATATGTAGCTTACCCTCTAAAGTCTAAAATCATCCATTATTAGTGTTAACGAACCAGTTCAACCAAAACCTTAAGGCAATGTTTGATATCCGTTTATATTCTAATATTAATTAGATGCAGCAGATAAGATTCCAACAGTACATAATTGAAGAAGAGACAGCTGAAAAATGTGGAAACAACCTTGTAGTGTAGTAAGGATAAAATGTCCGATATACGTTTGTTTATTAGGAATTCCCAACCCATTGTTTTTGGGCCGCTAGTTTAGTTGGCCTCTAGTTTACCCGGAGCACCTAGACTAAGTCCACAAAACTATAGGATGTAAAGTTATACTCCCTACATCAAAGGATAGTTAGGCTCGGTAGAAACCGCTATCTCAGTGGACGACTATACCCAATTCATACCACATCAAGCTACAAAAGTTAGGTTTGTATTAATCGCAATAGGCTCGGTAGAAACCGATATCGGCCTATCTCAGTGGACGACTATATCCAACTCATACCACATAAAGCTAGAAAATTTAGGTTCGTGTTAATCGCTATCTAAGATAAGACTTCTTAGGCTCGGTATGTAGAAACCGCTATCTGTGTATCTCAGTGGACGACTATATCCAACTCATACCATATCGATCAAGCTAGAAAAGTTAGGTTTGTGTTGATCGCTATCTAAGATAGAGACTTCTTTGATTTTGGTAGTTAACATAACTATATTGCTATACACAACAAACTCAAAAGTTCTAGTTTCCAGATTTTCTAAAATCTAAAATTCAGAAAAATCATTGGTCGAAATACCCGTAATGAAAACATGTTCAACACGATTCGATTAAGTTGTCAATACCGTATTTGTTATTACATCTTCATCTACAAGACACTAACATCCACCGTCAATGGATTAACAATTTGAAAATATTTTATTTCTTTTCAACAAATTACAATACAAAATATTTGTAACTTATACTCTATATAGTCCACTGATAATGACATCTAGGTATGGATTACAATGCAAGTTACAACTCCATTCTCCCCATACACACTTATAATCCTATTAAGAACAAAATTGACCACCACCCCGTATCCGATATCCAATCCAAAGTAATAATTCAAATCGGATATCCAAATTAAAATATTCGATATCCAATAATATTTCGGATTTTTTGCTCAGCCCTGACCACCACTACTCAACTGTGGGATTATATTAGAAAACCCGTTACTAAAACCATTAAACGTACATTTATTACTATACCCAATATTTTTATTAGTTTTAGTACGATTATCATCATTATCATTATTATTATTATTATTATTATTATTAGAGATGTTCCATTTGGAATGCATGTAAGCTGATGTTCTCCAAGGAGGAATATGTAGACCTTGATCTCTGAGGGATTCCTCTGAAGCTGAGCATAAAACAGTGATTATGCTGCTTAACTTAGCTTCTTTTCCCACAAAAATACTTGGAAGTTGGGCCAATAACTCTTTGTATCTTTGAGTTGGTCTTGCTACTTCAAATTGTGACTTCAAATCTATGTCAACTATTGTTGTTGTTACTATTTCTCCCTTCTTTGTGTCTTCTTCTACTATCTCAATGTACTCGTAGCTCCCTGTTTCCATGAAACAACAATGCTATTTCGATTAGAAATATAAAATATACGAGTATTGTACTTTCAGCTATTTTACGAGTTGGGTTTCTTAATATAGTTGTGTCGAAAGAGAAGGGACGAACAAATAGACGTAGAGGAAGTATATATATATATATGTACAACGCGTTACTCATTCATTGAGGCCAGGTCACAATATGTATTTACAAGATGTTATATGCGACTAAAAGCGCTCTTTTTTAGAAAAATATTGTCTCCAACTAAATTTGAATAAGTTGGATTCGAGTCAAATAGAACGACAAACCATAACAAAACAATCCTTACAATTGTTTTAACTACGGAGTACAAAGTACAAATAAATCGAATTAAACTTAGTAGCTAGATACGGAGTAGTTTATTAAGGTACAAAACCATTGATTAGGTATTATGCTTAATTAAGATAATCACGGTAAAATAATGTAAGATGTAATGAAAACAGTAAAAACTATAAAAAAGAAATTGTAAATAACTGCCACGTGACAGGTTTCATAATAAATTTATTTTGACACCATTTTATACGAGAATTAGTATAATTCCGACTAAATTAGTAGACTGAGATCAGGTGTATAATCTTATTTTCGTGGGAAAGCAAAAGAAGGAGGGCATACCAGACGGACAAGAGGGGGTAGTAACCCAAGAAACATGGCAAAGTGAAGCATGTAGACCCTCCAATATGAGACACTTGACTAACCATTGTTTGAGGTCTGTTTTCTCCATCTTTCTTTTGTTTCTCATATGTTTCCTTACTTTCTCCTCTATTTTCTTCTCTTCTTCCGTTTTATCCCTCAAAATCTCCTGCACGTACACGTCAAATCTCGTAAAAACACAATTCATTTACGTACTAATACTCCCTCTGCCATGCCTCGTTCATTTGTTCATCGAGACGAAGGGAGTAATAAATAAGCATCATTTATATTTATATATAAAGGATCAAGACTGTTTCACGAGGTGAGACGACTTACATGCAAAGTGAGATAGTAATTGGTAGGATGAAGACATTGATTATGATGGGTTTTGGTAGATGATGAAGTTGATGATCCACCATATTCAATAAAATCATGAACCATTTGCAGCAATTGTTCCTCCTCTAAACTCCCCATATTTTGAATGTAATAATACAAGATTACTCTATGTTGTAGTACTTCTTGTTGTTTCAATAATAATCATGCATGCGTGGTATATGGGGAATGGTGGGGGCTAGAATTACGGTTGGTTACATGGTGATACATGAGGTCATAGTGGAGTACTCTCTCTATTTATGACCGAAGAATATTCCCACCTTTTTTTCTCTCTATTTTATCTTTATTTTGGCTTTTTCTCAAATGGAGTCGATCACTCGGTGATTTAGATTTCGGGGGTGTTTGGTAAATGGCGGATCCGCCAAAAATTGGCATATTGAGAATAAATGGCGGGTTTGACCACAAAATATGCTAATGGTAGTGTTTGGTAAATGGCGGATTGTAATAGCATATTGGGGTCGAATATGCCGTTTTGCAATATGCTGCTCTTAGCAGCATATTGAGCTTAGCGGATTACGTTTCTTCTTTATTTACCACTTTACCCTTTTACAATTTCATTATTCCTGTTTCATTATTCTAAACTCTTCCATAGAATTCATCATTCTAAGTACGTTTTCCTCCCTTCGATTTTTTTATACTTAGCTTCCCCTATTTTTTTTATCTTATCATTCTAAAATGGGAAGATAAAAATTAAATGGAAGAAGTACATAAATTTGATAAACAATTATTTGTTGCAGTAATTAATTCATGACTCGCAAGTTTCGGTTGAGACTTCATAAACTCAAGAAATATCAATTTTAATCAATATTAGAAGAAATCGACGATATTAATTATTGAAATTGTTGGTGTGATATATATTGACGTATATTTAATTAAAAAATTGTTTATGTCCTTTTTTGTCATTTTACAAAACAGTTAAACAATCCGCTAATCTAAAACAGCTAATAACCAAACACTATTAAAAAATTCTGCTAAATAAATCAGCCAGTCAAACCTGTCAATTGATTCTATTAGTCAAATCTGCTTTCCAAATCTGCTTCTGCTAATATCATTTCGCTGTTTACCAAACAGGGCCTTTAAAGGTTTCGAGTAGAATAAACCAATTTTTATTCCGGTGCTTCTACCAGACTGCCAGTACCAGGTATTGTATCTATCCCACCATCCCAAGGCCACATACACTGAATCCAATCACCATCTATTTTTACTTTTAATCTCACCTTATTATTTATCTTGTAACGCCTGAACTTGAATCAGGTCACGTTTTCAAGTCCACCTACTAAACAAGTACACCTGGCAAAATTAACCCGACTCAAATGACATGTTGATAACATTCAATAACACACCATAAGGTCCTCTAGATAGAAGAAAAGATAGCCTAACTGTTCAGCCATCAACACATGATCCAATTAATGGACAATTTCGGAAGGAAGGTGAAGATATAAACCGCTTACAACTTAAACCCAGATTGTTAACAGATTGAAGTGTTTCAAAACTGTTATTTCGTACCAAAATACCAAATGACAGGACTCTTGTTTTAACCTATCTTCTCTAGTCTCAGTCTGTTTCAGGCATTGATACGAGATAACCTAGCTAAGGGTGGAAACGAACTGTCAAGTGCACCGATAATCAGGGACGACGTCTCTCTTCAACTACGAACATGTCATCCACTTCAACCTGATGACCAGGGAAGGTCAAGTCCTCAAAGATGGTGACGGGTTCATATCCGCGTTGAAGTTAGTACAGAAACTAGGATGCCACTCTCGTGTCATTGTCCTCTCTTCTTTCATAACTTCGACTTACACTGGTACTTTAGAGCATGTCCCGGATGCTACTTCTAAATCATCTTTAATCGAGCATCAAATGGCCAGCACGTTATTTATTTTCAAACCATCAGATTATTAGCAAGAATCAGTTTTCCTACGACTCGACTAATTTTAACAGCAAATAACATTTCAAATACGAACCTCTTTTTCACTAAAATTAGCCCGCCAACACAAAGATACCCCCACCCTAAAACAAACCTCCAATACCCTAGAATCCCAAAACTAGGCTGAGACAAAAAAAAAATGATCTACAAAGGGTAAGAGAATAGAATCCGATGCAAAAAGCGTCTAAAACAAACAAAAGAAGTCCTATACAAGGTAAAAGACAACACCAAAACCATTTTCACCATCTAACGTAATACTACTGTGACACCGTCATGAAAAAGGCATAATCAAGTTAATTAACCCACTATATAGTCTTTCATTCTAGAAGAGTAAATAAGACCATTGGCGACATCTCTTCCCCCGCAAGATGGTAATGGACTAATGGTAACATCCATTCTCGGAAAAACCGAAATGTTGGCCAGCTGACTAACACATTAAGGTATACTTGTGTAAAATACAATGAGACAAAGAGGAATATAGAGTACAAGCCTATCTCAAGAAGTGCCCAAATGTTTATTGTCTTCGACAAATTAGTTAAACTTGTTGATCTTTGTATCATATGGAGCCCCGGTGATCAGATCATCGGTTAGCCAGCCATTGAAGTTGCACACAGCTATTGATTGAGCTCTCTGTCTGCAGTAAACAAACCAAGGGCAGAAAATAATCTATCATGGTATGAACTATGAAGGCTCAATTGTAACAAAAAGGATGAAATATAGACCAATCGCTAGTGAAAAGGTCACTCGGCTAGAGATGAATGAATCCACAAACGACAATAATAATAGCATATGATTAGTTGATAACTGAATATTCAAGGATGGTTATTCTGCCAGTAAGATACAATGTGAGAGTGTGTGTACCCAAAATATATCCGTAAAACTGCACATTACTTGACCTAGATACCCATAACTTCTCTAATAATTTATCCTGAATTTGGTATTCATAGGTGCCTTTAATCGAAGGTTTGATTATATCCTAGTGTAAAATCGTTTTACAGAAGATTTTTTTTGCGTATTTTTACCAAAAAACTTGAGAAAAAATTATCACACAAAATATACCAGCTTGTGAATGAGGAGATCAGAAGTCAAGCATGCATAAGAATACTCTTCATCAGGTACTTGCCTGCCACTTCGATAGTTCATCTATGCCCTTGACCACGCTGCATGTTATATGCAGCCCAGTTACCAGGCCCAGGAGCATATTGAGGATAATTCTCAACACCAGCCTGCGGCTGAGAATCAAAGAATCAAATGGTTGATGTCAAGATACAATATTTTTAACGTAACACCTTGGAACTCCATAACATAGTAACATAAGTGAAAAGAGATAAAAATGAGAGACAACTCACTGGATTCACTCCATAAGCAGCAGGGTATTGATTTGAAGTATATCCAGCTTCAGGCATGCCATAGTTTGCATTGTACCCTGCAGCTGCTGATACGGATGCGACAAAAGGAAATGTCAGTATAATAGCATATCACTTTATCTAAATGTTAAGACTTACACAATAAGCTATTGATTTTCAGGGTAGCGTGGTGAGAAGAATCGTAGAAACTCTGGACCATTTGGAAGGCCAAAAAGCAAGGAAAACGAAGCCTTAGTTTTCATTCAAGGCACACTCAAGCAACAAGAGCTCATAGGCCATGGCTATGAGGTATAAGGCGCAAAGTAAAAGCCCATGTCTCATGAAAAATAAGGCACACAACTTTCATTTAGATCATAAATACCCTTTGTACTCTTCTAAAGAGGGCTAAACATATACGATAGGGTAAATGTTTTTTTTTTCTTTTTTTCCTACGAGTAATATTTTGTGTCTTCAACTATGTTACTCCGACTCTTCTAATTACCTCGAGTACCCGTGTCCGACAATCAGACATGGGTAGGACACTTAAGACTCTACATTTTAAGCCAAAATATGAAGAATTTTCACAAAATTAGTCGTGTCGGACACTTGGACACATACCCGTATCGAACACTTCTATACGAGTCCGAGCAACATAGATCTTGAAGACGGAATTAATTGTTGAGAACCAAAAAGAAAACTATACTACAGCAGACAAAAAGGACAATATAATAAATTAGAAGAAATATATTTGAAATTTTCACAGCATTGTGCATCAAATTTTTATTTTTTTTCCCTTATGCACATGGCACCTCAAGGTGTTTTTGCTAGTACCTCTTAGTGAGGCCTAAGCTCAGGTGTGTCTAAGGCACAGTTTTATCAGAAAGCTTTATGGCAATAAGAAACACACAACCTACCAGCATTAGCATTGCCAACAGCCGCAGCAGCACGAGCTCTCTTCTCTGCATTAGCAATCTCTGCGCGGAGCTTTTCTAGCTCCCTAGCCATGGAAACCAAATTGCTCTGCATAGTCTGTCCTTGTTCAAAGCTATCTGCGTAGACTTTCTTCTCATATTCAATGGCGGCCCTACATGATGCCAAAACAGACATTGGAAACTCAGAATGACAGTTTTTTTTTAAAAAAATATTAAGCCCCTTGAAAACAAACAGTTGCATACTTAGCTCGCTCAACTTCTTGTCTCACGTGATCGATTTCTGCCTTCAAAGCAGGGAGTTGCTGAGCATCAGCAGAAGCACGAGTAACATCCTGATTCATCGCTTGGAGCTGAACAATGAGATCTTGCCTAGCAAGAGTGAGGTCCTTAATGTCAGTTTGAACCCGCATGAAATCAGCCTTCATGGCATCAACTGAACGAAGATCCATCTCCATCTTGGCAGCTTTATCACAAATCTCCCTCATCTGCATATCTTTGTCCATGTGGAAGGAATTTACAAAATGGTTCATCTGTTGCAGTTCATGATGAACCGCTTCCAACTCCTGCTTGAGGGCAACATGGGTAGCAGCGACTCGTTGGTTATCAACCAGCATACCCTGAATTTCTTCAAGCTGGAGGCCAAGTCGATCCTCTAGGATAGCGGGATGAGGGTGAGAATGAGGATGAGGAAGTGATCTAGGGCCACCCATACCCATCCCAAAGTGTGGTTCACGCATTTCATCGATAATTGACGGGTGAGGAGGCCTAAGGTGAGCCATGTTTCGACCAAATGGAGGTTCATGGTGACCCATAGGAGGAGGTAGTCGACCGTGGGACATGTTTTTCATCGGCAAAGGCGGCCCACGATTCCTCCCCGCCATTATTTCTACTCTTCCTACCTTAACTGTTAAGATTATAAAACGGAGAGTATTTCATAAGATAATTGAATTCATCATAGCTCACATCGTTCATTAAACCCTAACCCTAATCCACAACACAATCCACCCGAATACTTATCATAACATCAACGGAAAAAACCCAGGACCAATAATATACTCCCTAGTATTAATCTATGGTGCTCCGACACGGTACGAACACGAAATTCGACAATTAAGTTCGTCGGAGAAGCAGTTCACAGGTGCAATTGATCAAATTTTAACCGAAAAAAACATGAAATTGATTAAAGAACCGAAAGGGGAACAAAAGTGTTTGTACCTTGGAATCGATAAGCAAATGACTGAATGAATGAGTGATGAAGCAGGTAGGACTGAGATCGATCGGCGACGGCAAGAATGTTGAGACGGGAATGGGTGGAATTTGGGGATTGCACAGAAATCAATCAAAAGAGGGGTGATTTTAGGGTTAGTGAGAGTAGTGAAATTGAGAGATAAATTGCAATTGATTATGGTGAATTAATTAGAGAGTCAAACTATGTTACAATTACAAACGACTAGGTCGGTAAAAAAATATGATACCACCCGGAAAACCTTCGGTAACCAATCCGCTTCTCATTCATTAAAAACCCGTTTTTTAATCCAAATACTCCCTCCCTCCGTTCACTATTTTTTGCCCCGTTTCATTAAAATACTCCTCACAAATAATGATGAAACGGGGCAAAAAATTATGAACGATGGGAGTATGTATTTGTGTTCCGCTCTGTGTGTTACACCACTCACGCGATGACACCTCGTCTATTGAATGAATAAAATATGCAACAAATATTATAACTGGTTCATGTGTTATCCCGTGTATGGTGTGACACACGGGTGGGACACAAAAATGGGACAAGAGATCCGCACTAGTTTAATGTTGACGCGTGAATTAACTTAATTATTTAAAAATAAATACTCATATAGACATATACAGATATACTTATATGTTTTGAAAAAAATTTGATAGGTAATTATGTTCTTAGGATGAGTTTGAGTTTTTAAGATGAGTTACTTTCTTGTACTCGGCGAGACCCCTGGCCTTTTGGCAGGGGCGGACCTAGGGGTCCCGGGTCCCCCCGATAATTTTTGAAACAAATAGATTTAAACCATTTGCAATATCAGTTTGATGGTTGTTGATGAGTTGGTTTGGGTATTTGCCCTGTGATCAATAGCTCTAGAGCTGAAATATTGTCAACGCAACCAACTTTACCACCTTCTATGTTACATATCATTGGAATATTTGTATTATATCTAAACTATTTTTCAAAACTTTCAAGTATTATAAAGAAAATAATAGCGTAAAATATGGATTAATTTATAGAGAAAATAATAGCGTAAAATGTGGGGTAATTTATAAACTTAAAAAATGTCGGAATTTTTTTTTGTGCCCCCTAGGCGGAAAATCCTAGGTCCGCCACTGCCTTTTGGCACTTATTTGGTGTACATCGTCGACAAACTTTTACGTGAACAATTATCCTTTATTTAGTTCCGCTTTTTAATTTGCCATCATCTTAATTGTCGAGAAAAAGACCCGCGATTCAAAAAAGAATATTAGAGTAACAAATAAAGCCGAAGAAAATTAAGTCGTCAATTGTCGACAAAAATAACCAAAATGGATGAAAGAAATTTATCATCTTAACGGTCTCCTATGGACCTATGGTTCGGAAATCAAGACGAATACTGATTACTAAACTAACTTTCCGACAAAACCATTTGTTATGTGCCCTATACTTCTCCACTCCACATCCAAACTCTCTTCTGTCCAGATACCTAGTCTTAACCATTAGGCTAAAACATTAGACATCCTTTGAGAATCCCGAAAAAATCTATATTTGTATGTATATCGATCTTGTACAAAAGAAGTTTGAGCTCGCTAGCTAGCTCGCTCGCCCGACCGCCTTGTATGTTTGGTTTGAGAAGTTTTTCAAGCAAAATGATGAGTTGGGTACTCATGCTCATATCCATTGTAGTCATAGTAAAGCCTCTCCCCTTTACTTATGTCCCGAGTCGCAACCAAAAGAACACAGCATTCACCATTCACATCATACCTCACACATTTCACGTTCTGTTTTTTCTTGCTTTCACTGCATAATATCATACACCAAGAACTCAAGAAATGAGGTAATTAATGTAGTAAAAACTAAGTAGCTAGGGAAGCTAATTAATGAAGGAGATGAGCGAGCGAGCTTACGGGGTGTGATTGTTGATTCCACTGAAAAAACGAGCTATGTTTCCGCGTTTGTCAGGACAAATGACTAGACTTTTGGACGGATCAGCTGAAAGAAGAAGAGTCATCAGACTGTCGCAGTCGTCTAGCTCTCGGTTTTTGATGTAATCCACGTCTCCTGCGTATTCAGATATGATTGTCATATCCTTGATCGGACCGTCAGCCTCAACTGTGTACCTGTATTACCATGTTCAACCTTACTGATTAATCAGTCTGGAGCTATAGCGAGCACATATAATGGTGAAGATGACGACAGTACGACCCGGCCTGTTCTTTCCAGCGCACCAATAATAATGTTTATCCTTATTCAGTATACTTAAGTTAAATCTACGCTCTTTAATTTCAATTCAGCCAGAAAGAACAAGGCCTACGTACCCTTCGACTTCATCATAAGTTATGAGTAGAGGCGGGTATTCCCCTCTTCTAGCCATAGCTCGACAATGCTCCAAAGCCTCATGGTCATCTTTCGAGAGTACCTAAACGAACGAAAGAAAACATGTATGGTAATAACATATAGTTTCGACATAATTGGTAATAAAGATGTGCGTGCGTGCGTGGACGATATATATAATTAAGATGGGATCGGACGCTCACGCAGACGAATGTACCTGCATTCCACCATCTTCGAATTTGGCTTGATTAGCGGATCGTGGTGCCATATCAGGCAAGAAGGTAAGCTCATTGCTGAACTCTATCTTCAAAGCAGTTAAAGCTGTTGCTAGAGAATGCATTTGTTGTAGCCTTCGACCTGGATCTTCGGTTGGTACATAAGCAAACAATCTTCTTCTTTTCTTTCTATAAAACATCCATGTCCGTCGTCTACGTTTCTTCAAATCTAATTAACCCACAATTTCAGCTTATATTCAAACACTTTTCAGTTCAAATACTGTCGTTTGTAACTCATTTGCAATATGATTGTAAAAGAATTTGAACTTTATTATCATCATTATTATCGTTGCTTAGTGATCGATTAATTTAGAATTGTAATTCGTTCACAAACCATTGTAAAAAAATCGATGATTTTATCCTGAGCATGAAACATTTACGATGATCTTCACGTAAATTTTATCATGTCGATGACAACTGTTTCTTTATCTAATGGAGTAATTAGTTACGTGTTGAACGGTTTACCATCTTCGGCTTAATATAAATTCACCGTATTTAATAAAACAAGATCTGAAATCTAGATTACCATTATCGTAAATGATTACGTTTAAATTATTAATTAAGTACGAGTAATGTTTTATTAGTCGTTCCTTTAAAAACCATTAATATGAGAACAAGAACAACAAATTCAGACAAGAAAATATTATTGGATTAAACGTATTATTTATTACGCAAAACAAAAACAAAAACAAAAACAAAATATTTTCACTATGAACTTTGGAGTCGTAATCCATATTGCGATCAATTAACGTAAAAATAAATCATCCTAATTCATTTCTTATTTAAATTAAATGGGACTCAAACGTAAATTAATTATATTATCAAAATTGGGTTTAAAATCAAACTAATTACAAAAAACGTACTCCAGTCTACTATATCACTTTTTTTCACGTGTTTTGGGATCACCTAGCCGGCTAACCCATCGATTTCAACCTCATTTTTGTAATAATTACGAATGTATGTGATTTTATTACCTTGTGGAGACGAACTACATTTGAAGCTTACATCTTTACGCTTCTGAATTTTAAAGAAGTCTATAATCTTCTTCTGCGATAAAAAACCTATAGAAAAAAACCGATGAGCACACATGCATGATCATTAGTTAAACAAAATGAACGAGACAGAAAGAGTAAAACATTTGAAAGAAAGACATTGAAAGAAATGTGTAGATAATAGAGTGTATTCATCACAAACTTACGACAGATTAAATATTACTCCTTTCGGACACTATTTTTTTGCCTCATTGCCTCAATATTTGTTTGTGAGGAGTATTTTAATGAAACAAGACAAAAAAATAGTGTCCAGTACTTTATTGTTATTCCCGATGCATTTTGACTTCTGTTTTATTTGACTCGTTATAAGTTTAGGACGGTAAAGGGTTAGTGTGAGTACTTGTTAGAGGGAGAGTTAGAGTGGAGCAATGGGTGCAGAGCCAAGAACCGATAGGGATCCGAGCAACAACGGGTCGGGCACAACCCATATGAAACCCTTTATCACATTTATCACACAACAAAAGCTCTTCGGGTTTATCTCCCGACCCGCATTCGTCACATACAACATCCGAATAATCTTCCTTTTCGATCACCGCGTATTTCGCCTTCGCCATTATTTCCGCCATGCTTTTGTACTTTTTCACCCGCGATTTTTCTGCCGGGTCACCCGACCCGATTACCAACACGAGCTGTTGGGTCGGGCTTAATTCCGCCATTCTCAAACCGTCCGATTTGGATTGAATTGATTTTACGGGCTTCTTTTATTGTAAAGGCGGGATTTTTTTTGGGAGGGAAGAAATTGGATGATGTGATGATGATGAATTGATGACGGTGGTGGTGATGATGAATTCTTTTTTCTTTTTTGAAGTATTTTAATGGTGAAATTTGTTGATTGATTTTATTATTAGGTGATGAAAATGAAGATTTTTTTTTTGATTGATTTAATTGTTATTGGGATGTTCGAATTTGGTTTTTATTAGCCGTTGAAATGTGGAGGGTTCATAGTAATTAAGTAAAAGATTGATCTCTCGTTCCATTTTTATGTTTTATCCGTGTGTCACATCATACATCAGATCATACATCAACAACTTATGATATTTATTACATATTTTATTTATGTAATAGGCGAGGTGTCATCTAAAGTATGACGTGACACACAGAGGGAACACAAAAATGGGACAAGAGATCCGGCTCCAGTAGAAGAGAGGAGTTTAGACAATTATGTCCTCAGACAATGGTATGTTAGGACAAATGTTTCGAGCTAACTTCATCTCGTTTATTTATTTACTTTTGATTAAAATAATTTTTATAATGGATATAAAAGAAATAAAATGAAGAAAATATTGACTTTACTTTCCTACTCCGTATTTTCTTTCTATTTCACTGCAATACTCCTCATATATAATACGGAAGTGGAAGAAAAACAAAAAAAAAACGGAGATAATACCATTTAAGGGTAGTATTTTTGAGGTGTGAATCGGGATTTTTCTTGATTTTTTTTTTCCTAATATGAATTGGAGGATTTTTCACTATTTTTGATTTTTAATGACAATTTCCTTCTATCTATAATTAAATGCATTAAGACATAAATCAGGGATTCAAAAGCTAAATGACAAAATCAGTTAGAAGAAATTATAATATAATACTCCATATTACTTCTTTTTTTTCTTTAGAAACGGTTAGTATAATATATGGTGGGATCATATATATATATATATAATTAGACGTTACGTCGTTACATAAACTAAAATTTTAGGAAGTTTGACGGTTTTGAATTGTGGTGTGTGTGTGTGATGTTAAGTTACCTTGCTCGATTGGTTGACTAAGAAGTCGTTACTGTTGGTTATCGTTCAAAATATCGTTATTAATTATCGTTAATTCATTTTATAAGTTTGAACCGGAGATAATCCAAACGATATACATTACGGAGTACCAAGTATAGAATAATATTTATCTATGGATGAGAATTTTTGGTTGGGCTAGTTGAACTGAAGTAAATTAAAAAATATTTGGTGTTTGGATATATTTATGAGTTTCATGGAGTACATAATAGCTAGGTTGGGATTAGTATGTGTTAAGAGCATTGAGTTAGGACTTATGAGTATACTGGTTGGAAAGTTCGTGGAATGTACGGACCGCTTTCTAGTGGCATGGTTAATGACATCAGATTGCAGGATTGCTTAAATTGGTGAGACTACGCAACAGCAAGAGTATGTCTAATAGTAAAGTAATATTATTCACATACGTGAATGTGTTTCTATGAGGTAATATATGCGGTAAACGTCAAATTAAGTTATAGACGCGCATTGTAGTTAGAAAAATTAATTAGAATACCTCGCACACAAGTACGTACTCAACTACATATTCGTACCAATATTCATTTATATTTACATAGAGTATTTATTTATTACTCTATGGAGTATTAGTTTTGCATTCAACAATACTCCGTATTATTTACGGATTATTATTGCAAATGTAATAATTACTCGTAATAAATAAAATTACAAATAATATTTACGTATCAATGTAAAGTAAGAGACTCAATTTAACATAGATAATTTAAAAAACTTAGTGTACCTCGCGTATATAAAACGATATGAGTAATTAAATTTCATGATAATATAAATACACGTGAAAGATTCTTATTTTTGACGAAAGTTGGGATAAATTAGTCAAAAGTGCAAGGTAGATTCTTATTTTTGACCGCACTATCCGTCGTAACCTTAATACAGGTCAAGTATTACATCAAATCACATGACAAGTGATCTTGCAAGTGACAAATGTTCTGCCTTTATTAGCCACATATGATGAAGTAGTATTTTACCCATTTAAATATTTACGACAGGTACTCTGTCTTAAGCAAGTCCAACAGAAAGTGCAAAAGTACCGTGGAAATTATCCCTGGTTCAAATTTCGTCAACATCATATTTTCATTATCAGGCTAAAAATTGTTTAAAAGGAAAAGATGACCTAAACATAAAAAGTGATGATGGGACATGATTTCACAACCTCTTCATTTGAGAATGTAAAATCAACACCAGGTACAAAAATTGACCCATCTCCCCCCTCACTGTAGAGTCTACTACAGCTTATTCACAGAACATTACTCTTGCTCTTGTTATGCCATTGCCCCCCTACCTGTAATCAGATCTACTTCTATAGTACGGTTTCTGTGAACGCCTCGAACTCTTCCAGTCACAGTACTTCCTTTTCTTCGACTCCCTGTTCCATCTGTTATCGTTTCTTCTATGATGCTGATTCCAATCTCCATCACTGACATCGCGCCCTTCTTGCTCATCATGTTTTTGGTAACGAGGTTTCTGGAATATCCTAGCATCTCCATCACTAACATCACGCCCTTCTTGGGTTTTGTAACGAGGCTTCTGGAATATCCTGGCATCTTTATCACTGACATTGCGTCCTTCTTGCTTGTCATGTGTTTGGTAACGAGGCTGCTTCGTGATTGGCCGACTAAATTCAACTGATTCTTCTCCAACGGCTTCTTGACGAATACGGGTATTTGAAATTCTCTTCGAAGAGAAATTATCAATACCGTCCCCTTGCTTCTCACGGTTGATTGGCCAAGTTAATTCAACTGGTTCGTCCACAGCTTCGTGAGAGAAACGGGGATTTGAAAAACTTCTCGCAGAGTAATATGCAGGATCGGTTATACTTGGCGTTGGCAGGTTCTCTTGTTGATAGGTAGGAGGGTCTCTTTCGCTGATGTAAATATCAGAATGGTTATTCGGGATGGTATGATCGGTTCTTGGTTTGAACACACCCCAAAGATAATATTTCCTCTGCAAACCTGTGGAACAAGATTGACGGATACATACAGTAAGCGTGCAATTTATGTTTCCGACCTGCTGGAAGCTAGATACAGACGAGGGATTGAATCAACTCACTCCGTTCATCAGGAGGAAGTTCTTGTGAGCAAAAAACCAATAGTTCCACATAGTTGACAAATGCCTTGAGCACTAGATCACGTTCACTCATCTCATCAATCAGGAATTCATACATTCTTTCCGACCTGCTGCATCGTCTGGCAATATGGTTAATGGCATCTATGTTTGAAACGACACTCAAGAATACCATACCAGAGTCGTCTGAATAATATAGGAGGTGATAAAATGGACTGCCGTAACATAAAGATATACGAGTAGTATTTCAACTTACATGACCGACCTTTCATCAATCGGGAAGAAGTAGAGACCAATAACATCAGCAGTAGGAGGTGACCTCTCAAAAGTCTTGGGCCACGCAAATCTCTTAGGCAGCAAACAAAATTTAAGTGACTCCGGCAATTCGCAAACAGCAGCTTGGACATTCTCGTGAGCTTTGTTAGATAAATGGGCTCCGAGTACTAAAGACATGGGATACTCGCTACCGGTGATGCGACAACGTCCCCTGCCAAAATAATAGACATCAGAATACTAGAAACCAGAATAACCTGTTCTTTCCAGCTCATTCTCGCCTCGATTCAAGTCACATCATAATCAGGCCAAGCTTATTACCATCTTTGTTTTTGTTTGTGCAGGAGGAAAAGTGCAATGTGATTTCAAATTAGTCGTTACAGATTAGGTCATTTTTCGAGTAGGTGGTTCTAGGTTGGTCATTTGAAATGAGTAAATTTCATGTCCAACAAGGGTATTTGTGACATTGTTTTGGTTCGGGTATGTTTCTACCTCGGGTCTTAGCATGAAGTATTTGTGTCACTCATTCTAATTGGGTCAAATTTACCACAGATCAAAAACATAAACACCACTAAAAAAGAGGAGTCACCAAGCCCATATACCTCCACGCAACATCAGTCAATGGCTGAGCAGGGGCATGAACCAAATCTACAGCTTGACCAGGGATACAATTGTCAAACACCATGGACGATTCTCGAGTATGCCCACGATCATCTACCTTAGTAGAAGATGGCCGATGAGGAATCGACTCTACAGAAGACGGCTGATGAAGGCTATCATCACTCAACTTTGAAAGAACCCCACTGGTTGACTTACTTAGATGATCTTGACTTACACTTGCTAAAAGAAGCTGATTAACATCGAAAACTGGGTCTTCATCAGAATACTCCACTTCAATAATCACCCTCCTTCTCTTTCGTGGAGCTTGACGTTGTTCAACAACAGATTCAGTTGTTACTTTCTCACATTCGGATTTTTTCTCATCTGCATGGTCTGCGACCTCAACGTTGGATTGACTTTTATTCAAATGCAACTCTTCCACTTGTTTGGAAGAATCTTCGCATGATGATTTATTCAAATTAGTCCCCCTACCGCCTTTCTTGGGCGCCAAATTCGTAAGCTTTTGCTGTGTCACTAACTTGGTGCCTCCCTGTATACTGTCCCCAGCCTTACATTTGCTTTCAGTTATGACATTGTCTTTGACCTTGGATGACGGAGAGCCCACATTCTTTCCTTTATTCAGCTGTCGGTGACCATTTGTATCTGACATACTCACATTTTTAACGTTCTGTTTTTTTACAGGAACAGCTTCAGAACATCCCTCGGTTACCTTCTTCGCCTTCTTTACACCAACTAATCCCTTCAATTGTTTTCTTTTGACAAAATCAATTATTCTTTCCTCAACTTCAGGCTCTCTATTATCTGCATTATCCACCAGCTCAGCGTCAGGCTGACTTTTACCAATATGCAATTCTTCAACTTGTTTCGAAAAATCATTGCAGGATGATTTGTCCAAACTGGTTGGTCCATCGCCTATCTTGGGCACCAAACAACTCTTAAGCTTTTTCTGTTCAACTAACTTGGTGTCTCCTGTGATGACATTGTTTCCAACCTCAGCTTGCAGAGCGCAGACAATATTACCCAGACTCACTTGTTGCTGACCATTTGTATCTGACAGGCTGGAATTCTTAATGTTCTGTTCTTTTGCCTGAACAGTTTCAGGACATACCTTTACACCATTGACATTGTTGCACTGATTTATCTTCTTCGCCTTATTTACATTATCTGATCGCTTCCCTCGATTTCTTTTGGCACTATTGCCCGTGTTTTTCTCCTTAGCAGTTTCCTTCAGCCCATTATTTGGCTTTTCGGACTGCGGAGGAAACAATTTCTTGTCCGTGTTTTTCTGATCTGAAACACATATATCAGTAGTCTCCTTGATAGTTTCCTTCTTCCCATCAGCTGGCTTTTCAGACTGCGGGGGAAACAATTTGTTGTCCGTGTTTTTCTGGTCTGAAATATATACATCAGTGGTCTCCTTAGCAGTATCCTTCTTAGCATCATTTGGCTTTTCAGACTGTGGGGGAAACAATTTGTTATTCGTATTTTTCTGATCTGAAATATATACTATATCAGTAGTCTCCTTAGCAGTTCCCTTCTGCCCGTTGCTTGGCTTTTCGGACTGTGGAGAAAATAATTTGCTGTCTGTGTTTTTCTGTTCTAAAATAAGTATATCAGCAGTCTCCTTGGAAGTTCCCTTCAGCCCATTATTTGCCTTTTTGTTGGCTAATTTTGTCTCAGCAGTTTTCCCTGCGGCCGCTTGTTGTACAGTTGAGCTTAAACCTTGACCCTTCCTAATAGGTATAGGGGGCTTAGCCGTAACAGGATCACAAAATTCACAATACCACTTGAAATGTTCTTCTAAAATAGACGGATTAAGAACACAGTACCTAAAAAAGAAAGTGAAAGATTAAGAGATTCATCACGCAGAAACTAAAGAACCTACGGAGAGAGAAAGAGTAAGAGAACGTCCGTTCAGAATTTCAGTATACATGCACATATCATCATCTGATAAAGTAGGATGGCAGAAAAATGCATATCCAGGTAGAAAGACCAATTGACGAACAAAATAAAAACAATAGCATTTGAGACAAAAACCAACCGATAATAATAAAACATGGCAACACCCAACACAACAAAACTTAGCTACATTGTATTAGTACAGATGCACAACGTACCGATGCGCAGCAATATCCTGACATTGCAGACAGGGAATAAGAAGCTTCGAGTAACCCACGTCACCACATATCTGACAAACAGTCATCTGAGAAACATGAGATGAATGTCAATTCCTGCCTCCAAAGAATAGGGAGCAATCCCCACAGAGAACAAATGGGATGAAGAAACCTCAATGACGAAGAAAATACGGTAAATGACCCTAATATACCAATGTAGTAGTACAATTTATGAAGTAATCCTTCACTCAAAAGAAATAAATATAGCTCACATTAGCTCCACTAGGGTTTGGGATCGAATCAATTCTAAATATCAAAGAAAGAGGCTTCCTTCGAAATATCTCCACTATTGAAAAGTGGTTAGTCTCGTTTTTTTTTTTGGTATAATGAAGCGCGCACTTAGTCGCAGATGAGAATCGAACCATGGTAAGGAAGCTCTAACCACGCGAGCTGAACCTTAGTGACGGAGGTATATCTAAATGGGTAGTATTCACCCGTCATACCAAAAAGACGGATATCTACGTCACAAAAAAACAATCTTTGATATGAAAGATTGTAATTGGCATCCTTTTTCAAAGTTTCTAATTCAAACAACCAAAATTGCTCTCAACCCTTTTTTTTCCTGGAACCCCTTTATGTAAAGCATTACGATAATCATACTCAATCATTTGAATAAGAACAACAAAAAATAACATCTACCCTTTAATTTGTAGGGTACAAAATGAGGCTGGAAGTCTTTAGTATGTTGACCAGATTCCTTACAAAACCCTAAATTCAAATTCCAATTAAAAAAAAAAAAAAAAAAAAAAAAAAAAAAAAAAAAAAAACACTCTAACATCATGCGATTAATCCAAACAACGATTTCAGTAACCCTAAAATTAGACAATTTTAGGGAAAAAAAAAGAGTGAAAAACTCAACTACCCATTATCTGATTTTAGTTTTACAATGTACGATTGACGACAACATAAGTAATGGTTATGAATGAATGCGACATCCAAAAAAAAAAAAAAAATCACAACAATGTTGGAAAAAGAGGGTTACTTTGATTATGAATGAGCGAAAGTGGGAAAAACCCAGAACATAAAAACAAAAGAGGGAATAATAATTAAAGGATGAAGAACACGTGCATTACCGTGGCAAGTGATTCGTATGCAAATAACTGGGAGAAATTCGAAGAGGTGGCAACTGCGAGAACTGATGAATGCCTTTGTGTTTTTCTTTTTGGCCTACAACTCTACAAGTAGTACTCGTATTAGGCAGGCATTACTAGTTGTCGTCCCACTATTTAATTAGCTTCGTCGAATTTTTAAAATGAATTCACTTTTGTAGTTGATATTAAAAATAACGGTTTTTCTAACGGGGTGTTCAAAAATTGATCCGGACCGATAAATCGGATCGGATCGGACCGTAAGGTCCGGGTCGGTCCAGACCAGGGCATGTACCGGTCCGGTCTTCGGGTCCCAAAAAAGTTGGTAACTGGTCCCCGGTCCGGTCCACACTTTAAAAAAATATCAAATTTAGTGTATGTTTACGGTCCGGTCTGATCTTAAGAGGGCCCGATCCGGTCCGGGTTTCTTTGTTAACCGGTCCGGTCCGCGGGTTTGGGTTTTTCGGGTTGCCGGTTCGCGGGTCAAACCGGTCCAGTCCGGTCCGGGTTTGGACCGATGAACACCCCTAGTGGGCACACGTTAAGAGGCTAATTAGGGAAAGAATTACAATGATCTTACTGAGAGAAATTGAAATGCTAACTAATAATTACCATACTTAAATAACATCAATGAGATTTCTTCTATAATTAAGATCTTAACGTAGGTCCATTAGGCACACGTTAGAGAAAACTGTAAAAATAAAATTCCATGTTTTCTATTTTCTTCATTCTTGAAAATTCGTTAACTATATAAAATGGTTCATCGTTAATTTATCGTAACTAACTTAAATTAGAATAAAACATTTATACGAATTTCGTTCCAAATACATCGATTCGGCAAAAAAAAAAAAGATCTCACGGCTCACGCAGTCACGCACATGTCAAATACGGAAAGTGTGAGTGTCTAACGATATAAACATATACGAAAACTTGATTATACTTAATCTCATAACAAATTTGGAAAAAAAAATTAACAAAAATGGTGTTAACTTGGAAGATCCATGCCCAGACCATGGTCCACAAGAGATCCACGACCAGACCATGATCCAAGCGTGATTAATTTGAAGATGTGATTAATTTTTCGATTTTGATTTGACGAAAATAAAATATAGGGATATTTTAGGTAATTCACTCGAAATGATGACGACATGAAGCAAAAACCAATTATTTTTTTTGAACAGAATCGATATTTTTAGTTACAGTATTTTGTAATGATTCCTTAACGATTTTTTTAGTGAAACCGGTTATATTTTTAGTATTTTTTAGAGTGAAAAAGACGGTTTGTAGTGATTAATTAACGTTATTCTTTAGCGAAACCGATTACATTCGGGGGGAAATCGATGTTTTTTAGCACAAAATTAAGCCTTGGCGACTGTCCGCGTTTAATTTTCAAACCATGATTTTACACTTAGGCCCCAGAAACTGTACATTATAGCAGAGCTAACAACTCATCCCCTGCATCCATCAGAACTTGATCTTCATCGTCATATTCTCGGTCTCAGCCATTTGCCAGATCTGGACTGTATGTCGTAGATCGTCTCAGCCACACTTGAAATAGTCCAAGGTACGTTTTTGTTCCAGGAGAAGTCGGATATCGTAGCTTTGTGTCCTCCATGCGAGAAGAGTAGTTCAGGTGGTCCGCCTTCAGCTTCTCATCTCTTATCCTGAAACCAATCAAAGCCCGTGAATCATAAACTCACCCAAAAATATTCCAATGAAATAGAGGAACACTAACAAACAATGAAAGGTACATAATCGAAAAGATCAAAACTCTGATGAAAGCAACAAACAATAACCAAAAACAAAACATATGGGCATGCGCATTGATCCAAATTGGTCAGTGAATTCTGTGATTCTTAGTGTTTGTTTTTACCTTGTTTTCGTTGAGATAGGTGGAATTGGAATGCAACACAAAAAGCAGAGAATCACGAAGGCGTGTTGTTGTAGATTACAAAGTATTGGAAATTAGTCGCCTCCTTTCACTGTCACATCGCGATTACCCCTCCAACAGCATGCAGCCGATAAAGGGATACTTGCTCACTTTCTTCTTTCGCGCATCCCTCTATTTATCATCGTCAACATTTGATACTTGCTCACTTCTTACATAATTGCATCCATACTTGATGATCCTCTAAATCCTGCAAGTAATAACATCATTCAATCTCATTAACGGGGTAACAAGATATCATCATTCAGTTCCCACTCCATTTTTTTGACTGAACTCCAATTGTCAGGTGAGCTCAAGTCGTCAACCTACTGAGGGAAAATACAAGTAACTTCAGGTCATTCTCCCACAATTACAATAAAAATAAGGGTAATTGATCGGTCAAATGAACTCGAAATGAATGAAGCTAATACCAAATCAGGGTTCCAGAAATTTGACCATTTCCCAAAGCAAGCATTTCAATGACATGGACAGTATTACTGAGAAGAGCTATACTGACAAACTCGATGCACCAAACCTTGGACACAAACTACTCCTTAGGATGTAATTATAGCACGACTGTCAGTGAAAACCACTATGCTTCCTTGTTGACATTGATAGGTTTTGTATACGCTCTTCAAATACAGCAAATCTTGCTTGTGACGGCCATAAATAAAACAAAAGACGGAACCACCCATAATTTTTTTGCCTCTTCATTCCTCCCTCGAGTCTTAAGTTTAGATATGTCTGAAACGGATACGTCTAAAACAATCCAATCCATTTTTTGAAAGACAAAGCTGCCTCTCGTCTCTTAAATTGGGATTCTGACTCGGATTTTGGAGACTTGCCCTTGTATAATGTCTTATGGTACTTCAAAAAGAGGGTACGGTATCTGTACTTATCAATGAACATGTCCCTTTTCTCCATCATCTCTACGACTTCATTTGCTCGGAAGAAAAACCCACCCCTTACAAAAGTGTAAAGGACGGAGTCCAACAGTTCTTGGTCAAATTTCATTTGGGTGGCAGATGCAATGATTTTCATCTCGCCCCATAGTTCTGCCACCTCCGTATACTTGCTACCAATAGCTGCATATGCGGTGACCAGAGAATGAAAAGTTTGTGCATTTGGAGTATGCCCTAAGCTTCGCATCTTCTTCATCGCTTTCTCTGCATCTTGTATCAATCTCTTCTTACAAAAAAAATGAATGACATTATTCCAATCATGAACACCGCAGTCCACTCGCTCTCCCTCCTTAATTTCCTGCAAGAGTTGAGTCATTAGTCCTGCTTCCCCACTTTCAGCACATCCCTCGACAAGGACATCAAATTCTTGATGCCTGCCTCTTGGGATTTTCGCTTCTTTCATCTCTTTGAAAAGATCGAGAGCCCCGTGAGAATCTTTGTGTAGAACCCTCAACTCTATCAAACTCTCGTAACAGCTTGCGTCTAGTTGAATCCCAGCCCTTCGAACTTCTCGTAAAAGTGACATAACCTCCTTTGTTCTACTCGCCTTACAATATGCTCTCAAAAGAGAGGAGTACACGGAAGAGCTGGTCCTAATGCCAGCAAAACGCATTTCATCAAGAATATCATGCGCTTGATCGAGCCAGTCAAGTGAAATGCAAGTACTGATGACATGGACCAAGGCAGAATTGTCGGTAGAAGATGGGGATTCTTCCCTTTCAACTTTGATCAGAAACTCGGCTAAGTCCTTGGTCTTACCGGATTCCAGGAATGCCTTCGCTAATTTTACATATGCTCTGTCTGTTGGTTGAAGGATACCACGTTCACTGATGACAAGTTCTGACGTCTTCTGCAACTTCATTGACAAAGATACAAGTATTTCTTTTCTTTTTCTTTGCAAAGAAGTGAAGTTACGATCTCTGCAAAAATCCTTATAAGATATAAACGGGTAAGCTTGTTTTACAGGATCATCTAAATCCTTAGAATCCATAGTGGTAGGAGTATCGGTAGAGATTTCTTTTTTGGCAGGCTCAAACATAAGGGTGGCGGCAGCAAGAGAATTCTGTGCTTCTTTTCCCTTATGAAGCATGTCTAAAACCATTTGGGATGCCGAATCCAAGTCCCCAAATTTCAGATGACAGTTAAGCAAGCAATTATAATACTGCCGAAACTGAATCTCATTAAGGTCAGGTGCTTCGTCTATGTGTCTCTCTAACTTTTTTAGCTCCTCTCTTCTCCCATTCCTATCATATATATGAGCCATCAAAATTAACAAGGCAGTGTCAGCCTTAACACCAATTCGAGGCATCATGGTGAGTAGCTCCTCGGCTATCCTAGTTGTACCAGACACAAGACACCCTGCTACTGCAACACTTACAGTAAGAGTGTCTGGCTTCATTGCGATCAAATTCGCATTACTTCGTTTGCGGGGGTCTATCCTGTTATCATTAAACAGATGGCCTATCTCAAGAATTAACTCGGCAGCAAGATAAGCCCCAGATGAGGAGAGTGACATGTAAGCCAAGATGGGAGACCAAGCAGTCACCGGTGGATATTCTTTAATTTGTATCAGCTTTCTTAATATAATAGATGTAGGCACTGACATACCACACTTTGATAGAGCAAGAGCAAGGTATAAAAGAGTCTCTTTCTCAAGTAAGACAGGATCCTTACCGTCCTCAAATACCCGTTCAACTAACCCAAAAGCCTGATTTAGCAGCCGCGGATCTAAGGTCTCAGCATAACAAGCAAGCAACATATTTACCACAGATTTTCTGGGAAAACCTTCCATTTCCATGTGCTGCTGGAAAAATCTCCAAGCGTCGTCATATCTACATTTGTACACTGCGTTTTGTATATCCAAGCACAGTTTTTCCGGGTCACGAGCCTGCACCAAAAATGTCCCGGTTGTGGTGGAAAAAGAGCGAATATGATTGGCTACATAATTATTATATCTCCAGCTTTCTTCGACACAAGAGAAGATGGCTGGCAAGGTGAAGATTGTTTCTCCACAAAACCTGAAACCACTAAGCTTCCATGAAGACAAAATAAGGTCCTTGAGCCTCTTGTTTCTTAGCATTTCTTTTGCTGGAACAATATTCTGCAACAAGCTAGCATCAATCAATGCATAAAACTAGTGATAAAATACGGAGTACAAGATACATCAACAGTACGACACCCAACAACGGAAGAGATAGAAAAAAGCCAACGATTAATGTCATACATAGGATCACATATTCTTGTTCGTGACGAGCACATATATATACATAACCAAATACTCCCTCTGTCCTAGTCAATAGTTTACGCTTTATTTTTTGGGTATGTCGGTGAATAATATACCCTTTCCTTTTAATAAACTAACCATAATTCTCGTCTCGCTACCTTTGCTACCTTACTCTTTGTGTATAAAACTTCCTACTGAGACAAACGAGGTAGGTAGATCAAAATGAAATCATTTGCTACTTCCTAAACATTCCAATTTGTCTTTTTCTATCCACGTGGGATGATATTTCATCCGTCACAAAATTCATTCAGAATACGATCATCTGATTCTCACTCAAGACAATCAGTAGTGTCTGTCTGTCTGCAGGACAGAACAGAGCACAACTATCTCATTTCACAGAAGTTACAGTATCCTATCACAACACTTAGTAAAGTTACAATTCTACAAACATCACAGATTGAACCAATAAACAACCATGCCAAAATACTTAACAATATACGATACTTCAATATCTATGGTGCCCGGACTAATTAATTAGCTAACAAATCCGCAAATTATAAACGGCTGACGCCCAGGAAAATGCAGCCTTTTGTTACAAGATTAATCAATCAGCTAACTTAATACAGTACAACAAATCCATAAATTATAATCCGCTCAAACCTAGAAAAATGCAGCCTTTTTGGTACATGATCAATCAGCTAAATTAATACTACAACAAACCCACAAATAATAATCAACTCAAGCCCAGAAAAATTGATATCACAGATTGATGAAATTTTAACCGAAAAGGCATGGAATTGATTCAAGAACAGAATACTGAAAATATGCAACATACTCTAAGTCTTTATACCTCTGAATCGATAAGCAAATGAATGAGTGAATGAATGGATGAGGAAAAACGCTTAGACTGAGCTCAGTGGAGGCATGGGGATTGAATTTCTGGAATTGAGAATTACAGTTCAAGTTTATAACCAAACTTGAGTTGAGTCGAATACCAGTCACGGATCGGGTTAATGTTTGAAATTATTTTCGAAGTCTTACTCTAGTACAAATCAAAAAACTTGATTTTTTTGAATATTGTTAAGATTATTATATTAATTAATTACCGTGTATATATTATTTTACAAATATTTTAGGTTATTTCATGAGAATAATACCAACTATATGGGTGTGCTTCTTAAATTAATACAAACTATACGTAATCTCATTTTATTAGAAACTATGTGAACCTCCCTTATTCAACTCTTTCTCTAACTCTTTTCTTTTGATTTATATTTCGTGTTTATTTTCTGCCATTGAAAAAAAAATCGAAAATTCATCTTCCATTTCTTTTTTCATTTAGTCTTATAGAAGCTATGAAAAAAAATATTTTTATTGTTATTTTGGCTTTCACGATGACTGCAACGGACTTAATAAAACCCTAGAAAGTTACAACAAGTAATAGCAAGTCATAATTTCATACATAACAAAACGAGATTAATGAATGCATAGTTCATATTAAAATGAGATTACGTATAGTTTGAATTATTTTAAGAAGCGCACACATAGTTGGTATTATTCCCATGAAATAACCAAATATTTTATTACTAAATAATGAGTACAAAGTATAAATTTCAATTTTTAATTTTTTTTACAATTCACCATATTAAATGTAATACAGTAACTTTTTTATTACTCCGTATTATTTTAAATATACTCTTAATATATTAACGAGACACGTCTCAAATCTAAACTAATGAATCATTTCAAGTTCGAGAATTGGTCACGGGTCAAAAAAATTGGATCTTGACCCTAAAATAAACTTAACGGGTCTAATGGTGAGGAATTGAAGACGGTGGGACTTGGGAGAGAGAAGTGATGGATAATGAGAATTCATAAAGGCTGATAACCTTTCCCTTTGTTGTAAGCTAGAAACCAAATGTGTTGTTTGTGGAATTGGTAAAAGTGAGAAGTGAAGGAGAAAGAAGATTAGAAGATTAAAAGAGGGAAGATCAGAATTGATGATTGAATAATGATTGAATTCGTTGAGTTACAATGAGGCATAGCCTTTGCTTATATACTACGGAGTAGTTGGTTAAGAGCTTAACTAACTTTAACAAACTATAACAAAGTTGTTACAACTAACTCCTACCCCCCCTCAAGTTAGTGACTGTGAAACAGGCCTAACTTGGACTGGAGTTGATGATGCTGAGGTCCTGTGAAGGCCTTGGTAAAAAGATCAGCTGGTTGTTCCTTTGTTGAGATGTAGGATAGACTAATAAGCCCTTCTTGCAGCTTCTCACGCACGAAATGACAATCGATGTCAATGTGTTTGGTCCTCTCGTGGAAGACCGGGTTTTTGGCTATATGTATAGCCGCTTGACTGTCACATTTGATAGGAATCGGTGTGATATATGCAACAGTACCAATCTCAGAGAGTAATCGAGTTAACCATGCGAGTTCTGAAGTAATTCTTCTGCGCGATCTGTACTCAGCTTCTGCCGAGGATAATGAAACCGTTTGTTGCTTTTTTGACTTCCAAGAGATCAAGCTCGAGCCCAAGAACACGACAAAACCACTTACTGAACGGCGTGTCTGAGGACAGGCAGCCCAATCTGCATCACAATACCCTTGAAGACTGAAATCTGAGCTGGAATTGAGAAGAATTCCTTGGGAGACATCATTACTGAGATATCGCAACACATGAACAACATCATTCCAGTGTTGTTCTCTTGGGAAAGCCATGAATTGGCTTAGCAATTGTACAGAAAAAGCAATGTCAGGTCTGAAGTTAGTTAGATAGTTCAATTTACCCACAATTTTTCTATAAGTAGCAGGATTATCAATCAAATTTCCTGATTCAGAGTTTAATTTGATGGACACATCAAGGGGACTGGTAACAGGCGTGCAATTGCTGTAACCAAACTCATTTAGAAGCTCTTGAGTAAATTTTCTCTGAGTTAATGCTATGCCATCTTCAACTCTTAAGAATTCCAGACCCAAAAAATAATGCAAATCCCCCAAATCCTTAATTTTGAAAGCATCATTCAGGTGCGACTTGAGAGCTTGCATCTCAGATTCATCATCTCCCACCATTAAAATATCGTCAACATACACTGCCAGGAATGTCACCTTCCCCTTATCCTTCTTAGAAAATAATGAGTCATCGTTCAGTGATTGCTTATACCCCCTTGATTTAAGTGAGGCACTTAATTTAGCATTCCATTGCCGGGAGGCTTGTTTTAAGCCGTATAAAGACTTTTGCAATCTACAAACCAAGTTAGTTCCTTTAACCTTGAGTCCTTGAGGAAGCTTCATGTACACTTTTTCGTCAAGATCGCCATGGAGAAAAGCGTTATTGACATCTAATTGAGCCATTTTCCAGTCTTTCTTAATTCCAACTGCAATAAGACTTCTGATTGTTGTCATTTTGACAACTGGGGAGAAGGTTTCTTTGTAGTCTATGCCTTCTTTTTGTGTGTAGCCTTTCACCACAAGTCGAGCCTTATACCTCTCTATTGCTCCATCAGACTTGTGTTTGACTTTAAATACCCATTTACAAGAAATTGCTTTCTTGCCAGGTGGGAGGAGAACCACTGACCAAGTATCTGTAGCATGTAGAGCATCGAATTCAGCATCTATGGCTGCTTGCCATTCAGGGTAGACTGCTGCTTCATCGTAGGACTTAGGTTCTTGAATGGGAAGTATATCATGTGTTGTGGTAACATTACAACATATAACAGGACAACCCTCACACAAATTTGTAAGAGTATGACAACAATTTGCATGACTAGAAGTAGCAGACTTATCAGTCACTTTGCACACATAATCAGTAAGATATGATAGTGGTCTAGATGACCTAGAAGACTGTCTGACAGGAGGAATGACAGGTGCAGTAACATTCTCAGAACTAGTATGCTCTATTGAAACATCAGTATGAGGAATTGCAATAGAATTATCAGATAATGGAATTACAGGCGCAGAATCATCAGGTAAAGGAATAAAACCAGTAGAAGCAGGCTTAACATAAGGGAATTCATCCTCATGGAAAATCACATCACGAGAATCAAAAACAGAATAATCATCCAAATTCAGAAGCTTATATGCCTTTTTTCCAGAAGAATAACCTAATAATACACAAGAAACAGACCTTGGACTAAACTTTCCTCTGCCAGGTTTAGGAGTGGTAGCATAAACAAGACAACCAAAGCATCTAAGGTAAGATAAATCAGGCTTCTTGCCAAATAATAACTGAAATGGAGACATATTATGAAGTACTTTGGATGGCAAACGATTGATCAAATGAGTTGCAGTTAACATACATTCTCCCCAATACTTATCAGGGAGATTGGATTGAAATTTAAGAGCCCTAGCCATCTCTAGAAGGTGTTTATGCTTACGTCCAACAACACCATTTTGCTGTGGTGTGTTTATGCTCACTCCTACCTAATTCAAAGGCATGGTCACTTCTAACAATTTTAACTTTTCTATCAAACTGAGTACTAACCATTCTTAGAAAGGATTTAAAACATGTGAACGCATTGCTTTTATGAGACAACAAACCCAAGTACAACGAGTAAAATCATCAACAATCGTAAGGAAATATTTGAATCCATTATATGTAGAAGTATGATAAGGTCCCCAAACATCAATATGAATAAGCTCAAAAGAAGAAAAAGAGATAGAATGACTAACAGGAAAAGCAAGTCTATGTTGCCTAGCTTTAGAACATATGGAACAAGTAGAAATCTGTTGTTCATGTAGCTGTATATCCGAATTATTACAAATTTGAAGAGATTTTAACTTGTATAATGGAAGATGTCCTAATCTGTTATGCCAAATTTTACATGAAACATTATGAGAAACTGAGCTAGCTATACTGGTAGTTGCTTCAGTACTATGCAGAAGGTACAGATCACTGTGGTTCTTACCAAGAACCATCTTGGAAGAGCCCTGCACATAGCAAGTAGATGGTGAGAAACAAATAGGAGTCTGAAGGCTATTTGTCAACTTGCCTATGGATAAAAGATTGAACTTAAATGAAGGAACATATAACACATTATGTAACACTAAGGAATCAGTCACATTTACAGTACCTACAATGTTAACCTGCACAGTTTGTCCATTGGGTAAAGAGATGAAAAATGATTTATCCAATGTTTTAAACTCCGAAAATAGTGCTTTATTTGAACAAAAATGGTCACTAGCACCTGAATCTAATATCCAAGTGTTAAAGAAAGCATGAGACGAAGTAACATTACCAGCAAAGTTGGCTGATGCTGTAGGAACATCAAGAAAATCGTCCTGAGACTGATTGTGATTTGTAGTAGGAGATTCATTCCCTGATTTTTGCTCATTGAACGCATTACCGGCAAATCTTCGATTCCTCTTCTGTAAATGCCAGCAGTTATCAACAGTATGACCCGACTTCTTGCACTACTTACAACTTGGCTTATCTTCAGGAGAAACTTGATTCTTCCCCTTGTAATTAGCCTGAGATGAGCTCTTCTGTGGATAACCATTTCCTTGAGACTGATATTGACTTGATGCCTGAGAATTACTCTTGTAGCCTTGATAGCCTTGAGAATTGTAACTTCTCTGGTTTATATTAGCATTGTTCCTTGAATACATTGCTGCAACATCAAGTTGAAATTGTGCAGTGCTATGAATTTCCCTTTGTCTTTCTTCCTGCAACATATTATTATACACCAAACTCAACTTCGGTAGCGGTGTTTGCATCAAGATCGTACCCCTGATAACTGAGTATGACTCATTCAATCCCATCAGAAATTGCACAACCCGCTGCGTCTCAAAGAATTCAGTTTGCTTGTCCTTTGCTCCACACATACAGTTGCAAGAACACTTCTTGTACATACCCATGCCATCCATCTCATCCCATATTGCGTTAAATTTGGTGAAATAAGACGTAATCGAATCATTACCTTGACTGAAATCAGCTAACTTCTTGTGAACACCATAGAGTTGAGCTCCATTGGACTGTCCAAACCTTTCTTCTAACTCTTTCCAGGCAAGTTCTGCTGTGGTATTGTACAAAATTGAGTCTGCAATTTCTGGAGAGAGAGAATTCAATATCCATGAAAATACGATGTCGTTATACCTTTGCCAGTTCTTTGACAAGGCTGAATTCGCAGGTGGTTTGCTTATCGACCCGTCAATAAAGCCGATCTTGTTCTTCGTTGATAACGCAATAGACATGGCTCTCTTCCAATTGCTGAATCCATGTCCTTCAAACACGTTGGCGACTAATTTCACGCCTAAAGCATCTGCTGGGTGAATGTAATGAGGATCGTCGACACTAATCGCAGAAATAGATGCAGCCATTACTGATTTTCAAACTATGGAGCTTGATTGAAGAAGCAAGAACTAAAAAAAAAAAAACAAAAATCTTGATTGAATTTCGAATGCGGAAGCTTTGATGATCAGATTTTCATGGCTCTGATACCATGTTGTTTGTGGAATTAGTAAAAGTGAGAAGTGAAGGAGAAAGAAGATTAGAAGATTAAAAGAGGGAAGATCAGAATTGATGATTGAATAATGATTGAATTCGTTGAGTTACAATGAGGCATAACCTTTGCTTATATACTACGGAGTAGTTGGTTAAGAGCTTAACTAACTTTAACAAACTATAACAAAGTTGTTACAACTAACTCCTACAAAATGCCCCAAAAAAGTTATTGAAAGATCGTCTTTTTAAAGATTTTGTGTTCACCGGATACCGTGACAACTGCCCAAGTCAATGCACAAAAGAGTACGGACTAGTAAATGTAAATTTAGTGTTTCTGATAACAACAGGAGCAACTCCAAATCTTTGAGGAAGAGCGAGTCCCGGCTGAACTTTTTGAGATGGCACAGCAGGATATAGGAGGGGCTAGCTGGCCTCGTATAGTTCCGTTTTATGCTTTCTAGTTTGCTACATCGCGCGGTATTTTGGGTATTTCCCACTCTGTTTTCGACCAAAAAAAATTTAGTGTTTCTGATGAATTCAGAGATTCAAAACGAGGAACGTCCAACAATACATGCAGTATCGGACACTCAATACCCTAATCACAACGCCACGGACTACACCTCTATTACTATACACAAAGGCTATAACCATGTGTAGCAAACTAGAAACCAAACTAAAAGACTCCTTGATAAAAAAAAAGTCAGGAGGGAGAAACAAACAAGCTGCTGGAACTGTGATTTACACCGTCTTGGCTGCTCCTTGTCGTAACCTTACCAGTCCCTTTCAGTGAGATTTCTGAGTTTCTTCGCCTTAAAGTCGTAGAACTTCTGTACAATAAAGCCAGGGTGTTGTTTGCGGTTAGGCGATGTCTTGCCGCGAGGAACAAAATGTATGGTGCACTTGTGCATCACTGTTATAGCGTCAAATACGTCCAGATAACTGCTGCAGTAAAGCTCCCGTGCATCAAGTGTTTCCCAGGTCCCACCTTCCTTTTTCTCGGCCTCCTCAGGCCGGTAAAATCGTTGTCCACAAACCTGCAAGCTTTCACTTTCACCCTGGAAGATGTCCTGCATGTCATGATCCACAAAAGTCATACACTATAACTGAACCACCTGAAACCTAATCCGATTTGACCAAACAAAAATGAATCAGAGCTAACTTGACCTGACCCATTAGGACTAGATGCAATTAGGGGCCCTACAAAGAAATAGCTTAATATTGATTCAAATAAGATTCACCTGATATTTAACTTGAAAACAATATATGAGGGCCATAAAACAGCTACATACGAAAATATTGTTCTAATTTTTTTATCACACCAAGAAATGTTTGTCAACAACGGATAATGATCCAAACTAAATCAAACTCGATTAGAAGAGTGGTTTTGGCCTCACAACACTCGAACCCCGGATGATCCATATATACTCGAACCCTATACGAGTAATATGACCAATAAATTCAGCCCGTTGTAAATAGATCCAAACCAATCTAAGTGATCTGATTGCCAACTTCAATAATCAATATATATATACTCCATTTTAGGCTTTTTTCGAGCGATCTCATTGATCCGTTTCATAAAACCTCAAATTAGGAAAATATCATAAATAAAAAACAAAATCAACTAGAGAATCTTTTACTCCCTCGGTTTCTTTGATATCTTCCACATTTCCTTTTTCAACCGTTTATTTGATTTCTTCCACTTTCTTTTTTTTTATCACACTTTTCTCTTACCTAGGTGGCCCACCTACTTTCCTCCCTTTCTACTTTTACTTATTTTATTGTTTTTCTTAAGAAATATGCCACTTTTAAGGTGGAAGAAATCATAGAAACAGAGGGAGTAATTATTATAATATATATTTAATTTATCATATTAATGGGATGTTTTACCATTCTTAGTTAAAAACTATAGACTTCATTTTTTAAAAATATTATCGTAAAATAAATTATGAAAAAAAAATAAATATATTCGTGGTAAAAAATGCTTCCATTAGAGTATAAATTTCATATTATTTGTTTCACATTATGTAATGAATTTATTACATATAACAGTTTTAAAATTATCCCACATCGACAAATTATAATATGATGATGAAATTCTATATTATAAAGAAAGAGTAATAATTCGTTCTTCAATATCTACCAAAAGTCTTTTGAATCTCAAAAAGAGTTCCTAAGACTATAAACCTTAATTAATTATCTTTTGAATCTCAAAAAGAGTTCCTAAGACTATAAACCTTAAGTAATTATCCTATATCGATATAACCCTTAAATAATTATCCTATATCGAAAAATTATGATGAGATGATGAAATTTTATATTATAAAGAAGAGTAATCATTGGGTTTTAAATAAATATCAACCAAGAAAAACATTTAAATCATCTCATATCGAAAAATTATGATGGGGTGATGTAATTCTATATTATAAATAATACTCCGTAGTAATCATTCAATTTTAAATATCGACAAAAAAAATTTTAACTCTTAAAAAAGCTTTTAATATACAAGACTACAAACTTAAAATCATTTCACATTGAAAAATTATGATGGAGTGATGAAATTCTATATTATAATCAAAAGTAAGGACGTACTTTTTTTAGTTTTAAAAAGAGTTTTAAGACTATAATCTTAAGTAAATTATCTCACATCGAAAAATTATGATGAGCTGATGGAAGACTATAAACTTAAATAAATTATTCCACATCAAAAAATTATGATAAGTTGATGAATTCTATATTATTAATAAGACTAACTAATCATCCGTTCTTTAAGTATCAATCAAAAAAACTTTTAAGTCTTTAAAAGTCTTTTAATAAGACTACAAACTTAAGTAAAAATAATCTTACATCGAAAAATTATAATAAGGTGATGAAAATTTATATTATAAATAAGAGTAATTATGTGCTCTTAGATATTAACCAAAAATCTTTTGAGTCTTAAAAATATATAAAGACTATAAACTTACAAAACTATCCCACATTCGAAAAATTATAAAGTTTCATCAAACAAAAATCTTGTAAGTCTTAAAAATGTTTTTAAGACTATACACTTAAGTAAAAAATTATAATAAGGAGAAGAAATTATATATTATAAATAAGACATAATAATTTTTCCTTAAACATCAACCAACTTAAGTAATTCGCTCACATCGAAAAATTATGATGAGATTATGAATTTCTACTAAATAAGAGGAACATTGTTTTTAAATATCAACCAATAATATTTTGAGTTTAAAAAAAAGTCTTAATAAGACTACAAACTTAAAATTATAGGTACGGTTATGACTCTATAAGAAAACAAATTTTAGTTAAATTATCCCACATCGACAAATTATAATAAAACGATGAATTTCTATATTATAAATAAGACTAAGCTAATTATTTGTTCTTAGATATCAATCAAAATCTTTTGAGTCTTAAAAAACTCTTTAAGTTTATAAACTTAAGAAAATTATCTCACATCGAAAAATTATACTCCCTCTCTTTTGAGTTGTTAAAAAACCAACAATATTTTGAGTTTCAAAAAAGGTCTTAATAAGACTATGAACTTAAAATTATCTCACATCGAAACAATTAAAATAAGATACGGTGATGATTTTATATTATAAATAAGGATACACATTTTAGTTAAATTATTCCACATTGACAAATAATAATAAGACGATAGATTTCTATATTATAAATAATGGAGTACTCCGTACTAATCATATGCTCTTAGATATTAAACAAAAATCTTTTGAGTCTTAAAATATATATTAAGACTATATAAACTTAAGTAAAACTATCCACATTCAAAAAATTATAAAGTTTCATCAAACATAAATTTTTTGAGTCTTAAAAAAGTTATTAAGACTATACACTTAAATAAAAAGATTATAATAAGATGATGGAATTCTATATTATAAATAAAACTAATAAAAAAAATTCCTTAGACATCAACTAAAAATAATCATTGTTTTTAAATATCAACCAACAAAAAAACTTTGTATAAATACTATATTATATAAATTCAAATTATGAAATTCTATATTATATAAATACAAATTATTTGTTCTTAGATATCAATCAAAATCTTTTGAGTCTTAAAAAACTCTTAAGACTATAAACTTAAGTAATTATCCCACATCGAAAAATTATACCCCTTCTCTTTTGAGTCTTAAAAACACTCTTTTTCTCCAAATTATGATGAGGTGATGTAAATCTATATTATAAATAAGACTATTCATTCGTCCTTATATATCAACAAAAAAAACTTTTTAGTCTTAAAAAAAGTTTTTAATAAGACTACAAATAAAGTTAAATTAGATTATCACATATCGAAAAATTATAATGAGGTGATAGAATTCTATGTAATCTTTCCTTCTTAGATATTAACCAACAATCTTTTGAGACTAAAAAGAAGTTCCTAAGACTAAGACTATATAGTTAAATATATTTATCCCACATCGAACATCGAAAAATTAAGATGGGTTGATGAAATTCTATATATTATAAATAAGTGTTATCATTCGTCTATAAATAAAAGTTCTTAATTAGACTATATCTAAACTTAAATAAATTTAAGTAAAATTATCCCACATCGAAAAATTATAATAAGGTGAATTTTTTTTATTATATAAATAAAAGTAATTCCTTTTAACTTAGATATAAAAACAAATTCTTTTAAATCTTGAAAATAGCTCTTAAAACTATAAACTTTAAGGGGCCGTTTGGTTTGAGGTATTTAGGAAAGGGCAAGGGAATCAAAGTTAATGATTCCTTTTGTTTGTGTTTGTTTGGTCCATTCAATCATTCACTTTCCCCCTCCCTTTCCCTCAAACTCCTCTAACTTTTAACCCCCCACCCCCAAGGTAATGGATTCCCTTTCCCCAATAATACACCGTCGGGACATCACCATCACCACCATCAACCACCACCACCATCAACCACCACCACCATCAACCACCACCATCACCGCCAAGGTCCACCCACCACCACACTAACGGGGCAAGTCAAATATGGGTTGGATTTGGGTATAAAATAAATTTTCATACCTTAATTTTATCAATTAAAAAGAAAAAAAAAACATTTTTATCAAAATTATTATAAATACAGTATTTACAATTAAACATTATTAAAATTAAACATTATAAAAAAAATTAAACATTTTTTTATCCAATTGTAAAAATTATTATAAATACAGTATTTACGATTAAAAAATTATAAAAATTATACTCTATATTATTTAACAATATTTTATTATTAAAAGATATAAAAGTTACACAATTTTTTTTATAATTTAAATAAATTAAATTATTTATTTTTTATTTCAAATATAGTATATAAATATTACGGTAACACACCGCTAATGTTGATATTTGGGTGAAGGTTGGTTGAAATGCATTCCCTCCATTACAAACCAAACAACAACCTAAATTTGGGGTAATCTCATTTCTTTCCCCTTGTTTCCCTTTGTTGATTTCATTTCTTTTCCCTTTGATGAACCAAACGCCCCCTAATTAAGTAAATTATACCACATTGAAAAATTATGATGAGGTGATGAAATTCTATATCATAAATGAGTCATTTTTCGGTTTTAAATATCAACTAACAATCTTTTTAGTCTTAAAAAACTTTTAAAAAGACTACAAACCTAAAATTATCCCACATCGAAAATATTAAAATAAGGCGATGATTCTATATTATAAATAAGAGTAATCGTGCATTTTTTTGGGTCTTAAAAGTAGATCTTAAGACTATGAAACTTGAGTAAATTATCCTACATCGAAAAATTATGATGAGGCGATAGAATCTTATAGTATAAATAAGACTAATCTTTCGTTCTTAGATATCAATTAAAAAATTCATTCGTTCTTAGATATCAATCAAAAACTTTTGAATCTTAAAAAATCTCTTAATAAGACTACAAGCGTAAAATTATTTCCACATCGAAAATTTATAATAAGGTGATGAAATTTTATATTATAAATAAGAGCAATCGTGTGTTCTTTTGAGTTTTAAAATAAACTCTTGAGTCTTGAGACTATAAATTCAGATGAAATTAAGTTTGATTACCATGTGATCATCTTATTTATTGTAATGACATAGTTTGATTAAGTTTCTTATTTAACGAATGTACATCATAAATGTAATTAAGTCAACTAACCCGTGCAGCGCACAGACTTTAATCTAGTTTAATTGAAAATAAACAAAAGAGGCGATTAATAAGGTCGTGTGTACCCATGAGATATGTAGGAGTTAATCTAGAAAGATCAAGAAGCAAGTATTCTAATATCTAGCAAATAAATGGGTGTAGAGTGAACTAGAGTTGGAAGAAATTTCTAGGAAGCCAAGGGTGATGGAATTGATCTAGAAACATCATTGTATCTAGAATACTCCCCACTAACCCTTAAAACCATACCCGTGTCGACAAGACATGATATGATTAAGGGTGTGGATTCTGTACTGGATTCTTATTTGTTAGACACTTCTCTTAAAGGAGATAAAGAAGTGAGAGGCTTGCACAACAAAGTTAGAGGAAGAGAGTCTAAATTGCATTTAGAATTATACTATTTAATGATCTTAAGTAGTACTCCACATTTGTCAAACTTCTTTTCATTCTGCTGGAAAATAATTGAATTGTAAGTGTACTTTTGCTTTCTAGATGTGTCCCTGCACCCATATCCACATTTTGTCATTCTGAGCCTAACACTTGGATGTGTACCCTCGTACCCAAGTCAGAGTAACATAGCACATAGCCCTCAAGTGATGAGTGGTATCAACCCTTGTCTCATTTACCTTGAATTCCACCATCACTAAAAAAATTCTAGCAAAACAAGAGAATTTTGAACTTCTTAGCTTAATAAATGTCCGTTATCAACTTTTTTGATTACAACTAATAAAAAGAAGTAACTAGATGAAAAACTAGTGATCCAAGAAGCTATAGAAATGGAGCATACTCAATTTATTATGTTACCCTCTAAAACCACATTAGGTCTTCATAGTGTAGATAAAAGAAAATATTCAGTGTCATTTTGCAAACGTGGGTCCAAAGTACTCACAAGACAAGTCAAATTACTTTTACAGCAAATCATAAACAAGAGGTGACCACCTACCATAGCGTTCGGTACTCTGATCTTTTGACACGATACAAAACAGCACTTCCAAACTTCATTTAAAACAAACAAAAAAAATGGAACTTTTTTTCGTAAGAAATGATATTCTTACAAGCCCATATCCACTTAGATAATAGAGAAGGTCCTAAGAGACCTAATTCTAGAGTAGAGACCCACAATACATTATATTCTCCACTTCATTGTCCTGATAAAAATACCGATACATGCCAAAGCAAAGTAGATTTCACAGACAACTACATTTGAAAATTTGGACATTGTAGCTAAAAGCAAGAAGAGAGTTGTACTTACTTTGATTATTGTAATAGAGGGCTTCACTTTTCCTTCCTCTGGGGCCACAAGAATAGTATCCTCCTGTACAAGAAAACTACAAAAGATTGAAACACGAATGGATACTACTGTGTATACACTAATGAAATGCACTGTGTATACACTAATGTATACACATAGTGTATTATCATCCATTCGTCTGGAGAGGATGGAGAATGATACACATTCGTGTGGAGAATGATACATTCGTGTGGAGAATGATACACAGTGTCACTAAGATTGAAACAAGAATGATACACTTGAAATATGAAATGCGTTGCAGAAATAACACCATTACCCATGTGGTCAACTAAGAGGGAGAGGATGGAGTAACATTACCAATGTGTTTCCAAATGACACAAAGAAACACTGTCTCAAGCTCACTAAATAATTGCCATTTTGCGATATAACTTCTTCAACTATTTGATACAAGAAGTGCTGAATGCTGATAATAACATTGTTAGAGTCACGATCCCTCGATGTATTAATGAACGGATCAAACGAGTAAGATTAGATCATATGATTGCAACATCCTACAAACATAATTTATTGAGCATATATTCAAAAAAACTATAAATTTCATGTCACAAACGAATCATACGAAGTATTTATTTATTCACAGAAAGTCACTAATTCATGAGTACCACAGCTAGACGTTTGGAAGTAAAAAAACGTGGTAATTTGATAGAATTGTTTGCAAGCAATTAGTTTTTAAAAAACGACAACAGTAAGATCCTAGAAACTTTAGAATCAGCAAAAGGGCTGGATTGGCCGTGACTTCTTCGCTAATTAGATTGAAAGATAACATTGCATTCGAATTATGACATTCAAGTTCCAAGTAGATAAAAACATCACCCCCTCTAACTTCATTCATTTTTCTAGTATCTCGCACGACTCCTTGAGGTTATCAACCTCCATATACTTGAGATTATCATTCGACTTTCGACATGATAGACGAGACTACCATACCATTCACCAACATTGCATACTACGATTGGAAAATCAAACAACTGAAAATCTCTGCGAAGGTAACTCAATTCCCAACTCCAGCACCACAAATTCACAATCAAACTCAAACAACTGAAAATTTCAGGTTATGTAGAGGCAAGTCAATTCCCAACTCCAACACCACAAATTCACAATCAAACTTCAATAACAATGAAGCTCCCTTAATTGCACAACAAAATCAATTCAATTTCAACAAAAGTAAACAAATTAAACAGAAGCGCAATTAATCAAATCAATTTCAGATTGAAAACATACCAGACGAAAGACGGTGCATTCAAATTCAAAAGCGCTAAAGTGAGTCCTTTTCTCGCCGGTATCATCAGAAACCCTAACAACATCCCCAATCGGTACCGCATCAGTGAAACTATCATCGTCTACTTCTTCATCGTATCTTCCTTCGCTATCGTCTTCATCTTCGTCTTCTTTTCTGTGTTCTAATTCGTCCTGCAGATCAGTATTGCCGGAAATTGTAGGATGAGGAAGATGCACATCCTCAATTTCATGGAGAAACTTCATCTTCTTCTTGGTGTTAGGGTTAGGGAGATCAAGAGAGAGGAGAGTTGCAGAAACCCTAATTCCGACCTTAGTTTCTTCGCATTTCCGTTCATCACCAGCAAATACTCCCATCACGAATCAATGATGATCATCATTAGTCATCACTTCGTAAGTGTATGTACTGTAGATGATGAGTGGAACAACTGTGATTTTTCAAAATAATTATCTTTGAATAAATAAACTACCGGCTGGTATAAATTACCGAAATTACTTTTTCCTAACGAGCCTTTACTCAATTCTAACGAAATTAATGTCATTTTTCCAATTTTATCGCCCCATAATTTACCCTAACTTGTCATTTTCTCTCTTGTTCTTTGTCTCTTAACCTCGAGTTTTTTAATTAAATAATGCTCTAAATATAAATAATTATCGGAATGGGATTGGTTTCAAAATAATTATCGAAAATGGGTCCACGTAGGTTCGGGTGTGCGGAGCTGTGGTTCGGGAAGAAGTTCGCTATCGTAGATAGCGAAGTGATTCGTAGTAAAAAAAAAAAGAACGCTCTTCGTCTCACAATCTCTTCCTCATTCTAACAGCTTACTAAAAAAAAACCCTTTCTAAACCCTAACCCGATTTTGCCCAAAAAATCTACTCTAAATTTGCCTAAATTCCAATTAAAATTCATAAACATAGTATCTAGCTACTACTAATCCTATTCTTACTAATTTGTTGGTGATTTTCCCCCAAATTTCAAGGTAATTCGTTTTTCCCCTTTTTATGGGTTTTCCTCTTAGTTTATGTTGTAATTGTCCCTAGCTAGTAATAAATTCGTTTTCCCCTCTTAATTTATCTTGTAATTGTACAAGTTGGCTTCATATGAATTGTTTTATTGCTTAGCAATGATTTATGAGTAGTTTATATTGATTTTTAGTATATCTTTTTCTTATAAACTAGTTTTCGTGCCCGTGAAATTCACGGGGCTTGCGATGGTGTGTTTGTGCGTTCTCCGTTACTGCAGTGTCTCTTTGTGAGGTTTTGTTGGCAACGCAGTGGGCAAGTGGTGAAAGAGTGGAAATGTTTAATGTTTGGTTTTGTTACCCGAAGTTGTGCAAATCTAAACGATGAGTAAATTAGGCAGCAAACACCACGAGTAAATTAGGAATAGGGGAATTTGGGTAAGCCACACCCCTAAATCTTGCTAAACAAAATGGAATATAGTTCGTGGTAGGTGAAGAAAAACATAGCACGACACAATTAAGTAACAATAATACGTAAGTATTTTTTCAACCAATGCTTGTAGGTTTCTTTATCGTTCTCCTCTTAAGTGTGGTGTGATGTTGGCCTCAATCGCTTCCCGGCCTTGCTAATCCCATTCATGTTTGTGTCTTTCGTGGTGGGGTCATCCCTGCAGCACATTGTAGACAGGTTACGCTCGATTTACATAATGATGCACATGTAATGATTATTTGTGAATGTAAGTTGTTGTGTAATTACTGTTTCGGGCGCTTTGAAGTTTGAGTTGTATGCGGAGTGTTGAGGAGTATTTCGTCTTCTGCCGAGTCTACGGCGGTATTGTTTCCCTCGTTTCCTTCTACGTTCTGCAGGTTATTTTTTGCTTCTGTTGTGAATATCATTGACATTATTAGCAGTTGGTGTGGAACCAATGAAGTAATCGTATATACCTTGTCTAGGGATTTGGTGAGTGTTGGTTCATGCATGGAAGGCAGAAATGTCTTCTGGACCTTTAATTCTCTTTCATTCCCAAATTTATTTACCCCTATCTTAACTTTGAAAGTACATGTCTTCCCAACACATTGCTGTAAAATGTCAAATACTTTCCCTTTTCCATCGTCCTGCAATAGCATTACGTAGTAGGTGCCTAGTGAAGTATGATCTCTCGTAATATCGGATTAATAGTAATAATAATTCTGAAGTCATTACCTTCTCATACAAGTTCAACAAATGAGAAATTGGCTTCCCAATGACCTTTTCTGCTTCCTTGTGGAAAATAACCAACGGGGCGGATGTGTCTCCGTCCGCTATTGTGGTCATTAGTCTATACCTGCAAGAACAAAGTTGGTAAGCGTTCTTAGTTGAAGCGAGCCCTAATTTAATTGTTACTTACCTTTGGGTCGGGTAGGAAATCAGTTGGGCACAGTTAGCGCACGTTCTGTCTTCTCGAATGCCTGTCTTGCACGTCGGACATGATTGATATTTCCAATCGACGTCCGTGTGGATTTCCACTAATGTGCCTTCGCATATAAATGCTTCTTTCTCATCTGTAATTTCCATCTCTAGCAGTTCGCGGATGGTTTTTCTGTTTTTCAACAACTCTTCGACCGTCTCTTCTGGGGTGGCTGATGACGTCACATGTATAGTCGGAGGGTCCCTATATATATGCAACGTGTAAAAATTTTTTGCGATAAGTTTGTAAAGTACTGTAACATAGTTTGTTCATAGCAATCAGGGGAGAACCTTTCCTGCAGAATTAATGTCTCTGCAATGCCCAGATTAACGTATATTTTTGTGGCATATGTGGATTGTAGCTGGTAAGCCCCTGCAAAAACGGTATTTATTTCTAGGGTATTAGAAGGTTGCGTACATAGTTTATCACAGCTATTTTTTTTGGTTCTTAGTTGTTACCGTCGTACTGCGTTACTCTGGCAGACGTTATCACAACGACCTTCGAACCGGTGTCATGTGCCATTTCCTCGTCCACGAGTGCGGCTGCATCTCCCCATAAAGTGGCACGTACCTTTTGGTCCCTGAGCATTGCAGAAATGGAAATATACACTTCATCTCGGCAACATCTGGTTAATTTGTATTAAGGCAAAATTTTATGATGGCTTGCCTTTCGTTTATGACCTCTATATGCCTTAATTGTGTGAAGCCGTTTTCAGTCCGCACTTCTTTTATTGTCTCTATGTTTGTCAGTAATCCCACAACATCTGCGCCGTGAATAAAATATGTTAGGTTTACGCCAAAAAGTCCTAAATCAGGCTGCACATGGTATATGTGAATACGTATTTTAATAGGTTATTCTACCTATTAAATAATCGTTCTTGTTGTTGCGCTCGTGGAGACTCTCTGTTGGGAAGAACTCAAACTTGTGCAGTGGAATATCCTGACTTGCAGTTTCATCTTCGACAACTGATGTAAAAGGGGTGAACCTGATGATATTGTCATTAGTTTTCACAGGCCTGTATGAGCGGATGTTTTTTATAACATCGAAGTGCTGCAATGTGTATACTCTGCCTTCCTTCAATTCGTCTTTGTAAGAGCTAACAAATTTCTTCGGTATTGTTGTGTGGATGTGGTCACCCTGTTAAACATTTTGTTAGAATATTGTAGATTATGTGTGAACGAAGCATTGTTCTCTCAGTTACCTCTTTATCTAACAAAATCAAGTCCATTGATAGTGGGTGAGCCGTCTTGTTTGGATTCACCTCCCATATTCTTGTTGCTCTTGCAGTAATTTTGTACTTTGATTTTGAGGGGAGTAAGCTGGCTATGGTTGTCATAATTGGTGCCATTTCTGTTTTTGTTCTTCTCCGTCTTCTGACCTGCACATGTGAGAATAAGAATGAGTAGGTGATTAGTTAGGATGGGGAGTAAAAAGTAGGAGGCATGAATGCATATGTCAAAAATAAGATGGGCGGAGGCGTAAATGAGTTAAGTAATTGGCAGTGACATTTAGTGCCGTATGATGTTTGACATTGTCTATAGTTAAAAATGGCTAATCACAAGAAATAATGACAGTTAGGGTAGTAGGTTGAGTGTTTCAGCGGGGAGCAAAGTAGAAAATAAGGGCCACAAAATGTTAGGGAATGTGGAAATAAAGAAATGTAATGGTGCAGCAGCTAGCAGGACAATGGCGGCAATCTGAACACCAAAATTGAAAACTTCCGTATCTAATCATCACCTTCTGATGGGTACTTTGTAGTCTTGCTTGGGTTTAATTTTTTTAGTCAATCAATCAACGAATTTTATTGTAATTCTTTGTGGGTTGTCATTTCTATTTACCTATCCACCTATTTATATGATATGATATGATAGGATGTGTATGAAGGTAATTAATTTGTGCACATTTAGTGCCATTATATTTGTGTTTAATGCTGGCCTTAAAATTCCGTAACTGCTGTGCTGTGTACTTGTAACTGCTATTTTCAGAGTGTGGTGTGTGCCAAATCAGCAATTTTTTTTAAAAAAAATCAATCTCTTAATTACAATTTGAGGGTATATTCTATCTACCTATGTAATTATATAAATATACTAATTATATAAATATAATAATAATAAGTAAACTGATTTGATCGAAATTTGAAATGAGACTATATTTTGAAATCAGATTCTTAATGAATTATACAAATTGAAATGAGAGTAAATTTTGAAATCAGGCTGTTACTGAATTGTATAAATATAAATATAATAATAATAATAATAATAATAATAAATGTAGTTGACTGAAATTTGAAATGGGACTCTATTTTCAAATCAGGCTCTCACTGAATTATTATACAATTATACAATTTGAATTGATTTGATGATTGATTTTGAAAGTAATTAATTACGACTTTATGAATGAAATTAATTACTAATTACTAATTCTATTCAATTGGATATAGCACTATATATTTGATTGTTTATGTAATATGTAATGTAATGACATGTGTAAATTCCTATTTTCCTTACATATAGGGTAATATTTGTAAAAATGGCTCACAGTTATCTGAATGGGGACATAGTGGAGGTCATTTATCCTTACGCGGGTTTCTGGGGTGGTTACTACAGTGGCTGTGTCGTGTGCTGTGGTGGTAGCAGATGTTTGTATGTGCAGTTTCACAATTTGACCGACTCGAGTGGGATAAGCCCTTTAAGCGATGTTGTTGTTGCAGACTTGGTTCGCCCTTTTCCGCCATTTATTAACAGCTCCGTTTTTTTTATAGATGATGTGGTCGAGCTGTATGTGTTCCATGGGTGGTACGTCGGAAGAATTGTGCATGTGTATAGTCATCCTGGCTACTATGGTGTCCATCTCGAGATGAATGATCAAGTCTTAATAGGGGAGATGTCTCTAATGCGTCTCTGTCAAGTTTGGGAGAATGGTAGATGGGTTATCTTGATTGATTAGTCTAGCCTAAGTTTCAGTTTCTACTGTATTACATTTGAACTACAGGTTGATTGGTTGTCGTAGGTTGGTTTTTCGTTGTGTTGAATAAAAACATCATCATGTTTACTTTGAAGCTGTCGGTTTTAAACTATTTATAATTATTAACATTATAATTACTACTCAAATTTAATTTTAATAACCAGAATAAGCTAAGTAAACAGTGAAGCGGAGAGTTTACCTGTGCCAATTTGGTTCTTCTCATTCCCAATTCTTTTCTCTATAAATGCATCCAACATCACGCCTTCTCTTGTCACCCATTAATCCACTCCTATCATCATCAATCAATCAATTACGATTACTATATCAATATACTGAGATTAAGATGATAGGTGATGATTATGAATTTATCATTGTTAAGCGCATTCCATTACGATTATTATTTCATTGCATTGCCAAATTACTTCAGTCAATCATGATGTACTGCATACATCTGATTTCTGTGATCTGGGTGCCTGTGGATTGCAGCTGTAATTTGTTAATCTGAATTTGATGATTGGATTAAGGGCACTGGAGGCAGCTGTTCATCGATCGTACTCCACCCTTTCGCGATCTGCTTCCCTTTTACTCCCATCAACCTAAGACCATCCCCGTCGCTCGTATTTGTATTCGTAGCTGAAGAATGTCTTTTGACATACATGTCATGCAATTCACTTAGCTTTAGTGACTCTCATCAAAATTTTAGTTACAAATGTGAGTTAAAACTTTTCTCACCTGTTTTATCCTTCTTTCAATGATCCTCCGAACAATGGATTTCACCCCTCAATTTTGCCTCCCCTGCTTCTCCATCTATCCAACAAATATCTTGGTGATTGAATGTGTACTGTTATTGGCTTCTGCATTTGTCATGTAAGGAGCCTGGGGAAACGCATTTATGTTAGACGGGTGTAAATAATTAGCAGAAGTCCTAATAATTAACGAAAAGCAATGTATTTTCTCATCTAATAATACATGCATCATCGAGCATAGGAAGTTGGTGTAATATAACAGGCAACACGCATAATAGATGCTAAAAATCGAAGCTGCAAGTGTGTTGTCCTAGTGTGCTTCCAATTCAGACGTGGTGTCTCAAATGTGTTGCTTCTGTCATTACTTTCAAAGGCCGTGCGTAAAATATACGCTGATGGCGCAGTAAGACAAACGCAAGACGGGAGTACGATATAAGTCGAAACCACAATTCGACTGGAATATCAATATAAATAGCAAAAGTATAAAACATGGGCATTTTAAGATAACCTTTTATCTACTTATCTTTGAGATCTATAACAAAAACATTAAAAGTGACGTATAAAGAAGGCTTCGAATTTAGCTGTTACAAGTCTGCAAAAATTTCTCTGTACACGACATTTTTAGTCATTCTTGCGCCTCCATCTTTATCGTTCTCACTGGGTATGTAGATTCGTAAGCCTTTACGTGACGTGACTCTTGAAACAGCAACATATAACTGACCATGGCTAAAAACAGGCTGGGGTAAGTATATGCCTACCTTAGCAAATGTCTGGCCTTGGCTCTTGTTTATTGTCATTGAGAAACATACTTTGACAGGGAATTGTCGTCTCTTCAGTGTGAAAGGCCACTTTGTCTCTGTTGGTGTCATCTCAATTCTTGGTATTGATACAATCGTACCGATGTTGGTGCCAGTGATGACTTCTGCTTCAATAATACGTGACCGTATTTTCCTAACTATCAGTCTTGTCCCGTTACACATTCCTGAAGCTTGATTAATGTTTCTTAGCAATATAATCGGGCAACCTTCCTTAAGACGTATTTCATGATTGGGCAAACCCTGAAACTTGAGGGAGTTAAGGAACTCAGTTGGATATAGGCTGTCCATATTACTTGCATGCCTCGTCAATGGACAGATCCTATCAACGCTTTTTGATACATGTTCTTCTCCCGGTATGAGGCTTAACATGTAATTGTTGACCTCTTCAGCTGTGTCATTCCTTGGTGTTAATATAGCCCGATCTTGTAAATATGTAAGGTTGGTGAAATTATCCAATAGTTGAGGGTAAACTTCGTGGACAATTGAAGCGATGGGGTCTCCACCCGGATGGACTAAAAGGTCTTCCGGTATATTTATCCATGAAATTTCATCCTCATCTTCCTTGGATGTAGCAGGTATCTTCCCATCTCCCATGTCAAGTACCCATTTGCTGAATTGAGATAGTTCCGCGGCTTCTTCTTCACTTTTTCCTTGCATTATGCGCATGTTCTTCTGAAGTTTCATCACAGTGCAATGAGGCCATATTTGGCTTGATCTACTAATAGAAGCGTCGACAATATCTGCTCTCCCCTTCTTAGGAACTACGGGTAATATTTGTCTAAAGTCCCCACCTAGCACGACAGTTTTTCCGCCAAATACTTTATGCATCGCCATGCCATCATCAAGTTGCATAATGTCTCTAAACGCTCTGTCGACAGCCTCAAAGGCGTGTCTATGTACCATCGGTGCTTCGTCCCATATGATTAGACTTGCTTTCCTAATTAAATGTGCCAAGTCCGACCCCTGATCAATTTTGCAGCTTGAGTTGTCACTGAGAAGCAACGGTATCGCAAACCGTGAGTGGGCAGTTCTGCCTGAAATCAACAACAAAGCAGCTATGCCAGAGGATGCCACAGCGAGGACTATATGGCCATCGGATCTAAGCCTGGAAATCAACGTTTTCCAAAGATAGGTTTTACCTGTGCCACCACTACCGTAGACAAAGAAAACACCGCCCTTTTTTAGATGCACTGCTTTCAGTACTGAGTCGTACACATGCCTCTGGTCAGTGTTCAGACCTGATTGTAGTAGGTCGGCCTGTTCACGCAGTGTTTCTTCGTCGTAATCTTGTTCTTCAAGTATTAGGCGGTTAGATGAGTCTCGCATTAAGACATCATCAGGCAAAGGGAAGTCGTCGTATTGTCTAAGGCTTCGACCACTACGATTTAGGATCAGCTCTATCTCATAAAGCGCGTAGTTTTTAACTTGTTCAACACTTAAACTTAAATCTCCGATGCCGAACCTTCTGCGTTGGCGATGCAATATGTCGTCAGATAAGTCTTTCGAATGTGCATCCCACAGGGCTTTTGGGTCTGACACTTCACAAAACAGCAGCATGGTGACAAAGAGTTCTCGAAGTTGTCGAGGTGTTGACCAAGTTGCAGCTTCGTTCAACGCCACATGCCACTCATCATCTCCATCAAGTAAACCTCTAGCTTTGCAAGCATCTTTGAATGTCGGATATATGACATCATCCACTGTTCTAATGTCCACATAGCATTTGGCTCCCTTAACTATATTCAACAACAACCTCAAATAATATGATTCTCCTGCTGTGGGCGGGGCGAAGTATATTCTACCGAGCTTCAGTCCTTTCTTCCTTTTTGTCCACTTCTTAGACCCGGCATTCCATACCCAATTTAGTGGGAAATCAGCGTACGTTAACTCATGCGCCTCTTCGTGTTGTTTATTTGTTTCCATCCACTCTGTGAAGGTTGTTTTTGCTTCACCGACCCTTTCAAGTACCTCTTCCGGTTCCTGTTCGTCTTCGAAAATGATCTGTTGTTCATCTTCCAAGTGAAAACATAGTCTCTGGACTGGCGGCTGCTTAAACTGGATCTCGAATGCAAACATACGCCAGGAAGCTTCGGAGGCTGATATGTACCTACAACGAAGATACATCTCAATCTCGTCAACTGGCTTGTTTGATGACTCTCCAGTGTCCTGGTTTCCTCTTATCTCTTCTAATTTTGCCAATGCCATGTCAGGTCCCTTGGACATATATTTGAAGAGGTACTTGATTGACCTATGTTTATTACACCATTCTACATTTATGTGCGCCTGATATTTGACCAATAGATCTATGTTATGAGGCACAATAAATCTATTGTCAATGGTGTGACCACTCTTTTCCGATGTTTTACCATCATTCCGTCGTCGATACTCTGGGTACCCATCTTCACTAACTGATGTTTGGCTGCAGAACTTCCTTGGATAATATTTGGAGCAGTTGCCATCAATCATACATGGCGATTGAGAGTTCATTTCACCACACGGACCATGGACCATGAATTGCATAACGGTGGCGTGCCCGAGCGGATCTTCTTTTTCATCAGGAATCTCAGCGCTGATAATGTTGTCAATATCAGCAGGCTCGGTGGGCTTATTATCTGGATGTAGAAAGAGGCAAATATGTGCATGTGGTAACCCTCTTTTTTGGAACTCGATAGTGTATACAACTGCATGAAAATACATCGATCATAAATTACACTCCTGTGGCATAAACAATTCAGGATAAATTGAATATAAAAATAAAGAGGTGGAAGAAGTTCCTTCGATTAACCTACACTACGTAGGTACTGCTACATACATAAATATAGTATATATATAAACCAAAATATAAGTAATCTTGTGGGCGTAAATTGGGGGGTTACCTGCAAGTGTTTTGCCGAAGAAGTTGTTCTTGGTAATGTCCTCAATTAATTGATCAAGTTTGATTCGAAAAGCCCTTGCAACTATGTCGGGGCGATCCTCGGGGCGTTGGCCTGGAACGGCTTGGAGGAATTCTTTGATCTCTCTCCATTGTGGGTTACAGGTGAAAGTAATGAACAAATCAGGTGGTCCGGCCCAACGACATATAGCGAGGGCATCTTGGTAGTTCTGAAACCCGAATCTGAAGCAGTTAGGGAATGATGGGGGTAGGATGATTCGATGCCCAATAGATGCGCCCAGTGTTTCTCCAGCTGTCACTGCATCAGTAAGACCACGGAGAGAGTATTTGCGTATATCTTTCTGATTATTGCGAACATAGTCGAGCCGCTGTTGTTCGACGGACGTGAATGCGTCAACTATATATTGTTGTCTCAGTTTCCCACAAAGAATGCTCCAGCCGTCTATGATTCTCCCTTCTTTTCGCCTTTCCTGAAAACGGTAAGCATAATACTCTCTCATCGTCACAGAGGTTCTTTTCTTTCGTGTCGTTGTCTCGGCGTCATTGTGCTTAATGTCAGGTCTGTACCCATCTTCACCGTAGGGGAACATTATGGGATATTGCATCGCCATGAAACTCGGGTGCAGCGCGGAAATTTTTTTCAGGCCCTTAGCGCGGTCATGGATGATAACATCCCTTGGATGTGTATCAATCTCTCCGTCTCCTACAATCAGAGCTGCAACCTCGTCCACTGTCGGCAAATTAAATTGTCTCCCATCTTTTTTGCGGCCTCCGTGTAGGCGGATGCGAACTGGTTGGAGGCTTTCCTCATCGATACTTTCCCTTGCCATTTTGCACATCTTGGCCAGCACATTATGTTCGTATAGCATGTCTGAAAGTCCCTGGACAATTTCAGGGTCTAGGTTGTTACTGGCGCCAGGTCCCAGAGAATTCATTCTCTGTGTGACCTCCTCTTCAGTCTCGAAGAAATATAGTTGCATGAATTTGGGCTGTTTCCCCTCTGGTGGAAGGAAGGAACCGATGTTGTGGTGATTTTGGCCGCCAAGTCTGAAGCAATATGGGCCGGGACCTTTGTTGATGTTGTTGTCCACTTTGCCTGCCAGCGATGTTAACGCGTACCCAGAGTTGTAGGTTCTTATCTGCTTGCGAAACTTCTTTGACCGAGGACCTCCATTCGGGTTTAGCAACCCCTGTAGGTAGTCTGGTGGGTCCTGAAGCAAAGGGAGCTTCACTTTCCCCTTCTGGCAGCAAATGCTAAACTTAGGTCGACTGGTTTTTGTACGTTTACCCACCGACTCCTCTATCCACAGAACGGCGCCGCAGTACTCACATGTCTCAGTAGGGCCGCCGAAGGACCAAGGCTCAACAAAAATCCCTGTGAAAAAGACATGGTAAGCAGGTGTATGCATAGGGCAAGGTATGGTAGTAGTTTCTATGTATCGAAGCTTACGTCCAGGTTTGCTGGTGGAGCCAGGCTCGCTTGTTTCTTGCGGTTTGGATGAAGGCTGGACTGCTGAGTATCGTCGTCGAAAAAATTGAAGAAAAGATAAAATTAGGGATTGTAGTTGGGAAATTCTGAAATTGTTTTAAAAAGTAGAAATTATTTTCGTGTCTATAAAAACATTGTAGGTGTATAATTTCCCGCATATTTTTTTTGGAGTATATAATGAGGCGGATATTTTATGTAGAAAATCGAAAAGTGAAAAGTAAAAGTGGTCTTATCGAAGCAAAACAGTAGGCAGTGGGATGTACCTGTAGCTTCTCCTTCTGTGGGCTGGTTATTGGTACGATTGGTGCTCGAAGACGACGGGCGGCTGCTGGACGGGACGTCAGTAGGTCCGGGTCTGTTTTTCGCAGCGGCCTGGCGAGTCTTTGGGGCCTTGGCGGCAGTTGCTTTTGTTGTGTTCTTCCGACCTGTTTTTCGTGCGGGTCTCCCGACCTGAACAGTAGCTCCTACCTGTGGCTCGTCTGAACAGTGGGATGCTGTGCATATAAACATATGCATATGGGAAAATGAATGTACAGTCTATGTAAAACAATGATGTTGAAAAAATAATCTATTTGCACAATCTATATAGAATTATGAGAACATATGAGCAATGTTGTTGTATGTAAGGGCACTACAAAGTCCACAAATCTGGTTTGGGGAAAAGCAGGTGATAGATGATCAGCAAGTAAGAGGTGTGTCTACATCGTCCATGAGTTATTCATCCCCACCAAATTAACCCACACGCATCTTCATCTAAAAATGTAAAAGTCGATAAACTCTTTTATAACATCGTTCTATATTATATGCGATGACTCGATTTACTGATTATGTTGAATTTTTTTTTTTCCGCTCAAATTCCTCAGTCCTCAGACCTCATCATAACCAGAAATAACAGTAGCATGGTAGCATCAGTAAGATGAACACAATGTATGATGCAACGGAGAAGTAGAGTGGATGAACCTTCAATGAGGGGAGTTGATATTTGTGGCTGTGAGCAGATCGGGGGGTAACTCGGTTCGCCAACTTCGGAATTGTTTCCTCCCTTTTTAGCGCAGGACGCGGTCGTGGACTCGGAAGCCGCAGTTGCTGTCTTTTTCTCCCCCCCAGTGGATCCATCCGGGGAGCTGATTCTTTTCCTCTTCCGACCCCTTCCTGATCGGCTTGGAGGCGGTGGAGGCCGGGTTTTTCTCGTTTCGGCCATAATATTTCTTCTCGACTCCCTATTTCTCTTTGTCAGATGAGCGTACAGGCGACGAATGTGAGGATTCAACCCCAACTGTGGTTGTGGCTGCATTGGAGGTGTGGCCTAGTAGGGGGACGGGTGTGTAAGTAATAGGTAAGAACACAGTAAACGGCAAGGAAAACAGCACAGGAAAAGCGAGGAAAGAACAGAAGCTGTGGCGCAAAAAGTAATGGAGTAAAGAGTTCGATGCAGAATGCAGAGCGTAGAATCAGACCGTAATATTATAGATTGGATCAAAATAAGTGTCTTCATCAAAAAATATGTATTCCAAAATCCGAATGCCTATTATAGATTAAATGATGATGTGTTCTTTCAACCTCAACCTTAATTAAATACCCTTCACAAAAGATAAATAAATGATCGAGAATGGAAAAATAATTAAACCGAAACTCATTGTAAAATCTGGAGATACGTGGCCGTCAAATTTCTCGATTATGGCAGAAATGTAACTAAAACTTTTAGGACTAAGCACAAATACGCAAAAATCGATTCTACCAAACGAATCATAAAAGTACTCATCAATTATCAAATCAACAAAAAAAAACAGCAATATTCAAGAAGTACTCGAGATATGCCTGATTTGTGCAAGAACTAATCGTTTTTCTAGCTTCTGACATCGTCCAAAAATACCCTTCACAAAAGATAAATAAATGATCGAGAATGGAAAAATAATTAAACCGAAACTCAGTGTAAAATCTGGAGATACGTGGTCGTCAAATTTCTCGATTATGGCAGAAATGTAAATAAAACTTTCAGGATTAAGCACAAATACGCAGAAATCGATTCTACCAAACGAATCATAAAAGTACTCATCAATTATCAAAGTAACCAAAAAAAAACAGCAATATTCAAGGAATACTCGAGATATGCCTGATTTGTGCAAGAACTAATCGTTTTTCTAGCTTCTGACATCGTCCAAATACGACATTTCTCGATTATGGCGGAAAATCTAACTAAAACTTTCAGGATTAAGCACAAATGCGCAAAAATCGTGCCTGCCAAACTAATCATCAAATTACTCGTCAATTATGAAATACGGTAAGGTATCGATTAATGAAAAAAACAATGAATGAATGAGGCCCAGAACGTGAATTTATGAAATTAAAGTGAAGAACATACCAAAAATCATGAATTAAATTGATTGAGTGAAGAGAAACACGATCCAAAATCTGGAAAGAACCCTGAATTTGATGTGAATTTAGTCGCTGTATGCCTGTATATTCCCCCCACACTGTTCCTGCTTTTACACCAGTGAATAGTGATGGAGTCGGCAGCAATGTAGAGCCAATGGAGGCAGCAAAAAAAAAAAGGCAGCAATATTATAGATTGGAATGTTAAATAGTCAGTGTGAGATCAGTAGCATCAGAATGCGGAGCGTAGAATCAGACCGTAATATTATAGATTGGATCAAAATAAGTGTTTCCAGCAAAAAATATGTATTCCAAAATCCGAATGTCTATTTGCATATATTCGTTCTACTCCAACCAGTAGGATTTATGGTGGCCTAAGTAGTAGATTAATTTACCAATTTACGAAATCATCGATAATGATGGGTTCTTTCATCCTCAACCTTAATTAAATACCCTTCACAAAAGGTAAATAAATGATCGGGAATGGAAAAATAGTTACACCGAAACTCATTGTAAAATCTGGAGATACGTGGTCGTCAAATTTCTACCAAACTTTCAGGAGTGAGCACAAATACGCAGAAATCGATTCTACCAAACGAATCATCAAATTACTCATCAATTATCAAATCAACAAAAAGAGACAGCAATATTCAGGGAATACTCGAGATATGCCTGATTTGTGCAAGAACTAATCGTTTTTCTAGCTTCTGACATCATCCAAATACGACATTTCTCGATTATGGCGGGGAATCTAACTAAAACTTTCAGGATTAAGCACAAATGCGCAGAAATCGAGTCTACCAAACTAATCATCAAATTACGCGTCAATTATGAAGTACGGTAAGTTATCGATATCGAAGCACCCCAAAAAAAAGCAGCAATATTCAGGAAATACTCGAAATATGCCTGAATTACGGAAGAACAATTGATTTTGTAGCTTCTAACATCATCCAAATATGAAACTTTCAGGATCAAGCACAAATGCGCAAAATTCGATTCTACCAAACGAATCATCAACTTACTAATCAGTTATCAAATACGGGAAGTTATCGATATCAAATTACCAAAAAAAAACACCAATGTTCAAGAAATACTCGAGATATGCCTGAATTACGGAAGAACTGATCGCTTTTCTAGCTTCTAAGTTCTGGCATCATCCAAATTAAACATCAGAAAATCACAGAGCAGTCAAATTGAACAACAGACGAAGCTAAGAATCTCAGGAATCAATCCAATTGAACGAAAGAAATCGTGAAATGAATCAAACTGAGCGGGCCGGAAATCAGGAATCAATCATAGTGAATCGAATAAGCAGAGAAATCAATGAAAATGAACAGCCCAAAAAAAAAGATATCAGTCAAATAGAACAGCAACAGCAGAGAAAGCAGTCCCAAAAAACCTAAAAAAATTTATAGATCAACTGAGGATGTAGTACAACTACTTACCGATGACGACGAACGCCGCTGGCCGCAACTTTTTGAGCAAGGCGGCGCCTAAGCTGCAGAGGGGCGAAAAGAGGAATGCAAGGGAGGGCGTGAGGGCGTGATTTTGTCATATATGAATGTACTTGGGAGGTATAAATAGTCTCAAATAACTTGAGGTCATTGGATGCCATTGTAACTGCAAGGAGCTTTAATGGAGGGGAGGTTTAATGGAGGAATAAATGGGAAGATGCTACTGCAAGGAGCTTTAATGGAGGGGAGGCTTAATGGAGGAATAAATGGGAAGATGCTTTCTCGAGGTGAAGAGGGGAGCAAGAACAGGGGTAGATTACTTAAGACAAAGCAGATTAGTTAGATTAGTTAGGGGGGGAGCAAGAACAGGGGTAGATTACTTAAGACAAAGCAGATTAGTTAGATTAGTTAGGGGTAGATTAGTTAGGGAATAAGCTTGGTGAGCTGGCACTTGGCTGCCACATGTCGATCTCTTGAAGCAAGTTAGATTAAGTAACTATGAGGGGATGGCTTTTTATAGTTTTATATAGATTGTTATTGTTCTTAGTGTAGGATAGTTTGATATGCATAAAGTTGTCTTAGGTTGCTTAGAAATTGTTAGTTTAGTTTAGGTTAACTTAATTAGCTTAGAATTTGATATTTTTGTTGTATTTCTAGGTTAATGTTTGTTGATAATTTTAGGTAATTTTATATTATTGATGTTGTTATTTTTCTAACAAAATTAGAATGAAAAAAAAGGTTATATTATTAATTCCAACAAATTAGGATGGAAAAATTAGCAATATTTATTTATTTAAGGTTCTATGGAGTATATATTGACAGTTAGCTGCACACTTAGACGGTATACCTCTCATGCGGTTGATTTTGAAATTTTGAGAGAGAATTTGGTTATGAAGGTATTTTTCAATAGGATAGTGGAAGGAAAGTGGTGATTGTTAGTGATGCTTGTTTTTGTTTGGGTTATGCACCCTCACAATCCATTTCATGACATGTTCTCTCAACTTGGTTTTGGCTCCATATGTAACTTACATAGATTTGTTGAATTCTTGTTGATGGGTGTTTGTTCATTTGTTGTTATAAGGATGGAGAAACTCAATTTCCCCCTAATGTGTTATTGGGAGGGTGAAATAGTAGAAGACGGTGGTTATGTGACTTATAGAGGAGGCAAAGAGTGTTTCATTTTCTCTAGTACTAAGATGAGTTACAATGAACTTATTAGTGAAATATACAAGGGTATTGGGGTTGATAGTAGTATGTTTGAATTAGTTGTTAAAATGAAATATCCTAGTGCTGGGTGTTTTAAAGTTGTGGCACTGAACAATGATCGTGCATTAGAAGCAATGTGGGCTAGCATAAGTCATTCAAAGGCAGGGGCAATGGACATCTATGTTGACTTGGTGCCTATTCAAATCTCTCAACAAACAGACTATCTATGTTGACATCTAGCAGAAGCAATGGTATCGATCGAGGACTAGGCGCATTATTAGCCCTAAGAACATGATTTTGACAGATGAGTATTACGATGTCCACCACTACCGTTCTGCAGCAGCTGAGTTGGACGTACTTGTGAGTTAATTTATTTTCATCACAATTTAAATATCATTACAACTTCAAGATATTTTTTAACTACTAATGTTGTTTTTCAAATTTCATATATATGCGGGAGGGCACTCATATATTTATCATCAAATTGCTGAAAAAATCTTGGCGTTGCCTGAAGATACTTCACCTTTAGTCATGGAATTGCTTTATGAGATGCAAAATATATCGCTAGAATGTTTGACAAAAGCGAATTTTGGATATCTCATCCAGCAGCCGATCCAACAACATCCAAGTCCGAGAAGGCCTCAAACGTCACAGGCTCGTATGACAATCCTTACCCCAGTTCAAGAAGCTGAAAATGAAGGTGAAGGTGCATCATCATCTCGACCAAGGAGGAACCCGAAAAGAAGTCGTCGAGGAAGGATGTAGACAACGATGGTTAATTATGTAATGAATTGTGTGTAATGTCTTATCCCCACACTTTGCTAATGTAAGTGTGTTGTGTTTGGTATGTTCGATGTAGTTCTATGGTATGTTCTATATATTGTAGGGTTGAAACGAAACTAGTTATGGTTGGCTTTTGTTGTTGTTGGTTTCTTAGTACACCGCTATCTTCTACAGCGATGCATTTTGTTGTTGTTGTTTGACAGGCGCCTCAAAATCTGCTGTTAGATATTGTTTCTACAATAACTCGCTATCGAAGAAAACGATTTCAACGTAGATCGCTTTCGTAGATAGCGAACTTGTCTGGAATCATTCTGTCTGCTTTCTAATATTGTTTCTACCACAACTCGCTATCGAAGAAAACGATTTTAATGTAGATCGCTTTTGTAGATAGCGAATTTTTCTGGAACCATTTTGCAGGTCATTTTAAAGCAAAGTCGCTACTCAAGATAGCGTGTTACATCTAAATCGCTATCATAGCCAGCGTTTTTCACGAACCTATTTTTTTGAATTGAAGTGGTGTATAGTCGCTATCTAAGATAACGTTTTAAATCCAAGCCTGATTCCCCCGATGACGTGGACCCATTTTTGATAATTACTTTGATTCAAAGTCTATTTCGAAAATTATTTACATTTAGAGCATTATTTTCTAAAAACACTCCTTAACCTCCATAATTTCTTTAATCAATTCAACTCTTTCGAATTCGATTATAAATTTTAATTCAATTATCAATGAAGTAGTATCATTTTAATTAATTATTTAATCAATTGGTTTATATTTTGTTCATGGTTTAATTAAGTTTTTTAAATTAGGGTTAGGGACTTAGGTTGTGTTATGGGTGGTTCTAGGGCATCAATCGTCTCGATATTGCACCAAGGTCTTGCGCCTTGCTAATTGTGGACATGACGTAGGTCCACCCCGACGCGGCCACACGCGGGTTTGGGTAGGCGAATGAACCTCCATATGAGAAGGATCGAATTGAAATTTAAGTCGAAATGGAGTCGCCACCGAATTTTATTGTTATTCGGAACCGTTCGAGCCCACTCTATATCGCCATGGTCCATACACAAAGTATGGCCCATTTTGGTTTGAGAGTTTATTGGGCTCGTCCCTTTGCATATCGATATCGATGCCGACTTGGGCGGTTAATCGTATATTGAATGACTCTCGTTGCCAATGGATTCGGACATCCGGAAACCACGGTTCTGAGTAAGGGGTGAGGGTACGTGTTGGGAAGCCCACTAAGGACACCCAACCCCGCCCGCTCTTAGCGGCCTCTACTAGGACATCGTTTGACTTTTTAATATGCGCGCTAGTAATTCGGTGAAATGTTATGCAAACAGCGTTTTAGCTAAGCATGCGAATTAAATGTGAGCTACGTCAATTTAATGCATCTAATTTATTGTCGAAGTGATTTAGCATGCGGGGGTTCATTTAAAAGCGGTAAAACGCAAATAAATAAAGCAAAGCAAAAATAAATCGATTACAAGTTACACGGGCGGAATACAACCCGGAATTCACAATACGGCGTACAATAGAATAATTGAAATATACAATTGAAATAACGAGCAATAATTATAAACGGACCCGTGTATAAACTAGACCGTGAATTTGTGTAGATGGACGAACTTTAATTAGTTACACATTATATTGTGTATTAATCAAAGGACGGAGGTTCGAGACCTAGACGTGGTGCTAGCCCGATCTCGAACCTCGATGCCTTGTCCCGATTTATCACCTCGAGAAATGGAGTCTAAATTAATTATACGTCGGATACGACTAAAGAATCGTCGACATAAAATTAATAGTGTGAGACCGTCGATCAAAATCGTTTATGTGTCGTGATATGCATGAATTTTGAAAAGGAGATCACGTGATTGACTTTACACGTGTCGACTAAGTCGTAAAAAAAAGACGAGGCTCGAATGTTGCATTAAAGCTCTCGGATTTCTGGGTTACAGGACCCACTCGGTCGAGTCATGGCCTGACTCGGTCGAGTGTGTCTTTAAATTAGCTACTGCCCGTTTTTTAAGGTGCTACTCGATCGAGTAGCAGGTGTACTCGGTCGAGTGGCACCTGTACGAGTTGTGACTCGTTTGTTTTAATGTGCTTTAAATCGATAATTGGCCGAGTCAAATAAAAATATTGACGGATTTAAATTTAACTCGGTTTGTCGGTATTATAATCATGTCTTATATGATTATAATACCGTTATCGGGATTTTGTAGAAAAGGTTATTGTTAGATAAAAATTTGATTAGTGACGGAATTGCGTCCCTCTACGTCACGACATCGATATTAATCCTTACGGATTATGTGACGTCGGTTTTCGTGTCAACGGGTTCCGTACTAATCTTTGAAATGGATTCATACGCGTTCAACTACGAATGATCGGGATCGTGTTAATAAACGACCCTTGAAAAATGATCATCGTAGTCAAACGAGTTCGGATCCGAGTTTTGATATTATTATATATATACACGGTACATACGATATTATAGTAAAATATAATAACGATGATTAAATGCGAAAGGTAAAATGTTAGCGTTAGTAATCATGTCGTTACTATCGACTAAATATAATACTATAGCATAAATGAATGTACATAAAAAGGAACGAGAAGAAAGGAAGAAGAAGGAGAAATCGGTGTTGAATTGTTACACCCTCAACCTACATGCTCTTGCTTCTCGGGATACGGTTCGTCTAATGGCGGCAATGGCGCGGGAACGTCGAGATATGTAGGAGGAGTTGATGGTGTGTATATGGCTCTTGGTTTGTATGGATTTTTACGAGTTTGTGCTCTCGAAATGCATGCAAGGATGACGGTGTTTATCGCTGAAAAATGTATGCAAAGGGGTTGTGTAAGAGTTGATTCTTGTGTAAAGTTGTGGGAGAAAAGTTGTTGGGAAAAGTTGTGATGGATGCGAGTTGTATGTTGTGCATGGGGTCATGGGGTATTTATAGGGAGCCCCGACCCCGGGTTACTCGACCGAGTGGCGCGGGTGCACTCGGTCGAGTGCCCTCGCGAATGCATCTGGACGGGTTCGAAGAGGCTCCACTCGATCGAGTGGCCAATCCACTCGACCGAGTGGATCAATTAGGCCAGGCTATTTTGGGCGTGATTGCCCTTGATTTATGCTTAATTGATTATGATTGATTTGGCTAATTTTGGCTGATTTGTGAATGATTTGGATAGATTTGTGAACCTGGTGCATGTTTCGGGAACGCACCCGGTCGCTCTTTGTGTCGGGTTTGCCTTGACCGGGTTTCGACCCGGTCGCTAAAAGACGGGAATTATTTTGGTGTCGGTTTTGGCCCAAATTAGTCTTGTTTGACTCGGAATGACCCACTGGGCCTGGTTTTGAGGTTGGTTTTGTGAGATTTGTATCCCGTTAAAAGCCCATGCCGGACATTACTGATTTCGAGCCCGTATCCGAGCGCGTTAGAACATGTTAGCGTCCGATCATCATCGGGTGTTTTTTGGAAACTGCTATAGACACCTGGCGGTCAAATTTTGGGTGTCTACAGAGCCCCCACTCTGACTGAGGCTTGGACAAGGCGAAAGTCAGAGTAGCTACCAAGTCAATTAAGACCTGGTAGGCTTCCGTTCGGGTCGTTTATAGTCCATTAGACTCGCGTGAAGGGCTCGCCAGCCATAAGTTAGAAATCATACCTGAGCTGATGATGATAACTCCGTGGGGAACCGGACTTGTCACATAAGTCCTGGGTGCGCCTATATCTGGGCTCATCCCGTACCATTCCGGGGAAAATGCCGCCTTGGGCTTCCGCTGGGGAGATTTAGAGGGTTGCATGTCCCTGTCTGAGTCGTACCTGTATAAGTCACATAAAATGTATGCAACACGTAGGTAGCAAAAATGACTCGTGCTGGGAAATAATGTTTTTTGAATTTCTGAAAGTTTTGAAATTTTTGAACCTTGAAATCGAAATCCTGAAAGCAACTCACATGCTAGGTTTTCAAAATGAAAGGGGTAGAAATGAAATTTGCAATTTAAATAGACCGAAATTTGACCTTGTCGAAAAGGATTTTCTCAAATGGCTAAGTTTTGCAAATTTTAAAATGGAATTTGAAGAGAGAGGTATACTGACAGACTCGACTCTGGACGTGACCGGACGAGTTGACAGACACGACTGAACTCTCGAGGGATTGGACCGTGACTCGGTAGGGGGGTGGGCCACCTAACAAGACTCTTAGGTTGCGCTATTCCGTAGCCTAGGCGGGTGGCAACATGGTCGAATCCTCGGAATGGGAAGGATGCGTTGTCGGGGAATTGCAGTAGTCTGTAATGAGACTGCAACTGCACGACAGGGCTTAGCAATGTTGTTGTCTAGCGCTCTTGAATTCTTGGTTTCGAGGTATAGGCCCGAAGTGGGCGTTGTCTCGAGTCCTGACAGATCCTTGTCTTCGACTGAGCCGAGTACTAGGACACACTATAGAAAGGAGGCTAGTTTGAAGTCTTTTGGATTATGTGAGTGGATGGAGAACTTCTGTCTAAGAGAAGCCCCCAGGACAACAAAGCAGACTGTTGAGAACAAGACAGTGTCGTGACCGGAATGATGGCGCTTTTTGAATGTGTGTCAATGTGGGTGGTTGTGCCTCTGTTGAAAGGCTGCCTACGTATTCACGTGTAGTGAAATCAAACCAAGCCGTAGTTCAGTGGATTGGAAGATATATTATGGTGCCTAAGCTAATAGGACTTTGTGTGTAACTAGCCATAGCGATGGTGTAGGCTAGGTGCGTTCCCATTGATGTCTTGATCAAGGGGATAGAATAGTTAGGATGTTGATCCTGTGGCTGTGAGCGTTATCCGGGGTAGCCCCCAAAGGTGGTGTGAACTATTTGGGCATGTTCTATGCCGACTGCAAGTTGAGTTTACGTGTTCTTGGTTTGGATGAGAAGAGTTGGGATGGGATTTTAACGAGTTATGCTCTCGGGGATTTGACGAGTTCTGCTCTCGGGGATTCTTAACGAGTTCTGTTCTCGGGATTTTTAACGAGTTCTGCTCTCGGGGATTTTTAACGAGTTCTGTTCTCGGGATTTTTAACGAGTTCTGTTCTCGGGATTTTTAACGAGTTCTGTTCTCGGGATTTTTAACGAGTTCTGTTCTCGGGATTTTTGATGAATTTTGATCTCGGGTCTTTGGTGAGTTTTGATCTCGGGTCTTTGATGAGTTTTGATCTCGGGTCTTTGCTGAGTTTTGATCTCGGGTTTGTGATGAGTTTTGATCTCGGGTCTGTGTATGGTGATTGTGAATTCTGTTATGTAAAGGGGAAGTCGAGAAAAATAGCTCGAACTTCGATTGGGATAGGTTTCGATAATGCGGGATCTGGTTTCCATGTCTGGCTCTAATGGTTAGGGGTATCCTATGGAGCTTGAATCCTCAAAATTCCGGGCTGTCTCTGGCCTGGGTCTCGGGAAGGTCTTGAGGGTTGTAATGTGGGAAGGCTGAGTGTGGTGTTAGCATGACCAGCTTGATTGAGTATTGATAACTTTGAATTTGACCGTTTTTACTACGGTCATGGGTTCTTGAATATTTGTTGGCTGACCTTTTAGCCCCGGTCATGGTTTTTTTTTTGAATTTTTTTTGTTTTTTTTTTGGGTTGACCTCTTAGCCCCGGTCGTGGGATTCTTCATTTGGATTGACCGCTTTAGCCTCGGTGATGGGTGCCTCTTTTTTGACAATGGCTTTTTTTTTTTTTTTTTTTTGCTAACCCCCGATGATGTTGTGGGTGGATATGGGGGCGGGCCCATCGGTTGGATTAAGCTTGTGGAGCTAAACCTTTTGTAAGGTGTAAGCCCAGTTGGTATTTGTGTGAGTGCAACTCATGGTGGAGTACTCTACGGTAAACATGGTGGTTTGGATGTCGGTATTGTCATCATAATTCCGAGCAGGATTGGTGGGAGTATCGTCCCAAGTTGGGTATTTCTGGCATCAAGTTTATAGAGTCACGATGCTTTTTTCTTGGTCAGACTAACGCCTAAGGTAGGGATTTGTCGGTCTTATTGGAGGGGTGTTTATTGTGGGGAGAAGGGCTTGCCTCCCGTCTTGAACCCAAACTAGGAGACTACCCGGATTTGTCATAGGATTCGATATGCTTCTGCTAAGGGTAGTTTTGTGGTTTTCTATACCAGACATGGAACAGGTAAAAGGAAAACACGGGTCTCAGTTCCTGCAGTCATTATAGATGTGCCTATAATAGTCACGTGCATGTGTTCACAATGTATGATGGTGTTCATCATGTTCTCGGAAACACAAAAGTGAAGCATATATGAGAGATTGAAAAAAAAGCTGGTTTTATTGGATTGAAAAAGAGGACAGAATACAGTTGACTCTGACTCTGGAATTGAAAGAAATAGAACATCCTAGACTCGGACTCAGACTCGGACTCAAATCAAATCTGGACTCTTGGATGAGGTTGTCAGTAGTCTTCGGCTTCTAAGGACTCAAGTGGATATCCAGTATAGCCTTCGGTAGAAGCTTCACCCAGATCTTCATTATGTCGAAGATCGTCTTCAATCCTGATGCCCATTTCGGTAAGCACTGCAAAGTTTGAAATGCCGGCATACCTAAGATAGACGCGGTAGGAGGGTAGGAGGTTGTTGATGAACGCCTCCACTAGTTTCTTCTCGCTGGGCTTGTCTACCAGCTTAACACTCTCGGCCCGCCAACGTTGAAGGTATTTGGTGAAACCTTCTGTTGGATCTTGGGCCATGACTTCTAAAGTCCGCATGGTTGTCTGAAGTTCAGTGTTATCAGAATAGTTTTTAGCGAACTCGGTAGCCACATCTTCCCAAGTGGGGAATCTTTTTGCATTAAGCCTATAGAACCAGGCTTTTGGATATTTTCCGAGAGATGTGCCGAACAGATTGATGAACATGTCGGCTTTGACCCCCTTGATTGCCATAAATGCTTTGAAGGCTCGGAGGTGTAGTAATGGATCCTCCGTCCCTTCGAATATGGGTAACCCCTCTAAGTTGAGATCTGTTGGTAGTTTCTCACTGATGGGTGTATAGTCTCGGGAGTTCTCAATATAAATATTATTCCCTTGAAGGGCGTGGAACTGTTGTTCGAGCTCACGCACCGTGCTGGTCAGTTTGGCAAATGGCCCAGTATTTACCGACCCAGAATCAAGGTCTTGCCATTCAATGGCAGTTAAACGAGCATTTATGGCCTCTTGGTTGGTTTTCAGGAACCCTATATGGGTTTCGGTTATGGCCTGCCTACTAGCCATTGTTTCCAGCGAAGCCTTTATTTCATTGATGGTGTTTTCCATGTCCCTATTCCCGGTTGTGGGTGCCATACTCTGCGAGAATACCCACGTAATCAGAAATGTTGCTTCGGAACTTGACTACACCAAGGCATAGGAAATAGCGCGGGAGGAGAGACAACTCTGGTTTGACTCGGGTTAGACTCTCCTAAGACAAATACGTGGGGTGCGATTCTCGGAGTGACTGTGATTAATCTCCCCGTCGGAGAATAGCCCCCAAGTGAGACCAAAGACTCTGATAGGACTCAGATGGTGTGACATCTAAGTGACTCGAAAATGGGGTACGTGAGACAACATGTGTAAGACATGACCCTTAGAGCAACCGTGATTGATCGCTCTGCTAGAGGGTAGCCCCCGAGTGGGGTTGAAGATTTTGTTAAAACTCGAGTGTCGGACGAGTGATCCTTAGACGTAAGGACCGTGAACCTTTTTTATAGGGCTATGCCTTGTAAAAGGTTGACTCGGAAAAGACATCTAGACGGGTGACTCGTGAAAGATGGGCCTTTCTTAGGATTCGGCGAGTGGGCCGAGTCCCGTTTGAAGAAAGGTCAACGTGAGACATCCCCAGACTTTGGACTCAATTGTGTAGACGGGCCCTCCTTTGTAGGAGTGTGTCCTACGTAGGTGGGCCATGCCTTAGTTAAATAAGGCGGACTGGGGTAGGGAAGAAACTCGTGATGTAAGATCGACAGAGTTTCGATGCTAAAGACTTCGATGACTTATGACAAGACCCGACACTGCTAAATACGGGAAGTCTTAAGAAGAGGAAGGTTTCGAAATTTGATAGTTTTGGAAAACCCGAGAAAATCTCAGGGAAAGGCCCGATTTTTCGAGAAAATCGGAAAGGGTATCGGGCCTTGGTTTTGATGAAAATATTTTCGAGTTTTGAATTGGGCAGCATACCGACTAGAAATAGGCTATTTTGAGTAAAATCATAAGTCCTAAATTCGGTATGTGTCCCGGGTTTTGAAAATTGGATATCTCGAAATTTGAAAATTTGAATGTTGGAAAAAAGAGTTTCCGACGATTTGAAAATTTGAAGATGAGATCCTGAAGATTTGAAAATCGAAAATGGCATCTCGAAGATTTGAAAGTTGAAAATGGCATCGCGAGGATTTGAAAATTGAATTTTGAAAATTCGAAAAACGAATGGTGGATCGGAAATTCGAATTTTGAAATGGGCAGCATGCCGGCTAAAAAGGCTTGTTTTGAGTCAAATCTTAAGTCTAAATTTCGGCAGCTTTCCGAGTTTTTGAAAATTTGAATATTTTTGGAAAGATGTATTTTTTGAAATGACGGTTTTTGAAAACGACACGGAAACCAAGTAGCACATAGTCACGTAAGCATTATAACGACGCCATGTATGCTTTACACTAAGTCTCGGTCGGTCTGAATAGGGTCTATACCAGTGTTCATGGTCTAGTCGAGAAACGGGACGGTCTTCCTAACTCGAGTGGAGCTTAGAACATGCCGCAAAGTCCATCCGAGTCGACCGTGAACACCTTTAACGTATCCAAGGATGAATACGTCGTGGTATAGTGGGACGTCGGTCACCAGTACCGGCCCGGGCAAATATGGGGTTATGCATGAACCGTAAAACTAAAACGCATATTGTACTCATCAAGCGATTTCTATTCGAGTCTCACCCTGAGAACGCCGACGGTAAGCCACACATCGGTTGATCCCCAGCGGAGTCGCCAAATTGTGGACATGACGTAGGTCCACCCCGACGCGGCCACACGCGGGTTTGGGTAGGCGAATGAACCTCCATATGAGAAGGATCGAATTGAAATTTAAGTCGAAATGGAGTCGCCACCGAATTTTATGGTTATTCGGAACCGTTCGAGCCCACTCTATATCGCCATGGTCCATACACAAAGTATGGCCCATTTTGGTTTGAGAGTTTATTGGGCTCGTCCCTTTGCATATCGATATAGATGCCGACTTGGGCGGTTAATCGTATATTGAATGACTCTCGTTGCCAATGGATTCGGACATCCGGAAACCACGGTTCTGAGTAAGGGGTGAGGGTACGTGTTGGGAAGCCCACTAAGGACACCCAACCCCGCCCGCTCTTAGCGGCCTCTACTAGGACATCGTTTGACTTTTTAATATGCGCGCTAGTAATTCGGTGAAATGTTATGCAAACAGCGTTTTAGCTAAGCATGCGAATTAAATGTGAGCTACGTCAATTTAATGCATCTAATTTATTGTCGAAGTGATTTAGCATGCGAGGGTTCATTTAAAAGCGGTAAAACGCAAATAAATAAAGCAAAGCAAAAATAAATCGATTACAAGTTACACGGGCGGAATACAACCCGGAATTCACAATACGGCGTACAATAGAATAATTGAAATATACAATTGAAATAACGAGCAATAATTATAAACGGACCCGTGTATAAACTAGACCGTGAATTTGTGTAGATGGACGAACTTTAATTAGTTACACATTATATTGTGTATTAATCAAAGGACGGAGGTTCGAGACCTAGACGTGGTGCTAGCCCGATCTCGAACCTCGATGCCTTGTCCCGATTTATCACCTCGAGAAATGGAGTCTAAATTAATTATACGTCGGATACGACTAAAGAATCGTCGACATAAAATTAATAGTGTGAGACCGTCGATCAAAATCGTTTATGTGTCGTGATATGCATGAATTTTGAAAAGGAGATCACGTGATTGACTTTACACGTGTCGACTAAGTCGTAAAAAAAAGACGAGGCTCGAATGTTGCATTAAAGCTCTCGGATTTCTGGGTTACAGGACCCACTCGGTCGAGTCATGGCCTGACTCGGTCGAGTGTGTCTTTAAATTAGCTACTGCCCGTTTTTTAAGGTGCTACTCGATCGAGTAGCAGGTGTACTCGGTCGAGTGGCACCTGTACGAGTTGTGACTCGTTTGTTTTAATGTGCTTTAAATCGATAATTGGCCGAGTCAAATAAAAATATTGACGGATTTAAATTTAACTCGGTTTGTCGGTATTATAATCATGTCTTATATGATTATAATACCGTTATCGGGATTTTGTAGAAAAGGTTATTGTTAGATAAAAATTTGATTAGTGACGGAATTGCGTCCCTCTACGTCACGACATCGATATTAATCCTTACGGATTATGTGACGTCGGTTTTCGTGTCAACGGGTTCCGTACTAATCTTTGAAATGGATTCATACGCGTTCAACTACGAATGATCGGGATCGTGTTAATAAACGACCCTTGAAAAATGATCATCGTAGTCAAACGAGTTCGGATCCGAGTTTTGATATTATTATATATATACACGGTACATACGATATTATAGTAAAATATAATAACGATGATTAAATGCGAAAGGTAAAATGTTAGCGTTAGTAATCATGTCGTTACTATCGACTAAATATAATACTATAGCATAAATGAATGTACATAAAAAGGAACGAGAAGAAAGGAAGAAGAAGGAGAAATCGGTGTTGAATTGTTACACCCTCAACCTACATGCTCTTGCTTCTCGGGATACGGTTCGTCTAATGGCGGCAATGGCGCGGGAACGTCGAGATATGTAGGAGGAGTTGATGGTGTGTATATGGCTCTTGGTTTGTATGGATTTTTACGAGTTTGTGCTCTCGAAATGCATGCAAGGATGACGGTGTTTATCGCTGAAAAATGTATGCAAAGGGGTTGTGTAAGAGTTGATTCTTGTGTAAAGTTGTGGGAGAAAAGTTGTTGGGAAAAGTTGTGATGGATGCGAGTTGTATGTTGTGCATGGGGTCATGGGGTATTTATAGGGAGCCCCGACCCCGGGTTACTCGACCGAGTGGCGCGGGTGCACTCGGTCGAGTGCCCTCGCGAATGCATCTGGACGGGTTCGAAGAGGCTCCACTCGATCGAGTGGCCAATCCACTCGACCGAGTGGATCAATTAGGCCAGGCTATTTTGGGCGTGATTGCCCTTGATTTTATGCTTAATTGATTATGATTGATTTGGCTAATTTTGGCTGATTTGTGAATGATTTGGATAGATTTGTGAACCTGGTGCATGTTTCGGGAACGCACCCGGTCGCTCTTTGTGTCGGGTTTGCCTTGACCGGGTTTCGACCCGGTCGCTAAAAGACGGGAATTATTTTGGTGTCGGTTTTGGCCCAAATTAGTCTTGTTTGACTCGGAATGACCCACTGGGCCTGGTTTTGAGGTTGGTTTTGTGAGATTTGTATCCCGTTAAAAGCCCATGCCGGACATTACTGATTTCGAGCCCGTATCCGAGCGCGTTAGAACATGTTAGCGTCCGATCATCATCGGGTGTTTTTTGGAAACTGCTATAGACACCTGGCGGTCAAATTTTGGGTGTCTACACTAGTAAACAATATGGGTATTGTGGACATGATAGGTCCACCCCGACGCGGGCACGCGCGGGTTTGGGGAGGCGAATGAATCTCCATATGAGATGGTCAAATTGAAATTTAAATCGAAGTAGGAGTCGCCACCGAACTTTGTGGGAGTTCGAACCCGTTCGAACCCACTCTATGTCGTAGTGGGCCGTGCACAAAGTACGGCCCATTTCCGATGTCAGAGTTTATTGGGTTCGTCCCTTTGCATTTGATACCGCTACCGACGTTATCGGATACCGTGTATTGAATGACTCTCGTATGCCAATGGTTTCGGACATCCGGAAACCATGGTTCTGAGTAAGGGGTGAGAGTACGTGTTGTGAAGTTCACAAAGAACACCCAACCCCGCCCGCACTTAGCGGCCTTTACTAAGATATCGTTCGTTTTTGGTGTACCCGCGTTAGTTCGACGGTTGAATGATATGCAAAGAGCGTTTTGACTAAGCATGTGAATTATGTTTAACTATGTCGTTTAATGCATCTAAACTAATAACGTCAAAGTTGTATTTAGCATGCGAGGTTTGTTTTAGTATAATAAAACAAAAGATGAAAAAGAAATCGCGAGCAAACAAGTTAGTAACGATTTGTAAATCGAATAAAGAATGTAAATACGATGACATGCATGATTTTGAAAAGCTTTATGACACGTGATGAATTAAGCACGTGTTGACCGAGGTCAAAAAATATTTATCGAAATCCTGAAATATGCCGAGAAAATCGTTGTTTTATTTAAGAAACGATGCTGGAAAAAAAGGAAAAAAGAAAAAAAAAATGTCACGGTTTACAGGCCTCCGCGCGACTCGCCCGGGAGGGGCGCGACTCGCGCGGGAGGGCGTCTCGCCCGGGACGCGTACGACTCGCGTCTCGGGCTGCTCTCGGTTTGGTTTTTCGAAAATCGTTAGTTTTAATAAATCGCGTGCAAATATGGATTAATTTATACTCGATTTATATTTTCGATATTCGATTATGAAATCGATATCAAATATTCAGAATGATTTGTAGAAAAAAAAACGTTTATATAAAATTGTTTTGAAAAGAAATTGAATGAAAAAAAATGTTAACTCTCTCCGCGTTAAAATCGTCATATTTTGTTTTTAAAACTATGTGACGATTTTTTAGCATCAACGAGATTAATTTAGTTCTTGTTAGATACGATATTTGACTAAAGAGTCGATATCATATTTTAAGAACGTTGTTTTATATGAAAATAGTTTGTAGTATCGATATTATAGAAAATAGATGATTCGACGACGACCCATAAAAAAAAAAGAGACCGACGACCCGAAAAAAAGAGGAAAAAACGAGAGGAAGAGAAAGAGAAAGGAGAAGACGGGATTGATTTTACACCCTCAACCTACATGCTTTGTTTTCTCGGAACGGGACTCGTCGGAATGTGGCTTAGACACGAGAGCGTCGAGATAGTGTCGGTGAGTTAGGGTGGTGATTTGGGGTCGTGTAAGGTGGCGGGTGGTGGCCGATTTTTTGGTGATCTCGGGTTACACTATCGGTCTTTCGATGCTATGTGAACAAATGGTTCTATTTGATGTCTGAAGGCTTGGATGTTATGAGATTGTAGATGTGTATGAATTATCGATGTCTCTGAATTGTGTTGTCGGGAATTGTTGATGATTGTAGATGAATATATCTTGAATTGTGCATGTGAGGGTCCTATTTATAGGAGAGGTCCTCAATTGAAACTAGGAGAGGTATTCTTGCTTGGACGACAAGAAATACCGGCTTGGATAGGAAATGTAAGAAGTCGAGAGGCACGAGAACTCCGTTCCTTGGGGAGGAAGCCGCGGAATCCGGCTGGAACAAGGCTGCTCGGCCGAGTATTTGATGCTCGGTCGAGTGTTTAATCGGGTGTTCGGATAAGATTCCTATTGGAGATCGAATTCTACCACTAACAGAATTGTTTAATATTTTTTAGGCTGATTTTTGTAGTGTTTGAGCTAATCGGGTGTTCGGCCGAGTATTTGATGCTCGGTCGAGCTGATGGGATGTCACGGCTGATTTGTGTGTCTCGAAAATATCTTTGACCGGGTTCTGACTCGGTCGCTAAAAGACGGTTTTGCCCCTGGTGCCGGATTCGACCCAAATTAGTCTTATTTGACTTGAAATGACCCACTGGGCCTGATTTTGAGGTTGATTTCGTGAGATTTGTACTCCGTAAAAAGCCCAAGCCAAATGTCCATGATTTTGAGCCCATATTCGAGTACGTTAAAGCATGTTTGCGTCCGATCATCATCGGGTGTTTTTCGGAAACTGCTATAGACACCTGGCGGTCAAAATGTGGGTGTCTACAGGTATCTTAATTAATTGTTTTTTGGGTGGTGGTTTTTGGTGTTTTAGGTGGTGGTTCTTGGTGTTTATGGGTGGTTGAACTTAGGGATTTTTTTGAAAAAAAAATCAATTTGGGTGAAATGACAAGGACGAATTGGTAAAATGTCGTTAGGATTGAGTAAAAGCTCGTTAGGAAAAAACACGACCCTAAATTACTGTCCACATAAGTTTGGGAATATTTCGTTAGGGGATAGAGTAAACTCGTCACTTATAATAACGGGTTTAGACTAGAGGTGATCATGGGCAGGGTCGGGCCGACTTGGGCCGGGCTTGCCATAAAATTCGACCAATCTTGCGGGCCGGGCTCACTACAAGAAAAACAGTCACGGGCGTTCACTTGGCGGGCGTCCTTAGCATACGGATGCCAATTTGGCGTCCGAAAATACAAACGGGCGTCCACAGTCAGACGCCAAATTTGGCGTCCGACTGAACATGGGAACGAAATTCAAAATGAACGGGCGTCCAAAATGACGTCTGACAGCGGACGCCATTTCGGGAATTTGGCATCCACTGTCGGACGCCAAATTGGCTGGAATTGGCGTCCACTATGGCGTCCGATAGTGAACGCCCGCCTCACTGGATTTGGCGACAAATACTCGCCCACCCCCCTCTCTCCCTTCACTCTCTAAAAAAAACTACTCTCTACAACTCGCCTCCCATCCTCGCCGAGCCCATCTCCATTTCTCTCCTCTATTTTTCATCCTTCTTCTTAATTTTTGGTATGTTTTCTTCCTTAACTTAATTCTTATTCATTATAATTAGTTATTGTTTTTTATTGTTATTGTTATTTATTGGTAGTTTGCTAGTTAATATTGTTTAGGTCTAAATTTCGATTAGGTTGTTTAGTTTAGCCCAAATTCGATTAGGTAGATTAGTTTTGCCCATCACAAATTGAGATAGAATGATGAATTTGGATTAGGGTTTGATGAATTTGGATGAATTGAGATAGAATGACCTCTAGGGCCACCCTTGAGGTTTTGTGTGACTTAGGACGGACCAAAAGGTGTCGTAATAATGTCGGATTTTCACGAAACCACTTCTATCCTGATCGGGATTTTAAATAGGTGTTAGCGGCGCTTTCGGAATTTTGATATCTGCATCCGAAAATTTGACCTTATTTGACCTGTTTAAGCTGTTTCTGTGTGACCTAAGCCATGAATTTTTGGGTTTTATCTTGTTAAATTGGGATTAAATTAATAAATTACGTAGTGTTTTCGTAAATTGGGATTAAATTTTGATTACATTTGTGATTAAATTCGCTGACTAATTTTTGTAAGGTCAATTCAAAATTAATAAGACATTTGGGTTTACTTGACGTATTAGTGATTAAATTAAGGAAACTCAGTTATGGAAATTAAGTTAGAGAAATTAAGTTTAAGTTAAATGGCGATTACATTTGCGTTTAGTAAGTTCTAAATTAAGTTAGGAAAATTAAACTTTAATTTGTTATATATATTTTTCGAACATAGAAAATGAAGAGAATTGAACGGAAATGGATGTATGAGGGAAGACTTGATAAGAAGAGACGTCCCACCGTCGAATGTTTGAGGGGTGTTGAGTCATTTGTCGAGGTCGCTAAAAAGTCGGTAGACTACGCATCGAGGGGAGAGGTTAGGTGTCCGTGTACTAAATGCAAGAACCTAAAAATTTTTGATGTCCTTACCGTTAAGGAACATGTCATCTATAATGGTTTCTCACCCGATTATTATAATTGTATTTGTCATGGTGAGCCATCTCAGTCTGAGGAACCCGAAAACCATCAAAATGAGGGGGGGTTGAGAGGTATGATAGTTGACGTTGTGGAGTGCAACTTGTTTAACAACGAGAACCCACGAGACTCACCCAACCCACAAGACTCACCTAACCCACAAGAGCCTAACCCACGAGCAAAAGCGTTTTTTGACATGTTGAACGCTTTGGAGAAACCGTTATACGGAGGGTGCGATGTGACTTTGTTAGAAGTCGCATCTATGGTAGTTAGCCTTAAATGTGAATTCAACCTACCCTTCGCTTGTGTCGATGGTATTGCTGCCTTGCTCGAGAGAGTTATCCCAAAAGACAATATCATGACCCGAACTTTCTACACAACCAAAAAGGTTGTGAAGGGCCTTCAACTCCCGCATCAAAAGATTGATGCTTGCCCAGATGGATGCATGTTATTTTGGAAGGACGATGCGATGTTTGATGAATGTAGGAGATGTGGTAAGGGTAGGTATAAGACGGTTGAGGGGGACATTGTTTTGAGGGGTAGAAAAGGGAAAAGCGGTGTTAGGGGTAAGAAACCAATCCCAATAAGTCAGCTTACGTACTTCCCTATCGCACCTAGGCTTCAAAAATTGTATGCCACAAAAACCATAGCGGAGCAAATGAGGTGGCACAAGGAGGACACTAGGGTACCAGGGAAGATGTGTCATCCGAGTGACGGTGAGGAGTGGAAGCGTTTCGATAAACTACATCCCAACTTTGCGTTAGAACCCCGAAATGTAAGGCTTGGGTTGTGTACTGATGGATTTACACCTTTCGGCCAATTTGGGAAGTCGTACTCATGCTGGCCTGTTATGATCACACCTTATAACCTACCTCCTTGGTTGTGTTTGAAGCAGCCTTTCATCTTCCTATCTCTTATTGTGCCTGGACCCAAAAACCCGAAAAATCATTTGGATGTTTACTTGCAACCTGTTATTGAGGAATTGAAACAACTGTGGGAGGTAGGGGTCAAAACTTATGATGTCTCCCTGAGACAAAACTTTCAGTTGAAAGCAGCTTTGTTGTGGACTATAAACGACTTTCCCGCGTATGGTATGCTCTCGGGGTGGTCTACTGCGGGTCAGAAAGCATGTCCGTGTTGTATGGATGAGAGCAAAGCTTTTTATCTTCCCAATTCTAGTAAAATAAGTTGGTTCGACTGTCATAGGCAGTTCCTACCAGAAGGTCACCCATATAGAAAGAATAAGAAGGCGTTCAAGAAGGGTGAGGTTGTGCTTGACGACGCACCTGATCGACTCCCAAGAGATGAAATATGGGAGTTGATTTCCGATTACCCATCTACTGTCGACGGAACCGAGCAGGAGTTCAAAGACCTCAAGAAGTTGAAAAATGGTTGGTTTAAACGTAGCATATTTTTTGACCTACCATATTGGAGGACTTTGTTACTTCGTCACAATTTAGATGTGATGCACATAGAGAAGAACTTCTTCGAGCAGTTGATTCACACTGTCATGGATGTGGAGGGGAATAGTTGTGACACTACAGGCTCCCGGCGAGATGTAAAGCATTTTTGTGACCGTCCTCAACTGCACATAAAAAGGGATGGATTCAAACCGAGAGCCTTGTTCACCCTTGACAAAGCTCAGAGGAAGACGTTGTTGGAGTGGGTGGGGAAGTTGAAGTTCCCCGATGGGTACGCCTCCGACTTCGTACGTTGTGTTGATCTCAAGAACCTAAAGCTGCAAGGGTTAAAGAGTTACGACTGTCATGTCTTCATGGAGAGGTTACTTCCGGTTGCACTTAAGCAACTTTTGCCACTGACGGTGTGGAATTCTATAATTGAGATATCTCAATTTTTCCGAGATTTGTGTTCTTCTACAGTATCAATTGAGGACATGACTCGGCTGGAGGATCAAATTCCACAGATACTATGCAAACTTGAGATGATCTTCCCACCGTCGTTCTTTAATTTCATGGAACATTTACCTGTCCACTTGCCCTACGAGGCTAAGGTTGGAGGACCTGTCCAGTATAGATGGATGTACCCATTTGAAAGGTACGCATATTTTAAAAACTTCATTTACAAATTTAATAAACACTTAGATAATTTTTATTAATTGAAAAATTACTTGTGTACTCCCTTCGATTTTTTATTATCTTCCCCTTTGGTTTTGGGGAAGAAAATAAGGGTGTAGGAATGTGTGGTTCAAAATAAAAGAAGGAAGAGAGAGAAATGTAAGGATGATTCTAGACCACATGTTGATGGCCCAAAATGAAAATAGGGAAGAAAGAGTGTTTCAGCCCAATAAGAAAATAGGGAAGATAATAAAAAATCGGAGGGAGTACTTAGGTTCCTCAATCATCTGAAGAAGAAAATTGGTAATAAGGCGAGGGTGGAGGGTTCTATTTGCAATGCATATTTGACAGAAGAGATTGCAAACTTCTGCTCCCTCTACTTCGAGAAAGATGTCCCAACAAAAACAAAGAACCTGAACCTAGAACATTCGGTGCCCATTGATCCTGCTATACCCGAGTTTTTCCAAAAGAAGGACGATGAAGGAACTTCATCATTTGAGGGTTCTAGGACGCTAGATGAGAAAGAGTACAACCGAGCGCACCTTTACGTACTCTCTAATTGTGAGATCTTGGAGCCTTATGAGAAGCAATTTGTAATTGAATTCGTCGCTGCAAACCCTGACGTGAACCCCGATGACGTTTGGAGTAAGCATGACGAACATTTTCCTAAGTGGCTCAAGGATCACGTAGTCGCCTTAGACATACGTGATGATTTGGTTAGAAGTTTGGCATACGGTCCAGTGAGAGCGGTTAAATATTGGAACCGGTACTCGGTGAATGGGTTCAATTTTCACATATTCCACTACGGGAAGAACAAGGCTAGATGCAATTTTGGTGTGAGTGTGTCATCTCTTGATGGTGATGAGTACTATGGTATTTTGGAGGATATTTTCGAGTTATGTTATGCTGGTAGAGAACGGGGGTATAGAGCTGTGATATTCAACTGTGAGTGGAAAGACAGCTCCGTGAACGGGACCGAGTGCATGAACGCTACAAGATTGTGGAAGTGAACCACACCAGGAAATATCCTACGTACGATCCATTCATACTCGCGCATCAGGCGAAGCAAGTCTACTTCGCTCCTTTTCCTTACACGAAAAATGACAGAAATCAGAGTCAATGGTGGGCAGTCTTTACGACTAAACCACGGGGGCAAATAGACTGTTCTCTGTTCCAGAAAGATACGGCATCAAGTGGTACACACTTATCTCCTAGTGAAGAGGCCATATTCTCCGAAGATGATCAGAATGAAGGGGCAGAGGAAGATTTTGAGGATGACGATGATGATGGAGAAGGAGATTACATGGTTAGGGATGTTCCGGACATCCTTGAAGAGGATGAAGGACACGATGAAGAGAATGTGGAAGACGATCAAGTGGACGGCGAGGAGACGGAGGAGGAGGATCAGACTGAGGAGGATGAGGCTGAAGACAATAACGACAGCGAAGATGACTACTAGAGTTGTTGCAGTAGGTTAATCATATTGATCATTGTTGTACTTATTTTGTGCATTATTTCAATCAACTTAAATTGTAATTGCTAATTGTTGCTAATTGTTACTAATTTGTTGCAAGGTAAAGATAATGGCAGGCGGTAGATCGACCAGGAAACGTGGCGGAGGAAGTAGGTCTGTGCACACATCCACCTCGCAGCAAGATGAGGAGGAACGAGTCCCCGAAAAAATACCGGAGCAGAACGATGAGGAGCACCGGAGGACCAGCAGCAGGGGCAGGAGGATGAGATACAGAGGGACGAGAACGGTCGGGTGATTCTCGACCCTGGTCGCGTATGGTAATATAATCTAAAATGTCCATTCTTTTGTAACATATGAATTTTTGAACTACGTACATCTTGTAATATTTCGTACATATATGTGCTTCTCTTCTCGATGCAGGTTTTTGCATGGGATCGTCACCAGAGGCTGTACTGCCAGTTACATGACGGACAAAGGGCGGGGGTATGCCTGCTGGACTCAGGTCCCGATTGATGTACGGGAGTGGTGGTTTAATGCCTTCCGGGTACGTGGATTGTTTTGTGTACCGAGTTTTAAATTTATAATGTAGACTTCGTAAATAATTTTGGTACTAATTAATAATCCGCCTTGATTGTGTAGTTGAAGTTCACTTGGAAGAAGGAGTTAAAAGGAAGGGTGTGGGAGCGATACAACGAGACTTGCACTCGACGCTTCGCTGACGTAATGAACAAACGTCACAGCCGGGGGACAACGCTGAATGACCTTAAAGGTGTAGTTTTTTATATTACTCAATTTTAACAAATAATCTAACTTCAATCTTTTACTGTATTAACTACTCCCTCCGTCCTTTATGTTTCTTCCTGTTTCAATAAAATACTCCTCACAAATCTTAAAAAGCGGGAAGAAACATAAAGGACGGAGGGAGTAATATATTAGTGTCGTCATATTTCAGGGGAAGATTTGGAGAGGTGGGTTAAGTACCACGACTTCAAGGTCAGGTCGAAGAGGGCACAGAGTAACAAAATGAAGAACTGTGAGCTTGAAGGGAAGGCAGACCCAACACATCATCGGGGTTCCCAGTCTTCGTTTCTTCGTGCCAAGAGGGTACGATTTCTACTAATATTGTACTCTTACTTGAATAATCATAAACTATATATGTTCACATAATATATATTCGACTAACGTTCGTACTCATTTAATAGCTAGCAGCTGAACTCGGGAGGACGCCAACCGCACCGGAGTTATTCTTCGACATGCACGGGAAGAGCGGTGATAAAGGGCATACTCTTGAGACGAGGAAAGATCAGGCTATATGGGTGAGTACTAACTATTTCAAATAAATCAACTTTGTCTATACTTTAGGTGGTAGATAACTATCTTTAATGATTTCATCTAATAATAACTTGAATTGAAATCATTGTTGTGTACGCAGGGTGCCTACCAAGAAGAGCTGACGAACATCGAGAATGCTCCTGATGCTACCGACGTCGACCCGAACCAGATTTTTTTCAAGGCTGTCTCGGGCTACAAGAAGGGAAGTGTGTATGGTGTTGGAAATGCACACGGTATGTACTTCACACCTCCCCCAGCACGTCTCGGCACCTCCACACAGATGGAGTACACGCCGGCCGGGTCTCAGCAACCCGACCCTGAGAAGGACGCCATGAAGGAACAGCTGAAAGAACAGGCGGAGCATATTAAGAAGATGCAGGATGAGATGGCCATGTTTCGGGCCATGTTTCAGAGATGCAACCAAGGTCCTCCCCCACCCCCTCCAGACGATAGAGACCCCTTTAACGGGGATGGTGGTAACTCTGGTACCGTGCACCAGCTAGCTTCCCAGTTAGTTGATTGTTTTTTGTTGTTGTTGTTGTAACTTTATTTACGGAGTATGTATCTTCGAACTAGTTTAGATTTGTGTACCTTCAAATCGTATGTTAAATCTTTTTAATATAAGTTTTTTCAGCATAAATGTGTCGAGAGATGAAGTCTTTTGGTTGATTGAGAGTGAATGAGGTTGAGGTCAGGGCCGTCAAATGATTTTTAGAGGCCCGGTTCGAAACGTTCTTTTGAGGCTCTAAACAGTAAGGAAACATTTTTTTTTTGACATAATAAATCAAAAGTTAGACACAAAACCTAATTTGTGCTCCGTAATAAACTGATGCACGACTTAATAAAGTTCAATTTTATGACTATATAATTTCATTTGCTATAGATTTAGACATTTAGTCATTAATATCCAATTTTATTTGGAGAAAAAAAAATAGAACAAAAATATAGAGATTTTGCTTCATAAAAGAGTCAAACACACGACATAAAGCTAGGCCCACACAAAATGCAAAGCTCACACCACTAGAACAAATGCAATTTATGTTCATTTTACTGGACCAAACATTAATATAGCGTAGTAACTAGTAAGTTTGAGTTTTGGGGCCCCAAAAATCTTGGGTCCCGGTGCTTAGCACACTCTGACCATGCTAATCGACGGCCATGGTTGAGGTATTGTTGATGGTCGACAGTTGTGGTTGGTTGGGAGTTGTGGATGTGGTTTATTTTGCAGGTTTTGGCTAGACATTGAACGCATGTTTACGGCCATGCACCAGCATAAATGGCGTCCATTAAAGGACGCCATGTCAGACGCCAGGGGAAGCTAAAATCGACCAAATTAGCAGCTATTCAGGGGAAATGGCGTCCGACTGTGGACGCCATCCATGGGTGCCTGGCATCCACAGTCGGACGCCAGTTTTAAGCAGATGGCGTCTGACTGTGGACGCCATCTATGGGTGCCTGACATCCACAGTCGGACGCCAGTTTTAAGCAGATGGCGTCTGCCTGTGGACGCCATCCATGGGTGCCTGGCATCCACAGTCGGACGCCAAATTTAGCGTCCGCTGTCGGTCGCCAATTTAATTGGCGTCCAATAGTGGACGCCTGTCAAGAAAATGGGCGACCGGTCGTGGCTTCCGCTTTCTGGCGTCTGTTTGCGGACGCCCGTAGCCTTATAGCGTCCACTGACGGAAACCACTGGATGGACGCCCGGGGCATCTATTCTTGTAGTGGCTGGGCCTAACAAATGGGCCGCTTTATAAGGCCCAAGCCCAGACCGTTCGGGTTTTTATGGGATTTTTCGGGACCGTTCAGGCCACAACGATTTTGAGATGAAGGAATGGTAGGAAAATAGGTAAGTCAAGTGTGCACCCCTTCCTAACCCACAAAAAGTGAAAATTTGGACTAGAAAACGGATACTTGAATAAGGTCACCTAAGGAAATGAAACCCAGTAACTGATAAGTGTGTTTTGTATTGATTATTTCTTGTGTTTAGTCCCGATTTCTCTTATGAAATCGCTCTTTGGAGCGGTTTTCGAGGCTACTTACGCTTCTTCTAGCTTATTTTAGGTTCCTAGGGCCTATCTTGGAGAAACGGAACGATTCCGACTCGTTTCCGATGCATATGGAACTTTGAATAAAATTGGAAAGATTGGAACTTTGAATAAAATTCAACCCAAAGAGATACTCAATGTTGTCAAGATTGAAATATCTATTACAAGTCTTCAAGAATCCAAAGTTGAAACTAGGATTAACACTAAATTAAGGCTAAATGAAAAGTGATTAAGGAAAGATTTAACTAGTATTAGTCTAAGAGGCAAGGGTTTCTCTCTAGGGTTTTGTGCCTTTAAAAGATTACAAGAGGGGTATATATAGTGTTCCACAAGTGAGAGAAGTGAAAGAATCAAGCGGAGTAGGAGCTGGGTCCTTCCCGATCGGGATGGTGATGCTCCCGCTCGGGATGGCTTCACAGAAGTGGGTGGTTTTGTTCCATCCGTCCCGACCGGGAAGGCCTCGTCCCGCCCGGGAAGCTTCTTCCTTCCCGACCGGGAAGGTTATGATCCCGGTCGGGATGACTTGTCAGAAGGCCGTCTCTTCTTGCCTCTCATCCCGGTCGGGATGAACATGGTCCCGACCGGGATGGGTCCTGTTTTGCTCTTCCTTGGCTTCTTATCGATGCTCGGTACTCGGGATATCATTAAGTGGGCCCTAGGGGACTCGGGATCGAGTCTAAGCCACCGAGTCATCGCTGCTTCTCTTCGTTGGGTCCATATGCATCGGAAACGAGTCGGAATCGTTCCGTTTCTCCAAGATAGGCCCTAGGAACCTAAAACAAGCTAGAAGAAGCGTAAGTAGCCTCGAAAACCGCTCCAAAGAGCGATTTCATAAGAGAAACCGGGACTCACAAGAAATAATCAATACAAAACACACTTATCAACTCCCCCACACTTAACCCTTACTCGCCCTCGAGTAAGCACGACCTAACTAACTAACTAACTAGAAATTAAACTACTGGCCGAGTGGGTATTAGCGCACCCTACGCCCTTTCAACTCACGCCGAAGTGATTATGAGGTAAAACACTCCCCGCGAGACAAGTGAGGTCTTGTGACAAAAATGGTGGATACGCCTCGCACACAAAACAAGCAAACACACAAACACACAAAAAGAGACGTATCCAAACTAAGAAAGCATCGAATTCCTCATCAAAACGGTGGGAAGACACCGGTCATGAACCCAAGGCAAGTGAAACATTCCCAAGTTAGCTACACAAGAAGGAAGGGACACAAATTCTAATAGAATGACGGCTAAGCAACAATTATATTGACAACTTGCCTAAGTCCTTCTAATCTACTAAAATTTACACCGAGACGAAAAATGGAGTGGAAAAAGGATGAACCCCGGAGTGAGTCGACACTGTAGGTAAGTGTAATTTCATTCCCCAAGCAAAGCCTAGAGGGTCGTCCCAAATTCAAAGTAACCAACTAGTCCAAACAAAAAGGGGGAAAATGCTAAGCAAAGAGGAAGATAATCGAATAGTCGCCGCTATCTTCCTTCCTCGGGACTCGGTCCGTTGGTAGGCCCTTCACGGCGACGCATCGACAAAGGACTAGACAAAAAGAAGGATAATCGAATAGTCGCCGCTATCTTCTTTCCTCGGGACTCGGTCCGTTGGTAGGCCCTTCACGGTGACGCATCGACAAAGGAAAATGTTTATGATTTTTGTTTTGTTTTTGGGAATGCTTTTGAGGTTTATTCTTTTGTTCTTGACTTTGGGCTAACACATTTTCTTTCATTTTTGATCTTCTTCTCCTCCCCTTAAGTCAATCAATTGGGGGCAAATTTTTTGGGCATTTTCCGTTTTTTTAGCCCTATTCTTTCTTGATTGGCTTGCCCATATTAGTCATTAAAAAGCAACATGCCAATTTCATTATGCGAAGCTTATTAATTGGAAATGGAGGAATGGTAGGAAAATAGGTAAGTTAGGTGTGCACCCCTTCCTAACCCACAAAAAGGTGAAAAATTTGGACTAGAAAGTGGTTACTTGAATAAGGTCACCTAAGGAAATGAAACCCGGGCACCAAGGCCTAACACTCCGGGGGTGGTCAAGTGCAAATCCCGGTGTAAATACTTAGTAGAAAAGATGGACTCAAGGCAAAATATCAATATAATTATTGATTAAAGGTCATCCTACTAGAATAGAGTCCACAAATCCAAAAAGTGACGATAACTAGGGAATGAGAAGCACTTGCACATAAATCACATAACCGGGTTTTCGAAAAGAAAGATTTACCTATACCTAACACAGACTATACAAGACAATGACAAAAGTCGGAGAAGACACACAAAGACGAAAGAGGAATGAAAAATAAACATGCGAAACAATCACACACAATAAACAAACACCACCCCATACAATCCAAGCAAGCTACATATACAACCCGAACTTCACAAAGCTCCAACCGAGTCACCGTCACCACAAACACAATCTCCAAACTCCGAAATGGAAAAAGGAAAAAGGGAATGGACTGATATTACCGAGCGTCTCTAGAGCTTCCCGAAATTAATGGTCATCGAGCAACCTACAAGGAAAAGGAGAGGCAAAACGCACACAAACGACAAATATACAAAACACAAACAAGAAGGAAAATAAAATATTTTTGAGATTTTTTCAAATTTTTAGGAATTTTTGGAATTTTTCGAAAAAAATATGAAAATAAAACTAAACTATCGCTCCCCCACACTTAAATCGAGCAATGTCCTCATGCTTGATCGATAGTGTGTGGAAGACACTAAAGAAAATAAAAAAAGAAAGAAATATAAAACACAAGGAATAAAAAGGAAAAACTATACTAAAATTGAAGAAGAGGTAGAGGGTTTCGGGCCTAGGTGTAATCACGTCACCTAGACCCGAGTCAAGAAGAAGATATGGAAGGGGGAAAAGTTAAAAAAAATAAAAAATAAAATAAAAAGGGAAAATGGGAAGGGAGGGCTAGGTGTAATCAAGTCACCTAGCCCGGATTCCGCCCGATTTCGACTAAATTCTACCAATTAATCTAAAAAAAAAAGAAATAAAAACTAAGTAAACTAAGTACAAATTATCATTTTGGATTTTGAAGTGACTCTTGACGTAATCAAGTCGTCAAGAGTCACCGGGAGCAATTCTAAAAAAGGCCCCGAGGGCCACCAAATCACAATAATGAGGGGAAAATAGAAAGAACGAGCTCTAAAAACGGAAAAGAAAAGTAGGTCGCCTTACCAAAAGGTTAGCAACCGACACATGTCTATCGTTTCAATAGTCAATAGTGATCTAGCTCGTCATCATCCCCCTTCTCACTTCCATCATCTTCATCATCTTCATCATTGTCTTCTTCTTCTTCTTCTTCTTCTTCTTCTTCTTCTTCACCGGCGCCATGATTACCCTCCCCCTATTGACATCAAATGCATCCTCCGCCTCAAACTCTTCATCATCCATCGTATCACCACTAGCACTAGGATTACCGTGGTTTGGAAAGTATTCGGGTCTATACCATGATGGAAGATAGTCTTGCGGATTTATATACCCTTGTTGAGCCAAAAGATGATATCCAGGGTATTGAGCATAGTAATTGTCCCTTCTCTGCTCATATTGCTCAATATGCTGAGTATTAAGCATAGTGGCCATAGAAGCATCGGCCGGGGGCGAAGGGTAGGCAAAGGGGGTGTATGGTGTATACTGAGGGACATCAATAAAGGCCGGGGGTGAAGTGTAAAAGGGATAGGGTCGGGCAAAGCTTTGTTGATGTTGTTGCCGGGTTTGTTGTTGTTGTTGTTGTTGTTGTTGGGGCTCCATATTAGGACGCGGATGCGGGGTACGGGAGGAAGAAGCACCATGATCACCTCCGACAAAGGATATTAAAAAGTTAGGTTCTTGGACCGGGATGGTGGATTGTTGCAAAGGCGCAAGGGTCGGGAGCGTATTGCATGGTAGGAAGAAGTGCGCCCGACCCGATGTGTTCCACTCGTACTTTTTACGCTCCCTATCATAGGCAATCCATCTATGGTACCTAGACAAACGGTCCTCATCTATTCTTGTGTCCCCCGATACGGGGATCAAGCCTTCCTCCCGAAATTCCGCATTCACTCTCTTAGCTAAATGAGTAATAAGCCCCCCAATAACAATTTCCTTCATATGTTTCCCCGCTTTACTTATCTTTTCGAAATGCTTAGCTAGAGCAAGGACAATGTCGGGGGTGAATCGACTTTGACTCTTTATATTCAAGTATGCCCCGATAATGGTCAATTCTTGTTGGGTGTAGGTGCCCGTTTCGCACCTCCCGAAAAAGGTACCCGCCACTAATCGTTTGCCATATACGTAGGATCGGGTGATGGACAATACGACTTGACAAGTGTCTAAAGTCCACGAGTGTAAGACCCGTAATACTACGCCAGACATCCGCCACATTAATCCGGCAGGTATGCTACTACTAGTAGTGGGGGGAAGACCAAAAAGCTCACCGAATTGGAGGAGGGTGAAACAATAGGATGTATTATTGATCCTAAAATATACCCTGTGTGGTATGGAACTAATATTGAGATGAAAGCTACGAAGGAACTCTAACGTGAGTTGCCTATAAGTGAGTTCATGCATGTCAAAGAGCGTTTCCATCCCCAACCCAACAAAAAATTCCCTACTCTGCTCAAGTATGCCAAGCTTTCTAAGAATAACTTTGCAAAGAAATCTAGTTGGTTCAAGGTTCTTACCAAGGAGCTTGGAGAATTGCTCCTTTTGTAGTTCCGAATCAAAAACTAGGTTGGGAAAATTCGGGTGACATGCAATTTCCGGCTCCCCGACCTCAACCTCGACCTCGGGCTTGACCTCGGTCCTTGAACTCGACGCACCCGTCCTTTTTCTGCTAGCTACCGACTGCCCTTTCTTCTTTGGAGCCATTATTGAAGAAGCTTCAAAAATGCTAAACATCCAAATCAATTTTTACCCAAAAATATTATCTAGAACCCACAAAAATACCCAATAGAAGCTTAAAATTGATGTAATAAGCCTCCAAAACACACCTTAAGAAGCTCAATCAAGTTTGGGAAGAAGCCCCCAAATTTCGGATTTGGGGAAAAATGGGTATAAAAAACTTGATTTTTTCAGTTTTTGGGGGTTTTAATGGTAAAAAATGGGTCTAGGATAGTTATTAATGTGATGGAAACTGATTTTGGGGTGTTTAGGAAGTGATTTGATGAAATTTGGTGGAGTAATGGAGGATTTATGGTGATTTGGGGTTTTGCTTGAAATTGGGGTTTTGAGGTTGGAGAGAGGTTGTAGATGAAGGTTGATTAGTTTTATGAGAAAGTTAGTATGTAGGTGGATATGGGTTGGAGTTGGGGTTGGGTGTTATGAGGAGGGGGGGTTGGGACGGGTCGGGCTTCGAAAAAGAGAACTGGGCTTGGTTAAATCCCGTCCCGACCGGGAAGCTTCGATCCCGACCGGGAAGAACCTCCGTCCCGACCGGGATGGACTCACAGAATCCTGGTAAAATCACCACCTCGTCCCGACCGGGAAGGTTCGTTCCCGACCGGCCGGGAAGATTCCTCCGTCCCGACCGGGAAGATCTCGTCCCGACCGGGATAAGCTCACAGAATCCGAGCTAAAGTGCCACCTCGTCCCGACCGGGAAGCTTCCTCCGTCCCGACCGGGAAGATCTCGTCCCGACCGGGATAAGCTCACAGAATCCGAGCTAAAGTGCCACCTCGTCCCGACCGGGAAGGCTCGATCCCGATCGGGAAGCTTCCTCCGTCCCGACCGGGAAGATCTCGTCCCGATCGGGATAAGCTCACAGAATCCGAGCTAAAGTGCCACCTCGTCCCGACCGAGAAGGCTCGATCCCGACCGGGAAGCTTCCTCCGTCCCGACCGGGAAGATACGATCCCGACCGGGATGAGCGATAGACGTGACTTTGGAACTTTCCTTCATAAATAACCCCTTGGGATCCGGAATCCCGTCCTCAAAAGCTTATTCTAAGCTCAAAAACGACCATCTAGCTCCCGTTTTCCAATAAAAATCCCACCGAGCCGAAACTTGTAGGAAAAATAGGAAACCGAGCTAGAAATACTTGATGCTAATCATAAGAGATAAATGTAGAGCTTCTCTTGATTTGTAAATAATCACCTAAGCAACAAAGCTTCACCATAGCTCCAAAAATCAATAGTAGGGTTGCTCCTAAGATTTCTTCAAGCATTCACCAAACTCAACATAATAACCCGTCAATCCTCAATCTCCCTACACCACTTCATAAAACTCATTAGAACCCTTCCCTCACATCGCTCACACGCAAAAATCCAATGACAATTGCAACACACACAAATCCTAAAAATGCAAGAAACACAAAATAAATCACAAAAATTAAAAGAAGAAAGGGAAAGATATTTACAACATGACGGTTCTTGAGGAACTCCGTCAAACCGAGCTTGTTTGGTTGGTTATGAGGGGATGGGTTGGAGGTAAAGAACCTCCACCGACCCCGTGGTTGCACTCTCGTTGTAAAGCTTGATTCTTTAACCGTTTACCCGGAACAATTCACCCTTTTCATTGCTCAACTCGAAGTCTCCATACCGACCGACTTCCGTGATGGTGAATGGTCCGGACCAACGTGAGCGGAGCTTCCCGGGAAAGAGCCTAAGCCTTGAATTAAACAGTAGCACCTTGTCACCCACTTGAAACAACCTCTTGTTTATCCTCTTGTCATGTCATAATTTAGTGCGTTCCTTGTAGATCCGCACACTTTCATAGGCGTGTAGTCGGAATTCTTCTAATTCATGCACTTGAAGCAATCGCTTCTCGCCGACTAAAGTAGGATCGAGGTTGAGTTTTTTTATGGCCCAAAAAGCCTTGAACTCCATTTCGACCGGAAGGTGACACGTTTTCCCATAGACAAGCCTATATGGCGATGTGCCAATAGGTGTCTTGAATGCCGTTCGGTAGGCCCATAGCGTGTCGTCGAGCTTCATGCTCCAATCCTTCCGGTTTCTTGTGACAACTTTCTCAAGGATTGCTTTGATTTCCCGATTTGAGATTTCTACTTGGCCACTTGTTTGAGGGTGGTAGGCCAATCCGGTTCTATGATGTACGCCGTATTTCAACAAGAGAGCATCAAGGCGTTTTTCATGAAAGTGGGTTCCTCCATCGCTTATAAGGGCACGAGGAACTCCGAACCGTGGAAAGATCACCCTCTTTAGGAGATTCATTACATTTCTAGCATCATTCGTGGGTGCGGCAACGGCTTCCACCCACTTCGACACGTAGTCAACGACTACTAGAATGTAGCGATTCCCCTTTGACGATGGAAACGGGCCTTGATAATCTATGCCCCACTCATCAAATATTTCAAGCTCCAATATCCCTCTTTGTGGCATCTCGTGCCTCCATGATATGTTCCCGGTTCTTTGGCAGGCATCACACCGGGAAACAAATTCCCTTGCATCTTGAAACATCGTAGGCCAATAGAACCCGGATTGTAGGATTTTTGCGACTGTTTTGGAGGCACCATGATGTCTTCCATATGGGGATGAGTGGCAAGCGTACAATATATCCCTTTGTTCCCAATGGGATCATCCTATAAAGCCCATCGGCACATGCTTTGAACAACTGCGGATCATCCCAAAAGTATTGCTTGACCTCATAGAAGAACCTTTTCTTTTGTTGGTAGCTCAAGTCCGGGGGAAGAACACCTCCTACAATATAGTTTGCATAATCGGCGTACCAAGGAGGTTGATCCGACGATGTGGTGCAAACAAACATGATAGTATCATCCGGAAACGAGTCATCAATGCGAATATTTTCAAGGTCTTCAACTCGGAGATGGGATAGATGATCCGCCACCACATTTTCGGCCCCCTTCTTGTCACGAATCTCAAGGTCGAACTCTTGTAGAAGAAGAATCCAACGGAGTAATCGTGGCTTTGACTCCTTCTTGGCTAATAGATACTTCAATGCGAAGTGATCGGTGAAGACAATCACCGTAGAGCCAAGAAGATAGGACCTAAATTTGGTGAGAGCATAGACGATGGCTAATAGTTCCTTCTCGGTTGTAGCATACCGAGCTTCGGTGTTTTCGAGAGTCTTGCTAGCATAGTAAATGACATGTAGGGCCCTTCCTTCTCTTTGGCCTAGCATTTGGTCAATGAATGGGATAGGGAAGTGATCTTTCTTTGTAGCATTATTGAGTTTCCTATAGTCAATGCACATTCTATGACCGGTGACACACCTAGTGGGCACTAGTTCCTCTTTTTCGTTCTTTATGACCGTGATTCCACCCTTCTTAGGAACCACTTGTATAGGACTCGCCCAATTTGAACTCGAGATGGGATATATGATCCCGGCATCAAGGAGTTTCATGATTTCTTTCTTTACAACCTCTTGCATATTAGGATTGAGCCTCCTTTGTCCTTGGACACTAGGCTTAAAGTCATCTTCTAAGTGTATCCTATGCATGCAAAAGTCGGGACTAATCCCTTGTATGTCATCAAGGCTATAACCAATGGTGCTCTTATATTTCCTCAAAACCTCAAGCAAGGCATCCAATTGGCTAGACTCAAGTTTAGAGTTAACTATGACCGGACAAGACTTCTTATCATCTAGATAGGCATAGCATAAATTAGGGGGAAGGGGTTTAAGATCTAGAGATTGTACCTCAACCGAGTAGATTCCATGAAGTGTAGCTTGATCTTTGACCCCTTTCTTAGGAACAACCTCCTCCCCATCTAAGGCCTCTTTAAGTACACCCAAGTCTTCGTCCCAAAGTCTATCTTCAACTTTCTCAAGCTCCATTGTTAGTAGGGCTTCAAGAGGGTCTTCGACAAAGAATGTCTCGGTGGCATCTTCAACAACTTCATCAATTATATCAATGGCATAGCAAGAGTCATTGATGTTTGGAGACTTCATTGTGCTATGGAGATCGAAGGATACCTTCTCATCTCCAATCTCTAAGGTTAATCTCCCATTCTTCACATCGATTAGCGCGCCCGCCGTGTACTAGGCCAAAGAGAAGGAAGGACCCTACATGTCATTTACTATGCTAGCAAAACTCTCGACAACACCGAAGCTCGGTATGCTACAACCGAGAAGGAACTATTAGCCATCGTCTATGCTCTCACCAAATTTAGGTCCTATCTTCTTGGCTCTACGGTGATTGTCTTCACCAATCACTTCGCATTGAAGTATCTATTAGCCAAGAAGGAGTCAAAGCCACGATTACTCCGTTGGATTCTTCTTCTACAAGAGTTCGACCTTGAGATTCGTGACAAGAAGGGGGCCGAAAATGTGGTGGCGGATCATCTATCCCATCTCCGAGTTGAAGACCTTGAAAATATTCGCATTGATGACTCGTTTCCGGATGATACTATCATGTTTGTTTGCACCACATCGTCGGATCAACCTCCTTGGTACGCCGATTATGCAAACTATATTGTAGGAGGTGTTCTTCCCCCGGACTTGAGCTACCAACAAAAGAAAAGGTTCTTCTATGAGGTCAAGCAATACTTTTGGGATGATCCGCAGTTGTTCAAAGCATGTGCCGATGGGCTTTATAGGATGATCCCATTGGGAACAAAGGGATATATTGTACGCTTGCCACTCATCCCCATATGGAAGACATCATGGTGCCTCCAAAACAGTCGCAAAAATCCTACAATCCGGGTTCTATTGGCCTACGATGTTTCAAGATGCAAGGGAATTTGTTTCCCGGTGTGATGCCTGCCAAAGAACCGGGAACATATCATGGAGGCACGAGATGCCACAAAGAGGGATATTGGAGCTTGAAATATTTGATGAGTGGGGCATAGATTATCAAGGCCCGTTTCCATCGTCAAAGGGGAATCGCTACATTCTAGTAGTCGTTGACTACGTGTCGAAGTGGGTGGAAGCCGTTGCCGCACCCACGAATGATGCTAGAAATGTAATGAATCTCCTAAAGAGGGTGATCTTTCCACGGTTCGGAGTTCCTCGTGCCCTTATAAGCGATGGAGGAACCCACTTTCATGAAAAACGCCTTGATGCTCTCTTGTTGAAATACGGCGTACATCATAGAACCGGATTGGCCTACCACCCTCAAACAAGTGGCCAAGTAGAAATCTCAAATCGGGAAATCAAAGCAATCCTTGAGAAAGTTGTCACAAGAAACCGGAAGGATTGGAGCATGAAGCTCGACGACACGCTATGGGCCTACCGAACGGCATTCAAGACACCTATTGGCACATCGCCATATAGGCTTGTCTATGGGAAAACGTGTCACCTTCCGGTCGAAATGGAGTTCAAGGCTTTTTGGGCCATAAAAAAACTCAACCTCGATCCTACTTTAGTCGGCGAGAAGCGATTGCTTCAAGTGCATGAATTAGAAGAATTCCGACTACACGCCTATGAAAGTGTGCGGATCTACAAGGAACGCACTAAATTATGACATGACAAGAGGATAAACAAGAGGTTGTTTCAAGTGGGTGACAAGGTGCTACTGTTTAATTCAAGGCTTCGGCTCTTTCCCGGGAAGCTCCGCTCACGTTGGTCCGGACCATTCACCATCACGGAAGTCGGTCGGTATGGAGACTTCGAGTTGAGCAATGAAAAGGGTGAATTGTTCCGGGTAAACGGTCAAAGAATCAAGCTTTACAACGAGAGTGCAACCACGGGGTCGGTGGAGGTTCTTTACCTCCAACCCATCCCCTCATAACCAACCAAACAAGCTCGGTTTGACGGAGTTCCTCAAGAACCGTCATGTTATAAATATCTTTCCCTTTCTTCTTTTAATTTTTGTGATTTATTTTGTGTTTCTTGCATTTTTAGGATTTGTGTGTGTTGCAATTGTCATTGGATTTTTGCGTGTGAGCGATGTGAGGGAGGGGTTCTAATGAGTTTTATGAAGTGGTGTAGGGAGATTGAGGATTGACGGGTTATTATGTTGAGTTTGGTGAATGCTTGAAGAAATCTTAGGAGCAACCCTACTATTGATTTTTGGAGCTTTGGTGAAGCTTTGTTGCTTAGGTGATTATTTACAAATCAAGAGAAGCTCTACATTTATCTCTTATGATTAGCATCAAGTATTTCTAGCTCGGTTTCCTATTTTTCCTACAAGTTTCGGCTCGGTGGGATTTTTATTGGAAGACGGGAGCTAGATGGTCGTTTTTGAGCTTAGAATAAGCTTTTGAGGACGGGATTCCGGATCCCAAGGGGTTATTTATGAAGGAAAGTTCCAAAGTCACGTCTATCGCTCATCCCGGTCGGGATCGTATCTTCCCGGTCGGGACGGAGGAAACTTCCCGGTCGGGATCGAGCCTTCTCGGTCGGGACGAGGTGGCACTTTAGCTCGGATTCTGTGAGCTTATCCCGGTCGGGACGAGATCTTCCCGGTCGGGACGGAAGAAGCTTCCCGATCGGGATCGAGCCTTCCCGGTCGGGACGAGGTGGCACTTTAGCTTGGATTCTGTGAGCTTATCCCGGTCGGGACGAGATCTTCCCGGTCGGGACGGAGGAAGCTTCCCGGTCGGGACGAGGTGGCACTTTAGCTCGGATTCTGTGAGCTTATCCCGGTCGGGACGAGATCTTCCCGGTCGGGACGGAGGAATCTTCCCGGCCGGTCGGGATCGAACCTTCCCGGTCGGGACGAGGTGGTGATTTTACCAGGATTCTGTGAGTCCATCCCGGTCGGGATCGTTTCATCCCGGTCGGGACGGAGGTTCTTCCCGGTCGGGATCGAAGCTTCCCGGTCGGGACGGGATTTAACCAAGCCCAGTTCTCTTTTTCGAAGCCCGACCCGTCCCAACCCCCCCTCCTCATAACACCCAACCCCAACCCCAACCCATATCCACCTACAAACTAACTTTCTCATAAAACTAATCAACCTTCATCTTCAACCTCTCTCCAACCTCAAAACCCCAATTTCAAGCAAAACCCCAAATCACCATAAATCCTCCATTACTCCACCAAATCTCATCAAATCACTTCCTAAACACCCCAAAATCAGTTTCCATCACATTAATAACTATCCTAGACCCCTTTTTTACCATTAAAACCACCAAAAACTGAAAAAATCAAGTTTTTTATACCCATTTTTCCCCAAATCCGAAATTTGGGGGCTTCTTCCCAAACTTGATTGAGCTTCTTAGGGTGTGTTTTGGAGGCTTATTACATCAATCTTAAGCTTCTATTGGGTATTTTTGTGGGTTCTAGATAATATTTTTGGGTAAAAATCGATTTGGATGTTTAGCATTTTTGAAGCTTCTTCAACAATGGCTCCAAAGAAGAAAGGGCAGTCGGTAGCTAGCAGAAAAAGGAAGGGTGCGTCGAGTTCAAGGACCAAGGTCGAGCCCGAGGTCGAGGTTGAGGTCGGGGAGCCGGAAATTGCATGTCACCCGAATTTTCCCAACCTAGTTTTTTATTCGGAACTACAAAAGGAGCAATTCTCCAAGCTCCTTGGTAAGAACCTTGAACCAACTAGATTTCTTTGCAAAGTTATTCTTAGAAAGCTTGGCATACTTGAGCAGAGTAGGGAATTTTTTGTTGGGTTGGGGATGGAAACGCTCTTTGACATGCATGAACTCACTTATAGGCAACTCACGTTAGAGTTCCTTCGTAGCTTTCATCTCAATATTAGTTCCATACCACACAGGGTATATTTTAGGATCAATAATACATCCTATTGTTTCACCCTCCTCCAATTCGGTGAGCTTCTTGGTCTTCCCCCCACTACTAGTAGTAGCATACCTGCCGGATTTAATGTGGCGGATGTCTGGCGTAGTATTACGGGTCTTACACTCGTGGACTTTAGACACTTGTCAAGTCGTCTTGTTCATCACCCGATCCTACGTATATGGTAACGATTAGTGGCGGGTACCTTTTTCGGGAGGTGCGAAACGGGCACCTACACCCAACAAGAATTGACCATTATCGGGGCGTACTTGAATATAAAGAGTCAAAGTCGATTCACCCCCGACATTGTCCTTGCTCTAGCTAAGCATTTCGAAAAGATAAGTAAAGCGGGGAAACATATGAAGGAAATTGTTATTGGGGGGCTTATTACTCATTTAGCTAAGAGAGTGAATGCGGAATTTCGGGAGGAAGGCTTGATCCCCGTATCGGGGGACACAAGAATAGATGAGGACCGTTTGTCTAGGTACCATAGATGGATTGCCTATGATAGGGAGCGTAAAAAGTACGAGTGGAACACATCGGGTCGGGCGCACTTCTTCCTACCATGCAATACGCTCTCGACCCTTGCACCTTTGCAACAATCCACCATCCCGGTCCAAGAGCCTAACTTTTTAATATCCTTTGTCGAAGGTGATCATGGTGCTTCTTCCTCCCGTACCCCGCATCCGCGTCCTAATATGGAGCCCCAACAACAACAACAACAAACCCGGCAACAACATCAACAAAGCTTTGCCCGACCCTATCCCTTTTACACTTCACCTCCGGCCTTTATTGATGTCCCTCAGTATACACCATACACCCCCTTTGCCTACCATTCGCCCCCGGCCGATGCTTCTATGGCCGCTATGCTTAATACTCTGCATATTGGGCAATATGAGCAGAGAAGGGACAATTACTATGCTCAATACCCTGGATATCATCTTTTGGCTCAACAAGGGTATATAAATCCGCAAGACTATCTTCCATCATGGTATAGACCCGAATACTTTCCAAACCACGGTAATCCTAGTGCTAGTGGTGATATGATGGATGATGAAGAGTTTGAGGCGGAGGATGCATTTGATGTCAATAGGGGGGAGCGTAATCATGGCGCCGGTGAAGAAGAAGAAGAAGAAGAAGACAATGATGAAGATGATGACGATGATGGAAGTGAGGAGGGGGATGATGACGAGCTAAATCACTATTGACTATTGAAACGATATACATGTGTCGGTTGCTAACCTTTTGGTAAGGCGATCTACTTTTCTTTTCCGTTTTTAGAGCTCGTTCTTTCTATTTTCCCCTTATTACTGTGATTTGGTGGCCCTCGGGGCCTTTTTTAGAATTGCTCCCGGTGACTCTTGACGACTTGATTACGTCAAGAGTCACTTCAAAATCCAAAATGATAATTTGTACTTAGTTTACTTAGTTTTTATTTCTTTTTATTTATTTTTTAGATTAATTGGTAGAATTTAGTCGAAATCGGGCGGAATCCGGGCTAGGTGACTTGATTACACCTAGCCCTCCCCTCCCATTTTCCCTTTTTATTTTATTTTTTATTTTTTTTAACTTTTCCCCCTTCCATATCTTCTTCTTGACTCGGGTCTAGGTGACGTGATTACACCTAGGCCCGAAACCCTCTACCTCTTCTTTAATTTTAGTATAGTTTTTCCTTTTTATTCCTTGTGTTTTATATTTCTTTCTTTTTTTATTTTCTTTAGTGTCTTCCACACACTATCGATCAAGCATGAGGACATTGCTCGATTTAAGTGTGGGGGAGCGATAGTTTAGTTTTATTTTCATATTTTTTTCGAAAAATTCCAAAAATTCCTAAAAATTTGAAAAAATTTCAAAAATCTCAAAAATATTTTTGTGTTGTATTTTCCTTCTTGTTTGTGTTTTGTATATTTGTCGTTTGTGTGCGTTTTGCCTCTCCTTTTCCTTGTAGGTTGCTCGATGACCATTAATTTCGGGAAGCTCTAGAGACGCTCGGTAATATCAGTCCATTCCCTTTTTCCTTTTTCCATTTCGGAGTTTGGAGATTGTGTTTGTGGTGACGGTGACTCGGGTGGAGCTTTGTGAAGTTTGGGTTGTATATGTAGCTTGCTTGGATTGTATGGGATGGTGTTTGTTTATTGTGTGTGATTGTTTCGCATGTTTATTTTTCATTCCTCTTTCGTCTTTGTGTGTCTTCTCCGACTTTTGTCATTGTCTTGTATAGTCTGTGTTAGGTATAGGTAAATCTTTCTTTTCGAAAACCCGGTTATGTGATTTATGTGCAAGTGCTTCTCATTCCCTAGTTAGGTCTTTGTGTGTCTTCTCCGACTTTTGTCATTGTCTTGTATAGTCTGTGTTAGGTATAGGTAAATCTTTCTTTTCGAAAACCCGGTTATGTGATTTATGTGCAAGTGCTTCTCATTCCCTAGTTATCGTCACTTATTGGATTTGTGGACTCTATTCTAGTAGGATGACCTTTAATCAATAATTATATTGATATTTTGCCTTGAGTCCATCTTTTCTACTAAGTATTTACACCGGGATTTGCACTTGACCACCTTGACCACCCCCGGAGTGTTAGGCCTTGGTGCCCAGGTTTCATTTCCTTAGGTGACCTTATTCAAGTAACCACTTTCTAGTCCAAAATTTTCACCTTTTTGTGGGTTAGGAAGGGGTGCACACCTAACTTACTTATTTTCCTACCATTCCTCCATTTCCAATTAATAAGCTTCGCATAATGAAATTGGCATGTTGCTTTTTAATGACTAATATGGGCAAGTCAATCAAGAAAGAATAGGGCTAAAAAAACGAAAAATGCCCAAAAAATTTGTCCCCAATTGATTGACTTAAGGGGAGGAGAAGAAGATCAAAAATGAAAGAAAATGTGTTAGCCCAAAGTCAAGAACAAAAGAATAAACCTCAAAAGCATTCCCAAAAACAAAACAAAAATCATAAACATTTTCCTTTGTCGATGCGTCACCGTGAAGGGCCTACCAACGGACCGAGTCCCGAGGAAAGAAGATAGCGGCGACTATTCGATTATCCTTCTTTTTGTCTAGTCTTTTGTCGATGCGTCGCCGTGAAAGGGCCTACCAACGGACCGAGTCCCGAGGAAGGAAGATAGCGGCGACTATTCGATTATCTTCCTCTTTGCTTAGCATTTTCCCCCTTTTTGTTTGGACTAGTTGGTTACTTTGAATTTGGGACGACCCTCTAGGCTTTGCTTGGGGAATGAAATTACACTTACCTACAGTGTCGACTTACTCCGGGGTTCATCCTTTTTCCACTCCATTTTTCGTCTCGGTGTAAATTTTAGTAGATTAGAAGGACTTAGGCAAGTTGTCAATATAATTGTTGCTTAGCCGTCATTCTATTAGAATTTGTGTCCTTTCCTTCTTGTGTAGCTAACTTGGGAATGTTTCACTTGCCTTGGGTTCATGACCGATGTCTTCCCACCGTTTTGATGAGGAATTCGATGCTTTCTTAGTTTGGATACGTCTCTTTTTGTGTGTTTGTGTGTTTGCTTGTTTTGTGTGCGAGGCGTATCCACCATTTTTGTCACAAGACCTCACTTGTCTCGCGGGGAGTGTTTTACCTCATAATCACTTCGGCGTGAGTTGAAAGGGCGTAGGGTGCGCTAATACCCACTCGGCCAGTAGTTTAATTTCTAGTTAGTTAGTTAGTTAGTTAGGTCGTGCTTACTCGAGGGCGAGTAAGGGTTAAGTGTGGGGGAGTTGATAAGTGTGTTTTGTATTGATTATTTCTTGTGAGTCCCAGTTTCTCTTATGAAATCGCTCTTTGGAGCGGTTTTCGAGGCTACTTACGCTTCTTCTAGCTTGTTTTAGGTTCCTAGGGCCTATCTTGGAGAAACGGAACGATTCCGACTCGTTTCCGATGCATATGGACCCAACGAAGAGAAGCAGCGATGACTCGGTGGCTTAGACTCGATCCCGAGTCCCCTAGGGCCCACTTAATGATATCCCGAGTACCGAGCATCGATAAGAAGCCAAGGAAGAGCAAAACAGGACCCATCCCGGTCGGGACCATGTCCATCCCGACCGGGATGAGAGGCAAGAAGAGACGGCCTTCTGACAAGTCATCCCGACCGGGATCATAACCTTCCCGGTCGGGAAGGAAGAAGCTTCCCGGTCGGGACGGATAGAACAAAACCACCCACTTCTGTGAAGCCATCCCGACCGGGAGCATCACCATCCCGGTCGGGACGAGAGTTCTTCCCGGTCGGGAAGAACCCAGCTCCTACTCCGCTTGATTCTTTCACTTCTCTCACTTGTGGAACACTATATATACCCCTCTTGTAATCTTTTAAAGGCACAAAACCCTAGAGAGAAACCCTTGCCTCTTAGACTAATCCTAGTTAAATCTTTCCTTAATCACTTTTCATTTAGCCTTAATTTAGTGTTAATCCTAGTTTCAACTTTGGATTCTTGAAGACTTGTAATAGATATTTCAATATTGACAACATTGAGTATGTCTTTGGGTTGAATTTTATTCAAAGTTCCAATCTTTCCATTTCACATTTGTGTTGGTATAATTTCTTTAATCTCTTCTCTTTTAATCCTTGTTTTTCATTAAAGTTTCAATCTCTGTTTTTAGATTATTGTTTTCCATTATTAATCTTCCATTATGAACATGTTGGTTACTATGTTAGTTTCCTTAGTTAATGTTAGTTTCATCTTAAACATGTGTGAGTAGATTTATTGTGAGGTTAATCCCCCTTTCCACTAAAAGAATAACACAACTCACGTTTTTCCCGCCTAAAGTTGTCTACCGTCAAAAAATAAAAAGAACAAGATAGTAAGCGAAATGAGCTATATGCGAATCGAACCCTTGACCTTAGATATGTAGTACTTATTCTCTACCACTACACTGCAATATCTCATTGATTCTATCATCAATCAATTAACCCTAAAGCTATATACTCCAATAATTTAATTAAGGAAAATTAAGAAAATAATCTGTTTCTAACAGTATTAAATTATTAATTAACCAAAATGTAACCAAATTGTAGTATATATCCATAATATACTAAAAGATTAACACCCCTATATTTTTCTGCCTATTCATATTGGGTCTTTGTTGTTTTGGTTATGTACTACTGAAATTTAGTTAACTTGACATGATCAGACACACTACCAATTAACCGACATAATTAAACTATTAATCATTCATACAAATTAGAATGTTTTATTATAAATGAAAGATAGTCATGATTTAGGGATGATTTACTAAATTAACGTGCAGATTGGAATATTTAAGTATAAATGAATGACATTCATAATTTAAGATTGATATGTGAACGAAAATGACTAAATTAACGTCTAAATGTAGCTTCTGATATGATAAGTATATTTTACAATCTCTATAATTTGCATTAGTGTATACTAAATACCGAGAGCTTATACACCGACGGAAATACTCCGTACATAATAATCATGTGTAATTAAATATTGTAATCCTCTATTAGATAAGAGAATAAAAATTCTCAAAACTTTTTCCCGCATAAATTTTAAGCACTTAATTTGGACAAAATGAATATAACAAATAAGGAAAGAATCACACTCAATTATATATCAATCATATCATATAAAGAATATTTACAGGTTAAATATTTAAAAACTAACAATGAGTGTATCGATGAAAATAAATTGTAGAAATATGGTTGCTTAAATTCGAACAACAATTATGAACTATTTTTATGAACAAATGATATATATTGTGATAATAGAAAATAACTACTCCCTCTGTTCTATTCATTTGTTTATTTTTTATATTTATTGTGAAAAATATTTTAATTAAAGTCAAACAAATGAACGAGACGGAGGGAGTACATCCAAACATCAAGAGCATAAAATTATATATCAAATAGAATTTAAAGTGAATATACATTTCACAATTTACTCATATATTATACTAAAAAATATTTAAAAGAGAAATGATTGTCTCAAGAAATATGAATGACAAATACATATTTCATGATATTAGCCGGGGTCGTTATTTTGATTAATTATGCAATTTCAAATTATTTTATTATATCCAAAAACAAAGATAAAAATAATGAAAAATTATCGGGTTGCCAATTAAAATCTATTTTGTATAAATAATTAACTAAAAATAAATAAAATTCTATAAATACCGTGCATACATGCACGGGGTCTATACTAGTAGGAGGATTAGGTGTTGTTTATGGGTAATTAGGGTTTGTTTGTGGTAAAGGTTGAATCTTTGTTACTTGTCACATGTTTAGCATGCTATGTGTTTGTTGAAATGAATGTTAGAGTAGTAGTGGTCATGCTATTCTTGCTAGTTTCCTCCTTCTCATTGTATACATAACTTGCGGTTGAATTCTCTTGTTTGGGTAACATCATACTTGAGTTTTCGGGTTTATCTTTGGCGCGAGAGCGTGGTCTTACCTTAGTAACTAAGTGAACCTATACCCTCAACTTTCCCCTAGCCTTATACACCTATGAACCCGACCTAACCCTACTCTTTCTCTTATTGAATTCTCCATTTTCATCATCATAATTTTAGTTCTTATCATTGTTTTAGGTTGTTCTTGTTCATCTAGTATTAGTCTTAGTCTAATCCATTATCAACAATTCTTCCCCTTTGTTTCCTTGTGACTTTGTCTTGAAATTAGGTAAGCTCTAGTCTAAACTCCCTTTGCCGTCTCTTGTGGACCGACCCGACTTACCCATACTACTTAGTTTAGGTAGGTTGGTTTATTGGTGTCGAGATCGACGACGAATCCTCGCATCAGTAACCAAGGCCTAAACACTCCATTGGTGGTCAAGGTGGTCAAATGCTAATCCGATGTAAACTCCTAATAGAAATAGAAAAGATGGACTCAAGGCAAAGGGTCAATACAAACATTGCTTAAAGGTCATCCTACTATAATAAAGTCCACAAATCAAAATGTGTAACCAACTAGGGAATAAGAACACTTGCACCCGAATTACACGACCGGGTTTTCGAAAAACCTTTTCCTACACCTAACACAAACTATACAAGACAAAGACAAAAAAGAGTAGAACACTGATAAACGTCGTTTTAGTCATTATTTTACCCACATTTAGACCTATATTTGCCCCGATTTTATGTGCTTAAACCGTAATCTAGATCATTATATTAGTTAATTAGTAAGTAATTAGTTACATTTACCATACTTATTTATTAATAATGTTATATTTCGAGAAATCGGTACTGCTTTTTATTGATTTGATTTTGTAGGATTTGGAGTGGGAATTAACGAGAAGAAACGGATCAAAACTGAGTCATAGTAGCCGAGTAAACGGTTGAGTCAATCCCGAGTTTGACTTAATCGAAGACTCCCTAGTCCCTCCTAGGGCCATCCACAATGTAAAGGAGGTTTTATTCCTCTTATTTTATCTCTCCTTCTCTTATTTTGACACTTCATTTTTTCCTTCTTCCTTCTTCCATCTTATTTTTTATATTTTCATCCTCATCTTCATTTTTTTTCCCACACAATGGAGAAGATCCTCTTCCATCTATTTTTTACTCCCTCTGTTTCTTTGATATCTTCCACATTTTCTTTTTCAACCATTTCTTTGATTTCTTCCACTTTTCTTTTTTCTATCACACTTCTCTCTTACCTAGGTGGCCCACTTACTTTACTCTCTCTACCTTTACTTATTTTATTGTTTTTCTTAAGAAATGTGTCACTTTTAAGGTGGAAGAAATCATAGAAACGGAAGGAGTATTATTTTTTTTGCTTTGATAACACTGTTAACTTTTATAAAATAAAATAAAACAAATGACTATTTGTCTACATGGCAAATAATAATTTGTTGCTAGGCACAAAGAACAATGCTTGTTTTCGTCTAAAATCCTCTAAAATTAGAGGAAGTAACTTCAATTCCTCTTGCTAAAAGGACATTCAAACATATCTCACAATATAGAGGATATCCTCTTAAAAAAGAGAAGGTGTTAAGAGGATGATTCATCCTCTACATTGTGGATGCTCTAAAATCCTAATCTACTGGATTTTTGCTCCTGATACTCTCCTGCCAAATGAATCACCATTCATCAGCATCAACCTAACTCCATTCAACCTCCTCCCTTCATCACTCACCAAGCATCAATCAAGCACCATCATCCTCTTATCATCATTGCCATCACATTCAAGCATCAAGCCGAGTTGCACCTCCGTCTCCCCTGTCTCGTTTCTGCCGTCGCGCGTCACTCCGGCGAAATTCCCCGTGCTCCGACGACCCTCGCCCAACTCCGACCACCAGATCCACCGGCGTTGCACCACAGCGACCACCGAAGTCCATCACCGCCTTCGACCACCACCGAGCTTCCCCTGCTCCTTCGTCCACCTTCACCCCGCCATTCGACCACCAGTAGTTCAGCCTCAGCTCCACCGTGCACGACCGCGCGCGTCACTCTTGCCTCTACCTCGCACCTCCGACCACCACGGACAGCCTAACTTCGGTGAACAAAGTCGGCCTCCGGCGAAGCATCTACAGACCATGTCCTAGAGTTGGTTCGATTTAATTGGGTTTAATTAATTGAAGGTAGAAAAAAAGCAAAAAGACTGAGTTGCCCTTCATTTAATTGGGGTTGTTTTGTTCTGTTTTTGGATGTCTTTTTACTTTTAGTGAGCTGGCAAATGTAAGACAGGAGGAGAGTATAAAAGGAGGAGCAAACCCTCCATTTGGAAGGAGGCAGCCGTAGAGTAGAGAGTAGACAGCAGTAGGATTTTAGGGTTCATTTGGTTTAATGCGGGAAGATTGAATTACCGGGAACTATGAATTACCAGGAATTTACATTTCAGGTGAATTAGTAAAATGTGTTTAGTTCGTATGCGGGAAGTTTAACTTATCAAGGGGGACCTTGGTAAGCAACTTCCCACATGATGGAGGAAGTAAATTTATGTGGTAAGTTCAACTTCCCTTGATTTGGACAGCCAAACAAGAGTGTATATTTCAACTTCCCATGAATTCCAACTTCCCATGAATTAAAATGACAAACAAACGAATCTTTGGTTTTCTCTCACACTTTCCATTTCATTTTAGTCTTAATTACTTTGTTTTAGATTAGTTTGATCTTTAATTACTTGGGTTAATCTCCAACACTAGCATTCTTCTTCATTTATGTAATTCTCCTTCAAGTTTGGTACGATTCCTTCTCTTTTTCATTATGGTCCATCTTTATTGTTTATTAGTTTTACATAATTTATTGCTTAAATTAACACCACTATTATTGAGTATCTTATTCATAAGCTTATAACCTAAACCCCACATAACCTACGGCCGTTTTCATCGCCTTATTATCTTTCACCAATGGATCATCCATAAAGCTTAACACCTCCCTCTTCACACCACTACCATGTCCTCGATCGTCGTTGTTGGCCAGTAGCATCCCGGACGACATGTTCCCGGTTTTCCATGTTCTTATTCCCGTGTATAAACATATTTCCGTCCCGATTTCCGTGTTTAGGTCGCGCGTATGGTCCTAGTCATCATTAACGTCGAGGTACGGTTGTCTTTCTCATTGTTGTTGTCGTTGTTCTCGTATGGTTACCGTGTCGAGTTGTTGTTGTTGGGCTATTGTGGCTGATGTCGCATATTGAGAGGGGTCGGGCTGTGCTGTTTCTATCGTCGTATGTTGCTACAGTGTCAAGGTCGTAGTTTGTTGAGGGTGTGGATGGCTGTTAGGCGTTGTTGTTGTTGGTGACTTGTTGTATATGTGTCATGTGTGGTTATTACGTGTAGTTATGGTAGTTGTTATTGTCCTGTTGGTGTTGGAGGTTGTCTTGCGGAGAGTCGGGTCCATCTAAGTCACGGTGGTTGTTGCTCGGGTCGGTCTCAGTTTATAATCTAATTAAGTCGGGACGGTTTCGTTTTATAATTTAATCAGGTCGAGTCAGTCTCATTTATAATTCAGATGGGTCGGTGTCGGTTCCATTTTATAATTTAGTTAGAACAAGATCAATGTTAATTTAAAGTATGTAATATTGTACTAGTTTAGGTCCCGTGCAAATGCACGGCTTATTATTACGATATTGAGTTAGCAATTATGATCAATTTAAAAATATATTACTCCCTCTACATTTTATTATTTGTCTCCTTTCAATATAATACTATTCACATATATTAATAAAATATGGATAGAGTATAGGTTAAAATGTAATTTTAATTAATATTGGAATAAAATATTACAGTAGAATATTTTGTATATGTGGTATTTTATTGGACTGTATTTAGCAATGATCTTCTTCCGTCTTAAAAGGAATTTTTACCAATAAATATGGATTGATTTGATAGGTTTTAGTTTAGGCGGGAAAATATTCATTCTGCATGCGACACGTGTCCATTTCTGTTTTAACGGTTTCTCAATTAGTATATAGAGAAAAATATTATATTTATTTGAAAATTATCACCTCTTCGCTGTTAATTATACTAATCAAGTATCAAATATACTGTTAATCAATCAAATTAACAATATATACTAATTATACTAATCAAATATACCGTAAATAATCTAATCAATCAATTAATCAATTAATTAGTATAATATATAGAATAAGATTGTATATGATATGGAGTAAGATTGTGCATATCATAATAGTATGACATATCATAACAATATATAGAAAATAATTATAATAATATCTTCTAGTATAGACTCAATTAACGAAAATGTCATTTCTAGTATATTATTACCCTTTAAAAATTATACTGTCAAAGATACTCAGAAATACAATTAGTAGTATTACTACAATATTACATGAAACTTGATACGAGATGAAATATAATGTGATATAATAATTATGGCATATATATGGATTATATGGCATAATATATGAAAAATAATATAAATACATATTATAAGAAATTTATGCATTATATATGGAATTTATGGCATAATAATTATATTATATACACGGTATTTTTATCGAATTGAGTATTACATATATTTAGCATATATTTTTAATGATGCATGGTATATATATGATATTATGATACTCCCTCCGATTTTTATCTATCTTCCCTATTTCTTTATTGGGCTGAAACACCATTTCTTCCCTATTTCTATTTTAGGCCATCAATATGTGGTCTAGAATCACCTTACATTTCTCTCTCTTCCTTATTTTATTTTGAACCACACATTCCTACACCCTTATTTTCTTCCCCAAAACCAAAGGGGAAGATAGATAAAAATCGGAGGGAGTATGATATATTACATGAAACTTGATACGAGATGAAATATAATGTGATATAATAATTATGACATATATATGGATTATATGGCATAATATATGAAAAATAATATAAATACATATTATAAGAAATTTATGCATTATATATGGAATTTATGGCATAATAATTATATTATATACACGATATTTTTATCGAATTGAGTATTACATATATTTAGCATATATTTTTAATGATGCATGGTATATATATGATATTATGATATGATATATTTAGCATATATATACTGTTAAATATATGATATTATATATAGAATAAGATTATACTGTCAATTAATCAATCAATTAATCAATCAACTAATTAGTATGATATATAGAAACAGATTGTATATGATATATGGAATAAGATTGTGCATTTCATAATAGTATGACATATCATAACAATATATAGAAATAATTATAATATCTTCTAGCATAGACTCAATTAACAAAATGTTTCTACTCTGTTAATTATACTATTTTATGGTAGCATCTTTTAAACATATAGCATATGATCACAACTAATATGCACGGGTAATTTAGACAATGTATATTAAATAACCCAAAAGTAGGCCCATTTGGTAGGCCCATATGACATTAGGCGGGAAAATTTTGGAGATTTGTTATTTGGTTAGTGGAAAGGGGATTAGGATCGGACTTCATCGAAATTTCTAAGGAACATTGTGCTATCGACGTCTTGGTGATTTCCTAACTAGGTAAGGTTTTCCTTGCTTAGAATACGTTAATATTATTATGCATGTATGAGTTGTGAGTACGATGTGATATCGTGCTAATGAGAATAATGTTGAATAATGATGGGAGAATGATGAATATTTATATATTGGAGTTGGTGAGGCTAGCTTTAGACCTAGCCGGGGCCCTTGATCACGGTCCCCTCCTTGATTTCTCCTCGCGGGTTGTTGAACCTGCGGGGGGTGTGCACACTCGGAACGAAAGGGCCTGCCAGAAGAGTTGAGATGAGATTATTGATTGGTACCGTGATGGTACTGAATGTTGAGATGAGATTATTGATTGGTACCGTGATGGTACTGAATGTTGAGATGAGATTATTGATTGGTACCGTGATGGTACTGAATGTTGAGATGAGATTATTGATTGGTATCGTGATAGTACTGAATGTTGAGATGAGATTATTGATTGGTACCGTGATGGTACTAAGAATGTAGAGATGATATTGATGATTAGTACCGGTGATGGTACCGAGACGGTTGAGAATGAATGTTTTATATTACGTACTTGTATTATGATGTTAGCATGTTCTAACCGTATTCTCTGTTTAATTTGTCACCCCATTTTATTGGGGACCTACGACGATCCAATTGACACTTCCGGTCTTTTGGGGAGCAGTGATAGTGTGCAGGTTGATGATGTGTGATGATTGTATTCTGGTTGACTGTACGGGATGGGTCTGCGCTGTCACTGACCACATTTATAGGTTGTAGTCATATTAGTTTTGTTTCCGCTGCTGTAATCGTGTAACCGTGTTCTGTAGATACGAGATTGTAATAATTCATTATTTAGTTTTAAATAGTTGGTTTAAGAATTGTATTGTAATGGACTACTACCTCGGGTAATACCGAGATGGTAACATCTTTATTTACTTGAAAATGTCTTGATAAGGCTTCTGGGTAAATGGGGGTGTTACAGTCTGCCTGTCATATTCTTAATAGAGTACCTCATAAGAAACTAGACAAGACACCCTACGAGTTGTGGAAAGGTTATGCTCCCAACCTTAGTTTCCTGAGAGTGTGGGGTGTTTAGCTAAAGTGGGTTTACCTAATTTTAGGAGGCTACTATAGGACCTAAAACCTATGATTGCATTTTCATTGGATACTAGTGCAAAACCCGTGCCTACGCACGGTTTTTTTAATAGTTTTTTTTTATATAAATAATTTAGTTACTTACAAAATTATTCTCTTCGATTACGTTAATAATTTACATTTTTCTTTCTTTAGTGTTTCAGTCTACCGTTTATGTTTTCGTACTTGGCAAAATTTTTAACCATAATAAGAAATATGTTGTCACTACTTTATTTTTCTATATGGGTAACATTCTATTAGAATGAAATGAATAAAAAATTAGTCACGGTGTAAAAACGATTTAGTAGAGTATTTTTTTGGAATTAATTTGTTCTAAATTTAAGTGATTATGATTAGATAGCACATTTAAATTTGGAAATAGACCCGTCAAATTTTGACTTGACTCGTAAAGTCGACCCATTTAAATTTGTAAGTTCAAGAGTAAGACTCTAAAATTTTGGCCCAAGATCAGTTTGGCTCAAACCCGGAATGATCCATTAATTTAGGATCAAAACCCGTCGAACAGGTCAACCCGATGGATTGATAACGTGTAATTGTTTTTATTAGGATATTAGTATATATGTGAGTATATCATATTTAAAATAATAACTAAAAAAAATGACTCCGTATTAACATTAATATTGTAAACTAAAAAATAATAATTTTATACGGAGTATAATTCTTATACTTGTTACATGATTAATATTAAAAATACAATTTTTTACATGAAAACAATAGTACTAATTATTGAATTTAATTACGTTATGATATTAAATATGATTAATATTTTTTAATTAATTGAATTGATCTATTGATAGTTAAATAAGGGCTGTTATTGTATGAGTTGATATTACACAATACACATATGTACAATCGGGCTTGTAATGAATCTGGACAATTTTTTTTTTTCAAGCCCAATTCAGGTAAGATTAATGAAGGGGTTGAAATTAAGCGGGAAAGTTGAAATGACTACTTTGCCCCTTGGTTTTTGTTTTAGTGAATAGGGGATGCTCAAAATAGTGCTGCATACAGATTTATGTCTTTAAGTGATCGATCTATTTCTGAAGCTAGAGACGCAGAATTTTTTGAGCATGTTTTCCCATTAAAGAAAGATGTTGTATCATTGCCTGAGTTGTCTGAATTGCCTGTTAATCCTGCTGATAGTTCCATGCATGCTAGGAGTAGTACCTCTGTGGATCATGATGTTGAACCTAGAAGGAGTAAAAGGCCTAGAATTGAGAAAGATTTTGGCGATGATTTTATTACAACTTTCTTAACTGAAAATGCATGTGATTTTTGCACGAGTGATGAGTTTGTTTCTGCCTTTTTAATGGAAGAAGATCCAAAAACATATGATGAGGCTATGAGGTCTATTGATGCTAACTTTTGGAAAGATGCCATTAAAAGTGAACTAGACTCTATTGTTTCAAATCAGACATGGGAGTTAACTGATTTACCTAAAGGGTGTAAGCCGATCTCCAGTGAATGGTTATTTAAAAAGAAACTTAGACCCGACGGTACGATAGAAAGGTTCAAGGCTAGACTGGTGGTAAGAGGGTTTACACAAAAGAAAGATATTGATTACTTTGATACTTACTCACATGTGACCAAAATTTCCACCATTAGAACTCTAATTGCTTTAGCTGCTATTCATAATCTTGTGATACATTAGATGAATGTAAAAACAGCTTTTTTGAATGGAGACTTAAAGGAAGAGATCTACATGTCTCAACCCGAGGGGTTTGTGGTTAAAGGTCAAGAGAGTAAAGTGTGTAGACTAAGAAAATCATTATACGGTCTGAAACAAGCACCCAAACAGTGGTATGAAAAATTTCACAACACCTTGATTAAAGATGGCTACATTACCAATAATTCTGATTCATGTGTGTATTCAAAGATTTTTGGATCAGATTGTGTGATTATTTGCTTGTATGTTGATGACATGTTAATAATTGGTAAGAATTTATTTGTCGTAAATAAAACCAAACAGTTCCTGTCATCACAATTTGAGATGAAAGATTTAGGGAAAGCTGACGTTATCCTAGGAGTTAAGATTATCCAAAACTCAAATGGAATCGCCCTAAGTCAGTCTCATTATGTGGAAAAGGTGTTGAGAAAATTTGACCACTTTGATGTTGAGCCTGCTAGAACTCCCTATGATCCTAGTGTTCACCTGTGTAAAAACTTGGGCGAAAGTGTCTCCCAAGAAGAATATGCTAAAATCATAGGAAGTGTGATGTTTCTTATGAACTGCACTCGACCTGATATTACTTATGCTGTAAGTAGGCTTAGTAGATACACTCATAACCCTAATAGTGAACATTGGACTGCTTTGAGTCATTTGTTATACGATATCTGAAAGGTACTTGCGATCTATGCCTGCATTACGGTACGTACCCCGCTGTGTTAGAAGGATACAGTGATGCTAACTGGATTAACAGTAATCCAGAAACCAGTTCAACTAGTGGTTATGTGTTTACCATAGGTGGAAGTGTTATCTCGTTGAAGTCTTCGAAGCAGACTTGCATAGCAACCTCCACTATGGAATCTGAGTTTATTGCTCTTGAGTTGGCAGGACAAGAGGCAGATTGGCTGAGAAACTTGCTAGCAGACATGCCGTTGTGGGGGGGAGGGGGCCAGTCTTCTTGCACTGTGATTCACAAGCACCAATTGGTGTTGCTAAAAATGATGTCTACAATGGCAAGAAAAGACATATTTCAATCAGGCATGGTGTGGTTAAACAATTTCTGAAAAATGGAGTAATTGTTGTGGACTATGTGAGGTCCGAAAGCAACCTTGCCGATCTCTTTACAAAAGGATTGCCACGGAGAGCAGTCCGTGAATTTTCGAGGGGAATGAGACTTAAGTTCTTAAGTCAAAGCAGTGGATGATTTGACATGAACCAAAGAACTATTCCTATGACATTAAATCCATAGCCTTCAAGGTGCGTGGTGCTGTTTGAGAAGCATTTAATGGATTTGTTTTACAGGATGGACTCCTAAGTCCTTAATGGTTCTAGTGAAAAGTGCTATTGAGAAGCACTTGAACCACCTATACGGGTGAGATGGTTTGGCCGCCGTCTATGTTAGACTTTGAAAAAGTCTCAACTAAAACACTTGTTATACTGAGGTAAACGCATGGCCATGAAAAGCGTTGCACATTGAAATCGCGGAACAAGCATGATTTGAAGGTATGATATGTGTTATGAGGGTCTCAGCCGAAAATCAGTAAGGAATTCAAATTGAAAGATATTCTCTTATTAGAAAGTAAGTTGTTGCCTCATTTTCACTAATGTGTCAATTCAAGTCGAAAGACATTGATACCTAAGTATCCAAACCTTCCTTAACCCATACTTTTTCTCTCTTCTTTTCTTCGCCTTTGTGGGGGATTGTTGGTTGTAAAGGCTTGAAAAGCCATATTAGGTGTTTGCCTCTCCCACGTCGGTGGTGGGAGGAGGTTACTTCATGTTTTTATAGCCTTTGTTCTCCCTAGTTCTTAATTGTGTGACAAGTGGGTATTTTGTGGAGACTAGTGGATTGGGACTTTACCACACACACGCGCGCCGACCCGACTCGACTCGACTCGGCTCGGGCTCGGGTTTGGGTTTGGGTTTGGGTGGAGCACCTGCGGTGCGGGCTGTGCCCGACTTTTAAAGTTTTGGGCTTTTTGTGTGTACTGGATTGTCCATATTCACTTGTCCCGGTTCGTCCCTTCCTTTGACAGTCATATGTGACTGTTAAAAGATTTCTCCTCTTCAATGCTATTCATTGTCATTGATGACCTGAATTAAGACCCATCTTAATTACGTTTTAGGCTGAGACAAGTGCACTATATACACAAAGTAGTGCACAAGAGGAGCCAAAAACGTAGGATGAGGCTATGAGGTCTATTGATGCTAACTTTTGGAAAGATGCCATTAAAAGTGAACTAGACTCTATTGTTTCAAATCAGACATGGGAGCTAACTGATTTACCTAGACAAGACACCCTGTTAAGTCGGGGTCGAACCACAGGGAGGTGGATAAATGTTATCGGTCAAGTCCAGTATTAATTGCAATTGGGGTCTAAGGGGGTTTTTGGACGAGATAAATTAAACTAATGCAAACAAATTAAATAACTAAAATGAGAAACAATAATGATAAAGGCGTTAGGGAGAGTCGGGGAGTCGAAATTTAAGACAGGGGTACAAGCATTATAAGAATTATCACAAGATGAATAAATGGAGGAGCCACGTTTTGGTTTCCCTACCCAACCTAGCCTAAACCCGCTTTTGCGACGAGAAAGCCAAGGTCTCAAGATAAGATTACCCGAATCCCGAGTTTTTCCATATTGGTTCAAGTGAGTCAAGCTAAACTAGGTGATCAAACTAAGTCGACCGGACACAACAATCTCGTGCAAGACATATCACCCTCAAATGCAATAGTTCTCATAAAATGAAACCCAAATCTAGAATTCCTCCTCCCCTAGCCCCCTAACTAAAATCTACTCACTGTCCATACAAAACGTAATAAAATAAGTAATAGGGAGACTAGAAGAAAGACAAGACATGATGATAAAAAAAAGGAATGAAAATTAATCTAACACAAAAGAAAGGAAATTACTACCAAAATGATGACTAAACAAGGAAATAAACAACAAGGCAAAATAACGGAAAAGAAACAAACAAACTATGGAGAAACAAACAAAGGAGAGAGAGAAAAACAACGAATTACTAATAATGATGGAGATTTAAAACAACACAATTGATAAAACAAAAAAACAATGAAGTAAAAGAAAATTAAAAAAGAAAATTAATTAATGGAAAAAGGGAGAAAGAAAGAAAGTACCAACTATGGAGAAAACTAAGGGTAACATTATCAGACAGACTTTCCAAAGTCTTACTCTGCCACCTCAGCTTTTCATTCACTTTTATTATTGGGTTATTTAACAGGACCAACTTTAATTAATACGGGAATAAAACCAAGTATGAGACATATTATACGAGAATGAAATTGCCTCTTAAATGACCGGATGAAGTCGGTTTTTGTGGGTCCCATACTATTAATTAACACATTTCTTCATCTTCTTCATTCCCACAAGTCCACAGCAAACTCGATTTTCCCCATAACAAGACTTCAAGGTCACGAATCTCCATGGATCAACCTACTTTTTTTAATCAAACCAATTAAAAGAATACTAATAGGAAATCCAGAATAACCCCTAAATTAAACCCGGAATAAAAAAAAACCCTAAATTAGTAAAGGAAACCCAGAAAAATCGATTTAGGGAAATGAAAACAATACTCACCATTGACATTATTGCCGACGCAAAGGATTGAGAAATGAACTTCTCTACAGTTATAACCCTTGAAAATTGGTTTTCGACAATTTTAATGGTAATTATAAAGATGGACAAGATGAATTACTTTTGAAAGTTGACAAACAAATAAAAATTTAAAAAAAAATTACCTCGACAAGATGAATTGAGGAAGAAGAAGATGAAGTGAAGCATAAGATGAATTGAGGAAGAAGAAGATGGAGTGAAGATGGATTTTGAAGTTACAAAAACCCAGAATTGTATGGGGTTACATGAAAGTATTAGTGAAAGCAGGTGAGACAATTCTATTCTTGTATAATATGTCTCATACATGGTTTTATTCCCGTATTATTTAAAGTTGGTTTTATTTATGTAATATCACACAAAGTTGGTATTATTCCTGTTAAATAACTCTTTATTATTTGTTTATTGCCCAGACTCCCCTCAGACTTTATACATTATCAATCAGACTTTGCTCAGACTCACGGCACTCACCTTACCCTCTTTTGGTAAAGAAGTTAATTAATTTAGTTTAGTTTGTGATTAAACAGTTACAATTTACTTGTTCCGTACAAATTACTAATTACTTTACTATTTAATTTAATTAAAAAATTTAACTTGTTTTATTTTAGTGTTGTTTGTTTTTGTGTGACATACAAAAACACGAGTAGACGTTCATATTTTACAGGTCCGGATGATTTATGATATTTTAACTATGCCTTGCTTATATTAATTTACGATATTTTAATATTATTTTTTCGTACATAGCCTTAGGTATATCGATTTAGGTTATTGACTTATGATTCCACTCGTAATTGTTATTTTGCAAAAAAAATAACGTCAGTGGCCGGACGGTCATCCGTTTTTTTCATTTTCAAAATAACGATTACATTAAAATTGTTAATTCTGTGTTTAATTAGTTAATTACATATAATTAGTTAATTGCATTTCTATTTTTGTTAAATAAGTGTTTAATTACGTTAATCCAGTTAATTAAGTGAAATTGTATTTTTATTGGTTAAATAAGTGTGTAATTAGGTAATTAAGTGAAACTAATTGATTAAGTGTTTAATTAAGCAATTATTCCGTACGTTAGTTAAATTGGTTAATTATGTGTTTTATTAGTTAAATATGTACTTCGTATTAAAAAGTTTATTAGGGGTCGAGGGTTAATTGATTTTATACTCCCTCTGTCTTGTTCATTTATTTACCTTTGATTAAAAAAATTCTTACAAATAATACAAAAGGTAAACAAATGACCGAGACGGAAAAAAAAATTTGGAATAGATGGACAATCAAACAAAGAAGTGAGACTTTAAAACAATTGAAAATAAAAAAAAATGTATAAATACGAGTAATTTATCGGATACTATGTCGAGAAATACGTAACATGAGTCGTGACCCCACAAAAGTCTTAGTTGAGTCTTTAAAATTCAAGACTCAACTTAAGACTTTGGTACTTTATTAGTAGACCCCACACGAGTCATGATACAAGACTCACCCTAAGACCTCAAGACTCATGTCAAGACTACCAATAATGTTACCCTAAAGGAGGAAGATGAAGATAAATAAAAAGGGAAGCTTGGAAAAGAAATGCAAGAATTTTGTCACCCAATTCTTGTAAACCATCTTCAATCTTCAAATAAAACTAAATATTCAACAAAGATGGAAGCTTGATTACAAAAATGTAGAGTATAGTTAATCTAAACAAAGAAAGCTTTCTAAATCTATGGAGTTTTTCTATGGAAATTACTACAATGGTGAACTAAAACTACTCTAATGGAGGCAATAGTGAGGCATTAGTGGACACACCTAAGATGAAAACCTAAGGTCCATAATCCAATTTCTTCCTTTAATGAGTGACACAAAAACAAAAATAAAAGAAAAGAAAACTAAAATGAAAAGAAAAAGGAAAAAAAATTGGGTTTTTGGTTTTAAAAGAAAAATGAAAAAGAAAATGAAAAAAAGGATAGTAGATTCCTCCCCCACACTAAAACTGTGCATTGTCCACAATGCACAAGTAGAGGAAGAATCGAAAAAGAGGAAAAAAAAGAAAAAAAACGGAAAATCTTTTTGAATTTTTATGGTTTTTCAAATGTTTATGTATTTTTTTCAAAATGAAGTAGATAAAAAGAAAGAAAATGAAAATGGAGAAAAAAAATAGAAGAAATAAAAAAAATAAAGAAAATGAAGTGGCGGACCTAGGTGTAATCACGTCACCTAGACCCTAGCCAAAAAGAAAAATCGAAAAATAAGAAAAGAAAATGAAGTAAAAATAAAAGGAAAATGAAAAAGAAAAGGGAAAAAGAAGAAAAAAATCAATATGGGGAGAAAGGGCGTAGGTGTAATCACATCACCTCGCCCCGATTCCGCACAAATCAGGAAAAACCAAAAGAAAAAGAGAAATTTTGGATTTTTCAAATGGTCTTGGTGCGATCAATTCACCTAAGACCGGGAGCAACAATCAGGTCCTTCTTCTCTAAGGTACCTGCAATAAACCTCATGTGTGTAACGACCCAAGTAGGGTCATGGAGGGGCTGACAACTCACCAAATCAACAAAAATAATACCACCAAATAACCAACAATCAAAATTACCAAATGCCAAGATTGGCGCTACAAAGACTACCGACGACTGACAACCAACATTCTACACCCCCACACTAACACCGACGACACTCAACCACTCACATAGGACCTGGGGGACGAGGTGGTGGGTAGTAAGACCCTGGCGGAGGTATACCAAATAGACGATCAAAGTACTGTTGTTGCTGTTGCAACATTCTCTGGTTCTCCTCCGCCGCCAACCTCGCTGCTTGGGCATCCCTAGCAGCGTTCCTGGCCATCTCGAAGCTGTTCCGGGCATACTCAAAATCGTCCCTAGAGTACGTATACGAGCTAAGCGCAGTATCGCGCGCATCCCGGGCCACATTGTAGGCGCTCTGGGCCAAGTTAAGTGAAGTGGTCGAATTCTCCCAAGTCTGACGTGTTCGGTCATAAACTTCCCCCCATTGGTTATAAAAGTCCTCCGATCCGAAAACGAAGAGTGTCTTGGAGGGCTCATGTTAACGTCCTCCTGAAAACCTGGGGTAGACTAGGTGAACGTGGAGTGTCTGTGTGGTGTAAAGTCTTGGAAGTCGGGGGTGAAAAATTGTGAGGCCTGAGGTTCGGTCTGGTAGGAGGAAGAGGGTCCGTGTGATGATGAAGGTAATGTTCTCTGACCCTCATCCCTGGAGGTTTCAACCTCCGGTTCCTCCTCTGACACATCTACTACCTCTATGTCATCGTCGCCATAATCTAAAGGTCCCTCTGGTATTGAACTTGACGAAACTTACCTCTGGAATGATACCGAATGTATTCCCCAGACCTTTTCGACATGCTGAAATTCTCCTCAATATCTAGCCTAACCCACTCGGGATTAGGCATCTCTATAGCTCGTAACTCAGTAATCTTGTACAAGAACAAGCTGTTATAATCCCCTTTCTAGGGCCAAACAAGGAAAGGGTAATAAACCTCACCTAGATAAATTCCTGCTCCGTCAACTGGTGTCATACTGCTAAAATCGACATCTAAAGTTCTAGCTATCATCGTTACAACTCCATCACAAGAAATTCTCTTGCGGTTGCCCTTCGCAACCTGGGCGAAATGAGTAGCTAGGGCCTCAGACATGTCGATAGACGGGCCTCTATTCAAAACCGCATCCTCTAACAGCTGTACAGCTGTAGCACTACAATTGTGGTGCGTATCATAGCTCGACAAAAATGAATTGGCTATGATACGTGCCACGTATTGGAGGATGGGGTTTCGAATGGAGAAAGAACGCATCTTCCCTCCCCTAAAAGTCCTTTGGCGGGCAATTTTAAACCAAAATCTATCGCGGGCAAATTTGTCATCCCGAGTCTGCCCCGCCCTAGGCCTTCCGAGGACAGAAGTAGGCAAACCAAGCAATGCACCGAAATCCCTCAAATTTAGGACGTATAAAGTTTCTCGCAACTGGAAAGTGATAGTGGTATTATCATCACCACTCAGCTCAAAAGTTGCGAAAAACTCACACGTCAACTTTTGAAAAGTTTCCTCCTCAGAGGTATAAAATTTAATCAGACCAAGGTTTCGGCACATCGCTTGTACCTGCGTTTCAATACCCATACGCACAAGTACATCTCGAGCCGCCCAACGAGTTGGCTCGAGACGACAGACCCAAAACTTCTTAAATTTTTCAAGGTGGGCCTTTTTAGCAAAATAGACACTAGACTCCGAATGACGGAAAATTACGACGGATTGAAGGGTAACGTACCTCTAGCGGAACAATACCCATACGCACAAGTACATCTCGAGCCGCCCAATGAGTTGGCTCGAGACGACAGACCCAAAACTTAAATTTTTCAAGGTGGACCTTTTTAGCAAAATAGACACCAGACTCCGAATGACGGAAATTACGACGGATTGAAGGGTAACGTACCTCTAGCGGAACAGGTTGTTCACGCGGGACGGAGCCTTGTGTTTGAACGGGCGTCAGGACGGATTCGTCTCGGGCTTCGGCCGGCTCGTCGGATCTTGAAGAGGACGTCGAACCCGAATTACGATTGAGCATAGAGGATATCATTTTCCTTGCCATTTGCTTGACTCTCCTCATCCTTGTTGATTAAATTGGATGATTATGGTGATGGAGGTTAGGGTTTGGGGTTATCGAAATTGGAACGATTTCTCAAAACAAATCCCAAAGGAATGATAGGAATGTGATAGGGATGAAGAATATGTGATTGGATTAAAATTTGGTGAAGAAATGGATGAATTATTGGTGATTTAAGGTGGTAGAATTTGGGGATTTTTGGGGGATTTTGGGGTTTGATTGAGGACAGAGAGAGAGAGAGAGAGAGAGAGAGAGAGTAAAAGGTGATTATGAAGAAGGGAAATGGGGGTTTGGCTGGGTATAGGCGACGCGGGGTGATGTCCATTTCCCTTCTGCATAAATCACCTTTTCCTTTCTATCTCCTCAATCAAACCCCAAAAACCCCCAAAAATCCCTAAATTCTACCACCTTAAATCACCTCTAATCCATCCATTTCTTCACCAAATTTTAATCCAATCACATATTCTTCATCTTTACCACATTCCTATCATTCCCTTGGGATTTGTTTTGAGAAATCGTTCCAATTTTGACAACCCCAAACCCTAACCTCCATCACCATAATCATCCAATTTAATCAACAAGGATGAGGAGAGTCAAGCAAATGGCAAGGAAAAGGATATCCTCTATGCTCAATCGTAATTCGGGTTCGACGTCCTCTTCAAGATCCGACGAGCCGGCCGAAGTCCGGGACGAATCCGTCCCGACGCCCGTTCAAACACAAGGCTCCATCCCGCGTGAATAACCTGTTCCGCTAGAGGTACATTACCCTTCAATCCGTCGTAATTTCCGTCATTCGGAGTCTGGTGTCTATTTTGCTAAAAAGGCCCACCTTGAAAAATTTAAGAAGTTTTGGGTCTGTCGTCTCGAGCCAACTCGTTGGGCGGCTCGAGATGTACTTGTGCGTATGGGTATTGAAACGCAGGTACAAGCGATGTGCAGAAACCTTGGTCTGATTAAATTTTATACCTCTGAGGAGGAAACTTTTCAAAAGTTGACGTGTGAGTTTTTCGCAACTTTTGAGCTGAGTGGTGATGATAATACCACTATCACTTTCCAGTTGCGAGAAACTTTATACGTCCTAAATTTGAGGGATTTCGGTGCATTGCTTGGTTTGCCTACTTCTGTCCTCGGAAGGCCTAGGGCGGGGCAGACTCGGGATGACAAATTTGCCCGCGATAGATTTTGGTTTAAAATTGCCCGCCAAAGGACTTTTAGGGGAGGGAAGATGCGTTCTTTCTCCATTCGAAACCCCATCCTCCAATACGTGGCACGTATCATAGCCAATTCATTTTTGTCGAGCTATGATACGCACCACAATTGTAGTGCTACAGCTGTACAGCTGTTAGAGGATGCGGTTTTGAATAGAGGCCCGTCTATCGACATGTCTAAGGCCCTAGCTACTCATTTCGCCCAGGTCGAAAAGGTCTGGGGAATACATTCGGGATCACTCCAGAGGTAAGTTTCGTCAAGTTCAATACCCGAGGGACCTTTAGATTATGGCGACGATGACATAGAGGTAGTAGATGTGTCAGAGGAGGAACCGGAGGTTGAAACCTCCAGGGATGAGGGTCAGAGAACATTACCTTCATCATCACACGGACCCTCTTCCTCCTACCAGACCGAACCTCAGGCCTCACAATTTTTCACCCCCGACTTCCAAGACTTTACACCACACAGACACTCCACGTTCACCCAGTCTACCCCAGGTTTTCAGGAGGACGTTAACATGAGCCCTCCAAGACACTCTTCGTTTTCAGATCGGAGGACTTTTATAACCAATGGGGGGAAGTTTATGACGGAACACGTCAGACTTGGGAGAATTCGACCACTTCACCTTATAACTTGGCCCAGAGCGCCTACAATGTGGCTCAGGATGCGCGCGATACTGCGCTTAGCTCGTATACGTACTCTAGGGACGGTTTTGAGTATGCCCGGAACAGCTTCGAGATGGCCAGGGACGCTGCTAGGGATGCCCAAGCAGCGAGGTTGGCGGCGGAGGAGAACCAGAGAATGTTGCAATAGCAGCAACAGTACTTTGATCATCTATTTGGTATACCTCCGCCAGGGTCTTACTACCCACCACCTCGTCCCCCAGGTCCTATATGAGTGGTTGAGTGTCGTCGGTGTTAGTGTGGGGGTGTAGAATGTTGGTTGTCAGTCGTCGGTAGTCTGTTCTCCTGTTTTCAGTAATCTTTGTCAGTCTCTCCAGCGCCAATCTTGGCATTTGGTAATTTTGATTGTTGGTTATTTGGTGGTATTATTTTTGTTGGTTTGGTGAGTTGTCAGCCCCTCCGTGACCCTACTTGGGTCGTTACACACATGAGGTTTATTGCAGGTACCTTAGAGAAGAAGGACCTGATTGTTGCTCCCGGTCTTAGGTGAATTGATCGCACCAAGACCATTTGAAAAATCCAAAATTTCTCTTTTTCTTTTGGTTTTTCCTGATTTGTGCGGAATCGGGGCGAGGTGACGTGATTACACCTACGCACTTCATTTTCTTTTCTTATTTTTCGATTTTTCTTTTTGGCTAGGGTCTAGGTTACGTGATTACACCTAGGCCCGCCACTTCATTTTCTTTATTTTTCATTTTCTTTATTTTTTTTATTTCTTCTATTTTCTTTTTCTCCATTTTCATTTTCTTTCTTTTTATCCACTTCATTTTGAAAAAAATACAAAAACATTTGAAAAACCATAAAAATTCAAAAAGATTTTCCGTTCTTCTCTCTTTTTTCCTCTTTTTCGATTCTTCCTCTACTTGTGCATTGTCGACAATGCACAGTTTTAGTGTGGGGGAGGAATCTACTATCCTTTTCTTCATTTTCTTTTTCATTTTTCCTTTTAAAACCAAAAACCCAAAAAAAAATTCCTTTTTCTCTACATTTTAGTTTTCTTTTATTTTATTTTTGTTTTTGTGTCACTTGTATCGCTTTGCATTCTCCTTCTTGTAGGTACACCGCCAACCATTTAGCATGGATACGTAAGGTAGCGAAAAAGAAGACTGCTTGGTAATATCTTCTACCTTCGTTTTATCCCTTTCTCTTATTTGTATGGGAGTATGGGCTAGTATGAATGCTATTTGGAGGTTCACTTGGTGAACATTTTGGAATTGGTGGTTGTGGATTGTGTTGACTTGATGAAGTTTGGAGTGCTTGGCTATACTTGTGTATTATGTTTTGTTTTGTTTTCTCGTATTTTTGTGTTCTTTTTCTTTTGTGTATAGTGTGTCTACGTAAAGTTTTCGAAAACCCAATTTTGAGTTTAGGCCGAGTGTTTATTGCTCCCTTGTTAGTAACCCTTTTTTATTTTTGGACATATTTGTAGAAGAATGACCTTGAACCAATTTTTGCATTGGATTTTTACCATGAGTCATTTTTCTTAGTCCAAAATTCCATATTTCTGTGAGTTCGGAGGGGGTGCACACCCGACTAGCCTATTTCTCTATCATTCACCCATTTCCACAAATAAGTTTGCAAGAATATGATTTACCTTGATCTCAAATGAACCATCTAGCCAAATATGGGCTATTCAAAGCAAGAAAAAGGGAAAAATGAAGAAGAAGGGCATATGAAAAAAAAAACCAAAAAAAAGGCCCTAAACCGAAATAATGGGGAAAGGAAAGAAAACTGAAAAGAAATTCAAATCTCAAAAATCGTTCCCAAAACCCAATTAATCCCTTGATTGACTTATTGCCGTGAAATGCCTACTAGAGGATCGAGTCTCGAGGAAATAAAATAGCGGTGATTAGTCGATCCTTACCATTTTGTAAACACTTGTTCATTTTTTGTTTGGTCTAATTGGCTTTCTCGAGTTTGGGACGACCCTCTAGGCTTAGCTTAGGAGACGAGATAACACTTACCTACAGTGCTTACTAACTCCATGGTTCTCACTTTTCCACTCCATTTATTGTCTTGTTGTAGGCATCTCTAGTGGAATTAGAAGGACCTTGATAAATTTTCAATGTTCTTATTGTTTGATTGTCATTCTATTAGAATTTTGTCCATGTCAATTTGGGTGACTAACTTGGTAGTGTTCTCGCTTGTCTTGATTTTAAAATCGGTGCTTTCTCCGCCGTTTCGATGAGGAACTCGGCGATTTATTTTCTCTTTGATGCGTCTATCTTTTTGTGTGTCTTCCTTGTTTTATGTGTTTGTGTGTGTTAGTCGCATCCCCAATTTTGAGCAAGACCTGACTTGCCTTGCATGGAGGTACTCTACCTCATGGGTATTTTGTTGTGAGTTGAAGGGACGGAGCGGGCCCGTTAATTGCCCCGTGTCGGCTTAGCAAAGTCTAGCTTAGTAGTAGTAGCTAATTTCTTTTTGAGTCTTTGCTCGAGGACGAGCAACGATTTAGTAGGGGGAAATTATTATTGTGTGTCAAATTTGGACCGTTTTTCCTCCTATTTAAGCCCGTTTTCCTCCATTTTGCGAGATTAGAGCGCGATTATCGCTGTATTTTGAGTATTTCTCGCATTAGAGTCTCTCTTTTACATTTTACTTGTTTTTTGGAGTTTTCTGTCTATTTTGACAGGATTTTCGACCAAAAACGTGTCCGAGCTTCCATGAGCATGAAGGAGAGAGATATCGTCTGAAGAGCAAAGCACACAACGAAAAGTTCAAAGTAGTCCAATCAATCGGCAAAGAAAGAGACCGGAAATGAGGCAGAAAGTTTCACCCCCGATGAGAAACCGCCGGGCAAAATTTTGCCCGACGATATTTTCCACCTCCCCGAAGATTTTCGAGAGCACTCACCACCGGGCGAAACTTTCACCACCGGATGAAGTTTCGCCCGACGGTAAAGAAGAATCAAAATTGCATTTCTGGAAAAAGTTCCACCTGGTGAAATGATCGGGTGAAGTTTCACCCGGCGGTATTAGCTCGTGGATGCCAATTAATCGCGGGGTGAAGTTTCGCCATATGAAGATGCATAGGGTGAAAGTCATATTAAAGGAAGAAATTGGATTATGGACCTTAAGTTGTGTGACCCATTAAGGATTTAGTATATATAGTAACCTTAGGTTTTCATCTTAGGTGTGTCCACTAATGCCTCACTATTGCCTCCATTAGAGTAGTTTTAGTTCACCATTGTAGTAGTTTCCAAAGAAAAACTTCCATAGATTTAGAAAGCTTTCCTTGTTTAGATTAACTATACTCTACATTTTTGGTTTACTTGCTTCCTTCTTGCTTTACTTGTTTTTCCTTAGTTAAATCGCTTTTAGAAGCGATTTTTGGCCTACTAATGTCTTCTCTTGAGTTATCTGTTGTTTCGAGGTTCCTATGATAAGAACGCGGCTTTTGGAGTCGATTTCTACGTCGTAAGCGCCTATTCCGAGTCACGAGGCATCCTTAGAGCAGAGGAAAAAGCAAGAATGAACCATCCCGGGAGGCTACATGACCGTGTAGCAAGCCGTGAAGAAGAGACGAGAGAAAGGAAGAAGATTGAGGTTGTCATGGCCGTGAACATTACCATCACGGCCAGGACGAAATGAGCCAAAAATCAGAGGCTACTGTGAAGCCATCCCGATCGTGACCATCACCATCACGGTCGGGACAGGAGATCATCCCGACCGTGACCATCACCATCACGGCCAGGACGGCCCCTGCTCCTATCCCGCTTCATTGTTTCATTTCTCTCACTTATAGAACCCTATATATACCCTCTTGTAATTTTTGAAGGCACAAAACCCTAGATAGAAGCACTCTACTTTTAGCTTAATCTTACATTAATCTCTCCTTAATCTTTCTCTAATTTTAGCTTAATCTTAGAACACTTGTGTAATTTGGGAAGCTCTTGAAGATTTCATCATTATTGACACATTGGTGGATGTTCTTGGGTTATCATGTATACAAGTTTCAATCTTTCCATTTCCTATTTGTGTTGGTATAATTTCTCTAGTTTCTTCTCTTTTAATCTTAGTTTTTTTTTATTAAAAGTTTCAATCTTTTCCTCTAGATTATTGTTTTCCATTGTTTATCTTGCATTATGAATGTGTTGGCTTTTATGTTATTTTCCTTTGTTCATGTTAGTTTTAGTTTAGTCATGAGTGAGTAGACTTTTTGTGGGGTTAGTAGGGGGATTAGACGTTAATTATGGGTGATTAGGGTTAAGTGTGGATAAAGGTTGAGTCTTTATTGCTTGTCACTTGTTTTGCATGTTAAGTGTTTGATGAATTGCTTGTTAGGGTGGTAGTGGCCATGCTACTCTTACTTGTTTCTTCTCCCTTAATGTTTGCTTGACTTGTGATTGATTCTTCATGTTTGGAGTAATAACTTGCATGAATTCTCGGGTTTGTTTTCATTGCGAGAGCACAAGCTTGCCTTAGTGATTAGGTGATACCCTTATCCTCGTATTTCTCATTAACCTTTTACGTCTATGAACCCGACCTAACCCTACTCTTTTTCCTTATTGAATTCTCCATTTTCATCGTTATAGCTTTAGTTCTTATCATTGTTTTAGTTTGTTCTTGTCTATCTAGTAATCGTCTTAGTCTAATCCATTATCAACAATTCTTCTCCTCATTTTCTTGTGGCTTTGTCTTGTGTTTAGGTAAACTTTAGTCTAAACCCCTTTGCCGTCCTTGTGGTTGGACCCGACTTGCCCATACTACTTAGATTAGGTAGGTTGTTTATTGGTGTCGGGATCCACGACAAATCCCTCCATCAATTTGACGCCGTTGCCGGGGACGGTATTTGTTTAGACTTTGTTTGTTTGTTTTCTTGACTTAGTTACTGTTTTTTGTGTGTCCTTCTTTCCTTGTCTTTTGTTGTGTTCGTTTATTGTCTCTACCTAGTGCCTTTAAAGCGCTAGGTATCCTCACGTGTGTTCTAAGTGTGTAGTGTATGCCTAGGAGGAGAGATGACTCATTGCTCTTCAATTCCGATTCGGAGAGACTCTTTAGAGCCTTTCGCCAAAGGACAATTGCTAGAGTTAGAAATTCCCAACCGGGTACAAGCAACAACATTGAAGAACAAGCTTTTGGATTTGACTTGAACGAACTACCTCAAGACAACACCGAAGGGAACTTCTTGAATCCCTTTGACACTTTATTCCAATCACCTTCTACTTCTTCTTCTACATCTCCAACAAGTTCTACACCGTCATCACCAATCCATCACATCATGCCTAACTTCTCTTCACATTCGACGTTCACCGAGGATGTTTTGCCCGGTCCCACCGCTTTGCCGGATACTTACACCGGAAATTTTGTGGCTAAAACGCAATTTATCCAATTGGTTGAGCGGAGTCAATTTAGTGGCTTGCCTACGAAAGACCCACACCAACACATTGAGACTTTTTTCGACTATTGTGATGTCATTTCTCAAACGGGAATAACCCAAGACCAAATTTGGTGGGTTCTTTTCCATTCTCTTTGATTGGTAAGGAAAAACAATGGTTTAAAGGTCTCAACAAGGCGGCTCTAGGTATAGACACATGGAAGAAGCTAGCTCTAGCATTTTACCAAAAGTTCTATCCACCGGAGAAGACCAACTTGTTAAGAGCTTCAATCACGGGGTTCCAACAACGTGACGAAGAGGGGCACTATGAGTCGTGGGAAAGGTTTAAGGCCTCGGTTCGTGGACCGCTTCCTGCAGGAGGTCTCCAACTTCTTCTGCAGTTTCGACTGCTGACAACCAATTAGCCTGTCAATCCTATCGAACAACCGATCTAAGGAAGCTGTCGACGTGCCAAGAGACTTCTTCAAAGCCGAATGTGCAGATTCGACGATGGATGTGGTGGTGTTGCCGAAGTGGAGGTATCGATCAGTGTACGCGTGATTCCATTGGTTGTAATTACGCCAGACTTTATAAATGTAAATAGGAATTCCCGACAACCTCCACTTCAACTTCATGCCGTTCCATTTTCTTTGGAGGTCCGCGAGACTTGTAGAATACAGGAAAGGGTACCACATTGCATGCATGAAGGTCGCTACTCGGTCTTTCTGACCATGAAAGTACTCAAAGGCACATTTTTCAACACGGTTAGATATGTGCCACGTGCAGAGCAGATTATGGGTCTGCGGAGCCGGAAAGACCTTTGATACTGCCGCCGTCAACGCCTGAGCCTTATCCGTCACAATCACGTTCGGTGCCCGGTCCCCAATGAGCAGCTTCAACTTATCAAGCACCCAAGTATAGGACAACGTGTCCTCGTATCGAAGTAGGGCGTAGACTATCAGAAAAGGCAACGGGTATCACCCCGACCATCTCCACTCTGTTCGTCTTGTAGGTCGCATCGATAGTGACTATGTTAGGCCAAGTACGAAACAGTTTCACGGACTCGAGGTGAGCCATGAATATACGTTCCACGACACTCGTAATCTCGTGCTCGAAGAAGAAGTGGACGTAGAGAGCCCGACGCGCTAGTACCATCATCTGCTCGATAGCATTGCGACCTTCCCTTGCCTCCGCCCTCAACTTCCCCTCCATATTGTATATCGTCTCGATCAAGGGGCGTGCTTTCTCCGGATTTCTCTGATGAAGGCCCTCGTGTATTTGGACTGGTGTCAAATGGTCCCGAAGACCGTTCCGAACAAACTCTTTCTCGGCCTCATCAAGGGCGGCTAGACGTCTGTGCCCGTCATCGTGAACCTGTAACGGGTGGTTGTGCGTGCCACATGGACCGATGGCTAAAATCCATCATTCCCTGTCTAAGCTCTCGCACGCCTTCACCCAAAACTTACAACCGATTGTCTGAGAATTATTATGGTTAGGATTATTATGATTATTATTATTAGAATTATTATTACGAAATTCATGACTAAATGTTTAGATGTTTAGTATACGTATTATTTGTATACGAATTTATGAAATTAAACAAAATTTTAATTTCATAAATGCGTTACGATATGCCTTCACCCAAAACTTACAACCGATCTTCTGAGAATTATTATGATTAGGATTATTATGATTATTATTAGAATTATTATTATGAAATTCATGACTAAATGTTTAGATGTTTAGTATCCGTATTGTTTGTAAACGAATTTATGAAATTAAACAAAATTTTAATTTCATAAATGCGTATCGATTTATTTCTTGACTAGGGTGTTTGGATGTTTTGGATTATTATTATACGAAATGTTAATGAAATTATTATACAAAATCCGTCTTTAAAATGTTTCTTATTTTGAATGTCTGATATTATTATGAGTATAAAAATTTGAGTTATATTTCTTTTCATTGTTCGTTAGTGTAGTTATATTCGTTTCCATCGTTCGTTAGTGGAGTTATATTCGTTTTCATCGTTTGTTTTTGCGGAAAATACTAAATAAAATCGTACTCGTTGGGCACCAAACTATGTTTAGTTTTTACGTTAGTACGTTACATTTTGTTGACGCACTTCAGTTTGTAAGTTTAAAATAGGTAATTTGTTGATCATCTGTTCTGTAACTAACATGTAATTTTTTGTCGGTGTATCAGGAGGACTTTGGTGGCGACGGTATTGACTATCGCGTTTGTTTTATTTTTGGGCCAGCGTTCGGTAGTTCGAATCAGGCATTCAACTACGCTAACGAGATAGCTTTGGCTCTTGGGTTCACCTTGGTGAAAGCGAGCAACAAAACGCAGAGTAATGTGAACCCGAACCGTCTTGGTCAAAATTACTTCAAATGTAATCTTAACGGAAAACCGGGAGTAGGTACCAAGAATTCTCAGAAGATTGGTTGTAAGTTTTGGGTGAAGGCGTGCGAGAGCTTAGACAGAGAACGATAGATTTTAGCCATCGGTCCATGTGGCACGCACAACCACCCGTTACGGGTTCACGATGACGGGCACAGACGTCTAGCCACCCTTGATGAGGCCGAGAAAGAGTTTGTTCGGAACGGTCTTCGGGACCATTTGACACCAGTCCAAATACACGAGGGCCTTCATCAGAGAAATCTGGAGAAAGCACGCCCCTCGATCGAGACGATATACAATATGGGGGGGAAGTTGAGGGCGGAGGCAAGGGAAGGTCGCAATGCTATCGAGCAGATGATGGTACTAGCGCGTCGGGCTCTCTACGTCCACTTCTTCTTCGAGCACGAGATTACGAGTGTCGTGGAACGTATATTCATGGCTCACCTCGAGTCCGTGAAACTGTTTCGTACTTGGCCTAACATAGTCACTATCGATGCGACCTACAAGACGAACACGTACGATATGAAGTTAGTGGAGATGGTCGGGGTGATACCCGTTGGGAAACCTTTTCTGATAGCCTACGCCCTACTTCGATACGAGGACACGTTGTCCTATACTTGGGTGCTTGATAAGTTGAAGCTGCTCATTGGGGACCGGGCACCGAACGTGATTGTGACGGATAAGGCTCAGGCGTTGACGGCGGCAGTATCAAAGGTCTTTCCGGCTCCGCAGACCCATAATCTGCTCTGCACGTGGCACATATCTAACCGTGTTGAAAAATGTGCCTTTGAGTACTTTCAGGGTCAGAAAGACCGAGTAGCGACCTTCATGCATGCAATGTGGTACCCTTTCCTGTATTCTACAAGTCTCGCGGACCTCCAAAGAAAATGGAATGACATGAAGTTGAAGTGGAGGTTGTCGGGAATTCCTATTTACATTTATAAAGTCTGGCGTAATTACAACCAATGGAATCACGCGTACACTGATCGATACCTCCACTTCGGCAACACCACCACATCCATCGTCGAATCTGCACATGCGGCTTTGAAGAAGGCTCTTGACACGTCGACAGCTTCCTTAGATCGGTTGTTCGATAGGATTGACAGGCTAATTGGTCGTCAGCAGTCGAAACTGCGGAAGAAGTTGGAGACCTCTCGCAAGAAGCGATCAACTACTCTACCCCCAATTTTCATGAAATTGAGACTCCGGGTAAGTCTTAAGGCGTTGAACTTGCTGAATGGGGAACTAACTAGATGCACGAGTTGGGAGATCGAGTTTTTGATGACTGCCGGTGTGTATTGAAGACGTCCAAGGGTTGCCTTGCGCATGTGAACTTGTCGGGTTGATGGCATGTGAACTTGTCGGGTTTGCCTTGCGCATGTGAACTTGTCGGGTTGATGGCGCCCCCAGTGTCGTTACAAACCACGCATGGTTCACCCTCGATAGGGAGCCTTAAGATCCTAGCGACATCGTGCAGCATAATAGTCATCTCCCCGAACGGCATGTGGAATGTGTTCGTATCCGGCTGCCACCTCTCGACGAATGTTGTAATGAGCAGTATGGCCAAATGGCGTAGAATTCACGCCCGCGGGTGCATCAGGCCAGATTGTCGGACAGCATCCACTATCTCCGGAAATACGTCGAACGATTCCAACTCCCTCACAATCCTAGGACCGTTGTAGGTCGTCAACAGAGTCAGCTCGTGCTCTGGCTCTAACCAAAGCAGACGCGCAACATGACCCTCGAAGCTCGGGATCACCGATGGATCGATGGGACCTCCGGGACTAGGTCCCTGCAGACGCCACGAAGTGTCGCTCCGTGTACGCCTGGGGGCGCTCGAGCCCGAAATACCTACACTCCCCCGGAACGTACCTCCAGGCCCCTTCCTGTAGACAACAGCCTTACCCTTCCGCGATGTCTCGGTGTCCGTCTCCTGCTCCCTCTCCTCGGCGTGCTGCTCTGAGAAGTCGTCCGCAAAAGCGTGTTGCTTCTCCGTCTCATCGAACTCAATGTCCAGGTCGGCAGACTGCAACGACCTGGATGACTCGGGGACACCACCGCTCGCGGTTCCCAACCTGGATGGGCCGGTAGGTGGCGGTCGCGGCCTACCCCTAGCACTAGTGAACGTAGTGACAATCCTACCGTCGACCGGCTACTCTTCCCCTAACTACGTCACTTGTTAATAATAATAAGAAATTAATTTAACGTTCTCGTACTATTTTGTAAATGAAATAATGTTCGAGCAACAGATATTGGGAGCTGAAATTCATATATAAAATTTATTTGAAAAATCAAATTGCTGATAACGTATATTCTTCCCAACAAAATTTTTTTCAAATAATTTTGTTACCTATTTTCAATCTTGGCTAAATTGATATTAATTTAAGCTCATGATAACATTTACTAGTTTCAAAAATATTTTGAATTTCACGCGATGATAAAAGGAAAATATATTAGTTGTTAATATAATATTAAAATTTAAAAGTAGTACTGTCATTTTTAGCTAATTTTTAACTAATTTCTTTCAATTAATGTTATCTACGATTTCGCTCAAAAAAAAAATGTTATCTACGATTTGTTATCTCGATGAGGGTCGTCGATTACTTAGTTTTTTAGCTAAAATTAGCCTTCAAAAGAAGACTGTTTTTTTAGTAAACACTAGTAACCTTAAAATTAGTACTCATCGTTATCTCAATTTGGTGGCCGATTTTAGCGAAATAGTGTCGAAAAGAGAAAAGGGAAGCTTGGACTTGAACGGAGGGAGTACAAGTTTTTCACCTAAATTCAACTTTTTTTTTAGCTATTTTTTAAGCTAAATTGATATTTTTTAGCTAAAGATCCAATATTTTTTTGATTAAACAATTTGACAAATATTTCAAAAGTTAAATTTTGTAAGCAATAAACATATAAACAAACAAACGAGTCACATATAAACAACCCAATTCAATAACAATAACAATCCAATTCAATTCAATAATCAACTACTAAATAAAAAAAATAAAAAAAGCCCTACTACACTAAATTCCAAATTTTGGTTACTTTTTAAAGTTTGTGTAGTCATTTAAGATGGACTTAGTCTTTGTTTTATACAACTGAACTTAACTGATTAAACTGAACTGAACCGATTTAAATTAAACCTGAATTAATTTGAATAAAAATCAACTGAACTCGTACAAGAAGTGTTGAACGCTGATAATAAGACTGTTAGAGTCATGACCCATGGTCGATCGCTCAATGTATTAATGAACGGATCAAATTAATAAGATTAGATCATATGATTGCAACATCCTACACAAATGAACCAAACAGAAAGTCACTATTTCATGAGTACCACAGCTAGACTTTCGGTAGCAATAAGTTTGTAAACAACGACAACAGTAAGATCCTAGAAACTTTAGAATCAGCAAACGAGCTGGATCGACTGTGACTTCTTCGATAGTTAGATTGAAAGATCCAACTACGCGTTCGTTCAGATTATGAGATTCAAGTTCGAAGTAGATAAAAACATCACCCTCTCTAACTTCATTCAGTTTCAACTATGCACAATTATCGTCATTTTTCTAGTCTCTCACACGACTCCGTCATTGAGGTTATTATCATTCGACATAGACAGACGAGAGTACCATAGCATTCGCCAACATTGTATACTACGCTTGGAAAATCAAACAACTGAAAATTTCAGGTTGTGTAGGTAATAAGTCGATGACTCGATTCCCAACTCCAGCACCGATAATGAAAATTTCAGGCTGTGTAGCAGTGTAGGTTAAGTCAATTCACAACTCCAGTATCACAAATTCACAATCAAGCTCAAAGAACTGAGAATTTCAGGCTGTGTAGCAGTGTAGGTTAAGTCAATTCGCAACTCGAGCATCACAAATTCACACAATCAAACTTCGATTATAATGAAGCTCCTCTAATTGAGCAACAAAATCAATTGAATTTCAACAAAATTAAACAACCACAAGATGAATCGACTATCAAAATCAAATCTAGTTTAGAGACATACCAGACTAAAGACGGTGCATTCAAATTCAAAAGCCTTTTCTCGCCGGCATCATCGGAAACCCTAAGAACATCCCCAATCATCGTATCAATGAAGCTATCATCGTCTTCTTCATCACCGTATCTTCCATTCTTCTTTCGCTGTAGGTATTGTAAGATGAGGAAGATGCACATCGTCAATTTCATGGAGAAATTTCATCTTGTTGTTGTTGTTGTTAGGGATATGGAGATCAAGAGAGAGAGAAGAGTAGCAGAATACTCCCATCGCTATCTCGTTCTAAACTTTATACCCACTTTTGTAACGGTAACTAGATTTTTTAATTTGGTACGGAGTACAATGTAACGGTAACTAGCTAGATGATAAGTGGAAGAACTCAACTTTCAAAAAAAAGTGGAAGAACTCATGGATGAATGAATTTTCAAAATAAATAAACTACGGTCTACGTACAAAGGGAGTAACGTTTTGGGTCAGATCATAAATTCATTTATAAATTACTGTCCACGTAAGTTTGGGAATAGTTCGCTTAGGGGGTATAAACGAGCTGAGTTGAGCACAAGTTTGGCCTTGCTCGACCCGTGCTCGTTAAGCAAAATTCGAACCTGAGCTTGAAAAATTTTTGCTCGCGAGTTAAAATGCGAGTTCAAGCCTAACTCGAATCTATATATAGTTCTTAAAATTTAAGTTTTTTTTTACCGATGTGTTTTAATAAATTGGAGTTCAAAAAACATATACAAATGTATTACGCAAATCAATACGAACATTTTATATGGTGAAAAAACTACTCCCTCTATCCAACTCCACTTGTCACTATTCATTTTTGCACATTTTCCGAGACGCATTTTACACTAACGATATGTTTTATTTTATATCAGCAAAAATTATAAAAATTTGATGACAAATCAAACAAAATCTCACGTGACTATATTATCACTTATAGATTGTCGAGAATATCGAAAATTTTACTCAGGTAAATAGTGTAAAAAGAAAAAGAAATGTGAAGCAGTATAGATTGCTAAGATCTCTTTACCATAAAACTATGTACATTGGTCATAAATTATACATGAACTACGGTCTGGCTGTATATCAGTCCTTTCGGCAGCAAGGCCTTACTCCAAAGCAACTCTTCCCTTGTACAAATAAGTGAAGCATCTGATCATTGACATGCCTTCGAGCAGATCCTGCTCTTGAACCTGAGCACCATGCATTATAGAATGTCTCGGCTGCTTGAGTCGAAAAGCCATTGTCGCTGAGGTCAAGCAACTGCAAATGCTTAGCATTACTGATGGAAGTAAACAAATCTTGGATGAACTGAGATGCATCAAGTCGTCCCTGGCTGGTAGCACAATCCACAAGTCCATGATCTTGCACATTTTCTGCAGAATTATCGTAACTATCAGGAACTTCTAGCTGGTATAATTCTTGCACATTTTCTGCAGGATTAGGAAGAGTATTATCACTGGGAATGAATGCAGGAGACGTCTTGTTGTTTGACGTCTCTTTTCCTGTAGATTGGTGTTGTTCTAGCTTGATGTTGCCAGCAAGATTAAGCTCCTCGAGAGACTCGTTACCTTCAGGTGTAAACAAAAGAAGTCACTCACTAGTTAGTCAATCGAACGGAAATTAGTGACAATCTTTCTTGCATGTAAGACTGCCTCGTAAATTTTTGTGATATAGAAAATTGAACGATGGATTTAGAAAGGTTCACAAGTCTTACCAGTTAACGAGCTGATTATCTCTGTAACCCCGGATAAACCCAGATGGCACTTACCAAGTAGCAAAACTTTCAAGCTGCACTGAGGATTTGCAAGTAACAGCGACAATGTGTTTCCGCCCTGCATTGAGATTGCTAACCAATGAGACAGTATAGAGCATCGACTATGAAAAATATTGAAAAAAATACAGACTACAGAAAAAAAGATGGCACATAGTGACAATAGAAGCGGATGAAAGTTAGCTTAGCCTGGGAATGATATTGAGCACTGATAGTCTGATACTCGTGACTTGGGTTTGGGTTTGAAACAAGTCAGCGTCAAAACTGTACTACAAAAGATGAAGTGAGAATAAGAAGGGAAAATAAACCTGTGGCATAATAGGATTTCCGGTAAGGTTCAATTCAACAATGTTACAGAAAGCCGGGGCATGAGCCTTCAGCGTTCCAAAGTAATCCTGTGTCAACTGACAGTAAGACAGATCAAGCTTGACTAATTCCTGGGGGTCGTGAAAGAGAGAGTTATTCAACTGAACTGCTCCATCCTGCAAATCGGCAAAAAAGGGGAAGGCGGTCTTAGAATAAATCAGAATTTGCTCCTAAATGTGATTTAGTTTTGAGTGACATACTTACACATCCAATGTTAGTTCCACCAAGCATGAGACCTGATAGACATGAAGATTGAGCAAGTTGGCAAACACTATCTAAAGCAGGTTTCGTAAGCTTTAACCCACACAAGCTCAGTTCTGAAAACCTACCAAAAAAGGAAGAACTTTAGAATACCAACAGAAATCGGCATAATAATTACTGATAAGCTTTCTTAAATAAAGAGACGATTGTAGGATACAAATACATACTCCGTATCTAATGACTTGGCATGACTCAACTTTTTAGACAATGGGACTCTGTTCTAAAATGCGGTTACAGCCATAAAGGTAAGAGAAAGGTCTTCAAAACAAAAATTGAGTTAAAATATGGAGTTTCACTCGTGAAACAAAGAAATTAAGGAAGAGTCTTAAAATCTAGGGGTTGTATAATTGACGCAACAGTCACTTCCTCTTTTACACACATAAACAAGAGTCTAGTCCTCTACTCCTCTACTTTATCTCCTCTATGGGAAGTGTCCACTATGAACTTCATTGCCATAACCTTGAGTGTCGTGTTGATCCAGAAAATGAAGGGTCGAAGTATAATAGTACAAGTGCAAGAGAGGGGATAGCTATGAACTAGATATACCTTTCAAGTTTTGCAAGTTTTTTGAAAAGATTTGCCAGAGAACTTCCCGAAACAGGGTTATTATATCCTATCAAACAAATAAGCAGGAACGAAATTCAGAAGTTGAATTACGAGTAATAAAGACAAAGCAATAAAAAAGCTTGGCTGAGCTATTTACCTATAGAAAGCTGTGATAGTACAGAACTAGAATCCAATTTGTCAGCAACTGTTTGAATAGCTCTAGATGTGAGAGAACATCGCTCAATGTTCAAGCTATAAAGAGCTGTTCAGAAGGAAAAACAAGTATTCATAGTAGGAGAAGATATCATGCATCAAATTCGACCTCATGAGCAAACTTATTCAAGACCATTTGACGCATACAAGTATACAATGGTGTGATTTTATGTTATACACCTCACTGCACAAATGAGATGGATTTCTTGTACGCATACAATTGTCTCACACAAGACAAACTAGTAACTACATTAGCAATTAAAATAAAATCACAAGTACCAAGGCAAATTCCAAATTAAAAAAAAAAAATACCTTTGCAATTCTGCAGGATGGTGGATAAGTAGGATCCACAGGCATCAGTTAGTCGGTTTCCAGAGATGTTGAGGACTTCTAATCGACTAATTATTACAGGACACTCACATATCTGAAGAGGGAAGGAAAAGAAGAAAATGAGCAATGTGATTAGAAATTAGATCGATATCCCCTAATCCATAGGAAACAAAAGTGTAACCTGAAAAAGAGCTGTCGGTCCAAACATATTGCAGTGCATATCTAGTACAAAGGCTCCATATTTCTGACCGGACGATATCAACGCGCCCACAACTTCCTCCATTGTTGCATTTCCTGGATATTGCAAAAATACATCAGAACTGTAACTAGAAATTAAAATATAAGGCATTGAAGCGTATGTTTATACAATTATACCCAACATGTTATGGGAAAGATCCAACATTGCAATGCTTTTGTGTTCACATAATGCTTTCAGTAAAGGAACTACTGATTTGTCTTGTAGCTCACAATCAGATACAATGACTTCATCCTCAGAAACCTGGAACAATATGGAGAAAACAGCAGAACCGAAGTTAAAAGGGCAAAATACAAATGTACGGTTGTGTCCAATCACACAGAAAAACAACATGAACCTTCAGAGCCTTGTAAGCTTTAAAACCGAGTTTTCCTTACCTCTAAATTGTACAGCTTCATCAGCAACTTGATATTGGGTGCCTCAGATAACTTCTGACAACATTCAATGTACCGTTTTATCAATCTCTTTTGCACCCACCCTGTCGATGTTAAAAAATTGATGGAAGTTACTAATTTCAGCAATCAACAGTGAGCATCAAAACATGGAGTATTCTACTATGATGCTAATAAATACTTGTAGAAAACACATCAATTGACAGACTTGTAACGCAAAATAAGCATGAATGATGCTGCATGACCACAATTACTCCTCCCATCACTGGATAAACTAAAAACTGCACATAATTGTCCACAAACCATTGCCACCTGGTACTATCTTTAGCAGTTTTACCAAGAGAAAGTGCTAGTGGTACATTGGCAGATTAAACCTGCAAGTTATAAAACTAAACTTCATTGAGGGTGCTTGAAGCACATAATTAAGTTAATATTTTCACTAGTGGAACACATGAAAGTGCGGTGCTTATACAGTTTGTCAATCAGCAAATATATTCACTGGAAAAAGGATTGTATAACAAGACAAACCAACAGTCTCATAAATAAAATTAATGGAAGTATTTAGTTCCAAGAGTTTTGGGACTAAGGCTCTTATGTTGTTGTATTTAGTTCCAAGAGCAGGGAAAACCGGAAAATAAATACTACTCCGTGTGTCAATTAATTGTGATTTTAGAATTCTCTAGTGTATCATGGTCTCCGAGCAAGAACAAAAGAAAGAAAGAAAAAAGGCAGCAAGCAAGCAAGAAAAAAACGAAAGAAATAGTGTGTACCACAAAATCTTATTCACACAAATCACAATATAGGAAGCACTTGCAAAAGATAATACATGTGAATTATCAAATTTGACTGCTAAAGGCAAGTTAGAGGATATTACTCAAACGCAAGATTATATGTCGTATTAAAAATGTGAAATGCATACCATTAATGGAAGCTTCTATACAGCCTCCTACTTGAGCATCCCTCACAACAGTTTCTACGGTTTCAGTAGATGCTAGAGCCTTTCCGCTTAATGTCAAAATCCCAATGATAGGCAGCAAACCTTGTTTTAAAAACCAGACATAAATAAGTTCAACAGCCACGTTCAGGTTTAGAAGCTACAACACGTGAGTCAAAAAGTCACTGGAAGATCATGTTACATTCTGAATTTCCAACTAATTACAAAGGTTGACATGGAAGAACTCACATGAAAGTTTTATGTATCATATAATAATAACTTGATAAAAAAGATGATCATGTACACGAGGGTTAAATAAGCTTCTTAGTCTTAAAACTTGAAATTTTCAATCGCCTAAGAGATATTTTACAGGCTCCGATGAGCCTGGAACAGAAGTGAGCATGACAATGCAAGCAACCACCTTCTATTCAAGGGGAAAGACGGCATGTCAGTATTAGAATCTTTTACCATTGCTTCTTCTTTCTGAAGACAGCTGCAAAAAATACATGCAAGCTGCTTGAACCTTCATGGCCTCTAAGTCAAGTTCACGAGCAAACATACTTGACTCAACTTCAATGCATACAGAAACATCTTCGACATTTATTCTTACGCAGATCTGAAACAAATAAACGGTTAGGAAGAATTAGTTATAATTATGTTGTGGCTTCCTACCTTTGAAGTTTAAACTCTTTAAGGAATCTTACTCTGACTATCCGTGCTCCCAAAATTAATACTCCGTATGTATTTTTAAATTGAGTTTTTTTTTATCAAACACTACCTATAATTTTAGGTCGTATTCACGCATGAAAAGGTGAAAATAACAGATTCTAACTTGCCGATATCACAGCCTCGGAGTATATATTTTCTAAACCATACTAATGCTTAACCTCTTTTTCAAAAATATAGGGTCGTATCACTAGAATGAAAATAATGATGGATGATGAAGATTGGCGATAATTAAAGTCGGTTTGTGGAAAATAGGATGAAACTTACTAACTTAGGTTAAGCATTACTATAGTTTAGCAAAATAAGCTTCAAGGCTATGAAATGATCTAGTTAAAATTGATTATTTTCACTTTTCATACCTGAGCTGTGATTTTTGGAGTGTTTGACAAAAATAAAATAAAAAATAAAAAAACTAAAATTTAGGTAGTATTTGACAAAATGTAAAACTATAGGTAGTTCCTTGCAAAATGCCCTAAACTGTAAGTAGTTTTTGACAAAGTACTCTTTTACATTTTATTGAATATTTGAATGAAAAGTCTATTTGTCAAAATGTGTCTCGGGTCTCAGCTCCCATTTAGCCATATCTATGAAAAGTGTTTGGTGGCTTTGCAGCAAAATACACACGCATGAGACTGAGCTAGACAGTTATTGCTCTGGGCAAGTGATATTGTTTTGTGGTTTTGTTAAAAGTCATTTGTTTACACAAGTAACTCAAGGACCATATGATAGTAATGATATCTAGTCAGGGTGCACCAAATACCTTATTGTCTGCAGAAAGCTTGAGACTCCTGCAAGCCGTTTCTTCAGAAGGAATAGATCTGAAAGAACACGAACTCTCTTCAAGATTGACAAGATTGCACGAACTGGTGACATGTTTGCTCTCTCGTATTAGATTCTGCAGACGAATACAAGAGCATGACGAACAATAGGGCATAAATAAATGAGCAGAGAATATATAATGCAGCCAGTACCTCTAAGCCACTTGCTATACCAGAGAGCTCACTCTTATCCTTGGCTGCAAATACATATGAAACAGAGAGAAACACTTATCAACAAACTTGCATGTACTACCTCTATCCCAATTTTGCTCCCATTTAACTTGGTGGTCAGCTGTATCAACTTTGGCATTAATTTTTTCATCTGGAAACCACTTCTTTGCATTACAATGGTGAGCTTTATTACATCTGAATCCTTCTTACCTCGCCATTGGGAGCCCTTTCCCTAGAGGTACTAAGGTAATGTATTTGTGTAAAAGTAAAGGAACAATTTAAAATTTATCTTGTTTCACTTGTCAAAACAAAACATTTTCATATTATCATCATATTCACAAAGTTGTAATAATTTCTAGTGGTGAGAAATCATCTGTTAAAGTCGACAAAGGCAGACCATCAATATCGCAAACGGAAAATATAAATGAGAAGAAATTATAGAAAGAGCCTCAAATTAGTATCTACCATATTCATTTGAAGTAGCCACATCTTCTAACAAGTTAGTATCCAGCTTTTTGTTGGAGCAGTCTACATCTTCATCTTCATCGTCAGAGAGTACAAGACGAGCACGTTTACGGCTACAAGATCTCAAAGGGCTGTCTGACAATTTAGACAAGCTTTTAGGAGAACTTTGAGATGTTGACAAAGGTCGTTTGATTTTTCCTACTTGATTGTGTTCAAGAGTCTGCAGCTTATCAGAACGGATAAGCATACTCCAATCATCGTCATCATCTATGTCTGTAATCCTTGAAACAGTTTTACCCTTACGAAGGAATCTATCACTCTGAGAAGCTGCAGAGCCATCAGACCGATGTCTTGAGAAACTATCATCGCCTTCAGTATCTGTTTCAGAGCAACTATCCCCTGATACAATCCGAGATTCTTGCTCACTGTTGATTTTAGTTTGCAAGTTGTCTATCTTAGATTTGACCCTCCTACAAGCATGTTGAGCAAATAAAATTCACCAAAGCAAAATTCCAAATTCAAAGGAGATAAAAGGTGTTTGGCAGAGGGCCGCTACTTAAAGGCCACAACTCTAGTAACAAATATTTTAATTAAAAAGAACGACGGACAAGACGCCTTGTATGGACTATCAGGCATGAAATGTTTACCTTGCTTCTTCAACATTATCGAATCTCATCATGTGGATGTAATGGATATTCTCAAGTGCATTAATTTGAACAGGAATTTTGTTTGCCTGGACTGCAATCCTGTTACAAGATTAGAAAATTTGAGGATCGAATGCACAAAAGGTCATAATGAAGTTAAGCTTGCTTGTGGCGGCAGTACTAAATTAACGCAGATTAAAGATGATATATACGGAGTAGTTCTCACAAAGTACTATGTAGTTGAAGATAAAGGAAGCGTTTCATGGCAATACCTTCAGTCTCGTGGCTAAGATAATATACAACACAAATGAATATTGGAACGTAAAGTATGGTCTACGATAGTCATTTGTGCATAATAATTCTCGTCTCTAGTTTAACCAGCTCTATATACAGATAGCCGGAGTAAATTCGCACTCTACCCTCACAGCAATTATTTTAAAACCCGAGTTTATATGCAAATCAAGTGTTCTTGGACAAATCGTTCACCATACCTATAACCTTCTTCAAATGCCTCTAGTGCTCCTATCCAATCATCATCCGCATCCAAAATATTACCCATGTTGATTTTTACTATAGCCTGGCCCTGGAACACCAAATTAATATAGATGTTCAACCAACACTGAGATTTTGATTATTGTTAAAAAAAATCCCAGAAGGTATATTACTCCCTCAATGACAGTAAATAGGACATAACTTTCTATCTAACAGATATTTTTGTCATCTTTCCCTAGGAAAATAACCAAAAAAATTCCCTATTCGCAGTTCCCGCAAAATAATTGGTTAAAGGATAATCATCAGTTAATCTTCTTACTGTTGAAAGTCAAGTACGCTGCTTCAACACAATCTCAAAATGAGAGAAGAGTCAAAAACCCAAACACCTAAACTGACATTGTTGGATTTATAAGAGTTTATTATTCCCTTTTTTTCTGGCAAATCAAAAGAAATAATAGCTGGAAAATTTGAGGTTTACCTCCAAATTGCAAATCATTGTATAGGTTTCCCAGCTTTTAGTATACCATTTACGAGCTTTCTGGAATTTCCTCAAGTGTTGGTATGACTCTCCAACAACCACAAATGAATCACCCAACTTTTCTTTGTCACATAGCTCACTTGCTATTCTCTTCTTTATCTTTGCAAACTCCAGATGCTAAAATTAGTTTGTTAAACAGAAATGTCAATAGCTTACCACTGCGGAAAAAAGATCGCATAAACAACTGTAAGATTTAAAAACATGTCATCATAAAAACATATCTTTCTACTTCACAAGTTCACATGTATATGGTTTCTTCTCCACTATCTCCATATGCCATGTAACTGTCATATGATGCAAATCCCACCGAAACTAGAACAAAAAATTATTCACCAGAATGTCCTCATAGAAAATCAGATTTCAACTAGCAGAGAAATAAAACTTGCAATGTAGAAAAGTATTTTCTCAATGAAACTAATCTTTTAGTTTTAAAATCCCTGCAGCATGTGATGAATGAATTCAGTAAACTGAGAGAACGTAAAAGAACAACTTACTTTTTGCCAATCAGCAATCACCTCGGTTTTCTCAATGAGACGATCAAGTAATGTCATCAGCTGCCTTAGACACTTCCTTTCACTTGAAGTGCCTTTAGCACTATTTATACCACGGTTGAGCTTCTTGAGGTTTTGCTCGTCTTGCTTTATTTCCTCCATAACTTTGATGAATTCCCCAACCACTCGGATATTTTCCTTGATTTGAATAGACAAAGCATCTTCATCTTCCATAGTTTTGGCCAGTTCTAAAGCTTTATTGTAGCTACGCAAAGCGTCCTCAAACTTTTGTATCTTGCAACATAATTCCCCGAGATTAATATACCCTTTAGCTTCCCCTTGAAGATGACCTATGTTCTTACATATCAGAATGTCCTTCTTGATATTATACCTAGCTTCTTTCCACATTCTTAGCCGAGTATATACAAATCCAAGGTTATGATGCAACCTACTACGCCCATCATCATTTTCACTCACTTCCTCCTCGTCACATATCCTCAATCCTTTGCTGAGGATTTTCTCGGCTGCTTCCAGGTTTTCAAGGTCCATTTCAAGCATCCCAATGTTATTATGTGAATCAATGTATTCCTTCAAGAAAGATGATTTGAAGTGAGGAGGATTCTCCTTGAGAGCTCTAGCAAGGGTCATAGCACTGTTAAAGTGCTTTTTAGCTTTGTGAAGTGCAGAATGGTCCTCTTTTTTGAAAAACAATTCATGGTATGTACGTCCAAGTTGGGTGTTGGCTCTTTGCTGTTCAACCAGATCATTTGAATCATTGGCTCTCTGTAAATGCTCTTTCTGCAAAAGCCAAAGAAATTAAGGATTGGATATCGTATCAATTTTAAACAGTTTTGAACTTTAAGATGAAAATTAGCAAGGTAACAATGACTGCTCCATGTTAGGAAGGTTCTCTAATGCTATGTGGTACGTGAACATTTAAAACAAAGAAATATTTCTGTAGATTCCGTTTGAATATACATCACAGTTGCGACACCTAATGAGAATTCATAGAGTTCTTTTAAGATTACGAAATCTAACGAGAGTCAAACAAAAGTTGCATTCTTAAAAACAGAAAGCCATGAGCAACAATATTTGAAACTCAAAATACTTTATGTCCTGCCTTTAACTAACAATAACAGTAATGCAAATTTTATCATCATGCATGGTCATTGTGAGATCTCTTTGGTCGATGGTAACAATATTTGTGTCACCTCATTTTGCGGTAAAACTCCACATATCAACATTTGAACATTTGACATAGCTGTAAGCACGGCGTACAAAATTCTACTCCGTACAACATTACTCCACTGCATAAAAGGCTTCCGTTGTCCCATTATAGCGAGATTACTGAATAAGATGAACAAAGTCTTTCCTCGCAGACGATCATATTTTAAAATCCATCAAAAATCGCGAGGAAAGACTACTACTTTATGCTGGATAATGAAAGAAGACAAGCCACTCATGAGCAATTCTTCGGAGTCAAATAACCAGAATAAATGCGAACAATAAGCAAAAATCAAATGAAGAATGTTTATATTTAGAACTCAAATGAACAGCAACAGCCTACAATCACACTAACCTAAAAATCAAAAACTTTATTGAAAAAGACATCAAAGCTCATACCATCCCAAACCTCAAATCACAATAAACGATTCTTTACTAAATGTAAACTACAACTGTTTAGGCAAACAATCAGTGACTATACAATCACAATTATGTAAAACCGCTTTACGCAGCGCGATATACCTGATAATTAAGAGCTTGGGAAAAGTTTTCGAGGCGTAAATAGAGCTCACCAAGAGATTGACAAGTAGGGAGAAGATCCTTTTCAATAAGACATTGACTAGAAATCTCGTAATCAATCCTCAACCAAGTAATTGCTTCAACATATTGACCTCGATTCTTGAGTATATCCCCGATTACATTTGCCCACCTCGCTTCTTCTCTCCGATTTCCCACTTCCTTTGCGTTTCTGTATGATCTCTTCGCCCCCGCCAAATCCAATTCGTTCTTACCCATGAGTTAGGGTACGATTGAATTGGGGATTTTTCCGATTTTTGTCTAGTGGAAGTGATTAGTAAGGGTTTTAGGGTTCGAGATGAGGTAGGGTTTAACGGTTCTGATTTTGGGGAATTTGGGGGTGGAATTGAAGTTGGCGTCTCAATTAATTCCAACTTCGCGCCAAAAGATGGAATTTTGGGCGGAAAGTGAGGTTTCACTGTTTGAGGTGATGACCAAATGTAAATGTCAGCGCGTAATTAGTCGCATTACCATATAAAGAAATCACTAGATTAACATCTTTGATACAAAAAGTTACTCTCTCCATTGAAATCCACTCTTCACTATTCATTTTAACACATTTGTTTAGGCGCGTTTTGCACTAGCGATATCTTTCATTTTATATTAGCAAAAATTATAAAAATTTGTTATTCTTAATGTACTCATAAAGACGAATCAAACAAAATCTCACATGACTATATTCTCACTTATATAGATTGTCGAGAATATCGAAGATTTCCCTCAGGTGTGAATAGTGTCAAAAAAATAAAGGGTTTTTCTATGGGGTACCCCTCAACTATCGGCTTTTCCAAGTGGTACCCCAACCTTTTTCGAATTACGAGATGTACCCCTAAACTTTGTAAATTAGTCTATACTGTAACCAAAGTTATAATTTTCCAACGGAAATTTCTCAATTTATGAAATAAATAGTGATTATTCCCTATTTTACTTTCATCAACCATGATATATTTCTTCAATTTGCATCCTTTACTCGAAAAAATCCGTTCCACCACACTACGACATGGGGGTGACGGAGGGATTGAGATTGAAGGATTTAAAATAGTGAGAGAGATAGGTCGATGTCGGCTGACAACAGAGTGCGTTTTGATGAGCATTTGGTGGCTTGGTGAATGGTAAAGTAAAAGAGGTGGTTTGTAGCATCAAATTGGATTGATTAATATGTTAATTATTCATTTTAAAATAATAATTGTAATACACTTATCACTTTGGTTATGATATGGAGTGATAAGTAAAGTTTAGGGTTATAATTTGGAGTGATAAGTAAAGTTTAGGGGTACACCATGTAATTCGAAAAAGGCGGGGTATCACTTGGAAAAGCCAATAGTTGAGGGGTACCCCATAGAAAAACCCAAAAATAAATGTGAAAAGTGGATTTGAATTGAGGGAGTAACATTTTGGGAGATTAGAACTACGCTTGCCATCTAAAGTTTGTTACGAGTAGTTTATTAAGCCCAACTAGGGATAACAGTGGGTATAGCCATACAGGACGATTTAAATCTGTCGAGTTGGAACGTAATGAGGCGGGTTTTGGACCCAATGGACATAGGTCGGGTGTGGGTGGCTCCTTCAAAAGAACACAGGTCCAGGTATAGGGGTAAGTCATGAGACCTGAACCCGACTCATGGACCATTAGAAAAGAAAACCATCAATTACAACAAAAACAGTAGCGCTACCACAACCAGAGCACCGCCACAACGACCACCACCGTTCTTCAGAAACGAGGAGGAGATCAAGCATCCATGTTGTTCAAGGTTTTTACCTTTTTTTTATTGAACAAACTGATTCACACAAAACTTATACAGAAACTTGAGCACCTCTACTTATATTTACATTTACAATTATGAACATTTTCAGATTTTATATATACAGAGCAAACAAATCTCTCATGACATGACAGGAGAGTAGGATAACACCACCCTTGTTTCAGTTTACTCGAACCGACATCCCTTCCAGTTTCAGGCTATGTTTAACACACAAACCTTCACAAACCATTAAAAATGATCAAAGAAAATCTTTTTTTTTGTACTCGAGTCATTAATACGAAAACCAGGCATAACTAAAACACTCAGCCTAGTTAGTCCTCCTGTCTTCTCTCGTATCCTTTACAGCTCTTCCACCCCTGTTTGCTCCATGAAATTTTCACGCGCACAAATAAACAGATTTAAGCAAAATGAGAGACCTCCGCGAAAGGCACTATTCACAATAGACGAGGACCTTCAAAAGATACTACGGGTTTCCTTTAGTAGATCCTTCAGAAGTAGGAGTGTTTTCATGGAAGACGTGGGATTTGTTCCCTTGACTAATGAGGAAATCTTTCATTTTCTTATAGCTTCGGAGTTCTTCCATGGCATCCGCTGTAGTTTTTGATGGGCCAATGCTTAATGATGATATGCTCTCCGTGGGGCCCTTTCGAGAAAGGTCTTCATTGTAGTTGGAGTTTGAAGATTTAGAGGAGGCCATTGAATCTTGACGAAGAGGTGGGGCTTTGTTCAGCATTAGTACAAGGGCTCCGACTGCAGCGTCCTGGGATTTCCTTACTGGACCAGATCCTCCGCGTGTATGTGTACCATATGGCTGTCCTTTCTGATCCAACGATCCAACCCTAGGAAATATTATTTGCAAAAGACCGAGTGTAAACCAGCTTGAGGAAACTCGAGTAAAAATACATGTAGAGGTAAGTGAAACGAATAAGAGCAAACTTGCGAAGATGAGGAGTACTCACACAGTCACACATCAGAAAAATACAATGCTTCTGATAGTTACAAAAAGCAGGATTAAGGCCCTGTTCTTTCCAACTTATTTTATGCTGAACCAATAATGTTCATCCTTATTCGGTAAAGGTTAAGTTAAGTTTAGCCTCATTAGTCTTAGTTTCCCTTGGTCAATTCAGCCCACTTAGTTCATTTCAATTTAAATCAAACCCATTTAATTAAGTTAAGTTACATACTTACATTAAGCTCCTCTCATTTAAGCCCCTTTCAGCCAGAAAGAATCGGACCTAAGTTTCTTCCAATTTATGTGCATGCATCAAGCTTCTAGAGAAGGGAGAGACTATTACGGTAACATACAAGCTACAACAATCTAACTTTGCTTTGACAATGCCTCATAAAGGAAGGTTCAGTTTAAAAGAGATTCGAAGACAGATGTACGTACAGAAGATCATATTAACCATATTCCTGATATCCTTTTGTGTTCATCAGAATTAGCTAACCTTTTGCTCCAATCTTAGGCGAAGGACACTAAATTGAAATAGGCGGTGAATCAAGTACTACAACACTGGCAATATGGGCGGGATTTGGAGGTGAGGGGGTGTTCAAGAAGTCAAACAAGAAGGACAAAACATCAAAAGCAGAGTTAAACCTTAATAATATCTACTGTATAACTTAAGATGAAATTTACTCATCTTCTTTTACACCGCATTGCAAAGCATTAATCGCCACGTGGCAATCATTTTGGATGACAATCGTCTTGATTTCAGCACTATTGCCTCCTGCATATGATGAGGATTGGCTAATCCTCGCACTTCCTACGATTTTCTTTTGCTGAATCATATCCCAAAACACTCCACGCACTTCCTACGATTTTCTTTTGCTGAATCATATCCCAAAACACCACCTTACCCACTTCACAAATACAACTCTTAACAATATTAACATTTAAAATACTCTAGCTCATTCAAGGTAGATTAGTCAGTCATACACTCGTATTTCTCAACTAAGTATACTAGTTTGAGCACGAGTGAAGAAGAGTTTACCTGCTACCTAGCATGTCCTCATAATCAACAACAAAAGGGCAAGCGAACTCCGAATCATCAAAATCATCTTGAGTAGACCTGTGACTAGAGCTCCTGGAAAAAGAGACTTGAGGTGAGCTGTTAGATGACATCCTGGCCCCAGAATATCTCCCACTTTCATCTCTCCCAAGAGAACTCTGCAAGGAACAAAAGAAGTGACACCACCAAAAGACGCAGATCAAGTCAAAACCTACAAGAGTACAAGGCAATAAATAACTCGTGCAACGTCTGACACTGGTTCATAATTTCATATCCATGTGTCGCACTGTAATATTTTATCAAAAGAACCAATTTTGGCTTAAAATGAAGCATCCAAGCATCATATTCACGCCAGAGTGTAGAATTAAGTAATGACTGAGAAAAGTCAGAGTAACATAATAACTACACAATGGCCCACAATGACCAAAGAGGAAGTACCTTCTCGATAGATGAACCACTTGAACCAGTAGGCCTATCTGACCTCAAAGTGGCAGCTCTAGTAAGCTTGGGTGGAGGAGAAGGGGGCAGAATTTGCTTGTAGAATGCCTTACTTCCAGGAATACTGTCAGGGGCACTTTCACATCGTAACAAGGCCTTTGAGGCATTAGCCTTGGCACTATACATTGGTGGGGAAGGGGAAGGAGAGGGTGAAAAGACAGGGGAAGGCCAATACTCATCAAAGCCGTAACTTTTGCCACTAGCTTGAAAATTCTCAGTTATATGATGAGGCACACTGATCGGCGGAGGGAGATGGGACCTACCCTTGGATATAGAAGCATGAGAGTCGGAGTATGTGGGAGAGGGGGATGGCAAAGTCAGGGGCGCGGCTCGGTAATTTTCATTGCTCCAGCTATGACGCCTTGAAAATGGAGAAGATGGGAATCCTTGAGAGATGGGAAAAGAAGGGAGCCTTTTTAGAGGATCTGCTAGCGGGCTACCAACATAATCTGAGATAAACTGTGGAGACATAGGCGTTGAAGGTTCGTAATTGACATCTGATAGTATATCCCGATATAAGACTGAAAGGCAAAGCCGGCCACAGGAAGTATCAACAGGGGTAAAGTTGAAACGCTGCATATCAGCCTCTTCTTTCCGAGTGAAAGGCTCAACAAAAGAGGAAATACGATGTGTAAGTGTGTATGATCGGATTTGACCGGATGAAATAAGGTCCCTGAAGAGCTTATATGCAGGTAAAAGCCGTATAGTTGCATATAATGATCTCAAAATCACTATCGATTTCTTATATAAGGAGTGCAAATTGCCACTGGATTTTTTGCTTCCCGTACCACTACTACCTCTACTTTTTCGGCACTCATACTGCACAACCCATCTCTCAATAACCTTTTCACTCCTCGTATTAGTACCAAAATCCTCTTGTTCCAAATTCATAAAATTCAAAAACGGCTCCTTTGAGGGCGAGCTTTGTACAAAATCTCCTTTGGGAGAAAAGTTCATAGGATCCCAACTAGTTGATCGCTGCACCAAAATCACATCAACTACCATAGGCTCGAGATTACTTTGACGCCAAAAATCAATATTCTCCAGAGCAGCGGGGCATTCCCTAAGGGCTAAATTGAACCATTTATCCCTAGGTCTAAAACTTGAAGAAGACGATGAGGATGAGGACGGAGATGATACCACTTGCTCTCCGCTATAATTCCGGGATGACATGTAAGGTGACCTAGATTCAAGTATAATCTGAAGAGTTTTTGTGAAAAACTCGGTAATAATTTGCTCTTTTTTAGCCGTGTCTGAGTGAACATTACCGCGAGATGATGCCATACTCTGAAATATACCAATGAACAATGCAACTACTGGCTCAATCAGCAGTCTGTTAGCAAACAAATAAGAAATTCAATCATCATCCACCATGAAATTCAGCAACAAAACCCTTCTATCCGAAAAAATTCAACACCAACAAAATATGTTTCCAGTAAAACAGCTACACACTTGAACATCATCATCCAATAACAAAGGGAGCATAGAAGATACTCCCTCCTATACGAGTTTTCGTCCCTCTTTCCTTATTGGTACTAGTTTGCTTATTTCCCTCTTTTCATTTTGGGTTATACTTTTAATCAATTCTTTATTCTTACTTCGATTCTTTATTCTTTCATTTACACGCAAACCCCCACCATATTTCCACTTTATACCCATTTTTTCTTACTATAATCGATTATTTATTTCTTTCTTATTTCTTGTGCCAAAAAAAGAGGGAAGAAAACTCGTAATAGGAGGGAGTACAATATTGCTCATAATTTATCACCCATTTCAGCAAAAGATACTAACAACCTGCAGTTCGAACTATTTAACTAAACCATGTCAAAAATAAATTAACTTCTTAAAGGATCATACACCATATTAATCAAAATTATAGCATGAACCCAGTTCATAAAATCAGTAGAAAAAGAGATATGAAATGGACTTACAATCAAAAGGGCATGAAACCCAGTTGGGTCTGAGCAATTCTGAGTAAAAAGATTCCAACTTTAGAGTGAAGAACCCTAAAACAGCAAAAGGGGAAAATCGGGTACAGAAATTGGTTAACCACCCAGCAAAATAAGAAAAGAAAACACCAAATTAGTTGGTTAATCTAAGAACCCTAAAACTAAAATTGGGGAAAAGTAGTAGAAATTTGTGCAAGGTCATAGTATGAGAAATGGAGAGTCAGTAAGTTGAGAGAATAAAATCAAAACTATATTGACTGCGTCCACGATTATAGAAATAATATACTCAGATTTTATGGAGTAGTATAAATTAATTATTTATTATTTATTGTTAATTAATATACTCCGTACAGAGTAAAATATTTGGTTGAAGAAGAAACCCTGTTCCCCCAATTCCCCAAAACATGGTCTTATCTAGATACTTAAAATAATGCAGTTTAACAAATGTGTTACATTTACCTATTTGGAGTGGTGGTTTGATTACCATTATGGGCCACACATGTTTCAATTAAATACTCTCGATAATAAGTCATAAGTTCGAATCTCACCTTTGTTTATCGTAAATTCGTAATATAATTAAGAAACTAGACATCGTAATATGTGATTCATTGGGCTCAGTGAAGATCTCCTATCGGTTGTTGTTTTACTGACATTCAATAATGTTTACTGGACTGTTTTCCTTTGTATCGTTGTTTGCATACGAAGCGGAGTGGTAATATTGTTGCTCATTGGTTAGCACGGTTCTTGTGCTTCAGTGGGGAGCGAGATTGTACCGGTTTTTGATTTTTCGTCAACTGTACTTGAGCTGACGGAAGTTGATTTAATATAATGGGCTACGCTTGATTTCAAAAAAAAAAAAGACTAAGAACTAGTATAGCACCGTGCAAAAACACGACTTACATGAGCAGCGGCGGACATAGGGGGCCTCGGGGGACGCTTGCCCCCCAAATCAGATCTGAAATTTGTATTAAGTACTCCATATCAAACAAAGCATAATTATATTAAGGAAAATTCTTGTTTGTGACGGGAATATCCGTCACAAATGGTCAAATAATATCCAATGGGTAGATAAATACAAATCCATGTTCTATTCCTAGAGTTGTCTTTTTTAACTGAGTGGTAGTATTTGACCTGTCATCGATTATATTATTTGGTTGTTGTTGGATTAGTGGTTAAAACTACACCTTCCACCCACATGCCCAGGGTTCAAACCTCATTGGAGTCATTTCGGTTGGGATTATAGTCAAACATCGGGTAAAATGCACAGATCGAGGTACAATTTTGGTTGATTATAATGGACTAATTCTATAATAATAAATCATAAAATATATGGAGTATACTCCGAACATCGCACATTTGTTATTGGACTACGGGTTATTCATCTTAAGTTTACAACGGGTCAAATAATACCCTCACTTGCATAGATAAGACACTATCTTTGCTCTTTCCTAAGCTTTTTGTTTTTGTTTTTTTCCCAACTTCATTTGCTATTTTCTTAAGCACAATGACAGTGGATGAATGGGTTAGCTTATTACAATGGATGAATCGTGCATCGTGTCTATTATACGTTATTATTCAGTATCTTCTATTATCTTCAATGGAGTATTTTAGCTTATCATACGTTATTACATTCTATTATCTCTTATTATGCGGTATCTTCTATTATCTTACGAGTATATTTTAACTTATTATGCGATATCTTCTATCATACGTTATTATCTATATTATTATATTATTATACTTCCCTCATTCAAAATTATCTTATTTTGTATTTTAGGTAATTAGATGATTGTTTATCTCCATTACTCCGTGTATGAAAATGTTGACTATAAGTGAATCAGGTAAGGATTATCACGATAAATTTTGGGTAAAAATTAGGAAGATAATAATTTTATAAACAATTTTTCATTAATATAATTTAAAATTATTATAGTTATTAAGTCGTATTTATTGTAGCCTCATAGGAATTTTCAGTTGTTTTAAACCCGTTTAAATAAATGATATTACTATCAAATTATTTTAAGCCCGTGTCATTGACATTTTAAGGTTTATATATGTCATTAGATATCTCGTCATATGAAAATTATGAATAATATTATATTCGATTAATGGTTATTATTATATTAATATATTTATATTATTATTATTATTAAACTAGTATAGGTCTCGTGCAGTACATAAATGCACGGTATACATAAAATTTACTTTGTAGCATACTAATTAAAGATTTTAAATTGGAGGTATATTAATGTTTACATTCCTCAATTTTGAGAAAATAATTTCAAATTGATAAGCAATCAAGGTAATGAGTAAAATTAATAATTGTATGTTTAGATGAAAATATTGTATCTACAAAATATATTTTTATTTATGAAATAGAAATTGGACTATTTCCACATTTTTATAAAATTAATATTTATAAATTCAACTCGAAAAACAAAAACGTTATTTAGAAAAAAGAACCGAATATATTTTTCTAGTATGAAACTAAGAATGACTATACTATAAATTTACCATTTTGATGATTTTATCATCATCCATGAAATGTAATGGGTTACCAATTTATTTTAGTAATTACTCTTTGTTTAACTTCCATATTTTGAAATAATGCATCATTGAGGGAAAATTTTGTAAAGTTGTTATTCTTTTAGTATATAGGGGATAGAAAATAAAGAAAAACCCTTCTCCCCCTCCCAACAAAAAACCCTAGCCTACAAAAAAAAAAACTTGGGGCTACCACCATTAATGGTGTAAGCCCCCAATTTTTAATTTTTAATTAATTATATCGTTTTAATATTAGTATTATTAGTATTTTAGTTATAATAAGTCCTCTCCTCTTGGAGAGTTTCGCCCCCATCAATTGATGGGTTTCGCTCTCTCTTTAAGGAGAGATGTTAAATCTATTATAGTGGAGAGGACGCGGAAGATCATCAGTGCTATAATCGTTCATCACGTGGTATCTCAATTTATGTCAGATCGGCGGCTACAATCTATTGGGTTAGATGAAATTGATTCTCGTCAGAACATTGGAAGATCCGAAGACCCTCTTGTGAAAAGCTGTATCATTAAACAGCGATGTGTTGAAAGAGGATGTGCAGAAGCGGAGATCAAAATCTTAGTGAGAGATCTTTATTTTAACGAGAATTTATTTTACTCAAATTTTATAGTATTGTATCCGTTCGATTTCGATATAAGTTGTAGATGTCGTATGACTTTTTATTAATGAAATGATCTATTCGCTCAAAAAAAAAGTATATAGGGGATAGAGGATTAGATTAGTATAGAACTTACGATATTTTAGGAAATTGCATTTTGACGCCAAAATGTTAACATAATGGTTTCTGTTTTATTATATAATAAAATAATAATATAAAATATAGATAGATTTACCTAATTGGTGTACTATTATCAAAATATTTCATTAATATGAAAATTATGATTAATATTATATTAGATTAATGATTATTATGTAATTATGTATTAGATTAATTATATTAGATTGTACTCCACATTATACCAGGAAAGTATGTTTTGACGAAAAAAAAGTTAATGGGGGTGATTTCTTTTTTATTATATACTTCCTCCTCTGTATCTATATATTCGTCGCCTTTTAATTTATTAAAATACTTCTCACATATATTAGACAAAGAGGGCGAACATATAGATACAGAGGGAGGGAGTACTATAGATAGATATAGATAGATATATAGATGAGGAAAGATTACTAGAATGAAGCACGTATGGAGAAATAAAAAAGGAAAAGTAGAAAATTATAAAATTGATGAGGGGAGTACTGGATAACCCACTTACCCACCCGATCTCCTTTAATCAATACGAAGTATTACCCAGAAAATTACAAACATAATTGACGCTCATCGTGAGACACCCGGTCCCTTGTGAGGTACTCCAATTATGAATATGAGATTTGTTGATGGACCGCCCTTTCCCTCCTTTGTTTGTAATAAGCTCGACTGTTCAAACTTCAAACTCTTAAAATTATGGTCAAGGGACTCGATCACCCAAGTCGAGGAGATCTATCTCATAGATGACAGATTATAGTCAAACGTTCACTTAAAGTCTAAACAAATTAACGCTTAAGAGCCGTTCTCAACTAGCGTTCAATCGATTACGTATAAATCAATATTTGATTGATTGGTATGAGGTTATGGTTGATTTTTTTTGTCCAAGTCACTTCATTTCTTTTTGTCCAAGTTAGCGATTTTTTTTTTCAAATTCAATAAACATATAAGGGGACGTTTGGTTGAGGAGTTATAGGAAAGGGAAAGGGAAAGGGAATCAACCTCCTTCGTTCCCTTTGTGATAGTTTGTTTTACGAGTAGTTTTTTGCATTCCCTTCCCCCTTGCATTCCTTCCCAAGCCCCCATACTCCTCTAATTTCATTCCTTCACCCCCAAGGGTTTTGATCTTGATTCCCTCACCCACCGCCCCAACTCATCAGTCATCACCCACCACCCTAAAACCACCACCACTCCGGCACCACCACCACCAATGTCACCACCATCACCAATGTCACCACCACCACCAATCTCGTCACTACCGCCACCCTGAGACCGTCACCACCTTATTATTTCTATTCCCTATAATTTCTAAACAAATAGTAAGGAAAATCTTAGGTAATCTCTTTGATTTGCTTTCCTTTACGCTTGTTTCCCATGTTTATTCACTTTCCCTTTAACCAAACGCCCTAAGTATATTAGAAAATACAAAAAAAAAAAAAAAAAAAAAAAGGTCACGTGAGGAGTACATGATACTAGGGGTTTTCAAGGGTTTAAGCTCACTTGCCTTGGTATAAAACCATTTCCCAGTTCATCAACCAAAACCCCCAATTCTCAATTTTGAAACAATCACCATGAAAATCCAACTAACTTGATATGACTTAATCCCCAAATTCCAATCAAAAACCCTAAAAAACTCATCAAAATCGACAATGAATTCCCTAACCTCAAGAACAAACCCCATATCACAATTCCTGAAACCCAGCTCAAGAACCCTAATCATTTCCCTCTTTTCAACTTCATCACCCTCATCATCGCCGCACTATAATTCCTCATCTTCCTCGTCGAGACGATACAGCGATGAAAGCAGGAATGTGAGGGTGTCAGTGTGGTGGGACATAGAGAATTGCGGAGTTCCAACAGGTGTTAATGTCTTCAAGATTGCGCATTCGATTACGTCTGCTGTTAGAGCAAATGGGATCAAGGGTCCTGTTCAAATTACTGCGTTTGGTGACATTTTCTGCCTCAATAGGGCTAGTCAAGAAGCGTTGTCAAGCACTGGTGTTAATCTTATTCACATCCCAAGTGGTAGTCATTTCTTCCCTCCATTTTTTGATACTTGTGATTTTTTGATGTGGTAATTTGTTGAATTTATCGCTGGTTTGAAATTCGAGATTTAATGTCGCATTTTGATGTGAGAATTGTTAGTAAAGCTTGAGTAGGTTTTGTGTTTCAGCTTCTCCAAATGCAGTTGAGATACTCTATGCCTGTCCCATCTCGTGTCGCATAACTTTATTATGCGACACATCACCTCTTGATTGATAAAAATAGTGATTATTTATGTGATATTGATTACATGTCACAAAGAGAAGTGATGGGACGCGAGATGAGGTACAAAAGTGGGAAAGATGAGATTTTTTTTGGTTTGTGGTTAAAACTGCATCTGTAAAGATTGTGAAAATGTCTGACATTGCCAACCTCGTGTTTCTGTTGTTGTTGTTGTTCATCTGGATTTGGTAATTATAATGTCGATTGCGATTTGCAAGTACCATTGATTTGGTTGCCTTTGGTTAGTTTTTTGTTTGTTTGAAGGGAGCACAAGGGCAATTATGATGCTGATGGGGTTCATAGCACTTCATAACTTTACAAACTAAGTCAATTAGACATCTGTGGTTAGTGAAAGTATCATCGTGGTGTTCATTTAATATAGCAATACGCATATGCCAATATGCCTTGAAACTTGACTGCTTGAGTATTAGAAAAATGAAGTATTCTTAGCCATTTCAAGAAACTTGGGATCTCCACTTTACGAAATTAAAGCTATCTAAACTGACTTTAGGTGAGGCTTCAGAAGCACCGTAAGTGACGCCAAGCCACTGCCTTTTCTAATAACAGTGATCAGATTCCAGTCACTTCATTTTTTTGTTCGTATGTCTTTGATCTTCAGAATATGGTTTGACTTGTAATTTAACCCAAAAAGTCTGTTTAGGAACTGACTGCACTGAAAAAGATCATTGGCGAGAGTACAAGTTTCATTATATTTACTCATATTATGTATGCTGCGAGTCATATTATGTATGCTGCGAGTCATGTTACTCATATTCTTGAAAGAGTTCATGTTAGCCAGCCTGAAATAAATTAGGATTAGGGCTCTAAGGCTGTTATTGTTGTATTAAAGAAAAGTGGGTATCTAGAAATGTGGGTGTCTGTCCATCAGAGTATAACGACTCGTTTGTTGTACTTTTTTCTTGCTAGGCGGGAAGAATAGTGCTGACAGGTCCCTTCTTGTGGATCTTATGTATTGGGTGTCTCAAAACCCTCCACCTGCGCATATCTTTTTGATATCAGGTGATAAGGACTTCGCGGGCATTTTACATAAATTGAGGATGAGCAACTACAACATACTGTTAGCTGCCAAAGAAGTTAGAAACACTTCAGGTGTCCTCTATAGCGCCTCAAGCATAATGTGGTACTGGAACGATCTAGCCAAAGGAGAGAATCTTTCCGGTAAGCATTTTAACCAACCTCCAGATGGCCCTTTCAATTCTTGGTATGGCCATTATCGAGGCCCCCTTCAAGACCCATTTACTCTTTCTGAGCTACAAAAATACTCAGAGGTCGAAGAATCATCGAATTCCGAAGGAGAATCCCACCTTCGACCAGTTCCGGTGCCAGTTTTGAGGCAGTTATGCCGTGTATTAAATTCACACCCTGAAGGACTTAGCATTACTGAATTTCGTGATCAGTTGATACACGACAAAGTGGCGCTCGATAAGGATTATTATGGTCATAAAAAGTTTTCTCGATTTCTTATGGCACTTCCTCGTATTGTGAAGATTGAGTCTTGTCCTGATGGTCAATACTTTCTGAAACCTGTATCAACTTCAAGTCCAGAACCTGTGGAGAGCAGTGATAGGCTGTTGACTGCTAAAGAAAATGGCAAGACTCCAAAAATTACTAGAATGGTGGATGTTGAGGAGAAGTCAATCGAAGAGGCATCTGAAGAAAATGTGCATAAGATTATGAATACTATGGAAAAGAAGCCAGCTGAAGAGATTAACAGAATTGTGGATGCTAACGTGAAGCCGACTGAAGATGCATCTGAAAAGCAAGTGGGAGAGATTATGGATAAAATGGAAGATATGCCAAATGAAGTGATCTCTGAGAAAATAGTATCAGATGCTTTCGTAAATGAGAATAGCGTGGCTTCAAATGTGGAGATACGAGAGAGGACCCCTACTGAAGAACATAATCCTAAGCAAGAAAACGGTATTTTCAGAAAATTTTGGACAAAATTGTTTGGTGGTAGCACAGATACCGAACGAGAGGATGGTAGTCTTGAGAGACCCATGGCTAATGTGATCCTAGAAAAGTCTATTACTGAAGAAGAGCCCAGTAATAAATCAAGTAATAATTTGAACGATGTTGCCAAAGGTGACACCATTGGAAAATCTGAGCCTAGTGTAGGAGGGAATGATAGCCCCAAGCGACTTGAATCTGATGTGATTCCAGAAAGGTTGATTTCTGAGGAAGGGAAAAGTAAATCCGGCAATGTTTTGTATCCTATTGCCAAAGCCAACTCTGTTGGAAATTCAGAAACTAATTTAGGTTTCATTGCTAAGATAATAAACTGGTGTAAAGCTTGGAGGAGCGAAAGTGCATTGGATAAACCAATTGAAATTCAATCACCAACTATAGAGGCAAGTCCTGTTGTAGAAGGTGCAAGGAAACCTGATGAAGTCCCACACTCAAAACAATTGGCTGATGAACCTTCACCTCCAAGAAAGCACGAACTTTTCACCAAGGATTCTTTTTGGAACGCGCTTCGATCATTTCTTAAAACACACCGAGGATCAGACATTGTGTTGAACTCACTATCAAGGTACACTTTTCAGTCTTTGGCAAATCCGTTTTTTCCTATGTTGTTGGGTTAGGTCTTGGAAGTGCATTAAAAAGGTGTTACTTAGACTATTTTGTGTTTGTTTGGTTTAACTAGGGGTGTAAACGAGCCCATCTGAGCTCGAGCTTGGGTGATTTTCCCCATTAGAAATATTTAAGCTACCTTTACGTCTTTGTGATTTTCATCTTGCTACGTATCTTTATGTCCCTGTGATTTTATATTTGCTTATATCTGGATGATATTACGCAACAGCAGTTATTAATGAAGTCCTTCGTTTCAGTTATCATGGTTCTTATTAGGTTTTGCTGTTTTGGGTTATAAAATGCAAAGCGAAAAGGTTATGTAACATGGTCTCAGGGGTGAGACCGTAGTTGCTAAACTTTTGGTCCAGATCGTGGGATCTTACGATTGAAAAAGAGGGTGAACGATCCCGAGCATGGCTAGGATCTTATGATTAAACTCTCAAAAAAATTCGAGTAGATCTTAACCCGGTCCCACGATTTATGTAGGACTTTAAGATAGACACAAATTATGAATCTAAACAATTTGTGGACACGTGATAATAATAGTTTTTTCAAATATAAACACATGATTTTACAAAATTTTAGCAGAGTGATTATGTATTAAGTTAATTTGTTGGATCTAGATCCGATCTTACCGACTCGATAATAGTCACTTCATCGATTCGAAGTAGGATCTTGATCCTAACAACTTTGGGTGAGACAATTTCTTAATCCCTATTGCTGGCTTGACCTGATGTATTTTTATTATGGTAATAAAGGCTGAATAAGAAGAAGATAGTGAAGACTGATAGTGGTGGAAGGTCCGATGAGAAAAGGAGGACAATTAACTCCCCACCGTAGGGGTTGTTACATTAGTCCTATATGGGAGTGATTGTTTCCTTACCTTCCCCTTGTTTGAGCTCTATTACTTGGGTAATAATGTCCCTATTTAAATCGAACCGTAATATATACAGTAACAGTTTGGGTTGGTCGTACATGTAAGAGTCTGAGACGTCTTATACAAGACTCATTATTTGCAATGTTCTTATTACTGTTTCGCAACTCACATCTGTAAAGCTGATCACCGTTTTTTTTCCCGAATCAGAGAGCAGATTGCTGAAAAGCTAAGAAAGGAGGGACCCTTGTTTCTTCGACCTCTTCAGGCAGTTGAAGTTCTTCACTTGGTAGATCTACTAATTGCTGAGAAGAAATGGATTAAGGAGGTCCCTACTAACATCCCTCCATTTAGACTTGTTTCTCTCTATGAAGAAAGCTCGATTCCTTCTCAAACTCGTAATCCAGCTGGGTTACATTCCATCTTCGTGAGCACTCAGTCCCCGTTTAATCCTCAGTTGAGGGTTTCCTCTATTTCTCCTAAGAAGCTTTCAGAAAAGTCAAGGACTGAGATCCTGTCAGATTGTCAGAAACTTTTGGATGAGAGTCTATCTCAATGCCCTGATGGCTTTAATATCGGTCGTTTCAAAAAGCTGTTTTTAAAGAAGTATGGATATGCTCTGGATCACGAAAAACTAGGATATCGGAAACTTGGTTCTCTCCTTCAGGTAATGCCCGGGGTTAAAATAGAATCCACCCAGATTCTTCCTGATAATGTGGTTTACTCTCCTGGGATTCAGTCCTTGGGGACAGCTCGGAAAGATGATGAAGTGGAGTCTCTCTGGGAAGAACTTGGGCCTGTTGCCAAGAAGTCGGACCATAATAGCCTAAATGGGCTTGATGGTGAATATGAACCACCCATGTCCGTGGACAATGAGCTTTCTTCAGACTCAGAAAAAGATGAGCCTTCATTTGTCGTCAAAGGGGAAAAGCAAAGTAATTCAAAGGGGGGCGAGGAGGATGATAGCTCATTATTGCAAATCCTGGATTCGTGGTATGGCAATGTCGCCAAGGAGTCGAGCAACCCGAGAAACAACCATGGGTCAGATTATGATGAGAGCCCAACAGATTCTTCTTCTGAGGATGAAAGCAGCCTGTCAATAACTCCGCCTGCTGGGGAGAGGAAGGGTCAAGCTGAGTCCTCCGACAGCGATGGATGTAAATATGGGGACCCTAAAAAGAGATACACATTTGTTGCAGAAGGCGGTGATGAGGTTAAGAAGGGGAAATTAATTGATGGGATTTTGGGGGGTTTGAAGAAGACCAGTGGTGAAGTAGCAGTGTAAGCTGAATGACGGCTAGTTTCGAGGCATAGAGGCACCCCATTTCTTCTATGAAGGTAGGATGTTTGTTTTGTCTGAGATTTCACCATTTCTGTCTTAGAATAACACGTTTCTGAGTATTTAGTACTATATATATCTCCAATTTTAAGTGGGTAGTACTGTATTTGTTAGCTAAACATAATGTAGACTTCAGAATCATTTTTGTAGGAATGGGGTAAAAGTGATCCATCAATTTTAATCGAAATTGCTGTTGATTGCATACACAGCTTTAGTATTGCATACGAGGAATGAATAAACTGACTGATACAAATATGTGCAGTGATCAAGTATTGATAGTGAATCCCTTGAATGGTGTGAACATCATCTTCAGCTTATTGATATTAACAAGAGGTGCCATGATTACTGATGGTAGCAGAGAAAAAACCGCTGAAATCATCGCAGTTGAGTGCAGTTTCGACTTAAACGGATCCTGCTGCAAAGGGGCGAAGGCTGTGTTACTGAGGCACTGTGCTGCATTGCTTGGCCTAGCTATGCAAAGAGTTGGTACCATGGTTTTTTCCACGGGGATAATCAGTGTATGTCTTTTGTAGATATTTTTTTGGTCGATTATCTGATGCCTGGCATAGGAACAGTTGTTAGAAGTCTTGTTTTTGTAAAATTGTCTTAACCAGATCTCCTTGTATGATTCGATCATACTCTCCGTCTCAATAAAGGAATATATTTGAAATTCTTGCTTACATACTCTCCGTCTACTTGAATACTCCGTATTTTGATGCTGTATTGCTGGTATGTACCGGGCTTATGACCGAGATCAAGGCGTGGGTGTTAATTTTGGGATTAACACCAAAGTGATGCATTTGCTCAGAAATTAGAGTTAACAGGCAAAATTATACTCGTACTCCAGAAAGAAGAAGATGAAATATTTAAACCATTATTTGGACGAGAGAAACTAATAAATTTATTTGTTCGGTTCAACGAAAGATGCACTTTGTTACTCCAGTTTCTTACACTAGAAAGAGACGAAATTGAAATTTGCGATCTATTGTCTAGGTGCGTCTTAATCCCATCTAGACCCGGCAAACGGGTCAGGTCATTTTTGGATCTGGTCACTTTCGTGTTGTAGAATTCGGGTTGACTTCGGGTCAGGTTCGGTTTCGAGGTTGCTATTCAATTTTTTTTTTTTTAGGGATATTGACTCGTTTTCTATAATAATAATTGGGTTAGTTTCGGATTAACTTTTCAACTATTTTTTTTTTCCGGAATTTATAGTCAGATATCCAATTTGCGGAGGATTTGTTTATTCGAAATTAGCACAAAATAGCTAGAAATTACATATTTGTTTACGTAATAAAATTTTGATATACGACCGATTATAGAAAGATGGTTTCATATTTTAGTTTCGCTCCGGACCTCGCTTAACTCTGAGACGACCCTGTACTATTTTTTCTTTTTCTTTTTTTTTTTAGGAATATTGACTCGTTTTCTATAATAATAGTTGGTTTAGTTTCAGATTAATTCAACCTCGACTTTTCAGTTCAGACTTCAGTTAAAAGTGTTTGAAACATCATGCAACAAAGAAAGTTAAAGAAAAAGTGAGGTGAGACATGCTAATAGGGCTTTAGAAGGGTTTAAGCTCATACTCCCTTTCTATAAAATCCCTAAATCATTTCCCAATTCTGAAACACTCAAACAATAATCAAGCAAAACGCAAATTCCATGAAAACCCAATTCCCAAATTCATGTCCCAAACCCTAAAACCCCCAATCATCATCGAAATCCACGATGAATTCCCTAACCCCGAGAACAAACCCCATATCACAAATCCTGAAACCCAGCTCAAGAACCCTAATCATATCCCTCTTTTCCACTTCATCATCGCCGCACCATAATTCATCGTCTTCCTCGTCGGTGTCGCATCGACGATACGACGATGAAAGCAGGAGTGTGAGGGTGTCAGTGTGGTGGGACATAGAGAATTGCGCGGTTCCAACTGGAGTTAATGTCTTCAAGATTGCGCATTCGATTACGTCTGCTGTTAGAGCAAATGGGATAAAGGGTCCGGTTCAAATTACTGCGTTTGGTGATATTTTCTGTCTGAATAGGGCTAATCAAGAAGCATTGTCCAGTACTGGTGTTAATCTCATTCACATTCCCCATGGTAGGTACCTATTTCTAATTTCTTCCCTCCCCCTTTTTTACTACTTGTGATTTTTTTCGTATTTTATTATTACGGGAATAATGGAGCTTGAAATGAGAAGAAAATGGAGGAGATACGTGATTGGTGGTGGTGGTAGTTTGAGGTGCAAGGAGATGAAGGAAGAACAATCACCCCTAAGGCCGGAACGACTACTGGAAGTGTTTGTTTTGGAGGGAAGTAATGAATAGGGGTAAAGGAGCTAAAATCAACTAGAAAATGGAGGAGAACAGTGATGGTGCTAAGCGGAAATGTAGAAAAAAAGAGAGTCTAATATAGCCTTTTTTTACTACTTGTGATGTTTTTATTTCGTTTTTTATCTCTAATTTATTACGTAATTATCACGGGAGTAATGTAGCTTGAAATGAGAAGAAAATGAGGATATGGGTGGTTGGTGGTGATAGTATAAGGGGTAAAGAGGAGGTGAAGGAAGGGCGGAACGATTATTCCAGAACAATTACTCCGAATGGGGGTAATGCATTGCTTGGGGGAAGGCGGGTAATTCTTTCCTCTAAAGAAGCTACCGAGCATAAATGAGCTTCTAACCCCGGTTCCTGAGGTTCATTTTGTCTCACTACTTCATCTCACTTCAGTCTAGCCTACTTCAGTCCAAAAAAATACTCCGTATGACCTAATTCCCATCATATCTTTAAAAGAGGGGAAATGATGTTGTACCTAAGAGAGTAAAAGAGGAAACAAATTCTTAATACTTGTATGTATGTGTAATTTATTCTTTAATTTCTAACTTTATACCAAATTGGGAAGGTATTAAAGGGTTGTATTTAACATAACACTTTGTTGGAAACGCCTCTTACATATTAGCAAGATAACAATGGCCTTGTTGAGCTTCTCGTTGAACTTTTTATGATGCAAAATTTCGTTGAGGCATATGAGAAACTAATAAATTAATTAGTGATAGATATATTACATTTGTAAGATCTATTTCTCTTAATAAGATTGGCATATATTTTGAACTTTTTTGGTCGAAATTAAATTTCTTGCTCATTTGATGTATTAAATTGTTTAACCCTAAATATGGTACTCCGTATTTAAATAATACTCCTTCCGTCTCATGAATATATTTGAGAAATATTTTATTGAAATGACTCAACAATTTATGAATGGAGGGAGTATAAAACTATTGAACTATTAGATTGGAAATCCAAAATTATTGTTAATCAGTAGATATGTTCGGAAATCATTAAATAATTTTGGCTGATTTTTTTTTTTAATTGGATGTATGTTAACATTAAAATAATTTTTATTTTTTTCCAGATTATGACAGAGAATATTCCACAAGTCAATATTTTCTTAGGATGTTAATAGGTTGGCTGAGTTTTTTTAAATATGGTGGTGATACGTAGCAATTTGTTTTTTGTTGGTTGCTCTTTTGGTTGTTGGTTGGTTGTTCTTTTAGTATCGTAGCCTTATAGGAAGATCATATCCTTACTACCCGTATTTCATAAAACTAAACATAAAAGTGGAGTGGAGGGTGTATTCATTTACTGATACGGGGTATTATGTATGCAACGACTCATGGACCATCTCGGAACATGTTAGCCACCTGAGGGCTTAGGGCTGTAATGTCGTTATTGTTATTGTCGTATTGAAGAAAAAGTGGGTATCTAGAAATGTAAGTGTCTGTTCATCAGAGTATAACGACTCTTTTGTTGTACTTTGGTTCCTGACAGGTGGGAAGAATAATGCTGACAGATCCCTTCTTGTGGATCTTATGTATTGGGTGTCTCAAAACCCTCCGCCTGCGCATATTTTTTTGATATCAGGTGACAAGGACTTCGCTGGCATATTACATAAATTGAGGATGAGCAACTACAACATACTGTTATCTGCCAGAGAAGTTAAAAACACTTCAGGTGTCCTCTATAGCGCCTCAAGCATCATGTGGTACTGGAACGAGCTAGCCAAAGGAGAGAATCTTTCCGGTAAGCATTTTAACCAACCTCCAGATGGCCCTTTCAATTCTTGGTATGGCCATTATCGAGGCCCCCTTGAAGACCCATTTACTCTTTCTGAGCTACAAAAAAACCCGGAGGCCGAAGATCCATCGAATTCCGAATCAGAATCCGACCTTCGACCAGTTCCGATGGCGGTTTTGAGGCAGTTACGCCGTGTATTAAATTCACACCCTGATGGACTTAGCATTACCGAACTTCGTCATCAGTTAAAAGCAGGCAAGGTGGTGCTCGATAAGAACTTTTATGGTCATAAAAAGTTCTCTCAACTTCTTAAGTCTTTTCCTCGTATTGTGAAGGTTTTGCCTCATCCTGATGGTCAGTTCTTTCTAAAACCTGTATCAACTTCAAGTCCAGAACCTGCTGACAGCAGTGATAGGCTGTTGACTGCTAAAGAAAATAGCAAGACTCCAACAATTACTAGAATGGTGGATGTTGAAGAGAAGTCGATCGAAAAGGAAACCGAGAAAAGTGTGGATAAGATTATAAATAGTATAAATGAGAATTCAGCTGAAGAAATTACTAGAATGGTGGATGCTCATGTGAAGCCAATTGAAGAGGCTTCTGAAAAGAAAGTGGGTGAGATTATTAATAAAATGGAAGAAAAACAAGCTGAAGAGACTTCCGAGAAAATAATGTCCGATGTTTTTGTAAATGAGAATGGCGTGGCTTCTGTCGAACATCCAAATAGGAAAGAAGCTTTAAATGAGAAGATAGTTGTTAGCTCCGAGAGACTTGAATCTGATGTGATTCCAGAAAGGTTGATTTCTGAGGAAGAGAAAAGTAAATCCCCCAATGCTTCGTATCCTGTTGCCAAAGCTGACTCTGTTGGAAAGTCAGAAACTAATTTAGGTTTCATTGCTAAGATAATAAACTGGTGTAAAGCTTGGCGGAGCGAAAGTGATGTGGATAAACCGATTGAATTACAATCACCAACTATAGAGCCAAGTCCTGTTTTAGAAGATGCAAGGAAACCTGATGAAGTCCCACACTCAAAACAATTGGCTGATGAAGCTTCACCTCCAAGGAAACACGAACTTTTCACCAAGAATTCTTTTTGGAACGCTCTTCGATCATTTTTCAAAGCACACCGAGGATCAGATATTGTGTTGAACTCACTATCAAGGTACACTTTTCAGTCTTTGGCAACTCCTTTTTTTCCCATGTTGTGAGGCTAGGACTTGGGACATGCAATTAAAAGCTGTTACTTAGACTACGTTTTGTTTGTTTGGTTAATAAGTGTATAGTACTTCACTCCTGTTTGGTTGGAACAGAATAGATCTCGGGAAGTTGTGGGTTTTGTACTTCTGTATACCAGTATATCACATGCGTAGTTTTCATAGCTTTACCCATCCGCACTTCTGCAGCAGTTCATGGAATGAAAAATTTTATTCCCTGCACAAAAGATGCCTTGACACTAACACTGTCTTAACATAGAGTTAACCTTCTTTGCATTGGTTTTGCCCTCTGAACAACCGACTAAGATGCCCGTTTGACAGAATTCATAAAAGGGCTGCCTTTATGTTGTACTCCCTCCAATTTTTCATTTTCTTCCTTTTTGAATTTGACGGTCTCAAAGACGGAACCTTGATCGTATTTTTCAACATGTAAATGCTACTCCCTCCGTTTCACTACCTTCAACTTTTCACCATTTGGTTGTTTTTATATTAATTTTCAGTGTCCCACTTGCATCTCATTTCAGCCACACAATTGGCCCTCGTGACTCACTTGCATTGTTAATGTGATCCACATTGTTTGTTTCTATACTCCCTAAGCTGTACGGTACATCTATGGTATTTTGGAAAGTGATTGAGTGACGAGGGTGTATTTTATTTTACCGAAATACTCAGTAATATATTGTGAAATATGGTTTGATTATAAATCTAAATATTTTAGTTTTATGTATCAATATTTTTTTTTCTCCAATATATTTATGGTCAAAATTCCGTAGCTTTGACGCCTAAAAAGCAAATGAGAAGAAAATAGGAAAATGAAGGGAGTACATAACTAAAAAAGCTTCCTTTCCACTGCATTGCAACCTCGCCAGAATCCTACTTGTAGACCGTCTTTAGTACTATGATATTGCAGCAATAGTCATATTTGGACATTGTGTCGTGTGCACTGTATGCCACAATAATTCTCCTTGCCAAAAATCTTTCCCCTAGACCGTTTGTAGTACTAATGTACTATGATGTAGCAACAATAGTCATATTTAGGCTGCTTATATGTCCTTGTGATTTTATATTTGCCTATAATTAATGAAATCTTCCTTTTCAATTATCATGGTTCTTAGTAGGTTTTGCTATTTTGGGTTAAAATTTGCAGAGCCAAAAGTTATGTGACATGTTCGAGAGATTGTTCCCTACCTTCCTCTTGTTTGAGCTCTATTACTTGGGTAATAATTACCCTATTTAAATCGAACCCTAATATATACTCCGTAACAGTTTGGGTTGGTCGTACATGTAAGAGTCCAAGAGCCTAATATACAATACTCGTTATTTGCAATGTTCGTATTAGTAATTCGCAACCCACATCCGTAAAGCTGATCGCCGTTCTTTTTCCAAATCAGGGAGCATATTGCTGAAAAGCTAAGAAAGGAGGGGCCCTTGATTCTTCGACCTCTTGAGCCAGCTGAAGTTCTTCACTTGGTAGATCTACTGATTGCTGAGAAGAAATGGATTCAGGAGCTCCCTACTAGCATCCCTCCATATAGACTTGTTTCTCTCTATCAAGAAAGCTCGATCTCCCCTCAAACTCATAACCCAACTGGGTTAAATTCCATCTTGTTGAACACTCAGTCCCCGGATAATCCTCAGTTGAGGATTTCCTCTATTGCTCCTACGAAACTTTCAGAAAAGTCAAGGATTGAAATCCTGTCAGATTGTCAGAAACTTTTGGATGAGAGTTTATCTCAATGTCCCGATGGCTTTAATATGGGTGGTTTCAAAACGCAGTTTTTAAACAAGTATGGATATGCTCTGGACCACAAAAAACTAGGATATCCGAAACTTGTTTCTCTCCTACAGGCAATGCCTGGGGTTAAGATAGAATCCACCCACGTTCATTCTGATAACGTGGTTTACTCTCCTGGTATTCAATCCTTAGTGTTGGAGAAGTCAACCGGGTCAGAGAGTGGTGTGTCCGACTCAGCTCGGAAAGATGATGAAGTGAAGTCTCTCTGGGACGAACTTGGGCCTGTTGCCAAGTCAGATCATAATAGCATGAATGGAGTTAATGGTAAATATGAATCGACAATGTCTGTGGACGATGAGTTTTCTTCATACTTGGGAAAAGAGGAGCATTCATCTTCATCAAAATCGGTGAAAGGGGAGAAGCAAAGTAAGTCAATGGGGCAGGAGGAGGAGAATGAAAGCTCATTGATGCAAATCCTGGATTCGTGGTATGCCAATAACACCGAGGAGAGCAACCCGAGAAACAACCATGGGTCATATTATGAGAACCCACCAGATTCTTTTTCTGAGGATGAAAACAGCATGTCAGGATCACCGACTGCTGAGGTGAAGAAGGGTCAAGCTGTGTCCTCCGACAGCGATGGATGTAAATATGGGGACCCTAAAAAGAGATACACTTTTGTAACTGAAGGCGGTAATGAGGTTAAGAAGGGGAAAGTAATTGATGGGATATTGGGGAGTTTGAAGAAGACCGGAGGTGAAGTAACAGTGTAAGCTGAATGATGTCTATTTTCGGGGCACCCCATTTCTTTTAGGAGGAATGTAGGATGTTTACTTAGTCTGAGAATCCATCATCTCAGTCTTAGAATAACATGTTTTAGGGCATTTAATTATTTATCTCCAATTTTTAAGTGGGTATTTGTTAGCTAAACAGAATCTACACTTCCTAATCATTTATCTTAGGATCTATTCAATGAAAGTCCCTGATCCATCATTTTTCCAAACCAAATTGCATTTGAATTGAACAGGTTGATGACATATCATCATTTCTAAGATGTACATGAAGAATTTCCGGGTTCTTAGTCTGACAAATTGCTTGCAGGATAGCCAATGTCACAGTTAGCTGAAACTGTATTGTCATCAGCACTGTCCATCTATAGCCTGATGGAAGAGATTTCACTTTCAATGGCGGTCGATTCAGTCTGAAAGTGCATCCACTCCACGTACTGGTGAGTTTGATCTTTTTCTCTATTAACTACTTTCAAGTTGAAGAATTCATATACTTTATTTTTGTCGTTTGAGAGTTTATCCTTGCATTTTTTTTCTTCTATTTCCAGAATTTTAGTTGATGGTTGAAACTTGCGAGTCTCTTACTTTTTGTCGACTATTGAACATTTTGTAGGATACCTGACAATTTGCGAGTAGCTCTACCAATTTATTTCACAGTTTAAAATTACATGGTTCGACGATGATTTCCAAGTAATGTATGAGGATCTGAACATATTTAATCGATCCGTAGAGGGTATGAATGAAAAGTATCAAAGATGTATCACTTGTGAGTTTTGACACTTTAAACTCCGCTAACTCGACCTGATAAACGAATGATTCCTGCATCCCATTTTCAATTTACAACATTGAAAAAAGATGGTCTGGTTTAGTGAAAGAGCAAGTCTCATCCGTCACAAGGTTACAACGGGTCATATATCATTCACTTGGCACTATACTTTTTGTCATATCTAAGCTACTTGGCCCGTTACAAGTTTGTGACGGGTTTGTGTTAGTGAAATGGGAATCTATCTGAATAATGTGGTGAACTCCCCTGTGCACTGGAAAAATAATTGATTGATTCTACTACTGTAAGTCTGTCAGCAAGTGGAGTGTGGTGTTTCATTATACTACTACTTGGAGTATAATAATAGAAACACCTCACGGGTGAGGTCAGCAGAGTCTTCTTCCTCATCCCTGATGTAGTATTTCTCACTGTATGTTCCCTTCCCATAAAGCAGGCAGCCGCCATTATAATAATATTAATGAATGATTCTTATTTCATGGGATCCACCTCCATCCACTCTATATATACCTCTTTACTTCTCTGGAATTTGGAATCCATTCATTCATTCATCCTTGTTGATAAAAGATTACTGAGGATAAAGCAGCAGAAAAATGTCGGCGACTTCAGAAACTATGCCTCTCTTGACTCCTTACAAGATGGGCAACTTCCAACTTTCTAAAAGGTAGTACATGATTCATACAAGTATATTACTCTCGATTTCTTGATTTGTTTACCTTTTATATTTACGAGATTGTTTGAGTTAAAAGTTGAATGTTTTTGATGTTAGGGTGGTATTGGCGCCATTAACGAGACAGAGATCGTATGGAAATGTTCCTCAAAAGCATGCCATATTATACTACTCCCAGCGAGCTACGAATGGAGGCCTTCTTATTACTGAAGCCACCGGAGTCTCTGATACCGCTCAAGGGTTTGTCTCTCCCCACCTTCCATTATGCTTTCTTTCTTTTTGCTCTTTATACATTCTACTGCTTCAATTCCTGCACTCGCTAATTACAGAGAGTAAGACGGTCCATTTTTACGTACTATACGTATTGGGCGTTAGGCATTATTACATACATAAAGGCTCTCCTTTTTGTTACAATCAAAACATCAAATGTTCCTGCACAGATCCCATATTTAAGCTAAGTTCAACACTTGCACAAAATATGTTGACCCTGGATTTGGTCTGTAATCTTTGATGCATCATAAAGATCCATCCACACCAATAATCACCAGTGTATGTAGCCTGGAAGAGTGAGGTTTAGCTGTATACTGTATTATGTAATAATCCTAATTCTGTCGAGATACGATACAATAAGTAGCATCTAAATCGCAATATTTTGAAACCCGGGATAAAGACGACGAATAAAATCATCAATATATTGTAAAAAGATACGTATTCAAATTCAGACCTCTTTATTGAGATTCATATTCGACCCTTTGACTCTTTTTGTTCATTTTGACCCAAAAAAAAAAAAAAATAGTCAAAGAAATGATAAAGTTATATTCCACCGTCTATCTATAAATGGGCTGTGTGGGGATTACTATATTAGCCTTTTGACTTCTTTTTTTGTGGATTACTCCGTATTAATTAGTATGAGGGTGACGCATGTATGTATGTATGTATGTAGGTATGAGCATACACCAGGAATATGGACAAAGGAGCAAGTGGAAGCCTGGAAGCCAATTGTTGAGGCTGTTCACGCCAAAGGTGCTCTCTTTTTCTGTCAACTTTGGCATTGTGGCCGCGCCTCCAATCAAGGTAATCAATCTTCTTCTTTCTTTATACTATACACTTTATATTTGTTGAGAGACCGTCTTTTCCAAGATTTTGTGTTTTTTTATTGGTAGGGACTACAGAGTACTTTCTATTTAGATTCGAAAATCTCATTTGCTTTTGACGATCACGCATTAAAATAGGAGTATAGAATTAGTATAATTCGTACCTTGGGAGGTAAACTATCGTTCCATGTCGGTGGTGTAAGTATAGACGATCATCCTTATAATAAATATCAATCAACAATAATAGTACGGGGATTTTTGGGGAGGAGTCTAGGAGTAAATCCGTGAAAGCTTGGTCTAAAACGAACAATATCGTACTATTATGGACCGTGGATATCAAAATAAAGAAGTCCGATACGATATAACACGCTTCCTTACATAACATCGTACAAAAACAAGATGAAAAATATTTAAGATATAAGTACTCTGTCAAGCATCATAATTTTTCTTTTCAATAAGCAAATTGTTCTTGGAAATGGGAAATATGCCAATATGCATTTATGCCTACTTGCCTAGTGCCTAATATTTCCACTGAGTGGGTGGTGAGACTCGAAGTGGCGACGGTTTAGTCACGCTAACTTTGATACTGGATTATGTAAAGAAATCAATGAAACGAAAACTTAAGTTAAAGGTTCAAGGTCATGAATGATTAGGATCATACTCTCAACACATTTACATGTATGTGCATCGACAGGTTTTCAGCCAAATGGAGAAGCAATATTTTCTTCCACCGATAGGCCGATATCACCTAGTCGCCAAGTCTATCCAGGGCAATATTCGACACCAAGGCGCCTCGAAATTCATGAGATTCCCTCCATTGTCCGTGACTTTAAGCTCGCTGCCAGGAATGCCATTGAAGCAGGTTTTGACGGTGTCGAGATCCATGGGGCAAACAGTTACCTTATTGACCAGTTTCTAAAAGATAGCGTCAACGACCGAACAGACGAGTATGGTGGAACCATAGAGAACCGTTCTAGATTAGCACTAGAGGTAGTGGAAGCTATTGCGAATGAGATCGGCCCACATAGACTCGGAATACGTTTCTCTCCATTCACCGATTTCTTAGAACCCACGGATTCAAACCCTGAAGCTCTAGGACTCTACTTAGCCAACTCCTTGAATAAGTACGACATCCTGTATTGCCACGTGATCGAACCAAGGGTAGACAAGGCTGGAGAGTCGAAGACCATTCCTCTAAGTTTGTTGCCTATGAGAAAGGCCTTCAAAGGTACCTTCATTTCAGCTGGAGGTTTCGGTAGGGAAGATGGAAATAAGGCTGTGGAAGATGGTTATACTGATTTAGTAGCGTACGGAAGATTGTTTCTAGCCAACCCGGATCTACCCCGAAGGTTTGAGCTGCATAGTCCTTTGAATAGGCATCATCGGGAAACTTTCTATACGTCTGATCCTGTTGTTGGCTACACTGACTACCCATTTCTTGAAACTGCATGAACAATACGGAATGGAGTAACTTCGCTAGTTCGGCTGGTAAAGCCTCGAATAATGATACTTGTGATGTAGTGAATCAAATGGTTGATTGTGTTATTGTTTCCGGTGTGTGTGCTCTTGTATGGAAAAGGGTTAGTCGGAGTACAGGTTATGTTATGTACATGTACCTGATTTCCTTTAGTAGTTTCTGTTTACGGGTTCAAATAAAATTGTGCGACAAATTCATGGATTCTTTTCTTTCGACAGTGAAAAAGATGGAGTAACCTTTACAAAGCACGCTTTAGTTTGCTAACTCGTGGGCTATCTTGTTACGGTTCCTATTACAAAACGAAGAAGCAATACAATGAAAGAAAGAAACTATCAATACGAAAGATAAGCTGAAATGCACTCCTATAGAACCCATAAGCTGAAGTAGAAGCGAAAGACGATCACCTTGAAGCAAAACATGTCGATAACTATTGTTCCTTGCCCAAAGAAGTTGATAGTGTAGACCGTAGGCTACGTATCGGTATGCTTAGTTTGAATCTCAAGTCTCAACCCCTCCAAATGAAGGACATAATCATCATTTTGACACTTTCTATACAAACTAGTCACTCCCCCCTTCATAGTTCATACCAATCTCGTTGCGTTAGAAACTGATTTCATGGTCCAAAACCTACAAAAGCTACACTACAAAGTTCTCGAGGAACTTACTTTCCTCCCAAAAAGGTGCAAAACTTCGAAAATCCACTAAAGGGAAACCCCATAATCTTGCATTAACAAAGTCATATTGCATTAACAAAGTACTGCTAGAAATAAGAACGGGGTAATTATCAAAAGTACTGGAAATAGTTATTTCCGAGAAAAACCATACTCATATAAGCGGCAAGACGAGGTGACATGTCTTTTGACCTCCCACTTTCTTGTTTGATATGGAAAATCTCAGGTGTAAGTAAGACTGCCTTTATCTGGAATCATCGATTCCCTGGTTGAAGTATGGAAGACAAGATGAAACTAATGCCTTTGAAAGCCGCCTTTGTTTCTTCCAAAGAAGGAATTCTTTGCCTTGGACTTCGGTAGCTCATGGATATCCATTACTTGGATTGTTCTTTGCTTTTTGGCTTCAACAAAGACAGACAAAAATATGCATATGAATCGTCACATCAGATTGGAATGAACTTTTTAACTCTTTTTTTTCCGTAATGATGAAGGTTAAGGTAAATAAAGTATCAAACCATTTTGAGCTTCTTGGTAGTTCTCTTGAAGCCGTTTCCTAGCAGAAGCTAGCCTCTCTGGATCAACTGCTGCTTGTTTCTGTCTCTGCATATTCCAACTGGAGTTTTCATTACAAATCGCAATGCAGCATTCCAGCCCTCAAATACTTATATAAGACCAGTCGGACTTTTTTAGTAATGCATTTGATAAAATACTGTGACAAGATTCATCACTCGAAAAAAAATGTATCGCGTTGAGAGCGAAAACAAGCTTGCCATCTTTTGGAAACACTAAGAAGGAACACTAATAGAAATCAAAGAGTGCCCTTTATTTTCGAACTCAATTAATTTATCGGTTCCCAAGTACCTCATTTGACTTCTTTTTCATTTAAGTGAACAAGTCTCATTTGACATTTTACTCCATTTAAGTGAGGACCAATATTAGCAAACTGAAATCATGAACGTATACATCGAGTGGAGGAGCCGGTGATGAAGAAGCGGGCTTCATGGGTTTAGCTTGAGGATCTCTCCGTGGAGGAGGAGCACGAGCGAGAACAGCTTTGGGCTTATATTCGGACCTATCTGACCCCGAACTTCCATCTGCCAAAAAAACCAATATCAGCCAATATAATATTAACCCTCGTGTACTTCAATTGTGTTGCCATTTAGAGAATCGGGTTCTAATTCTTACTGTGAGGATTTGGAGAGTATCCGAAATCAGGAACCTGAAAAGAAGTATATGTCGTTATTTAAAAAAAAATGTGAAAGAAAGAGACCACGGAATCAAGGTACAAACTTTTTCAGCAAATTCATATTATTCCTAGGCTTTACTAAAAGAACACCATACCTCGTTGTGATGACCATTATGCTGATTCTTGGAAACGTTCTGCTGAGGCCAGTCTCCTTCGGCTGAAGCCAGGAGTTTACAATCATACATTACAGACGTGTTAAAATGATTCTAGCTGATCAACTTTAACTGTTTACATTGACTTGTTATGTTTTTTTATATCTTGTTCTCCACATTTTTCTTCAGTAATCTGTCACTTTCGACAGTTTCACATAATGATTCATCTTAGCCAACCAAAATTCTTTGGGGTTAAGGATTAGACATTGTTGTCGATAACTTGATATTGCCTACCAAATTATAATTGGAGAATAGTAAATATAAAATGAAATCAAAAGAAAGAGAGAGACCGATGAGATTGGAGGAGGAACGGACTTCACCCGGGTTGTTTGACCTGACCCAGTCATCTACCAAATCCTTCCATTTCCTACCAAGATAACAAACAGAAAAAAATTCAAAATCAACAACTCCATATCTAAACCTCATTTGATTTTAGCTATAATCATCAAATAAACATGGGATCGAACTGATTAAAACCTGACAAGTAGTTTAACTAGTTGCCTAACGCTGTTGGATGGGTGCTTCCTCAATCGATTCACATGTCGCCCAATGTCCGTTTCCTTCAATATAAATCACGAGGCATATGAATGACTCTTCCTCAAATAAGAACATTCATCAACCATGATTTAGCTGAAGTACGGAGATAGAGCTAAACTCTAACCTTGAGAACTTTGAATGCAATGTCCATGTCAGCTAAAGTTTGAAGCAAATCAACCAGCGACTCCTCGGACTAAAACTCGAAAACCAAACAACAAACACAATTAATAAAACTGCCATAACTCAGATATTAGCACAAAACATGCTTCTGGTGACATTCAGGGTGTCAGAGAGTATCTAATAGCAGCTGGTGCAGCATGTTTTGCATCTAAAACTCAAATACCTAAAAGGATATTGCAAATTTGCAATGAAAAGGTATTGATTCGACTGTTGGCGGCCATCAGAGAAGTCAGCATACAGCTTAGCCTGACTAGTTAACTAGGTGTAGTTTCTAGCCTATGATTCATTTGTCCGCGACTAAGATAATACTCCATATCATACACACGATCAGAATCTCAGAACTAGGTTTTCTGGAAAGATTGATAACATGTGTATATACTTCCAGACTCCAGTCAACACAGAAATAACCACTAGCGATTGCCTACATCCGTGGAGAGGTCCAGCCATTGCGTGTTCATGAATCAAACAGATGAACAAGAACATATAACGATATATTTTAATCAAACGTATAGAATCAAATGAAACGGAGGAAGTACTCTTATAGCAAGCACGCTGTTCAACTCAACTAAATAAAATAGTTAGGCCTCAACCATCACCTTAAGGTTTTGATTGACGGTCATACGGGAAAGCATGTGCACTAACCAACCACTCTTCAAACCCAATGGGCATTCGAGTGAAGGGGCTTGGTTTAGTTGGTTCATCTATCACTAAGCTCGTGTCGAAGTTCCTAAACAGGTGCTTAAAAATGTAGTGAACCCAACTGAATTCGATAGAGTAATAAGCAAAAGCCACAAACAAATAGGCAACCTGGTTCGGATCCTCAATTTGCCCTTTAATGAAGATGATTCTTGTTTCCTCATCATCCACTTCTTCATCCTCAACAAACCTTTGTTCTTGCTCCTCCTCCTCCTCCACCACCTCATCATCCACCTCCACATCGACATCAACCCCGCCAATTGAAACAGGGGTGTAAGGAGAGTGCCCTTTGTTATGCCCCTCCTCCTCCTCATTCTCCTCCTCATCCTCCTTTACCCCAAAAACCGCCTCGACAACGGGATTGCCATTGCCATTGCCAGTAGAGGGTCTAACCCTAATCCCAGTGTCACAATTTGGGCAATTTGCATATAATTTGGCAACAATACCATCTCTGTGAGCTACAAGTTCATCCCCATAATCTAAAGAAGCTACCTTTATTGCAGTTTCTAACAACCCCCATATATCTACCCCTGAATTCTCCAGAATTGTTCTCAATTCATCTAAATCCATTCCAAAATTACTCAATACACAACAAAAATTACCCAAATTGAATTCAAACCCACTAAAGATTTCTCCTTTATCTCTGAAACCCAGAAATCAGAATCTTCTGCAATAACAGCAGATCCATCAGATCAAATTAGTTAATTGCAAACACATATCAAAATCAATTCAATTCAATTTTGACAGTAAACTCACGCATAATAGATCTGACATTTGATCAAAGAAAACAGCAGTGGGAGTCATTTTCCATTGATGGGGGTATCTGCACAAGTCACCTTATTTTAATTCCAGTGGTGTTGCATCATCACAACAGGATTGATTATATTATTCATATTCATATGGTCTTGAAAATGAAATGTCTGCACTATGTCTAATTTCAGTTTTTTTTAATAAAAAATAATGCTTTTTTTTTTAAAGATAAGTAATTATCGTATTATTAAGAAATAATCTCCCAAAACTCTTCCTCCCAAAAACCCTAAAAAAGAAAAAGAAAAAATTCTTCATTCGGGGCTGCCATCTACCAATTTCGGTAGTGGTAAGCCCCAAATTTTAATTTCTATTACAATATTATTATTAATCTTATTTAGTTTTTAGATAATTATGAATAATTCTTGTCTCCTCTTTGGGAGGTTTTGCCCCCATCAATTGATGGGTCTGCTCCTATGTTTTCGGTGGGTTTGCTCCCTCTTTGGGAGAGGTACAAGATTTATGTGCAAGATCATGATCAGAGCAATGAAATTTCTACGTTCGGTGATACAGTTGAGGTCAGATCTCGGTCTACTATTTGTCGAAATAGAGAAAGTTCATCCCTTTGAAGACTTTTTAATCAGATCTATAGATTCCTTCGCGAGAGGCTGTGTCAATAAACAGCGATATATAGAAGGCTATGCAGAAGCGCATTACTCTAATAACGATCTTTGTCTCAAAGATGTTCTTTATTTATTTTTTTACAAATTTGTATTCAGTTCAATTTGACATCGTTTGTAGATGCTGGATGGCTAATTATTAATGAAATTGATCTTCACTTCAAAAAAAAAAAAAAAAAAAAGGAAATAATTATCGAAAATGGGTCAATCTAACATCGGTTTGAAATAGTTGTGATCCGGCATTCGGCACAAAGTCACTATGATTTTTTTCTGTTGAAATGGAAGTGGGCTAGCCCTTAATACACAACTAAATTAAAAGGCACAAGACGGGGCAAGTCAAGGCCAAGACGGCACAAGTCGAGGCCAAGAGACCCCCGACATCCTGTTGCAAAGTCCCCAATAATGGTGCCGGAGTGTGTCACATTCGCGAATTTGTTCATGATGGTTAACTCCTTGATTAGCTATTTAATCTGCACACGAATTGGCCTCCCTGACTCAATTTTGACCTGCCAATCATGGTCAAATCACTCAAATATAAGTGAATGGTACAATTGCACCAAATGGGAATGTGTCGTCGATATGGACTCTTTTTTTTTTCATTAGGTTCACGACAAATTTAGAGTCTGTTTGGATATCAATTGCCCATAGTTACGTTCCCTGGCCAGAAGTAAGCCCATATGTAAGGCCATAAGTTGCGCTCTAGTCATCGTAGCCGAAACCAGACATCCCGAAAAAGCAGAAAGCAAATGACTCGTAGAATCCCAAAAAATCTAACCCGCACTAGAAAGTTTCGAAATTCCTTTCGAAACTCCGTCAATATTTAAGACCACCCACTCGTTTGGTGGAGAGACCCACCGGACTAGAAAACCTCTCGACTTACCACTCGGATTCAGTTCCATGACGTCCCCCGACACCCGAACCATGTCCCTTTGTGTAGAAATTATAGTCTATTCCCCATGATGTCCTCCGACACTTGCCAACACACTCCTAGCGGCCCACTCCTCTAAATCGACTTCCTTCCTTAACTTAGCTATACGTCTATAACCTAATCCCAGAGGGATACGAGAGACACTATTATCGCTATCATCGATGTGAGAGGTCGTCATTATCGCTAACGAAAAGTCGAAAACCGACCTTCTAATTTTGTGTTAGGAGATTCAGTTGGTCTCTCTTAACACAGATATATCCGTCATAAGATTGAAACGAGTTAAATAAATATGCAAACTTGCAAAGTAGATAGACATTTATTTTACTCTTCCCCGTACACTTTACTTTTGGCTATATAATTATGACGGATATTTTTGTCACAACTACTCGTATATAGTTCCTCATTCTCCAGCTATTTTCGCAAAAGCCCGCGACATCCTTTTCATCGTACCACACCACAGTTTCCCTCAAATTGCTGAATAGTGAATACTCCCATTCCATCCAAATTAGGGTTTCGAATTCCCTGCAATTAATTCCAAGCAGAAATCCGATGGACTTCGACGAGTACGAGTACTTGGAGAAATCAGTTGAGGAATCCGAAAATCGGTCCAAGAAGAAGAGCACCGAGAAGAGGGAGAGGGAGAAGGACGAGGACGGAAGAGTGAAGGAGAGAACACTTGACGCGGCGGAGGACGAGCATTCGCGGAAGAAGTCGCGGCGGAGCGACGGCGAGAACGGCAGCGGAGGAGAGAGAAAGCGCGACGACAGAGAAAGAGACAGGGAAAGGGAGAAGAGGAGAGACAAAGACAGGGATAAGGATAAAGATTACGAGAGAGAAAGGTCCAAGGACAGGGAGCGGAGGGAGAAGGAGAAGGAGAGGGAAAGGAGAGAGAGGGATAGGGAGAGGAGAGACAGGGAGAAGTCGAAGGAGAAGGAGAAGGAGAGAGAACGGACGAGGCGGAGTAGGAGTAGCAGTCGATCAAGGCGACACGAGAGTCGAGAAAGGGGAGAAAGGGAGAGGGAGTTAAGAGAAGCTGAAATTAGAGACAGGTATAGTTCTTGATTATTTCTGGTTTCCCCATTGTTTTTTTCCGTCTATCGATTGCTTATGCTTACATAGTAGGAAGTACATTGTGCATTCTATGTTGTTATGCCTGAAAATTCCTACCTATGCCCTAGCTGCTGCGACAAATTGACAATTATGAATGTTGTGTTATTGAATTTACTGTGTTGCCTTCCCATGATAACATGTGATTACCCAATGTGAGAATTCGATCGTCAGTAACATTTTTGGGTTAGTGAGGATTAATGGCTTAATTCGAAGGGTTTATCTTAGTTCAGCTGGTCTCACTCTAAATTACGAGCACATCTCCTCCCGTTAAGACAAGTAATTATATTGTGAGAGTTTCACATTGGAGTTGGTTACAAATTAGTAACCATCCCGTGTGAGAGGTATCTGAATACCGTTTCATGGAAATTTTGTGTTTAACATGATATAATCTCTCTTGGATGAATGTAGATTATTATGAATTTGTGTAGATGTCTAAGGTGCTCCAATTCGAAGACTTTTGTGCAGGTAATTTATGCTCCTTTTGTAGTGGGTAGAGTGGCCGTGTGTTGCAGATTTGCAATTCACTTTCGGGTCACAGAAAGCTTTAGGTATAGTACGGGAAATATGGTTGTAGATTTTAGGCATATTGCCTCATGATAAAAATTTTGTAGACTTGTAAAACCTTTTGAAACTTTGGGATTGGCTGACTGACATGTCTACTTACCACTTTGAGGATCTGGTATTTTGCGCTGGAATATTGGTGTGAGATAAGGGAAGTTTGAATAGGGTGAGATGAACTGGAATTTAAAGACTGCAGCCTCACTGATTTGGTTGATAGAGCATTGATGTTTGTTATGAAAGGAAATCAGTGTGTTGTAAGGTAGCCGAGATTAATCATTGATGTTTGTTATGAAAGGAAACTTCGGTCATCTTGGTCTACCTGGTATCATGAGCTTCCACGTCGGGGTGTTGCTATCTTCGTTCGTCATCTGGTTATGCCTTGCCTATAGTTTGTAGTCTTTTAGACCATCCTTTAGTTTGGACCAGTTTTCTTTTTCTTTGCTTGAAGTTCTGGTGAACAATCTGTTTTTAGGAGATTCAAGGAGAAGAAGGAAGCAGTTGAGCCTGAAGCTGATCCAGAGAGGGATCAAAGGACTGTTTTTGCCTACCAGGTTGCATTCTTGTAATTTTGTTGACTTATTCTGCCAGGCTTTGATATTTTCTGGTTTCAGGTTAGTCATACATGTAACAGGTGTTTCTATGTGTTGAAACTGCTGATTGCAGATGCCTCTGAGGGCAGTTGAGAGAGATGTTTATGAATTTTTTTCAAAAGCTGGCAAGGTTAGTTGCAGCTTATCTTTTGGTTGTTTCTATCGTTAAATCGCATGACAGTTGTTGTATTCGAATATGTTTAGTGTTTTGTTCTAATTCTATTGATACTGTATTATAGATCATCATGAGACATGTTATAATGTTATGATTATGCTTATGAGTGGCGAACTGCTTGAGAGGTATTTGCTCTTGTCAAAGGATTTTTTTTCAAATTATTCTACGTTGTATGGGATTTGAGATGTATGAAAAACTTGGTTTTTGGAGAGCATGTAGTTGAATTTACGACAGATTCTTTGGTTGATGAACAATTCTACCAGCCTGACATGACTTGTTTTCCCCTCCAATTGGCTGCTTCAGTCTTCCTTTTCTCTCACTTTGCATCACCTTTTGCAGGTTAGGGATGTAAGGCTAATCACGGATCGCAACTCAAGACGGTCAAAAGGAGTTGGGTATGTCGTTGATCCATCTCTAAGTTAATCTATGTAGATGCATGCATTGCTTAAAGTTGATTAAAGTAGTTCTTAGCTTATGAATTATTACGATTTAAGCTTGACTTTATTCTTAAATGAACTAGCAATGCGATAAAGATTTCCATGATGAGGGATGATGGGAATACCTTGCTCTCATGTTTAACCAATTCATGCAGCATTGTGAAGGTAGTTGATATGAACCTGAGTCTTTTTTTCAGTTATTTCTTCGTTAGCCAACAAGGGATTAGATTATTTGGTATAGTGGCTTTGAGTTGTATTCTTATTGTGGTTGCTGATTTGAAGTTGTTTGAATTTAGGTAAGTTTAAATTCGGATACATGATACATCGTTATAAAGGTGGGTTTGCCGCATAAACTCCTTATAATATGGTAATGCCAATGCTGTAGTAGGGGATAACTGGCTTGTTGGCCGAGTTGCGGCTAGTTAATTTCAGAAAGTCTTCGTTTCATGTATTAGGGCTCTTACAACTTTCTTTCTACTGTTCTCTGTGAAACATGATCTATGTTACGCGTTCTTTTCAGAAGCTGATATATGACTATAGTCTACGTTGCAAAGGCAAATATTGAATATTGATGTGTTTCAACTTCTTTTATCACTAGCTAGCAACCTTTCATGTTTTGTAATTTCAACCCTTTGCTTGAAAGGTAGGTTTAAAATCAAGTTTGAGTTACTTTTCTGGTACTTATTTTTTTGTCAAGGGAAGAAGCTTTTGTTTTTAGTATTAAAGTTTAGTATTCTTCACTGATTGTTAAAACTTACAACTTACAAACAATGAATTTTGAGGAGGGGGGACTGGTGAGGTTTTCGAATGAGTGATTTTCTGCATCTTCTGATGTATGCTATAGAGATAAAGTTGAATGAGAACTTTCCTTACTAAGTGGAGACAATAAGTTGGTTATGTCTCTTCTAGAAAAAAAAAACATGTTTATTGTTGTAGAATGAAGATAATATATATTGAAAGTTCTTTAATCTTTGGGAGGGAATAAAAAGGTGGCATGTGCTGCCTTTTATCCAACATACCACTAACTGAAATTTTATCGACCAGAAGAAAACCTATATCGTTACTTTCTGCTTATGAGTAATCAATGTTTCTATTTCTCTTTTCGGCTAACTTCTTGTATTTGAAAAATCAGATTTGCCAAGAGAATATCACTTCAACCTCTCTCTTAGGGATTTTGCGCCCCACAATTATTGTTATAATTGTTCGTAAGTCATGCCTCTTTTGTCTTTCTATAATATTTCAAAAAAACTTAATGGATGCACTCGTGTTGAGATGCAGGTATATCGAATTCTACGATGTGATGTCTGTGCCTATGGCAATAGCTATGTCTGGTCAACTGTTGCTGGGACAACCTGTGATGGTTAAACCCTCTGAGGCTGAGAAGAACCTTGTACAATCCACCGCCTCTACTGGTTCAAGTGTTACAGGTCCGTATGGACCTACTGACAGGAAGCTGTACGTTGGTAACTTACACTTCAATATGACAGAGCAACAATTGCGTCAGGTACATCTTTGCATGGTTATGTTGTTTTACCCTACCGGGTATTTGTCAGTTGTCAATTAGTTAATGCTAAAATTCACACTTGGTATATAGATTTAATAACGGTAGCAATGACCGATATCATGAAATATCGGTTGTTATGACTATTACATTTTGGTGGACCAGGTTTATTGCCACGCATGTATGGATGTTCTATCTAACTTTTCCTTCTTGACTGATTGTCTTTGGAAAAGGTTAAATATGGGTTAATAGGGGGCAAAGAAAAAAATTATGTCATCAAATATTACTAGGTCCAAAAGCACTTTCCGCCCTTGTCAGTTTTTCAAAAGTAGACTTTTACTTGTGACAATAACAATCTGGCGTATGAGATTATTCTTTATATTGTGTTCTCTAAAAGTTCTTGATTTCTTTTGGGGATTACAACCGTTATAAAACATCATTAAGTCTTCACTTTCATGAGGTCTTATTCTTAATCGAGAGTTTACAAGCTTTTATTAGGTGTTAACATGATACTTGGAGACTGGTCATCTCACCTACTTGTTCCTTAAGGTGACGATAATATTTTATGTCAATATGGAACTGGCTATTGGTAGTGAACACCTCTGGGCAGCTAGTTGAGGTGATCATGATCTCTATTAATCTGTGAGAACTCGTTGGTAATTAACACTCTGTCAAAAATGATTTTGTTCTTATCAGCAAATCGAAGTTGTATTTTAGATCATTATAATGCTTGACTTGTCATTTAAGGACTACATTGTCATGGATTCAAGGCTTTAGCTGTTTTTATGAACTTTTTATTGTTAAACTACAATTGCTAGTAAGGACCCATTCATGATGTTTAGTAAGAGCATGTGAAGCTTTTACCAGCCGTGTCTTTGTTAGAGCATGTTTATACTCTGCTATGTCTTGTAGGCTGTAGGTAGCTTGGTTTTATTTTCCTGCCTTCACTCAAAGCTAAGTTAAACTACATTTTGTGTGGCTCATTTGGTTGTCCCTTTTGTTTCCCTTTAAGGCTTTACCTAAGACAATTTTTGCCTCAGCACTTGTTTGGAATTTAAGTTCTATGCTGGCTGTTATGAGCATCGGCACTTTTACTTTCATATCTTTTTGTTTTTTTTTATTGATTTTCCTTGCTATGAAATTGTTTTCAATGTCTGTTTGCATTTAGTTTGATATGTTTATTTCACTCTGTCACAGATCTTTGAATCATTTGGTCCTATAGAATTGGTGCAGCTACCTCTTGACCTGGAGACTGGACACTGCAAAGGGTTTGGGTTTGTTCAAGTCGGTGATAACTTTGAATTTATTTCTGGTATCACCTTCTCCATTTTATCGTTACTGCTGTGTAATTTCTGCTAACATGAAATTATGTGCACAGTTTGCTCAGGTTGAGCATGCAAAGCAAGCTGTAAGCTTGAATGGAAAATTGGACATTGCTGGTAGATATATTAAGGTTGGCTGTCATTGGAATTAATTATCATGAAGCAATACAGACTATCCCATTTTCATATTAAGTTCATGTTTGTATATTAGTTTCACTAATCTCTTCTATGCATTGTGGGGAACTGCAGGTTTCTTCTGTCACAGAGCATGTTACTGCTGCTCAAGAAGCTGGAACTACTGCTGCAGACTTTGATGACGATGACGGTGGTGGTTTGGTAAGTGAGCCTCTTCTCTTCTTCCATGTTCACGTAATCTTAAATTTGGTGTTTTTATTTCTTATTATTGAGTAGAATGTAATACACTATGAATTTGTTAAGATTTCTATCCTCACAGGAATCATATTTTTATTTCAGTCAACCATCTAAACCTTTATATTATTGTCAATGATCATAAAGAGCTTGTACTGTAGCAAAATGGGGAGCACTTGTCTTGGAGAGTAGTATAAACTAAAATTTTTGCCCACAATGACACAATTTTCCTACGTGCTCTTCATCTTCTTTTTGGTTCCACCACTTCCATATTTGGGTCTCACAACGGGAAAAAACGAACATTTTCTCTTACACTTCCACCTACTATTGTGCACTTGTAATGGAAAGGAAACTCTCAATAGCTCCCGAGGGAGCTTGGAGGGCTACACTCTATTTTTTTCCATGTAGAGCATGTGAAGTGAGCTCTTCCATTACTTTCTCCCTCTCCAATGGGTATCACCTTAGAGGGCACCTAGAGAGCACCTTTGAAGACCCCTACCATACATGCTAAGCCTATACAGAGTAACTTTTAAGGTACTTTGGTTGGATGAAAGTATTCTTCATTTTTTGCAGGCTTTAAATGCTAGGTCCAGGGCAATGCTGATGGCCAAGCTAGATCGTACCGGAACAGCTTCTAGGTCAGTGGTCTAAATGTGTCATGTTTATTACATAGTTTACTGTTATTTTGTTCATTTTTAATAGTAGTTATTTTTGCAGCATTGCGGGGTCGCTTGGTGTACCCCTTAATGGCGCAGCACCTCTCCAACAACCTTTCGCATTGCCTCTAAATGGACAGAGTGTTCCCGTGATTCCTGGCCAGTTAGTGTCTCCTGTAGTTTCTGAACCAATTGGGATCCCAAGCGAGTGTTTATTGTTAAAGAACTTGTTTGACCCAGCCACTGAGGCATGTACCTTTGTCCTTTATTTTTTTTCTTTCGCTTGTGTCTCTTCTCTAGAATCCTGACAGAATACTATTCTTTCAATCTCATGCAGACGGAGCCAGATTTTGACTTGGATATCAAAGAAGATGTAGAAGAAGAGTGCTCGAAGTTTGGTCGTGTGAGGCACATATATGTTGACAAGTATGCACTCCCTATATTAGCCATTTGCTTAAATATTACTTTTTGATCCGTCTCAGCCTTTGGTTTATGCTTTATGGTAATTGTTGGGTTGAGTTTTGTGTAGGCAGACTCTGCCTATATGATTTTGGTGGACCCCCATAATTACCTTCTAACATGCATTTGTAGATGTCCATATTCCATATCTAGTTGCAACTACTTTGCATAAAAAGCTACTCGTAACTCTAAAGCAAATATAAACATAGTTTTTAAAGGCATGAGGCGCATTGAGGCAACTATTTTGCTTTGGTTTTCTTGTTGAGAGCCTAGTACCTGTAATTCTGTAAGTTTTAACTGGAAGGGACCTGAAGATGCAACTAACTCATGCTACTAAAGTGACATTCTGTTTGTATTCAGACGTTAAAGCTTTTGACTAGTGATATGCTCACATAATCACATTTGCTTTTCTATTTGTTTTTTGAGAAATCAGCTTTCAAGATATTTAAGATTCGAGTACAGTATGGACTATGGACATCCACTCTCTTCTGTATTTGTGGTTGGGGGAAGCGGTTGGATGGTATTTGTGTCCTCTTTTTCGTTCATCCTGATAGTTAAGTAATTTACTGATTTGTTGGCATCTGACATGCAGGCACAGCGCTGGTCATGTGTACTTGCGTTATGACAATAGAGAAGATGCCATGAAAGCACAGCAGGGTATGCACATGCGTTGGTTTGCTCGAAGGTCGATATCTGCCATTTTCATGGTAAGGTTACATTGTGTTAATATTTCAAGTTACTCCGTAATATTCCAAGCTCATACATGATTCACCTGGAACAGAAACGAAAACCAAACTAAGAAAATAAAAACAATTCTGCCTTTTGGTTGCTCAAATTACCTTTCCACGAGGCATTTATGTTTCATTTTCCTCTGTTGAACCAACTTAAAGTTTCATTTTTTTTTTACATAAACCCGTCCTATTCGGATCACTGTATTGGAAGAAAGGCATAATTTTACCTTTGCACCAATGACATTGTGTTGTGAGTTTGTGACATGCTCTCATGGTAGTGACACTCTCATAATCGTGGTTTTGTATTACTCTATGATTTTTTATATGCAGCAACCTCAAGATTACGAAGCCAAGTTTGTAGATGGTGCCTGAAGGTAATCTTATTAGTTTGCGCCATCAGGTTATATAAGCTGAGCTGATCGGAGCTGGAATTTGTAGTTTAAACCTTATTTTCATGTTCAACTCTTAAGATAGTACTTACAAATTTCGATGCATCATAACTCGTTAGGAGCATTAGCATTAGCATTTGCACATTGTGTTACACAAGGAAAAAAGATGAATTTGCACGAGTGGCTTGGTATCTTCCATCTTGTTATAGTTATGGTGATTTTCGTTTTGCAAGCCATTTTGAGTTGCTTATCATATGGTTTTTTCCCGGTGGTTGCGAATTGCAGCTCATTTCCTATTCACAATTTATGTCGAGTTGATGACAGTTTAATGAAAAGCTAGATTTGGTTATCTTGTACTCCCCTTGTGTCTTACTAATGTTTTTCCAAATTGCATATCAACAGCATGTTGCTCAAGAATATCATGACATCCTAAAACTAGCAAACACATGTGATATGTCCATATAATACCGAGTGTCGCTATCTGTTACCTTCTAGCTATCTAATCTTCATTACTCTTGTCGGTCTTTCAAGAATTCAAGCTTTAAGTCGTCGATCTAAGATATCATAAAAGACATCATTTTTATGACAGGAACACCAAAACGTAAAAGATGGGTTTTGCAAAAACTTGTCAGAATTTAAAGTGTTACTTACACATGCTTTTAACGGAAGGAGATGAGAATATTGGTGCTAGAATTGTCAATTTTCATTTGAGAAACTACTCCAAAGGAGGAAGCTTTTATGGTAGTAATAGAACAATAGAGGATGAACCCGGTACTTGACCTATTAACGAAAGTGAGTTGGGAATGAACACAAATCGATTCTAGTTTTTGGTCAGGATTACAAGAGTCAAGTGTTAAAGCATAACCAACCATAAAATCCATTCAAACGATTAAATGGGTGTAAATCATTTACAATACGTCGTAAAGCCTAACTTATTCAAATCCCGAATACCATCTCAAGTAAAACTAGTGCTTTATTAAGGATAATGCCTCTAATAAATAGTCGGACAGTCTCCGAGAATACAACCTCATGAAACAATCCAAAACCTTAACTAGTGATTTAGAGTTTGTCTAGTCACCCCAATCTCCTCGACAACCCTTTAATCAAAGTTTTTTTACTTAAAAATAAATAAATGGGGATACAAGCGACTCATAGTTAAGGGTGCTCAGCTGACATGGCTAGTTAGGCGAATCAGAATTGGGACCAGGCAAGACCAGTAAAACTAGGCTCATGCCCAACCCTAAAGAGAGGTTGGACTCGACTCAACTTTCTCTTTTTTTGCTAATCGTAGTCCATATTCATATTTTTTTTTTAAAAAAACTTGATGGCCCTATCCCAACCTAATGTCATGATCGGTCAAGTGACACAAAACTAGCTCGTAATTACGGACTAGGCCGGCACCTTTGCCCACCACCACCACCACCACCACCACCCATTGTAGGCTAGCTCATTGGTTTGCTTCTAGGTTAATTTGGCAATGGCCGCATAATCGAATTGAACATACCACACCAGAGAGAGTCCGACCAAAATATCATCTTTGGCTAACTTCTCTTCTCTTCTCTTCTCACTTCAAAAACAAAAACAACATTCATTCATCATACCCCCAAATCCAAATTACTCACTCCACAGACACTCTCCCAATGTTGTTATAATTTGTGGGGGCATTCCCTCTCTTCCTTTCCTTCTTCTTCTTCCTCCTCCCTCTTCTTCATCCATATTTTTTTGAAGAAGTCAATCTTCCAATCTCCATTAAAGCAAGTTACCAATCTCTTCTCTCCTTATTCAATCCAATTAATCTTCTCTTTATTTCTCTCTTCTTTAACATCTTTGTTGTTTTCCCCCCTTGTTTCAGTTACTGTTTTTTCTTAGATAATACTTGAGCTTTTCAGTGATGTCCAACTTCGATCTCTCACCCGTCTGTATTGTAATGCGACTAAGTGCGGTTTTAGTTTGACAAAAAATAAAAAAACTGGATTTTTTGTGTGTTTCTTAATCTTAATAGGTTTTGGGCATCTGGGTATCTGTGAAAATGGTTTATTAGCAAAAAAGATTGAATCTTGATCTTTGTTTGTTTGATTTGGTATGTAATTGGTTGAATGGTGGTGTAGGATGTCAGAACCTTCAAAAGTGATTCATGTCCGCAATGTGGGACAAGAAATTACTGAGGTAAATTTCATGCTCTGTAACTTCTTTTTTCAGTGAATGTGAGTGAATGATGGTAATTAAATTAGGGTAATGATGGGTTTGTTGATGGTTTTAATTCGAAATCGCAGAGTGATTTACTTCAGCTGGTTCAACCATTTGGGTCTGTCATCAAGTTAGTCATGCTGCGTACCAAAAATCAGGTTATTTTCTACTTGGTTTTCTGATTGTTTTGTTTAGTCAGCCATTCTCGTGTGAGACCGTCTCACCGACAGGTGTATCTGTAATTTGATGCCCATGTGTTAACTTGAATGAATGATGTCGTTTCGTTGTCGCTACAAAAACACATGAATTCCGAAAAAGTGCATTGTTTGGTTGCCATATTATTTTTATTTTTTTTTGCAAAATGTAGTAGTTGTAAGTTCTAGGGAAGTTTCAATACCTATATAATGGAGGAAGTGATTTAACTAATCGACATTTGTCAATTAGAATTTCTGGGGAATTTAATTCTTGTATGGACAACCAAAGGTACCAAGCACTTTTACCAAATTCACCCGAATTGGATGAAGAAACTTCATCAACCAAATGACTTTATAAATGTGTTTTTTAGGTACATGGGAATTTAAGAATGTTTATAAATAGCAATCTGAATAATAACACTGCTACTAGGTTACAATAGCAACCAGTGGTAGTGGACACTAGCTACGATGAACGAGATATTGAAAAAATTATGATGTTTTTTCTTCCCCGTTGCAGGCGCTCTTCCAAATGCAGGATTTGGCTTCAGCTATCAGTTTGGTGGAATGTTTTTCAAATACCCAGCCCAGTGTCCGGTATTGTTATTTTTCCTGCCCTTAGAATTTGCTTTTGGGAATGTTAGAATATGTACAATAGTTGAATAGCCACAAAGGCAGAGTACTTGTTTTGCTATCTATTTCCTCGTGCTCCTTGAAGAAGAAATATGAATTATGCTCCCCTACAGTCTTGCATGCTCTTCTTCTTAAACATTGGTTCTATCCTTTTTTATTTTTGAGTAGAATAAAAGTTACGGGGTAAATATTAAAATTGTTCTCACGTCTCCATTTGATATAACCTGCTTTTTAGTCCACTCGTTTTTATATTTACCGTTTTCATCAAAGGATAATGGTTAGGATGATGGATGATGAGAAGCTTAATGGACGCCGGAAGGGTTTAGATGAAAGTTTTTAGCGGCAGATGGGGGATCAAGGTTCACCCAACCCAAAGTTGATTTATTGCCACCCATATTTTTACGTACTCTCCAACTCATTATTTGGTTCCCCCTTTTCTACAATTACATTAAAAAAAACAAAATTCTCTTTTCACAATTCCACTCACTATAGCTTGCTTTGTATGGGTATGTTTGCATTTTGCTCTCCTTTGCTTCTCACTTTAGTTTTCAAGAGTATGGAAAACTACACTCAATTTTATCTTGGGAGAGCTCATAAAGGCCTTGTTTGGATATCATCTAGGGAAAGGGAAGAGAGGGAGATAGAGGGACAGAAAAGGGAGGAAGAGAAGGGAAGGGGTAACGAGGTCTCGGTGTTTAGATCCAGCTAGCTTGCAAAATGACATACATAATTATGTATTTTTTTAATAGTCCTTCCAACATTCTTTATGAAGCCTCTGGCCACTCGTCTGTCGTTATTGGCCCATCAAAATTACGACAACATGATAGTTTAATGAGAGAATCCTAAGTGTCCTTTCCTTAGTGGTTTCTCATTTAATATACGGAGTATAAGATTTCAAAGTTCAAACCAAATATTTTCTATGGCGGAGGGATTTTGATTTATTATGTAGGAGGGAAAATGCATCCCTCCAAATCCCTATTCTTCACTTTTTTCCACCCTTTTTTGCTTTCCAAACAAGGGATTTTAAATCCCTTGCTATGCCATACCTTCCTTCCCAATTCTAAACAAGCCCAAAGAGCACGAATGAGCACCGTATTGTAGCCTAAAATCATCTTGCTCTCCACTATTAAGGACCATCTTAGAAAGTAAATGGAGAGCACGTGAAAAAACTACTCCGTTTTTTCACTTGGAGAGCACTTATAGGGCTCCTATTGTGGGCATAAAACATCTTTTTTCGCTCTTCAACTATGGGAAGTGCTAGAAGAGCACCCGGGCAAGCTTTTGAAGTGATATTATACATGCTTTTAGTGTTGCTAGCAGGTGTGTAATTGGCCAGTTCACTGGTATTCCTTGTCTGGCTGTTCGTTAGACTGTCCAAGAGTCGATTGCATTCAGTCCTTTGTTAGGGATGTACATTTACTTGAAATTCCATTCAGTTTGTATGGTTTTTGATATCAACTTTATAATTTGCTTAGATTGCCAACTTCAATGCTTTGATTCACAAAATGGGAAATGTGTCTTCTAAATTGTCATTATGGAAGTTCCATCACCTGCATTCTGCTATTATTTTGTTGGCCTAATACCTTTCCACTTTCCAGTCTAATTTTTGATTTTCCATATCATGCCTTCTCAGGGGACGGAATGTGTACATGCAGTTTTCCTCCCACCAAGAACTTACAACAGATCAAAATCAGGGACGCAAAACTGACGTGGTAAGTGTAGTACTCATGATTTGTATGGATTTTGATTTAAGGGGTTACACAATATCACTTCTTGGCTTATGTGATTGGCCACGGAGGTACAGCTTCAGGAGCCATTACCAGATTATCAAATTTGCTTTTCATCACTCGACGCTTAAAGAATTAAATTATGACAGTTGAACTGTCATGCGTCAACTACGTGTCATCGTCTTTGTATAAGTTTTAAAACTGCTTATTGGCGGATGTGCAGTTGAGTATTATTGCTGGGTCAATTGTGAGACGTAGTTTGTGTACTTCGTCGTTTCTCATAGATGAACTTCCTGTCCTGCTTCTGAATCTGTATTGGAATTAATGCGCAGTAAGAAAGAAATTGTTAAATTGGTTCTGCTTTATAATTATTTGTTGCATAAAGGTCCATGTAGAATCTCTTTTTTTTGAACCTGATATGGTCACAACTGTCATGTTGCTCTGCGGTTTTGGCTTAGAGTTGCCAGTTGACACGTCCGCCTTTGTACTAAAATAGTTCTCCAAAAACACAAAAAAAACCCCGACGAATCTGCCATGTAGGTGTGCGACTCAATAGTCTTTGCCAGGTTTTGAGATTTTGATCCTTTGTGGACCCTAACCCGCCAACTATATTCAAATTTCAACCCAAATCAATGATTTTTTTAATTGTTTTTTTCTATCTCGAGCGTTGTTTTAATAACAAAATCACAATCACCTTGCTCAAAAGAACTGAGGGAATTATTATTTAAATGCAATGAAATTCATTCATTCTAAGAATAGTTTGAATGACGGAATCGCCCAAGTTTAGGCCGGTACATAACTGACAAAGAAATATACTGCATTAATGCATTTATTACTTGACCATTTTATACCTCTTTTGTTGGCAGGATGAAGAGCCAAATCGTATTCTTTTGGTTAGCATTCATAATGTCCTTTACCCTATGACTGCTGATGTTCTTAATCAAGTATTTTCTCCTTACGGGTTTGTGGAGAAAATTGTTACATTCCAGAAGTCAGCTGGTTAGCTCTTACGCCCACCTTTTTCTGTGTTTACTTAGAGATATCATCAGTTTAAAACAATATTTTGCGATCATTGCACCTTAAGAACTGAGGAATAGATTAAAACCTGTTGGCTTTTTTCCCTAAAAAAACTTGTTGACTTCTTGTGTTCTATTGTAGTGTTACTCAGGGCCGCCTGGACCTTTCGGGGCCATGTGCAAGACCTTATATTTCAACCACGATAATTATACGGCATACGTTATACTGACTCCCTCCCATCCTTTGGATTCATATCATTTAAATAAAATACTCAGATATTATTTAGGGGCTCTTAAAATTTTGGAGCTGTGGTCGACCGCACCCCATGAACACCCTTAAACGGCCCTGGTTTTGTGGACAAAAAGCATAATCAAATGCGCAAGTAAATGTGAAACCGGTTAAGCATCAAACTGCCATTGTGGCTATGAATAAAGGAAAATAAAATCAGAAATATATGCGAGAAACCTTTTGACTTTGTTTTAAAACTTCCTGTAGGATTTCAAGCTCTTGTTCAGTTTCAGACACGCCAAAGTGCTGCTTCTGCGATGACTGCACTTCATGTATGCATCTATGTTAGCTATTGGAATACATGATGTATTTTGTGCGTAACAAGGTATATAATATTTCACACTTTGCAGGGAAGAAATATATATGATGGTTGCTGTCAGTTAGATATACAATACTCAAAGTAAGAGTTTCTTTAAATTCTGGCTTCAAAATACATTCTGTATGATGATTGTCTTATTTATTTCATTTCTATATTGTTGTAGCCTTACAGAGTTGCAAGTGAACTACAACAACGATCGATCCAGGTGTGTTAATGTGGAAAATGTCACTTCGTTTTCATTTAATGTTTTAATGAATGCTATAGCTTAATACATTTTCGTAAATTCTTTTATATTGAAGCAAATCAAAAGATTAATATGTGTGCCACATTGCTGTAAATAAATTAACAGACTGATTTACTCGGAGATGAAATCTTTTTGATCAATTTAAGATACGTTTAGAGGAATGGTATTAAATAAATTAACAGACTTCATCTCGTTAGCGATTGTTGCAAGCACTGTCGTAGTGTCGTGTTGTGTGATAATGCAGCTGATACTGCCGCATAATGTAACGCAGTCACATTAACCTTTGAAACTTCGATAATTTTGTTGCAATGTGGCGTCTGTCTGAGGTTTAGTACCATGATTTGGGAAGTTGGGATTTGTTTAATTGGTACTCATTTCCTCTGATTTCAGAGATTTTACAAACCCGGACCTGCCTACAGAACAGAGAGGCAGAAGTGCACAAGTATGTTTACAAACCAAACCTATTTCTTCTTAATTCAACTGATTTGCTTGAAGTTCTATGGATTTCTTATTCTTTTTTCAACCTTTTTTGGCATCAGCCTGGATATGGAGATGCAGCGGGTATGTATGGACCCCACGGTGCCGGTGGCTCAGGTGCATAAGTTTAACGAATTTTTTTATATTGTCTACATATTTATCTTCCCAGAATTAGGGCTAATTACATTGTTCGTGCTTTTTTTTGTAGGATATCAACAGGTTTGTGTTTGTTGTGCGAAAGTGTAAACTCGATGGGGTTGTATTTGGTTTCTGGTATTTCCAGGCCTGTCCACTAACCTTTTCTAATTGTCAACTTCTTTTGCAATTTATTAATTTTTATTTAATTCGTGTTTTTTCGGTTGGTCATGTACTCATGTGGTGGTTAGTTGAACGCAATTATAATTGACGTAATCCTTTGTTTCCCTGTTTCCCTAAACGATGATCTATTTTTTATGTGTGTTGATGAATATTTGTTGTTCTCGGTGTCGTCTTATTTGCCAATGGTTTTAAACTTGTTCAACTAAGTAATTAAAAATAAAAATTAAAAATTAAAAAAAAATAAAACTCAGTCACTTCAGACTTCAGAGAGGTTAATGTTTTTGTTCCCGCCCTTTTTTTAATAAAAAAAAAAAACCACGATTGATAACATCATCATCTTCCCTATCAAGAGAATCCAACGTACGAATATCTCATCCTCATTTGTTGATAGATAAATGTGAACACATTTTGTGAGTAACCAAAGGAATATTGCATTTAACCTTGAAAGTAACATCCTTTGCATTTTGCTTTTCAATTCTTACGGTCGCAGATTTTGCCTCATCAGTATACATCATTACATAAAAAACATTAATTGTCTACCTCTTTTTGCTGTCTCTTCAGATGGGAAATTCTGCAGCTATGGCTGCATTTGCTGGTGGTCTCCCTCCGGGTGTTAGTGGCATGAATGATAGATGTACTGTTATCGTATCTAATTTAAACCCTGATGTAAGTAATAATGCTACCTACTTAACTGACTGTCACCTTCACTATCCGTTTCTCCTGTTTCTGATGTTCTATATATATATATATCCTGTCAGAAAGTAGATGAGGACAAACTTTTCAATCTGTTTTCATTGTACGGAAACATCGTAAGGATCAAACTTCTCCGAAGTAAACCTGATCATGCCCTTGTAGAAATGTCCGATGGCTTTCAGGCGGAACTGGCTGTCCACTTCTTAAAGGTCTGGTGTTCTGTAACCTCCCACTCGTCCTCTGCCTGAATTTTTCTCTTTTGCTATTAATATAAAACGTAAAATGGCTCGCACAAATCCCATGTTTGACGATTTCCATAAAGTTTCCTCCTGAGTTGTCTTCCTCGAGAGCCTGTCACTTGGAAAAAAATGTGTTCATCTTTCTCTGCGCTTTCTGTGTTGAACTTCAGGGAGCAATGCTGTTTGGGAAACGGCTGGAGGTTAACTATTCAAAGTATCCGAGCATCACTCCATCCTCAGAGACTCGAGATTTTCAGAACTCAAACCTAAATCGCTTTAACCGTAATTCAGCAAAGTACTACAGATATTGTTGCTCTCCGACCAAAATGATCCATGTATCAAGTCTGCCAGAAGACATAAGCGAGGATGAAATCGTAGATCTGTTGGAGGAACACGGTCCGCTTGTGAACACCAAGCTTTTCGAGGCAAATGGGAAGAAGCAAGCCTTAGTCTTATTTGAGAACGAAGAACAAGCAACAGAAGCGCTCGTCTGTAAGCATGCAACTCCCGTCTCTGGTTCAGTTGTCCGCATTTCTTTCTCCCAGTCACACAACGCGTGATCTTTCCCATTGGCTCAGATCGTTGTGCTTTTCTGATCGGTTTCATGATTTATTTCAGATAATGCTCGAGATTTTAAATTTTAATTTTGTTTTATTTATACAAAAAATTTAATTGGTACCTTCTGTGCTTGTAAAACCTCTGTTTAGAATGTTGTTTCATTTACATTCCTGATGTCGAGAATTTTGGTGAATGCCTTCTGCTGCCTGTTGTATCCGTGAGTTCGAGTTCCCACACCCTCATCCGCGACTTGAACGGAAGAAACAAACTTGTATTGAGTTTTTGACGATCCATTATTGATCATGAGCTACCTTACCTGAGTTCACTCACACTCGACAGTCCGGTTTGTCACACCACAACCGTCTTATATCCCGCCTGTCAATTATGACCACACCTTGAAAATGGCGGTGACTGGTGAGGATGATATATACACGTGATCTTGGTTTGAAAATGGTGTTCGTTCGGATAACCTAATATTTCTCAAACGTAATTTCGACAAATTGTTTTACTAATTCGGATCCAAATGACGATATTTTTAGTTTTACAAGAGGTCTCATAGTAACATGAACGTGACACCGTCTCATAACCGAATTTCAAATGAAAATGGGAAGTTTGTGGATTATTGAGACATTCGTGTAACAACCGCCGTCTTTCTCTCAAATCTCTGTCTCTCTCTGTAAAACAACGTGTAAGCATCACACTCACACTCAGACTCAGACTTGCTCTTCGTCTCACACCGCGTTCTTCTAACAAACCATTACCTTCTTCTTCTTCATCATCTTCTTCTTCTTCAATTGCTCTTACTTTTTCAAACATACCTTCACTCTCATCTCTCTCCCTCTGTATTAGTGCTACTCCTCTATCTTTCTTCCTCCTCTCTCTGTCTTTCATCAACATTTTTATTTGTTATTTCTTCTTCTTTTTTGTCTTCCTCATTTGGGTTTCTGTATTTTTTGATTTTATTTTCTGGGTTGTTATCTGTTTTCACTCTCATCAGATCAATCGTACAAGTACAACCCACCATTTTATTACTGGTACTCCTCTGTTTTCTTCTTAAATCATTACTACTTTTGTTTCATTCAATTCGGGTCGTTGATTGTTTTGTTTATGTTTGCTTTGATTGATTGATTGATTGATGATGATGATGATGGAGATCTTCAGAGAGTAAGAGATAGAGATGGATAGGTATCAGAGAGTGGAGAAGGTGAAAACAGAGACGACACCGATAAATGAGAATGAAATCAGGATCACTGCTCAAGGTCGTATGCGCAATTACATCACCTATGCCTCCACCCTTCTTCACGTAAATATTCCTCCTCTGTTTTTTCAACTCAAATCACTCTGTTTTTTTTTTTTTTGATATTTTTATGATAATTCATCGGTTTTCTTCGTTCTTACCTCTTATCTTTCTCCTTTACGCAATCCCGATTGTTTTATTCAAGCCAATGTTACGGGTATTTTCTCTGCTAATTTTCGAGTTATAAGGATCGAAAATCGAAATGGAGAATTTGCTATGTGTTATGTGTATTTTAAAGTAAGCGACATGATAGAATTCGGAATTAATTATGATCTGATACCACCATAATTATGCATGATTTGTGTCTTATTAAGAGTGACTTTGTTGTGATTACTAGGAGAAAGGTTCAGATGAAGTTGTTCTCAAGGCAATGGGTAGAGCCATCAATAAAACTGTGATGATCGCTGAGCTAATCAAGGTGAATAGATTTCGTCTTCGTTCCCTAAATTTATTACTAATGATATCTATCTGTTTCCAATGGAGACAATCGAGCAAGCGACTCGACTTTTATCACCATTTTTGTGGGTTGTGATGTGATTTGATTTGATGATATCAGAGAAGGATTATCGGTCTGCACCAGAATACAAGCATCGGATCAACTGACATAACCGACACATGGGAACCTCTCGAAGAAGGCCTTCTTCCGTATGAAACAGTAAACCTTTTCATTGTTCAAGTTCAAGCTCAATAATGCTGCGCCTTCTTCGACTTGATTGATTGTGTATTATTGTGACACGATAATGTGTGTTGTCTTCCCTTTCTCTGCAGCCTTGAAACGACTCGTCATGTGTCCATGATCACGATTACTTTGTCAAAGAAACAGCTCGACACGTCCTCTACAGGATATCAGCCTCCAATCCCTGAAGACCAAGTCCGCCCATTAGTTGATTTCGAGGATGATGAAGGAGGTCAATTTGATTCTTCTTCACTTTCGCTTTACTAATTGAACTGTATCTTCCTGATACTATAAATATGAGTCAGTTGTATTCATATTGACGTGCGTTCTGTAAGGTGTTTGATTTGGGTTGTTAGACCAAATCATAATGGGAGTCTAGTTTCGTCTCGTGCAGAAGGTTCGCCTACCAAAGGGGGAAGAGGTCGTGGAAGGGGTAGAGGCACAGGAAATTATGATGGAGGAGCTGAATACAATGGAGGTGGTTTCCAAGGTGGGCGAGGTCGAGGTCGTGGTAGATCAGGTGGAAACTTTAGGGGGCGAGGAAGAGGTAGTTATGGTGGTTATTACGACTATGGTGCTGAATTAGACGTGCCTATGGCCCAAGGACGTGGTGAGCACACATTAACGAGCTGAATTTTTATAAGCATTCTTCTGTGCATCGATTTTAATACTGTATGATTTTACCTGTCTTCTTAGGTCGTGGGCGTGGTAGGGGAAGGGGCCGTGGTGGTGGCTTTATGGCAGATGGACCGCCACAAGTTGCTGCTGCTTAACCCGTGACGACTGCTGCTGTTGAGGTACAACGTACATTGAGATGGCGGTTGGAGAAAGGGGAGATGATTTATGTTTGATGCTGGGTTTTCGTCGGTTGATTTTGATACATCTGAAATGCTGTGCTGCCAACAAATGATGGAGAATTTTGTTACAGTACTGTATTTATTTGCTTACCATTTTTATTTCCAGAATCCATTGGGGTGTAACATTTGACATTTCTTTTACCTTTTATTCCATACATTTGATACATCAGTGTTTCTTTTATGGCATTCCGAAAGTAATTCGCTGGATTCTTCTTCGCTGTTGGGTATCGGACACTAGCACGAGCCTTCGAGTCTCCATTTCCATCCGCAACACAGCAGCAGGCAGCGGCCTTCCCCTCTGCAATGTGCGCATCCCATGGAGCCTCGGACCTGTTTCACTCCTCTCTCATAAGTGCGTGATCATGAGTCTCGCCCTGAGCACGACATCTACATACAACAGGTAGCATCAACATCTAGCATTCTCCGCTGCAAATTTGTCCCAGTAGGAAAAGCTCAATTATCACAGCATCTACATACGAATAATGTCTTCACTTTAGGTGCAACTTCCAGCTTCCAAATGGTATTCCAGAGGGGGAGTCACTAGTCACTACTCGAGCCTCTTTCCAGCTCTTTTATCCATCATATACAAGCGTCATATCAGTGTAAGTTGAAGGAGTCTTGCCTGAAACTATCAACTCTTTGATCAAACACGACAATTAAGTTCAGCCGGCAGAGGAACCAGAACAAATAACTCTCCATCAACATTATCTCTAACCTAAACCACCGAAGTTACATTTGTCTCCCCAGAAAAGTCGTTCAACCCCATTAAAGAGGGTCGCTAATAACACGGAGCAATGAAAAAAAATGGAAATACCAAAAGAACTGATGCATTCGAGAGCAAAACTTCATACTTCGTTGTAAACAATGTAGCAGTCGAAACAAAATGTATTTTTGACAAGCAAACACTAATTGAAGTTCATCAAAAAGTAACTCTCCCAAAGGTAGCAATACTCGGAAACTAAGAACACTAAACGAGAAATCTCCCATAAACTTAGGCTTTAACTTTGTCCACAAGACGGCCTAAATGCTTGCTCTTCTCATCTGAAGTCTGATGACGGCCATGACCAAACTTGGATGATGTATCAATAAACTTAATGTTAATTTCCTCAAGAGCAACACGCGATGTCTGCTTTAGAAGAGACTGCCTCAATGTCACCACTCTCTTCTTAGGCCCAACACAACATCCCTTGATCAACAGGTAATCGTCCTTGACAATACCGTAGTGAGGGAACCCACCCATTGGAGTGATTTCCTTCTCAGTCCTGAATCACACAAAAAAAACACGGAAAAATAAGATTGCAGAAAAGTTTGGTCAAAACATAACAGTTTAAATACGATAAGACCAAGAAATGTATTTTCTGAAAGCATTTGTACAAACCTGTCATAGTCGGTCATAGCAGTATGGTTCTCCTGACCAACTTTACCGAGCTTGTAGATCTTCTTGTTCATTTCAGTACGGTGGTGGTAACCGTTCTGACCAGCCCTGGCAACAGTGTATGAAACCCTAGCCGGATGCCAGGCACCAATACAAGCAACCTTACGCAGACCTCTGTGAGTCTTACGTGGAAGACGAGTGACACCCCAACGGGTAACAACACCTTCATAACCCTTACCCTTAGTCACACCAATGATGTCAACCATCTCATCCTTCTGGAAAACAGCATCAATAGGTACTTGCTTCTCAAAGAAGCCATAAGCAAAGTCAACCTTCTGGGCTATAGTACCACCGTTGACCTGAATTTCCATGATGTGAGCCTTCTTCTGCTTCAAACCCTTCATCTTCCTGATCTGTGAATATTAGATTGGCACAATGTTAAGTACCTACAGTATGATGACATTGTAGCTAAGGAAAAAAAGTATGAAGAACCGACAAAAATGTTAGTTACCTGAGTGTGAGCCAAAACCCTGATGACGGTAGCATACTTCTTCAGCTTCTCAAGCTGAGACTGAATGTCTTTCTTTCCCTCCTCAGTCTCATATTTCTTCGAATACTTGGTGAATGCCTTCTTCTTTGACTTGCACCAATTCTTGTAGAACCTCCTCTTGATCTCCTCACTGAGATGCTGTGCCCACACAGTATTCAAAGTGCGAAGACCACGAGGAGTCTTCACGTAACCAACAACACCAACAATCACCATTGGAGGGGTCTCAACAATGGTCACAGCCTCACAAGTCTCCTTCTTGTGAAGTTCTAAAACACAAAACCAATAACAAACTATAAGTCACAAGAACATTGAACCCAAAAGAAAGAGTATTTATATGCGAAAAAGTGATATGGGTTTATTGACGTACTTGAACCGGGCTTTTCCACATCCCTAACAATGTGGGTCATCCCAGCCTTGTAACCTAAGAAAGCGGTAAGCTTTGGTGCCTTGCTAGGGTCATCCTTGGGGAAAGCCTTGACTGAATACAGAAACAAGTATAAGAATATCGAAGAAGCAAAGGAATTCGAAACATTACAGATATAGCAAAATACGAAGAACCCAATCACTGTTATGAATATCATGATGATCACATCTCACAAACCCTTATTTACCATGGTTACTTAAACCGGGTGTGAGTCGAGATGGTCAAGAGAAAGAACCGGGTGTACTTTCAAAACCACTCGTGTAATAATTAATTACAGAGCTAACTGAATGAAATGAATGCATATAGATTGAGCTTCAGCGACAGTCGCAGGGGTTACTGATTTAATCACAAGTAAGAATCTATGTTGAGTAATTTATTTGCTCAATTCACCGCTTTCAAAATAAAATGAAGAAATTAAACTAAACCGTGGCAAAACTCGACAATAAAAATACAAGAATTGCAGTTGATGGGGAGCAAAATAAGAGAAAATTCACATTCCGATACTCAAATCTGAGAAATCGGGGAGCATTAACTTTGCGTATACGGCATTAACGATTAGCGATTCGCTGTAATCGAACATTTGTTAAGTGTTATGTGTCTGAAACTACTTGTCATAAGAACATTTCAACAGCAAAAATAAAAGAAGACGATCCATCAACATTACATTACATTACATTATAAATAAACCTATGAATGCAATAAATAAAACAAAGGAAATGAAATAAGAGGACCTTTGCCTCTTTGGCGAGAAGCCCTCTTTCTGGGTAGAAACCCAAGAGAACCGTGTCTAGGGTGCTCGAACTTCCTGTGAGACATCTTCCTCCTCTTTTCTTACCTGCGTTTTACAACATACATACACTATTGAATCCATCCGATTATGAGGAGGAGGAACAGAACAGACACATACATAGAAGATGATGGGGAAAAATGAGGAAGGAGGAGTACCTGCTGCTGCTGCTGCCACTACTGAGAACACCGTAAAACCCTAATACTCTCCTCCATTTTATATTCACCAACCAAAGCAAAGCAAAGCTTTGGGCTTAGGGTTCGCGCTTCGTTCGTTCTTGGGCTCCCTCTCTATTACTCTACCCTCCCAAAACCCATTTGTCACAAACATACTCCTAACCAACCTGGTCCACCTCCAAATTACTAATGGGTTAGGTATTTTTTTAAATGGGTCGGTCACTCCCTCCGATCTGCTAAAAAATACTCCCTCCGTTTCTATGATTTCTCCCATCTTAAAAGTGACACCTTTTTTAAGAAAAACAATAAAATAGGTAAAAGTAGAGAGAGTGTAAAGTAAGTGGGCCACCTAGGTAAGAGAGAAGTGTGATAGAAAAAAGGAAAGTGGAAGAAATCAAAGAAATGATTGAAAAAAGAAATGTGGAAGATATCAAAGAAACAGAGGGACTACTAAATTAATACGGAGTACACCAATTTTTATTCGGTCATAATATTGTAACGGGTTAGGTATTTACTCCCTCCCATCCATATTCATTCAATTCTTTACGCTTAATATAAATTGACAATCCAATCAATTTTTTACCTTCCTCTTTTGGCAAACCATATAACCCTCATACATTTCCTCTATTTACACAAAATACTACAATTTTTTTCTTACTCTAAATTTGGTGGATCCATAAAACCATTTGAGTTACCAATAATATCCTTACTTTTATCACTTTTAAAAGTTGTTAAACCCCTCATATAAAGCATTTTTACCAATAGTATTTATCCACTTTTATAGAAAGAGAGATAAGAGTTTTATTCAATAGGAATAATGTTTTATCACTGTCAAATTGAATGAATAATATTTGAACCGTTATAATGGTACGATGGATAACCCGTCACATGGTCCGAAAATATAGCCTCAGGATAACGACCTCTAGTTAGCCTCAGATTGACGTGTATAATATACAGTTTTAGTAGATTCAAGGTCCGAAAATAAAATGATCGGACATCTACGGAGTGTTCCTTGGGTATAATAAAATGACCACACAAAATTTGTATAGCAACGAGACATTTGAGATTTTGAGGGTGCCGAAATGTGATAAACCAACGTTGCTCGAAAATTGATTCTTGTGCAAACGCGACTAAGTATTTGTTGTTTGTGCTTGAAATCATACAATGTACCTAGTGAAGCGCCCTCAGACACATGGTATAAAAATCGATTGAAGATGATACGTTTTAATGTCTGATACCTTGAACAACTCAAATTAAAGTGTATGATATACAATTTTCATAGATTTGGGGGTCTGAAACAAAGATGACCGAAAATCGCATAGAGCGTTCCTTAGATACGATAAAATGACCACACAAAATTTAAGTAGCAATAGAGTCCATTTGACTATTTGAGGGTGCCGAAATGTGATAAACCAACGTCGGTTGAAATTTGATTAGTCGTGCAAATGCATTCAGACGTTCAGTGCTTGTTGTTGGAGCTTGAAATCAGACAATGTACCTCGTGAAGTTTCCCAAGACACGCAGTATACAGAATTACAGAGTATAACATTAATTTAAAACCACAAATTATAGAGTAAGACGATTAAGACAGTTTCACACGTGACATAGTCTATTTGTACAAAGATCATTCATTCTTTTGATGATGAAATGTACTCCGTAAGAGTTTTTTATACATAGAGACTATTTCACGACATGAGATCGTTTCACATAATAATTATTAAAAAAAATCATTGGTACACATTTCTTAAAAAAAATACTCTGTTACATTTCTCACTCCATTTTTTTTTTTAAATGCTCTATGTTGTACTACTAATTAAAATTAAAATATTTTAACACTGATCAGAAAATGATCTGACTTAGACGACCTAAACAAAACGGCTTGAAGTAATCGAAACCCAAAATAATCCAATAACAAATCGATACTGACCCGAATCAGACGTCCATTCAACTCACCCCAAAACATACTCCCTCCGTTTCATTGATTTCTTCCACCTTAAAAGTGACACATTTCTTAAGAAAAACAATAAAATAAGTAAAAATAGAGAGGAAGTAGAGTAGGTGGGTCACCTAGGTAAGGGAGAAGTGTGATAGAAAAAAAGAAAGTGGAAGAAATCAAAGAAATTGTTAAAAATGAAAATGTGGAAGATATCAATGAAACATAGAATTTATAAAAAAGCCGAATAACGTATACCTAATTAATCAAATACAAGGAATATAAAAAATTAAGAGAGGGTATTTTTTTTCCTAGGTTTTCTCTAGGGTTTCTCTGAGTCTAGTGTCAAGGTCTTTGCATCCTCCTCTCTTTCGAGGCTCCTCTCACGGTTTCTACGTGCGAGTTTTCGATTCGATTTGTTGCTTGTGTTGGGTTTTGTGTTTCTGTGCAGGTACTTTTTAGAAGGCCGACGCGATGGCTGCGATCCTGGATAAAGGCAAAAGGAAAGTGGGGGAACAGCATGATGACAATCTCGATGCGTTAGATTGGGATGATGGAACGATGGCTGAAATTGAGAAGGGAAGACTCATGTTGATAGGGAAAATATGGACGTCAAAGGCGGTTAACGTTAGGGCAGCAGTTGATACGATGATCAAATTATGGAATGTGAGCGGCAAAGTTCTGGGTAGTTCCATTGATGTGAAGGAAAAACTCTTCCTGTTTCGTTTTGAATCGTCAAAAGATAAAGCAAAAGTTCTTGAGAATCAACCTTGGCATTTTGACAAATTTATCTGGGCATTTAATGAACCAAACGCCATCGGTAAGATCTCTGAGGTCCCACTTTTTCATGTTCCGTTTTGGACCCGTGTTTACGACTTACCCATTTCGGGTAGGCGAAGTGAGGCTAATGCGAAACGTATAGGAGACATGTTGGGGGGCTACGTGGGTATGGAGATAGGGCCAAATCCAGAATTGGATCGATCTATACGGATTCGTGTCCTCCATGATGTGAGGAACCCTATACGTACGTCGATTCCAATTATTATGCGTCAACACCGAATCATCAATTTTGACGTGAAATATGAGAATTTACCAACATATTGTTATGGATGTGGGATTTTGGGGCATGGGGAGAAAGATTGTGATCTTGGACCCTATAAGGAGGGAGAGCTGAAGTTCGGGGATTGGTCGAGAGCATCACCGTGGAAGCCTACCCAGAATGTTGCTGAGGGGCCTGGAAAGGCACGTCGGTCGCTAGGTGAGAATCTGGAGGTAGCAGATACATATGACAATGACAGGGCTGTAGCTGAAATGATCAAAAAGCTGCAGCGAATTGCAGTGGACCTGAAAGTGAAGAAGAATAGAGCTGATATGGAGGAGACAACATTGTTGGGAGATAGGGTGGGTGGATACAAAGGCAGAAGCGAGGCGGACCATAGCGGTGAGGCAGAGGGGAAGGCGGTGGAGGGAGGAGATGGAGGCTCTATATTGGCAGACGACCATGCTGACTCGCCATCCGATAGTTGGGAACAAGAAGCTTTAAGAAAAAGTGGTACTAAGGAAATCGAATGGGGTTTTTCACCAATGTCAATGGAGGATGACAACGTAGGTGAAACACAACAGCCTAAGGCGGTGGAGCCTGCGGTAGAGGAGAGGAAAACAGTAGGAGGGGGAGGGAAAGCTTGGAAACGGATAGCAAGGGAGCATGTGAAAACAGGGATAGAAAAGAGTAATCTGCTAGGGGATGAACTAGGGAAACGGAATAGGGAGGAGGTGGAGACTGAAAATGAGGCACAAAAAGTTCGTATTACTAATGACGGGGGCGTCTTTTTACCTGAGGCGGTGGTTGAGAAGGTTCAACCCTGCCGGGCCCAATGAATATTTTAAGTCTTAACTGCCGGGGTTTGGGCCACCCCGACGCAGTTGGTGGCCTCCGACACCTTATTCGGAGGGAGGCCCCGGCCATGGTGTTTCTTTGTGAAACGAAACTAAGTGGTCGTGAGATGGGGAGGGTGAGGGGTAAATTCGAGGAGTATGAGGGAGTTGATGTAGATAAGTGTGGGGAGATCGGGAGGACTTTCGTTTCTGTGGAGGAAAGGGATTGAGTGTACTTTTCTTTCGGCCACTGTCCACTACATGGATTTCAAGGTCAAAGACTCGAACGGGGAGTGGCGTGTCACGGGTTTCTACGGATGGCCTTCGGTTTCGGATAGACATCTGTCGTGGAAGTTACTCAACATTCTTAGTCAACAATATGACCTTCCATGGGTTTGTATTGGAGATTTTAATGAAATCCTTTTCCCTTCGGAGATGAAAGGAGGGAGACGCGCTCAGTGGCAAATGGATAACTTTCGACATGCTATTGAGTGTTGTGATCTTAGGGATATCCCTTACGAGGGGTATGACTTCACTTGGGATAATGGGCAAGCGGGTGAGGCGAACCGACAATGCAGGCTTGACAGGGCGCTGGGTACGGAGAGATGGTGGGACGTGTTTCCTTTCGCTAAGTTACTTCATTTAGAACGTGAGTGGTCTGACCACGCCCCTATAAAGCTTATGCTTAATACGAGTCTTCAACCGGAGAGAGTTCCTCGGAGTTTTAAATTTGAGCAAATCTGGATTGAACAGGATGGGTGTGAGGACGCGGTGACCACAGGTTTCGAGAAAGGGGGACAAGATCTGTGTGAGAGGCTTCGATCTTGTGCTCGGGAGCTTCAAGGGTGGAAAAAAACGTCCATCAAACAAATTGAGCGAGAAATTAAGAAGAAAAGAAAACAAATTGAGCGTCTTAATAGAGGTGGACGAGAAAAGGAAGATGTCTCGAGACGGAGAAAGCTTGTAGCGCAGGTTACTGAATTGTGCCGACAAGAAGAAAGATTTTGGCGGCAGCGATCCAGAGCCCTTTGGTTGAGAGAGGGGGACCGGAATACGAGTGTTTTCCACAAACGAGCAGGGGAGCGAAAGCAAAAGAACCATATTCGATCCTTAGTTGATGAGGAAGGTGTGACACGAGTGGGAAACGATGGGGTCGGGGAGGTGGCAGTGGCGTATTTTCAGCAGTTGTTCTCAACAACAGGTCCACGGGAGTTCGGTGATATATTTGAAGGGATGGAGGATAGGGTCACGAGTCGGATGAACACGTTCCTAAATTGTGAGTATACTGAGACAGAGATTGTTGAAGCTCTCAATCAGATGCACCCGTTGAAAGCCCCAGGACCGGACGGGATGAACGGTCTGTTTTTCCAAACTTTCTGGCATATTGTTGGAAGTGAGGTAACCAGGACCGTGCTCAACATTCTTCGTGGAGGTTCGATGCCGCGAGATTTAAACAAAACAAATATTGTCCTTATACCGAAAAAGAAGGCCCCGGATAAAATGCAAGATTTTCGGCCCATTAGCCTTTGTAATGTAGTCTATAAGCTTTTTGCAAAGGTGTTGGCGAATAGACTTAAATTATTTTTAGGGGAGATTGTTTCGGAGAATCAGAGTGCGTTCACCCCGGGTCGACTTATAACAGATAATGTTTTGATTGCTTTTGAATTATTTCATCACCTAAAAAATTCGAGAGCATCTATTGGGTCGATGGCTCTTAAACTTGACATGGAGAAGGCGTATGACCGGGTGGAATGAGATTTTTTGGAGCAGACTCTGACGATTATGGGGTTTGATTTGCGGTGGGTAAACCGAGTGATGGAATGTGTGTCATCAGTGTCGTTCTCAGTTCTTGTCAATGGAAATCCGTCTAGTGAGTTTCGACCGGCTCGAGGACTCAGGCAAGGTGACCCCCTGTCCCCTTATTTGTTCATTCTCTGTGCTGAAGTTCTCTCCAATATGACGAGACGGGGTGTGGAAAAGGGTGCTCTCCATGGTGTTAGAATTGCAGCGACAGCTCCTGTCATATCCCATTTATTTTTCGCGGATGATAGCATTTTCTTTCTTAAGGCAAAAGTTGAGGAAGCTAGGGTTCTTAATGGGATTCTTCGGGATTATGAGACGGCCTCGGGACAATTGGTTAACTTAGCAAAGACTACAGTCTCATATGGTCAGGGGATAGGACGCGAACGGAGAGCAGCTGTTACGGATGTGCTTGGGGTGGAGGAAGTCGAGGTGCAGGAGAGATATTTAGGCTTACCTACTGTTGTGGGACGGTCGAAGAAGGTCATCACGGATATTATTTGGAATAAAATTCACAAGAGATTAAATATTTGGCGTGGGAAAATATTGTCTAGGGCGGGTAGGGAGATTCTCATAAAGGCAGTGGCCAATTCGCTCCCCACCTATGTGATGAGTGTGTTTAAAATTCCGACGCATTTTTGTGAGGAACTAAGTTCTATTATTTCGAAGTTTTGGTGGGGCCATTTTGACTCAAAGCGACATATATCTTGGGTGTCTTGGAACCGGCTTTGTAAACCGAAGATTGTGGGGGGTATCGGGTTTAGGGACTTTTAAACGTGTAACTTGGCACTTCTCGGGAAGCAAGCATGGAGATTACTCACGGAACCTGAGTCTTTATGGCCCCGGTTGATGCGTAGCAAATATTACGCAGGCCGTGATTTCCTTAATGCTACGCTTGGTCCTAATCCGAGCTATACATGGCGGGGTATTGTGGAAGCGAGATCGGTTTTACAAAAGGGGCTGAGACGACGAATTGGGGATGGAACTGAGACTCTCGTGTGGGGTGATGCGTGGGTTACAGGAAGCTATGGGGGGCGCATTCTGGCTCCATGTCCGAATGGGATGCAGGGATTGAGGGTGGCTGATCTTTTTATTGGAAACGGAGACCGTAGATGGGATGAAGCTAAGTTGGGGGCCTGGTTCTTGCCTAACGAGATCGAGAATATCATCAATATCAGGGTTAGTGAGACGGGAACGAGAGATATTTGGTTTTGGGGCCCGGAAAAGGACGGCCTGTACTCTGTCAAATCTGCATACCAATTACTTGATGGGGAATCCACGCACATGGAAGAGAGTTCGGAAAAGGGACAGGAACAATGGCTTTGGAACAGGCTGTGGAAAGTTCGGGTCTGGCCTCGAGTTAAGCTCTTCTTCTGGCAGCTGTGCAGAGACACGATCACAACTAAGGTAAACATTTCGAATCGAGTCGGGTCGGAGGATGCTAGGTGTCAATTGTGTCAGTCCAACTATGAGTCGAGTCTCCATTTATTTCGTGATTGTGGTCTTGCGTGTCGGGTGTGGGACCGTTTAGGCATCGGGGTGGGTGAGGGCGAAGTGGGTTTGGGGGTGAGGGACTGGGTCGAAGCTACTTGGAGGGATATTGGGGAGGATAGCTATGGGTTATTTATGACATCGTGCTGTGCTATTTGGGAAGCGAGGAATAAGCTTTATTTTAATAATGAGCTCCCAAGAGAAGAGACCGTGGTTAGGAGGATACAGGACATCATGATGGAGCTGGAGAAGATGGATGGTGAGATGGACGTGCAACGACGACAACAAGAGGATGAATCGAGAGACAAAGAGGATAGATGGAGACCACCTGGTGAGGGGAGGGTGAAAATTAACGTCGACGCGGGGTGAAGGAGGGCCTTGGAGTGGGTTTAGGAGGGGCGGGCCGAAACAGGGAAGGGGAGGTGTTGTGGGGGTTCTCTATCAGGCGGAAGGAGGTGTGGAAGCCCGAGGTTGCTGAAGCGGTTGCGGTGTTGGAGGGAATGAAGGAAGCCCGACGTCAAGGCCATCATGACATTATCGTGGAGAGTGACTCATCGATCGTGGTTGATGCCATTAATGGCCACAGAAAGGGGAGGAGCAACTTTTTCCTTGTTATTGATGATATTTTATGCTGTAGTACTCAGTTTCATTCTATTAGCTGGTCATACACGAAGCGAGGTTGTAATGGGGTTGCACACGAGCTAGCACATGCTTGTCCGATCGGCTTATCTAATGTCCTCTGGAACGAGGGGCTTCCGCCTAAAGCTAGTTGTATTGCTTTTTCTGAGTTAATGAAGTAATTCCCGATTGGGAAGTTCAAAAAAAAAAAAAAAAAAAAAAATTAATCAAATACAAATCCAACTCGATCGATCCATTTGCTTACGGTTTGTCCTTTGCTGCCGCAAACCGTAGAGAGCCCCCGAGCTGGTTTTTGAGCTGAAAGGGATGTTAAATAGTTACTTACTTTATTAGGAAAGTCCTTCATTTCTTGAACAACAATGGATGATTTTACATCAACAATGGCGTCCAGGTATTAATGAAGATCATGGTCAGTTCCTTCTCGTTTCTTGATTGATTTCACCTCCAAATTTCTCTACTATTAAGAAGAAAACCCTAAGCTAATTTGGTTTTGTTAGTATGAATCGTCGTATATTCAATAATAACAGTAGCGGATTTAGGGTTTATAGTTTGGGAGTTTCTAACATTCATGGGTAAATTGAGTAATTGCTGTGTGAATCCCTGAGCCTTACAGTAGTAGCTTTCTACTGCTTAATTAGCCATTGATCCTGTAATTTTGCGATTGGCAGTTTCGCTGGAATCGTATGAAGATTAAAGGAGATATAAGTGTTGAATCTTTGTTGTGGAACATTAGAAGTGGGTTTAAGATGCTGTCACATATTGAATGGGTTTCGCGGCATGGTGCTCATGTATCAATGGCCGGTCTCTTGGCTGCTGTTGGACTTCACTTTCTTCTCAGAGACGGCACACTGTCGAATTTGTTACTGGTTTCTGATACAGATATATCCTCCAAGAAACTAGATTTTGTGCCCGGGTTGCGAAATTTTGGCAATAATTGTTTTCTCAATGCGGTTTTACAGGTATTGTCAGTGCTTTTAATTTTCTTCTATTTCATCTGCTTATGCCTTGAATCGATTTGAATCTTTCTTGGTTTGTCAACTTTGATTCAATAGGATTAACTCGAGTTGGCCTCTGGACTTATTTTACTCTTTCAGTCACTTGCTAGCTGCTCGAGTTTTAGGCATTTTCTTGATGACATGAAGGAGTTTCAGTTATCGTCCTACGGTGACCAAGTTGAAGATATGCCTCTTTTGATGTCCTTGGTTACTTTATTAGAAGGTAATGCTAATACACAATTTTGGGATATTTTTCTGTTGTTACAGTGATAGTATGCACGGAATAGTTTTCTTGCTGCCATACACATGTGATCGTTTAAGTTCTACTCCGTAAATGTTTTCAGCGAACTTCCGTCAAATGTTTCATATGACTTTGTTGTTCCTAGTCGCACTACATTGTAATCGACTGATCATGTACCAAGTGTTTTGATGGATTATGGCCTTGATCTGAGTTTACAGCTGGCGTATTCACATGTTGGTATTCTTAATGAGATGTGTGCTGCAATGGCCAATAGCTTAAATTTTAACTTATGTGATTGCCAATGCTAAGACTGTTACTTCCACGTTTTAACGGGTGTCCCTAATGTCAGAACTTGGTGCACTGCGAGATAGAAGCAGCTCCCTCAACCCCAAAGCTGTGATGTCAGCAATGCAAGATTATATCCCGCAGTTCCAATTGACAAATCAACAGGTGTTATATTCTTTGATAATTTCAATGAAGTGACTTATTTAGCCTAAGTGTAATCGTCATGGTTGGTCTTTCTGATGTATACATTGTGTGATTGGATTGGTCTGCAGGATTCAGCGGAAGCACTTCTTCATCTTCTCTCATGCTTAAGAGAAGAGTTAGCAGATTCTTTTACGCCAAATTGTGGCTCCTTAGCAGATGTGGATACCCCTACAAGTCGCATTTTTGATATCGAGCAGTTACACATTGTAAATGAGATAAGAAGATGGCAGCAGCAATATCTTGGACCTTTTAACGGTGTTCTCAGCAGTTTCCTGACTTGCCACACCTGTTCTTCTGAGGTTATGTGGCATCCAATTAGTGGCTAACCCGGAAAATATTGTTCTTTAGAATATCACAGCTATTATTATTCTGAAATTATACTCCATGTTGATTTTGTCACATAATTTGGACACAATGCACATAATCAATTTTCCAGTGCCCGAGTACCCTAAGTCTATGATTCCAGATACATAGACCTGGAAAGTCATCTAATCGTTCCGCATACTGCTGATGCTACTTGGACCGTCAAGCATTGAAATATCTATACTTTCTGTGTATGTAGATTCTGATGGACTCTGGTTTCTTTCACACCTTGTCGCTCTCATTGATGCGTAACATTGAAGCCCCTGTAGTATGCTTCTGCTCTGGTCTTGTTAGAAATTTGAGCTATCTTGTGATTTGAGTTGGTTGTCAATGTGATTGAGGTTGTTTTTCTCCCTCTCTACATGCATCCTATGTTTAGCTGGGTAGACGGACACTAGAGGATTGTATTAAGAGATTCCTATCTGCTGAACGTGTTGAGAACTACTCCTGTAGTCACTGCTGGCATATTGCTGCGTCTAAATACTTAACTTCTATGGAAGGAAAGCAGGCATGTCCTTCTATTCCCTCATTTTTTGAGCTTTACCTCGTCTTATTGTAGATAACGATTTTCCTACTGAAATATATGGGGTTTTGAAGAATATTTAAATCTAATCCACATTTCTTCTTGTTTGTTAGGAAGAGATAAGCAAACTGAGAAACTGTGCCGAGCAAGAATTGTGTGATTGCAAGAACTTATCTTCGCTACAAGCCCTTCCCTGGTCAAATCGTTTTTCGCATACTTTCAAGCAACTCCACATTTCTTGTTTTCCTCAGGTATAAAGTTCGTTCTGCTGAACCTCTCATCACTATTCCTCATTTTGCTCTACTACCAAATACTCCGTAGCAACCACCTAGGATGTGCCTACTATTTACCCTGTTATTCTTAAGAATTACCATGGTCATCTCGATTTCTGATTGCTGGAGTGAATATAATGCAATGACCTCAAATTTATATGGAAGGACTTTTCTCATGGCTTTGGTTGGTTGACTGTTCTGTTCACTCGCATTCTGAATGTGAACAAATTTTACCAAGGACGTCATTCTCAATGACACTGTATTGGGTTCTTTGGATTTTGTGGGTCCATTTTGTGTACCTTAATATTGTTAGGCTCACAAAGTTCCTCTTCCGTCGGTCTAGTCTCATACCTTTTCTTATTTTCCTTGGATTTTTCCTTTCTCGATCTTTCAATCAATTAGACAAATTAACTTCTGATGTGTATGACCTGTGAGTTTCTAATTTCTTAATTTGTTGGACGTAGCTACTGAAGCAGTGTTAACTTCATTGAAGTTAAGACTAATAAAAAGATTTCATATGATTTGATGCTACAATGCCAAGAATTTGTGTCAAGGATGTGTTTTATCAAACACTGTTTTGATTTATAGTTTTGTTGAGCAGATTCTCTGCCTTCATCTGCAACGCAATTCATATAACGCATTCGGGGAGCTAGTGAAAATTCAGGTATTTCAAATTTCTCTGTATGGGATTATGTTGGTTAATCGAAAAAATCAAGCCTCAAGAGATTCTCTTAATAATATGTTTTCAGTAGAGATAGACCTAGGCTTTTGAGGTTGTATCCGAATCATAAACTATAACTTTCATATGTTCGTTTTCAAAACAAAAGTTCTTGGAGAAGTTTGTATGTGAGCATCTAAAGTATTTAGTATTTAAAATGCTGGACAATCTGTTCTCGAACTAGTACCATATCATGCTACAAATTCATGAATGAAATGAGGATCTTTTCATGTTCATTATACCCAGCTTTCTTTCATCTTATTTCATGTTCAAACTATTCAATATTTTCTGTTCCAACTCTTACATATTAAAAGGAGAAACGTACTTCTCACAATAGTACTATCAAAATTTAGTGCATAGGATCTCAAAAAACAAAACTCTAAAGGTATTCTCCATTGAAATCATTTATTTACCATTTATTACAATATCAAGAACCTCAAAGTGATGGGTTGTTGACATGTCATGATTGATCATATGGAAATGGAACCTTCATAGTGAGGCTGGGAACTTTCATATTAAGGCAGCGAAATAACGAAAACATAGATAGAAGAGAAAACATGATAATGAAACAAAGCAAAATAGATGACAAAACAAGTAGGGAAGAGAAATTACTCGCAACATAATACATCTAATTCGACCTGACAGACAAATATATCACGTCGTGTTTGTGTCATCTTTAAATGAGCCATCATTTCCCGACCCAATTACAGAAACAAGCCATGTGTCTCAACCCTACTCCAACCCATTTAAATTTTTGTTAGGCCAACCCTACACCCTATGTATATGCTTTCAGTAAAGGGTTTGAGACAATCACTTGCATAAACATCATATACCATGCTCAAATATTTCAGCCAGCTTCAATGTCCATGCTCAGCTGTATTACGGTTCCTGTGCTCTGTGTCCCTTAAATCCCATGCCTCTCTCTCTCTCTTCGTACTCTGTTTTAGTTTTGAATAGTTTCAGTGTGAAACATGTTAGATCAATAACCACTTAACCAGTATAGGTTTTTGCGTTACTTGACTCAGGTATATGCCTTTTGATGTATTCTGTCGTGTTGGCAGCCATACAATGATTGATTATTTATTTCCAGGGCCATATCTCTTTTCCATTGATCTTGGATTTGTCACCATTTGTGAAGTATGAGTTTGACATACACAAACGAAACGTAAATGAATCAAAGACTCAAGGAGAACATCTCTTTTCATCATCATTCTATAATCCCCGTACTTTTGACATACACTCAAGTTCAAGTAAGTCAAATGATCATTGTCTTTCACAGATAGCACTACAGCAGAACTTATTGACATCATTTTGTCTATTTCTCCAGTGACAACAGTGAAAGTCAAGGATGATGCACAACAGATTTCTCCGCACGAGTGTTCTCTACAAGATGTAACTTGCTCTAAAAACATATTCAAGGTTAGTTTCTTCATCTGTTAACTATAAAGTATAAATGAACGGCAGTGCTTACCGTAAGCCTGTCTTAGGGGCCTTTTCAATTTCCTGCTGATCATAGTCATCATACAGATAATGCTTAGATCAGTTATTGGTTCGATTCTAGAATATGGGTTTCTGGTTGCTTTTTATTTGACTTGTTAGTTGACATCAACTCTTTATAGTTTAGTTTATGTTACCACGGTATTGCACATTCTTTTTTATACAAAATGTGGAACTCACCATGACTAAATTTGTCTAATATCTATATTTGATGTGATTTTTAGTTGGGTGCCGATTTATGATTTTCAATACAAATGTTTGACTCGTTTTGACTGAAGTGTATGACTAATCTTGAACATGGATGATGAGGGTATCTTGAAAAAAATCAATTTAACTTTTAAAGTTCAAAACTTAAACGAGATTATGTGTAAGTATACATGTGCTACTCTATCTTGATGTCTTTACTGTCCCTAGAATTAAACTAACATAGCTTTCTCTGTAGTCTGTAAGTACGCTGAAGTTTGTTCTCCTTGTTACAGAGTATTTGTCTTCGAGGTATTTTTGTCTATATAGTTGGTGAAAACCATATATTTTCTCCTGCTAAGCTGAAATTATTGCGTTTTAGGGTGGCTAACTGTTTTTCGTGGAATATTGCTTACACATTTGTGCTTGTATAGGTTGTTAATGATACAGTTCCTTCAAAGACCCAATTGTATCACCTCGTTTCTGTTGTGGAACACTTTGGAAAAGCACACAGTGGTCACTACACAGTGTACAGAAGGGTGGGAGCTCAGAAAAAAGAGGGTGGTATTGATGGAGGAATTGACAGAGTTCCGGTACAATGGTTTCACATTTCAGATTCAGATGTACATCATGCTTCCGAAGAAGACGTTCTTGGTGCAGACGCCAGTCTACTCTTTTATGAGAGAATTTGATCCTCATCTCCAAGCTATTCTCGTACTGGGGTTGGCATTCTTGAAAAATATTCTGCCGTTGCGGCAGGTAAAGCTTCTTCATTCAGCCCCCTCTCTCTTCTCCATTTCCATACAATGCTAAATACTTTCTCCATCTCATCTATATCGACTTTATTTGATTTTGATGATCCTAGAATGTCAGCTTTGACCAACTTAAAAGAAAATTAGTTTAGCATTTATAGTGCAGAGTACAATGCTAGAGTTTGATCTTAAAGCCATCGTACAAATATAGAAACAACTCCATTTTTTTGATGATTTTTTGGCTCAAGATAATATTAGCGGTTACTGGTGGTCCACTTTAGGAGCTCACGGTCATACTTATATTGTCATTTGAATGCTTACTGTTGCCTTATTTGCCTATATGGTAGAAACAATTTTTGCTGCATGAATGTCTAGTAAGAATATGCTTGCCTTGCAGTAATGTTCAGGAAGATAAGTTTGAGGTAGGGTCGCATAGAGCACACAACGAGAGTTGCTAGGAGTTTAGCATTCCATTAAAAAGCACTTACAAGTTTCAACTACACAAATATGGATCAAGAGCTCACATTCTATCAATTTCCCCTTGAAGATTACGGTTACACATTTGTCCTGAACACTGTAGTTTTAAAAGGTCTAAGGAACATGCCTCATGCAAACAGCACACTGTAAGGACTTTTTTTCAAAATAATGCCTGAAAACAAAATAATTGTCGTTTTGGTCGGTTTTATAAAGTAAGGAGTTTCTAAACCGGCCCAAAACGACAATTATTTTATTTTCAAGCATTATTTTGAACACAAATTCCATATAACAGAAATGATGTAATAAAAAAGCTAGAGATAATGGAATTGGCATATATGTGTTCGTGCTCTTATAGCTAGGGGTGAACCCGACCTGATGCTTGTTCGTCTGAGTGAACCTTAATCTGGTATATGTACTCTGAAAAATCCAGGATATAGGATTTTGGCAACTCGAATCTGACTAGCAATTACTCCACTATGTTTCACCATTTTTTTTGGTTGTCAATGGGATTCATGGATGGTGTCTATTAACTGAAATTCTGATGCAGCATCAATAAAAACCTAATCAGTAAATCATTGCCAACAGTTGAACGCAGAGGCTCTGATATTGATTAAGGTTAGCCGACCCCAAATCTTTTTGGGACTAAGGCTCTAATGTTGTTGTTTTTGTAGTTGAACGCAGAGGGTCGAGATCCATGATTTAGTTATTGAGCCACCTTAGAGAAGCACCAATAGGCAATAGATTTGTGCTTTTCATAAAGTAAACAACCCACTTACGTGATGATGAATCCAAAGCCACATACAATAGTTGTGCCCTTGTGGGTCTGATCGGCCTCATTCCCTTTATTTGCTCTTACTGTCCTACAACTAGTCTCCCTTGTGACAGAGTTATCCATCACTTTGTTGTAACGAGTCAAATACTATCGTTGTATAGAAAAGACAACATTGGTTTTGTAATGTTTTGTCCTTTTTCTATACAAATGAATAGTATTTGATCCGTTATAATAAATGACAGATAACTCCGTCACAAACAAAAATTTCTGGCTGTCCTAATCTTTACATCAACTTTCCTACTTTCCTACCCTATTTAGTTTAGTGCATTCATTTCATTGATACATGATACATCCTTCTCGATCGCTACATCTTTTCACCTTTGCCTTGCCTTTCTGAATTTGTTTTTTCCGTCACTACTTTCGACTTTCTCCCTTGCGCTTGTTAGTTTTCCTCGTGCCTAGCGGTGGTAGTAATCTGGAACTACCTTAAGGGTGAACTGGAAATAAGTCGGAAATAATGATAATCGTTTTTACTTTCTGCATAGTGGTGCCCTCATTAATCATTAATATATGCTTATTAAAGTATGAATAATTTTGGCAGTCACTAGAGTTTGAAATTGAGTTCCGGAATGAGTAAAGTATGCACAATACTTTTTGGTTATCATAAGATAAGATCTGCATATCATAAAAGTTGAACCTAAATTGTGGGCATTGGCCTTGGCTTTGGCTTTGGCTGTGCCCCTTATGTCTCTCACCCACCAACTATACCCATATGATGCTTTCCCATCACATTTCATATTTCTCCATCTCCCTTCATAACTAACCCAATTACACTATTTATCCTTCTTCGGTTTTTGTGTATGGTCGAGTAAAACCGTTGTATTCCCATCACACGTATCACTAAGATTGGTCCGTATTTCTTTTTGGGTAGGTTCAATTCTGAACTTTCCTTTTTAGTCTATCCATTTTTATAACTTTGTCCCTACCAGGTTAAAGTATTTATCGTCGTCATTCCATTAACTCATACAATATGAAGAGTCACCCTTACCACACACAAATTCAATCTTTTTGGGACGGCGGAGTATTATATACGGAGTAAATGTAAATAAAAGGAGCAGTTGATTAGCGTAGCATACCTACTTGCAGCAGTTGGGGATCATCCATAAACAGTGGTTTCTACGTTGTCACGTCATAGACAATGTATGTTGAAGTTGAACATCACTCCGCTCCTACGTACTGTACTGTGTCTTGTCCTTATTCAACTCCAAAATCATTGATTTAATCATCACCCTCTTCACTATCTTACCCCTTACTTAAATATTATCTCCGTCCGTTAGGTCTTATCTCATTTCATGAATATACGTTAGGAGTTCTTTATTGAAATAAGGTAAAAATTAGTGAATGATGGGAGTATGTTACTTTAAGATTATAGGATAATTAGATGGTTACTCCCTAAGTTTTATTCATTTGTTTGTCTTTTTATTATGAGAAGTATTTTAATCAAAGACAAACAAATGAACAAGGTGGAGGACATATTATAATATGCTTCTATTAACGATATTTCTGACTAATAAGAATATGTTAGTAGAATAATATGTCGTTTACGAATTTTGTAGATTCGATCTACTACTATTTAAATTGAATCTATTTATTTATTTCAGGCAGCAATATGGTACTCCGTAGGACCGTAGTACATTGTATGAAATGGAGACCGCAATTTGTTAACAATAAATCATTCAATTTGACTAGTCTAGTGGTTAAGACTAGGTACCCTATAAGGCCATGACAAATTGACAATACAGGTTCGAACCCCCTCCCCCTATATGATAATGCGGTTAAGCGTGCGCTTTGTTGAACCCAAAAAAAAAACCCAAAACATTCCATTTGATAAAACACACGTGTAAGGCACTACTTCTACTTCCTTTGCATTTTAAGACAGTAGTGAGTAGTGACCCTACTGGCTATTGTATCCATATTGTACTAGTACCCTTCTTCTATATATAAGATGAGCAAAGGTAGGAACTAGGAAGAAGTGGTGATTTTCAAGGTTTGTTAACTGGTGATGGAAAAGAGCAAGTCATTTCCAGAGTACTTGTCGTACGTGAAAGGGCAGTACGCATTTGAGGGTGACGAGCAGCCGAAAGCATACTCCTTCAATGGCAACGGTGATGAATTTGCATCCTCGGGGAACCCGGAGATGAAAAGGAAGAAGAGGGTGGCGTCTTACAATATGTATGCTGTGGAGGGTAAGTGGAAATCGTCTTTAAGGAGCAGCTTTAAGTGGATTAAGACTAAACTCACTCTTAATAATACTACAAGTAAATATTTTGATGCCTAAACTCAACTCAAATACTCCCACCACACACTATTTTTTGTACCGTTTCATTAAAATACTTCTCACAAATATTGAGGTAACGGGGCAAAAAATAGTGTCCGGAGGGAGTAATACCTTACAAATCCTCTTCAATATTTTATGTACAGTAGTTTGGTACTCCATGTAGCTAAGTGTGTGGAAGCATAATATAATTTCATCATCACTTGTGTTGCCAATGTTTTTGATTACTAATTCCACAAAGTCTTGATATTAGTATTTGGAACACAGTTCAAATGGGAAAATAAGATTATACATCTGGTTGTACAATAGTCTTGTACAATCGAGGCAAAGTTGTTGAGTTTTTGTATATATTTGCTGAGCTTATACAATTTTCTGAGCTAAGGTTTAAGTTTTTGAGCTTAAACATTTATGGATTTAACTCGACAACTTTATACTAAAGTTCAGAAAGTTTACAACATAACTCGAAACCTTTGTGACAAAGCTCAAAATCATAAAACCAATTGAACGTAAAACTATTATATATGTTCAACTGGTTGTATAATCTACTCATTGTTCACATGGCTCATTAGTAAACTTAGTATGAGAAACATACTATAATAAACTAAAGTTCAAATGATAAGTATCAATCATGCGAGAGGTTTCATAATTGTGAGACCGTACGCCTCATTGGAGAATTGGTGTCTTCGTTATGGATCACGTAAAATACATTTTGTTCGAGAAATAGAGGTGATGTTTGCATCTTCAAATGATTAATGGGGGTAAAGTGTTGGTGCATCATGCTTAGTAGTGTTGTCTTCAACAACTTATCGAGTCAAAGTCGAGTAATTGGTTTATCACAATTTTTTGTTTGTGATGTAAATATCCGTCATAATATTACAACGAGTCTAAGTATTTACCCATTTTGATAGAAAGAGAGAAAAATAATCTTATTCTCCTTGAACAATAATCAATAAATTACTTCGTATCTATTAAACATATACTCCAATATTTGACATGTTATAACGATAAATACTAAATAACCTGTCACAACGGAGATTGAGTGCTCATTTATTAGGTAGGTAGTCATCTACTTGTGACTCACGTCAAGAATCGGTGTCATCTTTCTGGCATGAGGTTGACGACTTTTCCCGAGTTTGAAATATCGTGAGTCTATTTTGTGACGAATATATGAAGACAAATCACTAAATCAGAATGAATATGAAATAAGAAATGTCTTTATCTATCCGATATTGTGGTAAATATACTCGACGAACAAAGAAGTTGTGCATTAAGTCGATGACCAGAAGCAGTGTGGATGGTTCAACTGTGAGAAGTGGCAAACGAATCCACTTCGGGTTAGAGGATATTTGATAGCCCATCTTCAACATTTTTGGTCTTAAGAGGGTCTAGTCCGGGTTTCTTTGTTAACCGGTCTGGTCCGCGGCTTTGGATTTTTGGATTTGCCGGTCCGGGTTTGGACCGGTGAACACCCCTATCACAACTACGTAGTGTTAATATGACGAAGGGAGTTAATAGTAAACAAAGAGTCGACATGGATATTTGGAACTTTAGAACCGTCATTATCAAGAAGAAGCGAGAGTTGTTTGGTTGGGCATTGGAAGAGAGCATGAAAATTGGAAGATCGAGTATTTCGCATGTTGAGAAGCCCATTCCAATGCGATAACATTAACCTGCAAAGAGGCCGAAGCAGTATAACGAACTCTTGTTACGAGACACCCGAAATGATCCACGAGACTTCAATCGCTTTAAACAAAACGAAAGAGAGTACGCTGTAGCAGAAACAATGTACGGAATACAGGCAGAAGATTGGTGAAGATAGCCATAGAAATTTACGTCTTGGTTTTCGAGAGACTTTATCTAGTTGATAATGTCTAACGGTAGGGGGCACGAGTCTTGAAAATAACCTCATTCCGATGTTTCCATATAGCGAACAAATAAAAGATATGTGATGTCTCGATCTAGCGTAGGACGGTGTAGATAGCCATAGAAATTGATGAACCAATCGTGAAATGAAACAGAGTTGAGGGGCCATGGCTTAATACCTACAGACAGCCCCATTTAGCCATATTCTTTTAACAATTTCACAATCACAGAAAAGATGACGACTCGGGCCTGTTTTGCAAAAACAACAAATGTTGCTGATTGGAAGACCCCGGCCCGTCTATGAAGGAGAGTAGATGCAGGAATAATGTCGCGAAGAGAACGATTTCGAGCTGTGGAGAGCATTGGAGTTTCCAAATACCCTGCAAACCACGCACACAAGGTAAACCACCCTTAGGCCGACATGCTCGATGTACGCAATAACAAGTCCCACAATATCATTTTTGCCTTGGATTAACGATCACAAGTTTTAACCACTAGACTTCACCCTTACCGACAGTCCGGGCACTTCCATAGATGTTATAGACATCTTCTCTAATGTTAAATGGAAATTCACCCAATTGATTAGCATGTTTGATAACATGATTAGGTTATTTGACGTACATTTCGTACTTTACTATACCCTTTTTTTTTTTTGAGTGCACAAGACGTGTTTGATGTAACTCATGAGTATCAGTTAGTGCAAATCAGCCAAACACAACACACGAGCAAAGAAAAAGGGGGTTACAAATATGTATATTGGGCAACTTAAATTAGGCGAACATGATCATCTTTTTTGCAACATTTTGATAGGTAGGATGTATGGTTTCACTAATAACATGCTATGATGATGCCAAAGTTGTGCAATTATTATACTACTTACATTTGTCACTTATTGTATTATGTATGTACAGTTGTTCTCCCTTATGACGGATACATCCGTCGTAAGATTAAAACGGGTCAAATATGTATCATATTAGGAGAGAAGAACAATGACCCCACCAATTATACTTTTGTCTTATCTAACTATTTGGTACGGAGTAATTGTTTGACCCGTTATACGTTTGTGACGGATATATAAATCTCCTCTATTATTTATGAGGGTAACATTTATAGTTAACATGTATGCTTCACAATTTATTTAGAATCTCATGTCTCTCCATTATTTGCAATGAATTTGGGCCTATTATATAGGAGTATATGAATTGACTTGATACAATTAGTGAGTCGTAACCGACAATGAGAGCAAAGGTGACTTCAATCATAGTATATACATTTGTTCAAAATTATTAGGAAATTTGGTAAAAGGAAACGAAAATTAATATGGAGTAGTATAACACGATTGAGCCTCTTATATAGGACCATCCCGGAGTTTAAAACGTAATATTGAACTCTCTGGTATTGAAGTCGTCAAAGCAAGGGACACTCTCATGTCCTTCGAAACTCTGCATGAACTTATTCAATTTGAACTCTCCCTCAAACGTAAATTAAAAATATCGCCCCAATGTCAACCTGTATCACTTCCCCTTCTCCGCTAACCTCGTTACCTAAAGGCCCAACCCGACTTACTACCCCTCCTCTTCGTGATCATCCCAAAATCCCGCCTTCTTCCCCTCCCCAACCGACCCAGCAAACTCCCCCCAATTCTTTTCCTCGTCGGCATCCTCTTCAAAAGCAAGTGTCATTGGTGTCACGCCCAATCTCAGTCCCTCGAACAATGTGAAATAATCAAACGTCTTTTCCCGCACATCCAACTTCCCGCCCACCTCGGCCCACCTGATGTCTCTCGTCCTCCTCCCCATGCTAACATCGCCACTATCACCTCTTCTCCTCCTCTGGCATGATTCATCAATAGTGGTGTTTCCATCGTAGAGGCCAACTTCCACCTCCTTGCCCGCAGAGATCCCCGTCCGAAAGCAAATATCCAACAACGTGTCACGGACAAGGTTATGGTAGTGTTTAATCCTCACTGTACTTGAAATACCCTTAGTTTGAAGAGTATATTTGAATGGTTTATGGTGCTCAGATGAGTGTGTATTGGATACAGTTTAAAATGCTCAGATGAGTGCTTAAATGGATTGATAGTACTATTCATATCAACAAAGTGCACTTTTTTTCGGGTTGTCCATGCAAGGTCCAAATAACGAAAACAAAGGGACTCCAGATGATAACTAAGCACATTGTGATACATCCATCCGTTCATGGTTTGCCCTAACCCAGTAATAGAAACGACCCTATTGATCACCCTATTGAGACTTCCACGAGGTTACCTATCGAGGAGTTATAGAAAATTGATTTCTGGACTATTTTCTGTAATTTTCAACATTAGAGATCATTTTTTAAAATTATTATTTCAAATATTGTACTCATAATTATCATTATTTTAATAATTTTAATGTTTTATCTTTGGCTCAATGCGCCGAGCAACCCTTCACTAAACGGGTTATTACAAGTATTGTCCCAAAAAAATGAGTCGAATTTACGGGTCGAATCGACATTTGAATTGAGGATGACAAAGCACACACAAAATCTATTTCCCAGTTAGGGAAGAACAAGCAGAAAGTAAGAAAGGGTAGTGCATGTTATTTATTCCTCACTCTTTCATTTCAGTTAACGTCACTCTCAAATAATCTCCCCCCCACTTTAATGGCGATTACGAAACCTTCAATTGTATTTAATTCAATTACTTCTGTTGACATTTTTCACATTACCCCCCCTTTCCCCTTTCCCCCCTTCTATCCCCCCTCCCTTCTTTTTTACTCATACTTAACAATTACATTCATTCATTCTAATTCCTCCACTCATTCATTACATTTAATTTCTGTACTAATAATAATCAAGGTTAGCTCATTACATCTTTCCTACGTGATTTCATTTTGGTTTTTTTGGGTGCGATTTTGATGCTGACGGGTTTTGAGACGTTACATTGTTAATGTTACGATAATAAGGTTGCGTACATCTGACCCCGACCCGAATGTCGAGTTTTTAATAATAGTTGGAAAGGTTTGATCTTTTTACATGGTATAATCATATAAGAACGTGAAGGGTGAATATTATAAGTAAAAGAAAGGGAAAAAGTAAAGACAAAATTCAGTTGTAATCCAACTGAGTACAGCCTAATGGATTCTTAGATGACTTGTTTTTTTTGATGGTGACATGTTCTGTGTCACAAAAAAAAAAAAAAAAAAAGGGATGAAATCATGCTTCCACTTGCTAATCATGTTCTATAAGTGAAGGGAATGAATCAACGGTGGATTATTTTATTAATTATGATATGATTGCAGAAACCCAGATCCAGAATTTGATTATTTTAATTGGGTATATAATTATTTTGAATGTTATTGATTAAAAGGTATAGTTCAGACTTCAGAGACTTTAGTCATTCTTCTTCCCATTTTCCTGCTGCCTTCTTCAGCATTACATTAACTGTTTGATTTTCGGGTTTGTAGCTCAATTCGGAAAATCGGTTCATGATTTGTTCATATCTTGCATTGTATGAAATCTGATGTTAGAATGAATTGTTTCTGCAGGAGGAAATTGAGGGAGAATTTTGATAAATTGTTGCAGGGTTGGTGGCGGTGGTCGTCTGTCTGGTAGTTTTTGTCAGTCTAGATAGACGGGTGACGAGAAAGAGAGGTGGTGGTTGCGGCGTGTAATCATGTCTTCCCCAAGTAAGGCTGACCGGAAAGCTGTTCTCGATTTGGGGGCATGGGGTTTCAACATTGTCACTTCTGTTGGGATCATTATTGTCAACAAGGCCTTGATGCAAACCCATGGCTTCACTTTTGGTGAGTTTCCATTTCCTGTTCCAATGCTGTTCAATTAGTATCCATTTATAGTTATTCGACAGCAATCTATGATGAAATGATGATACCAAGCAGACCGAATGTGAGTTGTGTAAGGAAGTCGGGGGTCAACCTGCGCAATTAGCATGAAAGCGGTTATGTATGATTAGGCACGCGTAGATCATTCAAATGGGTCGGGTGGGTTGATTTGTAGTCGGGTCAAAAACTGATTCATTTGTTGTTATTGTTCTGCAGCTACAACTTTGACGGGGCTCCATTTCGCAACTACCACTTTGATGACAATCATGTTCCGATGGCTAGGATACATCCAGCCAACGCAACTACCATTTTCAGAAATCGTAAAGTTTGTTTTTTTTGCCAACTTCTCGATTGTTGGGATGAACGTGAGTCTGATGTGGAATTCTGTCGGATTCTACCAGGTCAGTTGAATTGACATCACATATATCAATATATGTCATCATATCAGAAATTCAGAACAGTCGGTTTTACAATGATGCATTTTTTCATGTCTTGTCTACCAGATTGCAAAGCTGAGTATGATCCCTGTATCTTGTTTCTTGGAAATAGTATTGGACAAAGTTCGATACTCCAGGGACACGAAGCTGAGCATCTTATTAGTCCTGTTGGGTGTCGGAGTCTGCACTGTCACTGATGTTTCTGTCAATGCCAAGGGTTTTATTGCCGCTTTCATTGCTGTCTGGAGCACGGCTTTGCAACAATATGTAAGTTTTCTAAACCAGATCTCTGATCATTCCGTCTTCTGTTTCTAATTTTCTAGATTTCTGATTTATAATTTGTAAAATATTCGACTGTGATCAGTATGTACATTATCTACAACGGAAGTACAACATCGGGTCATTCAACCTTTTAGGGCGGACAGCTCCGGTTCAGGCCGCTTCCTTGCTGGTTGTGGGACCCTTTATGGATTACTGGCTTACTAGCAAGAGGGTGGACGCTTACGATTACAGCTCGCTAGCTTTGGTAAGACACTGAGTGTACTTAACTGAAAGTATCTGAATTGAACAATGACTAATGAGCGGCGTTGTATGTGTTGTTGTGTTGGGATGCAGTTCTTTTTAATCCTGTCGTGCACCATCGCGATAGGCACGAATCTTAGCCAGTTCATCTGCATAGGTAGATTCTCGGCGGTGACCTTCCAAGTCCTGGGCCACATGAAGACCATCCTGGTTCTGATCTTAGGATTTACGTTCTTCGGGAAAGAGGGTCTGAATTGGCACGTCGTCCTAGGCATGATCATAGCCATCTTCGGGATGATATGGTACGGGAACGCGTCTTCCAAGCCTGGAGGGAAAGAGCGTTGGATCCCACCCGTGTCGTCCGACGTGAAGCCACAAGATTTGGACAAATTGTTACACTCCAATGAGCCTAATGAGAAAGTCTAAATTTCAATGTCGAATTCATTTTCTTGATAAACTTTCCAATCATATAGTTTTCGATTTTTCATTTTTTTTTTTGGAATCTATTTAATTAATCGTCTCGACAGATATAATTATATATACGGAGTATACCCTCATTGTATTGTCTACTATGTCTAGTTCACTACTCGTAGTTGTTTTGAAGTACTTAGTTCGTACTTGTGTTTTTGGGTTCGATATTTATAAAGGGATTCTTTACCGAATAGGAGTACCAAACTCTTATGCTAACTTTCAGTAGTGGTGATCATGATGTGTAGGGGTGGCAAATGGGTCAATCGGGGTGGGGCGAGTCCGGAACGGGTAATTTTAGGTTTACGTTGTACTCCCTCCGTCCCTAAAAGATTGTCTAATTTTCTTATTATATATGAGAAGTATTTTAATGAAACATGACAAACTTAGTGGGACGGAGGGAGTATTTCATATCAGGTCAGTGAGTTTTGGGTCAATTTCGGGTAGACGTGCTGTTGGATTATTTCGAGTTTGGATCTCTTTGGGTATCCATAATCAAAGGACCACAATTTTATCCGAATACTTATCTCAAGATTATTTTGATCCATTAAAAATTACAAGCAAAAGGTTATATAAAACGGTTAATGGTTTTAAACTTTTAAAACTCGTATGAGAAAAAAAGAGAAGTTAATACGACTAGTATTTTGGAAGTTATCTTCTCCCTCACCAATTCACCATACGGAATAATGCATCATAAATGTCAAAATTGAGGCGAAGCACGATTTATTGCATTGAGGTTTTGGTGAATACAAAAGGATGAGATAAAAAGTCATTATTAATATTACAGGTCGTCATACTTGTAATTGACATATTTATCTTAACATTAAAATGGGTCAAATACATCTCAAATACTGCAAATAAGATAAATATTTAACTCATTAAATTTAAGACGGATATGTCGGTCTTAAACAAGAATCTATTATTAGGTTGGCATGGGACATGGGAGAGGCTGCTGAAGTGCGGAGTGTCGGTGGAACCGTGTTGGTTGTATGGGTCAAAGTTTGGCCGATTGGAGAATTGTAAGACATATCCATCTCACTTTGTCACCATCCCAACTCCCGACTCACAACTCACAAGTCAATGCCTTCTTTTTCTTTTTTACCAAAAATGTGATACTGAAAACGTCTTACTCGAGGGTTTAGTAGACCTGACAAATAGATTATTCAGTTCGGTTTTGGATTGGGTTTTATCGATTGGGTTATAATTGGGTTGACCAAAACCTTACTCAAATATCATCAACAAACCAAAATCTATCGTTCAATGGCTCTATAGTGTATCCAATGACATAACTTCTCCAATTCGAAAAAACTTCATATCGTTCTCGTACTTCTCAATTACTCTTGTCCGACTCTATCGATCGAAGAAAATAAAGTCTGCCTCGAACGAAATAGAGTCATAAACAAAGTACTATTTGTGAATTAAGAGAAGAAAAATGACACTTTGATTATTTGCAATACCCTTACATATAGAAGACACTACACTAGTACTCTATTGAAGAGTTTGGTCCTTGGACTTAGCATAATAATAGAATGAAAATGACATCCGAGCTGAAAGACCTAGTTTGACTCATAATCCAAATTTGATCCGACTTAACTTGGAACTGATCCGAATATTTTGATAAAAAAAACAAGTCAATATCTCGAAAAAAATTGAAAATAACAAACCCGGAAATGATCTGAAGTCAACTCGATTTTCCTGACCCAAAAGCAGCCCGATCCGACCCTGACCCGTTTGACCCGTTTAAGACTTGGGAGTTGCATACTAATAGAATGAAAATGACACATTTGGTTTGGAATATTCTTCCATTCTATACCTACCAAGCATTCAATTAAGGTGCACGTTACGGAGTTCAATTTAAGGCTACTACTACTCTTTTACTCTTGTGTGTGTTATATGGAGTAGAAGTCAAGTGCTAATCAATTGTGTTAAAAGTCTAACTACACACTATACTGTTTATGTGCTATTTCAAAATAATATCTAGATCGTTGAAAGATAACGGAATTGAATCTTTAAAATTCATGGGAATTCTTCGCAATACGTATTTTATTCAATAAACCATTTTGTATTTATATCTAAACCTTTTTGTTTGGATGAGAACGAAGGTGTAGAAGAAATTAGAGGGGTATTACAGGAAAATAAGAACTACATTGACTAAAAAATATACCAGGTTCTGCAATATCCAATAAAAAATGGAAGGATTATTAATGATGATTATAAATTTATAACGTTTTAAATTCAATGTTAAACCGAATTTATTTTCATAGAAAATCTAAGGATATTTTCTCGTGAGATGAATCTTTCGATCTCTTACCAAAAAATTGCACAAATTCTTATTTGTGACGAACATATCCGTCATAAACTTTAAGAGTAAGTCTCACTTGCGACGGATATATCCGTCATAAATCGATGACGGGTTGAATAATAACATTTGGTTAGAAAAGACAATAGTAGAAAGTAACACATGAGTTTGTCTTATCCACCTAAGTGGATATTATTTGACCCGTCATACATTTATGACGGATATTCTCGTCACAACCAAGAATTTGCCAAACTTTAAACATTTGACATTGTTGAGTACCTCTTGATTTTTTCTGTCATATTTGATCCGTTATAACCTCACAAGAGAAACCAACCTAAACCGAAAAATTTGAGAAAAATGAAAGGAGTTTTGTAAAGCATTAATACAAAATTACAAATATGTCCTTAAAATTATTGTGCTTAATTACAATAGAGTATACTCGTAGACTATAGTGTGAAAATTAAGTACATTTGGCAAATAATTTCACATAATATAAACTTTCTAATTTTACTTAAAAGAAAAAAAATTGTAATAAAAACGGTTTTTCTAACCTACTCCCTCCGTTCCATTTAGTTGTTTGCGTTTGTTTTTTTGGCCACTATTCATAAGTGAAATCGTCCGTGTAACTTTTAATACCTAAGATAAAATATAGTCATATGAGATTTGTTTAAATTGTCCAATCGAGTACGTTATAAATATCAAATATTTATATTTTTTTGAAATATGTAACTAAAAATATAGACAACGAAAACATGCATGGACAAGTGTATGCCAACAACCGAATAAAACAGAGGGAGTGTATTATACTGGACACATAGTAAAATATTAATCGTGCAATCAGTGAAGAAGGCAAATTATAAAAACTGTAATAAAAATTTCAAAGTGGGGTCTAAAAGACTAAAACAACGTGTAATAAGTTCTTTATTTTTATTCTTTTTCCTAAAATAAATAAACTTTGGCACTCTACTTATCTCACTTTAATGGCGATTCTCAAACCCTCACATTCTTCTTCTTCTTCTTCTTCTTAACCCTGTTTTTCTTTACTACTCTTCTCTGCAATTCCTCTATTATTTTCCAGATTCATACTCTTCATCACAACTTAATAAAGGTGTGCCATTCTTTCTTAAATTCAATTTTGTTCTTCAATTCTGAATCTCATAATTACTCATTTAATTCTTTAATTTAATTTAATTTAATTCCGGTTTATTGATTTATATATGATGGATTAGCAAAGATCTAGTAGCTGAACTTTCAATTGGGTAATTAAAGTTAATTGGGTTAGATCAAGATTAGAAGAGAAGCTGGTTTTACATTTTTGAGAATTTGATTTGGTAGCTCACAATTATGTGTGTGTATGCCAATTTTTGCATGTCAATTACTCGTATATTGGATGTAAATGGGTTAGTTCGCATGCATCTGAAACCCGTGTCGAGGCCGCCTTTAGCTGGATCAACTCACCGAAGATGTCTTAGTCCAGTGGCTTGAATCCCCAACCTGCTACTCTCCCTTGTGACGGAACTATGTCTCACTTTGTAATAACGGGTCAAATATTGTACCATTTGTATAGAGAAGACAAAACATTGGTTTTGTATTGGTTTGTCTTCTTCAATGCAAATGGGTAATATTTGACCGCTTATAATATGTCTCGCTTATTACACTTTGCATGTTACTATATTTATCAATGAATGGTGAGCTTAGGTGTTTCTTGACGTAACCTATGCCATTATTTCCTGTAAATTTGGCATTTTGCTGTTGTATTCTCTTTACTTGAATGGGATTGTGGATGGTGTTGTTATCTTTATTGATTCTTAGAACCTTGTATCCTTTTGCGTTTTTTTCTTTCAGTCAACATATACCGGGTTTTGTAATTGGCAACAAAGCTTTGGTGGTAAGAGCGAGCAACCGACCATGTCTTCCCCAGGGAAAAATGATATGAAGTTGGCTCTAGATTTGGGGGCATGGTCTTTTAATGTTGTCACTTCTGTGGGGATCATTCTCGTCAACAAGGCTTTAATGGCCTCATATGGTTTTACATTCGGTGAGTTATGATAATTTCACATTCTATTGTTTCCCCGTTTCTTAATGTAGAGAAACACACTGGAACTACTGCAAAAATGTTGGGAATATCAGCTTTTACGTTTGCTGCTATAAATGTGTAATCACGATGATTTCTGAAGTTTTGTTCTATTATGGTTTATTGCAGCTACGACATTAACCGGTCTCCATTTTGGAACAACCACTTTATTGACTTCATTACTCCAATGGCTTGGCTATATACAACCTACAGAACTGCCATTTTCAGAGATTGTGAAGTTTGTTCTCTTTGCCAACTTCTCAATCGTAGGAATGAACGTTAGCTTGATGTGGAATTCTGTGGGATTTTATCAGGTTAATTGACTTAAATTGAATGAAGATGAAACTTACAGGGATGAATGATTTGATTTAACTGTAAATCTTACAAATAATTGTTTGCCATGCTTTTCAGATTGCAAAACTGAGCATGATCCCGGTATCTTGTTTTCTTGAAGTGGTACTGGACAAGGTGCGGTACTCTAGAGATACCAAGCTTAGCATCGGGTTAGTCCTGATGGGTGTTGGAGTTTGCACTGTCACTGATGTTTCTGTCAATGGAAAAGGTTTCATTGCCGCTTTTGTGGCAGTTTGGAGCACTGCTCTGCAACAGTATGTAAGTCATCGAAACTTTGAATTTATCTTGCCTTAAAATGCAAGTTTCATATGGACTTCCTCCGTGTCTCCATATTGAACGACGTTGAATCAAAATAAAATCTGGTTATTCTCTTGATTGGATTTTGTTGAGTTTGTGTTCTGATGGTTAGCTTTGCTTTGGCAACACAAAGCAATTGTTTTCAAATGACCCAAAATGAAATTGTGTTTGGAAGTGTATCTAATGACTTGTTACTTGATGAATAGTAGTGCATTCACAGCTTTATTTCATCATAATCCACAATAAAACAATAACGAGTCTTTTGGTTCCATTGGAAAAAGAAACGAGTCTAGTAATTTGACTACGTAGCGGAAACTACGTTGAGGGGTCAGTGATGAAACTATGAAATGATAATTCGGGAAAGCTCATTGTCAGATTTGTTTCATGTTAGACTAGGCTTTCTATCTCCTTTGCGCTCTACCAGCTGAGACTATAAATCGTGATGCTTAACTTTTTCAGTATCATTAGTTTCTTTTTGAGCTAAACCACATGGTAGCGTTGCTGGGTTACAATTTACCTTGGTTTGAAGAGTTTTATGTCCCCATCCATCTTTCTCAAGAGATCAACCATAAAATTTTTGCAAGTACTCTTTATTAAGTTCCATTTTCGTGTTTGTTTTCAATGTGCAGTATGTACATCATCTACAACACAAGTACAATATAAGCTCCTTCAATCTATTGGGCCGTACTGCTCCAGTACAGGCTGCTTCCTTACTGGTTGTAGGACCCTTTCTGGACTATTGGTTGACGGAGAAAAGGGTTGATGCCTATCCCTACACTCAAATCGCTGTGGTAAGCATTTCTTTGTTTGTCGTCTTATCGATGCATAATTTTCCTTCCTAAGTTATGAACGATTGCCATGGAGGTGGCAGCAGGCCAATGTATACAATCCGAAATGCAAAGTTTAGTTTTTACCGAGCTCAAATTCCTAACTAAATGTAGCACGGCTGAGAGCCTATATCTCGGACATAGTCCAATTTTGGTGTAGAGTGAAAATTGGCTCGTGGATATCCATGTGTAACTAACTATGCTGCGTCTTATTCTGCAGTTTTTCATAATCCTGTCCTGCACAATTGCAATAGGCACCAACTTAAGCCAGTTCATCTGCATTGGTAGATTTTCGGCCGTGTCCTTCCAAGTGATTGGACACATGAAAACTATTCTCGTGCTAATCCTCGGATTTACCTTCTTTGGGAAAGAGGGTCTGAATTGGCACGTCGTTGTTGGTATGATGATTGCTATTTTGGGAATGATATGGTACAGCAATGCTTCTACCAAGCCCGGAGGTAAGGAACGTTTTAACCCAACACTCTCGGAAATCGAACAACAAGATATCGATAAACTGCTTGAAGCGGGTCAAGCAGATGAGAAACTACCCATTCTCAACGACAAGCACGATCTTAAATAGACGTGGTTAAGGTCACAAGGTTGGTAGTTTGTTTCATTATATATCTCCCTGGATTCTAGAGTAAAGATCAGAAATACACAGAGCATTAGTAGATCATCATCCAATTCTTTGTCTTGTGAAATGTAATCCCCATTGTGAATTTAGCATACACATTTATCATATTTCCTTAAAATTATTGTACTGATGAACCTGATTGATGGAAAAGATCATCGTCTTTGTGGTTATATTCTAATGGTCTTGGTATTTCTTCCTCTGCTTTCCCCTATTCCCTGAGATCTTGGATTCTTGGTGTCACGCGTGTTCTCCGAACCATATTTTTAGTCGATCAGTTCTAAATCGGACAAATAAAGACCAACAACTTATCTGAGTGCATTATTAGTTACATGGGTCTAGGGTCAATCACGTTGGGTCAGGTTTAGGTTTATGATCGGGTTGACAGGATAGAGTCCGGTCATTTTGGGTCTGGTATAAGTTTGGCTTGAGGTCTGTTTGAGTTATTTTGGATCGTCACTTTGAATCTGGTCATTTTCGAGTATTAAGTCATTGTGATTTTTTTGGATCATTGGTGAAACGGCTTGACGTGTGTCCTTTGAATTTTGAAAACACGTTACACATTAGCACTAAGAGAATCGAACATACGACCTCCATGTTGATGACAAGTATAGTATCCACTATGCCTGTACACCACTTAACTGTAGGAACAATATGCATATTGAGACCTTCATCTGTTAGGTTCCCGGTTCCTAGAAGGTTAGAGTCGGATTGAACCCCATTTGGGTCGGCCCTGACATTATTGCATCTGCATCCCGATAAACAAGAATAATTATTGAGATTATTTACATTAAGTACTAGCATTGTACAATGTACATGTAGCTGCAGTGGTAGAGTTGTATTCTTCCTTCCCTAAAGCCGTGGGCTCTTTTCCTGGGCATGATCGATGACATTTTCACCCATTCGTGAGGGAGCGTGTAAGGTATATGATGGGTTGTATAATTGATACTACTATACTCCTGCAATAATACTTGCAATAAAACAAAACTTTATGAGTACAATTATATGACGATATAACGGGTCAAATAGTATTCACGTGATTAGATAAGACAAAATCTAAATACTTCAGGAATAATAAATGCTTTGTCTTTATCCACTCAATAATATTTGACTCCTCACAAATTTGTGATAGACCGAAGATGATTTGGCCTAGTGGTTAAGACTAAGTGCTCTGGGACAGTAGGTCTCAGCTTCGAATCTCCCCTCCCCCTATATTGTAATACGACTAAGTGCGCTCTTCGATGGACCAAAAAACAAATTTATGACGGATCTATTCATCATAACTAAGAATTTGTGAATCTTATAAAAGTAATGTCCTTCAAATCATATTTAACGTAGGTTCTTCACCTTTCATCTACTCAAGTCATTTCGGACTTAATTGCTCTTATTAGAACTAAATTAAAACTTCGTATTCGTACATAAAAAGCAGTACTTCCTCCGATTTCTTTTAAATGATTGTCCCGTTTTAATATAATATTTTTCACATATATTGCACAAACGGGGTAATCTTTTAAAACCGAATGGAGTACAAATGTACGATATTTGTAATCGTATAATGAGCAATTAAGCCCTTAGAATTTTACACGAGGCAAATAGCAAACGTGTGGCCTGGTGTGGTACTCTTAATTTGATTTTTAATAGGCATGTTAGGAAACAGCAAAGTTAATTGGTTCAAATAGTGAAAAAAAGTGCGATTGAAAATGAAATTGCAACAACAAAATAAGAGTGAATGACAACTCACAATACTACTACTACTACTACGAGTACTACATTCATTATACGGACTACGTAATATCATATGGCTCCAAATTAACTACTAGCTCAACATTATTCTGAAACCGTATAATTCATCAAATAAATATACTTACTTCGTTTTAATCAGAAAATACGATATACTATAAGCTACCCATTTTCCAAAAAAAAAGATTGATTTCCTAACTTGTAAACAAGAATAATGTTTCGTTAAAGATTTTTGCCAAAAAAATCAAAGGTTATACGATATGAAAGATACTATTATGGAAAATGAGATTAATGGAGGCGGCGTTTTTTTTTTTAAAATCGTTTTGGTGTTTAATGTCAGAACAATTTAATGAAATAGCCTTCATTTCAAACTATATTTATGCACGGTGGTCCACGTAAGCACTTTTTTTCCGAACTCTTTTAGGATATCGCTTTTGAGGACAGCCGTATAGCCTGACCTCTTTCACTAAAAACGCCTTCCCCAAAAAAAACCCGGTTAAACCAAATTCAAATTATACAAGTGGTCGGTCTAGGTGTTGCCGGTTCGGTGTTTGCTGACTTTGGTGATTAGTGAGCCCAGGTCCAAGCAAAGAGGCCTAATCTCTTGCTTATATTGGGCCACGTCATCTCAACCAAAAAACATGAGCACGTGTGCGCACTTCACTCTGGGCCCATCCATCTCACTGGCTTCCAACCCAAACTAAGACAACATCCCCAACCACGACTTGATAAATCATACACGCATATTACTACGTTGTATATCCATATAGTAACGGTGATCAATAGGCCTGATTTGGCCGAGTACATCCTTTTTTCCAAGGGTTTGGACCTTTTGTAACGGTTCAAATAACCCATGAATAGGCCATAAAAGATTCGATGTATTTTTGGGTCGAGTTTAGACCAAACGTTTGTCTGACCTAACCCACAATTATTTAAACAAAATATTGTTATTTGTTAAATCAATGATAAAAGTATAAAACACTCTTCACATATACATGTATACTCGTCAGTATTATACTCATTTATTTATACGGTAATATATATACAAAGTATTATACGGGTTTATTTGTTTTAGTTTTATTATTTTTTTATGTATTGTTTCCTCGGTATTTATCCGAGCAGGTAGGCGATCCGTTTTAAAAGATACAGTATTAGCATACATAGAAGTGAGTACAAATTTGTTAATTGTATTTAGGTACAAGTATTATCTTTGATTTAGGTTCGCGACAAGCCCGATCAGTTAGTCCTCGCTAGCTTCACAAAACAACATTGTGCCAACAACTCAACCATACCGCCACCATATCACCATATAATCCATAACTCGACACAAGAACAACAACCACGACGCAACAACAACAACAACTAACAATAGGTGGCGCAAGTTGGGTGGGCGACTGGCACAACCGTGTACAACCTTTCTGTATGATATTTATAATATTTAGTTACATATTTCTAAATATTATAAAAATTTGATATTTATAACGCACTCGATTAAACAATTCAAACAAGATCTCACATGACTACATTTTATCTTATATATTAGAATTTATATCGATAATTTCCTTCATTTATGAACAGTGTCCAAAAAGTAAACGTAAAGAACCTATTAGAACGGAGAAAGTATCTTTTACCTCTATTGTAATGAGACTAAGGGCTCGTTTGGTTACTCAGCTAATTACCGAAAAGTGCAAGATCTCAAGAAATGCATTTTCAGGGAGTTTTTGGTTGTCCTTGTCCACTTCATGAGAATTGTCACTTCCTCCCTAATGGGGGAAGTTACTCACCAAGTCCCCGGTGTGTAGAACTTCCCGCATGAAGTTATTTTCCACCTGACAATTAAACAATATTTTTGTAACTCCCATGAAATACAAATTCACGTGAATTTAAGTTCTCGGTAAGTTCATTTTCCCATGGTGAATCAAACGAGTCCTAAGTGACGATTCTTCCAAACAAACAAACAATTAAAGAACGGTCTTACTTTATAGGGAGTACTACTACCCTTTGCGATAACACAAGTTAAGTTAAATATGTATGGAGTGTATCTATAATTAGTCGTTGAAATGAGAGAAAGAAGAGCTTTTTGCCCCAAAAGCCCAAAACAAAACTCTTTTAGTCTCCCCACATCCTCGTGACCCTGATTAATTAAGCCCCTAATTTTAATTAAGCATAAACTAATCCAAGTTGATTAAACAAGTGATTAATTAGTAGGATGGAATCTCGTCTCCCCATTAATTGATACTCGTATATTAGTATTCAACAATGATCAAGGCATTCAACTCCATCCACCCCCTAATCTCACGCACGCGCAAACTTATTATTGGGACAAACCAAACCTAAGCTACCTAGCTAACTTCTTACGCTAATTTCCGTCTTAAACTTAGGGCTCGTTTGGTTCATCATGCGAAGATGGAGTTATCGGGAACTTAAATTCACGTGAAAAAAGTTCTACACACCAAGGGGGCTTGGTGAGTAGCTTTCCCATTATGGAGGAAGTGGCAATTTCCATGAAATGGACAACTAAACAGCATTCCAATTTATCAATTCATGAGAAATTCTACTCCTCATGATTTAAAAGGGCAACCGAACGACCCCCTTAATAATGGTCAAATATTCAAATATCTTATCACTTGTGTATATAACTATATAAGACAAATATATCGCCTTTTTCCATGTACTTTTATATCCACGAATGTTATATACTTGATCCGTTTTATGTTTAAGACAGATAGTGTCGTGTTAAGGGAGAGTTGATATCCCTCTAATATAGGTAGGCTACCTACTTGAGTAGTTGCACGTCCTTGGCTTTTGGTGCAACTACTCTAGTATTCTTCAATATATCAAGGCAGTTAAATCAATGACAAGTGGTCGATTTAACATAATTTGAGGTATTTATGGATTTCAAGTCCTGTAAATGTAACGGTATTACAAATAAAAATACTACTTTATTTCCAATCAATTTCATACACTTGATTTTTTAACATCATTTATAAGTCCTTAATATATATAACCATAATAATATATGGTCATTTAACAGGAATAATATCAACTTTGGGTGGTATTCCATAAATAAAATCAACTTTAAATAATACGGGAATAAAACCATGTATGAGACGTATTATACATGAATAAAATTGTCTCACCTGCTACCGCCTACGTCTGTCATATTTCACTAATACTTTCATGTAACCCCATACAATTCTGGGTTTTTTTAACTTCAAAATCCATCTTCACTCCATCTTCTTCTTCCTCAATTCATCTTATGCTTCACTTCATCTTCTTCTTCCTCAATTCATCTTGTCGGGGTAATTTTTTTTCGAAATTTTTATTTGTTTGTCAACTTTCGAAGGTAATTCATCTTGTCCATCTTTATAATTACAATTAAAATTGTCGAAAACCAATTTTCAAGGGTTATAGCGGTAGAGAAGTTCATTTCTCAATCCTTTGCGTCGACAATAATGTCAATGGTGAGTATTGTTTTCATTTCCCCAAATCGATTTTTCTGGGTTTCCTTTACTAATTTAGGGTTTTTTAATTCCGGGTTTAATTTAGGGGTTATTATGGGTTTCCTATTAGTATTCTTTTAATTGGTTTGATTAAAAAAAGTAGGTTGATCCATGGAGATTCGTGACCTTGAAGTCTTGTTATGGGGAAAATCGAGTTTGCTGTGGACTTGTGGGAATGAAGAAGATGAAAAAATGGGTTAATTAATAGTATGGGACCCACAAAAACCGACTTCATCCGGTCATTTAAGAGGCAATTTCATTCTCGTATAATATGTCTCATACTTGGTTTTATTCCCGTATTAATTAAAGTTGGTTTTATTTATGGAATACCACCCAAAGTTGGCATTATTTCTGTTAAATAACCCTATAATATATACATCATTCCCGTGCTAATAAAATAGGAAAATGTTTTAAAATAAAGACATTTAAAGGCCTTATAAGTCCTTTTCGAGTCGTGTAGAAATGTGACAATGCAAAACAAGCTATATACTCGATTTAAAGTCATCTTCAATCATTTGCTAACTGTTAATAGTCATTTAAACACATATTGATTGTTTCTAAGTGGTTAAAACAAGCAGGAAATAAAACACGTAAAAATCGTCGAAAATTGTCGATTTTGAAGATTATTATCCACGTTTTTTGGTCCGATTAGGTCCCGAAATTAAATAGCTTGAAATTCGCACCATAATTACTCCATAATAAATACATCATTCTCGTGTTAATAAAATGGGAAAATAGATTAAAATAAAGACATTTGGAGGCCTTATAAGTCATTTTCGAGTCGTGCAGAAATTTGACAAAACAAACTATAAACTCGCTTTTAGGTCGTCTTCGATCCTTTGATAACTGTTAATAATCATCTTAACGCATATTGGTTCTTTCTAAATGATTAAAAGAAGCAAGAATAAAACTCATAAAAATCGGCGAAAAATTGTCGATTTTGAAGGTTATTTATCCACGTTGTTTGGTCCGATTAGGTCCCGAAATTAAATGTCTTCAAATTAGGCCCATAATTATTCCATAATATATATCATTCCCGTGTTAATAAAATGGGAAAATGGTTTTAAATAATGACATTTAGAGGCCTTATAAGTCATTTTCGAGGCGTGAAGAAATTTGACGAAACAAGCTATATACTCGATTTTAAGTCGTCCTCGATCATTCGCTAACCGTTAAAAGTCATTTCAACACATATCGATTGTTTCTAAATGGTTCATACAAGCAGAATTTAAAACTCAAAAAATTCGTCGAAAATTATCGATTTTGAAGGTTTTTTTATCCAATTAGGTCTCGAAATTAAATGTCTTGAAATTAGCACCATAACTCAACCATAATATATACGTCATCCCGTGTTAATAAAAAGGGGAAATGATTTAAAATAAAGATATTTAGAGGCCTTATAAGTCCATTTCGAGTCATGCCAAAATTTGACAAAACAAGCTATAAACTCGCTTTTAGGTCGTCTTCGATCCTTTGATAACTGTTAATAGTCATTTCAACGCATATCGGTTATTTCTAAATGGTTATAACTAGCAGAAAATAAAACTCCAAAAAATTGTCGAAAATGATTGATTTTGAAGGTTATTATCCACGTTTATTGGTCCGATTAGGTCCGAAATTAAATGTCTTGAAATTCGCACCATAATTTTACCATAATATATACGTCATTCCTGTGTGAATAAAAAGGGAAAATGATTTAAAATAAAGACATTTAGAGGCCTTATAAGTCCTTTTCGACTCGTGCAGAAATTTGACGAAACAAGCTATAAACTCGCTTTTAGGTCGTCTTCGATCCTTTCATAACTGTTAATAGTCATTTCAACGCATATCGGTTGTTTCTAAATGATTAAAACAAGTAGGAAATAAAACTCATAAAAAGGGCAAAAATTGTCGATTTTGAAGGTTATTTATCTATGTTTTTTGGTATGATAAGGTCCTGAAATTAAATGTCTTGAAATTCGCATCATAATTCCACCATAATATATACGTCATTCCTGTGTTAATAGAAAGGGGAAATGATTTAAAATAAAGACATTTAGAGGCCTTATAACTTTTTTTCGAGTCGTGCAGAAATTTGACGAAACAAGATATAAACTCGCTTTTAGGTCATGTTCGATCCTTTGAAAACTGTTAATAGTCATTTCAACGCATATAGATTGTTTCTAAATGGTTAAAACTAGCGGGAAATAAAACTTTAAAAAAATCGTGGAAAATTGTTGATTTTAAAGGTAATATCCACGTTTTTTAGTCCGATTAGGTCTAGAAATTAAATGTCTTGAAATTCGCACTATAATTACACCATAATATATAAGTCATTCCTGTGTTAATAAAAAAGGAATATGATTTAAAATAGAGACATTTAGAGGCCTTATAAGTCTTTTTCGAGACGTGTAGAAATTTGACGAAACAAGCTATAAACTCGCTTTTAGGTCGTCTTCGATCCTTTGATAATTGGTACTCCCTCCTCCCCACATTGATGTTCCCATTTCAATATGGCACATTGATTAAGAAATCAATAATGAATGGTGATAAATTGTTTGGTGGGGTTCAAGAAGTCAAATCACAAAAAGTAACCAATGAAAAGAGAGTAAATTAGATGAATAAGGAAATTTTTGAAGTGGGAAAATCTTAGTGGTGTTTCCTTTTAAGGAAAGTGGGAAAATCTTAGTGGGGTGGAGGGAGTAATAGACATTTCAACGCATATCAGTTGTTTCTAAACGGTTAAAACATGCAGGAAATAAAATTCATCAAAATCGTTGAAAATTATCGATTTTGAAGGTTATTAATCACTTTTTTGGGTCTGGTTAGGTCCCGAAATTAAATATCCTGAAATTTGCAACATAATTCCACCATAATATATACGTCATTCCCGTTTTAATAAAAAGGGAAAATGATTCGAAATAATATTTAGAGACCTTATAAGTCCTTTTCGAGTCGTGCAGAAATTTGACGAAACAAGCTATAAACTCGCTTTTAGGTCGTGTTCGAATCTTTGAAAACTACTGTTAATAGTCATTTCAACGCACATCGCTTGTTTCTAAATAGTTAAAACTAGCAGGAAATAAAACTCAAAAAAATCGTGGAAAATTGTCGATTTTGAAGGTTATTATCCACGTTTTTTGGTCGTAATAGGTCTAGAAATTAAATATCTTGAAATTCGCACCATAATTCCACCATAATATATAAGTCATTCCTGTGTTAATAAAAAGGGAATATCGATCGATTATTTCTAAATGCTTATAACAAGCATGAAATAAAACTCATAAAAATCGTAGAAAATTATCGATTTTGAAGGATGTTTTATCCTATTAGGTCCCGAAATTAAATGTCTTGAAATTCGCACCATAACTCCACCATAATATATAAAATAAAGACATTTAGAGGCCTTATAAGTTCATTTCGAGTCGTGCAGAAATTTGACGAAACAAGCTATAAATTCTCTTTTAGGTCGTCGAAAATTGTCGATTTTGAAGGTTATTATCCACGTTTTTTTTATCCGATTAGGTCCCGAAATTAAATGTCTTGAAGTTCACACCATAATTCCACCATAATATATACGCCTTTCCCGTGTTAATAAACAGGGAAAATAATTTAAAATAAAGACATTTAGAGGCCTTATAAGTCTTTTTTGAGTCGTGCAGAAATTTGACGAAACAAACTATAAACTCGCTTTTAGGTCGTCTTCGATCCTTTGATAACGGTTAATAGTCATTTCACCGCATATCGGTTGTTTCTAAATGATTAAAATAACTAGGAAATAAAACTCATAAAAATCATAGAAAATTATCGATTTTGAAGGTTATTATCCACGTTTTTTGGGCCGGTTAGGTACCGAAATTAAATGTCTTGAATTTCGCACCATAATATATACGTCATTCCCGTTTTAATAAAAAGGGAAAATGATTCAAAATAAAGATATTTAGAGGCCTTAGGGCAATAGCAATGGTGTATGATAAGAAGTTCCATACTCTTTAAGGAGCTCCTTAACCATTGTTTCACACAATAAGGAACTCCTTATATGAAACCGGTTTCTAAAGTAAGAAACCGGTTTCATGTATGAAAAAGAGAGGAAAAGAGGGGGACCACATATAAAATAAGGAACTTTTACCATTGAAGAGGATTAAGAAGTTTCATAATTAATAATTTGGGTTGATGTGTCGGTTAAAAAGTTAAGTAAGGAACTTTACCATTGCTATTGCCCTTATAATTCATTTTCAAGTCGTACAGAAAGTTGACGAAACAAACTATAAACTCGCTTTTAGGTCGCGTTCGATTCTTAGAAAACTGTTACTAGTCATTTCAACGCATATAGGTTTTTTCTAAATGGTTAAAACTAGAAGGCAATAAAACTCAAAAAAATCGTCGAAAATTGTCGATTTTGAAGGTTATTATCCACGTTTTTTGGTCCGATTATGTCTAGAAATTAAATGTCTTGAAATTTGCACCATAATTCCACCATAATATATACGTCATTCCCGTGTTAATAAAAAGGGAAAATGATTTAAAATAAAGACATTTAGAGGCCTTATAAGTATTTTTCGAGTCGTGTAGAAATTTGACGAAACAAGCTATAAACTCGCTTTTAGGTCGTCTTCGATCCTTTGATAATTGATAATAGTCATTTCAACGCATATCAATTGTTTCTAAATGGTTAAAATAAGCAGGAAATAAAACTCATAAAAATCGTAGAAAATTATCGATTTAGAAGGTTTTTTGATCCGATTAGGTCCCGAAATTAAATTTCTTGAAATTCGCACCATAACTCCACCATAATATATACGTCATTCCCATGTTAATAAAAAGGGAAAATGATTTAAAATAAAGATATTTGGAGGCCTTATAAGTTCATTTCGAGTCGTGCAGAAATTTGACGAAACAAGCTATAAACTCGCTCTTAGGTCGTCTTCGATCCTTTGATAACTGTTAATAGTCATTTCAACGCATATCAGTTGTTTCTAAATGGTTAAAGTAAGTAGGAAATAAAACTCATAAAAATCGTTGAAAATTGTCGATTTTGAAGATTATTATCCACGTTTTTGGGTCCGATAAGGTCCCAAAATTAAATGTCTTGAAGTTCACACCGTAATTCCACCATAATAATACATCATTCCCGTGTTAATAAAAAGGGAAAATGATTCAAAATAAAGACATTTAGAGGCCTTATAAGTTCTTTTCGAGTTGTGCAAAAATTTGACGAAACAAGCTATAAACTCGCTTTTAGGTCGTCTTCGATCCTTTGATAACTGTTAATAGTCATTTCAACGTATATCGGTTGTTTCTAAAAGATTAAAACAAGTAGGAAATAAAACTCATAAAAATCGTAGAAATTTTTCGATTTTGAAGGTTATTATTCACGTTTTTTGGCTCGATTAGGTCCCGAAATTAAATGTCTTGAAATTCGCACCATAATTACTCCATAATATATACGTCATTCCCGTGTTAATAAAATATGAAAATGATTTAAAATAAAGACATTTAGAGGCTTTATATGTCCTTTTCGAGACGTAAAGAAATTTGACGAAACAAGTTATATATATACTCAATTTTAAGTCATCTTCGATCATTTGCTAACTGTTAATAGTCATTTCAACGCATATTGGTTGTTTCTAAATTGTTAAAACAAGCAGGATATAAAACTCATAAAAATCGTCGAAAATTGTCGATTTTGAAGGTTATTATCCATGTTTTTGGTCCGATTAGGTCCCGAAACTGAATGTCTTGAAATTCACACCATAATTCCTCGATAATATATACGTTATTCCCGTGTTAATAAAAAGGGAAAATGATTCAAAATAAATACATTTAGAGGAGTTATAAGTACTTTTCGAGTCGTGCAGAAATTTGCCGAAACAAGTTGTATACTCGATTTTAAGTTGTCTTCGATCATTCGCTAACTGTTAATAGTCATTTCAACGCATATCAGTTGTTTCTAAATGGTTGAAACAATAAGGGAATAAAACTCATAAAAATCGTAGGAAATTATCAATTTTGAAGGTTATTACCCACGTTTTTTTTGTCCGATTAGGTCTCGAAATTAAATGTCTTGAAGTTCGCACCATAAATACTCCATAATATATACGTCATTCCCGTGTAAATAAAAAGGGAAAATGATTTAAAATAAAGAGATTTAGAGATCTTATAAGTTCTTTTCGAGTCGTGCAAGAATTTGATGAAATAAGCTATAAACTCGCTTTTAGGTCGTCTTCGATCCTTTGATAAATGTTAATAGTCATCTCAACGCATATCGGTTGTTTTTAAATGATTAAAACAAGTAGGAAATAAAACTCGTAAAAATCGGCGCAAATTGTCGATTTTGAAGATTATTATCCACGTTTTTTTGGCCTTTTGTTCACGGAATAAAATGGACCCGTATTTTCGCTGAATAAAGTCCACACCAAATACAATGCCCTAGTTTAATATGAGCGTCATTTGGATTTCAATGGAGAGTTTTAAAAACAATAAAATTGGTTTTTGAAACGTGTCGGAATCAATCGAAACAAGTTATATATATATATATATATATATATATATATATATATATATATATATATATATATATATATATATACACTCCTTTTAATTAGTATCGTCTCAGAAGGTTCTAATAATCATAATAATCATTATTAGACATTTTATTTCTATCGAATAGGTTCTCGTCAAAAGACAATCGATCACGCTTTACTTCAACTTTCTCTCCTTTCGAAAATAACAAAAAAAACTACCGAATTTGAAGCTTATTATCCACATTTTTTCTGTCTTTTAGGTCACGGAATAAAATGAACTCATATTCACGCTGAATCAACTCCGTACCAAATACATACCACATTTGTTTTTCGAAAATGATGACTATATTTTACTTTTATAATCTTCTATAAAATGACAAAAAAAAACCAATAGACTCGATTTGTTTGGTTTTATATTTTAATCAGTTGGTCTCTTTTGCGATGGGTAAGTTGAGGAGATAAAGACAAATATTTATGTTCGTCCCACCAACCTCACTTTTGTCTTTATCTTCTATTTGGTATCTATTTGACCCGTCATAACTCATACGTTTGTGACAGATATCTATGTCACAAACCAGAATTGATGTATGTTAATAACGATTATCCTTGGCTGCATATTTACGTTGCTCGTGAATTGATACAGAAAAATCGTTGATTATTGCAACATAGTAGTACTAGTACATTTACATACAGTGGGCGTATATGTATGATGGGGTTGATAAGACTGACCGGTGCGATGAGCAAAGTAGGAAGGCTAGCTGTGTTCAACTGGAGTAGTAACTGTACTGTAACTTACACTTACTCCACCCACTAAATAAAACGTGTAAATGCATCTTATGTTATGTTCAAGGTACATACGTAGGCCCATGCAAAGCACCAACGTACGTACATACACGTACCATCATCATCATCATTCATCAATGGAGGACGGAGGAGAAGAAGAAGAAGAAGAAGCAAGAGAAAGCTTCAAAATTTAATCATCATTACTGAGCCTATCTAGCTTCGTGAATTCAACTTTTTGGTAATTATTACATCACCCATATATATACTCGTATATGTTAATAATATCGTGACCTAATAATGAACAAAAAGCAATCCTAAAATTATAGAGTAACTAGTTTATAACTTCCATGGAATTGCACCCACCTATAACCGTAACTGTATCTGTAAGAGCGATTGTAATAATTAAAAGTTTTCATTTTGAGTTTGTTAACAAAAACTTTATAAAAATAACTGTATTCTGTCTTATTATGTGTCTCATCTCTTAGCTTGTCTCATTATGTGTCTCTTATTAACACGTAATCACTATCATATAATTAAATAACTGTACTATTTTGATCAATTAAAAGGTGAGGTGTCGCATGATAAAGGTTATGGGACAGGAGATGAGACATAAAAGTGAGACAAATAATCTCAACGGCTAAAAGTTCTTATACTTTGAATAAAGTAAAAAAAAATTGTTTTGACATTCATTGTGGACCTTAGATTTATCAAACGGGTTGGACGGTTTGGATCTCGGTTTGGTCATGTCAGAAATAATTTCAAAAACCTAATTTTTTACCGTCTTTTAAGTAAAAAAAATTACTTATTTTAATACGAAGTAGTATTATTATTACTCTTTAGTTATAATGTTTATATTCTAAAAAAGTATTAAAATTATTTTATTATTAAAATCAATTTTAAAAATTGTACTCCGTATTAATTTGATTATTTAATTTGTTTATAGTTGTAAAATAAATTATTAAAAGTGTTAATTTTTTAATTATATATCTAAGTATAATATATAAATATATAAATAATTTTATTAATTTTAATAAATTCTCGTTGATCAAACGGATCGAAACATGTGGTTTGGGTTGCGACTCTAAATTAACAGATCATTTTGGATTGTGGAACACAGGTCAAATTGTGATTACTCATTAAACTAAAAAAAATTACACATATAAAGTAATTGTATGTGAACCTTACTACTCCGTATAACACTTTTATATATATATATATATATATATATATATATATATATATATATATATATATATATATATATGGGGACTACTTTTTACCGTCGGCGCTTTACTTCTTACCGTCAGCGTTAATTACGTGAAATGACGAGTTTGTCCTTGCTATTTATTCTCAAAATAATATTACTTTTACATTTTATAGATTATTGATTTATTAAAACTCGATAACAAAACCGTCTTTTTCGATTATCGTAATAAACCAAACCGACTCCCTATATAGTTAATTACGCAAAATGACGAGTTCTAATTAAAATAAAAAAATCCGGATATGGGTCAGGTCAAGTGGGTTTTTCGACTCAGATGTATAAGGTGGTGAAATTGGTTACTTTGATAACATTTCATACACAATTAACAAGGATCGAACCCCAGACCTAGTGATCAGGAGGCAAGTTACCAAACCACTTTTCCACATCAACATACTGATATTTTAAAAGACTGAAAACTATCTTAAAAGAGAAAAAAAACCCGGAAAATGGGGGGGAGTCGAAGAATTTTTTCCCCATTTTTTGGGTTTTTTTATCTCTTTTAAGATAGTTTTCAGCCTTCTGAAATATTAGTTTGTTGATTGTGGAGTAGTGGTTTGGTAACTTGTCTTCTGATCACTAGGTCTGGGGTTCGATCCTTGTTAATTGTATAATTTTGTAAATTTTAATTATTTTTCCAAAAGACAAATGTGCGAACAAGAGGATTCGAACCCGGGTCATTTGCATGAAATGTTATCAAAGTAACCAATTTCACCACCTTATACTTCATGTCTCAGATTATTGAAAGATTTATATTATACATGATGAGTCGAAAAACCCACTTGACCTGACCCATTTCCGGATTTTTTTATTTTAATTTGCATCGATCTGTATAATAAATCTTGATTGTCGACTTGTTATAGATTAATTAGGATTTAATTTGCATATTACTCGTATTTGTTAATTATGGTTTATTAAATTGTATTAAGTCGTTAATTAATCTAATTAACTGTTTAAAATCGGAGGCGTAACAATAATCGAAAAAATGGTTTTATTATCGAGTTCTAATAAACCGATACTCTATAAAATGTAAATGTGATAATATTTCGAGAATTAATTGCAAAGGAGAACTCGTCATTTTGTGTAATTAACTATATAGGAAGTCGGTTTTTGTTTATTACGATAATCGAAAAAGACGGTTTTGTTATCGAGTTTTAATAAATCGATAATCTATAAAATGTAAAAGTAATATTATTTTGAGAATAAATAGTAAGGGCAAAGTCGTCATTTCACGTAATTAACGCCGACGGTAAGAAGTAAAGCGCCGACGGTAAAAAGTTGTTGCGATATATATATATATATATATATATATATATATATATATATATATATATATATATATATATATATATAACACTTTTATATTAACTGATTTTAATAATAGGAGCTTGATTTACGTGCATATTATTTCCGTAAGATTGGCGAAATTGAGAAAAAAAAATACGAGTATATTGTTAGGGGCACTTGCTTGTATGTAACACAATAAGAATCCTGATTTTATGGTTTAAAACTTTGACTATTTAACCCTATAGGACTAAACAAATTCTATATTCTAATACAAACTTCGGTTCCTTTCTTGTGACACTTTACACAATCTAAATACACGGAATATAATTTACGATAAATTGAAAACTAGAATAAGTTATACTTAGTTGAAAATGTTTATATTGTTGTTTCAAATTCAAAAGTAGTTCAACGAGTTTCTCTTGTGATAGACATATCTATTTTAAGATTAAAACGAATCAAATAACACATCATATGCATACATGAGGCAAATATTGTTTACATTCATACACTCTACTCCTATATGACACTTCACTCGTTAGAAACGTATTACAAACAAAAATTTGTGAAATTAGTTAAGGAAGTATTCCCTATGTTCAAATCGAACATTCTCTTTTACTTTTTTGTACAAGTTTTTAAGAAATCGATTATTTATTATTAAAGATACAAATGGACAAAAGTTAAGTACGAGTATTTGTTTAATATTAAATGTAAGTTAGATAGGGGCATTTATGTAAATAAGTAAGGTTTAAATCATTTGTTTAATATTAAAATAATGGCTAAAATGAAAAGTGAAAAGTTAGACTTGAACATCATAAAAAGAAATAAGAAAAGATTCGACTTGAACGGGATGAAGTATTAATACTAGCAGACTAGTAGACATGATGTATTTACTATAGTAGACAAAAAAAAAAAGGGTGTTACTAGGAGTAGCATACAATCATACATGTAAATCCATTTAGAATAGGAAATATCTCCATAAATGTTGAAAGAAAAAGTTGAAAGTGAGAAAAAAATAAAATAAAATAAAATAAAAGGGTAAAAAAAATAAAACTTAAATAAAAAAGGACAAGGGGACAAAGATGGTGACATGTGAGTTGCATAAGTATGGATCCATGGTTAGTCACACGAACACACAGGGTCCCACCCCCCTTCATGAACAAGACAATTACTCACTTCTCCCTAATTTTTGATTAACCTAAATAAACCCCCCTTAATTAATAAATTAATTATTAATTAATAGATTTATTTAATTAATTAAATAAATCTATTGGAGGGGAGGGGAGTTTAAAAGGGGAGGGGGAGAGGGTAGCACAACTGGAAGAAGAAAATCACATGGCACATACAAGAGTCTGACATACTGGCATGTGAGCACTTAGTTGTTTGCTCCCCTTCTTCAATATACATACAATTATTATTCACTAATCACCATCCCCTCTTTTAATTCATCTTTTGACCAATCTCTCTCTCTCTCTCTCTCTCTCTTCTTCCTCTTCCTCTTCTTCATCTTCTTCCAAGCTTGCACCTTTCTCTCTAATGGCTACAAACTAAAACCCACCTCAGTTTTTGTATTATCTATCTATTAAAAAAATACCCACAAAAAATGAACTTGGTTTGCTCTTCTTTTCTGCTCATTTTCCTACTGTCTCCCCTGTTTTACCCTGTTTCCTGTGTTTCCAATGGTAAAAGGAAGGATATTCAGAAGCTGTTGAGCTTCAAATCGACTCTTTTGAACCCGAATATCCTTGAGAATTGGGTTGAGAGTGAGAGTCCATGTCAGTTTACTGGTGTTTTCTGTAGTAGTAGTAGTAGTAGTAGTTTAAGAGTTACTTCAGTGGATCTTGGGTCTATCTCTCTTTCTACTAATTTCTCATCTGTTTCAGCTCATCTTCTTTCGATTGAGCAACTAACTTCACTGTCGCTTTCTTCGAGTAATATCTCTGGTGATATCGAACCTATCCTTCCGTCTCTTTGTTCAGCTTCGGTTGAAGTGATAGATCTGTCTCATAACTCCATTTCCGGGTCGTTTTTTGATTTGGGTCATTTTGGTTCGTGTTCGGGTTTGAAAAGTTTGAATCTTTCATTCAATTTGTTGGATTCTGGTAAGGTTGTGAGGGGAAATAATGCCCGTTTGGGTGTTTCTTTGGAAACATTGGATGTTTCAGGGAATCAGATAAGTGGGGAGGAAGCTGTGCCTTGGGTGTTATCCACTGGGTGTGCTAAGTTGGGTCACTTGGGTATGAAAGGGAATAAGTTGGTGGGTGGTTTCGGTTTCGAACTTGATAAATGTACCAATTTGAAGCATTTGGATCTTTCTTCCAATAATTTCTCAACTCAAGTTCCTGTTTTTGCTAAATCCTGCACCAATTTGAACCACCTTGATTTGTCTTCGAACAAGTTTGTTGGGAGTCTTGAGGATTCATTGGTTGGGTGCAATAACTTGAGCTTCTTGAATGTGTCAAACAATGGGTTCAGTGGTGGGTTTCCTTCACTTGTTCCCACATCCAAGTTGGAGTATCTTTACTTGGGGAATAACAAGTTTGAGGGTGTGGTTCCTGAGAGTTTTGCTGATGATGTTTGCTCGAATTTGGTGGAGTTGGATCTCTCCTTCAACAATTTCTCTGGTATGATTCCAACTAGCTTTGGATCTTGCTCTTTGTTGGCGATTTTCGATGTTTCTAACAACAATTTCACTGGAGTTTTGCCTGTTGATATGTTGTTGAAAATGGGGAAACTCAACAGCTTGAACCTTGGTTTTAACAAGTTTGGTGGAGTTTTGCCTGATTCTTTTTCTTTGTTTAGAAACTTGGAGTCCTTGGATTTGAGTTCTAATAACATCTCAGGCGAAATCCCGCCTTTGATTTGTGAAAACACTAGGTTGAAAGAGTTGTACCTTCAGAACAATGCATTGGTTGGTAATGTTCCTTCAAGTTTAGGCAACTGTTCTACTTTGGTTTCCCTTGATCTTAGCTTCAATTATCTAAAGGGCAAAATCCCAAGTAGTTTAGGAAACCTATCCAAGCTTAGAGACCTTATTATGTGGATGAACAAGCTTGATGGGGAAATCCCGTCCGAGCTTGGATACAATAGAGCCCTTGAAAACCTGATTTTGGACTACAATCAGTTGACCGGTCCAATACCGACAGCGCTCAAGAATTGCACCAATTTGAACTGGATTTCGCTTTCGAACAACAAGTTGAGTGGGGTTCTGCCGTCTTGGATTGGTACCCTTAATAGCCTTGCAATCCTTAAGCTTTCAAGGAACTTGTTTTACGGGCCTATACCCCCTGAGTTGGGAGAATGCAAGAGCTTGTTGTGGTTGGATCTTAATAGCAATCAGTTCAGCGGGACTATTCCTTCCGCTTTGGCTGATCAGTCGGGGAGTATGGTTGTTGGTCTTGTTGTCGGGAAGAAGTATGTGTACTTGAGAAATGCCGGTGGAAAGGAGTGCCATGGTACCGGGAATTTGCTAGAATACGCTGGGATTAGGTACGAATCATTGGATAGACTCTCAACCCCTGATTGCCAATTTCAGCGAATCTACTATGGCAAGACCCAGCCGAATTTCAACCACAACGGCTCCATGATTTTCCTAGACTTGTCCCAAAACAATTTGGAGGGTGGTATTCCTAAGGAGCTTGGCAAAATGGCATACCTATCCATACTGAATTTGGGTCATAACAACTTATCCGGGCCCATCCCCGATGAGATGGGAGAGTTGAGAAACATGGGCGTTCTCGATCTTTCCTACAATCGTCTCTCTGGCATGATTCCTCAAGCGTTGGCTGGTCTTACTTGGCTCACTGAGATTAACTTGTCCAACAATCAGCTCCGTGGAATGATTCCTGAATCGGCTCAATTTGAGACCTTCCCACCTTCTAGATTCGAGAATAATGCAGGTCTTTGTGGGTATCCGCTTGCAGCCTGTGACAAGGGCTCAAGCTCAAGCTCGTCTCGTAACCAAAGACACGGTAGGCAAGTTTCTCTTGCAGGAGGTGTCGCGATGGGACTCTTGTTCTCTCTCTTCTGCATCTTTGGGGTGATCATTATCTTCATCGAGGTTAAAAAGAGAAGGAAGAAGGAGGCGATGCAGGATGTATACATAGAAGGTGGTAACTCACATTCCGCTTGGAAATACACGAGTAAACACGAGGCCTTAAGCATAAACCTCGCCACGTTTGAGAAGCCTCTCCGGAAGCTAACCTTCGCGGATCTTCTAGAAGCTACAAACGGGTTTCATGATGATAGCATGATTGGCAAGGGCGGATTTGGGGATGTGTATAAAGCTCAGCTCAAAGACGGGAGCGTGGTGGCAATCAAGAAGCTCATTCAAATTAGCGGTCAAGGGGATCGGGAGTTCATGGCCGAAATGGAAACAATTGGGAAGATCAAACACCGAAACCTAGTACCCTTATTAGGATACTGCAAAGTCGGGGAAGAGCGGCTGTTAGTCTACGAGTACATGAAACACGGAAGCCTTGAAGACGTCCTGCGCAACAGAAACAAAGTTGGGATCAAACTTAATTGGGCGGCTAGGAGGAAAATCGCAATAGGGTCAGCACGAGGGTTAGCGTTCCTTCACCATAACTGCATACCCCATATAATCCACCGCGACATGAAATCTAGCAACGTGTTGATAGACGAGCATCTAGAAGCAAGGGTGTCGGATTTTGGGATGGCGAGGCTGATGAGTGCAATGGACACTCACTTGAGCGTCAGCACACTCGCAGGTACACCAGGGTACGTCCCACCGGAATACTACCAAAGCTTTAGATGTTCCACAAAGGGAGATGTGTACAGTTACGGTGTCGTCTTACTGGAGCTTCTAACCGGGAAGCAACCCACAGATTCCGCTGATTTCGGGGACAACAATCTAGTAGGGTGGGTCAAAATGCACGCCAAGTTGAAAATAACTGACGTATTTGACCCAGAGCTAATAAAGGAAGATCCAAAGCTCGAAATGGAGCTGTTGCAGCACTTGGAAGTCGCAGTAGCCTGCTTAGACGACCGGCCGTGGAAGCGGCCCACAATGATCCAAGTAATGGCGATGTTTAAGGAAATCCAAGCGGGATCTGGTCTAGATTCAGGATCTACCTTCACGACTGATAACGGAAGTTTCACGACACTGGGGGGTAGTTTCAATACAGTAGACGTTTTTGCGGATATGAGCATCAAAGAAGTGCCTGAAGGAAACTTGAAGTAACAAACAAACAAACCCGTCTCTCGATCGTCTCCTCCGAATTTTCCTTTACCATTTTCAACAAACAGAAATGGTAAAAGCAATTTTATCACTGCTGCTGCTGTGTGACTGTATCATACTGTCATGTAACAATTAATGTATGTATGTATGTGTATCATTAAAACAAGTCCCCTTATACACTGGAGGTTAATTAGGCTAAATTTTTCGTCTTTTTTTTTTTCTTCCCACTTTTTCGATCAACCCAGTTCACTATGTATTACTTGTAGTTTGTACATAATGTTGCAGTATTAGAAGTTTTTTCCTTTCTCATGTTGCATTTGATCTGTTATAACTCTGTAACGGATGTAATTATTATATATTTTTTTTAACTTTAGTTAGGGTTTGAGAAAGTGAGGGAGGGGAGTACTAAAATAATGGAGGGGGGAAGGGGAAGGGGCAGGGGGCCTGAGGTATCTATCAGATAGATCCAGACAAGGTAAAACAAGAAAGTAAATGCTCCACCATCACCCTTCACGTACATGAGTGAAATCATGAATCCATGAAATTAACACCTTTCCGTATACAACAGTATATTATGCACCCCCACCCTTTTTCTCATTATTTTTCTCTTTTCCACGGAATGAGTTGTGACGGGTCAAATATTATCGAGATTATAGATAAAATAGTTAGGATTATTTAATAAGAAAAATCTTAACTTTGGGTGATGTTATTGAAATAAATCGAACTTTATTTAATCTGTGAATTTGGACATATTTTACATGGATGTAATTAGATAAAAAAATGATCGGATCCATCAAGTTAATGTGAGTCTCATCTTTCTTTTTTTTCTTTGGTTGGGCTCGATAGAGTTTTCAGGTTAAAATCTAACGAAAAAATTTTGCAAATTTTTTGAGATCTAGAAGGTTGAAGGATGTTTACTCACAAAATGAACTTAGTATAGAGACGGCAAAAAAAAAAAGGAAAATTTGAACCTTCTGGAGACAAAAAGCGTGCCCCTAACATCATAAATTTAGATCAGTTTTATCTACTCACTCCATGTCGTGTTCTTCCTCTTTCTTTTGGACACCAAACGTAAGAAATGAATACCTACATAATAAAGGGTACAAAAGTGAGATACGTAGTAAGCATTATGAGAGAAAGTAAAAGAAATGAATAGATCATTATTGAGTAATAAATGAATGAATAAAGATTATTACTAACAAATTATACAAAAGTGGGTATACAATTAGTTTCCATAATAGTAGTTTATTTTTCTTCTCATATTAATGTTATTTCTGTGGATTATCGAAAACTCCGTAGTAGTTACCGTATACCGCAACTAAGTTAAATACGGAGTAGTAATTCTTTTCGTTTGAGTTTACATGTTCTTCTAACTGACACATTTAACCACGAATTTTACTATTTATATAAGGGTTACGTTAAATACAACTCTGATCTACCATTTAATATTTTCTTAATATGGTACTCCGTATTAACTTAGGAATAGTGACTAAATCACACATAAATCAATGCAATTAATACATGGAATAGTAAGTATTTTTATATTTTCTTTTAGTTCCTTATATACAACCCTAAGAACTGTATTTATCATTTTCCTTTATAATATAAATTCTTTTAAATTAAAAGTATATATATTGTGTTCATACTCCATAGTTTGTGCTTGCAGTTTTGCACCTTGAATTGGTTGGCTTTAAATAAATAAATAAATACGTACGGATTATTTTAAATAAATATAAATAAAATAAATAAATAAATAAATAGGGGGAATGCATATATGCATGATTAAAGAAGAATGATTGAAGTGGTTAAGTAGGAATTGAATAACCGGAAACGAACGAGAGGGAGGGAGGCTTTTATTTTGGTTAATTAGGTGAGCCATGACACTTGCGACTTAACTATTATATTGACCCCAATCGACTTATTATTTTTTTTTTTTTTGATGCGTTCTAGGTAAACCCTCGAATGTACGCATAACTTGCAAACCGCGCACACCAAGGTAAACCGTCCGTGGACGACATGCTCAAAATCTAGAAGGCATAGTCTCAAGTCATACAACTCCCACAAGTTCGCATTTGCAGGGGTTTGAACCTGCAACCCTCTTAAATTATGGACCTTATTATTATTGTTGTTGTTCCTATTAATTGTTTGTATGAAATCACAAGGCCACTGTACGTACTACATACATACATACTGCTCTATTTCCCTGTACGTACCTTACTTGCCATTGCCAACAACAACCCCATTTATTTTCTACTTAGTCCACACGCTTATTATTATTGTTGTTGTGCTCATCTAGCTTAGCTAATTATTATATCTGTGGAACGGAACACATTCTCATTATTAGTTAGGTGCACCTTTCAACTCTTCTCATTCACCCATACAAAATTAACGGCTTTGAATCGAGACTTGTACGCAGTGGCGGACCTAGGATTTTCTCCCTAGGGGGAAAAAAAAAAAATTCCGACATTTTTTAAGCTTATAAATTATTTATGTAAGTGACTCACAAGGCTCGAGCTCTTGACCTATTGATCAGGGGGCAAATGATCAAACCAACTCATCAACACCCATCAAACTGATATTGCAAATGGTTTAAATCTATTTGTTTCAAAAATTGTCGGGGAGGCCCGGGACCCCCCGGACCCCCCCTAGGTCCGCCCGTGCTTGTACGTGATGAGTTGATACAAACACAGCAACAAACTTAATTGGATATCGAGTTTAGATCGAAGGGTTATTTAATAATCACCTGTGCATGAACACAAATCCAACCCCACCCAATTTGTTTACCAGCTCGGTGTCTATTGTGACAGACATATACATTTTAAAGTTATAACATCAGTCGATCATCAGATCAAGTATCTATGCATGCAGATGATGATATAATGACTGATCTGTTACAAGTTTAAGACGGATTTGTTTCGAATTTAGTTTGGTTTAAAGAGGGGGAATGAAGAGATAATATCTCATCGGAAGGCTGAATACAAGCATGTGCATGGTCAAACAATTGAGATTGACCAAGTCATAATAAGTTATCCATCTTCTCGTAGTTGCATGCATGCATGCATGAATGAATGATATGGCTAAGTAGCTAGCTCTATATATTTTCTCCATTGAAATATTGAATCATCATCATCATTACCTTAAAAGAAGTACTACTAGTCCTACTAATTATAAAAAAAAAAAAAAACATTTGATAAAACGTAGAGTACGTAATTATGAAACATTTTTAAAAAGAATAAATAAAATCAGTTGATGCATGCTGTACTGTAATGCTGTGTGTGTGTGTATGTATCACAGTTGTAGTAACGTACAAAAAGAATAAACAAAGCATAATTAGACAATGCAACGGATATTACAACAAAATGTTCCCTTTTAATAAGACAATCAACATTTTAAATACTAATAATCTTACCTTACAACTTTATCTTAAAGTGTTTTTTAATTGTGGTTGATTATTATTGCGAGAAGCAATGCAATACATTGAGCCAAAAACCGGCCTCATATGGAGGAGGGAACGATGCCAGATACATACTCATATTTCAATGTCTCCTCGGCTTCTAGTGGGACATCATGCATGCATGTTTAGTCTTTCTAGTACTTCATCAAAAACTACTCCTACTACTATTTGTCTAATCCCTGGTGGGGGTATTTGTAATCTTTCAAAACTCGGGTGAGCTTAGGATCACAAATTCTTGTTTGTGATAAACATATTCGTTATAAGTTTGCGATGGGTTAAATAAAGATTCATGTGCATAGATAAAGACAATCATTTACAGAGTACTATATATTTTCTTAGCATTATGATTTTATCTAAACTACTACGTACTCATAGGTGTGATACTTGACTCGTCATATATAGATTTGTTCCGAGCCCTCCAAAACCCAACCAACAACCGCTAAAACAAGAGAAAATAGAACACGCGAGAATTGGGACCATCCCGGCCGAGATCAGACCCATCCCGATCAGAAAGCTCCCTAGAACCAAATTTCATCAATTTGGCTCAAATCTGATCCCGATTGGGAGGGACTAATTTGTGTGTTTTCTCATAAGTTTGACGTATCTTGACCAAGCATCGATAAATGATAAATCTAAGTATGTATACGTATAACACTTAGTTTATATACTTAATCACATGATAATACACATTATATCATAACATGTCATAATACTATGAAGTCGATAATGAATTATACAAGCGTGTCCTCCACACCTCCGTAATTATATTATATCGTTCTCGAGTACATTCTAATTTCGGTTTGAAACCTGAATACACTTAAATGACTTGTGACCAAGTCACTTTTTTGGTGTAATGTAATTAGTATATTATATCAAAACTTCACAAAACTACAAATTAAAGGTATCTCTAATCAGTTACATCAATAATGTTTGTAACCATCTAGCATATTTCGTTTGAATCTGGTAATGAATCAAAAAAAGTATGTATTCGACTCATAATTTATATCTTAATCCTTGCACTAATCACTTGGGGTCGTTTCATCATGACCCCCTATAACCGATTTAAATTACGCTGCCTCCAAACATAATATAAGCACGCATTAGCCACAACTCCCCCAATATTGCATTGGAGCTTGGACCGGAAATGTTAATCGCGGTAGCCCGCCTGGCTTTGTGTTGGTCCCACAAACCAACACACGTCTTTTCCAGCGCAGTTTGTCCTCACTCATGAGCATCCTGGAAACCTTTCCAGAAGGTCACCCATCCTAAAACTACTCTCAGCCAAGCACGCTTAACTGTGGAGTTCTTATCATGAGCAAACCAGAAAAGAAAGTGCACTTTGTTGATATGAGTAGTAATTCAAATCCCTTTAAGCAAAGTTCATAAGTAGGACATCTTCAATCAATGTGAGGTATTTCACATCACCACTTAACCCCTAAACCAGCGTCAAGTGAAGCCATCCTTGAACCTCCTGTAAAACTTGGGAACTGAAGGAACACCCAAAAACAAGTTAGTCTCCCGATGACAATTCACACAGACAACGCAGCTCACTGTCCATTATCCCAAATTGATGCAGCTTCACCCTCGTATTCATGGAATTCTTGTAAACAAGCCAAGAGATGAATATTTGCCTGGGTATAGTCCAAGAGCCCCATACAAGTCTCCACCACCTCACGTTCTTCTTCTTATCCCTCAGTAACTCATAACTAGAGGACGCTGAATAGCCTCTACCTGCCTCACCGAGACTCCATTAACATAAGAAGGCTTAATGAGCTCCTTAGCTTTACTAATTCTGCGCCATGACCACGAAGCATCAACCGGGGGAATATAATCCATCTGGTTCATACCCTACAGGTAGACTCTACCAACCCATTTGACCCGCAGCCGCTTAGGTTGCTCAAACACCCTCATGACGCCAATTTTGCGACAGCTGCATCCTCATTCCAAGGCAATAGACTACGCAAACCTAATCCACTTTCCGGCTTCGGACAACGGTCCTTATCCCAAGCAATCAATGCCCTACGAGAGTTCTCCACATCACCATCCCACAGAAAATTTATGCAAATGGCATCAACTTGAGCTAGAATCCCCTTCGGCAAGTCAGTACCATTGTTTGACCTCTCATTTGAAGAGTTTTTTTTATAACATGGGAATCCGCAGCCGTTACCTTTTGTGTGCTCTGGGTAAACCCTCGGATATATGCAATAGCCTGCAAACCACGCGCACACCATGTAAGCCATCACCATTAGGGTGACAAACTCGAAGTCTAGAAGACATAACACCAAGCCATATATACAACTCCCAACAAGATCACTCTTACAGAGGCTTAAACCTGAGACCCTTGGGATGATGACCACAAGTGTTAACCAATAGTGTTGTTGAGGTCTCTTCCCATGTCTATGATGGGAATTATCCCACATTGGTAGAATTAGAGTGGAGAAACTAGTTTATAAACTAGTGGGCTACTCCTATCATCAATTGGTTTTAGGATGGAACCTCAGTTGTTGTTTTTGGGTCGGTCTCTTGCACTTGTTCAATTCTATTAGCACGCTACGGTTGACGACTCTACAAGTGGTATTAGAGTCGAAGGTTCGTCCTAGGACCGTAAGGTGCGCTCGATGTGGTGATGGTGCTCGAGATGATGCGAAGTAGCATCGTGGTTGCGGAGTAGCACCACCGCTGAACTCTTCCCCTTGGTTAGCTAGAGATGCGGAGTAGCATGTGAAAGAAGAGGTTGTTGTTGCTGAAGTCTCTTCCCATGTGTGTGATGAGACTTGTCTCACATCGGTAGAATTAGAGTGGGAAGACTAGTTTATAAACTAGTGAGCTACTCCTCTTATCACCAATTGATTTTAGTATGAAATCTCACTTATTTGTGGGTCGGGCTCTAACACTTGTCCTATTAGTCCGCTACGGTGGACTCTACAAATAGGCTCCACCCTTGTGTACCTCATTTGAAGAGTTTGTTTTCTCATTAGGAGAGTTTTTACCCCCACTAATTGTCTTCTTGTTCAAAGTAAAATCTAAACTTGAAGTTAATTCTATATACTCAATATAATAATGTTAAAATTATACTTTGAATTTCATAATTATTTTCCAAAATATCAATAAAGTACACCTTAAGGAGTATAAATCCAAGAATGAACATCAATTATAATTGAGTCCTAAGAGATTATTGTATCGCCGAAATGAAATGTAAGCAAAGTATTGTGTTACAGAACCATTCACAACCAAAACTGTAAGGCGATGGTTGGTGGCGCAGAAATGTTTATATACTCTTATATATTGAAATGTAATTCAGAAACAGTCAAATGGTGTAAAGTGGAAGATAATTGTGAGACGGATAGAGTAACTCTTAGGTAGATCTCACAAGTATTCCGTAATTGACTTTTTTTTTTTTAAGAAATCTCATAATTTATCATGGGTTTTAACTTTTTTTTTTTTTGAGCGAATTATGGGTTTTAACTAGTTTAACGGTAGGTAGGTAGAAAATATGTAGGAGGCGAGAGTAAACGATGGCCACGTGCGGACTCCCAAAAAAAAGGCCCCAAGATTGTCGTGATGGAAGAAGACGAAAAGAAAGGGATAGGGACCAAGCTGAGGCTGAGGCTAATACGCACAATAATATCTATCTTATCTGATTGATTATCCATCCATCCAATTCTTCACTCACTCACTCACTCACTTGAGCATGAGGTGAGGAATGAGGGACGTATAGCAGTGTACTAGGGTATGTGTAATGCTAATTTCACCCCATATATTTAGGACTCGTTTGGTTCACCATGGGAAGATGAAGTTATTGGGAACTTAAAATTCACGTGAATTTGTATTTCATGGGAATTAAAAAATATTGTTTGGTTGTCAGGTGGGAATTGACTTCATGCGGGAAGTTATACCCACCAAGGGGGGCTTGGTGAGTAACTTCCCCATTGAGGAGGAAGTGACAATTCCCGGAAGTGGCAATTCCCGGGAAGTGGGCAACCAAACAACTCATTGAAAATGCACTTCCTGGGAACTTGCACTTCCCGGTAATTGGACGGGTAACCAAACGACCCCTTATTTTATTTATGGGTCAAACTAAACGGAGCTTGTAGTTGTAGTTGTCACCCGACCCGCCTCATTAGCTTTCCTAATTGTCTTTATCACTACTAACTGGATTCCACCAACCTCCCCACCCTACCCTCTTTATTGCACCATTCCCACTAATTTATTTATTTATTACTCACCCTACCCTTTTTTTATTATTATTATTACCATTATTAGTCTAATATTATTATTATTATTATTATTATTATTACTAATATCAATTATTTTAATTATTATTTTTAGTTTCAAGTTTTCGATTCAACTCAATTCCTTATCGAATAATAAGTTCAGCTTAAATCTTAGGGTACGTTTAGCTTAACTCAGATTCAACTGATCGTCTTAAGTTCCTATAGTTTTTTCGTCTACAACTATCGTGTTAAGGTATAATAGTTGAGCCTCAATCATTATCTTAAAATTTTGGTTGAATTGGTTTCATAATATGGTGGACTAGTATACTTATTTTCCTTGGTTGGTTCACTTTTACCTAGTTTAACTTTACTACTTACTCCCTTCATTTTCTTTATTAGTTCCATTAGAGTTTGACACAAATTTTAAGGGAATTGGTGAAATAGTTCTTGGAAAAGAAATACTCCCTCCGATTCTTTAGATTCGCAACGTTTACTATTTGCACAAATAATAAGGTTGTGAGTGGAGATGGTGTGTCTCACCAATAAAGTAAAAAGCTTACACAAACAAAAACCTACCTATTATAGAAATATTGAAAACCTAATGAATTTGCCAAATATGGAATATGTTGGGAATCTAAAGAATCGGAGGGAGTACTAATGAATACATTTTCATAAGAAGAAATGAGGATAAATAATAAAAAAATCCTAAAAGAAAAATGAGACATAGTACTCCCTCCGAGTTTCTATTTTTGTCTCGCTTTGCTTTTTGAGTTGAGTTTGATATTTGTCCAATTTTCCTTTTTAGACTATCAATGTATGGTACACATCTACTATCTCATTTCTCTGTTTTCATTCTATTATGAGCCACTAATTTCTCATTCCTTAATTTTCATCCCAAAAACAAATGAAACAATAATAGAAACTCGGACTAAGTATTTTATTGCACATATCAAAAACCTTGAAGTTGGATGCAATACCACCTCCTGGTCCTGGTGCTGGTGCTGGTGCTGGTGCTGGTGCATGGTGGCAAGACTTCCCAAAAACCGATGATATCAAAAAAAGAGTGGTTGTTTAAATAAAATGGGTAAAATTAGCGTGAATAATTGGGTAAGAATGGGAATGGGTGTGTGTGTGTGACGATGGACCTCGTGCTTATCCCCGGTGGTCCAATGGGCCTTCAATGCCCAATTCCAGCCAAAATTTACGCTACTTTATCGCCCACTCCCCCTTACTTCTTACTCCTCCTATCTCACCCTACCAGCCTACTACTCCCTATGAATGTCGGAATTGAATTGAACTGAACTTGAAGTGTCTGAACTGAAAATGTCTTAGTATAAATCCAAAAGAATAGGACCTAAATATATCTCACTCAGTTGAATCGATCTGATCCGAACCTTTGAGTCGACATCTGAACTAAACAACAAATTTGACCCGAAACAATCCAAATTGACCCAACCTAACTGAATATTTATTGTTGAATATGAACCAATATAGTACCTAACAAGGTTAAAAGTAATCAACCAAAGAATCTGAACCCAAAATGACCAGCCCGTCCACATAGTTTACTTGACTCCTAATAACCCAAACTGGCTTAGCCTTAACCATCCCAGACTTCCATGTGACCTATTTTTCACGCCATTTTAACTAACTTTACCTGACAAACTTGGCTACAACTAACTTATTTTCATTCAAGTGTTTAACAGATAGCTTATGTAAAAATGTTTAACAACACAATTTTTTTTTTTGATGAACGAGGGAACCCGAGTCTAGAAGGCACAATCTCAAGCCATACAACTCTCACAAGTTCGCGCTTGCAGGGGCTTGAACTTGAGACTCTTTGGCAAATGATCACAAGTTTTAACCACTAGGTAACACCCTTATGGACAACAACACAATTTTGATCAGTACCTACATTCTAAACAGTTAGCTTCTCTTGTGGGAGAGTTATCCATCATTTTATTATAATGAATCAAATAATATCCATTTATATAAAAAAAGATAAAACGTCAGCAATGATCAATTTTTTTAAGAGGCAGACTTACAGAAAACAGTAACGTAGATAACAAGGTGGGCTTTCAGTTAATTGGGCTATAAAACCTGCGGAACTATGACGACACAAGTCATGGCGTCATGCAATCGGTTTGCAGAGGTTTTTTTTTTTATGTATGGGACGATTTTATGGACTAAATAAAATGTATTCAGCCCAATATTGTTTTACATAATATCAAATTATTTTATAAGATTATCCATTAACTAAAAGCCCAAGTAATTAACTCGATAAATTTCCTTTTACAATAATTTGGGTTATTTACCGTTCCTTCTTATTCATTTGATTCCTTATGTTTGCTTTATGACACTTTGTAATTGTAAATATCATCCTCAATCGTATATTTTAAAATGGTTACTTTTCATCTTCATTATCATAATATAATATCGAAGATGTGTTGACATAATGATTACTGGTTAGGATGAGGTAACTTGGACAGTAGGTATCATGTTCGAATTCCCTCTTTCATATACTGTATAATATAATGCGACCAAGTACTGATACTGTTTATATAGTGTGTAAGATACTATCTGCAAATAAATTTTAACATAACATACCGATTTATGTTAATTTTTTAATCTTCAATGAAATAAAATATTGAAATAAATTTTAAATGTTACATCCATAACTTTTTATTATTTAAAAACTCATTAAATCAATTTTGCTTAAAAACTTTTAATAAGGCTTCAACATATGTCCTTTTCTAGCTAATTGATTTCCTTTTTAGTATACCGAAGATTTACAAAACTCTGTAATATTTGTGTAGGTAATGATAAAGTACAACTCGTATGATTTTGTATATAAGCATTTAAAACCTTCTAAATGTGGTACAACCGTACAAACGTAGAAATTAAATACCAAATTACACATTAATTGATGCAATTAATACATACTTTTTCGTTCCAATCAATTTCATACATTTGTATTATACACGTACAACAACACATGTTTTCTTTTGCTACTACCTCTTATCCATCCAATTCTTTACACTTACTATAAATGAATAATTCAATCAATTCTTTACATTTATCTTTTAGCAAAAAATTTACCTTATAATCCTCGTATCCTTCCCTATTTACTCAAAATGTCACTATTTTTTCATTACTAATTTTGGTGGTCACATAGCACCATTCGATTTACCAATAATACTCTTACTTTTACCACATTTCTTAAAAGTGATGAAAAATGATAAGTAAATGATTGAATGGATGAGAGAGTATTTCTGAAAATTATATGGAGTAAAAGTTTGGTATTCATGATGCGCTCGATTAAACAATTTAATCAAGATTTCACATGACTATATTTTATTTTATATATTAAAAGCTATATTGATATTAGTATATTACGTAACACTTTATTACCATTTTTTTTGCGAGGTTACCCGCAACCGCTATCTTTGGTGCGCTATGAGTAAACTCGAGTATACGCAATAGCCTGCAAAGCACTGTAATTGATTGGAAGTTGGAACAGATGGAGTATATTACGTACGAGTAACACTTTATTACTACCATTTTTAACCTCTTAAATACGAAGTACTCCCTCCTCCCCACATTGATGTTCCCATTTCAATATGGCACATTGATTAAGAAATTGATAATGAATGGTGGTAAATTGTTTGGTGAGGTTTAAGAAGTCAAATCACAAAAAGTAACCAATAGAAAGAGAGTAAATTGGATGAATAAGGAAACTTTTGAAGTGAGAAAATCATAGTGGTGTTTCCTTATTAGGAAAGTGGGAACATCATAATATAGTGGGGGGAGGGAGTACATAATTTTAAAGGTTGTATTTACCGTTTTCCTAATATTCGGAAATCAAATCAGATAGAAAAGTTAAAAGAAGATACAAAAAGAATCATAGAAGTTAGCGAAAGCAATTCAACTTTGTCACGACATAATCTCTTTTGCCTTAAGAAACCTCCCTCTTCTAATCAATCTTCACCTTTCCTTGGCTCCTTCTCCTTCTAAAATATCTTCATCATCTTCTCCACTTTTCTCTCTCTTCTTCCCCCATCATCTCTCCAGATCCCTCCCACCATTTTTTTCATGCTATATCTATTTCCAGGTAATAATTAAATTCCCAGTTTTTTTTTTTTTTAATCCAAGTCTATGTCTTCAGTTGTTAGTTCATGTTTATTTTTTTGCAGGGTATTGGGGTTTCTTCATTGAGAATTATGCTTTAGAATTTCTGGGATTGTGTTTAGAATTTAGTTGATTTGCTACCATTTGAAGAAGAAAAGAAAGTTGTGTTCTTCATTTGTTGTTGTTGTTGTTGTTGTTGTTGAAAGATGGCACATGAGTCACAAAATTCTGGGGATTCAGGTCTGTGTGCCAATAACTGTGGATTCTATGGAAACCCAGCTACTAATAACTTCTGCTCAAAGTGTTACAAAGACCATCTCATGAAACAACCAACCAAGGAGGTCGTCGTAGTCGAACGCATCGAGAAGAAAATGGCGGAGGAGGAGGAGGAGGAGGAGCCTGTTGTTGTTGTTGTTGAAGAAGTGGGTGGAAGTAGTAAAAGTAAAAATGTCGAGATTCGTGCTAATAGATGCAGTTTATGCAAGAAACGGGTTGGTTTAACCGGGTTTAAATGTCGGTGTGAGCAAACATTTTGCTCGTTGCATCGGTATTCAGACAAGCATGACTGTGGTTTTGATTACAAAGGAACTGCCCAGGATGCCATTGCTCGGGCTAATCCTGTGATTAAAGCTGATAAGATCGAGAAAATATGATTCCATTCCGTTGCTGGTCTGCGTGAACTTGTTGTGTATGCTGCTTCAAGCTTCGAAGAAGACTAATAATAATCTTGTTGTGTATCATAATTTGTGCTTCGTAATGCGTGAACTTGTGTACTTAATTCAACATTGTTGATGATGATGGCCTGCTTAAAAAACTTGTGTAAGTGATGTAACAACAATCACATTTCATAAAACATCAACTTATTCAGGGATCAAAAGGAGGCGAAATAAATAGACTTGTTTTTGTTTACAGTTACAGGGTTTTAAGATACAAAGCATTGCTAAAACCTGAAAAATCTGAATGCTAGAACGAGTTAATTGCTTAAGATACATCACTCCTGCTTATCTTCTGGATGGTCATTATGCTTAAGATTCCGTTCTGCAAGTATCCGTTTGGTTCTTTCGAGAACACCAAAGAAAATAGAACCGCCAATACCGATCCACAATACCCTTGGTCCAATCCCCTACACAAGCATGAGCAAATTAGAGCGACGAACTCCCAATTCTGCTGTTTTATCACAATGTACTGTAAAATTAAGACAGGACTCTCTCAAAGTAAAGAATGCAAAGAAAATCTTGTATTTTTTGGGGTGACGGGGTCACAGCTCAAAAGGACATTCACGATGGCAGGGTTCAAACTTACTCGATGAATTAACCGACTAGCTTAGCTCACATCTGCACACAAGCTTGTTTAAGGTCGAGTGTGAACAAATGAGCTACTCACAGTTGTTGAATCCATTACATCTTCACTTGACAAAGAGAAACGTTACAAATGACGGTCTTTTTTTCAAAAAGAAGTGAACATTTATCATAAGCGAAGTTACATTTGTAGCATCTAGTAAAGTATTCACCTTTTCATCATATTTTCTTTCAAAAGAAGTTAGACAGATGCTATACGAGCACAGCAAAAACTTTTCAACTATTTCAATTTGCTTTGTCGGGGAATTTCAATTGCCAGATCCATAATACTATGTCGCAATGAACTGTGAATACAGTACATAACATGTATGTTTCGAAAATTATTTGGAGCAAGAGTAAAAATAATGGAATTGAACACCGGTCATACCTTTAAAAGAGCAGGGGCACCTTCTTCCTTGACAATTGTCTTGACACAATCCACTATGCCGTTATATTGGTTTGCAGACCCCTGTCGTGGAAATTATGATTCAGCAAGTCAACACTTAGCTCATAGCATGAAAGGATGGGTGTAGCATGGCAAAATTGTGAATTCGCTAACTTAAGATTCAGACAAGTCGTGCAAATACACATACCTGCACCATCAATCTGGTTTTAATTACATCCAGAGGAGTAGTTATAGCACCTGTTAATGCGCCTAAAGTGGCAGAAAAGATAGCTATTAGCTTAGAAGCAGCACATCTTGCCAAACTTCATTAATCCTACACTAAGAGGGTCACACACACAATTTTGCCCTTGTGTTCAAGGCTGAACTGCAAAAAAGGCGTTTTTTTTCTGGAGAATCGTGTTGAACCAGTGTGCTGCTTTACAATATAAAAGTGCAGGTAAGTTGTGAGTCAAGTACTCAAGTCGCATTATTCCATCATATCCATCACATTTCAACTCAACGAACATTGAGTATCTCCTTCACTTGAATGATGGGCATACTAAATATTAAAACAAACTGTTTCAACTACTTACCAGCGAAAGCACCAATGACGGCATTCTCAGGGTCATTGAGATCTCTTTTTGCCTGTGAACTTGTGAGATTCAGTGTGACAAAAACTTACCAATTATGAAAAGCAATTCACATTGTGTGCTATGAGTACTACTCTACTAGTACATCAGATTAACTGAACTAGATGAATAATCAACATACATGACACCAAAAGCATCAACTAAAATGACATTATCAAATACTTGATACTCCTAGTTCAATGAGACTGCTAAACCACACATTATCATATGCATTTTTTTTCGTCCTCTTCTTTTGTTTACAAGAAGAATGTAGAAACATGTTAATCTGAATAGAAATTTTAATATTTTACTGAAACAAATTATCTTTGATCTAATTCATCTCAAGTTCAAGTAGACTTACTGCAAGCTTGTAACCAAACCGTAGCTGCTCATAGAGGCAGAACTGTATAGCATCAAAGGGCAAATCTCGCAGCAGAAATGATCTATACCCCTGTAATTATGCAAGCAAAGAATACCTAAGAATGTGTATCAAAATTACCAGCAAAACTTACATACATATACGTATAAATAAACACAGAAAAGGGATCAAACATAAATTACCGCATAAAGACCTTTAAATCCTTCCTTTGCAAGAATTATGCGCACTGCATCGGGGGCAGAAGCAAATTGTCCTGTTTGCATTCTCTGCTTAATAACCTGGAAACCCCATTTACTTTAAATATGAGCCCTGAATAACAGATTAGGGAAAAAATAAGAGATTTTGTTTTTACTTCAGTAGGCACACGAATGAGAGAAGCTGCAAGTCCACCAACAGCACCTGCAGTCTGCCAGAAAAATAAAATAATATAAGGACGCCTTAGTTTGACGAGGCGTAAGGCGCTAAGAGGCCAAGGCTACAAAGCGCAAAGTGCAAGCCGAAGACGCGAGCCTTTTGGACACAAGGCGTCCTATTTTTGGTAAAAAAATATATTCTTTCCAAATATTATTTGGGGCAGCAATACCCTTTTCAGGAGAACTTAAATTGGTTGGCATGCAAAGGAATAAAAAAATAAGAGTAATGGAGAAAAGAAATCGCATAATTATATATCTAGATGAAAAAGATATGGAAAGTACACTAGTGAGCCTTGTGCTTGTCTAAAAGGTGCACCTAAAATGCATCAAGGCGGCTAGTGCCTCATCCAAGGTGTGCCGTAGGTGCACTCCAGGCGCATTTTGTAAACTAAGAAGCACGCAGCATCACAAAAACATTAAAAAAAATGTACATATTTTGATGCTTGGGATGAGGAGTTAGAAGAAAAATGACAAATGTACTCAAATCCCAGCCAACATATTAGGCCAAAAAGAAGACAATGAGACAAAGAACAAGATTTCAGAAATTGGTGCCTCCGTGTTTTTTTCTTTTGAAAATAAAAATCATAAGTGAGACTCCCACCCCTATCAACTCTTACGAAGTTACGATCGTTTGTATCGCAGTAAAAATAAATTATCACCCATTCATAGTACCTAAAAGGTTATTATTGGCTGAAGAAAGTCAGACTAGAGTTTAGCCATTAAGCACCCAGTGACTACCAGTTCACTACTAGGCAGTGATAACCCCTCATATCTACACCAGTAAGGACCCCTAAAAAGGTCATATAGAAGTTACAAAGAGAAGGGTGAGAAGTATGTCTCTTACCAGAGCAACTGCACTGAGATTATCTGGAAATAACCTCAACAATTTTTGCTTTGTCGGTTCATAAACACCAACAAACATGGCAGAAGCCCTGAAATTTAACATGTTCATCAGCCTCTTCTTATACAGTATAGTATAATAGACATATGAATGCAACACAGGCAGTTAGCAATATGATACAATATCTGTGACTGTATTATCCTGAATTATTAAATATGGTGGAATAAACTGATGAGTATAAATCATCAAACAAAACTGCTTACACTTATTTGGTTAAGTTATGGGATTCTCATCATAATTTTTATCACGGGCCATGGGTACAACCGCTCTCTAGTTTTTAACCCAAAGATGAGACTGTGTACATCTTACATACTTACCCAAATACCAACAGCTACCAATCTACCATCAGCAAAAGATTCCAAGGAGTAATTTTGCCGATTACTTGATAGGGTATATACACGTAAATATGTAATATGTGCAATGAAAAGTCGAAAACTAGTAAATTTGGGTAAAGGCTGTAAAGATACATACGGCAATACACCAGCAATATTGCCAGCCAAACCAGAATAAAGACCCTTCAGGACAATCTGACCTCCACCACGAGCTGCCTATCATAAAGTCAGGTTCATTTTTGTTAGTTAATATTTGTAAAAACTCGCCGCAAATAAAGTGGCAAAAACTGTACAACATGCAATAAATTATGACAAGTAATAGTACAAAAATTTTGCTATGCTTGACCTGCCTGTAAACGCGTCTTAATAGTATCAATCGGGTATAATGCAGTCTCCACGACCACACCAGCTGTACCTCCTGCAATTATACCGTCTGCGAAATTTGGACTATCAGAGATCAGCAATGTTGACACAGAAAAAATTCACCAAAGTTATCTAGATACTAAATGGAACGATAATTTTATGCAGTTCCTGAATTTAATGCATAACCACAAAAACTTTGCATCGACGCAAGCATTAGTACAATTAATTTCGCTAAACCTAGTTCCTGTAACGACTAACAAGTGAACAAAATGACTCGGTTTCAAGTCTTTCAACAGACAGCTCATATCAATCTTTTAGCATAAAGACTAGCAGCTCATAAGAGTCATAGGTAGTGAGGGTACAAACTACAAAGATGTTTCATAGCATTCAAAATCAGACGGCCACGGGCCACATGCAGTTTCAACTTAACTGAATCGAGCTGAGACAAAATGAACCTGATGGGGGTGAACTCAACTGAAAATAAGTCGAAAAGAACACGGCCTGATAGTATGTATACCTATCAATGTTCGAAAGAAATCAAATGGCTTCTCTTCTCCAGTGGTGAGTGATGCAAAGGACGGTTTACTCCCCACATTATGCTGCACTTTTGATATCACCATCTCTGCAAAATCCCAATAACTTCACAAGTGTTCCACCCATTTTCAAATTCCAATAACGGGTCAAATATCACACACAATATATATTTTTTTCTAAAATTGAAGCGAACAAATACGAGTAAAATCATGAATTAGTAGATGGTATTCGAAATTCAGAATTAGGGTCTGGAATTGTTGGTAACTATACATTGGGAGTCGGTAATTATGGTGAAAATAGGGAGACAATGGTGATTGATAGTAAGTTGAAAGCAAGAAGAAAAAACCAGAGTGTTGGAGTGAGGAGTTGTTGTTGTTGGCAGCAACGGCTAACGTAATTGGCCCCATTCCTTCAACTGATGCGACGGAGAAGGTAGAGAGCAGAGAGTAGAGAGAGTATGAGATGGCGAAGAAGAAGAAGAAGATATAATAAATGAATATTGTACAGTGGGCCGCTCTTAGGTTTGTCTAGTACGGTACGAGTGTCCATAAATGATCTAGACATATACAAATAAGTCAATCAGATGACCAATTTCTGATCAATAAAATTGGTTGGATTTGTAGGGGTATCGACTTGTTTACTAGCTACTCGTATTATAAACATGTTCACGTTACGGATCAAACTTGGGTGCCACGTCAGGTTCGGGCAGTCAATTTGCCATGTCCACATAGACAATATTACTCATCGTCGATCATTTTACATTTTACTTCATGTTGTCGGATTTCTTTCAGTGAGAACTCCTTGTGGACTTGTGGTGCTTAAAGGGTAGACACTAGACACCATTGCCTGTCTTTTCTTTTGTAGGGGAATACTGTATGCGAGCGACAAGTGAATTTTAAGCTCGATATTGTTCTTGACAGGACTCAATTGGGGCCTTGGGTGTGCTACGCCTACAACGTACTTGCATTGTTGCATGATATGTGAATGATGAACATTCTTAGTCAGACTCCCCGTGTCGCCTCCTTGAAGACAACCAGAAGAGCATAGCACCCGCAAACTTTGAGAGGCGATGATCAACGTGATGACAATGTTCAGCCTTTGACAGCCATTCTTCAAGTTATATCCAAGCTTTCAAGGCTTACAAAACTTAGCTCGAAGCAAACGTAGATGTAGAGAGTAATCTGAATATAAGAAGGCACGAAACCACCACACAAATGGCAGTTTAGATGATTTTGGCATAGTCCATTAGCCCATCTAACTAAGGTTTAAGAAGTCCTAACTACAAGTTCCCTATAAACACTAACAAGCTAGGATATGCAGCCTAATTACTTGACTGCACTGACTGACAAATGTTTCGGAGTAGGATAGTTACGCTTTGTTGTATGGGGATTGTTCTTTGAACTCCTTCTCCAGCTGTTCTCTCGATTCAGTTTTAGCTGCCAGTACCACATCTTCTAGAAATCCTCTTTGTGGAAATTCTTCTGGAACAAGATCCCGGTACATTTCAAACTGCTCGTCAGCTTCTTTCTTTTTGTCCTGTAAGCTGTAAATGATTCCCTGAAAAATGTCACGATAACTCATGAGTTACTCTCTGCACGAATATCTACCAAGATGCCAAGGAGCACCCCTTCTCGTGTATGATTTACCTGGCACAGGTATGGCCGAAAGTCTCGAGGATTCTCAGTGATCAGCTCTTGGTATTTCTTTGAAGCTTCATCCAAGTCCCCCTGCAGAAAAATAGAATCAACAACACACCTACCGCAACTGTTGTTTTGTTTTGAAGTATATACACACTAGTAGAACTTCGAACAAAATACAGGAAGAACATCTAAAACAACCAAATATGCTAACGAAATTCAGCATATACGGAGTAAATGTGAAATAAGTGCAAGAAAAAAATGATCATCACCTTGACAAGATGAATTTGCGCAACCAATATCTTAATGTTTCTCTCTTCAGTAACTCTGTTTTCACGTTGTGCAAGCTCGAGAGCTTGGTTCAACATATCAAAAACAGCAGGCCCTTCACGGTTCTTGTGCATTACCATTGCCAAACCCTGACACGCAGCAAAAATGACTAACATAAGACCATCCTGTATTCCTGTCACAATATCATAAATGGTTGATTTCGAATATAGGCCCTGATCTCCCCAACTCTTGATAAACTACATCACCCATTTACCCCAATCACCGTCCCAGTGCCTTAAAAGCTCCTGTAAATGGCAGTGTAAGGGGTCGGACATACACAACCTTAACCACCCTTGTATTGCAACACTAAGAGAAAGACGCATAGTAATAAAAACTGCATCAAGAAATGCATTGATGACAATTGACAAGTAAAAATTGCCAAGAAATTATAATCAAGCTCCAGCGGCGAGAAAGTCTTTAGCTCGATTGGAAATAGAAACATTCCTCTAAACTATCGATGATGCCAGAATTCTCACAAACATGTACTCCGTAGTAAGTGAACTCTCTATTCTTCTGCACTACACAAGCAATATCTACTTGAAATTCGATCAGCAATTAATGAAACGAGACAAAAAATAGTGTCCGGAGGAAGTAGTACGGAGTAACAACTAAGACTGTTTTTTGCGACATATTTTCAGCTCACTTCAGTTCCATTCAGTTAAGCCACATTCACTTCAGATGACTACAGTTAAGCCCATTTTAGCCGGAAAGAACGGGGCCTAAAGCATATAGCAAATCATAGGGAAATAATATCACAAATTCTTGTTAATGACGAGTCAGATCCATCTGCATAGATAATGACAAATCATTTACTATTCTTAGGCATTATGAGCAATACTTGGACAGGTTACATGATCGCAAAATTCTTGTTTGCAACGAAGATATCAATTCAACAAAGTAAGAATAAAAAGATCAAAGAAGAAAGTTTATAAACTTACATGCAAAGCCCTAAGCAAAAGAGGACTGCCCTTAAGAACATCCTTAAACAACCTCTTAGCTTTACTCAACTGTCCCATCATATCATAACAAAGAGCTTGCAACAGTCTCCACTCAACTTCTGTAGGCTCAATATCAATCAACATTTCCACATACTTGACAGCCTCCTTAGTCTTCCCTTTCCTCATCTTCACATTCACCACCATCTTCAAAGCCTCCACATTTCTTGGTTCTTGCTCCAATAACTTCACATACATCTTCTCCTCCTCTTCTTCTTCTTCTTCCTTCTCATCAATACCAACCCTTTCCTCTAAATTTACAACCTTTTTTTGAACTGTGGGGGATGCTAGAGTAGACCTGCACCTGAAACTGAAGGAACCCACCAAAATTAATGACCCAAAAACCAGTTTGACAGCATTTTGGGAGATAAAGTTTGGAACTTTGATGTGGGTTGAGGGTAATTGAGGGGAAATTGATGCAGTGATTGGAGAAAATGGGGGTTTTGAGGGTTTGAAGTGGGGATTGGTGGAAGAGAGATTGGAGAAATGACGAAGGGAGGTAGTGTAAGCTGACAAAAATGCCATATTAGGGGAGTGGGAGATGACATGAACTATGTTGGGAAGGGGATGATGTCCATTGAAGTTCAAAGCTTCAATCTTTTGGTAAGAGGAGGGGTTTGGTTTGGGGGTTTTGATTTGGTTTGGTAAGAAGGGGTTTTTGCTGATTCACGTTTGATCGTGAGATAGTGGCAAGGTCATAGTTGTGCAACTAGAATGTGCTTTCTAGCATTGCGGATATACCGTCCCATTTTTGTATCATACTTAGTGTGTCACATCATACATTAGTTGACACGACAACAAGATATTTGTTGTATATTTTATTTACGCAATAGACGAGGTATCATCGTGGGTGTGACATAGTGGGATACAAAAAATGGAACAACAGATCCGCTCTGTCGTTCTAGAGTTGTAAGATTATTTTAAGATTAGGAATTAGGAGTCGTCATTTCCTTGTTTTAGTACTCCGTACAACGTAGTTATGTATTTTTAGTGTTAGCGTCTCTTTATAACACCAAAATAATTTCACTAAAATTTGTTAGAAGATTCGATCTTTAACAAAATTTAACTAATAAACCAAGGAAAATGTATCTGAAATATGGTAGATTTTGTGAAACTTTGGTGGATTTGAGAAGGAAAATGGTAAAAAGATGAGGTCTTTGATCTGAATGAAAATAAAACAAGTAAAATGTCAATGTAAAAAAATTGTTCGAAAAAAAACGGTGGGTGAAGAGGAGCAAGGTGGTTGAATGGTACCGGTTCAAGGAGCATGCAGATGCAGTAGTGGTTGAATTTGAATCTGAGGTTGAAATTCCGATTTTAAGATTGACCCAAACCCGGACTTGCTTTGGGCCGGGTCACAGACTTTGTTGGATGCCCTAAAAAAATCATACGAGTCGAGTTGGACCGCCGACCATGACCCAATGATGCCCTATTATTTCCAAGTGTAAATGTTTTACCGACTTTACATTTCCATAACCTTTAATACAAAGTATCTCTAAAATTTTACTCTTTCTTTCTGTCTTGATTATTTATTTAATTTTCATACTCTCTCCCATCCATTCAATTCTTTACACTTACTATAAATGGACAATCCAATCAATTCTTTACATTCCTCTTTTGGTAAAAGATTTTACCATATAACCCTCTTATCTTTCTTTTATTTACACAAAATACCACTACTTTTTCTTTACTTTAAATTTGGTGGACCCCATAAAATCATTTGATTTACCAATAATACCCTTACTTTTACCACTTTTCTTAAAATTTGTGAAACCCTCCAGGTAAACCATTGAATGGATGAGAGGGAGTAGTATATTATTCATTTATTCCTTCCAGATACAATTTATCGCCCCGTTTTCAGGAAAGTTTTTTTTTGCCCCACTTATTCACTTTTCTTTTATATTATATCCAAATTACCATATTACCCTTCTTTCTATCATTTATTACAAGATTAGTCCTTCAATTAACTTTCTATCTTATACTTAAGATATAATATTTGGACATGTGTCAATACTTTAGGCCCACCATTAATTTGTTTACATTTTATATTGATCTTCTTATTTTACGTGCAAAAGGCTATGGGACGAAAAATTATGTCCGGAGGTTAACGATGATTGAAATAGAAAATTTTTAAGTGTACATAATATGAGTATATGAAAAGGGTGACATATCCACAGTGGTGAAGCCAACACTTTGCGTGTATCAAAATACTACAGGGAGGGAAATAGAGACAAAGATTACAAGAGTTCAGTTTTAAATACAGTGGTACAAACTATTCAAGCTAAGCAGCAAAAGACTTCCCACAGCTACAGGTTTTCGAGGCGTTGGGGTTTTGGAACGAGAAGCCTCCACCGATAAGTTTGTCACTGTAATCTAGCTCCATTCCGTAGAGGAATAGGAGGCTCTTTGGATCACATACTGCAATTCAACCAAATACAAAAACACGTTGTCAAGAGACACAGTAGTTCCTCCCTCTCAAACATGAGAATTTAAACAGATAAACAACCAGAAATTGCCTATATTACACCAGATGTGATGATCAGTTATCCGTAGGATAAGGGGCAGAGAACTTTGCATGATTCGAGTACTTTCTAAGAGTTCAAGATATAATTTTCAGAATTTGACGTCATTAAAAATGAGCAAAAGAACATTGAATTTTTAATGAGTTTATGACTCATGATCAAATTCAGGTTACAAATGCGTATGTAGCGCATTCGTAAGAGTACAATCAACCAAAGGGACAATTAGACAACATATCCTAAAGCTAGCATTCTCGATTAGGACACATGAATGCCCGTTAAGGGGCTGAGAAATCATTCACGAGGTGCCAGTCACTAACTCAACATGCATTGTATTGCCTTTAGTTTCCCTTCAAATACGATAAAATTACCTCAAAGAAGTTCTAATCTCAAACTCACAGTGCTCTGTAAACTCTTGTGTGCATCTACATTCTATATAAAGGAACTTAAAGCCCTCTAACTTCATGATGCATCCAAAAAAATGAACATGAACAAACTACTGTAATCTATCAAAACATATTCTATTCCGTATCCTGAAATTACTCATAAAAGAATATCTGAAGACGGGTCAATAGGATGAGACTCAGTCATCACTCACCTATGGTAAATCCGCTGAGCTCAATCACAGAGTCATCTGGCTTTGTATCGTCTCTGCCCTCAAAATCCATAATGTAGGACATGCCAGAACATCCACCTTGTTTTACGCCAACTCTTAAGCACACATCCTCACCCCGATCAGATCTGATCCTTCTTAAATGCTTCAAAGCATTATCAGTCAGAGATATTGCCGGTGCCAAGCCCCCAGCAGGTATCGCTGAAACTTAACACGACAAAAAAAACAACTTATTTTAGTGAAAAACACAAACCACACAGATTTACCTACTGATAATCAACAAGCCTGAAATACTATGATAAGTAACATCACAACGAATCTAATATTATGCGCGTTTACCCAAATACTCCGTAGTACTTCTATATGCTGAATCATTGTTAAACTTTCATTCGTTGATATATTTTCAGTAGTACTCATGTAGCATTCATTTGATGACAATTCTCGATGCAGTTTGCATCATGGGTTATTTGGATACCGTTTCCATGTGTAAGCTAATATAGGAGAAAGGTTGTGTATACCGACCCCAACCCTGTTCACAGCCAATTAGCCATAGCCCGCTCAATGTTGAACAGTGTTAAAGTTCGAGGAATTAGGGTGATTTCTTTTTTGTAATTTGGCGTTTCTAAACGCGTCCTACCGTATCATATCATCATATCAGGAGCTTTGCTTCAGGTCCTAAGAGCATCATATCAATAAAAAATCAAGCTGAAACAAAACCTGGAATTACTGCATATATCAAATCAAATCATGGTTACGAGTATGAATACGCTTCTACCGACTCACGATTGGCTGCTTTGGAGTACATAACATGTGTACGACATGATAGAATTCGCTTTTGAGGATTCGCAATTCGCTAAATATCCGAGGGAATCAGATAATCATGAATCAAATAGCTCATCAAACACAGAACTAAATTTTAATTTTCAAAGAACCCTAAATAAAAAAACATCAACAGACATATCATACAATCTTGTGCTTAATCATTGAACTCAGTTGAAAAGATCAATAAACCACAAAGCACCCAATTTCAAAACAATCCCAACCCCAACCCCAACCCCAACAACAATAACAATCAAATCGATTCAAATTCAAAAAAATTGAATAGAGAGAAGAGGGGGGAATAGAGAGAGTACCAGAAGAAGAAACTGATGATCGAATAGAGAGACGATTGAAACGATTATAACTGGAGTTGAATGAAATAGAAAAGGGTTTGCAATTAAAGGGCAGTGAAATCGATGGACTTTTTACGGGTGAAGTGAAAATTGGGGAAGAACATCGCAATGTTGCGGAAAATGCCATTTTTCGCACAACAAGTTTTGAGGCGATGATGTATATTTGTGGAATCTAATCTAAGTGGTAAAAAGACAAAACAGAAGTTTTTAGAGAGACAAGATTTTATTTTTGTGAAGCAGGAAGAAAGTGGAGGGAATGCAAAATCTAATACCCTCCCACCTCCGTTCATTCGTTAACTTTTTATATTCACGCCTTCACGGTAAAAATTATTTTAACTAAAGACAAACAATTGATCGAGATGGAGGAAATATACTTGATTTCAAAATCGGTTTTATTTTTAGTTCATAAAATAATCATTTTATTTTGTACTCCCTCTCTTCAAAACCAAACACACTAAAAAACTCATTTTGCCACTATACATAAGTCAAGACAATCTTCAATAATCTTGACAATCTACAAAGTAAAATATAGTCACGTGAGATCTTGTTTGATTCATCTTTATGAGTAGAGTAAGAATATCAAATTTTTAAAATTTTTAGTAATGTAAAATGAAAGATATTAACGATGTAAAACACGTCTCGACAAATGTGAAAAAGCAAGTGGCGTGTTTGGTTATAAAGGGAGGGAGTACTTATTATAGTGATCACAAACAATGGATCTTGTTTTTTGATATTAGATGGATTGATCGATTGATTGATTAAAGAATGTTTTAAGAGATCTCATCCATCCTCCATTCTTTATTCTTGGGGTAGAATGGAGAAAAATGGTTCCTTCGTCCATAGAGAAACCATTCTTCAGGAAGAATAAAAGATATTTATTCTTTTTCAAGAATGAAGTAGATTGGAGAAAAATGGTTCCTTCGTCCATAGAGAAACCATTCTTCAGGAAGAATAAAAGATATTCATTCTTTTTCATGAATGAAGTAGAGAATGAAAATCATGAGTCCGGATAATAAAAATATTGATATTAAAATAAATTAAATAAATATGTAAATGAATGAGCGGAGTAGTGAAATGTGTTGTGACTCACTAAAGAATAGAAATTTCATTCTTGAGTGGAGAAGTTCTTTTACGATGGAAAAAGTATGATAAAAGTGATGAGTTGGATGAGGTGGGTTCCATCCAAGAATGAAATTTTCATTCATGGATGAGGATGCTCTTAGGATGGAAAAAGTGAGTTAAAAGTTCATTTCTCCATTCATAGAAAAATCATTCTTCACGAAGAATAGAAAATATTTCTTCTTTTTCAAGAATGAAGTGAAAAATGAAAATCATAGACCCGATAATAAAAATATTGATATTAAAATAAATTAAATAAATGTGTAAATGAATGAGTGGAGCAGTGAAATGGGTTGGGATCCATTGGAGAATAAAAATTTCATTCATGGAACAGTTTTTTTAGGATGGAAAAAATGGGGTAAAAGTAAGGATGAGGTGGGTCTCATTCCATTTTTGGATGTGGAGGCTCTATGTTCAATTTTGTTAGAAAGAAAATCAAACATCACTTTTGAGAATGAGAAGGAAATGAGAAGGGCAAATTCGTAATATGTTATTAGAATTGAATAAAATTCCGCTAGGAAAAAACATGATCTTAAATTTAATGAGAGACCGTTTCTGGCTAGATCTACTCCAGCAAAATATGTTTTTGAAACTTCAATTTTTAACATTATTCTTATCCCGGTTTGATGGTAAGAACTATTGAAAATACAGCAAAATTATTCATCACACCAAATATTTGATAGCTAATCCATGTTGAAGATTAGTCTTTACATCCTCGAGTATCTGGAAATAGAAATGGACCGGTTCACGAGTGGACCACTTAAATACCCATTTAACTCTTCAACAAAACGGCCCATAGCCAAACGAGGCAAATGCATAGGAACCAAAATCCCGCTCTCACCCTTGTCGTTTTTGGCTCCCAAATAATAGTTCCCAAATCCAGTGGTTGGCCGGCCAAACCAAACCTCAGTCGGTCCGCCATATACAGGTTTACCCCACCCGAAATCCCATTGGTCTAATCCGACACGACTAAGGTCAACCACGTAGTAAGTACATGCCCCTCTATGGAACCCGGGCCTACCCTTCGTACCCAAAAAGTCAACCAAGGATTTCACGGACGCCTCAGTTATGCTACGTTTGGCACTCTTTATGAGGTCCACGGTGTACTCAAGAGGGTTTGAGACGAGGTCGTGTGCGGTGGATATAGCCACCGGTGTAGCCATCACATTCCCGTAGTAGCCCGTTGGAATGGGTGGACTTAGCTTGTGTCGGATGTTGACCAATAACCTGAACCGAACCTCGTCCTTTGGACTGAATTTCATGGCTATTGTTCGACAACGCCATATACATGCCGTCACTATTTCAAAGACCGTTGATGACGTCAGTTGCGCCGGGAGGAAACGCTTTATGTTAGCGATTTCCGTAGGTCCTATTCATCACCAAAACAACTCAAATGTCAAACATACGAACATGGGCGGGACCCCAAACAATTTTTGAAATAAATAATTTTGAATCATTTGAAATATCGATTTTTTTGTTGTTGTTGGTGAATTGGTTTAGTCATTACTCATTTGCCTTGTAGTCAATTGGTTATGGGTTCGATCCTTCTATACTTCAATGTATATTGTGGCAGGGGTTCATTCGATTCTCATTTGACGACTTACCAAAGAAGAAAACCTTGTGAATCACATCATGGAATGGTATTACGGTATCGTGAGAGCCGTCTATTTCATCATCATCATCATCGTATTCGTGGTGCACATGAGTGACCTGAGGTGGATTCCGGGCACGAAGGAGGTGACGGTCCCATACCGGAGACACCGACAAAAAGTCGACTCCTCGTGCTAGCTCGGCAACTGCGTTCATGAATGTAGATAGACCACCCGCATCTGCGAATACATGATTTATTTTGTGTGCCAATATAAATCCACCGCATTTGAGTCGGGTCACCTGTACATGACATGTTAGTACTCCCTACGTGTTACTACAAATTTAACGGCTTGTTCTGCTTCTGCTTCTGATCGATGATAATTTTCAATTCGTATAATATACGTTTAAATTAAAAAATAGAATCACATGAATCTGTTTGGTTGAATCATTGACAATTTGTGCCCCATTGAAAGCAATACTTACATTATAATAAACCAGATACCCAGTATTTCCTAACACAATTATTAAGAATTAAGATAAAGAGTAACTTTCGTTCCATTCAATTGTTTGCCTTTTATATTCGTTGTTAATGAATATTTTAATTAAAAGCAAACAATGGAACGGAAGGGATATATAATAGTACTTCCTCTATTCAAATCCAAACTACACATTTGTCTAGGCAAGTTTCATTTTACGTTAGCAAAAATTATAAAAATTTGATGTTCTTACTCTACTCATGAAGATGAATCAAACAAGATCCACATGACTATATTTTCACTTATAAATTGTCGAGAATATCAAAGATTCTCTTTAGTTGTGAATAGTGGCAAAAAAAAAAAAAATATGTACTTCGGATTTGAATGAAGGGAGTAATAGATATAAACCCGCTACGATACTTTAAAATTCAATTCTAAACCTTCCAATTAGACTCTTGTATTATTATTATTATTATTATTATTATTATTATTATTATTATTATTATTATTATTAATAAGTATATATCGTTGTTTTTCCGTCTCGATCATTTGATCATTTTTATATTGATAATTTAAGAAGTACAGTACTTCGTGTTTCAATAAGAGGTAAGCATGGTAAACAACTCACTGAGACAAGGGAGTAGTGGAGTACATCATTGTCTAAACACATTAGACCTGAATGTCCATTGTGTTTACAGACTCTCTGTACCATGTGTTGAGTTTCCATTTGAGAGTTGATCGAGAGATATTGAAAGCTAATTTGAACTTGTGAATTTTGGTCATGATGATTCGTACTGATATGTGAGATGATGAATTATCTCAAGCAAAAGCGACCTCAATATGATAGTTGAGGCCAAACCAATATTTATGTTCTATTTGTTGGGATAATATGAAAAATTCTGAAAATGCAAAGCAAATAAACATAGATAAAGTGAACATAGAAACATAAACTACTACCCCGTCTTCTTGAGATGGATCCATGGATTCACTTTTCCCCTTACAAAAAAAAAGAAGAGAATTGGAGCTAATTCAAGAAGATGGAGGAAGTAGACCCTAAGTTTAAGGCACTAGCTAATTCACATAAATTTTACCATTAAACCACTACTCCAATAATTCTACTCCTCAATAGAAGCTTGAGATTAGTTAGCTCAATAATAATGCATTTACTTTTACATTATTTATGAAGAGTATATATATATATATACGTTACAATTTACGAAATATAATTAAAAGTAAACAAATGATTTACCTGTATACTGAACAAAGGATAATTCAAGACACCACCTCGAAGTAAGTTAGAAGTGTGATGGAGTAACAAGTCCATGCAAGGAAAAGGAGGTATAAGTGGTTCACCAAAGTCAACAAGACTAACATCTGCATTCGCCTCGACAAACAAGATCCCTTCCCCGTTACACTCGACAACCAACTTTCCGTCTCTGGTGGCCGCCTCCCTCAACCGCCCAGCAAACGGGTAATAAGCCACTAAGGCCTTTCCCAGGGCCTCTCTGAGCATCTGTGCTGGGTCCGGTCCATCTACTGGACCGGACCTGTAAAATTGGATCACCGGTTCTAAGAACCTGAGACGTTGCTGGTTGTCGATTTCTGAGAGTTGCTTGACCTCGTATGGTGTGGGTTGTGTTGGGGTGATTAGCTCTGCTTGTTTCCTTGTGACCTTGAATACTAAGGGTGTTCCACAGACCCTAACTTCACTCATTTTCTTGGCTTAGCTTCCAGCTGTTTTGTTATGGAGACATCGTCGTAGTGGGTTGGTTTTTATATTATTAGGGTTGCTTAGTTTATATTATCAGCGGAATCATAAGAAATCGGGTTTGTTTATTTAATTATTCGAGTTGGACAAGTGCATCATATATTCATGTGTAAAGTGTACGTATATGACTGTGAAAAACAAACTTTGTGATTAACCAGTTTTGACTCGCTTAAAATTGTATGGACGCATTAAAAATGTGTTATATACCGTATTAAGAAATAATTTAATAAATATTAGAAAGAATACGAAATATTAATAGGGAAGTAATCCCCTATGGTACAGTGGATTAGTGGCCAGACTCTTTTGGACAAAATAAGTAGGCTAAACTGAACTGAACTGGAGTGGACTTAGACAAAATGAGTTTCCTGAACCTGAATAGAACTGATGTGGGCTTAACTAAACTGACGAAAGTAAGTTGAAAATAGTAGGGCCTAAGTAATGTATTATGGAGTACTTCTAAATATATGTGACAATTGTTATTCTCTCATTTTCTCTTTAGACTAAAAAACATCACCAATATCATTCATTTCTTTCACATTCTGCGCTCCATTATCTCTTAATATTCTATGGAAAATATGATTATATACGTGATTGTACAATAGCATTGTACAACCAAGATAAAGTTGTTGAACTTTTTGTATATATTTATTGAGCTTGTAAAAGTTTTTGAGCTGAGTTTGTAAGTTTTTGAGCCTAAACATTTATGTGATATAACTCGACAACTTTACACAGCTCAGAAAGTTTACAGCAAAACTCCAAACCTTTGTGAGAAAGCTCAAAATCTTAAAAGCAGTTGTACATAGAGCTATGTACATGTACAACTGGTTGTATAATCGTCTCATTAATATTGTACCCTCCTTCCAAACAAACCGTCAGTTGATTGCTTTTCTCAATTTTTATCACCATTATATTCCACTTTTAACACGATCAACATTGTAGTTATTCATAAACAAACAAATTAAGCAATAACTCTCGAAGTTTTCAATTTGTTTAATATAATGCACACTTTTCTTTGGTCCTCATTGTCACAATGTGTATACATACATACATACGTACATGAAAAATCGAAAGTAGAAGAAACAAGTACAATTAATCAAAAACAATTACTCCGTATATGTAGCTTGAAGAAGATTAACAAGATAATGTAGATTAATTTAATTAATTAATTAATTAGCATCGACATCCTCCACTTTGTGCTTCTTCAATTTCCGAGAGAGACCCCACCATACTTTCGTAGTATCTGTTGTAACCATAACAATTAACCAAGCGTATGTTAAAGATATAGATATTCTCATTTTATTATTATATTCTTTATAATGGAATAAAAATTGGAAAATCTTGGTAGTATGGAGGGAGTAATGTTGTACTCTACATCTATGTTGGCAAAACTCATGCGTATAGCACTATAGCCACGTAATAAGATAGTTTCACGGTACTATATATTACTGTGAGACACTCACGTCCTATGTGAGACTACCGTCTCACAGCTAGGGATGTCAATGGATCTCGGATCATACCCTGATCCTGGGATCCAATACCTTTAAGGGTAGGATATGGATCGCAGTATTTTTGGATTCTGAGGAGAAGGATCGGACCCTGATCCTTTTAAATATAAAAGGGTCGGATAAGGATCCCGTCTACAAGATCCTGATCCAACCCTTATCCTACCCTTTTACTTGTTTGACTTATATGTTTCTTTTATATCTTCTTATTTCATGATGTCGATGAGATAGTTGATGATAATGATGATATGGAACATGAATCATCAAATTGATGAATAATGAAAGAAATAGTAGTTGTGGACTTGTGTTTCTTGTGGTCTTCTAGAGTTAGTTTCTTTTGAGTAATGTATTTTGGATAATTGATCGATCTTTGTGGTTGTATGGACTAGTGTAGTAGTAATATCTAAACTCTAAACTCCATTTAGCTTTGTTTGAACATTGTATAATTATTGATTATTTCTTAAACTCTTTAAATGGTCTAAATTTAAAGCATTACATAAGGTGAAAATATAATATAAAACAGTAAATTAACTTAAAAATGGAAAGATCCTGATCCTTTGGATCCGGATAAGTATCCTATAATTTTGGACCCTTAGGATAAGGATCGGATCCGGATCCAAGGGGAGAAATAAGGATAAGGATCTGGATCCTATAGGATCCGGTCCAGATCCTACCCTTTGACATCCCTACTCACAGCAGATTTTGTTTTGATCTCGGAGATTCGTCGTTTTTTTTCTCACACAATAAAAAAAATTAATTCAATACAATATTGATGTGTTATTTATTTTATCTATTTTATCATAGATAAATATCCATTTATAAATTGCATTTTTTATTTTCTATGACTTGAATACATGCAAGCCTTTTATAGTTTTATGTACTCCTATAAAGGATGTGTATGAATCGAAGATGTCTTAGACTCTTAGCCTAGTGATTAAGATTATATACCCTGAAAAATGTGTCTCAAGTTCGAATTCCTCTCCTTTTATATTGTAATGCGACTTAGTACGTACGCGTTTCGTTTAAAAAAAATGGTTATGTATTTCCATTTATACACTAAATAAACCCTAGTTTCATATGCACATTAATTAATTGCAATAGACAATATGGTATGAGTAAATATTGATGCAGTAGGTAGGCACACGTTAGAATTATTTCTTACTTAAACTATTAACACATGTCCAGTAGATATATATTAGAAAAATCGATATATATTGATGGAAGTCATGTACTACTTACATATCTTTAGCATGGCCTTTGGAAAGTGCGACTTTGGCTATATCAAAAAATGCATCATCAACGTTCACATTTTCCTTGGCTGAAGTCTCAAAGTATGGAACACCACCTTCTTGTCCTTCTATGGAGGCGCACCACTCTTTTGCTCTCTTCTCACTCACCTTCATTATATATTATTTACATGAAATATATATAATTCCATATCATGCATGTTAGTTTTTATTAATATTAATTTTCGAATATTTGATTTGGAAAATAATCATGTAAATTAATTAAGTTAAATCAAGCCTGCCTTACCACACGAGTAGCTCCATCGTCTACATCAATCTTGTTCCCGATTACTACAAACGGGAATTTAGTTGGATCTGAGATATCCGTCTGTTTCAAAAAACAAAGTGTCACATTTTATATTATCGACATTTCATTTGCTAAACAAAAAATATTAAACGCTTGTTAGCTTTGATAACCCGATTCATCATCACAAAAATTTTATCGATCGCATATTACAACTAGCTAGCTCAGTCAATTGAACAAGAAAGCTAAAAAAATCTGCAAGGAAATTAAGTCGTATAAATACAATATTAGAATCCCCACTCAAAATGTCAATCGGATATAATTACGTATAGAACATCTAAATCAAAAAAAAAAAATCACGTGATATTAATGAAACGGATGCAAGTCATGATGAATTAACCTAACTCCAAGTCTCCAACGGTACGTAAACATTAACATGTGATGACTTTATATTGATTCTTGCTTAATTGCATTATCTCACATTAACAATAACGCAAAATTTTTATCTCAATTATGCGTGTATTTCTTAAAATAATTCAAACTATACGTAATCTCATTTTAATATAAGATATGCATTCATTAATCTCGCTTTGCTATGTATGAAATTATGACTTGCTATTACCGATTATAGTGACTTGTTGTAACTTTCTAGGGTTTTATTAGGTCCGTTGCAGTCATCATAAAAGTCAAAATTACAATAAAAACATTTTTTTTTCATAGCTTCTACAAGACTACTTGATAAAAAAAAATGGAAGATGAATTTTCGATTTTTTTTCTTTTTTATTAATGGTCGAAAATGAACACGAGATGTGAATCAGAAGAAGAAGAGTGAGAGGAAGAGTTGAATAAGGGAAGTTCAACAGGTAGCCGGTAACCCATAGCAAAACGAGATTAATGAAGGCGTAGTTCGTATTAAAATGAGAATACGTATAGTTTGGATTAATTTAAGAAACATACACATAGTTGAGATTGTTCTCATGAAATAATAACTCAAACTTTTAATATCGTTAACAAGACACTCTCGTATAATGGAAGTAATTATTTTTGCACTAAAAATTTAGAAGATACGGTATTTCATCAACGTTAATGAGAGACTTCTCACATAATGATCGATCGTCCCTACTAATTTACTCCGTAATTTTTATTTTTCAATATACGTGTCTCATTAACTTAGGGAAAGACATGTTCTTATGAGACCTATTCTTTTGTTTATTTGTAAAGTAATGACAGGAGAAGACGGTTTCTAAGGAGACTATTCCGACAAAAAAAAGTACTGTATTTTGGAAGTCTTGAACACTATTTATCTATTTTTTAAACAAATAGTTACCTGTTTGATGAATTCGTGGTGCCAAGTATGAAGCGAATCGAAAGATTTTTGTACGTTGACGTCGTAGACTAAGACACATGCATCCGCACCTCTAAAAAATGCAGGCCCTAAGCTTTGGAACCTCTCTTGTCCTGCTGTATCCCAAATCTGTACATTTCATTTATTTTTCCATCTTTAAATTAAATTTCGTCCAAAAAAAAAAATCAACCTTAGTTATCCACATGTATATATATTATTGTCGTTGTAATAAGACGGTTTTACCTGTAGACTGACTTGTTTGTCATCAACTTTCAATATTTTTGCAACCACGTCAGCACCGATTGTTGGTTTGAATTGTTGTTTAAACTTTTTGTGCACGTATCTATTATCGTTATTTAACAAAACAAAACCGTTGTATTAATACACTTAATAATAACCAATCCAAAAATAATGCGTGGATGATAGAATTTCTTACGTATTAATTAGCGACGTCTTTCCCACCCTGAAAAAAAGAACATTTTTTTTAGAAAACTATTGTATGTTAACATTGAACGTACAGATTATGAATTATGATCACAAATAAAGGATTACCCAGAGTCGCCGAGGACTATAACCTTGAGCAATGTATCTTGTGATTGAGTATACGACATTTGATTGATTGTACTGTACGTGTTCGAATCGGAGTTGGAAGGAAGATGATGACTTGTAGTTTTGTTGAAGATATATATAAGATTTGGGATGGTTATGAAAATAGATAGAGATGTTATGTGGAAGTATGTTAGTTTGCTTTTAGAGGGTTGGCAAAAGCAGTAATGAACTTCATGTGTGCAGATTTTAAGTCTTCGCTTACTCACCCAACCAAAAAGCAAAATTATTATTATTATTATTATTATTATTATTATTATTATTATTATTATTATTATTTATAAAAAGTTTAAGATGGTTGTATGTATGTTGTGGAGTATATTTGAATAATATATATGATGATACGTAAAATAGTGTTTAAAATAAAAATAAATATGAGAAGGATTTTTGAGGGTTTGGGATGTTGATCGTGCGTGCATGCATCACCTTTATTAAGTTTGTTGGTGAGCACAAATTCAAGGAGACCTGGAGTTCGTTCGTACATGGTTTTTTTAGTTTGACTCTTCAAAGTATTCAACTTCCCCACTCTTTTCATGACAAAGTGTGATCGATTAGCATGATCAAACATCTCTGGTTATAGGGACTAAGATCAGGTATCGTAGACTATAGTATAGGTTCAAGGTTCAAATCTCCCTCTTCATATATTGTAATGCGACTAAGTGTGCGATTTGTTTTGTCGAATAAAAAAAAATAGCATTCCATCTCATCCAATCAAATGTTTACTTTGAATTTTTAACAACTTTTAAGAAATAGGATAAAAAGTAGAGATATTATTGATAAATCAAATAATTTTATGGATCCACCTGAATTTCCTAAAACATAAGTGCAATTAGTAGGAATATACAACAAGATCTACCGTAGCTATATGTAAAACTGTTTTGATAGTTTTGTGTGTTATTATAAAATTTTTGAGTTTTGTTTTAAAGTTTCTAAGCTTTAATGTAAAGTTTTCAAACTAAATATCATAATGTTTTACTCAAGAACTTATAACTCAGATCAGAAATTTGTATAAGCTCAAGTATTTTGAAATGGTAGTACACTTGTACGTACAACTGGTGGTATAATACTAATTGCCTACGTGATAGGGGGCCGGGGATTTAGTAGATCATTCCTATTATGTGGTAAGTTGGGCCAACTCCAATGGCATCTTACATCTTACTCTTCTATCCTAAATTAGCCCATTTCCCTCTTAAGCCCAATTTCCCTATAAAATGACTACCCAAGTCAAGGTCAACATTGACCTTGACCAACCCACAAACTCATACTCACAAGCAATCCACATTCAACCCGGCCAAGCCCAAATCTCACATTAACCCAACCCTCATTCATTTACAAGCCCCATTTCATATAAACCCAAAGTCAAGCTCAAGCTCAATCTTGACCTTGACCCAAGAACTCCAAATCTCACTCTATTTAACTACAGCAGGTCTTCCTTGTAACGGCTACATCCGTTTCTAGGTTATAACGGGTCAAGTATTGTCCACTTGATGAATAATGACAAAGTATTTGCTACCCACTCGCCGCCACTAAATTACTTGGCTCATGACAAGCTTGTGATGAATTATACCGTCACAAAAAAGAATTTGTGATTTAACTACTCAATCAGATCACCTTTACGATACACCTTCATCTATCAGATCAACCATGACCACAACCTAGAGTTAGGTTTTTTTTGTTTATTAGTCCAAGTCATGTCACAACCTGAACCGTCATCAAGCTTACAGTATACTCCCTCCATCTCGATATATTATTCACTTGTCTATTCCATTTTAAGTCGTACTTTTCAGTCATTTGTTTGTCTTTTTATTTTAGTAATGTTTTCGTAAGTAATAATATGACCTCCACATCACTTAGATCCACATCTCACTCATTGACTAGGTTGCACGGACACTCCTCCAAACCGTCGTGTCGTGTCGGACACCGACACACGTCGGACACACGACAATACGTCTCGGATACCTGAAAAACTGTGTCCGGTTTTTTAAATTTATTTAGAGATGTGTCGGACACGTTTCATGTTATTCTAAGACGTGTCGGCCACGATTCATACTATTTGGAGACTCATCGTTGTTTATGAATTTGTGAACTTTAATAAAACAACCATCAATATATATATATATATAAAGGAGGAAGTTTTCGAGCGATGTGATTGGTCCGTTACATCAAAACTCAATTTAGGAAAGTATCATTAATAATAATAAAAATCAAACAGAGAATCTTTCAATTATTACAATAATATATTTAATCTATTATATTAATGTGATGTTTTATAATTTTCATCCAAAAATCTTTAAATTTCGTTTAACAAAAAGTTATTGTAAATAAAATTATAAAGGGTTATTTAATAGCAATAATACCGACTATTGGGCGTGTTCCAATAATAATACCAATTACAGTTAATCCCAGAATAATACATCGAATTGGAGTATTCTAATGGTAATGGTACAGTGGACGGGTTACCTAAATAACCGGTCCACCTCCCCTTAAACGCCTAATTTAATTTTATTGCCACAATCACCGTTCAATCAACTAACTCATCCATTCAATCATCGTTCATCAATGGCTTCCCTCCACACCATCTCCCCCTTACCCACCCCCACCCCCACCCTCAAACCCAAACCCACATACCTCCCTTTCTCCCTCCCCACCACCACCGCCACCACGCGACGCCGCCGCAGCCTGGCCGTGTCCGCCGCTACAACCGCCAGAAATGACATGGAGATGGTCCCCGTCCCAGTATCAATCCTTGAAGATGGTAGTAGTAATGGCGGAAGTGAAGGTGGCAGTAATGGTGGTGGTGGTGGTGGTGGTGGGAGTAATGGAGAGGATGTAAATAAGTTGTTGGATAGAGCAATTAATGCAACAATTGTTCTTCTCTTTTGATTTTATTGATACCCAACTCTCCAACACTTCCTTTTCTTTTGATTTCTTCTCTAATGCTTTTCCTAAAATCCCACCTGCCAAATTATCAAACTAATACTCTGTATCACAAAAGATGGGTCTGTCAAATTGATAAATTATGGTATCGGGTCCTCCATCTTGATACTTAATTCTACGGTAAAACGAACTTCCTTGGATTCGAAACTCGATTTCAAGAACTCGGTATTGGGAATCCATGTCCTCCACAAAGTATCATTAAAAGGGGTGATTTTAGGGTCTCCAATATTAACCATAAACAGAGTTTCATATCCATTTTTTACCATTCCAGTAATTTTTGGAGAGCCCATCATTAGATTTAACGAGGAGAGGAGAGTAATGAAAATCAACACTTTTTTAAATTTTTGGAAGATTTGTCATACAAGGATTCAAGTAGGAGGAGATGGAGAAAGAAGGTAAAGAAGGAGGAGGATGGGCATGGATTGAAGTAGCCGGTTGTTTTTGAGGAGGGTTACCTGCTGTTGCAGGTAACATAAGCTATTGTACCATTACCATTAGAGTACTTCAATTCGATGTATTATTTTGGGATTAACTGTAATTGGTATTATTTTTGGAATACGCCCAATAGTCAGTATTATTGCTATTAAATAACCCAATTATAAAAATGAATTAATTAGATTCGTGGTAGAAAATGCTTTCATTAGAGTATAAATTTCATATTATTTGCTTGAAAAAGTGATGAATTTATTACCTATAAAGATATTAAAGTTATCCCATATCGACAAATTATAATAAGGTGATGAAATTCTATATTATAAATAAGAGTAATCATCCGTTCTTAGATATCCACCAAAAATCTTTTGATTCATAAAAAACTCTTAAGATTATAACCTTAAGTAATTATCCCACATCGAAGTTTTGGAAATATATAATATAAATAAGAGTAATCATTGTTTTTGAATATCGACCAACAAACTTTTGAGTCTTAGAAAAACTCTTAATAAGACTACAAACTAAAAATTATTTCACATCGAAACAATTAAAATAAGATGATGATTTTATATTATAAATAAGAGTAATCATGTGTTCCTTTGGGTCTTAAAATGAGCTCTTAAGACAGTAAATTATCCCACATCAAAAAAAATAACTTTTGAGTCTTAGAAAATATTTTAATAAGACTACAAACTTGAATAACATAATCTCACATCGAAAAATTATACTCCCTCCGTTCCATTTGATTACTAATCAAAAAATTATACTCACATCGAAAAATTATTAATCAAAAATCTTTTGAATCTTATAGTATTTCTCTTGAGGCTATAAATTGAAGTAAAAATTATTTCACATCGAAAAATTACAAAAAAGTGATGAAATTGTACTACATAAATAAAAGTAATCATCGTCTTTACATATCAATCAGAAATCTTTTGAGTCTTAATTAAAAAGAGTTCTTAAAACTGTAAATTATCCACACTTTTGAGTCTTAAAAAACTCTTAAGATTATAAACTTGAATAAAAATTTTCAAATCGAAAAATTATTACAAAGTCATGAATTTCATTGATATAAATTAAACATCTTTTGAGTTTTAGAAAAACTCTATCTCACATCGAAAAATTTCATATTATTTGCTCGAAAAAGTAATGAATCTATTACATATAGAAATAGTAAAATCATCTCACAAAAATTATATTAAGCTGATAAATTTCTATATTATAAATAAGAATAATCATCCGTTCTTAGATATCAACAAAAAAATATTTTGATCATTAATCTCTTAAGGCATAAAATTAAATAAAATTATCCCACATCGAAAAATTAGGATGAGCTGATTAAATTCTTTATTATAAATAAGAGTAATCATTCGTCAACAGGTATTAACAAAACATCTTTTGAGTCTTAGAAAAACTCTATCTCACATCGAAAAATTATATAATAGGGCGATAAATTTTCATTATATAATTCGTGCTTAAATATCGAGAAAAATTAAAGAGCTTTTAAGACTATAAAATTAAGTAAAAACTATCTCACATTGAAAGAACACAAAAATGTCATTGTCATTGAAAGAATAACGTCATATGTATAAATTAAATATTTTTCATTTCTATAATTGTAGTTATAAGTAAAAAGTGAGGTTAATATAGTAAAAATGTTAGACCAAATAAAAAATACTCCGTATTTTTACAAATTGAAGTCATTATTGGTTCTTAGATATCAACTATCAGCACAAATATTTACCGGGTATTGTTTTAAAGAGAGATATTACGAGTTTTAAATGCAATGCACGCGTATAATTTAATTTGACGTTTACCGCGTATATGACCTCCCAAAAAACACATTCACGTATGTGGATATTATTTCTTTACTAGGGAGTATTAGACATACTTTTACCTTCGACTTACTTTCTACTATTGAATAGTCTCACAAATTTATACAATCCTCTAATTTGGTGTCATTATCATTGTCACTAAAAATCGGCCCGTGCATCGCACGGGCTTTCCAACTAGTATTATATGTTTATAGGGGTTACTTTTTTTTTGAGGGGATTTATAGGGGTTACTTGATACTATAAATTAAACGTTCTACTTAAGACTAAATAATTAATTAATTATTATATTATAGTAGTATAACTGTATAACTGTTTGAACTTTTTAAGATTTGATTTTAACTTTGAGTTTATAAGAGTTTAATTTTTGTTTTGTTATTTTACGATAATTGTGATAGTTTTAAGTAACCAAACCTATATTTTATGTATAAAAATCTTCAAATTTTCTTTGTTTAAATATGTGTATTGTTTTTTTTTTGCCGTGTCCCGTGTCTGATACGTCTCCGTGTCGGTGTCTGTGCAACCTAGCTCATTGATAGGATTTCTCCCCTCCTCCTTAGTCTTTGTGCCAATAACAAATGCAAATAAATGATTGGGACGGAGGGAGTAAGATCGAGAAATTGATTTAGAGAGGGGGGAATTTTGCCCAAGCTTTTCATCATCAATAGCTAACCAGTTGGTCACAAAACTCCATTTAGAGAACTTCCTCCACAGATTGTATGTAATTTTCTGTCGAACAACAATAGTGGAGTAAGGAAACAAAAAAGAATACGTCGATGTAAGTTATCAGAAAATTAATTTGGACCGATAAAAAATACTTGTACTATGATTTGGATATTGAATACTCGTACTTTTGGTAGACCGAAAATGTAAAATCTCGGTCCCTCCATCCCCTCACTGAAGCTTCGTTGTAGGAAGACATATTCAACTTAAAGTTGATTTTCTGAAAATGGTATTCAGGGATTTTCTGAGTGTTTGTACCAATAGGAAATTAAATGAGACGACAGTGCCAATTCGCATCAATGATTCAATGCGTCTTTAATTTAATTGACGTATGTATGTATGTATGTAGGACTATTATTGATCGATATCCCTGAATCTCATCCCTCTCAAGTCTCAATCTAAATAGTGTGAGTAGATGAGAGGATTATTTGCCATAATTATTACGAGTAATGTCAATCATTTATTTGCTTTTGATTTTGGTTCAAATAATGAAACATTATACGGAGTATAATGACTTGGATGCTCAAATTATTTCATAAATTGACTGGGACGGAGGGAGCGAGTAACTTTTTTATTTCCATTAAATTTCAGAAAATGTACTATAAACGTCCCGAAACAACCTATCCTCGATTGACTCGATCGACCACACCCGATCCCATCGAGACATTTGCCACCTTTATGAGTCTATGGCCGTTTAAGCAAAGCATATACTGTTAAAGTTGTAGAATAATCTAGAAAAATCTAGGACAATATATATCTAGAATTGAAGAGTAAGATTAGCCTAGAAAAATCAAGAGAAGATGGCAAGCAAGATTAATCTAGAAAATTCACCAAAACTAGTATAAATAGGCATTGATGGCATCAATTGCAATGTGTAGTCCCAAGCTCCAACAATAATGGAGTTATGGTAGACTTACCCTCTCCCCCAAATATTGTAAAATCACACATATAACAAATCATAACAAAAGATCATCAACATTCACGAATATCGGGCTCATCACATACTTCTTCCGCTGCCCAAAAATTCCAACAGTGGTATCAGAGCCGATGGTTCAAATCGGGATATGAAACACATCGAAGCACCAAATCAATACCTCCTCCACATTCATTAAAAAAAATCCAATATTACTTCAAGTCCAAAAAAAAATTGTTACCTTCCCAAATATATATGAACAACAAACATTTCACCCAAAACAACAGGGTAGCACAATAAAAATGCTAACCCGAAATCCGGGCAGTAAAAAAAAACTGACCCGATGAGAGTAACCAGAAAAGGTTAACTCGAACTCCGGACAGCCAAAAGAGCTAATCCGATGAGGGTAGTAAAAACTAACCCGAATTCAACAAGGGTGACAAAGAAAGGTCAACCCAAAATCAAAAGGGTGAAAAAATAGGAGCATCTAAAAGAGACTCCAAACACAAGACGGGCATCGAACCCGACCAATCAAAGGGCATCGACCCTAGAAGAAAAATGGGACAAGGTCCTGCCTCTTCAAGTTTAAAAGAGAAGTACAAGCAAGTCATGGGAAGGGTACCACAACAAACAATGAAGATTCAAGAAATGAGACATCATACAAGACCATCCAATGGAGAAAGTTGAAGTTAGAGAGGAGGATAAACACAAAAGAAGGTGCAAGATAAAGCATATGAAGATTCATCAAACAATGAGGTGACAAAACAAGACAAACAAGTTCAAGACTCAAGAGGAGCAGTTTTAAGTAACATTTCGAGTCCAAGATTTTTCAGATTAAGGGGGAGTGTTAAAGTTGTAGAATAATCTAGAAAAATCTAGGACAATATATATCTAGAATTGAAGAGTAAGATTAGCCTAGAAAAATCAAGAGAAGATGGCAAGCAAGATTAATCTAGAAAATTCACCAAAACTAGTATAAATAGGCATTGATGGCATCAATTGCAATGTGTAGTCCCAAGCTCCAACAATAATGGAGTTATGGTAGACTTACCCTCTCCCCCAAATATTGTAAAATCACACATATAACAAATCATAACAAAAGATCATCAACATTCACGAATATCGGGCTCATCACATACTTCTTCCGCTGCCCAAAAATTCCAACATATACTTCCTCTTTCCATCTTTCCATAACTGTTTTACCCATGTGGCAGGGTACGTAGTAATGAGGGTAACATAGTAAAAAAAAAAAAAAAAAAGATGACAAAAAATACTTTCTGTATTCATATGTTCGTCCATTTTCAATATAATACTTCACTCATATATTAAAAAAAAAGTGGACGAATATATAGTATTAAAAAGTTGGACCAAAGAAATATTTGCAACGAGAAGAAGATAGAAAGAAATACAAAAATATAGAAAATGGGAAGAAAATAGAAGGAAGGAAGACGCATATACTCGGTGCATCGGTACGTAAAACACGACTACTCACTAGTCGCCTACTGTACTAGTTATGGAGTTATGGTCCAACTAAGACCAACAGAATGACAGAAAGCTGAGGATAGATTGATTTATGATGGTGGGTTCAATGTAAGTGTACGTACCTACAAGTTAATGTAAATCACTGAGTCACTGACCCGACCCAACTACATACATGCATCAGTAGTACACACAGTCTATGTAATTGAACCCGTACCCCATACCCAGGGCCAGGTCAACAGACTCAACATAGATCCATTCAGTTCAATCTACTCCCCTTCAAAAGGACAGGACATTAGTATAATAAATAGGGAATTAAATAGCTTCCTCTATTTGGTTGTTTCTACTTGCTACCAACGGTGAACCTCATTTAATAATCCGTATGTTTTTTTACTCTCTATCATCAATAATATCATTGGACTGAAAGTGAAAGGGAACCGAAACTTGGTTGATTCGAATTTGATTCAAAATTACCTGACCCTAGACCTAACCCCAAATTTGATTTACTCCGTACTCAATGTTGACTCTAATACTCAAGAGACGACCTATGTAGACTCGACTCGAGTCGAGGTTGCTACACTTTCTACTCCCGAGTACAGTGTAGTAATAAATTTTTGAGGGTTACTCGATTGTCGCATCATCTCTAAGCCTGGGGTGGTGTATGTCAAATAAGCAAGGGCAAGGGTTGCCACCTTACTTGCCGGTCACTGTCTCCCTGAAGCGATGCACCAGCCAGAAGTATGGGTGTGTGGTCAAATATGCAGGGTTCATCGTGATGTGGACACAGGTGTGGAAAAAAGATATGTAGTCCACGAGCCTAGTAAGTTTGAAACTTGGAACATTGACTCTTTATACGAGTAGATCTTTCAAATAGAGTTTTTTTCGTTTTGCCAACATGACAATAAACCCCCCTTCCTATCGTGCACGCGAATTTAGGGATCGAGAAATGTATTTAACAGACAAACTGTGAAAAACCAGCCAGATGATTTAACGATCTAATAACCCATATTCTTCCAAGCAAACTTCTGATCATCGTACGCCAAGATTCTTTTATCCGTTGCCTTCACTCCGTTAGTAATTCTAGAGTCCGTTAGTAATACCCAATTTTTATTAGTTCATACCCAAATTTTCATTATTTTTCCCTTCATTACTCTTTCTCTTAAGAAGAAGTCTTTTTTCTCATTCTCTGAAAACCTAACAAATTGTTTCTCAAAAACTAACTAAATTATTCGGCAGGTTTACGGTTACGGATCATAATTCACATGTTAGACAAGTAATTTTTTTATTTTTACTAATAACTTCACTTTTTAATATACTTATTGGAAATTATCTTATTAATTAATTTTGTATTCAATTATTTTTTGAAACCGTAATTTTGTAGTATTCAATTTCTAATTAAGCCCTAACAAATGGTAATTCATATACAATATGACACAATTAAGTGGGTTATTTTTTTATTAATAAATACTTTTTAATATAGTTATATTATTGATTTTTTTTCTTCTGATTAAACTCTAATTAGGGTGGTTGGAAGTAAAGTGGTGGAAATGGTGGTTAGACGGTTGGAGGTAAGGTGATGAAAATGATGGTTAGGGTTACGACCGCCGACGATAGGTAGTCAACTAATTGAGAAGAATTGAAAAAGAGGGAAAGTAAAAATTATGGTGGTGAATTGATTGAGAAAAGAGGGATTGTGGTGGTAATTTGATGGAGGAAAAGAGAGAGGGAAAAAGGGAAAATAGGATTATACACCTTGTTGTACAATAGCATTGTACAACCAAAGCAAAGTTTTTGAGCTTTTGTGTATATTTATTGAGCTTATAAAAGTTTCTGAGCTGAGTTGTAAGTTTTTGACTTTAAACATTTATGTGATTTAAATCGAAAACTTTACACTAAAGTTCAGAAAGTTTACAGCAAAAATCAAAATCTTTGTGATAAAACTCAAAATCTTAAAACCAGTTGTACATAGAGTTATGTACAACTGGTTGTATAATCCTCTAATTGGGGGAAAAGAGAAGGTGGTGGGCGATGAATTGATTGAAAAAATGAGGAGGCTAGTTTAGGAAACATAGGTATGAAATAGAAAAAAGTTGGGAATGATTTAACATGTCAAGATAAATTGGTAAAATGTCGTTAGAATTGAGAAAAAACTCGTTAGAAAAAAACACGACCCAAAAATAATCTTCAATATTCTCCACAATCTGTAAGAGAAAATACATATAGTCACGTGAGATTTTGTTTAATCCATATTTATGAGTACATTAAGACTATATCAAATTTTTATAATTTTAAAAATGTAAAACGAAAAATATTCATGGCGTAAAACGTGTCAAGAAGCAATGTGACAATTGGATTTGAATGAAGGAAGTATGTGACTATTTCAGTAGCACATCTCATTGTCCAAAGTATTAAGTATAGGCTTGATAATCAGAGGTTAGTCTTTACCTTCGGTGGCGTATGTAATTACTTTATACCGTCGACATTAAGTACATAAATGATAATTTTACCCCTCCAATTATTTTTGCAAATAATTGTTAGAAATAATGCAAAGACAATATGTTGACTATTGTTGCATAGTAAGGGTATCTCCCATTAAGTAGCATATTGACATCAATTTATTAGTATGGTGATGAATGTCATTATATTTAGAATAATGATAACTTATTTTCCATCATAAAGTGACTTTGGATGCCTTTTGAGGTTAATCTCATGTGACACTTGTTATATAAGTATGAGCATGATAGGTCATATGTGCATACCCTAATGGTTGAGTACACAATCCTTAGGAGTGTTGTGTGACCTTGGGGGACGACGCCCATTCCGATTTGTACCGTAGTCGGGGCGATTTCGTTTCTCATTCAGTGGCCTCCATACCACGACACAACAACGTGTATTTACTAGTTATATATCGTCCCTATAGTGACCCTATATTTCCAACAATAATATTACATTTACATTTTAAAGAATATCGTGTTGTTAAAACTTGATAACAAACCGTCTTTTTCGATTATCTTCATATAGTAAAACCGAGTTCATAAAGGTAAGAGTTTCAGCATACGAATTTTAACAATTAATTAATTTAATTAATGAATTAATCATAGGTAATTAGCCAATTACCGACTTAATTAAGAATTTTAACGTAATTACATAACTAAATACGTAATTAACCTAATTTATCGTATCACGAAACTCGAAAATAAAAAAAAAAAATCACACACCGACCTAGTCGAATAATGGATCCATCGCTCGACCAGTCGAGTATACGAGTAACTTCTCAACCTTGCACGGCCACGGTCCTTTAATGAAATTCATTAGATAGTTGACTTTAAATACAATTCAATCATGGAAACATAATTAAGCGTCCCCTAATTAAAACGATTTAATTGTGATTTTCAATCAAAACAATTCGAAGGAAGGCGGAGATTATTTTTGTATGAGTAGGTCTCCTGAGAGACGGTCTCTTATTAACTTTAATTTACTTAGAGATTAAGTACAAATGAAGGTAACACTGGTACCAAACCTAATAGAAGTAGATACGATTAACATAAAAAGAGTATAAAAATATAAAGAAAACAGGTACAAAACAAAGTTGTCAAAGGATACGAATAGAACATAGAATGGTACTGAAAAGTGATCTCTCAATAAGTTATTGAGAGACCGTCTCTTCCAAGATTTTGTGTTTTTTAATGCTCTAGAACCTGCTACATTGCTGGAGTACCCCGTAATATATACAGGAATACTATCACTAAAATCGTGTTCTCGTCGACTGTTTTTCATTTTATTTCCGTTCATTTCAGCCAGCTCACTTAAATTTAGTTCAATCATATGAGATTATTCACTTTGTCATAGCTAATTCATTTCACTTTAGTTCGGTTGTTGAGTTATTCTCAGTTCACTATATCATATACTACAAAATATGGATCACTAACAATATAATTTTCGGTGGCCGAAAAAATGGAGCTGAACAGAAGTGAAGTAAGTCGAGAATAATCCGAAAGGGACATGGCTAAGTGACCCAACCAGATTGCTATTTGCATTTATGGAACAATGAGATTTTTTCTCTATAAAAAGAGGGCTTTCCCATGAACAAAAATACTGGTAGTATACAAAATTACAAACACCTTCCTATTCAAAGACACTCAAAACTCAAGCTACTCAAATTTTATTGTTTGCAAAAAAAAAATGGAGTACTTAGTTGAAATTAGTTTCATAATTTTGTTATTAGTTGTTTTCTTATTCTACTACTACCGCGAAAAAGATGGTATCCCTACTAATTGGCCTATAGTCGGTATGGTTCCTGCACTCCTCGTAAACTTGCATCATATTAACCAATATGTCGTTGACACTTTCGAAAAAACACATTTGAATTTTGTGTGCGAAGGTCCATCGATAACTGGATTACGTGCACTAGGCACGGTCGATCCAGCTAACGTGCACCATATCTTGAGCAAGAACTTTGTAAATTATCAAAAGGGTTCCAACTTTCGAGACATCTTCGATGTCTTAGGAGATGGAATTTTCAATGCTGATTCTCCTTTGTGGGAATATCATCGAAAGATGACTCAATCTTTTCTTACTCACTTCAAATTCCACGAAACCCTAGTCAAAAAAGTCGAGGAGAAAATTGAGAGTGGACTTAAACCTGTCCTCGATCATGTCTGTGACCAACGTATTGAAATTGATTTACAAGATTTGTTTGGAAGGTTTACATTCGATGTCACATGTAGCATCTTAATGGATATCGACCCCAAATCATTGTCGATTGAGCTTCCGAGTGTTCCGGTCTTCAAGGCTTTGGATGATACTCAAAAGGTAATCTTTTATCGTCATGTCATACCACAACCAATATGGAAATTGTTAAGATGGTTGAATGTAGGTCTAGAAAAGAAGAATAAACAATCTTGTAAAATTCTTGATGATTTCATGTATAAATGCATAACAACTAAAAGATCACAAATCATTAAGAATAATAATCAGACGGTCTTACAGGAGAGTTACTGCAATTTTAATGATCTCTTGACATTATATCTCATGGAAGAAAATGAGAAAAGTAATAATAACAAATTCTTAAGGGACACAATTCTTAGCTTAATGATAGCAGGAAGAGATACAACTACAACCACATTGTCTTGGTTCTTTTACCTCCTCTCTAAAAACCCCAAAGTCGAAACAAAACTCAGAGCAGAACTCGAAACAACAATGAATCAAACCCAAAACTTCTCGAAACATTCGAGGGAGTTGTGCACGAAAATGGTTTATCTCCATGCAGCCTTATGTGAAACCCTAAGGTTATACCCACCGGTGGTGCTCCAGAAGAAGAGTCCGATTGAGGCGGACACGCTCCCAAGTGGACACAAAGTGAACCCTAACTCGCAAATATTCATCAATTTGTTCGCGATGGGGAGGATGAAGTCGATATGGGGAGACGACAGTTGGGAGTTCAAGCCGGAGAGGTGGATTACGGAGCAAGGGAAGGTTAGACATGAACCGTCGTACAAGTTCTTAGCGTTTAATGCCGGTCCGAGGACTTGTTTAGGGAAAGATATGGCGTTTACGCAGATGAAGATTGTGGTGGCGAATGTATTGAGGAATTATCGTGTAGAGGCCGTTGAAGGATTTGATGTTGTTCATGATTTGTCGATAATCCTTCATATGAAGTACGGGTTTAGGGTGAAGGTATGTCGTTTGTCGTAATTAAATGACAACTATTTATCGTAAGAGAGATTTACTTAATTACTTAGATGCGATGTATGATGTAGTATATGGGTTAGGTGATTCTTAATGGCATATCAATGCAAGAACGTATGTAAGTCGATTGCCGTGTTGTTGTAAGACGATTTATTATCAATAATATCATGTCTTTAATGTATTCCCTGTAGATACGTGGCACAGTACAAGGTTAGTTCACAGTTTGTAGTTGTTCGATACTTAAAAATTATTTTAACATGCGAAGTAGGTTAAGAAATTAATTGTCTAATTAGATAAATATTTATAATAAAATGTTGTAAATATGAAAAAATATGAGTTTATATTTCAATTTCCGATGAAATATTTAAGTAAATATTTATCTAATTAGTTTATTAACATGTGTCCACTGGATATAGGGTAGTCATAATACTATGTTAGAAAGCTCAAATTTGTACTCTCTCCATTATTTTATTCATTTGTTTATCTTTTGAAGTTATTGTGATTATTATTTTAACCAAAGACAAATAAATGAACGACTCGAAAATAGTATATACTTAATGTTATTTGCACAAATTAGAGTGTAAAGCGGTCTCATACCGGACAATGATTCTTTTGTTTATTGGCAATAAAGAATGTAGTAGTTGTTGGGCCTAGTTATTTACGTAACTTGGAGCATTCCCCTACGCCCAAGAATAAAATGGGTCGAACCGAAACCACTCCATCTCGAGACAGCCCAGATACAAACAGGCTTTTATCAGCCCAACTTATCAAGAATCAACAAGCAACGAGAAATGGTCACAAGAAATGTATGGAGTATCAAAGGTGGAAGAAGTCAATGAAATGGAGGGAGAGAGTATAATAAGAAGAGGAAGAACAAAGCTGAAGTCACTACCACAAAACATCACATAGACATATGTTACAAGCTTGTGACGAGTAAGTAATAATCATGTGAGTTAGATAAAACAAAAGCAAAATGAATATTTTGTCTTACCTATCCACGTGGGTGCTATTTGACCTCCGTCACAAGCAAGAATTTGTGTCCATTTATAAAGTTTTTCATTACTCTTGATGGACTTTTGTAGTGATAAACTCATCTATGGGACTATTAGTGAAATTTGACACAATTTGTCTTATTTTCGTGTTTAATGGTCCAAATAACTTGTTTTGTCATCCATATCGACCCGTATTTCATGTATTCGAGACAAATAATTTAATTGAACTAAAATTTGGTAGTAAGGTCTTGTTCTTTTGGACTTATATTCGGTCAGTTTTAGTTCAGTTCAGCTCCAGGAGGTATATTTTGTTTCTATATTTTGAGTCAGTTTCAATTAAGTTAAGTTTAGTCAATTTCAGTCCAAAAGAACAGGGTCTAACTCAAAATAATTAATTTTTTTTTTATTTATTCACCAGTTCAATAAATTTTTAGTGTCTATGTCCATTTCCCTCGACCAAGATATTTTACTATGTAGGGAGGGACTACGAAATAAATAGGTATGGAGTATGCATGGAGGAGAGTTGGGGGGATGGAGGAAATTGACTGATTGAGTACCTAGTTTATGGATATGTCAATGATTTATCGTGAAAATCGATAAATCCGGCCATCATTTCAGGAGGATATCGAAAATGTCTCAGTCTAATAAATAAGATTAATTAGGTACCGTGGATGATAGATTCTACGTTTAAATCCCTCATCCCTATATAATAATGTGATTAAGTGAATTCTTCGATAAACAAACACAATTAGTCTCCTGTGAGACGGTTTTACGATAACTTATCGTGAGACTTACTAATAGGAATATAATAACAATAAAATTAACTATCTTCTATGTGAGAGGTCTCACGATAAACTTATTGTAAAACCGTCTCATACAAGAGTTTGTGAAACAGTAAAAATCATTCCGGGAGGATGATATATAAATCTAAACGTGATATAGTAGTTGGTTAGTTAGAGTAGAAGTTTTAAATTTCACTCAATATGCACGGCTCTCTGGAGCAACGACTTCAATGCTCATTCTTATCACTTTCATCATTATGAGCTAGAGTTTTAATTAACTGTAAGTCAGTGGTGAAAAACTGAGCACACCATTCCAAAAATACCGTTCGTTCCGTTTATCTACAACGTCAAGATAACATATAGATAATTTTTTCGCCTAATCGTTATGACTATGTACCCTAAATGATAGGACAAATTCGAATCTGCTGCTTCATATTGTAATGCGACAAAGTATATGCTTCGTTGAAAAAAAAAATAACAAAGTCTAATCTAGATAAAATTGATGATACTCTATTCAGTTTTAAGATTACGTCAAGTCCGATTTTACACTAATTAACTTTTGTTACTTCTTGTTCATAACTTGTGAATGAATTTCGTGTGAGACCGTCTTAGTACGTCACTTAAACTTAATGCGAGATATACGTTGCAATACATGCATTAAACCTAAAATGTGTGTCCACCTGCATTTCATTTTAGTGATGATCAAATCCACAAAAGGTATGGTACGCGGTACGCATCATTTATGGAAATGAAAATGTTTTTATTATAAAATATAGGAAGGGCTTTACACACTTTACACCAACTACAAGTCTACAATCAAACACACAACATTTTAACTTCAATTCATGCACAAAATGCACTACTTCATCGAAATTGGCTTCATCTTCCTACTTTCACTTGTTTTCTTATACTACTACTGCCGTCAAAAAAATGGCATTCCTTCTAAATGGCCTGTCCTCGGAATGTTTCCGGCACTCCTCGTAAACCTCTACAACATCCACGACTACTTTGTCGAAGTAATCGAAAAAACCCAACTGAATTTCGTCTGCCAAGGTCCATGGTTGACTAACATGTACGTACTAGCCACGGTCGATCCAGCTAACGTGCACCATATTATGAGCAAGAACTTTGCGAATTATCCCAAGGGTTCCAAGTTCAATGAGATCTTCGATGCCTTAGGAGACGGGATTTTCAATTCAGATTCTCCGATGTGGGAATATCATAGAAAGATGGCTCAGTCTTTTCTCAACCACTCTAAATTCCACGAAAACCTAGTCAAGAAAAGCGAGGGCAAGATTGAGGTTGGACTTAAACCCATCCTCGACCAGGTCTCAAACCAGGGTGGCGAGATTGATTTACAAGATTTATTCGGGAGATTCACGTTCGACATCATTTGTACCATTCTCTTGGATTTCGACCCTAAATCGTTGTCGACTGAGTTGCCTAGTGTTCCCCCGGCCAAGGCGTTGGATGACATCGAAGAGGCAATCTTGTATCGCCATGTTGTACCGCGATTGGTATGGAAATTGCTTAGATGGTTGAATGTAGGTCCAGAGAAGAAGCATTTAGAAGCTTGGAAAATCCTCGACGACTTCATATACGATTGCATAACCACTAAGAGATCAACTCAAACTACGACGAACATAAATCAAAACTCAAACAACACTAACAATGTCGTAGGCATTGATCTAGTTAACTTATTCATAGAAGAAACAGAGAAAAACAATGAAATTTCCTACAAAAACAGAGTGAATGACAAATTCCTAAGGGATACAGTTCTGAACTTTTTCATAGCAGGAAGAGATACCACCAGTACTGCATTATCCTGGTTCTTTTACCTCCTCTCGAAAAACCCACAAGTCGAAGCAAAAATTCGAGATGAACTCGAAAACATAATGAATCAAACTCAAGAATTCTCGAAGAATTCGAGAGAGTTTTGCTCGAAATTGGTGTACCTCCATGCATCCCTATGTGAAACCCTGAGACTGTACCCTCCTGTGGCGTTCGAGGCCAAGAGTCCGACTGAAACCGATATACTCCCAAGCGGACACACATTGACACCGAACATGCAAGTTATCTTCAGCTTGTACGCGATGGGGAGGATGAAGTCGATATGGGGAGACGACTGTTGCGAGTTTAAGCCGGAGAGATGGATCACGGGACAGGGGAAGGTTAAGCATGAGCCATCGTACAAGTTCTTAGCGTTCAATGCCGGTCCGAGGACTTGTTTAGGGAAAGACATGGCGTTTACGCAGATGAAGATTGTTGCGGCTTTTATATTAAGGAATTATCGTGTTGAAGCTGTCGAGGGATTTGAAGTTGTTCCGGATATATCCATCATTCTTCGTATGAAGCATGGGTTTAAGGTCAAGGTAACTCGTCTCCGGTAACTTGCATAAATTTGGGATATGAATCTTATCTATGTTTTCGTTGTACTTCAATTGTATGTGGGTTTTGTAATAATGCTTTTATCAATCGTTGTGGACCTGTGGTTTAATGTGATTGTAAGATACTCTCCTCCGAGTTACTATTATTGTTCCATAAGGTTTTTGGGTGAAAAATAAGGGAGGGGAAATGAGTGGTTGAAAAACGATAGGGTATTTATGGCGAAAATTTCAAGATATTAATTTCCGGACCTTTTTTTTTGAAGTGAAGATCAATTTCATTAATAATTAGTCCTCCGGCATCTACAAACGATGTCAAATTGAACTGAATACAGATTTGTAAAAAATAAATAAAGAACACCTTTGAGACAAAGATCGTTATTAGAGTAATGCGCTTCTGCATCGCCTTCTATATATCGCTGTTTATTGACACAGTCTCTCGCGAAGGAATCTATATATCTGATTAAAAAGTCTTCAAAGGGATGAACTTTCTCTATTTCGACAAATAGTAGACATCATCAAACGTAGAAATTTTATTGCTCTCATGATCTTGCACATAAATCTTATACCTCTCCCAAAGAGGGAGCAAACCCACCGAAAACATAGGAGCAAACCCATCAATTGATGGGGGCAAAACCTCACAAGGAGGAGGCAAGAGTTATTCATGTTGTAACGGAGGCGTCCCGTTACCAACGGTTTGTTAATTACGCGAGAAGAACAAAACAAATAGCAAACAATAATAAACTGACACACAGATTTACGTGGTTTACCAGCAAACTCACTGGCTACGTCCACACCGATAAGGAGACCAAATTCACTATTGTGGAGATAATAGTACAACAGTAGACTGTAATACACGCGCTTAATAGCTCACAGCTAAAGCCAGAAGTACTACCAATTCTACCAACCAGATAGTAATCTCAAACTGGAAAGAGACTACCCAGACTGAGTTCGACTTGCGACGAACTCACCGACGAGACGAAGGACGGACGATCTTGCGGCCACCCAAGATCCGAACAAACTCCAACGGTCTCCAACGAAGACGAGATCAATAGAACCACCAAAAATAGGGACTCGGAACAAACTGAGTTTTTCCCTCAAGAAACCCTCACAAACCAGCCCTCTATATTGTGCTCTCAAATCATCTCTCTGTCCTAATTAACCTAGAAACTAGTCATGTCTTTATATAGTATTATTCCACCTAAACTAGTTACCTAAACTAATTAGGAAACCAAGGCTAATCTTTCCTAAAACCAAACAATCTTATGTTACCAAAATAAGAAGACCAACTTTAGGAAAGATATCAGGAACGAATCAATTCAAGGCTCAGAAAGACAATTGCTAGGCACTTATTTCCTAACAATCTCCACCTTGACTAGAATTGTCCAACCCGAACCAATCTTCAAACTGCAGCTTCGAACAGTCGATTCTCAAGTCACTACTAGTCTCCACCTTGACTTGAACGATCGCATCTTTCAACGGTCTTCAGTCAAATAGTATTTTTTCTCCTTTCCGATTGTCTTTTTCACCCAAGACATGGGTCTTGCCTTTTTCACCCAAGACACGGGTCTTGCCTTTTTCACCCAAGACACGGGTCTTGCCTTTTTCACCCAAGACACGGGTCTTACCTTTTTAACCCAAGGCACGAGTCCTGCCTTTTTTCACCCAAGGCACGGGTTTCTCCTTTCCCTAGGAGCCCGCCTCATTGAGAAGCGGAAACAACCGTTGATCTCTTGCCTTCAGAATTGCGTAGTTCGACCCGTACAGGGGAAAACTCCACCTTACCGCCAACACTACCATCCTCACCCAAGCCTATCAACCCAGAACTATTACTCCTTGTGAATTTATCAACCTTTAAAATTGTTGCTCCAGACATCTTCTCACCAAAAATTCAACAAACCCAAATAACGCCTAACTCAGCGGAAGCCGAACCTGAAGCTCAGAAGCGGAAGCGGAACAACCTGAAGCTCTGATACCAGTTTGTTGTAACGGAGGCGTCCCGTTACCAACGGTTTGTTAATTACGCGAGAAGAACAAAACAAATAGCAAACAATAATAAACTGACACACAGATTTACGTGGTTCACCAGCAAACTCACTGGCTACGTCCACACCGATAAGGAGACCAAATTCACTATTGTGGAGATAATAGTACAACAGTAGACTGTAATACACGCGCTTAATAGCTCACAGCTAAAGCCAGAAGTACTACCAATTCTACCAACCAGATAGTAATCTCAAACTGGAAAGAGACTACCCAGACTGAGTTCGACTTGCGACGAACTCACCGACGAGACGAAGGACGGACGATCTTGCGGCCACCCAAGATCCGAACAAACTCCAACGGTCTCCAACGAAGACGAGATCAATAGAACCACCAAAAATAGGGACTCGGAACAAACTGAGTTTTTCCCTCAAGAAACCCTCACAAACCAGCCCTCTATATTGTGCTCTCAAATCATCTCTCTGTCCTAATTAACCTAGAAACTAGTCATGTCTTTATATAGTATTATTCCACCTAAACTAGTTACCTAAACTAATTAGGAAACCAAGGCTAATCTTTCCTAAAACCAAACAATCTTATGTTACCAAAATAAGAAGACCAACTGATAACTCGTGATTTTACCTATTTTTGTCCCGCATTTATACTCTTATTTAGCCGGTTTTATTATTCGTTTTGTCATTATTTAGTCGTTTTGGGTTCAATTAGTTTACTAGTCGAGTTTAGCACAGTTTAGTTATATTTATCATATTTCTCGAGAATTTGGTACTGCGCGTCCACGTTTATATTTGTAGGTATCGACTCGGGGTAAACAATACAAAAAATCGAGAAAGACGGAACGAAAAGAGTCAAGACGGAACAAGACGTGTCGAGATGGACCAAACTTAAAGAGAAGTAGTGAAAGGTCAAGTGGACCTTGGACCCACTTCAACTCTCCTGCTCTTCTTCACCTCATCCTCTTCGATCCCCCTTTCAATCCTTCATCCACCATTTACCACCTCCAACCTCCATTTTCAATTCCAATTCACTTTCACTCTTACATTCTCCACCTTCATCATCAATCATCAATCACCATCTAAAACTCCCTCCATAATCAATCTTCATCAATCAACCATGGAAACCATCAACTTCTCACCACCATCTCAACCACCGCCGGCCGCCGCTGCTCCCTCCGTTGTGCAACACCGGCGCACACCAACGACCACCATCTGCCACCTCCGTTCGCCGACGTCGACGCACGCAGCCACGCACGCCCAGCCGTGCGTAACCGGGACAGGGGAGTAGCATCCGTGCGCAAGTCACCGTGCTCAACCCATCTAACCGTGCTAATCTCCGTCGTCTTCCACTGTATACGGAGTGTCCTAGATTTAATTTGATTGAGTTGGCTGTCTTACTTGGAGAAGCAAATGACTTTCCCACCCTTATTCTCACTTTGTTTTATTTCATTTAAGTTGAGGACAGTTTGGTCTTTTCCTTTACTTTATGAGATATTTATACACAAAAACCCCTATTTCTTTGAAGAGGCTGAAATTTTGTTGGGATTAGAAATTTTCAAAGGGTTTTAGGAGTAGTAGTTCGAAGGCATCAGGCAGCCTCCTCTTCCTTTTTATTTTATTTAATTTTAGTTTTAATTAGTTTATCTAATCGTTTCTTCTTCAACATTCAACTCCTAGTAATCCTTCTCTTTTGGTATAATTTTCTATCTTTTTTTGTTTACTTTGATTTTCTCTTTTTCATGTTTAGATTATTAATCATATAAAGTTTATGTCTTTATAGTTTATTATGTTTAGAAATGTGACTCTAGTGTGTGTTTTATATTTATGTTGACTAATTAGTTTGTTTTATGTTAGATTAGTTTTATTTTATTTTATTAGTCAAGTTCTTGTCTTTATTGTGTTATTATTCTTTGTCTTGTGACTAAAGTAATTATTTGTGTGTTTTGTGTTGTGTTGACTATGTTTAGTGAGTAGTCTTTTTCTAGGGGACGATTTGACCCCGATATGCCTAGATTGTGGGTTTGAATTCCGTATTTGGATTGTTTGGGATAAATGGGAATTGGGTAGTTTGGGGGATCGGGAATCGACTTGGCATTTGGTTGTGTTTGAACCCTTGACCCTTGTCCACCGACGGGAGTCGGTTAGGTCTAGGTAGTAAACCTCGTCTCTTGTCATGCCTTGCCCCGCCTAGTTGAACACGGGAGTGAGAACTTGGTAGGGTACCCAAATTATCGGTTTAGACTCTTCACCTTGGGAGAGGGGAGAGAAAGGACCGGGATTAGACGCGGACTTAATGAGCCGACTCACGAACCCGGGAGGGAGGTGATCGGTTTTAGCTTAGTTGGATTACGAACCCGGGAGGGAGGTAGCCAACCCCAAGAGGCGTTCCACTATTCCTATCATCCCTAGCAATCCGATGCTCGGTATTCCTTACCCACGATTATGACATGTTGGAGGTTAAGTCGGACCCTAGGCCTTTCTCTATTGAGTAACCGTCGTTTTTAGTTTTCGTTTGTTTCATATTTAGTTTTCTATTTTCTTTTTGTAGTTGTAGATCACCAATCCTACCTCTCTTTCGACTTAGATAAACATTTAGGGTAAACACCACTAGGCATCACTTTGCTCCTTGTGGGATCGACCCTCTATTGTGCTACGATTACATCGTACGCTTGCGAGGTATTTAAAACTCCAACAAGTTTTTGGCGCCGTTGCCGGGGAGCAATTAGCGGTACTAGTAGTTTTTATTCTTCCGTTTAGACTAAGTCTTGTATCTTTGCACATCCTAGTGTGCCCTTTGTCTCCTTAATATCTCTTTTGGGGTCTTGCACTTAACAATGTCTACATTCAATATTTGCCAAAATGAAAATGAACCATTCCATGTGTATCTTGCTAGATTCAATGATTATATCTCTCGTGTTGGTTCTTTTGGCTACTCTCTTTATAGTTGGGAAGCACGTTGTGTTTTGTGTGATGGCATGAATCTTGAAACTCGTAATTTGGCAAATTACATGAGCTTTAATCGAGTCTTTCATATGAATGATTGAGAATTTTGGGGTTTCATAGGATTCTTGACAACCAAATGTGAAGAGCTAGCCCACAAAGAGATTTTATGTGCACCCTTGATGTGAATGTTATTGTGACAAGTAGTGGATGTGTGTTGGAAACTTTTTTGTTTCCAAAAGATTATGAATTATGTGAATCAAGCATTGTTGATGACGATGTTGAGGTTAAATGGGATGATAATAATGTTGACACATTAGACGAACCCATTTTTGAGATATTTCTTGAGGAAATTCATGAGTCTACTCATTCTATTCTTGACGAATCTTTTATTCCTCTCATTTATTTTCCTCTTGATTTCCATGTCCCTTCTTATGAGTCCATTGTCTTTGAGGATGCATTTTCATTTCATCTTGATTGTTTTCCTCAAGACTTTCTAGCCCCCACTTATGAATCAATGTTTGAAGATTTACATGGAAGTGGTGTGATTTTGGACAAGGAAGGAGGCGTTTGGAAGAGTGACATGTTGGTCAAGGAGACTAATCATGTCTTTTATGTGGTTTATAGTCTACCTCTAGTGGAAAAACAAAGAAGAAATGTTAGGGATGTTGGATACTATGATGAGTTTAGAAACATGAGTGGCTTAGGATACCGATTGTGGGATCCCGGTTAGATTTTAAGCTTAATTGTAGGTTTGGCGGTCCTTAAAACCGCGCTTCTTGGGAGGCACCCCAAGTTTCTTGTACATATTTATGTTTTTGTTTGTTTGTGTTTTTGTTTGTAGGTATCTATAGCAAGAATGAAACCACATGGGAGGATAATGACTTAGTGACATGAAATCGATCAAGTGTGGGGAAGACTTATACTCTAAAAGGTATTCTCTTACCCTCCCTTTCCCTCCCTAGTTTTGAACATTGAGGACAATGTTCGTTTCAAGTGTGGGGAGGTAGATTCTTGATTGATAGTTTGTTGTGCTTGAGGATTTGTGGTCGATACTCTTGTTGGAGATTTCTTGGAGGCGTTATTTGTTGTAAATATGTGTTGTTTTGGGATTGTAGCTTTGTGTGGATTGTCTTGTTGTTTTTGGTTTCTCGTTTTTGTGTTTTGTTTCGTTTTTGTCTTTTTCTTTTGTAAAAATTGAAAATTTTGAAAAAATCCTAAAAAGTGAAAAAATGAAAAATTCCAAAAAGATTTTTGTTTTTCGGTTCACTTGTTTTCCTTGATAAAGTTATTTTTCTAATTCTCAACTTCTTTAAAGAGTATGAATATTCTATTACTTATTGGTTGTTTATTAGTATTATATATAAATTGTCCTCCTACTATAAGTCGCTCGGGATGTGTACTTCACTTGTTTTCACCTTCCACCTCCCGTGTTGTGATTTTGGCTTTGTATATTTGTCTAGGTGACTATTTACCCAGTGACGATCTATCATTTTTTTCGAACTATATCTCACAAAAAAATACTCCACAAAATAAGTGTTGATATTGAGTTTGTATTCATTTTCCATCAAAAAGAGCTCAAAACATCAAATACAAGCAAGCAAAGAAAAATCTTCGAAAACTCAAAAAGAAGAGAATAAGGGGGAGAAGAAAAGAAAAAAAATGAGAAAAAGAAAAAAAATGAAAAATGAAAAACAAAAAATGAAAAAAGAAAAGAAAAGAAAAGAAAAGAAAGACGATTCCTCCCCGAGTATTTTTGTTTATCCATATTTCTCATTTTGGATCGTTTCATGTGTCACTTGGGTGATTAGGACGACCCTAGCCCTTTGTTTATTCAAGGGGTCGAGACTTGTATACATTTGTCGATAACCTCATGGGAGAACTCCTTCCATTTCCGCCTCACATCCCGACATAGCATGGACCGAGGCCAGGAGATATGTAATAATAATTTTTGCAACCGATTTAGTAATCTTGACATTCATATTCTATATTTTAGTTGAATTTTAGAATCGTGACTTTTGATTTGGACGACTTGTGACTCGTTTGTTTATATTTGCTTATTTTCGTTTTTGTATATATTTTGTGTTTTTGTTTTCCGTGATTTTATTTATGGGTCGTAGTTTGTCTCTTGAGCTTACTCGAGGACGAGTAAGAGTTAAGTGTGGGGAGGTTGATAACTCGTGATTTTACCTATTTTTGTCTCACGTTTTGACTCTTATTTAGTCGATTTTATAAACTATCTAGCTAGTATTTAGTCGTTTTGGGTTTGTTTAGCTTATTAGTCGAGTCTAGCTTAGTTATTTTCATTTTATTATATTTCTCGGGATTTTGGTACTGTGCCTCGATATTTGATTTTATAGGTACCGAAGAGAATCGAGACGATAAAGACGGAACAAAACGGATCAAATCAAACAACTATTGAATCATGATGAGGATTGGGCCCAAATACATAATAAGGCACCCAGCCCACTATTGAAAATATGAAGATAATAGAGATAGAAAAAGGAGGAGATTAGAAAAAGGAAGGGGACATGCTATAATAATTAGAAGATAGAGATTTTTGTGGGGTTTTGGCAGGAGTAGTAGTAGTCACGCAGCAGCAGTAGTTAGAGGCAGCAGCAGCAATAGCCGAAGAACAGGGGCACTCCCTTTTGTTTTCCATTTTCCATTTTCCATTTTTTCCTCTTAATTTAATTTGGTTAGTTTTTTAATTAGTTTTAATTAATTAATGTAATCTTTTCTCCTTCAACAATTCAAGCCCTTCATATATCTATTTTGGTACAATTCTTTTCCCTCTTCTTATTTGTGTTTGGGTTTACTTTAATTAGCTTAAAGTTGTCATCTTTATTGTTTATTAAGTTTAGAAATATGATTGTAGGTTTGTATTTTATATTTATCTTGAGTAATTAGTATATGTGTTATGTTAGAGTAGTTTAATTTTATTTAATTAGTCAAAGTTTTAGTCTTTATTATTTAATTATGCTTATTTTTATGTTTAGAGTAATTATTAGTGTTTTTATTAATATAATTATGGGTAGTGAGTAGATTTTCACTAGGGGTCGATGAATCCCCGATTTGTTTGAATTACGTGAGTGTATGCCTTGTATCGATTTAGTTGGGTGATTGGATGAGGATGTGTTGGGATTTATGGATTAACTTGGTTTATGGGGTTTGGGTCGAATTTAGTCCCTTGGTCATCGACGGGAGTCGATTAGGATTAATTGTCGATTCTTCCCCTTTATCTTGCCTTACTCTACTTAGTTGAACACGGGAGTGGGAATTGAGCGGGGTATCCCTAACACTAGTTTCGATTAGCGTGCTTTTCATTGACTTGGGTTAGTTTGGGGAACATCACGGGAGTGAGTCTCCGGTCTAGACCTTAGGATTCCGTCTTACGAGCCCGGGAGGGAGGTAAACGGAGTAATTAGTCGTCTCATGAGCCCGGGAGGGAGTTGACCGACCTAGAATGCGCCTTTTCCTTGTCCGAGAACCCGACTTCCTCGATACTTGGCATTCGTTAGCGTGATTTGAATAAGTCGTCGGTAACATCGTCCCTTAGTACTTTTTCTTATTTGATTACATCATTTCATATCTCTTTGTTTCTTTAGTTTTCTAGTTCTTTATATTGTTTTATATTATTAGTTTCTTTATTCATTTATTAGTTAGTCTATCTAGTTTAATCTCACCCTATCAATCGATTCGCGTAGCTAATTCATAATCTGAGACCGACCTAGTACTCGATCCCGATCTCTCTGAGGATTCGACCCGACTTGCCCTTGCTATTTTAGTTTAGGTTAGTTGGTTTATTTGATGGTTAGATTGACGACAAATCCGACTATCACCAACTTTAGGAAAGATATCAGGAACAAATCAATTCAAGGCTCAGAAAGACAATTGCTAGGCACTTATTTCCTAACAATCTCCACCTTGACTAGAATTGTCCAACCCGAACCAATCTTCAAACTGCAGCTTCGAACAGTCGATTCTCAAGTCACTACTAGTCTCCACCTTGACTTGAACGATCGCATCTTTCAACGGTCTTCAGTCAAATAGTATTTTTTTCTCCTTTCCGATTGTCTTTTTCACCCAAGACATGGGTCTTGCCTTTTTCACCCAAGACACGGGTCTTGCCTTTTTCACCCAAGACACGGGTCTTGCCTTTTTCACCCAAGACACGGGTCTTACCTTTTTAACCCAAGGCACGGGTCCTGCCTTTTTTCACCCAAGGCACGGGTTTCTCCTTTCCCTAGGATCCCGCCTCATTGAGAAGCGGAAACAACCGTTGATCTCTTGCCTTCAGAATTACGTAGTTCGACCCGTACAGGGGAAAACTCCACCTTACCGCCAACACTACCATCCTCACCCAAGCCTATCAACCCAGAACTATTACTCCTTGTGAAATTATCAACCTTTAAAATTGTTGCTCCAGACATCTTCTCACCAAAAATTCAACAAACCCAAATAACGCCTAACTCAGCGGAAGCCGAACCTGAAGCTCAGAAGCGGAACAACCTGAAGCTCAGAAGCGGAAGCGGAACAACCTGAAGCTCTGATACCAGTTTGTTGTAACGGAGGCGTCCCGTTACCAACGGTTTGTTAATTACGCGAGAAGAACAAAACAAATCACTACTAAAAACAGCGGAAATAGCGTCGGATAAGTTGCGTCGGATTTATAATCCGACGCAACTGGGGAAACTGTGTCGATTTGCTTCGGCTACTCCGATGCAATAATATTGCGTGGGACTAACCGACGCTATCCGACTCCATGATACAGGCGCCAATAATTTTGGGTTGGCGCCATTATGTCAAAGGTTTTGCGTGGGATTAGCCGACGCAACCAGACGCAAAAACAAAATTTGCGTCGGCTAATCCGATGCAGCCTGCGTCAAAATAAAAAAATTTAGTCAACAGAATTAATAGCTTTGCATCGGATTAGCCGACGCAAATTATAATATTGCGTTCGATTACGTCGGCCAATCCGATGCAGGGTGCGTCAAAAAAAAAAAAAATAGTCAACAGAATTAATAGCGTTGCATCGGATTAGCCGACGCAAACTTGAAAATTGCGTCTGATTGCGTCGGCTAATCCGATGCACAGTGCGTCAAAATTAAAAAAATATGGTCAGCAGAATTAATAGCATTGCATCGGATTAGCCGACGCAAAGTTGAATATTGCGTCTGCTTGCGTCGGCTAATCCGATGCACAGTGCGTCAAAATAAAAAAATTGGTCAACAGAAGTAATAGCGTTGCATCGGATTAGCCGACGCAATGTTGAATAGTGCGTCTGATTGCATCGGCTAATCCCACGCAACCTTTTAAAAAAAAAATACGGTCTGCATCGGATTAGCCGACGCAAACTTGAAATCTTCGTCGGTTTGCATCGGCTAATCCGATGTACAGTGCGTCAAAATTAAAAAAAATTGGTCAACAGAATTAATAGCGTTGCATCGGATTAGCCGACGCAAAGTTGAATATTGCGTCTGCTTGCGTCGGCTAATCCGATGCAAAGTGCGTCAAAATAAAAAAATTGGTCAACAGAAGTAATAGCGTTGCATCGGATTATCCGACGCAATGTTGAATAGTGCATCTGATTGCATCGGCTAATCCCACGCAACCTTTTAAAAAAAAAAATACGGTCTGCATCGGATTAGCCGACGCAAACTTGAAATCTTCGTCGGTTTGCGTCGGCTATTCCGATGCAAATGTTTTAATATAAAAAAAAAATTATGCGAGAACATAACATACCCTAAACCCGAACCCCCAACTCCCTCTTTAGATCGAAGGCGAAAAACCGACGACCTCCGGCGACCCCCAACGCGCACCTCCGGCGACACGCACAGCGACCTCTGGCGACCCCATCCTACCCAGATCCGGCGACGACCCCCATCTCCCTCTCTAATTAGACCCCCAAATCGATACCTTAAACCGACGACCCCCATTCTACACTGCCGGCGACGACCAAAAACCGGCGACCCTCACGCGCGACGACCAAAACCCGGCGACCCAGAACCCCGGCGACCCAGTACCCGGCGACCCAGAACCCTAAACCCCCACGAATTCCCCTGCCGGCGAACCTCCGACGCACCTCCGGCGAAGTCGAAAAGCCAAACCCGACCCCCAATCTTCAGGTATTATAATTAGGGTTTGATTAATTGGTATTTCATTGTTAATTGGTTTGATTAATTGATAATTAGGGTTTGATTAATTGGTTTGATTAAGTTCATTGTTAGGTAATTAGATTGATTGGTAGTTAATTAGAGTAATTAGTTTAATTATGTTTATATTAACATGTTAATTAGATTAATTAGTTAATTTGGTGATTATGTTAATTAGTAGTTAATTAGGTTAATTAGTTAATTTGGTGATTATGTTAGTACCTAAATTAGGTTAAGTAGATTAATTACCTGATTATGTTAGTTTATTAATTAGTATATTCATTAGGGTTAGTATGTTAATTAGTATATTCATTAGGTTAATTATTATGAGAATTATGTTAATTAGTATATTCATTAGGTTAATTATTATGAGAATTAAGTTAATTATTATGTGAATTAGATTTAATTTCGTTTTATTGTTAGACGGTAATTGTAGTATGCGAATTAGGTTAGTTAGTATGTTAATTAGGTATTAGTGATTATTGTATTAGGTTAGAAATTGTGTTATTAGATTAGTAGTAGTAGGATGTAGTAGTATAATAATGAATTAGATTTGTTGAGGTAGATGGGTACTAGACTACTAGTATTAGTAGTAGATTAATTAGTAGTTTTAGTAGTAGTACATTACTAGTGCTAGTAGTAATACTAATCTACTACTAGTAGTAATATTAATCTATTACTAATATTTCATTAAAATACTTCATCACTACTAATGCTACTACTAATATTACTAATCTACTACTAATATTACTAATACTAATAACATAATACTAATACTATGTACTACTAATACTACTACTAATCTAGTACAACAAATCTACTAACACTACTACTACTAATCTAGCTAATACTTTAGTAATTTACTACTAATTCTCTACTACTACTACTAATAATTTTTTACTATTACCACTAATACTAATTTTCTACTACTACTACTAATTTCATACTTCTACTTTTATTACTATACTACTAGTACTAGTACTAGTACTACTATCCTACTAGTACTACTAATTTACTACTTCTACTTTTATTACTACTACTACTACTACTACTAATTTACTACTACTTTTGCTACTACTACTACTACTATTACTATACTACTAGTACTACTATTACTAATTTACTACTTCTACTTTTACTATTACTAAACTACTACTAATACTACTAATTTACTACTACTTTTATTACTACTACTACTATACTACTACTACTAATTTACTACTTCTACTTTTACTACTACTACTACTACTACTACTACTATACTACTACTACTAATTTACTACTACTACTAATTTACTATTTCTACTTTTACTATTACTAAACTACTACTACTACTACTAATTTACTACTACTACTAATTTACTACTTCTACTTTTATTACTACTACTACTAAACTACTAATTTACTTCTACTTTTACTACTACTACTACTACTACTACTATACTACTACTACTAATTTACTACTTTTACTACTACTACTATACTACTAGTACTACTATACTACTACTACTACTAATTTACTACTACTTTTAGTACTACTACTAAACTACTACTACTGCTAATTTACTACTACTTTTACTACTACTACTACTACTATACTACTAGTACTACTATACTACTACTACTAATTTACTACTTCTACTTTTACTATTACTAGACTACTATTACTAAACTACTACTACTACTACTAATTTACTACTACTACTATTACTAAACTACTATTACTAAACTACTACTACTACTACTAATTTACTACTACTAAGTTACTACTTCTACTTTTATTACTACTATACTACTACTACTACTATACTACTACTACTAATTTACTACTTCTACTTTTACTACTACTACTACTAAACTACTAATTTACTTCTACTTTTACTACTACTACTACTACTATACTACTAGTACTACTATACTACTACTACTACTAATTTACTACTTTTACTACTACTACTATACTACTAGTACTACTATACTACTACTACTAATTTACTACTACTTTTACTACTACTACTACTACTAATTTGGTACTTCTACTTTCACTACTACTACTAAACTACTACTACGTAAACAATACTAAAAAAAAGGGAAATGCATTTTGTTTCTTAAATTTCAGCAGTTAGTGGTTGTAATCATAGTAAGTATTAATGTTTTGGATTACTGTGTTGAGATTTGATTACTGTTGTTATTTGTTTTCGTTGTGTGCTGCGCATGAGCATTGTTTGAAATCTACCCAGACCTACCTAGTGCCCGTTCAAGAGTTACTCATTAGGAGTAATTCTTGGACAGTCCCCGTTTTGGGACTGTTCTTGTGCCTTTCATGTCACTTAGGTGGTAAACATGAAATTGTGTTGTGTTGGTAAGAGCAAAATTCGGTGACAATTCCCTCAATGTTCTTCGATTGCATATGTGGAGTTTTCATATATTCCACATTGTGCTTTTGGAGAACTGAGGCGAATTGCTGCCGAATTTTGCTCTTATCGACATCACACAATTTCGTGTTTATCAGTGACATGGAACGCACAAGAATGGGTTTAGGTTGGAGTGATAAGGTCCCCGGTGATGAATCGTTTTTAAAGTGATGGTTGTGAGAGTTCCAACTTATGGTGAAATTCGCAAACTATTCTTCAAATTCCATGTTGTTGACTTCTTTCCCCACGCCATTTTGTTCATGTCTACATACCCTAATCATTCATAGTTCAATCCATATAGAATGAATAGAGTAGAACGGAGTTGGATGTACGAGAGACTGGCCGACAATAAGCGACCGAAAATAGAATTTAGAGACGGTGTGGAGGAGTTCATCAAGTTCTCCTTAGATAATAACCCCCACTACACCAGCGAGCAGCTTAGGTGCCCATGTAGAAAATGTCAAAACCGTGCCTTAAAACATGAAGTAGATGTCAAACAGCATCTATACAAGCACGGTTTTGTTGAGAACTACTACGTGTGGACGTATCATGGTGAAAATGAAAGTAGTCGCCCGCAAGAACCTGTTCGCGAAAATCCGTACCGGGACTTCGTAGAGGACGCAATGCGTACGACGGTTGAGGACATCATGGAGGAGGAACGTAACCCAGACAACTTAAGCGACGAATAAGTACAACATGAACCTAACCCACAAGTCCTTTCCTTTTTCGAAATGCTAAAAAATGCCGAACTCTCAGTTTTCAGCGGGTGCGATATGAGTCTGTTGCAAGTCGCTTCAAGGATGCTGACTTTGAAGTGCGAGAGCAACATGGCCTTAAGACATTTAGACGGTTGGATCCAACTGCTAATTGACCTTCTACGAGGCACTAAGGAGAATGTCATGGCAAATAATTTCTACGAGGTCAAAAATTTGTTGAAGGGCCTCCAACTCCCCCATGAAAAGATAGACTCGTGTCCGAATGGATGCATGCTGTTCTGGAAGGGAGATTCGGACCTCGACGCGTGTAGGAAATGTGGATCCGGGAGGTACAAGAGTCGAACAAAAAATACTAGGGGGAAGAGAGTACCAACTAAGGTCTTGACTTACTTCCCAGTTGGTCCGAGGTTGCAAAGACTGTATGCGACAAAGAAAATTGCGGGCGAGATGAGTTGGCACCACAGTAACTCCAAAATCAGAGTTAGTGGTATGATGACACACCCTAGCGATGGTGAAGCTTGGAAGACATTTGATATCAAACATCCCGAGTTCGCGAAAGAGGCGCGCAACGTACGTTTGGGTTTGTGCACAGATGGTTTCTCACCCTACGGGCAGTTCGGCAAGTCGTACTCATGTTGGCCGGTTATTTTGACACCGTACAACCTACCGTCGTGGTTATGCAATAAGAGACAATTTATGCTCCTGTCACTTATTGTTCCTGGCCCTAAGAACCCGAAAGCCAATATGGACGTGTATCTCCAACCACTTGTTGAGGAGTTAAAAAGTTTGTGTGATAATGGGATTTACACGTACGATGTGTCGAGGAAAACTAGTTTCAATTTACGAGCTGCACTAATGTGGACCATCAACGATTTCCCAGCTTACGGGATGTTGTCTGGTTGGAGTACAACGGGTTACCGTGCTTGTCCTTACTGTCAAGCGAAGGATCAAAAATCCTTTTGGCTTAAAAATAGCGGAAAGGTATCTTGGTTTGACTGTCACAGACAATTTCTACCTTCCGACCATCCATTTAGGCATAACTGTAAGAGTTTCCTGAAGAAACAACCCGATGAAACTAGGATCGCATGTAAACGGTTAACAGGCGATGAGATATGGGCAGATGTGCAGAAGTACCCTACAATAGTACACGCTACCCACCAACAGTTGAAAAAATTGAAGGACAAGAAGGAAGGTTGGTGGAAGCAGAGCATATTCTGGGAACTTCCGTACTGGCACACTCTGCTTATCAGACACAACCTTGATGTTATGCATATCGAGAAGAATTTCTTTGAGCAGATTATCAACACCGTGATGGATGTACCGAACAAGACAGCTTTCGGACCAAAAGGCAAAGCAGATTTCAAGGAACTGTGTCTTGGGCGACCCAAATCGTCGTCCTTTGTTATGGACAAAAATGATAGGAAGGCTTTGTGCGATTGGGTGAGTGGTTTGAAGTTTCCGGATGGTTACGCATCCGACTTATCCCGGTGTGTGGACCAGTCCAAGTTAATTTTGCATGACATGAAAAGCCACGACTGTCACGTGTTTATGTCGCGCTTGATGCCAGTAGCTTTGAAGCAGCTGCTGCCAATGAACACGTGGAATGCATTGACAGAGATCAGTCAGTTCTTCCGAGATTTGTGTTCCACTATGGTGTCAGTCGAGTCCATGAATCGACTTGAGAACAGTATTCCCGAGATCCTTTGCAAGTTGGAGAAAATATTCCCTCCGTCATTCTTCAACTCGATGGAGCATCTCCCACTTCATTTGCCGTATGAGGCAAGGGTTGGCGGTCCTGTTCAGTACAGGTGGATGTACCCATTCGAAAGGTAACGTCCTCAACTCTCCTTCGTGTGACTTCCCGTGCATTGATTACCAATTAAGTCTTACATGAGAGCTAATATTTTAATTTGCAGGTTCTTAAACCATCTGAAAAAAAAAATTGGTAACAAAGCACGTGTTGAGGGTTCAATATGCAACGCGTATTTGTTAGAGGAGACATCAAACTTCTGCTCCTTCTACTTCGAAGAGCACGTTGACACAAAAGCCAAAGACCTAGACGTGGGTGCGCATCAGACTGAAGACCACCAAATAGAGGTGGAACCCTTTCAGTCTGATGTTGGAAGTACCACTGGAAAATGTAAGGAGAGGTGGTTGATCGATGTTGAGTACAAGCAGGCACACTCCTACGTTCTGAGAAATTGTGGCCCTGTAATCAGACCGTACGAGGAGTAAGTAACTCACGTACAACATACCCTCCTCATAATTGGTAGTATGTGTGATTAAGTACAACTGCTGACAATTTCAGGAAATTTGAGGCTTTCATTATGGCAGAACATGCGGGAGTGAAAACATCTGAAGATGTTTGGGTGGCATATGAGTCACTGTTTCCCTCATGGCTACGTACTCAAGTATGTTGAAATGCTATTTGCTTGATCATTATAAATTGTGTATGTGTTTGGTACAAAATTTAATTGCATTATTTTTCGACGATTTTTATGTTGACAATAGCCTGAAGCGCTGGAGGATCCCATTGTAAGACCTCTAGTCACTGGGCCGTCTTCACGAGTCAGAACTTGGAGGCGATATACAATTAACGGGTACAAGTTCCGTGCGTTTGCCGAGGGTGTTGATGTTCCAAAACTGACCAAAAGTAACGGCGTATGTGTGTTGTCCACCGAAGGGTCAGATTACTATGGAACACTAATCGAGGTGATCGAGCTAGACTACTACGACAGCCACAAAAACTGCAAGGCCATACTGTTCAAATGTGATTGGATCGATAACTCCCCGCACGGAGTCACTGTTCATGAGAACTACAATCTTGTGGATGTCGACCTCACGAGAAAACTTCGAGGGCACAACCCTTTTGTGTTGGCGTATCAAGTCGATCAAGTCTGCTATGCACCTTACCCAAAGGGAAAAAAGAGTACGAATTGGTCTGCGGTTTTCAAAATCAAGGCAAGATCACAAGTTGATAATCCTATCATCGACGATGACGTCTACCAAGAGAGTGTGGTTGGTAATAATCAGCCGATGTCATCAACTCTGATCGAAGACACTGACGTCAATGAAGAAGAATATGTAGTTGAAGTTGCTGGTGCTGTAGGGGAGGACGACGAGTTTGCCGACTGGATTGTTCCTGAGGGAGAGGGTGATGAGGACGACGACTTGGTCATCGACGATGAAGATGACGGTGATGAGGTGAATACTGACTGGGACGATGATGATGAAGACGGGGACGAGGGGTTCATTGAACCGCACACCGACGCGGACAGTGACAGTGACAGTGACGATAGTTAGCAATTATGTAGTTGTTTGTATCTTATTCGCATAAGTTGTAATTTATTTATTTGTAATTGAAGACTATTTTGGTACTTAATGAAATTCCTGCTTTACCCTAAACGAACTGACTCTACAGTTTAACTTTGCGCAAACATATTTTGTAGACGTGATTATGGCAGGTAGCAGTGAGATGCTGACGGGAGGCAGCAGCCATGGTGACCACATGGAGGAGGACGTGCCTAGGACTCCTGTCATCCTAGGTGTGGACGCTGTCCAGGAAGTCGGGGCGACGGTCTACGTTGCCACGCCTGGGAAATCGTACCTTTCACGGCAGAAAGTGAGGGAAGCTAGTTGGTGAGTTTTAGTTGTTGTAACCAGTTCTTTTCTAAATTTTCACTCATTTATTTGCTTCACATTATCATAATTGACTTGTGTAGGTGGGACGATAAGAAGTACTCAGATTATTTGCGGGATTCCGTAGTCATGACGTATGCGTCCACGCCTGGCGCCTACCGTAGCTGGACGGAGGCGCCACCGGAAGCTCGGGATGCGATGTATATGCACTTCGCGGTAATTACCTCGTCTGTGTTTCTAAAGTTTTCGTTGCACGATTTATACATTCAATTGTCGCTAACGAATCTTTTTTTTGACAAACAGAGGAGAGTGCGTATAGACCTGGGGTACGACCTCAGGTCGGATTTTGAGACTCGGATTAAGAAGAAGATAACCGACCTCTTCCAGCGAGCTGTCCCGAGGGTCGACAAGGCGGACTGGATTCCGCAAGAGAAGTGGGAGATATTGAAGAAGAACGCTGCCGACCCAGCTTTCAAGAAGAAATCGGCGATTAAGTCGTCGAACAGGAGAGGTGGGCAGGTGGACGGGGTGGCGAAACCCACCAGCTGCCTCGGGAGTAGGAGTGCAGCAACAGCCTTCGCGGCGTTGGTAAGTGCTTATAAAACAAATAAAAAGTTTGAGTATAATTCAATATATACTATTGGTAAATAAATGCTGAAAGTTTTAACACTGTTATATGAAGGGCCCAACTGCAACCCCGGTCGAGCTCTTGGAGAAGACGAAGAAGGGGAAAGACGGCAAGTGGATAGACCCTAGAGGACCGGAGATCGTGGTGAGTAGTAGTAATGTTTTTAAAAAATATACTAGGCATGAAAATTACGACGTGATAGTATGTGTTCTAAAAGTTATAACACTGTTTCATGTTGCTGTTTCAGGAGAACTACCAGAAAGCGGTGGAGGAGGCACGCGCCTCTGATCAGGCACCCAACACGCTGAAGATCTTCCACGATGTGACGGGTGGCTATAACCAGAAGGGACGGTTCTGGGGGATAGGGAATGCCGAGAAACAGCTCTTTCGCCCATGCTTGAACCGAGGTAAGGAGGTATCTGCGGACACGTACCTCCCTACCGCCACCTCGCAGGAACGCACACTCAACGAGCGTATGGAAGATAAATTCCAAAGACAAGAAGAGCGTCTGAAGACATTGGAGAAGAGGTGCGAAGAGCAGGACCAGTTTATTCAATTCATGAGGGAACGGTTCGCCAAGGGGAACGAGGGATGCGGTGGAGGGCCACGCATGACTAGGCGCGACGATGACGACAACAACGATGGTCATCCCTTTGGATCGGAGCACATCGAGTCCCTTTCTTAGGTAGTTCAGCTCCCTTATGTTACTTTTTTACACTTTGATTACATTGTGTGTATATATATTTTACCAACTCCTAGCGCTGGTTGTCTTGTTTACACTCTGGTTGAATTCTGAACCTAGAAACGGTTGTCTTTGTAATATTTTCATTTTCTATAACATTACATTAGTTTATGTTTGTGTCGTTTTGTGGAGATTTGTGAAGAAGAGAGCTTTGATTGGAGTTATTGATGGATTTTGGTTTAGGATGTGCTGCTGTGGTTTTTTGTAGGAGTGGGTTGTTTATTTGCAGGTTGTTTTATTTCGCGCATATGGGGAGCTGAAAACAAAGAAACGATTATTTTTGTTAATAGGCTTTGCGTGGGATTAGCCGACGCAAAGTCATAGTTTTTGTTGACTTTGCGTCGGCTAATCCCACGCAAAGCCCCACAGTCAAATGTCAGTCAATGGCTTTGCGTGGGATTAGCCGACGCAAAGCCATAGTTTTTGTTGACTTTGCGTCGGCTAATCCCACGCAAAGCCCCTCACTCAAATGACTTTGCGTGGGATTAGCCGACGCAAAGTCGACAGAAACTATGACTTTGCGTCGGCTAATCCCACGCAAATCCTCTCAGTCAGATCTCAGTCAACGGGCTTTGCGTGGGATTAGCCGACGCAAAGTCAACAGGATGTTTGACTTTGCGTCGGCTAATCCCACGCAAAGTCCCTCAGTCAGATCTCAGTCAATGGCTTTGCATGGGATTAGCCGACGCAAAGTCAAACATTCTGTTGACTTTGCGTCGGCTAATCCCACGCAAAGCCCGTTGACAGGGCGTTGACCTCCATGTGTTCGTATCGGAGCAGCCGACGCAAGCCGACGCAATTCATATGCGTCGGATTAACCGATGCAAAAAAAAAAATTGCGTCAAAATATTACGGCGGTCGTTTGCATCGGCTAATCCGACGCAATTTGCATTTTGCGTCGGATATTGTCATTTTGCGTCGGATTTGTCCGACGCAATTCGGGCTCGATTTTTGTAGTGAATAGCAAACAATAATAAACTGACACACAGATTTACGTGGTTCACCAGCAAACTCACTGGCTACGTCCACACCGATAAGGAGACCAAATTCACTATTGTGGAGATAATAGTACAACAGTAGACTGTAATACACGCGCTTAATAGCTCACAGCTAAAGCCAGAAGTACTACCAATTCTACCAACCAGATAGTAATCTCAAACTGGAAAGAGACTACCCAGACTGAGTTCGACTTGCGACGAACTCACCGACGAGACGAAGGACGGACGATCTTGCGGCCACCCAAGACCCGAACAAACTCCAACGGTCTCCAACGAAGACGAGATCAATAGAACCACCAAAAATAGGGACTCGGAACAAACTGAGTTTTTCCCTCAAGAAACCCTCACAAACCAGCCCTCAATATTGTGCTCTCAAATCATCTCTCTGTCCTAATTAACCTAGAAAATACTCATGTCTTTATATAGTATTATTCCACCTAAACTAGTTACCTAAACTAATTAGGAAACCAAGGCTAATCTTTCCTAAAACCAAACAATCTTATGTTACCAAAATAAGAAGACCAACTTTAGGAAAGATATCAGGAACAAATCAATTCAAGGCTCAGAAAGACAATTGCTAGGCACTTATTTCCTAACAATCTCCACCTTGACTAGAATTGTCCAACCCGAACCAATCTTCAAACTGCAGCTTCGAACAGTCGATTCTCAAGTCACTACTAGTCTCCACCTTGACTTGAACGATCGCATCTTTCAACGGTCTTCAGTCAAATAGTATTTTTTCTCCTTTCTGATTGTCTTTTTCACCCAAGACATGGGTCTTGCCTTTTTCACCCAAGACACGGGTCTTGCCTTTTTCACCCAAGACACGGGTCTTGCCTTTTTCACCCAAGACACGGGTCTTACCTTTTTAACCCAAGGCACGAGTCCTGCCTTTTTTCACCCAAGGCACGGGTTTCTCCTTTCCCTAGGAGCCCGCCTCATTGAGAAGCGGAAACAACCGTTGATCTCTTGCCTTCAGAATTGCGTAGTTCGACCCGTACAGGGGAAAACTCCACCTTACCGCCAACACTACCATCCTCACCCAAGCCTATCAACCCAGAACTATTACTCCTTGTGAATTTATCAACCTTTAAAATTGTTGCTCCAGACATCTTCTCACCAAAAATTCAACAAACCCAAATAACGCCTAACTCAGCGGAAGCCGAACCTGAAGCTCAGAAGCGGAACAACCTGAAGCTCAGAAGCGGAAGCGGAACAACCTGAAGCTCTGATACCAGTTTGTTGTAACGGAGGTGTCCCGTTACCAACGGTTTGTTAATTACGCGAGAAAAACAAAACAAATAGCAAACAATAATAAACTGACACACAGATTTACGTGGTTCACCAGCAAACTCACTGGCTACGTCCACACCGATAAGGAGACCAAATTCACTATTGTGGAGATAATAGTACAACAGTAGACTGTAATACACGCGCTTAATAGCTCACAGCTAAAGCCAGAAGTACTACCAATTCTACCAACCAGATAGTAATCTCAAACTGGAAAGAGACTACCCAGACTGAGTTCGACTTGCGACGAACTCACCGACGAGACGAAGGACGGACGATCTTGCGGCCACCCAAGATCCGAACAAACTCCAACGGTCTCCAACGAAGACGAGATCAATAGAACCACCAAAAATAGGGACTCGGAACAAACTGAGTTTTTCCCTCAAGAAACCCTCACAAACCAGCCCTCTATATTGTGCTCTCAAATCATCTCTCTGTCCTAATTAACCTAGAAACTAGTCATGTCTTTATATAGTATTATTCCACCTAAACTAGTTACCTAAACTAATTAGGAAACCAAGGCTAATCTTTCCTAAAACCAAACAATCTTATGTTACCAAAATAAGAAGACCAACTTTAGGAAAGATATCAGGAACAAATCAATTCAAGGCTCAGAAAGACAATTGCTAGGCACTTATTTCCTAACAATTCATAATTATCTAAAAACTAAATAAATTAATAATAATATTGTAATAGAGATTAAAATTTGGGGCTGTAGACACCCGCATTTTGACTGCCACGTGTCTATGGTAGTCTCCGAAAAACACCCGATGATGATTGGACGTCAACGTGACTTAGTATACTCGGATTTGGGCTCGGAATTCATAATATCCGACATGGACTTTTAGCGGAGTAAAAATCTCACAAAACAGACCTCAAATTCAGGCCCAGTGGGTCATTCCGAGTCAAATGAGACTAATTTGGGCCAAAACCGACACCAAAAATAATTCCCGTCTTTTGGCGACCGGGTCAAAACCCGGTCAAAAGACGAAACCGTCTCATAAATCAGCCAAGTTCAGTTGGCGCATAAATCAAAATTCAAAAAAGCAATCCAAACAAACAAGATCAAATCTTTCCCTTTTTATCTCGATTTTGTTGATCCACTCGATCGAGTGGATTGACCCACTCGGTCGAGTGGAGCGCCTTGAACCAGGCTTGGCCCATTTTCAAAGGCACTCGATCGAGTGCACTAGGGCCACTCGATCGAGTGCCCCTAGGTCGGGGGATGAAGCCTATAAATACCGCTTCACCCCCATGCATTTTTAGAACTTAACAATCACTTTCACCCTACATTTTAACCTACATTCTACCCTACTTCAACCTTACTTCATCACACATCAAAGCCTTAGAAATCCTAAGCAAAAACACACAAAAACCGAGCTTTCGTCCCTCGATAAACCGACGCAACACACACACCTATACACACCATAACTCGCATACATCCTCGATACTCCCGAGCCCGTGTCGCTATTACGAGTCCATTTCCGAGGTCCTTACTAAGCATGTATGTTTAGGGTGTCCTAAACCCCATTTTCGATCTCTTTTATCTCGTCGCATTTTTTATTCAATTTATCGTATTTTGCATCGTAATTAATATCGTAGTAGTAACACTAACACTAGTATTATTATAACTTTTGCATTTTCATTTTTTTTTGTATCATTTTATCATCACTAACATTATTATACCGCGTATATATAAAACTAGTATCAAATTTCGGTCTAAAATCCGTTTGACTACGATGTTTGCCTAAGATCCGTTTAATCCCTTTACGAGCAACGACGGAGGTGGAGCCCTTTCGAGGAGCCCCGCCCCAATGTACTCAAGGGCGTAATGCGATCGCAAACGGTCGTAGTTGAACGAATTTCATTCCATTTCTATAATTGGTACGAGACCCGTTGACACGAATACCGACATCACATAACCCGAAAGGGTTAGTTTCGATGTCGTGACGTAGAGGGATGTATCTCGTCACCAATTCAATTCTTTTAATCTAACATAAACATTTTTATAAATCCCGATAACGGTATTATATTCGTTCGAGCACGACTATAGCACCGGAGGCCAAACTAAATACGAATCATGCGATATTCGTATTTGGTTAGGCCGACTATCGATTTCAAAGTCATAAAACAAGGCGAGTTACCTCTCGTACAGGGGGCACTCGATCGAGTGCCATAGGCCACTCGATCGATTAGCACCCCAAAAAGTGGTCAGTAGCCACGCTAATGACACACTCGACCGAGTCAGTCAATGACTCGATCGAGTGGGTCTCATAACCCACAATACCGAGGGCTTGAACACATATTTCGAGCCCTATTCTTTATCAACTTTAGACCATCGTCCGACCTTCCTATTTTTCAAAACTATACACATCACGACACGTAGAACGACTTTGACCACTTTGATGTGATAAGTCGGGACAAGACTACGGGACGCGAGATTAGGCTAGCAATATGCCGCAGTCTCATGTTCCCGTCCTTCGTTTAATATGCGACATAATGCATATTTAATCGAGGTTAGTCCGCCTACATATTTTCGCGGTCTAGTTTACATATGGGTCCGTCCCTTTAATTATATCGCATTATTTTCATTTCATTTCTTTTACGAAATGTTGTATTGTGAATCCCGGGTTGTATTTTCGCCCGTGTAAATTGTACGCTATTTCTATTTATTTCTCGAGCTTTGTTTATTTACTTGCTTTACGCTTTATAAATGAACCTCGCATGCTAAATCATTTCGACCAATAATAAAATGCATTAAATGACGTAGTTAACGCAAAATTCACATGCTTAGACAAAACGCTGTTTGCATATCATTTAATCAATTTACTAGCGCGCGTACGCGAACACGAACGGTGTCTTAGTAGAGGCCGCCATGTGCGGGCGGGGTTGGGTGTCCTTAGTGGGCTTCCCAACACGTACCCTCACCCCTTACTCAGAACCTTTGGTTTCCGGATGTCCGAAACCCTTGGCGCACGAGAGTCATTCTTTACACGATTACCGGTATAGATGGTATCGGTATCGCAATGCAAAGGGACGAGCCCCATAAACTCTGAAATCGGAGTGGGCTTACTTTGTGTATAGCCCATGACGACATAGAGTGGGCTCGTATGGTTCCGAATAACCACAAAATTCGGTGGCGACTCCATTTTGACTTAAATTTCGAACCCGAGAACAATCTTACCACGAGATTCATTCGCCTACCCAAACCCGCGCTTCGCCGCGTCGGGGTGGACCTACGTCATGTCCACAATTTGGCGACTCCGCTGGGGATACCTGATGTACCACATGTCATCGGGGTTCCTAGGGTGAGACTCGAAGAGAAATCGTTCGTAGATTAGTGTGCGCGCATTAGTTTAATGATTCATGCATAACCCAAATTTTGCCCGGGCCGGTTACTTGTGACCGACGTCCCACTATACCACGGTGCATTCCTACATGGGTGCGCTAAAGACATCGATGGTGGAACTCGTCTCGGTTTCGCGGCATGTCCTAAGACCAACTCGGCTTAGGGAGTCCGTCCATCACACGAGAAAGCCATCGTTGTTGGTATAGACCCTATTTTGACCGACCGAGACTTAGCGTAATGCATACATGAGCGTTGTTATAATGCTTGTTTGACTACGTGCTACTTAGTTTCCGTGTCATTTTTCAAAAACCGTCATTTCAAAATTGCATCTTTCCAAAAAATACCAAATTTCGAAAAAACCCGAAATACTGTCCGTTTCGGGACCCATCTTTCCAAAACACCAAATTTTGAAAAACCCGAAATACCGTCCGTTTCGAGACTCGTCTTTTCAAAATATCCAATTTCAAAAGACTCGGAATGCTGCCAAAATTTAGACTTACGATTTGACTCAAAATAGCCTATTTTTAGCCGGCATGCTATCCATTTCAATTCGAATTTCCGATCCACCATTCGATTTTCGAATTTTCAAAATTCAATTTCAATTTTCAAATCTTCGTGATGCCATTTGCGATTTTCAAATCCTCGAGATTCCATTCTCGATTTTCAAATCTCCGAGATGTCGTTTTCGATTCTCAAATCTTCGGGATCTCATTTTCAATTTTCAAATTTTCGGAAATTTATTTTCGATATTCAAATTTCAAAATTTCAAAAATTCAACTTTTCAAAAAACGGGACCGTCTCCCAATTTTTCAAAACGCGAATTTACTCGCAACCATTCAAACATTTCAAAATGCCCGGTCCTATTGGCCCACTACCAATTTCTGGACCGTCCTCTCAATTTTCAAAAATTCAATCATCTTTCAAAAACCTTCCTTATTATAGGACCTACCGTAATCCGTGTGTCGGGTCTTTTCATGATTTGTCGAAGGTCGTTAGCGTCGAAACTCCGTCGATCCTACATCACGGGTTTCTTCCCCATCCTAGTCCGTCTTTTTCTAAAGGCACAACCGACCAACACGAGTCATACACTCGTAAATGGAAGGTTCATAAACACTCGAGTCCTAACTAGAAAGTCTCACGTGATCTTTCCCTCTAATAGGACGGTCCTCATGACCTTTCCTAAGGGAATATCGTCTGTCTTTCAATCCGTTAGTCGAGTCATCCCAATTCAAATCCTTTAACTTAAGGGTCTACCCTAATCACAGGGTCTATCCTCATTCAAGTCAAGTCAAGGGTCTCTAGCGTCGAAACTCTGCCGATCTTACATCACAAGTTTCTTCCCTTACCCTGTCTGCCTTTCCTCGAGGCCGAGTCAACCTTTTACAAGGCATAGCCCTGTAGCTAAAGGTTCGTGATCCTTACATCTAAGGGTCACTCGTCCGACACTCGAGTCTTAACAAAATCTTGAATCTCACTCGGGGGCTACCCTTCAGCAGAGCGATCAATCACGGTTGCTCTAAGGGTCATGTCTTACACGTACCCCACTTTTGAGTCACTTAGATGTCACACCATCTGAGTCCTATAAGAGTCCTTAGTCTCACCTGGGGGCTATTCTCCGACGGAGTGATTAATCACAGTCGCTTCGAGAATCGCACCTTACACTTTTTTAGGAGAGTCTAACCCGAGTCAAACCCGAGTTGTCTTTCCTCCCGCGCTATTTCCTATGCCTTGGCGTATTCAAGTTCCGAAGCAACATTTCTGATTACGTGGGTATTCTCGCAGAGTATGGCATCCACAACCGGGAATAGGGACATGGAAAACACCATTAAGGAACTGAAGGTTTTGCTAGAAACAATGGTTAGTAGGCAGGCCATAACCGAAACTCATATAGGGTTCCTGAAAACCAACCAAGAGGCCATGAATGCTCGTTTAACTGTCATCGAACGACAAGACCTCGATTTTGGATCGGTCAATACTGGGCCATTTGCCAAATTGATCAGCACGGTGCGTGAGCTCGAACAACAGTTCCATGCCTCCCGAGGGAACAACATTTATATTGAAAACTCCCGAGACTATACACCCATCAGTGAGAAACTACCAACAGATCTCAACTTAGAGGGGTTACCCATATTCGAAGGGACGGAGGATCCATTACTACACCTCCGAGCCTTCAAAGCATTTATGGCGATCAAGGGGGTCAAAGCCGACATGTTCATCAATTTGTTCGGCGCATCCCTCGGGAAATATCCAAAAGCCTGGTTCTATAGGCTTAATACAAAAAGATTCCCCACTTGGGAGGATGTGGCTACCGAGTTCGCTAAAAACTATTCTGATAATACTGAACTTCAGACTACCATGCGGACTTTAGAAGTCATGGCCCAAGATCCAACAGAGGGTTTCACCAAATACCTTCAACGTTGGCGGGCTGAGAGTGTTAAGCTGGTAGACAAGCCCAGCGAGAAGACACTAGTGGATGCATTCATCAACAACCTCCTACCCTCCTACCGCGTCCATCTTAGGTATGCCGGCATCTCAAACTTTGCTGTGCTTACCGAAATGGGCACTAGGATTGAAGACGATCTTCAACATAACGAAGATTTGGGTGAAGCTCCTACCAAAGGCTATACGGGACATCCACTTGAGTCCTTAGAAGCCGAAGACTACTGACAACCTCATCCAGGAGTCCATATTTGATTTGAGTCCGAGTCTGAGTCCGAGTCTAGGATGTTCTATCTCTTTCAATTCCAAAGTCAGAGTCAGAGTCAACTGTATTCTGTCATCTTTTTTCAATCTAATAAAATCAGCTTTCAATATTCTATCTCCACTATATGCTTTCCTTATGTGTTTCCGAGAACACGATGAACACCATCATCATACACTGTAAGCACACGCACGTGACTATTATAGGCACATCTATAATGACTGCAGGAACTGAGGCCCGTGTTTTCCCTTACCTGTTCCATGTCTGGCATAGACAACCACATAACTACCCTTAGCAGGAGCGGTATCGAACCCTATGACAAATCTAGGTAGTCTCCTAGTTTGGGTTCAAGACGGGAGGCAAGTCCATTTCCCACAATAAACACCCCTCCAATAAAACTGACCAATCCCTATCTTAGGCGTTAGTCTGACTTGATGCCAAAAAAACCCAACTCGGGACGATGCTCCCACTAAGCCTGCTCGGAATTATGATGACAATACCGAGATCCAAATCACCATGCTTACAGTAGAGTACTCCACCGCGAGTTGCACTCACACAAACACCAACTAGGCTTACACCTTACAAAGGTTTAGCTCCACAAGCCTAATCCAACCGATGGGCCCACCCCCATATCCACCCACAACATCAAAGGGAGAGATAGCCGTGAAACAAAAAAAAAAAAAAAAAAAATCAAAAGTCCAAGGAAAAAGCAAAAGGCCCAAAACAAAAGAGCTGGCCATCAAAAAAAGAACTCTCAGCATCCCCCGACCAGATACGGTCAATCCCACGACCGGGGCCAAGAGGTCAACAAAAAAAAAAAAAAAAAAAAAAAATTCAAATACCCACGACCATAGTCAACGGTCAACTCAAGTGAAAGTCCCTTGTCCGGGAACGGTCAATTCAAAAACATCATCAAAACCCATGACCAGGGCTAAAAGGTCAGCCAAAAAATATTCAAGAACCCATGACTGTAGTGAAAACGGTCAAATAGGGGAGAGACAATCAAGCTGGTTAGCTAACACCACACTTAGCGTTCCCACAATACAACCCTCAAGACCTTCCCGAGACCTAGGCTAAGAGACAACCCGGAATTTTGAGGATTCTAGCTCCATAGGATACACCCTAACCATTAGGGCCAGACATGGAAACCAGATCCCGCATCATCAAACCTGCCCAATCGAAGCCCGAGTCATTTTTACTCGACTTCCCCCTTTCCTACCACATTACAATACCTTACCCTCGAAGCCTTAGCTCCACAAAATCGAGCTCCAGATGTCAAAACAGTGAAGCCACTTACGACCTGGCACCACATTTCCAAAAAACATCCAAACCAGTTACCAACCCCGAACACGGGAACTCAACCTGCGGTCGGCATAGAACATGCCCAAATAGTTCACACCACCTCTGGGGGCTATCCCGGAGAACGCTCACAGTCACAGGATCAACATCCTAACTGTTCTAGCCCTTTGATCAAGACATCACTGGGAATGCACCTAGCCTACACCATCGCTATGGCTAGTTACACACAAAGCCCTAATAAACTAGGCACCATAATAATATCTTCCAATCCACTGAACTACGGCTTGGTTTGATTTCACTACACGTGAATACGTAGGCAGCCTTTCAACAAAGGCATAACCACCCACATTCACACAAATAAAAAAAGCACCGTCATTCCGGTCACGACACTGTCATGTTCTCAGCAGTTAGCTTTGTCGTCCTGGGGGCTTCTCTTTGGCAGAAGACCTTCATCCACTCACATAATCCAAATAACTTTCAAAAAAACTAGCCACCTTTCTTTAGTGTGTCCTAGTACTCGGCTCGGTCGAAGACGAGAATCTGTCGGGACTCGATGCGGCACCCACTTCGGGAATGTACCCCAAAACCAAAAATTCAAAGAGCACTAGGCTACAACATCGCCACTGCTAAGTCCTGCCGTGCAGTAACAGTCTTATTAACGACTACTGCGGTTCTCCTATACCGGATCCTTCTCTTTTCGATGTTCGACCGTGTTGCCACTCGCCTAGGCTATGGATTAGCACAGCATAAGAGTCTTGTCGTCTTAGGTGGCCCACCCTCCTACCGAGTCACGGTCCAACCCCTCAAAAGTCCAGTCGTGTCTGTCAACTCGTCCTGTCACGTCCAGAGTCGAGTCTGTCGATATGTCTCTCTTCAAATTCTCATTTTAAAATTTGCAAAACTTAGCCATTTGATAAAATCCTTTTCGACAAGGTCAAATTTCGGTCTATTTAAACTGCAAATTTCTACCCCTTTCAATTTTGAAAACCTATCTCCTAGCACGTGAGTTGCTTTCAGGACTTCGATTTCAAAATAAAGCAAAAATCATTTTCCCCAGCGCAAGCCAGTCTATAGATGCTAACTGCACTTCCTATGTGCTATCTTGCTATATACTATGCCTGCTATTTCTGCCTATGTATCTAACATTTCAGGTACCAGCATTGCTTCCCAACGGAACAACAAAGACGGTGTTTCTCCTGGAATGCTACATCCAAGATGTGATGTGTCGGCATACGGGTACACCCAAGACTTCAGAAGCAAGTTCCCGCGCAGCTACTTTTCTCCCCAGCGAGAGTCGGTGTTTTGTCTATGTGTTACATACAAGTTGTTATGTGTCAGCATACAGGTACACCCCAGACTTCAGAAGCAAGTCCCCGCGAAACTATTTAATTTCCCCAACGGAGTCAGCTTTTCCCCGGTATGCTACATCCAAAGTGCGATGTGTCGGCATACGGGTACACCTACTCCCCAAAAAAGGCAGGCTTTACTCCCCACGGAGCATCATCATCAGCTCAAATACGACTCAAGGCTTCAGAAGCAAGCCCGAACAGCTCATATATTTCCCCAGCAGAACGCCCGAGGCGGCATTTTTCCCGAAATGATACGGGATGGGCCCACACATAGGCGCGCCCGGGACTTATGCTACAAGTCTGACTCCCCGCGAAGCTATCATCATCAGGACAGGTATGACCCTCTGCTTATGGCTGGCGAGCCCTTCACGCGAGTCCACTGGACTATAAACGACCCGACCGGAAGTCTACCAGGTCCTAGCGGGCGTGGTAGCTACTCTGACTTTCGCCTTGTCCAAGCCTCAGTCAGAGTGGGGGCTTTGTAGACACCCGCATTTTGACTGCCACGTGTCTATGGTAGTCTCCGAAAAACACCCGATGATGATTGGACGTCAACGTGACTTAGTATACTCGGATTTGGGCTCGGAATTCATAATATCCGACATGGACTTTTAGCGGAGTAAAAATCTCACAAAACAGACCTCAAATTCAGGCCCAGTGGGTCATTCCGAGTCAAATGAGACTAATTTGGGCCAAAACCGACACCAAAAATAATTCCCGTCTTTTGGCGACCGGGTCAAAACCCGGTCAAAAGACGAAACCGTCTCATAAATCAGCCAAGTTCAGTTGGCGCATAAATCAAAATTCAAAAAAGCAATCCAAACAAACAAGATCAAATCTTTCCCTTTTTATCTCGATTTTGTTGATCCACTCGATCGAGTGGATTGATCCACTCGGTCGAGTGGAGCGCCTTGAACCGGGCTTGGCCCATTTTCAAAGGCACTCGATCGAGTGCACTAGGGCCACTCGATCGAGTGCCCCTAGGTCGGGGGATGAAGCCTATAAATACCGCTTCACCCCCATGCATTTTTAGAACTTAACAATCACTTTCACCCTACATTTTAACCTACATTCTACCCTACTTCAACCTTACTTCATCACACATCAAAGCCTTAGAAATCCTAAGCAAAAACACACAAAAACCGAGCTTTCGTCCCTCGATAAACCGACGCAACACACACACCTATACACACCATAACTCGCATACATCCTCGATACTCCCGAGCCCGTGTCGCTATTACGAGTCCATTTCCGAGGTCCTTACTAAGCATGTATGTTGAGGGTGTCCTAAACCCCATTTTCGATCTCTTTTATCTCGTCACATTTTTTATTCAATTTATCGTATTTTGCATCGTAATTAATATCGTAGTAGTAACACTAACACTAGTATTATTATAACTTTTGCATTTTCATTTTTTTTTTGTATCATTTTATCATCACTAACATTATTATACCGCGTATATATAAAACTAGTATCAAATTTCGGTCTAAAATCCGTTTGACTACGATGTTTGCCTAAGATCCGTTTAATCCCTTTACGAGCAACGACGGAGGTGGAGCCCTTTCGAGGAGCCCCGCCCCAATGTACTCAAGGGCGTAATGCGATCGCAAACGGTCGTAGTTGAACGAATTTCATTCCATTTCTATAATTGGTACGAGACCCGTTGACACGAATACCGACATCACATAACCCGAAAGGGTTAGTTTCGATGTCGTGACGTAGAGGGATGTATCTCGTCACCAATTCAAATTCTTTTAATCTAACATAAACATTTTTATAAATCCCGATAACGGTATTATATTCGTTCGAGCACGACTATAGCACCGGAGGCCAAACTAAATACGAATCATGCGATATTCGTATTTGGTTAGGCCGACTATCGATTTCAAAGTCATAAAACAAGGCGAGTTACCTCTCGTACAGGGGGCACTCGATCGAGTGCCATAGGCCACTCGATCGAGTAGCACCCCAAAAAGTGGTCAGTAGCCACGCTAATGACACACTCGACCGAGTCAGTCAATGACTCGATCGAGTGGGTCTCATAACCCACAATACCGAGGGCTTGAACACATATTTCGAGCCCCATTCTTTATCGACTTTAGACCATCGTCCGACCTTCCTATTTTTCAAAACTATACACATCACGACACGTAGAACGACTTTGACCACTTTGACGTGATAAGTCGGGACAAGACTACGGGACGCGAGATTAGGCTAGCAATATGCCGCAGTCTCATGTTCCCGTCCTTCGTTTAATATGCGACATAATGCATATTTAATCGAGGTTAGTCCGCCTACATATTTTCGCGGTCTAGTTTACATATGGGTCTGTCCCTTTAATTATATCGCATTATTTTCATTTCATTTCTTTTACGAAATGTTGTATTGTGAATCCCGGGTTGTATTTCCGCCCGTGTAAATTGTACGCTATTTCTATTTATTTCTCGAGCTTTGTTTATTTACTTGCTTTACGCTTTATAAATGAACCTCGCATGCTAAATCATTTCGACCAATAATAAAATGCATTAAATGACGTAGTTAACGCAAAATTCACATGCTTAGACAAAACGCTGTTTGCATATCATTTAATCAATTTACTAGCGCGCGTACGCGAACACGAACGGTGTCTTAGTAGAGGCCGCCATGTGCGGGCGGGGTTGGGTGTCCTTAGTGGGCTTCCTAACACGTACCCTCACCCCTTACTCAGAACCTTTGGTTTCCGGATGTCCGAAACCCTTGGCGCACGAGAGTCATTCTTTACACGATTACCGGTATAGATGGTATCGGTATCGCAATGCAAAGGGACGAGCCCCATAAACTCTGAAATCGGAGTGGGCTTACTTTGTGTATAGTCCATGACGACATAGAGTGGGCTCGTATGGTTCCGAATAACCACAAAATTCGGTGGCGACTCCATTTTGACTTAAATTTCGAACCCGAGAACAATCTTACCACGAGATTCATTCGCCTACCCAAACCCGCGCTTCGCCGCGTCGGGGTGGACCTACGTCATGTCCACAGGGGCTTACCACTACCAAAATTGGTAGATGGCAGCCCCGAACGAAGAATTTTTTCTTTTTCTTTTTTAGGGTTTTGGGAGGAAGAGGAGGCAGAGAGGGGAGGATTTTCAAAGAGAAGATATAAATTTTAAGTGGAGTATGTACTCAGTATGTATCAAGTAATAATTCCATAATTCCCTTGGATTTTCAAACAGCAGCTGGGTACATGTACGGTACCTTGTATTTGCCTATTAATTAATTTCCGGACCTAGTCTATATATGATGTCGCTTGTTGAAACCATTTAGAAACAACGTAACCGCTATGCATTGAAATGATTATCAACAGTTAGCGAAGGATTGAAAAGGACTTAGAATCGAGTATATAGTTTGTTTCATCAAATTTCAGCACAACTCGTACAATATTTTTCGTAAGGCTTCCAAATGTCTTTATGTTAAACTACTCCGTATTTTCTCCTTTTATATCCACGGAATTGATGTATATATTATGGGGTATTTATGTTGTGAATTTCAAGACATTTAATTTTGGGATCTATTCAGCCCAAAAACGTGGATAATAACCTTCAAAATTGACAATTTTAAACGATTTTTCTAAATCTATGATACTGCTGGTTTAAATAATTTAAAAACAACCGATATGTTGAAATGAATATATGCGGTTAATAAAAGATCGAAAACGTCTCAGAATCGAGTATATATAGTTTGTTTCGTCAAATTTCAGCATGCCTCGTAGAGTACTTATAAGGCCTTTAAAAGTCTTCATTTTTAATTCATTATATTTTCCCTTTTTATTACCACAACATTAATGTACTCCGTATATATTATGGGGTAATTATGGTGCAAATTCCAAGACATTTAATCTCGGAACCTTGTATCGGACCAAAAAACGTGGATAATAATTAATTATCTTTAATTAAAATTGACAACTTTCGACGATTTTTCTGAATCTATGATGCTACTTGTTGAAAACATTAAAAACAACTGTTATGCTTTAAAATGACTATCCACATTTAGCAAATGATCGAAAACGGTTTAAAATAGTCGAGTATACAGCTTGTTTCGTCAAATTTTAGCACGACTCGTAGAATATTCATAAGGTCTCAAAATATCTTTGTCTTAAACTATTTTCCCCTTTTATTACCACGTGATAACGTGATTGATGTATATATTATGGGGTTTTTATGTTGTGAATTTCAAGACATTTAATTTCGTGAATACACTTCAATTTCAGCCGTTTCGAGGTCAGATATATATATAGCAACATTTTAACTTCTCTCGATTTATATACCAAGTGTCATGGGTCGTACTGTTTCACGATGTTATTCGTTCTATTTCAAGGCCAAACAACAGGTACACGTTGATTTTGCGCGACTAACAAATTGTTGGCGGAAGCTGCTACTTCAAGCCCAAACAATAAGTAGATGACATATGATCACCTCTAGGTGAGTATACGTAGGTGTCCGTTACATATTTATGATTTATGAATAAGTATGACATTTCGTCTTTTTTCGTGGACATGCTATGGTAGTCTATATTTAGACATAAGCATAGTTTAGAGAAAATCATGATACAAAATTGCAACTTTGTTAATTCAAAGAAGATGACATTAAATGCGACGAAGCTTTACATCAACACTCAAGCTTCTCGATCTATCACCGAACGATAATGAAACCCTAAATTATTGATACAATCATACAATGTTTCTTCAATTAGGTAAAGATAATTATTGATACAATCATACAAAGTACTGAGAGTAATTTTTATTATCTTTTTTTTGTGGTATTGTAAAGACTAAAGATATACTTCTTCCGATTCTTTAGATTCACAACGTTTACTATTTGCACAAATAATAAGGTTGTGAGTGGAGATGGTGGGTCTCACCAACAAAGTAAAAAGTTTACACAAACAAAAACCTAACTATTATAGAAATGTTGCAAACCTAATGAATTTGCCAAATATGAAATATGTTGCGAATCTAAAGAATCGGAGGGAGTACATAGCACGTTGGAGAAACTTCTCTTCTTTCTTTATTTATTTTGCTGTTTTTTCATGTAAATGAGTTATAAACTACTTCATCTGGTTCTTTGGAATTGCAACATATTCCTTCCAGGGAAGTTTCAGTAGAATTGTCACATTTCTATAATGGGTATGTTTTTGTTAGTGGAGATGTATTGTTTATTAATGAGGCCCACCATCTACACTCACAGCCTTATTCTATGTGCAAAAAGCAAATGTTGCGATTCCGAAGAATCGGAGGGAGTATGAGAGAGAGAGAGAGAGAGAGCAACAACTATTTTAAGGGCTTAAGGTCAAGGGTTAAAGTTACACAAAAAGTACTTAAAGTTACACGAGATGAGTGATAAAGTTGCACTTTATCATCAAGTGATAAAAGAGCTGAATGTTTATAGTTACATATCAATTGTAAACAAATGCAACTTTATCGTAGGTCATCTGTAACTTTAATAGAGGCTTACTGAAACATGGTGACCTTATTTGAACCTACCTCTATATATATTAAATCCATGTTAAAAAAATATCTTACAATCTACTTCATTTCAATGATTAATTTTATCTTTAAGTATATATTCATTGTCCAAATAAACATAAATCTTCAAGTGGTCCAATGGTTTGAATGTAAGTCAAGTATTTGAAGGTTATGAGTTTGATTCCTCCTTCGAACGTAAACCATCAATTTCTGATTTAGCTCTACGTGCTAATTCAGTAGCTAAATTAGCGACAAGGCGTTTAGCTACTAATGAAATTTAGTCGCAAATTCGATCAATAAGCTGATTAGCTACGAAATATTGAAGATTTGCTACCAAAATTTCCGACTATAAAGTAACTTTACCTTGCACTGATGTAACTTCTCAACCATGCATGGAACATCAAGCATGCTAGGTAGTTGCTTCTTTAAATAAAATTCATTAGTGAGAATTTAATCAAGGGCCCCTTAATGAAAACACTTAGATTTCTATCAATTTTGAGTTATTCATCCAATTGATCCAACTAAAACGTTACGAAATGTGCCTTTTATAGAAATGATGAAAATGTAGTACTCTCTCCCATTCATCCCACTAAGATTGCTCAGCTTCATTAAGATGTTTTTCACGTATAATGAGAAAATTGGACGATCTTTTTCGGACAGATGTACTACCTCTCATTCACTGGAAACCTACCAAAGATTTTAATCAAATGGTAGGATTCTAGTAAGTGGGAGGGAGTAGTATATAAATAAAGGGGCTTCCCATGAGCAAAAACCATGCACAACTATACTTCAAATTCTATGTACTTGAATATAATTTGTGCACCAAAATGGAGTATTCGATTGAAATGGGCTTCATCCTCCTACTTTCTCTTGTTTTCTTGTACCATTATTTTCACCAAAAAAATGGCATCCCGTCCAATTGGCCCGTACTCGGAATGCTTCCCGCACTCTCCTTAAACCTTCATAATATCCACGATTATTTCGTCCACGTTATGAAAAACACTCAACTGAATTTCATATTTGAAGGTCCGTGGTTAGCTAACATGCACTTCCTAGCCACGGCCGATCCAACTAACGTGCACCATATCATGAGCAAGAACTTCGGAAACTATCCCAAGGGTTCCAAGTTCAACGATATATTCGATGTCTTAGGTGACGGAATATTCAATTCAGATTCCCCTATGTGGGAATATCATAGAAAGTTGGCTCAATCGCTTTTCAAGCACAACCATTTCCATGACAATCTAGTCAAGAAAGTCGAGGAGAAAATTCAGAGTGGACTCAAACCTGTCCTCGATCATGCCTCTGACCAAGGTATTATTGAAATCGACTTACAAGATTTATTTGGAAGGTTTACATTTGATATCATATGTACCATCCTAATAGAATTCGATCCAAAATCGTTGTCGATTGAGTTGCCTAGTGTTCCCCCGGCCAAGGCCTTGGATGATCTCGAAGAAGTAATCTTGTATCGCCATGCCATACCGGCTTTTATATGGAAATTGTTAAGATGGTTGAGTATAGGTCAAGAAAAGAAGCATAAACAAGCTTGGAAAATCCTTGATGATTTCATATATAAATGCATAACAATTAAAAGATCACAAAACTTAAAAAACAATAATGGGATGATGATGATGGGTATTGATCTCTTGACTGTATACATGGAAGAAAATGAGAAAAACAATGATGACAAATTCCTAAGGGATACAGTTCTGAACTTTTTCATAGCAGGAAGAGATACCACCAGTACTGCATTATCATGGTTCTTTTACCTCCTCTCGAAAAACCCAAGTGTCGAAACAAAAATTCGAGATGAACTCGAAAACATAATGAGTCAAACTCAAGAATTCTCGAAGAATTCGAGAGAGTTTTGCTCGAAATTGGTGTACCTCCATGCATCATTATGCGAAACCCTGAGATTGTACCCTCCTGTGGCGTTCGAGGCCAAGAGTCCGGCTGAGACGGATGTACTCCCAAGCGGGCACACATTGACACCAAACATGCAAGTTATCTTCAGCTTGTATGCGATGGGGAGGATAAAGTCGATATGGGGAGACGATTGTTACGAGTTCAAGCCGGAGAGATGGATAACAGGACAAGGGAAGGTTAAGCATGAGCCATCATACAAGTTCTTAGCGTTCAATGCCGGTCCAAGGACTTGTGTAGGGAAAGACATGGCGTTTACGCAGATGAAGATTGTTGCGGCTTTTATATTAAGGAATTACCGTATCCAAGCTGTGGATGGATTTGAAGTTGTTCCTGATATCTCCATCATTCTTCGTATGAAGCACGGGTTTAAGGTCAAGGTAACTCGTCTTCAGTAGTAACCTCCACTGCATAAATTAATTAAACTGTGTGCAGGCACGGGTTTTGCAACAGTTCACTACTAAAACATTTTACTTTTAAACTCCGACTTGAAACATTTTTTATCCCCTTGAGAGTCGAGACATTATGCATGTTCCACATTTCCTCGTCATAGTTACTTCGAGTACTTGTATTCAACAGTCTGATACCTGAAACTAGACAGTCTAATAGATGAACGAACGGTATCATATATGCATTCCCAGCCCTTTCTTGTTTAAGCATACAAAGTCTCATTCAAGTGCGGGGAACTAATTTACAGGCCATGGAAGCTATGACCATCGACATTTGACACAGTCGCTTGCATCATTTTCCATTGCCTCTAGGAATATCATATGAACAAAGACAATCAAACAAGAATTTCCACACAAATTAATAATCTTACACTAGATCGCAAAATGTCAGGCAGAATAAATACAATACGAAGATTGAGAAAACCAGTGTATTGCAGTACTAATTCTTGAGCTTCTCTGAAGTCATATCTGAACGCCGAGGCAATGCAGAATGAAAGAACCTTTGGGAATCACAATGATCAAACTAGACCAGACGACGGAACCCCACAAGTCTACTGAATCATTCTTTCTGATCTCAATCTCAATCTCAGCACACCAAATTTCAATGTCCGTCCCATTCCGAGTCCCATTGTTGCCTTCCCACAACACGAACAACCTCCCGCCCACGTCCGCCATTTTAACCCCCCCACACAAGAAATTAGGCAGACTGTCATTCACCCCTCTCAGTCTCAGTCTCAACTCCCTCCACACATTCTTCCCAGCATCAAACCAAATAAGCTTGGGCGAACAATCATGAGAATACAACACCTCATCGACAACCGCGACTCGCATACACCACCCTAAATTCAGCTCCATGGGTCCCCACTTCTGCGAAAACAACACCTCCCATCATAGACGCACCATACATCCTCCCGCCCATTACCGCACTCCCACATATCGGCTTGCACCTAACATCGATGGGGCTATTCACTGTGGCCCAAACCCGGGTTATCGGGTCGGCCCAATTATCCCCCGAACACGTAAATCTTGCCATCAACTACCCCTGAAGCCGGTAATCTCCTTGCAACACTCATCTTAGGACCCAATTCCCAGTTATTCCTCAAACAATCATAAACCCACACAGCATTAGACGGTATATTCCTAATCAACCCACCAATGATCCGAAGCAACGCAGGAAGCGCTGTCCCAGGGAGATGGGCAGGGTTGGATAGGGAAAAGATGAGGTGGGTAGGGAGAGAGATGTGCGGAAGTTTGTACAAGAGTCGAGAAAGTAGCATTTGGAGGAGAAGGAAGAGGTGAGAGGGTTAAAATGGCGGAGATTGAGGAAGAGGAATGATTCGGTGCCGAAAAGAGTACGGCGAGTGGAGTGGAGGGTTGATCGCCATTGTTTAGAGACCAAGGACATGTGAGGGTGGTGCGATCGAGGAACTCTTGCTATGCATTGTAATGCGACGTCGTTTGGGAGGTTCGGGATTAGACTTTGGTTTTCCGGGAGATTTGAGGAGGAGGATGATGAAGATTGGTCACCCATGGCCAAAGGGTATCAGCCTTCTGTTGGTGGGAGTAGATGAAGATGACTACTACCGGTACGAGTAGCAGTTACAGAAGACGGTAAAGGAAAAATAAAGACGAGGCGTCAGCGTCACAATTAAGGGTAATCATAGAAACCCCTAAATAAGTCTCGTGAAAACTCCGTCTCACAATAAGTCATCGTGAGATACATTAATAGGAATAAAAAAATAATAAAGAGTAACTAACTAACCTGTGAGTTTTCTATCACTTATTGTGAAATCGTCTTGTATAAGAATTTAGTTAGAAAAGACAAGCTAGAAAGTACTTCGTAGCACATGGTTTGCTTTTCTCTATCTAAGTGAGTATTATTTGACTGGTCACAAATTTATAACAAATATTCTCGTCACAAATGTGTCACAACGGTTTTGTGTATCCAGCCTTATTTCGTGTTGTATCTAGGTAGCTTTCTAGTTACAAGGATATTCATCAAACTTGTGACGGGTTAAATACAATGACATGAACAAGGCAAGGGAATATGAGTATATGACATGTAGATTAGCTGCAAGATTTGATCATCTTGCTAACCTCCAAACTCAGAATTAGCATAAGCTAGTTTGCAATCCGTTGTACATACTCCTATAGCATAATAGCATACAAAATTCACCCTTCTTTGAACTAAACTCCGAATACACTAAATGACGATTGATTTCATCAACAAAATGTAATCATTCCGTGTCAACTTTCCAGTAAAATTCTTGAAGATCAATCTCATTCACTACTGGAGTACAATCTATCACCAGTAAGGTGAACTAATAACATGAACCACAGAAGGGAATATATTAACAATATGATATGTAGATTAGCTGCAACATTTTAACAATACAGATGGCCGAAAAGAAAAGACGGAAGATTTGTTCATACACGTATATACGGAATATAAATGATAAATCACCCCCCGAGCTGGGGCACAAGCAGAAGCAAAAACAAAAACAAAAAATAAAGTACAAGTTGCCCCTGGAACCTGAGAATGAACTTGATTGAGCCCTCAGTTCAGGGAAGAAAATAATGTACTCCTTCGCTTATTCCACACTGTACAAGGAACGTATAAACCACCGGGTTCTAGAGCTTGTCACGACATCTGTGCTTATGCTTCATGTTTTCTCATGTCTTTACAGTCTTTAGGCCTTCAAAAATCACCTCCTTAGCTTCCCAGTAGTAAACTTAAAGAGATTACAATGGCTGTAACAAAAATTACTTACGTCAATGTCGCAAGTAATCAAAATCTCGTCTGAGCCTATTATAGTTATGAGACTGACTTACAAGTGCGACCAAAACCAAATCCATTACCTTATTAAGAACACCCTACGCACGGCAATAATACAATGGACTCGCACATAACGGTTGTCATTCAAGGAAAATAGGAAATTAGAAGATACCTACTACACCAAAATTGCAGAAGTGAACATAAACAAATTGTTTCCTTTGGATCAGAATATCAGATACTAATTCCACAGAAGAGTTGTAGTGACAATGAAGATCTTCAATGGAACTGGGACTACTTTTATCACTTTATCCCTCAGACTGTCTTCGATTCTTAACAAACATTTTACCTTTAAACTCGGATTTTCAACATGTTTTTATTTATCCCCTCAGACGAGTTAAAATCCCGTATGACAATATGCATGTTCAACATTTCCTCATCATAGTTAATACAGTATTCAATCTGATACTGAAACTAGATAGTCTAATGGAAGCTATGATCATCGACATTTGACACAGTAGCTTGCATCACTGACGTAACTTCATGTATGAATAATTCTCCGTTTGACATAGAACAAGCATTTCCGCATAAATTAACAATCAAGGAAATTGAGAACAACAATACTACAGTAGGAGTGTATCACAAAGATGTAATGCACTGCGAATATGGATATGGATATGGATACATACAGATTCCTTGGCTCATCTGAAGTCACACCTGAACACCGAGGCAATGCACAATGGAAGAACCTTTGGGAATCACAATGATGACATTCGACCACACGACCGAACCCCACAGTTCCCCTGAATCGTCCTTTCTAACCGCAATCTCAGCACACCAAACCTCAATGTCCTTCCCATTGCCGCTCCCATTCTTGCCTTCCCACACCACGAACAACCTCCCACCCACATTCGCCATTGTAGCACCACACAGGAACTTAGGCAGACACCCCTTACTGTCATTCACCCCTCTCAACTCCTTCCACACATTCTCCCCAACATCAAACCCTCTGACCTTCCCCAAATAATCATAACAATACAGCAACTCATCCACAACAGCGGCTCGCCCACGCCACCCTAAATCCAGCTCCATTGACACCGGCCCCCACTCCTCTGTCCCCGGCTCGAAAACCACACCTCCCCTGTCAGCCATACCATATATCCTCCCCTCCACCACCGCACTCCCATGCATCCACTTCTCCCTAACCTCGACCGGGCTCTTCACTGGGGCCCAAACCCGGGTTATCGGGTCGAAAACCTCTGCCCAATTCATTGACTTAGTCCAATTATCCCCCAAACAACCCCCTAACACGTAAATCTTCCCGTCAATTACCCCTGAAGCGGCGAATTCACGTCCAACCCTCATCTTAGGACCCAATTCCCACTTATTCCTCAAACAATCGTAAACCCACACATTATTAGACGGTATATCCCTAATCGACCCGCCAATCACATACACGAAATGATCCAAAGCAACGTAGGAAGCGCCAATCGGGTGAGATGGGCAGGGGTAAATAGGGAAAAGATGAGGTGGGTAGGGGGTATTTTGGGAAGATGCGTGGAAGATTGTAGAAGGGTCGAGAAAGTACCATTTGAAGGAGAAGGAAGAGGTGAGAGTGTTGAAAAGGCGGAGGTTGAGGAAGAGGAATGATTCGGTGGCGAAGAGAGTACGGCGAGTGGAGTGGAGGTGAGATGATTGGAGGGTTGATCGCCATTGTTTAGAGACCAAGGAGAGGTGAGGATGGTGAGATCGAGGAACTCTTGCTATGCATTGTAATGCGACGTCGTTTGGGAGGTTTGGGATTAGGCTTTGGTTTGAGGCGTCTTCGAGGAGGAGACTTGAGGATGATGATGATGTTGATGAAGATGAAGATGAAGGTTGGTCAGCCATGGCGTGTGGGTGGAAATTAATCGAGTTGCAAGATTAGTTATAAAAAAACCGATGACCGAATCGAGTAGCAAGATCAATAATTCAAACTCTAATAAGACAACATTTTAAATAGTCTCAAGTATATCCGGATGGAATTAAACCATATCGGTGTGGACCGCAATCCGGTCATAACTCGGTCTTTTTCGGTCTGGATTCTGGATCGTCTTATTTGACTTAAAATCCGGGCTAGTGGGACCAATGGTCTGAAATTTGAATTTTTTGGAAATTTCAGTCCAATCGGTCTGGTCCGGTCTTGGACCAAAATATTTCCGATCCCGAACCAAATTTCTTTAATTGTCCGAGACTTTTGAGGATTCCAGTTCTGGTCTAAACCGATTATAGTTCGGTCCTACCCGCGGTAGCTCAACCTTAAGGGTTTTCCCTTTTCCCTCACAATTCAAAGATCATGGGCTAAGTATTCAATGGGACGGTCCTAAGTCATTGGAACCATCGGAGTTTTGACAGTCTTATATACTTATCATTGTCCCGAATTCAGATTACATGTCTACTTTTATATCTCATTTTGTGTCTTGTTGCCTGGATTAAGTGACACATCACCCTTTATTAATTAATAAAAATGGTATTGTAATAAGTTAGGTCAATTGCGAAGTTCTTACCGAGTACAAAAATATATACCGGGAAATATAACGTACTCATAGTCAAGTACGGAAACGGAGTATTATTATTATTACATACGGTGATACTGAGTATATATATCGACTTTTTGAGTATTGATTATAGATTTATAGACACCTTCCTAGCAACCATATCAGCTAATATTAGCTGATCTTTACAAATGTACCAAATCATCCAAACTAATACAGTATCTTTATTTCTAGAAACTACGTATCTTATCCCCGTCTCATTCATTTGTTTACCTTTAATCAAAATATTCAACATAAATAATAATAAAAAAAAGACAAATGATTGAGACGGGAAGAGTATTTCTATGATTATGGAGTACGTATATACTTCACCAGTACATTTTAAGTAACATATAATTTCTCACATGGAAGGAACTTAACGTATTATATACTGTAAGACATGAACAGGTGATGTTGATTAAAGACCCTGACCAGGCCGCGACTGGGATTGGTCATCATCAGCATCACTACTGTCGTCGAAGAACAAGCCATCAACAATGTTGTCGATAAGAGTGTCGATGAAGGCGTTGTAGCTGACCGTGAAGATGCGGCCAACATTTTTACGAGCACTGGTTGAGTATGCGAAACTAGCTGCGCAAACAATTGCAGCCAAACACGCCCCTAACCCTTCCTCCAATCCCCGAACATCCATCTTCTTGAACACTGAGTTGCCTGTCGCTAATTCCACGCCTATCGTCGCTGCAAACACTATCTGTTTTACGCAAATCACTATATATTGAGTTTCGTATCCACATTATTCAATTCCTTCCAAAACTTGAAGAAATTGTCCTTCAACTTAACCAGATGTTGGTTGGTTATTCAAGGTTTTGTCACTTCTATATCAATCACAGTCAAAGGGTCGGCATTCTATAGAATAATCCCTAATTCCTATTATCAGTCACAGGGACGTCTCAACAAAATCTACGACTAAAAAGAGGTCCCATTATAATAAAACTAATGAATTTTCCTCGTAATTCTCAAATTCATATCGTTTTACAATATATTTGAACCATGAAAGTGGAAGTCAAATTTCGTCTCTTCACTTGCACATTGCCTTAGCCACCCTAATATGTAATCTCTGGTTGTATATGAATAAATTACTCTGTATTTTACTTTCAACCTCAAATAAAGCTATTTACAGTTTTACACACAAAAAAATAGGGACAACTGGACCGCTATCCTTCATAATCCTACCCATCTTGAATCTCAATAAAACAAAACGGTTTACAAACTAAAAACGTTTTCATGTGCGTATTTTATTCAATTTTCAGGCGATAAGATGTAAGGAGTACTAATAGCATAAAAATGGTTACAAAGTAGACGTACGTACCATAGCAAGACGGCCAGTAATAATCTCAAAGTCCTGACTCTTCTTACTACTCTCTATATAATCGTACAAGTTTGCCAGAAACGGTGACATCAGTTCCTCCCCTCCATCGCCAATAACACTATCGTTTCCTCCGTAATCCTTTGATCTTGTCACCGTCTTGATCACTCCAACACCACGGTCAGACGGTCCGTATGATCTGAGGGTGCACAACCGAGGTTGTAGGACTATCTTGACTTGATCCGAGCTCTCCAGACCAACCCTTGGCGTTGCAGCCGCCTGCTTAGGCGGCTGCAACTCACAGCGTATCATGTGCGCCGGGGGAATAGATGCCATATGATATATGGCCAATAATATGGGAGGAAAAAAGAAGAGAATCTCTAATGAAGAAAATTCAAGGAATCTATAGTTTTGTTGGAAATTATTCAAGGAATGGGAAAAGAACACGTTAGGGGGGTAAAGGGTTTATGAGGGTGAAAGAATAGCTACGTAGTGGTTGCTTTATGGGCATATCAGGTTGCTTTCAGGCAAGTTTTGTGGAATTAATGTGTGTGTGATTGAGTGTAGTAGTACACTAGTACGACGTAGTAGTTAAGTGCGGAGATTGAATGATTTTACGCCTCATATAGATGATATGATCATGTGCTCACGAAACTTCAAAGAAGAACGTACGCGTACGCGTCCTCGTTTCGTTCTATTGGTCCAAATCGTCACGATTCATGAGCCCTAAGACAAAGGTAGATACCCAACAAAACACAACGACAAGGCCCAAGAATAATCTTTCACACTCTCGCTCTCAAGTAGGCCATTTATCTCGTCCTAAGGGATAATTGGTCTCTTCTTAGGCATCAAAGAGGTCACCTTAGAGTCTTAGACTCACCTTCGAGGCCATTAAGTGTCATTTGTGTTATTGGTAGGCATCCAACCGAAAACATCAATCCGCAATAGAACATCTCGACTAATCTTGGCCGAGTCACTCACTTTGATCGTCTGTGGGAAACAGTACATAAAAGATTTCTAGCAACAATGAAAAAAAGAAACATAGTAGGGTGATCGAAGATCTCGTAACGTTGGGAAACCATGACGCACTAAGGCAAGGACGTAGCTGCAACGACCCCAACTCCTGTCATAGGGCTAACAACCCAGATTCCCGAACTAATGCTCACACCAAAACAAACAAGTGATGGGGATAACCGGCGAAGCAACAAACCAGTAGTTAGGGGTGTTGTCCGGTCAAAACCCGGAGCAAATTGACTCGAAGACCGGTCAGTAGGTCACCCAAAAAACCCAAACCCGGAGACCATGCCGGTTAGAAAGGGCTCTGAATCGAACCGGCCAGACCGGACCCCCTTTAGGACTGATTTTTCCGGGATTGGACCGGACTGGAGCGAAAAATAAACTAAAGTTGAAAATGTTTTAAAGTGTGGACCGAACTACATCGGAGACCGGACCAGTATATGCCCGATCCACACTACTTTTTGAACAACCCTACCGGCAGCACCAACTAGCACCAGAGAGAGCACGCTATAGACTAAAAGGCACCTAGATAATAACCCTAAACAGAAACCCCATAAAACACAACACAAACACCTAGGGACGAAGAAGAAAGGAACAAAAGGAGGGGCTCACCGGCGAAGGAAGGGCGCGTAAGGCCGGCACGAAACCACCAACACAGAAGGCGACGTGCCAACGGCCAATATCACAACTCACGAACGGAGAGCGACCGAGAAACACTACCCACGAACCAATGACGACACACCAACCGGCAACCACCAGCAAAACGCGCATAATCGGCTGGTGGGGGCAAGGCGTGTGGTGGATAGCCTGTCGTGGAGGATGGCAGACGGCCAAGGCAGGGCTCCCTCACGGATTTTCTCAAGTCACACGTGCAATACCATTATTATTATTATTATTAGTTTTTAAATAAAGTTATTTGAGCTATAAAGTTTGAAAAAGAATGTTATTTGAGTATAAAATAATATTTAAAAAAAAAAACCATTATTATTATTATATTATACTCCGTAAGTAATAATTACTCAGTATTATTACTATTGATACAAAATTACAAATAGAGGTCGGGTTATTAATATTATTATTATTATTATTATTATTATTATTATTATTATTATTATTGGTATAAATGAAGGCCGCGATATTATTAGAACCCCTAACTCCTTCCAATAATCTCAGATACTTCCGAGTTTTTACAGTGCAAGGGATATGTACAAATCTCCTACAAAATTCTTTCACTTCCAGATTCCTTTACCACTGAAAAGACAAGCGTCCTAACATGCACATTCGTGGCCATACCAGCCAAAAAAAAAGGCATTTTTAACAAGGATAGACCCATGAGAAAAGGTAATAATGAGAGCAACAGAGGATTGGGGGGACAAGTGCTATCAACTCCCAAAGCGCTGCCCTATATTTCCAGACTAATTCGTACCACAAAAGCATAGGACTCCCAAATCACCCCAGACAAACCCACTAACTGCACTAAATTATTGATACTGCTGCTAAAACTCATGCTATTCTTTATTTAAGAAACCTGTTTATCAGTAGAAACCAGAGGAAGGTTTAGAATGAAGTGCTTTGAGTCTGTCCAGAAGACTGTCAAAGCTTGGCTTGCATATTTCGGGTTTGGTTCTTCGTCGCCAAAAAACTCCGCAATACCAACTGATGATGCACCTGTAAATGCTGGATCAGAAACAGAAACCAAGATGATTGTAAGTACTAACTTTCACTTCCACTTTATATACATTATATAAGAATGAGCAATGATTTTGCATTTGTCTGTTGCTTGAGATCGAGCTTGAGCTCGGGCTTGGCTAGAAGTCGTCCATCTTTGAGAGACCTGATAATATATACATGAAGTCACAACAACAATTTCATAATAAAATCTCAAACTGAGATTAATTCCATATTATCGATACTGAGGACTAACAACCCTTGGAAGAATACAATATGTCGGATTCTGATATTACTTGAAGAGTTCGTTTTGATGTGGAAGTTAATGTTTTCAGGAAGAGGTAATAACGACCAGAGGAGTGATGAGAAGCCGTGCAGTGAAAAAGCCACCGAGGCCACCAGTAAATGCTGGAAGAGGAGGACAAATCCACACAGCTTACTAATCCTCTCTTGCTTTGTACTCCTCTTTTTCGTCTTGATTGTATCTACCCGGGTTACTTCTATGAACAACAGTACTTATTAGCGGGTAGTTATTCAGTTGATTGTTTCTCCAGTTTTTACTGTCTAGCTCCTGTACAAGAACAACTGTCAATATATATCATAGACATTTGCTCACTCTCCTATCAGATTTTCACATCTATCATAATGATCACCTTCTCCCAATAAGTTGTTTCCGTTTTGGGGAAAATACTAGCAGAAACTTGTGAAAGGTGGATCGCCTATGGAATAGGTGGAAGAACTGGAGAAGATAAACGATTGGGACGGAGGGACTACTAAACCTAGCATCATTAACATAGTGTCTCTGTCTCCAAAAACTCCTCAACTCCCCACATAACAATCCCCCTCCCCCATCCACAACTGCAACCTTCTCTTATCAACCAGTCACTTATTCACATCAGCCGGAATTCTCAATATTACTAGTTATGTCTCCCTTTTGTCCACTGCCCCTTCCCCACTTTCACCTCCCCTCCTCTACACCCATCCATGGCAACTTCACCTCTGCAATTGTCTGATAGACAAGGCCTCCCATTTGAGAGTAACTTTGCCTTCCCCTGATCACCTCCATAACGAATCCTCCTCCACCGGCGTCATGTTCCTCTCATCACCTCCCTGTGATCATTTCATTGATGGATAAGTGGTGAGATGGGTGGGCATGAGGAGAGGGAGAAGTCGGCTTGTGAAGGGTGGTCGTGGAGGAAAGGGAAAGGGGGTGACTATGAAGAGGATACTGGTGACAGGCCATAGGGTTTTGGTAAAGGCATGCATGACTAATCTTGAATCAAATTGATTTAGCCTTTAACTATTGTCCCATTAACCAGTTACTCACAAAAATTTCTTTTCTGAAATCCCGTGCAAAAAAAAACCTAAGATCACTCGTTTATGTGGAAGTATCCTTTACCTCAGTATCCTTGTACAATTCATTACCCCTAAAAGATAATAAATTTTATTCTAATCAAGGGACGACGTGACTCGCGATTCTAACATCCTTATTCAAAAGAGCACAAAATCTTGAAGTGAGTGTATTTGATAATCTATCTATCCTGATTCTTACATCAGCTTCTATAAACACAACATATGTGAAAAAATAATTTCTTGCCAAAACGCAGAAGTAAAGTCAATGTGATATCAGTATAACCTGAAAAACATTGAACATCAATATATACAACGGTGAATGTTCATATGGCCTCACCACTACTATAATTTGTTCAAGTGCTGTTTTCAGGATCCATTTGAAAAAAAAAAAGGGTTGACAACCAATGTAGAAAACCTGGAGATGGTAAAAACCATATTCAGCACTGCTCGACCCTTCTACAATTCCTTCTCATATCATCATATGCCTCTTGCGGTTCTCACAACAGCAAGCTCAGCTTTTTTTTCTTGGTTGTTGCGGGCCTCCTGCATTGATGCCAACAACGTAAAGATCGAGTGAAATTTGAAGTGCTAATTGCATTTAATTGAGTTCACTAATTGTCAAGAATATGCCAACCTCTTGTAGTGAAGTTTGCAAAATGGCGTAATTTTTCTTCGGCAAACTGCACAACATTTGTTGATCTTTTAACGCCCTGCGTCAAGCCTTGACTGAAAAAAAGAAGCCAAATGGCATTTAAGGTAATATAGCATTGTCATATAAATGTAATTTTTAAGAGAACCTATAAGACAAATCGTTAAATATATTGTCCTATTCCTGATTTATACATCCCAAGTCAATTATCTCGTTTTCAAATATAGTAAGTAAAAATAGTGAACATCTCATTTTTACCCCTAGTTAAATAAATTTTACAATCCCAATATACTCTTCTTTAAATTTATTAGTCAAAGGGTATTGATGGTATTTCTCTACTACTCCATGTCTCCATCTCATTCAATTCAAAGCTTACCTTTACTATAAACACATCATCCAATTCAATCCAAACATTACCTTTCCTTTTTGGTAAAAGACTTAACCATATAATCCTCATATAGTTCTTCTATTTACACAAAATATTGCTTTTTACACACTTTAATTTGGGGAACCATAAGACCTAGTGATTTACCATTAACAATGTTACTTTATACTCGCTTTTGTGAAAAAGGTCAATGTAAGGGTAAGGGTTGGATTGGATAGGAGGAAGTATATCAATCCTAAAAATCACGTACTCAGCTCTAATACGCCAGTGTCAAAGGATTGTACAAAAGAAAAATGTTGTAAAATTTAAAGGAGTGTCAAAGTATTGTACGAAATATATTGTACAAAACAAAATTGTAAAATGTCGATGTTTATAAGGTTAAAGAATGAAGACATACTCACCCTAAGTCACTTAGCTCAGTGGTTAAGTCACTGATCTCCATACCAGATAAGCGAACTGCTGCCATAGTATCAGGAAGTTCTTCCCTAGTAACATCAAACAACTTCTCCAGTGACTCTGCTGCTTTCTTGAATGCCTTGAATGTCCCAAATCAAGGTTTTAGCAATTAGTATAACATTTTCCAAATATTTGGTGATAATTTAACCCTCATCATATCGAGCCAAACACTCAAACTGACATTGAAACAAGCAGATATTGAATAGCCATTCTTCCTACGAAAAGATGTTCCGTGCCAGCAGTTTCAGAATTGTTTGCAAAAATCAATTACGACTTCTATCACACACAACTGTAAGGCCTACGCAGCTAAGCAACAACGAAGTAACATTCTAATTCTAGTCAAGCTGACATGCTGCATTCAATCAGTTAGACTACATGCACTAGAATCAATCATCTTGTAGCAACCCTTCACAAAAATCATATACCTTTGTTTTTATGACTTTCTAATACTACGGAGTTATCGCATAACCATTTGTCAAAAATCACCAAGTATTCTAAGAGAAATCTATGTGTTTTCTATTATACTCCACATTTCATTAGATTACCTCATTTCTTCTAGTTGGTTTAACTTCCTAAATCCCCGCTCCATCTGATGTATTAGCCATAGAAGACATTGATGAATGAAAAATCGTGATCACTTTCTGTCATCTCTCGGACTAAGTCTGCTGTTCTTGTTCTCCCCTAATTTCTATATTTTCTACTCATTTTGTTTGCTGTAATCCCAAGTAGGAATCTCCACTCCCAACCGCTGCAAAATCTAGTACTCACAGCCTATCAAATGTACAGTTCAACAGTTGCGACAGAGTGCTATGTAACTCGACTCAAGAATATAACAAGTTAAGTCGAGTTACAGTTTGTTCGACTTGAATAACTCATAAGCAACTTGGCTAACAACCCATGGAACCCGGATATTGCATGACTCGCATTAAAATATAAACCTCATTTATTTAGATGAGTGCATTGTTGATGCCAATAATAAAAATATAGAGTCAAAACCGGACAAAATAATTCACAGCCTATCAAATATACAAATCAACAGTTGCTACACAATGCTATGTAACTTGTGGAGTAATTCCCCTATGAAACCGTCTCATGGAAGAATTTGCGAAGTTATACAGCTAAATAACTAATGCCTCAATCCAACTACATGATCACAAACTGAAGCAAACTTTTAAAGTAACTAAATGTATGTGTTTTCTCAATACACAAATCCGTCGCTCAGATAATTACGACAAAACAACTTCAATAGCAAAATGATTGTCTCATCTATCATGATGGTAGTTGCGACATATTTGACTCGTTTTAATGTCCGTCACGAGTAAGACCAACTGTTCTCATTTCTCAACAGCAGCACATCATAAATTCACTGAAATGTGATAATATCGAAGTGATGAATCGGAATAATAAAGATACTGAAGAGAAAATATAGTAATGCACGAACCAGAAGTGTCGGAATCGCGGAAAAAAACAGCCACGTTACCGAAACCGCAACCTGCAATTATTTTCCATTGATTAGCTCAAATTCAGAAAACGTGATTAACAAAAAACATACTGTCAGCATAATTTTGTTTGTAATTGAGTAAAATCAAAGAAATACCGCAAAAGAAGCGACACTTAAGACGGTGAAGTGGCGTTGAGTGAGGGTTAGTTGAAGCAAAGGGGATCCTACAGACGTGGTGAACTGCGACGAAGTCGAAGGTTCGTTTGAAATCGACGCCACATTTTCCGACGATTGGGCGGAAGTTACGGTGAAGCGGCGCGGTGGTAGTCGGAGGATATTAGCCGGAGACGAATTAGAAATTAGGTTGCCGGCGCGTTTGACGGTGGTCCGACGATGAATTACGGGAGGTGAAACTTGGAAGTTGATTGCTGATGTCATTTGCTCCCACCGGTTTATTTTCCCCCTATCAAAATTGTCATAAAAGTTGGTTTCTTAGCATCTTGGCCGATTGTATTGTATCCGGACGATAGGTTTGAGCCGTTTGACTCCCCATTCATAATGCGATTTCCACGTTTTGTTGAACTAAAAAAATCTTGATCAACTGTGTCGTGTTGGATCATCATGTCTGCGCAGTTACGTGCAGGTATGATCATGGATCAGATTAGATCGGGTTTGGGTTGGGTAAATGATAACCACTTAAGTCCAAACGTGCAGGTCATATTGCGTTGGGCCTAGTAATGCCGGCTAATCTTACTAGCCCAAACTCAACCATTTCGGGTCACCTAATAGGAGTGCTAACTAAAGTACTACGGAGTATGAGTAATACTCAACTACGAGCAACCATCATCCCAAACCCGTACAAGCAACCATCATCCATGCGGACCATGCTACATTAAATATTACGGAGTACCATGCATGTTGCATTGCTCGCCAAAAGATCGTAAATGTCAACTGGATCGCCATAAGGCCACCAAAAATTGGGTGGACAATGTAAGACAAACACAAGGTCAGTACAAGTCGAGGAGAATAATCAAGTTCAGCGCAATACTTAAACCAAAATGACATAATATGACTTTGACAAACTCGACTTATTGACCACAACAGCTGTCAACGACACCATATGCATCAACTGAGCACATCTTTCGCACATTCATCATCACCTCTAAACAATGGGGCTCATCGGTTTTTTTTGCCAACGAGGGCTCTTCGTTTCAAATATGCATATCCCTCCTAACCTGGTAAGTTTTCGTGCGATGGATATATCCGTCATAAATCGGTGACGGGTCAAATATTAATGTGAGTACGTACCATTTGGTTAGAAGGATAAACCTAGGGAGTAGAAAATGGTTTGTTTGTATCCATTCAAGTAAATATTATTTAACCCGTCACAAGTTTATGACGAATATTCTCATCACAAAGAGAAATTTGTTCAGCTAACCAGGGTACGATACATATACTCCTTGGGTAGGTTAAGTCTGTAACCGACTCCGTAAACTATCATCCTACGTCGTACTACCAATGGAGATTCTAAATAACCTTTCCGGCTAGAGATATGTGCCCCGAAAACCGTAAAAAGTTAGCAGAATTGTTTAGTCGGAAAATTAAAATTAAATTAATTAAGTAAAACAATTAAAATTACAGTATTAATCATAATCAAGGAGATGCAAAAGGTTAAAATCACCTATAAAATTCAACTGACGCGACTGAAATGCGGACGACCTATACCGTCAAGTTAGATTTCAAAGAAAGCAGATACCGTGTACGGACTACCGAATACATACTTACATATACCGTATACGTAGAAAAAACCATGGGAATGTATTTGTGTACCAAAAAAGAAAAAGGCTAAATTTCTGCAGTTGATCTTACGCCACATTCACATTTTGAAACTCCCCTTCGTACATAAAAGCTCCGTAAATAAAACAAAAAAAATAAACAATTAGTGAAAGAAAGAAAACCTCAATTTTCACAGAACCTCCCGCCTCTCTCTCCTATCCTTCAAATTCAACTATTCTTTCTACCTCTGTCATCCCCCTTTCTTTTCAATTCGCCGATTACTAAACCCTAATTCCCACCATTAATGGCGAAGCGAAAGCTTGCTCAGAGGAAAGTCGCCGCCGCCAAAAACAAACCCGAAGTCGACGGCAACAAACCTGTTGCGGCCGAACAGATTCCTGAGCTTCAACAAAAGGATGAAGTTGCTCATGGAGAAAGTAAGGAACAAGTAGCTGAAGAAAATCATAAGGTGGTGAAGAAAGATTCGAAACGCCCTACCAAACGCTCTAAACCTAATCTTGAACCCGAGTACTTTGAAGATACTCGCAATTTGGTTGTTTACTTTATCCTTTATTCCTCTTTTATTTGTCTTATGTTGTTGAATTAGGGTTTGTGTCTTTAATTTTGATTTTAGATTTTTAGATTTGTTACGACTCGGAAGTCTGATTCTTGAGTTTACGACTGATTCGTGCTTCACATTGTGCGGAATTGCTTGTTCTTGGCGATGATTTTAGCTGTTCAGTAGTTGTTTTGATTTTGGGTTTATGCTTGCTTTGTTGTTTGTCCAGCAGTAAGGGTTTTGGTGTTTGTGGATTATGGAGTTTATGTCTGATTTTACTTCACATTGTGCAAAGTTACCGGTTTTCGGTTATGTATTTAGCCTTATAAGGGGCATATGTCTGGCTTCTGAGTGAAGGATGATCTGTGTGCTACAAAATGGTGCCTTTTTATGGTTAGTGTATGTGACTTTTAGTGTAGACTGGAATTGAAGTTAACATTGTGCGAAATTACCCTCTTTTTTGTCAGTGTGTGTAGCCGTGTGATGCAAAGGCGTAGAAACTAGGCTGTTGCATTCTTTCTATTTGTAATATAGATGCACACTTCTTACCCCCATTGTTTGATTCTTCTGCAGGTTGTGAACATGTACCTTTTTTGTTGGTTCGCCTGTGTTAACCTTTATGCTTGTTTAGGCTTCTCATAATAGCGCTGATTATTGTCGTTGCTGTTTGAATTGTTTTCCTGACATGTTATATACTGCGTATAGTCTGCCTATTAGATTCACTATTAGATTCATGTATTAATGTATGGAAATAATTACGAGATTGAGGTATTATCAAAGCTTAGTGTTTGTTTGTGTTTACTGCTTAAGAGTTTGTTCTTCCCTAGTAGTTGCAGTTTTTTCTTATATTCATTATTTTGTGTGGGAGTAATTGAACATAACTTAGTTGATAGTTTATGCTTCTTGGGATCTTGTTTTGGTTGTGATATCAATACTTACTGCGTTGTATTCTTTTCGTGATGGTTTTTTTCAGGAGGATTTGTGGAAACAAGTATTTCCAGTTGGTACTGAGGTTTGAACTGATTTTTCATGCCAACTCTTCTTTATGTATCTGTAGTGTCAGACAATTTACCCGACTTCGGATTAAGTGGTAACTTTATTTGAATTTCAGTGGGATCAACTACATTTGGTTTACCAACACAACTGGAATTTTACGAATTTGGAGGTATGCTGCATTTGAAAGCCTAGTATGGCACTTTTATCTGTGCGTTCAGGGGATATAACTTATTAGATATTGCATCTTTTTAATCACTTGTGTTAACTTTTCATATATTTGACAGAATGCCTTTGAGGAAGGAGGAGATCTACATGGCAAGAAAGTTTACCTTTTTGGGTGCTCCGAACGTATGTATCTCTCTCCACATCAGCAAATCTTATGTTTGAATGCACGATGTTTCCTTATGTGATTCTTTTTGTTCCATTTAAGCTACAACTTCTTTGATTTTTCACATATTTTCTTGTACGCAGCTCAAATGGTGCCGGTCAATGGTGAAATGCGATTAACCCTCGTGCCTGCCGTGGTTGCGGTAAGTTACCTTTTTGACATACATACATGAAGTTAAGAAATAATAGCTCTTTGATTTGTGATTAACTTTGTCTTTTTTTATTCCTGATGGCTCTTGCCATATAAACATGTAAACAACCTTAGTATTCGTGTCCACTCTATGCTTCTAGAATATTTTTAAGCAGATGCGTCAAGTCACAATCAACAGAGTTCCGTGTCTAAGGGATGTTCCTCAACTTCCTCTCCATATGGGTTACTAGTCTTAAGATTATATATGCTACATATTGCCTCTATTGGTTTGGCTTTGTCTGTCAAACCTGTTCATTTGCTTTATTTTGTTGCTCTTGCCTTATATGACCTGTTGCCTTTTTTCATATTTATCATAACATGTGATTGTTGTTCTTGTGAAGATGCAATTTATTTTTATTTCTTTATCACAGCCCCATTTTGTTCTTATGGGGCGTTCCTCTAATATTGCTGAGTATCTGCGTTGAACACCTCTTCTTGTTGAACAGGTTGTATCCCCCTTCCCTCCTTCAGATAAGATTGGGATTAATTCTGTCCAAAGGGAGGCTGAAGAAATAGTTCCCATGAAGCGTATGAAGATGGACTGGGTCCCATATATTCCATTTGAGAAGAGGTCTTTGGTTTTGTGGACTAACAATTAGTATTTGTGTTTCTTCTCTGTTGTTGGCTTAAATCATAAACGTCTTGCTGACTGTAGCATGTGTTTTCTATCTACAGGGATAAAATGGTCGAGAGGCTGAAGTCAGAGATATTCATCTTGGGTTGCACTCAGAGAAGGTTAATCAATGACCCTCTAGTATAAATTTGATGTTCTTAAGTCTTTTTTCATTCTGTTGTCTCTTTATATTGCTGGAAATTATTATTATTGTTCTAGTTGACAATTTTTTTTTTTGTCCTTGTGAAAAACAGAATTTGTTGCATTCATATTACATGGGATATGTGTGTTCAAACATGACATGGACTGTACTATTAAAGCTTTAAGATGTGTTGTCGCTTATGTTTGTTGACGTTTCTTATTAGATCTTCTTTATCTCGAGAATCCGCTAAACTGTGTTGATAATGCTTTCACATAAATATTTATTCTTTGGGGATGGTGGTGATCGTTGAGGGGTTCGCAATGTTTGTGTTTATATAGTACAGATTACTACTTAAGTTTAACTGGAAACATAAGCAGGCCTACATTCTTACTTCAAACTACAAAAGTTTTCTAGCTGGATGGTGTTTCCTGTGAACACCTTTGTTTGATTTCTTGCATATATTCATATGTTTCGTTTCTCAAGTAAGTCATCAAAGACTCAAAAGATGATTGTAATTGGCTAAAGAGGCATTGACATATCCAACTTTTTTCAATGATGCTTGTTTGTGTATTTACGTTTCGCTGTTGCTGGTATAATGTTTGGCTTGATGGTACCGGGCTTCTTAGAGTGAGATATATTTTGCTATTTTGATGATTTCCTTCCGAACTTGAACTTTCCCTTTTTTAGTGCATTGAACTTGAACCTGTATGAGACATTGAGACGTTAGTTTTATTAAAGCTTAGGACATGTTTCATCCTTAATGTTCTCTGCAGGTCTGCATTAAGGCATTTGAAGGAAGAGCGAGTCAAGAAATTTGAATACTGCTTGCCTTGTGAGTCCTCAACATAACGCATTCATGTTGGAGAATTTGATATATATTTTATAAATCCAATTTATGTTATGAGTTAGTGAGTTCTTCAGCATAATTCTTGGCCCATATATTTACATATTCCTTAAAATTCTTTCTTAAGGTATCTATTAGGAACATGGTACCTGACTTGGATATCCGAACTCCAAGTAAAATATATGGGATTACTTTCAAACACTACAAAGCTAATGTCTTTTAATTCTCTTTGAAAGAGTCCATTCCAAAAATTATTCACATCCACCAACGATATTTGTACTTTGGATATTTCCTGATTTCGTAGTCTTGGTTTGTTTTCAATCCCAAATGGAATCAAATGCTTACTGTCCATTCACCTTGGAATTTTATACGCGTATAATAATGGTAAATTGACGCTAAACTGTTTGCACTTACTATTTACGATGTAGTCGTGAGAGGCGGTATTCTTGTGCGCTATTTCGAAACCTCTTGTTTGTGTGATTAGTACAGGGGTATTTTGAAACCTCTTAGTTGTGTACATCCTTCTCTACCTCGCCATAGGCAGGAACCTTTCAGGCAGTGCTAGATTGGGTCAACGTATGTTGAAGTAGTTGTGTATTGATCTTGACTTTGCTAATTGCTAACTCATTTCTTCATGAGTTTAAATTTAAAATTATATAAATGTCGTCCTTTTCTTAGATGCGGAAAAATTGCTTAAATTTAATTATTGATTTGAAATTTTGAATAACTCAAAACAGGATGTGATGTGCAACAGTCGTGAACTATGGTCACTAAATTTTGTCCAAGAACTAATTACATCATTTGTTTACGAACCCACATGAATAGTTTCAAATATTTTCATATATTTAGTTTACCTTTTAAGTTTATTTTGACTATGTATTGACCATATGATGCTAATTTCTCTTATACTTGATAGATTTCTACAATCCCTTTCTGGAAGATGAGCTTGAACAAAGTACTGAAGTGACCATTGTATACGACATGGATCCAAAACCGGTAAGATCAAATAATGTTAATTACAGTCCGAATTTGCTCAATGGTGCCTTATTTGTAATTCTTCATTTCATTGATGGGGGTATCTGTTAGTTTTTTTTTTTTTTTTTTTTTTTTCCAATTTGTGGGTTATGCATCCGTTTTTTATTCATTCATATCTTTGTCTTCCAGGTACTATGTGAATTTGATTGGGAGCTTGATGAACTTGAGGTACACTTGACTTTTGTGTACAATCTGTTGGATTTGGGTGTTATAGTTTATTGTTATGTTGTATTGCATAGATAAAGGAGTAGTTTTTTATCTCAAGGAAGCAAATCGGTTCTGATATGCTAATATTAAGCATAGTATGTTTGATGTAGTTGTGACCCTCTTCTGAGCTAATTTTATTGTCTTTTGTATCTTTAATGGTTTGTTTTTGGTCAAGTATAATGCTGTTAAATAAGCTGTTGGCTACGACCAATGGTATATATTCTCATTATGTTTTTCTCCGTCATAGGTGAGGCATAAATATAGAATTGAACTTTCGTGAGTGTGAATTTGCTAGGTCCTACAATTGATTTATCTTTATAGCTTACATCACTCACTCTGAGTCATATTTCTGGTCACCTTCAGGATCTTTGGCCTTTTATTTCCCACCTTCATTTTCATGAAATTTTGAAAGTGGTTAATGGTATTGTTTGCTAAATTAATTAATTCTTGGAGTTGTTCTAATATCAGAAGGGTCTAGCTCTTTTCTGTTTTTTTACTCTATGCGAGTCTGTAGTGTATTTAATTCAATGCTATAATGCTTGGACTTCTTCCAGGAATTTACGGATAAACTTATTAGTGATGAGGCACTTCCTTCAGAACACAAGGAGGACTTCGAGGTTTGGATGTCTAACTATCTGAAACACTCTTATCTTTTGAAAACAAGAGGATGTAGCCTAACTTGTTGAATATTTGTCAGAATCATGTAAAAGAAAAGGTACGGGAAGCAAAAATGACAAATCGGGAGGTATGTGATGAATGACTACTCGTGCTTCTGTTTTGATAGGTTTTTATTGTTTTCTGAAAATTTGCATGGTTTCCTATCTTTGCAGGCAAGAGCAGCTCGAAAGAAAGCATTAGAGGATATGAGTGCAGAAACAAAGGCTGCATTTGAAAACATCCGATTTTTAAAATTCTATCCCGTGGCTACATCAGATAGCCCTGATGTATCACAAGTGAAGGTACAGTTCTGGTTCCCCATTTTCTTACAATAGACGAAGGATTTATGGCTTCCAATGTCTACTACACCGTTGAAATTCTATGTTTAATTGATACATTGATAGATTTGTCATTTGTGTGTGCAATATAATTTACCCTAAATTGAGTTTTTGTGTAAAGTTTTGCTACTACTCAAGATGTAAATCGTCTACTACCTAAGATTTGGTAGTGTCATGTGTTATTCATGACATGAGATTGAAATTCGCCAATATCAAACCTGTCTTTGTGGATTTCTGAACACAAGAAAAATCCAAGTCGTTGGCCTAGCTATATTCATCAATTAATTTAGGTGGGTTTCAGTCCAGAGTTTTGCTCAACATAAGTTTGTTCATATGTGTAAAATATCTCTATTCGCCATTAACGTAGTCATAATAATACAGTCAAGAAATCTGAAATCCTTTAGTTTTTTGATAACTGGAAATTCGGAAGTTAAGTTTTAGTACAGACAACTAATTCCTACTAACATACAGTGGCAGTGACTTTTCTTTTTATATTCTTTCTTTGATGTATTATGATTTTGAAGATGATACTTGTTATCCATATATGTTCGATTCTGAGATGTTTTCTTCGGCCAGTCTCCTTTTATAAACAGGTATTACGGGAAAGCCCACAAAGTGCTCTGATGGAAGCTCAGATGAGCAGTTGACAGCCTCTCTATTCTCTAGCAGAAGATAACTTGTCATTAGAGACCCGAGCTTTGAAGTTTGTCATTTTTGACCGGAACAAGGTTTTTTATTGGACAGAAACACCTTGTTTACCATGAGTAATGTTTTTGTCTACAGAGTTGGTGTAAACTTGCAGCGTCAGAATCGTATCATAGTGGCAGTCGGGGAATAAGTAAACACAGCTAAGTTAGAGGGATGTAGTTGAACTATACTCGTTGGAAGAACGTGACTACGCCAGATTGATTCACCTTCTGGAGTGAAATTTGTACTCCGTAGCTCTTATTTCTTTGTACTCAATTTTGTACTATAACATTGTATCTTTTTATTCTTGTTATGCTCAACGAATGAGCGTATACATGTTCTAGTATTCAGACAACAATTTATAATCAGTCATTTCATTCAAAAACCTGCCTGTGTTTCTGATTTCTAATCAGTAAGGTTAGGTTACATTCAGCTCTTCTGTGTTCTGTATTACTTGACTGTATGTCATAGGAAAATTGGAAGAAGGTTATCAGGCACAAAAGAAAGTGATCCATGTTAGAGGAACAAAAAATACCTTAATAGTCGGTTTAGCTCGTTCTTTTGTTCGTTTTTTATATTTATTGTGACGAGTATTTTAATTAAAGACAACTAAATGAATGAGAGATGTTGGGAGTAGTCTATACGTGCATGTTCTTCAAAATAATCATTTCATTTTCTAATCGTTTTTATAATAAGCACACCCTTTTTATTTTTATTAGTATACACTGTACTTTTTATATTAAATATACCTATTTTATCATTTTTTGATACCATTATTACATCGATTTCTAATTTGTTAATAAAAGACCGTCTCTAAGTGTACCTAGACATGGCAAACGGGTTAACCGGGTCGGATTCAGGTTGATCAACTTTGGGTTGGGTCACTTTCGAGTTATAGAATTCATGCTGACTTCGGTCGGACTGGATCATTTCGGGTTCATGTCATTTTCAGGTTTGTTATTTTCAATTTTTGTAAGGATATCGACTCATTTTTTATAATAATATTCGGGTCAGTTTCGTACTAGCATTCGAGTTACGAGTCAAACTCGGATTTTCAGTTCGGATTTCGGGCGGATCCGACCATTTTTTGAGAGGTCCCACAAAGTCAAATTGGATGGAAGCGAGAATTTGGCATTTGTGGCGCGCAGACACAGCGTTGAGAAACGTGGACCAATGAGAAGACTCCAAAATCCCACCCTCATCTCTCCCCCTTTCCGACGTGTCATTTCCGTTACCACCCCTTCCTCCTCACTTCTCACTCGTTACTCTTTCTTTCTCCATTTCTCTCCTCCTTCTAAAACTACTACACTCCATCGCCATGAAAATCCTCCTCTGCAAATCTCACTAATCCCCCCGCCATTGAAACCTAAACCTACACTTCTCTTATTAATGGCGTTTTCTCTCTCGCTAATTTCTTCTTCACATTACTCCCTCGACTTCACTCTACTAACATCTCCCAAACTCGACCTCACTCGTTCAACCAAACTCACTGCAATTAGAAACCCTAGGCGACGTCGACTCGCGGTGGTTCGAGCGGCGGCGGAGAGAGACGGTAAAGTGGTGATCAATGGAGTGGATACTGTCAAATTGAACGGCAACGACAACAAATCGATTGAAGCTTTTTTGAATAGTAATGGTAACGGTAATGGTAATGGTAGTAATGGAAGTTTGAGTAAGTACGTTAATGGCGACGGTAAGGTTAATGGCGGTGTTGCGACGACGGTGGAAGTTGCTGTGGTGGAGAAAGTGGTACTAGAGAAGGAGGAGAAAAAGACAAAGACGAAGACAAAGACGAATAAGAAGACGATTGAAGAAATTGGTCAAGAAGATGCTTGGTTTAAGCAAGGTAGCCAAGATCGTGTAGAGGTATATATTACTCTTTCGTGCTGATTGTTTGTTTACAATTGAGGCGGAGGTAGTGTCGCTTTTGCCGTGTTGATTGTAGTTCCGTATGCTGTCCGACTTTTGTGCCTCATTCTGTGTGCCATCCAATGCATCCTTGGACACATTGCTTGCATTGTTGCACAATAAAACTGGCTTTATAAGTCTTCCATTTGAATTTGGGTATGATGAACCGGTAATGGCCAAACTATTATATTTATATCCTATTACGCTCTCCTCTCGAATGTGCAATGGCCCCCTATTCCGTGCTTATGCGCTGAAATTTCACTTGTGAGATTTTTGGGCTTCCAGGATTTGAACACTTAACTTCTATTATTAGTGCCAAAAACGCAATGATAATGTGGATTCAGTCTAGCTGAGGGTTTGAACAACATTGGAGTGTGGGCGTGTGGATCTTGAGCTGCTTGATAACAGCACTTGATTTTTTTTGGTGGTGCTGTGAAGGGTAGATTATACGGAGTATGTGTTTGGATAACTGAAGAAACCATCTTGTGATCAATGCTGGGTATCTCAAACTTTAGTATGTGTAATAGGGCATTGGATATGTGAAATTTGTAATGTGCTTTGAGGCAGTGAGTAATAGTTTTGTGATTCCGAGAAGCTGGCAATTTGATGGCGATAAGTTCGATTACTATGTTTTCCTGTCTTGTGTTTAATTCATATCTATGCGCTATTTTCTGTTATAATAGCACGTGCTGCTTTTTGTAGGTCTCTGTTGCTCCTGGAGGCCGTTGGAACAGATTTAAAACATATTCAACAATTCAAAGGACTGTAGAAATTTGGGGATTTGTTCTCACTTTTGTCTTTAGACTCTGGCTGAACAATCAGAAGTTTTCATATAAAGGTAAAAACAAGTACTCATACATGTTTTTCTTGTTATGTCTCACTAAGGCATTTAAGTGGATGTGAATCTACAAGTATTCTTGTTTGTCGTTTGCAGGTATGAGGGACTTAGTTATTGTTTCCTTCATCAGATCGTTTCCGTTGGCCATGCTATGTTGATTTCTGTTGGTTTTTGCCATCCTGTATAGGCTTTATGACTTTTATTTGAATACTGTGGCACAGCCCTTTTTACTGGACGTTTCATGCATGATGCATCTGGGAGAAATTTATGTTATTTGTCATATACCTTCTATACGAATAAGCTCGGATTAATCAACTCACATATAATTTGTAGGCGGGATAACTGAAGAGAAGAAACGATTAAAGCGGATAGTTCTTGCAAAATGGTTGAAGGAAAATATTTTGAGATTAGGTCCAACATTCATAAAAATTGGACAACAGTTCTCTACAAGAGTCGATATTCTTGCACAAGAATATGTCGATCAACTTTCAGAACTTCAGGTAAATATGTAATTAAGAGAGATTGAAAATAATGTTTCAGGGAGAATCATCACGCAGTTGTATTTCATGGAGAGGCTGAGATTCTGTGTATATGACAATAGTATTCATTTGAATGGCATCTTCTTTCAGCGCCTCTTTATCTTTTCTTTCTAACAAAGTGTTTCCTTGTTGATTCTATGAAACCATTCTTTTTTGTCAGTTTTTTAGCTTTGGCTAGCTAGCAAGTTCCTTCCAATTTACTTTTCTGTATAAATTCAGTTGTGTTGATTGTACCATAATAAGAAACTAGGAATTCTTAAACAAGCTCTAGTGAACTTGTTAACCTTTTCTTGGTTTTAACTCTCAACTAACGCTTGAACAACGTCCGTTTATGTATAGGACCAAGTTCCTCCGTTCCCATCAAAGACAGCACTTTCTATCGTTCAAGAGGAGCTTGGATCTCCCTTGGGTGATGTATTCGAACGGTTTGATTATGAGCCCATAGCAGCTGCAAGTCTTGGTAATTAGGACACCTCTCCAATCTTCATCAATTGATTGAATAACACATAGTTACTTAAGATTTCTGGTTGCAGGTCAGGTTCACCGAGCAAGACTGAAGGGACAAGAAGTAGTTGTTAAAGTACAGAGGCCTGGCCTCAAGGATCTCTTTGACATTGATCTTAAAAATCTAAGGGTTCGTCTTATATTTAATCATGTTAAATCTCTTGCTTGATTGTTTACTTGATTGTTTTTTAAATCTCTTGCTTTTGACTCTGTTCAACTGGTTTTTTAATGCTGGCTGCTCATATAAAAAACAACCCGACCTTAAAAAGAAGCATGATTTAAGTATCCTGAATGCAAATGAAAGAGTTCAAATTTTTGGTGACATTTATGTTACATTGATGAATTCTAGGTCTGTTATCCGCATTATCTACTGCTGTTTTCTGGTGAAATATTGCTGAAAATAAAAAGGGGCTGTGAGCTGGTATTGCGGTATCAGAACTTAAAACCAGTGGTTCTATATGTATTACGGAGTATTAAATAGGTACTTGTGCATTTTCATGACATATTGTGGGGAGTAGGATTGAAGAAGAAAACTCTTCATTTAGTCACTGATATTACTGGTGAAGTCACTATATATAACTAAGTTTATCACATTACATTACTAGTGCTAATAGATGTATGCTGAGGACTTGCTTGAAGGAATCCCCAAGTGACGAAGCATGGATAGATATCTTACATGATGCTACAGCTTTTGGCTGAAGTTACTTCCTAGTGTAAAACTTTTAGCTTTCTGGAGTATTCTGAGGATTTGGGATGAAAAAATCTTGAATTTTCTTATCGACGAGTCACAGTTTGGCTGGAATTTATCTTTGTTATGAACTCGTTGAACTTGATGAGGTTAGCTATGGTTAACCCTACACAGCTATGCTCCAAGTAAAACAAAAAGAGAATATACTTCAGAATTTCAAAGATGTTGACGTGTTTGCCTCAAACTTCATACTCTCACTTCATGTTGTTTGATACTTTGATTTACTTTGTATATTTGTAGGTGATAGCTGAGTACCTTCAGAAGATTGATCCAAAGTCCGATGGTGCAAAGAGGGACTGGGTTGCAATTTATGATGAGTGCGCTAACGTGTTATACCAGGTTGTCATTCACTTAAATCACTTTGAAGTATTTTATTTTCCATGTCCCCTTGCTTTTTTGAAGGTCTCTACACCTTTCGTCTGTTGTTGTAGATTAACCTAGTCACCAATCACCATGTTCAAGGATTTCAATATAAATGGTAAAAAGGCAAAATAATATTGACCTTTTATGGTTTACCATTGACATATAAAAATTAGAATTGACAGTCCCCTAGTGGAGCAGTGAATTTAGCTTGCAAATGAGATTGATCTTGTTTACTTACCATATGAAAAGAAATCCGACCTCTAATAATAATGAACTAATAACTTAGCATTGGCATTCAAAATAAAATTACAAACAAGCTGAAGACTTGGGTGAGAATGTGAGATACTGTACATTGACAGTCTTCTAGTGTAGTGGTGGATTTAGTTTGCCTATCGAGGGAGGTGTGTGGTACCTTACTCAAAATTATTTTATTTTTATGCTTGTCATGTTTAAATTTGGGTTTGATGAGCTACAAGGTCATCTATGTTGCCTTTGACGAAGCTTATATTCACTTATAGTTGTATTTGTTCTGTCTGCATCTTTTGTTTCATGGTTGAGTTTGCTGTTTTACACTGATTGATAGAAAAACAATGAGAATTTTCAGGAAATTGACTACACAAAGGAAGCTGCTAATGCAGACTTGTTTGCTAGCAATTTCAAAAGTATGGAATATGTCAAGGTCCCTAAGATATACTGGGAATACACGACTCCACAGGTTCGATTCCATAGTGCATTGAAAGCTTTGTCAGAGGATACCTTTTTTTTCTTCTTCTTTATATTAGTTTCCATGCTCTCTAGTTGACATGTCTTACTTCTGATGTAGATTTTGACAATGGAGTACGTTCCTGGAATTAAGATAAACAGAATTCAAGCATTAGACCAATTGGGCATTGATCGAAAAAAGTATGACCACAAATGTCTAACATCATCTTATAGCTCTCCTTACCAAATGGGTTTTGACATGAAATTTAGTTTACTGCCAACAACTCATATATTCTGTTTATTGCTTGACTGTCTCAGGATAAGTCGCTACGCTGTTGAATCTTATTTAGAACAGATACTTTCTCATGGGTTTTTCCATGCTGACCCGGTGAGTATTTCTTTGTTTTTATTTTATAAAGTCTGAAAACCCTAGAAATGGCTAATTGTGTGGATTTAACACAAATTTATCTCCTTAGAGATGTGTTGTCAATAATGATTGTACATCTGTATGCTTGTCATCATGCTGGAATGACTAATGACTAAAGTTTTATTCTGTCCTGATACTGTTCTAGCTATAGACTAGAGAGACAATTTTAGCGGTAGACCTGGTAGTCATCAGTAGTTGAGAGTTGGGACTCCTTGACTGAAATTCTGTTTTCTAAATGCTTAGTGGTTGAATTTTGCATGCGTTATCTTCCCTAAAATGTTCTTAATTTTGATTTTGCAGCACCCTGGGAACATTGCAGTTGATGATGTCAATGGCGGAAGACTAATATTTTACGACTTTGGAATGATGGGAAGGTAATTTATCCTGTACCTATTCATCTACTTTTGAAAACTTTGATCATATTGTGAAAAAAATTATATTGTGCAGCATAAGTCCGAACATTAGGGAGGGCTTGTTAGAGACATTTTATGGAGTCTATGAGAAAGATCCTGACAAGGTTATGTTGAAATTTTGATTCATGGTTTTCAGTAATTCCTAGCTGATGATCAAGTTATCTGTATGTTTTCTATTTTTGTGCGCGTGTAAAATTTACCCTCACTTGCAGGTCCTTCAAGCTATGATCCAAATGGGTGTTCTGGTGCCTACTGGAGATATGACTGCAGTCAGAAGAACAGCTAAATTCTTCCTTGACAGGTAATTTCATCTGATATACGTATCGAAGCATGCCTTATTAAGTTATTGGTGTTTTTCTTGTGGTCTACCATCATCCTAAACTTGTTAGAAAATAATGTTGGATAGGGCTCCGTTAAACCAGTTTGAGTGACATTGAAATTACAAACTACTCCGTACTCGTATGTGTTACTGGCTATGAGATTCTCAGTACTCTTTTTTCCTCTTAAAATTAGTGTATCGTTTTTACGGCAAGCATAGAATTTTTACTTTGTCCGGCTTCCTATCATGGTCCTTTAGGTCAAGCTCATCTTTGTGTGTAGATTAAAGTGATGAAGCATACTCATAAACTATCAACTTACCTGGTTGTCAGAGTATGAGACAACTCAATGATTTGATGCCTAAAAAGAACTACTCGTAGTAAAGAAGTGTTTATTTTGTTGATGTGACTCGACACCTATTAATTCTTCTCATGCAGTTTTGAGGAGCGTCTTGCCGCACAAAGGCGAGAGAGAGAAAAAGCAGAAGCAGAACTTGGATTTAAAAAGCAGTTAAGCAAGGAAGAAAAAATCGCGAAGAAAAAGCAAAGACTAGCTGCTATAGGTACAACTCAAGTGTAGCAATAAAATACTTTTTATAGAACCTTAATGCTGATTTGTATGTAGACTTATTTTTCCCAGCACTATAGGGAGTAAACTAAGCTTCTTCTCTAAACTGACACTGTAAGTGTGGTCCAAAAATCTTTCTGGCTGATTTCGAACTGGTATAAATTTGCAAAAGTATAATGCAGGGGAAGATTTGTTGGCAATTGCTGCTGACCAACCATTCAGATTTCCCGCTACCTTCACATTTGTGGTCAGGGCATTTTCTGGTATTTGACAATTGAGTTGTACCTTTTGTCTATTATCGTGTTCGGCCTACTGAATTTGATTTCAAGACTTTATCTTCGAATACTTGCAGTGTTAGATGGCATTGGTAAGGGGCTTGACCCACGATTTGATATTACTGAAATCGCCAAACCGTAAGAGTGGATTCATATTCTCTATTCCCTTATCTATTTTGCAATCCCGAGGTAGTTAATATGTTTTGTTTATGGCTAATACATAAGCATTGTATTTCAGCTATGCCCTAGAATTGCTAAAATTTCGCGAGGCTGGCGTCGAAGTTGTTTTGAAGGTACTAAACTACTACTCTTGAGTCCTTTTTTAGCGTATTGTAGGGTTAGTACTTTCTTATGTTTCAGGTCCTGATAATGCCTAAAAAGGTTAGCCAGGGATCTTTATTCCGAATGCTAGCTCATGTAAAATTTCCTGTCGACTGCCGTTTACTCTTTCTTTTATATTTTCTGTAGGATTTCCGGAAGAGATGGGACCGACAATCCGATGCAATCTATAACCTGTTTAGACAGGCGGATAGAGTTGGGAAGCTTGCTGACATTATCGAACGGCTGGTACTCATCCTCCTCACCCAAAGCAACACAGTTCATGTTGGAATGGAATGGATATGGTCCATTCTAATGTTTGGTTATTCTGCAATGGAGTTAGATAGATCCCTTACCTTAGTCTCTTGTAAATTTTCTAACTTTATTTCCCATAGATTCCTAGTGTGCGAAATGATCAGACGAAACAAGTTTAGAGTGATATAGAGTTTTAAATCCATTCCTCTCATTCCACCCATTCATTCCATTCCGACTTTTTGACCCAAACGACTAGTATTTCATGTTGCTTCTGTACCTTACTGCTGACGTGGCAATAATAATCTGACAGGAAAAGGGAGACCTGAAGCTTCGTGTTAGGGCGTTGGAGTCTGAGAGGGCATTCCAACGAGTAGCTGCGGTTCAGAAGACAATAGGCAGTGTGAGTCATCAAATGAATTTTTATATATCACATATTCCGTATAGTTTATCTAGCAATTTTCCATTTCTAAGGGAGCCAAAGATTTCACTACTCTGGGACTTTGGCATATGTTTGGACGAAAGAAAAAATGGTCCACTCAACTGCGGCTTTTTTTGCTGCGCGCTGTTGTCGCTGTTGTGTTGCCATTTTTTTTGAGTTAATAGACTCCCATGAGAGCGAGATGTTTGTAAAGGTTTACTTGATTGCTGGTTGATAATGTTAACATGGTTGATAATGTTAACAGGCCATAGTTGCTGGGACCTTGGTCAATTTGGCGACGATTTTGAGTCTTCACTCAATCCGAGTAAGTGATCATTTTGAGAATTCTACAGTTTCTCATTGTCACTTAACAGAAGTGTCAAACTTAAATAATCGAATCTACTTGCCCAATTCAGGTGCCTGCTATTACTGCTTTCACAGTCTGTGCACTTTTCGGCCTTCAGGCCTTACTTGGTGTCCTTAAGGTCAAGAGATTGGATCAACGAGAGAAATTAATTACAGGAACTGCTTAAACAGAAGGTTAGCGAATCTCTTGCTGTATATGGTTGATTAAGATGTGAATCATTTTCCCACACCACGGACCATGCTATCTGAATTTTGGTCGTAAAACAAAAAACAAAAAAATCAGGATAGCTGAAATTTAGTATCCAATGAGTTTAAGTAGATTTTTTTTCCAGGTATCATCGTTGTGTAGATTGAAAATCAAATGTTGGTGTTTCGACTGACTCTTTAATGAGACTGCTGCTCAAATGTGTCATAGGTGATGAACATACTCACTGGTTGCTCTGTTTCCATGGTGACATGATCATTACCTTCGCTCCGAGTCACAATGCTCTGCTTTCAGTCATTTATAAACTGCATTTCGCATGAAGTTATGTTACAAGGAGCTCCCGGCAATATGTAATACAGTATGTTATATGTGAGACGAACATCTCAACCGAGTTGCTCTTAACTTAATGCGCCACCCAACATTCATCAAGCCATACAACTCCACACTTTCAGATACAGAGTCGTTTCTCAGGCAATTTTGGAACTCGTTATGGACACAAACTCCTGGTACGTCCCGCTATTTTAGTGTGTCCTCATCCTTTCCAAGTAAAATAAGCTGGTAACATTCATCTTCATTTTGTAGATAACAAACAGTATAACCTGTAAACTACTATACACTAGTCATGTATCGTATTTGTAAAGCTGGGGAAACCCGAGAGAGGTAACTAACAAGACTCATCATGTTACAACTTACAACCATTGTATATTATCGAACTTTGTAGACTCGGTCGTGTTATCCCTTTGTATAGTTACAGCCAGTCAGTAATATCAGACGGAATTGTTGTACCGTTGTACTTGTATTAGTCTGATATGAGATATGATATCGGAGCATTGTTTGAAGGGATTATGAAGAGTCACACTTTTGTGTTCTATTTTCACCGCTCTTTCATGAGGTTATGTTGTCGTAGTCGAACAACTCGGACCTTATATATCAAGTCACTGAGCTACTCTACACTTAACCGTCAGTCCTACGGAGACCAGCACTAATGAATGTTTCTGATATCGCGACGTTAAAAATCGAAATTACAGTTTGAATTTAGCTGTAAGATAAAATTCGCGTTGGAATTTTGATATTGTCTTACGACTTCGCTATTTCTGTTTTCTTTTGTGATGTCTTTACTCTTACTGTAGTAAGTGTGTGAAAATAATTAGGGTAAGAGTTTAGGGTTCAACTATTTGTTGGAGAAATGCTTCAAAAGAAACTTATTTGTGTGATGACTTATTTGTGTGATGACATACACTAGTCATGGTGATGTATGCTCCTTAGATACTTGGAGGCCAAGTACTTGAATCATCTACATAACATCATTTTTCATATGTCACACCATGACTACATGGTGATGTATTTTGTTTGGTGGCCGAGGTGAAGTGCTTGGAGACCAAGTATTTTACTCTATAAATATTAAATAGCCATCAAATCCCATCATTTTCAATAATCCAAAATTCATCTCCTTCTTCTTTACTTACACAAAATATTCTCTCAAAAATGTTAGTAATAGGAGTATAATTTATAGTTTGAGTGGAAGTTTGGCAACGATTTTGGTAGTAACTCATCTACGGTCTTGCCTACACAAAGATCGTAGCGGTTGTGCAATCCTGGGGGTCGAATGTCAAAGAGTCCGTGTGTAGTAGACGGGGCATAATCGACTTTAGGACAGTGACCTCAAGTCACGTCACAACCTTTCCTCTCAGATAAGATTATTCCTTTTTCCGTCTTATTTATTTATTCACTACTCGCCTAACAATCTAAAGTCGATTATCGTTCTTTTATTTTATTATGGCTAGTAGTGAAGCGTATGATGCTATTCCGTTAACATCTACCATGTTGACTAATCTCATAATTTCTGATATGTCAAAACTTGACCCCTTTGACGAAAAAAAATAATATATATAAAACGCGGTCCGACAAAATGAACTTTTTTCTGGGTCAAATAGGGGTAGACTATACTCTGACTAATGTTCAAACCCCAGAAAATATTATGAGGGGTTTTGAGAGCGATAATAAAACTTGTCGAAGAATGTTTTCGCTTTTGTTCATATTATTGAGTTTGTATCTCTATGGAATTCTAGACTGGGACTTGTGAATGTCGACTCAATTAAACGACTCAAGCAGTAGAACTCAGTGACACAAGTTTTGATAAATGTGAAGCATGTGTTGAGGCTAAACACGCAAAGACATCATTTAATAAATGGGTAGATTTTCCTAGAGACTGGTTCACTCTGACCTAGGAGATTTTAGAAATTCAATGAGTAGAGGTGGGAAACACTACTTCATTACGTTTGTAGATGATTTCTCAAGCTACACCAAGGTCTATTGATCGCCTCCCAATCGGTTCGGTCGTTTTAACGAAGGACGGAGGACGGAGGATCAAACGATATTTATAGACTCGGAATTATCACAAAAACAAACAAGTAATCGTGGTAAGTCGAGGTCGGTCCACAGGGAACGGTGTATTGTCGTGAGGTTTAAAGTGTCGTGTTCGATGTCTTAGAGAGGGGGTTTTTTCGTTTCGAGGTCGAGTCTATACTAAAGAGATTAGGCGTTGATGGTTTTGGAGGTAATCAATTTAAGGAAAGGCGTTAGGGAGAAGTCGGGATTCGGTGCTTGGGGTCTAAGAAGGTCGGGATCGAGTTTTTGTCACAATGTCGGTCGACTCGCCTAAAAACCCGCTTTCGCGGTGAATGAGGGTGAGTTCCTAGTCATGGTAATTCCTACCCCGAGTTTCCCCATATTGATAGAAATTAGTCAAGGTCGGTCTAGTTGGCCGGACTAAAACAACAATGACATGACACCATAGATAAGATAAACCAACATGCAAGCAACCCACCAACATCCCTATATTCAAATAAACCAAGCCTTCATCCCTAAACTCCCCAACAAGAAATCTACTCACACAACATTATGGAAATCATCACAACATGCAAATTAATAAGATTAAAAGAAGATGATGATGAGAAAATAACAAAAAAAACAAACTAAATGGAGATTAGAGAGTGGAAGAGAATTGTACCAACTATGAAGATCTAAAAGAAATAAGAAGTTATCATAGATAAAGATTGAATCTTTGATGAATAAAATGGAGAATTTGTCACTAATCCTCCAATAAACCCACAAATCTTCAATAAAACCTTGAATAATCTTCTACAAGCTTGAGATCTAACAATTGTTGATGAGAATTGTGTAGATCTACTACTAATTACTATATAAACTACTAGGAATTTTGTAGGATTTTTACTACTACTACTACTACTAATTGATGGTGTAATAAGGTGGTGGAGTGGTGTAATGTCTTCCCTCCTTAGCACAATGGAGAGGTGTGTTAGGCAATGCATTAGGGTAACATATATATAGTAATTCTCTTAATGGATCCTTAACCTAAAGCCCAAATCCATCTTTTTGCTCCATTAGTGAGACAATCTCCCTTTGCTTCTTCATGAGGTGGAATTTCGCCCCGCGGACATGTTAGTAATTCTCACCGAGTGAAATTTCGCCCGGTGAGATTTTCTTCGATTTTTCGCGTTTTCGGCACGTCTTCACCATCGGGCGAAATTTCACCCGGTGGGCGAAATTTCACCCGGTCAGTTTCGCCCGGTGGGGAGCTCGGAAAATCTTCGGGAGACACTTTTTTCCGTCGGGTGAAATTTCGCCCGGTGGTGTCTCACCGGGTGAAATTTCGCCCGGTCATTTTTCTGGCCTCGAGTATTGTCTCATTCTTCGTTTGTTCGATCGGATGGCTTTAAACTTTAAGTTGTGTGCTTTGCTCTTTGGACGGTTTTCCTTTCTCTTGTGCTCGTGGAAGCTCAATCGTGATTTCGGCGCCAAATCCTATCAAAATGATAGAAAAACTACCAAAAACACGTAAAACGCACAAGAGAGACGCTAATGCGAGAAGTACGCAAAATATGGCGATAATCGCACTCAAAACTCGCAAAACGAGGGAAAAATGGGTCTAAATGGAGGGAAAAACGGTCTAAATTCAGCACACAACAATTCCCCCACACTAAACCGTTGCTCGTCCTCGAGCAAAGACCCAAAAAGAAATTACAAACTACTACTACTAGCTAGACTAGTCTAAACCGATACAGGGCAATTAACGGGCCCGCTCCGTCCCTTCAACTCACATCGAAATACTTATGAGGTAAAGTACTCCCATGCAAGGCAAGTTGGGGCTTGCTCAAAATGGTGGATGCGACTAAACACACAAAAACACATAACACGAAAGAATAGACGCATCCAAAGCAAAAATAAAACACCGAATCCCTCATCGAGACGGCGGGGAAAGACACCGATTACTTACCTAAAACAACAATAGACTTCCAAGATAAATCACCCACGTAAATAAGGACCAAAGCCTAATACTATGACAATTAAGCAATATAGATGTTGATAACTTAGTCAGGTCCTCCTAATCTTCTAAAGGGGTACTACGGGGCGTAAAATGGAGTGGAAAAGGTGAACCATGGATTTGTTCGACACTGTAGGTAAGTGCGGTCCCGCTCTCTTTGGCTAAGCCAAGAGGGTCGTTCCAAAACTCGAATTTCCTAAATTAGCCCAAATAAAAAGGTGGAGTGTTTACAATTATTGGGGTGGATCAATTCATCACCGCTATCTTCCGACCTCGGGACTCGGTCCTCTAGTTGGCACTTCACGATGATGAATCGATCAAAGGGTTTTTTTTTTTTTTTTTTTTTTTTTTTTTTTTTTTTTTTTGAAGGAGACACTTTTGATAATTTGATTTTTCATTTGAAGCTCCTTTTCTTCTCCTTTGTTTTCTTGTTTTTTTTTTTTTTTTTTTTCATATTTTTGTGCCCTTTTTCTCTTGCTTTGGTTTTGCCCTTTTTTGGCTCTTTGATGTGGTTTGTAACCAAGCTTGGAGGTTATTTTTGTAAACTTATTGTGATGATGTATAGGTGGAGGAAAAATAGGTGATCGAGAACGCGCGCCATTCCGGATAACCCATAAAAGGCGGAAAAGATTTGGACTAAAGGTGCAATGGTCGTTCGAGCAAGGTCACCTAGAAAACGGGATGTGGGAACCAAGGCCTAACTCCTCCATGGGTGGTCAAGGTGGTCAAATGCAAACCCCGAAGTAAACGTCTAGTAGAAAAGGTGGACTCAAAGCTAAAGGATCAACAAATTCATTGCCTAAGAGTTATTCTACTAGACTAAGGTCCAAAATCTACAATGAGTTATTTATAATGGAATGTAAATCTTGTAATAAGTTTGTAATCGGGTTTTCGAAAAGGTTTAATCCTAGACACACTATACAAAAACAAAACAAAACAAAACATACGGAAAAGGAAAAACAAGTAAAAGAAAACACAAGTAAAGCCATGAACTCCATACTCCATCAACATTCAAGCATAAACCACAACACCAAAATGCTCAACTTCGAGAGCCTCCAATAGCAACAACCTAACTCCTCTACAAAATTAAAGAAGAGAGAAGGAAGAAAGTTACCAAGCGGGTGCTTTCATTATCTCTTCAATTCGCGCTATTAAGGTGGTGATTACCTGTAAGAGTAGAGAACAAGACTATACACAGGACACGAAATATAACGAGAAACAAGAAGGAAAAAGAAAACGAAAATGTTTTTGATTTTTCGAATTTTTCAAATTTTTATGGATTTTTGAAAAGATTTTTGAAGAATAAAAGATAATAAACTCCTCCCCCACACTAAAACTGTACATTGTCCTCAATGTACAAGTAGGGAAGAACGGAGAAAGTGGAAAAGAAAATTAAGAAAAATCTTTTTGGATTTTTATGATTTTTCAAATGTTTTTGGATTTTTTTCGAGAATATTTGAATGTTTTTGTGTTTTTCGAAAATTTGAGAAAAAGAAAATGAAAAGAAAATAAAGAAAGCGATTAAGATAGTGGCGGGCCTAGGTGCAATCACATCACCTAGACCCTAGCCAAGTGGCTAAGAAAATGAAAAATAAAATAAAAGAAAATGAAAGGTGAAAAATTGGGCATAGGTGTAGTCACGTCACCTAGCCCGGATTAAGAAAATTGAGAAAGATTTGATTTAAAAATTTGGATTTTTCAAAGGGGTCAATGGCGTAATCACGTCGCCAAGCGACCGGGAGCAATACCAAGGCCGCTACGGCCACATTTGATGGGACGGTGGGACAACTTGCAATTTTGTTCAAGATAAAAATGATCACAATGATTAAACTGATGGGACAGGGAATAAAGAACAACATTAGCTCACATACAATTGAATATGATTAATATTCACCGACCTAAACCACACATATATACCCACAACACAAACAAACCAAATTATCAACCGACTCTCGTAGGGGGGGTCTAATTTGAATAGTCATTGGACGCAAAGGAGGCCGTGGGAGTTCCTTCACCGGCATACTCCCAAACTCCTACATCCCCCGAGTTGTTTAGTCGGTATTCACAGGGACCTGGAGGTAGGTCCCAATTGTGACTATTATAAATATTGGTTCGATTTTTGCAGGGGACAATTAATGCACGGTCATGGCTAAGAGAAACGAGGCGATGGTCAGGCACCTTAAAAATCCACGTAGGGAAATAAGCCTCGTTAAGCCAGACACGGGGGTCAAGTGGTTTAAGATGGTCGGTATAATAACCCAAATTTCTTGCTATTATGGTCACAAGACCACCACAGTCGACAGAGGGGCGTTGGTCACTGATAATTTGATGAAAGTGTAACGCCACGACAATGGGTAGGTCTAGAGGGTAAGGGTTACCGAGTAAAGAGTCACATAACAATTGTAAGACACACACATTGAGGTTAATGATATTTTCGGTAGAAGGCAAAAGACAGTGTGAAAGGATTTCAGCAAAATAACGAATGACTGGGTTACGGATTTCAGCGGTAAAACTAGAATTGGGTTCGAAATCACGTTGACCCGGCGCTATGCACCTCCACAAGTCTCTCCTAATCGCACTACTTCGCGAATCACTTAGGGGTCTACTTAGTCCGGTACCCGATGAGGGCAACCCTAGAGCTAAGCTAAAGTCGGAAATATTTAAACAGTGATTTCTACCAAACAAATTAAATTTGAACTCCTTAGGTGCGGTCGGGTTATCGACTGTAAAACTACCTAGAAATTCACAAGTCAAGTCTTTGTTTGTGCAAGGCACAAAACCAAGTAGTTTACTAGTACCAATTCTAGACCATAACTCTATAATATCGTTCTTAATTCCTAAATTTTTCATTGTGATTAAACAAGGCCATCTCGTACTCTCAAAGTTCTTTTCAGAAAAAATACGAGCAAGTGGTGAATCAAGGCACGGTAAAAGTTTAGGCCTAGCGGACTTATTAGAAGATGAATGCTTAGAAGGATTAGAAGTCGAGGCCATACCTTGTTTACGTGCCGCTCTTTGAGCCCTTGTTTCCATGATAATAATTTGCAAGAAAAATCCCGAAACTTAGCTTCTCATTCTTCAAAAACCCGAAATAAATAGTCACCCAAATATGGAATGGAGTTATGAATGGAGGTTGAATATGGGAAATGGAAGGTGATGTAGTGAATTTGTGATGGTTGGAAGGGTGAAATGATGAGTGAGGTGAAAAAGGTGGTATAAATAAGGGTATTTGAGGAGGGAAAGTGAAAGTTTAAAGATGGTGGTAAAAATTTGGTGTAAAAGTATTGGAGGGAAAGTTATGTTGAGGTAAATTTGTTGGAGGGAAAGTGAAGATGTAGTGAGTAAATAAGTGAGCATAGGTGATCCGGCCAAGACACACCGCCGGGAGAAATTTCACCCGGTCGGGTACCATCGGGTGAAATTTCACCCGACGACATTTCGTCGTGAAAATCAATTTTGCCGTCTTTTTCCACCGGGTGAAATTTCACCCGGTCAAAATCTCACCGGGCGAAATTTCGCCTGGTGGTAACTTCTTCGTTCCGGCAATTTTGGCAACTTTTCCGTAGGGCGAAATTTCGCCCGGTCGAGTCTCACCGGGCGAAGTTTCGCCCGGCGGTCTTCCTGCTGCGTTTTTCCGCCTTGCCAATTCATGGCTCTTCAATAATCACCTAGAGATTCAAATATATGACTCGACTCACATTACATAATCAATAATTCCCACAAACATGCTTGTGGTCTTCAATTTAGCTCCATAACTTCTCCAAAGCTTGATTTTCATCCAAATTTTGCTCCATGATGAAATCCAATTTTCAATCGATCTTCTCAAGCTAACAAAACTAATAAACTTAAAGAAATATGATACATATATACAAGGTGGTTGTTGAGGATACCACCAAACCTATTTCAACTTCGAGAGGGTTAAACAACGCTCCCCGATGGGAGCTCACCAAACTTCATAGTAGCAAAGGTCTCGCGAATATGACCGGGATGATAAATCTTCAAACGTTGCCCATTAACCATAAACTTCCCGGTTTCCGGGCTAAATATCTCTATCGATCCATATGGTTGCACTCCGGTCACTTCTAATGGACCCGACCATTTTGATTTCAACTTACCGGGAAAGAGCTTAAAGCGAGAGTTGAAGAGTAATACCTTATCACCAACGAAGAAGTCCTTACGAAGAATTCGAGAATCATGCCATTGGCGAGTTCGTTCTTTGTAGATCTTCGAGTTCTCGTAGGCCTCAAGTCTTAGTTCTTCCAATTCTTGTAGTTGGAGAAGGCGATTATTTCCTACAACACTCTCATCGAAGTTTAGTTCTTTGATTGCCCATTTGGCTTTGTGTTCTAATTCCACCGGTAAATGACAAGCTTTACCATACACAAGACGATAAGGAGTGGTTCCAATCGGCGCTTTGTAAGCCGTCCTCAATGCCCAAAGGGCGTCATTTAATTTCAATGACCAATCCTTTCGGTGTGTATTAACAACTTTCTCTAAAATTCCCTTGATTTGACGGTTGGAGATCTCGGCTTGCCCATTTGATTGAGGGTGGTAGGCTAAGAACATTTTGTGGGTGATACCGTACTTCCTAAGAAGGTGTTCAAAGGTATCTTTCCTAAAATGAGAGTCTTCATCACTAATTATGGCTCTAGGCATACCGAATCTCGGGAAAATTACATTCTTGAAAAGCTTGATTACAACCTTGGAGTCATTGGTGGGAGAAGCTACGGCCTCGATCCATTTTGAGACATAATCAACCGCGACTAGAATGTACTTGTTACCAAAAGAGGATGTGAACGGACCCATGAAATCAATACCCCAAACATCGAACAATTCAATCTCCAAGATAGGTTGAAGGGGCATCTCATTTCTTTTTGTAATATTGTCGCTTCGTTGGCATGCATCGCATGTGAGAATGAAAGCTCGGATGTCTTTGAACATAGAAGGCCACCAAAACCCGCTTTGGAGAACCTTGGCAATCGTCTTTTGATTGGCCAAGTGTCCACCATAAGATGTCGAGTGAAGGTGTTTCACTATATTATATCCTTCTTCGGCCGTGACACATCGTCGGTAAATTCCATCTATACATCGGCGAAATAAATAAGGCTCGTCCCAATAATAGCGTCGGGCTTCATAACGTAGTTTCTTCCTCTCTTGTTTGGAATAATCGTCCGGAATAAATTGAGATACTAAGAAATTGACGATATCGGCATACCAAGGTGTAATAGTTTCAACGGCCATCAAGGCCTCATCTCTCATAGCTTCATTGATGGGGATACCATCTTCTTCATTGCTCTCTTTACTTACCGTTAATCTACTAAGATGATCCGCTACCAAGTTCGCCGATCCGGCTTTGTCTTTAATCTCAATGTCGAATTCTTGCAAAAGGAGCACCCATCGAAAGAGTCGGGACTTTGTCTCCTTTTTGGACATGATGTAACGAATCGCCGCATGATCGGTATGAATAATGACCTTGGAACCGGTAACATAGTTTCGAAATTTCTCCATGGCATAGACAGCGGCAAGCATTTCTTTTTCGGTTGTGGTGTACCTCGATTGGGCTTCATCTAGGGTCTTGTTTGCATAATAAATCACATGTAGCTTCTTATCAACTCGTTGACCTAGAACGGCACCAACGGCAAAATTGGATGCATCGCACATGATTTCAAATGGAAGATTCCAATCGGGAGCTTTGATAATCGGTGTGGTAGTGAGAGCGGTCTTTATCCTACAAAAGGCCTCAAGACAAGAGTCATCAAAAACAAAAGGGGCATCTTTCATAAGCAAAGAAGTCAAAGGCTCAGCAATCTTAGAAAAGTCTTTAATAAATCGTCTATAAAAACCGGCGTGACCTAGAAAACTCCTCACCCCTTTGACATTTGTCGGTGGTGGCAAGTTCTCAATCACGGAGACTTTCGCCTTATCGACTTCAACTCCTCTATTAGAAACAATATGACCTAGGACAACACCTTGTTCAACCATAAAATGACACTTTTCCCAATTTAAAACAAGTCTATACTCTTCACATCGAGCTAACACTTGATCAAGATTTTCAAGACAAGAATCAAAAGATGTACCATGGACACTAAAGTCATCCATAAAAACTTCCATAGATTTTTCAATAAAATCGGAGAAAATAGCCATCATACATCTTTGAAACGTTCCCGGCGCATTACACAATCCAAATGGCATCCTTCTATAAGCATAGGTGCCATAGGGACATGTAAAAGTGGTCTTCTCTTGGTCATCGGGATGAATAGGAATTTGAAGAAATCCGGAATGACCATCGAGGAAACAAAAATAAGAATGATGCGCCAATCTTTCAAGCATTTGATCAATAAAGGGAAGGGGAAAATGATCTTTTATGGTGGCCATGTTCAATTTACGATAGTCTATGCACATGCGCCAACCGGTAATAGTCCTAGTAGATATTGACTCACCCTTTTCTCCTTTAACAACCGTCATTCCTCCTTTTTTCGGCACAACTTGTACGGTGCTAACCCATTTACTTCCGGTTATCGGGTATATAATGTTAGCCTCATACAACTTGAGGACTTCCTTCATGACAACTTCTTTCATGGTGCGGTTCAACCTACGTTGACCCTCCACCGAAGGACGGTGGTCATCATCAAGGATGATCCTATGCATGCAAACGTTTGGGCTTATGCCTTGGAGGTCGGCAATGCTATACCCGATGGCCTTTTTGTGCTTTCTCAAAACAATTAAGAGTTTTTCCAATTGAGGTCCATCAAGGGTAGCATTGACGATAACGGGATAATTAGTCCCTTCAAGAAAAGCATATTTGAGGGAAGAGGGGAGTGGTTTAAGTTCAAGATTAGGAGGAGAAGATACCATACTCTTACCCACCGGTAGTGATTCTACCTTTTCATCATGCAAACATTCTTCTTCAAGAGGTGGAGAGTCAAATGGTTCATCTTCTTGCTTATCATCATCTATCAAGCTATACTCAACCAAACTATCAATAACTTCAATGAAATTCATTTGTTCAATCATTGGTTGTTTAAGAGCTTGAGGAAGAGAAAATTCTACCGAATCGTTCCCTATGTTAAATGACAATTTTCCATTCTTAACATCAACTATAGTGCCACCGGTAGCCATAAAAGGTCGACCTAAGATAATGGGGGTAATAGTGTCTTCGGGCATATCCATGACAACAAATTCGGAGGGGATGAAGAACTTACCAACTTGAACGGGTACATCCTCAAGTATGCCAAGTGGATACTTGACGGACCTATCCGCAAGTTGAATTGACATGCTAGTGGGTCTCATCTCCCCCACACTAAGTCTCTTAGTAATGGAATAGGGTAATAAGCTAACACTAGCCCCTAGGTCGCATAAAGCTTGATTAACAACAACATTTCCTACCCGACAAGGGATGGAAAAACTACCGGGATCATCTAGTTTCTTTGGCATTTCGTTCATAAGAATGGCACTACAATGACCTGTGAGAGAGACACACTCTTTGTCTAGTGAGAGGCGGTGGAACATTGGATTCTTCTTCTTCTTCGGCTAATCGCTCCGCCTCTTTTCTTTTGGCTTCTTCGGCTTCCATTTGCTCTTTCTTCTTTCTTTGTTCTCTTAATTCATTCTCCGCATTTTGAAGAATATCAAACTCCGCTTGTATTCCCCGGTTTTGTTTGGGGGAAGAAGGAGATGATTCTTGTGATGCACTTGGTTGATTAACCTTGGATGGGGTAGTCTTGGTGTTCAAGTTCAAATTCTTATATGGGTCCTCAAGTTCTTTGCCACCTCTCAAAATTACGGCATTTGCTTGGTGTGAAGGATCTCTTGGGTTTTGAGGTTGACCGGGCAAACCATGGGGTGGATGAATTGGTGCGGCTAAGGCTTTTGTTGCTTCTTGTGATTCCCAAACTTTTAGCCTTGCCTTAGTATCTTGATGTTCATTCCATAGTTGGCCAACAGTCCTTTGCGAATCATTATAGTTCTCCCATGAGGGGCCTCCTTGACCAAATTGAGAATTGTTTGATTGGCCATAAGGTTGAGAGGGTTGATTGAATGATTGTTGATTGTAACCTTGGTTACCATGAGAATTTCCTTGGAACCCTTGATTGTATCCATGATTAAAGTGATTACCATGTTGATTTTGGTAATTGTTGTAGTTGTTAGGAACATGGAAGTTGCTACCTTGTTGATTGAAGTTACTCCTTTGATGAGGAGGCATATATGGGGGCATCTTTGGAGGTCCTTGGTTAAAAGGCCTTTGTTGACTTTGATTGAATGGCCTCATTTGACTCCCTTGGGCGCGCGGCATCGGGTTTTGAACATTTTGATTTCCATAAGAGAAATTAGGATGAAACCTTGTGTCGGCGTTGTAAGTATTAGAAAAAGGATCAAATTGAGGTCTTTGCCTATATACTTGTATAGCTTGAACTTCATTTGGCTCTTCAACATAGACTTCTTCATTAGGAATGCAAGAGCTAGAGTCGTGGCCATAATTGCCACAATGATCACATTGAACTTCCCATGTTAAAAGCTTTGGAGGAGATGGTTGCCTTGGAGGAACACTCCCTTGAATTTGGTAAATACCTCTAGGAGTGGGCTTAGAATTCATGACATCCATTCTCCGTTTCAAATTCTTCAAGTTCTGTTTGGAGTTTCAATTCGTTAGAACTCGTAGATGAGTTCACTTCAATTTTCTTTCTAGAATCCCTCGATTGACCCATTCTTGAATCACTCATTGCCATCTTCTCAATAAGATTTTTAGATGCCTCATCGGTGAGAGAAGAGAAGTCTCCTCCGGCGGCCGAATTGAGGTTTTCCTTGGTTCTCGATGAAAGGGTGTTGTAAAACGTTTGGGTAGTTAGCCAATCGGGTATTCCATGGTGTGGACATTTGCGCAACAAGTCTCTAAATCTTTCCCAAGCCTCGCTTAGGCTTTCAAATTCATCTTGCTTAAAGGTTTGTATCTCCATGCGGTATTGGTTAGTCTTTGACGGCGGAAAATATTTCTCCAAGAAGGCATTAGATAGTTGAGCCCATGTTGTAAATGTATTAGCGGGATGACCTTGAAGCCATCTACGAGCTCCATCTCTTAGGGTCTTCGGAAATAATAAACGATGCAATTGGCATGAAGTTAACCCATTGAGACGTGCTCCTACTAATTTTTCTTTGAATGAAGCGATGTGCTCTTGAGCATCTTCTTGAGAAAAACCGTGAAATGTATCTTGTTGGACCGCATTGGTTAAAGAAGCTTTCAATTCGTAGTTCTCGGGAATCTCTCCGAAATCGACGGGAGATGGTGTTTCTTCATGTGTGAGTTGAGAATGCGAGCCTAGAGTCGCCATTGGTTGGATTGGTGGTGATGGTGGATTTGAATTTGGAAAATTTGGAGGGGATGGGATTGGTGGTGGTGTTTTCGGTGATGGTGGTGGTGGTGGTGAATTTTGTGAAGTAGGAGGATTGTTTGGAGTGGGATTATGTGATGTAGAAGGTGTAGAAGGTGAATGTGGAAGGATGGGGTTAAGATTAGGAGGTGGTAATGAAGGATGTGGAATGATGGTGGTTGAGTTATTTCCTCGAAAACGCAATGCTCTAAAAGTCCTTTCCGGTTCCGGATCGAACCACAAGGGCGATGACGTGTTCCTGGGCATAAAACTCAATTAAACGGTGAGACTCCTAGCACCTCGCGGCGCTAGGGAAAAGAGAGAAGAGAAAAGAATCAAACACAACAATTAAAAACACAACAATTAGCCGCTCCCCGGCAACGGCGCCATTTTGATCGCCTCCCAATCGGTTCGGTCGTTTTAACGAAGGACGGGGGATCAAACGAAATTTATAGACTCGGAATTATCACAAAAACAAACAAGTAATCGTGGTAAGTCGAGGTCGGTCCACAGGGAACGGTGTATTGTCGTGAGGTTTAAAGTGTCGTGTTCGATGTCTTAGAGAGGGGGTTTTTTCGTTTCGAGGTCGAGTCTATACTAAAGAGATTAGGCGTTGATGGTTTTGGAGGTAATCAATTTAAGGAAAGGCGTTAGGGAGAAGTCGGGATTCGGTGCTTGGGGTCTAAGAAGGTCGGGATCGAGTTTTTGTCACAATGTCGGTCGACTCGCCTAAAAACCCGCTTTCGCGGTGAATGAGGGTGAGTTCCTAGTCATGGTAATTCCTACCCCGAGTTTCCCCATATTGATAGAAATTAGTCAAGGTCGGTCTAGTTGGCCGGACTAAAACAACAATGACATGACACCATAGATAAGATAAACCAACATGCAAGCAACCCACCAACATCCCTATATTCAAATAAACCAAGCCTTCATCCCTAAACTCCCCAACAAGAAATCTACTCACACAACATTATGGAAATCATCACAACATGCAAATTAATAAGATTAAAAGAAGATGATGATGAGAAAATAACACAAAAAAAACTAAATGGAGATTAGAGAGTGGAAGAGAATTGTACCAACTATGAAGATCTAAAAGAAATAAGAAGTTATCATAGATAAAGATTGAATCTTTGATGAATAAAATGGAGAATTTGTCACTAATCCTCCAATAAACCCACAAATCTTCAATAAAACCTTGAATAATCTTCTACAAACTTGAGATCTAACAATTGTTGATGAGAATTGTGTAGATCTACTACTAATTACTATATAAACTACTAGGAATTTTGTAGGATTTTTACTACTACTACTACTACTACTAATTGATGGTGTAATAAGGTGGTGGAGTGGTGTAATGTCTTCCCTCCTTAGCACAATGGAGAGGTGTGTTAGGCAATGCATTAGGGTAACATATATATAGTAATTCTCTTAATGGATCCTTAACCTAAAGCCCAAATCCATCTTTTTGCTCCATTAGTGAGACAATCTCTCTTTGCTTCTTCATGGGGTGGAATTTCGCCCCGCGGACATGTTAGTAATTCTCACCGGGTGATATTTCGCCCGGTGAGATTTTCTTCGATTTTTCGCGTTTTCGGCACGTCTTCACCATCGGGCGAAATTTCACCCGGTGGATGAAATTTCACCCGGTCAGTTTCGCCCGGTGGGGAGCTCGGAAAATCTTCGGGAGGCACTTTTTTCCGTCGGGTGAAATTTCGCCCGGTGGTGTCTCACCGGGTGAAATTTCGCCCGGTCATTTTTCTGGCCTCGAGTATTGTCTCATTCTTCGTTTGTTCGATCGGATGGCTTTAAACTTTAAGTTGTGTGCTTTGCTCTTTGGACGGTTTTCCTTTCTCTTGTGCTCGTGGAAGCTCAATCGTGATTTCGGCGCCAAATCCTATCAAAATGATAGAAAAACTACCAAAAACACGTAAAACGCACAAGAGAGACGCTAATGCGAGAAGTACGCAAAATATGGCGATAATCGCACTCAAAACTCGCAAAACGAGGGAAAAACGGGTCTAAATGGAGGGAAAAACGGTCTAAATTTAGCACACAACATCTATTTATTGAGTATAAAAGATGAGGTTGAGGAAAAGTAGGAACTCGATTGGTGTTTATATTATAGGTCTTTTACTTGTGGACAAGATATTTCAGTGTCTTACTTGTGGATAAGATATTTCTCTTACTGATTCCTTATGGCTAAGTAGTTGCATGTAAGTTGATGAACTCGGTTGTGTGAGAGTGTGAAACTGGTATCTGAACCGAGTGAGTCCCAACCGAGTTCCACACAAGAAAACTAGTAATACACCCTATGAGTTATGGAAAGGTTATCCACCTAACCTTAATTATTTGAAAATGTGGGGGTGTCTGGGTAAGATTGATCTTCCAGAATTTTAAAGGAATAAAATTGGGCTGGAAATCGTAGACGCAATCTTCATTGGTAATGCCGCCAATACCGGTACATACAGTTTGATTCTCAAGGATTCACCGGGTTTTGGACCCATTAGAGAGTCAAGAGATGTTGAATTATTTGAGCACATTTTTCCCATGAAAATTGGTACGAGAACAAGTGTGTCAGTTAGACCTAGTGGTTCAGCTCAATCTTCTGCCGCTACAGAGGAAGTAGTAGCAGAACCTAGGAGAGGTAAACGTGTCAGTACCCCAAAGAGTTTTGGTTGAGATTTTGTCATGTTGATTGAGAATAAGTGTTTGAGTGAACATGAGGTGAGTGTCTTCATACTTGAAGAACACCTTAGAACATACAAAGAAGCTATGCAATTTGTGGACTCTATTTTTTTTGGCTTGAGGTCATAAATAGTGAAATTGATTCAATAATGAATAACCACACTTGGGTTTTGACCGAGCTACCCAGAGGTTGCAAAGGTTTGAGTAATAAGTGGGTTTTCAAACGGAAACTCAAAACGGATGTGTCAATTGATAAATACCAAGCGAGATTAGTGGTATGTGGAAACCGACTAATAAAGGAGTTGAATTTCTTTGATACATATTGAATACTAGTGACAGCGTGTCTCAATAGGAGTACGCTAAAGTGATCGGAAGTGTCATGTTTTTGATAAACTGCACTAGACCCGACATAGCTTATATTGTTAGTAGACTTAGCAGATATATATATATATATATATATATATATATATATATATATATATATATATATATATATATATATATATATAGATTTAAGTTCATGTGAGAACCATCAACTTGATGAGAACCTTGAGAACTCCATTAAATTATTATTTTTTTCGAAATTTAATGACATATTTGAATTCGTCGTCAAATTTAATGGGTGGGTAACATATTTTTCGGTAAAAAAAATCTTGTTTAGTGACGGAAACGGAAACATATAATTTTAGTGTACCTAATACTCGTTTTAGTGTACCTAATTTTTTTGATGTACCTTATTGCACTTTTAGTGTACCTAAATTGCATTTCAGTGTACCCTTTTAACTTTTCGTGAATAAATAGCAATTTTCTTAATATTTTTAATAAAATATGATTAGTTATGCCTAATAAAACATTTGAATAAATTAAGTTATGGGTAAATTAGTCATCTAAATTTTCGAAAAAAATAATAATTGAGTTTTTATTGAGGTTCTCACGGTTCTCAACGAGTTGTGGTTCTCACCGGATCTTGACTCTATATATATATATATATATATATATATATATATATATATATATATATATATATATATATATATATATATATATATATATATATATATATATACATAATCCTGGTAGAGATCATTGGGATGCCTTGATAAGATTACTGAGATACTTAAAGGGCACCATACATTGGGGATTACATTATCAAAGAACACCGTGTGTGTTGGAAAGATATTGTGATGTCAATTGGGTATCTGCCTATCTGGGAATGACGAGATACACTCTACTAATGGCTATGTGTTTACTCTGGCTAGTGTTGTTGTATCGTGGAAGTCGGCTAAACAAACCTGCCTTGCTAAATTGGCCATCGAAGCTGAGTTCATTGCTTTAGCCTTGACAGGAGAAAAATCTGAATGGCTACGAGGCCTTCTAGCATATATTCCTTTGTGGGGAATGTCGACTCCTTTGTGCTGGAGTCATCATTAGGAATGGATTTAAAGCCTGTAATAGAGTAACTTGTGATGGATACCCGTCTTAACTAGCTTAAGTTCAACAGGTCAAACGAAGTCACAAGGAACTCTTGTTGTGTAATACTACGACCATTCCTAATATATTTGAGATGTAGTATTTTTGAGGGTGAGCTTTCGCTCTTAATGAGTTCATAGCCCTCGTATGGGTGGTCTGTATGAGGCAGATTTGATGGATTCACCGATTGTTTAAGGATGAGCTTTTGCTCTTAATGAGTTCATAGTTCTTGTATGGATGGTCTGTAAGAGGCAGACTTGATCTCACCGATATGAAAAAAGGATGAGTTTGTTACTCTTAATGAGTTTATAGTCCCTTGTGTGGATGGTCTGTGAGAGGCAGACTTGATAAACTCACCTATGTGAATGTGGGGGGTTCTTGCCCTACTCCCAAGAGATCTTCAGGCTTGGATCTCTAGAGGCATTCATGAAATACCAGGATGTACTGTGTGGGCACTTGGCTAGTCCAAGTAAAAGATATTTATACCGAAAAAATCCATGGGATGAGTTCATGGATGTCGCGAGTTTCTACCTTAATTTGAGATTAAGTAAGTGCGCAACAGTCTTAGAGCCAACTCCATTCGAAGGTTCAAGGATTTGTTCCACCTGGGATGGCGGTTCAAGATCGTTGTAAGTCACTGGGTGCTGGTTAAAGTCCACAAGACACCAGCATCTTAATGCTAAATCTCCGTTGCCATATTTCTCTCTTTCTTTTGCGTCTTCTTTTGAACCATGTGGGGGATTGTTGGAAAAATGCTTCAAAAGAAGCTTATTTGTGTGATGACTTATTTGTGTGATGACATACACTAGTCATGGTGATGTATGCTCCTTAGATACTTGGAGGCCAAGTACTTGAATCATCTACATGACATCATTTTTCATATGTACTGTCACACCATGACTACATGGTGATGTATTTTGTTTTGTGGCCGAGGTGAAGTGCTTGGAGACCAAGTATTTTACTCTATAAATATTAAATAGCCATCAAATCCCATCATTTTCAATAATCCAAAATTCATCTCCTTCTTTACTTACACAAAATATTCTCTCAAAAATGTTAGTAATAGAAGTATAATTTATAGTTTGAGTGGAATTTTGGCAACGATTTTGGTAGTAACTCATCTACGGTCTTGCCTACACAAAGATTGTAGCGGTTGTGCAATCCTGGGGGTCGAATGTCAAAGAGTCCGTGTGTAGTAGACGGGGCATAATCGACTTTAGGACAGTGACCTCAAGTCACGTCACAACCTTTCCTCTCAGATAAGATTATTCCTTTTTCCGTCTTATTTATTTATTCACTACTCGCCTAACACTATTTAGTCTAAAGGTTGCATGTTTGACGCTCAAAATAGAATCAACTAACGCAAGAACAAGTCTCTGCGCGACCAGTATACCTGTCACAATCCTATGACGGATTAATATCACCAACATAAATAGATAACAAAATCATGATACTTCGAAAATAATAAATGATTTCTTTCTATGCACACGAGTTTTTATTTGACTTCTTTGGCAAAAAAAAAAAAAAAAAAAAAAAAAAAAAAAAAGTTTTTATTTGACTCCTTAAGAAGAAGTTGTGCTACTATAATAGGGTAATAACTCAAAAGGGATACTAATTTCCATGTGAAAACATTAGCTGTTAGGAGAATTGCACGGATAATATTAGGAAACTGTTTACAAATTCTCTGCTACTACAAGATTGCCTTCCATCTTGTTTCCAACATCTTATCTTAAAAGTCCAGTCTACAAATTAAACGGGTCCACTGCGACGTCACTGTAGACGGAAACCTTGACAGCCAGTATCACCACTAGCATGAGAACCCTTGCTACTCATGGTGGTACTAGTGGAGCTTGTGCTATGCCCATTCGGCGACACCAACTCATCCGAATGAGTCGCCCAAGCATTTGTAGTCCCCGACATTCCAAGGCATAACGCCTCCGCTAACGGCCCACCAGACGGCAAATTAACCCAAGACCTGATTCCCCTGAGGCTCATAGAATCCTCTTCTTTTGCATTATTATTGTTTTGATCGTTTTCAAGGTTAGGGTCGTTAAACCCGGCCGACATGGACAATGTTAGTGGTAAATCGCTGTTCATTGACGAGGAATTATGATTAGGAAGCGTAAAACTAGCATTAGCAACCTTGTGAACATCCTCTAACGACCAAGCATCAATAAACGGGTGAGGGAGTGGACGGGTGGTTTGGTCAGACGGACTAGTTGTCGGACTAAAATGACGAGAAGCACTGTTTTCAGCAGCATGAAAATGTTGTTGTTGTTGCAGTTGTTGTGGGTACAAAACTTGAGCAGATGGTACAAGTAGTTCATCCTTCATGAACCAACACTGTGGATACCTACACACACAAATGAGAGTATCATTTTCAGTAAGTCTCCCTTGTGACGGGTTTACCTGTGACCCGTCACAAGGTTATAACGGGTCAAGTATTGTCCATTTGATGCATAACGGGTCTTATCTAAATTACTTGGCCCGTTACAAGCTTGTGACGGGTTACCCGTCACAAACAAGAATTTGTGATTTTACAAAGGTTGAAGGGTGAGACACACAAACTCAATTTGTCTACTCATATCACATACAAGCAGCAGAAGCAGTAGTAGTTATTCTCATACTTATTACTGCTACCTACACCACTTACTTACTTGAGCAAAAACAAATGACAGTGGGGAAACCCTGCCTTTAATATGAATGACCCACCATTAAAGTCTCCAACACTCCCCAACCACAAAATCAGATATCACTACCAAACAAATAACGGAGTACTTTATTCTATACACTAGGTCCTCCATCCCCTGTCACTAATATTATCCGCCTTATGAATAAAACGGGTCAAATAGATAGATAACACAAGCATTTTGTTAATACCAAAGCATATGAGTTTTGTCTTTTCTATAATACCTTACTAGTTACTCATTTAGGTTTTATGACGGATATATCAGTCTTAAACAAGAATTTTTGTTCTTTCGAGTATATACTCAAACTAGATAACAACAATTCTCTCAATGTGAATAAATCTAGTTTCAAGCATTTTGTTAATATTGGGCATATGGGTTTTGTCTTTTTCATCATATTTTACTCCTCTTAAGTTTATGAGGAGGATATACGAATCTTAAGCAAGAATTTGTGTTCTTTCGAGTATATATACTCAAATTAGATAACAACAATTCTCTCAATGTGAATGTGGATAAACCTAGTTTCATCTTATGTACAAGGACAGTATAATAACTCAAAAACTACAGAAAAACTACAGTCTAGTCCTTTTCTTGTTTACTTCTTTCGTTTCATAAATTCTGTTCATTTTTCAAAATATTTGAGGACTAACTCTAGTATGCAATCCTCATTGAACTATGCAATATTTCTCTTCAAAGAGGCGAATCGATATAGACGGGTTTCAAACCCCTCACTAAAACGACTGAACTAACTCAAACAATTGAATACGGTTAGGAACATCCACATGAAACCATATAATTAAGACGACAAACGGTCATATTTAACAAAAACAATAAAGGGAAAAGAGAAGTGATCGACCTGAGAGAGGAAGAAGTAGTGTGGTTGTTGTTGAATTGAGGAAGAGAAGACGGTGGGTCGTAGTTATAGGAATGGTGATGGAAATGGTTTAGCACACTAGGGTTAGCAGCAGTAGTCGTAGTGGTAGCAGCAGTCGTCGTGGAGGTCGAAGATGAAAGTAGAAGAGAGGATTCCACAGGCTTTCTTGAACGAGGCGAAGGGCGGCCTTTATGGGAATGCCTCTCACAGTATTTTTGATCAGGGGCTACATCTCTTGAGCACCTCCATTTCTTTCCATCTGTTCTTTTACACCTCCACGGCTCCGCGTCTCCTCCATTATTCACACCCACAACACCTCCTCCTCGGCCACCGGTGGTATTGTTGTACCTCAATTGCAATAGCCCCTTTCTAGGGGAGGCAGAGTGGTCATTGGGGTTAGAGAGTGGTATGATTAGTTCAGATGGAACTGGCATGGATGCCATCATGTATTTGTATATCATTGTCTGCCTCTCTAATTCCTCCCTTTGGTTTGCTGTGAATGCCATTCTTTGTTTCAATCCTCCTCTTCCTCCTAATACATTAACGGCAAACTCTTATGTAAGACGGGTATATCCATCTTAAGCTCACGACAGGTCAAATAGTCAGGATAAACCAATCGCATCAAAAAAAAAAAAGCGACATTTCCTTCCTAGCTTGGGCATATATATGACCTGTTTTAATGTTAAGACGGTCAGACAAATATGTCTATAGCAAGTTGGTCTACATTAGTTAGATACCACCCCTCAAAACCAGTTTAACAAATTCTTGTTTGTAACGAGTATTGTGTTACGACTCTCTGATCTAGCCATTGTAATATTGCTCTATCTCTATCTAAGATGTGGGTGATATTTGAAGCGTCAGATATTATTGTAAATTAGTAAACTTTGAGATGGATATGTTAGTTAAAAACAAGATTATGACATTTCTACATGAGTAAATCAGTACCACTCGATCAAGTAAGCTTGATATATTGATATGAGAGTGTGAGGAGTATATATATAAGGATGGAAAAGTGTAACCTGAAGAAGAGGAGGAAGAGGATGGGGAGAGTTGAAGTTGATGGTGTTGTTGTTGTTGTTGTAACCTTAAACCCAACCCAACATCATGGGATGATGATCTTGTCTCATCACTTTTGTCCCACTCACCACATCTTTTTCCACTTGATGGAGATGACATTCTTCTTCCTCTTTTTTGTTTTGTTAACTGTGATATTTGTGCTGACAATCAAACCTCCTACAACCACAATGATCAACAACACTTAGCTTGTTTACAAGACAAAGTATTTAAGTGTTACTCCAGTTTATTTATGTTTTGAGGTGATGGTCTAGTCCTTCCAACAGAAACAAATACTACTCCGTAGTACTTATTGCTACTCCTTTAAAAGGGGTTTTATGATATGATATGAGATTATGAGTAAAAGGGTATTTTGGAAGAATATTGGAGTACGAGAGTATAAAATAAAATGGAAGTGAAGGAGACATAGACATAGACATAGACATAGACATAGACATGACATGAGAGCATATAACAAGACTTAAGCGGTGCCGCCACTCTCACCTATTCACCTTTCTTTCTTTCTTTCTCTCTTTCTATTCCATCTCACACTTCCCCACCCCCAACCCCTTATTTGTTTGCGGTATCCCTTGCGACATGTATATCCGTCACAAGGATATAACGGTTTAAGTATTATCTACTTGATGAATAATACTCCTTCCGGACACTATTTTTTGCCCCGTTTCATTAAAATACTCCTCACAAATATTAGGGTAACGGGGCGAAAAATAATGTCCGGAGGGAGTAATACTTCCTCCGAATTCCTATTATTATCCCAAAAGGTTTTTGGGTGAAAAATAAGAAAGGAGAAATGAGTGGTTGAAAAAGAAGGAGGAAGAGAGAGAAATGAGAGAGTAATTGTGAACCACACATTGATGACCCAAAAAGAAAAGCGGGACAAAAATCAAACTCAGTCCAAAAAGAAAAATGAGACAATAATAGAAACTCGGAGGAGTAATATATTTGCTACCCACTTGTCACCATACTTTTTATCTTATCTAAACTACTTGGTTCGTTATAAGCTTGTGACGGATTTTACTGTTACAAACAAGAATTTGTGATTTGTTTGTTGTTGTTGAGTAGGTATTCTGTATTCCTTTGTTACTAACATCAGTCACAAATTTGTGACGGATCAAATATCATACATATGTAAGATAAAATTAAAATGATTTAAAAGTAATAATGATTGACTTTGTCTACTACTCCGTATGTGGGTAAGATACTTGATTCATGGCAAGGTTACGGTTTTTATTGATTTTAAAAAGGTTTATTATAAGGTTCCAAGCGAGGTATTGTGGTGGACATCATTGACCAAAAATGGTGTGTCAAAGAAGTACAACATACTACTGTGAGAAGGAGCTAGTATAAATGTACATACTACCGTGGAAAGGAACATGGAATTTTCTACTACGATCGAGGTGTGCATCAAGCCTAAGCTCTTATTCTTTTCCTTTTTGTCATAGTCATGGACGAAGTGATAAGGTCAATTCAAGACAACATTCCTTGATGCATGATGTTTGTCGGCAATGATATTGTACTGATTGACGAAATGAAGGATGAAGAATTAGATGGCGATGTAACCAATAAGATTAAAACTGGATGGTCAACGGGGTTACTATGTAATCAATGCTTATCTTTATAGACACCCACATTTGTCATGCTCGTGTTTATAGACGTTTCCCGCCAAACACCTGATGTCACGACCTGTCTTCCCCCAGGATTCCAGCTTCCTTTACACCTTCCGTCACGACTTGTGTCCTTTAGGGACGCCTCTAGACATGCACATACTTGCTCTTTCATGGATTCTTCTCAATGTTCAGTGCTCGAATTGTCTTCGGTGGGACCTCAATGGACTCGGGATCGAGTCTAAACTCCGAAATACCATGAGTCCATGACTTCTCTTCTTTGATCTTTTACCTCGGAAATGGGACGGAAATCGTTTCATTTCTTCTTGATTGGTCTTAGAAACCTAAAGCCCACTAGAAAAGACATATGTGACCTCAAAACCACTACAGAAAGCAATTTCGCCAAAAAAAAAAAAACAAGACAAAACACGTGAAAGAAATGATATAAAATGGGCGTCTCGCACGGGTGTGAATCTTCAAATGGTCTTTGGGCCATTGGAGTACATCTTATTGTAATGGCCTATGATCTGGATCTATCTGTTGGGCCAAAGACAACCCATGTACAAGTTCTTGTTTTTTTATTTGTCGGAGCATTGACTTGAAATATTTGTCCAACACCAAAAAAACCCACTTTGATGCTCCATCCAACTATTGGGCCTTTGATTGAGTTCGTGGAATTGCTTCTCTTCTACATTGACCCGTCATAGTACATAACTAATCATATTTGCTGGTTAATTGGTTATTAGGGCTGTTCACTGATCTAAACCCGGATCGGACTGACCCGTGGACTGATAACCCAAAAATCCAAACCCGCGGATCGGATCGGTTAGCAAAGAAACCCGGACCGGATCGGTTAGCAAAGAAACCCGGACCGGATCGGACCGAACCGTTAAAATACACTAAATTTAATTTTTTAGTGTAGACTGGATCGCGGACCGATCACCAAGTTTTTGACGACCCGAAGATCGGACTGGTATGTGCCCTGGTTCGGGCCACTTTTTGAACACCCCTAGCTGGGTTGGATCTTCAATCACTCTTTTTGGCTTTTTACCCCCTCATCCTTTTCAATTCCAAATGGTTATTCTTACAATACAGAGTAGTTCTAACTAAATATTAGAACGTACTCAGACTACTCGGTATATAAATGGTGCTTACCCAATCATCCTCCAAAACCATTACATTATTTTACCAATTATACTCCTAAACCGCTATTTGTTACACCTACTAGTTACGACCTATGACCTATCAGTAGTTCAGAACGTTAAACCAAAACCGACACCTCAGTGGAACATACTTCCTCCAAGTTAAGGCTTTCTTCACGCTGTTTAACATGTGACGTATATTTTAATCAATTGAAAAGTACACTCTAACGAATTGAATATAATATTTAAAAGTGAAATGAAAGGATAAGGGTGTAATGCTAAGAGTTTATAATAAAACAAAGATCACGCCATGCATCCTTTTTAGTGGAATGGTAAAACCAATTCAATAAGATGCTCCAAATTCCTATCGTTTACCAAAGACAAAATTGCACAGATGTTTGGACATTTAAGTCGTTGACACGATTAAAAGACAAAAACATCAAACATATTTTATGCATGATTGCTCCAAAATTCAACCAAATAATAGACCACACATTGGATGTCTACATTGTTCACGTTTTCTTCCTTGCGATTGACATATCTATCATTTCTTCCGTTTTAATGAATTATTTGTCTTTAGTTTTGGCATCAAGGGGAAGAGATTTAATAAGAAAGTGACATGTGGAGTCAAACTCATAAGAATGGTCAAATTACATATAAAAAGCATTAGAAGGCAAACAATTCATCGAGACGTCCCAATAATGTTAAAACGGGTCAAATATATACCCCACTAGAAAGAAAATGTCGAAAATCTTTTCATACATCTAGACACATATAGATTTATCTTATTCCATATATTTCTGTCACAACTCCCAAAAAAAACCCTACTTTTTCTCCTCAATCGGGGGCCTCCATCGATGATTAATCGATGGTAAGCCCCAAAAATTGTTCAAGTCTCACTTATTAGTTATCAAATCTTATTCAATAAAAGTCTCTCTTTTATGAGAGTTGTTTTCGTCCTTTTTTTCAAGGTTTTTTCCTTTATTTCGAGGTTTCAGTCCTTTACATTAGTATAGAGCTTAGATTTCAAGAATTATGTGCAAGATCATGAGAGTAATGAAATCCCTACGTACGACGATACAATTGAGGCCAGATCTCGGTCTACTATTTGTCAAAATAGAGGAAGTTCATCATCTTGGAGGCTATTTCATCAGATCTATAGATTCCTTCGCGAAAGACTGTGTCAATAAACAGCGATATATAGAAGGCTATGCAGAAGCGCATTATTCTAATAGTGATCTTTGTCTCAATGATGTTCTTTATTTATTTTTCACAAATCTGTATTCAGTTCAATTTGACATCGTTTGTAGATGCCGGATGGCTTATTATTAATGATATTGATCTTCACTTTCAAAAAAAAAAAAAAAAACTGTCACAAACGAGATTTTGATCGAAATTATTGTTTAGAGCATGGGCGGATCTGGGTGAGGGCATGGGTGGGCGACTGCCCTCACCTTAAGTTTTTTGAGTTTTTCAATCAAAACAATGTAAATAGTAAGATTCGAACCCAAAACATCTCCTATCGAGTTGACTACAGCTGCACAATTGAACCAATGATCTACATAATCTTAATGAACCATTATCTTGAAATATTATAATTAATAAGAGTATACGATTAAGTCTTCAACTCCTCTTAATTTAGATATCTGTGGGGTTATTTTTTAATCAAATAACAAATAAATGAGTTAGACGAAGAGAATATACATTTTCTAGTCACTCTGCCTAATACATGCGAAGTATTTTTTTGCAAGTTTTCTTAAACGAAGCAAAAAAATTCAAAACCAACCTCAATTTATAAAACAAAACTTGGTTTTCCACCAATTACTTTTACGGTATAAATTCACTTATAAAAAAAATTCAAAATACAAACCGTAATTTTTTTCAAATGCCCCCCTATGGGTAAATCCTGGATTCGCCCCTGGTTTAGAGGTGTGGAACTAGTTGAAATAGAATAATTTGAAAGACATTCACTGCTATGTATAATGTATTGGATCATGGTTTCATGGTCACTAAATTTTGATAAGATAACAACTCCACAGAGACCACAAAATATATTCATTTTATTGGTGTAGTTTTCTTATAATAGTTGGTCTCTCTTATTCATTGCAAGTTTAAGACGGGTCAAATGGATACCATTTGAGGGAAGAAGGATAAAGGTCCCACCAATTTTACTTTTATCTTTTTCCCTCAAATGATATCTACTTGGCCCGTCATTTGTTTGTGACGGATATCTCCGTCACAAACAAGAATTTGCATTATTTTTACACTTGCTTGACCAATGGGTTTAATAAATACTCCTCGTATGATGAACGTGCCTCATCCTCTACTTATTATATTTATTTATTGTGTCAGTGGTCTATCATTGGTATTTGTCTAATGTTCGTTCTGTCACTCTCGCTATTCTACATTATATATTACTACATTCAACTACATCTTTCACCAATAATATTATTAATAATAATGCTCCTTGAATGGATTATATACGTACTCCACTTACTATATCATCGCTATATCTATCGGCTATCCTTGCATAGTTGCATACTACGACTAATTCCGTCTCGTTAATTTATTTATAATGAATAAGTTATTAGTATAACATTCTAAATAAATATTTGTAAAAAAAGTTTTCATACTCTACAAATTTGTGATGTTAATATGGATACTCGATATGTGAATATGTCAATAGTATAACATACTCGATCTCTTCTAGTTTATCTATGATAAAACTCGATCATCAATTCATCATAACACCCTTTAATACACTACAAAATGTTATTCGTACATATATATAAACAAAAATATTTAATTTTAAGTTTCACTCTGTAATTTTCGTAAATGATAAAATATACTTTTTCCATTTTGTTCATCTTTTTACCTTTTATTTTATCTGTAAGGATTATTTTAATCTAAGATAAACAAATGATTGAGACTAAAACGTATGTATAATAAAGACTATATTTAAAATATTCCCAAGTCCCCCAGCCCTATGTCTAGAATATTCTAATATTATATTCGTACGTATTATTGCCCTTGCATGACATAATAATTTCTGTGTTTCCCAAGCGTACATAGATTTATTATCTACTCGTATCATAATAATCCATATTTTATTTTATATTATTACTTGTGTGTCCTCACTTGTTATTTTAATTAACGTATTATGTATATATATCCATTATCCATGGATTAGAGACAATGAGTAGAACCAACTCATAAATAGCTTTATGTACAACTTAATTTATGATTTTGAACTTTATAACAAAGTTTTCGAGTTTTGTTCTAGACTTTCTGAACTTTAGGGCTCGCTTGGATTGAAGATAATTATTCTGGGGTAATAGAGCAAAAATGAACTAAAAATGAATGTGCTTGTTGCTTGGTTGTGACATTTTATGGTGTAAAACACATATGAGGGGGGAATAATTACCCCATTGGGGGTAATGCATTACTGGGGGAGGGGAGTAATAATTCCCCAAATAAGCTAGGATTTCCTTAATTTTCTCAATTTCCGCTTAGTATCATCACTACTTTCCGTCATTTTTAGTTCATTTTTGCTTTATTAACTCCGGAATAATTACCCTCATTCCAAGCGAGTCCTTAGTATAAAATTGTCGAGCTAAATCACATAAATAGGGGTGTTCAAAAAGTGACCCGGACCGGCAAACCCGACCGACCTGGACCGTACGGTCCGGTCCGCGGGTCTCCAAAAATTTGGTTGTCGGTCCGCGGTCCGGTCCGGTCCACACTTAAAAAAACTAATCAAATTTAGTGTATTTTGCCGGTCCGGTCCGGGTTTCTTTGTAACCGGTCCGATCTGCTGGTTTGGATTTTGTGGGTTGCCGGTCCGGTCCGGGTTTGGACCGGTGAACACCCCTACACATAAATGATTAAATTTAAAAACTTTACAAAAACTTATAAGTCAACTCAGAAACTTGTATTAGTCGAGCAATTACTGTATATAGCAAAGTTAAAATCCTATTTTCATAGTAGAGGAGCAGGTACACCAATAATTGGGTGGGTTAGGGTAATTAATATAGTAATTAAAGTCGTAAAAGAAAGGTGAAACTTCGGAGGAATGAAGCATATGTAGCTTTTCCACACGTAGAGAGTCGTCAATTACCACTGCAACCTAATTAGTTGTTGGGATGTACTCCGTACCATACAGGCATACATACTCTCGGTCTCCCTTTATAAATTGCCTTTAATCACCATGTGCTCCATATCATGACCTACATACTTTACCCACCTTTCGCTTCAGACTTGAATACATACGATACACTACTTGATAGTAGATACAAAGAAGATCCTCCACAACACACACACACACACTATAATCTAATCAAATCAAATCAAATTCAAATTTCAAAATTCAAATTCCTACACATACATACACAATGATGAAGAAGTTGATTATGGTGAGCAAACGTAAACTTCAAATTTCTGGCCTTAAAAAGAAAGACCCCAACCCCCAAAAAACTGATACTTCCATCTCCGTCACCGCCACCCAGCAAACTTTCACCACTAATCATGTAAGTCCCTCCTTTTATTTTCGAGCTATATTTGCTCAGTCGTCGTAATATACTCGTCCTTGTGACTTCCCTTTGAATAACCGGGTGCTGATTTGGTTGGAATAATTGTGTGTGTTTGTGGGTGCAGGTTCAATTGTACAGTGAGAAAGTAACGATACAAAGCAGAGCAGTGAAGAGAGGGCAAGCAGTGAAGAGACCCCCGCCCAGAAAAACTGTCACCAGAGGGAGTGGTGGTCAAGTTCATTCTTCGGTAGCATGATTGATCTTAGAGATTAATTACACTTTTGTGTTACCTGAGATGGTCTGATAATAAGTTTATCCTTCCATCAATTCCCTTAATCCCATATATATATATATACTCATGTAACTCATCTCATGGCTTTCAACTACTTTGAATCTCAGATCATCGTCTTCGTAATTCTATTTCTGAGAATGAAATGAAATACTTCCTAGTTCCTAGTCCCTCTCCTTCACCATTCCACGATTCTTCCACTCTCCTTTTCAGGCAACTTCATTAAGATTTTCTAATTTCCTTTTTAGTATATCTTTGTGTGGTTCATGTTATTTGTGACCATCGCATGTTCAACTCTTCTTAGTTTCTTCCCAAAAGACAAAGTGGAATATTATTAAGAAGGGGAGAGAGTAGCTAAAATGTTAAGATTATCGGTTACTCTCCCTTGTAATGGATGTATCCGTTATTTTGTTATAACGGGTCTAATACAAAGATAATTAATGTATTTTTGTATTATTTTGTCTTTTCTATATAAACGGGTTGTATTTGAAGAACCATTATAAACTTGTAATGGTTAATTCCATCATAAACAAGAATTTGTTTAAGACTATTACGAAGTATTGTTTATTATATCCACCACAGACAGTCCAGTCCACAGTAGTGCCATTAACCTATGTCATTACAAGGCCGACGTATATCTATGCTGCAAGCCAAGTGCTGCCATTATTTGGTATCGATGAAGATTTTCTGTCCCGCTTTTGTATCTCATCATATATGTGTGATACATCAAGTATTTTATTTGTGATAATAGACGATGTGTCAAAATTTATGACGTAATACACCGAATGAGATATAAAGGTGGGTCAGATGATAGTTACGGTTTGGCATGACGGAAAGAGAATATATCACCTCTTACTCTTTCAGGGTCTTACAGTAGTACCACTGTATTGCATGTGATCTTTGTTATGAGTGATATATTCTATGTTTTGGACCCGAAAGAAATTCGATCAAGTGGATGAGTAGCAGTAGCATGACATACTTTGTTCCTACCTGTCCGGCCAAGTTTTCGATTGGAATTTTTTTTATCCCATCCAAACTCGATCAAATAAATTTTACTCCGTGCTAGACTATTAGGTGGAAAATAGGATTATATCCGTGGTTGTACAATAACATTGTACAATCAGCGCAAATTTGTTGAGTTTTTGTATATATTTATTGAGCTTATAAAAGTTTCTGAGCTAAGTTGTAAGTTTTTGAATTTAAACATTCATGTGATTTAACTCGACAACTTTACACTAAAACTCAGAAAGTTTACGGCAAAACTCGAAATCTTTGTAATAAAGCTCAAAATCTTAAAACCAGTGGTACATAGTATAATCCTCTAATTGGTACTCGTGTTTAAAGGTGGAATTGTTGGATTGTTGTTAATTTCAATCCAGTTTTAATAAGTTACTAGTGCTACCCCTTGCAAATAATGCACAGACTATCGTTAAAAATTTGTTGCACGGACTAGTTTCCGTTAAGCACAAAAACAAATATTTATCCACAACATTAAGGATTAAAGAAAAATTGTGTACATGTAACGATAATACGGAGTATATATATATAGTTATTTCATAAGATAAATAAAACTAAGATTTCAAGTTAATGAATGGTGATTTTATTTTCCAAGTTTTTTTAGCTCCACTCTTTTTTTGTTTTTCGTATTTGTTTGGTGAAAAATGGCATCTGACTCTGAGATACAGATCTATTTTAATAAAATGTTGTTGTTATATATTCCTAAATTACGTTATATGGTTTTTAGTATTTTGGTTGTTCAAATTCTTTAGGACTTTATAAATTTTTGGCTTTAAGAAAATATTATTTTTAAAGTTTGATAGGTAAATAATCGAATCCCCTAAGGCTACCTGAATACGAAACTTGAAAATGCTCAAAGACATCTGAAATTCAATATGACGATTTAATTGATTTAGATTTTAATCGAGTTATGATAAGTATCCTTCGCTAAATTAAATGAAATGAAGTACATAATTTGCATAAGTCAACAAAAAATACACTAATAAATTAATTTAAGTTTAAGTATAAAACTTTAATTTCAAATTGAATTAATTGTGGTTAACGGGTGGTGGTTAAGTTTGGAGAAGTTGCTTGAATTCATTGTGGACCTGTATGTGGTTAATTGGTGTTGGTTAAGTTTGGGAATAAAATATTTTCCAAAAATTTGATAGCTTGACACGTAAGCTAAAAGGGTTGAAAGTGAATGAAGGACCAAGAAAAGATCTTGCTTTTATAAAACAAAAAACCTCATTTGAGACGGTATCACAATAAAATGAGTTATTTATTGTGAGACTTTTCATAAGATGGGTAAAGTTATTTTAATTGATTTTATTAGATAAGTGCTTAGTGGATTAGAAACATGTCTCACGCTATCTTAGTGTGAGACGGTCTCACAAGATACAGATTCTAAAACTTTATAAAATAGGGATGCTGAAATAGTCAAATCTTAAAAATTCAATTCAAGTTTTACTATCAACAAAAAAAAAATACGAATAATAAACTAGTCCCTCTTATAAATTGTGATGAGTTATCTATCGTAGTGTTATACTCACTAAGTCTTACTGCTGATTATATAGGATCTCTGGCCAATAACAGGGCTTTGTAGCATGTTAGAAGCACAATACTTAATATAATGTATGTCAAGCTTCAAGAAGTAAGTAAAGTTTTTGGTAACCCCAAAGAGATTAGGGAATAATTAAACCCTGCCAAAGTTTTTGTGTTATTTCTTACACGCTACTAGCACAACAATAATATGTTTATTATTGACCGTAACATATGATTAGGACAACATACCTATCAGTAATAAACTTATGTACACGGTATATGGGTTTTCTACATTATTTTATGCTATTCTATTAAAAAAATATGTTCCATGTGATCAGCATTATTATATACCCCTACCTACTTAGTTCATGAGAGGTGAGTATGTTACGCTAGCAAAGTTACTCTCCATTACTTTTTACAGTATTATTTTTGGACGATTTAAATTCATTTTAAATGATCCAACGGTGATCGGTTTTGATGAGGTGAAATATAATTAATGATATTATATTGTTGTATTAGAGGTAATGGAGAGAAAAAGTAATGTTGAAGATCCATTTCTATGGTACACCATGACATGTTGACAACATAATTAGTTGACCATCTCATTTTAGAATTATCCTTGTCCGAGGTCCAGTTCGCTTCCTTGTGCAAGAGCACCAATCTCACTCGATCAAGAACAACCTAACAGTTCAACCCTGAACCCTAGTAGTCTTTATTAGTTCCTAAACAATAGACAATAAAATTCCTTCCAAAATTTAGATTTTTACGTTAACATATCATTTTACATAATATACACATTTGCACGGGTACACATTAATAAGACGATAATACTTGCCTTAAATGAAAAAAGAAGAAGATAAAACATGTAGATGTCGTAGCTAGTGTTGTAGTCTATCATTTAAGATGAAGATACATACTCTGAATATATATAATACGAGTAGGTTTCAATAATGTCTCATTACTCTCAAGTTGCATCATACTATCTCTATTCTAATGCGATTAATTATTGTTTGTTGGACAAAAATATAATACTTCCTCCGATTTTATAAATTTGCCCCATTTGGTTAATATTTGTGAAAAGTATTACTCCTAATGAAACGGGATAATCATTTAAAATCGGAGGGGTACAAGTATTGAAATTTGATTTATTTTCTTAAATGAACTCTGAAGTCAACTACTCAATGTGAATGGGGTGGGATTTAGGCAGTAAGGCTCACTCTGCAGTGATCATCATTATCCTGTCGATGTTATAAATAAATTGAATACCACCAACCAGCAGAGGGATTTGCCCTATAAATAAAGCTCTTATTCATGAACATTCTCCCCAGGCCAACTCATCGTATACTCCACAGATAGAAAGATAATTATAATATATAGGGTTATTTGTGAAAATAAGCATGACGAATAATAAGTCAAAGGAAATAAAGAAAACAAGAAGGTTTGATAACAATGGTGGGTTTTTTCAGCAGTTTTATTGCTTTAGAAATTCCTCGCTCTTCTCTTCTACTCAAGATCGAATAGGAGACACGACTAGTGTAAGTTACGAGTACTTAATACTCCCTACTCCTTTTTTTTCCTAATATATATTTTCCGTAATTTATTGTTTATCGAAAACTTTTATAAGAACGAGAAACTAATTGAAGGTCTCACATCGTCAAACTAGCTAACGGTTATTTATTATTGTGTTTTTAAAGAAATGAACTGTCTCACGTGTGAAACTGTATTACATGCATGCCCCATAAAACATTGCATGTTGGAGTTTGTATTTGAAATAATTAGGGTTGGTTGCTAACTAAATGTGAGCACGCAGGTTGAAGTATACAGTGAGGAAACAAGGACGACGACTACGCGAGAGTTTAAACTCAAAGGACCGCAAGACAGAACAACGGTGAACAAAGGCCGGGGAGGTGCCGTTCACTGATGATCACATCACATCTTCGATCTCATTATGTGTAATCTTTACTCTTTGAGCAAACAAAAGAAATCGAATAATTAATGTACGTGTATTAGTGATTTTTCAGTAGTATGTTAGTGTATATACTCCGCATAATATACTACATCTGTCTCGGTCATGTACGTATTATAAAATGTGAATAAATAACTAAGACAAAAGGAAAGACTATTGTCTATTTCGATATATAAACTCTCGTGCCCTATACAAGTATATCCTAGCTACTGCAGTAATTATGTTATCAAATACTTGTACTCCGTAATCTGTAATTTTTTCTCAAATTAATAAAATTTCTACCTCTTTATTTCAATCCGTATGTCTTTTAATTTTGGGCTCTGCTTATTTTTCTTGTCTTTCAATTCTCGTTTCCGTTATAACAAATTGGTATCCGTTATATAGTACCGTGTGTCATCATTGCACTTTTTACCGATCCTTAATTTGTGTGCAAAACACAATGATGCAATCTTTTAAAACCGAAGTAGGATATAATCTTGTTTCACTAAAAGTACGGAGTAATCACATAACTACGTATACTCCTACGACATACGAGTAAGTTTTTTTGTTCAACGAAAAACGCACCTAGTCGCATTACAATAACGGGAAGGGTGGATCGAACCTGAGACCTATCGTTTAGGGACCTCCATCTTAATTATATACTCCGTATTAGACTAAGACATTTACGATATCAAGGTACATAATACGAGTACTTAGTTTAGAGGTTATTGAATGACTCAAAACAACTCTCACAGCTCACAATCAGCAATCCTCATATTTTGATGATCAAGTCTCATTTTGTCATTGCTTACATATACCTTGATGCTCCATGATTGTTTTATGGCCAAATAATTCCGCATGCGGGAGCACTGCTGCTACTACACCATGCTGATTGCTCCATTATTTATAAATAATCATGAGTTGCATCAATAAGTTGGACGACGACTTTCTACGTACTCTTACTCTCAACAACAATATCTACTGTAGTAAAATACTCAAATACTTTATACAATATCTACGATATTGTCTAGTGTCCACAATATATTGTCAATATCTACCTTCGACAATGCTCCGTGTTTCGTACTCCCTCCGATTCACAAAGATGTTCCCCTTTATTTAATATATGTGAGGTATATTTTAATCAAAGGGAAAGATCTTTGTGAATCAGAGGGAGTATATTTTTATTTATTTTCTCATTTAATTTTTTTTTGTGAAAAATAAGGGTGTAGAAATGTGTGGCTCAAAAGAGAAAAAAATGAGAGAGAAATGGAAAGGTAATTCTATACCACATGTTGATGGCCCAAAGTAGAAATAGGGAAGAAACAATATTTCCACCCAATAAGGAAACAAAAAAGATAAATAAAAATCAGAGGGAGTATTACAACATCTAAAATACTTTATCGACGATGTTTTAGCCTAATTGTTGAGATTAGGTACCACGGAGGCATGGACAATACGTGTCAAGTTTGATTCGCTCATCCTATGTATTGTCATGCGACTAAATATACGTTTCGTTAAACAAAATATAAATAAAAATATTTAAAATACTTTATAATTGGTAAACAAATGACCAGGACTGAGTCACTGAAGGAGTACTAGAGTATGAATAGTATAATCGATAAGTCATTAAATCCAACTTTATTTTATACGTAACTTTATAGAGAGTATATACTATAAAAAAAATTATTTAAGAATGTCTTTTAATTATATTTTATATACGGTGTGTTTAGTATATTTTAGTACGATAGTACTCTGTATTTCTGTAACTTGATTAATAGGTAAACAAATTAACAATACACAGCATGTCTTCCTTAATTGGGTCAGACCGGAGGTTGGGTATAAGTAGACATGACAAAACTCACCTGATCCAAATAACCCGACCTAAATAAGTCAACCCGAACTGAGTGCCTTAATTTGAACGTAATCCAAATTGACCTGACCTAACCAGAAACTTATAATAAACGAGTTAATATACCTAAAAAAAGTCGAAAATAACACGAAATTATCCGGGTTGACCCAAACTGAACCCATATTTTATAATCCGAAACTGAGCCGACCCTAAACTGAGCTAACCCGAATCCAACCAAGTTGACCCATTAAAACTGCGCTAGAACGATTAGGTGTGTGTAGTCTCAAAAGGGGGCTGACATCGTGAGTCTCATAGTGGGCCGCCGCCCTAAACCCAAAAAAAAACCCGTACTAGCAGAAGAGAGAGAGAGAGAGAAAATGGGAGAGGTGGGGCGGAGGAGGAGGAGGAGGATGGAGTGGGCGGCGCGTGGAGGACACCTCGGTGGTTTTCCCCGTAAAACAATCATTACAGCGGTGGGGGCATTCGCGAAGGCGGTGACGGCGACGATGAACACCACAACTGTACACAACGCCGACACTCTCCTCCGTCTCGTCCGATCTCGCCCCGCCGGCGTCCCTCTCCTCACCGTCAGCAATCACATGTCCACGTTTGTCTCCTCCTCCTTCCTCTCTCTTTCTCTTTTTTCCATTCAGCTTATCTCTAGTTTTTTTTGGCGTTCCTGTAATGTTTTTTTTGTTGCAACGAGTGTACTTGATTGCATTACAACAGTGGGACGGGAATTGAATATTACAGTATAGTTTGTGATCCAAAAACTCCGCTCCTCGAGGTTACTTGGGGAAATTAGTTCTATGGACAGCCCTCTCAAAGTAGTTGAACTTACATGCTTTCTGTGATTTAGGGCTAAGTTTTTGAGCAAAACTTTTATGTGATTTAGCTCGAAAACTTTACGTTAAAACTGAGAAAAATGTATTTGTACGTAGAGCTATATACAATTGGTTCGATAATTTACTCATTGGGTTACTTGGTTACAATCAATTGTGCACCTAGAATAGTACTCCCCCATCCCTTTTGTAGCATCCACCGACTTTTAAGAAATATTCCCTCCGTTTCAATGATTTCTTCCACCTTAAAAGTGATACATTTCTTAAGAAAAACAATAAAATAAGTAGAAGTAGAGAGGGAGTAACCTAAGTGGGCCACCTAGGTAAGAGAGAAGTGTGATAGAAAAAAGGAAAGTGGAAGAAATCAAAGAAATGATTGAAAAAGGAAATTCGGAAGATATCAATGAAAGAGAGGGAGTATTCGGATATGTATGTGTATCGTTGATAATCTTTGGAAGGTCATTTACTTAAGGGTTATTTAGGGAGTTCTATATTTTAGGGTATTTTTAGGAGACAATAAATTTGGGATGGATCACCAATGAAATAAGGACAATACAAATGGGAGAGAGGGAGGGAGCAACAAGTACTCACCACCTCGTTGTTGCTTGGTTATCCAATTCTTGCTTGTGATCGAAGTCACTTCTTTGTTGCTTACGGTCTGATCGTCAAAGTGTTCCAACATCAGTATGTGCGTGAAAATATTGGAGAGGGAGTACATTGTTACTAACTAAGAACATTCTTATATATTTTTGAAGGTTGAAGTATATATCTCAAAAAAAGATATTTTTGTGAAAGCTTCATTGTGTTTTATGTTGATGGTGAAAATGTTTGGGTTTACATGAATATTGTACCAAAATTAGCATTTGAAGTTATGTCTCCAAAGAAGTGGGTTAATATTTGTTTTGCTAGTCGCCCTTGACCGCCTTTTTTTGTTTTTTTCTTAGGGACTAGGGAGAAAGGTGAAAGAGCAAGTCTGTCTTTTGGGGTAGAAAAGAGGAGATAGGTAACTATAATTGACATAGGATTGTTGTCTTGCGACTTGCGTACACAACTATCATATTTGTCAAGATGAGTGTTGAAAAACAAGGGTGCTGCTGCCATTGTCATTGGACTAACTTCATTTTATTTGTTTTGAGAAGGCACGTGGAAAATAATTTGTCCCATCAATATAGTTATAGAAGCTTCAACATTTACGATCTAGGAAGCGTGGGGATTGTGTGATTGTGGTTGCGTAGTCATAATGCGTGATGGTGATTTGAATAATTTTGCTTTTATGTATTTTTTAGAGAAACTTGTTTCATTGTTGTACTCGCTATTTTGACAGGTTAGATGATCCACTTATATGGGGCTTTAAGGGCTTTCCGATAACAGATGCAAGATTGGCTAGATGGGTACTTGCTGCTGAGGATATATGCTTTAAAAATAAAGTGTTGTCATATTGTTTTCGGATCGGTATGCAGTTTATATATTCTCTCTTTTTATTTATGTCAATCATGAATTTTCTCTTTTCTCCCCTTTGCGGCAATGGATCTAGTCTTTATGTGCGATATGCAGTAGCCTCTAAAGGAATTTCCATTTATTCCAATTAGATCTTAGAGGGAAAATGGTCTAGGAATAGTGCACAGTACACTACAATATTCGGAGAATCTCATCATTGCAAACATAAGAAATGTGATGTTTAATAGGATTATGCATTTCTGTAAAAGCAAAGACGAGATAACTTTTCAACTAGGATTGGTATGACTTTGGATTAGTTGTGCTTGAGCCCAAGGCTCGATGAGACACTAGCCAAAACGTGCAAGTGTGCCTTTTACATGATGCATAGTTAGTAAGGCGCACAAATGTGTGATGTTTTCTCTGAAACAGATATAGTGCAGAGGAGTATCATGAGCATAATTCTTTTGTGAATAACTATTAAACATTATGTTATGCTTCATTGTTTTTCACAAAGAACTATGCATGTAATAAATGAAAATTTTATTTAGTTGTATCAAATTTTCATGGGTGAAATACCATTTGAGTCGGGCTTTCATCTGAATCTGAACAGAGCAAATGATACAGGAAAATGCATTCCAATAACTAGAGGTGGTGGAATATATCAGGAACACATGAACGAAGCTCTTGAGCGCTTAAGTGATGGAGAATGGGTATGGCCTTCCTAGTCTTGATCTTGTGTTGTAAATTGATTTGCTAGTTGTAGGTATGTCTTCCGCGTGGTAAAGTACTAGTATGTCTCAAGCATCTCTTGCTTATAATGATGCTAAATTGTTAACATGCTTATTATTTCCGACTGGACCACAATTATCTTCATATGTGTCTAGACTTTAAAACAGTTACTTCACCCGTCCCACTTATATTATCGTCATTTACTAAAGTTTAGTTTTAAGAAATGGTAGGGATATACCATTAACACCCTTTGATTAATTAATTTGAACATGAAGTAGATGAGAGTATAATGGGAATGCAGAGCTCATTTATCTAGGGGTAAAATGGGGAGTTTACTATTTTACTTACTATATTTGGAAAGGTGACGGTAAATTTGAAATGGACAAGTAAGGAAATGGGGACAATAAAAGTGGGATGGAGGAAGTATTTTTTTACTCACATACACCTCCTAATGGTTGTAAAGCTATTCACCTCACCTTTAGTAGGTTATCCTGAACTCTTTTTAGTATCCTATTATGACGCCGAAAAATATCAATACATATGAATGGAGGAAAATAACATCTTCAGCATGATTTTGGTTTTCCAACAATGAGATTTTAAATTCTTAGTGAAACACTGTTGTTTGGAACCTAGGTTTCTCTTCTTTTTCTACTTGGGGTTATGATTAAATAAAAAAAATGACTTCATAAGCTTTTGCTTCAAAGCAAATTTTGCTATGGTTCATAAACAAGGAATACCTTACCCTTACCTCTTTGTGTAAGACTGCGTACAGCTTACCCTACCTGCCTTACCTTACACTTACCTCCCTGCAGGTGAAAATACCTCACTGAAGCATTGGAGTAATTGTTGTGTATAAAATAAAAACAAATTTTTTGTTTGATCTTTAAATTAAGAACTCATGGATGTAGGACTTCAAACAAGGAATTCATTGGATATTTATTTGATGCAGATTACGAGTCATTATATTACGGAGTATTACTTTGGCAAAGCTACTTGACAAATAGTGAATCATAAAGTTCCTTTCCTGAAACAGTAGACTTTCTTCATATCCATGTTTGCTGCTTATCTTGAAAATGTTCATGATCGTCCCTTAACAGCTGCACACATTTCCTGAAGGAAAGGTGTCCCAAGAGGACGCTCCTATAAGACGCTTGAAATGGGGAACTGCTAGCCTTATTGTCCGTGCACCAGTGACACCGATAATTTTACCTATTGTCCATCATGGCTTCCATCAGGTAACCATTAATTTCTCCAAATAGATGTTGAGTTAGTCTCTCATCAATTAGTTATGCTTATGCCTCCTAATATTGTAAAGGAAAACTTGCTTTACGTGACACAATCTTCATTTTGGGTCATCTGGGTTCAGCCATTCAGTGAAACATGAGTAAGGCCACACTAGTACTTCTGACCTTCCCTCACCCCTGCCATTTGCGAGATTCCTTGAGGCATTCCGCGCGAGGGTAATGTTGTATTTGCATCGCAATGTGAAATCAGTCTTAAGTTTTGTAATCATGATAACTATGTTCATGCTGTCATCTAAAAACATACAAGGCACGAGTAGTGTGAAAACAGCATCGGTCAAAGTTGACCTGACTTGACCAGCTAAGTCAAATGGGATGATGAATAGAGAGGGGTTCATCATCGTTGTGTTCATTCTTGGATGTTGTTTGCTCTCATGTTTTTCAGGTAATGCCAGAGAATTACATGTTGGGTAGGAGGCCACCGTTTCCGCTTAGTAATAAGCACATTAAGATAGTTGTTGGCGAACCAATAGAATTTGATCTTCCGAGACTAAGTGAGGCAGCCTTAGCAAAATCTCGAGATGACCTAACTCCTAGGCTTGGCTGGCCAAACATCTCACCATATGGTTTGGACGAAGCCGCTCAAAGATGGCTATATTCAGCCATATCAGAGAAGATACAAACTGTCATGGAGAGCTTGAGGCTATTTGGGAAAACACTTGCTAAACCCTAAGGAGCAATAGTGTGTCCGGCGTCTCTTTTTCCATGTAGTGACAGTTTCGAGTGAGACGGTCCATGATACTCCCTGTGTTAGGTGCTAATTCCAAGCATCTCTTGAAATGGGTAGGATAGGTTACATTGATAGAGTTAGGATTTGATGTTTACATGTATGTGGAAGATGGTAAATTCATTTATTCGTCATTGAGGCGTACGAGTATTATTTAAGATAGCGATGTTGAAAAGACATCTTTGCAATTGGGTAAAATAAAATCCTTTGTTGCTATATAGAGGCACGACTTTCTGTAAACACCTGTATTTTTCAAATAATGATTAATTTTAAACATTTCTTTACACCTTTGGTTCAACAATTTTCCAAGTCGAGTCTTATAGGTTCATACCAACTTACTAGTCAAGTGTTATTGCTATTTGACAAACACTACCCCTAATTAATTGGATTAAGGCCGGTGATTCTTTTCAGCTGACTTCAGTTCAGTTGAGTCTACTTTAGTCTAAAAGAACATGGTCTAAGTGTATTGAGCAATAATGTGTCGTATTATGATCAATTTATTGGACGTTAGAAAATAGAGGTAATATAATGTCCTTGTCATTTACTATTGATCAATAACTTGTTATAGATCAAAGTTTCCTTAATTGGTTGTTATAAGTTAATTTAGGATTGGTTATAGTAAAGACGTCTCAAATTGATGTACTTATTAATCTTCCGGCCAAAAATGGTTAAACAAACATTAAATTGGGTTATAAGACTGCCCGCTTCCTCACGTCTTGGTTGGTTGGTTGGTTGGTTCTTTAACCAAGTCCATCTATTTTGGGTATGTTAGCTCAGGTATCACTATACTCCTGTAATAATATAATTATTCTATTTTATGTTATTTTCTCATTCTCGTTCGTTCGTTTGTCTGTCTTTTATATTTATTGTAAGAAGTATCTTAATCAAAGTCAAACAAATGAACGAAACGATGAGAGTATTTGTTTTTATTCAAACTCAATAACATTTGTTTGTTCCGATCAATTAGTTTTAGCAATACCATTTTAAAAAGTTTTACTTGTAAAATGGTGAAGCCGACTGTTTAAGTGATTTAGGTTGATTTCATTTAGAAAAGTCTTTTGACTTGACGACGGTGAATTCATTTTGGTGAATTTGTCATTCTATAAGTACATTAAGTTTACTTTATTCTATCAATGTATTGAATATTTCAAAGTTATGTTACGTTGTTCGATCGCTTCACTTCAGCCACCGATTCAACACTTGGAATATCAACTCAACATGACATTTGAATAATTCATTTTTATTAAAAAAAAACATCACAAAAAATAATCGTATTTCACACTATTATATAAGTACCTTGTGATGTCCAACATTCGTAGTTGAGCAAAAGTATTTATCATTGTTTTATTGATTATTTGAGTCAAAAATTTTGAGTAGAGTACGGAGTACGGAGTATATTTTTTCTATTTTTTGGAGACAATAAAAATGAGGCCGAAAAGACGAGACTTATAAAGATGAAAGTTAGGTAAGAAAAAAAGTTTTAAAAAAGACAAGTAGTTGATCGACTCGTTTTTTAAACACATCCCAACCCGAGATCTGTATAGAATTGGCGTGCAGTGCAGTTGACCCAAATTCGAAAATAATTTACCCGTATCTAATCTGACCCGTTCGACAAGTATTTGTATCATACTCCGTACATCATACATGTAGACACATTAGTACAACAATAGAAATAAGTCACTCACTCAAAGTTGAACACAAAACACAGTACTAACATCTCAAACCCCCCCCCCCCCCCCCCCACCCATAATGGAACACCAAACCACTCATAATCCTCCCTTGTTAACTGATCATCTTCAGCAAGACGACGACGACGATGATGATGATGATAATACCGTCTCATATGATGAATCTGAACCACCCAGTTTCCGCTACCTCTCCCGCCCTCGCCCCTACCCCCGCCCCACTCCCTGTCATTACTGTACCAACAACGACATTAACGAAATTGCTGCTGCAACTGCTACTGCTACTGCTAGCAGCGGCATTTCATTCAGCCCCGAATCAACCCCACCTCAAAGCCCCGAATCAAGTTGGTCCTTCTGTTCCCCGACAGGAACGCCATCGCCACTATTTCCTGTTCCAGCAGCTGTTTCCCACCGCTGTCTACTCACCCTGCGTCGCCACGATGGCAACATCCACTCCATCGCGGTCACCAGAGGCCTTGTTTTCACCGGCTCAAGCAGCCCCTACATCCGCGCCTGGCTGCTACCCGACTGCGTTGAACACGGCTATGTCAAAGCCCGATTGGGTGAGGTCCGCTCCATGTCCGCTCATGCCAACATGCTCTTCACCTCCCACAAGGATCACAAAATCCGCATTTGGAACATCTCGGATTCATCCCCCCCTCACCCACCCCCACCATCACCAACACCGTGTTCCTGCGACGACATAGACGATGAGGATAACCCCATTCGTCCTCGAAAAATAACGACACTTCCAAAGCAGAGTCCATTCACCAGGCTACTCTTCCTTCCTAAAACAAGATCGCAGACTCCTCATCGAGACGTTGTGTCATGCTCCGCTTACAATCGGGCTGATGGGATGTTATACACTGGATCCTACGACAAGACGGTGAAAGCGTGGGTGGTGAGTGAGAGGAAGTGTGTCGACTCATTCGCAGCCCACGCCGACAACATCAACGACATGGTCATCAACCAAGACGGATACTTGTTCACTTGCTCGTCCGACGGGACACTCAAGATGTGGAGCAAGGTCTGCGGCGAGACATTCCATACACTAACCATGACCCTCCACTTCCAAACACACCCAATCCATGCACTCGCCTTAAGCGAAGCTGCATCCCCCTCAGAAGGGAGTGCTAGTTTCCTATACTCGGGGTCATCAGACGGGTGCATCCACGTGTGGGAGCAACAGATTTCGGGTGAGTACAAGGGTCGAGGGTGCATCCAAGCGCACCAGTTCGGGATCCTGTGTATGAGGGTGGTTATGGAGGATATGGTGATCAGCGGATCAGTGGATTCGATGATCAAGATATGGAAGAGGAGCCATGAGTGGAAGGAAGGGGTGATGGTGAATGTGAGACATGAGTGTGTTGCTGTACTTGAAGGGCATAAAGGTCCTGTCAAGTGCATTGCAGCTTGTTTGGAGGAAGACATTAGTTTTGTGAGGGGGTTTATGGTGTTCAGTGCTGGCTTGGATCGGACATTCAAGGTCTGGAAAGTTAAGGTTTTGCCGGAAACAAATGTCGTCAGAGGAAATACTAGCAGTGAAGCAGGAGATAATTATGGTGGTTATGTGAACGAGGAGATAATGGAGACACCAAGTCCAGTGTTATCTCCTTTATGGGTCAAGCGGGTTCAACGCCATGGAACATAACGTTAATGAGACACGTCTTTATAAGAACAACGGATTATTGTTAATTTATTGAGCGTGAGACGATTTTTGAAAAGAATTATTTTGTACTATAATTATAGCGAGGGTAATAATAAATAAATCAGATGCAGTTTCACTTGTATGGTTGAATGAATTAGAAATTGGGTGTATGTTGAGGGGAATGAAGTATAACTCATTGTCCTGTCCAACACCCAGCTAATCTTGTTATTATGAGATACTAATGTCAAACTTAACAATAGGGGACCAAACAGTTCCAGTTAGATATTAGCTGCAATAGCCACTAAGCTAATTAAACACAATATAGTAACCAATAATGCACTACTTATAGTGATAAACTGTTGTAGTAGATTGAAGACTGGTTGGACATGAAGATACGATGTGTTGATACTGAGAAGCAGATTGTGAATGCTTGCGTATCATGTGTGGACTCGAAGGAAAAAGAGCAGAATAGAGGAGGGAGCGCATCGACAAACCTGATTATGTAGCGAACCTGATCGATCATGTGTATGTGTGACTTCTTTCCAGATATATTTCCTTTCCTTAGTTCGATTTCCTCTGCTTACGAAAAAAATTCAGGATCTTTGATTTCAGAAGGAATATGTGATCAATTCGGTATTTGTAGCTAGCTGTGGTCCGCCTCCATGAAAAATCTTCTGTTAAAGCGACGTACTCCTGCAAGTAAGACATGGACATTGATTTTTGTCGCAATGCAAAATGGAGAAATAAACCATTGCAATCAGTCTAATACATTTTCATTAACTATTGATCAAAACATCAAATAAGCACAAGCTACTTCCAAACCAAAACTCAGATACTATTACAGGAGTCCATAGAACATACATTGCGATCATGGTCCATGCTTTCAGTGAGATGCGACAGTTCAATGGCTAAAGGTAGCTGCAGGTGCAAAGGCTTTCCAAACAACTTCTGGTCCATGCATTCGTCCATTCCTCAATGAAGCTCGCCGTGGCAAAGTGAAATCCAGGATTCCATTGGATGATGTCAGACTCCATTTCTATGGACTTAGCAGTGATTTCATCTACTCGGAAATTTTCAGATAGCGATTTCACTGTTGAGTCCTCTCCATCTTCACAAGTGCACAAGTGAATTCTTCCGGTATACTGAGATTGCTGACTCACCTATAAGTAGGAATTAGAAAGTAAGGATGTATTCGATTAATGCTTCAAAGCTACGTCTAAATGTTCGACCAAGATAAATTTGTCAGTCACTGGAAAAACAACCATAGATTATTGAGAAAAGACATGTGCCAACACCTTCATTGGATTTGGCTGAACAATTTGTAGTTCGAAAACATACAGCTACTTCTACATTTCAGCACCAGACACAAGTAAATCTGTAAATAGTGTGAAAGACCATATCGACTTAGCAGGGAAAAAAAGGAAAAGGAAAAGGAAAAGGAAAAGTACATTAGATTTATTTGTCATTAATGCAGAGTTAGCACTTTGGAGTAGAAGGTTGCATTTATAATGATTTTTCACCGAGCCTGGAGAAGAAAGAGTCAAACTATGCATAGGTTAACATCGCGAATTCGTGATTGTCTAACTTCTTTCACTGTTGCTCAGCCAAAGGGAAATTAAAGGCATAGCGAAGAGCTGAGATCGGAGAGGTAATAAGAGGCTTACTTACACCAGTTGCAGCAAGGGTAAGTTTGTCGACGAAGAAAAAGAACATAAATGTTGATGCAAAGCCACATTGTCAAAGCTAAACAAAACAGAGAAGAGAAGGTAGCATTCATTCTCTTTTAAACTACTCAGTATACTACTGTCACGGCTAAATTTAGCACGCATATGATTACTCATTCATGAGCTAGTAATCCTATTAATTAAAGTTTGTTTGTCCGATATGCGCCCCATATATGATGTCGATGCAGATGTAGATGTACTTGGTATTGAACCTTTGAACAGTGATGTGTTAGCTAGCTAGGTAACTTTAATCTGTGAAGATATAATGATATGTCGTCCATACATCCATTCACAAACAATCACATTTCATGAAATATACATATACATGAAAAGTATTTTTATTAAAACGATTCAATCATATGTGAAGGGAGGAGGTAGAGAATACTCCGTATGTAATATGGATATGATACGTAAGTGTCTGGGGGTATGCGTGGATGGAGTACGTAGTAAACAGTGTGATGAGTAAGGAGTCGATAGGGGGATTCAATAGGAGTCAGCATATTTGCAGCGAAACCACAACCCAGAGGGTGCCAATTTATTACGGAGTACAACTAACTTGTCCTGTACAGATCCCACCCTGGCCTCCCTTTCGCTTTCAAATCATAATCCTACGGTACTGCATATATATATTTATAACATTATTACTGTATGATTCACCGAATGATAGAGCAGAATTACGAGATCACAAAGTTCACAACCACATGCTATATTAAGTAACCATCGCATTGATTTACCTCGTCATCAAAACAACAATCAGATGTACACAGCAGAACACCATCTTTATGATGCTCTTCAGAAAATGGACAAGCACCATCCAAATTACTAACACTTTGACCCGGCATTCGTACTTCCTAAAACTGTCAACCTGCCATTTGTTATCGAATGCATTCAAGTCAAAAAAAAAAAAAAAAAAAAAACACAGAAATTGGATAAGTATAGAACCAAGCATAGACGATTAACCCACCGACATATTACTTCGCAATTAGAATCACAAATGTCATTCTTCTTTAACTACAGATCCCATGCTCATTATGAAATTGGGTAGTGATTTTTCATAAACCCTAAATTAGTAATAAGAACTGGTAAAACCACGAACGTAGCCAATAATTAGTAACAAAAAGCTTCAATTAAAGGCGAGATACGAGAGAAATAGAATCAGGAACAAAAAAAAAGAAGAAGAAGAAATTCAACAAAACCCTAAATCACCCGAAAACCCTAAATTGTTGGAGTAACGCTAAATCCGGCGGGAATTGGTGGGGCGAGTAAATGAGTGAGAGAGAACGTACGTACTTTTGGGGCGACAACAATGGCGATGCTTCGTTGTTTTCAAGGAGGAAGAGAGGCGTCGCCCGTCTAAAGATGCCGCAATTGTATTTTTCCCTCTTATTTGATGCATCATATTTAGAAAACACCTCACCCCAATCATTTTAAGATAATTTATCGCGAGATATACTAATAGAAATAAAATAATACAGAGTACTAATTTACGAAATTACTTTTTTCTAACGCAACTGTACTCAATCCTAACGTATTTTTCTTAATATTTCCAACTTTACCCTTCTCATAATTCACCGTTCTTCAACCAGGAACAACTTTTCTCTCATTTTCATAATTCAAACCACAATTACAAATCGATTATGAGTAATAATTCAATTAGTGATGAATTAATCACCGCTTTTCCTAAATTACTTATTTGGTTACGGTAATTACTTTTTCTAATTACTCTTTAATTGAAACTGAAGGATTAAATTAGGGTTTTGTTACTTTTTTTTCTTCTAATTATTGTTTAATTGAATTGGTGGAGGAAATTAGGGATCGATCATTAGCCCTAATTCAATTAATGATAAACTAATTGTCGTTTTTCCTAAATCAATTGTATGGTTACATTAATTATTTTGTCTAATCAAAATTTAATTGAAATTGAAGGATTAAATTAGGATTTAGTTACATTTTTTCTCTAATTATTGTTTAATTGTAATTGGTGAAATAAATTAGGGCTTTGGGAACGAATTAGAATGTGGTTGTTGTGGTGGTGGTGGTCGCGGTGGTGGTGGTGGCCGGCGGGTTGGGTGGTCAGATTCGATTAGGTCAAATTTGGGATTTTTGTTAGAGAGAATGAACATCACTTTTGAGAGCATGGGGAAATGACGGGGGCAAATAAGTAAAATGTCGTTATGATTGAGTAAACGCTCGTTAGGAAAAAGCACGATCAAAAAATTATCGTGAAACCGTCTCATACAAAAATTTGCGAAAAAGAAAAGTTATTTGCTGGTATTTAACTAAAATGCCTCAAATAAGGAAACACAATTTGACATTTTTTATTAGTGTAATAGCATAAGAGAGAAGACAATAAAATTCAATAATTCATGTGATTTATTATTACTCTCGCAGACTTAGTCGCAATACAACATATACTAGGGAGGAAGAATTCGAACCAGAACCTATCGTCCATAGTGGCTGGTCCTAACCACTAGACTAAGACATCTTCGACATTTAATATTCAATATTATAAAGACAATTTCTCGTAAACATTATTTCGAAGGTATAAGTGATCATTTTCCGTGACGTTGAACCCTCTTGACCCATAAGGGAGACAACACAGGACTATTACTTAGTGTATCCATCTCCTGGTTCAAATGATGATGATAATCACCTTCACTACTAGTATTTCCTCTGACTGTCGTCGTGGATTCCGGCAAAACCTTAACTTTCCAGACCTTGAATGTCCGATCCAAACCAGCGCTGAACACCATGAACCCCCTCACAAAACTAACATCTTCCTCTAAACAAGCTGCAATGCATTTCACAGGACCTTTATGCCCTTCAAGTACAGCAACACACTCATGCCTCACATTCACCATCCTCACCCCTTCTTCCTTCCACTCATGACTCCTCTTCCATATCTTGATCATCGAATCGACTGACCCGCTGACCACCATATCCTCCATAACCACCCTCATGCACAGGATCCCGAACTGGTGCGCTTGGATGCACCCTCGACCCTTGTACTCACCCGAAATCTGCTGCTCCCACACGTGGATGCACCCGTCCGATGACCCCGAGTATAGGAAACTCCCTTCTGACGCTTCGCTTAAGGCGAGTGTGTGGATTGGGTGTGCTTGGAAATGGAGGGTCATGGTTAGTGTATGAAATGTCTCGCCGCAGACCTTGCTCCACATCTTGAGTGTCCCGTCGGACGAGCAAGTGAACAAGTACCCGTCTTGGTTGATGACCATGTCGTTGATGTTGTCCGCGTGCGCGGCGAATGAGTCTACGCACTTACTCTCACTCACTACCCACGCTTTGACCGTCTTGTCGTAGGATCCTGTGTATAATATCCCCTCAGCCCGATTGTAGGCTAAACATGAGACAAGGTCTCGATGAGGAGCCTGTGACGATCTTGTTTTAGTTAGGAACAGCCTGGTGAAAGGATGAGTTTGCTTTGGAAGTGTTGTTATTTTTCGAGGAAGTCGTCCAGGTAGTAGTGTCGACGTTGGCAGGGGAGCGTGAGCGTGAGAAGGGGAGGATGAATTGGAATGGGAAGAAGTAGAGATGTTCCAAATGCGGATTCTGTAGTCCTTGTGGGAGGTGAAGAGCATGTTGCCGTGAGACAGCATGGAGTGGACGTCTCCCAATCGGGCTTTAACATAGCCGTGCTCAGTGCAGTCGGGTAGCTGCCAGGCTCGGATGTAGGAGCTGCTTGAGCCGGTGAATACTAGGCCTCTGGTGACCGCAATGGAGTGGATGTTGCCGTCGTGGTGACGCAGGGTAAGTAGACAGCGGTGGGAGACTGGACGAAGGTTATAATTAGACACGGTGGTCGTGGGGGGTGGCGTCATTATTCGTGTTGGGGAACAGAAGGACCACATTGATTCGGGGCTAGCAGTTGCAGTTGCAGTTGCAGTAGCAGTAGCATTAGATGGGTAGACGTCGGAAAAGGAGGAGTTCCTGCAATGACAAGGACTCGGCGGGGGGGACAGGTGGCGGAAGCTGAGTGGTTCTGATTCATCGTCGTAGTCGTCGTCTTGGTGGAGATGATGATCGTTTAACAAGTGAGGAGGATGAAGCTGCTTCATGTGATCATTGTTATGAGGGGTTTGGTCTTCCATTTTGCGTAGGCTTTGAGAAGTTTTGTGTTCAACTTGAGTGAGTGAGTGAGTTACTCTGTATTTATATTGCAGAAGTAATACGTACATACTCCCTACGGTTTTATATGATTGTCCCCTTTCATTATAATACTTCTCACATATATTACCTAAATGGGGCAAACATATAAAAAGTATATGATATACGGAGTGAAGAGTTTATGGATCCCTAAGTACCTAAGAGGGGGAGGGGGTGAATTAGGTACCTTTTAAAATTTCAACTTAATCTTTATTGATTAAAGTAAGTTGAGTGGAAGTAGAAAACAATTATAAGAAGAAGTACTAGACTTAACATACAACGGACAGTCAACTTACTTTAATCAATAAAGATTAAGTTGAAATTTTAAAAGGTACCTAATTCACCCCCTCCCCCTCTTAGGTACTTAGGGATCCATAAACTCTTCAATTGGTATCAGAGCCTCGTACTCTTTTAAAGGCTAACTACCTAGAGTTTGATTCCTCGATATGGATTCTGCTAAACACTCCAAGATCCCGGTCTTTACCGGTGAGAATTTTGGATGGTGGAAGCTAAAAATGGAACACTATATCAAGAGTATCGATTATCAATGTTGGAAAATTATTAAAGAGGGTCCAATTGAAATCAAAGTGTCTAGTGCCGATGGCAAGTCTACCGAACTTAAAGATGAGTCTAAATATGATGAAGATGACTTTAAAATTGTTGAGAAAAATTCTAAGGCTATGTCAATACTTCAAAGGTGTGTCGGTGAGGAAGAAGTGAGTCGTATAAGTGGATGTCCTACGGCTAAAGAGATTTGGGACTCCCTTGTGCTTGCTTATGAGGGCACGTCTCAAGTTAAAAAACATCGTATTGATCTTCTCATGCAACAATATGAAATGTTTCACATGTCAAAAGATGAGTCAATAAATAGCTTATCGAGTCGTTTCTCTTGTATCATTAATGAGCTTAAAAGTCTAGGAAGAGATTTTGAGTCCGAAGACATCATTAGAAAAATCCTTCGTAGTCTAACCGATAAATGGCAACCAAAGGTCACCGCCATAGAGGAAGCTAAAGATTTATCCGTCTTGACTCTTCATGAACTAATGGGATCATTAATGGCTCACGAACTAAACCTCGTGAAACGTTCTAGTGATAACCAACGGGGAAAGAGTCTTGCTCTCAAGTCCGCCTCAAGTGATGAGGATGAGGACGAAGATGACGGATTTGCCATGTTCACTAGGAACATTGTTGGTATGGTAAATGGTCAAGGAAATCGTAAATTTAACAACAATTTCAATAAGAAACGATTCCCTAAGAAATGACCTAGCTCAACCATAGGATGCTTTAAATGTGGTGATAAAACTCATCAAATCAAAGAATGTCCTAAATGGAATGATATTCACTCTAAAGATAAACGTGATAAAGCTAAAAGGGAATATAAAAGTAAGGTCATGTCCGCTATTTGGGGAATGTCCGATTCGGAAGAAGACGACGAACCCAAAGATGAGGAGTTAGATGCTAATGTGTGTGTCACTACTAAGGTCAATAACTCCAAAGTCGAACATCTTAGGTGTCTCATGGCCAATCCCGATGACTCAGATTCCGACTCCGATAATGAGGTACAAAGACTTAAGGCTAAAGTTAGAACTTACTCCAAAGAAAAAGTTTGCAAGTTGCTTGATAATCTTTTTGATAAGTGTCGTTCTCAAACTAAAAGGTCTCTTGCTATGCAAGAAGAAATTGAGGAAATTGCAATTGAGAATGTTCAACTTAAAGAAATACTTAAAGCAACAGACAGTGTGACTGTTACTGATGAAGTTAAAAACGAGCTGAAAAATTTGAGAAAGGTCAACAAAGAATTGTCTAAAGAGTTGCTTGATCTTAAATTTGTCACAACCCAACCTACTGTTCCCGATGAGTCTCTTAACCCCCAAACTATTGAATTGACCAAAGAGAATGAACGTCTCAAGGTCGATCTTGATGTGACTAAAGAAGAGTTGAGGAAACTCCAAAAGAAACTTGTTAGTAATGGTACTCTAGAGTCTAGATCTTCAAGTGCTAGAATCTTCTATTTAGAGGCGTGTAATCTCAACCTTAAATGCTTAATTGAACAAAGAGACAAGAGTTTGCGTCAATTTGAAGCTAAGTGTATCACATCCGAACAATTGCTCAAACAAAAAATTAAGGAAAATGAGAGTCTCACTCACTCTATTCAAGACACTATTAATGAACTTGTTGAAGCTAGAAGAGTCCATAAAACTTGGGAAGGAAGTCAAAATGTGCTAAATTTTCTTACTAATCAAGACAACTTGTGTCGTGAAAAAGAGGGGCTTGGGTTCAAATGGAATAGGCGTCATGATTGTAAAATTCACAACTCCAACCCCACTAAAAGAGACTTTAGGAAAAGAAAATATGTAGCACTTCCCGAGTACATCATTTGTCATCATTGTGGTAAAACCGGTCATTTTCTCAATGCTTGTGAGAAAAGGAATCAAAGTATTGATCGTGGTATTAAAGTTACTAACAAAACATGGGAACGAAAGGAATTAATTAAGGATGCTTTAACTAAGGGACTCAAATCCGTTTGGGTTCCTAAACTCTCCTCTTAATTTCGTGTAGGGCTTGGTGAGGGGACGCCGTGATTGGTATCTTGATAGTGGATGCTCTCGTCACATGACGGGTGATAGAAGCCAATTCCTCTCACTAGAAGCGTATGATGGTGGCACGGTAACTTTTGGAGACAACAAAAAAGGTGAAGTCATAGGACTTGGAAAGGTTGGTAAGTCTTCATTGGTTTGTGTCGACAATGTGCGGCTTGTCAAAGGTTTGAAACATAATCTTCTAAGTATCTCTCAATTGTGTGATCGTGGAAATTTGGTTGAGTTTAGTACTAGTTTGTGTCGTATTTTGAATGCCACTACCCGTGAAGTTGTTCTTGAAGGTAGACGTGTCAAAGATGTCTATTTAACCGACTTGAATACTTTAAATGGTCAAACTATGTCTTGTATGAGCGTAATGAAAAATGACCCGTGGTTATGGCATAAAAGATTTGGACATGTTAGTGCTAAAACTCTTAATACTCTTAGAAGATTAGATCTTGTTGATGGTTTCCCTAACATGAAATTTGAATTTGATAAAATGTGTGATCAATGTGCTAAATGCAAACATGTTAGAAGCTCCTTTAAATCCAAAAAGATAGTCAGCACGTCACGACCACTGCAACTGTTGCATATTGATTTGTGTGGTCCTATGAGAGTTCGTAGTAGAGGTGGTAGTCGCTATGTATTGGTGATTGTTGATGATTACTCTAGATTTGTATGGGCATTATTTTTAAGTTCCAAAGATGAAGCTTTTGATGAATTTCTAATATGGTTAAAAAGGGTTCAAAACAAACTTGATCTAAAACTTGTGTCAATTAGAACCGACCATGGAACCGAATTTGAGAACTCATCTTTTGGTGCTTATTGTGATGATAATGGAGTAGATCACAACTTTTCGGCCCCTAGGACACCTCAACAAAATGGCGTCGTAGAACGCATGAATAGAACTCTTGAAAGCATGGCTAGAACTATGTTGTTATGTAGTAAGCTACCTAGAAACTTTTGGGCCGAAGCGGTAAACACCGCTTGCTACATTCATAATAGAGTCATGGTTAGAAGTATATTAAATAAGACTCCCTATGAGTTGCTACGTGGTAGAAAACCGAATATTTCCTATTTTAGATGCTTTGGAAGCAAGTGTTTTGTGCATAATAATGGTAAAAATAACTTAGGAAAATTCGACCCCCGTAGTGATGAAGCCGTGTTCATAGGGTATGCCGATCATAGTAAAGCGTACAAAGTTTATAACAAAAGAACTATGATGATCGAAGAAAGTGTGCATGTCATATTTGATGAAACTAGTCTTTTTGAGCAGGTACAACTTGATGATGAAGAAGATGAGGAATTTGAAATAGGCCTTGCTCGAAAAGAACACACACTTGAAGATGAGCTTCACGGAGCTGCTGAGCAACAGTCTGCCAGACTGTTACCTGAAGACGAAGGCACAAGTTCAGGGGGAATTAATGATCCTCCTGAAAATAACCTTCAAGGAGATAACGGTGAAGCAGCAGCCAATGCCCAAGGACCAGAGGAGTCCTTAGAATCTGGTGCGGAAGCTTCGACTCCCAGCCATGAAGCAACAGTCGGAAGGACTGTTACAGTCGAGGAGGAAGATACTTTCATTCCAAGGAAGTGGAAGCATCAAAGCTCACACCCCCTCTCAAATCTGACTAGTGACTTGAAATCTGGAGTAAAGACAAGATCGTCCCTCAACAATTTCTACTCTTGCAACGCTTTCGTGTCTCAAATCGAACCACCCAATGTCACAGTCGCTCTGACTGATGCCGACTGGTTGATAGCAATGCAAGAAGAGCTTGTTCAATTCAAGAGGAATGAGGTATGGCATCTTGTCCCTAGGCCCTCTGATCGTACCGTCATTGGTACTAGATGGGTCTTTCGCAATAAGCTAGACGATTCCGGTGAAATCGTAAGGAACAAGGCTAGACTAGTGGTGCAAGGTTATAATCAACAAGAAGGTATCGACTATGATGAAACCTATGCACCGGTAGCTAGACTTGAGGCCATAAGGCTCCTAATAGCTTTTGCAGCTCACAAAGGCATCAAACTTTTTCAAATGGATGTTAAAACCGCTTTCCTAAATGGTTATTTAGAGGAAGATGTCTTTGTGGAGCAACCTCCGGGTTTTATAGATAATGATTATCCCGAACATGTTTTTAAACTTGACAAAGCACTTTATGGTTTAAAACAAGCCCCAAGAGCTTGGTACGATCGCTTGTCAACGTTTTTGCTTGAAAATGGTTTTCGACGAGGTTCGGTGGATAAGACATTATTTATAAAGTCACAGTCGGATGGACTGTTGGTTGTCCAGGTATATGTCGATGACATTATATTTGGAGCAATTAGTGAACTCCTTACTCTTTATTTTTCTAATCTAATGAAATCGGAGTTTGAGATGAGCATGATGGGTGAACTCGGATTCTTTCTCGGTCTTCAAATCAAGCAATCAAAAGAAGGAATTATGATTCACCAACAAAAGTACATCAAGGAGATGCTAACTAAATTCGGGATGACCAATGCTAAGCCATACACTACACCGATGGTATCATCGTCCAAATTGGACAAGGATGAAAGTGGTAAGAATGTTAGTGAATCGGTGTATAGAGGTATGATAGGCTCACTTCTCTACTTAACCGCAAGTCGTCCCGATATATTATTTAGTGTTTGTTTGTGTGCTCGTTTCCAAGCAAATCCCAAAGAATCCCATTTTAAAGCCGTAAAACGCATTCTTCGGTATTTGGTTGGAACACAAGAGCTTTATCTATGGTACCCCTTAAGTTGTCCTTTTGACCTTGTAGGTTTCTCGGACGCAGACTATGCGGGGTGTTCGGTCGATCGAAAGAGTACTTCGGGTGTCGCTACCTTCTTAGGTCCGTGTCTCATTTCATGGGGTTCGAAGAAGCAAAACACCGTTGCTCTCTCCACGGCCGAAAGTGAATATGTGGCCGCCGCTCATTGTTGTTCTCAAGTATTGTGGGTCCGACAACAACTTGTCGATTTTGGTATGATTTATGACTCTATTCCTTTAATGTGTGATAATACGAGTGCCATAAACATATCTAAAAATCCGATTCAACATTCTCGAACTAAGCATATAGATATACGTCACCACTTTATTAGAGATCACGTAGAAAAGGGTCACATTAAGCTAAATTTTTGCAATACCGAAGACCAAATTGCCGATATATTTACTAAGCCACTAGCAAGAGACCAATTCGAGAAGTTTCGACTCGAAATTGGTTTGATTAATTTTTCTAATTGACTATGTGTAATTTATCGTTTTTCCTCGCATGATTGGCTAGACGAACCGATAATTCTTATTCTAGTGATTATGCATGTGACTTAGTCCTTAATCTTACTTAATGAATTAATTGTTATGTGATGAATTTTGAATTGTGTGTATTAACCATTGTCTTTTAGTTTTTGGGAGGTTGTCAAGAATAAAACTAATATCCCACATATTAACAAAATATCCAGTATACAATATCTATTAAATAATACTTTCTATTATCCTCAAATATCTCTTTTACCCAAAAAATCTTTCCCTCTCTCTTCTTTCTTCTCTTCTTCACGCCACATTCAATTTTTTTTCCTTCCCAATGACAACTACTCCTCCTTTTTTTCTCTCTCTTTTTCAAATCTTTTTCTCTCTCCTCTTTATTTTTTCCATCTTCTTTCCCATCATCATCAATCCTACTCCTATTCTACCACAATTACCTTCCCCATAAAAAAAATTACCTTCCCCATATTCACCTTCCCATAAAATAATTACCCTTCCCCATATTAATTATCTTCCCCAATATACTACCTTTCCCACCTTCCCCATCTTTATTTCCTTTTCTCAAATATCTTCCTTATCACATAAATTGTTTTATTGAAGGTTGGTCGAAAAAAAAAAAAAAAAAAAAAAAAAAAAAATCGAAATTTGAAATTCGAAAAAAAAAAAAAAAAAAAAAAAATTGAAATTTGAAATTCGAAAAAAAAAAAAAAAAAAAAAAAAAATCGAAATTTGAAATTCGAAAAAATAAAAAAAATAAGGTAACGTATGTCAGTGCATTAACCCTCCTCTTACCTTTTTTTTTTCTCTTTTCATTGTAACATCACATCCTTTTAAACCTTCTTTCACCTTCTTTTTCATCTCCATCTTTACCACCATTATCATGCCTCCAAGAAAATACAAAAACCCCAAATCCATACTCCCTCCTCAAATCCAAAACGGAACAAACGTAAGCCATACCTAATCTGTGTCCTTCTCCAGATTCATCTTCTCACAACACTTAAATACAAAATCTTATCCGAACCCTAATCCTCAACAATGATGGAGGCAAAGTATCAATCTCTCAACACTATATCCTCTATCACCCGATCAAAAAAAAAAATAAAAAAAAAGTTCAAAAGAAGTCACAACTGCTTATTCTCTATTGGTTGAACTTGTCGGGTTTGCGCTGAAATTTTGGGTCGGTTGGATAAATTGAATGCAAGAATGGATGAGATGCAAGGCAACATCGGGGTAATTTCCGCTTTGGTGAAGGGAAAAAGTGGTGAAATGGATTCCGATGCTGATGATGATGATGAGGAGTCTGATTCCTCTTAATTAATTCTCTCTTTTCAAAATCAAAAACTATTTTTTAGTATTATCTTTTGAAAGACAATGGTTTGTATTTGCTTTTCTGAATTCTGTGTAACAGTCCTGGTGACTGTTGCCCTCTGGATGCTTTTTAATTTGTTTTCGTAATATTATGTGCCTATGTTATATGTGTTTTCTACTATGACCGGAATTATGACAGGTTCTTTGATGATGCCAAGAGGGGGAAAAGGTAAAACACATGTCCTCAAGAACGAATTCTTAATCCTTCCTTGATAGTTCTTAGTTCTTATATCTAATATTTTGTCTAAGTATTGTTAGTTCTCCTTCTAAGCTTATAAACCCTTTACTATGTGATTACTAATCTTGATAGACTAACCTTTTGAGGGGGAACTTGGGACATTAAGTTGTTTGCTTAGGCTTGTCATCATCAAAGGGGGAATTTGTTGGGTTTGTTGATGATGACAATGCCTAATTTAACTTGTGCTCTAGTTTAATCTTATAGGTTAATCGTCATTAGTGAGATAATTATCAAAAGTGCTACTTCAAGAATGATGATATCAAGACAAGCCAAAGCTACCCAAGATAAAGATCAAGAACTTCAAGAAAAGAGAATAGAATCGAGTCTAAGTCCATAGTCACTAAGAATGACAAAGTGTGTGTTTTTCGGTACAGCAGTATGTAACAGTCGGACTGACTGTTACATCGTTCGACAGCTCTTATTGATTCAAAAAGATTTCGATTTTAAAAAGTTAAAACTTCAGAAAAAATCTTTTTACAAATTCAAAATTGACTTTGAAAATATCTGATTTCTTTAAGAAAAAGGGATGGTTTGGTTTCTTGTAAAACAATGCACCTCTTCTCCAAGGTTTTCCAAAAATGGCTCTTCACTTTTGAAAGTGAATTTGAAATGTTTCTTCTTTCAAGTAACACCTTTCAAGTTAACACCTTCCCTTCAATTTTGGTAAACCTTAAGCATGCTTCCCTTTCTTCTTGAAAAAGCTTTCCTTTTTAACTAAGTCAAGGGTTTCCTTTTAACCTTTGGATTTTCCAATGAGGCACATTCTTTTACCCATTTCTACATCTACTATAAAAGAAACTCATTTGCCTCATTTATTTCTCAAGGCTTTCAAACTAAAACTTCATTTATTGCATTTTGTTTTCAAAGGTTTTTATCTTAAAAGCATTTTGCAAATCATTTTCGAAAAAGAAAGTCTTCAGTAATTTCAAAGTCACAGTCGAACACACTGTTACACAGATTCACACACACTCTTGTCTAACTCGGTTTTCAATTGTAATCTTTGTAACTTTTTAAGTTATTAAGAGTCGTGACCGGAGTAGGTCATTGGTGAGTTAGAGACGGAGTAGTCTCGTAAACTCAAAGTCGTAGTCGGAGTAGACTATTGGTCGTGACCGGAGTAGGTCATTGGTGAGTTAGAGACGGAGTAGTCTTGTAAACTCAAATCACAACCGGAGTAGGTTGTTTGTCGTAACCGGAGTAGGTTATGGGTCGCTTTTCATTGTAAGGGTCTTTTGATTTCGGAGTAGATTTCTAAAGAAAAGCAATAAGAAAAGCATTGGACGTAGGCCCTTAGAGTGTTGGCCGAACCAATTCAAAAATATCGTGTTTTATCGTGTTCTTTATTTTTCCGCTGCATCTTTCGATAAAAGCATGTTATTTTGTTTTTCTTTTATTTGCTCGAACTTCAAACTTAGTTTTAGTTGTGCTATCACGTTTCATGCAACAGTCGCCCATACTGTGACATTCGTCTGTAGCTTCTCATTCTGCTAAGCGAATCGAATACAGTCTGACAACAGTCGCTCATACTGTGGCTTTGTTCTGTAGCCGTACTCCTTGCTAAGACAAAGCGTAACAGTTGACTGTCCGTTGTATGTTAAGTCTAGTACTTCTTCTTATAATTGTTTTCTACTTCCACTCAACTTACTTTAATCAATAGAGATTAAGTTGAAATTTTAAAAGGTACCTAATTCACCCCCTCCCCCTCTTAGGTACTTAGGGATCCATAAACTCTTCACGGAGTACTTACCAAACTGAGGCATAGCCTTCTTCGAAGCACCAAAAAAAAATCATGTACTCCGTAGGGTCCTATTATTTCTGACTGAACCGGATTGAACTGAATTTAAATGAGAGAGTTTAATCTAACTTAACTTTATTTAACGGGATTGAATTAAATTGAAATCAACTAATTGACTTGAATTGACTAAGATTAATTAAAATGAATGAGATTAGACTTAACTTAAATATATTGTACTCCCTCTATTCAACTCCACTTGTCACTATTCATTTTGGCACATTTGCCGATGAGCGTTTTACACTATCGATATCTTTCATTTTACATTAGCAAAAATTATAAAAATTTGATATTCTTACTGTACAAGACGAATCAAACAAAATCTCACATTTCTCACTTATAGATTGTCGAGAATATAGAAGATTCTCCGCAAGTGTGAATAGTGTCAAAAAAAAATTGTGAAGAGTGAAGTTGAATAGAGGGAGTACTAAATAAGGATTAACATTAATGGTCCGATTTGAAAATAAGCTGGAAAAAAAACATGACCTAATTACCAAATCAAAATGAATTAGAGAAAATAGGATCATCGTCATGTGAAAGGTTTTTCATTAATGTTAATGAGAGACCATCTTTTCTTAGTTTTTGTCTACTTGTGTTTACTAAAATAGTCGAATGGGACACGTTACGAGTTCAATAATTTCGAATGAGTAATTATTGGGTACAACCGTTATATCGGTGCGACAATAGTAATAATTTCAATTTATGGTAAAGAGTGACAACTTTAGGTCCATTAATTACCACTTTCTTGAAAAGTGGTGACTAAATAACCTACAATGGTAACTTTTTAACATAAATTTCTAGTTTTAAGGTTTGATGTATGGTACAATGGTTTTATACTATGTTGTGATTTCGAATTTTATACTTGACACTTAACGCCAAACTTAACGCCTAATTGTACTTTAATCACGTTTAGGGGTACAATTGGTGATTGCTAATATGTAGGGTACAAATGGAAAAGTGAAAACTTAGAGGATTCTCAAAGATTAAGGAATGCTACCTGGTACAAATGGAAATTTCCTCTCAAACTTAGAGGTACAAATGAAAATTTCCCGAAAATTAATATCCATGGTAATTGATGGGGCCGGCTAACTACCACAGTCGACATACTCTCTCTCCGCGTCTAGCGCATTCTCGGCCACTCAAGGCCTCGACCTCAGATTCAGCCCAAAGGCAGTGCCCGACCTCTCGAGGTCTCAGACCTTTCAAATAATTCGGAGGTCAAAGCCTCCCTTGTCGAGCATCAGAGTTGACCTCGCACTAAGGACGGAGCTAGCTGCTAGCGGGTTACCGCCACAAAGGAGAGTCAGATGTCCTCATTTGTCCGCAGAGTAATAACCTCTCTCCAACCAATGCCTAAAAATATTTGGCTAAATCTTTCATAAAAGCGTAATCACAAATATTATCACTCAATCTCTCTCCAAAACAAGTGACAATTTTCTCCTTGCGAGAACGGTTGAATCAAGGCAAAAAGACTTACTTAGATATCGAGATGCCTCCTCGGACCCCCTCTAAGACCCTGTGTGTTTCTTGTGCAGCCGACAATTTGACAATTTGTAATGAATAATACATGTTTTTCAGAGATTCAGGGTTCGAAATAAAATTAACTAAAAATTGTACTACAAAGCTGACCCGATTCAATCTAAAATTGACCCAGGTCTCCTAACTTAAAAATGAGCTGACCCAAAACCAATCCAGTTAATTTGTTCGGGAGGTCTCTCGTGGTAGTGTCTCTACCACCAAAAGAAGAGAAATTACAAAGAGATTTTCTACCTGGTATCCTCGTATTTTTAGTTTTTCTATATGATACCCTGTACTTTCATAATTACACATGGTACCCCTCACTTTTAGGGTATTATGCCTCCATACCCTTAATGACGTTTTCTGTCTTCTTTGACTTCCTCGTTCCCTTAGTTGTGTTGCTTTAACTATTCTTAAGTGGTGGTTTATGTTAATCTTAAATCTCCATTTTTTTGTATAAGGGACACAGTTAACGGAAAAAGAAAGTAAAAAAGACTTGAATTTGACCCATTTTGTGTGACCGAGTAGGTCTCCTGAAAGACGGCCTCTCATTGACTTTACTAAGAGACTAAGTACTGAAGCTAATAGAAGTAGGTACGACTAATATAAAATAGTATACAAATATAAAAAAGCACGCTTCTTATAAAAACAGGTACAAAACAAAGTCGTCATTTAAAAATACGAATAACACATAAAACAATATTGAAGAGTGATATCTCAATAAGTCATTGAGACCGTCTCTTCCAAGATTTTGTGTAATATCCTCGAGAGTCTCATCATCTATCATCATCTCCCTCACCAAAAGAAGAGGAAATTAGTAAATTAGACGCACAAGATCTCGTGACTGTCACTACTGCTACTACTAAATTCATTTCCCTCCCAATTCTCTCACCTCGTCTCCTACTCTCCTACAACTACAACTACAACTATATGGACTTCCATATTTCATCTCCTCTTCTTCTCCTTCTCCTTTTGCCGTCTTTCTGATTTTGTCAAACCCCTCTTCACGTCTCTCTGTCTCTCAAAGATTCAACCTTTCCTCAATCATCTTTTATTCTCCACCTCTTTCTCTTCATTGGGTACCTTCCAATTTCCATTATCTCTTCTTCTTCTGTGTTTTTTTTTTGTTCTATCTCACATTCCGCATTTCTGTTATCTCCTGTTTTTAGGGTATGCTTCCATTGTTTTCATTACCCATATCAAAGATCTGTTTTTTTTTTTTTTTTTTGCTTCAATTGCATGCCATTTTCATTTCAGACTGTTATAGTATTGTTGGTAATTTGTTATCTATTATAATATCAACGGAGAGGACACTTAGTCGCATTAAAACATCGGGGACGGGGGATCAAACATTCAAGCTCACCTTTTTTGTTTCTTACCTACATTGCTTGATTGTTGCTCTAATTTGGCTGGTTGTTGGTTCATGAGCTTTTAGAATTTCAATTTATATTGCATATTTTGGTGGGAGGAGGGGTTGCAATGGGGATTGTTGTCTAGTCCATGAACATGGTGATTACCTTCAATGCATTCATCTCATGTTTTGTGATGCACAACCCAATTTCCAAATTGCATTTGTTATTTGGCATATTGATTGATTGATTGATTGTTTTCATTGAACAATCTAACTAAGTTGACTTAGGCCCGGTTTTTCCCCGCTTATTTTCAGCTTGGATCAATAATGTTTATCATTATTCAGTATAGTTAAGCTAAGTCTAGTCTTACTAATTTAGTTTGTCTTGGTCAATTCAACTCATTTAGTTCATTTCAATTTAATCGAACCCCATTAAGTGAAATTAAGTTACATTAAGCCCCTGTGAGCCAGAAAGAACAGGCCTTACGCTTTCCTTTTTATTGAAGCGTTTAATCCGTTATCCTTAATGCTTCGCTTGCAGAGGTTTGGCTGTTCATATTTTATTTTGACTTGCTGTTTTGTGGATTGATTATGGTGTACTCTAAATGATTGCCAGGGACTTCTAGTGTGGTTAGGCGGGATGCCAAGCTTTCAATAACCAGCTTTTGAAATTTGACCGTGAAATGACAATTGAGTTGACATCAAATATGGCGCATAGTTCAAGATATTCGAGCGGTAATGGCAATGTATCCCCTTCTCATTCTGGAGTGTACTCTAATGGAGATGACTATGACAGTGATGGTGTATCGAACTTTGCTCCCCCGTGAGTTTCTTATTCTTTCTTGACATTGTATCCGGTTGGCTTAGCAACGTTTATACGATGTAGAGTTCCAACGTATGCGAATCAGCTTGATTTTTCTACATAAGCTTAGGGAATAGCATGGTGCAGTCATGAAGTATGCCTATCGTTTAGCGTAAGGCTAATGAAGTACCGTCATTGTCAACTTTAACTATTGATTTCTCCGAAAATGTGTAGAGACACAATGTGAAGGTTAACATGCTTGGTACATTTTAATTAACTATTTTTCAACTTCCATTTATAAAAGGTTGCAAGTAATGTATATTGAGAGAAATGTGCGCCTTTTAGCCACCATAGTGAAATGGGGACAAAATCAATGGAATAAACATAGTAGGTAGCTGTGCACATGCATTGATGTTGCCGACCGCTAATAATAAGTGAAGAGGTAGAATATCATCCTACAGCATCAGTGTTTTTGCTTAAAGATGGTATAACGTCATCCGTAATGTCTTTTGTTTACTACTCCCTGTCTAATGATTTTGTTCTATGCCACTTGAAGAATCCTTATGCATTGCTGCGAATATTGTGATGCTTTTTACTCTGCCGTCATCCCCCTTTCTATCTACTCTAGGGTTTATCTTTTCATTGTGTGGCAACTGGTTTAGCTTAATGTCATTTAATCCTACAAGTTCATTTGATTGTGTTTGTCAATGCAATCTTGAACTCTAACATGTTCGTTAGCTATAATAAAGTCTAGCTCGTTACATCACATGGATACCAACATTATTCTAGTAATTCAAGGGCTCCCGCAACTTGCGGAATACGTGTTGTTCGGATGTACTTAATCTTAGCCTTGCTTTAACAGTTAAAAGAGATATTTTCCAAATGATCGACAATGAAAATTGTGTCGAATTACATGTAACAACTGCCACCACACAGTTAAAGAAGCACAAGTAGTATAGTGAGCTATTTTGCAGTAGGAAAGATTCGGTTAAATTGATAAATTATTGGTTCAACTAGATATTAAATTTTAGTTGATGCTTTCCGATAAAAGAGTGCACTGTTCCGTGATTTTTCCAAAACCTTGTAGTTGAACTGCTTTGGTTTATAAAGTAGAATGATTTTCTGGATAAAGTGTGCTTGATTATTATACTTACTGCAGTTTTGAGTGCATATTTTACCATTGTTGATACATCTTCAATGTTAAATGCATTCTTCTTTAAATCAATATACATGTATAGTTTATAACTCCGAGTTCTGTTCCTATTATATTGGCAGTACACCAATGACCTTATCAATGTCGATTCCAGCTGAGCTTGCAGGGGCAATTCCCTTGATCAATAAATTTCAGGTGAGAGAATCTTGTGAATTGAAATAATATGTGCTATTGCCTACCAAAAAAAGAACCCGTACAGCAACGAAATCACAAAATTGTGCTTAAGGTTTAAGGCCAAGGATTAGTGATTGGCTCTCGGCTCCATTCGAAATGTAAACAACATTATAGCATGTTTAAGCCTCTAAAAACATGAAATTTGTTTTTTTTCCCCTCAGGTGGAAGGGTTTTTAAGAGCTATGCAGAAACAAATTCAGTCTTCTGGGAGACGTGGCTTCTTCTCTAAGAAGCCTTCTGGAACTCAGTGCCGTGAGAAGTTCACTTTTGAGGATATGCTTTGCTTTCAGAAGGTAGCATGTGTACATTTAGGTTATACTCTTAGTTCTTATCTTGCATACACTGTAACTGAGACTAAGCAAAAATATTACAGGATCCAATACCAACTTCCTTACTTAAAATCAGTAGCGATTTGGTAACCCGTGCTACAAAACAATTTCAAACAATTTTGAAGTATATGGGAGTTGATTCTTCAGACAGAGTTGCTCCAACAAGCATAGATGAAAGAATTGAGCTGGTAGGCAAACTTTTTAAGCACACCCTGAAGCGCTCAGAGCTGCGAGATGAGCTCTTCGTCCAAATCTCAAAGCAAACTAGAAATAACCCAGAAAGGTTCTAGGACTTTTCAAAGGCTACTCCATATTACTCTTGTGACTGCTTATGTGCTCTTGGATTGATTCTCTCTTCTCTTTGAATAACAGGCAATATTTAATCAAAGCATGGGAGCTGATGTACTTATGTGCATCATCGATGCCCCCAAGCAAAGAAATTGGCGGATACCTATCTGAATATGTCCATAATGTGGCTTATAGTGTAAATATAGATGCTGAGATCCAGTTGCTTGCTCAAAATACTTTAAATGCCTTAAAGCGTTCTATCAAGGCTGGTCCAAGGCAAATTGTTCCTGGACGAGAAGAGATAGATGCTCTTTTGAGTGGTAAAAGACTTACAACAATTGTCTTCTTCTTAGATGAAACTTTTGAAGAGATAACATTTGACATGTCAACTACTGTAGCTGATGCAGTTGAGGTATTCATATCTATTTCCCGATGTTTCCAAATATACCATGCAAACGACTCAAACCTTGGAATTCGCTGTGACTAGATTATGTTTTTACCTATTTCAGGAACTTGCTGGAATCATTAAACTGACTGCTTTTTCTAGCTTCAGTTTATTTGAACTTCGCAAAGTTGTCACTGGTTCTAAATCAACTGATCCTGGAATTGGTATCATATGTTTGTTTTAATTTGTTTATTCATCATCTTGGTTTCTATTTGGGTTCTAATTTTCCTTCTAATTTTGTTGTCACGTAGAGGAGTACATCGGTTTAGATGAAAACAAATACATTGGCGACTTGCTAGCTGAATTTAAGGCTGAGAAAGATCGTAGTAAAGGGGAGATTTTGCATTGTAAACTGGTATTCAAGAAGAAGTTATTTCGAGAGTCAGATGAAGCTGTAATTGATCCAATGTTTATCCAGCTGTCATACGTTCAAGTAATACATCAAGTTCATGTTATCTCAAGCTTCATAAATCATTATAGTGTCATGAATTACTCCCCCTTGTGAATATTCTTAGGTGTGATTTTATGTATATTTGTAGTTACAACATGATTACATATTGGGCAACTATCCTGTTGGGAGGGATGATGCTGCACAGTTATCCGCATTACAAATTTTGGTTGAAATTGGGTTTGTTAACCATCCAGAACTGTGCAGGTATGCAAACTGTTACTATATACCACGTATTTTTTTTGGGTCGCATGGACAATTGTTGATACGATGGGAATTAACCCCAAACGGAAGTACCACTGTTCAATGATATTACTCGCTGCTGAGCAAACTGTATCGAATATATTACAAACATTACCCCAAAACTACCCATTTGACTGGATGACAATGTACTTTCAGTGATTGGATTTCCCTTTTGGAGAGATTCTTACCAAGACAGATTGCAATAACTCGGGCAAAGCAAGACTGGGAGGAAGATATTGTTTCTCGTTATCGATTAATGGTATGACCTAGATTTTCACAATCGTCTTTACTAATACTCCAACATATACTACGTAACAAGTTGCATTTCAATCTTAAATCCATGTTTGATTATAAAACATTTTTTCGAGTTTTGTAAGTGTATTTTGCCTTGAAACTGTTTGCTTACTTAGTGTCTGCTATTGTAAGTTGTTTTTACTATATTTTGTTCTTCAATTGGCCGTTATCTCATTTGATTGTGCTCATAGAGTCATAGCAGGCTTTATTCCTCTTATGTGTATCGTCCTATTTTACTTGTATCAAAACTGTGGCCTCAAATTCTTCAAATATATGTATATACACAGGAAATTTTGTCACGTTATATCAACTATTTTAGTATATTCGTTATTTGAACGTTGTAGTTATTGCCAATTTTATGAAAATATCGGTCCAAGACCTTTAAACTCAAAAGACAATACGGAGTATATTAACTGTGGAAGTCAATGGTTCAGAATTAGGACTTCAATGAGGAAAATAACACAAAATGAAATATATTAAGATGCTGAACCATGATGGTGACATTGTAACCCGACGTGCTACTATATTAATCTTATTGTACGAGTTAGGCTTAACATAACGATTGTTATTTTGAAGTTATTTTTTTCCCTATGCTAGGATAAGTTGACCAAGGAAGATGCTAGACAGCAATTTCTAAAAATCTTGAGATTGCTTCCCTATGGCAATTCAGTTTTTTTCAGTGTTCAAAAGATTGATGATCCGATTGGCCTTCTTCCTGGGAAGGTCATTTTAGGCATCAACAAGCGTGGGGTAAGTCTCTAGGCCAGTCACATAATTCGAATACATGGTTTACGATTAAATCTGCATAGTCTTATTCTTGTAAAATTTGACAGGTTCACTTTTTCCGGCCAGTTCCCAAAGAGTATTTACACTCTGCCGAACTAAGAGACATAATGCAGTTTGGTAGCAGTAACACCGCTGTATTTTTCAAAATGAGAGTTGCAGGTGTCCTTCATATCTTTCAATTTGAGACCAAGCAGGTTATTTCCTATATTTTCTAAAGGTTGCGTTAAACAATGTAGTTAAATTTTTTACTTCTATCCCTTTCCGAAGATAAAACTTTGGTCTTCTAATTGATTAAGCACGAGAAACTGTACAATGTGTGTCTTGCACATATTTGGAGAGGTAAATTTTCAAAGTTCACATCAGTCGACCTCTAACTCAATGTGTACAATTAATTTAGATTGAGAGCAGCCATAATCTTTTTGTAAATACTGAATTTTGTTTTGCATGAAGGGCGAGGAAATATGTGTTGCTCTTCAAACACATATAAATGATGTCATGTTGCGCCGCTATTCTAAAGCCAGAGCTATTGCCACCAATGTTACAAATGGAGACGTTCCCAATATTTCCAAGCCAGTTCCTCATACTGCAGAAGTTGATGAAAAGCATGTTCAAGACTTGTATAAAGCTGCCGAAGACTCACAGAAGCACATTGATCGGGTAAGTGGTTTGTCCTATGTTGCTCTGGATTCCTTTTTTAACCATCCCATGAGTTTCTGCTTATTTTGAAGAGTGAATTTAGCCACTTTTTGTTATAAAATCCGCACTTGCAGCACTTTCTGTCTCTAGGCCTCTTTCAGCAGCATATTGATGGGTTGTTTAAAATTAGATGTGAAGGCAAAGCTTCTGTCCGTCCAGATATCAGAAAGTGGTCGTGTCATTTTTATTTATTTTAATCAAGTCCTGCATTATGCTGAGAGACAAGTTCATAAGTTCAATTGTCTTTCTTACTAATTTTTTTTTTTGGAATCTTCGTTTATCTCCCATATTATGTAATGCAATAATTCCTCTTACAAGCAAAAGTTAGTGTGGACTAATTAACTTTCTTGTTTATTCAGTTACTGGAGGAGCTACAGGAAAAACAAAAGTTGGAAGACAAGTTACAGGAAGAGTTGGAGTCCCTGAAAGAGTCATCCGTGATTGAAAAACAGAATCTTGTAAAAGTTACAGCCGAGTTTGAAAATTTAAGGTCATCATTTGATGAAAATGAATCTGCTCTTCAGGTGCACTTCTTTCGAAGTTCGAAACATAAATTGCCAGTACATATTCTTTATACAAAAAATGATGATATTTTTCTAACTTTTCAGGCTGCGTTGATGGAAAAGAATAGCTTAGAAGTAAGATTGTCAAAGTTGAACAATATGTTATCTGAGCAAAACACTGATAGGGATTTGCCTGGAGCAAAAACTCAGGTTACTCAGTAACTGATACTCGTACTACTTTTTACAACTCCTTTTCCTTCTTCTTATGCATGCTAACGACTGTTTCATATAAGCAGATTTCTCAAAAGATACAAGACGAGTTGAGGTTGCGGAATGAAGAATTGCATTCTGCTGAACAAACAGTGAAGAGACTAGTGGATGAAAAGCTCACCTTGGAGCAGGCTATCAGAAGGCTTGAGAGAAAACATGCAGAAGAGGTGAATTTTCACATATCTACTACGAAGTACAAGATATGTCATAATGCTGAAAAACACATGCTTACAACTAAATCTAAATTTTCTGATTAGAAACTAACATGTATCTTTGTTGGGCTATATATAGATGGATAATATTGGGAAGGATTTGGATAAAGAACGACATACCTTGCAACTTCGTATACAAGATTTAGAGAAGACATTGGAAGGAGTTAGACAAGATTTAGCTAGCACTCAGACTGAACTTGCAGCCAAGGAGTCGTGTTTGTCTTCGTTGCAGAGTAGTTTGAAAGAGCTAGATGAATTGAGGGAAATAAAATCAGTAAGTATTAGAACTCCGTTATGTGGTTGATGTTGTGCATTGTTTGAGATATAGTCTTATATGTGAAACCAACCCACTAACCCTATAATTGAAGGGGAAATATTTTATACGGAGTTGGGTTGGCTCACATGTTAGACCATCTTATACAAGACTCGGTAGATAAGTCGGGGAAACTTTGTACTTTCTTTCAGGATATGGACAGGAAGAATGAGCAAACTGCAGCTATATTGAAAATGCAAGCAACTCAACTAGCTGAGTTAGAGGTCTTATACAAAGAGGAACAAGCATTAAGAAAGAAATATTTTAATATGATAGAAGGTGAAAAAAAACACCTTATTTTCTCCCCATTTTACTTTGAACTAATATGCAAATTTCATTTGGTTTAACGCATTTGCATATGCTGTAGATATGAAGGGTAAAATTAGAGTTTATTGTCGTCTAAGGCCTTTAAGTGATAAAGAAAAGATTGAGAATGAGCCAAACATTGTTATAAGTGTCGATGAGTTCACACTTGAGCATCCATGGAAGGATGATAAGGCCAAGCAACATGTCTATGATCATGTTTTTGATGGAACAACATCCCAAGAAGATATATTTGAAGATACAAAGGTATGCTTGAACATCATTAATTAATAAGCAAGACTTTCACCCTATTTCATTGAATTAGTGTGTACTATAATTCAGTGGTTGCTTAACTAGTCCAAGTTCTTCAATAATGTTGTTACTTTATCTTAATACGTGTGATTACATTTCCTCTCTATATAGTATTTGGTGCAATCTGCTGTGGACGGCTTCAATGTCTGCATATTTGCATATGGGCAGACTGGTTCTGGAAAGACGTATACCATTTATGGTAATGAACGTAGTCCAGGACTTACACCACGTGCTACGTCGGAGTTATTCAAGATTTTAAATAGAGACAGCAAGAAATATTCATATTCATTAAAGGTATTTGTCTTGTAGAGCTGTAGTACCCTTTTTATTTCATTAGTAAAGTGTATATCACAACGTGGCTGTCTTTATGCGGCTATTAATGTTCGTTTAGTGAATACAGGTCTATATGCTCGAGTTGTATCAAGATACATTGGTGGATCTTCTTTTACCCAAAAATGGAAAGAGATTGAAATTAGACGTAAAAAAGGACTCCAAGGTGAGTTACAAGGAGAATCTTATTTCCGTGCACAAAAAAAAAATCAACTGTTTATCTATTTATTTATAAATTATTGTTTCATTGGGTCCAAACATTCGCTATTCTTTGATGATTATGAAGTAAAATAAATGGTTTGGTATTTAGGGGATGGTTACGGTTGAAAATGCAACGATTATACATGTTTCTACTTTAGAGGAATTGAAAGGCATTATTCAAAAAGGATCCGAGCAAAGGCATATATCTGGAACACAAATGAATGAAGAAAGTTCAAGGTCTCATTTGATTCTTTCTATTGTGATTGAAAGTACTAATCTTCAAACACAATCTCTTGCAAGAGGGAAGGTATCATTCTATCTTTTTTTCTTCTTTTTTTTCTCCTTATTGTTGCATGGCTTACGAATAGGCTTATCTAGAGTTATGTATACTGTAATTGCAGTTGAGTTTTGTGGATTTAGCTGGCTCGGAAAGGGTAAAAAAGTCGGGCTCAGCAGGTAGTCAATTAAAGGAAGCACAGAGCATCAACAAATCACTTTCAGCCCTTGGGGATGTAATAAGTGCTCTGTCAACTGGCGGGCAACATATACCATATCGGAATCATAAGCTGACGATGCTTATGAGCGATTCCCTTGGTGGAAATGCTAAAACCCTTATGTTCGTCAATGTGTCTCCCGCTGAATCAAACTTGGACGAGACTTATAACTCTTTAACGTATGTTTCACTTTCACTACTTTGTTGATGTTCTACTATTTTATATGCCCCACTTGATTCTCGGGTTTCTTACTACCATTTCACATTACATGAGGGGATGTTGATGACATCACGAGCATTCAAGGGAAACGGGTTTAATAGTATTCATTAGTGGTATGGGAATGTTAGAGTTTATATCAGCGTGTTTGTTTTCAGATATGCATCAAGGGTTCGATCTATTGTGAATGATCCGAACAAAAACGTGTCCTCAAAAGAAGTTGCTCGTTTGAAGAAGCTCGTCGCATATTGGAAGGATCAAGCAGGGAGGAGAGGAGACGATGAAGACCTCGAGGAGATCCAAGATGAAAGGCCTCCACCAAGAGAAAGATCTGACGGTCGTCATTCTATGTAGTAGGCACACTTTGTTTCAACTCCCCCCCAAGTTTCTTTGGAGGGTTCTACTGCACTTTCGGAATGGCACGGCTGAATGTCGATGTCTATCATCGATTTACACTGGCCAGGGCAGTTTTGGCGTGGATGGTCATCTAAGTGTCTGTGTGTATACAGTGGCGGATCTGGAAGCAGCAGTTAACGGGCTATGGCGTGGATGATGATCATGCATCTGGAAGCAGGAGTTAGAGTGGCAAGTGATAAATGTATAGGAAGACTGAAATATGTGATTATTCTTTTTTGCCGTCTTTGTTTTTTTTGAATATTTATTATTAACTCTCGTCTACGTCTACGAGATGGCAAGATTCCTTATATGGAGTATGGAGTATTCAGCTTATGTTTGCAGAACTTGTGTTCAGGAAATGAGAGAGAGCGCAACCAAGCTTGACAGTTAGGTGGCTAAATTAGGTGAAAAGTTTGCTGAAAGTCGTTAAAGTTAGTTGATTCCCTAAAAAGTGGTTGGGTATGACTAACAGTGTAAATTTGGCAACGCAAGGACAAGCTCCTATTCATGTAGCAATCGAAACTCTTTTTTTAATGGCGCACTGAAATCTTTTGTAAAAGAGTTTTCCTTCACATATGAATAAAAGTGGGTAAATCATTGTGGAGTGGAGTGGAGGGAGTGATAAACTTCATAATGATTAGAATAACAAAACATAATATTCAAATATTGTAAAATATAGAGTAATATTTAAATATTGTTTTTTTTGTGGAAGTGACGTGATTATTCGTTAAGTTGCTAAAAAAATTATGACCATAATTTGTACTCCCTCCGATTTTTATCTATCTTCCTTATTTCTTTATTGGGCTGAAACATCATTTCTTCCCTATTTCTATTTTGGGCCATCAACATGTGGTCTAGAATCACCCTTACATTTCTCTCTCTTCCTTCTTTTATTTTGAACCACACATTTCTACACCCTTATTTTCTTCCCCAAAACCAAAGGGGAAGATAGATAAAAATCGGAGGGAGTATAAACAATCACGGGAAAGAAAAGTCGTTGCCAAATAGCTTCCTCCTACCTTAAGGCGGGAGCATGTGGCTGTCGGCGGAATGGTGTGGGTGACAGTGGTGGTGGGAGAGGGAAAGTGAATTTGTATTGTCTAAGTATAATATAAATAAATAGAGAAGTGATAATGTCACACTGTTATTGCTTCTGCCACTCAATTTCAAGAGTATGTGGTTAATTAATAAATAAATACATTCTCACAAAAATGAGTGCCACAAATAATTTTGTTTTAGCATTAACAATCCCCTGTAAATATGCGTTTATATTTCAATTTCGTAGGATTATTCATGTGTGTGGGTACATGTTAGAAAAAGACAGGTTAACGTGTGGCAAATTAGCATGTTAACATCGACATTTTGGAAAATAAGAACATGATCACCAACGCTTTCCAACTCATGTGTTTAGGATGATCTCAATTTTTTCTTCTTCTTGGTAAATCATCCCGTAAAGTCTAGATTTCATAACAGATTCGAACCGATAACAAATTCTAATACTCCTCATCCATTCAATTTTTTACATGGGAGCCATTTTTGTGAGAAGAAATGGAAGACCTAGGTACAGAATTGAATGAATGGGACGGAGTATTGTCAAGTCCTAAATAAAATTATACTCACCTTGTTCCAAACTTTACCATTACCACTAATTTACTATAAACGGGTCATCCAATTTAAAACTTTAACCCTTAATGACCCATAAGAAGCAAACAATCCTTAATGACCCAAAAGCCCGTAAGGGTGTTGCCTAGTGGTTAAAACTTGTGGTCATCGGCCCAATGGTCTCAGACTCTCAGGTTCAAGCTCATGCAAGCGCGAACTTGTGGGAGTTCTATGACTTGAGACTATGCCTTCTAGACTTCGAGCATGTCGTCCACGGACGGTTTACCTTGGTGTGCGTGGTTTGCAGGCCATGCGTACACCCGATGTTTACTCAGAACGCACAAAAAGGTAGCGACTGCGGGTTCCCTTGTTCATTAAAAAAGGTGGTACTTTTTCATAATTGCGTGTTACTCAATTATACCTAAGAATTACCATTTTATCCTTCTCATTTCCCCCTCACTTTTCTAGAGATCTATTTGAGAGAAAAATACTTCATCTCCCTCCACCACCCCACCACATCGGCCACCAATCGGTTTTCACGGTTCTTTTCATCATTTTTTTCTCCATTTTTTCTCCCTTTTTTTAAAAATATGATTAATGTTTTTATTTTTTCATGATTTTTTTGGGAAAAATGATTAGTACTCCCTCCCCTTCTTTATGATGTTCCACAATTGATTGTGGAAAGAAATTAAGAAAGAGATATATGTGGAGGAAAATGAAGATATAGAAAAGGAGGAAGTGGGGTCACAAGTGATAAGAACCACAAAATATTTACTAAATAGAAAAGTGGAACATCTTAGTGAAGTTTCCTAAAAAGGAAATGGGGAAGATCTTAGTGAAGGGGAGGGAGTATTAATTTATTTAGGAAAAATTATTTATTTTAATTACTTATATGAGAATTAATAAATACACAATTAATATTTACAATTAATAAATACATAATATGAGATTAATGAGAATTAATAAAATGAGAATCAAAAAAATAAAAAAACAGAATTAATTCGATAACTATAATAAAAAATTAATCACAAAATAATACGTAATACTGTACAACTTAAATTAGAATTTTTTTTAAAAAAAAATCAACCAAACAAACCGCACATCCCATGCCATCCATAATTCCATACCACCCCTACCACCGCGCTGTCCACCCTCTTCCGACCGTCGGCGCCATCTCCCTCCTCTAAACTTCGGCTACATCGCCATCCGACCACCCCGAGCCCTAAATTTCTAAAAAAAAAAAAAAAAAAAAAATAATTAACCCTAATCATCAATTAAACCCTAATTTTCAATTAAAATTAAAATATTAATTATCGAATTACAATTCCTAGCGTATTCCCAAATAATGATTGATCGATTTCTAGAATTGACAAGAAAGAATTTGGATTAAGAAATGATTTAGAATAGGAATAGAGCACTCAATTCTCTTTAGATTAGAAAAGGACAATAGAGAAATAATTATGAAATTTTAGGAGTGATATGCAATTATGAAAAAGTAATTTCATAAAAAAAAAAAAAAAAAAAAAAAAAAAAAAAAAAAAAAAATGATGGTGAGTTGGTGAGTGTTAACAGAAATGAAACCCTGAAATAACACGTTTCTCTGCTCTGTGATTATCGCCTTCGTGCATTTGTTTTCAGTCAAAACCAATAAAAAAAAATAACAATAATTGAAGGATGTAGAAGCAGCAATGAAGTTGACATACTCATTTACAACTTCTCCCACATTCACTTAATACTTCTTCCCTCAACCCAGATAACCGGAAGCCATGGACGCACATGACAGAGACACACCGTCACCCACCACGGCGGCGGAATTTACAGAGAAGCCACGTTCGCCGCTGCACACGGTGGTCGCGGTGGCTATATGGTTGGGCGCTATTCATTTCAACGCCCTCATTCTTATCTCTTCTTTCGCCTTCCTCTCCCTTCCCAAAGCCTTAGGGTATATCTTATCTTATCTTATCTAATCTAATCTCTACTATTTCAACTTCGTCTCGCAAGTTTGTGACTGATATGATCGTCGTAAACAACGATTTCTGATAATTTTATTGGGTTTTTGTTTTGGTTATAGAGTTTGTTTGGTGTTGCTGCTGTTTATAGTGATCCCAATTGATGAGAAGGATAAGTATGGGCGGAAATTAGCAAGGTAATGTTTGAACTTTGTTTGATTGATTGATTGATTGATGATGCTGCACTATTTTTCCCAAAACAATTGAATTGAATTGAAATGTGAAGAATTTGTTTGGGGGATGTAGGTATATATGTAAGCATGCTCTTGGTTATTTCCCAATTACGCTTCATGTGGAGGATTACAACGCCTTCAATCCTAATCGCGCTTATGGTAATTCCCCATCTTCTTACTACTCCCTCCGTTTCATTCATTTCTATACGTTTGCTTTATGCATGTACAATGATTCATGATGGACTCGATTAAACAATATAAACAAGCAAACGTATACAGTATGGTGAATTATCTTGTACATTGAAGATTCTCCTCATTATATAAAAATGAATGGAATGGAGGGAGTATAATGTTAATGTCTGTATCTTCTTCAGGAACCCAACTTGTTTCTGTCTCTAGTTTTTACTTGTTAGGGCAGCGACATTGTTACTTGAAATGTCTCACTGGAAGTGTCTTAGGCCTAGGTAATTGTTCGGCAAATGGGATGGTAGTTTGTATTCAGATAGCTGGTTGTATTGGAGAGTACCAGCTTATAGTTGGTTGGTTGTATTATTGACAGCTTTACTAGCAGATGTAGCCGTTCCTTGGTAATTTAGTACTCCGTAGGCTTTCTCTTTTTAATCACTAGGAGATTAGTATTTCTATCTGAGTATATCTTAAGTTAAATGCTGTCAAATTTTCATATATTTGCAAAACACAACATTTTACTTACCAAACATGAGTTGTCAAATCTTCTTGAGTACCGAGTACTTCATGGATACTAAATGCTGTTTTCCCCCATATCACTGAAAACCAGACATGCTTCACACTTGGCCTACATAGGATTCCCATTGACAAAAATGTTTGTGAGATACGGCCTGTAAAGATTTTTTTTTTTTTTTGCGAAACACGATATTTTGGTCGGAGTTTGACCAATAATTTTTATCTAATTATAAAATTTAAGTTACTTGAATTGACTTGTTATGTGGATTCCTGAGCCTAAGTGTATTTTGTGGTCTATGAAATCTGATGGATCGTAGATCAGTAGTAGAATGTTCAATTATCTGGTTGGTTAATTGTTGATTTTGGCTTATTATGTTGCAAGCCATATAGTTACAACTTAGTGTCGGGTACGTAGTTGCTGTGTGCAAGTGAAAAGATACTTTTAGTACACTTTGATTTACTGTATATGTTCTGCTTCTAATTTTTGCTTTTTACCATTTGCAGTTTTTGGGTATGAGCCACATTCGGTTTTGCCAATTGGCGTCATTGCGCTTGCTGATCTTACTGGGTTTTTGCCTTTCACCAAGATAAAGGTTCTTGCCAGCACGGCTGTAAGTTCTTCACCACTAACTGCTGCAGTATGATAATGACATGTTTTCTTTTGTGGTCTTAAATGTTTTTTTATGATGTTCAGGTATTCTACACTCCATTCTTGAGGCATATATGGTCATGGATGGGTCTTACTCCGGCCACTAGAAAGAATTTCTCATCCCTCTTGTCATCAGGTCATAGTTGCATCATAGTGCCAGGTGGAGTCCAAGAAACATTTCACATGGAGCATGGTTCGGAGGTATGTTTGGACTTTGGAACATGTTAAAGTTGTGTATTACTCCCTTGATGATGGCCATGTGAATTGTGACCCACTGACCCCCGAATCTGCCTCTAACTAAACACTCTACTCTTCGCAACTTTGTTGGGCTCAAAAGTCAAAAGAGTCGGGATTGAACCAAGTTATTATTGTTTTGGATCCTTTGGATATGCAAATATCGGGTCAAAATGGATATGTTTTCGAGTAAGTGGATATGTGTTGGTTCATTCTGCTGGTCATGGTTATAAATATTCGTGTTTATAAGCGTAACTCTAATTTGGGACCGTCTTATAGTATAGGATGGCCCAACCCAACATAAAAGTGAGTTATTATCAAAAGAAGGGAGGTTATCAAAATAGACTGATTTGTTTTTGCAAAAAAAACTTAATTGGATTGGTCTTATAGCATAGGACTGTCCTACCAAACAATTTGTCTGTTTATTATTAGCCATTTTGGGCAAGGCTGTTTATTATAAAAATTCTGCGGGTCATGGTTATAAAGATTCTGCGAGCAAGTGATTTGGTAAGTGGTTGCATGGGCTTTTGGGTTGGCCATTTTGTCAAGCGTAATTCAAAATTTGACTTGTTTATCAATGAATTGGGAGACATTTGTAGCTTCAGTTGATGCGTAACTCCGATAAATGATTTTACAGGTAGCCTTTCTAAGCAACAGGAAAGGATTTATTCGCTTAGCTTTGCAGATGGGCTGCCCTGTTGTACCAGTTTTCAGCTTTGGCCAGGTACCATGCTTTCAATTGTGGCACCATGTCCACGAATATGGTGCGAAAAAGGCATCCGATCAAGCCTTTCTCATGGCGTAAATGATGAATGCTGACATGTTTAAACTGCCTTTTTTTTCCAGTCAGAAGTCTACAAATGGTGGAAGCCTAGTGGAAAACTGTTCTTGCAGTTTTCCCGAGCTATAAAATTTACCCCAGTAATTTTCTGGGGAGTTTTTGGGTATGTTAAAATAAATCCATTTCATGTTTAAAAAGTTCCCGACATGACAGACCCATTCGTTTTATTTTAAAGTTTTGCATATTACGAAGAAGTGCCCTTGGGGTCGGTTGTTCTTGTTATGTCTTTTGTTACGGAATACAATAATACATCAGAAACTTGGAGAAGACTTGTTGAGTGGCACATATTGTTGGAAAAGATTGTGGAAATCTTGCAATATTTGGATCAAGTCTCTCCCTCGGGTTTCCGAAGGAAGATATCTAATGTGTGTTACTGAGTAAATAGTGCTCCCTCGAGTTCATCAGTCTCACCCACTTGTTTACATCTTTATATTCCATGTTCATCTTAACATATGTTTACTATCTTTACGTGTCTCAATACAAGAGAGAAGCAATTACTTGGTAACACCTGCTTTAATCATCCTTATGCTTCTGTGCAGATCTCCTTTGCCATATCGGGTTCCTATGCATGTCGTAGTGGGGCGACCAATTGAGGTTAAGAAAACTCCAGAACCTACCATGGAGGAGGTATTGATTTCTGAACCTTAGTCCTTTACTTGTATTCTCCATGTTAGAACTTTCCCACATTCTTGATAATTGCATTTATTTTTATTGTGAACTATCTGTCACGGGTCATGTTTCATCTGGAGCAATCTCTTTATGATGTTACCCCGAAACCTTCGGGCACTAAGATGATGAAGTATTTGGTGTGGCCTAACCATGTGTGTCTCAAAGAAGATACGGAGTAGTACTAAATTACAGAACGTGGATAGGCACACTAATTTCCTGTGATGTAGTCTTCCTTATGTATTTCTGGTGAGTCTGCAGGTATCGGAAGTGCACAGCCAATACGTTAAGGCTCTTGAGGAGCTGTTCAAAAGACATAAAGCAAAGGTGGGTCATGCCGATCTTCAGTTAAAAATTCTTTGATTTCCTGATATTGAATCCTGTATATATACATGTACGTGCTCGTGATTCACAATGTGTAACCGGGAATGTAATTTAAACCGTAGAACTTGAATGTACATGGCCTGTCCTTATTCTGTATACATGTTGGTCCGATTCAAAATGTACGTTTTTTTTACCAGAGTGCTGATCGTACTCTCTTTTCCTGAATCATCTCTTTTATTTTCCTTTTTTTTGGTTGGGGTTTGATTCGAAAAAATAGAGTTAAAGGGCCAAGTCGGGGCCAACTTAGCTTCCTTCGAACCGTTATATGTGTTCAAATTCTCATACAATGAGGCCTGTGAGGATCGAGCTTAATACTCCGTAGTTTGGACCTCAAGTATACAATCCGGTCAGTGATTAAAACATCGAGTTCTCGAATCTTTAAGTTGATGCATTCCAATCTTGTAGACTAATTTATTGTTTGAATGTTGAAGTTGGTAATGCTTTGGTAAGTCAATTTCACCGTGCTTTTATAGATCATGTGTGAATAAGAACTCTGGACTAATGTGCTTCGTTCAATCACCTTTGATAATAAAATCTTCCTTTAGTTGTGCACATATTATAGCGACTAAGGCACTGCATTGAATGTATGGTGGTTTTTTCCGATGAAAAAAAAAACATCATTGTTTTCATACAATATTGTTGACAATTTTTTAATCCGATGAAGTCCTTGCGAAAATAGAAAATACATAAATTCATGCTTGGGTTGACATGATAATTAAACATAAATTTTTATTTAAGACGATTTTTGATTAAAAAAAAAAAAGGAAACCGAAGAAAACACAAGGGATAGTAGTTCATTCATATACATTTTGATGAGAAGCAACCATAATGAAGCCATCTAATATTAATGAAAATATAATCTACAAATTAATTAACATAGTTAATTATATCTACACTACTATACTAGCTAATTAATCTAATCATGCTTAGCTTAATAATAATAATTATTAGATAATCAGACAATTAATTAATTAATTAGGAATAATGTCATATGTGATAGAGATTATCCATCCATTGAAGAGGAGGCACGCAATCGGTGTTAGGAACGTAGAACATGGCTGCTGCATCATCAAAGCAATAAGCTGCTTCTTCCTCTTCCAATCCAAATTGAGCAGCAGCAGCAGCAGCAGCAGCAGCAACAGCAAGTAATTCATCATCTTCTCCAGGATAATAATCCATAACATTATTATTCCCTTGCTGATGATGATGATCATCTATAGTCACGATTGATGAACTACTTGGACTACTACTATGACTGCTTCCACCATTATTATCATTTGGTACTGATACTGATACTGAAACTGATACTGATGACGATGATAGTAATGTTCCACCACCTCCTCCTCCTTCTTCATGTTTTCTAATCACCTCTTTCGCCTCTTTTAGTTCGTCCTTTAAGCTTAACACCTGATCATATGGAATAGTATAATGGATTAGTTAACACAAATTCAAATCTAATGAAAATATTTGTTTTCTGGTGTAGCAGATCAAATACTTGCACATTTTAGTATATAAAAAAACAAAAATACGTCATTTCGTACTATAATGCTTTGGCTTTGGCTTTATCTTATTAGATGAATAATACATACAATATTTGACTGGTGATAATTTTATCGTGGTTATTCCTTATTTAAAAGGTATCACGAAAAATATTATCGTTCATATAATTTGTGGATAAGTTGGGAGATTCAAATTTGTAACAACTAGTACAAACATTTCAACCACGATGATAATAATATTACCACCCCCTTGGATTACGGGGCATGGAGTAATATTTCAGTGTTATTTACTGTACTTATTTTCTGCATACTTCACTTGTAGTGTCCCTGTCCCTGATGGAACGGTAAAATTAAAAAATGATGACACGTGGTTGAAGGGGCGTGTTTGGGGGCGGACCATATAAAAGCAAGAAACAACCATGCTCCATAATACTGTATCTCTAGCTTACTAATCTGTAAGTTGGTTTTTCCAGTCACAGGTTTACTTATCAGCACAAAAAATTATAACGGGTTAAACATTACTTAAATGTTTAGATACGACAAATGCAGAATGCATTGGAAATAGTATATATTTTATCTTTTATCTATCCATATGAATAATATTTAAGTCTGTGACAGATATATTCGTCCTAAATACGTAACAACTTGTCCTACAATGCTCCTTACTACATAGTTCCCAAATTCGGTCTGCATTCACCAATCCTCATAGACTCATCATATACATTACATATAACCATCTTGACGGTATTTGCGTGCTTAATCTTATCCGATTAATAAGTTACCCATTTCGTCTCGATTAACAATTTACGTTTGTTTTATATGAAATGAATTTGTAATATCATGGTGTATAGTCATTTTCTATACCATTTAATTTGGGTCCCTCTAATATGTCTTTTCCATTTTTGTTTGATGAATAATCATAAATGTACACCATAGTACGAGAAGACGTAATTAAGAAGGAATTAATGTATAAAAGATACGGAGTAAGAAATAACTGAGACAGAAAGAGTACATAGCTAGCAGTTGTGTGTATATATATATACCTCGGTTTGAAGGCGACAATTATGAGCCAGAGCGCTTTCATGCTCTTTCTTTAACTTAGAGAACTCGTCCTCCAACCTCTGGTTCTTCCAACGAGCCCTACGGTTTTGGAACCAAACCGCCACTTGCCTCGGATCCAACCCTAGCTCCAAAGCAAGCCGTTCTTTACGCTCCGACTCTAGCTTATGCTCCAACCCAAAGCTAATCTCAAGCATCTTCACTTGCTCCTCACTTAACTTCCTTTTCTTTGCTTCCGACTCACTCCCGTCTCCCTTTCTCTTCCTCCTCCTACGTCGTTTTGGTTTATCTCCTATATCAAATAATCACACTTTGTTTTTTAACGTACATTTTCATGGAAATTTATCCTAATTAATGTGATAAGAATAATGAAGAAAAATAAATTGAAATTAATACGAGTAGTTTGTCCAGAGCGCACCAAAAGGTAGCGTCTGCGGTTCCCCGTCATCATAGAACAAAAAAAAACGAGTAGTTTGTATATACCATCTTGTCGTGGAGGAAGTTGATTGGTGTATAAATCGGAGTAGAGTTGAGAAATGAGAGCCGATTGATCCTCTTCAAGTAGCATGATATGGTGCAATGTTTAACTAATTAAGTTGGATTAATAATAGGAGAAGAGAGATTAGTGACTTTAATTGATGGATTAAGCCTTATGGGTAGGAATGGACGCAAGTTGGGGGGACTTCATTTATATAGGGAAGTAAAGGGATAAGTTCATCTCCAATTCATTACGGTGCTGTTTGGCAAATAGCAGTAGTAAATTCGTAATAGTGGATAACAATAACAGAATACGGCTAGCAGGTTGTATTTGCAGTTTTGACTAACAAATTAAATTAGTAGAACTGAAGAAAAAAAAAAAGTGTTTGGTAATAATTAGCAGATTAGAAGTGAATTGAGTTGTTTTAATTTCATATTATATGCTCTTATTAGCAACATATTCAAAAATAGTAGATTCAGACCAATATGCTATCGTAATATATCATTTACCAAATACAAGAAATTAGTAGTTTGACAGTCAATCTACTATTTAGGTCAGAATCTGCTAATTTTTCTCTGATATGCTATTTACCAAATAGGACCTACCTTTCTTCTTTCTGTTACCTTCCATTACTTATTATTGATGATCCAAATTTGTTTCGTAATGATTTAGTTGTTATCAGTTTTGATGAGTTGGAGAATGGATAATGATTTTATATTGTTATATTAGATAAAGTTATGGAGAGAAAAAGTAATGTAGAAGATCTCTACCCTAAGTAAAGAGGTGAGCATTTGGAATATTGACATTTGCAAGGGATGAACATAAAACTGCATTAATTAAATGATTATACTGAGTAAATACTTTCTAGGATTGCATTTAAGAAATTAAAATACGAGTCGTAGACGAGAAATCCTAAGTACATTTATTATTTATACCGATTTACGTATAATTTAGTCTTTATTTCATAAATTGATATCAAATCAGAAAGATACCAACATTAAATTTATAAATGAAACCTTAAGATTAACATTATCTTTAATTGTTCAATTAAATAATATCATAAGATAATCTAAAAGGGGTCAACCAGAGAAAAGAATTCAAAAATATTAATGTATGATTTTTTTTTTCTACTAGTAGTATTTTTGATGGGCCAATGATTATTTTATTTTTTTCAACGAAGAGCGCACTTAGTCGCATTATAATATAGGTGAAGGGAGGATTCTGGGGCCTACTGTCCTAGAACATTTAGTCTTAACCACTAGGCCAAGACATCTTCGGTATGAGGCAATGATTTATGATTCCTACTGGCTCATTCCTTCCACAAATAAAATTCAGTCCACGGTTAAAATATTATTACTCAATACGGAGTACTACTTTAACTCTACATCATTGTTTGAAATGTAATTCAAATTACTAAGTTTCAAATGTCAGCGATAAAAAAAAGAGTTGTTAATTACCGAACACATCCAAATTAACTTAGTGGTTAAGACTCGTCACAAAAAAGATGTTGTGAACTTGTATGGGTTAACCTTACGTTTTGGTACCACTTGAGTAGAGCACTGAATTAGAGGTGAGTTATGTTAGGATGTTGTATTTTGGCTTTTATGTGTCTTAGCTTCAGGTTGTTGTATTTTGGAGTATATCTCAAATTGTTAGGATGCATGCATGTATGATATATAGTGTGGTGTAACAAAGTAGAGTCCTATAATTCATGTTTGGCTTTTCCTGATATGGTAAAAACGTGACACTTCGAACAACATACGGAGTGAGAATTACGTAGACATATACACTATTCTTTTGCCTTTGCATGTCAAACAACACACAGTAGTGTAAGTTTAAGTAATGCGTTGATTATTTCATTGAACTAACTCGGTATATATATACCAGAGGTAATAATTAGGTACATGAATGACGGGAATATATAAAGCTGGATACTAATGACGGAATGTCATGAGACATTATCATTATTACTAACACACAATTTTGATTTTGATTCGTTGCATAGTTTTTGGAGATGAAAAGTAGAAACTCTTTATTCTTTAACGGTGATCAAACAATTACTCTCTCCATCCACTTACATATGCACATGAGATTTCAATATTTGTAACAATTTATCATAGAAAATATATATAATCATGTGGGATCTAGGTTGATTCATCTCTAGAATACATTAAAAATAACCATTTTTATAATATTTAATACTTCGTAATGTAAAATGAAAGATATAGATAAGATGATGTAAAACGTGTTTTGATAAATGTCAACTTTAGATTGTATAGATGGACTACTCGGGTTCATGCACCTTCTTAATATGTTTATATGTTGTGTTGTGTTTTGTATACTCCGCATGTAATAGGTACGGAGAACGTACTTTATACTCCCTCCGAGTTTCTAACATTGCCCCATTTTTCTTTTTGAGCTGAGTTCAATCTTTTACCTATTTTCCATTTTAGGCCATAAACGTGTGGTTCACATTCACCCACTCATTTATCTCTCTTTCTTCTTTTTTTTTTACCCATTCATTTTCCCTTCCTTATTTTCCACCCAAAAAAAAAACGGGACAATCATAGAAACTCGGATGGAGTATATAACAATATATGACTACGACATACCACAAATATTGCACATGCACTTATAAACTCTAATATATAGTCCAATGTAAATTATACATGACCCTGAGTTAGTATATATCCTCTCACAAAAAGATCGACCGTCATATGTCGCTATAAAAAACACGGCTAGTCAACCTGGTTGGTCTCTTTTCAGGAAGCGAGCGAGGGACCGAAGTTCAAATTTGCTAGAGTTTATATAACCACAACCACGAAATTGTGTTATGTGTTGATTTGATTTTAATTTAGATTTAGATTTAGATTGTCATATATGCATGCTAATCCCGAAATTTCAAACCTTTATATATGTATTTGTATTATATAGACGGACCTCCCTAATCAGGTAATCCTAATCCATAAAAACTGAGGATAACCTGAAGATAAGATAGCATGACGAAGCGATGATAATAATAAAGTCTGATAAATAGGGTATGTTCATCTATCCCGCAAATAGTAATTGGAAGCACATGCTTAAGGACATACTTTAATCCATATTACCCTAAATTTATGTAATGTTGGGAGTGTTGGGCACTATGTGTGGATGTGAGATGCCAAATTGGTTTGACCTTCCTGATTCCTCTAAGGGAAGCACCGTGGAAGTAGGGTATATTATGTACGTATTACTTAATTGGGGCAATTACTATTCTATTTTGACAACGATTTAACGAATTATTTAATACCAAATTCTTATTTACGACTAGCATATCCGTCACAAATATGTCAAGTAGATAAAATAATTTTATCTTATTTAATTACGTGATGAGCTGATGATATATGATCCGATAACTTTGTGATGAATATAATCGTTATAAGGAAGATTACATTAACGATGGATTAAAAAAAGGGCTGGGATCAGAAGGGATGGACAGGTAGGCACCTAGGGTTTAGTACAGTATTAAAAAAAAGAATGGGAATATAAAAGGAAAGGGTATTTGTTTAATGGTGTGGTTTGTGGTTTGGTAGAGGGGGTTGGTCAAATCATATGGGGTTGTGTTGTGTCATTGGGTATCACTTTCCACTCTTTTTGGCTCCTCAATTAATCAACTACGCGTGGCTCGAGATTTGTTTGCTTACAAAGTGTAAGATCCTATTGGATTACGATCAAGTAAACAAGGATTACTATATTATATACACGGACTAATTACTTTCTTTAGTCTAAGCTACTGCTAATACAACTCGTTTCTTATCTCTCACTTGGGATGAGAGTAATTATTCTGAAGGTAATAGAGCAAAAATAAATTGGAAAATAACGAAAAGTAGTGATGATGCTAAGCGGAAATGAAGAAAATTAAGAAAATCTTAGCTTATTTGGAAGGAAATTATTACTCCCCTCTCCCCTCAAGTAATGCATTACCCTTCAATGGGGGTAATTATTCCCCCCATATATCTATTTTATACCATAAAATGTCACAACCAAGCAACAAGCTCATTCATTTCTAGTTCATTTTTGCTCTATTACCTCCGGAATAATTAACGTCATCCCAAGTGAGCCCTCATTCTAATTAAATACGGAGTAATTTTTTAACAGGTCAAGTAATATGAATAGAATAAGATAAGAATTCATAGGAACTAGCAAAGTATTTGTCTGAGCATATAAGTATATGAGATGATATTTAACTAGTTATTTCGTACGAGTATTATTTTAAGATGGATATATTCGTTTGAAGGGAGATCAAGTATATTACTCTCTTCATTTTTTTTTTTTGTGTGTGTGTGGGGGGGGGGGGGGAATTTGGTCAGTGTGACTAAATAAAAAAAAAAAAAAAAAGGAGTATAAGTTAAGCATATTTGTTACTCCGTATTTAGATTCTTTAAGGTCGATTGTCAACTGTTTCACAATTAATTACAGTATATTTGTGAATTTGAGTTTGCATATTTGCAACATATTTCAAATTTTTACGAGTTTGAGTTATAATATGAGACGATCAATCTTAGGGTCCAGGTTTTAGTTGCTTCTAAAGAGTAGTACTACAAATTCGGGCAACGATCTTGGTTACCCATTGCACATACATTATTGCCTTCTAAACTTTTCGCGGTTGCCATTCTACCTACATTCGTACTCCCTCTATCCATTTTTAATCTTCCTACTTTTCTTTTTGGATTGTCCATCTTTAAATTTCCTACTTACAATATTTCCTCTTTTGATTGATTTTTGTGGTCCATATCATTTCTGACCCCACATTTTCTCTCAACTTTCATTTTCCACCACACACTACACTCCACCCTTAATTTTTGTGTCTACCCCCCATGAAGTACAACTGCCATAGTATAATTTGACAAATATCAAATACGAAGTAAAATGTAACATCATTGTTTTTTTGTTTTTTTCCGGTGAAATGTAACATCATCAATAGTAAGAAAATACTAAAATGTGGGAGTTATCGTAAACTTGATGCGCATAGTGGGAATTGTCTTATTCAAATTCTGTTATTGCTTGTTTGGGAACTAGGAATTGGAATTGAATTCCGGATTTGACATGATTCAAGTGTTTGGGAAAACCAAGAATTTGGAATTGGATTTGAGATGAATTCCATACCAATTTCATCCTTATTTAAATTTGACTTTCTCAAATGACTACCCCATGGTAGTCATTTCAATTCCGTCACTATTCATTTTTTTTTTCCGCATAAATCTAGTTGGAATTTTTTTTTTATTAATTTTTGTCCCTAATTGAATATACATCTCCGTCATGGAAAAAAAAATTCAAAAATTAATTTTTTTGTGACGTCAACCCGGCTCCGCCCCGGCCAATTCCAATTCCAATTCCATTGATACCCAAACAACATTTTGGAATTGGAATTGAAGGTCAATAATTAAATATCTAGAATTAGATTCATGAAAATGAAAATAATTTCAGGTTTCCAAACGCTCCGGTAGGGAGAAAGGAAGAAGCATGAGGATGAGGTTGGGCCTGCATATGCGACGTCGCTTTCAACAATGGTTGTCAACATTTGATGTGGTGAGCAGAGCACAAAAGGTGGTGCAGTGCTTCAAAATGAGTCAATCCAAACTATTGGACAACGTACGTAGTCTTAGTCTTAGATTCGTATATACGGTTTGTTTGATTGGCAGCTGCAATTTTCTAAATCATGCCTCAAAACTTGTTCTGCCTCCCTCAATTTAATTAGGGCTAAAATTTGTCAACTCACATCAACATACTCCTCCTAATCCTATTCGGAGTTGAATTCCACAGCCTTGAGCCTTGCTAACGTAACCAATTCTTCGGTCAAACGGGATAATAATCACTCACCCATTTTTTAATTTACGGATTTATTAGATTACATCATATCATACGAATTTAGTGTAATTAAAACAGTCTAATTTTATATTTATAGTACTCCGTACATATATACGGAGTATTATTTGTGAGGGTCGTCCAAAAACATTTTATCTTATGCATAGTTTTACACTAAATTAATACAGTATGAGACTGACTTGCACAAAGTTTCAATTAATCCTAAGGTATACTCCCCCGTCTCGTTCACCTAAACTACATTAGGTCGTCGACGTTTTATACATGATTTTACCCTTTTCTCATTCCTTTATTATGATTCAAGAACTTTATTTGCTCCAATTTTTTTTTTAAATATATAAATTACCAACAAAAAAGTTGAACCATTCGCCGACTTTCATGATGTTGTCGAACAACTCAAGTCAACAAAAAATCCAAAGATGAGCCTATGTAAAACCATTTGATCGTTTTCCTTATAGTAATATGAGAGAAATTAAAACTCATTGCATTTCTCTTTTTCATTGAAGTGGATTCAACTAATTTATTGAACTAATTAAAATGAAATGTATTCCCTCGGATCACTATTTTTTATCTCATTTTAATAAAATATTTCTCACAAATATTAAGATAATAAGACGAAAAATAATGGCCGAGTTAGTAGACTTAATTGAAATAAACATAATTAATTGAGATAAAATTTTGGTGGGATTTTGAAAAAGAAGGAGAAAAGGACGGGTGAGTGATTGGTCCATAGAACGACAAAAGGAGGAGAAGAGTGTAGCAAACTGAAAAGCACGTGAGTATTTACAGTGTAAGGTTACACGCGTCCAAACCCCTTGTACTTCATGCTACTTACCCAATGGACCACTTCTCAATCATCCCCTCCACGTTTTTTTTTTATTAAAAAAAGTGGACCACTTTTTTTTTAATCGGGTTGAACAAAATAATACTCTCTCGTTTTATTAATTTCTTCCACCTTGAAAGTGATACATTTCTTAAAAAAAAATTACCCCTCCGAGTTTATATTATTGTCCCATAAGGTTTTGGAGTCAAAAATAAAGAATGAGAAATTAGTGGTTGAAAAAAAGGAGGAAGAGGGAGAAATGGGAGAGCAATTGGAACCACACATTGATGACCTAAAAAGAAAAGTGGGACAAAAATCAAACTCAGCCCAAAAAGGAAAGTGGGACAATAATAGGAACTTGGAGGGAGTATAAAATAATTAAAAGTAGAGAATGTTAACCTAAGTGAGTCACTTAGATAAGAGAGAAGTGATAAAAAAAGAAAAGTGGAATAAATTAAAGAAATTATTGAAAAAGGAAATGTCGAATATATCAATGAAATCGAGGGAGTAATATGAGATGGAGAATTCAAACCTGAGATTAACTAATCTTAATCATTAAGTTACATTTTCGATAAATTATCCGTATATATTAAACTACGAGTTAATCATTTATCCTTTTCACTAGTGTTTTAATTTGGACTTTTGGTTAATAGATTACTCCATTTTTATCTTATCTATGTTAAATACTCCGCACTCTTCATTTACACTCTTTTTCATGTAGCAAGAGTTTTTTACCTACAGTTTTGTGGAATACTAATCGATCGAAAATTCCGATCAAATTAATTAGACAAAACTCGAGCTGGATACCCTTGTATTTATTTAATTAATCATGCATTCATGTGAACAAATTAAAATATGGGAGAAAGTTAATTAGACAAAATTCCAGCTAGAAAACTTTATTCTTTAAGATATATAGATGGTTGGAGGAAATTAAATTAGATTAGATGTAGGAAATACTCCTAGTCCTAGTAAATAATTAGGATAGTAATTAGAGGGAGGTAGCATTTAGAAAGAATAGTAGGGAGTAGATGAGAATATAATTAAATTATGCAATGGAACCAATTATCTGCCTCCAGGCAGACGCCGACCAGACCTGCAGACCAGACCAGGCCACTTCATTCATCCTCACAGTCTGGCGACGCGACTCTATTGTATGTATCCTCCACTGCATACTATCCAGGTTAACTCTCCACACAAATTGTTAGTTTGTGACGGATATATCCGTTACAGATGTATGACGGGTCAAATAGATATCAAATAAGGGGATAAGACAAAAGTAAAGTTAGTGAAACCTAGATAAATAATTGTCTTTATCTCCTCAACTTGACCCGTGTTAAGCTTGCAACGGATATATCTGTCGCAAGAGAGACCAACTGAACTCTGGACCACACAATAATAATACTCCCTTCCATCCAAACAATCCCTAACATAATATTTTTCATCAATATTAGGAAAAGTGATAAAAATAATGATATTATTGGTAAATCAAACGATGTTATGGGTCCACCAAACTTAAAGTAAGGAAAAAGTAGTACTTCATAGCATTTTGTGTAAATAGAGTAAGGATACGAAAATTATAAGGTAAACTATTTTGTCAAAAGAGTAACGTAAAGAATTGATTGGATTGTTCATTTATAGTAAGTGTAAAGAAGTGTTTGGATGAGAGAGAATAATAATAATGGTAAACGAACTTTAGAGGGCTTGCTTTTTGCCCTCGACGACCATATTCGTCACATTATATGATTGGTCAAATAATGTCCATTTAGAATGAAAAAGACAAAAACTAATCACATGGGTGATACTAATGTTATGATCATTACTATTTGACCCGTTATAACAATGTGACGGATAGTTCCCTAATATAGTTGTTTGTCCCATTGTCCTCCATGGACTACTGCATCTAGCCAAACATAGTGTGACTCCCAGTTTAACAGTAAACTGGAATTGTATAAACTAGAATAGTAGCACACTTGTTTTTGCTTTTTCACTGGATATCAGAGCATCAGCAATAGAAGTTCATTGCGTGCGTTCATTTGGACGAACGTACCTGCCGTTGGTTTGTGCTATTGAGGGAGGAGCGTTCGTTCATCTTGGTTTGTTTTCTCAAACTTGTCCATTACTGACAAGTGGGACATGCTCTTTATTTTCACACACTTTTTTTTGGCATACTCAATTCATTCAATTTATCATTCATTCATTCAATTTTGCACCACTTTATTTATTTTTACTCCATATTCTATTCATAATACATGATTACAAATTCATAATGAATTTAATAAGATATAATATTATTAAGATAACATATGATTAAGTTAATTATTACAATATGTTAGAATATTCATAATATAATACTTGAGTAGGTCTTCTTTTTTGTGTTTATTAAATTTATAATATTATTCATTTTATATTATTTTGTTCACTTTATTTCATTTACATTTTATGGATTTGTTATTTAATACGAGTAGTTTATAATTTAAAGTCTTGAATTTTATTACACCTATATGAACTATTTTTGACCCAATAGGAGAAATAATTTATATAAATAAATGTATTATTATAGTTGTTGGTGGGAAGTGTTAATTTAATTTTTTAGATTGTTAAAAAAAAATATGGAGTTTAAAAAATTATGAGTTTAAAAAAAAATATTATTAAAAAACGTTTTGTTGTTAATTTCAAAATGTAATGTTAATTTATTAAAAATATATTATGATGATAATTAAAAAATGAAATATTTTGGTAGAAATTAATAAGTAGTGTGAGTAGATTGTGTGTGGGACCCATTTATAAACTTGGATGAACTTTGCTATTGTTGACATTGGTTCTTTGGAGTTTGAGTTTGTAGATAGTGATGTGGCAGTGATGTGGCGGAGAATGAACTTGGATGGACGTTTGTTATTGCTAATGCTCTCATCTCTATCTTCATGTAAACTACGCGGATCCCATATACTGAGTAATAGTGTAGTACTAAATTTATGCACCCAAACAAATAAATTACTCCTCTACTAAGTTAATTGAATGCAACTATATATATTCCCCACCCAATTGAATGTTATCGCTTACTTTGTTTTCTTTACAAATAATCCACCCCGTATACCAACTAACATTTCCTCATTTCATTACATACCATAACATCTATCTCTTCTTTCCCAAACTCAAATACATACCTGAATATGTTCATATAACTAATTGTGTACGCGTAATTTCTTATAAGGCGATCTCATATGAGAATTTAATTTGGATATAACTATCCGCCGTGATTTCTGTAAGTGGTGTTTTTACTTTCACAATGAAAATCATATTACAAAGGACGGACTTTGAAAAAAAAAATCACCTTATTCTGGTTAAAAAACATTAAGTTTGACAATGAGATGTTAGGGTTAAGTTGAAAGATGATGTGCAACATTCGTATGATATATAATTATTCATTATATATTCATTTAGGTGATATAAAATAATCAAATGGATAGAACATGAAAAGACGGAGGAGTAAATATGGAGTAGTTTTTTTCTTTCATTTGTTGAAACAAATAAAACTACGGATTACTTCACTACAAGAGAACTATGATTTAGCTACTAGTTTAGCAATTGACAAAAATTCAGTCGCTAAATATATTTCTCCCTCCGTTTCTATGATTTCTTCCACCTTAAAAGTGACACATTTCTTAAGAAAAACAATAAAATAAGTAAAAGTAGAGAGGAGTAAAGCAAGTGGGCCACCTAGGTAAGAGAGAAATGTGATAAAAAAAGAAAAGAAAAGTGGAATAAATCAAAGAAATGGTTGAAAAAGAAAATGTGGAAGATATCAAAGAAACATGGGGAGTATTTAGTTACTAATGTTGAGACATAAATATATTTAGTCTCTATTTTAGAGACCAAACTGAAGCGGTGACTAATTACGTCTCTATTTTAGAGACTAAACAAAGTCGATAGCAAAATTAGTATCTAATTTATGTTTTTAGATACAGAAAAATGTTAGTAGTTAATTATGTCTCTATTATAGAGACTTAATAAGGTGGATAGCAAGAGTAGTATCTATTTAAGTTTTTAGATACAGAAAAATAACATTAGTAGCTAAAATTGTCCCTATATTTAACGATACAATATTACGAACAATGAATTAATGAATATCTGGGAGACCAAAATAAATTAGTGGATAACTACGTAGTTATTATGGAGACGAAATCAAATGAGTACCAATTTTAATATCTTATTTACTCCCTCCCCCATAATGATCTTCCAACTTATAAATGACACATGGATTAAGAAATGAGTAATGAAAGGTGATAAATTGTTGAGTGAGGTTCAAAATGTCAAATCACAAAAAGCAACCAATTGGAAGAGAGTATATTGGATGAATGAGGAAAGTTTTGAAGTGGGAAAATCTTAATGGAGTTTTGATAAGTGTCATTTGTAGTGCCTATTTCGTAGTGTTTTGGTCCCATTTTCCTTGTAGAATCGCTCCTTGGGAGCGGTTTAGGGGCTTCTTATGCTTCCTTTAGTTCGTTTCAGGTTCCCGAGACCGATTTGGAAGAGTTGGAGCGATTCCGACTCGATACATACACATTTTGGAGCCAACGGAGTAAAGGAACGATCACTCGATGCCTTGGAGTCGATGATACGTGTCGTTACCGCACTCAAATTAATAATTTATAACCTCACTCTTATCACACTAACGATCTTAAAAATTACGTAGTATAGTACAAGTAAGGGTCGATCCCACGGAGAGACGATTTATTCATTAGCTAGTCCACTACATATTTACTATTATGAATAACATATTAACAAGAATATATACGGAATGGGGGGTTTAATTAATTGTCTCGAATAGTCTAAGAATAAATAATAAACTAGTCCATAATAAACTGTAACTAATATCCTAATATATACAAGTGAAACAAGCATAATAATTCGGCTCATATATTTCTTATACTTGGTTACCCATTCAGTTACAAAGTGACTCGTCGTACCCACATTATTTTATTACTAGATTAATTGTAGAGAATTTAGCCGCGAAATCTCCCTATCTTTCCTTACTTATAATCGATGTCGAGCCGCTCAATCACCAATTCTAACTAATTAATTATTACGTAAGTTTCGACACTCCGTAAGTTAACTAGTCGCATTAAGGACAAGAAAGACATCATTAATCCTAGTCAATTAAAATTAACTAGATCAAATTATACTCCTAGATTAACCTAGTGACAATTCGCAGTCCTAAATTAATATAGTTGCTACTCGGTTGTATAATTTAACGCCGCGCCAAATAATACAACTAGCTATTGAACAATAAGAACGAGTATAAAATTGAATACTAACAAAATAATATTGGTAAAACTAATTGATTTCATAACTGAACGATTAACGTCATATAAGATCCAAGACAAAATTAATAACTGAAATTAACAAGTATTAAGGAGTAGAGAACTTAATATCTAGGCCCAAAAAGACTCCTCCTTGATTTGGTTTCGACACCTCCACAAGTAGTAGTACTTCCGTCTTCCCTCGAGTTGAAGCCGCTTCACCCGACGGACTGCTCCGAGCTCCAAAAACCGTTAACTTCAATTACTAAAAGGGTTTGGTATTTTTGTGTTTGCTTGCTTGGTTGATTCATGATGGGAGATCGGGTATTTATAGTTGCATTGGATCAAAATTTAGGAAAGATTTGAGGTATAATTTCTGGGTAGAAATATGGAAACTGATGAGAGTAAGAAATATGAGGAATATCTTGTTTCCATAATCTCCTCTCTATTGATGGTTCGTATCTTTCAACTTCCAGCCACTTCTTGTGCTTTTTTTTGTTCTTCATTAGATTTCCTTCCAAAACTTCTCACTGCCCTTCATATCTTTCTTTATTCGCTTTAGATTTTCCAATATTACGTCCTATAAATCTCAGTCTGACTCCCATGTTATTTGGTTATTACCTGTTAATAAAAAAGTACATGAATTAATCCTTTTGATATGAAAAGTGACAAATAAGGTAATCAAATCCCGAAATTAGTAAAAGTGGGATAAATAATATAAATAATGTTATAAACGACCATAAAATAATATAATAACGGGGTACAAAATATGAATAATTCGGGAGTTATCAAATTCCCCCACACTTAGCTTGTTGTCGTCCTCGACAATGATAAAACCTTAGATACAATTAGATAGATCAACCTCGACGATTTCGGACAAACCAAAACAAGATTACCGACGACAAACTAAATTATTTTAAGTTAGATAAATTAGTTCACTAAATTAGAGAAGTCAGTAAAAATATTTGAGTTAGATTAAGAAGCATATATACTAAACTTTTCCTCCACATGGAACTATTCAACTAATTAATTTAACAATATTTAATATTTTAGACCGCTTCTAAATATAAATTATAAATGAACTCATTATTTTTCACACTCATTGAACTACCTAAAAAAAAAGTTGTATAAAAATTGACTCAAAAAGACGAGTTTCGGCAATTTAAGGTCTTGGGGGAAGGGGATTCACTTTCCGTACATTCCTATTACCAGTTCAGTACGAGGATCGTTCTCCCGAGCACATAGGTAAACTAAACACCTCATCTCACTTTTTTTTTTCATAATTATTCTTTTCTTTTTTCCTTTTTTCTTTTTTTTCTTTTCTTTTTTTTTTATATTTTTTGTTTCTTTCGGTTTTTTCGTTTTTTTTTCTTTGTTAATTTTGCCCGATCAAGTGACCCATGTAACGAGCTTTCAATCAATGACTCCCGCCCTTCCGGACAAGGCATTAGGCATTCTCCCAATCCCATTAGGACTAGGTTCCCCTCGGATTTACTAACTCGAGTCACAAGAACGACTCACTCACTCTCGAGGTGTCTAATCTTCCTTAGCCCTAATTAGGAGTCACCTAGGAAAGCAAATTAATTTAACAAGACCGGCTTACTTTTCGTACCTCTAGAGTCAATAAAAAAATAGTAAAGGTAGTACAAATAAGTGCTATTCTTTATAATTCACTTATAACTCAAATTTAAAAGAAACTTAAAATATCATCTACTATTAAATTAATTAATCCAAGTTCGATCGGGAGGAAAAATAACTGCATATATAACTTCAAAACATTTTTTTTAATATTAGTAACAAAAGTTAGTAAATTTTGAAAAATTGTTAGATTAGAGCTTGTCGTCGACTCTCTTATTTTAGTTAGCCTAAAAACGCATAGGTTGTAACCTTAAAGCACACTAAATGAAAATTTTAAAAATAGACTCATTTTATTAAGATTTTAATTAACTCCCCCCCGCACTTAAGATCGACATTGTCCTCAATGTAAAACAAATAGACTCAAAAAATAAAGGAGAGAGATAAGAGCACTTAGCGGATTTAATATGTGAGTAGGCACGGTGCCTCGAAGTAAACCCATTCGCATCATGTGGTAGTCCCTCTTTATATGCTTAAGCCAATTGTGCAGCACCGACCCGGTTGTATGTCCATTGTATTAGCTTCAGTCCCATAACAACCTCTACAGCCTCCACAAGTGCACAATAACAGTATTCCTGCAAAATAGAAGCACTAGACCCAAACACGTGTAACACGAAATACCCAAAAAATTCTCAGCAATGACACGTCTTATGAAGTTATTTTATCTAATACTAATATTTTTGTGCAACCGACACTATTAACATCCCCTTACAAAGGTTGCGAAACTCAGGGAGGCACTTAAGCCGACTCAACTAAATAAATACATAAAAATAATACAATACAATTAAGCTTGGGTTGCCTCCCAAGAAGCGCCTAATTTAACGTCTTTGGCTCGACCGAGTTAAGATAATCTTAATAGTCTGACAATTCTGCAACCGCCATCTTAAACATACCTTCTAATCCAACCATCCGCCTTGTTTCATCCAATAATATTTCAATCACATCTAATCCCAATATTTCTATGCAATACTCCTCCAAATTATAAAAATTATAATCCAAAATGTAAGGGTACCGAATAATTTCATAAAGATTAATTTTTAATTCCTTTCCGGCACATCTCAATACTACTTCTCCCCTAGCAACATCAATAAGTGCTCTAGACTTTCTCAAGAATGGCTTTCCTAAAAGAATAGGAAACGAAGAATTAGACTTAGTTACATAAAAGTCGCTCACGAACTCAAAATTGCCAACTCTTACTATAATATTTTCCAAAACTCCAACCGGATGCATTATACTACCATCTCCTAACTCAAGAGTGGATGTGGTGCTTGTTAACGGACCAAATTCATAAGATTCATAAACATGCAGTGGCATTGTATTCACATCGGCACCCAAATCCAATAAGCAATAATCATAATGGAATGCACCTATACCGCAAGGAATACTAAAAGAGCACAAGGGGATATCACCAAATTCCCCCACACTTACTTTGTTGGCATTCACAAAGCTCTCAAAAAGCTCAGCATATCTCGGAACTAATTTAATTCCTCTGATCAAGGGAATCCTATTCTCGTTAGCTACGCTATTAGTTAGGTGGTCATTACCCTTCTCAAGTGGATTAAACTTCATATCATCTCCCTCTCTTATTCTAATAGCTAAACATCTATCCTTCGGATTGGAGATTATTTGTGCCGGAAGCTTACCTGAGAGAGTGGTTTCAATATTACTTAAGGTCGTACATATTTGCCCTAATTGTAAATCTAATTGTTGAAGATGAGCATCTGTTTTCTGTTGGTACGACGCACCTTGGTTTTGAACTTGACCCACCGTATTGGCTAGTTGCTTTACCATGTCTTCTAATGACACGGAATAGGGTTGAGGTGCATGAGGTCTAAAATTATTTTGATTAGAAGGTCTAGGTCCTGAACCGTATCTAAGATTATGGTGATCTTTCCATCCCTCATTATAGGTGTTTGAGTAAGGGTCATATTTCCGATTTTGGTTGCCATTAAAATCACCCATAGCATTTACATGTTCAGACATATCAAGCTGACCCACATCATTAACTCGCAAATTATCAGAACTTATAGCAAAAACGGTCTTTTTCGAGTGATTAGTAACAAGTTTTGAGACAAGAGTAGTCAAAGTCGCAATTTGTTGGCCATTTTCTTGAATTTGATCCTTTAAATCAGTCATATCAGCACTACTAATCCCATTTATTACCCCTACATCCTTCCGAGAACTAAATTGTTGAGTATTTAAGGCCATGTTATTTAGTAGTTTCCTAGCCTCGGTCGGTGTTTTATCAGCCAACATTCCCCCACTCGCCGCATCAATGTATTGTCTATCCTTACTCAAAAGACCCTCGTAAAAATAAAACAATAACAATTGTTCAGTTATTTGGTGTTGAGGACACGATGCACAAAGCCTATTAAATCTTTCCCAATATTCACATAAAGACTCATCATAACCTTGTTTAATACCACTTATTTCCTTTCTAATAGAAGCGACTCTACTAGCGGGTTGAAATTTTTCTAGAAAAGCAATTTTTAAGGTATCCCAACTAGTAATAGAACTTGGTGATAAGTAAAATAACCATTGTTTAGCAGCCCCCTCTAACGAAAATGGAAAAGCCCGTAATTTAATGTCCTCCGGTTTAACCCCCTCACATTCCATAGAAGAGCATGTTAAATCAAAAGCAACTAGATGCATATTAGGCAATTCATCTGACTTACCATAAAATTTGGGGAGTAAACTAAGAAAACCAGAATTTAACTTTAAAGGTTTTTCAAGAGTAGGAAATACGATACTCAATGGGGTGGCCGTCACATCCGGTGTAGCTAATTGCTTTAACGTCTTCTCAGCCATCTCTACTTCTTCCTCAATAAAAAATTTGTCGAGCTCTAATGGTTCCTCTGCCTTTCTTCTCAGAAATTCTTTCCTTAACCTCCTCGCGGTTTTCTCGATTTCGGGATTGAAATTTATAGCTCCTCTGGATCGACGAGTGTTATGATGATGCATACACCTAATGGACAGAGAAAAACAAAAAATAAAGAATTAGGAGGGGAGAACATCAGTATTGAAAATAAACAAAAATAAAAAACTAAAGAATTGATAATAAAAAAAAAATGACATGTATGGTCCCACGTGCATACACAAAATTTCCAAAGTTAAATTTGGTATGCAAAATAAGTTGGTATGCAAAAATGCTCCTGTATACACAATTTGGTAAATTTAATTGATAGGTGTATGCACAAAATAAGACTTGACACGTGCATACCAAAATTAGAATATTGATACTAATTTACCATATTTAGCTATCTACAACTAGTAATCGACATCGAAGGATAAAACTCCGAACTACATAGTAATGTAACATATAGACAAAATATACAATATTAGACAACATAAAGACAGTCAAGTATACCATAAAAGTATGTGCAAACTTAAATAATGTATACAGTAATGCAAGTTGGTATGTATCTTCACATGCAAGATTTGATAAATTAAATCATGATAGTATATATTCATGCACTACTAAACATATCCTGATATTATATGGGGATGGCGAATTAAAACATGAAATTATATACAATATAATCTAGATCGCAAATACAGTACACACGTACAAGCTAGAATGAATAATTATACATCTCCCCGGCAACGGCGCCAAAATTTGATACGTGTCGTTACCGCACTCAAATTAATAATTTATAACCTCACTCTTATCACACTAACGATCTTAAAAATTACGTAGTATAGTACAAGTAAGGGTCGATCCCACGGAGAGACGATTTATTCATTAGCTAGTCCACTACATATTTACTATTATGAATAACATATTAACAAGAATATATACGGAATTAATGGGGGGTTTAATTAATTGTCTCGAATAATCTAAGAATAAATAATAAACTAGTCCATAATAAACTGTAACTAATATCCTAATATATACAAGTGAAACAAGCATAATAATTCGGCTCATATATTTCTTATACTTGGTTACCCATTCAGTTACAAAGTGACTCGTCGTACCCACATTATTTTATTACTAGATTAATTGTAGAGAATTTAGCCGCGAAATATCCCTATCTTTCCTTACTTATAATCGATGTCGAGCCGCTCAATCACCAATTCTAACTAATTAATTATTACGTAAGTTTCGATACTCCGTAAGTTAACTAGTCGCATTAAGGACAAGAAAGACATCATTAATCCTAGTCAATTAAAATTAACTAGATCAAATTATACTCCTAGATTAACCTAGTGACAATTCGCAGTCCTAAATTAATATAGTTGCTACTCGGTTGTATAATTTAACGCCGCGCCAAATAATACAACTAGCTATTGAACAATAAGAACGAGTATAAAATTGAATACTAACAAAATAATATTGGTAAAACTAATTGATTTCATAACTGAACGATTAACGTCATATAAGATCCAAGACAAAATTAATAACTGAAATTAACAAGTATTAAGGAGTAGAGAACTTAATATCTAGGCCCAAAAAGACTCCTCCTTGATTTGGTTTCGACACCTCCACAAGTAATAGTACTTCCGTCTTCCCTCGAGTTGAAGCCGCTTCACCCGACGGACTGCTCCGAGCTCCAAAAACCGTTAACTTCAATTACTAAAAGGGTTTGGTATTTTTGTGTTTGCTTGCTTGGTTGATTCATGATGGGAGATCGGATATTTATAGTTGCATTGGATCAAAATTTAGGAAAGATTTGAGGTATAATTTCTGGGTAGAAATATGGAAACTGATGAGAGTAAGAAATATGAGGAATATCTTGTTTCCATAATCTCCTCTCTATTGATGGTTCGTATCTTTCAACTTCCAGCCACTTCTTGTGCTTTTTTTTGTTCTTCATTAGATTTCCTTCCAAAACTTCTCACTGCCCTTCATATCTTTCTTTATTCGCTTTAGATTTTCCAATATTACGTCCTATAAATCTCAGTCTGACTCCCATGTTATTTGGTTATTACCTGTTAATAAAAAAGTACATGAATTAATCCTTTTGATATGAAAAGTGACAAATAAGGTAATCAAATCCCGAAATTAGTAAAAGTGGGATAAATAATATAAATAATGTTATAAACGACCATAAAATAATATAATAACGGGGTACAAAATATGAATAATTCGGGAGTTATCAGTCGACCCCGAGACCTTGGGACCCAATCCCGAGCCTCCGAGACCCGATCCCGAGAATCGGTGAGAAGTCCATGAGAACCAAGGAGGGACCAAAAAGATCATAATGGAGGCCTACAAGGCTCATCCCGTTCGGGATGAGGTGCACAAACAAGGAGGCTACTGACCAGGGCCCATCCCGATCGGGAAGGTGGCGTCCCGACCGGGACCTACCTCTTCCCGACCGGGACCACCCCGTCTCGGCCGGGACGGGCCTGCTGCTGCACGCCTTGCTTTTCTTTCTTCTCCCTTCCATTTGTAACCCTATATATACCCCCCTCTTGTATTAAGACACCATTTTAGGTTAATCTTATGTTAATTCCTTAGAACCCTAGACTACTTTAGGTTAGATTAGATTAGATTAGGGTAGATTAGTCGGTAATTAGTCTTTAATCTTAGTTTAATCTTGTATTGTTGGATCTCTTGAAGAATCTATCAAGCTTGACAACCTTGGTGGAATTATTTGGGTTTTCTTCTATACAAGTGTTCTCCTTTTCATCCTTTGTAGTTGGTATAATCTTTCCCTTCTCTTTTCCTTTAATCTTTCATGTTTAATCTCCCAAGTTTGAATCTTTAGTTGATTGTTTTGTTATTGTTCATTGTTATCACTAGTTTGTTGATGTTTGTTTTGTTTCTTTGATGATTCCCCTTGTTCTTGTTAGTTTTAATATAATTATGTTAGAGTAGTGTTCTTGCTAGGGTTAGTAAGGTGATTAGGGCCTTAATTGGGTGATTAAGGGTTTGCTAGAGATGTTGGTGGAAGATTTGGGTTTCCTCTTGGTTTGGTGCATATCACATGTTTGTTGAAATGCTTGACTGACTAGTAGTTGCAAATACTTGTTTTTCTTGCCTTTCTCTTGTGGGTGATAGTTTGTTTGCGGGTTCGGTTCTCTCACTAAGTTGCGAGAGCCAGGTGAGGACGACCCCTAGGTCGGTCTAAGTAGCGAGAGCCCGGATTCGACCTAGGCCTATAGCGTGCTAGTAACCCCGATTGTGTTGTGTATCGCCGAGTTGGGTTTTAGGTGGAACCTCTAGGTGAGTCTAAGTTGCGAGAGCCCGGGCATTACCTAGATTACCCTACTACCTCCTTCACTCTAGTCCTCCCTTGACCATTCCGTTACCCCTTTGACCCCGACCTAATCCTAGCCCGTTTTCCTTAGTTGTTCTTCTTAGTCATAGTCTAGTCTTCTCCCCTTCTATCATTCTATAGTTTAGCTAAGCTCGTTGACTTAGTCTAGTATTTAGGTAGACCTAGTCTAGGCTATACATTACCGTCCCCGTGGATTCGACCCGACTTGCCCTATCTACCGTAAGAATAGCCGGTTATTTTATTGTCGGTTGGGATTCCACGACAAATCCCTTCCCATCAAGTTTCCTTTTAAGAAAAATGGGAAAATCTTAGTGAGGAGGAGAGAGTACTTTTTTAGCTACTAAAATACGTTTAGTTTTTTGTATATTTAATATAAATGTATGCGATTGTGAAATATACTTTTAAATTAATAAGTTTTTTTATAGGAGTAGTTATTATTAAAAAGTAGGTACCTTATAATCCACGTGTGTTACAATTTTTTTTACTTTTAAGTTGACAATTACGTCCAATGTAAGCATTAATCTTCATGTGGCCTAATGGTTAGAGTGTCTACCATGTAGTTGGAGGTCATGAGTTCGATTTCTCAATTGAACATAAATGATCAATATATTTACAGGAAGGGGAAAGGGTGCGTGGGTGTCCGTTGTTTAGCGCACGGGGGTGGGGCGGGACGGTTCTATTTGCGATGTCACCCGGTGAGTGTGGGGGCCAAGTACGGTGATGTAGTCGTAATTGATATGTACCTTCATGCTTGGGTAGCCATTTTAGATACCAAACATTAGTCGCTAATTTTGCGACACCAAAATTGGTCTCAAAGTCTGTCACTACCTTAGCTACCATCAATTTGTGGTCGCTAATGTAGCTACTTAAAAGTTCGTCTCTATTATTGTCGCAAAATTAGCCACCATGTTTTCAGTCGTTAGGTGGTAGCTAATTTTGGTCACTAATTCTGTAGCTAAATTAGCGACAAGGCCTTTAGCTACCAATGAAATTTAGTCGCAAATTCCATCTCTAAGCTAATTAGCTATGAAAAATTGAAGAGTTGCTACTAAAATTTCAGTCTCTAAGGAGACTTCACCTTGTAGTGCTTCAGTGTAACACTCAAAGTGATGAACATGAGCTAGACGTTCGACACGAAGCACGTCTATCATAAAAGGTGAGACAATGTGATAGGAAAAGGGCTCCGTGCATTTTTGTCGAATCCTTGTTCATTCCACCACAATTGTGCAAGCAGCCTTTTCTCATGTAACTATATGGATAGGTAATGGCCAATGGGTACTCCATGCTAGGATAGACCCGATAAAATTGATGCGATTTAATATTTGACCCGATAAAAATAATATTTTTTTTATATTTTCTCATCCACTTATATGGGTGGAGTATTATACTCCGTATTAAAATGAAAAGATAAAAAAAAGGTGGAAGTATGACAGGTTCAATAATAATAACGACCTTGATAATGTATGACTGAAACCCTAATTTGTCTTAACCCGTGTTATTTGGAATTACCTGACCCAAAACTAATCAATACATAATAATTGATCCAATTCGAAATAATTTGTAGCCATGGAAGTTGACACATAATTTTTGTCTTGATCCCAATACTATTCCCATACATGGCCTCCTGCCCGTGTAGCTTTTATATCGATAGTGATATACGGATTACGGAGTAGTTAAATGTCTTTTACTCCTATTTGTTTTTTATGTTTCCTATATCATTTCGAACAAAAGACAAGAAATATTCCTCCATCACGATCATTTGTTATCGGTTACTTTTACAAGAAATTACAAAAATATGGAAGACTCGATGATTATGAACCATACAAAAATCAATGATTCTTATGTCATATGGAAACATGATTGTTGAAACAAATAAATAAAACTACTACTTCCTCTGTATCTATAGGTTCGTCAACTTTATATAATACTCCCTCCGATTTTTATCTATCTTCCCTATTTCTTTATTGGGCTGAAACACCCTTTCTTCCCTATTTCTATTTTAGGCCATCAATATGTGGTCTAGAATCACCTTACATTTCTCTCTCTTCCTTCTTTTATTTTGAACCACACATTCCTACACCCTTATTTTCTTCCCCAAAACCAAAGGGGAAGATAGATAAAAATCGGAGGGAGTATACATAAAGAATATTATATTGAAAGTTGACAAATATATAGATACGAGCATTTCAATAGCACATGTTTACTACTCCCTCCCATCCATTCAATTCTTTACACTTACTATAAATGGACAATCCAATCAATTCTTTACATTCCCCTTTTTGGCAAAAGACTTTACCTTATAATCCTCATATTCTTTCTCTATTTACACAAAATGTCACTACTTTTTCCTTACTTTAATCTTGGTGGACCCATAATACCATTTAATTACCAATAATACTCTTACTTTTTACCACTTTTCTTAATATTGATGAAAAATCCTATGTAAAGGATTGTTTGGATGGGAGGGAGTACTACTAACAAATGAACATTAGTTAGACGGTCGACACGCAGCCATCATCATAAAAGGTGAGACAATGTGATAGAAAAAGGGCTGCTCCATTTTGTCGAATCCTTGTTCCACGACAATTGTGCAGCAGCCTTTTCTTATATGGGAGGTACACTGGTAACACAAGTAGTAATACTGTAGATGTTAGCACTTGGATAGACCTGATAAAACTGATTCAATTTAAATAATTTATAACTCGATTAAAATGATATGAGAGATTTAATTGTGGACAATAACAAATGAACGAAACCATAATTGTCTTAATTGTGCGATTTGAATCCCAAATAACTTGAAGCCACGAAAGTTGACTCATAATTGTCTTGATCCAAAATTCTCGTACGTCCTGCTCTTGTAGCTTTAATATCGATAATGACCCAACTAAATGTCTTTACTCGTATTTGATTTTTATGTTTCCTATGTCATTTCGACCGAAAGGCGATAACTACTAACTAGCATGCAAACAAAATAAATAATACACTTCCATCACTTGTTATCGGTTACTTTTAGAAAAAAAATTACAAAAATATGGAAGGATGATTGTGAATCATACAAAAATCAATCATCATACGGAGTACTCTGTATATCATATCATCCTATCATATGTATATACTTCATCCGTTCATATCCAAAGAGTACGTTTCCATTTTGCACAATGATTAAGAAAATATTAAAATTAATATTAAAAGTACAATAGTTAGGGACAAATTAATATTTAATTATCTAAAATGTCATTTCACAATGACACATAGTGTAAATGTCATTTAAACAATTCACGGATAAGTGAGTATAAAGCAGCTACGAAACAAATCTACCATTCACTAAAGGTTTAAGTATATATGAATACTGGCCATAGGTTTAGAATCAAAATACGACTTTAAAATATTTCAGACGCATTTCTGTCATTCTAAAGTCCAAAATCATACTCTTGTAAAAACAAGTTATATTTGATGTTAATATTTTGATTATATTTATTTAGTATTTACTTATATTAATAGATTTATGATTGTTATATCTTTTAAATAATTATATATTCTGAGTTAATGATGATACAAAGTACTATTAAAAGGATGAGTACGGAGTACAAACTAATTTTAAGTCACATTTGTCATTCAAGTTACAAAATCTATACATTTTTCTTATTTTTTTCACACTTATATTAATACGAGTTTATCATATGATAGACATGTATGTATATTGTTTCATTTGATATAAAATGGAAGTACTCGTAGTAAATATCTATATCATCCATATTCCACCAATAATCTTATTTTATCGACCTTCATCTAAAGGCTGAAACTCATCCACAAAAGAATGAGACATACAATCATACATATATACGGTCCTAGGCACGTACATGCATGGCTCTAGGCCTCTAGGGTAATTAAACTTTGGAACAAGGTGACTAAATGACCAAGAAAGTCTAAAAAGCAGAAAGCACGATTGATTTATGACTGATAAGTGATACCTTTAGATGTATGTATACCGTTCAACTATTCCAATGATTCAACCCCCTTTACATAGACGATAAAACACGATTAATCTTGTCCAAACAGAATTCGATCAAGTCGAATTAAAAAAAAGGAGTATATATGCATGACTCTAGGGTAAACTTTGGAAGAAGGTAAGTAGATGACCAAAAAGTCTAAAAACGACAAAGTACGATTGAGTTATGACTGATAAGTGATACCTTTAGATGGGTAACGTTCAACTATTCCATGATTCAGCCCCCTTTACATGCACGACAAATACACCTCTCCTTTCTCATTTGTTCTCTTTAGACTTTAGTCCTTATTTCCTATTCCCTAGTGAAAGCTTCTTATCCAAACTAAGGTACTAAGGCTAGTAGAAATGTCCCACATTGAATGTTGAATTGGGGACGTACATGTACAATAGGGCTATATAAAGACAAAGGGAGTTTTACTTGAGATTGGTTGGTAAACAATCAAAGTTGGTAGAAAGAGGACAAGGAGGTTACGTGAAGGAGTTAGGTTCATATAAAGATTAATCGAGATAATAAGTTTATGTATCTGATATATATCATAGAGGTTGATACTGGATTGACATGTAAATGAGTTACGTGTCTGGTAATCTTAAGTGAACCCATTAGATTACACACAATAATGGGGTCGGTAGTAATACGTAGTGTTCAACTGCACTGTTGAGGTCATGGTAATTAAACTTGTGGAGATAACCTAATTCTAGGTTATGCGAATAACTTAGCTCCTTCTGTCCTTCATTCTCTCCTCTATAAGGATTTACAATATTGACACATATTCTCATAATAAAAAGTTATAAGAGCAAAGCAAACCGATATACTAACATATACGAGTAAGTCGCAATTTTAATTTGTACTTATGTGAATACCAAATGAGGTATCGTATTTGGGTTATTTTATTCTGTCCACGGGGTTTATTATATACTTGTCATGCTTTTTTTAAGGTTGATGTCCCCAACCTGTGGTCCGACTTATGAGTGGAGTTGAGTACGTATGAGTTGAGATGTGTACAAAACATCATGGTATGGAAATATATAATAATGAGATAGATGTGATGGAATGAAAGAGTATATGACGTTGATGATTTAGGATGTTGGTTATTGTTGGTATTGTGTTAAGTATGTCATGGTTGAGGAGTACAATCGTCAATTTTTTATTCCGATCCTTAAGTTGTACGGAGTAATTTAGATTAATTTTAGTCGACTTATTGGTTGACGTGTGGGGTGATGTGCTGTTGTCCTATCGTCCTCAATCGAATTTTTTCTTAGTGAGTCTATGACAATCCAGGCCAATTGATATTTTCGATCAATTGCGGAACAGTGTACATTGTGATTACCTTATAACTGAGCTGCATACTTAGAAATGTTTGGCGGTATGTATGGGATTGTGACCCGATTGAGAATTCTTCTATAGAAGTACACCGGCAACATTATAGATATTTTTTAAATGGACTAAATTGTAAAAGAGTTTGTTGATGCTATAAAAGTATTGTCGTTTTTATATTGTAGAGCGTTTGGATTAATATAAAGTCCGTCAAAATTACTACTCGTATATTGATTTAATCGCGTTCAAAGAAATACTCTATTTTTTTTAGTGAATGCAAATTCATATTATATTGAACAATTTTTATTTAAGGTCACCATTCACGAAACCTGACCAGTTCATAATATATTTTCACGTTTTTTTTTTAATATTTATTACTGTATAACATAATAATGAAATCGTCATGATAGTTGAGACTATTGAGACCAATAAAAGAACAATAATCCAAGAAATTAGAAAACAAATTAAAATACATACAATTACGTTTAGTTATACAAAAATATAAGATCATGAACCAGACCTAGCAATTTCACTATGAGAAATATCATCAACAGAAACCGAATTTCGCTTAATGAACTCCAAGCAATCAGCCAGTGCTTCAGTATAGAACGAGTTGGTCCGACCTAAAGACCTTAGCCTACAAAAATCTCGCTTAATATTATTATCGTTTGCTCCTGTTCCTGTTCCTGCTCCTCGTATTAATATACTTTTATTAATATTTCGACGACTTCTCTTCTTATCACTAATCCTTTTCCTTAGTGATTTAATAACACTCTTGCACGATCTTCTCCATTTGTATAACATCGTGAAGAAATGCATGAATCTAACTCGTAGCTTATAGATTGATATCTTCTTTACATTGAGCCGAATACCACGAAAAACATTGCATCTTGTACCTCCATTATTATTTACTCTACGGTAGCCCATATCAGTGAAACTGTTCATACCGTTCACGTTGTTATTGTTGTTTTATGTAGAGAGCTAGGTTTGAATAATACAAGATGACTTGAGAGTTTTATGGTGGAGGGTTAGGGGTGGTTGGGAATATATGATACTTATAGATGGGGAGTTTCTTGGGTTGTTCACTAAGCACTAAACAAGTGTGTTTCTTGGTGGACGACTGCTAAAGTGCTAAGTAGTGAGTACTATTGACTAGTTTGTGTTTAATTATCTTGGATTTTGGTTTGTTTAATCACCTTGTAATCATGTTTAATGTGTTAATTATATATGTAAGCTTTTCAAAGTTTTGACTATTGATCACTAGTACTCCAGTATTCATTTACACTTAACATCAACTTGTAAGTTGGAAGATATGCTTAAGTAGTTAAATGGTTGCTTTTTAAGTTGCTCGTTTTCAATGAGAAAAACTAATATGAGCTAGACGTTGGACACGAAGCACGTCTATCGTAAAAGGTGAGACAATGTGATAGGAAAAGGGCTCCGTGCATTTTTGTCGAATCCTTGTTCATTCCACCACAATTGTGAATTGTGCAGCAGCCTTTTCTCATGTAACTATATGGATAGGTCATGGCCAATGGGTACTAGTACTCCATACTTGATAGCCCCGATAAAATTGATCCGATTTAAATAATTTGACTCGAAATATATAATATTTTTTCATCCACTTAATATATGGATTAAGTATTATACTCATTAAAATGAAGATAAAAAAAAGGAGGAAGTATGAAATAAAGGTTCAATAGTGACCCTAATAATGTATGACCGAAACCCTAATTACCTTAACCCGTGTTATTTGGAATTACCTGATCCAAAACTAATCGATACATAGTCCAAAATAATTTGAAGCCATGGAAATTGACACATAATTATTGTCTTGATCCCAACACTAGGCGATGACTACTGACTAGCATCCAAACAAAAGAAATACTCTTCCGTCACCATCATTTAATATACTCCCTCCGATTACCTGTGTTCTTCTCCTTTTTTTTTGGGGAAGAAAATAAGAAGGGAGTATTATATTAGTTAAATATAAAAGGTGGAATGAAAAAGTAAAAGAGAGAAATATTATATTAATTAAATGAGAAAAAGTGGGTGGAAAAGTAGAAGAGAAGAATATTAAATGAGAAAAAGTGGGGTGAAAAAGTAGGAGAGATATATTATATTAATTAGTAAGGGGTGAAAACCTTTCCTTAAATGGAAATAGGGAAGAAAATCAAACTCAGCCCAATAAGGAAATAGGAAAGAACATAGGTAATCGGAGGGAGTAGTTTACTTTTACAAAAAATTACAAAAATATGGAGGAATCGATGATTGTGAACCATACAAGAATCAATGTTTCTTATGCCATATGGACGCATGATTGTTGAAACAAATAAATAAAACTATTACTTGCTCCGTATCTATATATTTGTCAACTTTATTTAATATATGTAAGGAATATTATATTGAAAGTTGACGAACATATAAATATGAACAAGAGAATCCATCAGTATCATTTATGCAGGCGTTACACTATTACTATTAAATACTCCCTTCGATTCTTTAGATTCGAAACATATTCCATATTTGACAAATTTATTAGGTTCGTGACATTTCTATAATAGTAGGTCTTTGTTTGGGTAAACTTTTTACTACTTTATTGGTGAGATCCACCATCTCCACTCACAACCTTATTATTTGTGTAAATAGTAAATATTATGAATCTAAAGAATCGGAGGGAGTAATTAACATGAGCTGGACGGTCGACACGCAGCCATCATCATAAAAGGTGAGACAATGTGATAGAAAAAGGGCTGCTGCATTTTGTCGAATCCTTGTTCCACGAAAAAAACAATTGTGCAGCAGCCTTTTCTTATATGGGTGGTAAACTGGTAGCATTGGTAGACCATCCCCAAGCAAGGTCATGGAGGGGGTCATGACCTTGCTTGGGTCACCATAATTGCAATTAAGAAAGAAATTAACATGACCCCAATGGGGGAGGTCATGACTTTTGGAGAGAAAAGGTCAATTTGTGACTTTTTTTGATGTTGATGACCCTCAATGATGACCCTCTAGGTGGCACCTTTTCATTGGTTGTACACAAATAAAAGTATAACCCAAAATAAGCTAATTAAAGAAAACTAAATGAAAATTATACACTAAATCAAGATTAGGAAAAAATATGAGCATATAAAAAATGGCTACATTTTTTTATTGTCTATCAAAAGAACACAATTTTAATATATTTTGACTCGATTTTTTTTCTCAAATACTCTACTCTATATTCTTTACATTTTTTATACAGTACAAGAAAATAAAGTCAATATTAAAAAACAAATCAAATACTCCGTACATGGTTATTTTTTTTCCATGCATTCAAATTTTCAGTTTTTTTTATTTAAATAATTATTTTAAAAAAAAATCATATCCGGATTAAAAATTAAAACATTTATTGTATTATTATTGTTATTATTATTATTATTATTATTATTATTATTATTGTTGTTGTTATGTTATTTTATTTTACTACTCTATAATATATTTACAGAATTACAAATATAATTGATTTATAAATTGTTGATAGTAATTAAAAAAAAAGTAAGAGAAAAGTTTTAGTGGGGTAAAGAAGGTGGAAAAGTGAAAAATGATTGGGTTGGTGACCTAGGTGGTGACTTTCTGGATGGGAGGGTATAATTGGGTCAAGATAAATAAAGGGTAATTAATAGTAAAAATAGGTGGTGACCCAATTAAGTTGACCCTTGCTTGGGGATGGTCTAAGTCGTAATAGATGTCCGCACTTGGATAGACCTGATAAAACTGATTCGATTTAAATGATTTATAACTCGATTAAAATGACATGACAGATGTAATAGTGACCAAGAACGAATGAACAAAATCATAATTGTCTTAATTGTGCGATTTGAAATGACCTAACTCAAAACTAACCGATACATAATTGATCTAATCCCAAATAACTTGAAGCCACGAAAGTTGACTCATATATAATTGTCTTGATCCAAAACTATTCTCGTACGTCCTGCCCGTGTAGCTTTAATATCGATAATGACCCAACTAAATGTCTTTGTTAGAAATAATGCAAAGACAATAGGTTGATCATTGTTGCATTGTAAGGGTATCTCCCATTATGTAGCACATTGACACCAATATTCATGATGGTTATGAATATCATTATCTTTATACTAATGACAATTCATTACCAATCATAAATTGCCTTGGATACCCTTTGATTTTAGTCTCATGTAGTCTTATATAGGGTGATATAAGAGAATGAGTATGAGACAGACACATCAAATGTCATCATCCAAATCTCTTTGATAAATTCTGAGTATACCATCGAATTCCAACTCCTAATGATTGAGTACACAACCTTTTAGGAGTGTTGTGTGACCTTGGGGGATGACGTCCATTCCGATTTGTACCGTAGTCGGGGCGATTTCGTTTCTCATTCAGTGGCCTTCATACCACGACACAACAACGTGTATTTACTAGTTATATATCGCCCCTATAGTGACCCTATATTTCCAATAGTCTTTACCCATATTTGATTTTTATGTTTCCTATGTCATTTCAAACAAAAGGCGATAACTACTGACTAGCATGCAAACAAAATAAATACACTTCCATCACTTGTTATCGGTTATTTTTAGAAAAAAATTTCAAAAATATGGAAGGATGATTGTGAACCATACAAAAATCAATCGTCATACGGAGTATTCTGTATATCATGTCATCCTATCATATGTATATACTTCATCCGTTCATATCCAAATGATACATACGTTTTCATTTTGCACAATGATTAAGAAAATATTAAAAGTAATATTAAAAGTACAATAGCTAAGGGCAAATTAATACGTATTTAATTATCTAAAATGTCATTTCACAATGACACATAGTGTAAATGTCATTTAAACAATTCACGAATAAGTGAGTATAAAGCAGTTACGAAACAAATCTACTATTCACTAAGGTTTAAGTGTATATGAATCGGCATAGGTTTAATTAGAATCACAATACGACTTTAAAATATTTAAGACGCATTTCTGTCTTTCTAAAATCCAAAATCATATAAAAAAAGTTATATTTGATGTTAATATTTTGATTATCTATTAAATATTTACTTATATTAATAGATCTATGATTATTATATCTTTTAAATAATTATTCAGAGTTAATAATAATACGAAGTACTATTAAAATGATAAGGAGTACATAGTACAAATTAATTTTTAAGTCACATTTATCATTTAAGTTACGAAATCAATACATTTTTCTTATTTTTTTCACACTTATATTAATACGAGTTTATCATATGATAGACCTGTATGAATGTTGTTTCATTTGATACAAAATGGAAGTACTCGTAGTAAATAATAACTAAATATCTATATAATCTATATTCCACCAATAATCTTTTTTTATCGACCTTCACCTAAAGGCTGAAGCTCATCCACAAAAGAATGAGACATACAGTCATACATATATACGGTCCTAGGCACGTACATGCGTGGCTCTAGACCTCGATGGTAAACTTTGGAACAAGGTGAGTAGATAATCAAGAAAGTCTAACAAGCAGAAAGCACGATTGATTTATGACTGATAAGTGATACCTTTAGATGTATACCATTCAACTATTCCAATGATTCAATCCCCCTTGGACATGCATGCACGATAAAAGACGATTAATCTTGTCCAAACAGAATTCGATCAAGTCGAATTAAAAAAAGGGAATATATATGCATGATTCTAGGGTAAACTTTGGAAGAAGGTAAGTAGATGACCAAAAAGGTCTAAAAACAAGAGAGTACGATTGAGTTATTACTGATAAGTGATACCTTTAGATGTGTAACATTCAAGTATTCCATGATAGATTCAGCCCCCTTTACATGCACGACAAATACACCTCTCCTTTCTCATTTGTTCTCTTTAGACTTTAGTCCTTATTTCCTATTCCCTAGTGAAAGCTTCTTATCCGAACTAAGGTACTAAGGTTAGTAGAAATATCCCACATTGAATGTTGAATTGGGGACGTACATGTAGAATAGGACTACATAAAGACAAAGGGAGTTTTACTTGAGATTATTGGTTGGTAAACAATCAAAGTTGGTAGGGAGAGGATAAGGATCTTACGTGAAGGAGTTATGTCCACGTGACCACATCTTTATATGAATTAATCGGGATAAGTTTATGTATCTCATATGTATCATAGAGATCGATATCAGTTTGACATGTAAATGAGTTACGTGTCTGATAATCTTAAACGAATCCATTAGGTTACACACAATGTGGTCGGTAGTAATACATACGTGCTCAGCTGCACGGTTGGGGTCATGGTAGTTAGACTTACGGAGATAATCTAATTCTAGGTCATGTGAATAACTTAGCTCCTTCAGTCCTCTCCGAAGTTTATGATGAGCCAAAACACAATTTACCGTATTGACACATATTCTCATAATAAAAAGTTACTCCGCAAAACAAACTGATATACTAACATATATACGTCACAGTTTTAATTTGTACTTGTGTGAATACCAAATGAGACATCGTATTTGGATTATTTTATTTTGTCAACGGGTTTATTATACTTCTAATACTTTTTTTAAGGTTGATGTCCCCAACCTGTGGTCCGACTTATGAGTGGAGTTGAGTACGTATGAGTTGAGATGTGTACAAAACATGGTGGTATGTAGAGGTGAGCAAAAATATACGATACGGTTGTATTATACGTATACGATACGGTATACGCTTTCAATTATACGAATTTCCGAATATCCGATACAAATAACCGGATATACGATACGGTTTTCCTTAAAACCGTAGCGGATACGTATCGGGGAAAATTGAAACCGGATATCCGGTTTCCGATCCGGTTTTTTAAAAACAATAAAAATTATGAAAATTATAATCCTAATATTAATTATACAATAAAGAATTCCAAACTCACCAATTATTTTTAAAGGTAAAAAACAAAACTATTACTAAATTTATGATATTATGTAATGAAACGTAATATTTTGTTAGTATAACGGTACCGTAAGACATATATACCATTTTTTGAGGTTTTTTTTATGCATTTTTATCATATCAATTTATATAAAATGTAATGTTGCTTAATAATCAATTAATTACTATTACTTATAAATGAAAAAATTGTTTAAAAAAAAAAGGAAAAATAAAAGAAAATTATAAAACCGGATACCGGATATCCGGAAAAACCGGATCGGATACGAATCGGAAAAATTTTAGTTTTTAAAACCGGATATCCGATACGGTTTACAAAACCGGATCGGATACCCGGTTTTGCTCACCCCTAGTGGTATGGAGATATATAATAATGAGATAGATGTGATGGAATGAAAGAGTATATGATGTTGATGATTTGAGGATGTTGGTTATTGTTGGTATTGTGTTGAGTATGTCATGGTTGAGGACTACAATCGTCAATTTTCTATTCAGGCCCTTAAGTTGTACGGAGTAATTTAGATTAATTTCAGTCGATCTATTGGTTGACGTGTGTGGTGATGTTGTCCTCTCGTCGTCCATCGAATTTTTCTTAGTGAGTCTATAACAATCCAGGTCAATTGATATTTTCGAACAAGAACAATGTACATTGTGATGACCTTATGACTGAGCTACATACTTGAAATGTTTGGCGGTATGTATGGGATTGTGACGCGATTGAGAATTCTTGTACTATAATAGAAGTACACCGGCAACATTATAGATATTTTTTAAATGGATTAAATTGTAAAAGAGTTTGATGGTGTAAAAAAAGTATCGTCGTTCTTTTATTGTCGAGCGTTTGGATTAACATATAAAGTCGGTCAAAATTATTACTCGTATATCGATTTAATTGCATTCAAATAGAAATACTCTATTCTTTTTAGTGAATGCAAATTCATTTTATTTAGGGCACCATTCACGAAACCTGGCCAGTTCATACGGAATAATATATTTTCACGTCTTTTTTTTAATATTTAATTGTTTTTAATATTCATTACTGTATAACATAATGAAATCTTCATGATAGTTGAGACTTTAAGACCAATAAAAGAACAATCCAAGAAATTAGAAAACAAAATACATACAATTACGTATAGTTATATAAGAATATAAGATCATGATCTAGCAATGTATTTGACTGAGAATTATGATCAACAGAAACCGAATTTCGCTTAATGAACTCCAAGCAATCAGCAAGTGCTTCAGTATAGAATGAGTTAGCCCAACCCAAAAAGCCCATTTTAGCACGAAAACCCCATTCTATCCGTAAATTACAGTATGAGTTGAGATGCGTACAAAACATGGTATGCACAAAGTTCAGCCCATTCTTTGGAATATGGCCTAGTTTTGGACAAACTTCAGAAGAGGTGTTAATTGTGTATTATGTGAGTAAAGATGAAATGAACGAAAAGCATGTTACGAATAGTTCCTATCCAGTATACTTCACACATAGTGAAGTGTTAAAGGAAACAGTATTAGTTACTCTCTACTTACAAATTCCAACCAACCAAAAAAAAACCAACCAACGAACTGCTATACAGCATTCAAGGTGGCAGGTAGAAGTCACTATAGAGTAGCACTAAAGTGACACACCAACAGCTTCAGCATTCAAGGGTGGCAGATACTAGAAGTCACTTTAGAGTAGCACTAAAGTCACACACCAACAGCTTCAGCATTCAAGGTGAAAGATAGTAAAAGTCACTTTAGTAGCACTACATCACACTCGTCAGAGAGCAGGAAAACAAAACTGCACGCCACACAACTGATACCTTTTCAGAAGGACATTGACCTTCTTCTTCGAAAGAGAAGGCAGGATGTAAGCATTTCTTCCTTTCCATATGGCACGCCTCTTCAGTGCCATGAGAACATCCGCCTCTTCAGTGCCATGAGAACATCCGCCTCTTCAGATGAGGAAACAAGGATTGGGGAACAACTGCCTCGAAGCAAATTAGTCATTACCTTGATCTCAAGGTTACAGAGAAAGATATGATGGGCAAGTTTGCCTAACTTGAAATCATCTATGGCATGATAATCATCTTCGACCTCCTTAAGGGCTTCGTTTTTCTTCTTTCCCACAGAAAGACCCCTCATCTTGTTCAAAATATCTGCCAATTCTATCTTAAGGTCTCCAAAATGTCTCCGTTCTGGGATGAGTATCTGATCCTTGAAGATGACAAAGGAAGCTAGATGTCTGAAAATAACATTGTCGATTGGTTCCTGCAAACAAAGAGAAAATCAACACATGAAAAAGAAGTAAATAATACAGTACAAGATAATAATATATATATAAAAAAAAATACCATTTTCTCCGGATCACCGGCTTCCCATTCAGTGTTAAATTCTTCCTCAATAAAAGATGAAAACACCGCTTCAACAATCAAGCTTAGCTCACTTGTGGGAGCCAACAATTTGTTGGCAAGGCTCTACACATTTAAAACCAATAAAAATATTAAAAACAAAACATTAGAAACATATACAAAGATAACTAGTATACGACTTATACCTTTGCAGACCTATAAGAAGATAGGCCATCCAAGTATGACATTTTCTTTACCGAAGAAGACCTCCCCACAGCCTTAGACAGAATTGCGTGACAATCTCCCACGATCATGAGGTAAAATACCTCATGATCTGTGGGAGAACCGACAGGGCAAAGAAATGCCTTGAATAGTTTGAAGATAGTTAAGAGATCAGTGTTAGTGAGCAATGATACTTCCTTCTCAAGTTCTGCCACATCTGCATATCTTGCAACCATAGAGGACAGCATCACCATGTAAGGATGGTTTTCATCTTCAAAACGATCCAAGTTCTGTCCAACCAAAAGACTAACCAAAGAAATTCATAAATTTCAAATGATTTTATGATACTCACCAAAAAGAGATCAAAGAAAGAATCCAAAACGCAATAAAATTAATAATTCTAGATTAACACAAAAAATGAACAAAACGTACGACTAAGAAAGTAAACCTCATATAAAAATCAAGATCAGGACAAAGGCATAGTGTTCTACTCAAAATTAAGACAATAAACAAGGAAAGAGATTTCAAACAAACACATTCTACTCAAAATTAAGACAATAATCAAGAAAAAGAGATTTCAAAGGAAGAATTCAAAACTCAATTAAAACCTAGATCTACACAAAATCAAACGCGTTCTACTCAAAATTAAGAAGATAATAAAGAAAAAGATATCAAAATGAAGAATACGAACTGCAATTAACTTAACAAAAAACGCATTCTACTGGAAATTAAGACGATGAAATTAAGACAATAATTAAGGAAAAGAGATATCAAACAAACGCATTAAGAAGATAATCAAAAAGATAATTAAGAAGATAATCAAGGAAAAGATATCTAAATGAAGAATACGAACTGCAATAACTTAACAAAAAAACGCATTCTACTCGAAATTAAGACAATAATCCAGAAAATGAGATCTCAAAGGAAGAATTCGAACCTAGATCCACACAAAAACCTCAATTAAAACCTAGATCCACACAAAATCAATGGCGTTCCACTCAAAATTAAGAGGATAATCAAGAAAAAGATATCTAAACATAGAATTCGAAATGCAACTACCTTAATAAAAATAAATCTACACAAAATCAAACACATTCTACTCGAAAATAAAAAGATGATCAAGAAAAAGATATCTAAACATAGAATTCGAAATGCAACTACCTTAATAAAACTAAATCTACACAAAATCAAACACATTCTACTCGAAAATAAAAAGATGATCAAGAAAAAGATATCTAAAATGAAGAATTCGAAATGCAACTACCTTAATAAAACTAAATCTACACAAAATCAAACACATTCTACTCGAAAATAAAAAGATGATCAAGAAAAAGATATCTAAAATGAAGAATTCGAACCACAATCAACTTGAAAAACATAGATCTACAAAAAAATATCGCATTCTCCTCAAAATTAAGAGAATAATAAATCTCAAAGGAAGAATTCAAAACGAAATTAACTTAATAAACCTAGATCTACAAAAAAACAAAAGCATTCTATCAAAATTAAACGATAATCAATCTCAAACGAAGAATTCGAAACGCAACTGACTTAATAAAACTAGATTTACACAAATACAAACGCATTCTATCAAAATCAAGAAAATAAACAATCTCAAAGGAACAACTCGAACCACAATTAACTTAATAAACATAGATCTACACAAAAAACAAACGCATTCTAACGAAATTAAGACGATAATCAATCTTAAAGGAAGAATTCGAACCACAATTAACTTAATAAACCTAAATCTACACAAAAACAAACGAATTCTATCGAAACTAAGACGATAATCAATCTCAAAGGAAGAATTCGAACCACAATTAACTTAATAAACCTAGATCTACACAAAAAAAAACGCATTCTATCGAAATTAAGACGATAATCAATCTCAAAGGAAGAATTCGAACCACAATTAACTTAATAAACCTAAATCTACACAAATACATACGCATTCAATCGAAATTAAGACGATATTCAATCTCAAAAGAAATTCGAACCGCAATTAACATCAGAAACCTAGATCTATACAAAAACAAATGCATTCTAATCGAAATTAGAGGATAATCAAGAAAAAAGAGATCAAAACCTAAATAAATTTAGATCAACGCAAAAACAAACGCGTTCTACTGGAAAAAAACGAGGATGCATTGGAATTAAAGAGAAATACAGACCTCAGCATGTTGAGGATAAACCTAGAGAAATGATTTGAATTTTTTTCTACGAGAAAAGAAAAGCATTTGGGTGGAGTTTATATAATGACAAGCCTTGTGGTTAGAAGATGATTAAAACAACCGCGGATAGGGTTTTGGACTCTCGATTTAAAAAAAAAAAAAAAAAAAAAGTAACGATACGCGGTTATAACTGAATTCAGAAGTCAAACGGAACATAAAACGGGGTTAAAATGTATTAAAAGTATAAAACTAAATATTTGAATGTTAGATAACCTTCATTAAAAAATACTCTAGATAGAAGGCTACAAATCTAATATTATTATAAAAAAAAACCTAAAAGATTAGTTTTTATGAACTTTAAAACGTACCTACGAACAATCTCCGGCTGCGCAAACTAGGTTAATAAAACAACTTGTCTTCAAAATAAACATCATGTCAACCTGGGGCTGGAGAAATGGATTCGCTAAGTTTCTAGAGAATGGTTCCATTTTTGATTTGTGAAGGTGTTAAAGGTTTGAACTTTCTTTGGATTTGTGGATGGGTAGAGATCTATGACCAAGTTATTATGGAGAAAAACACAAAGGAGACAATTTTTTTGATAGAAGTTTTATAAAGTGAAAAAATAAATATGTGAATGAGAGAGAGAGAGAGGGGGAGAGAGGTTTATAAAGATAGAAAAATGCTTGTGTATGACAGAGAGAGAGAGAGAGACGGGTGGCCGCCAGGGAGATAATTAAGAGTCATTCATCCCTAATTAGGTTTAACAGGTGTGCCCTAATTAGGTTTAACAGGTGTACATAACGTTATTGGATTAGACGAGCCCAAGCGGCCAAGTCCAAACCTAGCAAAACTGATCCAGCTCCACATTCAGAATTGTAGATTCGAAGTTGACTCCGGCTAACTTAAAATTGATCCGACTATTATTATAAAAAATCGATTATATTCCTAAAAATTCAAAATAATAAACTCAAAAATGACCCGAACTCGAAATGATCTGGTCCGATCTAAAGTCAAGCCGATTTTAATAACCCGACCCGGTGACCTATTTTGACGGGTCTAGCGAAGCCCAAACTACTAGATCTAACCTTGGGTCAATTCGAGTTGCGAGTCAACCTTAGGTCTTTAGTTCGGGCTCAAGTTAACTTATTCGGGTCGAATCATTCAGGTCGGATCAGTTTTGTCATGTTTACCAACTACTCTAATTAAATACGAAAATAGTAATCCAAACTTTACCCTTACTCTAAGAGTCCATTTGAATAATAAAATACGAAGGAAAGAGAGGGGAGGGAAGGGAAAACGAGGGGAAGTTATTTGGATAACAAAAAATTGGAAGGCGTAAAAAATGTTTGACTCGCTTATTAATTTTTTTTACCTACTATTCCTAATTTTTGTAATTACTATTATTATTTTTTGATTCGTTTAATATAGCAACTAGTATAGACCCCGTGCATGTATGCACGGTATTTATAAAAATTTATTTATTTTAGTTAATTATTTATACAAAATATATTTTAATTAGAAACCCAATAATTTTTCTTGATTTTTATCAATGTATTTAGATATAACAAAATAATTTGAAATTAAATAATTAATCAAGATAACAACCTCAACTAATATACTGAAATACGTAGTCCATAAAATTACTACCTCTGTGTTTTATTTGTCATTCATATTTCTCGAGATGATCATTTCTCTTTTAAATATTTTTTTAATGTAAGAATAATTTTTGTCAATTGTGAAATGTATATTCACTTTAAATTTATTTTCAAATAGGGTATAATTTTATACTCTTGATGTTTAGATGTACTTATTCTCTGTAATTTTTTTTACCATTTCATGTGGATTGGGTATGAGTTTTGGAACTAATTAGTGAATAATAAATTCATTCTTGGATGAAGGAGCTTTTTTAAGATGAAAAAATTAAGAAAAAAAATGACGAGGTGGAATGAATAGATCCCACCCAAGAATGAAAAATTCCTCTTAGGGATATTCCATTGGATTCGATTATTTAAATATTACTCCGTACTTTCTATCAATATTATTGTTACCATCTCAAATTATATTAGGGATATATACTACAATCTCGTATATATCCGTAACATAGGCTCTAATTACAATCCTATATACTAATTTTATATACTAATTTCAATAAATATATATATCCGTACTTAATATTGTCTTATTTTAAGATGAAATCTGTAATTTATTATAGTCATGATAATAATGAAAATTAATCTTAGTATGTGATATATTGATACTTTTTCAATATGTTTATATTAATCTTAGTCTATTTCAATATGTTTATACTTTTTTCTAAAAATTTGATCATACATTCCATATTAAATATTGTATGTGATATATTCTAATCAATCAATCAATTATATTTTCTACAAATATTCCGTCTCAAATGTGATATATATATATATATATATATATATATATATATATATATATATATATATATATATATATATAAAGGAGGAAGTTTTCGAGCGATATGATTGGTCTGTTACATCAAAACCAAATTTAGGAAAGTATCATTAATAATAATAAAAAAATCAAGTAGAGAATCTTTTAATTATTAAAATAATATATTTAATCTATCATATTAATGTGATGTTTTTTAATTTTCATCTTAAAACCTTTAAATTTCGTTTAACAAAAAGTTATTGTAAATAAAATTATAAAAATGAATTAATTAGATTCGTGGTAGAAAATGCTTTCATTAGAGTATAAATTTCATATTATTTGTTTCTTATTATTTGCTCGAATAAGTGATGGATTTATTACATATAAAGATATTAAAGTTATCCCACATCGACAAATTATAATAAGCTGATGAAATTCTATATTATAAATAATAAGGAGTAGTAATCATTCGTTCTTATATATCCACCAAAAATCTTTTGAGTCATAAAAAACTCTTAAGATTATAACCCACATCGAAAAAATTACGATGAGGTTATGGGATTCTATAATATAAATAAGAGTAATTATTGTTTTTGAATATCGACTAAAAAACTTCTAAGTCTTAAAAAAAACTCTCGACTACAAATTTAAAATTGTCCCATATCGAGAATAAGATGAAATATATTATAAATAAGAGTAATCATGCATTCTTTTGGGTCTTAAAAGAAGTTCTTAAGACAGTAAATTATTCCGCATCAAAAAAAATTATGATAATGAAATTCTATATTATAAATAAGATTAATCATTCGTTCTTAAAATCAATAAAAAACTTTTCGAGTCTTAGAAAATATCTTAATAAAACCACAAACTTAAGTGACATAATTTCACATCGAAAAATTATAACAAGGTGATGAAATATATTATAAATAAGAAATAAGAGTAATTACTTCTACAATAAGACGATGAAATTCTATTATACAAATAAAAGTAATCATTCCTCCAAGTTATGACTAATCATTCGTTATTAGATATCTTGCAAAACTCAATTGAGTCTTAAAAAACCTCCTAAGACTATAAAAATAAGACTATATCTAAACTTAAGTCAAAGTTATTTTATATCGAAAAATTATGAGGTGATGTAATTTGATATTATAAATAAGATAAATCATTCGTTCTTAGATATAAAAAAAAGTTTTTTGAGTCTTACAAAACTACTTGAGACTATAATCTTAAATTATCTCACATAAAAAAATTATAATAAGGTGATCGAATTTTATTATATAAATAAGAGTAATCACTCATTTTTATTTAGATATAAAAGCAAACTCTTTTATTATTATAATTATCCTAACGTTGTCTCACATCGAAAAATTATAATGATGTGATAGAATTCTATATTATAAATAATAATCATTTGTCCTTGGATATCAGCTACAAAAAGTCGAGTCATAAAAATGCTCTTTGTGTTTAGAAATTAACAAAAATCTAAGTTCTAAAAAGAGTTTTTAAGACTATAAACCTAAGTAGAATTATCGCATATCGAAAAATTATGACGAGGTGACGAAATTCTATATTACAAATAAGAGACATCGTTCATTTTTAGATATTAAGTTATTAACCAAAAAACTGTCTTATAAAATCTCTTAAATGTATAAATTTAAGTAAAATTATCCCACATGCATCAAGAAATTATAATAAGGTGATAAAAATTCTACTACATAAATACGGTGTAAAAGCAATCATTTTTTTTAGATATCAGCGCGCAATCTTTTGAGCCCTAAAAGAACTTTTAAGACTATAAATTTAATTAAAATTATCTCACATCAAAAAATTATGATGAAGTAATGAAATTCGACATCATCAATAAGAGAAATTATTCGTTTTAGATATTAATCTTATAATACTCCTCTTAAGGTTATAAATTGAAGTAAAAATTATCCCACATCAAAAAATTACAAAAAAGTGATGAAATTCTATCATATAAACAAAACTAATCGTCGTCTTTCAATATTAATCAGAAATCTTTTGACTTCTAAAAAGAGTTCTTATAACTATAAATTTAAGTAGAATTATCACACATCGAAAAATTATGACGAGATATAATAAATAAGAGAAATCATTCGTTTTTTTTAATCATTTGTCCAAAAGTATACTCCGTAATAAGGTGATCGAATTCTAATATATAAATAAGAGTAGTCGTTTCGTCCTTAGTCACTTAGATGGAAAAACAAACTCTTTTGGGTCTTAAAAAAAATTCTTAAGACCACGAGCTTAATTAAGTAAAATTATTCCACACTTTTGAGTCTTAAAAAAACTCTTAAGACTATAAATTTGAGTAAAAATTTTCACATCGAAAAATTATTACAAAGTCATGAATTTCATAAATATAAATCAAATATCTTTTGAGTTTTAGAAAAAGCTCTTTGGAATATAATAAATTTAAGTAAAAAAATCTATTTTGAGTCTTAAAAAACTCTCAAGACTATAAACATGTGTGAAATTTTCCCACATCGAAAAATATTATAAAGTTATGAATTTCATATTATTTGCTCAAAAAAGTAATAAATCAATTACATAAAGAAATAGTCACTACAAAAAAAAATTGCCATAGCAAGGGATTTTTGCAACGGAAAATCAATTCATTGTAAAATAAATTTTTGCAAGGGACTTGCAACAGAATATGAAAACTTGCAACGGACTTGCAACGGATCGTAAACTTTGCAACGGTTTTGTAGGCGCCAAAATATTTTCCCTATGCCACGTAAATTTGCAAGGGACTATCGTTATTTGCAAGGGAAAATCCGTTGCAAGTTCAGAAGTTGCAACGGACAGTCCGTTGCAAGTCCGTTGCAACCTCTCACAAATTAATCCCAGCTACATACTCCCTCCCCCTCTTTCATTTAACTTAAAACCAAATTAAAACCCGAAACCCCCAATTCGACCACCAACCCTAAACCCTCGCCTGACCCCTCCCCTCTTCGGCTGCCACTCCCTCCTTTCCGGCGGTTCACCGGCGCCTCCCTCCTCTGTCGGCGCCTGTCATCTCTGCCACGAAACTCCTCTCCGGTTCTCCTCCTCTTCACACTCCATCTTTTTTATTTTTCTATTTTTTTTTGTTTCTTCAATTCTGGTTTGTATATAGTGTATATATTTGGTGTATATTGAGTTTCTGAACAAATTCGGAATCTTAGATTAAGAAATCATTGATCTAAGTCGGAGTACATGCTATTGCCATTACTAAGAAAGCAACCCCATGAACATGCCTCGATTTGGAGTACTTCAACTATGTTGTTATTGTTGTTGTTGTTGTTGTTTAGAGTGGCGGTGAATGCCTGTACTAGCCCCCTCGCAAAAACCTGAGAACAAATTCGGAAACTTTAACTGCATAGTATTAGTATATGTTGTTGCACTTTGAATTTATAGTGGGATGGAGCGTGTTGGGCAAAAAAATAGGAGTGGTGAAAATAAACATGCCTGAATAGTCTTGACAGCAGGCTTGTTGATTTTGTTCAAATAAGTTGTTGTTCTCTTCATCTTGTGCAGCTCATTTTGGGGTCGAAATGTTTGATTTCGGGGTAGTGGTGTTGAAACAACGAGGAGAGGACAAAGAATACTGATGATGAGGAAGAAAACAACAACAACAACATAGTATTTGGCATACCCACTGCTTTGGGGCGATCGAAGAAGGAAGTTACTAGGTGTATTACCGATAAAATTAGCAAAAAATTGCAGGGATGGCGTGGGGGGTTCCTGAGCAAGGCGGGGAGGATTGTGTTGATTAAGGCGGTGGCACAGGCGATTCCTAACTATGCAATGAGTGTTTTCCTTCTTCCCGGTCAATTTTGTGATGAGCTGAGGAAAATGGTGACGATATTTTGGTGGGGCTCGGAGATGGGGAAGAGGAAAATTCCTTGGGTTGCCTGGGACAATCTTTGCAAGGCAAAAGGAAGAGGAGGGCTGGGGTTTCGGAACTTCGGAACTTTTAACAGAGCGTTGCTTGGGAAGCAGGCTTGGCGTCTTATGACTAATGACACGTGTCTTATGGCCCGCATTTTGAGAGGAAAATACTTTCCTGATCGCTGTTTTCTTGAAGCAGAGATTGGGGTATATCCGAGTTTCTCATGGAGGAGCATTTGGGGTGTGAAGGATGTCATAAACTTGGGAGCAAGACGGAGAATTGGGGATGGATGGAGCACTAAGGTGTGGTTGGATCCGTGGATCCCGAATACCCAATCCCGTCGTATACTATCTTCTAGGGATGGACATGATTTAGACCTCAAAGTGGCTCAACTCCAGAGCGAGGATGGTTTGAGTTGGGACGAAAACAAGCTATCGGTTTTCTTACCTTTTGAGCGTGATCGAATTCGAAACATTCGGATTAGTGAAACTAAACCCGTGGATGCGTGGACTTGGGATCTTGACAGGTGGGGTAGCTATACTGTAAAGTCGGCATATCATCGACTTATTGGTGTAGGGGAGGACGTTGGCAGTTCGGAAAGATCGGGAGAAGAGTGGCTTTGGAGGATGATCTGGAATACACCCGTTTTACCTCGTGTAAAGGTGTTCATGTGGCAGCTTAGTCTCGACGCTATTGCTACGAACTACAACATAGCGAGAAGGATTAGGGAGAGGGAGGCGAGGTGCCCTTTCTGTTCTAGTTCGTGGGAGACCTGTTTTCATGTGGTTCGGGGTTGTGGTGCTACGGATGAGGTGTGGGAGGCTATGGGGTTGGATGAGTCTGTCGGGTGCGAGGGGGGTAGCATTGCGGAATGGGTGGAGATGGTGTTGCGAGGATTGGTAGCCGAGAAAAAGAGGTCGTTTATGTTGGTTTGTTGGGCTCTGTGGGAGAGGCGGAATAAATGGGTTTTTGAGGGGGTGCGGTATGGTGTGGCAGATGTGGTCAGGCGTGTCGAGCAGCTGTTATGGGAGATGGAGTGGGCTGAAGGTGGTGATAGTGGGAAAGATGGGAGGGCTGCGGTGTATTCGGGGGAACGTTGTGAAATCAGGGGACGAAGGACAGATGCGGACTGTACAGAGGGGCGGAAAACATGGGTCAGACCAATTGAGGGTGTCCTAAAAATCAATGTTGATGCTGGAGTCAAGATAGGTAAGGGCGTCGGAGTGGGGGCTGTTTGTCGGGATGAAACAGGGGCTGTTCTGTGGGCTTTATCACGGCAATGGACAGAGAGTCGGGATTGCAAAATGACCGAAGCTGTGGCCATTCTTGAAGGGCTTAAGGAGGCACGTAATCGAGGGCATACAGCTCGTGTGATTGTCGAGAGTGATTGTCTCAACGTTGTGAATGATCTCCGGGATAGGAGACAGGGGTGCGCGGATCTGCACCTTGTTTACGATGACATTTTCTTCGTGGGTCGGTTTTTCTTCCAGGTCGATTTCTGTTTTGTTTTCCGGGATGCCAATCATGCTGCTCATCTCCTAGCTCATCACGAGATGGGTCGCGCTGGTTTTTACTCTTGGAACTGTATTCTTCCGTCTCATATTGAGGCAGTAATTTGTAAGGATGCTATGAATGTCAATTGAGTTCGTTTCTATGGGTTTCTTTCAAAAAAAAACATAGTATTTGGCTATTATTATTATTATTATTATTATTAATATTATGTTGTTGTTGTTGTAGTAGTATGTAGCAACTAACTGATCAAATATCTTCTTCTTTGTTTTGTTTTGTTTTGTTTTTTTGTAGACTGTAGCGTCTTCTTTTGTTGGTATTACCCTTGTTTTCTTCTAACAAGACGACTGTTGAGTCTTGAGTTGTAGTAGTAGTAGAAGAAGAAGACTAATGTTACTCTACTATTTTGTCTTTGAACAAGGAGCTGCTGCTGCTTGTTTTTTTGGTTGTTGTTGTACTCTCATAATAATAGTTGTATTATTATTACTTCTATATTTGAAATAAGATTGGCATATACTAGTAATATTGGTTGTTTTGAAATGATTTTAGAATAAAGTATGGAATGATTTTAGATGAAATATATAAAAAGGGAAGGCATTAGATTAATACTTGAGGTAATTTAAGAAGGTGTGAAATATATAAAAAGGGAACGACTCTTTTTCCTACGATTGTTTTTTTTTATCTTCTATAATTTTAGGGTGCTGCTGCTTTTAATTTTTTTTTTCTTTTTTTTTCTTCTATAATTTCAGGTTGCACGAGCCATGCTGGAGTTTCGTTGATTAGAAAGCTAATTGACCGGCTAAGCTTATAGCGGTTTGCATAGTGCCAAATAATTGAAGCAAGGAGTATGTGCCATTAGAATTGATATGTATCACATAAATATGAATAAACGGAATAGGAAGATTGTATGCCCATCCAACTTTTTAAGATTACTTACCTTAAAATAGGAATATGTATGCCCATCCAACTTTTTAAGATTGTATGGATTAGTTTTAATCAGGGTTTGGTAATCTTTTACTTGTCCTTTATTTTTGTATCACATAATTGATATGTGTACTTATAGGAAAATTTGATAATCAAACAACTAAGACTAGCGTAGTGGTTTGGTATTGTTAGAGCATACAAGAGGCCTAGTGTTCGAGCCATGCTGGATGTGTTTTCCCCTCGTCCTCTTTTTTTAATGTTCCTACTTCCTACTTTTCATCCTTTTGCAATTTCCACTACAAAAATCAAGCCCGAATTGTGTCGGACAAATCCGACGCAAATTGGCAAAACCCGACGCAAATCGCAGATTGCGTCGGATTAGCCGATGCAAACGGCCGCCATAATTTTTTGACGCAAATCTTTTTTTTAACATCGGCTAATCCGACGCACAATGATTTACGTCGGCTTGCGTCGGATACTCCGATACGAAGACATGGAGGTCAGCGCCCCTGTCAATGGGCTTTGCGTGGGATTAACCGACGCAAAGTCAAACTTTCTGTTGACTTTGCGTCGGCTAATCCCACGGAAAGCCCCTGAGTCAGATTTTAGTCAATGGCTTTGCGTGGGATTAGCCGACGCAAAGTCAAACTTTCTGTTGACTTTGCGTCGGCTAATCCCACGCAAAGCCTCTGAGTCAGATTTCAGTCAATGGCTTTGCGTGGGATTAGCCGACGCAAAGTCAACATTTGACTTTGCGTCGGCTAATCCACGCAAAGCCATTAACAAAAAAAATCGTTTCTTTGTTTTAAGCTCCCCATATGCGCGAAATAAAACAACCTGCAAATAAACAACTCACTCCTACAACAAACCACAGCAGCACATCCTAAACCAAAATCCATCAATAACTCCAATCAAAGCTCTCTTCTTCACAAAACTCCACAAAACTCCACAAAACGACACAAACATAAACTAATGTAATATTATAGAAAATGAAAATATTACAAAGACAACCAGCGCTAGGTTTAGAATTCAACCAGTGTAAATAAGACAACCAGCGCTAGGAGTTGGTAAAATATATATACACACAATGTAACCAAAGTTTAGACAAGTAACATAAGAGAGCTGAACTACCTAAGAAAGGGACTCGATGTGCTCCGATCCAAAGGGATGACCATCGTTGTTGTCGTCATCGTCGCGCCTACTCAGGCGTGGTCCTCCACTGCATCCCTCCGTCTCCATGTTGAACCGTTCCTTCATGAACTGAATAAACTGCTGCTGCTCTTCACACCTCTGCTCCAATGTCTTCAGGCGCTCTTCCTATCTTTGGAATTTATCTTCCATACGATCGTTCAGTGTGCGTTCCTGCGAGGTGGCGGTAGGGAGGTACGTGTCTGCAGATACCTCCTTACCTCCGTTCAAGCATGGGCGAAAGAGCTGTTTCGCCGCATTCCCTATCCCCCAGAACCGTCCCTTCTGGTTATAGCCACCCGTCACATCGTGGAAGATCTTCATCGTGTTGGGTGCCTGATCAGAGGCGCGTGCCTCCTCCACCGCTTTCTGGTAGTTCTCCTAAAACAGCAACATGAAACAGTGTTATAACTTTTAGAACAGATACTATCACGTCGTAATTTTCATGCCTAGTATATTTTTTAAAAACATTACTACTACTCACAACGATCTCCGGTCCTCTAGGGTCGATCCACTTGCCGTCTTTCCCCTTCTTCGTCTTCTCCAAGAGCTCGACCGGGGTTGCAGTTGGGCCCTTCATACAACAGTGTTAAAACTTTCAGCATTTATTTACCAATCGTATATATTGAATTATACTCAAATTTTTTACTTGTGTTATAAGCACTTACCAACGCCGCGAAGGCTGTCGCTGCACTCCTACTTCCGAGGTAGCTGGTGGGTTTGGCCACCCCGTCCACCTGCCCACCCTTCCTGTTCGACGACTTAATCGCCGATTTCTTCTTGAAAGCTGGGTCGGCAGCGTTCTTCTTCAATATCTCCCACTTCGCTTGCGGAATCCAATCCGCCTTGTCGACCCTCGGGACAGCTCGCTGGAATATGTCGGTTATCTTCTTCTTAATCCGACTCTCATAATCAGACCTAAGGTCGTACCCCAGGTCTATACGCACTCTCCTCTGTTTGTCAAAAAAAAAGATTTGTTAGCTACAATTGAGTGTATAAATCGTGCAACGAAAACCTTAGAAACACAGACAAGGTAATTACCGCAAAGTGCATATACATAGCTTCCCGAGCTTCCGGTGGCGCCTCCGTCCAGCTACGGTAGGCGCCTGGGGTAGACGCATACGTCATGATAATGGAATCCCGCATATAAGTAGAGTACGTCGTGTTGTCCCACCTAAACAAGTCATTTATGATAATGTGAAGCAAATAAATGAGTGAAAATATAGAAAAGAACTGGTTACAACAACTTAAACTCACCAAGTAGCGCTCTCCACTTTCTGCCGTGACAGGTACGGTTTCTCAGGCGTGGAAACGTACACCGTCGCCCCGACGGCTTGGACAGCGTCCACACCTAGGACGACAGGAGTCCTAGGCCCGTCCTCCTCCATATGGTCACCATGGCCGCTGGCCCCCGGAACCATCCCACTTTCACCTGACATAATCACGTCTACAAAATATGTTCGGACAAAGTTAAACTGTAGAGTCAGTTTGTTTAGGGTAAAACAGGAATTTCATTGAGTACCAAAATAGTCTTCAGTTACAAATAAATAAATTACAACTTATACGAATAAGATACAAACAACTACATAATTGCTAATTATCATCACTGTCACTGTCGCTGTCCGCGTCGGTGTGCAGTTCAATGAACCCCTCGTCCCCGTCTTCATCATCATCGTCCCAGTCAGTATTCACCTCATCACCGTCATCTTCATCTTCGTCGTCGACCAAGTCGACCTCATCACCCTCTCCCTCAGGAACAATCCAGTCGGCAAACTCGTCGTCCGCCCCTTCAGCACCACCAACTTCAACTACATACTCTTCTTCTTTGACGTCATTGTCTTCGATCAGAGTTGATGACATCGGCTGATTATTACCAACTACACTCTCTTGGTAGACGTCATCGTCGATGATAGGATTATCGACTTGTGATCTTGCCTTGATTTTGAAAACCGCAGACCAATTCGTACTCTTTTTTCCCTTTGGGTAAGGTGCATAGCAGACTTGGTCGACTTGATACGCCAACACAAAAGGGTTGTGCCCTCGCAGTTTTCTCGTCAGGTCGACATCCACAAGATTGTAGTTCTCATGAACAGTGACTCCGTGCGGGGAGTTGTCGATCCAATCATATTTGAATAGTATGGCCTTGCAGTTTTTGTGGCTGTCGTAGTAGTCAAGCTCGATCACCTCGAGTAGTGTTCCATAATAATCTGACCCTTCGGTGGACAACACACATACGCCGTTACTTTTGGTCAGTTTTGGAACGTCAACTCCCTCAACAAACACACGGAACTTGTACCCGTTAATTGTATACCGCCTCCAAGTTCTAACTCTCGAAGACGGCCCAGTGACTAGAGGTCTTACAATGGGATCCTCCAGCGCTTCAGGCTATTGTCAACATAAAATTCGTCGAAAAACAATGCAATTAAATTTTGTACCAAACACATACACAATTTGTAATGATCAGGCAAATAGCATTTCAACATACTTGAGTACGTAGCCAAGAGGGAAACAGTGACTCATATGCCACCCAAACATCGTCAGATGTTGTCACTTCCGCATGTTCTGCCATAATGAAAGCCTCGAATTTCCTGAAATGGTCAGCAGTTGTACTTAATCACACATACTACCAATTACAAGGAGGGTATGTTCTAAGTGAGTTACTTACTCCTCGTACGGTCTGATGACAATGCCACAGTTTCTCAGAACGTAGGAGTGTGCCTGCTTGTACTCAAGATCGGTCAACCACCTCTCCTTAAGGAGCAGAAGTTTGATGTCTCCTCTAACAAATACGCGTTGCATATTGAACCCTCAACACGTGCTTTGTTACCAATTTTTTTTTTCAGATGGTTTAAGAACCTGCAAATTAAAATAATAGTTCTCATGTAAGACTTAATTGGTAATCAATGCACGGAAAGTCACACTAAGGAGAGTTGAGGACGTTACCTTTCGAATGGGTACATCCACCGGTACTGAACTGAACCGCCAACCCTTGCCTCATACGGCAAATGAAGTGGGAGATGCTCCATCGAGTTGAAGAATGACGGAGGAAATATTTTCTCCAACTTGCAAAGGATTTCGGGAATATTGTTCTCAAGACGATTCATGGACTCGACTGACACCATAGTGGAACACAAATCTCGGAAGAACTGACTGATCTCTGTCAATGCATTCCACGTGTTCATTGGCACCAGCTGCTTCAAAGCTACTGGCATCAAGCGCGACATAAACACGTGACAGTCGTGGCTTTTCATGCCATGCAAAATTAACTTGGACTGGTCCACACACCGGGATAAGTCGGATGCGTAACCATCCGGAAACTTCAAATCACCCACCCAATCGCACAAAGCCTTCCTATCATTTTTGTCCATAACAAACGACGACGATTTGGGTCGCCCAAGACACAGTTCCTTGAAATCTGCTTTGCCTTTTGGTCCGAAGGCTGTCTTGTTCGGTACATCCATCACGGTGTTGATAATTTGCTCAAAGAAATTCTTCTCGATATGCATAACATCAAGGTTGTGTCTGATAAGCAGAGTGTGCCAGTACGAAAGTTCCCAGAATATGCTCTGCTTCCACCAACCTTCCTTTTTGTCCTTCAATTTTTTCAACTGTTGGTGGGTAGCGTGTACTATTGTAGGGTACTTCTGCACATCTGTCCATATCTCATCGCCTGTTAACCGTTTACATGCGATCCTAGTTTCATCGGGTTGTTTCTTCAGGAAACTCTTACAGTTATGCCTAAATGGATGGTCGGAAGGGAGAAATTGTCTGTGACAGTCAAACCAAGAAACCTTTCCGCTATTTTTAAGCCAAAAGGATTTTTGATCCTTCGCTTGACAGTAAGGACAAGCACGGTAACCCGTTGTACTCCAACCAGACAACATCCCATAAGCTGGGAAGTCGTTGATGGTCCACATTAGTGCAGCCCGTAAATTGAAACTAGTTTTCCTCGACACATCGTACGTGTAAATCCCATTATTCCACAAACTTTTTAGCTCTTCAACAAGTGGTTGGAGATACACGTCCATATTGGCTTTCGGGTTCTTAGGGCCAGGAACAATTAGTGACAGAAGCATAAATTGTCTCTTATTGCATAGCCACGGCGGTAGGTTGTACGGTGTCAAAATAACCGGCCAACACGAGTACGACTTGCCGAACTGCCCGTAGGGTGAGAAACCATCTGTGCACAAACCCAAACGTACGTTGCGCGGCTCTTTCGCGAAGTCGGGATGTTTGATATCAAATGTCTTCCAAGCTTCACCGTCGCTAGGGTGTGTCATCATACCACTAACTCTGATTTTGGAGTTACTGTGGTGCCAACTCATCTCGCCCGCAATTTTCTTTGTCGCATACAGTCTTTGCAGCCTCGGACCTACTGGGAAGTAAGTCAAAACCTTAGTCGGTACTCTCTTCCCCCTAGTATTTTTTGTTCGACTCTTGTACCTCCCGGATCCACATTTCCTACACGCGTCAAGGTCCGAATCTCCCTTCCAGAACAGCATGCATCCATTCGGACACGAGTCTATCTTTTCATGGGGGAGTTGGAGGCCCTTCAACAAATTTTTAACCTCGTAGAAATTATTTGTCATGACATTCTCCTTAGTGCCTTTTAGAAGGTCAATTAGCAGTTGGATCCAACCGTCTAAATGTCTTAAGGACATGTTGCTCTCGCACTTCAAAGTCAGCATCCTTGAAGCGACTTGCAACAGACTCATATGGCACCCGCTGAAAACTGGGAGTTCAACATTTTTTAGCATTTCGAAAAAGGAAAGGACTTGTGGGTTGGGTTCATGTTGTACTTCTTCGTCGCTTAAGTTGTCTGGGTTACGTTCCTCCTCCATGATGTCCTCAACCGTCGTACGCAGTGCGTCCTCTACGAAGTCCCGGTACGGATTTTCGCGAACAGGTTCTTGCAGGCGACTACTTTCATTTTCACCATGATACGTCCACACGTAGTAGTTCTCAACAAAACCGTGCTTGTATAGATGTTGTTTGACATCTACTTCATGTTTTAAGGCACGGTTTTGACATTTTCTACATGGACACCTAAGCTGCTCGCTGGTGTAGTGGGGGTTATTATCTAAGGAAAACTTGATGAACTCCTCCACACCGTCTCTAAATTCTATTTTCGGTCGCTTATTGTCGGCCAGCCTCTCGTACATCCAACTTCGTTCTACTCTATTCATTCTATAAGGATTGAACTATGAATGATTAGGGTATATAGACATGAACAAAATGGCGTGGGGGAAGAAGTCAACAACATGGAATTTGAAGAAAAGTTCGCGAATTTCACCATAACTTGGAACTCGCATAACCATCAATTTAAAAACGATTCATCACCGGGGACCTTATCACTCCAACCTAAACCCATTCTTGTGCGTTCCATGTCACTGATAAACACGAAATTGTGTGATGTCGATAAGAGCAAAATTCGGCAGCAATTCGCCTCAGTTCTCCAAAAGCACAATGTGGAATATATGAAAACTCCACATATGCAATCGAAGAACATTGAGGGAATTGTCACCAAATTTTGCTCTTACCAACACAACACAATTTCATGTTTACCACCTAAGTGACATGAAAGGCACAAGAACAGTCCCAAAACGGGGACTGTCCAAGAATTACTCCTAATGAGTAACTCTTGAACGGGCACTAGGTAGGTCTGGGTAGATTTCAAACAATGCTCATGCACAGTACACAACGAAAGCAAATAACAACAGCAATCAAATCTCAATACAGTAATCCAAAACATTAATACTTACTATAATTACAACCACTAACTGCTGAAATTTAAGAAACAAAACGAATTTCCCCTTTTTTTAGTATTGTTTATGTAGTAGTAGTTTAGTACTTTAGTAGTACTAGTAGTAAAAGTAGTAGTAAATTAGTAGTAGTAGTATAGTAGTACTAGTAGTATAGTAGTACTAGTAGTATAGTAGTAGTAGTAGTAAAAGTAGAAGTAGTAAATTAGTAGTAGTAGTATAGTAGTAGTAGTTGTAAAAGTAGAAGTAGTAAATTAGTAGTAGTAGTAGTTTAGTAGTAGTAGTAGTAGTTTAGTAGTAGTAGTAGTAGTAGTAGTAGTAGTAGTAGTAAAAGTAGAAGTAGTAAATTAGTAGTACTAGTATAGTAGTACTAGTAGTAAAAGTAGAAGTAGTAAATTAGTAGTAGTAGTATAGTACTAGTAGTAAAAGTAGAAGTAGTAAATTAGTAGTAGTAGTATAGTACTAGTAGTATAATAGTAGTAGTTGTAAAAGTAGAAGTAGTAAATTAGTAGTAGTAGTAGTTTAGTAGTAGTAGTAGTAGTTTAGTAGTAGTAGTAGTAGTAGTAAAAGTAGTAGTAAATTAGTAGTACTAGTATAGTAGTACTAGTAGTATAGTAGTAGTAGTAGTAAAAGTAGAAGTAGTAAATTAGTAGTAGTAGTATTGTAGTACTAGTAGTATAGTAGTAGTAGTTGTAAAAATAGAAGTAGTAAATTAGTAGTAGTAGTAGTTTAGTAGTAGTAGTAGTAGTAGTAGTTTAGTAGTAGTAAAAGTAGAAGTAGTAAATTAGTAGTAGTAGTTTAGTAGTAGTAGTAGTAGTAGTAGTAGAAGTAAGAAATTAGTAGTAGTAGTATAGTAGTAATAGTAGTAAAAGTAGAAGTAGGAAATTAGTAGTAGTAGTAGTTTAGTAGTAGTAGTAGTAGTTTAGTGGTAGTAGTGGTAGTAGTAGAAGTAGTATCTTAGTAGTAGTAGTTTAGTAGTAGTAGAAGTAGGAAATTAGTAGTAGTAGTATAAAATTAGTAGTAGTGGTAGTAGTAAAAGTAGAAGTAGGAAATTAGTAGTAATAGTAGAAAATTAGTAGTAGTGGTAGTAGTAAAAGTAGAAGTAGGAAATTAGTAGTAGTAGTAGTAGTAGTAAAAGTAGAAGTATGAAATTAGTAGTAGTATTAGTAGAAAATTAGTATTAATGGTAATAGTAGAAAATTAGTAGTAGTAGTAGTAGAAAATTAGTAGTAGTAGTAGTAGAAAATTAGTAGTAGTAGTAGTAGTAGTGTTAGTAGATTTGTTGTACTAGATTAGTAGTAGTATTAGTAGTACATAGTATTAGTATTAGGTTATTAGTATTAGTAATATTAGTAGTAGATTAGTAATATTATTAGTAGCATTAGTAGTAGTAATGAAGTATTTTAGTGTAATATTAATAGTAAATTAGTAATACTACTACTAGCACTACTAATGTAGTACTACTAACACTACTAGTTAATCTACTACTAATACTACTACTCATAATAATAGTACATACTACTACTACTAATCTAATAACACAATTTCTAACCTAATACAATAATCACTAATACCTAATTAACATACTAACTAACCTAATTAACATACTACAATTATCGTCTAACAATAAAACGAAATCTAACCTAATTCACATACTAATTAACCTAATTAATATACTAATTAACCTAATTAACCTAATTACTAAACTAACTAACCTAATTAACATAATCACCCTACAATCTAATTAACTAATTAAACATACATAATCATCATACAATCTAATCACCATAGTTACTAAGCTAATTTTTAATATAACTTAATCAAAACAGTTTAGTAAACTAATTGAGCTAGAATTAAGTAAAAATTAATCTAATTAATTGAACTAATTGAGTAAAAATTAAACTGTAAACCGTAAACTAACAATTAACCGTAAACAGCAACATACCTGAGATTTGGGGGGTCGGGTTAGGGTTTTTCGGGGCTGGGTCGGGTTAGAGTACGCCGGGTTTCGGGGCAGCCGTCGCCGGATTCTGGTACGCCGGCAGGGTCGCGCGTGGGGGGGTGGTTCGCCGGCAAACTCGTCGTCCGTGGGGGTGGAGGTGCGCCGGCGAAGTCTGTCGCGCGTGGGGGGTGGTTCGCCGGCAAACTCGTCGCGCGTGGGGATGGGGGTGCGCCGGCGAAGTCTGTCGCGCGTCGGGGGTTCAGGGGTGGCCGGATTGGGGTTCGCCGCCGGCAGGTTCGCCGGATCTGGGTTTACTTAGGGTTTCGATTTTGTTTTGGGGATTGAATTAGGGTGATGGTGCCGGATTGGGGGTCGCCGGAGGTTTAGGGTTGCCGGTGATGATGCGGTCGTTGTTTGCCGTCGTCGTTCGCCGTCGTTCGCCGTCTTCGCCGTTTTCGTCGTCGTCTTTCAGAGGGAGATGGGGGTGGGTTTAGGTTCTGAAGCAAATCGCGTTATTTTTTTTTTTATATTAACAGGTACTGCATCGGAATAGCCGACGCAGACCGACGCAGTTGTCAAGTTTGCGTCGGCTATTCCGATGCAGACATCGATATTTTTTTTTATATTAAAAACGTTGCGTGGGATTAACCGACGCAGACCAACGCAATATTCAAGTCTGCGTCGGCTAATCCGATGCAAAACATTTTTTATTTAAACACACGCTGCATCGGATTAGCCGACGCAACCAAACGCAATATTAAACATTGCGTCGGCTAATCCGATGCAAAGCTATTATTTCTGTTAACTAAATCTTTTACTTTGACGCATACTGCATCGGAATAGCCGACGCAAGCATACGCAACATTAAAATTTGCGTCGGCTAATCCGATGCAAAGCTATTAATTTTGTTGACTAAATTTTTTTTACTTGGACGCACCCTGCATCGGATTAGCCGACGCAAGCAGACGCAATATTAAAATTTGCGTCGGCTAATCCGATGCAAAGCTATTAATTCTGTTGACTAAATTTTTTTTATTTTGACGCACCCTGCATCGGATTAGCCGACGCAATCAGACGCAATATTATAATTTGCGTCGGCTAATCCGATGCAAAGCTATTAATTCTGTTGACTAATTTTTTTTTATTTTGACGCACCCTGCATCGGATTAGCCGACGCAATCAGACGCAATATTATAATTTGCGTCGGCTAATCCGATGCAAAGCTATTAATTCTGTTGACTAATTTATTTATTTTTGACGCACCCTGCATCGGATTAGCCGACGCAAATTTTGTTTTTGCGTCTGATTGCGTCGGCTAATCCCATGCAACACCTTTCACATAGTGGCGCCAACCCAAAATTATTGGCGCCTGTATCATGGAGTCGGACTGCGTCGGCTATTCCCACGCAATATTATTGCATCGGATTAACCGACGCAAATCGACACAGTTACGCCAGTTGCGTCGGATTGTAAATCCGACGCAACTAATCCGACGCTATTTCCGCTGTTTTTAGTAGTGTTCAATTGTTAATTTTTTAAATTCATTTTGAATTACCGTTTTCGAATTAGACTTTTTAATTCATCTCGACCCCTTTTCTTGTACTCATTTTGTGTTTGTTTCCTAATTCGCCTAATCCTAATTTTTTTTATAGTGCACCCTATCTTGTTCCGTATAATTACACTAATGTTCGTACATGAATTTAAGTAGGTGGGGTAAGGGCCCCATAAGGTTAAGGTTGTTGGTCGTTGGTTGTTTGTTGTCCGTTATTTGTTGTTCGTTTCTTGTTATTTGTTTGTTGTTCGTCCTCGATGTAGATTCATTATGAAGAGATCAGAACGAAAATGGATGTACGAGCGAACAGATTCTAATAAAAAACTGAGGCGTGAATTTGTAAGCGGTGTTAATGAGTTCATTAATTACGTAAAGCAACAAGACGACTTCAAAAAACACAAAGTAATCAAGTGTCCATGTTCAAAGTGTAAGAATAAAGTCTTTTTAGTTGAGCAAGAGGTACGAAAACACCTTGGTCAAAAGGGGTTCATCGATCACTATTATGTGTGGGATTGTCATGGGGAGAAATACGAACTTCATGAATCTATTGGGACAACTTCTGGTAATCCATACCAAGATATGGTGGAAGATGCATTATGTGAAAGAGTTGACCAAATTAGGGAGGAGGGACCCAACTCTGAAGTGGTTGATGAGTCCCCAAATGCCGAGGTTGTAGGATTTTTCGAAATGTTAAAGCGTGCCGAACACCCCGTATATGAAGGCTGCAATCTTTCCTTATTGCAGCTAGCTTCAAGAATCCTCACTTTAAAATGCGAGTTCAATTCGTCTCATAGATGTGTGGATGCTTGGTCGGCATTACTCACAGATCTTATGCCTCGCAACCATGTTAATCCACGTGACTTCTATGAAGAGTTTGATGTCGTAATGTTTAACTTGTAGGAAAAAGAGACTCAAGAAGTTCCAACGGCCATTGAAGTGCTGGAGAAAGCGAAGAAACATCCCAAAAAGGGTTGGGTGAGCAAAAAAGCGAGCAAATTTGCTGTAAGTATAAATAAGAAATATAAAAATTCTTATTTCATTCAATGATCTAATGAAACAATAATAGATCTTTTAATATTTTCTCGTATAGGACTTATTCTACAAAAAAAGGCTGAAGTAGAGGGTAAGGGGGCTACGATCATCCCAGATGACTTGTTCTTTGAAGTTCAAGATGGGTTTGATAAGAAAGGGAGGGTATACGGGCTGGAGATGCTACATGTCACATATACGAGCCAGCTCGAGCCTCCACGGGCAGCTCTGACTACTCAAAGGGCCTAATTGGGAGATTAGTAGCTCAGAAAAAAGAAGGGGATAAAAGAGTGGAGGCAATAGAACAATATTTGTCTCGGCTATCGGAGAGAAACTTTAACCCAAACTGCAATTCCGGAAATCGTCCCCCTGGATCAGGGGGTGATGATGATGATGATGATGATGATGGTGGTGATAATGCTAGATTAGCTTCTTTCCCTAACTTTACCCCGTATATCCCTATCTATTAGGATGTTTAGTAGTCTTTGGTGTAAGTTACCGCTGACAAGTTTTCAATGTTTTAAAAAGAATTGTGTCATATACTTTGATCTACTCCAAGCACTTTATGGTTGTTGAATTCAGTTAGAGCAATCAAGATATATTTTCTTGAGTTATCTTATTGGTATTGAAGATTTTGAAGACAAATTTGGGTATTTGTGGACTTGTAAAAATATATGTTGTTTGTTGGATGTTGTTATGAAATTTTGGCATTTTGGGGAGCCGAAAACAGGCAGTAGGGGTATCAATACAGCACATTTGCAAGGGACATTCCCTTGCAATTCCCTTGCAAATATTGAATTTTGCAACGGATTTCCAAGGGACACACCAAAACAGAAATTCCATATGAGAGTTAAATCCGTTGCAAATCAAAAGTTTGCAAGGGAATTGCAAGAGATTATATTCACGATTGCAAGGGAAATCCGTTGCAAATCCGTTGCAAGTTTTGTCTTTTGCAACGGATTTGGAACGGACTTCATTGTCATGCAATCGACTTTGTGTCCGTTGCAAGTCCGTTGCAAATGGCAGTTTGCAAGGGATTTGCAACGGAATTAGTCATTTTTGCAACCACTATTTGCGAGGACACAAATCCGTTGCAAATGGCCTTTTTGCAACGGAATTTGAGCCTTTTGCAACGGATTTGTCCCTTGCTATGGCTATTCTTTTTTGTAGTGAGTAAAATCATCTCACATCGAAAAATTATATTAATGTGTTTAAGAGTATAAAATAAAGTAAAATTATTCCACATCGAAAAATTATAATGAACTAATTAAATTCTATATAATAAATAGGAGTAATCATTTGTGCATAAATATTAACCAAACATCTTTTGAGTCTTAGAAAAACTCTATCTCACATCGAAAAATTATAGTATAATAGGGCGATCAATTTTCATTATATAATTCGTCCTTAAATATCGACAAAAGTTAAAGAGCTTTTAAGACTACAAAATTAATTAAAATTATCACACATTGAAAGAATAATGTCATTGAAAGACTAACGTCATATGTATAGATTAAATATTTCCCTTTCAATATTTGTAAAAGTGAGGTTAATATAGTAAAAATGTTGAATCAAACAAAAAAAATTGCGATGGGAAGAAGATAGAAAGACAAACGAATATAGAATATGGAAGAAGATAGAAGTAGACCTGACAAACAGATCGGCTCGTGTCGTGTTCGTGTCATTGTTAAACGGGTCACGAACCCCTCAACCCAAACCCATTTATTTCGTGTCAGGTTCGTGTCGTGTTTTCGTGTCATGTCCATAAGTGGAAAGTATTAACATATTTATGTTAAAAATAATTAAAAATATTTGCAATAATTTAATAAACAGGTTATTCGCGTCAGTTTCGTGTTTTAGGACCTCAACCCAAACCCGACCCAATTAAATCTCGTGTCGTGTTCGTGTCGACCCACATACATAAATGGATCATCAACCCTCAACCCAAACCCGTTTATTTTGTGACGGGTTCGTGCCGTGTTTTCGTGTCGTGTCCTTTTTTGCCGGCTCTAGATAGAAGGAAGGAGGAAGTACTCCATAATATAATTGTACCACATTGAAAGATTGTCACAAGGGATGATCATATGATTATAAATTGAAGTCATTATTGGTTCTTAGATATCAACTATCGACCCAAATATTTACCGAATATTGTCTTAAAGAGATATATTACGAGTTTTAAATACAATGCACACATATAATTTAATTTGACGTTTAATTTACCCCAGGCATGACCTCCCAATAAACGCATTCATATATGTGTGGATAGTAGTATTTCTTTACTATTAAACATACTCCTACCTTCGACTTACTTTCTACTGTTGCGTATTCTTACAAATTTATGCAATTTCTAATGTTGCGTATTTTTACAAATTTATGCAATTTTCTAACTTGGTGTCATTATCATTGTCACTAAAAATCGGCCCGTGCATCGCACGGGCTTTCCAACTAGTCATAACTATTTTATATTCTATGTAAAATATTGTACGGGATAGTGCAATCTCCTATTAACAAAAATAATGCAACTATTTGGTTAAAACGGAATACAATATGTCTATACTTTTTTAAAAAAAAATTGATCATACATTCCATATTAAATATTGTATGTGATATATTTCATTTAAAACATGTTATTTTCGTAATCAATGTAATCAATCAGATTTCCTTAATTACATACTTTCTGTGTTGTATAGCTTTATGTGTGATGTAGTGATATTTAAATCAGTAAGATGTTAGAGTGTAGTTGGAAAGGAGAAAGGTCACCCACATGAGGTCAAGGGTTTGATTTGCACCTAGCTTAGTTTTGTTATTTGGTTAGTGGAAAGGGGGATTACATAATATATTTTTTGACTTAAAAATTGGTAAAAAAATCAAAGTAACGTAATTTTTTTTATTCTTTTTCTTATTCTAACCCGATTCACCCGTGACGAAAAAAAAAAAGATACAAAAGAACTGAACTGAACCGAACTAAATGCGTCTGAACTAAACTGAACCAAAAGTGGCAGAATATAAATACAAAGAAAGTTGTCTTGCCAAAATGAACCGACTCACCCGTGTCCTTATTTGTTCTCTTATATACAACCCTAAGAGTTGCATATATCATTTTCCTAAAAAAATAAAGAAATTAAACAAGTGTAATCAAGTTTTCTTCATTATTGCGACAAAATGAAGAGATGACCAATGTGATATGGAGGGAGTATCATTTTGCCCCAAATCTTGCGAACCTGGTAAAATTTCATTTTGGTCTAAAATGAAGAAACTCATCCCTCCATTTCTTTCACCTCCATTTCCTTCCTCCTTAAATTGTACTCCCTCTGTTCAGAAAAATGCACCCATTTCTTTCCTTCTATCTAAACAGACTCTATAAGGTCATCTAATCCAAGTTTTTGGTGGGCAAAAAAAAAAACAACTTTTCCCTCAATACTCCATTTTGAGTTTTTTTTTTGCCAGCCGGAAAATCGAGTTTTAACAATGATGGTGTGCACTAACGGCTAACCCGTAAGCACACTTAATGTTAGGGTTCATCGAACCCTTGTTACATCCTTTATTAAACTTAATAATGAAAATTAAAGAAATAATAAATATAGACAAGATGCGTCCGGGGATCATCAAAGTAGGATGGTGGCTTGCGGAAGATTGGACACGAGCATTTGTTGAATCAACAGCGACGCTAACCTCCGAAAGCCATTGAAACAAACGAGCCGCAGAGTAACAAGAACCAGATGAACTTACGTTCTTGCGAAAAGAACGTAGAAGGCAAAGAGGATAGACAAGACAACGAGGTCTGCTATCAATGGGGAAAAATCCCCTACACCTGGTAGCTCGAACCCTCCGATCATAGGTCCAGCAGCTTGAGAAATCCAACAAGTAGCTGAGAAAGAACAAAAATCGTCTCCCAACGAAATTCCTAACCAAAGTAGTCAGACAAGTGAATTTCCAACTCACACCCGAGACAAAAGATACTCATACTTAAGAACCTTATTAAGGTCGTTATTGCTACTTTCTGGAGCATGAAAAGACAAATGACTAGAAAGACGTACAAAACGATTAAATATCTCGAAAACGAGATTTATTACTAATGAGATCAGGAAGCTTAAAAGGAACATGAGGGAGTTTCGAAGAGGAAAACCGCCAAGGACCCGACCGCTCTTCAAACACCCGAACCCACCCCAAACACTTGCTCAGACCACAAACCACCCATACCAGCCAAATAAATCCACCCTAGGCTACCAAGTCTGTAACGGTGATCGGAGAATGCACTTATTAAAAGAACGCCGACTTAGACCGTAGCAATGATCAATGAAACTCTTATTTAAAAGGATCGGATTGAAACTTGCCAAAAGCACGACTAACAGAGAAAGAAAAGACAATAAAGATAGTAAACCAACATCAAAGACATAGATTAAGAACCCAAACGATCAGAGGAAAACACTCAACCCGAACAAATCGACGGACGTCAGAGGGTGGGGGAAGGAGGCGAGGGGAAGAGGAACACCCTCAGCCGATGACGAAAGAGAAGGGTTCGGTGAAACCCGCACCGAGAGGGAAGCGACCGGGAAGGGGAGACAGTAACTGAGGGTGGGGGAAGGGGCGAGGGGAGGGAGAACACCCTAGGAGACCGACAAAGCCGATCGACGAAACAACAATTAAGATCGATAAGAACCAAACATGAAACAAAAGATATTGAAAGAAAAGCTTAGTCGTGACTTTTCAAATTGAAAGAACTGTAAAATTAATTAATTTAAAACTAAAAAAGAGAGCCACAGAAGGACTCAACCTTCAAGATCATCGACGGAGAAAGGAAGAAGACAAGAGAAAACGGAAGAAAACATCACCGAGACAACCGAGAACAGAGAAGAAGCCTAAGAGTGGAAGTAAAGAGCCGACAACGGGAGGCTTAGGTGAGACAAGTTGGCCGGTGATATGGCCTTTTCGGTGATAGGCCAAAAAAGACCATATCACCGGTCTAGGGGTGGAAGGGATGAAGAGGGGTGAGGTATAAGTGGCGACGGTGAGTTAGGGTTTCCGGTGGTTTTTGGGGATTTTTAGTGAAGGGAAAGTAAGAGAGAGAAAGTTAGAGAGGGAGGTTACCGAGTTCAATATTCCTGATCCATTTTGAGCTTACACATTAACGGTACCACATAGATTCAACTCAACATCCGAACCCACTAGAGATAGGCTTTGGCGTTGTCCTAAAAGTTACTCCCTTCATTAAATTCAAAGGATACGCTTATAGCTTACTTTTCACATTTGTCGAGATACATCTTATATCGTCAATATTTTTCGTCATACATCAACTATAACATGACTTTATTTTCTCTTATAGATTGTCGGGAATATTACCTGACATTATTTTCTCTTATAAATTGTCGGAAATGTTAACGATTCTCTTGAATTATGAATAGTATCCAAAAAGAAAGCGTCCTTTGAATTCGAATAGAGACAGTACTCCGTAGTTGCTGTAATATATGGGCAGCTGGCGGGCCATAAACCTTTCACCAGGTTAAATATCTTAAGAAAACCAAGACATGTGGATTGTTTTGTAAGAAAACACTTGATATGCACAATTTCCCTTCTCATCATGCGTGGATGGAAATAGATCCAGGGATAATATAACTAAAATGAATTAGAATTAGAAGAGAATTGTGTTTGGTTGTAAAATTTTATGGCGTAAAAGAAATAGGAGGCAGAGAAAATTACCCCCCACTTGAAGCCTTGGGGGAGAGGCGAGTGATCTCTCCCCTCCAAATAGGTTAGATTAGCCTCATTTTTTCCATTTCCGCTTATCATCATCACTACTTTCCGCCATTTTCTAGTTCATTTTTGCTTTATTACCCCGAAAATATTACCTTATCCCAAGCGAACCCTGAGTAAGAGAGTTTGGCCCTCTTATTTTCGACTGGGAGCCCGGAACAAGGTAGAGGCTTAAGTAAGAGACACAGACGAGATAAACAGGAAAGCAGGACCTTCCTACTTCTCAGTTCTTCCACTTCTCGAATGACAACTGACAACGGTTGAGAACTATACTAGCTCCTGAATATTAGTACTAGCATAGTTTGAAACTAATGACAGTGAATCAAACAAAAATTACCTTGAGGCAAATGAAACCCAACATATCAAAAACTGATTGTCATCAAAGTTAGAAGGGATCGAAAAAACATTTACTACGTATCTCAAAATCAATGTACGGAGTATTATTATTGATGTAAATCCAAGCAATGCAAGGAACTAACAGTACAAAATGTTAAATAATGTGTATAAAACCTTAAAAGAAAAATCCACTTACAAAATGTGGAGGTTTATCTTGGACGGGATAAGTTTTGCAAGTTTAGTGGCACGACTTTTTGAAGCTTCAATGACTTCTCCGGCGATAGATTTCTCAAAACCGGTCGTATCACATATTATGGCCTCAAGATTAGGCGCCAAAAGCAAAACTAAAAGTATTAATAAGACGTCACATGTGCATCCATTGAATACACCTACTTGGAGTTGCTTAAGATTTGGAAGGTTTGTTCGCTCTAATTCTACCTCCATTATGTTGTCAAAGTATTCCCAATCATACGTTCTTGGAAACACAAAACCACCCATACAAATGTCTGGATTCGCTAGCGCAGAAGATTCCTCCATCAGTTCATCCTCCAACCACATAATCTGCAAGTTTCAGATAAATACAACCCAAAACAATTACGCAGCAACTCGGTAAAAGATCATCAAAGTGAGCTCTAAATTGTGTTGACAATCGTGAAACCATATGACCCAACTTCACTCTTCAACTTCTTCGAGAAATAAAAACAAAGCGGGTTGCTCTCCATTTAAATCCATCTTTTCAAAAAGTCGAGATTAAACAACACAATCAAAAGAAAAAACGCAGAAAAGCTAATAAAAATTGGATGGGGCCCTAACGCCAATCATAAAATCTACCTTGCGACTATAAAACCCTTCCTGAAACTTCAACAATTACTCGTAAAAAATAATACTCGCATAACAAGTGGCAAAAGGAACTTTTGGGTGTGGAGTTAATAATCCCATAAAAAGAAATAAAGACATCAGCAATGCTTGTAAAGTTGTAAGTGGAACATTACCTCAAACTTGAGTTCACAAAGCGTTGGGCATGCCTTTAGAAATTTAGTTGTGTCAGCAAGCTCAAAATGTACCCTATGACTAACTTCCAGTGTCAATCTCTTTAAATTGCCGAAAGTAGGAAAATCACCAGTAGGAAACCCACAGAACTGGCAAAAAAAAACATCATAAGCTACTGCAGCATGAGAGAGAGAGAGAGAGAGAGAGAGAGAGCACTGACGAGGAAACTAAGGTGAAGGGTGGAGAATTGAGCAGCAAGATGTGAGATATGCGGGAAAATTGAGCAAGAAGGAACAAAACAATATCCAGCAAAATCGGCTTCAACAAGCATCGGTATGCTCTTGAACACTACATTTGTATTAGCATTCCCACTAGCATATGCAAGATATTCAAGATTGGCATCATCAATAAAAAAATCTTTGAAATTTAAGCAACAGGATATCGTCAGCTGCTTCAACTTGCAAGATAAACCTGCAACCCTCAATCTCATCAATGTCTGAGAACCATCAACATATAACCGTTCCAAATGACAACAATGTGACAGTAAGTATTCCAGAACTTCTCCGTTTACATTAACATTTCTCAAATGAAGGGACTTGAGGAAATTGACATCACCCATTGATGGCTGCTTAAGGATGTCAGGAGGAAGAGTGTATACGACTTCTTGAGAAAACAGGCTTAGTTGCAGGTTCTGAACTTTTTTCAATAAAGCAAATGTCACCCATTTGGCGATATGATCAACATCACGATAATCAAAGTTAAACTCAATTTTGAATGTGTGAATGCACGGGCCGCAATGCACTGCCACTACCTGATTCACCCAATTTATATATTTATTCTTTTCATCAGCTATGAATGGACAGTAATCAAATAGCGTCGGTTCACTCTCTGGGAGTACAATTAAGTGGTTAAAATCCAGATGAGTAAAGTTGGCCCAAAGGTATCTCCATCTTTTAGAGATAATGCTAGTTTTTGCTGCTTCCTTTATATTTTTAGGAAGGATATAATGTACAAGAATGTCAACTGGTAGTTGACTAATCCAGCCCTCGCCGTTGTCACGGTTCTGAAACAAAGAATAAGTGATGCGAAAAGGAGGGATATTAGAAATTGAAGTAAGAATCGCGCATTAATGTGAACCAAATACCAAGTAACTTAACTAAATAAATAAATCAACAAAGAGCTACGACTGGTATTACAATGCATTTATTTTTATTTTTTTAAAAACGGCTCAATTACTCATTTGATGAATTTAAATGTGTGAAAACGAAGGGGGGAAAGGATGGATTAAACATGTTTTTAACCTTAAAAAAGGGTCTACAGGCAAATCCTTTCAAACATTAACCTTGTAAGTTTTGAACACAATATGTAAATTCAATGCATACCCGAAATTTATTATGACCCAGCGTAAGGAGGAGAAGAATTGAAGTATGCAGTGAGTAAATTGAATGCATAACCGAAAGGCGGAGAAAGAAAAAACTTACATTATGGGCTGAGATAGGAGGGGCCATAGAGTATGATAAAGTAGAACAATATCAACCCCAGCCCAAAAACAAATACCAAAACTTGGGACTACAGAAAATCAACTAAGTTCCCTGAAAACAGAAAAAAAAAAAAAACAGTGTAAATGTAATAAGAATGTCGAAACATTGCAGAAAGCCGATCATAATTCACAAGCAAAAGTCTAGGTATGCTGTAAACATTCTTTCTGGTAAATGGAACTAATATCAACGATTTTGAATCGTGGGAGTATTATCGGACTCGGACTCGGACTCGGACTCGGACTCGGACTCGGACTCGGACTCGGACTCGGACTCGGACTCGGACTCGGACTCGGACTCGGACTCGGACTCGGACTCGGACTCGGACTCGGACTCGGACTCGGACTCGGACTCGGACTCGGACTCGGACTCGGACTCGGACTCGGACTCGGACTCGGACTCGGACTCGGACTCGGACTCGGACTCGGACTCGGACTCGGACTCGGACTCGGACTCGGACTCGGACTCGGACTCGGACTCGGACTCGGACTCGGACTCGGACTCGGACTCGGACTCGGACTCGGACTCGGACTCGGACTCGGACTCGGACTCGGACTCGGACTCGGACTCGGACTCGGACTCGGACTCGGACTCGGACTCGGACTCGGACTCGGACTCGGACTCGGACTCGGACTCGGACTCGGACTCGGACTCGGACTCGGACTCGGACTCGGACTCGGACTCGGACTCGGACTCGGACTCGGACTCGGACTCGGACTCGGACTCGGACTCGGACTCGGACTCGGACTCGGACTCGGACTCGGACTCGGACTCGGACTCGGACTCGGACTCGGACTCGGACTCGGACTCGGACTCGGACTCGGACTCGGACTCGGACTCGGACTCGGACTCGGACTCGGACTCGGACTCGGACTCGGACTCGGACTCGGACTCGGACTCAGACTCAGACTCAGACTCAGACTCAGACTCAGACTCAGACTCAGACTCAGACTCAGACTCAGACTCAGACTCAGACTCAGACTCAGACTCAGACTCAGACTCAGACTCAGACTCAGACTCAGACTCAGACTCAGACTCAGACTCAGACTCAGACTCAGACTCAGACTCAGACTCAGACTCAGACTCAGACTCAGACTCAGACTCAGACTCAGACTCAGACTCAGCGGTGAATCCTTTATGATTCCCATAGCATCAAATAAAACAATTTTTACAGCTCAATACCAAAATATGCCCTCAATTATCACCACAGTCAACAGTGCAAATAATGCAATACTACTCTGTATTAATTAACATAATGAACACAAAGATCCAATTTTGATCAATTTAATCCGACAAATCCATCAAATAAACACATCCAAATCCAAATCCAAATCCAAATCCAAGTATATTACAGGTAGCAGATTCTACTGTAATAGATATGCTAATCTCATCTCAGGAAATAATATTATAACCAACTCTACCAAAAACAAGCGAATCATGAAGGTCGAAAGTAGTTTCAGACCAAAGATTCAACCCCTTTGATCACATATTTCACTGTAATACAACAAAACAACTTCAAATTTACAAGGAAAGAAAAACAAACAAACCTGAAACTACTGCTATTCAAGTAGTACTCGTAGTAGCATCACATATACATTAATTAATTAATTAATTAATTAATATATACTAGATCTACAAAGTTTCGATTTTGAAGATAAAATTGACTACATATTGAAATTCAGATTAATACAAACATTGGCATCGGCATGAAGATGGGATTCAGAGGTACTATCTCAGAAAATAAAAAATTGAATCTTTACCTGTGTGATAAATTAGTACTAGTACAACTACTCCTGACTCCGTAAAAGAGAGGATGCGAGTGAATTTTGGGCTAACGTCAATAGCAATGCTAGGGTTTCATATTGAATTTTTCATCGTCACATCAATCAATCTAGATTATTTGTTAGGAAACTTTTTTTTTATTCGGTAAAAGTTTCTTATTTTTTATATGGACCCTCTTTTCCTCTCTCTTTCCTACATGAAATCGATTTCTTACTTTAAAAACTGGTTTGAACTCCTTATATTGTAGGTCAATAGTTAAGGAGTTCCTTAATATATGAAACTCTTGTGATCTCCCCATTACTATTGGCCTAATGGAGGATTGTGTTGAACTGTTGATACATCAGGGCTAGGGATGACAACGGGTAGGGTATGGACGGGTCCGACAAGACCCGGACCCGTGTTTCACAAGTTGGACCCAGACCCGACCCGGATCCGTAAACGTCCAAAATTTTAAGACCCTTACCCGGACCCGATGAGTTCGAGTAGGGTCCGGGTCCGGACCCGATTGTACATTTTTTTAATATATACTCTTCCGTCTCCTTTATTTGTTTGTCTTTGATTAAAATATTATTCACAATAAATATAAAGACAAATAAATGAATAAAATGGAAGTTGTATGACTTTAAACCGGACGCTAAAAAGGCCTGACGTACTGGTGAAATTTGGTATTTAATGAGTTTCGGTACACGTATTAGAATAACTAGCTTTTAATTTCTAATTTTCTATTGCTAATGTAAAGTCTCCCTCTGTATTAATTTCATTTACTATATTACACATTGAATTACCGCATCCACTAAGTTCTTTTTTTCTTTTTTAAAAAAATAATAATTTTAAAGGGTCCAAAGGTCGGGTCCGGGTCCGGGTCTTGGACCCGGACCCGGAAATTATTGAAGGACCCATACCCGACCCGTACCCGCAGGGTCTAAAAAAAGATAACCCGTACCCGGCCCGTTAGGGTAAGACCCGACGAGTCCAGGTAGAATCCCGGACCCATTGCCATCCCTAATCAGGGCCGACATAAGACAAGACAACTGCCATAAATCAAACTTTATTTGATTGGGCTTTTTGTCTTTTCAAGCCCCTATAAAATATCGGAATTGTTATTTAGTTTTACTACGTTGTACTCCCTTCATTCAAACGAATTGTATACGTTTGATTTTTTTGACATTATTCATGAGTTAGAAGAATATTCGATATAAATTTTAATATATAAGATAAAATATAGTCACGAGGGATCTTGGTTACATTGTTTAATCGAATACATTATGATTATCAAATTTTTATAATTTTCGGTAATACGTAATTAAAGATATAGACAAAAGAACACTAGGATCGACATACGTGCATAAAGCAAACGTATACAATTCGTTGGAACGGAGGGAGTACATATTTTGTCAAATTTTTTTTTTCCGTGTTTACCCTTTCTTTTTTAAAATCCAAATCCTCTCTTTTGAAAAACCTCTACTAAATCTAGAGAAATTAATCAACCACTCCACGATTATCGAAAACTATTAGAAATCAAATATGTAATTTATATTTCGTTAGTTTGTCATTGAAAGTTTAATTATCTCGTTAATTAGGGTTTATCAATTACGATATTTCGATTAACGTTGGTCTGCTGGATGCGCGTTTAATGGTTCCGTGGTTGCGTGGCAGACGGAGTTGAATGTGGGTCGCGGTGGTTGGTTGATGGGGTGGTTAGTTGTGCATGGCCGACTGGTGTTGGGTGAGGTGGTTGTCCGGCAAGTTAGGGTTAGGGTTTTGGGAATTGGGGGTTGCTGGGAGTTCTTAATTTTTTTTTCTTTTTTTAATTATTTAGTTCTTTCTTTCTCACATTATTATATTTTTTATATATTTAATTTTGTATTTTGTATTTTATTTTAATAGTCATTTTATGTATTTACAAAAGTATTTCATTTTTTACTTTATAAAGTAGTTTGATTTTTTTGGATTTTTATTTATTTTCTCTCAAATGTGACGTGAAAATATGAAAATGAGAAGGGTAAAGATGGAAAAAGCGTGTATAATATGGTAAAATCCGTATATGAAATAGCACGTCCCTCCGTTTCTTTATTTGAGACTTTTTCCGATTAATCCGTTTCATCACAACTCAATTTATGAAAGTACTAGTTTCGTTGCTCGTGCGATGCTTTCATTTCACTCTATTCGGTTATAAATGATTGGTAATAGGACAATCATTTAAATTCGGAGGGCTTGTGGTAATTTTGAGCAGGTCTCCTGAGAGACGGTCTCTCATTAACTTTACTGAGAGATTAGGTACAAATGGGAGCAAGAGTGGTACCAAACGTAATAGAAGTAGGTACGATTAACATAAAAGATTATACAAATATAAAGGGTACACTTGTTATAAAAATAAGTACAAAACAAAGTTGTCATTAAGTACGAATATGACATAGAGTGGTACTGAAGAGTGGTCTCTCAATAAGTTATTAAGAGACCGTCTCTCCCAAGAATTTGTGGTAATTTTTTACTGCGACGAAGCAAGTGATTATGATTATTTCAAATAATTGTCATTTTGAAAAATTGACGTTGCTTATCAATATTTACTTTACGGGAACGACCCCAAACGAAATAAAAAAGTGAGAGTTAAGATTATGATTATTTTTTCAAATATAAACATTATAATTAAAGAGTATAATACTAATACTATTAAAATAAATAAAAATTTAATATTAACAAAATATTTTTTACTTAAAAAGTGTTTAAAAAAAATTAGGCGTTCAAAACTATTTATGTGACCATAACCCGATACGTGACCCGTATTTAATCTGACCTTTCCGACAATCTAGTGCCTACATTGGTTGTCTGGGTATAACAAATGAAGTTCATCAAAATACCAGGTTTTGTGTCTGCGAGCAATATTATTAATATGTCCGTGGCAACTCATCCGCGCACATTGAGTTTATTTATATCTTTTACGGAGCACTGATTATCCATTTGAGTTTCCGCATCGAATATGTAACACCCCTGATTTTTATAAATTAAATTTTATTTAAGTTTTATTCTATTTACGATTTAACTCGTAAATCTTAAAATTATTATAAAACGAATTTATCGTTTAATCGTTTCAAACTCCTAAAATATCATTTGACTCGAAAACCCTTCTTATATTTAAAATATATTTTTATTCTTGTTTCGATTTATTTTATACATTTAATTTAATTCTTGTTGAACTCCTGTTTCGATGATTTGAATTCTAAACTCTTTCGATTTAAACTTGAATTTATATTATGTTGAACCTGAACTCATTTTAATAAGGTTCGTTAAATCATTTATTATTTTTTCTCGAGAAATCGACTTAATTCATTTTCGTCGTACATTCGGTAATTTTCTCATGAAGCTTTGTTTTTATCGCGAAGGTTTATTTTATTCTCGAGATACACTCAATTTTTCCCTTTCGAACTAACTTATTTATTTTTCTTAACTTCGAGCTTGTCTCGAATATTTCTACTTATTTGTTTTTCCAAATATCCTTTCCGTCCCAAATATTTTTTTTTAACTCGATCTTAATTCGATTTCTTTCTTGGGTCGACTTTTGACTTGATGTCTATTGTCTTGTAACCCTATTTACGTGACCCGTCCTATCGTGTTATTTCGACCTTGAATTGTTTTTGTTTTTACCCTAGATGCCAGACCCCACCTCCGCCTTCTCCTTCGTTCATTTCACAACCAACCGTCATCCCTTACCCTCCTTTTTGTTCTTCTTCTCCATCAACCTTATGCACCCACCGTCGCCCATCTTCCTCGAAGCATTCTTCTTCTTCTTCTTTTCTTGGTGCCAATGTCGTCCCTGCTCTTCACCGCGCGCGTCCTCTGTTCGACCCCTTGTTTTCCCTCTCCGGCGTGTTCTTGTTTCAGCGAGGTAGCCATATTCCTTCTCCTTCTTCGCTATTTCTTTCTTTTTTCTAATTTGGTCGTTCTGCTTGTTTTCTGTTTGTGGATCGATGGTGCTGCTGTACTGTAGTTTTCGATCTGTATTATTCTTCTTCTTCTTCTATTCGTTGTATCGCTGCGCTGCTGTTTAGTCGATGTATTGTTTCTCTTCTGGTTTCTTTCGGTACTGCTGTTGTCGCTATCGCTACTCGCTGTTGTTATGATCTGATTGTGCGTTGTTGATGCTACTGCTATTTCTCTTTCGGTCATCGTCGTTTGTTGTTGTAGTTGTTACAACTATCATTCTGCTCTCTATTGTCTACTCAGATCCATTACGGCTGCTTGTTCGTCGTCGTTTTATTGTCGCTGCACTTTCTTCTTTTCCGTACCAGATGTTACTTCATTGCTGCTGCTGATGTTGTTTCGATTGATGTTGTGTCACTCATCTCGTGCACCTGTTTCACTCGGTTTCTTTATCGACTTTGTCGTCTACTGTTATGTATTATTGCTGATGCCCGCTGCTACTGTGTGGTTGTCGTTTTCTGCTCGAATTTTGGACCCTATTCATTCCTCCATATCATTTTATATCCATCTTCTGATATTTCTTCTCCTCTGTGTGTGTCGTTACCTGATGCTTCGGTTGCCTCGTACCACAGTAATTGTATGAGTTTATTTGGTGCTTTGATTGCGAGCTATTTCAGGCTATTATGTGGTCATATTTGACTCGATTAGATTCAGCCTTCGTGTTCTATTTGACACATCAACTTCTTTCCGTCTTGTATCATTTACCCATGTCTCGTTCTTTTGTTTTGCCTACTCGTCTGTCGGGGTGAATCATGCTTGAAGAAGATTATTGATTCTACAACTTGGAACTTAAAGACGCGTTACCGTTGAAGGTTTGGAGCTTAGACTAATTGGACGGGCAACTACATTGAAGTTATCGACTCAGACTTCTACTCAAGGTAACTTTAGGACGTTACTCAATATTATATCGTGTGTTGAGTAGTAGTATGTAGTAAATATTTTACCTTTGGTTTTCTCATTTTAGCTACGTACTATTTGCTAAAATATAATTTCAAATCGTGTTCCTTATAAGTATTTTATAATTTTTCGATATCGTTTTATATATTGTAAATCATTTTATTATTAACGATCGTTATAACATTTTGTTGATTATCGTGACACTAGTAACTAATAATATTGATTTCATAATGTGGACATGACATAGGTCCACCCCGACGCGGCCACGCGCGGGTTTGGGGAGGCGAATGAATCTCCATATGAGATGGTCAAATTGAAATTTAAATCGAAGTAGGAGTCGCCACCGAATTTTGTGGTTATTCGGAACCGTTCGAGCCCACTTTATGTCGTAGTGGGCCGTATACAAAATACGGCCCATTTCCGATGTCAGAGTTTATTGGGCTCGTCCCTTTGCATTACGATACCGATGCCGACTGGAGCGGTTAATCGTATATTGAATGACTCTCGTTGCCAATGGATTCGGACATCCGGAAACCACGGTTCTGAGTAAGGGGTGAGGGTACGTGTTGGGAAGTTCACTAAGAACACCCAACCCCGCCCGCACTTAGCGGCCTTTACTAAGATATCGTTCGTTTTTTATGTACACGCGTTAGTTCAACGGTTGAATGATATGCAAACATTATTTTCCAAAGCATGTGAGAAAAATAAAGTGGGTTGCTAAGTCGTTTAATGCATGTTGAACTAATAGCGTCAAAGTTATTTTAGCATGTGAGTCCGTTTTAGTCTAATAAAACGATAAAAACAAGAAAACGATAACAGATTACAATATACGGGTGACATACCACCCGGAATTACAATGCAACCAACGATACAATACAATAATCGCAATACTAAAGAGCAAACGAGTTAGTAACGATTGAATAAATCGAATAAAGACACAAATAAATAAAATGCATGATTTTTGAAAAGAGTTATGACACGTGATTAATTAACACGTGTTGACCGGGGTCGAAAAAAAGGTATTTATTGAAATATGTCGCGAAGATCGCATTTTAATATAAGGTTCGAAAAGAATTAAAAATAAAAAGCGAAGAAAACAAAAAAAAGAAAGGCCGGCGGACAGGTTGCCGCGCGGGTCGCCTGACAGGCGCGCGACCCGCGTGGTAGCCTGCCGGATTTTTTTATTTGTCGAAAAACGTTAATTTTTATAAATCGCGTACAAATATGGATTAATTTATACCCGATTTATATTTTCGATATTCGTCGTATCCGATATTCGATTATGAAATCGATATCGAATAGTTAGAATAATTTTAGAAAAGGTTTTGAAAAAGTTCGTTTTGGACGAAAAAAGTGGTAAAAAAGGAATTTTGAACGAAAAACAATGTTAATTCTCTCCGCGTGAAAAATCGTTGAATTTTGTAAATAAAAAGGTAATGATTTTGTTAGCATCAACGAGAATAAATTAATTTAGTTCTTGTAGATACGATATTCGATTAGAGAATCAGTATCGTATTTTAAGAACGTTATAAAAAAAGTTTTATTAACAAAAGTAAATAAAAATATGATGCGAACGACCCGTATTAAATATGAATCGATCGATGACCCCAAAAAAAAATAAAAAACGGACAAAAGAAGAGAAAAAAAAACGTGAGATTGGGAAGGAGAAAGGAAAAGAGTCGGGTTTGATTTACACCCTCAACCTACATGCTTTGTGTTCTCGGTATAAGGCTCGTCGGACGGTAGTTTAGGTTCGGGAGCGTCGAGATGATGTGGAGGAGTTAAGGTGTCGGCTTTTGGAGTATTTTTGTGTGTGTGTGTAGGCGTGGGTTCGGCCGGTTTGGACGGGGTTGGTTTCGTCGGATTTTCGGAGCTACTTCGGGGATGTACGTGCTTTCCGGCTTTTTGTGAAATTACGTCGGGATTTTGGATGTTGTTTGGCTGCTGAAAATTTGTGATTTGATCGATAATCAATATGTATTTTGTGTTGAATATGAGGTCCTATTTACAGGAATCGAGGTGGTCTTGCTTGTGTGACAAGAAACACCGGTTTAGATAGGAAATACGAGAGTTCGTAAGGGAATAAACTTCTCGTTTCTTGGTGAAGAAGCCAAAAGTCTCGGCTGGTGGGGAGGTATCTTGGCTGTTTCAGCCGAGTATCTGAGCTCGGGTGGTGATTTGTTCCGGTTTCCGGATAGAATTCCTACTTGAGATCGAATTCCACCCTTAAACGGATTTGTTTAATATTATTTGAAAGCTGATTTTTTGTGGTGTTTGAGTCCAAACTGGACGTGTAGTAACACGGCCAGCTCGTGTGACTCGGGAAAAAATATCTTTGACCGGGTTTGACTCGGTCGCTAAAAGACGGTTTTGCCCCTGGTGTCGGAATCGACCCAAATTAGTCTTATTTGACTCGAAACGACCCACTGGGCCTGGATTTGAGGTCCGTTTTGTGAGATTTGTACTACGTAATAAGCCTAAACCAAACGTCCATGATTTCGAGCCCATATCCGAGCCCATTAAAGCATGTTCGCGTCCGATCATCATCGGGTGTTTGGTGGGACCTACTATAGACACCTGGCGGTCAAAATGTGGGTGTCTACACATAATTTTGTCATATTTTGTTAATTTATTATTTTAAATCGAAATTGTATTTTATATAATACCCGAGATTTGTGTACTTGTTTAATGAATTAATTTTCATGTTACGACTTAAGTTAATAAATTAGAAAATAGTCGTTTTGTCTGAAATACATTTTTGTCAAGACTATTTTCACTAAATAACTTCTTATCGTTACAATTTATTATTTTTAGTAAAATCCGTATTGTTTATTAATAAATTTAATTGCTAAAGACAATTTGAACGGTTTTTAAATCTCATTTCATCTCTAAAACTCCTATGCTATTTATACTTTATCTATATTTATCATATTGTTTCTAAATCGTATATTTTCTAAAATTTATCGTTTTAACCTGATTTTCTTACGTATTTATAAAGTACTATATTTTCACTTATTACGTTTGATTTACCTTTGATAACGAACATAGAAATATATTAAGTTACGATAACAACGATCTTAATAAAAAGTTTATTTGCCATAAATGTCATTTTGGTACATTTAACTTATTCGAACACTTTGCGTAATTCCATAAGTATATTTCCATTTTAAGTAAGTTTCTACGATTAGTATACTTCTAGTTATAGAAAGTTTCATTTTGGTATAAAATGTGTATTTCTTTTATTCCATATTATTTATAATGATTATCTCATTTGAAAATTGATAATGGCTTGGTTTTGGAGTTATGGAATGAGGACAAGTATATGGGTAGAGTAATACAGTCTAGGGTATACGTTTTGCCATCAACTATAAAGCTGGTGTGTCTATGTTGAGACGCATTGGTCGTTGAACTGAGCCTGGTTTGTGTTCAGGAGTGTGTATATTTTGACCTTAAACTTAGATATCGCATCGTGTAAGTCGTCGTCGGGTTGAACTGGATTACGGTTGGTGTCCAGGAGGGGTGTGCATTACTTAAGCCAGGACCTCGCTGCACGCAGTCCTGTTATAGTTGAGTTGCCTAGTTAGAGACCAAAGTCTGATTTGTTTTGACTAAGTTCTCGAAGCTAGTTTAGTATGATCCTAGTGAAAGTCTATTCCGTTGCACTAATTGATTTCTATAACGCCATTTTGGATTTTATAATTATCGATTGGTTTTGACTTGCAGGTTGGCAATCGCTTTAAGTTTTGCTAAAAACTTATGTTACTATATTGTTTTAATTGTTTTTCATTTTATCTATTTTGATATAGTAATACTGGAGTATTATTTTTCATATGATATAATATGGCTGGGAGAACGTCCGAGTTACTCCCCACTGATGTGGCTGTTATGTTTATAACATGACAGGTGTTTGCTGCTGGGTTTTGGGTGTGAGCTAGCGAGTAGCATGGATCCTACTCTATCAATTTTGTTACTTCTGGATTGTTGTAAACCCTTTTAAGGATGTTTATTTTAGTCCTTTTTTAAAAAGTGACCTTTGTATCGACTGACCATTTCTTTTAAATAGAATATAGTTTGTCAGTGTGTTTTAATCCCAATCTACAGTGTTCCCGCCACTGTATTGCATTAGAATTTATAGGGAATTATAATATATTTATATTTACGCTACCATATCGCTCTAAATTCAACCTGGCCCGCAAATCTGTCTCACCCACTGTTGTTTTTTGGGGTTATGTGTCCGAATCCTAAATGACTCGATAATTAAATTCATGACCTGACCCGACCTGTTCAACTCGTTAGAAAGATGAGACTACAAAGCCTTAGTCTAAAAGTCCGGTTCCAGCCAATCTATTACTATGCCTAGATTCTCTTAAAACTCTTATTTTAACCTATTAGTAATTCGATATAATTAATTTTTATATATTATTCTTTTATTTGAATATAAATTTCGTATCTAATCTTAACTTAAATTATTTAGCAACTAGTGTGTTACCCGTGAAAGATTTTACGGGTTGTTCGCTTTTAGTTATATAAAGGGTGGAATTATGTAACAACTGAAATTAAGTTATTCATTAACTTAAGTTAAGTTAAGGCAGGCGTTATTAATTAATATATACAATGAAGAATCTATAGTTAGTATGACACAATATCTTCGAGATGCCTTGATCATTCTAATTTTTACTCCTTGGTGTAGAATGGGCTTTCCACCTACGCAAGAGTTATAAGGCTACACAACATCAACGTCTAATTACATGTCCCAAGCAATAATCCCTTGAAATAATAATGTCGTTTGGAATCTTTACAATTTCTAATTTTTTCAAACAAATAATTTAAAAGGACGATATCAAAAAAGAAAAATGTACTTTTTTTTTTATTTTTTTGTGATGCAATTTTTTTTTTGTGTGTGTCGATGTTAACACGAACAAACATGTGGATGTGCTAATCGTTTCGAACAAACTATTAATGAGAGGACAACGATATGGGTTCGGCAGACCGGGTACAAATATTAACACATACACCGATTATCCACGATTTTGGGCTGCATGAAATCTTGAGGTGTCGAAATTAGGGATGGGCCATATTTAAATCATAGTGGAGAGGGGTTCACATGGCCCAAACAAAACGGTCCAGTGGGCTTGCTTAAAGACACTAACCATAGTTATGACTAACCCAATCCAATAACGGGCAAGATACTATTCCACCCGTTTCCAAGAACGATAACATCAGCCGATATATAAAAAAATGCTGACCATCAAGAAAGCGGTGAATGACATGAAGTTAACAGTAACGTCAGATAATAGTAAAATATTATGAAGGTCTAAAATTGTCGTAACTAAACTCAGTCGTATGTGTTAGTACCGTTATCGACAAACTAAAATCCATACACAAATACACTAAATGGAAGTCAAAGAGTCATTATCATCACAACATATAATCAAAGTAAATAATACATCTACATTTACTTCATTTTAAAAAACCTTGATCTTGCATGCACATCTAGCTTGTTCACAACAATAAGAAAAAAAAATACCACCAACACAAACCGTTTTTCATAATCAAAAAAAATGTATAGGGAGTTGATGTGGCCACCAAAGTGCATCCTCGACAACATGCCGTACGACGTGCAGGACGGGTGGTATATTTGTCAGAATTTGCACATTTTGAGATTGAGACTAAACTACCTTGGTTATGAGGTGGTTAGATTGGATCCATGTATATCTCCAACGCTTGATTTCGAAAGGGCGGTTGTAGTTGAGTTTGGAGCAAGGATGCCAAACTATTTCCAGGCGTTCAAACTTCAAAGGGAGTTTGAAAATGAAGGGATGACAAAGGAAGCAATGACCTACCAATGGGATCACCAAGCCGGCCCACATTGTTGGGTTGCTTCTTGGGAGGATGAGAAGTATCTGTCAACGGAAACGGACTACCGTATGGTGCCAATATGGTGCCGTTATGTTGGAACGTGTTTGGGCGAGGCAGAGGAATTTGGGACATATGGACATGTTATGGACGCTCTGAATGAAATTTACAGGGATTTCTACGTGGATTAGATGAACGGGAAGGGGAGTAAGTATTTTCATTACGTTGTGTTGTACATAGAAGTTAAGTGTAGGTCGAGGGGTACACAATGTGTAATTAGTTATGTAAATGAAAGTTAAGAATATGTTATTAACGCATCAAACTAAAACTACATGTTCTTCTCCGACAATCAACTGCATGTCGACGGTTTTGAAGTTATTTTTTATACTATTGCTGCGTGAAGTACTGATTGGTGAGAAGTTTATGGTTACAATGTAATTGTCTTGCAAGGTAAGTGTTTGGAAGTTTTTCATTTATAACATTTTTACGGTGATATTAAAAGAACTAATTCCAATTGTTATTCAAAGTGGTGCGTTTGTTGGTTAGTAATTCAATATGGTCGCGAATATCAACCGAACAATGTAATCAAAACTAACACACGGTTTCGTAATAGTACGAAATATTACTAAAACTTTGATGGACCAATTACAAATGTAGATATATATCTGAACGTGTACGAATAAAATTGTTGGCTATCAAAATAACTCATACAGAAAATCGTATGAGTGGACCTCATCGTGTTACGAAATAATGTAAAACATAGGTTAATCACAACGTTGGTGAAGTATTAAAGCAAAGTAATTAGTTCGTAAATAGTCAACACATAGGAATATGAAAGGTTTGATTCAATGTAATGTTTATAATTAGATGGGCACCAACTAAATGGTCTACCTAACTGCTACACGGTGACGTTGACATCCGACAAATATGACATGTAATATCGGAAACATTTACTATACGCAATGAATATTTTTTGTGATATGACATACACGTAATATCGGCAAACTTTATCGGAAACATTTACAATACACTGTCTACGTTTCAATTGATGGACAAAAAAATAGTCGATTAATACAATTGGTATGCAGCATACTTGATAGATAAAGATTGCAATGATGACAAATTAACTAAGATGGCAAGCAAAGTGGGTAACTTCTTCCGTTTACCAATGTAATTACCCAATTACTGCTACTGCATCACCCATACGCAGTAACTATGACATCACAATCACCCACAACCACTTAACCGTATTTCTGAAAGGATATTTAGCATGCAAAACGACCAATTTTAGGATCATTTCCAAATCGAATCCAAACTTCAACCTGAAAAAAAAAAATCACAACAGAGCATAAGCAAAAACATCGAAACAATGGCTGACAAATTAATCTACCCACCGACCGTAATCATGCACAATTTGCCATATGAACTAACGTCCGACGGAGAGGTCACCGGAAGGAGTTTCACGTACGTTAGGGATGAATTGCTGAATCTGGGATACCCTGTCAGGAAAGTTCACCATGTATGGAAGGGGAAACCTGGTGTCTTCAAGCAGGCTATCGCAATCGAGTTCTTCAGTGGCGAGCATAGGTACAGAAGTGCATTCAAACTGCAGAAGTGCTTCGAGAGGGTTGGAAGGGGGAGGTCGGACTTCATGAATACTGCAGACGGCATGACTGGTCCTCATCTGTGGGTCGCAACTGATGCAGACAGAGGGTTGTTGAAGGAGGGAAGGCAAAGCACTTATCCCTCAGCTGATTGGAGGAGGCTTGGTTATGGAGATGCAGACAAAGACAGCCTCTCCACTTACGTGTGCGTCTTCAATGTTCTGAGGCAACACTGCCCCGTATTCTACGTCTGAAAGGTAAGTCCTCCTAACTCGACCCGAACACCATTCTGCATAACCTACTCCACTACCTTGCTCAATTAATTGTCGAACTCTTGGTAATCTGTTATTTTTTTGGTTATATACCTTGCCGTCTGTAATGGATTGTTGGACCTCGGTCCAGATTTTTGGTATTTTGTTTCAAAGGTTTGTAATCCTGAATATTTTAGCTTCGCTTGTTGACTGCAGACAACTGCGTTTTAGTCTGCAGAATTTCAATTTGAATTTGCACCTCATTCGATTTTTTGGTATAGTTGTGTTTTTATCCTTCTTATGGTATGCTTCAAAATTTCTGGTAGTTGTGCGCATGGTGAAAGTCTATGGTGGGATGCGCAGGCGTGCATAAAAATCAGTAAGAGGTGATGTGGGAATTGTAGACCTGGATAGCAATGCATATACTACAACATCTATATAGTCTCAGCCAGAGAAACGGTTTGCATATACTTTGCGTAGTTTACAACGTGTTTGTCATCGAGTGTTTGAGAAAATCTCTTTGTACACGACGTTCGTTGTGGAGTCCGTGTCGAAATCATCTTCATCTAGAATGAGTACCTTTAGGCCCCTCTTAGTCGTTACCCTTGATAACGCAACATAGAGCTGCCCATGTGTGAAAACAGGTCGCTGTAAAAATAGACCGACATTAGACAGAGACTGACCCTGGCTTTTGTTTATGGTCATTGCAAAACATACGGCAATCGGGAACTGCCTCCGTTCGAATTGAATGGGGAACTTAGTCTCATCTGAGGGTGACCGTTTAATTCTTGGTATGTACACCATTTCTCCCTTCCTGATGCCTGATATAACCTTGGCTTCGAGTACACGATCACCAAGTTTAGATATAATCAACCTTGTCCCGTTACATAGACCGTTTGCTTGATCAAGATTTCTCAAGAGCATTACTATTGCTCCAACCTTTAGACACAGCCGGTGGTTTGGCAGGCCGGACGACCTTATTGTGTTTAAATATTCTGTAGAGTACAGATCGAGAATGGCACGGCAGGTTTCGCCACTGCTTATCTCGTCTGATCTAAGGTACACAACTTCGTCTCCGGGTAGAGTGGACAGTACGTAAGCGTTAACCTTCTCAACTACGCCGTGAGTTGGAGCAAGCACAGCCCTTTCCTGCAGGTAGTCCGTGTCCTTATATTTGTTTTCAAAGTCAGGGTATGTGCTACCAACAATTGCTGCAACGGAATCTGCACCAGGATGTATGAGGAACTCGTCTGGTATCTTTATGGTTGCTACGCCATCGTTAGGACCCCCTTCGAGACCATCACCTACATTCAGTATCCATTCAGAGAATTCCCTGATTTCATCAACTTCGTCTCTAGACCTACCAGACTGAAGTCGCATATTTGTATTCAAACGAAGTACCTGCAAAGGGATATGAGAAACGGTGAACATTATATAATGTAATTTCGGGTTATACGTACGATGGATGATTGGTCGCAATAATTCCTAAGAGGGACCTCATTCGACCGATTTTACCTTCACATCTCTCCAAATAGGAGACGAACAAATAGACGCATATACGATATCCTGTCGACTACCCTTGGGAACAACCGGTAGGATTTGCCTGAAATCTCCACCAAGAACAACGACCTTGCCTCCGAATGGCTTGTCCGCGAAAGATGGGTTGACAAATCTCGTGATATCCCTAAGACTTCTATCAAGGGCTTCAAAACAATATCGACTAACCATTGGGGCTTCATCCCATATAATTAGCTTTGCTTTGATTAGAAGTTCAGCCAAGTCGGACCCGAGTTTAATTCCAGGGCACATTGACTTCTCATCAGCATTAATGGGTATGCTAAATCTAGAATGGGCAGTGCGGCCTCTAGGAAGAAGGGTTGCAGCAATACCACTTGACGCAACAGGGAGGACAATCTGCCCCTTGCTTCGCAAAGCGTTTTCCAGATGAAAGTCTTCCCCGTTCCACCATGGTCGTATAGGAAAAAAAGACTACCAGTACCAGACTCGACTGCATCGATAATTGAGTCGTACACTGCTCTCTATTCATCTTTAATAGTTAACATATAGGATAGGTACTCGGACTTCAGAGCAGCACGGTCATACGAAAGTTCATCGGAAATTAACCTATTTGAATCAACACGAAATATCTCCTGATCAGGAAACGACATATTTAGAAATTTGGAGAGAGAGCTGCCGACTGCCGTTGCCAAGTAGAATAGCCTCAATTTCAGATAAAGCGTAATTCTTCAATTGGTCATCGGTCATTTGCAAATCTGGAATAATAATGCAGACGAATAGGTAAAACAAATTGCTTCACGATAAGTGTTTCCTTTCAACGGAAAAAAATAAAATAAAATAAAATAAATAACTGCAGAACATGAAGACTAAGGATTGTGTTGGCTTATAATAACTAACCAAAATTGAGGAGTTCCTTCCGTCGCCTGGACAGAATGTCGTCACAGAGATGGTGCCAGGTTTTCTCCCAAACTTCCTCTGGTTTAACCAAACTTCCAGAAAACAGAAGGGTGGTAAACATGTTCCTCAAGTACACACCACTGCCCCAGTAACTGGCTTCCTCAATTGCGTCGACGTACTTCTTGACGTCACCGAGTAAGCCTAAAGCATAGCACGCATCCTTGTAGGTATCATATACAACCCCCTTGACAGTACGAATGTCGGCATAACACGTAGGACCACGAACAAAATTGAGTAACAACCTCATATAGTATCGCACCCCACCGTTTGGCGACATATGATACATTCGACCTAAACTGAATCCCTTTTTACGGGGGGTCCAACATCTGCCGTCCTTCTGCCAAACATACTTGGTCGGAAACTTGGAGTATGTCAGTCCTCTCGAATCACAATGGTCAGCATTGTACTCCAACCAAGCGGTGAACTTCGTTCTAGCACCATTGGATCGTGCAACAATTTCGTCCAATGGGTCGTCATCGTTGTATACAACATTCTGCTCATTAGGCAAATGGTACTCAAGACGAAGGACTGGAGGCGTCCTATAATGTATTTCGAATGAGAAGATGCGCCATGCTGCCTCGCAAGGCGAAACGTAGCGACAGTCGTAGTACTCCTGAATGTGGTCTACTTCATCGGGATTCGTTCGGAAAGATGCACTAACCGTGACCCTATCGTAACCCTTGTTCACGTACTTGAACAAATATTTGATGGATCGTGCCTGGTTACACCACTCAACGTTAATGTGGGCATGGTATTTTTTGAGCAATTGAGCATTATACGGAACTACAAATCCATTGTGCACAGTTATGCCACCTTTTTCAACCCTAATACCGTTGTCCCTCTTCTGGTACATTGGATAACCGTCACTGTCAACAGTAGTGCGTTCACAGAATGACTTTGGAAATATTTTAGTACAGACACCGTCTGTCATGCAAGGTGACTTTGGATTGGCGAATTCGCAGGGACCATGAATCATTAGGTCCTTCACTGCCTCATGTAAGGATGGGTCAACCAATGGGTCAGGTATCTCAGCAGAAATAATGGAATCGACATCAGCTGCCTCCGGAAACTTGTCCTCCCTCTCCAAAAATAACAAAATGTGTGCGTGGGGCAAACCTCGCTTCTGGAACTCAATAGTGTACGCAACTGAAAATTAAAGGTGAATGTAAACGTCAAAAGAAAAATAAAAAACAATATAGTAACTGGAAGGACGATCAGCATACCGGCCCTGGTCCGTCCAAAGACGTGATTGTCCTTCAAGTCTTTCATAAGAAGTTCCAACTTCTGCTTGAAAACGCGAGCAACTATATCCGGTCTGTCCTCAGGCTACAATCCTCTCTTCTTAACAAAACGGGTTATTTCAGGCCACTTAGGATTACATGTAAATGTGATGAACAAATCAGGATAACCACACCAACGACATCGTATCTTGATAAGTCTTCCTCATATAACCTTTACCTCCGACAAAACTTGAGGGAAGAATGTACTTGACACCTTGCGACGGTGTGTCTGTTTCTCCATTGTCAACTGCATTGCTTAACTGTTTATAATTGGCAGATCGAAGCTTCGGCTGATTGAACTTAAGGTAGGTTATTCGTTGTGATTCGACCATGGTGTATCCATCAACAATCAACTGCTGGAATAACCTACCTCCCTGCAGCAAAGTGTCAGGTTCAATGTGGGATGGACGATCCTGGAGACGAAATGCAAACCACTCTCTCAATGTTGTCTTCACATGGGCAGTTTCTGGATTAAGACAAGAATCGATGGATAGCTGGCAATGCTTAATTCCTAGGCGGTATCCATCCTCTCCACGTAGTAGACTGCCGATTAAATGCGCATTCTGGCCGCCAATACGGTATGTGTACGGACCCCTACCTTCATTAACAGAATGATCTATCTTTCCCCCGTTTGACGTGAATGAGTGTGCGGAGTTGTACATCCGAATATTGTCCTTAAAATGACGACTCTTGGGTGAACACCATGGAGAAGATCCTTTATTAGCTTAGGGGGCTCCGTAAGGTATGGTAACTGAACTTTGCCATCCTTGCAGCACATGGAGAATGTTGGAATCTTAGGTGTTCGACACATCCTGTCACGCTCCCCGTACCACAATTGAGAATAACATTTATGGCAGCTGTATACTGGGTCACCAAAGTCTTCGTACCCTTCCCAACCTACACGTAATTGTGCACAATGAAAACATATAGACTGACAATAAAAAATCTACTCCTGCGATGTAGTGTTTTTGGCTAACCTGTAATTTCTACATCATCATCATTGGATGAGACGCCAAATATGTCACGTGCGAGGCTATTGATTATCATATCAGAGTGACTAGATTGGCTGAACTTCTCGTTTGAAAATAAATTCTGTGGCGTTGTGGACTCAGTTAAGTAGGACTCCCTAATATCATCAACGACACGGCCGATCGAAGCTACAACATTCATGATCAAACAGATTGGTACACTAACCGAAGAAACCAGAGATTCTACATAGAGTGCGACCACAAATGTTTTGAGAGTAGCACGGTGGCGGTTACCTTGTGTAAGATCAGAAACAGGAGACTGCACAATAGTTTGAGACACAAGATGGAGCAAGTTGCGGTCTCTCCGTTCACGGAACTTGATGACATGTTTGCGACACGCAAGTTTGCACCGCCAATCTCGATAAGGATCGTTATCAGTGTACGTACATGGCATCCTGATATGAGCTATGCCCCTCCATCTTATCAGCAAGAATATGCTTCATATCCCTTCTACTCTGTTGCGCTGTGAGATATTTAATGAGGTACTTCTCCAATCCGATTGCTGCGAAGTGACATGACAAAATGTACGTTTCACGAATCCAAAGCAATAGATATACAGTAAATTAAAGGGCGATCATTTATGAAAGGCATACCGTCTTCATAAAGGTCTTTATCTCGATCGAATGCTGCCAACAGATGTTCAGGATCTGTAGAATTTAGAGAAACAATATTACCATTAGGGACATGCAACAAAAACGCAATACCATGATACATAGATGCTTGAACTACAGAATGGATAAATTAATAAAACAGGATAACTATGGGAATACTGTACCTGAATCCTCATCGTATGATGCGATTAAATGATGCGGGACCTCTGTTAGGACACGCTCCCCTGAAAATATATATAGACATTAGTCGAACTGGAGCTAAGATACAAATTCGAAAACTTGACTCATAGTTTTTTTTAATATTGTAAAATTTTCACATTGTACGATTCAGTCGAAATGCAAGAGTTTCATATGTGCAGAGCTAAGTGGGCAATATTTGATAAATTAGCATTATCAATCAAAACAGTTGAGCGTTAGATCTATGGTATGTAAAACACATCACCTGGTTGCTCAGAAACTTCACCCCTGCATAGATTAATTTCGGCGGAGGTGTACTGAACAGAACATTCGAATAGACCTGCATAAAGGCGGGTACATGTAGAGAGCAGATTATCGAAAACAATGTCAACGATATGCTGCAATGTTGCAATGTCCAAAGGAAATAATGTGTCAATGAATTTGATGAAATAAACACAATATGTGAACCTGAGGCATCTGGTTGCTCAGAAACTTCACCCCTGCATAGATTAGTTTCTGCGGAGCTGTATTGAACAGGACATTCAATTAGACCTGCATTAGGGAGGGTACATGTAGATATCAGAAGCAAGGCTATTGTGTGAACGACATCCTAAGATGTTGCCATGTAAAAAGGAAGTGATGTGTTAATGAATTTGATGAAATAATAATAATATGTGAACCTGAGGCATCTGGGAAATGTATAGACTGCACATTTTCATTCAAAGGTCTAGAATTATCTGACCGTATACTGAATCGTGAAGTTGCTGGATTGAAAGCTCTCAAGGGACTGTTCAGCGTGTTAGTGACATCCTGGAAAGGGGACCTCCGATCTGGTAATGAATAACAAAAATTAAAGTAAGATGTAGCACGACAACCACATGCTGTTAAACAACAAAATGCTTAAGTGCTGCAGGGAGGTAGAAAACTTCACTGTCTAATTTGCTTACCATTTAGACACGTTCTCTTCCGAGAGTCGTTCTCTTTAATGTTTGCATCCTCAGCAACATCAGCCTCTACGCGAACGGGGACAAAGTTCCTAGCAAACTTTTTCTTAGAATTTCCGGACTCCTTGCCATGTGCAGCCTGCGTAGGTTGGTGATGCATTATGTCTTAATTAGATTCTATCAGTTTTCATGTAAGTTGGAAGGTAAGAAATTTATAAAGTATAGTATCATGGGTAGTTGTGGAGGATTTTAAATGTATTGGAAAGTTAAAATCTGAAGTCGATGAGTCATGGCCTCAACACAAATCCTGGTATATTAATGGTGATTGAATGAATGTGAATATAAATTTTGATAGAAACCTGTGTACTCGATTTGCAGGAATCCTCGACCCAAAACTGATAATGATTATTTGACAGGAGACTATAAACATGTGTGCAGAAAATGAAAACTCTTGCATTTGCAGAGGGTAGTTAAAAGAGGCAAAACAGAAACGTGTTACATAGAACGTGGAATAATCAGTGGGAGTAGACAATATCAAAGCTGAACAACTTACGACCGTGGATAATCATTACTATATAAGCTGCTTATAATTTTATATTTCTTGATAGACAATATATATAGATCCAGTCCTATATATATATATATCGACTATTGTGCAAAGATTAGTTTACGTAGATGTTTAAGAGAATTGCAGACGTCCTTGAAAATCAAATGCATATTCGATGCGTTGGTTTAAAATAGACAAAGCAAGACTTGACGTTTTCACATAAATTTCTGTACTCCTTTGGGATACAATGAAAGAAAATTGTGAAGATGTAGCGATTTATTATAAGACACATAAACTATACGCTTACGGAACTATATTTACTTGGCATCCATAAAGAAGAAATATGTGATTACAGTATCGTAGCAGCGAAAATGAAATTGTGCTTTAACTTAAAAATCCAAGATTCAAAAAATTACATAAAAACCGACAAATGAAGTTACATATTAAATTGGAGTTTGCATCAACGCAAAAAAGATAACGTATACATAGCAATGGGAAAGTACAGTTAAAGAATAGGACGATCTGAATGTAATAACGGTAAAGTAGATATGCGTGAATCAAACTGCATCATTGGTTTGTCGACGAAGTAGGTAGAATACAATTGCTTCAGTCCAAGTGCATCCTTACTTTCTTAGCAAATATTGCATCAGGTTTTGTTGAGTTATAGAAGTCGATCCCATATACTGACAAATTCTTCCGTCCTGGTGTGGGTAGAAACTAACTGTCCGATAACCCAAAATAACTGCTGGTGCAACTCCTGCACTACTAAAATGCCACAACTTACAAATAAATCAGAAACAGAGTTTGTTAGGAGAAAACAGATATAGAGTGCACATAAAGGCCCGAGGGAACGATAACTTATCAAAGGAAAATGTTGTACTGTAAAGAAATATACTAATAAACAACAGCTGCTAATGACGCAAGTGACATTGCCGAAAAATCTCAATACAGAGCAACATAAAAAACTGTTCAAAAGAGTTTGCAAATGTAACCTGTTCAACTCGTTAGAAAGATGAGACTACAAAGTCTTAGTCTAAAAGTCCGGTTCCAGCCAATCTATTACTATGCCTAGATTCTCTTAAAACTCTTATTTTAACCTATTAGTTATTCTTTTATTTGAATATAAATTTCGTATCTAATCTTAACTTAAATTATTTAGCAATTTCAGCCCATTACTCCCTTGTAGTCTTGTACAATTGTACACAGGGAAACTAACACAAATTCTTAATTGTGAGTTGTGACGGACATATTTGTTGCAATTTTGCGACATTTCAAGTACTCCCTCCGTTCAAGTTAAATTTTCGCTTATTCATTTTTGCAACGTTCAAGTGCAACCTAACAATTTCAATTTTAGTCATTATTTTAATATTAAACAAATAATTTAAACCTTACATGTTTACCTAAATGCCCTTATCTTTAAATACTTAACTTTAAATCATTTGTACCTTTAATAATAAACAATAGAATTCTTAGAACTTGTGTAAAAAGCGAAAGAGAAGATTCGACTTTAACGAAAGAAATACTAACTATGTGGAGTAAATAAAACAAAAACAAAATGTCTAGAAATTGACAATTTATTTTTGTCTTATTCACACCCTTTGAGACTTGAGACCAATATAAGAACAAGAGTTTATCACTAATTACCCCCTTTTATGTTTCCTATTTTTCAAATTACCCCCAAAAAATGTTTCCGTTAATATTACCCCCGTAAAGTTGTAAAAAAATTAGATTTTACCCCCAGGCGTCCTTCTCTCCTCTTTCCGGTGACTTATGCGATTTTTCTTCCTGTTTTACCCCTCCCTTTACTAACACACTCTCTCCTCTCCTTAACACTCTTTCACTCACTCAAACACACTCAACCCTACCAAAACCCCCAAATTCCCTCAATTTCAAGAACCCTAACCCTAATTCCCAAAATCGACCCAAATTCGAGCACGACGACCAATTTGCAGACAATCGATCTATTTCTTAAGGTAATTTCTCTTCCTTCCTCTTTCCATTTTCGACTCTTCTCTTCGCAATTTTGCAAATTCCGATTAGGGTTTAGTGTTCGAAATTAAATTGAACACTACTATTTATTGTTTGGGGGCACCTGTGTTTATGTCGTGGTTCAATTGAAAACTATTTCAGTTGGGTTTATTTTGCACTTTCAATGTCCGGTTGTGTTTTGCCATGAAGGAAGTGTTAATGAAGTAATTTTGTTTATATTCTGATTAGGGTGGAGTTCAATCTGGAGTTCAATCTGCGAACATTCTTTGGTGGTGAGTTTGCTCTAGTTAATGGTAGAACTGAATATGTTGGGGGTGGTATGCATCTAGAATGTGGGTTAAATACTCGAACTCTGAATGTCCAATACTTTAGAAATCTAGGAGAGCGTTTGATGGGAAGAAGAGACTTCGAAATTTACTATACTAGAGCTGATCCTAGACTTGCTCAAACCATGGGGAAGGCAATGGTTACATGTCCACATGATGTGGACTGTTTGTTGAGGACAATGACAAAAGAGAGGTCAATTACGGTGTTCATGGCAATAAGGAAAAAGATGAATTACGTGCCTCTTCCAAGGACCAAACGTCCAAATGTGGACCTAGTGGAAAAAAATCAGCAGCACATGCCAAGGGCCCACTTCCCCGTAAGGGAATCTTTCACATTGAAAGCACCCTCAACAAAGCCACCCACTCACAATAAACAACTCTCTTCACCTTCACACTTGAGAAGAAGCCCTAGGATAAGTAAAGGTGCCTCTTCCACCTCTGCTCACCCCTCCATTCCAACTACAGAGCAACCACTTTGCTCACCTGAAGCAGCCAATAAATATCCCCATTTAATTGGTGTCAATAAGCCGTTGGAGCATCTACTTGGGATAAATGAAGGCAAAAGAGGGCAGAAATTACCATTCAAAAGGAAGTTAGTGTTTCGAGAGTAAAGTGAATCTGAGGCTGTAGCCTTAGATAAGGCTGATCAAGGCACAGATCGAGGTGGCGGAGAGTGTTTGAAAGAAAAACATCACAAAAGAAATGTTGGTGACGATGATGAAGATATTTTGTTGAGCACCTTAAAGAAAAGAGGTAAAAGAAAAAGTACGAAGGGGGTGGCTGAGGACGAAGTTGAAAAAATCATAGCAAACACTTTGAGAAGCTTGAGAAGTGGTGGTCAGAGGAAGAGGAAGCAGGTTGTGGCTGAGACAGAGTCCAGTGGTGACGACGAAGTAAGTGATGAAGACTTTGTTCCAACTGAGGATGGCTTAGGTGGAGTACATGTTAGTGAGGATGAGGTCGATGGTACTGTACCTGTGAGGGGTACGAGAGATAAGGGTAACACAGGTAAGGGTAGTGTAAGTAAGGCGATTAAAAATAAGGGGAGTAAAAGGAAGGGGAGTAGAAGTAAGAGGAATAAAAGGAAGGGGAAAGAAGTCGATAAGGATGACGATGAGTTCAGTGATTCTGAAATCAGCAGTGCTGATGAATCAGATCACAGTTAGAATGAATTTGATTTGGGTGTGAACCTTGATGAGCAGTTTTTAGAAGAAGTCCAGAACTAGAAGCCAGAAACTCTGAGGAGGAGGCAGTTGGTGAAATCTCCAATCAGAACAAGGATAGAGAGATATTTGGTCTCGAAAACTTGACTGTATTTGCTGGTAAGGACACTGTGTGTGACGATGATGAGGTACGCAGTTTGGCTGAAAGTGATGTTGATGAGGGATGCATTTACCCTACATTCAACCCCAAAAACAGACTTCGATAAACCGATTCAGTTAAAGGTTGGTTTGCAATTCCGTAGTGTAGACATTTTTAGGAAAGCATTAAGAGAGCACGGCGTTTCCAATTCCTATGATTTTTACTACACTCACAACAAAAGGGAGAGGGTTACTGCTAAGTGTAGGAACAGGTGCAATTGCGAGTGGAACAAGAAGAAGTCTAAGCTCGGTAAGTGTTCCTGTGGTGTAAAGAATCCTTGTCCTTTTCATGTTCATGCTAGAAAACTACCCGACTCTAGCACATTCCAAATTAAATCCGTACAATTGAAACACAACTGTGTCATGAGTAGCTACAATAGGAAAGTGTCTGCAGAGTACTTAGCCGAGAAATACATTGAGTTCTGGAAAGAAAACATTGATTGGAAGTTGAGATCTTTTCAGAGGCATGTGACTAAGGATTTGGGTGTTTTCGTAAGCTACAACAAGTGTTGGTACGCAAGGTGTAGAGCAAAATTGATAATATATGGGAATGCAAATGATCAGTATGCTAAGGTTTGGGACTATGCAGTTGCAATTAGGAAGTACAACGAAGGATCATCATCCTTTGTCGTTTGCGATGGTATTGACAGACCCCCACCACTCTTCAAGAGGCTTTACATTTGTCTCCAAGCTTGCAAAGAGGGTTACAATAAAGGTTGTAGGCCCATCTTGGGTGTTGATGGCTGCCATTTGAGAGATGCGTACCCTGGAATGATCCTCACTGCAATTGGGATTGATGGTAACAACAACATCTACCCAATTGCTTGGGTAGTGGTAGAGGTTGAGAACAAGGAATCCTGGACATGGTTTCTAGAGTTACTCATTTCTGACTTAGGGAACCCTGATGGTGAAGGGCTAACCATAATGTCAGATAGGCAAAAGGACTTGGTTGATGCTCTTTCTGATGTGGTCCCAAAGATCAACGTCAGGTACTGTGTCAAACATATTTGGGAAAACTTCAAAGCAAGGTGGGGTGGTCCGTTGTACGAGGCTGCCTTCTGGAATGCTGCAAGGGCCTTAACTAAGGTGACATGACATTAACTTTACATTTACTCTTACTGTATCACTAGAAATGCTAACGTATTTGATTGTTTGCAGGGAGAATTCAACAAAGAACTGTTGGGGCTGAAGTTGTTTGATGAAGAAGCGTGGTCTTACTTGGAAAAAATTCCTGCGAGAAATTGGTCGAGACATGCATTTGACACCCAATGTAAGTCTGATATACTATTGAACAACATATGTGAGGTGTTCAATAGTGTTCTCAAGGAGTGCAGGGACAAACCAATTATTACACAAATGGAGTGGATGAGGAAATATGTGATGAACAGATTCTGTCAGAGGAGGGAAATGGGGGAGAGGTATGAGGGAAGGATGATGCCATATGTCACGAAGTACCTTAAGTTTACTAAGAATGAGGCTAGGTTCTGCACTGTCGTTCAGTCATGTGTTGGTCAGTTTGAAGTCGACTACAAGAACGACACTGTAGCTGTGAGCTTGAATGCTAGAACATGTTCCTGCAACCATTGGAGTTTGACTGGGCTGCCTTGTGTTCATGCCTTGAGCTGCCTGCTAGTGAAAAGGATGGACCCATACGACTACATTGACGACGTTTACTCAATAGGGAGGTACACTTTGGCTTACTCAACCCATGTCTCACCTATGCCCGGTGTCAAACATTAGGAGGACACTGGTATGCCAGAGCCACTCCCACCACCACACAGAAGGTTACCTAGAAGGCCTAAGTCCAAGAAAAGAAGAAGAGTTGCTGGGGAAGTCTAAGAGCGACGGGTTAGAAGGGGGACAAAGGTCAACAAATGCAGCAACTGTGGCGGGCGTGGACACACTAAAAGAACATGCAAGAACCCAACTGCACCCTCTACATCTACAGCAGAGAGGGCTCCTGGAGGTAGGCCTTTGGGAGGTAGTGAGTGGGCTGTAGAGACAAGGAGGAAGAGGCAGGCAAGGAATGTCCAGAGAGCATGTTTGGTTTTACAGAATCAAGCTCAAGCTACTCAAGCTCAACCTGCAGCGACTGCACAAGCTTCCACCTCCAGCGTCAACCCTTCAACATCAAATCAAGTACCCAGTGGACAACCTCAGACACCAACAAGCTTTGTCGAACTTCTTAGTCATGCTTCGACTTTAACTGGAAATATGATTTAGAACTCTTGGATGTATGACTTTGGATCTATTTCTTGTGGTTGTATGACTTTGGATCTATTTGGAACTTCTTAGGCAAGCTTATGAAACCTACTTTGCTTTTGATTTAGAACTCTACTTTGCTTGTGGTTGTATGACTTTGGATTTATTTTATGAGTTTATCACTAATAACCCCCTTCTATGTTACCGATTTTTGAAATTACCCCCAAAAATGGATTCCGTTAAAATTACCCCCGTAAAGTTGTTAAAAAATTAGATTTTGCCCCCAGTGCTCCTTTTGTCCCTTTTCCGGTGAGTTTTGGTTATTTTCTTCCCATTTTGCCCCTCCCCTCACAAACACACTTCCTCCTCCCCTAAACCCCCTTTCACTCATTCTAAGTCACTCAACCCTACCAAACCCCCAATTTCCCCAAATTTTCCCCAATTTCCCGGAACCCTAACCCTAATCTCTGAAATTGACCCAAATTCGACCCAGATTCGAGCGCGTGACCCATCTAAAGGCAATCGATCCACTTCCAAAGGTAATTTCTCTTCCTTCCTCTTCCCATTTTCGTCTCTTCTGTGTTCGAATTAGGGTTTAGTGTTCGAATTGGAATTAGGGTTTAGTGTTCGAGGTTCTTGGAATAGAATACTACTGTTTGAATTGAATTGGGGGCACCTGTGTTTCGTAAGTTGTGGTTCTTCGCAGTATGTAAAGTATTTCAATTGAGGACTATTTCAGTTGTGGTTCTTCATAGTATGTAATGTCGACTGTAATTCATAAGTTATGTTTGCGTTGGAATGAATTATATTTCGCTTTCGTAGCTGTTAAGATGTATGAAATTTCGCTTTGGGTTATATATGTTTGCCACAGAAGTATGAAATGTGGACTGAAGTAATTTTGTCTATATTTTGATTAGGATGGAGTTCCATGTGGAGTTCAATCTGCGGACATTCTTTGGTGGTGAGTTTGCTCTAGTCAATGGTAGAACCGAATATGTTGGGGGTGGTATGCATCTAGAATGTGGGTTAAATACTCGAAATCTGAATGTCCAATACTTAAGAAATCTAGGGGAGCGTTTGATGGGAAGAAGGGACTTCGAAATTTACTATACTAGAGCCGATCCTAGACTTGCTCAAACCATGGGGAAGGCAATGGTCACATGTCCACATGATGTCGGCTGCTTGTTGAGGACAATGACAAAAGAGAGGTCAGTAACGGTGTTCATGGCGATAAGGAAAAAGTTGAATTCCGTGCCCCTTCCAAGGACCAAACGTCCAAATGTGGCCCAGGTGGAAAAAAATCAGCAGCACATGCCAAGGGACCACTTCCCCATAAGGGAATCTTCCACATTGAAAGCTCCCTCAACAAAGCCACCCACTCCACCCACTCACAATAAACAACTCTCTTCACCTTCAGAGTTGAGAAGAAGCCCTAGGTTAAGTAAGGCTGCCTCTTCAACCTCTGCTCACCCCTCCATTCCAACTGCAGAGCAACCACTTTGCTCACCGGAAGCAGCAAAAAAATATTCCCATTTAATTGGCGTCAATAAGCCGTTGGAGCATTTACTTGGGATAAATGAAGGCAAAAGAGGGCAGAAATTACCATTCAAGAGGAAGTTAGTGTTTCGAGAGTCCAGTGAATCTGAGGCCGTGGCCTTAGATAAGGCCGATCAAGGCACAGATCTAGGTGGTGGAAAGTGTTTGAAAGAACAACATCAGAGGAGAAATGTTGGTGACGATGATGAAGACATTTTGTTGAGCTCCTTAAAGAAAAGAGGTAAAAGAAAAAGTACGAAGAGGGTTGCTGATGAGGACGAAGTTAAGAAAATCATAGCGGCCACTTTGAGAAGCTTGAGAAGTGGTGGTCAGAGGAAGGGGAAGCAGGTCGTGGCTGAGACAGAGTCCAGTGGTGACGACGAAGTAAGTGACGAAGACTTTGTTCCAATTGAGGACGACTTACGTGGAGTTACTGTTGGTGAGGATGATGTCGATGGTACTGTACCTGTGAGGGGTACGAGAAAGAAGAGTAACACAGGTAAGGGTAGTGTAGGTAAGGCGAGTAAAAATAGGGGTAGTAGAAGTAAGGGGAATAGAAGTAAGGGGAAGAAAAGGAAGGGGAAACAAGTCGAGGAGGATGACGATGAGTTCAGTGATTCTGAAGTCAGCAGTGCTGATGAATTAGATCACGGTTTGAATGAATTTGATTTGGGTGTGAACCTTGATGAGCAGTTTGTAGGAGTATGTCCAGAACTTGAAGCCAGAAACTTTGAGGAGGAGGCAGTTGGTGGAACCTCCAATCAGAACAAGGATAGGGAGATATTTGGTCTCGACAACTTGACCGTATTTGCTGGTGAGGACGCTGTGTGTGACGATGATGAGGTACGCAGTTTGGCTGACAGTGATGTTGATGAGGGATGCATTTACCCTACATTCAACCCCAAAACAGACTTCGATAAACCGATTCAGTTAAAGGTTGGTTTGCAATTCCGTAGTGTAGACATTTTTAGGAAAGCATTAAGAGAGCATAGCGTCTCTAATTCCTATGATTTTTACTACACTCACAACGAAAGGGAGAGGGTCACTGCTAAGTGTAGGAACAGGTGCAATTGCGAGTGGAACAAGAAGAAGTCTAAGCTCGGTAAGTGTACTTGTGGTGTAAAGAATCCTTGTCTTTTTCTTGTTCATGCTAGAAAACTTCCCGACTCTAGCACATTTCAAATTAAGTCCGTACAATTGAAACACAGCTGTGTCATGAGTAGCTACAATAGGAAAGTGTCTGCAGAGTACTTAGCCGAGAAATACATTGAGTTCTGGAAAGAAAACATTGATTGGAAGTTGAGATCTTTTCAGAGGCATGTGACTAAGGATTTGGGTGTTTACGTGAGCTACAGCAAGTGTTGGTACGCAAGGTGTAGAGCAAAATTGATAATATATGGGAATGCAGATGATCAGTATGCTAGAGTTTGGGACTATGCAGCAGCAATTAGGAAGTACAACGAAGGATCATCATCCTTTGTCGTTTGTGATGGTATTGACAGACCCCCACCACTCTTCAAGAGGCTATATATTTGTCTCCAAGCTTGCAAAGAGGGCTACAATAAAGGTTGTAGGCCTATCTTGGGTGTTGACGGCTGCCATTTGAGAGGTGCGTACCCCGGAATGATCCTCACTGCAGTTGGGATTGATGGTAACAACAACATCTACCCAATTGCTTGGGCAGTGGTAGAGGTTGAGAGCAGGGACTCCTGGACATGGTTTCTAGAGTTACTCATTTCTGACTTGGGGAAGCCTGACGGTGAAGGGCTGACCATAATGTCAGATAGGCAGAAGGGCTTGGTTGATGCTCTTTCGGATGTGGTCCCGAAGAGCAACGTCAGGTACTGTGTGAAACATATTTGGGAAAACTTCAAAGCAAGGTGGGGTGGTCCGTTGTACGAGGCTGCCTTCTGGAATGCTGCAAAGGCCTTAACTAAGGTGATTAAATTTACATTTACTATTACTGTATCACTAGAAATGCTAACGTATTGGATTGTTTGCAGGGAGAATTCAACAAAGAACTGTTGGGGCTGAAGTTGTTTGACGAAGAAGCTTGGTCTTACTTGGAAAACATTCCTGCGAGAAACTGGTCGAGACATGCATTCGACACCCAATGTAAGTCTGATATACTGCTGAACAACATATGTGAGGTGTTCAATAGTGTTCTCAAGGAGTGCAGGGACAAACCCATTATTACACAAATGGAGTGGATGAGGAAATATGTGATGAATAGATTTTGTCAGAGGAGGGAAATGGGGGAGAGGTATGAGGGAAGGATGATGCCATATGTCACGAAGTACCTCGAGTTTACTAAGAATGAGGCTAGGTTCTGCACTGTCGTTCAATCATGTGCTAATCAGTTTGAAGTCGACTACAATAACGACACTGCAGCTGTGAGCTTGAATGCTAGAACATGTTCCTGCAACCACTGGAATCTGACTGGGCTGCCTTGTGTTCATGCCTTGAGCTGCATGCTAGTGAAGAGGATGGATCCATACGAGTACGTCGACGACGTTTACTCAATAGGGAGGTACACTTTGGCTTACTCAACCCCTGTCTCACCTATGCCCGGTGTCAAACATTGGGACGACACTGGTATGCCAGAACCACTCCCACCACCACACAGAAGGTTACCTGGAAGGCCCAAGTCCAAGAAAAGAAGAATAGGAGCTGGGGAAGTCGAAGAGCGACGGATTAGAAGGGGGACAAAGGTGAACAAATGCAGCAACTGTGGCGGCCGTGGACACACTAAAAGAACATGCAAGAACCCGACTGCACCCTCTACATCTACAACACAGAGGGCTCCTGGAGGTAGGCCTTTGGGAGGTAGTGCGTGGGTTGTAGAGACAAGGGGGAAGAGGCAGGCGAGGAATGTCCAGAGAGCACGTTTGGCTTTAGAGAATCAAGCTCAATCTACTCAAGCGACTGCAGAAGCTTCCACCTCGAGCATCAACCCTTCAACATCAAATCAAGTACCCAGTGGACAACCTCAGACACCAACAAGCTTTGTCGAACTTCTTAGTCAAGCTTCGACTTTAACTGGAAATATGATTTAGAACTCTTGTACGTATGATTGTGGATCTATTTTGTTGTGGTTGTATGACTTCGGATCTATTTTGTTGTGGTTGCATGACTTTGGATCTATTTTGTTGTGGTTGTATGACTTTGGGCTTTGCTTTTGAGTTAGAACAGTACTTTGCTTGTGGTCGTATGGCTTGTGGATCTGTTTCATTTGTAGTACTGCGCATTCTGTTATCAGGTGGCCAATTCCAGATCAGTTATTTGAAAGTTGTTCCTTGTCTTTGTATACAAATTGGTTACAATTCCTCTGTATAATGGGGGTGAAATGAAATATTTTCACACCATTCTGGGGGTTAGTTTTATGTATACGTAGTCTTTGGGGGTTAATTTTACGTATATGTAGTCTTTGGGGGTTAATTTTATGTATATGTAGTCTTTGGGGGTTAATTTTATGTATACGTAGTCTTTGGGGGTAATATTAAAGAAAAAAAGAATTGTTAAACACAGGCTAATGTCACTCCTCCATCAGTACACTGGAATAATTCGACATTAATTAGTTAGGGATTCATGAAGTCATTTCATTTGCTGCCTAACAACCACACAGTCAACCTCGGTACTTACCAATTGAAGTTGTAGATTATATTGACCAATGAAAGAGGTGGTTGGTAAGGGCAATTAATGCTTCCCTAAAACCCTAAACCTATGAACCCTATAAATAGACCCTCAATTGCATCCTCAACAACCACAACTCCACATATTGAAAACCCTAGACCCTAACCTAAATATGGCAACGAATGGAGTGTACTACACCGGTCCTTGTACGGTTGTGCTTGTAGGGATGCCATCGAATGTGAGGAATCGCCAACTTGTGAGTAGAACATTCAGTAGGGTGAAGGACTACCTCCAAGGCAGGGGGTTCGAAGTGAAGAAGATTAAATCCCTCTGGAATCAGGCTGAGTTTCGTGGGATTGTGTTGCTCACTTTTGGGAGGTCCGGAGAGGACTGTGTGTCGGCATTCAAGATGGCGACAATGTTCAAGCAGAAGTCAAGGGGGAAGGAGGAATGGAACAACGGGGTGGGTGAGCACGGACCGTATGCATGGGTGGCTACACATGCCGACAATGCCATGTTTGATAGGTATGCTACTTACGGACCCGTACCATACATGTACCAACGTGTAGGGGAGTTGGAAGCTGCAAACGACTCAGTCGATGTATGCGGCGCAATAGACCGAATAGTAAGCCCACTGTACACCTAGACGGGACGACTTTGCAAATGTTGGTTGGAATGTACGGACTACCGTAATGGCGACGGCTAAATTTTCTAATAAAATCATCGTTTCATTATCTTGCAAAATGGCTCTATTATATAGAGCTTACATAAAATCCACAATTTTAGGGCATTAATAGAACGTACATTACAATACATTAAGCTACAATACAGTACAATTCATTACGCTACATTACAATACGTAACTGAATAGTCACTACACTAAGCAAATGCGATACCGAGTACAAGCGCCAAACAAACCACCGACAACATAATGACAGCCTTCTTCAAAAGAGCATCCCTCTTAGCTACCGACCTCAACATTGCCTTGAGGTCGTCATTCCTCATATCAGTTAACGCAATACCGTTCGAGAAAGTGTCCTTCGTGACTTCCAGAACGGACTTCTGCAATTCCAACAACTCCTTATCCATCTTCAGTTGGTTAATTACATCCCTTTGCCATTCAGTTGGACATTCGTCGACCCATTTGAAGTACGTACAGCCACGAGTATCTAGCATCCTGTTATACTCTTTGCAACACTTGAAGCGTCGGCCGGGATTCCTATGTGTCCAAGAAGTGAGCACCGCAATTTCATTGCCGCAGTGACATGTTTCGCGCCCACCTGATGACTGCACCCCGCTATGGACGGACATGGCTGCAATTTACAGAAGTCACTATATCGAAGAACCGAGAAACAATCACATTAACACAAAACCCAGAAACATACAACATTGTGCAGAAAATAGATGACGAAGTATGGTTAGCTATCCAGAAACATACAACATTAACACTGAAATTAACACAACCATTGAAAACAATAACCGAGAAACATACAACATTAACACAACCCAGAAAAAACGACGAAATTAACACAACACAGAAACAACAACATTTACATAGATTGAAGTTCGAATCACTACCATTGAAAACAATAACCCTAAACCCTAAATATAAACCCAGAAATTGGAAATAAACACAGGAAGTAGTTCGACTCACTACCACTGAAATAGTTAAACCCTAATCAGATTTTGCAATTCAATTCAAACAGTAGTATTCAATTCCAATTCGAACACTAAACCCTAATCCGATTTTGCAGAACCTCGAACACTAAACCCTAATTCCAATTCGAACACTAAACCCTAATTCGAACACAGAAGAGACGAAAATGGGAAGAGGAAGGAAGAGAAATTACCTTTGGAAGTGGATCGATTGCCTTTAGATGGGTCACGCGCTCAAATCTGGGTCGAATTTGGGTCAATTTCAGAGATTAGGGTTAGGGTTCCGGGAAATTGGGGAAAATTTGGGGAAATTGGGGGTTTGGTAGGTTTGAGTGACTTAGAATGAGTGAAAGGGGGTTTAGGTGAGGAGGGAGGGTGTTAGTAAGGGGAGGGGTAAAATGGGAAGAAAATAACCAAAACTCACCGGAAAAGGGACAAAAGGAGCACTGGGGGCAAAATCTAATTTTTTAACAACTTTACGGGGGTAATTTTAACGGAATCCATTTTTGGGGGTAATTTCAAAAATCGGTAACATAGAAGGGGGTTATTAGTGATAAACTCTTATTTTATATGTAGTACTGCGCATTTGGTTATCAGGTGCCCAATTCCAGATCAGTTATTTCAATTTTGTTCCTTGTCTTTGTATAGAAATTGGTGACAATTCCTCTGTATAATGAGGGTAAAATGAAATATTTTTACACCACTCTGGTGGTTAATTTTATGTATATGTAATCTTTGGGGGTTAATTTTATGTATATGTAGTCTTTGGGGGTTAATTTTATGTATACGTAGTCTTTGGGGGTAATATTAAAGAAAAAAAAAATTTAAGGGGGAAAACAGGGAAACTGAAACATAGGCTAATGTTACTCCTCCATCAGTACACTGGCATCATTCGACATTAATTAGTTAGGGATTCATGAAGTCATTTAATTTGCTGTCTAACAACCACACAGTCAACCTTGCTACTTACCAATTGAAGTTGTAGATTAGATTGACCAATGAAAGAGGTGGTTGGTAAGGGCAATTAATGCTTCCCTAAACCCTAAACCTATGAAACCCTATAAATAGACCCTCAATTGCAACCTCGACAACCACAACTCCACATACTAAAAACCCTAAACCCTAACCTAAATATGGCAACGAATGAAGTGTACTACACCGGTCCTTATACGGTTGTACTTGCAGGGATGCCATCTAATGTGAGGAATCGCCAACTTGTGAGTAGAACATTCAGTAGGGTCAAGGGCTATCTCCAAGGCAGGGGGTTCGAAGTGAAGAAGGTTAAATCCCTCTGGAATCAGGCTGAGTTTTGTGGGACTATGTTGCTCACTTTTGGGAGGTCTGGAGATGACTACGTGTCGGCATTCAAGATGGCGACAATGTTTAAGATGAAGTCAATGGGGAAGGAGGAATGGAACAACAGGGTGGGTGAGCACGTACCATATGCATGGGTGGCTACACATGGCGACAGGGCCATGTTTGATAGGTATGCTACTTACGGACCCGCACAATACATGTACCAACGTGTAGCGGAGTTGGAAGCTGCAAATGACTCAGTCGATGTATGTGGCGCAATAGACAGTATTGTAAGGCCATTGTACACCTAGACGGGACGACTTTGCAAATGTTGGTTGGAATGTACGGACTACCGTAATGGCGACGGCTAAATTTTCTAATAAAATCATCATTTCATTATCTTGCAAAATGGCTCTATTATATAGAGCTTACATAAAATCCACAATTTCAGGGCATTAGTAGAATGTACATTACAATACATTACGCTACAATACTACACATTACGCTACATTACAACACATAACTGAATAGTCACTTCACTAAGCAAATGCGATACCGAGTACAAGCGTCAAACAAACCACCGACAGCAAAATGACAGCCTTCTTTAAAAGAGCATCCCTATTAGCTGCTGACCTCAACATTGCAGAGAGGTTATCATTCCTCACATCAGTTAACCTCACAGTGTTCGAGAAAGTGTCCTTCGTGACTTCCAGAAGGGACTTCTGCAATTCCAACAAGTCCTTATCTATCTTCAATTGGTTAATTACATCCCTTTGCCATTCAGTTGGACATTTGTCGACCCATTTGAAGTACGAACAGCCACGAGTATCAAGCATCCTGTTATACTCTTTGCAGCACTTGAAGCGTCGACCGGGATTCTTATGTGTCCAAGAAGTGAGCAGCGCAATTTCATTGCCGCAGTGACATCTCTTGCCTCCAGCTGATGACTGCACCCCGCTATGGACGGACATGGCTGCAATTAACACAACCCAGAAACAATGATATTAACACAACCCAGAAGCAATGATATTTACATACATAGAAGTTCAAATCACTACCATTGAAAACAACAACCCTAAACCCTTAATATAAACCCAGAAATTGGGAATGATTTTAATGAACCCAGAAATTCGAGTCACGTACTTCTATTGAAATCAACAACCCTAAACCCTAAATGTAAACCCAGAAATTGGGAATGGTTTTAATGAACCCAGAAATTCGAGTCACGTACTTCTATTGAAATCAACAACCCTAAACCCTAAATGTAAACCCAGAAATTGGGAATGGTTTTTAATGAACCCAGAAAATCGAGATAAATTTCGATTTCAAAAACCCTAACCGCGAAAAGAGAAGAGTCGAAAATGGGAAGAGGAAGGAAGAGAAATTACCTTAAGAAATGGATCGATTGTCTGCAAATTGGTCGTCGTGCTCGATTTTGGGAATTAGGGTTAGGGTTCTTGAAATTGGGGGAATTCGGGGGTTTTGGTAGGGTTGAGTGTGTTTGAGTGAGTGAAAGAGTGTTAAGGAGAGGAGAGAGTGTGTTAGTAAGGGGAGGGGCAAAACGGGAAGAAAAATCGCATAAGTCACCGGAAAGAGGAGAGAAGGACGCCTGGGGGTAAAATCTAATATTTTTTTACAACTTTACGGGGGTAATATTAACGGAAACATTTTTTGGGGGTAATTTGAAAAATGGGAAACATAAAAGGGGGTAATTAGTGATAAACTCTAAGAACAATCCAAGAAAACATAATACATATATACAATTACGTTTAGTTATATAAGAATATAAGATCATGATCTAGCTAGACCTAGCAATAATCCCCGTATGAGAATAATCATCAACATCAATCGAATTTCGCTTAATGAACTCCAAGCAATCAGCAAGTGCTTCTGTATAGAATGAGTTGGTCCGACCTAAAGACCTTAACCTACAAAATTCTCGCTTAATATTATTATCGTTTGCTCCTGTTCCTGTTCCTGTTCCTGCTCCTCGCATTAATATACTTTTACTAGATGGATGCCCGTGCGTTGCACGGTTACTAAAGCAATTATTGATAAATGTGTAAATTTTAATGTATGTTATTAATTTGATTGTGTACCTAGGGATGGCAACGGGTAGGGTATGGGTCGGGTCCGCAGGATCCGGACCCGGATCCATGTATCACAAGTTGAACCCAGACCCGATCGGGACCCGTAAGTGTCCAAAATTTTTAGATCCTTACCCGGACCCGATGGGTACGGGTAGGGTTTGGGTCCTCACGGGTCCAATACTCGTCACTTTAATATGTTGTCCGTATAATTATTTTATTATATACTCTATATATGACTTTTAACGGACACTTAATAGCCAAACTAAAAAAATTAGTGAACTTTAAACAAAGTTGAATGATCTAGAATTGGTCTGACCGTCGTATATATATAAAGATCAGATAAAATGCAACAAATCCTACATTGCTACCCAACTACATTTAAATGTCGTATATTCCGGGAAATTTTTTAGATGTACCCATCCACAAATGAGTTGATGTTAATGGTTTACCATTTTAGATGTTAATGAATTACATATAAGTTATTTTTTCTTTTTCTTTTTTTATAATTTTAACGGGTCCGAGGGTCGAGTCTGGGTCTAACTTTTAGGACCCGGATCCGGATCCGGATTATTTTGAAGGACCCTTTCCCGACTCGTACCCACAGGGTCTAAAAATAGAGGACCCATACCCGACCCATTCGTAAGATCCGGCAGGTATGGGCAGGGTCTCAGACCCACAGTCATCCCTAATTGTGTATGCAAAAAAATATTGTGTAATTTAAATGAATTATTTGAAATTTCACACGGGTGCACCAATAACGTTGCTAAATCGACCATAATACTTTTCTTTATAATCATTGACTATGATGAAGTGGTTAGGGATTATTTCAAATAATAGTGATTTGGAAGAAGTAACACTACTTATCAATGTTTATCTTACGGGACAACCAGGACGGAAATTAAGAAGTGAGACGGGTAAAGAAGATTATGATTAATTTTTTAAATATAAAACTTATAATTAAAGTGTATAATATTATTAAAATAAATAAAAATTTAATATTAAAAATAATTTTTTTAATTAAAAAACTATAAAAAACAATTAGACATTTGAAATTATTTGTCCCTTATTCTGACCATAACCCGATACATGACCCGTATTTGACCCGACCCAGCCGACAGATCTAGTGTGTAAATAGTTACCTCGGTTAAACAAATGATGTTTATAAAAAATCTTAGGTCTTGTGTCCATGAGCAATATTGATATGTTTTTGCAAACATTGAGTTTACATGTTGTGGACATGACATAGGTCCACCCCGACGCGGCCACGCGCGGGTTTGGGTAGGCGAATGAATCTCCATATGAGAAGGATCGAATTGAAATTTAGGTCTATGTGGAGTCGCCACCGAATTTTGTGGTTATTCGGAACCGTTCGAGCCCACTCTATGTCGTAGTGAACCGTATACAAAATACGGCCCATTTTCGATGTCAGAGTTTATTGGGCTCGTCCCTTTGCATATCGATATAGATGCCGACTTAAGCGGTTAATCGTATATTGAATGACTCTCGTTCGCCAACGGTTTCGGGCATCCGGAAACCGAGGTTCTGAGTAAGGGGTGAGGGTACGTGTTGGGAAGCCCACAAAGGACACCCAACCCCGCCCGCACATTAGCGGCCTCTACTAGGAATTCGAATGACTTACAATACGCGCGTTAGTAAAACGGGAAAAATGATATCAAACAGTATTTTCCCTAAACATGTGAATGAAATTGAAAGGGTTTCTAAGTCAATTTAATGCAACTAAAATTAACGTCAAAGTTGTATTTTAGCATGCGGGTTCATTTAGTATAATAAACGAACAAAAATTAAATTGACAAAAGAAAATAACAAACGCGTTAGTAACGATGTAATGATATAACGAATAATAACGGTTTGTGCAAATATGAGATGAGAAGAAAAGATGCAAATATGAGATGTATGGTTTGAAAAGGTAGTAATACACATGATTAATTAAACACGTGTTGACCTAAATCATAAATTACTACCGAATTTGAAAAAAAGAATATACGACTCGATTTTGTAATATCACTCGATCGAGTGACTAAGGCACTCGGTCGAGTGGCACCTGTACGAACTTAGTTCGTTTGCAATTTAATTGTTGATTTTGAAATTGCTTTTGATTTTTGATAATTCGATGGTTTTACCGAATCGGACATAAATATTGTATAATTTATGTTCGACTTGGTTTTTTTTATAAATCGCGAATTTTGTTGGACCGAATATAAATATTGTTGAATTTATACCCGATTCTAAATTTGAATACTCATCGTATCCCATATTCGATTATGGAATCGATATGGAATACTAGAGCGGAAAAATAAAGAAAATTAATTTGAGTCATTTTAAATTGATTGTTGTGATGCGATTAAATTTTCTCCGCGTTTAATAATGTCATGATTCTAACGAATCGTTTTGACAATTATTTTAGCCTCAACGGAAATAGCGTTTTGAATTAATTCTATGCGATTTAGGAGGTCGGTGTATTAAAAAATAAAAATAAAAAAAACGAAAAAACTTGATTCCCTCGGCTTTTCCGACATCGAATAAATCCCTAGGGATTGTGATGTCGGATCCGCGTCAACGGGTTTCGACCCTTAAACATAATTGCTTGAAAAAGATGAATGCGCGATAATAATAACGAGATAAATAATAATAATAATAATAATAATAATAATAATAATAATAATAATAATAATAATAATAATAAAACGAAAAAACGGAAAAGAGAGGAAGAGAAGGAGGTTTGTCACCCTCAACCTACATGTTTTTGTCTCGGATTAAGGCTCGTAAACGCGGCTATGGCACGGGAGTCTTCGAGGTGTATGGAGGCTAAGTTGTGGTGGCTCGGGTTGGATTCCTAAAACTAGGTTTTAGGGTTTGCTAGTATCAAATTCCTAGGGTTTGTCTAGGGTTTGTAAATACGTAGTGTAAGATTGCTCTAGGGTGTATTAGGTTTTTTTGTAATTGTGAAAGATGTGTAATTGTGTGCAGGGGGGTTGCTTATATAGGTATGGTTAGGGCACCTTGGAGTCTAGGGTTTTGTGCCTTGACGGACTTGATTTGATGGCCCGTTTGGAGGTGGACCGTGGGTGAGCTACTCGGAAACGGCTTTGACCGGGTTTTAATCCGGTCGCTAAAAGTCGGTTTTATTTCCGGTGTCGGTTTTGACCCAAATTAGTCTTGTTTGACTCGGAATGAGCTACTGGGCCTGGATTTGAGGTTGATTTTGTGAGATTTGTACTCCGTAAGTGTGTTAGCCAGCGATTAATGGATTTGAGCCCGTATCCGAGCGCATAGAAACACGTTAGCGTCTGATCATCATCGGGTGTTTTTTGGAAACTGCCATAGACACCTGGCAGTCAAAATGCGGGTGTCTACAGAGCCCCCACTCTGACTGAGGCTTGGACAGGGCGAAAGTCAGAGTAGCTACCAAGCCCATTAAGACCTGGTAGACTTCCGGTCGGGTCGTTTATAGTCCATTAGACTTGCGTGCAGGGCTCGCCAGCCATAAGATAGAGATCATACTTGCGCTGGATGATCGTACTCCGTGGGGAGTTTGGGCTTGTCGCGTAAGCCCTGGGTGTGCTTGTGTGTTGGCCCATCCCTTGATATCCCGGAAAAATGCTGCCGGGGAGATTTGATGACTTGCATGTCCCTGTTTGAGTCGTACCTGTATAAGTCACATAGAATGCATGCAACACGTAGGTGGTAAAATGACTCGTGCTGGGGAAAATGACTTCGAATTTTTGAAATTTTGAAATTTGAAAATTTTGATATTTTGAAATTTTTGGAATCGACTCCTAAAAAGATTAGGAAAGTTCGGGATGATTATCTCCACACTAGTATCGGGACTAGGCTTGTGGCTCGATTCCGTTTGCAATTAGGAAACTTTCCTAAAAGAGATATGGAAAGGGTGTGCAAGGCTAAAGTTATATATAGCCCCCCTTGCTCTTGATTTTCTTCATGAGTCCATCACAAGAAAGTCTTTTACTTCCCTTAAGGCAAAAAGAAAGTCTCTTTATCCTTTTAAGAAATCTAACCATGGGAATTGATAGATTAAGCGGCATGTTGCAGGTGTGGTCCCGTCAATTTAGAGACGATGATAAGGTGATCCTGAACCAGATGGGTATAACTCAGTTGTACCCGTTCCGTCAGATGGTGGTTGACCGCTATTTCTTGGACGCTTGCTTGGCTTATTGGGATGACATATATCATGTCTTTGCCTTCCCCCAGAGCGAAATCTGCCCTTTACCTGAGGAGATCGCAGCTATAGGAGGATGGAACCCGATGCTTCGGCCCGCTGTCCCGTATTCAGTCTATGACCCAAAGAGGAAGCTGAGGGAATTTCTGGGGTTATCCCATAACGAAGTGTCCCGTATGATGGAAGGTGACAATATTTCTCTGATCGACTTGGCCGAGAAATTCATGAACCCGCATGATGTCCGAGTGAGGTCAGCCCATAGCCGTAGGACCTTTTCTTTTTGCATGCTCCATGTTTACGCTTTTGAAGGTCACATGGACTTGCTATCTTGCATGGGTAGTGCCCGTCTTATAACGGTGGTTGACTTGATGGAGACTGAACATAGTCCGGCTTGGTTAATCACGGGCGAAATCATCCAAGGATTAGATAATCGCAAAAGGGATTCGTCCGTTCGTCTCACCGGAAGCACCCGTTTGCTGCAAGTACGTTGAATTTTATTTTTTTCTTTATTTCTCAATTTTTTTTGAAATTTTTCGAGAATCTGGCTACTGCAGTGGACACTCGATCGAGTCATCCTGGCACTCGATCGAGTGCCTTCGCTGAAAGGCTTATGTTCGTTTCCAGTGACGCCACTCGATCGAGTCACGCTGACACTCGATCGAGTGTCGTCCGTTTTGTCTCGAGATCTAAGGTTTTTGTTTTCTTTTTCAGATCTGGCTTTATGAGAGGCTATCGGTGATAGATCCCCCACTTGATGCTAGTAACTACCGTCATAACCAGCTGATGACGAGGAAGCGGGCCATCGATTTTTCTCGTTTGATTAGCCAAAAATATTGGGACGAGGTGCTATCAATCCATGGTGGGCGGTTGATTCGATAGGTCGTTCCATGGTGGCCCATCCCGGCTTGGTCAGGTTTGGACCCGAGGGAGAGGGCCCGTTACCAAGTGATCTTGTCCTTCAACCAAACGGTTCATCTCTACCCGGATCGCATACTAAGGCAGTATGGACGAACTCAGCGGATACCAGAAATAGAGGCCATTGTGAGTGATCCAACCCAATTGACGGATGTGATGTGCGACACGTGGATGCAAAGGTGGTACACCCGGCACACTTGGCCCGTTTCCAAATCTCGGCACTCGATTTGGGTTTCGGACTCATATACCAAGTGGACTAAAGCAGGCGATGCTAAAGCCCGAGCAGCCTTGAAGGTTGATGAGGCCTTTGACCTGCTGAGGAGAGAACAGGCTAAAGACAACAGGGGGTTCTTTGATGAGGGAGACTAATGTCAGGGCAAAAGAAGAAGGTTAAGACTCAAGCTAAAGGGTCCGGTGCTAAAGGTGCTGATTTGGAGAGGAGACTGGGCCCTAGACTACCCGTGCAGGACCGACTTGGCCCACGGGATAGGCTACCCGAGCATGTGCGGGCCCGACTTGGGCCGAAGACCGTGATTGAAGACCCGCCGTCAAAGAAACGGGTTCGTGCTAAGGAGGTTCCCCTTGTGATTAGGGAACGCACATCCCCACCTCGGCGACCTCGGGCTCCACGTGATCCGAAGGATAAGGGAAAAGGGAAGATGCCGGGATACTAGACTCCTATTTGAATATTATTATTATTTTTGTGGTGTGTTTTTGTTGTTGTTTGCCGTTTTTTTTTTTTTTTTTTTTTTGTAATTCCCGAGTTTATCGAGATATTAATAAAAGACGTATTATTGAATACCGTTCCCGTCTTTTCGTTTATTGCAGTGGTTGTACCCTTTTGAGGGGTTGCCTACGTATCCACAAATAGCGGAATCAAACCAAACGTAGTTCAAAATTTGATTTGATTGATTTTTGCAATTTTCGAAATACATCAAGATCGTTGATTCGAGATGTGCGACGGTAGAATAATTAATTCTAACTTATTGACTTGTTTAATTTTTTGAAAATTTATAAAAAGACAAATTTTTATAAATTTTGCAAATGACATTGAGATTGGGCTTATGGGTAGTAGCGCTTCAGCTGATCCAAGTTAGTCGGGTTGACGAACTCGTTGCCGTCCAGGTCCGTTAGCATCACCGCTCCTCCAGACAAGATCTTCTTGACTAAATATGGCCCAACCCAATTGGGTTTGAACTTTCCTCTTGGGTCAACCGGTAGTAAGGCACGAACCGATTTTAGGACCAAATCACCTTCCTTGATGTTCCTGGGCCTAACCCGTTTGTTAAAAGCCCGTTGGATTCTCTTTTGATATACTTGAATATTATTGAGGGCCCGGGATCGCCGTTCGTCCAGTAAGACTAGCGAATCGTATCGGGCTTGGACCCAATCTGCTTCGGGTACTTGGCTTTCAAGTAAAATCCTTAGGGATGGTACTTCTAGCTCGACCGGTTGGACCGCATCCATTCCATATGTTAGGTAGTATGGAGTGGCTCCGGTTGCGGTGCGAATCGAAGTTCGATATCCCCATAAGGCAAAAGGTATTTTGTCGGGCCAGTCCCGATAATTCTCAGCCATCTTTTTAAGTATGGTGACAATTGTTTTGTTGGCTGCTTCTACCGCTCCATTTGTTTGGGGTCGGTAAGGTGAAGATGTATGCCTCTGAATTTTGTATTTCTCCAGTAAGGCGGTCGTTTTAGCTTGAAAGTGGGTCCCGTGATCACTGATGAATTCATGAGGGATCCCATACCGGCATATGATTTTATTTTGGATAAATTTGGCCACGTGCTTGGCGTTCAAGACACGGTATGACTCGGCTTCTACCCATTTGGTGAAGTAGTCGATGGCCACCAAGATGAAGCAATGCCCTCCCGTCCCGGAGGGATGCACTTTCCCAATTATGTCTATACCCCATGTTGAAAATGGTCATGGTGATGTCATGGTATATAATAGGGAAGATGGCATATGCTGCACATTACCGAACATCTGACAGTTATGGCAGTGCTTGACATATAACTGGCAGTCTGTTTCCATGGTGTTCCAGTAATATCCGAGCCTCATGATTTTACGGGATAGCATATGAGCGTTCATATGCGGACCGTTTTCATCGTCATGGACCTCGGCCATAACCTTTTCGGCTTGTATTTTGTCGATACATAGGAGGAGAGCCCCCTGTGCGGTCTTTTTGTATAATTGCCCGTCATCGGTACGAACGAATTGGGTCGCTAATCTTCGTAGGGCCTTTTTGGCCCGATTTTCAGCTCCCGCGGGATATTCTCCCGTTGTCAGGTAGGTTAGGATGGCTCGATACCAAGGTTCTGGGTCAGTTATCTCGATATCTTGAATGGCATGGATGTAGGCCGGCTCCGACCGTCTTTCGACACAGATTGGCATGCTGGTCAGGTGATCCGGGATGTTCAGTAAAGATGCTAATTTGGAAAGCGTATCTGCAAACTGATTTTCTTCCCGAGGCAGGTAGATATATTCCACCTTCTGGAATTGTTTCTCTAGAATCCTTACCCGTGCTTGGTAAGCCACGAGATTGGCGTTCCGAGTTTTCCATTTTTGGAGTGCTTGATTGATGACCAGTGACGAGTCACCGTGGACTCAAAGGTTTGTTACCCCTAAGTCAGCGGCGGCTTGCAACCCGTGAATGCATGCTTCATATTCGGCTGCGTTGTTGGTCACATCGAAGTCCAACTTGATGGATAAGGGAGTGTGTTCCCCTCGGGGTGAGATTAATAGAATTCCGACCCCAAATCCTCGGAAGTTGGATGCTCCATCAAAATACAAATCCCATGTTTCGGTATCGGGATGGAATATGTCTTCATCAGGAAAGGCCCATGTATCGGTGTGGCCTTCTTCGGGTATCGGGCTGTCAGCGAGGAACTCGGCTACTACCCGACCTTTGATGGCTTTTAATGGTACAAATTTGAGGTCGAACTCGGATAACATTAAAGTCCATCTTGACATCCTACCGTTGAGGATGGGCTTCTCGAATAGGTACTTGATAGGATCCATTTTGGATAAAACATGTACCTCGTGGCTAAGCATGTAGTGTCGGAGCTTTTTAGTGGCCCAAACCAATGCTAAGCATGTTTTCTCGAGCATGGTGTACTTGCATTCGTACTCGAGGAACTTTTTACTGATGTAGTAAATAGCTCGTTCTTCTGAATCAACTGTCTGGGCCAGCATAGCCCCCATGGCTGTCTCAGTCGTTGTTAGGTATAACGACAAAGGCAAACCGTGTTGAGGTGGCATTAGTACCGGCGGAGCAGACAGAATCTCCTTGATTTTATCAAAAGCCGCTTGACATTTGTCGTCCCATAGCACCCGTTCCCCAATCTTCAGCTTCTTGAAAATGGGTTCACATACCATGGTTAACTTTGAAATAAACCGGCTGATGTATTGGACTTTTCCGAGAAACCCCCTTATTTCCTTTTCGGTCTTGGGTGGTTGCATCTCGGTGATGGCCTTGATTTTAGCTGGGTCGACCTCGATGCCGCGTTGGCTAACAATATGGCCCAGTAATTTGCCCGACGTTACCCCAAAACTGCATTTTTGCGGATTTAGTCTCATGTTGTATTTACGTAGTCTGGTAAAGAACTTCCTTAGGGCCGTGATGTGCCCGCTTCGGTCCTTAGACTTGACGATCATGTCGTCCACATAGACTTCCACCTCCTTATGCATCATGTCGTGTAATAAGGTGGTGGCGGTCCGTTGATAAGTGGCTCCAGCGTTGATAAGCCCAAATGGCATGACGGTGTAACAGTAAGTACCCCAAGGTGTGATGAAGGTAGTCTTACACATATCCTCTTCTGCCATTTTGATTTGATTGTATCCGACATACCCGTCCATGAATGATAGAAGGGCATGATCGGCCGTGTTATCCACTAATATGTCGATATGTGGTAACGGAAAATCGTCTTTTGGGCTGGCCTTGTTTAGGTCCCGGAAGTCCACACATACTCGCACCTTGCCGTCCTTCTTGGGTACCGGCACGATGTTTGCAACCCAGTCTGGATATTCAGACACTTGTATAAAACCCGCTTTGAATTGTTTATCGACCTCTTCTTTGACTTTAAGAGACCATTCGGGCTTCATTCTTCTGAGCTTTTGTTTAACCGGTTTGCACCCATCTTTGATGGGTATTCGGTGTTCTGCTATTTCTCGATCTATTCCCGGCATGTCCTTGTAGGACCATGCAAAGACGTCTTTAAATTCTAGGAGGATGTCCGTGAACTGTTTTCTCTCCTCTGGATCTAAAGATAGGCCCAACTTAAGCATCTGGGGCTCTAAAGTGGTTCCCACGTTGATGGACTCGGTGTCTTCAATTATCGGATCCCGGGATTCCCTTTGTTCGAGCTGCTCGACCAGATGTGGAGGTAGAGGTACCTGTTCGTCGGGTTTCTCAATGTCATTGCATATAAAATTTTTGAAATTGAGAAAATTTTGGAAATAAGACAAGTCATAAGCAGAACGGTGTTCGTTATTATTATTGATGGTAAATTTGGAAAATAGCTCAAAAAGAGCTGCCATCTGATCGTTGGTCAGTGGCGGGATAGGCAGAGGTCTTGGGACAGGCCCCAAGACCTCAGTGGGTGTGGCTAAGGGAGTTACAGACTCGATACTAGCACCTGACCCCCTAGACTCGGACTCAGACTCCGACTCTGACTCTGACTCAGACTCGGACTCGGTATCCGGCATGTCTCCCTCGCCGGTGGTCAGCTTGTAGACCCGTCCTTGACTGTCGGTCCATTTTATGGTCTTCCTCCAAGCTCTCGTCCCGGTGTTGGCACCGACCTCGGTGATTAGCTTGGTTGGGTCGAACCGATCGCTGCGGAGGATCAAGTTGACCAAGTCGTCCTTTGGAGCGGGGACGGTCATGTCTTCTCCAAATAAGAGCCCCAGCACGGGCTCGGAGTCGTCTTCACCCTTCTCGGATTCTGCTTGGAGGACGGTGAATATACCATCGTGGATATAGTTACATTCCCGAGCCTTTTTGGTCTCGGGATATGTGATGGTGGGTTGGTAAAGGCCCACTTGAATGGCTCCGAAGACTGGAGTGACAAATATGATTGTATCGGCCCGGCCCGCATTATCCGAGCTTATAGTATATCCCAATCCGAGTCGGGACTCTCCATTGTCTAAGACCTCGATGATCTTCCCCGCCGGAAGATACGGCCTTGAAGTAGCTCCGGGTAAGTAACCAAGATTTTGTAGCATCGTGTCGATGCTAGGGGCGAAGTAGGGTTTGAAGATATATTCCTCCTCAATCATACCCACGAAGTCGAATCCTCGCGGTTCGACTCGGCTTGTGGCATTACAGCTAGCCACGGTCATCGGGGTCGCCTCCAATGTGATGATACCATCTTTAAGTGGCATCTTGACTTTCCGGTGGAGGGTAGACGATACGGCCTTGACAGCATGGATCCAAGGCCTCCCCAGGAGCAGATTAAAAGAGGAGGTGACATCTATCACCTGAAATTCCAACTCCTTCTCGATTGGGCCCGTTATGATCTTCAGTTTAACGGCCCCGACAACTGGTTTTGGGCTTCCGTCGAAAGCCTGGATAGTTTGCGCCGTCGGGAGATAGTCGGCATCAGTGATGCCGAGGGCTTTAGCGGTCCTTAATGGTAGGACGTTCACGGCTGATCCGTCGTCAATAAGGGTCATCGGGAGATACTTACCCTTGCAGATGACCGTGATATATAGGGCCAGGTTGTGATTGGGCCCAAATGGAGGTAGGTCAGCTTCAGAGAAGGTTATGAGTGGGCCTTCTTCTTTGGACTTGCCCTTGAGATACGGCATGATGGTAGCTACCATTTCAGCAGGGGTAGCTTCTGAATCGACCTTGATTTCATCGAGAGCCTTAGTCAGAGCTTCCCGATGAGCCTGTGAGCTAACCAATAGCTGCCATATGGTTAGATCAGCTCGAACCCTCTTCATTTGTTGGACCAAGGCCGTGTCATTGCTTGGTTCCTCGGGGGTTATTTCCGTCCTGGCAGGTTCAGTGACGGATGTTGAAGTGGCGCGCCCAGTAGTGGCGAGGTGGTTGGTGGCTAGAGCCTTGGATTTGGCTTTTCGGACCTCTTCCAGGGTGATGGGGACAACTTCCCCCTTGGCTAAGTAGACATCGTCCTCGTCATCGAACCATATCCCATTGATTTGTGGGATAAAAGGAGAGATGAGGTGAGAACAGTCAATTACCTCCCCCGTGAATATGGCGTGGGCGCTGAACGGGTTTTCTTTGTTGCTCGGCTTGTCTCCGGGCAATGGAACTTTCCCGCTCTCGATAAGATCTTGGATTAAATGCTTTAACTTCCAACATTTCTCAGTATCGTGTCCGTTGCCCCGGTGATACTGACAGTAGGCTTGAGCATTGTAGTATTTGGGCCTCTTCTCTACCGGAGGCTCTGGAGTTGGGCCTATTGGTTGAATCAGACCCTTTGAAGATAGCCTTTGTAAGGCATAAGTATAGGTAGTCCCTATATCAGTGAATACCCGATTTGGTGTATTCTTTTTGGATGAGGTATCGAGTAGATTTACCTCATCAAAGATGCTGCGGGTTGCAGCTGCAGGTACGGGCTTGTTTGTAGATGAACTCGCCCCTTGATAGCCCTTGGTAGAGGCCTTAGTCAGGCTCTCTAACCTCAGATCATCTTCGATCCTTGTGCCTATTTCAGTAAGGACAGCAAAATTGGGGATGATAGCATACCGGAGATGGACCCGGTAGGATGGAAGGAGGTTCTTGACAAAGGCCTCCACCAACACTTTTTCGTTGGGCTTTTCGACCATCTTCACACTCTCAGCCCTCCATCTTTGCAAATACTTTGTGAACCCTTCTTTGGGCTCTTGGGCCATTACTTCCAGAGTACGCATTGTAGTCTGGATTTCAGTGTTATCGGCGTAATTCCGAGCGAACTCGGTAGCCACATCGTCCCAAGTTTTGTATTTCTTGGCATCGAGATTGTAGAACCAAGCCTTAGGATGTTTCTCCAAGGAAGAAGGGAAAAGGTGCTTGAACATAGTTGACTTCACCCCTTTGACTGCCATGAAGTCCTTAAAAGCCCGGATGTGGTGGACCGGGTCTTCGGTACCCTCAAACATAGGAAGTCCCGTTAAGTTGAGGTTAGCAGGTAGCTCGTTATCCAAAGGTGAATAAGTACGAGCATTTTCGGTGTGGATCGAGTTGTTTGTCGATAAATGGACTTGCTCCTCGAGCCTACGAACAATACTAACCAGCTCGGCCATGGGCCCGACGGGCTCACCTCCTTCGGTGGGGACCGCCTTCTCTACGGTGCTCAGACGGGTGGATAAAGTCGCCTGATTGGCATGGATGGCGGCCAGTTGGGTTTCGATCTTGGTCAAAGTGTTCTTCAACTCATCCATTTTGTGTTGATGTCGGGTTTCGGGCGGCCTGTCTGTAAGAACACCACGTAATCAGAAACTAGCCCAAAATCCCAAAATAGAAATTACATCCCGAACAAGACTAAAAGAGGAAAAAAGACTCGGAAGAGACACCTAGACGGGTGACCTGTGAAATGTGAGCCTTCCCTGGGATTCGGCGAACGGGCCTAGTCCCGTTCGAAGGAAGGTTCACGTGAGACATCCCCAGACTTTTAGACTCGATTGTGTTGACGGGCCCTCCTTTGTAGGGGTTTGTTCTACGTAGGTGGGTCTTGCCTTAGTCTAATAAGGCGGACTAGGAAAGGGAGGAAATTCGACGCTACGGACCTTAACAACTTAAGACACGACCCGACACTGCTAAATATGGGAAGTCTAAAAGAGGAAGGTTTTTGAAAATTGATTGATTTTGAAAAGGGACCGAGAAGACTCGGTGGAAAGGCCCAAATTTCGAAAAAAAAAGAAATGTTATTGGGCCACGGTTTTTTGAAAGTTCGAATATTGATTTGGGCAGCATACCGGCTAGAAAATAGGCTATTTTGAGTAAAATCATAAGTCCTAAATTCGGTATGTGTCCCGGGTTTTGAAATTGAATAATTTGAAAAAGATGCAATTTTGAAAAATTGATGGTTTTTGAAAACGACTCGGAAACCAAGTAGCACGTAGTCACACAAGCATTATAACGACGTCATGTATGCTCTATACTAAGTCTCGGTCGGTCTATAAAGGGTCTATACCAGTGTACATAGTCTAGACGTTGATCGGGACGGACTTCCTAAGTCGAGTTGATCTTAGAACATGCCGCGAAACCCACTCGAATCGACTATGGACACCTTTTGACATATCCATATTGGAGTACATCAACGGTATAGTGGGACGTCGGTCGCGAGTACCGGCCCGGGAAAATATGGGTTATGCATGAACCGTAGAACTAAAACGCGTATTGTATTTGTCAAACGATTTCTATTTGAGTCTCACCCTGAGGATGCCGATGGTAAGTCACGCATCAGTTAATCCCCAGCGGAGTCGCCAAATTGTGGACATGACATAGGTCCACCCCGACGCGGCCACGCGCGGGTTTGGGTAGGCGAATGAATCTCCATATGAGAAGGATCGAATTGAAATTTAGGTCTATGTGGAGTCGCCACCGAATTTTGTGGTTATTCGGAACCGTTCGAGCCCACTCTATGTCGTAGTGAACCGTATACAAAATACGGCCCATTTCCGATGTCAGTGTTTATTGGGCTCGTCCCTTTGCATATCGATATAGATGCCAACTTAAGCGATTAATCGTATATTGAATGACTCTCGTTCGCCAACGGTTTCGGGCATCCGGAAACCGAGGTTCTAAGTAAGGGGTGAGGGTACGTGTTGGGAAGCCCACAAAGGACACCCAACCCCGCCCGCACATTAGCGACCTCTACTAAGAATTCGAATGACTTACAATACGCGCGTTAGTAAAACGGGAAAAATGATATGCAAACAGTATTTTCCCTAAACATGTAAATGAAATTGAAAGAGTTTCTAAGTCAATTTAATGCAACTAAAATTAACGTCAAAGTTGTATTTTAGCATGCGGGTTCATTTAGTATAATAAATGAACAAAAATTAAATTGACAAAAGAAAATAACAAACGCGTTAGTAACGATGTAATGATATAACGAATAATAACGGTTTGTGCAAATATGAGATGAGATGAAAAGATGCAAATATGAGATGTATGGTTTGAAAAGGTAGTAATACACATGATTAATTAAACACGTGCTGACCTAAATCATAAATTACTACCGAATTTGAAAAAAAGAATATACGACTCGATTTTGTGATATCACTCGATCGAGTGACTAAGGCACTCGGTCGAGTGGCACCTGTACGAACTTAGTTCGTTTGCAATTTAATTGTTGATTTTGAAATTGCTTTTGATTTTTGATAATTCGATGGTTTTACCGAATCGGACATAAATATTGTATAATTTATGTTCGACTTGGTTTTTTTATAAATCGCGAATTTTGTTGGACCGAATATAAATATTGTTGAATTTATACCCGATTCTAAATTTGAATACTCATCGTATCCCATATTCGATTATGGAATCGATATGGAATACTAGAGCGGAAAAATAAAGAAAATTGATTTGAGTCGTTTTAAATTGATTGTTGTGATGCGATTAAATTTTCTCCGCGTTTAATAATGTCATGATTCTAACGAATCGTTTTGACAATTATTTTAGCCTCAACGGAAATAGCGTTTTGAATTAATTCTATGCGATTTAGGAGGTCGGTGTATTAAAAAATAAAAATAAAAAAACGAAAAAACTTGATTCCCTCGGCTTTTCCGACATCGAATAAATCCCTAGGGATTGTGATGTCGGATCCGCGTCAACGGGTTTTGACCCTTAAACATAATTGCTTGAAAAAGATGAATGCGCGATAATAATAACGAGATAAATAATAATAATAATAATAATAATAATAATAATAATAATAATAATAATAATAATAATAATAATAATAATAACAATAATAATAATAATAATAATAATAATAATAATAATAATAATAATAATAATAATAATAATAACAATAACAATAATAATAATAATAATAATAATAATAATAATAATAATAATAATAAAACAAAAAAACGGAAAAGAGAGGAAGAGAAGGAGGTTTGTCACCCTCAACCTACATGTTTTTGTCTCGGATTAAGGCTCGTAAACGCGGCTATGGCACGGGAGTCTTCGAGGTGTATGGAGGCTAAGTTGTGGTGGCTCGGGTTGGATTCCTAAAACTAGGTTTTAGGGTTTGCTAGTATCAAATTCCTAGGGTTTGTCTAGGGTTTGTAAATACGTAGTGTAAGATTGCTCTAGGGTGTATTAGGTTTTTTTGTAATTGTGAAAGATATGTAATTGTGTGCATGGGGGGTTGCTTATATAGGTATGGTTAGGGCACCTTGGTGTCTAGGGTTTTGTGCCTTGACGGACTTGATTTGATGGCCCGTTTGGAGGTGGACCGTGGGTGAGCTACTCGGAAACGGCTTTGACCGGGTTTTAATCCGGTCGCTAAAAGTCGGTTTTATTTCCGGTGTCGGTTTTGACTCAAATTAGTCTTGTTGACTCGGAATGAGCTACTGGGCCTGGATTTGAGGTTGATTTTGTGAGATTTGTACTCCGTAAGTGTGTTAGCCAGCGATTAATGGATTTGAGCCCGTATCCGAGCGCATAGAAACACGTTAGCGTCCGATCATCATCGGGTGTTTTTTGGAAACTGCCATAGACACCTGGCAGTCAAAATGCGGGTGTCTACACATGTCTTTTTACTCGCTAACCACTTGACTTTCCGCATCGAATATGTTTGTATGTATCAAACCATCTCTCTAAATTTGACCTGACTCGCAAACCCGTCCCACCCGGCCCAACCTATTGTTTTTAGGGTCATGACCTCATTCTTTTGACCCGAATCCTAAATGACCCATTAATTTATAATATGATCATGCCAGACCCGACATGTTCAACTCGTTGGAAAGAAGAGATTATAAAACCTTAGTCTAAAATGTTAGTTCTGAACGGTGGTACATAAGGAGACTAAAATTATATTCTCGTGTTAAATAGTAAAGTTATTGTTAGACTTGACAAAACTTACCCGACTTGTAAACCTGACTCATCCAACCCGTTTTTTCACAGGTCAAGAGTCCGAGCCTCCAATCTTGATCAGTGACTCGATATTTTAAATTACAAATATAAAATAATATTTAATTTAATACAATTTTTTTTATCTTTTAATAGTAAAATAATTAAGAAGTATTAAAATAATTTTAAAAAATCAATGAAATAATTACGGAGTAGGATTAAAGAATATACTAATAATACTATTAAACTAAATAAAAACTTAATATTAAAAATATTTTTTTTACTTAAAAAGCGGTAAAAAATTCGGTGTTCGAATCTATTTTTCATCTTTATTCTCACCATAACACGCCTCATGACCAGTAAAACTCGGCCCATATTTGAACCAACCCGTATTTTGACTAAACATGTATAAAGTTATTTAATAAATTATATAGTCAAGATATATTATTGAAGTAGTTCAGAAAATAATTTTTTGAAAAATATACTCAACATTTTTTATTGATAACCAATGATACTCTTATTTATAATTAAAAAAATCTCATCATATATTATAATTTTCCGATGTGTAATTTTTTTTACTGTTTATATATATACTCCGTAATAGATTTACAATTACCAAGTACTAAAAAACACGGTCTTTTTCAAGCAAATGATATGAAAGTTATATACTAAAAGAATATCATTTTTCATCACAAATCTTGCTACTATATCATTTTTATAAATGTTTTTACGATAAATTTTTTGTTAAACAAAATGTAAAGGTTTTTACATAAAAGATTTAATTTCTCAGAGGGTATTTTAATTTATATTTCTCTTATATGTTCTCGGGGGAAATTTAATTCATATAATACATAAAAATATACCAAGAAATTATATATTACAAATAAGAGAAATTAAAATAAATCTAATTCTATTAGGATAAAAAAAAACATTAATTTTAATATTTATAATATTTAATTCTATTAGGATAAGAAAACATTACTTTTAATATTAATAATATATATTTTAGTGTTTTAAAAAAGTTGGATTCTCTCACGTCGCTCGAAAAAAGCTTCAAATCCCTAATATATAAGAACAGCAGCATTTTAAGGCCTCTCATTCATCCACATCATCATTGATGACATGGATCTGATGTGTCGCGCTCTCATGCGCCTACGTGGATTGAGAATTGTAAATGAGGGATGAGGAATGAGCAGTTCATGAATGGTAACTGTGCACGGCAGTTTCTGGGAATTAAGGACTATGAAGAACTACCCACTATCAAAGAATAACTTCTCCACTTAAAAGTAACTGTTAACAAGTTACTCTCCTTATAAAACTAGAGGAGAGAATTTGGTGTGCTCACAACCACTATACAAAAATTCAAAGAGCAAATTACACTTTTACAGTTACATATTACATATACAATACAATAACAAATCACAAATTATGGCGTTTCAATGTAAGTTAGTCACAATTCCAGAAATTACTGAATCAATGAGATCCGTCCAAATAACGGTGCGGATTATGAGGAAGTGGCTACGAACTTCAAAAAAACCGGATACCGATGCGTCGCAGATAGGCAAGAAACCGTTTACTTTCGGAGTTGAGCTAATCTTGGTGGATAGTTCGGTAAGCTCTCCCGTCCTTTTTTTTTGTGGCCATAATATTAACCTCCTGTTCAATGTTAACCGGATTGATTATGGTGACCATATATTAAATTCATTCAAGTTGCATTGCCTTACTTCTCTCAGGCATATCGTCGACCCTCATCATAAACGAATAGGTGCATACCCACCTTTCACAAAAACCCGAGTAGACATTATAGCGCTACAATTAGAGGACCGACTTATCAGTCGTAAGTCGCTCCAAGAGCGTAATATAGTCAGACGCAGGCCATGCCAAACGACGGATGTGCACTCTAGACATTTACATTCAAGTTGTTATATGCTCATCATTGAGAAGCGTGATTATGTGAACAGGGCAGCGTAATCCAGGCGTCGATCAGACAGAAATTAGTGTCAGCATTCAATAACGGGTTTAAAGAAGGACACATCTACAACATTTCAAAGTTTTCAGTTTCGGCTAATGTTGGCACGGAAAAGGCAACAGCTCACAAGTGCAGAATTTGGGTAGAATTCAGTACCAAGGCGATGGAATTGCACCCCGATCCGAATATCCCAATGTGTGTGTACAATTTCGCTGAGTACGATGATATTATAGCAGGAAACATTCCCAACGACTTATATATAGGTGAAACAATATATAGTCTACTAAAATACTCATTTATACATATCCGCATGCACCTGCTAATTGTTTACGTTTCTCAATATCACAGACGTCATTGGAAAATTTATTGATTACAACTCTATCCAGACGTCAGCAAAAGGCTACAATTGGACGTCAATTATTTTGGAGAATACACAGTAAGCAACACTTCTGCTGATCTAGATGTCGTCTCATTTATTAGTTACGTTCTAAAAAAAAATTGTACACAGGAAGGAACAGATAACATGCTCCATGTTCGGACCATTTATATCGGACATAGTATCAATTGTGAACGGGTTCATGCGGAAGGATAGACCGATCTTGGTACTAAGACATGTGAAGCGCAATGAGTGGAAAGGTATACTCTACTTCACATTCATATTTATCTACGGTTTATTTCTACAAAAGAGTCCATTTTTTTCCAAATGACTTCACTACTGTCACACGAAGTATGATAACAAAAACGTGAGTACATGTCAGTAGAATAACACATAGATTGATTAATTTCCTCAGATGAAGTTAGTATTACGACCCGTGACGCATCTAAGATATTGGTTAATCCTAAGATTGAAGAAGTGATTGCATTCCGAGCAAAGTAAGTTCACATCCTCTTTAATTCAGTCCAGCAAATTTTAATTTTACCGAATAACTTGCTGGCAATACTACGTTTTTTCAGTTACCCAGCCTTACCCGGCCCCGATAGGTGGAAGACTGGTGTGCCGACTACATGCACCGGCCCTCGCAACATACTCACGGGATATAAGTGCAAGTCCCTATTGGAGATTAAAAACAGCACGAAGGTATATTTGACTATTATATCTCTCTTATATTATTACTCTTATATGGCTACGAAGGAAGACAGTGTCGTGGGATTGGAAAAAGTAGCTATAATCACCTACAATATATATTGGACGAAATTAACTGTGCACAACATTTAACATCTGTGTAGGCTGGGGCGTTTGTTACACTAGCAACCATATATGAGATGGACACATCAAAAGAGTGGTGCTACTCTTCGTGTGGAGAATGCAGGTTTAAAATGTCAGAAAAGGACAACGGGATGTGGTACTGTGAGACGAAAGATTGTCGATTCATCGGCTTGGCAATGAGGGAACCCGTGATGAGGTCATGCCGCCATTATTCACTACTTCCCAATAAGTATTTTATTTGCGTGTACTGACAGTGAAACATGTAACCAGGTACCAAGTGAAATTCACTGTGTTTGACGACGCGTGTGACTTTGTGGACATTATAATTTGGGACGACCAAATGACAAAACTCCTAGGGAAGACGGCAAAGGAATTACTAGACGAAAGGACGGTATGCATTTATCCTACCCCATTATTTAGCCTGGTGTACGACTTATTACACAACAATACTAACTTATGATGTAAGTGTAGGAGTCAAGTCCAAACGGTCTACCTCCCCAAGAGTTCCGTGCTATTATAGAGAAAGAGTATCTTTTCAAACTCAGGATCACGCAAGCATTCAACATCAGACAGAATTCAAGATGCTACGCAGCCATAGATATGTGCGATAATGAAGCAAATAGGCTTACATGGAGAAATCTAATGACCACGCAGCCTACTACACAAACGGTACTCAATTAAACCTACGCATTGATAGAGTTAGCATGGTTTTTCATTTAATATAGGACAAATATATATAACAATGTTGTAGGTGCAGTCAGTGGATGTAGTAGGCGAAGCAGCGGCAGGGAGTTCTGCCTCGGTGTCAATGGTTTCAACGAAACCCGGTAGTGCAACGGTAAGCTGTTGTTTCATTATTTTACCTCTTCTTTGTTTTATTTAGGACGCAACACAGTAGCCCCTATTCGGATCAATTACTAACACAGCTACGACGTATATTTAGGAGTCCTTTTACGAGAAACCAGGAAAATCCACCAAAGGAGACGAAAAAGTTAAGGGAGCAGTAGCCATACCAGATCCGGAAAACAGTGTGGTGGTGACGAATTCTGAAAAATCAGCACGAGCAGATACAACAACTGAAAAGTGTGAGGATGCAGGAGAGTCAACCGAGCCACAGTCCAAACAGCGGAAGAAACGACATGGGAAGGCTCATATGACCTAAGTCGATGCACCGATTTCATAATGGTGTCAATATCTAAGTTGTTGTTTCAATTCATGTGTGGTGACCTAGAACTACATTTCATCTTACAGTTTGACTGTGTTGACTCTGTTTTTAATTTTTCTCGATTATCTCGGACCTAATTTCCAAATGAACCTACAGTTGCATGGTGTTTAATTTTTATGGTGACCATACATTAATTTCAGTGAAGTTGCATTGCCTTGCTTCTCTCAGGCATATCGTCGCTCCTCATCATAAACGAATAGGTGCATACCCACATTTCACAAAAACCCGAGTAGACATTATAGCGCTACAATTAGAGGACCGACTTATCGGTCGTAAGTCGCTCCAAGAGCGTAATATAGTCAGACTCAGGCCATGTCAAACGACGGATGTGCACTCTAGACATTTACATTCAGGAAATTGTTATATGCTCATCATTGAGAAGTGTGCCTAGACGTTCTGCCGCCCTCCATCTCACTAAGAGCATGCTACGATACAGTATATTTTATTTTATGTATTATAGACGCTTCGATTAGGAGGGAAGGACGACGTGTTGTATAAGCTACCAGAATCGCAGTTCATCATTGAGAAGTACGCATAAACGTTCTATCGTCCTCCAACTCACTAAGAGCATACTATGATACAATACATTTTGTGTGATATAGACGCTTCGATTAGGAGGGAAGGGTTACGTGTTGTCCACACTGCTAGACTCACAACTGACCAATCTACGTTGTGTCATTTAAAACCACTCGATTTAGGGATTGGGTCTTGGGTTTACTAAGATCGCATCTCCCTCACATAAGTAGGCTGCCTGCAATATCATACAAACATTGATGTTAGTTGTCATGTAAAGGACCATTAATTGGACAAGTTACTACTAATTAGCAAGGAATTATTGTAATTGTTAGTTATTTGTAGTATAAATTGCATGTGTATGTATTATTAACTTTGGTAAATATTTGCAGTCGTGTACACGTATATACGTTCACATACGGCTAGCCACAGACACATGTATATAAATGTACGTATATGTATTAATTAAATATATGTTAAATGTTTACAGTAGTGTAGTTCAGTTACATATAGACGGTCAGTCACGTTCATATATATAGTCAGATATATATATACAACCAGGTACATACATACATATTCATATATACAGTAAGGCCGTATGAAGCACCAGAAAAAACCCGTATTCATATATACAGTGAACCCGTATGGAGAGGAAGATTCAATATATATATACAGTGAACCCGTATTCATATATATATGTGTGTGTGTTGCATATATGTGTGTATGTATTAATTATTAATTATTAATTATATTATATAGTAGATAAAAATATGTTGCAGCAGCCAACACATGTACGTTATCCACTTCCTGAAAGAGTGGGTGATATTTTGAAAAAGATTTGAAATATATGAGAAGAACAGTGAGGGTAAAAGACTTCTATGTAACCACTTTAGATATTCATTGCTTATTAATAGGTAAACAAAAACCACTTCAAATATTCATTGCCAACAGCTGTACGTTACTCACTATCTACTATATACCAGGATTATTCTTAACTGTATAAATAAGGAAAATACAGTGACTTTAATCAACATTTTATCACAAAACTATCACAGCAATATATCAGAAAAATTCCGTATGGATAATCCACAAGGAGATCCCAGGTTCCTTCATGGATTTATAGAAGGAAGGATTGTCAGGATATGGAGAGGAAGATTCAACCGAATAAACCCATATGAAGCAGAACCACTCACCAATGAAATGTTAATTGTTGATGATGAGGCGAGTTCCTTTCTTAGTAGAGTATTTTCGTCCCTACACTTAACTGTCATGTATTTGTATGTGATTAATTATTTAAAGTGATGCAGGGAGTTGTGACACAATGTTCCATTCATAGGCAACATATGCACTATTTTGAAGGAAAGTTCTTAGAGGGAAGGGCATATAGGATACATTATTTCAATATGGCTGTAAACAACGGCTGGGACTGTGCTACACCCCATGCATTCAAAATGGTGTTTCACTCAGAAAGTATTGTTGACGAAATACAAGTGTCACTTCCTTACTTTGGATTCAATTTTGTCACCATTGATGAAATTAGGAGACACTCTCTTGGGGACCGTTCATTTATAGGTAACATCTGTGTTTTATTTAGTCATAAATAATTATTATATATGAGGGATTCAATTATTATGTGACTTATTACATGTAACAGATTTCATAGCTGAGGTTATAGAATACAGAGTTCTATTTAAGAGAGCACTTCCATGTGTAGTATTACGTCTCAGAGATATAAAGTAATTTTCTTACTCTTTTTTATGGCACAATCATATTCATGTTAATGGTCATGTACATTCAATCTTTTTAATACATTCAATCTCATATTTAAATTGCTGACCTATCATTTATATCCAATCTACAGTGGACATGAAACGACAATGTGGCCGTGGGAGCATATTGCAGATGAACTACGTGTATTGGCAACCAATGAAGAATATCTAACCAGGAAGCCAGTTGTTGTCTTTCAGTGTGTGAAAGTTAATTATGAAAGTAAAGATCTGAAAATACAACTGAGTAAATATTTTTAAAAATAAAGCAATTTGCATGTGAATTAAATATTTTCTGTGTGTGCAGGGAATATGATACTTGAAACAAAAGCAGCTACAAAGTTATATATCGACCCCGATATTCCCGAGGTCAGACTCTTTGGTACTATGCCATGTGAGAGAGACATTCTGCACGTTGTGTGGAAGTAGGCATTGACAAGTGTGTTGAGACTGAAATTAGAAGCAAAATTAAATGGGAGGATTTAATTTTTCGTTTATCATAATAAGTTATTATTCTTAACTAGGTACGTCACCCGTGAAATTCACGGGATTATCCGCTTAAAAATCGCATGCCCTGGTTTTTGTAAATCATCCACCAAGTTGTTTCGTGAATGTATATACGTAGTTGTTGTCTCAAATTACACGTGGATCGATTTCTTATTTAACGGAATTGGAGATAGTTGAAATGTAGTTTCGATTGCAATAATTGGATAATGGAAATAGTTCATAAAGTGGGTGGTTACAAGCAGAAGTTCAATCTAATTAAATAGTTCATTGGCAGTATTGAAATTAAGAATCAGTGTGGCGGTTTTCCCTTTTCTTTGCCGGTGTTTTGATAGGTGTCGGGCTTCTTGGACGCTTTCCTCCATTGCTTTTGCTCCTGTACTCAAATTTGTTAGTTGCGTTGCCTTTTTTTGGTGCTAAAAGAAACTTTATTTAATTATTCGTCTAATTTGATTGACCTGTCTTCATTGTGCGGTGGGTGTTCCATTTGGGCTTGTTCAATTTCTTTTGAGGTTGTTTCCTTTGGTCCACCTCCAGAAGCCTGATTCTAAATATGTTTTCAAAAGTGTTAAATGTTAAGTGTACGATGTTCACCTACTTTTATGTAGTTGGGCACCTTTTTCGTTTGTTGTTGAGACACACTTACTTCTTCTAATATATTGTTGGCGATGTAAGTCCTTAGAACCTTTAATTCTCTATCTTGGCCGTAGTTGTTTGTTCCTATCGCGACCTTAAATGTGAAAAACTTGCCAATACAACTCTGTAGTATGTTGTATACTCTTTGTTTTCCGTCGTCCTGTAATTTTTTAGAGTGGTTGAGTTGTCATAATGTGGTGAAAAATTAGTATCATTGGTATATAAGTTGACTGGGAGAAATGTTTAGCCAAGTGTACGTGTACCTTCTCGTAAATGTCCAATAGTTTGTCTATTGGTTGCCCAATTATTTTTTCCGCCTCTTTATCAAAAACGACGATACTTGCTTCACTGTCCCCGTCTGATAATGTCCCGATGATTCTGTACCTGTAATTTTTCATTTGGTAGTATATTTTTTTTAGAAATGTTGCATTTGTAGCATAAAGACACCATTTTAATCTTGCTTGAGTTTTATTTGGTACCTTTGAGTTGGGTATTGTATCTGCTGTCGACATTTGTGACAATAGTTGTCGGTTCCAAGTCCCTTCCTACACGTCGGACATGAGATGTATCTCCATTCAATGTCGGTCCTAATGTCAACTATTTGTCCGTGACACGTGTAGGTTGCTTTCTGTGCGTTGGATTGGGTCCGAACAAAAGTTTCGTAATATTTCATTTGAGTTTCTGTAAAATTTTATATAGTTATTGTAAATGTTATCTTACCATGTCCGTGATCTCCATCTCCTTGAGCTCCTTAATTGGTTTTCGATTGGCTGTCATTGTGTCCTCAATTTGTTGTTGTATGGTGTTTTGGAGGTGTTCAACTGATTTTGGAGATGTAACTCTGCATTTATTTTGAAAATAAATAGTTTTTTTATAGAGTAGTTAGTTTCTAGCAAATGCTTTGTGTGTGGAGTTACCTTTCCAATAACTCTCTTGTTTCAGGTATGTCCATGTCTATATACACTTTTGTTCCGTGAGTGCTCTGTAGTTGGTATTCATCTGCATTGAAAGTGAGCAGGTTTAGTAACATATAGAGAATAAATTTGTGGGAGCTACTTCTTACCGTTGTATAGGACAACTCTTGTTGAGGTAATGATAATTGTGTTAGGCTTGCCGGATTCTGTTGTGAAGATTCCGTCAACGTATTTGGTTGCCTTTCCCCATAATGTGACCCTAATCTTATTGTCCCTATACATTGAACATTGTAGGCTTAAATATCAATGCATAATCGAATAAAGTTTACGACAAATACCTTTAACATGAAATCTCACCTCTCGTCTTCAATGAAGATGTGGCGTATTTCTGTAGGTCCGTTTGTTGTCATAACGTGAGCCTTGTCCTCTATTCCCGTCAGAAGTCCTACGACATCTGCATGCATCTTCAAGTTAGTGTGTGAATGTGAACACTCTAATTAGAAGTAAATTTATGTAATTTGGGTTAGGTACCTATCAAGTAGTCTGTTTCGTTGCTTCTTTCCTCAAGCAGATGCAGCGGATGAAATTCAAACTTATACATTGGAATATGTTTCTCGTTTTGTGGTGACTCGAGGACAGAAGTGAATGGGGTGAACTTAATAATGTTTTCATTTGTATTGACGGGACGATATCCTCTTTTATTTTTTTCGACATCAAAGTGCGTTAGCTTGTATACTTGACCTTCTTGAAGTAGTTCCTTGAAACTGTGCATCCATTTTCTATTGATAGTTGCTTGTATATGATCGCCCTGTTAATTGATGGTTCCCATAGACGTCAGTAAATATTTGGGTAAATTGTATTGTGGTTGGTAAGATAATATTTTATACCTGTGCATCTAGGAAAATCACATCTAGTGACACGGGAATGTCATTTGCCTTTGGTGTCACATTCCACATCCTAGTTGCTCGAGCGATTATTTGGTAGCGGGATTTGGATGGCACCATTGTTGCTATGTTCGTGGTAAGGGGAGCCATTTCCTTTTTTTTGTTATGTTCTTTTTGAATTGTGATTGTGTGATTGGTTTTGTGGTATTTATAGTCAGTTGTTGACTTGTGTGTTTTATTTTTGAGCACTCAAAGAGTCGCAATTTATTTCGATCTCTTTAGGTGGGTAATTAGTTTTTGTAAGATATGATTGTGTGATTGGTCTTGTGGTATTTATAGTCAGTTGTTGACTTGTGTGTTTTATTTGTGAGCACTCAAAGAGTCGCAATTTATTTCGATCTCTTTAGGTGGGTAATTAGTTTTCGTAAGATATGATATATATATATATATATATATATATATATTGTATTGTATTGTATAAACTTAATGTGTGATTATACGGGTAATTAATTTTTGTAAAATATGGCATCCAAAGGTCAATACATTAACAAAAGAACTGCTTATTTATGCCTATATAAGATAGATAAAAGTGATTAATTAACTTATGTTATAGAGTTGATCCACTAAGGTATTGAGCGGCGGTGTAGGATCAGATCCCAAAGATAGTAAGTCTCTGTAATCGTCGTAGTATTTATACATGGTTTTAACTCTAATAAACAAATTATGATTTGATCGCCATGAGTGCTCCGTAGCGATAAATTTTGTAAAAAATTTCGCCTAAATCAATCATGGTGTCAATTCAATGTTGGATAATGGAGAAGATCGTAACCCCCGATTAATTTCATCATAATAAATTTCGGATATTATTATTATTATTATTATTATTATTATTATTAATCATGAAGTCAATTCAATGTTGGTTAATGGAGAAGATCGTAACCGCCGATTAATTTCATGATAATAAATTTCGGATACTATTGAAACGTTTTTTTTCGGACCATTTATTCTTGATCATTCATGGATGATTATAGTATAGATGCTATTCAATGGTGAAGAAACAAATAGTCATAAACAAATGATATTGACGATAGGCTTAGTTTTTGTAGCTGGCGCAGAAGTTTGATTTAATTTGTACTATTCAATTGAGTTAACCTCTAATTTATCCGTATTCTTATAAACTATGTATCCTAAGATGTTTGTTCGTATGATTGTGCGGGTAATTAATTTTCTTAAAATATGGTATCGAAAGAACAATATTGTATAAACTTAATGCATGATTGTGGACATAAAGTTTATTAAATGTGGGGTAAACGAAAGGGTAGAAACCGCCGCTCTTAATTCTATTTACATCAAATGTTACGATTGTAGACAAATTAATTTAACTAATAAACTGATTAATAATATCTTATGTAATAACATAGGCAAATGAAAAGTTTTTGATGAAATAATGAATCATTTAATTAATTATTTTTTGAATATATTTTTTAAAGTTTAAAACACTAAGTAAACTATAATTTTAATAAACAGTGCAACAAAAGTGTCGCGTCGCAAAAAATTTAGTATGGGGAGAGTCTTTTTTTAAAATTGATTCAGCATGGTAATTAAAGATTTTATTCAGAACAATGTAGATTAAACGAAGAGATCAATGAGTCGACAATTTTTAGTGAGATTCGTTAATATATGGTCGTAATATGTATAGATTTGAACTCTAATAAATAAGTAATGATATGATCGCCGTGAGTGCTCTGTACAGATAAATTTTCTATGTTTTGTTCGCCTAAATCAATCCTGAATTATAATTTATTCTCGATATTGTCATAGATCCTATTTTTTAGGTTCTACCGTTTTCATGGATTTTATACTCTCTATGTTGTTTTTAATGTAAAAAATTAAAATGATGGGCTATTGTAATCATGAAGTCAATTCAATGTTGGATAATGAAGAAGATCATAACCGCCAATTAATTTAATTATCGTAATAAATTTCGGATATTATTGAAACAATTTTTGGAGATCATTCATTCTTAATTTTGTAAGAGTTTTGGATAGCTAATTGACGAAATGACGAATAGGTGGATCGTATTTTTTTTTCAGTGTTCGGTGTAAAGAATGAGATGGTGATTTTGTTTGAATTTTTTGTTTTCAAATGTTGTTTTGGTGTAAGTTGGTTAGTTAAAATATACTTCTTACATGAAACGAAAGATTGAGCCAAAATATATGGTTGATTATAGCATAAATGTTATTCAATGATGGACAAACGAATAGTTACAAACCGACGGAATTAATTTCATCAGCATAAATTATTCCCATTGGATTCCTAATTTTTATTCATGGGCTAGGAATACTTTGTCATCATCAACCGTTACGATACTATTGATAGGTTTAGTTTCGTAGCTGACACATGATTTTGCTTTAATCTATATTATACGATCTAGCTAACCACGAATCTATCCGTATTATTATTATTTTCTTATATGCAATGTACTGAGACATATTGATGTGCATGGGTACTATACTTTGGAATGACATGTTGCGTAAACATATTAAAATAAATTGCACGAAAAGAAATTGCACATCAATTGCTTTATTTGATGTTTTCATTTATATGCAATGAGTTTAATGTCTATTTAAATGTGTTTAATGTATATTGTATTTAATTTTGTGACATATTGTTGTAGTTGTATAGGCTAATCATATTCTTTGTAGTGTCTTCTATATGTGTGGTATTTATTTAATCCTCTATGCTATGATTGGTAAACCTACACATACTATATATATACCTTCCCTTTGGTTGTCTTTGTACCTATATATCCCACTTAATTTTACTAAAATACTTGTGTTCATTTTTGCAGAACTTATCAACATTGTCACACCTATTTCCATAATGTCTAATTTCTATAACGTTGGTTACGTTGTTGAGGTGATGTTTTGCGAGGTTGGTTTTGTGGGGTCATTTTATCTCGCAACCATCATTAACGTCTTGGAAAATGGTTATCTTTATGTTGAGTTTCACCATTTGCTATTCGATTGTGAATATATTTTTTTAAGGGATGTTGTTCCTGCAATTAATGTTCGGCCAATGCCTCCGTATATTGTAAAGACAAAGTATGAGATTGAAGATGTTGTCGAGGTCTTTGCCAATGATGGATGGTGGGTTGGCAAGGTTGTTAATGTATTTGAGTTTCATGGGTATTATGAGATCAAGTTCGAAATGTATGGCGAAGTTAGTTTGTATGAGTCGTTCGACATTCGTCCTCATCTTGTTTGGGAGCATGGCAAATGGATTGGTGTTTTGGAATGATTCTTGTGTCTATTGGTAGTTGACTAATGTGTTCCATTTATATATGTAATTGGTCTTTCGTAAAGTCTGTACTAATTCATCAATAAGCATTGGTCTCATATTTCTATTTTGCATGCTATTATTATGATAGCAAACTGTATTATGACAACGACATACTAAAACCGCTAAGCTTAAAAAATATGACATTTAAAAAATACTCCGCAGTTCACAGTCAGAAGATTTAGAATGTGTAGCATGTGTCATGTATTTGGAATCGAACGGTTAGGAATTATAACTCACTAAATATTTCGTTGCATACAACATTTTTAGTTTCATTTTTGTCGTCTAACTCATTCTTACTCGGGATTCATATAAAATATAAGGGCCTCAAAATTGAGACTCGAACTGGGCCTCCAAATGTATTAAGACATCCCTGAGACGTAATAAAATCTCGAACCTAGTGATTTCCAAGAATGAACTTTAGAATGTTACAATCAATAATAGAAAACATCGATTCCTTGCGCAGAAAAAAAACATTGGCCCCCAAACAAAAATGACATTTAAAAAGTGGAACGGGAAAAAAAATGGAGGGAGTAGAAAACTACACCGTACTTAACAGCTGAAAGAGTTGGAATGTGGCTAGTATGTTACATTTATTTGGAATCAAACATCTAGAAATTATAAGTCACTAAATATTTCTTTGTAAACGACATTTTTAGTTTCGTTTTTGTTGTCTAATTCATTCTTACTCGGGATGCATATCTTTAGCCCAGTGCGAGAGGTAACTCGAGAGACAGCGACATATAATTGCCCATGACTGAAAACCGGCTCAGGTAAATATACGCCAACGTTGTTCAACGTCTGACCTTGACTCTTGTTAATGGTCATTGCGAAACATACTTTGATTGGAAACTGCCTCCGTTTCATCGTGAAAGGCCAACTTGAGTCGGTAGGGGTCATCTCTATTCTCGGAATAGCAACCACTTGTCCTATGTTTGCTCCCGTGATGACTTTTGCTTCAATAATACGCGTTCGTATTCGTAACACGGTTAGCCTCGTTCCATTGCATAATCCTGATGCTTGATTTATGTTCCTCAACAAAATTATTGGACAACCGACCTTGAGGCGTATTTCATGATTTGGCATACCCTGGAAGTGGAGGGAATTTAGGAATTCCGTTGGGTATAAGTTCTCCATATCCCCCGCATTTCTCGTCAAAGGGCAGATTCTGTCCGCACTTTTTGAAATTTCTTCAACCCCTGGCAACAATCGTAGAATGTAATTGTTAATCTCGTCGACAATTTCATTTTTGGGGGCGAGAATTGCTCTTCCCTGTAAGTACTCTGCATTTTTGTAATTGCCAAGAAGATTTGGGTAAACTTCATTAACAATTGTACCAATGGGATCATGTTCTGCTTCAATCAGTATATCTCTTGGAATTCCAATCCATGCCTGGTCATCATCTCCTTTCTTCTTCGTTGCTGCTATCTTCCCATCCCCAATAGCAAGGACCCATTCTGCGAACTTTTGTAGCTCATCCACCTCACTGTCATCTACCCCACGTAATAACCTCATATTTTTTAGAAGCCGAAGAACCTGACAATGCGGCCAAATTTGACTTGACTTACTGATTGATGCATTAACTATGTCCGCCCTTCCACCTTTAGGAACTACTGGTAATATTTGCCTAAAATCACCTCCAAGAACGACTGTCTTACCACCAAATATTTTAGACTTGGCTGCTGGGTCGTCAAGTTGCATTATATCTCGGAAAGCCCTATCAACAGCTTCGAAGGCATGACGGTGGACCATTGGTGCTTCATCCCATATAATTAATGTGGCTTCTCTAATCAAATGAGCGAGATCCGAACCTTGTTCAATTCTACAACTTGTACTTTCATCCAAGACTATTGGTATTGAAAATCGTGAGTGGGCTGTGCGGCCAGATATTAACAGTAGAGCGGCAATCCCCGAAGACGCAACGGCTAGAACAATCTGTCCTTCCGATCGCAGGCGTGAAATCATTGCCCCTCAAAGATATGTCTTCCCAGTGCCTCCACTTCCGTAAACAAAGAACAGGCCACCGATTTTTTTATAAATTGCGTTCAGGACACTGTCATAAACTCTCCGTTGGTCTTCATTTAACCCGATTTCAAGATGAACACACTCCGATGCTAAATTTTCCAAGTCATAGTTTTGCTCCTCCAATAGTAATCTATTGCCAGAGTTTTTCAACAATGTCTTGTCTGGAGTTGGGAAATCTGCAAAATTTTGCAGGCTTCGGCCAGCTCGATTCAGAAGCAATTCAAGTTCATACAATGCGTACTTTTGGATCTGGGCATCCGTCAACTTAAGGCTTCTATGGCCTACACGTCGCTGCTGGCGAGGTAATATGTCATCCGACAAATTCTTCCAGTGAGTGAGCCACAGTTGCTTGGGATCTGACACTTCACAGAATAATAAAAGTGTTACAAACAGTTGTCTTAGTTGGTGTCCTGTTGACCATGTAGCAGCTTCATTCAACGCTGTATTCCACTCTTCATCTCCGTCTAGAAGGCCTAAAGCATTACACGCAGACTTATATGTAGGGTGAACAACCCCATTAACAGTTCGAATGTCCGCAAAGCATTTCGCTCCTTTCACAGTGTTTAAGAGAAGACGCAAGTAGTAAGCTTCCCCAGAATTGGGATTACCAAAATAAATTCGGCCTATTTTAAAGCCTTTCTTCCTTCTCGTCCATCTTTTGCTTTGTTCATTCCAGACCCATTTGGTTGGAAAATCAGCATATGTTAAAAGGCAAGCATCTTGATGTTCCTTATTTGTCACAAACCATTCAGTTAGAGTAGTTTTGGCCTCACCCACTCTATCTAGGACTGTGTTTGGAGCCTCCGAGTCCTCAAAAATAATAGGTTGTTCGTCTTCCAGGTGATAGCATAGGCGTTGCACAGGTGGGTTTTTATATTGTATCTCAAATGCAAACATTCGCCAACAGGCTTCTGACGCGGAGACGTACCTACATTTGAGAAATGCGTCAATCTCATCTACTGGTTTTTCAGGCTGATGACTATCAGTCTTGTCTCCTTGTACCTCTTCAACTCTTGCTAGTGCCATGTCGGGTCCCTTCGACATATATTTAAATAGGTATTTGATGGATCTATGTTTGTTGCACCATTCAACATTTAAGTGTGCCTGGTACTTCACTAATAGATCAATATTGTAGGGCACAATAAACCTATTATCAATAATATGACCATTTTTTTCTCCTGTTCTTCCATCTTCCCGCCGACGATATTCTGGGTATCCATCATCACTGACCGAAGTATGACTCGTGAACTGTCTAGGGTAATACTTTGAGCATTTTCCATCAACCATGCAAGGGGATTTGAAGTTCATTTCTCCACATGGTCCATGCACCATGTATTGCATAACAGAATCATATCCAATGGGGTCTTCATCATTGTCCGGTATCTTCGCACTTATTATGTTGTCAATGTCGGTTGCTTCTGGGAGCTTGTTCTCTGGGTGCAGAAATAAGCAAATGTGGGCATGCGGCAGTCCTCTCTTTTGGAATTCGACTGTGTAAATAACTGTTATGAAGTGATATAGTTTAATTAGAGGAGCGGTTTCAGCTGGGTAATAATGAAGGTACGAATCGAAGATAAGATAATACCTGCTTGTATTTTGCCAAAAAACTCCCCTTTCGTAAGATCCTTCATCAACTCCTGTAATTTTATCTTAAAAACACGTGCAAGAATGTCTGGTCGGTCTTCAGGCCGCTGGCCGGGAATAGCGGCCAAAAATTCAGTGATCTCAGGCCATTTTGGGTTGCAGGTGAATGTGATAAACAAATCAGGTGGACCTGCCCATCGACAAATTGCCAAACCATCTTGGTAATGTTGAAACAAATTCCGATAGCAATTTGGAAAAGAAGGAGGAAGTATTATGCGCTGGCCTAAGGAAGCGGGGGTGTCTTCTCCAGCGATAACGGCATCGACCAAACCACGAAGTGAGTATTTCCTTATTGATTTTTGGTTGAAACGAATGTAGTCCAGCCTTGTTTCTTCAACACAAGTGAACGCATCCACCATGAATTGTTGCGTTAATCTTCCACATAAAGCACAAATACCGTCAATAAGCTCGCCATGCATTCTGCGCTCTTGGAACCTGTATGCATAATATTCCCTCATCGTAACAGTTGTCCTCTTCTTTCTGGTCGTAGTTTCAGCGTCCGCATGCATAATGTCTAACATATATCCGTCCTCTCCATAAGGGAACATTAGCGGGTATTGCATTGCCATAAAGGAAGGGTGCAACTCAGAAATTCTCTGCAAACCTCCATGTCGGGCGTCGATAATAATATCTCTAGCACCCTTCTCAGTTTCTCCGTCCCCAATAATAAGCCCGGCGATCTCATTTGTTGTCGGCAAATTATATTGGCGAGCATCTCTATTTCGGCTGGCAACTAACCGCAGCTGGACAGGTTGTAGGGTGTAGGTTTCAAGTCGTTCTTTTGCCATCTTGCAAGCTTTCGCCAATGGGTTATGTTCATAAACCATCTTCGAGAGGCCCTCTACAATATCAACGTCAAGAGCTGTTCTCCCTTCACCATTTAATGATTTTAACCTGTTGGGGGTCTCGTCCTCTGTTTCCGTAAAATACAGTTGCATGAAGCGGGGTTGTTTTCCCTCGGGCGGAAGAAATGACCCAATTTTGTGGTAATTCTGTCCTCCGAGTCGGTAACAATATGGGCCCGAACCGTTGTTGATGGCCTTGTCGACCTGACCAGTCATGGAGGTGAAAGCGAAAGATAGGTTGTAAGACCTAATCAGGGTGCGGAAATTAGTTGACCGCGACCCACCCATAGGATTCAACAACTTCTTTAAGAAGTCGGGCGGGTCTTTTAATAAAGGGAGCCTCACTTTCCCTTTTTGGCAACATATATTGAACTTGGGTCGGCCTTTGGTTGAAGCGTCGCGGACCGATTCTTCTTTCCAGACGACAGCGCGGCAAAATTCACATTGCTCAGTTGGTCCTCCAAAACTCCAAGGCAGCACAAATTTTCCTAATGAAGGACACATGTTCACGCACGATATCGGTTAATAAGGGGAACAAATTTTGTAAAAGAATTAGTCGACTGTGGGCGCAGATACAAGGGGAGAAGATATGTGTGCCAAGGTGAATAAAGCGTACTTGCTAGGAGGTTGGTATTTCCCGAAGTATTAAGCACGGGAGTATCCGTGTGGGTGGTGCGCGGCCCTGCTATTCAAGGAGTTCTGTATTGCACATGCAGGAACACAATTTTGTGCGTACGATAGTGGAAGATAGGAATGAAATTATACCTGTACTGTTGGGGCTTGTTCTTTGTTCGGTTGGGTGGGGGCGATGGCCGACGGTGTTAAGTAGCGTCGGGCTGAACAGCATGCATTTGCGCCCTCTTTTTCGGTAACTGCACTCCCCCTCGTCGGGCCTCGCATGCCTCTTTTGGTGGGTCATTTCTATGTCGGGAGCAGTTGTTCTATTTGTGTGGCCTAGATGTGTGGAGTGAGCAGGGGAGGCCGGAAGCTGCATTGGAGAGTCGGTGTACTGGTGTCTATTCAACCGTATTATCTGAGCAAGTATATTCGAGTCTGGAACCTCTATCCCCTTTGATAATGGAGTGTGGGCCATGCTTCTTAGTAGTCACCAAAAAAAATTAAGCGACGATAAATGCGAACTCAGATAACAAAATTAAGAAATGGCAATACATTAATACAACATACTAATAGTATAACAAATTAGAATGGACGGGGAATTAGATTAATGATTTTTTTTAAGGAAAAATGGCATGCATTAATGAGTTTTTATTTAATTTTTTTATTAAAAGGTATTTTTATTAAATTTTGAATTGTTTTATCTTTATTAATGGTATATGTAATCACATTATTAAGTAGCACAAACCTTTCGTTTAACCATAATTAATTATTTTTTATCATAAATAATTCAATTTAATTTAGGCAGTAATAAATGTATTGCGGATATTACTTTTCGGATCCCGTAGTTCAGTATATCTAATCACATTACTAAGTTTCATTTGTGAATGTAGAAAACAATGCCAATTGTTTTCATTAATAAATTTACCAAAACTTTAATTTGACACTAATTTGTTTTTATTACTTTTCGGATATTGTTTCTGGTTAGTGAATTATGCAAAGGCAGTAATCAAGCATGAAGTTACTTATTTTTCAGGTATAATAATCTCATTTTCATTGATTATGCATATAAATATATTTCAAGGTAGCTTTAAATATCTTGGAATTTGTGTTCTGAAGAGTGTAAATTTTTTGTAGTAATCGCAAGTAGAAAATTTTGGAATACTGTATTTTATAGCAATAAGAGTTTTCAGTCGTGAATATAAAAATCAAAGCGAATTGTTTTCAGTAATAAATTTACCAAAACTTTAATTTGACACGAAAGTGTTTCTATTAAATGTAATAAATTACATTAGTAATTGATTTTTTTTTTTTGAGTAATACTCTTGTGTAACTAATATGTGTCAGAATTCATTGATTATTTATATAAAGCATATTTCAAGTTAACTTTAAATAGCATGGGTCTTGCTTTCGTAAGAGTGCACCTGTTTTTTAAGCGAAAATAGTAAATTGTGTAATACAACATTTCATAGCAATAAAAACATTTGTGAATGTAAAAGTCAATGCTGATTGTTTGCCTTAATAAATTTATTTGTTATCATTAAGAAAAGTATTATGACCTACATTTTGAGGAATCCAAAAAAAATTAATATCAATTACTAATGTAATTAATTGCATTAGTAATTAAACAAAGCCTTTTCACTTACCCTTATGTAATTAATATTTGTCATAATTCATTGAGTATTTATATATAGATTTATTGTTTTCATTAACAAATTTACAAAAACTTTAATTTGGTACTAATTGTTTTTATTAAATGTAATTAATTACATTAGTAATTGTTTTTTTTTTTGACTAAATGTAAATAATTACATTAGTAATTGACCAAAACCTTTTCACTTACCCTTATGTAATTTATATGTGTCATAATTCATTTATTATTTATATAAATTTAATTGTTGTCATGAAGGAAATTATTGTGACGTACATTTTCAGGAATAACGATCCTATCCAAAACTTTTATTTAATAATTTGTTGTATTACATTAGTAATTGAACAAAACCTTTTCACTTACCCTTATGTAATTAATATTTGTCATAATTCATTGATTATTTATATATAGATTTATTGTTTTCATTAACAAATTTTCTAAAACTTTAATTTGGCACTAATTGTTTTTATTAAATGTAATTAATTACATTAGTAATTGATATTATTTTTTTTTGGACTAAATGTAATTAATTACATTAGTAATTGACCAAAACCTTTTCACTTACCCTTATGTAATAATTAATATGTGTCATCATTCATTTATTATTTATATAAATTTAATTGTTGTCATTAAGGAAATTATTGTGACGTACATTTTCAGGAATAACGATCCTATCCAGAACTTTTATTTAATAATTTGTTGTATTATTATATGTGATATTTGATAATAAGATTTACTGATAATGAATGAAAATTTCATTTGACTTACAATATTTTAATCACAATGTAATACATATCACAAACCTTTCGTTTACCCATAAGTAATTATTTTTTTTCATAAATAATTCAATTTAATTTAGGCGGTAATAAATGTATTGCGGATATTACTTTTCGGATATTGTTTTTGGTTAGTGAATTATGCAAAGGCAGTAATCAAGTATGAAATTGGATTTTTACAAAAAGTTACTGTATGAAATTATGAAAAAAACAGTACATATATGTAAGCAACAAACAAAATGCAATAAGAGTAAATCAGAGCCGAATGCAAAAATTGTAAAAGCACAAACAGTTGCAACATCCTCGTAATCATATTTTGTAGCTAAGCTTCAATATAAATAAAAGCACACTCTTATGCACCCAACATCCGTGATATTTAAAGTTAACTTGGAATATATTTATATAAATAATCAACTTAATTATATTCTGAATATATATGCAAGAAATTGAAAAACAAAAACAGCTGTAACCTCTCCGTAATTATATTTTGTAAATTTCTTCAAGTTTGAATATATATAAAATCACGCGCTCATGAACACCAAATCCATTATATTTAAAGTTAACCTGAAATGTATATATAATTGGGGAGAATATTTTTAAAATAGAACGGGGAATTTTTGAATAAGACAAATTTATATAAAAAATTAACTGAAACAAAACTGTTATACCTGAAAGCGAGGGATTCGAGACGTTATACACGTAAGGTCACCAAACAACAACAAAGGCACCTAAAAAAATTAGCACTAAAAAATTAGAACGCACAAAGAGCAAGTATACAATTGGGGAGAACATTTTTAAAATAGATGGGGAAATGTTTTAATAAGACAAAATATTTATATAAATAATCAACCAGAACAAAATTATTATACCTGAGAAATGAAAATTTGCAGAGTTGATTATTGGCCTCGCATGAATTTACTAAACCAAAACAAATGCGAAAAGATGAAATCAGCACTAAAATTAGAATCAAGGAACAACAATTGTACAACTGAAGAGAATATTTTAAAAATAGAACGGGAACTTATCTATTTAGAATCATGAAAAAACAACACATATATAAGCAACCGAACAAAATGCAATAAGAATGAATCAGAGCCGAACGCAAGAAATTGAAAAACCAAAACAGCTGTAACCTCTTCTTAATTATATTCTGCAAATTTCTTCAAGTCTGAATATATATAAAACCACACGCCCATGAACAACAAATCCATTATATTTAAAGTTAACGTGAAATGTATTTATAATTGGGGAGAATATTTTGAAAATAGAACGGGAAATTATTGAATAAGACAAATCTATATAAAAAATGAACTGAAACAAAACTGCTATACCTGAAAAGCGAGGGATTCAAAACGTGATGGGGAAATGTTTTAAAATAGAGTTTTAAAATAGATGGGGAAATGTTTTAAATGTTTTAAAATTTGGACTAAATTCACAAAATGAAGGAATTTATAGATGATGATGATAATAATAATAATAACTAGGTACGTCACCCGTGAAATTCACGGGATTATCCGCTTAAAAATTATGTGCGTTGGTTTTTGTAAATCATCCACCAAGTCGTTTGGCGAATGTATATACAGAGTAGTTGTTTGAAATTACATGTGAATCGATTTCGTGTTTAATGGAATTAAACATAGTTAAAATGTAGTTTCGATTGCAATAATGATGGTGCATAAAGTTGTAATTAGAGCTGACAAAAGTTACCTAAGAGAAATGAATCATCTTTGTTGTAAAGTATTTGTCATTCCTTATCAATGAATATTAAGTTTGTATTGATTGTTATAACAAATAATAAAATAAGGGTAAACGAAAAGGGTTCAATCAATTAATAATAAAATTAATAAGGAATCTAATAAAAGCATAAATTAATACCACATACTAATAACATAACAAATTAGTCTTTACGGTGTATTAGATATAAGTTGTAGAAAAATATGTGATTAAAAAAATTTAAGTGATAATAAATGTAATAAAATGAATCATATTTGTCGAGAAGTCAAAAAATAAAGTTAAGAAATGGATTAACTTAAACGCAATGAAATTTGAAATCTTTTATTATTTACGGATGAATATTAATTTTCTATTTGATTATTATAATAATAATAATTAATTAATTAATTAAATAAGGGTAACCGAAAAGGTTTTCCAAATTTAATAAATAGAATACTTAACATCACATATAATAATTAAAAATTCGGTACTATATTATTAAAAATATTTAGTACTATATTATTGCAAATTATTCAGTACTATATTATTGCAAATTATTAAAAATTCAGTACTATATATAACCAATTACCAAGGCCAACCGAGAAGTTTAATAATAAAGTGAAAACTTTATAACATATCTATAATTATGAAAAAACAATACATATATATAAGCAACAAAATAAAATGCAATAAGAATAAATTAGAGTCGAATGCAAATATAATAAAGGATTGTTTGAGCATTTAATATCTGCCACGCGGCAAAAAAATAAATACTCAAATAACCTTTTTAACTTTATATGTAGATAGATAGATAGATAATAATAAAATTAATAAGGAATCTAATAAAAGCATAAATTAATACAACATACTAATAACATAACAAATTAGTCCGGACGGAGAATTAGATATAAAAAAGGTGGAGAAAAATATGTGATTTAAAAATTTAAGCGATAATAAATGTATTACGAATATTACTTTTCGGATTTTGTTTTTGTTTAGTGAACTTATGTAAAGCCAATATTCATGTCTGAAAGTTCTCATTTTTTAGGTATAATATATTTAAATATCATGGGTTTTTGTTCATAAGAGTGTACTTTTTTTTTATTAATCGAAAATAGTAAATTGTGTAATACTACCTTTTATAGCAATAAGAATTTTCATTTGTGAATGTAAAAATCAATGCAAATTATTTTCATTAATAAATTTACTATGACCTACATTTTCAGAAATTACAATCTTTTCTAAAACTTTTATTTAATAACTTGTTGTATTATTATATGTGATATTAAGTTTTTTTTATTATATTAAATGTAATTAATTACATTAGTAATTGACCAAAACCTTTTCATTTACCCTTATTTAATTTTTATTTGTTATAATTCATTGATTATTTATATAAATATATTTCAAGTTAAATTTATCTATCATGAGTTTTGTGTTCATAAGAGTGTACCATTTTTTTTAATCGAAAATAGTAAATTGTGTAATACTACCTTTTATAGCAATAAAAATTTTCATTTGTGAATGTAAAAATCAATGCAAATTGTTTTCATTAATAAATTTATTTGTTTTCATTATCAAATTTATTATGACCTGCATTTTCAGAAATCACACTCTTTTCTAAAACTTTTATTTAATAATTTGCTGTATTATTATATGTGATGTTAAGTTTTTTTTCCATTAAATGTAATTAATTACATTAGTAATTGACCAAAACCTTTTCATTTACCCTTATTTAATTATTATTTGTTATAATAATGAGTAGAAAATTAATATTCATTGATAAGGAATGTAAATTTCATTTGACCTAACTTACTCCATTATTTTATTTTATTTTTATGCTTTTCAACAAAGATGAGTCATTTTCCTAGTGCATTTATTATCACGTACATAATTTTAATCACAATCTAATACTATCTTTTATAGCAATAAGAATTTTTATTTGTGAATGTAAAAATCACTGCAAATTGTTTTCATTAATAAATTTATTACGAACTACATTTTCGAAAATCACAATCTTTTCTAAAACTTTTTTTAATAAGCTGTTGTATTATTATATGTGATATTAAGTTTTTTTTTATTAAATGTAATTAATTACATTAGTAATTGACCAAAATCTTTCCATTTACCCTTATTTAATTATTATCTGTTATAATAATGAGTAGAAAATTAATATTCATTGATAAAGAATGAAAATTTCATTTGATTTAACTTACTCCATTATTTTATTTTATTTTTATACTTTCCAACAAAGATGATTCATTTTGTTAGTACATTTATTATCACGTACATTATTTTAATCACAATCTTTCTAAAAATTTTATCTAATATTTTGTCTATGTATATATAAGTTTAATAATAAAGCGAAAACTTTATAACAACTCTAAAATTATGAAAAAAGAATACATATATGTAAGCAACAAACAAAATGCAATAAGAGTAAATTAGAGCCGAATGCAAGAAATTGTAAAAGGACAAACAACTTCTTAATCATATTTTGTAAATTTCTTAAGCTTGAATATAAATAAAAGCACACTCTTATGAACCCAATATCCGTGATATTTAAAGTGAACTTGAAATATATTTATATAAATAATCAATTAGAATAAAATTATTATACCTGAGAAATGAAAAATTGCAGACTTGATTATTGGCTTCGCATGATTTTACTAAACAAAAACAAATGCAAAAAGATTAAATCAACATTAAAATTAGAATCAAGGAAGAACAATTGTACAACTGAAGAGAATATTTTAAAAACAGAACGGAAATGCATCTATCTATAATCATGAAAAAACAATACATATATAAGCAACAAAACAAAATGCAATAAGAATAAATCAGAGCCGAATGCAAGAAACTGAAAAACAAAAACAGTTGTAACTTCTTCTTAATTATATTTTGTAAATTTATTCAAGTTTGAATATATATAAAAGTACACTCTCATGAACACAAAATCCATTATATTTAAAGGTTAACTTAAAATATATCTATATAAATAATCAATTAAAATAAAATTATTATACCTGAAAAGCGAGGAATTTCAGACTTGATTAGTGGCTTCACATAAGTTCAGTAAACAACAACAAATGCACGAAAAAAAATTAGGACTAAAATTAGAATCAACAAAGAACAAGTATACAACTGAGGAGAATATTTTTAAAATAGAACGGGAACTTTTTTAATAAGACAAAATTTGCCATTGTGTAAAGGCGAAACTTGGTGACACGTATATATGAGGGGGAAAATCAGTAATACTAAATTGAAAAATCAGAGCCGAATGCAAGAAACTGAAAACCAAAAACAGTTGTAACCTCTTTTTAATCATATTGTGTAAATTTCTTCAAGTTTGAATATAAATAAAAGTACACTCTTATGAACACCAAATCCATTATATTTAAAGTTAACTTCAAATATATCTATATAAATAATCAACTAAAATAAAACTATTATACCTGAAAAGCGAGGAATTCCAGACTTGATTAGTGGATTCACATAAGTTCACTAAACAACAACAAATGCACGAAAAAAAATTAGCACTAAAATTAGAACGAACAAAGAGTGAGTATACAACTGAGGAGAATATTTTGAAAATAGAACGGAAAATCTTTTAAGAAGACAAAATTTGCAACTGTGTAAAGGCAAAACTTGGTGACACATACGTATATGAGGGAAAAATTCAGTAAGACTAAATTGACAAAAGGAATGAAATTATAAATAATAATAATAATAATAATAATAATAATAATAATAATAATAATAACGAAAGGTTGCTCAAGCATTTAATGCCCGCCACGTGGCAAAAAATTAAATGCATAAACAACCCTTTTAACTTTATTTATAGATATCATACCTGAAAAAGGACAAATTGCGGAGTTGACTACTGGTTTCTCATAAATTATCTAAAGAAAATGCAAAGGTAAAATTAAAATTAAATTAAAATCAATAAACGACAATGCAAATTGATGTCTTACAAAACTGAAGGTAATGTCTAAAAAATAAAGTGAATAAAATGTAAATACGAAGTCCTCAATTTTTTTTTATCGCTTCATTGCTTTCTATAATTTTTTGGTAAGTATTTATATTAAATTTGATTGGTCGATCATTACGACAGAAGTGGATTAAATGGTGAAACAACCACATTATCAAAATTTATTTTTGAAAAATATTAAGCTTTCTCAAGAATAATAAATTATGTTTTAAGTGAAATATTAAGTTTTGTTTGTCATTTCTTACTATTTTTATTTATTGATGATTTACCTTTAAAATCACATATTAAATACACTAAAATAATTATCATCATTAGTATGTTACTTTGATTAACACTCAAAATATTGCAACATCTTCTCAATCATGCATATTTTGTAAATTATTTTAACTTTGAACCAAAATAAAATTTCACGTTATGATCACAAAACTCATGGATTTAAAGTTACTCGAAATTTATTTATAAAATAATCAATATAAAGATCTATTGAAATAAGATTACTATACCTGAAAAATGAGAAATTGCAGACTTGATTATTGGTTTCGCCCAAGTTCTCTAAACAAAAACAAATGCAAAATATAAAATTAGAAATAAAATTAGAATCAACAAATAACAATGCAAATTCATTTCTTACAGAATTGAATTGAGTATACATGAAATAAAGCGATTGAAATGTGAATAAGATTTCACAAAATAAAAATGGTTTTTCTCATCTCTCCATTATATTACTTTTATACGTATTATATGAAGTTCTTAATAATAAAAATATAATTAATAATATTAAATTTGATTGAACATTAATACAAAAGTAGATGAAAAGATGTAACACCTAAATTAAATGACTAAGTAATAATTTCTTCAAAACCATTTAGTTTTAATACTAACAATAAATTTATACTTTAAATGAAATATTAAGATTTATTTCCCATTTTTTTTAAAAAAAAGGGCAACCGAAAAGTTTGTAACCCACAATAATGTGATTATCTATAAATTTAATAATAAAACTAAAACCTTATAACATATATATAATCAAGAAAACAAAATGTACTAAAAATAAATTTGAGCAAAAGGCAAGAAATTGTAAAAACAAAAACATTAAATGTAAAAGGGTTGTGTAAACATTTAAATTTAATAAATATATGAAACTAAAACTTTAAAACACATATATAGTTTAAGAAAACAAAATTTAATAAGGATAAATTTGACCTTGTATAAAACTAAAACTTTATTACACATATATAAGTAAAAAAAAAATTAATAAGAATAAATTTGATTAAAAGGCAAAAATTGTACAAACAAAAATTTTCAATATAAAAGATTGTTTAAACATAAAATATACGCTACGTGGCAAAAAAAATTAATGTTCAAACAAATCTTTTAACTATATATATAGACATAGATAAAATGAATCATATTTGTCAAAAAGTATAAAAACAAAGTAAAAAATAGAGTAACTTAAACGCAATGATATTTTAAATCTTCTATTCTTTACGAATGAATATTATTTTCTATTTGATTATTATAACAATTAATTAATTAAATAATGGTAACCGAAAAGGTTTCGATCAAGTGCTCATATAATTAATTACAAATTTAATAAATAAAAAACTTAATATAACCTATAATAATACAACAAATTATTAAATAAAAGTAATAATGTAACACATTGAAAATGCAATGGAAATAAAACAATAAACCAAAAAAAAATTCCCCACAAACTAAAATTGTGAATTATTACAAATTCAGTACTATATAACCAATTAGCAAGACCAACCAAAAAGGATGTGACGCTTACTAATGTGATTATCTATAAATTTAATAACAAAACTAAAACTTTATAACATATTTATAATCATGAGAAAACAACACATATAAGTAAGAAAACAAAATGTAATAAGAATAAAATAGAGCAGAATGCAAGAAATTGTAAAAATAAAAACATTAAATATAAAAGACTTCTGAAAACATCTAAATTTAATAATTATATAAAACCGAAACTGTGTAACACATCTATAATTAAGGGAAAAAATAAATAAATTTATCATTGTATAAAGCAAAAACTTGATGACACATATATATGGGGACAAAAAATTAATAAGACTAAATTTGACAAAAACGAAAAAATTAAAAAAATAATAATAATCTGGGTGGAGGCCCAGATTGTATCTCGGCTACCCACCAATTTTTTGTAAACTGTTTTTTTATTCTTCAATAAAATTCTCCCATTTATAATAATAATAATAATAATAATAATAATAATAAAGGGTTGTTTGAGCATTTAATATCTGCCACGTGGCAAAAAATTAAATACTCAAATAATCCTTTTAACTTTATATATAGATAATAATAATAATAATAATAATAATTAAAATAAAAAAGTTGCTTAAGCATTTAATGCCCGCCACGTGGCAAAAAATTAAATGCCTCAAGAAACCTTTTAACTTTATTTATAGATGTAGGTTTAAGTGACTTTTATTTTTAAAGGGATGTTAGACTTACGTTCTTTGCTTTGTCGTTGGTTAATTAATTTAAGGTTTTCTTAGTTGTAAGACGTACAATTTTAGTTTGCGGTGCAGACTTTGCGGATTAATGTTATGTTTTTTTTGTTGTTCACCCGTGCATATAAACATTTTACATCCGAAAACATATAAAGTCACTGTACAATCAATATTAATCAAAACAATTTATTTTGCAATGTTAATCAAAATAGTTTAATAGGTTTAAACATCTCTTCAATGTAAGAAGTGTGCTTTATGTTTGTCGGTCCAGATTTAGTGGCTGACCTAATGTTAAAATGAATTTATTCACTGTTGAATCGTGTATATGAACAATTTGCAGCCACAATCAAAAACAAGAACACTGGCAGACAACGTAGTCAAAAAAACAGACCCAATAAAGGCACTGCACAGCCAAAAGTAATCAAAATATACAAATTAAGAGAGGTGTACTTACTTTTATTTTGGTTATTGCCCACATCTTTTTTAACTTCCAATGTTGGCCATGTTCATAACTTCTCCACTTCCTGGGAAACCGCCTCTTCAGTAGTTACCACTCCCACAACAAGGCAAATCCATGTATATAAATTCTCATTAGTAGTAAAACAATTGGATCTATTTAATCAGAATCATTCACAAAATGAAGAAAAACAACATCTATAATGCAAAGTACTCAACAAAACGTCACAGAGTTGTGAGAGCGAGCAAACGTCCTACCAATCTGTCATCCATTGCTGAATTAGAGCAAGTTCATAAGGTATATATATGTTATTTTCATTCTCTAATAAATCAGTTAATATTATGCTAAATTACTTGCAATCTAATTCTCATTTTGTGTTTTCAGGCTGGAATGTACTCAATAATCGCAACATTGAAGGAAGTAGATACTGAGAAGAAATGGTATCGAAACAAATGCAAGGTCTGTGAGAAACGAGCTGGTGTGAAAGAAGATGGCCTGTGGTATTGTACTACGGAATATTGTTACAGATCAGAAGTGGGGTATCCAGTGAGAGACATAATGTCGGTAACAAATTACAGTACAACATTCTTTTCTTTGTCATGAATTATGTTGAATAATTTGACACAATTTTTTGAATTTAGCTTCAAGGTGAAATTTTTAGTTGAAGATCACAATGGTGACAAGATTCACATCATCGCCAACAATGAGCAAATAGAAAATGAAGTTGCTTATAGTGCATCTGATTGTATTGACATGCTAAGAAATGTAAGATTACTCATTTAGTAGATAATAAGTTAGTTCAGTTACTGTTCTAAAATATGTATATAGAATTTAGCGTACACATGAGATTAAAATTCATAAAATTTAGGTGAATGACCCAAAGGAGATACCATTTACATTCTGGATTCTTCAAGACAAAGAGTTCATAATAGACTTGGAAGTTTCAACACACAAAAATATTGTCATGAATTCAAGGTGCTACAAAGTCATTAACCTAAATGATGACACGGAAGAGATCAACAGGAGAAAGAATGTCATGATTCCACAGGTGAAAATAACACCATTGTACTAATAGAAGTTATATGCATATATCAGCGACATTTCTAACCGCTTAAATAAAACAGGAACCCAGCACATTAACTAGATCGGAAGTAACAGATGACACGAGATTGGTAAGTGAAATCATAAGAATGTTGACAAAAATGACAATGTATTCATACTATAGTTTATTATTCATTAATGATTCGTCTTCCATGAATTCATGCAGATTGACACACCTGTTGTGTACACAAAAGAGGATCCCTCAGCTGAAGTAACACCCATGAGCAAAGTCTCCCGTAAGAGGAAATATTCAGCAGTCGGTGAATCAAGTGAATCAAAATCAAAGTGTGCAGACCTGGGATCAGCAACAAAGAACGTTAGACCATTATGAAGAAGACCTAATTGATCAGTGCATTCAATTAATGGACGATGATTTTTAATTGTTTATTTTCCATTTCGTTTCTTTGAATTCTGTTTAAGTCATCGTAGATTTTAGTGATTTCCGCAGACTATTACTACTGTTATTTTATTATCGAATCAAGGTGTTATTTCCTTTTTTATAAGCGTTTCATTTTGAACAGTTAGCAGTAATTAATAATTCCAATCACGTTAACGACACACGAGACGTAAGAAACCAATATAATTGAAAATATCATACCATGTGTGTATAAACAGCGTCGTATTGTTCGTCAAATAAATAATGTGCAGGTTAAGCGAAATCCCACAGTAGAGAGAGTATTCCAATGTCGATGCAACATGTCAAACAAAAAATAGATTTCCTGATTAGTCGATCACTTTGGCAGTTTAAAAGTCATTACTTAAATGCCTTTGTTTAAGTCTATTCCCAAACAACAGTAATGAGTGAATAATTAAATGTATATGCATATGTGTAAGTATACAAATGTAGGACTACATAATGTTAAAATCCATTATAGAACAATTCTTCTAAAAAATTATGTGCAGTTATTATGAACTAAATTAGCATGAAGCAGCAAGTTAAATTAGGAGACCGGCGGTTTGAAAGCAAATAAAACTGACAAGAGCATGTTCTCCATTGACAAGCAGTTATTCAAATTGTAGCATATTTATATGTGTATATATATACCATACATATATACATATATCACTGAATGTTAGTGAAAAGATTAGCAAAAGTCATTACATTGAGGTTATCAAATACTACAAAGTATAATAATAATCAAAATAAACAGTCAATACTAGGTGTTATAGTTATAGTAATCAACTATCAAGTAGTCATTTGTATAATAGCATTTAGGGGTGATTATGGAGAACAAGGACCCTTCAAGTTCATCAAAGAAAAAGGCAAGCAGAAAGAGCAAAAGAAACAGATGTGAGAGTAAGATTTATTTCTTTTTTCATGATAAATTTTAGGCTTGACTATACATGTTGCATATATACATGTTGTATGCATTAGAAATTATATTACACTCTGAATTAAGCCCGTTCATATGATACATTAGGTGTTCTTATTTAAAGAGGCCAAATTTGCAAAACAGTAATTATTTTTTGGAAAACAAAAATGTTACTACTGCTTCTCAATGGTATAAAAATATTGCCCATATGATTATTTTTCGAAAACCGTATTTATTATTTTTACGGAACAGTGTTTATTATTTTTACAATATGCCTGGACCGGTCTGGGCCGGACCTGGACCGGTCTGGGCCGGACCTGGACCGGTCTGGGCCGGACCTGGACCGGTCTGGACCGGACTTTTAATTTAAAGGGGATATTTTGTTTTCAAAACCAGGTCCACTAAAATTAAAGTGAATTATTTATTACTATATTTCTGACTAGATACATTGTAAACCGAGAATTCTGGATTATTCTATCAGTTATCCGAAATGCTATTTACTTTTTGATTTTAAGTGAATATTAATTTTCTGAAAACTCAAATAAAAATTAATGGGGGACATGAAAATTAGTCCGAAATTGTGATGAAAAATCTTAATTTTTTTTTGCAATACTGACCTACCAAATAAATGGAGTAACCAATATAGATATCCAAAAAAAATGACAGTGAGAAGAAGATATATAGAGATAAACTGCTACGTAGAACAAAATTTTGGTTAGATCCAAAACATTTTTTCAAAAAAACTCACATGGGTTACCCAGAAATGAAGAGTAAAAAAAAGGGAACATCAATGCTTGAATTGAAAAGACCAACATAATCGACATAATAGAAAACAAACTGAAAACATCGCATGCACAGTATATGAATATATGCAGCATAATAGATGAAACAAATTTGGATTTAGGTATAGAATGTTATTTCACCTTTTTTTGCACAGAAAAAATGTGATTTACTCTCATTAACCCAGAAACGTGACCAATACACCGGTGCATGTTGATGAAAAATCGATTTCATGGCCGTGTAGTGTACTCCAGGAGAAGCCACGCAAGAAATAGAACCACCGCCGTAGAATTTTCGGAAGAATATGGTACATATGAACAGAGGATGATAAAGTTTCACCGATTCATAAGACGGAAATGAACAAAGTATGAATTGTGGGGGTGAGATTTTTAGAGTGAAGTTAGATCTAGATTGAGTGGAATCCGAAGTATTAGGAAACAGGGATTAGGGTTTGTAAGGGAATATGGTTGTAAGAATGAGTGAGGCGGGTGTTTTGTGTGTGGCAGGGTAGGTAGTGAATGGTGTAGGGATTGGATTAGGGTTTGGATGAATAAGAAATTAGGGGTGAATGGTTGGGTCTGGGTATGGGTATTGTATTGGGCTTGGACGATATTGGGTAGGGGTATAAGGGAATTGGGTTTCGGGTTTTTGGCTGGATTATGGGTGAGGGATTATGGGTGAGGGCATGGAACTTGGATTTGGGGGATAATAAGTAAGGGGATGAGGAATATTGATTTGGGCTTCATCAGATATGGACTAATGAAATGGGGGTTTGTGTTTGGTCTGTGTAGTTGGGCTTATAGTGTAGATTTTCGGCTTCAATTGTATGATGGGTATGGGCCTCATTATATTGTTGTATTTAGAAGGGTTACGTTTGGTTTATTAAATGTTTACCTGAGTCGGTCATTTGGGTCGGCTAATCAATTTTATAGATAGTTGCTATATTGGAGTGTCTAAATGAAGACGTGTCCGTTGAAACATCTCCTACTTTAGATGTCCGTCCAGTTAAAGATGCACGTCGTGAGTACATTGGTTTTTCATTTTATAATCCACTTTTGACTAGAACAATCAGAACTTGAAATTGAGGCCAAAGTAGTACACGTTGCATGTTCCGTTATGTCAGCTTTATCATAAAATATACCGGTTCTATGTTAATAGTTATCATAAACCATTATCTTGAGTCAAAACCACTCTAGTATGTCTAGAAACCTTGATTGTATGTAAAAAAGTTACTTGCGTGCATCTGTGACTGGGATTCTAAATGTAGTATTATGTTATGAATTTTGGACATGCATGCAAAATAATGTCATCTTTTTTTATTCACATTTCTTTTTACGTTTTCCCCTACGTTCTTAATTTCCTAACAATAGTTTGATCTTCACATTTTACTTAACTTTTCTTTCTTATACAATATCGTGTGAAGCCTCTATGTCAGGTAGTGGACATTCCGGAGTGCTGGCAGAACAATCGCCATCAGATCATCAAACTGTTCGTACTCCATTTGCAGATATTGGCAATGGTACCCGTGCTGCTTTAGATATTTTCAAATTCGTATTCCTCACATCGGTAGACAGTGTAATGTTTTTACATATAAAAAGATGTACACACATTACGTACTATGTTCAATCATATGTGTAGAGTAATCCATATAGAGGAACATATATGTTCATTGATTTCTGAAACCAGAACGGTAAAAAAAAAATGGACAATACACTTTCAATGAATTAATTTATACTTATCACGTTGCCAGCTACGTTTTCAAGTGGAGAAGACATTCAAAATAGATACATATTTCGCATAGTCTGTATATATAGACTTACATTTTCTCAGTATTTCAGTTGAATGTTCACAAATTGATTACATGTTGTTCGCTTTGTAGATGTGCGACTACATGAGACGTCTGCACCATCTTCTTCATCTAATACTGTTCCGGCCAATCACTTATTATGGCCCTCTAATATAATTGTTCCTACGACGTCATCCACCATCACATTTCAACCAGTTGTGCTTCCGCCGCCCCAACAAATGGCAAAGTTAGTAAGGGCTAGGAGGAAAGTTTTAACTATGGAGAAGAGGAGTGCACTGCGTTTAGGCAGATCTACTAGCTCCGGTACTCTCCCATATCTCAACAGTGCCTCAAAGTGTCTGTGTCTCTATGTCCTCGCGTGACTAATGTTTACATTTGACATATTGTGACTCATGTAGATGGTTCACATCATACAACATCTACACCATCTTCATCTAACATCGTTACATGAGGGCAATTGTCCTCTTCTAATTCAGTTGTCCAACAAGAGTTGCCCACATTCACAGTTCAACCAGTTGTCCGTACGCCGGCTCAAGAAATGGCCAAGTCAAAAAGGGCTAAGCGTAAAGTTTTGAATACACAAAAGAAAAGATCATCAGGTTCGCCAGTATTTTATATCCAACTGATACCTCATAGTCCCTCCAACCACTATTCTTTGCCCATACCATTAAAATATGGAGTCACAAATATTCATGAAATAGGCAAAAAATAGTGATACGAGGGTCGGTAATTTTATACCCGGTATTGTATATCTTTTTTTATTATGATTTTCGTTATTGGTTTGTGACAAATGTTTCGCAATTGTATGCACATTCTACTTTAGGACAACGTTTGCCTGCAGCACTTCACCCTGATTGCACAAGCGACTTACATGATGATTTGGAGGCCGTTGATGGTGGCACATATGTGACTCCTACCACTCCAACAGAAGAACCTGAAATTTATAATGATTTTCAAGATCATCATTTTGAAGTTGGGTCAAGTAGTCGCTGCACAACAATTACTGCAACTGTTGACGAAGGTTTGCATTCACTATGTGTTTCATTGTATTGTCTTCATGAGTTATTTTTACATTACCAGTCATGTTTTTGTGGTACAGATATATATATATATATACATACATACATACATACATACATACATACATACATACATACATACATACATACATACATACATATATATATATAAACACACGTACACATGTCTTTAATTAATCATAAAATTGAGCACTTTTATATTTTCATAACATCCAGTGGCTGTAAGTTACTGGGATATTGGAGAGCCAGAGTACCAATGTGGAAAGTGTGGGGCACTAATGTGGTACGAAGAAAGGATTGGAAAGGATCGGGGGACGGCAAATCCTAAATTCTCTCTATGTTGCTCAGATGGGAAAGTAACATTGTCATATCTGAGTGATCCCCCACCGTTATTAAAGTCGCTTTTAAGCCGTGAGCATCGACTTAGCGCCACGTTCATGACAAATATTCGAGGGTACAATTGTGGTTACTCCTTCTCATCCACGGGTGGCATCATAGATAAAACAGTCAACCGCGGTCGTGGCCCATACACATTCAGGATGAGAGGTCAAAATATACACAGAATTGGTAGTTTGCTGCCTGCTGAGGAAGCAACTCCAAAATTTTGTCAGTTGTACATCTATGATACGGAGGACGAGGTGCACAACCGAATGAATGCACTAAGGTACTTGGCTCTGCTTTATATTGCTGTTACAACCTATTTTTTATGCATTGTACGATGTTATTTTATTTGTTTAATATGATATTTAATCTATTTTGTTTATCTTTTACTATTACCACATATCTTCTTTGTTTTGTTTCAATAGTGGCGGTGGGCGCAGTAGGCTCAATGAGGAGCTTATGTTGTTGCTAAAGGATATGATAGATGAATACAATCCCCTAGCAAAGACATTTCGAAGGGCCAGAGACAGACTTTCGTCAGATGTAGAAGGTGATGTTAGTATTAGAATAATTTCACGCAGGTGCACGGATGGTAGAACTTATAATCGTCCAACCGCTTCTGAAGTTGCCGCTTTGATTGAGGGTGACATAGGCCCGGAAATGGAGCAACGCGACATTATAGTTCAGAAAACATGTGGAGCACTACAACGTATTTCTGAGCTACATCCAGCGTATCTTGCCCTTCAGTATCCGATTTTGTTGCCATACGGGGAAGATGGTTTTCGTCCAAACATACCACATAGTGAGTCATCTCTTGGTATTAGTCAAAGCTTAAAGCCACGTGATGAGCTAACCCTGCGTGAATTCTTTGCCTTCCGGTTTCAAGAAAGGCCGGCGGAGATTGAGTATCCAACGTGGTCGCGCGCTTGCAATTTATTTCAGCAAATATGTGTCGACGGTTATATGATGGTTGAGTCTCAACGATTATCATTCCTACGCTTCAATCAACAGTTACTTAGGGTTGATAAATACAAGAATATTGTCGATGCAGCCGATAACGGTAATGTTGACCCATCTTCCACTGGTGGCCGTTATATTGTCCCAGCATCTTTCACGTCCGGGGATGCTTTCATGCGGTCCAAATATCTGGACACTTTGGCTATTTGTAGGTGGTGTGGGTACCCAGACCTTTTCATCACGTTTACATGTAATCCCAAATGGCCAGAAATTACACGGTTCGTATCAAGCAGGGGTCTTCGTTCGGAGGATCGTCCCGATATCCTGTCTCGCGTGTTTCATATTAAACTCTATGAGTTAATCCATGACTTAAAAGTACGCGAAATATTTGGGAGGACGAAGGCAGGTTAGTACCCTCATCAACTGCTATTATTATTAGTTGTGTTCTAACTACTTTGAAATATGTTGTTAATTATTTACCACAATTATGTGCAGTTGTGTACACAGTCGAATTTCAGAAGCGTGGTCTACCTCATGCACATATATTGTTGTTCCTTCATAGAGACGACAAATTCCCAGAGGTGTCGAATGTTGATAGAATAATCTCCGCTGAGATTCCTGATGAAAAAGCAAACCCTATTTTGCACGCTGCGGTGTCAGAGTTAATGATTCATGGACCCTGCGGTGCAGCAAATCCAAATTCCCCGTGCATGTCAGATGGGGTATGTACTCGAAAATTCCCAAAGCCCTTCAATGAAAGGACAACAGTGGACAAGCATGGCTTTCCTATTTACCAAAGAAGGGACAATGGGTCTGTTATTTACAAAAATGGAGTGCCGATTGACAATCAATATGTTGTCCCTTATAATCCCGGCCTAATTGTCAAGTATTGGGCTCATATAAATGTGGAGTGGTGCAACCAAGCGAGGTCAATTAAATATCTCTTCAAGTATATTAATAAGGGGCCTGACCGTGCTACAATGCAAATACTCGGCCTAATGCGCGAACTCAGCTTGATGAGATCAAGAAGCTGTATAATTGTAGATACGTCTCTGCATGTGAGGCAGTCTGGAGGATTTACGCTTTTGACATCCACTACAGGACACCTGCTGTAGATAAGTTGCAATTCCACCTCCCCGGTGAGCAAAGTGTGATCTTTGAAGACGATGACCCAATTGATGAAGTCCTTGAGCACCCAAGTGTTGGTATGTCAAAATTATTGGATTGGCTACAATTAAACGAAAGAGATCCTGATGCACGTGATCTACTAATTTCTGAGATCCCACAAAAGTACGTTTGGGATAGAACGAAGAAGAGATGGAAACGTAGGCAGAGGGGAATTACAATTGGTCGGTTGCACCATGTGCCTCCAAAATGCGGGGAATTATATTACATGAGATCAATGTTAAACCATATTAGAGGCCCCACGTGTTATGAGGATATTCGAACGGTTAATGGTGTTGTGTACCAAACGTTTCGGGAAGCGTGTTACGCTCTTGGATTGGTTGGGGATGACACCGAGTATATTGACGCCATTAAGGAAGCACACTATTGGGAATCGGGTGTCTACCTTAGACATCTTTTCACATCACTGCTCTTATCTAAGTCCATGTCAATGCCTCATATAGTCTGGGAGGAAACATGGGGTCTTCTATCCGATGATATTCTCCACAAGCAACGCAGATTTTTGCACAACCCAGGTTAGTTTAATTATTAAGATTTACTCCTTCAGTATTTGTTCCCATTTCACAAGACTGCATTTTCCTTTATTTTAAGATTTTATAACAAACAATTACATTTTCGTACTCATAATCAATTTAATGCATTGATGCACCATTAAAGACATTATTTACATACGATAATGCTTTCGACCTATACCTCAGATCTAGAGTTGTCAAACGACGAGATTCAAAACTTAGCACTGCTTGAAATCGAGGCATCATTGCGAAGCAATGGCAGTAGCCTAACTAGATTCGAGGGCATGCGTATCCCTGATGCGTCAATTGTTGCCTATCTGGGGAATACACTGGTACGAGATGAACTTGCGTACGATAGGGAGGCTCTGAAACGTGAATATGAACTGGCGTTGCCTATGATGACTACCGAACAACGATCGGTATTCCTTGAAATAAGTGACGCAGTTTCAGCTAATCGAGGTGCTGTATTCTTCCTATCCGGTTATGGTGGGACAGGGAAGACATTCATTTGGCGTGCTTTATGTGCTGCATTGCGTAGCAAGGGCCATATTGTCCTTCCTGTTGCATCGAGCGGAATTGCTGCTACATTGATTCCCGGTGGTAGGACGGGTCATTCCAGGTTCAACATTCCAATCAATATTGTTGAGACTTCGACGTGCTCTGAAATTAGGCCAGGTACGGATTTGACAGAGCTAATAATGAAGGCAAGTCTCATTATTTGGGATGAGGCACCAATGACACATAGGCACAGCTTTGAAGCTCTTGATCGTAGCTTGAAGGATGTGATGCGTGCTGTAAATCCAAGTAATGCTGACCTCCCTTTTGGTGGAAAAGTTGTGGTCTTTGGAGGAGACTTTAGGCAAATACTGCCAGTTGTTTCTAGAGGTAGTAGGTCAGATATCGTGCATGCAACCCTATGTTCATCATATTTATGGTCATCATGCAAGGTTTGTTTTTTCGTATGTGCACATCTCTTTATAAAGTTCCTTATTAAGTGTCCTTTACATGTTATTTGGATAACTTTCCTATATTTCTGTAATTTTTTCCTTATTTTTTTACCATTGTTACAAAAACTATATAGGTCCTCCATTTAACGCAGAACATGCGCTTACAAGTTGGGAGTTGTCCTACTAACGCACGTGAGATTCGCGAATTCTCTGACTGGATATTGAGAATTGGTGATGGGATAGAAGGTGGTTCCAATGACGGCGAGGTTGATGTCCACTTTCCAGAGGAAGTACTTATACATAATGTCGACGATCCTATTGCAGCAATAGTGTCGTCCACGTATCCTGATCTTTCGAGACGCATGTGGGAGACTGACTATTTTCAACAGAGAGCGATTCTAGCTCCTACACATGAATTTGTGGAATTAGTAAACGACTACGTGTTATCTCTTATTGATGGCCAAGAGGCGGTATATCTGAGTTCTGATGAGGTTTGCATGGATGAATCAACTTCACCTCACCCTCATCCCGACTCAATTGACCCACCTGCATTCCAACCTGATCTTCACTCAACCAAATTTCTGAATAGCGTTAAGTGCTCCGGTGTGCCTAATCATGAACTCCGATTAAAGGTGGGTGCTATGGTCATGCTTATTAGGAACATTAACCAATTCCATGGCTTATGCAATGGAACCCGGTTACAAGTTACTGACCTAGGAAAAAAAGTTATTCGATGTAACGTGCTAACAGGTAGCCACAAAGGTGATAAAGTCTACATCCCTCGATTTTCTCTATCTCCATCCGACTCAGCCAAATTCCCAGTACGATTTGTAAGGCGACAATTCCCTATCTCAGTGTGTTTTGCCATGACAATTAATAAAAGTCAAGGGCAGTCATTGACTCATGTAGGTCTCTACCTTCCGAAGCCTGTTTTTTCGCATGGTCAATTATATGTTGCTTTGTCAAAGGTCACTAGCAAGCGTGGATTGAAGATTCTTATTTTCGATAAGGAAAAGCGCACTTCTAACAGTACTACAAATGTTGTATACCAAGAAGTTTTTCAACATTTATAATTTAGTTTGGTGTTTTATTTACATAGATTTACATTTTCATGCATATTGATTGTATTTGCGGTACTTCAATGTCACATTGCTCTTAAATTACCTAACTTACAACTACATAGGTGTATATATATATTTCCTCCGATTGCCTATTTTCTTTTCCCTTCCTTTATATCAAACAATTTAACTGTCGATCACGTAATTGTAAAACATAGCTATTTTTATCAATCAATTTAATTATCTTTGTTAATGTCGACCGTGCAATGTTGCACGGGTCAAAACTAGTGTTTTAAAAAAGTTGAATTCTCTCACATCGCTCGAAAAAAGCTTCAAATATATATTTATATATGATATATGATATGATTAATATTTCTACCACTTCTCTTCTGATCACTAATCCTTTTCCTTAGTGATTTAATAACACTCTTGCATGATCTTCTCCATTTGTATAACATCATGAAGAAATGCATGAATCTAACTCGTCGCTTATAGATTGATATCTTCTTTACGTTGAGCCGGATGCCGCGAAAAACATTGCATCTTGTAGCTCCATTACTTACTCTATGGTAGCCCATATCATTGATACGATCACTCATATCGTTCATGTTGTTATTATTCTTTTATGTAGAGAGGTTTGGATATTACAGGATATATGGCTTAAGAGTTTTATGGTGGAGGGTTGGGGGTGGTTGGGAATATATGATACTTATAGATGGGGAGTTTCTTGGGTTGTTCACTAAGCACTAAACAAGTGTGTTTCTTGGTGGACGACTGCTAAAGTGCTATGAGTAGGTATCCTGAGAGACGGTCTCTCATTAACTTTACTGAGAGACTAAGTACAAATGAAAGTAACAGTTGTACCAAACCTAATAGAAGTAGGTACGATTAACATAAAAGAGTATACAAATATAAAGAGGGTACGTTTCTTATAAAAACAGACACAAAACAAAGTTGTCATTCAAGGGTACGAATAGGACATAGAGTGGTACTAAAGAGTGGTCTCTCAATAAGTTATTGAGAGACCGTCTCCTCCAAGATTTTGTGAAGTGCTATGTAGTGATCGAGTGTTTAATTATCTTGGATTTCGGTTTGTTTAATCGCCTTGTAATCATGTTTAGTGTGTTGATTATGTAAGCTTTTCAAAGTTTTGACTATTGATCACTAGTAGTATTCATTTACACTTTTATAAATCAACTCGTGTATGCATAGCATAGATCCGTGCAATTTTGCAAGTTGGACGACATGCTTAAATAATTACACTCTCCCCCTCTACAGTGATCTTCTCACTTTAATATGACACATAGATTAAGAAATAGATAATGACAGGTAGTAGATTGTTTGGTGGATTCAAGATGTCAAATCACAAAAAATAACCAATAGGAAAAGAGTATAATTGATGAATAAGGAAAGTTTTAAAGTGGAAAAATCTTAGTGAAGTTTCCTTTTAAGGAAAGTGAAAAGATCTTATTAGGGGAGTAAATGATTGCATTGCTTTTCAACTCACTCGTTTCCAAGGAGAACAACTAATATAGAATACGGAATACAGAGTAGTAATTAATACTCCGTATGAATTACTCCCCTTTCACCGATGTTATTATTTGTAATTGAGTGTGTTTCTTTCGATCAAAACTATAACTTACACGCACGTTTTCGATTGCGATAGCTTAACTCAACCTGAGTTCATACACTCACGATAGCTTAACTCAAACCCAAGTTAGCCTCAATAAAGAAATAATACTCTCTCTCATTTACCGAAAAAATACTTTTTTTTTATTCACATGAGTAGTATATTTTATTCAAATGACATTTTTTCAAAGAATGAGAGAGAGTAGTACTCAAAAGAGTCCGAATAACACAAGATTTGGCTATCAACACAAGTACATAACCACATACTCCTAAGACAATAATTAGAGTACGCATAACTGATTACAATACCCATATTAAAAACACAAAAAGAGGCTATAGTGATAAAAAAAATATAGAGGACACGTTTATCACCATGTCACGACGCAGCTGAAATTGTCAAAACGGACCGACATTAGGCACGACACAACAACCCACTGACCATGTCCGGGCCATGGCAAATTTTGGGCCAGACACAACGGATGTACATGAGGCCTGACCTAACTGTCGAAATGCCACTTTGAGTGGTAAGTGTTAAGTCCCTTCAATTCTTGACATAAGTTTTTTTATCACTTTTAAGTAGAGGTGATCAAATGGCCCTAGTCCATAAGCCCGGCCTGGTCCGACCCGCTTTTTTGAAGGGCTTGGGTCTTATATTATGACCCCAAAAAGTCCATGGGTCGGCCCAAAAAAGCCCAAATTATTTTCGGGCCGGGTTTGGGCCACAAATTTGGCCCAAACTTTGGCCCGGCCCGGCCCATAATTAATCAAAATAAGTAATTTTTATTACTAATTTTTAAATTTAGTGATAAGATTATAACTTTCTTTAGAAATTCATATATAGTCATACGTAATATATGATTAATATTTCCGTGATATGATCGTAATTACTCAAAGTAATACCCAATACGAGTATATATTATATTCATGTATATTTTATTATACATTTTAAATTTGTAACATTTTTCATTATGGAGTATATAATATTTAAAAGTGATATATGTATGTCGATATTGCTGTTTATCATTAACTTTTAATGAAATTATAAAATTTATAAACAAAACACATGAGTTTAAATAATTAAATGGCGATATTAAGATATTTGTTTCATACGATAACATTAAATTATAGGGCCCAAAAAGCCCATTTTGGCCCGAAAAGTCCGTTCTAACCCGCTAGGGCTGGGTTTGGGCTTAAAAAAGAGGTCCACTCATTTGGCCCGGCCCGGCCCAACCCGCTCACGTGGCCCATTTTTATTGTGTAGGCCCAACCCAAGCCCGCATTGACCCGACCCATGATCACCTTTACTTTTAAGGAAGGAAGATATAAAATTGATTAAATTATTCATGTACCGTATGAGTTAGAAATTAAATGGATAAGGGGGAGCATATGAAACAAATAAACAAAAAAAAAAAAAATTACCGCATGTGAAAAATCTCACGATAACTAGTCAACACGTTCCAAATTTCTGCTCATCCCCCCTTCTCTTAATAACTGGAGACACCAACCCGATGAAGCCCCGACAGATCTAAAACACACACCGAAGCAATCAGAGTGCAAAAATGGAGGAATACCCGGAGGAATTGCGAACACCACCGGTACCACTGATATCACTAGTAGGTTGCTCCGACCTCCACGCCACCATCTCCGCTCACCTCCACGCCCTTCAACCTCCCATCAACACCCTCGCCCTCCCCGATTTCTCCAAGATCTCCGTCTTCTCTCGCCAACGCCTCGCCGCTGAATCCACCGCCCTTCCCTCTCCCGTCGCCGGATTCCTCAAGAAGGACTGGCTCGTCAAACACCGCACTCGTATCCCTGCTGTCGCCGCTGCTCTCTTCTCCTCCGATCATGTCTCCGGTGACCCCGCCCAGTGGCTTCAGCTCTGTACTCACCTCGATCACCTCAGGTTCTGTATGATTGTTGCATTTAATCGTTTATTGTGTATCTTGTTGTGTGTTGCTTATGATTTGAGAAGGATGTGCAATTGTAGGAATTCATTGATTTTGAGTTGATTGCAGTTCGATAGGTTTCAGTTTTGGTCTATTTGGAGGAGTTGATTTACCTAATTTTGTTTGAAATTGTTCCATTTCTGCGCTTTCGGCTGTTATGTCGTAATGTGATTGGAGAAGGATGTACATTGTCATTAATTGTTTGATGTGGGAGTTCAGTATTGTGCACGAATCGTGTTTCTTGTTATGCGTGATTCTACCTTATTGGTGACTGCTCTAAGTTTCGCCGTGTTTGGAGTTGTTGATGATTCGGTTTTCCGTTCTTGTTTCGCATTTGACAGGAGAAATATGTGCATTGGTGTTAATTGATTTTGACTTAGTTACAGTGTAATGCATCAGTTGTGTTTTGCTGTTTTCAAAACGAGATGAATACGTTCCGTAGACTGTTATAGTTGTATTTTCTCAAGTTTCATTTTTAGCAAAACAGCATGTTGGCTTAGCACTGTGGTGAAAGATGTCCTTTAGGGCTATGTGGTAGCACGCTGCATGTCTTTGTCTATTTTCAGTTTGATATATCTTTCACTTATAAATTTATTTGTGATTCCAGAGGAGCTATACGTACACGGAATATCAAGTTGGTTGTGGTTATAGTGCAAAAGGCATCTGAAGGTATGTGTAGTCTGAGCTTAACACTTGCACAGATTTGGGCAGTGATATAAGTTTGTGATTGTAATGTGGGAACTTGATATAGCTGATTTACCTGTGTATTCTCCTTTTGAAAGTGAAAGCCCTCAATCCCCTAGAGTTGGTTTTGTTTAATAGATGCATAGCAGTTTCATGGTAAACAAATTGAGGTAGATGTATTGAAGTGGAAAACTATTTGTGCATCATTGATTCACAAAACTATGCTGTTGAACTTATACTTTGTTTGATCACGTATTATGGTTGCATCTGAAATCCATCGTTTACATTATACGGAGTACTAAAAAAGAAACCACTCCAAAAGACTACACATGTGTCACCATGGTAAAAAGTTTTCCCGCCAACAAGTCATGGACTCATGGAATGTATTCGAAGATCCATTTGACTACCTGAAACATTATAAATGCAGCCCAACAACAAATACATATAGGGAGAAACATGAGTCCAGTTTTCTTTTAGAACTATTAAAATTTGTTGAAAAGAAATACTCCGTAATTTTTATCGAGATAGAACAATTGTCTTCAGAGTGAAATTTTTGAGATTTTTGTATTTACTGATTTTTAGAATTCACTGTCTAGTTAATTTAAAAAATTAGTTGAAAGTGGGGGGTTTGAGTACACAGAATTTTAACGCTAGCAAACAACACATATGATGCTAATTTTTTTATCAAATAAAGATCGATTATACCGTGCATTGTGCGGGTGCTAAACTAGTTGTCATTTAATTGGGGTACTCAGAACTTTAAATAACCTCCATGGCATATCAAATTGCTTTTGATGCCTTGCGTATAGCTCCTTTGAATCTTTTTGAAGGAGGTGAGAAAATCTGTAATGTAATTATATTTTTGATCTTGTTCTTTTAGCACTCTTCAGCTAGGGCTTTGTTGGTGTCATGCAACTACTCTAGTCTTTTAAAGTCTTATTTGTTGATTTCTAAAATGATGGAAAGTGAAAAGCTTTTTTCTTGTTTATTCAGCTACTTCAATGACTTGATATTCTGTACAGTTCTAAAGAATGGGGACTGCAAAGCCTAAATATGTTTATGCCCTGAAAAAAGTTCACATTAGCTCTCATGGTAGCTGGTAATTAGTTTTCTTTCTTCAAATGAGCGCATTATGTCGCGGGTAAGAATCGAACCCAACCTCATGGTTAAACGAGCTCTTAACACTTGAGCTAACCCTTGTTCTTTTAGCAACTGGTAATTAGTAAACCACACATTTTATGTCACTTTTCATAAAATTTGGAATATGGTTTTGCAACTTTAGCTGAGGTGTTCTTATCCTGCATACTTTGAATTGTGTGATTCAGATGAAATGAATGAAGAGCGTATGCTTGCTTTACGTAAACGTGCTGAAGTGGATTCCAAGTACATTTTAAATTTCTCTACCAAAGATTCTTTTGAAATGAAGCAGTCAATGAACAGGCATACTTCTCATCTGATACACCTTGTAGATTTTTTTATCCATTTTGCATGCATATCTCATTGTCTGTATCTCACTCTTCAACTTATTCATGCAGGCTAGGAAGTGTCTTTGCTGAACTAATAAATATATACTACCGTGAAGAGGGAAAGCGAGTAAAAACACGGGTCGAGAAAAGGAATTTTACATCATCTGAATTGGGTATCCGTTATTGTTTTAAGGTGGCCAGCTATTTTTTAAATTATCCTCAAAATGATAACTGTTTTATTTTAGTTTAATTCTCCTACAATTTGAAGCAGACGACAACTAGTATTCATTAATGTATTCGAGCACTTAAGGGCGACATTTTATTTAGGGTCTAGAGATGGGCATTGGGACACAATAGTTTTAACTTTGCTGCTCAAATTCCTTGGACGTTGTAGTTTCCTTTGTACCAGTACTTTCCTGTTTATATTTTTGAAACAGAAGCTGTATTTCGTAAAATGTTATACCTTTTCATGAACATATTGGGCAAATATCCGATTTATCAAAAATTCTTATCCAAAAAATCTTTTCTATTAATATTGTCAAGGTATGAGTTTTGTAATAAAACCAGTAGTTTCTGTGATATATCTTTTTGATGAAGCTCGTACTTGTGTGGCCAGATGTTTTCTCTTGTTTATCTTGCAAATTAAGCTTCTAGTTAAATGTGGGTGCATGTGATTTCCAGGTTGCTGTATACGCAGAGTTTCGTAGAGATTGGATTGAGGCTTTGAAATTTTATGAGGATGCATATCATGCATTGAGGGAGGTATTATATGCATCATGTATTGTCATTGATCCTGTAGACTTTTTTCTTCCTACAATGGATTATAAATTGTTACAGTTTTAAATTTATTGTTAACCTTTTAGTAATAGATATAGGATGCTGTACCTCAAGTACTACATGTGAGTATATGACCTGCATTGGTTCTTGGGACATACTATGATGAAATACTTGAAATTTGAAGGCGCTTCTTATTTACTCCGTAGTTGCTTCTCCAGAATTTATGATCATCACCTTTTCTGATAGATGATAGATTTCAGTTGCTCTTTGGTCATGTGTATTCTTACCGGGAACCGATGATTTTCTTCTCTCTTTTTGTTGATCTTCCAATTCAAAACCTATTTCGTATGTATGTTTCTATCGGGTGGCTGAATGGATGTGTACGCTAGCGAACAGTGTCAAATTTCCTTTCCATTTATGTCATTTTTGACCGAATATCATGGAACTAATATCCCAAGATTGTTTGTAATGTGGTTATGGGCCTGACTGTGAGGGTGTAAGAAAAGAGGGTGGGGTGTCAAGATAAATGGACGTGGAATAAGATAATTATACTGCAAAAAAGAGAGAGAAGAATGAAATATGTCGATCTAGTAGAGTGGAATGATGCCCAAAACTTATCTTTTGGATTGCCTGGGTGAGGTTGAGTGCTGTTCTCATATAAGCAAAAGATCTTGCCCTTGCCCTGACTGTGATGAAAGAATACATAAACAGATAACCTAGCGAATACATGTACACTATAACATTTTGAAGTGCAGTTTCTGTATTGTTATCTTGTGGAATTTGCTTCCAGTCCAACAAACATTTTTCTGTTCGTACAGAATTGAAATTTATGTAGGAGCCTTAGGAGTTCAGCTTTTAAGCCAGGTCTTCTGTATGAGATTTAAGGAAGCAATGACCATTTTTTGGGCTCATCCATAGAACTGATTTTATTAATATATTTTGAGGCATAAATGTTTGCGCAGTTTCATATTCAAGCTACTTCCCTCAGCTACTTGTTTGAAGTCATGACTCATGATAAACTTCCTTTCATACTTCTTTTCCTTCTTTGACTTTTGGTTTAATATACAGATGGTTGGAACATCTACCAGGTTGCCTGCAATACAGCGCTTAGTAGAGATAAAAACGTTTGCAGAACAACTTCATTTCAAGATATCAACTCTGTTACTTCACGGTGGGAAAATTGTAGAAGCAGTTTTGTGGTTCCGTCAACACTTCTCTTCTTACAGAAAGCTTGTAGGAGCAGCAGAAGTTACATTTCTTCACTGGGAATGGATCAGCAGACAATTTTTGGCCTTTGCCGAGCTTCTAGAAACGAGCTCAAAAAATGTTCCAGGCTTTGCAGCAATTGTTTTGGGTGTCACGGATAAAGCTCTTACGGAGTGGGAGCTTCAATCATCTTACTACTATCAGGTGACTTGTTTATATTAGTCATTTGGAGCCTTGGAGGTGATCATCAACGCTGCTGTCATACTGCTTGTTAATTTATACTGTCGAAAAAAATGTGCGTGCACAATGAGCAATGCACTTGTTGTTAAGCTACATCCTAATATGAATAGTCTTGATACACCTGATGACTTGCTTCTCAAGTCCTTAGAGGAATAAACTTCAATTGACTGTGATCACAAGGGTGAATCGTGATGCATCTGATCATCAAGGTTCAAGCAATTTTTATTGTCCCTGAATATGTACTCCCATAAAGAATACTATAGTACCGTCTAACGTGATTATAGTGAGTCATGGGGCCTTTTCGCTTAATATTTGTTTAGTTATTATGCTGTTTATTAAGTTTTTTCCCCCTCTTGGCCAGCTGGCAGCTCAATACTTGATAGAAAAAAGATCTTGCTTGGAGATGGCTCTATCTATGTGGGAAGTGTTCAATGAGAGTGATGCAGCAGCTGACTCAGTCATTCCGTCTGGTTATATTGGGCAGTTTGCTCGATTGCTGGAACAAAGTCACAATGAAGTTGGTTTGCAACCGTAAGTTTTGGTGGCCTGCTTTTTGGCTAAATCCTGACTGTCTTGCTATCACTGCTCTTACTTGAGTCTCTGTATGTGTTCTTGATCCTCCATATACAGGCTTACAGATGAAGAGTTCATTCGATATGTTATTGCCGAGGGAAAGAGATTCCAGGACTCCTTTGAGATAATCGCTCTCTTGAAAAAGCCCTTTGAAGTATATACCACTTTAAATGCTTTGAGGATGGCATCTTATTGTGGTTTACGGATGGCCAAAGAATACTTTGCTCTTGGCGATACAAAGAATGCAAAACAATATTTTGATCAAGCAGTGAGTTTGTACAGGCATGAGGGTTGGGCAACCCTTTTGTGGGAAATCTTGGGTTACTTGCGTGAGTGCTCAAGACAAGACGGCTTCTTAAAAGGGTTTATTGAATATTCCCTTGAGTTGGCCTCGTTGCCAGTATCATCAGGAGATTCTTTTACCTGCAAAGACTGCGGCCCGGCTGGTCCTTTGGGTATCCAAGAAAGAGAAATAATTCAGAAGGAAGTTATGGACCTCGTTACTGGGAAAGCAAACCTTGCTTCAAAAACTGATGATAACCTTAAGGTAGCGGAAGGATCTCCACTTCAACTTGAAATTGATCATGTCAGTCCTCTTCGGGCGGCTCTGCTATCTTCAGTTACATTTCATGAACTAGTAGTCAAGCCAGGAATGCCCACAAAAGTAACACTGTCTCTCTTATCCCAATTGCCTCTCCCTTTTGAGATCGATGTATTGGATGTGCAGTTCAATCAACCTGAATGTAATTTTTCCATCCTGAATTCTCAAAAAACATCATCAACTACGAATTCAATTAGGCAAGCAGGTGCTCGATCAGAAATAGCTCCAGCTTTGGCACTTTTTACAAACAAATGGCTTAGGTTATCATACGATGTTACATCTGGTAAGTATTCTGGTGACGTACTTAAAATACACCTATGATTCCCTTCATCAGTCGTTGATTTTTTTTAAAGTGAACTCACTTCCTGTCTAAATATTCTGTTGACTAATTTGAGATTTTGATGCTGCTTGCAAATGGATCATACTCTATCTGCTATTATTTGCAAGATTATGCCCTCCGTACTTGTGCAATTGCTCCAATGGGGCTATAGGAGATTGAGGCATGTGCAGCCAGTGTACTTCATTTACATTTGCTCCCATCTTATAGCCTCATCCCCAAGATTCATATTCTTTATCAACTCAACTTGTTTTACCATGCAGTTGACCTCTTAGTGACTAAGCGTGTAGGGCTCCCTTGCCAAAGATTTTCCTTAAGGCCTCAACTTGGAATCTTACATCCTCAACTATCTGTTTTTCCTCTCTTATGTAGACATGACAAAAGTGACCCCATCTTTATAACCGTACCCATCCGAAACTGAATGACCCCAATGTGACTTGAAAGTCAAATTGACCTGATCCGACCTGAGTTTTATTGGCTCTAAGTAGACGTGAGATGCGAACGTACCTGTATTTGTCTTGAAGTGATACGTCGTGTACCCAACCTGAATAGCTGAATGACTCATTGTCGTATGTATGACCAGTATGCGCAACGGCATGTTTTTAATCTCTGCACGTAGCGCCTTAGTTCTCTGTTTGATCATATTGTGTATCATTTATGTTGCCACAGATCGAAGTGGAAAGCTTGAATGTGTATCTATTATCGCAAGGATAGGACCCCACTTCAGTATATGCTGCAGAACTGAAAGTCCTGCGTCCATGGGTGACTTGCCACTTTGGAAATTTGAAGAGCGTATGGAAAGTTTGCCAACCAAGGATCTTGCTCTAGCATTTTCCGGTCAAAAGGCAATACAAGTTGAAGACCCAGAACCACAAGTTGACGTTAGTGTTAATGCCTCGGGTCCTGCATTGATTGGTGAACGTTTCATTGTTCCAGTTAGTATTGTTTCGAAGGGTCATTCTGTGCACTGCGGTGAGTTGAAAATTAATTTGGTTGACACAAAAGGGGGTGGACTAGTCAGTCCTAGGGATATTGACCCAAACGCCACTGAAAATCATCATGTTGAGTTGCTTGGAATTTCCGGACCTGACGACGGTTCTCCTGGGAGGGGCTTTGACCATATCAGGAAGATTCAACACTCATTTGGGTTAATCTCTGTTCCATTATTGAAGGATGGAGAATCATGGTCCTGCAAGTTAGAGATTACATGGCATAGGCCAAAACCTATCATGTTATTTGTATCTTTGAGCTATTCCCCCGAAAGTGATGATCCTACTGCACAAAAGATTCACGTTCACAAGAGCTTGGAGATTGACGGTAAGACTCCTGTTTTAATCAACAGCCATGTTTTGCTACCATTCCGGCGTGACCCGTTGCTACTCTCTAAAGTGAATCCCCTTGCCGACTCCGATAAATTGCCATCTTTGCCCCTGAATGAAAAAAGCGTACTTGTTGTCAATGCTAAGAACTGCACCGAGGTGCCATTGAGAATACTGTCGGTGACCATTGAAGGAGAAGATAATGTCTCGAATAGCTCCTGTACAGTGTGCTCAGCAAGCAATCAATATGGAGACGCGGTGGGACCCAGTCTCCTTGTGCCAGGTGAAGAATACAAGAAGGTATTTTCGGTCACACCAATGGCTAATACCTCTAAAGTGAGGATTGGTACAGTCTATCTCAAATGGAGGAGAGATAAGGGGCCATCAGGTCAGGATTCTTCCGGGGTTTTAACAAAACACAGGATTCCTGATGCTAATGTAGAAATAACCCCTGTGATTGTGTGTTTGGAGTGTCCACCTCATGCTGTGCTCGGAGAACCCTTCACATTCTTCATTAAACTTCAAAATCAGAGCGACTTACTTCAGGAGATCAAATTTTCATTATTGGATTCACAAAGTTTTGTTTCTTGTGGGTCACATAAAGATACTATTCTTGTCTTGCCAAAGTCGGAGCATATCCTGAGTTACAAACTTGTTCCCCTGGCCTCTGGTTCACAACAGTTGCCCAGAGTTACAGTGACATCTGTAAGATATTCGGCTGCGTATCAACCTTCTGTACTGGCTTCCACCGTTTTTGTGTTCCCTGCCAAGCCTCGGAGTGAGCTGAAAACTGTGGAACCTAATGTTGAGTCTGTGATACACGGACTTGAGAGTATCAAATGTTAGTGCACCACCATACACTTGCTCAGGATTCGTGTCCATTCGTTGTCCAACATCTTATCTCTCCCTCCACTTTGGTAAATTAGCTGGTTTGGCTTGTATGTGGGTGGAAAGACAAAAACGTCAAATGGGGCCAATGTATTGAAATGGTGTCTGGTATAAAAGTCTTGAAGAGACATGGAAAGACTGTCGTCATAATGCTTCTCCTTCGGAGTATTGTGTGGATCGGGAAGAAGAAATCCCAGGAAATCGTGTCTAGAAACTCAGTCACATGTGACACTCGGGTGGTCCATTATATCGTGGATGCTAACTTCGAAGGACAGTTGATCTTTTGTTGGTTGTTAGTGAAAATAGCATGTTATTGTTATTCATTGTGCGGCCGAGGAAAGTCGATGAGGATGCATTGTTGCCTGACTTTGGTCAACCGTAAGTAATTTGCTAATCATCGAAGATAATCGGCTATATATATCCCCTTGATGTCGAAGTTGTAGTCTTTCGGTCTTTCCTTTGATACAAACAGAAATTATGCTGAGGGGTAGTTTTGTAACTCTTTTTTTCTTTTTTTCTTTTTTGATCTAATATCTCCTCCATACACTATATGAGCAAATGCTTCAATAGTTCAATACGTATGAATGTACTTATGATGCAAGCATCCAAGAAAATTTATCTCTACTGATTTTAGTATTTGCGACTTATTGATTTTGAGAACTGATCGGTTGCATCTAATGGTGTTAGAGCTGGCTGTTGATCCTCCGACCGGTGAATATGGAGCATTCCGGTGAATTGTTAATGCAAAAATTGGCGGCAACTACCAAAGGATTCATTATAAAATTGGGCGTCCATGGAAATCGAAATCGAAGATTATAAAAGCAACTTTAATGATTTAGTGGAAGCTCTTGCAATTATTACCATTTGGATTGTGGAAAAAAATCATTAAATTAAGATATACAGAGTACTTCGTATAATTATTTACGGAGTATTATTTTGGCATCAAAATTCAAAGAAACAACGATGTAGAGTAAATAAATTTGGTCAATACAAAATTCATTATCAAGATATACTCACTTCAGCAAGGCAAACAAATGAATAAAGACAAATTATTGTTTGTGATAACACTATCTGTTATAATCTAAGACGGGTCAACTAATACACCAAATCACATGATAAGTGGTAAATATTTTGTCTTTATTAGACACATGATAATATTTAACCTATTTGAAGATTTATGACGGATACTCCATTTTAAGGAAGACCAACTGACGAATAAAACGAGACTACCTATGAGAGTATCTAAATTACGTGGAAGTGGTAGGAGAGGAACAAAAGATGCAGCTGTTATTGAAGAGGCAGAAATGAAATGAGAAGGGGTCCACGTCAACGTCCAACCCCAACTCCCGAGTGGGGAGATGTGGGCTCGGGCCCATGTCTGCGCTGACGATCCTCGTGATTGCTTTACGCAATTTTAGATTTTAGATCATGCATTTATTGTTCTCCTCACACCTCACTACTCACTAGTACCACACTAAATAGATAAACACAAATTCTTGTTTGTGACGGAGATATCCGTCACAAACGTATGACAGGTCAAGTAGATACCATTTGAGGGGAAAAGACAAAAGTGAGGTTGGTGGACCTTTGTCCTTTTCCCTTCAAATGGTATCTACTTGACCCGTCTTAAACTTGCGACGGACATGTCCAACTAGTCCTCGGGTTATAAAATCGGATTGGGTTTGGACATGTCCAACTAGTCCTTGGGTTATATCTAGCAATCAAGAGAGACCAACTGATAGATAAATGAGTTCATCAGGTTGGGTTTGGATTGGATAAGTTTTGGATCGGGTTATTCTCGGGTTATTAAAATCGGATTGATTTGGGTCGGATTGTGTCGAGTCATTTCGGGTTTGGAGGATTTTTGAGTTTGATGTTTTCAACTTTTTTTTTTTAGAGATATTGACTTGTTTTCTATAATAACATCCGGGTCAGTTTCGGTCAGATCGGATCAAACTCGACCTTCTGTTCGAGTGTCGAGTCGGGTCAGTTTTTGCTTGGTCTACTGACTTTACCAACTAGTCCTCGCCGTTCATTGCATGACTGCTTCTCTTTTGGACACCATTTATAATTAAATATTGAGTACTCTATGTCTTGATCAATAGTGCACACTTTACGTAGTACTTCCTCCCATTCTTTGGATTACTCTCATAAGTTAAATATAGGTGAATAGTATTAACTAAAAAAAATAGACAAAAGAAAACGTACATTGACAAGTGTGCAAAAGCAAATACAAACAATCAAATGGAACAGAGGAATTAAGAACCGGTTCTAATAAGGTCCACAATGAAAGAACTTTATTTCTAAAAGTTCTTATTTACAACCTCAAGACTAAGAAATTAAGAATAAGGCCCTGTTCTTTTCAGCTTAATTTCAGCTTGTTTCAGACCAGCTCAGCTTTTATCAGCTCAGTCCAGCTCTTATCAGCTCAGCTCCAATATTTTTCTTAAAATTATCAGATAATTTATATAAGAAATTATTAGTTTCAGCTTCTATAAATTCAGCTCAGCTCAGCTCAGCTTCTATCAGACCAGCTCAGCTCCTATCAGACCAGCTCAGCTCAGCTCAACCTTGTTTCAGCCGAAAAGAACAGGGCCTAACTATTGTAGTTGCCCTAGTAAATTACTCAATATAGGGTACTAGTTTACAATACTCATATTTCATTAACTTTCTATTGAAAAGAATTGAAATAGAGAATATAATTAGGGTTATTTAATAGCAATAATACCGACTATTGGGCGTGTTCCAATAATAATACCAATTACAGTTAATCCTAGAATAATACATCGAATTGGAGTATTCTAATGGTAATGGTACAGTGGACGGGTTACCTAAATAACCGGTCCACCTCCCCTTAAACGCCTAATTTAATTTTATTGCCACAATCAACGTTCAATCAACTAACTCATCCATTCAATCATCGTTCATCAATGGCTTCCCTCCACACCATCTCCCCCTTACCCACCCCCACCCCCACCCTCAAACCCAAACCCACATACCTCCCTTTCTCCCTCCCCACCACCACCGCCACCACGCGACGCCGCCGCAGCCTGGCCGTGTCCGCCGCTACAACCGCCAGAAATGACATGGAGATGGTCCCCGTCCCAGTATCAATCCTTGAAGATGGTAGTAGTAATGGCGGAAGTGAAGGTGGCAGTAATGGTGGTGGTGGTGGTGGGAGTAATGGAGAGGATGTAAATAAGTTGTTGGATAGAGCAATTAATGCAACAATTGTTCTTCTCTTTTGATTTTATTGATACCCAACTCTCCAACACTTCATTTTCTTTTGATTTCTTCTCTAATGCTTTTCCTAAAATCCCACCTGCCAAATTATCAAACTAATACTCTGTATCACAAAAGATGGGTCTGTCAAATTGATAAATTATGGTATCGGGTCCTCCATCTTGATACTTAATTCTACGGTAAAACGAACTTCCTTGGATTCGAAACTCGATTTCAAGAACTCGGTATTGGGAATCCATGTCCTCCACAAAGTATCATTAAAAGGGGTGATTTTAGGGTCTCCAATATTAACCATAAACAGAGTTTCATATCCATTTTTTACCATTCCAGTAATTTTTGGAGAGCCCATCATTAGATTTAACGAGGAGAGGAGAGTAATGAAAATCAACACTTTTTTAAATTTTTGGAAGATTTGTCATACAAGGATTCAAGTAGGAGGAGATGGAGAAAGAAGGTAAAGAAGGAGGAGGATGGGCATGGATTGAAGTAGCCGGTTGTTTTTGAGGAGGGTTACCTGCTGTTGCCGGTAACATATGCTATTGTACCATTACCATTAGAGTACTTCAATTCGATGTATTATTTTGGGATTAACTGTAATTGGTATTATTTTTGGAATACGCCCAATAGTCAGTATTATTGCTATTAAATAACCCATATAATTACCTGTGAAATAACTATCCGTCACTTTGTTATAATGATTCAAATAATAACTACATAGTATTTGTATACAAAAATAAAAAAACATTAATTTTGTACTCCCTCCCATCCAAACAATCCTTTACACTTACTATAAATGGACAATCCAATCAATTCTTTACATTCCTCTTTTGGCAAAAGATTTCACCTTTTAATCCTCATATCTTTCCTCTATTTACACAAAATGCCACTACTTTTTCCTTACTTTAATTTTGGTGGACCCATAACACCATTTGATTTACCAATAATACCCTTACTTTTACCACTTTTTCTTAAAATTGATGAAAATCTTTATGTCAAGGATTGTTTGGATGGGAGGGAGTAATATTTTACACGGTGTATCTTTTTTCTATGGAAATAGATACAAGTACAGTAAAATTTAACAAATTATACTCATAATAAAATAACGGATAACTTATTACTAAAGAAAATGAGGGATAAGTTTCTTGCTTAACAAATTATACTCGTAATAAAATGAGGGATGACTTTGTTGCAACCAAAAACTTTGTACTAGTGGGTATAAAAACTTGGGAAACAAAAACCTGCATTATTATCATGCTGTCTCCATTCTCCAACCTTCCTTCGTCTATCTATATTCTCAGCCTCAATTCTTTCGCTCCTCGTCTTCCTCTTCTTATTCTTTACTTACGAACTACTCCTATCTAGTATCTCCTTATTTTTTTCTGGAATTTCATATTTCAAATCATTGAGCTTCCATTATTTCTAAAACTTACAACCCAGCCCAGCCCAGCCCAGTCTTCCATTTGTTTCCATTCAATTTCAAATTTCAATCGCAATCCCCTTTATCTCAACTGGGTTTCTCTCCTTTCCTTTATTTTTTTCCTTATTTCTCTTACACCACATTAATTATTTCCTAAAATATTCTACTTTCGCCATATCATATGTTATTTCCTTTTTATAAATTGAACACCGACAGTTTCCGTTTTCCAAAACACGAATTCCTATGTTTGTAAATTGTGGAGTATTAAGTATTGATCTGTGAAAATTGCGGTTTTAGCTAGACTGAATATGGAAAGCGTGAGTACGGTTGAAGAGACGGTGGCGCAAATAATGAGGATGCTGAAGACGCTGCCGGAGCGGCCCACCATGGAGGAGGTTTCGGCGGCGGAGACGTTGATGGAAAACGTTGAGAGAGAAGATCAATTGAGATTAGACGCCATTAATATGCAAACTAAAGGTAATGGTGTATCTGAAGAATTGTTCTACGTGTTTTTGGAGATGCAGAGAGGTTTAGTTCATTACCAAAGTAGAGAACTGAAAAGGGAAGCGGTTAAACTTCTCGATCTTGAGAATGCACACCAGGTGTTTGATGAATTGATTCAGAGAGCTTCTCAGTGTGTTTCCGGTGGTGGTGGTAATGGTGTTGTTGGAACCGGAATCGGGTCGATGGAGCCGTTGAAGAAGAGTATCAAGAGTGAGATGTTTACAAGGGATGATAGTTATGTTATGAAATCTAAAGTTGGTTTACATGTTGATCGATTTGGTAGTTCTACTGATGTCGTTATCCCCAGGATTCATGATTCTACTCTCAACACATCCACCTTTATAGGTAATATATACTAAGTCTCCCTTGTTACGATATATGCATCATATCCTAATTCATAAACTTATGACGGGTAAAATATCTCCCAATGATAGATAAAGAAAAATTGGAATGCCTAAAGTAGTAAGTGATTTGTGGGTATTCTCGTCGCAAACAAGAATTTGTATTATTATTGGGGGATTGGATTGAAATTGATGCTTTGTTGTTATTTAAGGAATGCTATGTTGGGGCTAGTGTTGGTATAAATCTTACTGATTATAGTTATTGGCTTATTGCTGTTTTTGTGATTGCGATTGTAGCTCAACATGGTGAGAAAACTAGTTTGATTAAGTTGGCAAGCCTGATTGAAGTATCGGCGAAGAAAGGGAGCAAGGAGATGAACCTAAGTGGAAAGTTGTCGGATCAAGTCGAATGGTTGCCTGATTCTATAGGGAAGTTATCAAGTTTAGTCACTCTCGATATGTCAGAGAATCGGATTGTTGCTTTGCCTGCTACCATTGGAGGGCTTTCCTCGCTGTCAAAATTGGATTTACATGCTAATAGAATCAACGAGCTTCCAGATTCTATTGGGGAGTTGTCGAATCTAATATCTCTTGACCTTAGGGCTAACAATTTGGTTAAACTTCCTCCCGGTATTGGAAGGTTGGTTCGACTTGAGGAGCTTGACTTGAGTTCAAATAGCTTAATTTCACTCCCTGATACAATCGGGTCATTGGTCAGCCTCAAGAAGTTGAATGTCGAGACTAATAATCTTGATGAACTCCCACATACAATCGGCCATTTCTCTTCTTTACAAGAACTCCATGTGGACTATAATCGGCTCAAAGGCCTCCCCGAGGCTGTGGGAAAGATCCAATCTTTGGAAATTCTTTCTGTTCGATACAATAACATAAGACAACTGCCGACTACAATGTCTTCCCTGACTAACCTGAGGGAGCTTGATGCGAGCTTCAATGAGATTGAGGCAGTACCCGAGAGCTTGTGTTTCGCCACTACACTTGTGAAGTTGAATGTGAGTAACAACTTTGCTGACTTGCGATCCCTTCCGAGGTCAATTGGGAACCTTGAGATGCTGGAAGTGCTTGACATCAGCAACAACCAAATACGCATATTACCCGATTCTTTTGGGCTGCTGTCGTGCTTGACTGAGCTTTATGTTGATCAGAATCCTTTGGAAGTGCCACCAAGGCAGATTGCCGAGAAGGGTGCTCAGGTATGGATGGCTCTCTGTTAGCTTTTTAAATTTCCATTTTTAGCACCGTAGATTTTGCAAATTCGACTTTGGTTACTTGAGCTTTAGTGTTTTACCCAATTTTTCAGTTTGGATGAAATTCTTAAAATCCATATATATTTTCTGAAGTATATCAGAAAACTTGTGGAAGTCAATGTTGAAGTAGATATAGACATAGTGTGTAAATATATTCGTTGTTCGAATGAAACTTTGGCCAAGAACACTTGTTTTCACCAACTTGTGTATGTCTCATGCAATTGCGTGATTTTTTTTAAGAAGAGAGGTACTCCTACGGGCATTCAATTGGTTTTTTTTTTTTCTCAACTTTGCTAAAGATGATTCTTGGTGAGTGTGGATGCAAATGAGCTTGGTGAGTGTAGATGCAAATGAGCTTTGTTTGGTGCATTGTGCAGGCCGTTGTTGATTACATGGCGGATCTCGTTGCAAACAGGGAAGCTCAACCGATTAAACAGAAGAAGACTTGGGCACGAAAACTGCTGGTTTTTACAGTCTAACAAGAAGAAGCATAGTGGCATTGATGATCATGTGAAGACGTGATTGATCTTGGACGAGAATGCATGATTGTTCATCTTTTATGCTAGCCTTTTTGGTATGCAAGTTCATTGTTACGTGAACGATTTCTATTCATGGATAGTTTAGTGCTTGTTGTGTAAATGTCTTACAAGTTACAACCAACGTAAACCTATCAATTTACGAATGAAATATGACTTCAGTTTCCTAGGACAACTAACTGAATCTATAATCAATTACGAGTATTTGCAAACACAGTGCGGATTTAGAAGGAACTGGCAACTGGCAGGAGCCTGGCTTACCGACATCTGAAAAATGTTGCTCCGTAATATCTTTAGATGGTCACACGTTCGATCCCAAACCTTTGTTTTTTTTTCCGCGCAAGGTCCGTCAGGAGAGAACTCATGTGGTTTTGTTGGGTGATGAGAAGGGAAAGTGAGCTGTTGTTGTTGAATCATATACTCATCACATGAAAATGATGAGAAGGAGAAGTGCCAGCATGAGATCGTAAAGCTCTTCTCTGGCTCAATCGTTACAAAAAATTAGAAAATTAATCGAGTGGCATTTTTTACTGGCAATTTTGGTCGTTTCTGTCGATGTCTCCGACTAAATATGTGATCTACGAAAGAACCAAGGGGGTTAGCTCTCTTACTTGAACCGTGACGTTGAGAATTCGATTATTACTCACGACATAGTACTCTCGTCTCCTAAGAGAATCTTCAAAGAAGTGATTAAATGACTGGAGTATTATATATTGAAACTTACCAATAAGGTGCAGAAGCACGGAATGAAACAAGTGATGAGTGCTTAATGATAAGAATTGGTCCTATTATAGGTCTGATTGATTTTTGTTTGCCATCGTGCATATCTTATCTTTGGTTGATATAATACTGGTTGTTCCTGATATAAAACTCTGTAATGTCTAACTATATTTGTTCCGTACTCTGAATATCTGAATAACGTGAATTTTACGCTTCAAATCGAGTTGCTCGATAGATCATATTGGATCATGTTTCAATTTAACCTGAATTTTATACCACGTCACCAGGGTTGCTTCGGTAGGTAGCCTGATTTCAATGTCAATCTTTAGATAGGCATCACATTTTTTCATGAATAACATTATCTCACTAACTTAACTCACTAGGTCCCTACTTAATTAAGTTTTGTTAAATTGATCACATATTTATTTAAATAAATCAAACTACCCTATGTAAAATGTAATAGGAGTCATGACCTTCACTGACTAAGAAATATACTCCAAACGAAGTAACTTTAACTTATATTTTGGATCAATTGATCCAACAAAGACCCGCCAAAGTCCATGCCCAGTTTTACCTTAACCTAGCTAGGTCCTATGTCCCTGTGTTTGGGTATCCAAATAATATCGAAATAATAATGTGTAATTGGCAAAGATCAATGTGTATCACACAAATAATAAGTAAATCGAATTTGGAATATCATTAGCAAATCAACCAATTCTATATAGATCCTCTTGCATACACAAATGACATTGTATTTGGGCATAAATCAAATTAATTAATACGGAGTATATGTATATATATAACGTGTGCAATTTTTTTGTATCATCAACTATCTTAATTATTTCTTCAATTTATACTTTGGAGATACATAACTACACATAAATTGTCCGCTTAATAATATTCAAGCTAGAGATGGGGAAGATTGTTGTTGCATTCTTGATCGGCTTGATCTTCTTCTTGGGTACGTTAACGTATTCATGCATGCATGCATTCATTCTTTTATTATCGACTTTTTTCTGCGACTGACTTATATAGATTATTATTATGCATGTACATGTAAATTATTTTTACATATGCAATAACATCAATCACACAATACACAATAATGAGTGTAAGTAGCAAGGAAGTCTACTACGACTCTACGAGTATTAATTAATTAGATAATCTCACAATACGATTATTATAATATATTGAGACTGTGTTGCATGCATGCATGCAGGGATTAGCACTGAAGTAGTGTATGGAGATAGGTGTTGTCAGGACCACTGGAATCTAGGAAGTTGTGAAGCAGGAATAAATGATGATCCTGAAGCTCACGATGAGAAGGGTGGCAAATGCTGGAACTATTGCATTAACGAGACTGTACTAGAGGAGGCAGATGCAAGTCATATGGCAAAAAAACTGTTTGCCATTGTTATTGTTAAATTTACATTTGTTTTCTTAAATTTATACTCCCTACATCTACGGATCGATTATATGTTTTCTACTCATTAATTATACTCTCTTCGTTTCACTAAGATTGCTCTATTTAATTTTATTCAAATGAGGCAAGTTTTTTTGGACGGATTTCATATAATGAAATGAATATGAAATATATTATTGTTCACACATTTTATATCACTTTCGCTTCTCGTCGTCGGCGATTTACTTAAAATCGTCGACAATTTTACATAATTGACCTATTTTACCCTTTACTCCCTTTTTCCCTCCTTAACTAAACAAAACAAAAATTACTTTAAAACAAAAACGATCAACCCAACAAAACGAAACAAAAACAAAACGAAAACATCAAAACAAAACAAAACAAAACAAGTTACTGCATCTTTATCCGATCAAAACAAAAACGATCAATCAGAAAACTTAAAGATGAAAGACTACGCTTGGGCATAGACGTTAAAACTCAAAGTCTACGCCTGGGCATAGCCGTAAAAATTTAAAGACTACATACGCCTGGACATAGACATTAAAATTCGAAGTCGTCTTCCGAATTGTTTTCGGTATACGGCACATTCAAATCAAAAGGGAAATTGTTAACCGTGTTCGACATTTCGGACAATTGTCAACGTTATTGGAAAAATCAAAATATAAGCGTTCCGATGTTATTCCGATGATGATTCGGTTAAATTTAAATATAACAGTACTACTTTCGAACTTTGTAATTTCTTCAGGTTAAATAGTAGTAGATTAAATAATAGTAATTACGTTAATTTTGTTAGTAAATTAAATCGTGATAATATAATAGTAATTAGGTTAAATATAATTTAGCTAGATTAGTTTAGACTTTGTTTAGTTAGTAATTAAACAGATGATGATTTGGTCATTTACTATCATATTTGCCGACGATGTTAAGTAAATCGCCGACGACGATGAGTAGTTCCCTTTTATATGCTTATGTTCAAATATATATGCATCTACATACTCAGTATATACTACTCTATAATACTCCATAATCTATATCTATGTATCTATATATATAACAAAAAGACAAGCCTTTACATCTCTTTACAACATTAACAAGTGAATATTATCATGTCACATCATCAACATCATCCTTCATTTTAAATGAATATTATCATGTCACATCATCAACACCATCGTCCTTTATTAGGTTTGTTTTTATCACATTCATCGCGAGACGTTTTACACCGCCATTTCTTTTTTGCTATAAACTTTAATCAATTTCTATAAATTAGATATTTTTCTTACAAAAGATGAGAGATTTAAAAGAAATTTATATATGGCTTAGTAGATTACGCACGTGATAAGTGTAGTTAGAATTTGAAAAGTGTGGGTTGTCATTATATTAGCTACATAATGGTGCTATAATTTAGAATATAGATTTTTTTTTTATAATAGCATAGATAGATAGATTGATGAATTGACTTTTGCTCGTTTACAAAAATGGCATTACGGTTCACTTTTGTTAACACTCCCACGATTATGAAGAAGATAATGATAACCCTGATTATATCACTTCTCATAGTCAAGTGAGTCTAAGCTTACTACGAAAGTATGGCTTAAAATCGGATGAATTGTTTAATTTATATGATACGGACTATAACGAGTCAAGAAACACGTTTCACAGTTGGCGTGTAACTCGGAAATGGTTCCTTCTGTATTCATGCCTGTCAACCACCTCTGATACGCCTTTAGTATAGTATATGGATATATATAGATTGGGTGTGAAACAAATTAAGCTGGTTCGGAAGCATGGGATGTGCAGAAAAAGATGTCCCTGCTACTCCAACTCGATGAATACACTAATGCTTAGAATCTGGCGTTCACAGAACGGGCAACACCTTTGCTAAAGAGCATGTTCAATCTTCATGCCTCTTTAAATTAGATTCTTAGACAATGAAAATGAGAGTATTAGGTAAGGTGTAGACCACATTTCAGAATCACTTCCTCCGAATATTGCAAATGCATCAGCCTACGTCCTAATTTTATCTATATCTATTCATTAGCAAGTTTATTTTCGATACTTTAGCACAAATGTAATATATATCCTCCAAAGCATATATAGTTGAATGAAGCCGCCTGTATTTCTGGTCAATACTGAAAGTTTACGCAACGTCTTTACAAACTAATCAAAATCCAATATTAAAAAAAAATTATGTCCGCAACATCTCGTGCATTGCACAGGTCACAAAACTAGTATACTTCAAATCGAGTTGCTCGGGGTCTCGTATCAAGCCACGTTTAAATTTAACCTTGTTTTCATACCACGTGACTAGGTTGGCTGCGGCATATACCATGACCGATTTCAAACCCAAACAAAGAGTATAAGATGTTATTACACGATTAATCGATATTCATTCAATGGTGGTTTAACCCATACCGGCACCCCCAAAAGGTCTCCGTTTCTCCTCACCTTTTGTCCGGTCGTTTCACCTAATTTGATGATAGCTCAGTGCGATTTCTAGAATTTTTTGCTCCGAAATCTGAATATCTGAATACGTGTATTATACACTTCAAATCAAGCTGCTTGAGAGGTTATATCGAGCCACATTTCAGTTTCGCATGGTTTTCTTACCACGTGATTTGGGTCGTTTCAGGATGTACCTGACCGATTTCACGTCCAACAACAATAAGTACTTCATATAATTGTCGTATACAATAATTTGCCTTAATTTTGGGGTTATTATCTATGATGCCCTTTTATTTATCGGACATACTCCGTATCTTATAATATAAGACGATCATATAGAAGACTCGGGCGAAGACTCGGATCCTATTATCTCATTGAATTATAATCTCTATTCCCAGAATACAAACTTGGGCCAGCCCAATAAATCCTACCTCTATTCTGATAAGTTTTTCCTGATTCATACCGTATCCGTTTCACAGCCGCCGGATACCACTATAAAGCCCTAGCCTGATTGAATTCATTCAAACCTAATTTCACCCCCAAATTGGCTCCTCCATCCACCATGGAAACTCAATCTCTCTCTGAATCCATCCCCCTTTCTTCTTCTTCCCCTTCTCAATCACAACCTCAACCTCAACCACACTTACAAACTCTTGATTCAACTCATCAAAATGGCAATACCGCATCGTCGCCGGCCACCGCCCCCGCGGCAGTCGTATCTGCTATCAGCGGCGGCACCACCACCACCGACAATCAGAACCCTCAATCCGGCGGCGAGGAAGAAACGACTAGCAGCCGCCGCAAACGCCGTAGCCGTTGGGATCCGCCACCGTCCGAAGCACAGGATCCCGCCAACGAAACCGGTAGGAAGAGGAAGTCACGCTGGGCTGATGACGACCCGAAACCGGTGATTCAGTTACCTGATTTCATGGGCGGTATCGAATTCGATCCCGAAGTTCAAGCCCTCAACTCCAGGTTACTCGAAATCAGCCGTAAATTGCAGTCCGGTTTACCCCTAGACGACAGACCGGAGGGGTTAAGGTCTCCGTCACCCGAACCGGTTTACGATAACATGGGAATTAGGGTTAATACGCGAGAGTACCGCGCTCGCGAGAGGTTGAACCGGGAGAGACAGGAGATAATCAGTGAGATAATAAAGAAGAACCCAGCGTTTAAGCCGCCGGCCGATTACCGGCCGCCGAAACGGTACAAGAAGCTGTACATACCTCAGAAGGAGTATCCGGGTTACAACTTCATCGGGTTGATAATCGGGCCTCGGGGTAACACGCAGAAGAGAATGGAGAAAGAAACGGGGGCGAAAATCGTGATTCGGGGGAAGGGGAGCGTGAAGGAGGGGAGGTTCCAGCAGAAGCAGAACTCGAAACCGGACCCGAGCGAGAACGAGGATTTACACGTGCTGGTGGAGGCAGACACGCAGGAGGCGGTGGACGCAGCGGCGGGGATGGTGGAGAAGCTGCTGCAGCCGGTGGATGAGGTGTTGAATGAGCACAAGAGGCAGCAGCTGAGGGAGCTCGCCGCGTTGAACGGGACTATCAGGGATGAGGAGTTTTGCAGGGTTTGCGGCGAGGCCGGGCATAGACAGTACGCTTGTCCTTCTAGATTAACCACGTTTAAGAGCGACGTCTTGTGTAAGATCTGTGGTGATGGTGGTCACCCTACCATTGATTGTCCTGTTAAGGGCACCACTGGGAAGAAGATGGATGACGAGTACAAGAACTTTTTGGCCGAGTTGGGTGGCGGTCCGGTTGGGGATGACGAGCTTTCTATGGGCGGAGGCGGTGGCGGCGGTGGTAGCAATGGTAATGGTAATCATCCTGGGTTGGGGTTCAATATGGGGAAGGGTATTGGCAAGGATTACGACGAGACCAATCTGTACATTGGGTATTTGCCCCCGAATCTGGAGGATGAGGGTCTGATAAGCTATTTCTCGGCGTATGGAGAGATTGTGATGGCTAAGGTGATTAAAGAGCGAGGTAGTAATATCAGCAAAGGCTACGGGTTTGTTAAGTATGCGAATGTGGAGCAGGCCAATGCTGCTACTGCAGCTATGAATGGCAGGAGTATTGAAGGCCGGACAATTGCTGTTAGGGTTGCTGGTAAGCCGCCTCAACCGTCCCCTGCCCAGTCCCAGCCTCCTGCCGCCCCCACAATGCCTTACCCTCCGCCTCCCAATTCGTACCCGTCTCAGCAGTACCAGTCTGGTGGGCCCTACGGAGCTCCTGTCCCGTGGGGACCACCACCACCTCCTCCTCCTCCTCACCCTCACTATGGTGCATACCCACCCCCGCCGCCTGGATCTAGTTATTATCCCCCACCACCACCTATGCCGTCTTATGCTGTGCCGCCTGGTGACCCATATGGCGGTTCTCCAGCTTCTATGGCTCCACCTGCCCCACCGGCTTATATGGGGTCGTCTTATGCCTATCAACCTTATTATGGAGCCCCACCACCTCCTCCCCCGCCTTCTGATCAACCACAGGTATTGGCAAATGTGCCTTGGGCCTCGAATCCTCTTCCGCCACCATCTGCTCCTCCTCCTGCAGAGCAGGGTCCTCAGGGTGCTGATGCCGAGTATGAGAAGTTCATGGCAGAGATGAAGTGATTTTTGTTTTTGTATGGGTAGCCTTCTCGTGCAGAGAGGTATGGACTTTGGACTCTCATCTTTGTATCTTCTCCATTGTTTTTATGCTAATCACAGTACTTCTGATTTATTTATTTACTCACATGCTGACCATTGTTTCATTGTGCTGCTGTAGCTTGTTGGACAAATGAATGAAATTTTAGCATTGGTTTTGGGATTGCAACTATGGGTATGGTACTTTTATCAAGGGGAGGGGTTATCCGTTGTAGTTGCACATTTTGATAGCTCTACATTTACATATGAGAAAATTGGATTCGAAGTTAGGTAGCTTCTATTGAGAATTTGTTTTGAGTCATTATCTAAGTTATATAAGCTTCGACCCTCATAAGTGCACAGCGACTCAACAGGAGTTAAGTTTCCTATAAGTAGAACGTTTGGATGGCATAAACCAATTGACTGATTTTGTATGACAAGGGTTATGCCTACATACACGAAAGGCATATCTTGGGTCTGTCAAGGTGTAAAATGTGATTATCTTAGAGGCAAAAATTGTGCTCATGGGACTTAATATTGTGTCATAGGGTTCTAAGGTTTAAAGATTCTTGCGTAGTGTACTTTTTTTGGACCGGATCATTTAGCCACGATCCACGATTAGCCATTAATACAACTTAATATGGTTTATCTCACAATGTCTATATGTGAATCATCCTCTCACTAGACCTTACTCTTGTTTGGGTTGAACGATTAAGAGAGGAAGGAAAGGAAAGCAAGGCCCTTTTTCAGTTGAGTCTCATTAGGTTCATTTTGTGCTAGACAATTCAGTTAAGCCCACTTCAGTTGAGGCTTATTATATCCTAGACAATTCAGTTGAACCCATTTCACTTCAGTTAAGTTCACTTCAGTTAAGCCCACTTCGACTAAAAAGATCTCTTGTTTGGCTAGCAAATAAGAGTGAAGAGGAAGGGAGAGGTCTCCTATTTTAAGGAAAATTGTATCCAAGGCTTCCAAGCACCCATGCCCCTCTCTCCTCCTCCTCCTCCCTCCTATTTTGCTGCCCAAATAATTCGTTTTTACAAGGCTAAGTGATGAGTATCTGAGGTGATGAAGCTCCCCAATGCACTGCGCTTTGATAGCACATTGTTCTTCGCAAAAAAGCTTGTATTTTCTATATAAAATGTTGTGAAAAATACCCTTCGTTTTATTTTAAGGAAGAGTAACATATACAGTGCGTTTCAGTACAAAAAACAAAGTGGGAATGTGAGGGGGAGAAAAGGGAAGGGGATGTGGAATGCAACAAAAGCGTTTTTGCTCTTTTTTTTTGTTGGTGGATTTTTTATTAAGCTTAGAAGATCTCTCTCCCTCCATTGCTCTCTAGTCTTAGTAGCTAACTGAAATGTCCTTTGGTTCCTTTCTCTTGAAAACCTTTAAACCCTAAACCTCGTAAAGTGGGTAGAGCTAAGAATATTGTGGAGAAGGGGTGACATAATAAAAGTAGATGATTTTTTGGCTACGCCTTTGTCCTCAAGGCGCATCAAGGCATTTTGGCTAGTGCTTCATTGTCCCTTTGGGGTTTGCTTCTTGAAACACAGGACTAGATGAAAGCGTGTTGTTATTGAAACTTATGTACTTTTGTCATAAAACCGCACCCATTTATCTTAAACTTTCACCTTTGGTCTCTTGGTCTGATTGGAGAGTCTCTCTTTCTCACTCTAATTGTTTAACGATTTCTGACATTCTTCGTTTTTATTTGATGATCACGTTGAAGCTTATTGGGCAGTTCTCAGCTTCTGCTGTCTGACATTGGTTGTCCATTTTATCTGTCTGCTATGGTAGATTTACTATTTCAGATGCTGTATCTGAATAGTAAAAAAAAAACTACATCGCTGTTCTGTTCTTATGTGTTGTGTTCTTTCATATTCTTCTTTCGTCTGCTAACCTCTTTCATTGTTATTTTTGTAATATCTTGACAGGCATATCATCTTTCTTGGAGCTCTTGTGAACCTGATTACTTACCTTTTGCCATGACTTGTTGGAAGTTTAGGACTCACCTCTTTAACCTTGCTGTACTGTTGTGACATTTGCAGAGACATGGGGTCATGTGCGTGATACAAGCTGCGTGAGCTGCTCTGGCCTCTTTTTGAGTAGCTGTTCTGAATTTATTATTTTAATGTTTGCTCGTGCAGGATATCTCTGTAGTCGAAGTTCATGGCACTGTTGGACATGCTTTCCCTTTTATTTCATATTCTTCCGCTATCAAAATAGCTGTTTATTTTCTATATAAGATGCTGCTCATGTTTGTATTTTATTTCAGTTTAACAACCTTGGATGATTTCCTGTCAAACTTTGATTTCACCATTTTTTAGTACTATATGCCATGCCTTTTCGTTATTGGGATACCATGTAACCATAGCAGGCAAAAGCTGACTCAGACCTGATAGTTAACCAACTCGACCATCTGAAATCCCGCCTGTCAGGTAGTGCTTGATAATCTCATGAAGTTTTAATGTTGAGTTATCAGCGTTGAGCTGTTATTTGACAGGTCGAATATCACTAACATTGGTTGATATGATGGATTTCAGCAGGATGCCCTGCCCATTTGGCTGATCAGTTAGTGTTAACAGTATTTTGTGGGAATTTTCTCCCTGCTTACCCTAATCTTGTCTGACTGTAGATTCTTTGATGAATATGTATGTATTATATTGGTACTGATATTATAGTTGCAGCTGAAATCACAAGTTGGAAGTTGAGCTAAGTCAATGTTTGTGGATGTAACAAAGTGGTGGCCTAAAGAAAAGAACATTTAAGTGTCCATGTTTCAACATTGAGTTGGGGTAGTGAAGAGACGATGAGAATGTGGTGAGAAGAAGATAAAAGGGGGGAAGAGTGGGGGTAATTCCGTTATTTCTCAACTCCGTATTATTTTGGGTCAAAATGTCCGAAGAAAAGAGGTATTGCATTATTTGCTTTGCTCGTCAATGGTTGAGGTAGTCAAAAGAATTGGGCTAGAGGTGGTAGTCGGGTTCACTCGTGCTAGCCGTGGTTAGGGTTGTGCTTGGTTCAGGTTGTATCAGGTCGATCTTGGGTGGTGATGTGTAGTTGAGTTTCATGTATGTCTTAGGTTGGTCGGGATATTATGCCATTATTGTGTGACATGTTGGGTTAATATTTGGTTAAATTCATCAGCGTGGTAGCTTTGCAAGGCAGTACTCCCCTATTAACATTTCAACTTTTTTCTTTGGGGTGAATAGGTGGTATTGCATTGATTTTAAAGTTAAAACATTGAAGAATATGTCAATTTATTTTCAATATGTTCTCGGCAAATAAAACATTCATGGTTTTGAACCACTTAAAAAAAATTGAACGATTTTGAAGGTTATTATCTATGTTTTTTTTATTTTTTTTTATTTTTATTTTTTTTATTTTGGATTTTGAGATAAATTGGGTCCATATTCGCGATGAATTAGGTTCACATCAAGTACAATGAATCAAGTTCTCAAGTACAAAAATCAGAAGATTGCGTTTTGAGATGTGTCAGTCGAAACAAGGTTTATATTCCATTTTAAATCGTGTCATAGAGTTCTTATCATCATTATTAGTCATTCTATTCTCATTGACAAATTTTCGGTAAAAAACATTTGCGCTTTTAAGTAACTTTCACCACTTTTGAAAAGAATGAAAAATGAACGATTTTGATGGTCATTATCCACGTTTTTCGGGCTATTTTGGTCTCGAATTAAATGTCTCCAAATTCGTACAATAACTACTCCATAGGTTGGAGAAATATCTCGGTGCAGCAGAATGTACGTACTGTTTGAAATAGACACATTTAAAAGGCGTTCTAATATGTTTTGAATAACACGTCGGATTAGGAGGAAATGTTGTATTTTTATACTAGAATCTAAACTATTTAAGTGTTTTTTTAACAACCGTCGGTAAATTTATGTTGTAAGGGTCCTATTTATATGGTCAACAAAATATCTCACAATTTCTGAAAAATCATCAAGAACGGACGAATTTGAAGGTTATTATTTATCCACGTTTTTCGGGTTTATTTGGTGACGAAATTAAATGTCTTCAAATTTGCATAGTAGTTGTTCTATAGATTGGAGAAGTATATTGGTGAAGCAGAAGTTGATTTTTCGAAAAATTTGAGATATTTTGCATGTCATATATAAATGACCCTTATAACATAAAATGATCGACGTTATACGAAACATATTAGAACGTCTTTCAAATGTGTCTATTTCAAACCGTACGTACATTCTGCTAAGCTACATCGAGAGATTTCAATAACCTATGAAGTACTGTGCGTATTTGGAAACATTTAATTTCGAGATCAAATTATCCCGAAAACCGTGAACAATAACCTTCAAATTCATCCATTTCAGGTGCTTTTTCGAAAAATGTGAGGTATTTTGTTGGCCAAATAAATATGACCTTTATACCATAAAATGACCGTTAATTGTTAAAAAAACACTTAATTAATTTAGATTTTACAATATTTCTTCCTAATCCGACGTTATTCGAAACATATTAGAACGTCTTTTAAATGTGTCTATTTCAAATCGTACGTACATTCTGCTACACCTATACATTTCTACAGCCTATGGAGTAGTTATTGTACGAATTTGGAGACATTTAATTTCGGGACCAAATTAGCCCGAAAAACGTGTATAATAACCTTCAATTTCGCCCGTTTCAGGTGATTTTTCAAAAAATTTGAGATATTTTGCTGGACATATACATAGAAACCTTATAACATAAATTGACAGACGGTTGTTAAGAAAACACTTAAGTAGTTACGATTCTGGTATATATAAATACAAGATTTCGCCCTAATCCGTCGTTATTCAGAACATATTTGAACGTCTTTTAAATGTGTCTATTTCATAACGTAAGTATCATCTGCTATATCGAGAGATTTCTACAACATATGGAGTAGATACTGTGCGAATTTGGATACATTTAATTTCGGGACCATATTAGCCCGAAAAATGTGGATAATAACCTTCAAATTCGCCCGTTTCTGGTGATTTTTCGAAAACTGTGAGATACTTTGCTGGCCCTATAAATAGGACCCTTGTAACATAGAATGACCGACGGTAGTTAAAATAACACTTAAAAAGTTTGGACTCTAGTATAAAAATATAAGATTTCGTCCTAATCCGACGTTAATCGAAACATATTAGAACGTCTTTTAAATGTATCTATTTCAAAACCCACCTACCTTCTTCTACGTCGAGATATTTCTACAACGTATGGAGTAGTGACTGTGCGAATTTTGAGACATTTAATTTCGAGACCAAATTAGCCTGAAAAACGTGGATAATAATCTTCAAATTCGTCCGTTTATGATATTTTTAGAAAATTGTGAGATATTTCGCTAACCATATAAATAGGACTCTTATAACATAAAATGACTGGCGTTTGTTAAAAAAACCTTAAAAAGTTTGGTTTCTAGTATAAAAATACAAAATTTCTCTCTAATTCGACGTTGTTTGAAACATATTAGAACGTCTTTTAAATGTGTCTACTTCAAAACCTACCTACCTTCTTCTGCATCGAGATATTTCTACAACGTATGGAGTGATTACTTTGCGAATTTGGAGACATTTAATTTTGGGACCAAATTAGACCAAAAAACGTGGATAAATAACCTTCAAATTTGCCCGTTTACGGTGATTTTTCGAAAAATGTGAGATATTTCACAGGCCATATAAATTGGACTCTTATAACATAAAATGAACGACAGTTGTTAAAAAAACCCTCAAATAGTTTGGATTCTAATATAAAAATACAAGATTTTACCCTAATCCGAAGTTATTCGAAACATACTATAACGTCTTTTAAATGTGTCTATTTCATACCGTACGTACTTTCTCCTACATCGAGAGATTTCTACAACGTATAGAGTAGTTACTGTGCATATTTTGAGAAATTTAATTTCGGGACCAAATTAGCCCGAAAAACGTGGATAATAAATAATCTTCAAATTCGCCCGTTTATGGTGATTATTCAAAAAATTTGAAATATTTCTCTGGCCATATAAATAGGACTCTGATAATATAAAATGAATGACAGTTGTTTAAAAAACCCTCAAATAGTTTGGATTCTAGTATAAAAATACAAGATTTCTCTTTAATCCGACGTTATTCGAAACATATTAGAACATCTTTCTATTTCAAAACCTACATACCTTCTTCTACATCGAGATATTTCTACAACGTATGGAGTAGTTACTTTGCGAATTTGGAGACATTTAATTTCAGGACCAAATTAGACCAAAAAACGTGGATAATAATAACCTTCGAATTCGCCGGTTTCTATTGATTTTTAGAAAAATGTGAGATATTTCACCGGCCATATAAATAGGACTCTTATAACATAAAATGACCGGCGATTGTTAAAAAAACACTTAAATAGTTAAGATTCTAGTATTAAAATACCAGATCCAATCCGACATTATTCGAAACATATTAGAATGTCTTTTAAATGTGTCTATTTTATACGGTACGTACCTTCTACTACACCGAGAGATTTCTACAACCTATGGAGTAGTTACTGTGCGAATTTGGAGACATTTAATTTCAGGACCAAATTAGCCCGAAAAACGTGAATAATAACCTTAAAATTCGTCCGTTTCTGGTGTTTTTTTGAAAAATGTGAGATACTTGGCTGCCGTATTAATATGACCTTTATAACATAGAATGACCGACGGTAGTTCAAAAAACTTAAATAGTTAAGATTCTAGTATATAAATACAAGATTTCGCCTTAATTCGACGTTATTCGAAACATACTAGAACGTCTTTTAAATGTGTCTATTTCATACCGTACGTACCTTTTCCTACATCGAGAGATTTCTACAATGTATGGAGAAGTTACCATGTGAATTTTGAGACATTTAATTTCGGGAACAAATTAGCCCCAAAAACGTTGATAATAACTTTCAAATTCGCCCGTTTCTGGTGATTTTTAGAAAAATGTGGAATATTTCGTTAACCATATTTATAGCACTCTTATAACAAAAAATGACTGGCGGTTGTTAAAAAACCTTAAAAAGTTTGGATTCTAGTATAAAAATACAAGATTTTTCCCTAATCCGACGTTATTCTAAACATATTAGAACGTCTTTTAAATGTGTCTATTTCAAAACCTACCTACCTTCTCCTACACCGAGTGATTTCTACAACGTATGGAGAAATTACCATGTGAATTTGGAGACATTTAATTTCGGGACCAAATTAACCCGAAAAATGTGTATAATAAACTTCAAATTCGCCCGCTTATGATGATTTTTCGAAAAATTTGAGATATTTCGCTGACCATATAAATAGGAATCTTATAACATAAAATAAATGGCAGTTGTTAAAAAAACCCTCAAATAGTTTGGATTCTAATATAAAAATACAAGATTTTGCTCTAATCCGACGTTTTTAGAAACATATTATAACGTCTTTTTAATGTGTCTATTTCATACCGTACGTATCTTCTGCTATATCGAGAGATTTCTACACTGTATAGAGTAGTTACGGTGCAAATTTGGAGACATTTAATTTCTGGACCAAATTAACCCGAAAAACGTGGATAAAATAACCTTCAAATTCGCCAGTTTCTGATGATTTTTCAAAAAATGTGAGATATTTCGCCGGCCATATAAATAGGAAAACATAAAATGACTGACGATTGTTAAAAAAACCCTTAAAAAGTTTGGATTCTAGTATAAAAATACAAGATTTCGCCCTAATCCGACGTTATTCGAAATATATTAGAACGAACGTCTTTTAAATGTGTTTATTTCATAACGTACGTACCATCTGCTTTATCGAGAGATTTCTACAACATATGGAGTAGGTGCCGTGCGAATTTGGAGACATTTAATTTCGGGACCATATTACCCCGAAAAACGTGGATAATAACCTACAAATTCTCCCGTTTCTTGTGATTTTTCGAAAAATGTGAGATATTTCGCTGACCATATAAATAGTTTGGTGATATATTTATATTATACTTGATAAGATAAGAGTATGATAGAAGCAAAGTATATGAGATTATATTATGATAACATTTCGTTCAATACATGATTTGATACATATTTATAGATATCGAAACACTGCTTTGTGAAGAGTCGCGTTGCTTGGAGGATGTAGACATCTATATTATAACACTCCCCCTTGGATGACTACCATCCTAAAAATATAACATCCTCTATACGAATGAAATGTTGCTTCATTAAAACCTTACCAGGAAAACCCAGTGGGAAAAACCATGGTGAAGGAAAAAGAGTACAACTCGCATTACTCCCCCTCATCATAACTTAATCTTCGGATAACTCTTGATCTTCGATGTAGATTCCATTGTAGCTAATAAACTTGATATCTTCGATTAATAAAACTTCGTGATACTTGTAAGCTTCATGCTTTTCAGAACTCATCATATATGAATAATTCACTAACAATCCATTTCATTTGTTTAAAATCACTTCAATCATTCTGAATATGAACAACATGAGCACAACTAGCTCGTTAAAAACCTTGCTAGGTAAAACCCATTGGGACAAAACCCTAGTCGAAGGGAAAAAGAGTGTAGCAATAATTATCCATCCATTTGATCTCTTCTGGAGAATCAATCTGATTAGCAAATAAGTCATTACACTTACACTTTCTTAGGATAACTTCACATCATAGTGTTGAAGTGAAAACATAATCTTACGATCTCTATATAATCAATCTAGTTATGAATCTCAATTTCATGATCATTTAAAACAAGCTCCTTCAAGGAGTCATAGATCATGACAATATTTATGATTCTATATATTATCCTGCAATAAAACATTTAATAATAATGTGCATGCATGTAATATAATATGAACAATATTTTATGATACATGTCTTAAGCTAATAATGATAATGTATGAAACAAAAAATGAAATTCTATTTACATGCACATGAAGACCAAATGTAAATTACACGTGATTTTTACCCAATATTCGTAATTTGATTGACTTCGGGTCAATAGGTGGATTTTATGTCCATGAGCACATTTTAACCATAAATTATATGTCGACTTTCTAGATGGACTTTTATATAAGATCCCCCAATAGTGTCCATTTTATATCTCGCGCGCAAATTGTATTCGGTTCTATAAGTAAATTTATCGATATAATTTCTTATATTATCAGTACTGCTTGATATCTGAATTCACATATTTCGTGTAGGCCATCTATTTTCTTTCAGATATCTATGTCACATCTGGGACATTTTTCTCCAAACTTTAATACCAACTGCACACATACTTGCCAATTTCTTACTTATAATATATGAACCGAATATGACACATCATGTGTGATTACTTCATGATTTTGGCAAGCTTCTAAATATTATATCTTCGTATGATAAGGTGCTGATATATCATCGTCATCATATCCAAGTGATGTAAATCATCATTCATACGGAGTACTTCTTGACTCTCAGATTGATATATTCAAATTTTAACAAGTCACTGAACTTCGAGTTCAGCTGGGGATCAATTATTACTTGTTTGTTCTTTTTACCAGCTTTTCCTTATCAATCTCCCCCTAAGGTGGTAAAAACTATCTTTACTTGATAGATTAAAGGGCAATAATATCCACCTTAGCTAGAAATTATTTCATATTTCATAAACTTTAATCAATTGTCTCTTTTCAATCGAATAATATATTGAGGAGCTAGATATAACGCAGTTGGTTTTCCACGTGCTGACTTAAAATTTGCCCATTCAGGAGATTACATTGTTCACATAATACTCAAATTGTGAACTTTGATTACACGAACTACTCGTAAAATTTTGTGTGCCTAAAAGTCAGATAAGTAACCCATACGTTTTTATTAATCCGTTTAATTATTTGTTTCATCAGTTTATTTCATCATTTGATTACAAGTATATTAATCTTCAGGAGTATTAATATTCCCTTTTAGCTCAGGGTAACTTCACATCATTCAAACAATATATTTTCAGTCATACTCATATGGTAAACAAACGGGTTGTCGGTCATGGGTGATAAAGCAGACTTACCGTAAAATGGCAGAAATCAAAGATAAGAATTAAAATATGAGAAAATAATAATAAGTCCCAATTGTCCTTGTAGACACCCGCATTTTGACTGCCAGGTGTCTATGGCAGTTTCCAAAAAAAACACCCGATGATGATCGGACGCTAACATGCTTCTACGCGCTCGGATACGGGCTCAAATCCATTAATCGCCGACTAACACACTTGCAGAGTACAAATCTCACAAAATTAACCTCAAATCCAGGCCCAGTGGATCATTCCGAGTCAAACAAGACTAATTTGGGCCGAAACCGGTACCGGAAACAAAACCGACTTTTTGCGATTGGGTCAACCCCGGTCAAAATCGTTTCCGAGACACACAAAACAACCCCTCACATCATCAAAAGTCCAATTCAAACACAAACCCATCATCAAACACAAATCACGGTCCAAAGTCAACAGACTCACGCGACCCAGTTGGGCCACTCGATCGAGTGACCCACCCACTCGATCGAGTGGGCCTGTTTCGAGCCCGGCTGCAGGTTGTACGGGCCACTCGACCGAGTTGACCTCCTACTCGGTCGAGTAACCCTAAACCGGGTGCCCTAACTTTTTCTATATATACACCCCATGCAACACACATGCAACCAATCTTTTTTGCAACCTCAAGAACCCTAAGCACCCCCACACACACAACAACTCGACAACCCTAAGCAAACCATAAGCAAACCCTAGCAATTCTACGCTAGCAAAAACCCTAAACCTAGTTTTAGGAATCAATCCCGAGCCACCATAACTTAACCTTCCTCCACCTCGAAGACTCTTGTGTTAAAGCCACGGTTACGAGTCCGTTCCGAGACAAGAACATGTAGGTTGAGGGTGTCAAAACCCTCTCTTTTCTCCTTCTCTTCCTCACGCCGTCTTCATCTCCTTCTCGTCCTCTTTTTTTTTTTTTTCGTTTTTTTATTATTTTGTCCATTGCATCCTAATATCGATAATATTATTAATAGAAAAACATTAAAATACTTATTGATTTGTGTCGAATGTGAGTGATGGTGGGATAAGGAAAACCGCATATACAAGTGTACTGCACACGCGTCGTCGGTCGCTTATCCCATCACCCCGATCGTTTGATTATTGAAATAAGTTAACTTAAACAATAATTCGTTTTTTTTTATTTTTGTAGTCATCGTCATCGATCTTGCATTCATCAATTTTTTAAAATCAATTTTAATAAGGGTCGAAACCCGTTGACACGGATCCGATCCCAATCCCTAGGGAATTATTTCGATGTCGGAAAAGTCGAGGGAATCAAGTCCTTTTTTATTCAAGTAAAGCGTCGATTTTAGATTCGATACCAATTCCATAATTGGATATCGAATCTAACGATCAAGTCACATAAATTAATTAACGCGATTTGTTCATATCACGATAATTAATTTAAGACGACTAAAATTAATCTATTTTTTTTATTTCACTCTAATATCCCATATCGATTCAAATAATCGAATATGGGATACAACGAGTATTCAAAATTAGAATCGGGTATAAATTCAACAATATTTATATTCGGTTCAACAAAATTCGCGATTCATAAAAAACCAAGTCGAACATAAATTGTGCAATATTTATGTCCGATTCGGTAAAACCGTCGAATTATCAAAAATCAAAAGCAATTTCAAAATCAATAAAAAATTGCAAACGAACTCGTTTCGTACAGGTGCCACTCGACCGAGTGCCTTAGTCACTCGATCGAGTGACACCACAAAATCGAGTCAGAATGACAATCATGACCTCCACTCGATCGAGTCTCACAGTGACTCGGTCGAGTGGCTATGTACTCGACCGAGTTGGTCAATAACTCGGCCGAGTACGGTCTGTAACGCAAAACAGAACCATCTTTTACGGGTCCACTCGATCGAGTCTATCGACTACTCGATCGAGTGACCTCACAACGACTAAAACAATGAGTCGTACATTCTTCTATTTTCTAAATCCGATAGTATTTCACGACTTAGGTCAACACGTGCGTAATTAATCACGTGTATACTATCTTCTCGAAGCATGCATCATCTCGTTTATATCATTCGATTCAATTCAATATTTGCACACACCGTTATTATTCGTTATATCATTACATCGTTACTAACACGTTTGTTATTTCTTTTGTCAATTTAATTCGTGTTCGTTTTATTGTACTAAATGAACCCACATGCTAAAATTCCACTTTGACGTAGAATTAATTGTATTAAAATTGACTTAGAAACCCTTTTCAATTCCATTCACATGCTTAGGGAAAATAATCTTTGCATATCATTTTCCCGTTTTACTAACGCTCGTATTGGAAAGTCATTCGAATTCTTAGTAGAGGCCGCTAATGTGCGGGCGGGGTTGAGTGTCCTTTGTGGGCTTCCCAACACGTACCCTCACCCCTTACTCAGAACCTCGGTTTCCGGATGCCCGAAACCGTTGGCGCACGAGAGTCATTCAATACACGATATCCGATAATGTCGGTATCGGTATCAAATGCAAAAGGACGAGCCCAATAAACTCTGACATCCTGTATTTTGTATACGGCCCACTACGACATAGAGTGGGCTCGAATGGTTCCGAATAACCACAAAATTCGGTGGCGACTCCACATAGACCTAAATTTCAATTCGATCCATTCTCATATGGAGATTCATTCGCCTACCCAAACCCGCGCGTGGCCGCGTCGGGGTGGACCTATGTCATGTCCACAGTCCTTTGCAATCAACCTGATACGAACGATGAATATATTTCCGTAAGCGATTGTTGATTATTCCGTATGTAATTGTTGATTATAAAAGACGATCATGCTGATAACGTGATATATTTATATTATACTTGATAAGATAAGAGTATGATAGAAGCAAAGTATATGAGATTATATTATGATAACATTTCGTTCAATACATGATTTGATACATATTTATAGATATCGAAACACTACTTTGTGATGAGTCGCGTTGCTTGGAGGATGTGGACATCCATATTATAACATTTGGATTCTAGTATTAAAATACAAGATTTCGTCATAATCCTGACGTTATTCAAAACATATAGAACGTCTTTTTAAATGTGTCTATTTCATACCGTACGTACCTTCTGCTATACCGAGAGATTTCTACAACCTATGGAGTAGTTACTGTGCGAATTTGGAGACATTTAATTTTTGGACCAAATTAGCCCGAAAATTGTGGATAATAACCTTCAAATTCTTTTCGAGCCTAAAATAAAAACTCTCTGGAGCGTGGGGCGATTAGGGCGAACTTTTCTGATTGACCGGCATTTCGATTTCCGGTGCAGCCAGTTTTGACTCCGACAAGACTGGGTTGCGTGCCACGATGGGGAAGAAGAAGACCACGGTGGTTTCTGCAGGTCTGAAACCGATGACTCGAAAAGCAAAGGAAGAATTGATTAAGAAGAATTCGGTGAATGTGTCGAAACCAAAAATTAGGGCAGGCGATGAAAACGATCAGAGTTCGAATAATCTAAATGATATTCCTGGACTCAATTTTGAGACGGATTCGGAACATGATGAGGACTCTGAGAACTTTTCTGAATATGTTCCTGAGACGTTCTCGAATGAGGAGAATAGTGGTTGGAAACAACGAGAAGGAAAGAAAATTGTGGACGTTGAAGAGGAGGAAGAAATGATGAGACTGTCTGAAGATGATATGGAGGATGAAATTGAATACTGGAGCAATACTGTATATTGTTTCATAATGGGAGCCAACCCCCCTTGGGAGGTCATAGAGGGGTACGTCAAAAGAATATGGAAGGAGCATGGGATCGACAAAATTTCATTCATGCCGAATGGCATTTTCGTGGTTCGATTCAAAGAAAAAGATGCGAAGGTAAAAGTTCTGAACCAAGGTGTGTTTATGTTTGATAATAAGCCACTTGTTGTTAAAGAATGGACCCCTGACGCAAAATTAGATAAGAATGACGTTCATGAAGTCCCTATCTGGATTCAACTCCACGGACTTCCGTTGAAATGTTGGGGAAGGTGTCTTCCTAAAATTGCTTCGTTGGTAGGGCCGTATGTTAAGTCTGACTTAGCTACGGAAGAGCGAACGAGATTAGGCTATGCTAGGGTCATGGTTATGGCCAAGATTGGACAAAAATTCAAAAATGTGCTGAAAGTTTTGGATGAAAATGGGTGCGTTGTAGAAATTTTGGTCAAATATGAATGGAAACCCATATCCTGCTCGAAATGTAATGGATATGGGCATGACACTTCGGAATGTAAAAATGAGGAATTGAGGAAGGCAAGGGTTGAGGCTAAACAGAAACGTCAACCGGACCCCAAAATTACGGTCCGTCCTAAGCCTGTGAGTTTGGCTCCGGTCGTCGTGCCTAAGTCAGCGCCTAAACTGGCTGGGAATCAGCCTTTGTTGACTCCGAGTGGTATTGGAACCTCTTTTGCTGGGGTTGTAAGAGGGGATGATCCTAGAAAGAATGGTGATGAGAAAAGGGAAGAGGTTGGGCTTGAATTGGTTATTCATGGAGGTACATAATATAGGGTGTTGGAATGTACGTGGCATGTGTAATATAAATAAGCAACGTGCAATTTGTGATTTTGTTAGAAAACAGCAGGTTGATGTTTTTGGATTATTAGAAACAAAAATTAAGAATAAAGCATATGCTAAAGTTCATAGGAATGTGTTTCATGAATGGAGCATTACTACTAACAGTCATTGTCATAAAGGAGGTCGGGTTTGGCTTTTGTGGAAACATGAGAGGGTGAACTTGACGATAGTGGAGTATAGTAGTCAGAGTATTCATTTCAAGGTATCTACTATCTATGGGAAGGAGTATTGGCTTACTTTCGTGTATGCCTTTAATTCTGTATCAGAGAGAGTCGATCTTTGGAGGAAACTTAAATCCTATGCTCGGAAGGGGCCTTGGATGATCATGGGCGATTTCAACTGTGTTGTGGATGCACGTGAACGTCTTGGTGGAGTGTCATCGGAGGAAGAGATGGGGCAATTTCGAGATTGTCTAGCGAATTGTGAAATTAGTGATTACAAGGCATGTGGATCTTGGTTTACATGGAACAATAAACATAAAGTGGTTGATACTAGGGTCTTTAGTAGAATCGATCGTTGTTTGGTGAATGATGATTGGCACGACTTATTTTCGAATGGGTTTGCGAATTTTCTTCCCGAAGGGACGTTTGATCATTGTCCTTGTATTGTACAATTAGAGCAACCACCTTCGAGGAGGAATAGAAGCTTCAAGTATATGAACATGTGGAGTAAAGACCCGAACTTCAATTCATGCGTGGCTGCTGAGTGGGGAGGGACGGTAAGAGGGACACCCATGTTTCAAGTGGTGTCGAAGTTACGTGGCTTGAAGAGGCCGTTGAAGATGCTTAATGCAGCTGGGTTTTCAGATATCGAAACTCGATGTTTGCAGGCGGAAGCTAAACTCGATCAACTGCAGACTGTTGTTCGCACGGACAGGTCTGCTGCTGCGCTGATTGAGGAGTCGGAAATGAATGATCAGGTATGTCGTTTGCAGGAAGCAAGGGCGGAGTTCTGGAGTCAAAAGGCTAAACAAAAATGGGTAAGAGACGAGGATATGAATTCTGCATATTTTCATGGTCTTTTACTTGCAAGACGGGCTCAGAATGCAATAGTGAGACTCGCGGACGCGGAGGGTCGTTTATGCGAATCGAAGGAGGATATAGAAGCAGCTTTTCTGAATTTTTACAGGGGGTTGCTTGGCGAATCTCGAGAGGTTGAGATGATTAATGTGAGTTTGGTCAGAAGGGGTAAAACTTGTACTCCAGAGCATAAGCTGATTTTGGAGTCAAGGGTAACGCATGATGAAATCAAACGGGCACTTCAGAGTATTCCTCGAGATAAATCGCCGGGGCCGGATGGTTTCTCGAGTCAATTCTTTCTTGATGCTTGGGATATTGTCAAAGCTATTCAAGACTTTTTTGTCTCAGGTAAATTGCTTAAACAATTGAATTGTGCTAATTTAGTCTTGATTCCTAAGGTGAGCAGGCCTCAGACTGTTAAGGAGTTTAGACCGATTGCATGCTGCAATGTGCTGTATAAATGTATTGCGAAGATCTTGTGCTCAAGACTTGCTAAAGTTTTGCCTGATATTATTTCTCCTACTCAAGGGGGTTTTATTGAAGGAAGGAGTATTGTAGAGAACGTGTTGATTTGTCAGGACCTTGTTCGGCTGTATAAGAGGGGGAGGATTTCGCCTCGTTGCCTGTTTAAGGTGGATATCCATAAGGCTTATGACTCAGTTGAGTGGTGCTTTGTGGATCAGATGCTGAGGGCTCTTGAGTTTCCTGATCATTTTCGCAGATTGATCTTGGAATGTATTGAGACCGTCTCGTATTCGCTGTGTGCTAATGGTGATAATTTTGGATTTTTTCGTGGCAAAAAGGGACTGAGGCAAGGGGATCCTATATCTCCGTTGTTGTTCACGATTTGTATGGAGTACTTCTCACGAATTTTGACACATGGAGGTTTGGATAGGCAGTTTAAGTACCACCCGAAATGTGGTGCAATGAAGTTGACACATTTGTTGTTTGCTGATGACCTGCTGCTTTTTTGTAAAGGGGAGAAGGTGATGCGTGTCGTAACCGCAGTCAAAATTAAATTTATAGTTCACTTACAAGACTCTAACTAACTAGTAGAAGGGCAAGTAAGGGTCGAACCCACAGGGACTAATGATACTATCTCGGATTAGTTTAGTAGTAGTTATATAGTTATATAAGTATAAATATAATAATGGGGGGGTTTGTTTGAGTTGTTTTTACGCTAACTAACTAACTAAAATTAAATAGATAAAATTAATAATACTACTAATCGCAATAAAAGATGAAAGTTCTTATAATGAATAGATAGGAGATATGTAATTTTCTATAGATGTCGGGTAAAATCATCGATTCACTTAATTAATTATATTGGATAGATTAGTTAATCGGTTAATTACCAATTTTATCTTTCTGACTCGTTAAACCTCGTGAACGCACGCAAGTTTAATCCTAACCAATTTATCAAATTAACCATGAACGCATGAATCAAATTAATAAATTAAGTCGCTTTAAGATCACTAATCAGATGAATAAAATATAACCAGAACGCTGCAATTATATCTGACTCAACTATTACACAAGATTCTAGCAATTAAGATTAGACCAGAACGCTGCAACCTAACCAAAATTACTATTAATTCAACGACCGATTCAATGAATACAATTAAGTTGGCCAAACGAAATTAATAAACACGAATCAGATAATTAAATAACGAATCTTATATAAATATCCAACAAATTAATTAATTAATCAAAACAATATCATAATCTCATAAACCTTAACATCAATAGTCAATTACATACTCCAATGAAAATTACTCTAGACTAAACATAATAACAGTAAAAATAAGATAAAGAATAGAAAAGCTCATAAAAATCGGGACGAAATTTGATTAAACGGAGTCGAGCCGAGTTGTATCTGTCTTCGTCGGGTCTGTCGTGGTGCGGTCCTTTTTCCTTCGTGTCTTCCTCTGTTCTCCCTCTTTAACTCCACTTTTTTTTTTCTTTTTGTCCCCCTCTTCACGTGTGGCTTCCCCCCTCCTTTTATATATATTTTTTTGTTTTATTTACTTTCCTTCTTATTCTTTAATTAAATCTTTTATTTCCTTTCTTTGTTTTTCTTGTTTCCTAATCATCTCTTCTTATAATGGGCTTCAAATCTTTTATTTGGTGTCGGAATTTACTGGCCTGCTGCCTTATAACTCGATTTTGACCTAGTAGATGACGGAATTTGATGTTGCTCTCTTCTACAAACTGGTAGGTCCCGAACTTAGCTTTCCAACGCATCCTGAATCACTCGATTCCCATATCGTATGAGTGAGATATCGACGTCTTAAGATAGACCTACATCATATAAACGTGAATATATGTATTATTTGACCTTCAAATTAAATGGGTTATTCTAAATAATTTAAAAATAGGTAATAAAACTTATTTTAGCACATAAATAATATTAACGTATATATTAACCCAAAATTCATAAATATACGCTATTAGTTCAAATAATATGAAAGACGACAATATAATAATAATATTAAAGGGGTAAAAATAGGTATAAATATCGATTTATCAAAATCCCCACACTTAGTCCATTGACGTCCTCGACAATGATTACTCAAGAGCTAACATAAATTGAAAAATTAACCTTCAAATGTTTCAAACCAGCCCAACTAGGTACAATCGACGACAAACTAAAAATATTTGAGAAAACATTTTTTATAAGTTAGTAAACTTAACAAAATAATTTTGAGTTAGATTAGCAAGTACTATATACATAAATTTCTCCTCCCTTAGACTATTCAATTAACTAATTTAACAACATATAATATGTTAAACCGCTTCTAAATTCGAACTATAAATGAACTCATCATCCTTCACACTCAGTTTAACTACCTTCGAAAAATATATTTGTATTGACTCAAGAAGACGAGTTTCAGCAGTTTAAGGTCTTAGGGGATGAGGATTTACTTTCATGTACATTCCTATTACCAGTTCAGTACGAGGATCGTTCTCCCGAGCATATAAGTCAAACTAGATACCTCGTCTCACTTTTTCCACACTTATTATTTTTTTCCTTCTTTTTTTTTTTCTTTCTAATTTTTTTTTTCTTTTTTTTATTTCCTTTTTTTTTTCTTTTTTTTTTTCCGATCAAGTGACCCATGTAGCGAGCTTTCAACCAATGACTCCCGCCCTTCCGGACAAGGCATTAGACATTCTCCCAATCCCATTAGGACTAGGTTCCCCTCGGATTTAATAACTCGAGTCACAAGAACGACTCACTCACTCTTGAAGTATCTAATCTTCGTTATAGCCCTAATTAGGAGTCACCTATGAAAGTAAATTAATTGAAACAAGACCGGCTTACCGCTTGTACCTCTAGAGTCAACGAAAAAAAAGTAATTAAGGTAGCCAAAGTAAGTGCTATTCTTTATAATTCACTTATAAATCAAATTTAAAAGAGACTTAAAATATTATCTGCTATCAAATTAATTAATCCAAGTTCGATCGAGAGAAAAAATAATTGCATATATAACTTCAAAACACATTTTTTTTCTTAACTAATATCATTAATAAAAATTATTTTTAAAAAGTTACGTTAGAATTTGTCGTCAACTTCCCAAGTTTAGGTAGTTCAATAAAAACAAAGGCTAAAACTTTGCTCAACTTTCTATCAAAAAATTTCAAAAAATTTTGACAGCACTTCCCCTAAATATTCACATACCCCAAAATTTAAAAATAGCCTGCAAAACAAATTCAATGTCAATGGCCACCCGCCAACTCCACTTTCAGCAATAATTCATCCAATTTTCAGTTTACCTCATCCCCACACTTAAAATCCGACATTGTCCTCAATGTCAAAAGAGATAACAAAGAGCTGAAAATTTGCACATATAAATATATAAGAGGGATAAAGGTACTTAGAGGGTCTAGCAAAGTAGACATATATGCATCTTGTCCACGTTTGATTTTGAAAACGTCATCCAATTGTCAGCTATCACACGTTTACCAAATAATCACATCCTGCAAAATTCCAACACTGGACCAAGACAAGTGAAATAGGGGGAATGAACGAAAAAAAATAAAAAATAAAACTAAGTAAAATAATTAGTTACGCATACAAAATAAATATACAAGCTCGGGTTGCCTCCCGAGAAGCGCCTTATTTTACGTCGTGGCTCGACATACTACTTCTCAATTTTCATACGTTGGATCCTCCAAATCAATAATATCCACCCAATTGGCCTCGAATCCATCATAATATGGTTTAAGTCTATGACCATTCACTTTAATTATCCTTCCTGACTCGATTCCTTTAATTTCTACCGCTCCGTGATCAAACACCTTAAGAACCTCAAAGGGACCGATCCATCTTGATCTCAATTTCCCAGGAAATAATCTTAACCTAGAATTATAAAGGAGGACTTTATCACCAATATTAAAGCTTTTTCTAGATAACATTTTATCGTGATAAGTGAAGGAGTTATGTCCACTGTCCTACGGATTAACCCGCTTAAGTCTATGTATCCGATATGACTTGCTAGAGGTCGATGTCGGATTGACATGTAAATGAGTTACGTGTCTGGTAGTCTTAAGTGGGCCCATTGGGTCACACACAATATGTACGAGATATTATTAATATATATATCGATATATTAAATATATCGGGTCAATAGTAATACGGATCCAGCTGCGTTGTCGGGTTATAGTAATTAGAGTTATACTAATAATCTAATTATGGTAATTAGGGTTATAGTAATAACCTAATTTTAGTTTCTCATCTCCTATATAAGGAGGCTCATATGATGAACAAAGATAGGGAATTAAGAGTATTGACTCATAATATACATTCGTCTTATAAAGAGTTATAAGAGAGATATAGAGAGAAGTTGTGAGACGGTCTCACGTACCTTTATACTAGCATATACGTCGCAGTTCTGTACCCGTATGGATACCAAAGGAGGCATCACGTTTGGGTGCTTTATTCTGTCCGTGGGAATTATCTATTCTATCCGTGAAGATTATTTATTCTGTCCGTGGAGATTATATATATATTTCTGGGTTTATTATACTTCTTATTAATACGCTGTTCCGCTGCAAATGAGGTATAATTGTTATCTCTCTTCTTTTGTCTTTTCGGTTAATACTCGTAACAGGTCATTGGGTTTAAGGGTTGTAACCCTACAGTGGTATCAGAGCCTCTGTTACGTAGTATTAATCAGATCGACGTGAATCTTTGTCTCATAATTGGTTATGAGGGATTCCACCCGCGTATTAATTTGATTATATTTTCAGTTCCGAGAATTGTTCTTGTTGTTGTTCTCGTATAATTTTCGCATGTTAATTAGTATTGATAATGTTGTCATGTTTGACATGCTTTGTATATTGATAGTATATTGATAATATTATCCAAGTGTTGATAGTATTGACATGCCGGCTTATGCACTACACTTCGTTTGACATGCATGCTTTGTACGGAGTATATTGTTTGCATGTAAGTTCCATAGGTTAGCATACAACAAGTGATTATTTGATAATATCATGTGTAGATTGGTTCGATTATTAGATAATCTTTAGCCTGACAATATTTTATATCATATTTGAGTAATGATTTGTAAAAGTTACATTGATATTGCGGCTACTCTATGAAATTTTCGATCAAGTTTAGGGTTTGTTTTAATTTGTGAATTTAATTTGTTAAATTCTAAAATTGGTTCTTAAAATTAATTTAAGATCTAATATTGATTACTTTTAATTTAATTGTATCCTAAATTGACCCACTATAATCCCAAATTTCCTTGTTGACGATGAGACTAATAAGATCAGTCAAGATTCGATTGAAATTGGGAACATAAAATTACTGGAATTTATTGTTGACGATGAGACCTAATAAGATTAGGAAAAGACTCGTTTTAATTATGGTGGAGACGGAACAAAAAGAAATCAACCCGGTTGGCACGAGTATGACTCGGTGGGCACGAGTGTGACTCGGTCGGCATGGGTATGTCCCGGTTGGAACGGGATGACCCGGGTGCAAAGGTTTGACCAATACGACACAATATTTACTCGGACGACATGGTGTCAGGTCGAGCGACGCTTTTAAGAAAAGTCATTTTCTTGCGTTTGTGTGTTGATTACTGATCAACGTATTTTATATCGTATTTTATTGTCCCCCGACAACCGTTTTTGAGCTTTTCTTCTTCCATAATTATATGTTTAATGTCGATTTCTATTAGAAAGTCGATACTGTCGGTTCTCGTTCTATTTTGTAGGTTAAGTGCAATTTCGAGCGTATTTTGGAGTAATAACCCGGATAGCCGAGACGAGGACGGAAGACGAGGAAGAAAACGAAAAAGCCAAGAAGCAAATGAATAGCTCAATTACGAGCCCAGCAGCACCCATTCGATCGAGTGGTGCTAAGCACTCGATCGAGTGCCTATTTCCGTGATGAATCAGACTGCAGATACGGATCCACTCGATCGAGTGCACGCATGTACTCGATCGAGTGCCTTGCTTTCAGGCCGCGGATTGAATTTTCATTTAATTAGAATTATTGGCCTGTTTTGTAAGTCCAACTGATTTCTTTTAAATCAGTTGGAGGAGGATTGTCAGACGACTTTTGACTTATCACTTTTTCTATTTTTTCTAGACTTTACGTACATTAGCTTAGGGCAAAAAGTCACGTTCGTTCTTTGCGAGACTCATCGTATTCCGTTCTTCCTTTTTCAGATCTCAAATTGTTCGGTATCGCTACTTTAATTTTAATTTCAATTCCCTAGTTTAATTCTTGTCTTAATTCCCTAGTTTAATTCTTGGTTCTTAGTTTTCGTAGTTATCTGATTTCAGTCTCGTAGTTTAATTAATCCGCATTCACCATGTTTAATTGCAATTTATATTTCGTTAGTTTAATTATAATCCTCATGAGTAGCTAATTTTTATCTAGGGTTTAAGGGAATCGATGGGTGTTAATTGGGTTATAGAAAATTGACCTGTCTCTGATTATATGAACTGTCGCCTGAATATTGTTTTAAATTCTGATTGATTAATTACTGGCCAGGATTAATTAGTTAGTATCACAATTAGGACTTTTCGCCGACCGGGTTAAGGACTAATTAGGTCACGATATTTTGGGTAGACTAGCTTAATTCTAGCGACCGCAGGTTAAGTTTAGTTCTAAAGTTTGTAGTAGTACCGACCGGACCTACACCTTAGACAGTTCGATTAGTGACCTGTTAGTTGACTCCCTGACCCGATTGACATTCATTGTGAACCTGAGACCCTAGACCTTTTTTTATTATTGATTTACTTTATAGCAATTAGTTGTTAGTTCACTCAAACAAACCGAAAAACAGTGACCCGCAATCTTTAGTCTAGACCTTAGAGCAAGTAATTGAGTCCCGTCTCCTGGCGGTTCGACCCCTACTTCACTATCTACATTAGTTAGTGGACCTTAGGGTATCTTTGATTAGGGATACGACTACCCCTATCAAATTTTGGCGCCGTTGCCGGGGAGACGGTGTTATTTATTTACTTGTTTTGTGTTTTAGTCTTTAGATTGCTTGTCTCGAGGAACTTCAGTTCCTTGAGACCGTTTCTCACATTTTCTTTTGTAGTTTCCTCGAATGCCCAGGTCCTCTCGAATTTCAGGCTACGTACCACCATTCGATCCTGAACCAGAGAGAACTCTCCGCAGGTCTAGGAAATTCTACAAGGAGATTGCTGAGACAGAAAGATCGGAATCAGTGGAACATTCGGACGACGAGCATATATCCGAAGTACTGTCCTTCGAAGAGGATAATTCCACTACTGCCCCCGAGACACCGCTAGTCAAGATGCCTCCCAAACTTGCTAGCCATTCCGAGCTGGAGCAAAGTGCCCTACCGAAACCATTGAAGAGGCCCACGGCCACTACAGGTACATTCGAGATTCGCCCCGCTTTCATTACGTTGGTGGAGCGAAATCAATTCGGTGGAGGTCCTGATGAAGACCCGACGAAGCACATGAAGCTCTTCACCGACTATTGCTCAACTATACCACTCCCCGCGGGAGTGACACAAGAAGAGGTGATGGAGATGCTATTCATGTTCTCCCTACGCGATAACGCGAGAGACTGGATCACGAATCTAGACAAAGAGACCGAGGGAATCACGGACTGGAACTCCCTAGCCTTAGCTTTTTACAAGCACTACTACACGCCGCAGAAGACCAACATGTTGAGGAGTCAGATTACTAACTTCCGACAGACATCTCACGAGAATATCTACGAGGCGTGGGTAAGGTTTAAAAAGCTAGTTAAGGAGTGCCCACATCACAGATTCGAGGTATGGTTTTTGTGCAATCAATTCTATAATGGTTTATATGATGATTGCCGAGCTACGCTCGATTCTGCAGCTAATGGCAGGTTCCAAAACAACGTCGATGATGATAAAGCATGGAAATTGATTGAAGATATGGCTACTCATCACTCACGTTGGGGAAATCCACGAGGTAACACCCGGGGAAATAGTGGTGACTCCGAGTCATCAAATGCTATAGTTAGCCACCTAGCCGCTTTAACTAAGCGGATTGACTCCATGGAGCTTGCTAGAACCCAAAACCAACAACAACAAGGTGGTATGTACCAAGTTAATGCAATGTCTGAGGTTGTTTGTGAGAATTGTGGGAATATGGGTCATTATACCCAAGAGTGTGTGAGTTTAGAAACGGCGAATGCATTTCAATCCATGAGACCACACCAACCCTACATGAACCAACCGGGCTATGACAAGTCCTTGTTGTCCTATAGGAGTCAAAACGTGCTCAACCCACCACCACCCGGCGGTAACAAAACCGTCCCATATGTAGCACCCCATAACCGACCCTCCCAAAGCCATAGCAATAAATGACAACAATTCCAAGGAGGGCAACAAAATTGGGGCAACCAACAAGGGTGGGGTAACCAACAACAATTCCAACCGATCCCACAAAACCAAAACCAAGCTCAAGCTCAAGCTCCAACCAACACCGAGTTTGCGGAGATTAAAGCATTGTTGATGCAAGGTATCCAAAGCCATAATAAGCTTGAAACTCAAGTCAACCAGATACTTGCCCATAACAAGATGCTAGATACCCAAGTAGCACAACTTGCCGCCCAAAAGCAAGCTAGGCCACCGGGTACTTTACCTCCTCAAGGCGAACAATCACACGAGCAAGCCAATGCGATCACATTGAGAAGCGGAACCCAATATGACGGTCCGAAGATGCCCGAGGAGTATGTTGTGGTTGATGAGACCAAGTTGGAGAAGCAAGAGCTAGCCGAGGAAGCGTTGAGCAGGCCACGAATTGAGGCTACTCGATCGAGTAACACCACCTCACTCGATCGAGTAGACCCCAAAAAAACAGGCAGAGAGCAGTCAAGTGTACAACTCGACCGAGTCACGCCTGACTCGATCGAGTTGGAGGTCACTCGACCGAGTGGTATCAGCCCACTCGGTCGAGTAGACCCTCCAAAAGTGGTCAGTAGCTCCCCAGTAATGCCACTCGACCGAGTGCCTACAGGTGACTCGATCGAGTATGATGACACTCGACCGAGTCATACTGCACTCGATCGAGTGAATAACGTAACACCTAACTATGCTTCTTTTCATCCCCAGGTTTCAATTAAGGATGCTAATTCTTCTCAAGCGTCCCCGTCTCAAGCCAAGGAGCCTGCGATTCCGATCATACTTCCATTTCCCCACCGACAGCGTAAGACAAAGCTCGATCAACAGTTCGGTAAGTTTATGGAAGTCGTTAAGAATCTGCAGGTAAGTGTTCCTTTTACTGATTTGATCACTCAAGTTCCTGCTTACGCGAAATTCATGAAAGAAATACTAACTCGTAAGCGGTCTTTTAGTGAAACTGAGATAGTTGCTTTCACAGAGGAATGCAGCGCGCTACTACAGAGTCGTACTCCGCCAAAGCTCAAGGATCCAGGGAGTTTTTCTATCCCTTGTACTATAGGGACATTAGCTATCGATAAGGCCCTGTGTGACTTAGGAGCTAGCGTCAGTGTCATGCCGTATTCTATTTGTCAGAAATTGAATATGGGTGTTTTGAAATGTACTAATATGACTCTGCAGATGGCTGATCGATCGGTCAAATATCCTTTAGGTGTCTTAGAGGATGTTCCGGTCCAAGTAGGGAAATTCTTTATTCCCGTAGACTTTGTTGTCTTAGACATGGCTGAGGATGCCATAATACCTATTATCCTCGGTCGCCCTTTCCTACACACGGCAGGGGCGATCATCGACGTCAAGAATGGGAAGCTCACACTTTCCGTAGGAGATGACACCGTGACTTTTAGTCTCGATCAAGCTCTTAGGAAGCCCATGATAGAAGAGTCCTGCTATAGCATAGATGTCATTGATTTGGAAATAGAAAATTATATTGACGACTATCTTGGCAGAGACCCTTTGGAGAAATTGCTTACATCCGGCGATGCTGATGCCGAGAAGAGATCATGGAGCGCGGAAGTGGATGAGCTAGAACGCATGCTAAACAGAAAGGAGAGCACTATCGAGAAGGTATACAGTCTCGGCACCCCTAAAAAGGAGGTCGAGGTAAGTAAACCTGAACTAAAACCCCTCCCCTCTAATTTGAAATATGCATTTCTAGATGATAAGGGTCTAAACCCCGTAATTGTCAACGCTGCACTCACAGATAGCCAACTTTCGGAGTTGTTAGTCATCTTGCGACGACATAAGAAGGCTATTGGGTACAGTATTGATGACCTACGTGGTATTAGTCCCGAGTTTTGCATGCATCGCATTCACTTAGAGGGAGACCATAGACCATCCATTCAGGGACAACGTAGGTTGAACCCGAACATGCAGGATGTGGTTAGGAAGGAGGTTATGAAACTCCTAGATGCTGGCATTGTCTATCCCATTTCCGACTCTAAATGGGTTAGTCCAGTCCAAGTGGTCCCTAAGAAGGGAGGGACCACGGTTATCACGAACGAGAGGAATGAACTTATTTCTACTCGATTAGTGACTGGATGGAGAATGTGTATTGACTACCGTAAGCTGAACGTAGCTACTAGGAAAGACCATTTCCCACTCCCCTTCATTGACCAGATGCTAGAGAGTCTTGCTTGCCATAAGTACTTCTGCTACTTAGATGGCTACTCGGGATTTTTCCAAATCCCAATTCACCCAGACGACCAGGAGAAAACAACTTTCACCTGTCCCTACGGCACCTTCGCATACCGAAGGATGCCTTTTGGCCTTTGTAATGCCCCGGCCACTTTCCAACGTTGTATGATGTCCATATTTTCGGACCTTATCGAGTCTGTCATGGAAGTCTTCATGGATGATTTCAGTGTATATGGCACTGATTATGATGCATGTTTACTTAATCTTACACGGGTCTTGCAACGTTATGAGGAGACCAATTTGGTCTTAAACTGGGAGAAATGTCACTTCATGGTGACTGAGGGAGTCGTTTTGGGTCATTTAGTGTCCGAACGCGGCATCCAAGTGGATAAAGCGAAAGTCGAGGTGATTGAGCAATTACCATACCCCGTTAATGTTAAGGGTGTGCGGAGTTTTCTTGGTCATGCGGGTTTTTACCGCCGTTTCATCCAAGATTTCTCCAAGATTGTCAAGCCTCTGACTCAGCTACTCCTCAAAGATGCCCCGTTCGTTTTTACTGACGAGTGTGCTCGAGCTTTTGACAGGATTAAGCAGGCTCTCGTTTCCGCACCTATTATCCGAGCTCCCGATTGGGATTTGCCTTTCGAGGTTATGTGCGATGCTAGCGATTACGTTGTAGGAGCCGTGCTCGAGCAAAGGAAAGACAAGGCTTTACATGCGATCTACTATGCTAGTCGGACGTTAGATATGGCGCAGATCAATTATGCTACCACGGAGAAGGAGTTATTAGCCATCATCTATGCTCTAGACAAGTTTCGGGCCTATCTCATTGGCTCGAAGGTGATAGTGTATACAGATCATGCAGCCTTGAAGTACCTTCTAGCGAAGAAGGATGCCAAACCGAGACTTATTAGATGGATCCTATTATTGCAGGAGTTTGACTTGGAGATCCGTGATAAGTCCGGTGCCGAGAATATCGTAGCCGATCACCTATCCCGGCTAAGATATGATGGCGGGGATCTCGCTCCAATTGACGATTCATTCCCCGATGACCATTTGCTCGCTATTACCATGGACACTCCATGGTTTGCTGATTATGCCAACTTTCTAGTTGGAGGTACTTTACCTCCCGACCTTCAGTATCAGCAGAAGAAGCGATTTCTACATGATGTGAAGAGGTATTTTTGGGACGACCCGTATCTCTTCCGAGAATGTGCAGATGGCCTATTTAGGAGGTGTATTCCCGAGAGTGAGATACATGTTATCCTCACTAGATGCCACTCCTCCCCTTATGGTGGACATCACGGTCCTTCGAAGACCTTTGCGAAGGTAATGCAATCGGGTTTCTATTGGCCCACTATTCTCAGAGATGCCACCACTTTTATCCGTTCTTGCGACGCATGCCAACGAACGGGAAATATTTCTCGGCAACACGAAATGCCTCAAACCGGGATTCTTGAAGTAGAACTATTTAATGTTTGGGGTATAGATTACCAAGGACCATTCCCTTCTTCTTATGGGAATCGGTATATTTTGGTCGCCGTAGATTATGTTTCTAAGTGGGTGGAAGCCATCGCTTCACCTACTAACGATGCTAACGTGGTGATCCGACTCTTTAAGAAGACAATATTCCCGCGTTTTGGGGTCCCACGGGCTGTTATTAGTGATGGCGGTTCACATTTTCATGAACGCCAACTCACTAAGCTACTGAAGAAATACGGTGTTCACCACCGTGTACCGGGCTAGCCTATCATCCACAAACTAGTGGACAAGTCGAGATCTCGAACCGTGAGATCAAGTCTATTCTCGAGAAGGTTGTCCATACTTCGAGAAAAGATTGGAGTTCGAAGCTCGATGACTCTCTTTGGGCTTACCGGACCGCATTCAAGACTCCTATCGGGACATCCCCGTATAGGCTTGTTTATGGCAAGGCTTGCCATCTACCCGTCGAGCTCGAGTTTAAGGCTATGTGGGCCTTAAAGGAGCTCAATCTCGATCCGAAGCTAGCCGGAGAGAAGCGCCTCATGCAATTGAACGAACTAGATGAATTCCGTCTCCATGCTTATGACAACGCGAGAATTTATAAGGAGCGGACTAAAAGATGGCATGATAAGCGCATTATCCCCCGAGAGTTCCATGTCGGCGATAAGGTACTTTTATTTAATTCCCGACTTCGACTCTGTCCCGGGAAACTTAAATCCCGATGGTCTGGACCGTTCACGGTGACTGAAGTGAATAAATTCGGGTCGGTTACACTCACTACCGACAAAGGCGAAATATTCAAGGTGAACGGTCAACGCCTCAAGCTCTATCACGAAGGTGCATACGTCGGTGTCATAGAGACCATGGACCTCAACGACACTCTCGATTCCACCTAATCAAATTGAGGTAAACCGGTCGAGCGGGACCGTAAAAACCAGCGCTAACCGGAAGGCAACCCGGCACCACTTGTATAAATTTGTAATTTCCCTTTCCGCATTTTTTTATTTTTTATTTTTATTTTTATTTTTTAGCTTGGTAGCTCTAATTGGGAGTTAGTATTATTTATCGAGTGAGGACGAGGGAATTTTACGGTTTAATTGATTTAATTTCAGGATTTTGAAGCAATTTAATGGAAAAAAGGCGCGAAGTAGCAGGTGCAGTGGTCACTCGACCGAGTGGCCCTAGCACTCGGTCGAGTGCACTTACGGAGCAGCTACTGCCCAGTTTCCAAGGGTTCACTCGATCGAGTGGCTTATGCACTCGGTCGAGTGCCCCTGAACCGGGTCCAACTTCGGTTTTTCGTCCTCCTTTAATTGTTTCCTACTCTTTTTTTTTTTTTTTTCAAATCAGTTTTCTACATTAAAACCCCTCCCCCCCTCATATTACCTAAGAACCCTAACCCCCAATTCACCCAAGTCACTCTTATTTCATCAATTCCTCACCAAATCTCACAATTTTTGCTTCTAAATTGCAATTGGGAGTGTTTCTTTGTGTTTCTTGGTGTCGATTTCTGAAATTTTCGTCCCTTTCTCCCCTATTCTCGTCCAAACCGTCACCCTTGAGGTATATTACGGGATTTTTGATTTCCTTGCTTCTTTTCTTGATTTTATAGTTTAATTTCATCCTTAGTTATATACTAATCCCATTGCATGCTTGATTTTGTGTTGATTTCACCACTTTATGCTCAAAAATCGATTTTTGTGTATAGGGTCTGATTTTGGCCGAGATGTTGTGTTTTTTGTGGGATTTTTGTATAATTCGGTTTTGTTATTATGCTATAGTCATGGCAGGAAGAAGGAATCCGCCCCGAAACAACAACAGGAACAGGAATGCAAGGCAGCCTGCTGTTCAGCCTGTGCCGGGATATGAAGAAATTGAATGCAGGGACGAGGCCCAAAGAGCTTGTTTAGTTACCTTGATACCTAGGACGATTGAGGCTACCCGGTGCTGCTCGTCGCAATTCGCAATCGAGCTTGGTTTGAACAAGCAATTATCGCATCTCTTGTCCATGACCGGATTCGGTGGCTTATGGACACTACGTGAGTTATCTTACCGAGTACTCACTTTAGAATTTTTAAGTTCATTTGAATTTGATAGACAAGAGAGTATGATATCTTTTCGGTTAAACAATGAGGAGCAATCCATCTACCTTAGTACATTGTCCGAGTGTCTTAGACTTACCTCTAACCAAGCTGAAAACATCCTAGACATACCCGAGAGTTCGAAAGCACCCCCCTACTTTAAGTTATTTTCGGGTCGTGGTGCAACTGTCACCGCTATGGCGCTCAACGCCATCCCACACCCTACTATCCGCCTCTTCTTGCGGATTTTGAGTCATGTGGTTTTTCCACGCTCCGACATGAGTAAACTTCACTCATTGGAGGTGTTGATTCTAGGACACTACCTAAACCCCTTTCGGCAATCCCTGAAGGCGTTTAGTGCACCGGGTATGATCTGTGTCGGAATCCAGCGCCAGATCAGTGGATCTGGCCCGATCGGTTGTGGAGCCATCGTCACCGCGCTAGCAAAGCGCTATATTAGGGGTTTTGGGGAGTCAGTCACTTTTGAGAGTCTCACCGACCGCGTCCCTTTGCTAGACCGTGGCTACCTCTTCTCCACTTTGAAGTGGATTCGGAGCAATCCCCCGGAATTTTCGTGGCGCGTCCGAGACAAGGTTTGGATGAAAATCCCGGTTGTCGAAGGGACGATCCTACCCCCACTACTTGCATTACCACCCACTCCCGCAGGCGAGGACACACCCGACCCACCGAGCTACCTCATTCCCGAGGAGCTCTTCTTTTTCGAGGAGGGTGCCCAACCCCCTCGACGTAGGGTTTGCGTACAGACCGAACCCGACGAGACCGAGCCCCCTAGGGTCACACCTACACCCACCCCGACCTTCCCGTTCCAGACTCCGGGTGCCGAGTTTCCGCACCCATATCCATTTATGTATGATCCAGTTTATGAGCACCAGAGACGGGTACACGAGGGGATTAATCAGAGCATCGTCAACCGCGAGATCCACCAGTACATGCTTACTCAAGGCATCTCGGCGCCTCAGCACCCGTCCTACTGGAGAGGTCCGGGAGATACTAGTGGTATTTTCCACGATTATGGGGTTGATCCAGCTGCTTGGGGTCCGGACTACGGGCACACCTACGGCGGCCTAGGAGCACAGTGGTTGAGCGGCTTGCGACAATCGGGTCAGCAAGGTGGTGCTAGCGGCTCAGGCCAGGGCGATACTGGAGCCGGTCCATCTGGGACCGGCAGAGACGATGAGATGGCTGATTAGCCGATTTGGGGGAGCTACCATTGTATATACGGTACTTTCTTTCCTTTTTATTTCTGTTTTTATTGTTTTCTTAGATTTTTTCTTCCCCTTAGGTCGAGTTGTCCTTAGGATTGGCTGTGGATTTGTTTGTCATATATGCTGTTGAGTCACATTGAGGACACTGTGACATTTAGGTTTGGGGGAGGATTTGTGTGTTTTTTGTGTGCTTTTATTTTCTGTTGTGTGCTTTCAAAAAAAAAATTTAAAAACTCAAAAAAAAAATTGAAAAATCAGAAAAATCCAAAAAGATTTTATTTTTGTGTGCTTTGTGTCTGTCTTGTGTCTGTTGTGGAACATGCAAAACGACGATGATGACATTGCATTTTACATGACCTCTCATAATTGACAGCTAAATTCGTACCTGAATGCATGTAATACTTGAGATGAGATGATTTTGATATGATTGCCTATTGAACCGTTAATTGCCAAATGAGTAAATTTGACCATTTTGTCGGCAAACCACAAAAATTCTAAGGAATTAGAGCTTCCTAGGCCAGTAACATCTACAACTTGTCTCATTTATATTTAGGAATTGAGTGTTTTCTCCTTATGGGATGTGTAACATATATTTGCATAAATATGACGTCTGTCTCTTGATATTGAATACGTGTTTGGTTTGAGGAGGAGGTACATGAGGAAAGGCATTTCTGTTTTTGACGAGCTCCACATAGCCAAAATGACCCATTTTACTACCTTGTAGATTTAAGTTATTTTTCCTCTGTTTAGCCCGTTTCAGCTGTTGTAAGCCAGTTTTCATGATATTTATATCAATTAGCTACAACCCAGAACAGCCTACCTTACCAGGACAGTCGCAGTGAGCTTAATTGAGAATTATTCCACTACTCGGTCATAATTTGGATTTCTATACCTTTTGGATCTTAGTGGGTAATACTGTTATGTGACTTTGTATTCGCCTTCCCCTTGTCTGAATTGGAAAAAAATATAGAAGCATGAAAAAGAAAGAAAGAAAGAAAAAGAAAAAAAAAACATATATGCTTCTTATAATATTTCGGGGAACGGTCGAGATTTTGTAACTAGAATTGAATTATAATTAGGAGGATGACAAAATTCCCTCTTATGCTCTTTTGAGTTTTATTTCTAGTTAGTGGCCAGAACTCATAGTTGAGGTTTTTGGATGGATAGTTTTTATTGTGTAGCTGCGACTACTGGTCTTAGCCCCACATTTCCATATGTGCTTTAGGCACAATCCATTTTATTCCCTCACATATAAGCCACCCTTTGCAAGTCCTTGGCATGTACTATGGTCCTGATTGGTGGAACACGTGTTTAATTGGGGAGATTGATTTCATATTCGATTGCATGCATATTTCATAAGTCGAGTGAGTGTCTTTATTCTTTCCTATCTTCACATATATACTTACCCGTACTTATGAGTGTCGAGCGACAACCGTAAGGAAGTCCGACATTCTTGGTCGCGCAAGATTGAAAGTTTGGCAGGCAATTGTTTGATTATGGCATGATTATTGATCTCGTTGCATTCTTATGTATTACATGTTTTCTCGTCGATTTTAGTCGATTTTAGGAGAATGATTGTAATTCAGCTCTGAGTCGTGTTTCACATCACTTGTCCTCGTTTGTATGTATTAGTTGTTTGCTTGAGGACAAGCAAGGGTTTGGTTTGGGGGAGTTTGATCAACGTATTTTATATCGTATTTTATTGTCCCCCGACAACCGTTTTTGAGCTTTCATAATTATATGTTTAATGTCGATTTCTATTAGAAAGTCGATACTGTCGGTTCTCGTGCTATTTTGTAGGTTAAGTGCAATTTCGAGCGTATTTTGGAGTAATAACCCGGATAGCCGAGACGAGGAAGGAAGACGAGGAAGAAAACAAAAAAGCCAAGAAGCAAATGAATAGCTCAATTACGAGCCCAGCAGCACCCACTCGATCGAGTGGTGCTAAGCACTCGATCGAGTGCCTATTTCCGTGATGAATCAGACTGCAGATACGGATCCACTCGATCGAGTGCACACATGTACTCGATCGAGTGCCTTGCTTTCAGGCCGCGGATTGAATTTTCTTTTAATTAGAATTATTGGCCTGTTTTGTAAGTCCAACTGATTTCTTTTAAATCAGTTGGAGGAGGATTGTCAGACGACTTTTGACTTATCACTTTTTCTATTTTTTCTAGACTTTACGTACATTAGCTTAGGGCAAAAAGTCACGTTCGTTCTTCGCGAGATTCATCGTATTCCGTTCTTCCTTTTTCAGATCTCAAATTGTTCGGTATCGCTACTTTAATTTTAATTTTAATTTTAATTTTAATTTCAATTCCCTAGTTTAATTCTTGTCTTAATTCCCTAGTTTAATTCTTGTCTTAATTCGTTCTTAGTTTTCGTAGTTATCTGATTTCAGTCTCGTAGTTTAATTAATCCGCATTTACCATGTTTAATTGCAATTCATATTTCGTTAGTTTAATTATAATCCTCATGAGTAGCTAATTTTTATCTAGGGTTTAAGGGGATCGATGGGTGTTAATTGGGTTATAGAAAATTGACCTGTCTCTGATTATATGAACTGTCGCCTGAATATTGTTTTTAATTCTGATTGATTAATTACTGGCCAGGATTAATTAGTTAGTATCACAATTAGGACTTTTCGTCGACCGGGTTAAGGACTAATTAGGTCACGATATTTTGGGTAGACTAGCTTAATTCTAGCGACCGCAGGTTAAGTTTAGTTCTAAAGTTTGTAGTAGTACCGACCGGACCTACATCTTAGACAGTTCGATTAGTGACCTGTTAGTTGACTCCCTGACCCGATTGACATTCATTGTGAACCTGAGACCCTAGACCTTTTTTATTATTGATTTACCTTATAGCAATTAGTTGTTAGTCCACTCAAACAAACCGAAAAACAGTGACCCGCAATCTTTAGTCTAGACCTTAGAGCAAGTAATTGAGTCCCGTCTCCTGGTGGTTCGACCCCTACTTCACTATCTACATTAGTTAGTGGACCTTAGGGTATCTTTGATTAGGGATACGACTACCCCTATCAATTACGAATCAAGCATTGATTATACTTTTATTATTCCGGATCAATGAAAAATTAGTTTTCTAAATCGGCTAAATAATTTTATGCATTTTAATTATCATATAATCATAAATAGATCCGAAAAAGAGTTTCTCGAGTCTTATTTGATTTTGATGAATTGTTCATCTATATGACAATTATAAGTTGCAGATCGATTGTGAATCGAGTTTTGTATATCCGTTCAATTTTCCCAGGTGGGAAATTGTTCCTCGTAGTTGGAAAAATGAAAGATATTGGTGAAATTGTTCAAACCAAATAAGAATTTTGAATTGTAATATGATTATGAATCAAAATATGGGATCTTTTAACTTGTTTTATGCGCAAATCACTAATAACAATTGAATAATTATGTCATATGATGCATCAATTTTATTATTGTTTAGACTTGTGACTTGTGTGCCTAGAACTAATAGGTCGCCTTGTAAGTTGACCTAGTGACATGTTTAGGACCCATAATGCATTTAATCCCTCGCACAAATATTAAGTATTGTCTTTCCAGAATTGACCACTACAACAATTTCATATCATTGGTTGAAGTGACTGCCTAATTAGCGGTGCTTTGCCGATGTGTGTGGACTGAGTAGGTGGGTAACGGTTACCCACAGGTTCAGTTTGGTTTGCTTAACATTGCTATCAAGTCGGACTTGGGCTTTGAGGCAAATAGTTGGTGTCATATGATGACTAATTCCGACGAACCAAGAATTACATAGAGATGTAATTGACAAGTTTGTTGTCTACCTTCACTTTTGGAGCTTGAGCAGTGAGCCCAAGTTCACTTGAACGACAAAAGGTATAGGATCTTGGAATATTATGCGAACTTGAGGGTAGTTTGCATGATTTTATCTTAAAATTGTTAAAGATTGTTAATATTAATTATCATTTTACTTTGCATATAGTTATAGTTGTAAGTTAGTCACTGTTATCACATTTATTAAAGATGAGTTTGAATTGTTCAACCTCGTCGATTGGTATCTTGAAAATTGTTTTCAAAATTAGAGATACGGATTTTGTCCTTGTGAAGGATAATTTCGACAAATTATAACCAGTGCTAATGTACAGTATGGACTGTATAATTAGAGTCATGGAGATGACTACTATAAGTATCAAAATCAATTGTTTCAATAAAAGGAATCGTTCCCATTAAGTGAGAAAAATGTTAAAGATGATCCGATTAATCCATATGTCATATGATGAGTGATTATATTGATAATCAGGAAATTTTGGATGCTTCTTTCTAAAGAATTAGGAATTGAAATCGTTTCAATTAGTCCTAAATTTAGGTCACTTTATTATGAATAAACAGGTGACTTAATAAGATTTCTTACCTTTTAGCATGAGATGTTAAAAGACGATTGAACATTGTATCAAGAAGGCAAATAATACTAATGTTCTATGAGTTCATTAAGAAAATTGCTTGAGATAATGATTAATAAATCTAAGACATTGGTTAAAGTAAGGGAAGGATAATTGTTGTCATACCCAAACTTGTTCCCAAGTTTAGATTAGGCACGAAATTATTTATCATTAATGTAATGACAAATATATGGCATTGGTAGATAACTTTCTTGAAGTGTCTAGAAAATCTGTAAATCAATTGAAGTATGACTTCAGGTGTATATGTTACTAGAGTAATTGTTACTTGCATTCTACTGTTTTGGTATAAGATGCCAAATGCAACTGTTACATTATGGATGTGATGGCTCGAAGAGGGTGGAATAATGGTATATAAGTGAAGTGTTTTATGATTGAAATGGACAAACGTTGTTGTTTCATATATAAAAGAAAATCACTTAATTTTACCATAAAGCTGACTACTGGATTTGAATAATTGTTATTCTTGTACTAGTCATACGCGAGAATATTGATTCTGTTTCATGTATGGGCATGAAAAGTTTTAATAAAAGTAGAACGATTGTTGCTCTACACCTTGCAAGAATATGAGGTACAATGAGGCTAACATGATTGTTGGGCTCTACATTCCCAGTAGTGAATGTTTTTATTAATAACATAACGACCAAAAAAAATTCAACTCCCTTGACCTGAGTTTTACCCATCATGACATTGTCATTAATCCATGAGACAAGAATCATAAGAATAAGTTTCATAATGATGAAATTATAAACCTTATTGATAAGGATCAACTGAGGTAAATGAATCTTGTTTAGATGGATAAATGACATTAGAAGTGACTCCTATTAATTGTAGTGGGAGGGTACTTGACTTGTTGAATCACACATATAAAGATACGTGTGAGTTTAACTAGTGATGTTGCAAAATGGGTAACACGTATAGTTTTGTTCATTTGATGAAATATGAAACTGAATGCTTTGAATTGTTCAAGGAAATTCAGATGAAAGTACAAGATCAACTTGATAAGTTGGTACGAGTCGTTCGATATGATTGAAACAGGGAGGAATTGAACTAAAAGATTGTGATCATCTTAGAAGTAGTGAAAAGTGTTTCAAACTACATCGAACCATATTTGATATGATTTGGTCTATGATGAGTTATGCAGATTTTATTGACGCTTTAGAAAGTTATGCACTATAAAAGTCTTTGTACAAATGTTGATGAGATTGTCCATGTAAGTCGAAGAATAGAAACCATATGAGATATGGATTGAGAATGTTCTTAAAAGTCTTTTCTTAATTATCAAGTCAAGTTTAAAGAAAATTGTTTTCTAGAACTTAGACTCAATTATGGCATGTGTTTTATTCAGGGATATTATGTTAATTCTACAAATCATCCAAAGAACAAAATTGTTTTGTTGCATGGAGTGATATGTTTCTTTTTAAAAATATGTGATTTCTAATAGAAATAGTGGGAGTAGAATCAACCTTAAATTGTTCAAGATTAAAAGGAATTCTCTACAATTGTTGAAGATGACATTGATGTATCCATGAAAAGTCATGATCATCTTACCTGCGAAATATTACCCTACATAGGTTTGATCTATGATGAAACAATAATGGACAAAGACTCCAAAAATCACATAAAATCTAATAGATTCTATATACCATAACCAAGTATAGACTTGGGTTAAATGGATCTTATAGTGAAGAATAGTCTTCATTATAAAGACGATGTAGATTGATATAAGAGTATCTATGAAGCATAGTTGATAGTTAAGGATTGATCTCATAGTAATGACTATGGGAAAACCCTTTTTACAACATTATGCTTGAGTCTATTAGGAACGATTTAGCATTTTGATTATCATCACTCATTTGATGAGTTTTTGACATATATATGTGAAATACATTTCTTGAAAGGGATGCAATATGATGTGTGTGCGACACATCGTATGAATTTCATATTATTAAAATTGCTAGACAAATGTGAATGATCCAATTCGATTGGAGCAAGTATTATGGAATAGTATCTTCGTTCTCAATGTGGTAATTCAAAGATGTTTGTTTTCCTTTGAGACGAAGAAAGACAGTGTGTACAAGAGGCTAGTGGGAGTGCATTTATCGTTATGATTTGGTATGTAAGTGACATACTTCTCTAACTGAACGACATTTGATTGCTTTGCAAGAAATGTGATTATTATGTGCTCGTGTGACGAGTAGATACTAATCTAGTGAGTGTCGCTAGAATGCTATCTAAGAATTGTTCCTTTGCGCTTAAGAAACAAAAGGGAAATTATTTAAGAGATACGCATGATGTGATAAGCGAATTATTGTAAACAAGTTACAACGATTCATATTTCCAAATAGACAAAGATGACGTGAGATTGTAATCTCAGTATATTTTGTTTTGGATGAGAAGTTGTGTGTTGGAACGGTTCCAAAGAACAACTTTATGACTAATATTATAACTAAAGTTAGTGTTCTATTGCTTCTGAAGCAAATAGACGTTTGATTACGAATCAAACACACACTCAACTTTAAAGTTTATGAAGCAATTTGTTGCTTATGAAACTAACAGTTTACCTTAATCGAGAGAAGGTAGATTGATTATATGTTTGTAAATAACCGATACAAATGTTGTATGTCTCGAAACCTCCTCTACATAAAGATCATATTGTTATGATTGGTATAAGACGCATGGACGAGTGGTCTTAGTACTTTTAGAGGTGTTTGGTTTAGTGGGAGTTATTTCGATAATTGATATATGTATGACATATTGTCATTTGGTTATTAGTGTAACCAAGTTTTGTCCCTTAATAATTTACATTGATGAAATAGATCACTAAGTACGTGACTTAGTCTTGGAACTCTATTTGGATGATGTAATTATTTTGTCTCTAGTCAGGGTATTGTGTTGGGACATTTGAATACCCTTAAATGACTGGTGTGTGAGTTGGTTGATGACTAAGTTCCTTGAGTCATAGGTATTGAGATACTAAACCAGGCACACGGGTGTATGTTAAGAACATGCATTAGACAGACCCGTCGAAAAGGATTTTACTAAGATTTCGCTTAGTGTCAGTAAAGTTCTTTGTAAGTTATGAACTTGTACGGTCTTTAGACCTGAGTCTTTGACTATTCTGTACATGTGATGTGTATGCTTTGATACTATTCCTCGTCAGCTGTGAAAGGGGGCTATGGATGGTTATTGGGCATGCATGGATCATGTGATAGGATGTGGTTAGACAAGAGGGGATTTGCTCTTCCTTTATTGAAGGGAATTTATTGTTTCTTGGCCACTCGAAGAGTGTGACTTCTGCAAATGTGTGGCCGCGCTCAGATAGGATGACTGTCATCTATCTGCTCTTTTAACAAGTCAACTCAAAGATTCGAGTAAAAGATTGAGATATGTGAGGATGACACTTCTTCTTACCTCATTCTCAATTGGAGACAATAGTAGCAAAGAGACTTAACGTCGTTCTTGAGAGGACATGTACAAGTGGGAGATTGAAGGAGTTATGTCCACTGTCCTACGGATTAACCCGCTTAAGTCTATGTATCCGATATGCCTTGCTAGAGGTCGATGTCGGATTGACATGTAAATGAGTTACGTGTCTGGTAGTCTTAAGTGGGCACATTGGGTCACACACAATATGTACGGGATATTATTAATATATATATCGATATATTAAATATATCGGGTCAATAGTAATACGGACCCAGCTGCGTTGTCGGGTTATAGTAATTAGAGTTATACTAATAATCTAATTATGGTAATTAGGGTTATAGTAATAACCTAATTTTAGTTTCTCATCTCCTATATAAGAAGGCTCATATGATGAACCAAGATAGGGAATTAAGAGCATTGACTCATAATATACATTCGTCTTATAAAGAGTTATAAGAGAGATATAGAGAGAAGTTGTGAGACGGTCTCACGTACCTTTATACTAGCATATACGTCGCAGTTCTGTACCCGTATGGATACCAAAGGAGGCATCACGTTTGGGGTGCTTTATTCTGTCCGTGGGAATTATCTATTCTATTCGTGAAGATTATTTATTCTGTCCGTGGAGATTATATATATATTTCTGGGTTTATTATACTTCTTATTAATACGCTGTTCCGCTGCAAATGAGGTATAATTGTTATCTCTCTTCTTTTGTCTTTTCGGTTAATACTCGTAACAGGTCCTTGGGTTTAAGGGTTGTAACCCTACAATAAGCCTTAGTTTTCTCTTTGTAGATCCGAGAATTTTCATATGCATCATTCCTTATCTCCTCCAATTCTAGAATTTCTAATTTTCTGTGAGCAACAGACTTTTCATAATTAAAATTACACTTCTTAATCGCCCAGAATGCTCGATGCTCTAATTCAACTGGAAGGTGACAAGCTTTTCCAAATACCAAGCGATAAGGAGTCATCCCTATTGGAGTTTTGTATGCAGTTCTATATGCCCATAATGCATCACCTAAACGCTTACTCCAATCTTTCCTGTTAGGACTCACAACCTTCTCCAAAATTGATTTAATTTCTCTATTAGAAACCTCAGCTTGTCCATTAGTCTGTGGGTGATAAGCAGTAGAAACCTTATGAGTAACATGATATTTCCTAAATAAAGCTTCAATGATACGATTACAAAAGTGAGTCCCTCTGTCACTAATGATAGCTCTAGGAATACCAACCCTATTAAAAATCTGATCCCTAACAAACTCAGCAACCACCTTAGAATCATTAGTACTAGTAGCCTTGGCCTCCACCCATTTAGAAACATAGTCAACTGCTAAAAGAATATAGGTATTCCCAAAAGATGATGGAAAAGGTCCCATAAAATCGATACCCCAAACATCAAAAACATCAGCTACAAATATGGAAGTAAGAGGCATCTGATCTCTCCTAGAAATATTACCACTTCTTTGACATTGATCACAAGTTTTCACAAAAGTATAAGCATCTTTATGCAGAGATGGCCAAAAAAATCCACATTCTAGAACTTTATGAGCTGTTCGTTTTGGACCAAAATGACCCCCACACTCAAATGAGTGACAAAATTCAAGAATAGATTTACTTTCCTCTTCAGGCACACATCTTCTTATAATACTATCGGAACAAATTTTAAACAAATAAGGTTCGTCCCAAATATAATACTTAGCATCATGCTTAATTTTATCCTTTTGGGCTTTAGTAAGTTCCTTAGGAAACTCCTTTGATACCAAATAATTAACAATATCAGCATACCAAGGATATTTCACATTTAATGCATACAATTGTTCATCAGGAAACAAATCAGAAGAGAGGGCAGTTATGTCTTGTTCCTTAATAATCCTACTAAGATGGTCAGCAACTAAATTTTCTGCTCCTTTCTTATCTTTTATTTCCAAATCAAATTCCTGTAGTAATAGCATCCAACGTAACAATCTTTGTTTAGACTCTTTCTTTTTCAGCAAATATTTCAAAGCAGAGTGATCAGAATATACTACCACGTGGGTACCAAGCAAATGCGATCTAAACTTTTCAAGAGCAAAAATAACAGCATACAATTCCTTTTCAGTGACAGTATAATTGCATTGGGCTGGGTCAAGAGTTTTCAATGCATAATATATAACATGAGATTCCTTGCCTACTTTTTGCCCTAATACGGCTCCTACCGCTTTATCACTAGCATCACACATTATTTCAAAAGGTAATGACCAATTAGGAGGTTTAATCACTGGTGCGGAAGTTAATTTATCTTTTAGTGTATTAAATGCTTCCTTACACTTATCATCAAACACAAATGGTACATCTTTAGCAAGTAAGTTAGATAAAGGTGAGGCTATAGTCGAAAAGTTTTGTATGAATCGCCTATAGAATCCAGCATGCCCTAAAAATGATCTTATTTCACGTATACAGCTAGGATAAGGTAATGAACTAATAATATCTATTTTAGCTTGATCAACTTCCAACCCTTTAGCACTAACAACATGGCCTAGGACGACTCCTTTTTCCACCATAAAATGACATTTTTCAAAGTTAAGCACAAGATTAGTCTCAACACATCTTTTTAAAGCAAGAGATAAATTATGGAGACATAAATCAAAATCATCACCAAAAACAGTAAAATCATCCATAAAAACCTCCATGGAATTATCAAGCAAATTTGAAAATATGCTCATCATACAACGCTGAAATGTGCCAGGAGCATTACAAAATCCAAAAGGCATTCTTCTAAAAGCAAAAGTACCAAAAGGGCATGTAAAAGTTGTCTTTTCTTGATCCTCGGGTGCTATAGGAACTTGAATATACCCAGAATAACCGTCTAGAAAACAAAAGTAAGAACGTCCCGCAAGCTTTTCTAACATTTGATCTATGAATGGTAAAGGAAAGTGGTCTTTTCTAGTGACTTGATTTAACTTTCTATAATCTATGCAAACTCTCCATCCATTTGATACTCTAGTGGGAACTAGTTCTCCTTTACTATTTTCAACAACAGTAATCCCGGTCTTTTTAGGCACTACATGGATTGGACTTACCCATTTTGAATCTGAGATAGGAAATATCACACCCGCATCCCGCCACTTAAGAATTTCTTTTTTCACAACTTCCATCATTGACGGGTTAAGTCTACGTTGATTTTCTCTAACTGGTTTGGCACCATCCTCAAGAAAAATGTTATGCATACACAATGTAGGACTAATACCCTTAATATCAGCAATTGTCCACCCTATCGCCTCTTTATATTCCTTAAGCACATTTAACAATTTAAACTCTTGCGATTCAGAAAGTGAACTAGAAATAATTACAGGTAAAGTGTCATGTTCACCTAGGAAAGCATACTTTAAATTATTAGGCAAGGGTTTTAATTCTAATTCAGGCGGACATTTAATAGATGGAACCACTTTAGGTGAATCTTTAGGTAATTCAAGGCTAGAAACACACTCAAAATTAGTGGTTAGATGACTATCATGAATAGAATCAAACTTTTCCTCAAAAGATAATATAGGATCCAAATCATTATCATTATCAAGTGTATCAAATCCATTTACCCTGTCGAGTTTCTCTTGTGTAATTGTGTCTATCACATCAATAGTCTCTACAGAACTCACATCATCAGTAGCATCAATGGGGTGTTTCATAGCATCATAAATGTTAAGCTTAATCGTTTCACCATCAAATTCAAAAGAAAGAGTTCCCTCATAGACATCAATTTTAGTTCTAGCTGTTTTAAGAAAGGGTCTTCCTAGTAATAATGGCACGTCCTTAGCATCGAAAGAATTACCCATATCAAGCACATAAAAATCAACGGGAAACACTAACTCATCAACTTGAACTAAAACATCTTCTAAAACTCCTATAGGGTAAGCATGTGATATGTCCGCTAACTGAATCACTACATCAGTTTGAGAAAGAGGTCTTAACTTAAGTGATTCGTATATGGATTTAGGCATAACACTAATAGATGCTCCTAAGTCAAGCATGCATCTATCTAATTTACTCTTTCCTATTTTACAAGGAATACTAAACATTCCTAGGTCTTTACATTTAGGAGGTATTTTCTTTTGAATTATAGCAGATACATTCTCTCCTATCAACACCTTTTTCCCACTCTTAATCTTTCTTTTATTAGTGCATAACTCTTTTAAAAATTTAGCATATTTTGGCATCTGTTTAATAGCATCTAAGAGGGGTATATTTATTTCAACTTTTCTAAATATTTCTATAATTTCATTATCTTTCTCTTCTTTCTTGGACTGAGCAAATCTAGAAGGAAATGGAACATTGGTCTTAAAAGTAGGCACATCTGGGATAGATTTAGCTATAACCTTCTCTTTTTCTAATTCTGGACCATTTTCCTTAATTTCCTTTTCACTCTCACTAATACGAGGTTCATCTCGATTCTCTTCAACATCATTTTCTTTTGTACCTCGTGGTCTAACCTCAATTTCTTCCTCAACATCAAGTCTATTTTTAAGCTCCTTACCACTCCTTAAGGTCATTGCTTTAGACTCATCCAACAAATTAGGTTCAGGTTGTCTAACAAAATTACTCTCAATGTTGGCAAGGGTGGTACAAATCAATTTCATTTGATTATCCAAGTGATACAAGTTATTATCAGTTTGTTCTTGACGGCTAAGGCTTTGAGAGTGAACTTGTCCTACTTGAACCACCAATTGTTTTACCATATTTTCTAAAGATTGATGTTGGCTATCCATAACTTTAAGTTGATTATTCACAACATCTCTCAATTCTTTTATCTGTTCAGCTTGTTCTTTTAATTGTTTTTGCAATTTCAAATCACATTCATTCTTGGTGCCATATTGTTGACTGCTAATGGCCATATTATTAATCAATTTTCTAGCTTCACTTGGAGTTTTATCCATTAAAGACCCACCACTAGCAGTATCTATCAACCTCTTTTGATCATCTAACAAACCATCATACAAACATTCAATCAAGATTTTCTCACTCAATTCATGTTGTGGGCAAGAATTACAAAGTCGGTTAAATCTATCCCAATAATCATGTAACAATTCATCGTCATCTTATTGAATATTCATAATTTGTTTTCTTATTGCCCTTGTAATACTCAAGGGTTGATATTTATCAAGAAAAACTTTTCTTAGACAATCCCAAGATGTAATAGATCCACCAGGTAAATTAAACAGCCAATCTTTAGCTAATTCATGCAAAGTGAATGGGAAAGCTCGAAATTTAATACAATCATCATCAATACCATCCAAAGACAAGGTAGAACAGGCAAGATAAAATTCTTGTATATGTTTTAGAGCATCCTCATTAGATCGACCATAAAAGTTAGGGAGAATTTGGATAAAACCTGGACTTAGCTTAAATGATTTTTCCAAAGAAGGAAAAATAATACTAGTAGGTGTCTCCGCATGAAATAATTGCTCCTTTAAACTCTTCTCCGCTCCAGCAGACATCTTAAATATTATTAATAAGTACCTGAAATAAAAATTAAAGAGTATATAAAATAAAATAAATAACTAACTAGATAAATAAGTAACTAAATTACTAAGTAACTAATATATAATCAAAGATAATAAACAAATCAGTCCCCGGCAACGGCGCCAAAATTTGATGCGTGTCGTAACCGCAGTCAAAATTAAATTTATAGTTCACTTACAAGACTCTAACTAACTAGTAGTAGGGCAAGTAAGGGTCGAACTCACCGGGATTAGTTTAGTAGTAGTTATATAGTTATATAAGTATAAATATAATAATGGGGGGGTTTGTTTGGGTTGTTTTTACGCTAACTAACTAACTAAAATTAAATAGATAAAATTAATAATACTACTAATCGCAATAAAAGATGAAAGTTCTTATAATGAATAGATAGGAGATATGTAATTTTCTATAGATGTCGGGTAAAATCATCGATTCACTTAATTAATTATATTGGATAGATTAGTTAATCGGTTAATTACCAATTTTATCTTTCTGACTCGTTAAACCTCGTGAACGCACGCAAGTTTAATCCTAACCAATTTATCAAATTAACCATGAACGCATGAATCAAATTAATAAATTAAGTCACTTTAAGATCACTAATCAGATGAATAAAATATAACCAGAACGCTGCAATTATATCTGACTCAACTATTACACAAGATTCTAGCAATTAAGATTAGACCAGAACGCTGCAACCTAACCAAAATTACTATTAATTCAACGACCGATTCAATGAATACAATTAAGTTGGCCAAACGAAATTAATAAACACGAATCAGATAATTAAATAACGAATCTTATATAAATATCCAACAAATTAATTAATTAATCAAAACAATATCATAATCTCATAAACCTTAACATCAATAGTCAATTACATACTCCAATGAAAATTACTCTAGACTAAACATAATAACAGTAAAAATAAGATAAAGAATAGAAAAGCTCATAAAAATCGAGACGAAATTTGATTAAACGGAGTCGAGCCGAGTTGTATCCGTCTTCGTCGGGTCTGTCGTGGTGCGGTCCTTTTTCCTTCGTGTCTTCCTCTGTTCTCCCTCTTTAACTCCACTTTTTTTTTTGTCCCCCTCTTCACGTGTGGCTTCCCCCCTCCTTTTATATATATTTTTTTGTTTTATTTACTTTCCTTCTTATTCTTTAATTAAATCTTTTATTTCCTTTCTTTGTTTTTCTTGTTTCCTAATCATCTCTTCTTATAATGGGCTTCAAATCTTTTATTTGGTGTCGGAATTTACTGGCCTGCTGCCTTATAACTCGATTTTGACCTAGTAGATGACGGAATTTGATGTTGCTCTCTTCTACAAACTGGTAGGCCCCGAACTTAGCTTTCCAACGCATCCTGAATCACTTGATTCCCATATCGTATGAGTGAGATATCGACGTCTTAAGATAGACCTACATCATATAAACGTGAATATATGTATTATTTGACCTTCAAATTAAATGGGTTATTCTAAATAATTTAAAAATAGGTAATAAAACTTATTTTAGCACATAAATAATATTAACGTATATATTAACCCAAAATTCATAAATATACGCTATTAGCTCAAATAATATGAAAGACGACAATATAATAATAATATTAAAGGGGTAAAAATAGGTATAAATATCGATTTATCAGAAGGACTCGATGGAGTACTTGTGGCAGGCTTTTGCAATGTTCAGTAGGGCCTCGGGGCTTAGTATAAGTGTGGGCAAGTCTCATGCTTACTTTGCGGGGGTGGATGAGCACAGGAAGGCCGAGATACTTCAGTATTCAGGCTGTGTGGAAGGTACTTTTCCTTTTCGTTATCTTGGATTACCTATTCAGAGTAATCGATTGGGGAAAAGTGATTGTGGCAGATTGATTACACGCATTATCACGAGAATATCCAGCATCGGTGCGCGCAAATTGTCTTATGCCGGAAGATTGACTCTGGTCCAGTCTGTGTTATACAATTGCACAATTATTGGGCCATGGTGTTTATTATTCCGAAGTTTGTGATGACTCGGATTGGGTCTATTTGTCGTAATTTCTTATGGGATTGCGGAGTGGAAGGAACAAATCGAGCTCTTGTGAGTTGGGAGAAGTTGTGTTGCCCGAAAGATGAAGGAGGATTGGGGATTAGAGGTTTGTTCATTTGGAATGAGGTTGCTGTGGCCAAATTGGCCTCGTGGATTTTTGATCAACCGGATCGTCTTTGGGTCCGGTGGGTGAATAATGTCTACCTGAAAGGGTGTGGTTGGCGAGATTATCAGCCAAATACGGATGCTACTTGGGCGTGGAGGAAAATTTGCCAAGTTAAAGAAAAAATTAAGGATATGTTGGTGAATGGCCTTTAGCATGGGTCACTTCCTCGATATTCGATCTCAAGGGCCTATCACGAGTTGAGGGCAGTCAGACCGAAGGTTGATTGGGCTAGATTTGTTTGGAGTGGTTGGAGTATACCGAGACATAGCTTTAATTCATGCCTAGTGTTTAGGGAGGCTTTAAACACTCGAAAAAAATTGGCAAGGGTCGGGGTTTCTAATTCGGATCGGTGCTACTTTTGTGAGGCGGATGAGGAGAATCTTGAGCATTTGTTTTTTGGGTGTAATTGGAGCTCACGGATCATGGGACTGCTTGGTGCTTGGGTAGAGAAATCGATTCCTCGTTTTGATGGTCTCAAATGGGTAAGCAAGATGAGGGGAACTAAGCTTCAGTGTAATATCTTGAGAGCAATGATGAATGCAGCGATATATCACATATGGAGGAGTCGGAACATTTGCAGAATTGAAGGAAAACTGCAGCATCCACAGAGTGTTGTTAAATTGATCAAATTGGATGTTAAGAATAGAGTAATGTGTAAGATCAAATACCCGATAAAGGCTAAAGATGCTAGATGGCTGCATAAGCTGATGTAGTCACACATTTGTACATTGATCTCATTTATATATAATACTTACCTTTTACCAAAAAAAAAACCTTCAAATTCGCCCGTTTCTGGTGATTTTTCGAAAAATGTGAGATATTTTGCTGGCCGTATAAATAAGACCCTTATAACGTAGAATGACCTATGGTAGTTAAAAAAACACTTAAATAGTTAAGATTCTAGTATATATAAATACAAGATTTCACCTTAATTCGATGTTATTCGAAACATACTAGAACGTTCTTTAAATGCGTCTATTTTATACCGTACGTACCTTCTCCTACATCGAGAGATTTCTACAACGTATGGAGAAGTTACCTTGTGAATTTGGAGACATTTAATTTCGGGACCAAATTAGCCCGAAAAACGTGTATAATAACCTTCAAATTAAAATTAAAAAATTAAAAAATCCAAAAAAAAGCTCTCTTCCCTCCCAGGCGATCAGGCGATCTTGCAGGTTTGACTGGCTAGGGTTTTTCCGGCGTGGGCAGCCATTGACGGCGACAGGGCTGTCCGCGTTCCACTGTCTCGATGAAGAAAAAAGCACGCTCGATTCCCGCTGGCCCTAAGCCTTTGACTAGGGCTGCGAAGGACGCATTTTTGCGAAGAATTGATTCGAATACTGAGAAGACGACTGCGATTGAAACTGAGGATAATGCCTCGGATAATGGACGAGTGAATGACATACCAGGCCTCAATCTTGGTTCCGAGTCTGAGCAGGAGGAGGATTCGGAGGAGGCATCAGAGTATGTCCCAGAAACGTACTCTCTCCCTCTGTCTAAATCCGACGACAATTTAGGGTGGAAACAGAGGGACGGGAAAAAAGTGATCGATGTTGAGGAAGAAGAAGAATTACTTAAGTTCACTGAGGATGATGTCGATGAAGAGGTTGATTATTGGAGCAACGCAGTCTATTGCTTCATCATGGGTGCAAATCCACCATGGGAGGTAATTGAAGGATACATTAAGAGAATCTGAAAAGAACACGGAATTGACAAAATTTCGTTCCTACCGAATGGAATTTTTCTAGTTCGGTTCAAGGAAAGAGAGGCTAAGGTAAAAGTTCTGAATCATGGCTTATTTATGTTTGATAATAAGCCTCTAATTGTGAAAGAATGGACACCCGAGGCTAAGCTAGATAAGGAAGATGTTCAGGAAGTGCCTATTTGGGTACAATTCCATGATCTCCCTTTAAAATTTTGGGGTCGATGTTTGCCTAGGATAGCGTCGCTTGTTGGTCCGTATGTTAAATCTGACTTGGCTACGGAAGAACGTTCAAGGCTAGGTTATGCTAGGACAATGATTGTGGCTAGAGTGGGACAGAAGTTCAAGAATATGATCAAATTCCTAGACGAGCATGGGAATGAAGTGAATGTTCTAGTCAAATATGAGTGGAAACCCATATGGTGTACTAAATGTAAAAATTATGGGCATGATAGTAAGGAATGCAAACGTGAGGAATTGAAGAAAGCTAGAGAGGATGCGTTACAAAAGAAAAAAAATGAAGGGGTACTGGTAGCCAAAAGACAGCAGTTGAATCAGCCTGCTAAGGCGGGACTGGCTGTCGGGGGTACGGTGAAGACTGCGCAGCCTGCCAAGGCTATTCGGACTGTACAGGCAGGAGGTGGTATGAAAGGAGCTTCGACGTCGGTTGTGAAGAACGTCCGGGTGAGACCGGAGATTACTTTCACCGATGTAGTGAAGGGGTTGCCAACGAAAGGTGGTGGGGTTGAAAAGGAGGGGGTCGGCATGGAATTGGTTATACATGAAGGTACATAATATCGGATGGTGGAATGTCCGAGGTATGTGTAATATAAATAAGCAGCGAGCAATAAGAGATTTCGTTAGAAAGCAGCAGGTAGACATTTTTGGTTTATTAGAGACTAAAATAAAGAATAAGGCGTATGCAAAAATTCATCAAAATATTTTTAATGAATGGAGCATTACAACTAATAATCACTGTCATGAAGGAGGTCGTGTTTGGCTTTTATGGAAACATGAAAGGGTGAACTTGATGATTTTGGAGTATACGAGTCAAAGCATTCATGTTGAAGTGACAGCTGATTCGGGGAAGAAGTATCTGCTTACACTTGTGTATGCATTCAATTCGGCCTCGGAAAGGATAGACCTTTGGAGAAAGCTTGAAACTTATGCTCTGTGTGGTCCTTGGATAATTATGGGGGATTTCAATTGTGTAATTGATGCCCGAGAAAGATTGGGTGGTGGATCGTCGGATGAGGCGATGAGCCAATTTCGAGACTGTCTAGCTAAATGTGAAGTGAATGATTGCAAGGCAAGTGGGTCTTGGTTCACTTGGAATAATAAACATAAAGTGGCGGATACAAGAGTGTTTAGTCGCATTGATCGTTGCTTGGTGAATGACGAGATGACGGCCCTATTCCCGAATGGCTCCGCTAATTTTATGCCAGAAGGTACTTTCGATCATTGTCCTTGTATAGTGCAATTAGCCTATCCTCCTACAAGGAAAAATAGGAGCTTTAAATACATGAATATGTGGAGTAAAGTTACCGACTTTAAGAGGTGTGTTTCGGATGTTTGGAATGAGATGATCGATGGGACAAGAATGTTTCGTGTGGTCAGTAAGTTGCGAATGCTCAAGAGACCGTTAAAGAACTTGAATGCTACCTGCTTTTCAGACATTGAAAATAGGTGCAGTCAGGTTGAAATCAGGCTCGATGAGGCTCAGGTTAGGCTGCGTTTCAGCAGGTCTGCTGATGCTCTGAACGCTGAAGCCGTGCTGAACGAGGAAGTTCGAAGACTGCAGGCCGCGCGAGGGGAATTTTGGTGTCAAAAGGCCAAAATGAAATGGATCAAAGATGGGGACATTAACTCAGCTTTTTTTCATGGAATTTTGCGCGCTCGAAGGGCCCAAAATGCTGTTGTTCGAATAAAAGACGCCGAGGGAGTAGACTGTGCAAATCAAGCGGATATTGAGGCGGCCTTTAGCCGATACTTTGGTTCGTTGTTGGGTGAATCGAGGAATGTCGAGGATGTAAATTTGAGTATCGTTCGGCGGGGTAAGATATGTTCACCGGATCATAAATTGGTCCTGGAAGAACGTGTGACCGCGGAGGAGGTGAAAGCGGCCTTATGGAGTATCCCTCGAGATAAAGCACCCGGTCCGGATGGGTTTTCGAGCCATTTCTTTATCGAATCCTGGGACTTAATAGGGGATGAGATAACCGGAGCTATCCAGGATTTCTTTCGGTCAGGTAAAATGCTTAAACAGCTAAACTGTGCTAATATCATTTTGATCCCGAAAGTTAATCGGCCTCAATCTGTGAAGGAATTCCGCCCGATTGCCTGTTGTAATGTTTTATACAAATGTATTGCTAAAATCATTTGTACAAGACTAGCACGGGTTCTGCCTCACGTAATCAGCCCGATTCAAGGAGGTTTTATAGAAGGGAGAAGCATTGTCGAAAATGTGCTTATTTGTCAGGATCTTGTACGGTTGTATAAGAGAGGAGGTGTCTCTCCGCGTTGTCTCTTCAAAGTAGATATTCATAAGGCATACGATAGCGTCGAATGGAGTTTTGTGGATCAAATGTTGCGAGCATTGGATTTCCCTGAGCACTTTCGAAAGCTTATTATGGAATGTATTTCAACTGTGTCCTATTCGCTATGTGTTAATGGGGACAACTTTGGATACTTCCGTGGGAAGAGGGGTTTGAGGCAAGGTGATCCGATGTCTCCCCTACTCTTCACGATTTGTATGGAATATTTTACTCGCATCATGAATTTTGTTACTTTGGAGAGGAACTTCAAATTTCACCCAAAATGCAACGCGATGAAGCTCAGTCACTTGCTTTTTGCTGACGACCTTCTCCTGTTTTGCAAAGGGGATTTTGGCTCGATGGAGACTATTTGGCGTGCATTTGCAACGTTTGGTAGGGCATCGGGGTTGAGCCTAAGTGTAGGCAAATCCCACGCTTACTTCGCGGGTGTAGATGATGACAGAAAGTTGGCTATTTTGCAATTTTCGGGCTGTGTGGAAGGTACGTTTCCTTTTCGGTATCTTGGGTTACCTATTCAGAATACTAGATTGGGGAAGAGTGATTGTGATAGACTCTTGGCTCGAATTGTTGCTAGAATCTCGAGTATTGGGGCGCGAAAATTATCCTATGCTGGGAGATTGACTTTAGTTCAGTCAGTTTTGTCTCAATTACATAACTACTGGGCCATGGTTTTCATTATCCCAAAGTTCATTACGGCTCGGATTGGCTCGATATGTCGCAATTCCTGTGGGATGGGGGTGTAGAGGGATCCAATCGAGCTTTAGTGAGTTGGGAGAAGGTTTGTTGTCCTAAGAATGAAGGTGGTCTAGGGCTCAGAGACCTGACGGGCTGGAATGAAGCTGCTGTTGCGAAATTGGCCTCTTGGATTTTTGATCAGCCTGAACGACTCTGGGTTCGATGGGTGAATAGCATCTACCTTCGAGGAACTTCATGGCGGGATTATAAGCCTCAGGCAGATGTTACTTGGGCATGGCGGAAAATTTGTCAGGCTAAGGAACGAATTAAGGATATGTATGAGAATGGTGTTTGGCATGGAGCGGATAATTGTTATTCGATCTCGAAGGCTTACAATGAACTTCGTCATCACAGGCCGTTGGTTCCGTGGTGGCGGCTGGTTTGGAGCAGTTGGAGTATATCAAAGCACAGTTTTATATCGTGGCTAGTGTACCGGGAGGCGCTTAACACGAGAGTCAAATTGGCTAAGATAGGAGTGGCGGATTCTGATTGCTGCTACTTGTGTGAAGAGAAGGCGGAAACTTTTGAACATTTGTTCTTCGAATGCTCTTGGAGCTATCGAATTGCAAAGATGCTAGGCGATTGGGCGGGATTGAAGGTTCCGGTCAAGGGTGGTCTCGGCTGGGCTTTGCGCATGAGGGGCTCGAAAATGCAGTGTAATGTATTTCGAGTCATAATCAATGCGATGATCTATTACATTTGGAGGCAGAGAAACTCGTGTCGGTTTGAAGGAAAGGTGATGCATCCTCGGAATATAGTGAAAATGATTAAGGGCGACATTAAGAATAGAATATCATGTATGATTAAATACCCGATTCATTCTAATGATGCTAGATGGCTACGTAATTTGACGTAACCTTTTTGGCACATTTTGTAAATTGACTACATGATATATATATATATATATATATATATATATACTTACCTTTCATCAAAAAAAAAAAACCTTCAAATTCGCTCGTTTCTGGTGATTTTTCAAAAAATGTGAGATATTTTGATAACCATATAAATAGGACTCTTATAACATAAAATGACTGGCGGTTGATAAAAAAAACCCTTAAATAGTTTGGATTCTAGTATTAAAGTACAAGATTTCGTCGTAATCCCGACGTTATTCGAAACATATTAGAACGTCTTTTAAATGTGTCTATTTCATAACGTAAGTACCATTTGCTATATCGAGAGATTTCTACAACATATGGAGTAGATACTGTGCGAATTTGGATACATTTAATTTCGGGACCATATTTGCCCGAAAAACGTGGATAATAATAAGAGTAAATTAGAAATTACTCCCTTCAAAGATGTGTTTATTAAAATTTACCCCCTTATGAATTTTTTTTCATATTTTATACCCAAAAAGATGCAAAACTTCAAAATTTACTTGCAAATCACTCTTCCGACGAGTTAATCCGGTGAGTTTGAATTATTTTGCTTGTTTCCTATTTTTTTATACCAAAAGTGCCCCTTTTTTCTTCCTACCATTCTTTCCTCTTTCCTTTACGCTCTCATTTAGTCTGCAAACTTGTAAAAAAAAAAAGTCCCCACAATTAATTGATGAATGGATGCTCGAGTTTTGGGTTTGGTTATTTTCGATTTGAGAATTTAGGGTTCTCTTGGAATTGGGACGGAAAGAGTTGGGAAAGTCGAAATGAGGATGGGGTGGGGTAGGGGAGAGGCGTACTATTAAGGAAGGGCATTTCGGTCAGTAAAATCATAAACTCATCGGAATAGTGATTTGCAAGTAAATTTTGAAGTTTTGCATGTTTTTGGGTGTTAAATATTAAAAAAAAATCATAAGGGAGTAAATTTTAATAAACACATCTTTGAAGGGAGTAATTTCTAATTTACTCTAATAATAACCTTCAAAGTCGCCCGCTTCAGGTGATTTTTCGAAAAATGTGAGGATTTTAGTATAAAAATACAAGATTTCGCCCTAATCCGACGTTATTCGAAACATACCATAACGTCTTTTAAATGTGTCTATTTCATACCGTACGTACCTTCTCCTACATCGAGAGATTTCTACAACGTATAGAGAAATTACCATGTTAATTTGGAGACATTTAATTTCGGGACCAAATTAGCCAAAAAAACGTGGATAATAACCTTCAAATTCGCCCATTTCTGGTGATTTTTCGAAAATTGTGAGATACTTTGATGACCGTATAAATAGAACCCTTATAACATAGAATGACCGACGGTTATTTAAAAAAACACTTAAATAGTTAAGATTCTAGTATAAAAATATAAATTTCGCCCTAATCCAACGTTATTCGAAACATATTAGTCTATCATAGAGTTCTAATAATCATTAGTTCACATTTTATTTCTATCGACAAGTTTTTGTCAAAAGACATTTGCGCTTTCGAACAACTTTCACCGCTTTCGAAAATAGGCAAAAACGAACGATTTTGAAGGTTATTGTCCCTCTTTTTTTGGCCTTTTGGGTTCCGAAGTAAAATGGATCCATATTCGCGATATTCAAAGTTGACACGAAATACTGTTACGTTTTATTTTGTAGTACCGCAAGTGTACGGGCATTGTAGCATACGGGTTGATCTCAGGGTGGTGAATGATTAAGTACTAACTAATTTTTGACTACAAGTTATCTACGTCGAATAAATCAGAGTGGTGATTGAATAACTAATTATAACAAACTAGTATGGAAAAGACCTAGGGCAATGGTTCACCATTAACATGGATTATCGATGCAATCAAAATGTAGCATAACTTTGGCAAATTACCGTCTTGGTTAAGACTAGCAATTCAATTTTAATCGATAATATAAATTCTCTCGAGAGACATAAAAAGCCTATCAAGCACGTTATAAGTCATATTCTCATGGCACAAATAACAAAACTAGATGCACTAAGAATCAATACTAACATGTCCCAATTATTCCAATTCACTATATATTCTCATGTAAAAGTTCAGATCTTGTTTCGATTCTCGAAATTAAAACCCGACTCTCGCCATAATTAAAATTGAGTAGAAATTAATTGATAATGATACAAACTTTTAAGTATGATTCATATGAAAACATGCAACTCTCGTTCTAAAGATAATCTAGACTCAAACCTAGCAATTTCATCCAAGTATCCAACCAATCAATTATTAAACACAATCGAAACAAACCTAATTCAATAATTCAACAAAACATGATTAAAATCGAAGCATCAATAACCCAAATATCAACTCACTGAGCCCTAGATAAAAGGACCATTCACAACTCATAATCAAAATAATAATCAACAAATAAGATAAAGAGTAGAGAATTGAGAAAAAATCTTAGTCTAATTGATGAACAAAAGGATGAACAATTGCCTTCTTCCAAGGTCTTGAACAATAAAACTAAATTGCATAACTTTGATGTATCTAGTCTATGAAATGATAAGTTATTCTAATAATAATATGTATCAAATATAAGTAGGATAGAATAGGGGAATATGAAAGATTCATTGCGTTCAAGTGTTCGCTAGTAGTGGTCAGTTTCGCTACTAGCGGCACTGTGAAGTCCCCAAAATTTAATTGTTGCCGAAACGTCCACGTACTACTAGCGACGGATTTGTTCTTCGTCATCCACTACTAGCGACACTTCAAAACTCATTCTTTTCTTCATGCAATCTTCGATGTAACCCGACATTTGACAGATATAACACCAATATAATTCGGGCATAATACAAGAATTTCTCAGTTCTTCAAACTAGCTAGAATCGTCACCAAAAATCAGATATTCGCTCAAGTAATGCAAGATCATCAGAAATGCTTCAAATGTCACTATATCGCCCAAAATGAACTATCAACACCACAAATATGACAATATACACTCACAATTAGTGTTAAAAATAGCACTTAACAAATACAATTCCCCGGCGAGACTTTTAAAAGTTATAAGATTGCGCTTTGAGACGTGTCGAAATCAGTCGAAACAAGTTTTAAACTCCATTTTATATCGTGTCAGAAAATTCTAATAATCATTATTATGCACTTTATTTCTATCGACAAGTTTTTGTCAAAAAAATATTCGCGCTTTTGAACAAATTTCACCGCTTTCAAAAATAGCCAAAAACAACCGATTTTGAGATTTCAAAAAAAAAAAACAACCGATTTTGAAGTTTATTTATTATTCACGTTTTTTCGGCCTTATGCAATGGGTCCCGAAATTAAATAGTTTCATATTCATGTTGAACAAAACCCACATCATGTACAATGTTCCAGTGTAATATGAGAGTTATTTGGATTTCAATGTAAACTTTTAAAAGCTACTCTCTCCGTTCCATTTGGTTGTTTGCATTTGCTTTTTGGGCACTATTCACAGGTGAGTGAAATCGCCAATGTAACTTCTAATATATAAGATAAAACATAGTCATGTTAGATTTTGTTTAAATTGTCTAATTGAGTACATTATAAATATCAAATTTTTATAATTTTTAGAAATACGTAACTAAAGATATAGACAAAAGAAAACGTGCGTTGACAAGTGTGAAAAAACAAACGCAAACAATCAAAGGAACGGAGGAAGTATAAGATTGTGTTTTGAGCACTACTACATTTCGTCGTCGACATTTCAGCCACATCGTCGGCGCTTTATACGTGAATTTACACTTTTACCCTTTCTTAATTGTGATTAATGATATTAATTAAGTTTGTTAATTAATTTAATTAATATTTCCGAGTAAATTAAAATTACGGTTTTTGTACTTTTGAACGATTTTTTAGGCACGTGTCTCAACGTAACTCTTTTACCCTTCTGTAATTGTGATTAATGAAATTAATTAAGTTTCTTAATTAATGTAATTATTATATTCCCAACTAATTTGAAATTACGGTTTTTTGAACTTTTGAACGGTTTTTGAGACATGTGTCTCAATGTAACTCGGAAATATCTTTTTCTATATTCGATTTTGGTATCGGTTTGGGTGAGATTGAGATCGATTTGTGCGAATAGGGGCGCATTTTCTGGGTTTGGGCCGCTGAAAATCGACCTGGACGCCCAAAATCCGCGTCCGGGGGGTCCCTGGACGCCGGAAATCGACCTGGACGCCCAAAATCCGCGTCCGGGGGGTCTCCTGGACGCCCATAATCCGCGTCTGGGGGCCCCCCTGGACGCCCAAAACCCACGTCCAACAGGCCCAGATGCAAAATTACAAAAATTTGTAATTACCAAGGCTCGAACCCACAACCTCTCGAACACAAATGAGACTCTTTACCACTAAACCGACTGAACATTATTGATAAATCTTACTAAAATATTATCTATATTTGATTCTAAAACCCCCTAAAATCGCCTATTAATACAATTTTAATATTATTAATAATATTAGTGTTGTTGTGGGTGGGGGAGGATATATAATATAACATAATCCGTAACATAATAAAATGACGGTTTTCAAAAAAAAAACCGTTTTATTATCGTGTTTCATTAACATGATTAAACTTTTTAATTTCATTAACAAAGTTAGTGAATGTAATTAGGGAAGGACGTTGTTGTCTTTTCACATTAAAAAAACCGCCGACAACCTAATTTCTAGAAAAGTCGGATTTCTAGAAAAGTCGGGTTTCTCTAAAGAAAATACGCTTTTTTTTAAGTGAGAGAAAATAAAATTAAATATGGTGAGTGGAGTTTGAGTAAATATATAATAAGGACAAGATAATAACGGAACGGTTTGAAAAATTAAAAATCGCTTCATTAACGAGTTTCAATAACTCATCTAACTTCTAAAATTACATAACATTAGTTAACTAATCTAATTAAGGCAAGGGCAAGATCGTCTTTAACATTAAAAAGCGTCGACGACGTGGCTGAAATGTCGACGACGAAAAACAGCACTCGTTTTGAGACCTGTTGGAATTAGTTGATACAAGATTTAAATTTCATTGTATATCGTGTCATAGAGTTCTAATTATCATTATTTAGCATTCTATTTATATCGACAAGTTTTCGTCAAAACACATTTGCGCTTCTGAATCACTTTCACCGCTTCCAAAAATAGTAAAAAATGACCGATTTTGAAGGTTATTATCCACGTTTTTTCGGCCTTTTGGATCTCGAAGTAAAAAGGATCCATATTCGCGTTGATCTAAGTTCACACTAAATACAATGCCCCGGTGTAATACAATGGTCATTTGGATTTTATTGGATGCTTTTAAATGCCGTAAGATTGCGTTTTGAGAGGTGTCGAAATAAGTGTATACTCCATGTTATATTGCGTCAAAGAGTTTTAATTATACGGAGTAGTTATTAGGCATTCTATTTCTATCGACAAGTTTTTCTCAAGAAACTGTCATGTTTTCGACAAAAACAAACGATTTTGAAGGCTATTATTATCCATGTTTTTTCGGCCTTTTTGGTCCAAAAAAAAAAAGTTTCATATTTGCACTGGTTTGTTATGTGCGAATAAGGAAAGTAACGAAAAACCAACACCGAATCGACTTTGTGCTTTCCTAATAGAACAATTCGACCCTTATTTCAGTGCAGGGTTGTACCGAATTTTCTACTGAGATAAGACGGTGTTCCTCTGAATTTGCACAGAAAACAGAGATATAACTATGTAGAATTTTGTGCAGAATTTTTGTTCTTGTTTCCGGATCTGATCAAACCTCTATTACATAGAGTTTGAAGGAGGGGATACGAGTTTGAAGAGTTGTGACTCTTCATGAATTCCCACCAAAATCTGTTCAACAGATTTTGGCGCCAAAATTCGCCCGACTCACTGACCGGGCAGCGAGACCCTCGCCATAGTGTACCGTATGAACCTGGTACCGTGAATTCGACAATTAATTATATATAAGCGTACACTCCGTACTTCCCCCGAACCTATATTATATTATATTGAATTCACACATCCGTAAACCAAACCCGAGTACGCTAAAATGAAACGGTATTTACACTTAAATCACCAACAAGTCTAACCCCAAATACAATTCCCGGTGTAATACGAAGGTCATTTGGATGTCATTGAAGGCTTTAAAAGGGAAAATAAGATTATATACCTACAACCAGGGCAAAATTGTCGAGCTTTCGTGTATATTTATCGAGCTAATAAAAGTTTTTGAGCTTAAACATTTATGTGATTTAACTCGACAACTTTACACTAAAGCTCGGAAAGTTTACAGCAAAACTCGAAATCTTTGTGATAAAGCTCAAAATCTTAAAACCAGTTGTACATAGAGTTATGTACAACTGGTTGTATAATCCTCTAATCCAAAAGTTGCTTTAAAAGCCATAAGATTACGTTTTGAGACATATCAAAATCATCTCTCATATACGGTACTCCATAGTTATTTTTATTATTATTTTATTTCTATTAATTATTTTTATTATTATTTTATTTCTATTAGTAATTCTTACATTCAATTTCTCTGACACGATCTCACGTACGAATTGCCGTAATAACCTAGCCAAGAGTAATGATGTTAGAAAAGTTATGTAGTCATGTAATCTTCCATCACTGCGTACGTATTTGATGATCGACTTCCAACTTTATAAGTTGCTCGCAATCGCATAACGCAACGGCTCAATCTACGGCCATCATTTAAGACCAAAGTGCCAAAAACCAATTAGATACTCTAGACATCATCATCTAACACAAATTTACACGTCACACTTATCATTGCGCTCTTTTTTTTTTACTTTTCTATCTCCAACTAGTTTTTTCACCCGTGCAAATGCACGGGGCGTGTTTATTTTACGTTGAGAAGAATTTATATCACATTTGTTCTAGCCTCGAAGTGTTCCCATCCGCAGGACTTTGAAGTATTCTAATCTCGAAGATGTTTAGGACAATTTTTGAGGTTTTATTTAAAAAAAAACGTATATTAGATCCTTAAATCGGTAATCACTTGTTTAATTATCATTTATCTAATTTTTTTTAAAAACTTATGCAAATGATTAAATTTAGGTGTTAATTAATTGTTTAAGTATCGTTTACGTCATGATCGTTTAATTGTAAAATGTTAATTATATGTCTTATTATTGTTAATATCATCAATTACCGTCGTTGGGTATCAATTGATTTTTTCCTCCTTAAATTGTTAACATCGTTAGTTACATGTTTAATTATCGTTATCATCTTAATTATTAATAAGTTAAAAAAACATATTATAACTAATTAGGAGGAAATGGTTAATATCATTTGTCTAATTAATGTCATCATTCTAAAAGCAGCATGCTAAATTCTAAATTTTGGTATTTTATAATTGGAATAAGTTAAACAATTTTTTAACAGAAACATATTATCTTTTAATTTTATTTATAGATAAAAATACGGAGATATTTCGAAGTCACCAAAAAAACACCTTCTTTGAGGAGCCTAAGGATTGAATTATAGTGATGTCACGTGTCAGCTTATTGGAAAGAAGACTTTTTAGTTTGCCTTTTTTATATTACTTATAGATAATACAATTTTATCTTTATTTTAACCCATGAAATAAAGGGTTTGAGAAAATGAATGGTTGTGATGTCACGTGACAAAAAACTACCTAGTTTGGATTTCTAGTTTGGATTGCCCATATTTTATGCAGTGAAGTAGTCTTTTTTTTTTTGGTGAAATGCAGTGAAGTAGTCTAAATCTTAATCATGTAGGGTGCATTATACTAACATACGGAGTACATTAAGACACGGTAGCGTATACCTGTGTCATGTGCAACCAAAACATTAAGAGGAAATACAAATAATAATGCACTTGAACCAATTTTAAGAGGACAAATAAACCCATATAATCTTACATTTTAAAAAGAATGGTGGCGGTTTTGAGTCAAGCTTGACTGTTTGGAACATCAATTATCGGAGTCGTGATTCGAGGCCAACAACGTCGTGGGTTGTTCGTTGTAGAAGTCAGTTTGCGATTTAAGGCATTTTAACCCCAACACAGCAGCAGGCAGCGGCCTTCCCCTCTGCAATGTGCGCATTCCATGGAGCCTCGGACCTATTTCACTCCTCTCTCATAAGTGCGTGATCATGAGTCTCGTCCTGAGCACGACATCTACATACAACAGCTCCTTTCATCTTCCTCTTTGGTCAAACAAATTAATGTGCAAATAAATGAAAGAAATGGAGTGTTGCCACGTGTCACTCATAAAGAGCTTGTTGGGATGCCACGTGGCAAAAAACTACCTACTTTGGATTTCTAGTTAGGGATTGACTTTTTATAATATTATATAGATTTGGTAGGAGTAAATACAAGTTACGGTCAACGTCAAAATTATTGAGTGACCAAGGAAACTGAACAAAATTAAGAATACATAGTATAAAATTTAATGTTCTGATATACTCCCTTCTATGCAATCCATCGTACCCATTTGCTTATCAGTTTATGGGTGATCTTTGAGGCACACCTTTGATCGTTTTTTTCTCTCCGTTTGTACGCAACTTTTCTTTACAAAAACACTCAGTAATTATTTTATGAAAGAAGTTTTCATCGTTCGTCTTGGAAATATTAGTGACTTTTAGAATAATCACGGTCAAAGCTCTTTAGGTTCGACTCTCAAAAAGCAAATGGGTACGAAGTACAATAGATTGGATATGAGGGAGGGTATATTAGGATCAATTGGTGAACGAACACCAAAGTCTTGAAATAGTATTAAGTTGAGTCATTGATATTCAAGACTCGACTTAATATTTTGGTAAAAGTCCTGACGCACAATTCTAGACGTATCATCTAGGGAGTAATAGATATGGAGTAACTTGTATTTGTACAATAGTTTTCTTTTAAAAACCTCTTTAATGTATATAAAGTGGAAAAAACTAGGTTATGAAAAAAGTCTAACTGATAATGGATAAATAAATTCGAGAAAAATTTAACCAATTAATAAATAATTGTAAAAGTTAGCGAAAAGTTAACACGATAAAATTTTAAAATCGAGCCGGTCTAATGTCTAATAATATTACCCCGCCCGTGACTCCGTGAGTGCAATGATTGATTTCGGGATTCCTACGGCTACCAAGTATGAAAGTACCAAATCCACGAGAACAACCAATTACCGATGCACAAATTCTTGTTTGTGACGGAGATATCCGTCACAAATGTATGACAGGTCAAATAGATCCGTCACAAACATATGACAGGTCAAATAGATACAAAGTATTAAACAGGGGATAAAACAAAAGTAAAATTGGTGGGACCTAGATCAATAATTATCTTTATTCCCTCAACTTGATCCGTTTTAAGTTTGCGGAGGGATGAACCGTTACCAATGAAACTAATGAAACCAACGTCCCACGACTCCACGAGGCAATGATAACCAAAAACAAAAGTCCGGACTTTTTGAAGTAGACAAACACAAATGCTAAACCATCAGGGTCTCAAGTCCCGACCATCGTACGTTTATCTTTATTAAAATGGAGTAATTCATAAATAATACTCATAATTTCTTTGTCTTTTTAAATTAGTCTCATGAATTTTTTTTGTTCCTTGAAAAAAATAAGACTAATTCAAGAAGATAATAGAATATAAAAGTACAGCATCAAAAAAATAGTTCAAAGATATAGCTTACTCAAATAATATAAAATAATTTATTGTCTCAATTTTATTCATTTATTTACTTTTATATTATTTGAAAAAATATTTTGATCAAAGATAACAAATTAATGAAATCATAGAAGTACAAATTACTTCTGATTCCTTCCACTTGAGAGTTCGAGATATTGGGAGCAGAGTTCGAGGGACCTCTGGATCTGATACTATGTTAACGAACCATCTCAACCAAAACCTTAAGACGATGGTTGAGGCATGTTTATATTCTATTAGCCTCTTTGGCTGATCAATAATGTGCATGCATGTTTAGGGCTCGAGGAATGTAGAATGCAGTAAGACAATGAAAAATCGAACATTCAAAATAAATATCTCTCATAGTGATTAGTACGTAAGGTGTGATCTCTCATAATGTAGAGTTTGAGAGTTGAGAAATGGAGAAATGATAAATTCATCTCATACTAATTGAAAAGAGTCGATGATAACACGATTGAGGCCTGATGACCGGTGGATATTAGTGATTTAATGTTGATTGTTTGAGTGTAGGATTGGCGAAGGATGAGGATTGTCAAAAGCTGACTCAACCGCGCTTGTTAATTGACCTGATAATGACTAACAATAACCGATACAATCCGAAATGCTATAAACCAAAATCAACCAGACATAGAGGCTAATCAATAACCCATGCATCTATAGAACTCGCGCCTATATAGCAGAATTCATTGCTCGAATATACCATACAATTTTATATTTTTTGAAATTGACTGAACCAAGCAACAACAGATTTATTTAGGCTTCACCTTTTTATTTACTCGATTCATTGTCTTCCTGATCAAACCTAATACTCTTTGATCTGATCAATTATCAAACTGTATTCGACAATACAACATATAATTTGACTAGTAAATGACCCAATATCGAGCTGACCGGGGAGCGGCCCAATCAGAAATTCTGACCCGATATAACACAAGGCATTGAATAACTAGCTACTTTTCATTGACCATGAAGTATAATTTTGAAAAATATTACTCCCTCCGAGTTCCTATGATCTTCCTTATTTCTTTTTTTGACTGAGTTTAATCTTCTTCCCTCTTTCTTTTTTGAGCTATCAACTGCTACTTATTTTTTGAACCACTAATTTTTTCTTCCTTATTTTCCACCCAAAAAAGAAAAGGGAAGAACACAGGAATTCGGAGAGAGTGTGAAGTATTAATTAATTAATATAATTATTCAAAGTTATTGATTTAAGTGTGAATGGCAGCATGGTATAATGGTAATTTAAGGTGACAACTAATAAGCAGCATGATATGATTCATGCAGATACGGCTGTGCCCTATAACCTCATACTCTTCTAGGCGGCCTAGCGCACGCAAAATTACAATTACAAGATCAGCCAACCAATCATTATTATTTATATTTTATAAATAGAACGTATATCATGTGTTTCTTCTTCATTCCTCTTCTTCTCTCTCCCTCGTTCTTCTCTCTCTAATTCAAGGTATGTCCAACTTTTTTTTTTTAATTTCAATTCCCAGATTATTCAAGTTTATCATCATATATCATAGGTTTGTTTTCTACTTTTCTCCATTATCGATGACTTTCTCTTACTATTATTATTTGTTATGCATGGTAGGAGTAATTTTCTTCAACATTTTTATTTTGTTGATCACAGAATCTCTTTATTTTTACGTTAAATATAATGTGAGAAATATTTATTAAATAATCATGTACAAACAAAATTGTAGCAACTAGGGATCGACATAAATAACGAAAGAATCCCAACTACTCCCAAGCTTATACTATTAGCTAGGAATATGATATCATATGAATGTGACTTAATGTATGTTCTGAGAATTTATCCGTCAATATAAATTGCTTGAGAATTCTAATCGAACTTATAATAAATTTATAATCGCTATAGAATCATTAGCTACACATCTATAGGAGAATTGGGTGTATGATATGAATGTGGTTAATGTTATGGGAATTTTAGATGATACATTGAATATTGTAATTTATGTTCAATGTATATTCATCTATTAATGTTATGTAGTACTATATAAACTACATTCATATGAAGGTTTTCAAAAAAAAAAAAAAAAACATTCATATGAATAATATCACAACACAATTCACTCAAATAAAGAAATACTTACTTCTCTTAACATATACTCCGTACGAGTTTTTATTCTTCTACCCCTGTATTTTCATTTATTTTGAAAAGGTGGATATCGAACATTTACACATACGGAGTACAATATTAATTTATTTTCAAAATATTGGGATTAAAAATGACATTAGAATTCAGCGTTTTATTCCGTATAAATCTTGGTTAGGCGCGGTGGAGTTGAACTAGCCTCGCAGTAATTTATAAATAACTCGTAATTTTTCTTTATTTGGTACAAAGAATAACACAATTAATTGTCTTATAATATACTGTATGGAAGAAATATTGGAACCTGATACACATCGTATTCCATACGTTCGTGTTAACCACTTAAATAAATAATTAGATGTATTCGTTAATCTTCAAGAGCAGAGAAATCATAATAAGTTCATAATGTTTCTACCTACTTACACATAGTCAATTAGTCAAGCTCCTTTAATCTAAGTCAAACTCTGGTTTGTTACGAGAATATCTATAATAAATCAATGACGGGTCAAAATAAATCATTGGTTACTTCTTAGGTTTTCTTTTCTAACTAAGTGATATTATTTGATACATCATCAATTTGTAATGAAAATATCCGTCACTTATAATTTAGAGGGTGGTTGAGGCCTAGTAGTTGGCGTGAAAAATTCAAACTGGCAAACAATCATCAAATTTATTTCCAATTTAAGGTTTAACGTGATTGGATTACCGACAAAGCAGAGCATTATATTGGTCTATCTGTATGTTTTACGCGGTTACATGCACCGTACCATGCATGTCATTGAGCTTATCCCATTATATATTCTTCACGGATTACCAACAAAGCAGGAGTACTCAATTTTGCTACTCTTCATTCTACTCTGTATTATGATTGAGAAGAACCATACCCATTAAACACATGCACATAATTTTTTTTCCACCATTTTAAGAATTCACTTACATTAGTTGTCATTAAACCCAAGAGGGCGAGAGAATGACATTCTTCCGTCCTGATCAATAATTTACTTTTTTTTTTCTTTTACGTGAGTATTAATCAATAATTTACTCTTATATATTTTTTACTCTGTAGTAGATTTATACTTACTACTTCATTTTTAATAACGTAACATTAAAATCGATCTTCCTCTTGTTTTATCTTAATCTTTGTATGTAATCTAATCCCTCCAAATCACTATGATTTACCCACGTATTCATTATTTTAATTCTCACATTTGAATAATTAATGATTTGGAGGGAATACTCCATTATCAAACTATCAAAGATTAACTTTCTAATGAGGCGGGAGAGTAGGTGGATGTGTTCGAATTCAACCCCCACCTTGTCAATTGTCATCCATCAAATCATAAAAGCCATGTTCAACGTACCAAATCAAAATCATTCTTGTATTTGTATCATAAATGTTTCAAAGCCGCTATTGGCTCTATATCCCTTCCGGTTTAGTCAGGAACTCCTTATCACAATTCCCTTTTTTCAAATAGAAGTAGGCTAATTGATTAGCAAGTAAATTTCATGTGAAAATGTTGTATATTTATCGTACATATTTTCACAATTTACCACTCATATTCGCCCTTAAAAAAAATAGTTTCCTTCATTCTCTCTAGTCTGCTCAACGTATAGTACATCCAAACATTCCGTCTCCATCCATAGTTGGCTTAGTTATTTCACCCCAACAAAATTCCTTTCTTCATCCCATCTCCACCTAATATGTTGCGCAAGCCTACAGGGACGTATTTGATGGTGGGCCTAGAAGAGCACTGTGTCCACCCCAAGTTCTAGAAATATTTATTTATCGTGCTCTTTTGATTGTCGTTTCTAATGATATTCCGTATTAAAGTAATATATGGTTCGTTATAGTAGTAGTGATATTGTAGTCATTTCTAATTATATTTATATGGTCATCAGCTTGAACTCTTTTTATTACCTTAGCAAAATAAATTTAGTTGTGCCCTAGACCTCAACCTCGTAACTAAACCTACACATTTCTTAACCATAAGCTACATACATAATGTATGATGCAATTCACCTCGTAACTAAACTTCACTCGTAGTCGGTCTATACTTCGATGCAATTCATCAGTACAGCGGTACCGTACCATTAAATTAACTTTTTGACACTATTCATTTGTTTCTTTACGTTTACTTTTTGACACTATTCATGGGCAGAGAAAATCTCTAATATAACTTCTAATGTATAACTTAAAACATAATCATGTGAGATTTTTTCTTAATCGTCTTAATGAGTACATTAAGAATCTCAAACTTTTGCGATCTCTAATAATGTGTAAATAAAGATATAAACAAAATAAAACGTGCATTGAAAAGTATGATAAAACAAACGTAAAGAATCAAATGAATTGGAGGGAGTAAAATAGAATAAAGATTGAACGATTATGGTTGCCAAAATAGGAGACAGTAGTACACAGTAGCTAGAAGGAAGGAAGGAGGAGCACAGGTTGGCATTTGCATAGTTGCATGTGAATTGTGAATCATGTGATTGCAGAATTGATGGAAAATAGGGAGGCAGTGAAAACTGATGGTGTCACTGAAGTACTGAGATCGACCTGACCTGAGTAAGTGATGATCAGTATTCAGTAGGGACTGACTGACTGCCTCATATAATTGTAATAACTCGAAAGAATAATACAGCACGGATCGGAGTAGATGATAACTGCCCAGTATTAAAAGTGCGCTGTGCACATGTATGTTTGACCACAAATTAGGCTGCTAAAGTAAGCCTGATTCTGAACACTGCGTACGTCTATTGGTGTGTGTCGCTTCTTATAAATGACTGGTTTTTGGGCCCGGGCATTGATACTTTGTTTGCATCGATATAGATAAGGTAGACGGATCGAAGAGTTGTAGACCGTTATTAAGGTTACGGTTTACATGTGACATCTTAAATATGTACATACGCAACTTTACGTAGGGTTACAAACCGTTATTCATTGACGGTTTACATCGCACGTTAATTATGTACATACACAAACATTACATAGATTATAGATATCATTACATGCTTCTATATAAATATCGCCATATTTGTTCGGAGCTTCACATCTCCATTAGGTCATTTAGTCAAAAGACAAAAGGTCATTCGGACAAAAAGTAGTTTACTTAGAATAACCTCTCAAAAGGTTAAACATTTTATGTGGTAGACCAAGCTGCTTTGTGGGTTGTTACCGCGGGTTCTATTTTGCTTCATTTGGAGAGTCTTCTGCGAGTTTTGTTACGATAAAGTGTTTGTCGTTTTCTTCGATTGCTTGAGAAGGAAATACTATTCCTTCGAAGTGTCGAGTTTGAGCTCGTTTCCCGTATCCAGAGGCTTAACATAGACAACCAAAGTTAATGTTTACTTGAAATATGATATAGATAAACCACAGAAGCGACTATCAGGATTGACGACTTGGATAAATTATATCATCAAATAGAGAACACAACTTATTCCACATACCTTTAACAAATTGCTTTGTAGAACAGTAATAGAAACTATGAAAATCATCTCGACTATATCATAGGAACGAAGGCTATTATTATACTCGTTTTAACCGGCAATGTAGATCGTATAACAAAAATGCACCTAATATTTTTCTTTCTTCGGATAAGTTGAGTCTATCTTTTCGATAAAATTAGTACAAGTACATTTTATCGTAGGGAGGCAAGGGAGGAGAGTATTTGGAATTTATATATTATGGGATTTTTCTATCATTTCCATGACATCTCTAGCAGCGATTTGGAACACTTTTTCTGTGTTTCGCAATTGATCATCGTTATCAACAACCGAAAAAAAGGGGACGACAGAAATTAATGAGCAGCAACGAAGTAATGCAATTCTCTCAAATCATGGTATCAAAACTCAATTTTTCTACAAATTAATTCATCGTGCAAACAATTTCCTAAACATAAACAACAAAGAAAAAAATCAAACACCAGAAATTAATTAACAAGTTTCCTTCTAAATAAATAGATGAAGTAGATCTACCTATCATAGAATTTGGAGAAATCTACAATTTAAAAGAAGTTCTAACATATACTACATTATTTCAAAGGAGTAATTGGAAAAATACCTTCGGATCACATTAGTATAAAGATGTGATTATTTCAAAGGATGATAATCTATGCAGTGAATGCAACTACCCAGTTTGCCTCACTTATTTCTACCCAATAAAAAAGATGAAACAACGTCATGTGCTCCATTAAGGTCTCTCCTATGCACGTGAAATTGATGAGGTGTTGATCTCCTACTTTGTGTGTATTATTATTATAATAATAAGGTGAGTAGGGGGTAAAATTGGAATGTGAAAAATTACGCGAAATCAATGGCAAAGCAGTAGTACTCAAATGGAAAACATTACGCAAAGCAGTACTCCCTTTTTATATAGGTTATAGGAAATTAAACAACCTATGGGCTATGTACATGGGGCTCTAAATTATTCGACCCATCTCGATGGAGAGAAAGTTCAATTTGTGTTTGATCCGTCTTTTCAAATATAGAGTTAAACTACAAGCATGAAGCATTTTACTATCCAAATCAAGTCAAATATTCTTCTCGATTCATCACAAATTCTCAATCCCTAACTTGATCCACCAAAAAAAATCACGGCTTACATAATCAAACATTATTCGAATATTTGATTCTACATATCAAATAACGATTTTCAATATTTTGACAAACTTAAGCCAAAACAAAACAAAAAAATTGTTATTACTCGATAGGTTTTGGCTCGATTATAATTAATTAATTATAACCATATATATCGACACATTTAACTATTTAAGTTAATAACTCCTATTCCGTACTTTAAAGTTTAAAGGGTAGTAATCTTTATTTTTGAAATGGGCTTCATGTCTTCGGCCTTGTTCTTAATTTACGATTGAACGGAGCTGAACTGAATAATGAAATGAACGAAGTTTTTTTTTTTTGGTCCATCGAAGAGCGCACTTAGTCGCATTACAATATAGGGGGAGGGGGATTCGAACCTGAGACCTACTGTCCCAGAGCACCTAGTCCTAACCACTAGGCTAAGACATCTTCGGTTGAAATGAACGAAGTTTGATGTAACTTTAACTTGGTGATCTCATAGGGTTGAACAAAATTCAATTGAATTGACTAAGACAACCTAAAATTAATGAGGCTAGTCTTTGACTTAATTATTATACTGAATAAGAACCTTATTTGTCGGAGCTGAAACGAGAAAGAACATTCCTCTTTTTTTTAACTCGCCTTATACTATTAAGACGATTCTTTAGGACAACTCATCAGGTAAAAGCCCATATAATTAACCCGTCCTTTTTTTCAACTTATTTTTAGCTCGAAACAATTAAGTTCATCCCTTATTCAGTATAGTTAAATTAATTAGTTTAGACTCATTAACTTTAGTTAGTTTTAATCAATTCAACCTACTTAGTTTATTTCAATCTATTAGTTTAATGTAATCACGTTGAGTTAAGTTGTATTAATTTTTTTTTTAAATTCAATTGTCAAATATCATCCACCTGCTGATTAGAAGACAAAATTAAAATCCCTCAAGAGTTGGTAACTCGAGGGAGGAATTGAAGAATGATTATATTTTGAGAAAACCTAAGATGGTTGGTAACTTGGTTTTAGTTGGACACAAAATAGAATAAAGTGGGTAGAATAATGAAATCAGAACGAATCTACATTTTTTTGATCAACAAAGCGCGCACTTAATCGCATTACAATATAAGGGAGGGGATTTGAACTTGGGACCTATAGTCCACGGTACCTAATCTCAACCACTAGGCTAGAATGAATCTACTTTGGAATTGAAATATCCATTCTTTTGTCGTAACTCGCCTACCGTGTATCTCTATCTATTACCGTATGTCCGCATAGTCTATGCTTTGGATGTTCTGATGTTCTGGAAGTGTTTCCAACTACGTTAATTGGACCGTCGTCACGTACTGCTTCTTGTTTAATTTTGCTACTCGTACCCGTTTTTGTATCTACGTCTCATCTTATCTAAGCTATCTAGCTAGCTCGGAGGTGCACGTGTATATATATATATATATATATATATATATATATATATATATATATATATATATATATATATATATATATATATATATATATATATAACCTATTAATTCAAATACGTACACAGAAATTTGAAGAAAGACGAGACGAGAAGTCGAGAAGGGAGCAAAAGATGGGTTTCTGGTCGCTCTTTGAAGTGGCTTCGATGCCAATTCTACAAGTCCTGATTATCAGTGGATTAGGAGCCTTTTTGTCTTCCGGTTACTCGAATCTTCTTACTGCTGATGCTCGACGGACTTTGAATAAGGTCTCTACGCATTCACATTACATACGATATGATAATGCTACTCGTGTTAGCTAGATTATTTTTACAATACAAGCAAGGACTTGAACCTGAGATTCACGAGTTGCTGTTGTCGTTGTTAATTAGCTCGTCTTAAATATTTGATAATTTGATGATGCAGTTAGTGTTCGTGGTATTCACGCCTTCGCTCATGTTTGCAAGTCTTGCCAAGACAGTTACATTGCAAGACATTATTTCATGGTTAGCTACGCTACGCTGCACTCGCTCTATTTTTCTTTTGTTTTTTAGGTTGATGAGGCCACGAGAGAACCCGTATGTATAATAGTACCCGAAATGTGCAGGTGGTTTATGCCCATTAATGTTGGACTCACCTTTTTATTTGGAGGAATCCTTGGATGGATTTTAGTCAGACTGATGAAACCCGGGTTACACCTTGAAGGCTTGATTATCGCATCTTGCTCATCTGGTAATCTACGAATTTCATGATTTCTATACGAGAGTCATCATTAATTATACGATTGAATGATCAATTGTACTGTGTGTGTTATATTGTCTGAATTATTGCAGCAAACTTGGGAAACCTGGTTCTAATCATAGTCCCTGCAATCTGCCGTGAGGATGGTAGCCCATTTGGTAGCGATCATGATGCTTGTGCTTCAGTCGGCCTCTCCTACGCCTCTTTTTCCATGGCGGTATGAAACATATTTCAGCATTTCCTGCCCTTTTGCTTAGCTTTCATACTGCAATATATGGCTAGCAGCGAAGAATGAAATGGGAATGTATGTTAATGAGATCGATAATGTGGTTTTCAGCTTGGCGGGTTTTTCATATGGACGTACACTTACCATTTGGTGAAGAGTTCGTCCATAAAATTCAAGGCGGTAAAAGCAGCCGAAGAGGAGGCTATAAAAAAACCAAACAAGGACTTGGAAGCCAATCAGAACTCTCATCTCCTTCAAGGACATATTCAACAATATGATCCACAAATCCAACCAGTAATAAGTTTTCTTTTGCTTCTTTTCTAATTGTAATATTCTTCGACATTGTAATGCAGAGTCGAAAGTCTGCTTCACGCACTGAAGTAACATTGTTGCGCTTGTAGTCATGTAGATATGTGCAAAGTTGTTAACATTGGGTCTGTTTAACTTTTTTTTGTGCAAAACTGTAGGCATCTCCTAAAAAAGATGAGCCCTTATGGCGAAAGGCAGTTGATGTTTTCCGTCAGATTCTGGAGGAATTAATGGCGCCTCCTACTGTCGCTGCTGTGAGTTTCTCTGACCCTACTGTTCTTTGTATGTATGACAATGCAATGTCGGAATTAACCTATTGGCGTTATTGCCTAATGCAATTATCTCTGATCTGAAGAGATGCTGCATATTAAGTTACATGTTTGATGTTTCTGACTTAATTATATCCAGGCTTTAGGACTTCTGTTCGGTGCAGTTACTTGGTTGAAACACCTCATTATAGGAGAAGGCGCCCCCCTGCGCGTCATTCAAGACTGCATCAAATTGCTTGGGTATGTCTCTAATATTACACGAGCCGAACTTACATCATGTTGCTTACTATGTGAGACCAACCAAACATTGGTTGCCCTCGCTTTTAAGGCTGTCTCGCTTAATAACCTACTTTTATGCAAGATTTTGACTTCATATGCATCATCTATCTATCTAAACTCGGGTTGCAAATGGACTTATCTGTAGGGATGGAACAATACCTTCTATCACTCTTATACTTGGTGGAAATCTAACTCAAGGTACCTAATCCACTTATAATATTTCGATATTGGTTAACAGAAGAAAAAGGGAAAAAGGGACTACTGCTGCAACTGATTTCTGAAATATTATTACAGGTTTAAAATCCAGAAGACTAAAGGCACCGGTTATTCTAGGAATTATACTGGTGAAGTACATTCTGCTTCCGATAATTGGGGTTGGAGTTGTGAAAGTTGCCGATAACCTTGGCTTCCTCCCATCGGACCCTCTGTATCACTTTGTGCTCATGCTTCAATTCACTCTTCCCCCAGCCATGAATATTGGTTAGTACACAACGATGACTTTATTCATGCTTCTTTCCCATATGGTTCATTGACCTGAAAATAATGATAGCATTTATATTGCTGTGTTGTATTTTTTATGATTGCAGGAACAATGACGCAGTTGTTCGACGTGGGACAGGAAGAATGCTCAGTTATATTTCTATGGACATACGCCTTTGCAGCGCTTGCACTGACTCTATGGTCTACTGTTTTCATGTGGATTCTTTCATAACATGAAACAACTTGAGGATGTATAATTGTATCATAGCGATATCCAATATGCACGCAGCAATGCAGATTGATTCTTTCGATATTCATGGTGAAAACATTGAACGATGTCAGCCTCGTCCACGCACTCCAGCGATTCACTGATTAATGAGCAGTACCAAGTAGATGATTTCTTTATTTCTAAGGGAATTGAGAGCTTTCGAAAAAAAAAAAAAAAAGGCTCCTGGTTGATGGAGCCACTAAAATTTTGTATTGTTGGTGTTGTTGTTAGGTCTGATAAGAAGAATAGAATCACCTTATCAAAACTTCAGACTTATGTAATAACATAAAAACAGTAAGTTTGTAATTATTGTGTCATTATTCATTGTTTAATGGTAACACCTTTATTCCGCTAATGATTCTGCATGCTCGCAAACACCATTATTAGCCACTCACAGGCACCGGTTTAGGACATTTTTAAAGACGGGAGGTTGAGCCATATAGGCATGTAAGAACCCCTCGCGAACACCTTATTAGCTAATTTAATTGGCTCAGGTTTACAGGTTCAAGCCCCTGCAAGAGCGATCTTGTGGGAGTGTATGGCTTGAGGTCATGCCTTCTAAACTTCGAGCATGTCGCTGGCTTACCAGGTGTGCATGGTTTATCCAGAATACACCAAAGGTAGCGGCTGCGGGTTCCATCATCAAAAAAAATTACTACTAGATGGTAGGGGTGAGCAAAAATATACGATACGGTTTTATTATACGTATACGATACGGTATACGCTTTCAATTATACGAATTTTCGGATATCCGATACGAATAACCGTATATACGATACGGTTTTCCTTAAAACCGTAGCGGATACGTATCGGGAAAATTGAAACCGGATATCCGGTTTCCGATCCGGTTTTTTGAAAACAATAAAAAATATGAAAAATATAATCCTAATATGCTTATATGCATTATACAATAAAGAATTCAAAACTTACCAATTATTCTCAAAGGTAAAAAACAAAACTGATGAGGGTTGAAGTGCCTACGCCGGGTTGCCCGCTTGGCAAGCCCCGCAAACACCCAACCCGGGAACCGAAGGGCCTGTCCAGCAGGCCGTCAAGGTAGGACACCAGGATTTTCCTCTGTGAATGCGCCCCCAGGAGGGTTGCCTGTCCAACAGGGCAGGCGACCAACTGGAAGGGGCCAGTGGACTCTTCTTGGCCACCTGCCCCCAGGCGATCCCCTTCCCAAGCAGGGCAGGGATTGCCACGGGCCCCTTTGTCTTTCTGCCTAAGGTAAAAGGGAATGAGTGGATGGAACGGGCCCACGTGTAACCCCAACATCCACTCATTCTCCCGCTCTCTTTTTCCCTCTCTTGTGGGAAGGTATAAATATCCACCCATTTCCCACTTAGAAAGGGTTGAATTTTCTCTCTCTAGACTCTTACTCCTAAAAAGGCCACCTAATTCCTCACGAGTTAGGTTCATTAAGGTTTTCACGGACTGACTTAGGCATCGGAGAGGGTTCCCTCGGACAACCTCCGGGGCCCTGTGCGCTACTTGTGCAGGGAGCAGACTCGATCCGCCGGGAAGGTTCGACCGTGGAGGAAGAGAAAGGAGAGATTAAAGGAAGTCAAGCAAACAATATCCGAATACTCGAAACCCGAATTCACAATCGGGTTCATTGATTCCGTGACCGGAACAATTTGGCGCCGTCTGTGGGGAAGTCTAGGTTGTGCTCACGAGATTACCCACAAAAATCAACCATTCTAAAACACAAAATTAACCACTCACAATCGAACATGCCTGAAATTTTCGACACCAGCTCAGTGGCAAACCCACCCAAAGCCCCCCAATATGGCATGCCGCCGGAAATGACACCTGCCGCCACGATTCCAGGTGTGGGGCGGGCCAATCTGCAGGGGGCACCGGGCCAAGGGGCAACTGCCATAGCTGGACAGGGGAGCCAGCCGAGGCCAGTCTTGAACCTCACCCCTGCCCAGATGGTACAAACTGCGGCTTTCTTCTCCGCCATGCTGGACCAGGAATTCACCCCTGATGACCTGATAGGCAGGGTCGCTACGACCCCCAGGTTGCTCCACTTTGAAAGTGGAGAGGGAACCGGGGGCACAAAGCGAACCGCCGTCAGAAACGTCCAAAGAAAGGCTAGGAAGACGGCTCAGGCATACGCACAAGTCCAAAGGCGAATTTCGGAGGCCCGTCAGGAGCCGCCTGCGCGGCAGGAAGTAGCTGGTCCGGAGGGCGCATTCTCCATCCATACTACAGAATCCACGGCCGCTCGTGAAAGAAGAGGCCTATCCCAGGACCTGAGGGATCGCATGAAGCACAAAGAGCCAGTATCCAAGCGCTTGGGAGAGAAACAAGATGTATTCTCCAGGCTGACACCGGTTGAGGAATTGCGGCCAGCCCCTGGGCTGTCCCAGGGCCTGCAATCCAGGCTCAACAACGGCCAGCCCATGAGGCCCAGACACCGTCAGGGTGATAACCTCGAGTCCGCCCAGAAGAAGCGCTCGCGGTATCACTCCCCTTCCCAGGGCGACGAGGCGATTAGCAGGCCGAGGCCCCCACCAAGGCACAGCTCCCCTAAGGGCAGACGACCGACCCCTGAAAGAGGGGACGACTACGGTCGCTACTCAGATGCGAGCAGGTCGAAAATGGTAGGCAGGCCAACCAAAACCCCGCTTCACCCTGAGGTCCAGGCGTACCCGATCCCGAAAATTAAAATGCCGACTGTAAAGTTCGATGGAACTACAGACCCGGAGGATCACCTGGCTGCGTACGAAAGCCACATGGGCATGTACGACGCCGACGACGCAGTCTGGTGTAAAATCTTCCCCACCACCCTGGTAGGCCTAGCCCAGGGTTGGTTCAGGGACCTCACGCAGGGGTCAATCTCTTTCTTCATCGAGCTGGCAGAGATGTTCTTGGACTAGTATGCTGGAAACAAACGACGACGTCTCACCCGCTTTGACCTGCTGACCCTCAGGCAAAAGAAGGGCGAAACTGTCAGGGAGTATCTGAAGAGGTTCGACTTGTCGTTCCAACAGGTGAAACAAATTGACGACCCGACAGCAGCATATGCACTAACCAACTCCTTGCTACCCGGCGAAATGAAAAACCAGATGATCAGGGCCCAGCCGGAGACCCTGGCCAAAGCCAGAAAAATCGCAGAGGGGTTTATGCTGCAGGAGGAGTTCCACAGCCTGCCGGAGATCCCTGCAGGCCCTACAAGGCAGCAAGGGGGACCGCAGGGTGGACGCGGGAGAAACGAATCCGGAAGGCATAGAACTGAGGAAGGGGATACCCCCAAAAAGGAGCGCACTGTTTACCAGCCCAGGTTCGACAGTTACACAGCCCTTAACAAATCCAGGGCAGAAATCTTCGAGCTGGAAAAGGAAACCGCCAAGTGGAATCGCCCGAGCAAGCCGCGCAGTCCAAGAGGGGATCCCAAGAAATTCTGCACTTTCCACGACTGCGTCGGCCACACCACCGAAGAATGTCGCCACCTGAAAGACGAGATTGAGAAGTTGATCAGGAACGGCTGGTTGGCCAACTACGCAGCCAGGAACAAATCTCAGAAAGAGACGCCTGAAAAGCCCGAGGGCTCGGTACAGAATCGCCTGGTAATCCATGTGATATCAGGGGATGCAGAAGGTCCAATCAGCCGAAGAGGGCAGAAAAGGCAAATTCGTGAGCTGAGAAACCAAATCTGCTACGCTGAAAGAGCAAGAAGCCCAAAAGGAGTAACGCTGAGCATCACCCCCGAGGATGCAGGGCGGGTGGTGTACCCCCACAGCGATCCCCTGGTGTTGTCCTTGGTAATCAGCAACCATATTGTTCGAAGGTGCATGGTGGACACCGGTGCCTACACGAATTTGCTGTACAAGGACGCTTTCGACAAGATGGGTCTGGAGAAAAGGCATCTACGACCTGCCCCTGGGTCATTGTATGGGTTCAGTGGAGCAGGCATATTGCCCGTAGGAATCATAGACCTACCTGTAACATTTGGGGAGGGAGCTACTGCCAGAAATGTCAGGGCATCATTCGTTGTAGTAGATGCAAAGTCTGCTTACAACGCCCTGATCGGCAGAGTCACCCTAGACGAGATTGAAGCGGCCATATCAATCAGGGCTCTCACTATAGCCTATGTTACTGATTTCGGCCTAGAAGGAAAAGTGCGCGGAGACCAGGAGTCGGCCAGACATTGCTACTCCGTGGCCCTGCAGGCTCACGAAAGCGAAAGAAAAGGAAAGAGAAAAGCCGACAGTTCCCCCAGCAAGGAAGGCGAGATTCCAACCGGTAGTCAGGCGCCAAGCCACCTGGAACCTGGGGGAGAAAGCATGCTGGTGGACCTGGAGCCAGGGAGGCAAGTCCTTATAGGGGCCGACCTGGAAGAGTCCTACCAGGTTGAACTGGTCAAGCTGCTGAAAGAAAACAAGGATGTATTCGCCTACTCGGCGGATGAGATGCCAGGGGTCGATCCAGCGTGTATCGTTCACAGGCTGAACGTAAGCGCGGATGCCCGCCCTGTGAAGCAGAAAAAGCGGAACATGTCCGCAGAAAAAGACTTGGCAATCAAGGAAGAAATTGAAAAACTTTTGAAGACAGACTTCATAGAGGTCTGTGACTACCCTGAGTGGTTAGCAAATGTGGTCATGGTCAAAAAGTCGTCAAGCGCATGGAGAATGTGCGTAGACTTTACGAACCTCAACAAGGCCTGCCCGAAAGACTGTTACCCGCTCCCCAGAATCGATCAATTGGTAGACGCCACCAGCGGATACACTATGCTAAGCTTCCTGGATGCCTTCTCAGGGTACCATCAGGTGTATTTATGGCAGCCAGACAGAGTTAAGTGCGCGTTCATCACTAGTTCAGGCACCTACATGTACAAGATGATGCCATTCGGGCTGAAAAATGCGGGAGCTACATACCAGCGCCTGGTCGACAAGGTGTTCGAAAACCAGAAAGGCAGGAACATAGAAGCCTATGTCGATGACGCCATTGTAAAGAGTAAGGGGGACAAAGAGCACTTGGCAGACCTGCGGGAGACCTTCTCCTCCCTGCGCACCTACAAAATGAAACTCAATCCGAAGAAGTGCACATTTGGGGTGCGCTCTGGAAAGTTCTTGGGTTTTTTGGTCAGCTCTCGAGGGATAGACGCTAATCCCGAGAAAGTTCAGGCTGTTCTGGACCTTCCTGAGCCAAAGACCATCAGAGACATCCAACGCCTGACGGGCCGCATGGCCGCCCTAGCACGGTTCATCGCCAGGTCAGCGGACAAGTCGACCCCATTCTTCAAGGTACTGAAAGGCAACAAGCAGTTTAAATGGGAAGACGAGCAAAAAGAGGCGTTCGGACAATTGAAAGAGCATTTAAAGAAACTCCCCACCCTGGCAAGACCAGTAGCGGGAGAAAAGCTCTTCCTTTACATCGCTGTAACCAACGTGACAGTCAGCGCGGTCATCTTAAGGGAAGAAGCAGGCGCTCAACAGCCCATATATTTTGTAAGCCACGCCCTGGGGACAGCAGAGAAGAATTATCCCATGGTCGAAAAGGCAGCCTACGCGGTTGTTATAGCAGCCAGAAAGTTGAGGCCGTACTTCGACGCACACCCCGTCGTAGTGCTGACAGACCAGCCCCTAGAAAAGGTGCTAGAGAAATTTGAGAAGTCGGGCAGACTGCTAAAGTGGGCAATCGAGCTGAGCGGACTAGGAATAACATATCAGTCAAGAACAGCCATTAAGGCCCAAGCCCTGGCCGACTTTCTAGCAGAATGTTCCCACTCTGAGGAGGATAGCCCAACCCCTGGCGAGTGGATCGTATACACCGACGGGTCCTCCACGGCCAACGGAGCAGGGGCAGGGGTAGTATTGACCAGTCCGGAGGGGACTGATTTTGAGCATGCGCTCAGATTTGTCTTCCCCGCCTCGAATAATGAAGCCGAGTATGAAGCAGTACTCGCAGGCATCACCCTAGCCAAAGCTGCAGGCGCAGAGCGGGTCGTTCTGGCCACAGACTCCCAGCTCATCGCCAACCAAATCAATGGAGAATATGAGGCTAGGGACCAAACAATGGCCGCGTACCTGGAAATGGTAAAAAGGGAATTATCAGGCTTAAAATCATATGAAATCAGACAGATCCCCCGATCCCAGAATAACAGGGCGGACGCCCTGTCAAAACTGGCTAGCTCCAGCCTGCAGGATATAAGGAGGTCGGTATGGGTGGACGTCGTCCAAGAGAAATCTACCGTCTCCTGTCAAACCGTTGGGGCGGTGGAAGAAGCAGGGCCTGAGGATTGGAGGACACCGATCATCCTGTTCAAGAAACACGGAATCTTACCAACCGACCCCGTACAAAAAAGAAGGATGCCGGCAAGGGCTGCATGGTTCATCATAATGGGAGAAGACTTGTACAAAAAGTCTTTCTCGTCCCCTCTGCTTAGGTGCCTGGGGGCAGAGCAGGCAACGGAGGTGCTGGATGATATCCACTCCGGGATATGTGGTCATCACATAGGAGGAAAGTCACTAGCACACAAGGCCTTGAGAGCCGGATACTACTGGCCGACCCTGCTGGCCGACGCGAAAGATTTGACCCAAAAGTGCAGAAAATGCCAGCTCTTCGCCCCATCCATCCATGCCCCAGCCCAGGAGCTCAGGCCAATCCTGTCTCCCATCCCCTTCGCTCAGTGGGGGATGGACATATTGGGACCCTTCACGGTAGCCACCGGGGGGAGAAAGTTCTTGATCGTAGCTATCGACTACTTTACCAAATGGGTGGAAGTTGAGGCAGTGCCTAACATCACCGAGCCTGCGGTCAGGAAGGTGATTTGGCGGAACATTATCACCAGGTTCGGCCTGCCGAAGATGCTGGTGTTTGACCATGGAAGACAATTCGATAATGACCCCCTGAGATTATGGCTGGAAGGTCACGGCGTTGCGGTTGCTTATTCTGCCGTCTGCCACCCTCAAACCAACGGGCAGGCAGAGGCGGCCAACAAACAGATTCTGAATGGCTTAAAGAAAATGGTGGATGACCTCAAGGGCAGGTGGGCCGACGAACTACCCAGCATACTCTGGTCAATCCGGACCACCCGGAAGGAATCTACGGGCCAGACCCCGTTCGGCCTGGTATATGGTGCAGAGGCTTTACTACCAATTGAGACCAGGATCCCCTCCCTGCGCTCCTTACAATACGACCAAGTTGAGAATGAGGTAGCGATGGCAGAGGCCTTAGATCTGGTCAGTGAGGTAAGAGAGGAAGCCAGCGCCAATATCGTCGCCTACCAGCAACGAATGAGGAAGGCGTACAACAAAAGAGTGCATCAGCGAAATTTCCAGATGGGTGATCTAGTCCTCAGAAAGACACAGGCCGTGGGAAGATCGAAAGAGCACGGTAAACTTAGCGCTAATTGGGAGGGTCCATACCAGGTAACTCAAATCTTAGGGCCAGACACGTATAAAATCGCTAATCTAGAGGGCCAAGAATTGAGTGCTCACTGGAACGCAGACACCCTGAAGAAATATTATGTTTAAGCAGAATCTTAAAGTAGTCTTCGTTTCTTTAAAATTGGCGGAGAACGGTCAAAGAATGTCGACGGCTCCGACCACCCTTGTGATAGATTTTTACGAAGAAATGAGAAGATCCTCAAAGTCTATACTCGTTGTCTGTTCAAACTCGCGTTCTCACACACAAACAAGCAGGGGGCAATAGGGGGAGGCCCCCCTGTTGCCAGAACTAAGGAAAATAGCCCCCCCAACAAAAATTCAAACGTCTCCCGGCAGGCAGGGGGCAGGCCCCCTGGACTCTGACTAAGAGCCAGGAACAGGCCAAACGAACAAGGACTGGGGGCAGGCCCCCCAACCTTGTATAAAAAACTCATAATGCCACCCGGCCAGCCTCTGGGCAGACAGGGGGCAGGCCCCCTGGACTCTGACTAAGAGCCAGGAACAGGCCAAACGAACAAGGACTGGGGGCAGGCCCCCCAACCTTGTATAAAAAACTCATAATGCCACCCGGCCAGCCTCTGGGCAGGCAGGGGGCAGGCCTCCTGGACTCTGACCACGAGCCAGGAACAGGCCAAACAAACAAGGACTGGGGGCAGACCCCCCAACCTTGTATAAAAAACGCATAGTGCCACCCTGCCAGCCTCTGGGCGGGCAGGGGACAGACCCCCTGGACTCTGACCAAGAGCCAGGAACAAACCAAACGAACAAGGACTGGGGGCAAGCCCTCCAACCTTGTATAAAAAACGCATAAATCACCCTGCCAACCTCTGGGCAGGCAGAGGGTAGGACATACCTTAAGAAGCTCAAAACAAGAAATTCAAACAGAGGCAGGATGGAAACAAACGGAGAAATCCTTAGAGAAAGAAATAAAGTAGCAGGAGATACACCAAATAAAGGTTTTCTAAAAAGTAATTACATCAAATACGGCAGCCGACCACAAAAAGGCTCGGTGCACGGAAAAGATAAGTCAAAATATTAGCGTAAGCGCGGTAGGGGACAGGCATGAGCCCTCTGAGGATGACTGCCTTCCATATTAAGCAGGGGGAGCTTCTGGGGCAGATGTAGCAGCTTCTTCATCCATCCTGCGCATCTGGACCTCGTCCTTGGCAGTGTAGAGGGCTCGAAAAGCCTCTTCATCGAAGCCTGGGAACATCTCCCTGACAGCCTCCATGACCACCCCCAGGCAAGAGTTGGCACCATTAACAAAGCCTGCTGACACGGCAGTTTCCACCTCTTGGATTATCTCATCCTTCTCTTTCCGCCACTCCTCGGTCTTTGCCGTCAGGTCGCCGAGAGCCGCCTGAAGAGCCGAATCCGCCTTGGAAAGACGCTCCTCTAGATCGGCAGCTTTTCTCCTGACCCGATCCAGCTCGGCTAAAGCCTTTTTCGCCTGCTCCAACTCCGCCAAGGCCTGCTTGCCGCTCTTCGCCTCCTCCTCCAGGCGGGACACCTCTCGAACAGCATTCTCGCTTTGAGACCTCCAATGAGTAGCCTGGCTACTGGCCTCCTCCAGCTCGCTCTCCCTTTTGGCCAGCTGATCCTTTAGGCCGGCAATAAGGACGGCGTCCCTTTCTATTGTAGTCAGGCGGTCGGAGTTGGCCAGTTCCTCGTCACTCAGACGACTGAGGGCCGCTAACTCAGCAGAGGCCTGAATAACCCTGGCAGTACGCTGGATGTACTGGGTCACCTGGTGGGTAGCAGAGTGGACAGTCTTGAGGAGATGGTCTGCTAAAACCGCCCCAGAATCAGAGAGTAGGGCAGAGACATCCTGGCTATCGCCGGCAGCATAATGGAACTCAGCATTCTCCTTAGAGAAAAAGGTACTAGGAACTCCCTGAGCAAGACGTTTGGGATCAGGCGTATCGGCCTCCAGATCCACCACGTGATCTGTACATGGAGTTCCCCTGCCCCTCTTTCTAATCAGCCCCCTGGGGGTGCTTTCCCCCGTCTCTTCAGAGCCAGCGGCCTGCGGCCCCTGGGGAATCTGAACCCCTGCAGGAGGACCTCCCTGTTTGCTAGCAGGGGGCGGAGTAACCTCGAAAGCAATCGCCTTTTTAACAGACGGAGAAGGAGTGGCTTCAGAGACCGCCGTTTTGGCGGGGGTCGACCTAGGGGGAGCAGGAAGTCTCGGCCTGCTGAACGAGAGACCCTTCAGGTGCTTCATCAGGTTTTTCTCGCCCTCTTGAAGTCAGGAGGAAGGGAAGGACGGACTTGGATAACGTCGAGAGTCCCAGACAATCCCAAACGTCTCACCTCCCCTTTTCTCCAAAGGAAGGTGGCAAGATCTGCAAAGCCAACGGACGACTGGTTAGAAAGACCATTTAAAAAAGAAAAGGCGAGCAAGGAAAAATCATCAACACTCCCGAACTACCTTCGTCTAAGCCCGGATTCATGCCCACCCGGGTCAGGTACCTGTCATTAGCAATGACCTCCGCATGGGGGAGCCATACTGAAGGACCATACACCCCATGCTTATCATTACTAGCAGCAAACTGGTCCACCAAGTCCTTGTCTTGTCTGCTCAATTTCACCTCCAGAGCCTTACCCCCCACGCCAGGGTGATATTCTTCAGGAGTCTCAAGCCTGGTATGGACGTGATTCCTAAAGTGGCGGGGAATCCTCCATCCATGGGCGCTATGAACATAGAGAAAATTGTTTTTCCAGTCTCTCAGGCTGTCCATAGCAGGCCACACCAGTGTGTGTCCCTTTTGCCTCAGAAGGGACCAATACCCAGGAGAGCCCTCACTCCCGGAAGAAACCATTTGCAGGCCAACCATAAATCTCAGGGCGTCAACAGAGGGTTCGGCGCGATGGAACAGGGAGGTCCACACATACGAAATTAGTGACCTGACAGCCATGGCTGTCAGCTGGGCGATGGCCACATTCATCCGCCTAAAAATCTCTTCTAGGGCCGGATGAAGGGGGAAGCGAAGGCCAAACTCCAAGCACTTATGATAAACCGCAATGCACCCGTCGGGAGGGCAGCACACGGTGTCCTTTTCGCCGGGGACGACAATTGTATACCCGTCCCCGAAATTATAGAAACGCTCAATCGCGTTGGCAGCATTCTTTGCGAGAATCAGATCCCGATTTTTTGGGTCGAGATAGGTACTCAGGGGAATACGGTACTTGGTTTTGTCTAAGTAATAAGTCCTCCCCTTTTCCCGGGGGATAAGGGGACCAGAGGTCCTGGAGGGGTCGATCTCCATTGCCTCGTCATCCGAATCAATAACGTCGCAGGGGGCGGGCTCTGGGGAGTTGCCACCCCCATCGCCCGCCGGGTCCTCTTCCTCAGCCATCCCAAGATCAACCTCCCTAGAGGAGGAGGCGAGCTCCTCCCTCCCCTTTTCCAGTTCCTCTTCCCTCATTGAGTCGGCGAATGACAGAATGCGTGGACGGGTTCTAGACATGGCAACCCTAAGAGGGAAGGAAAAAGCAAGAAAATTGAAAGAAAATGGAGCAAGAGTTGGAAGTTAAAAGTCTAACCTAGGGTCGGCCGCCGAGGAAGTGTAAGCTTGGAAAAAGAGTCTTCCAGAAAAACGGAGGTACGAAGAGGAGCTCGAGTTTTCACACCGAGAGATTTGCAGAAGGAAAGAAAGGAAATTTGGAAAGAGAAAAAGAGGAAGAATGAGTGACAGATTGCTTTTATAGGAGGAAAGGCAGACGAAAAGTCGCCAAGCCTCAAAGATCCACCCAAGGGCTACTGTCCACGTGTCGAACTCTCAGAGAGCAGCCACTTGCAGCTTCCCAAGGATGGCTTTGAGAAGACAAAAAGACGCTGGAAGGACGATCACACTGTGACGTCCTCCTTACCTCCAAATGACAAAAACAAATAATAGCAGATAATAAAATAACACATGTAAATAAAACCGCCTGACTTTTTCATTAAATTAAAGAAAACCCGAAAAACGGGCAAGTTACATGACATGCAAGCCAGGAATACAAAAAGAGCCCCTGGTTCCGGCTCACTATGCCTACACCCCCCGGGCAGGCCTAATCATCGTCAAAACCCGGGGAGTAGTCCCCAGGGCTATTGTGCCCTCCAATATCAGATCCCCAATCCCAGTCATCAGAGTCTTCGAAGGGGTCTGCCGAATCATCATCCCCACGACCAGAGGAGTAGCCCTGGCCGTCACTGTCGCCGGAATCCCGGCTGCTGACATCCCAGTCCCTGCCATAAGGGACTGTCTCGGTATCGTCACAGAAGCCGCAGCCTACTTTCCTCCTCAGGGGAGAAGAAGGGCCCGACTCAGGAGAGGACAGCTCGGAGCAGTCGGAGCCGAACTGCTCGGGGTGTAGCCAGGAAAAACATTCATGGCACCCCCTGTCGAAACAACCTCCACCCTGGGGGCAACGCCTGAACTTTGGGGCAGCTGGGGAAGCCCTCAGAGGACGCTTGCCCGCTTTGATAAGAGCCCTCCTGAGCTTTCGGGGACGTTGAGCGCGAGATCGCCGGCTACGGCGCAAAATGAGAAAAGACGCCCGAGAATACCTTAGCTTCCAACGCCCCTTAAAGCGACGACTCACTACACGAGCCCCATGGCAGAAAAGTACTTTGGTAATCCACGACATTTTCTCTGAAAGAGGAAGAGGAGAAGATTGAAGATGGGTTGTGAAAATGGCAAAAGAACTGCAATTTATACGAAAAGGGTGGCCAAAGCATTAAATGGCGCCCCAACTACTTCGACAGGGGGCACAACCAATCAGCATACAAGCACGCTGCCCCAAAATCCATTGGGTCTGGAAAGCAATCATGACCAAAAAAGGACACTTAAACTCTTGGCATGCCCAACACGGAAAAAGCCCTCCCCTCGGGAACACGCGAACGCATTAAAAGCAAGGATAAAGTCACAAGTCAACTCCTCACCATCAAGAGTCCACCTGCCAGGGAGAAACCTTGCTTCCCCCCGGCCGGTGAGGGCCAATTGATGAGGGTTGAAGTGCCTACGCCGGGTTGCCCGCCTGGCAAGCCCCGCAAACACCCAACCCGGGAACCGAAGGGCCTGTCCAGCAGGCCGTCAAGGTAGGACACTAGGATTTTCCTCTGTGAATGCGCCCCCAGGAGGGTTGCCTGTCCAACAGGGCAGGCGACCAACTGGAAGGGGCCAGTGGACTCTTCTTGGCCACCTGCCCCCAGGCGATCCCCCTCCCAAGCAGGGCAGGGATTGCCACGGGCCCCTTTGTCTTTCTGCCTAAGGTAAAAGGGAATGAGTGGATGGAACGGGCCCACGTGTAACCCCAACATCCACTCATTCTCCCGCTCTCTTTTTCCCTCTCTTGTGGGAAGGTATAAATACCCACCCATTTCCCACTTAGAAAGGGTTGGATTTTCTCTCTCTAGACTCTTACTCCTAAAAAGGCCACCTAATTCCTCACGAGTTAGGTTCATTAAGGTTTTCACGGACTGACTTAGGCATCGGAGAGGGTTTCCTCGGACAACCTCCGGGGCCCTGTGCGCTACTTGTGCAGGGAGCAGACTCGATCTGCCGGGAAGGTTCGACCGTGGAGGAAGAGAAAGGAGAGATTAAAGGAAGTCAAGCAAACAATATCCGAATACTCGAAACCCGAATTCACAATCGGGTTCATTGATTCCGTGACCGGAACAAAAACTATTAGTGAATTTATGATTTTAGAGAATGAAACGTCATATTTTTTTTGGAACAATGGTACCGCAAGTCATATATATATATATATATCATTTTTTTAGGTTTTTTTTTATGTATTTTTGTTATATCAATTTATATAAAATGTAACGTTGCTTAAAAACAATTAACTAGGCTTAATTAAAAATGAAAAATTGTTTTAAAAAAAAATAAAAATTGAAAAAAAAATATAAAACCGGATACCGGATATCCGAAAAAACCGGATATCCGGAAAAAACCGGATCGGATACGGATCGCAAAATTTTAAGTTTTTAAAACCGGATATCCGATACGGTTTGCAAAACCGGATCGAATACCCGGTTTTGCTCACCCCTACTAGATGGTGTCAGAAATATTTGATCAGTGATCAACATTGCTATACTGATGTCCGTTTTGCTAGTCAATCTTGATAGATTCATTTCACAGATATTATGATACTTTTTTTCCAATCATTTTACGAATTTTAATTCAATTAAAATCATTAATAACAACCTTGTCAAGATGTCCTACTAATTTTAAATACTCTTTACCTAATGCTGCTAACAAAATCCAAATTGGGTAGGACCTTGGACCTCTAAACACCATTCGGGTTCTTTTCAAGCACAAATTCTTGTTTGTGACAGAGGTATTCGTCACTTTCTAACGGGTCAAATACGACTCGTTTACATAGTAAAAAAATAAAACACTATAAAAACAATGAGTTGTCTTTTCTACACATATAAATAATATTTGGCCCGTTATAACAAAGTGACGGATATCTCCATTACAAGGGAGACTAGTTGTCATTACAGAGGTCATCTTCAAATCAATTTCATTTGGAATACTATTCTTTTTTCACGTTATTTTTCTTTCCTTAAACCATCGTGAAATAGAATCTTCATACTAAAAACTAGTACTCCCCCGTTCCAATCAATTTTGTGCATATGGTAATTGTGCACTATTCATAGGTGAGAAGAATAATCAAGTGCATCATGAATATATTTTAATATATATGATAAAACATAGTTAGGTGAAATCTTGCTTAAATTGTCTAATCGAGTGCATCATGAATATCAATTTTTTATAATTTTTAAAACCACTTATCATGAATATCAATTTTTTATAAGATAGAGACAAAAAAAAAGTGTACATATAAATAATAAAACAATGTATAGAATTGATTAAAACGGATGAAATATCTCAATCACAAAAACTTATTGAGAGATAGATCGTATCCACCTAGAATATTAGATTATGTGATAGTCAAAAGGGAATGGACGGTGTATTTGTGTTGTTTTAGAACACAAACGCATTTCCAAAATGCCTCATAAAATAGTGAAAACGACACTCCAGTCTCCTCCACGTTTTGTCATCCCCTCTGCCTCTTCATATATCATCCCAATATCCCCATCCAACTCCAACTACTCTCAAATCTCTAATGATCATCAAACTCACCAAAAATCACTTCTTTCTTTTCTGCCAACTTTCCAAACACCTAACATTAATTACTTCTCGTATCATCATTTCCCAAAAAGGTTAAAACTTTCCTTTTTTAGAAACCTCAAAGAATGATTAAAGAGCCAAAAATGGGGTCTGGAAAGAATGATGATGAAGCAGGATCAAGTTCATACTCAATCAAACTCCCAACAGAAGACACTCCACTCATTTCAAAACCAAAGCAATCTTCTGAATTCAAGACTTTGGCCAACATATTCATTGCAATTGTAGGGTCTGGAGTCTTAGGCCTTCCTTACACTTTCAAAAGATCAGGTTGGGTCTTTGGTGTTCTCACTTTATTCTCTGTTGCTTTCCTCACTTATTACTGCATGTTGTTGTTGATTTCGACAAGGCGAAAACTCGAATCTTCTAATGGGTACTCAAAGATTAACTCTTTTGGTGATTTGGGGTATTCTGTGTGTGGCTCAATTGGCAAGTTTTGTGTTGATTTGATGATTATTCTGTCACAAGCTGGGTTTTGTGTTAGTTACTTGATCTTTGTGTCTAATACTATGGCTCATGTGTTTAACACTCAAGTTCAGAATCAGAGTTTTCTTGGTCTGACCCCTAAGAAATGGTATTTGTGGGGTTGTTTGCCTTTCCAATTGGGGCTTAACTCGATTCCGACATTGACCCATTTGGCACCTTTGAGTATCTTTGCTGATATTGTACAGATTGGTGCAATGGGTGTTGTGATGGCGAAAGACGGGGTTGTTATTGTCCAAAATAGGCCAGTTGTTGAGGCATTTGAAGGTTGGAATGTGTTGTTCTATTGTGTTGGGGTTTGCACTTACGCGTTCGAAGGAATTGGGATGGTTTTGCCATTAGAAAGCGAGGCGAAAAACAAGAAGGGGTTTGGGAAAACATTGGGTGTGTCAATGGGAATGATATCCTGCTTGTATGCTTCATTTGGTGCATTGGGTTACTTTGCATTTGGGAAGGAAACAAGGGATATCATCACCACAAACATTGGTACCGGAATTGTGAGCACTTTGGTACAACTAGGACTTTGTGTGAACCTGTTCTTCACGTTCCCGTTGATGATGAACCCAGTCTACGAGGTTATAGAGAGACGGTGGGCTCAAGGCACCTACAACATATTGGGAAGATGGGTGATGGTGTTGGTGGTGTGTTTGGTCGCGTTTTCAGTACCAAATTTTGCGGATTTCTTGTCGCTGGTAGGGAGTAGTGTGTGTATTGCATTAGGGTTTGTATTCCCATGTTTGTTCCATTTGATTGTGTTTAGGGATGAGATGAGTTGGGGGAGGATGGTGGCCGAATGCGCAGTCGTGGTTATCGGAATTGTTCTTGGTGTTACTGGCACCTACACCTCTCTTAGGGAGATCTTTACTCCCAAAGATTGATGATCAGATCATTACTTGTTGTTTAAACAATTTTGTAATCATGTACTTAGTGCACTTTGTATAATCTTTTAGCCTTTCGGACAAAGAGGAGCGATACTTACAATGGTTCGTCTGTATAAAAAGTTCACTCGTTTATCAAAGTGAAAACCGTCTTACACTGTACTTTGTGTTGAGCGAATTTGTATTGTCTTTTTATGGGAGATATTTTTGGGTTAGGTAAGATGTAAAGATCGTCCCTTTTATGCTTCGTATCTTTGCTTTCTTTACTTTATTATTTCTATGAATTATTGAATGAATGGCACCAAAATTCCAGCTTGCGTCTTCTGTTTCGTAATGCATTTAGTTTTGGAATTACGTGAATTAAAATTGTGTATCACTTTCACTGTCAAATAAACGTGAAGATAATTAAATACTATGAATGATGATTTATATTCATTGAATTAATATTGTTGTTCATAGTGAAGACAAAATTTTAAAGATTAAATTATGACACATGTCTTTTAAGTGAATGACTCGAAAACTATACAAAAAAGCTAGTAAACTTTACGACAAAGCTCAAAAACTACTCCGTATATGATAAAGCTCAAAAATGAGACGATGATAGCATTCTCTGAGATCTTAACCGCTGTTAACCCATATTCATGCCCCAACACGCTGATTAACCCATTCGAATGTGGAATGCTTCCCTTCCCTTCCCTACAATTAACATAACACGCGCTGGCGCTGCAATGTCAAGGCGGAGATGGATCCAGTTTCCTGTTTGCATATTACAGAGTCGTGTTCAGATCACTGCCTTGGTTACGAACTCTGGCTAAAGCTCTTTTTCCCTGAAAATATTGAACATATTTTCAGCTGAAATGCATAGCACATCCCAAGAAATCCGAAGATTATATGAACAAGGCAAACGGAAAACACAGCAAAATGCTAACCTCTTTTCTCCAATCTGTACACAGATTTACAGTGATGAGTGCTACTACTTGAACCACTAGCCCACATATTATTCCAATCCAAAGTCCCTGCAAACTGTGATTTTCAGGGACAAGCCTCTTCCTCGTCGAAGATGGAATAGATGAAGGAATTCAATCGGAAAAGGAGATTACCATTCCACCAATACGCAAAACAAAAGCAAAGAGCACAGCACACGGAAGTGCCACGAAATAATAGGCTCCAAGGTTTATGAAGGAGCACATGTTTTGCCATCCACATCCTCTTGCCGCTCCTGTACATATTTACACCACCATTTACATACATAGCATTAAGTCGTTGTATCGATCATGATCATAGCATACAAAAAGGAGGGAGGTATTACAGAATCGGAACCTGAAAGTGCACACTGAAACCCATCTAAGAAGTCGGACAGTGCGAGCAAAAGCATCATCTTAGCCACATATTTGATCACTTCACCGTCATTGCTGTACAGTTTACCCCAAACATTGCGAACTAGAATCGTGATTATACCCACCACTAAGCCCTCAGAAATTGAAATGATGATCATGACAAAGATAGCTAAGCGCGCTGCTCTTGGACGCCCAGCCCCGAGTTCATTTGATACTCTTGTGCTGCAATTACATTCATAACACATAAGAAACACAATGTAAGCCCTTGAGGCAGTACTGTAATGTTGTTGTATGAAATGTCAACCTGCACTAGTACTCGTACCTGATAGCACCACCAAGGCCAACCGATATCATGTAAACCATCCAGCAAGTATTCAGGCTGAAAACGAAAAGATGTGTCGTTTTAATTGATAAAAATAGTGATATATCTCGTGAGAAATTAAGTTGATTTTATGGAATGAGCCTACAAACCTTACTGATAGGACAGATGCCTCCAGTTTCGGATTTGGCAGAAGACCTGACAGCAATACAACCATTTCAAATGACCAATACTCGAGGCTGCAACACAGATAACCGATTCAATGTTCAAATTCCTTGCATTCGAGATAAACTCTACTCATCCTCGTGAGACACCCCATTATAGACTGGCATACCAGATCATAATAGCTGAGGGAATTGCAAGCTTTAGAAAACTCCATATATCCGAGAATGCTTCCTTGGAGAACCCGATCCAAGTGTTCAACCAAGCAGAAGAAAACCTCAAGTAAATAGCCAACATAAAGAAGCTAACCCAATACGATATATTATTTGCTAAAGCAGCTCCTTTGATCCCAAGTTCAAGTTTGAAGATAAGAAGCCAGCACATTGGGATATGCAGAAGAGCTGTTATACAAGAAGTCGCCATCATGGGGATCACGATGTTTTGAGTCTGTAGAAATCGGTTGAGACACTGAAGCAAGCCGTATGCGAAGAGACTAGGGATCATCCATCTGTTGAAAGTTCCAGCACCTTTTGCTATATCACGGTCTTGGTGACAAAGAATAAGAATATCGCTGGTATAGTACCAGACCACTGCTAATGGAATGCCGAACAACATGAGGACTACCATCGCTCTTTGTGTATAAATTCCAAGCATGCTATGCTGTTTGGCTCCGTAGGCTTGCCCACATAGCGTCTCCAGTGCACTACTCATGCCCAGCTACAAAATCACAAGTAGTACAGAAGTGTAAATGCAAACAAGCCAATTAATTAAGGTAGGTAGTTAGACAGCAGAAGGGTTAAGAGTAGACGGAATAATGAACGAACGAGGACATAAAATCCAGTGACAGAAGCGAAGGAAGTGGCGAGGGAAGCACTCGAGAGAGGGAGCTGTCCAAGGTGACCGACAAACATGATGGATATTAGTTGTACAGAGAACTGAAGAATGCTGACTGCTATCAACGGACCCGCCAACCACAACTGTTTCTTCGCTTCCTCAGACATCTCTGCTCTACTAAAGCTACTGTTTTTTTCATCTTCTGCTTCGTTTTCTTCCATGTTGTTGCCTGCTTGCTGTTGCAGCAGGGACTCTCACTCTGACTTTAACTCTTTCATTGCTATAAAGACAAAAAGAACGACATATAATATCGTCTGTGAGGTCAGATTGGCTATTCATTCATAAGACTTTTAGCATTATAAATTCTTAAATCTTAATCATACTTCGTGTAAGAGTAGTAATGTGTTAGTCCTGAGCCCTACATGTAATACAAAATTCAAATGTCCTGTTCAGTTTTGGCATTTGATAATATACTAGTGCAAATCCCGTGCATATATATGGTTTTAAATTAAGTCGGTTTTTTTAATTTTGCTTTATGCAGAAGATGTTTATAAACTCATAGGGGACATACGGAGTTATTATTTCTTCTTCTTTTTTCCCGGGTACAGAGCGTACTGGAAATGCTGACGAGATTGACGAAGCCCCGTTGGCTATTGCAGCAGCAACATATTGAGCAGTAGTTGCTGAAAAACAAAGGCCGACATTAGTAGGTTTTCGGAGTGAGGCGAGCATTTGATCACATGTCGCAGACACTGATATTTCATGTTTAAGACAGTCTCTTGGTACCAAGTGCAAATCTGAAACATCTCTTTCTCCCCCCCTCCTCCTCTACAAAACCCTCTACATCTATTTCATTATCGTCAAGTATGTGGGAGATCACTGCTACAAAAGTTCATAATTTCAGTTAGATTCGATATCTTAGTTTGAAGTGGGGTGTTCTTCCACTTTACTTTTATCGAGGGTCAAAAAACAAAGCCAAGGAACACTGTACTCCAATTCAGAGAAGTGTAATTTATTGATTTTCATGGAATTGTATTTCACTAATTTCTCAAAATGACAGTATTATTATGGTCTATTGCTTAACTAAATTGAGAATGGAAATATTTATATGAATGAGCAGCAGAATACATGATAACATGAGGATGTTGTTTGATTTAGTTGAACCAACGAGACCAATGCAAGAGGGGGAAATGGAATCAAGTGGGTTTCAAGAATTGAAGCAGTTGACTTACAGAAGATTGGCTTTTTATGACAAATTATTATACTCAGTCAGTCAGTCCATGGAAATTTCGCAATACTACTGAGTGGTTCAGAATTCGAGTTGATGCAACTTCCCCTCTCTTCCAAGTAGACCCAACCCAAATCCGAGTTACAGATTCATCCTCCTAACTCGAATTGTAAGTGATCCAAACCCGAACTTAAACCAAATATTTCAAATAGATCTCAACAAAAATTTGGCAAGCTTGCAAATTTGGGATACCAAAATGCAATTAGCTTAATACAACTGCACAAGTGAAGTGTCTGTCTACTTCTTTTCAGAATCACACACAACATTCACCATTTCCTGTTTCTATTTCCATAATCGAGTTATTCGAAACAACATCAGAGTCATTCATCAAAGTTTACATAACATCAACTATCCTATTCACAACCACTGGTATCAAATCAAACATATATACTCCAATCTCTGTATATATGAATGACTTTACCATACAAATACACAAATCACACACACTTACGACGAACAAGACCAGGACAGGCCACACCCATATACTTACTGATATACACAAATCCTGTACCCTATACATTCTTATCGAAATTCAAAACTCCATATCTATAACAATCTCATCCACTAATTCTTCTATGATAAGATACTCCAACTCTTTTCCAAGCCCGCTCATCTCTTCGTCTACTAGATTCGACCATGGCATACTATTCAGATCGTCAACCACCAAATCATCCAGTGAGTAGCAGGCCGGGTCCATGCACGGGTTTAGGCACTCGCAGATCATCTCCCACACCTGGTTTAACAGCTTTCTTCCCTGTGGCGGAGCTAGCAGCGTGATTTCAGTGATTTTTCTCCTGAATTTAGGCAAAATCCTTGGAGGTCCGAGTAGAACTGTCAGTGCCTCGTTCAGCAAATCAAACAACAGTTTATGTTCCAAGCTTGTTTCATCGTAGTCTAATGGTTCGTTGCTGTCAGTCGGTTTTCTGTAAGATTCTTCCACTTTTTCAAATACCCAGTTGCCCATGGGCTTCACAAAGGGGTCCCATCTCGAAAATGATTTGACCCATGATCCATCGTATAAACCCGAAGTAACTAGCAAGTTCTTGACATACGCTTCGGCTTCATCTTCAATGTCTACCTCTGCCTCCAGTTCTGAAGGTTCCTCGGTAACAGTCGTGATTTCGGATCCTTCGTAATCAAGTTGGTTCAATTGTTTTCGTAACTCTGCAGAGTAATCATCATGAAGAAATTTAGAATAGACTGACGAACGTCATATGAAATCGATCCATCTCAGTTACACGTAAATGAAATAGTAGTGAATCAATCAATATGACACTGAGGACAGCTTTACTAGTTTCGTTTACCTGTAAGATTGGAGCTGATCTCTCTAAAAACATTACCAACACTGTGATCTCCAACAGATGTCACATCGGACATAGATATTGGACTCGGAATGTCGATTGGCTTCCAGAAATCTTCATGAACACTGCTACATACAGAGGCGGGACTAGGTGGCACTTCGGTTAAGTTCTCCTGCAATGAGGGAGATCAGTTTCAGCCATCCTAGATACCAAAGTCGTAGCCTTTTCTTGTATCTATCAATGAATATTAAGAGGCAAACCTAAAATGAAATAAACAGTGTGACGACTTCGACAACAAGGTAAACTGTTGGACTTACATTCCTGTCACTAAAGCCTGCCACACTTGTATCTTTTTCCGAATCATATTCATTGCTTTCAGAATCGATTGATTGAAACTTTCTACTGAACAGCTTCTTCCTCAGAGAGAGGCGTGATTTGATCTTTTCTCGGAAATTGAATCTTTCTTTCCTTTGCCCTTCAATAGCAAAATTTGATAGGGCCTCATGCTTTCTCTTTATGTGGGCCCCAGAGGAAATGTGTCGATCCTCTAGAAGAAGCTTCCCAAATGACATCCCCGATACAGGAGCCGACAAAGATCTAACCAGACTCCTTGGAGATGGTTGTTCTTGCAGAATCCCATAATCGCTTGGCTCGCGTGTGAAGGACGTAGGTTTTGTATCCTCGTAGCTCAAATCCTGCCAATAATGCCTCCCACTTTCAGCATTCAAGATATCCCTAGCTTGTTCTAAGCGGGCCCTTGCATCGTCAAAATAAGGCTCCCTGGAAAACCCGTTTGAGAACGTCTCATGGCTTTCTCTATCCAATGCGCTCCTCATCCTCAGCTTATCTGACAAGAAGCTTCTCGCGTCTTTTATCATAAACTCGGGGGATGATGGTGCCGCCAGCTCATCATTAGCCAGAAACTCACCTCTAAATGCCCTTGCTGATTCTGATCGACGCAACTTTCTTCCAAAGTCCCTACTGGCAGTTTCTCTAATAAGTTGGTAGTTGGGCTTCGTAAAGGCGGGTTTTTCTTTAAAGGGTGTCTCGATCCCCCCTCCTCTAACCATTGACCCATTTCTCGATGTTTTGCCTTGCATTTCATATCTCAGCCTCTCCTTAACTTCCTCCAGAAGATCTTCTATACAGTCTCTATCGCCGAGAGAAGAAGTAGAAGTCACCCAGGAGTCATCATTAGCCGTGCTAAAGCTATCAGGACCTGGCTTCAATATCACTATTTTGGACGGAGCTGAATATCTTTCTAAGTTCATATCAGCATCTTCAAAACACATCGGCTCAGAATCTCTACCTGAGCTTATTCTACTAAAAGAATATGATTCTTTGTTCTCAGAAGGGAGTGAATCTTTTCTTAATCCGAGATCCTCGGAATCAACACTACGTAGAGATCTGGAGCGCAACCTGCTCTTTTTAGGTTTAACAGTTTTTTCAACAACCGTTTTTCTAGACGTTTCATAGAGGGCCATCTTTTCCTTAGTAAGGTCCAATTGAGCGAGCCATTGTTCGGGGATATTTCCGAGTTCAACAACCCTAGCACACTCAAGAAACCTGGCAGCTTGCCACGCTTCAAATTCCTTCTTGAATTTCTGAAGCTCTTTCTCTTGAGGATGCACTCGAGGCCGTGGCTTTCCCGTATTCTTGGCATAATTCCAGTATCGGGCATATGCATCACGATATGAACGGTAATCCTTTTTACTTGTCGACTTTGACTTTTGGGGGGAATGAATTGCTGAAACCTTTTCCATATGTTGGATCTTTTTGTCAGTGATTATCTCGATCTTGACATCTTTGTCCTGGAGTGGCCGAACTTCAGGCTCTGGCAACACATCCATCCCCATTAGTCTGGCAACTATGCTAGGTGCATTTTGTTTGTCGTTGGACGGTTTGGATATTTCATTGCAGATCAACTTCTTCATCGACTCTTTAGTAGGAATATAGCTAATCTTCGGCAAATCCTGCTCAACATCACATGGGCATTGAACAACAACGGTAAGGGGAAGTTATACAACACTACTACCAGGTACAATAAGAGAACCTTAGGCCTGCCTAAACTGATATAAGATCGGCTAACATGAACCCAATTTGATACCATCAATGACAGGTCGATAAATTCTAAGAAAGGTGGTAAACGAAAATCACTTGATCAAAGCAAAACCAAGAGATGAACACCTCAGATACAAAAAAAAAAGGGGACATTGATTGGGAGGCTAGTGGCCGAAAGGTCATCCCTGTGAGCAGTGAATTTGAACAGCATAACAGCCATACAGGTTCACGTTGCGCCATTGAAAACTGATACAACTAACTACCCTCAAAAAAGTTGCATAAACTCGTATGAGATGGTCTTACATAGACACCAACATGTTAATGTTATACTAATATAAGGACGGGGATCACAAACACGGAACTAAGAACACTACCTGTTCCTGTCCACCATCTTTAACAGGGCACTGGCCTTGCAATGTCTCGGCTGTCAATTCCAGGCTATTGCGAGGAGCGTCCATACCAACTGTACATAAATTTACAAACAATTGAAATTACAGATGTTTAACAATTGTTTTGATTCTCGAGTTATCAGGGTAATGTTGTGGCAATCAAAATCATGAACACGGTGAGAATCATAAAAGCGAAGCAATGCAACGACTAGCTAGTTCACGAAAATGGGCTTACCATCCTCTTGTTTCTTATGTTTCCGATGTCCATAATGAAAATCAAACAGATGAAGTAAGCCACCCATGCAGCAGCTTTCAGATCATTTCAAATTAAAATTATCAAATGACGGGAATCGGAATCTTGACAGTTCATCAACCCATGAGTAATTAAACCAATGAAGTCAACTTTATAACAACCTGCATATAACATTCACCATGTGAAAGTGAAACGTCAGAAGTTTTAGATCACAGATTCACATCTACACCACTTTCATTATTTCCTACATAGCTCAATCCAAATTATTCACTAAAGATCATCATTTATGGAAAAACTCACAATTGCAGTTTGCAAAGATCAACATCATTTATTAAAAATCGGATTATTACCAAAGATGTCTTAATACATACTCCAGATGTTAACGTGGACAATAGTTCCCAGGTTCGAATACCCATTCTCCTTCTCCAATCCACTAATCACGAGTTTGGTTGGACCCAAAAAAGACATTAGATGATTAAGTACATTTAAGCCCCATTAAACCTCAACCCCACTTAGGTGGATAGTACTGTATAAAAGAAGGAAAATCAAGCAATGTACAACATTAATTAAGTCAAATACACATATTCCAAACAAAAAAAACAGATGCTGCATTAAAATTCAGTTTCATGGTAACAACAAAAGCATCATACTGTAATTCATAGATTATCACAAACTGCCATAATAACAACATCAGAAAACTTAGATTGCAGATGTCAAAGACTCAAACTTTAGCAAAAAAAAAATGGTGAAAATCATAAATAAATAAATTGATCAGTGGAGCAAAATTGTAACTTGAATTCAAAGGTAACAATACAAAAATTAAAGGAAAACCCAATTACCAGAAATTGGAATTGAATTTGAAATTGAGATTGGGATTGAGAATGAGAATGAGATAGAGAGAAAGTTGAAAAAATGAAGAGAACGTGTAGAGTTGAGTTGGCTAAGGAATTGAAGATTGAAAAGGGTGGGTGATTTGATGGATATGATGATAAAAGTAATACTAATAAAAAGAATAATTAGAGAAGGTTGATGATATAAAAATGATAGGAAAAGAAGAATGGAATAGAATAATGGGAGATTTAAGGAAGAAGTAAGCTGCTGCTGCTGCTGCTGCTTTTTTTAATGGCTTTATTATGTGTATGCAGTGAGTTATGTGGAAGAACATGAAGAGCATAATGATGAAGCAAGCTGATGCTCATTGCTGGAAAAGGTGACCCAATTATTATACTAGTAGTCTCAAACAACACACATTTCATTCCCTTCATTCCCCATGATGTTTTACTTCTACAGTTCCACAATAGTCTCATTCTTTACAAGACCCAACCAAATAAATCTGAATCACTAAATCCGTAATCGATTCAAACTTTCTAAAACGATGTTTGGTTCTTTTGTATTTCTTTTCGGTTTACTTTGGTTCATTCACTTGAAATTCATTTTATGTCACTCAGGGATGTCAATGAGTGAGATATGGATGAGCCGTATGCAGCTGTAGCTGTAGCTGTATCCATAAAAAATTTCATCCATCGGGTGAAGCGGTTGAAGAAGGCACCATTGGATATTTCAGCCTCAAAATTTAGAAGATATAAAATGATAAAATTTTCGATAAGATAAAATTTAGAGGCCTAAATTATCATTCAATGAAGCATCGGACACATTGGTGTCGGATCGACGTGTGGTGCCTAATGAAGGTCCTCAAAGAAGGTAGATGGAGTCAAGCAATCAATATAATGAACATTGTTCATGCGGAGGTCAAAATGTAAGATGTATGATTAGCCATTATAACGAGTTTAAAAAATACTATACAAGAAAATATGTTTCAATCTGAATCAAATCAAAATTAATCCAAATTCAAAATAATAGAACGATATTAACCTAATTTAACATTCCTCATTTAGAAAATCAAATAAATGATTGAGACGTTTTCAAATAAAATATTGAACCGATCCATGTGAATCCGACCCATCCATTTGACAGGTGGTGGAGTAATTTGATCGCGGGTTGACCGAGCCCCTCATCTGAATTCAACTCCACTATTCCGTAATGAATGCCACTGACTAACTGAGTAGATAGAGAGAATGAAGTTGTTTCCAACATTTGGTAGCTCTACGTAGAGTTGTGTCTTTGACCAATCTTGGTTTTTTTTTTTTTTTTTTCGATTCATGTTTTTACCCTTTTTTTTTTATTCAACCCACACCTATGTAGTATAATTTTGGAATGATCCAATAATTCCGAGGTTAATCATTTTAAAAAGTATGAAAAGTTGTCATTAATAAATGGACATTAACCATCGCCTTAAGACCAAAAGTCATGAGTTCGAACCTTGGCAAATTTTCAAGTGAAAACTTAGCACATGATACGAGGGCATGCATGTGTATACTAACCACTCTTCATGCTCGATGGACATTTGAGTGAGGGGACGTAATAGAATATAAATGAATATTAACCATTGTATTAATCTTTTATTTTAACTTTATTAAAATGTGGAAGAAGATGGAGAGGAGAATTTTTACTGTCGTGGGGTCGTGGGTGTGATATGTATACTACTGTAGGCCGTGGAGTAATAAACACAGAGGAGTATGTAGAGTAGAAATGTAGAGACGTACAGTACAATAATACGAGGAGGAGGAGGACAAGTCATATGGGAGAATGAGCAGGCTGTATTATTGTATTTGTGGGGATTACGATTACGTTGTATGAGGCTTTTCAAATGATGTAAAGTGGCATGCATTCATGTGCGTTTTGCTCTCTCCCTCTCTCATTCACAACTTAATTAATTAGGTAAATGATTACGATTAACGCACCACCTTCTGTGGGAAAATAGTAGTATTATACACCTTGTTGTACAATTAGAGGTGGCAATCGGGTCACTTGGGTCGGTTATGGGTCGGGTTAAGACGGGTCGGGTCATCTCGGGTTCGGATTTTAACGGGTCAGTATACTTAGACGGGTCGGTTCGGGTTCGAGTCGAGTCTCTTACGGGTCGGGTTTACTCGGGTTAAAAATCGTAACGGGTCGGTTATGGTTCGGGTCGGTTATCTAATAAATCGGGTTATATCGGGTCAATGGTCGGTTCTGGTTCGGGTCGGTTATCTAATCGGGTCTATTCGGTTCAATCATCGGGTATTCCATGGTTTAGTTGAGTCACTTTAGTGAATTTTCGGGTCTAGTTTTGAAAATAATCGGGTTAACTCGAGTAATACAATAAATCGGGTCACTTAAGATCAGACAATAAATCAGATTAATTCGGGTTAGACAACCAATCGGGTCAATTCGGTTAAAAATAATGAATCAACTCAATGTGTTGGATTCAAATTGAGTCACTAATAATTTTTACTTTAGAAAGTTAGATACACGAACTCAAAATAATACATTAATCGGGTTACGGGTCAAGTCGGGTCGGGTCACAAGTCGGTTCGGGTCATGTCATTTCGGGTCCAATCGGGTTCGCGGTTAGCCTTCGGGTCGGGTCAGGTCGGGTTCGGTTCATAGTATTTCGGATTGTATCGGGTTATCGGTTTGTCATTGGGTCGAGTCGGGTCGGTTTCGGTTCATCAAAAATTCGGGTTCTATCGGGTCGGGTTTCGGGTCGCATCGATTTCTCGGGTCGGGTCAGCTTTTGCCAGCTTTATGTACAATGTTATTTCTGTGGGAAAATAGGATTATACACCTGGCAAGGCAAATTTATCGAGCTTTTGTATATATTTATTGAGCTTATAAAAGTTTCTGAGTTGAGTGGTAAGTTTTTGAGCTTGAATATTTACGTGAATTAACTCGACAACTTTACCTTAAAGCTCAAAAAATTTACAGCAAAATTCGAAATCTTTATGATAAAGCTCAAAATCTTAAAATCAGTTGTGCATAGAGCTATGTACAACTTGTGGTATAATCCTCTAATTGCTGTGTCACAAAAGTCACGCAAATTTTTGTTTGTAAATAAAGACAAATTCATGTGCTTCAAACCTTGTCTTTTCAAACTAAATAATATTATTTGACCCGTATTCAATTTGTGACGAATATATTATTTAATAAGTGTAATTCAAATACTCCGTATTTAGGACAATGAAAGTGAATTAGGTAGCAAGGTAGGATAAATATGTAACTAAGCCGGATGTTGGATAGTTGATGCGTGTCATTTTTATTTAATTTTTCATTTATTTAGGCACGCATTTTTATATCATTTTATTAATTTTAGGAGCCGGTTTACGCTATTTTTTCTCATATGTGCTACTCGGGTTTTATTTTATTATTTTACAGATAATTTAGACCGAGGATTCAAAAGAGTTCAAAAATACGTCAAAAATCGTTAAAGCTCTAAAACCGAGTCGTTGTGCGAAAATCAAGTAAAGATAGAAGCTGAAAGACAAACTCGGCCCAAATAAGAAGAAGGCCCGATCTTCAATCTTTGGATTTTGCTTAAAACTCCATAATCTAGTGAGATTTGGCTGAATGATCTCTGGCCCATATGTTTAAAACACAACAAATCAGCCCAAAACGATTTAAGGGTACTAGTAATTGATTTTTTTTTTTTGGTTCATCGGGAAGAGTGGGTTCGAACCTGTAACCTACAGGTCCCAGAACACCTAGTCTTAACCACTAGACCCAGACATCTTCAGTAGATACTAGTAATTGATGAGATAGACGAGTGTCCAAGAGGATATGGACAAGAAATCGAGACAAGGAACTGAAAATTTACTCCTCGTGTAACGAGGGTGGTTATTTTCGGACTATTACACAATAATTATTTTTTACAAAATTGCTGTAAAAATATATATTCCTATCTCATTTACACAACACAATACATAACTGATACACACTCGCATTAAATAAACAAAAATGTTTACTTCATAAAAACTGCCCAAGCATTGAAACAGAAAAAAAAAAAAAAAAAAAAAAGGCAATAATGGTATTGCTACTACGAGTATTATTATGTACAATGTTTTCCCATTTGGGTGGTTAATTGCAGAAGAATACTGCAGTGCATCTCCTGCAGAAAACGGGTGTAGAAGGTTTAACGGTGATCGCTGCTCACTGGTCACGAGGACGGCTAGACCATAGGGAACTAAGTGCTCTTAGACGGTGGAAATATTCTCCTAAGGCTAACAACCCTCGTGCTGCCTGACGTATGGTTAGAATCCGATGCATTTGCTGCAGGGTTTCTCGTCGAAGATGGTCTGCCTGTTCATCAAAACAATGGGATACTAAGAATGTATGTACAGACTTTTTGGAATAACACCACAAATTGTCTCCGATTAAGAAGTGAAATATTTACCTGGTTTACAAAGCTTACAAGAGCTTCAAGCTTTTCGATTGCATTCGTCATCTGTGGTCTGAAGCTTCCTTCTCTGAAGAGACTTTCAGCGACAGATTCGGCTAGAGTCTGCTGAAGTTTATCCATGCCCTGTGAGAGCGCCTCTTCAGCCTGCTCACACGATTGCTTCAGGTTATACACATCCATGACTTGTTGATCCGTCAACGGATCCAGCTGAGGCCCGAGTACCTATTGACATCGTCATAATATAAGAGACTCGGAACAAAAGTAATGAAATGTTGGGATTTGATCAGAGTATGTCGTGTGTTACCTTTAGTAATTCAGATGGACGAAAGCCTCCAATCCACAAGAAAAAGCGTTCAGACGAGGTTTTCCACATGCCGGACATGAGGTAGAATACATCAGCTTTTGCAGCGCTTGCTTTCAGCTGAAAAAGATCGAAATAGTGCTTCATGCCAGTGTCCACAAGAATCCTGAGCTCCACGTCTGTTATATGGGTATTCAATGCATTCCTCAGTAAACAAACTTGTTTATTCTGCTCTTCAACCCAGTGTCCATACTCCATCTCAAACGCAACAATCCCTACAGAAGAAAAAACACACAAAAAGAATAATTTAGAACAAGGGACGGTGTACAATTTATATAGGACTACTACAGCAGAGGAGATGAAACCATGATCTAAGCATTCAAGTTAAAATAGGATAGGAGCTCATCAAAATTCAGAAGGCAACCCGAAACTTCTAATGAACATTGAACATTCTAGCAAATGCTATGTTCAGGTGTGTAATGTAAATGCATATACCGGCTGACAAACCTGAATTTACAGCCCCAGAGAATGGAAGATGATCTATCCCACCGCTAGTATGCACACCCTGGAACAAACAATTCAAGTAATTTTTTTACGTTCTAGCCGATGTGATGGTTATGAATAGTTAAATGAAGCTGTCATCTACAGCGACAACAATAACATTACCCCAATGCCTCAAGGACTCCCGCAAATGGTTTTAAGGTGAATAGTTCTACTGAAAACTAAGAATTAAGTACTCCGTATTTCATTATAGCCTAATGTTGAAGGTTCTCATACACTTCAATCAATAAAACTCTGCAAATGCATAGCTTAGTAGGCTCCGTTGTTAGCATCAAAGTTGCCCCTTTGGCTCCCTTAAAACATCGGAAGAAAAAAAACACTCAAGGTGTGGTCAGTGAGGGTCTTTCGAATACATCTTAAAGCCATGTATTAAGACCCGATATATAGCTTTTTCTCAGTGCCACCAAATTTACTGAGACGACTTTGAATGAAGGTTTCCTCATACCTGTTGCCTCAATCGTCCAAGCTCTTGCTCCATCTGCATCACTTTTGTACGGCCCAATTCTAACTGCTGTACATAGGCCTTTGACAACATACAAAATAGGTTCTAATCAGCAAACAAAGGAGCTACCAATAGCAACTATTAATGTGACAGATTTAATTTTCACCTTCTTCCTCAACCGGCTTTTACGAGCAGCTTCACGGTTTTGAGCAAGACGTCTTTGTACCTTAAAATGGTAAAACCAGCAAAGCAATAGTGAAATTGTTAAGTACACTGAATAGGAGCGGGATACATGGAAACACGGTGTCTTACTGAAGAAACTAAAAAGCCGAATAACCCAACCCAACCCAACCCAACCCTCAATGTAAGGATACCCAAAATAACATGATCTAAACCAAAAAAAAAAAAAGCTAAAATAAATAGAAATAAATCACCCAAGCAAGGCAGACAATAATCATATATGTACCTTATCAAAAGGTTTAGATGCATCTTGGTCGTATCGGCTTGAAAATGGTGCTGCACCTCCATGTGAAGTATCCTCTGACTACAGTTTTTGAATTTAGAAAGCAGAAACATTAAAAAAAAAAAAAAAAGCATTCTGTATCAAATCACATGGATCATTTCTAAGAGAAATACGTACCAAGCTATCCATTTTATCTTCCACTTCGAGAAGAGTGGAAGGAGACACGTTCAAACATCCATCGTCTCTAAAACTGTCAACCCACGAGCTCATCTGGTGTAGAGGCTCATATATATTCATCCTTCTTGAGACGACAAACTGGGTGGATGGGGTATTCATGTTTGTTTAACAACGGAAACCAAAAAATCCACCTTTAAAACTAAAACGACATTCATCAAAGCTGCAAGTTTGTGAGAAGCCAAGGAAAAAGTTTAGCAAAGAACAGTGTAAATGCATGATTGAGAGTAAAGGCAGAGTTTAAGCGGGTTGGCATCTGAGCTAAAGCACAGTAAGTCGCATTGAAATTGAACAGACAATAGTTCTATCCACAATTTGGGAACATTATAATACCCACTAAGCACTATAATCCACTTTAATTGGTGATCATTGATTCCCATCTCAAAGAATAAGGTCTTTTTCGAATAAGCCATTACATTTCGGGACCCTACAGATCCACCTCAAAATAAGAAATAATTCATCTCCCCGGCCCTAACCATTTCTTATGCAGATTCCATTATATCTGCTCAGACTTTAAAGACTATAGTTCTTAAACCATTAACTGTAGTTTTAAGAAGAAAAAAAGTTAAAGATGACGAAGATACTGAAACATATAAACTGATAACCGTATGAGCGCCAGCAATCATCAAAACGACCCTGAAATTGGCTGAATAATGAAGTCAGCGTGATCTTTTGTCACAAGTCCGAATCCTGACAGCCCCAGATATCCGGGAGTCTGTGCACTAACGACTCTTAAGCTCAATAGACATTCGAGTAGGTGATCAAGCATTACACATCTTCCATAGTGATCAAGCCCTAAAAATTCCCATAGAAAACAACTAACTAAACCAATTAATCAATCTCCTAACTTTCCAAACCACTATTCCTGAGTACTAATTAAAGCGATAAAGTCGCATTACAATATAGGGGAGAGGGGGTTTCAAACCTCGGACCTATCGGTAACATGTTGGGTATTTAAGTCAACAAGAAGTTAAACAAACTAATGAAATTCCAACCATCCCAAGTGATGAATCACTATAGTTATCTACATAATCATTAAAATCAGCTGACTAAACAAACAAAACAACAATCACCAACACCCCCACTAAAACATACGAATATTTTTCAGAATAAGAACATCATAGTGAAGCAAATAGTGAAAAACACATGCAGTAGATAGCATAATCAAAGCTGCAAAAAAAAAAAAAAAAAGTGAAAATCTCGATTTTTGTTCCAAGTCAAATGCAACAAACTGTAAATAAAAACAGAGTCAAGCCATACAAGTATACAACCAAATAAGCAACGACACAAATTGTTGTTTGTGACGGGTCAAATAATAGCCGCTTGAGTAAATAAAGACAACTCATGTACTAATTCTTAGGCTTGTCAATGGTATTATTTGACCCGTCATCGATTAGTGACAGAATTTTTTTTGGAAAGTGTGTGATTATTGTACCTTAAAACTGGGAGATTATTATTTGTGGGACATTCACCAAATATGTTGAGTTGAAGAAGAATTAGGGCAGAGAGGTTGAGGGGAGTGAAGAACACTACTTAATTGTAGTAGGAGAGTAGAGAATAATAGAGATAGAGAGGGGGAGAGTGAGAGTGAGGGATCAATTATCAAGCAAAGGGTTAACTTAATTACTCCGTAGTAGCTTAAAAGATGTGATCAAGCAGCAGCTTAAATTAACAAGCCATTAATAATATTTTGTGGTGAGATTAAAAAATAAAGGGGTTAGTGTTTGGGTATTGGACGAGTAGTGATAATGTTTAATATTCATTCAAGTTTAATTGCTGACGTACATCACTTAACCAGTCGATATACAAAACATTCAAGCTAGCTTTATAATTCAATGTCATGGATTATCCGTCTTTTTTATGGAAAATAAGATTATATACTACTTGATTGTACAACCATGACAAAGTTTTTGAGTTTTTATGTATATTTATTGATCTTATAAAAGTTTCTAAGCTGAGTTGTAAGATTTTGAGCTTAAACATTTATGTGATTTAAATCGACAACTTTACATTAAAGTTCAGAAAATTTACAGCAAAACTCGAAATCTTTGTGATAAAGTTCAAAATTTTAAAATCAGTTGTACAATGGAACTATGTACAACTGGTTGTATAATCCTCTAATTGTTTTTTTATCAACACTCCATTTTATCTATTTATTTGTTTTTATAAATAAACTTACGAGTATTTTAATCAAGGGAAATAAATGAACGAGAGAAAGGGTATAGTTAAGAAATTGTGTGTAATTATACCCGTAATATATAAATTGTTTTTTAATGATATTTTTTGTTTGATTCAACGAAAAACGCACTTAAATTTTTAGATCAATGTAGGACTTAAGACAAGGTGACCCACTTTCACCTTATCTTTTCATTTTGTGCGCGACTTCCCAAATCTTCAGATGGCTTGACCCTAAATAGTTTTATAGGTAGGCTTTGTTATATACTCCATTTTGTAGACAACAATTCAAACAAACCGCATGTTCAAACCGTTTTAAGCAAACCGTTTTAAGAACACGAGTCCAAAGAATAAATGACTCAATATATATAGGTTTAACATTGACACAAAGAGTATACATATTCTATATTCATTTTATAATGTTTACAACTTTACGACCAAGTACTCGAAATCGTTGGGACCTGATTTACAGAACAGGAGCTCATAAATTAATTTGACGGATCTACCGCTCATTGCACACGAGAGGGTAGAGAGCCGAGAGTAGAGATGATAATAATGAAATTTTGGTGCATTATTAATCACTTTAGAGTTCAGACATTAAGTCTTCGTTTTCCCATAAAATGGGACGCTCACTGTGGTATCAAACTACAGTACGTCCATGTTCAATTCGTTTACTTTTACTTATCAAGTTACTCCATCTTCTGTATTCAAATAGTTCTGTCGTTTTTATTTTTACGAAGCAAGCCTTTAAAATTAATTTTTACGAAAATATATTTGTTGAAAAATTATACTCGTAAAAATTAAAATATAAAATTTTTTACGAGAAGAGTTTTGATAAGAACATATATTTCAATATGTTTAGTTATATATTTTGGGAGATATTGAAAAGAGAAATGAGAATCTTGAAAAGTGAGAATGACAATTATTTGAATACGGAGGGAGTATATCTTTAGTTACATACGAGTATTACCAAAAGTTATTAATAATGGACTCGATTAGGCAATTTAAATATGATTTTATGTGACTATAATTTATCTGATAAGTATTAGAAGTATATCGAAAATTCTTCTCATTTAAGAATAGGAAGTATTAAAAAAGCAAACGTATATAAATGGATGGAACAAATAAAGTAGTTGTGATTCGTGCGAGCTTTCCTTGTCCAACCTTAGCTTTTTCTATACCTTTTTATTTTAAGGAGATTAGTAGTGCAAAGCATAGTTAAGTGTGTTATCGTTTGCTACAGTTAACTGATGAAGTAAGCTAGCAAGCAACTCAACCGTCTTTTCCTTCCTCTTTTATCTTCTCCGATGGGCGATCCTATGCATCTAATGCTTGATTCATTATATTCCTTTCATTTTACTGGTTTAATTTCTATCTTCTACGTATGCAATTAGAGGATTATACCATCAGTTATACATGGCTCTATGTACAACTGATTTTAAGATTTTGAGCTCTATCACAAAGATTTTGAGTTTTGTTGTAAACTTTCTGAGGTTTAATGTAAAGTTGTCGAGTTAAATCAAATAAATGTTCAAGCTCAAAAACTTACAACTAGCTCAAAAATTTCTATAAGCTCAATAAATATACACCAAAACTCGACAAATTTGTCTTAGTTGTACAATGCTATTGTACAACCAGGTGCATAATCCTATTTTATTTCCGTATGATACTCCTTAAAATGTAACTTATCCACCACTTATTTCTTTTTTTTAATGATTAACACTAAAATATAGTCCCTCCCATTCTTTGGAAACCTACCATTTGATTAAAATATTACTCACATATATTCAACTTATGGTAGGTTTCCAAAGAATGGGAGAGAGTATATACGGAGTATATATTCGTACTAAAAAAGAAATATGTCACTTTCGTATCACGAGATTTGACCTAATTTCACTTTAGTACTAATTCATTTTAGTGCCCTGAGATTAGGGAAAGCGTATTATATTAGAGTTGTATACTTGTATATGAGCATTGTATAACCATATTAAATCTACATTACTTCTCATATACTTTCCTCGTTCCATTTGATTGTTTGCATTTACTTTTTCACACTTGTCAATGCATGATTTTCTTTGTCTATATCTTCAATTACGCATTTGTAAGATTATAAAAATATGATATTTGTAATGTACTCGATTATACAATTTAAACAAGATCTCACATGACTATGTTATCTTATATATTAGAAGTTACATTGACGATTTCATTCACCTCTGAATAGTGTCCAAAAAGCAAATACAAACAATCAAATGAAACGGATAGAGTATATATAAGACATGAGAGTAACGAGACATTGAGAGTTTGAGACCTTTGACAGGTTGATGTTTATTTCAATAATATAATTTAAACTTGGGATCTTTGATCCGACCGACTCTCGTCTCAAAGAAGTAGCGGCTCAACCAAAACCTAACTTAATTGATGTGATATTGATAGTCCAGAATTGACAATACGGAGCATATTTTAAGCATGATCGAGTTCAGGTTGTTGTGATTGTTTTGCCATTCTTCCACTTAATAATTTCTTTTTCCAATTTATGCGCTCCAACTCACTTGCTTGTCCTGCTTGATTGGCACTCTTTTCATTTTTTTGATTCAACGAAACGTGCATTTAGTCTCATTACAATATAGGGAGAGGAGGATTCGAACCTGGTACCTATAATCTACGGTACCAGTCTCAACCACTAAAATAATAGCTCGATCCTCATAAGGATCGAACACTACCCAACCGACCTTACACGTGAGTCATCCTCCCCTTACACACCTATTTACCACGTTAAATCCGATATATACGTAAATTGTCTCGTAATAATATAGTTTTATTTCTTAAATTTAATTGGACGGAAGTCTGTACACTACAGCCTCATCGCTAGATCTGCCCATGAAGAAATAAGAAATTTACTACTAGTATATGCTCCTTCCGATTTTTTATTATCTTTCTCATTTGACTTTTAGGTGAAAAATAAAGGTGTAGGAATGTGTGGCTCAAAAGAGAATAAGGATGGGAAAGAAATTTAAGGATAATTCTAGACCACATGTTGAAGACCCAAAATAGAAATAGGGAAGAAAGGTGTTTCAGTCCAATAAAAAAATAGGGAAGATAAATAAAAATCGAAGAGAGTGTATATTAAAAAAAAAAAAAAAAAAAAAAAAAAAAGTGGAGATGGAGGGAGCACGTGGAAAGATGAGAGTGTAAATAGAAAAAAAGTGTGGTACGTAGAGACGTAGTGCGTTGTTGGTGGTGTTAAGTTGAGGCATTGAGGTGCGAATGTGGCAAGTGTAGACTCTAGTGATATCAAAGGGGCAACACAACAACACTGACACATATGGATATCAGTTATTTTTTTTTGAAAGTGAAGTTCAATATCATTAATAATAAGTCATCTGGCATCTACAAAAGATGTCAAATTGAACTGAATACAAATTTGTGAAAAATAAACAAAGAACATCATTGAGACAAAGATCACTATTAGAATAATGCGCTTCTGCATAGCCTTCTATATATCGCTGTTTATTGACACAGCCTTTCGCGAAGGAATCTATAGATCTGATGAAATAGCCTCCAACATGATGAACTTCCTCTATTTTGACAAATAGTAGACCGAGATCTGACCTCAATTGTATCGCCGTATGTAGGGATTCCATTGCTCTCATGATCTTGCACATAATTCTTGAAATCTAAGTCCTATACTAATGTAACCTCGAAATAAAGGAAAAAAACCTTGAAAACAAGGACAAAACAACTCTCATAAAAGAGAGACTTTTATTGAATAAGATTCGATAACTAGTAATTGAGACTTGAACAATTTTTGGGGCTTACCATCGATTAATAATCGATGGAGGCCCCAGATCGAGGAGAAAAAGTAGGGTTTTTTTTTGGGAGAAAGAGAAGGAAAAACTAGGTATATGGATATCAGTTATTCTTCCTTATAATTATTCCATATTTTGTTACTCCCTCCGGATACTATTTTTCGTTCCATTCCATTAAAATACCCCTCATAAATATTCATGAAGTGGGGCGAAAAATAATGACCAGAGGGAGTATAATTGATCAAATATTGTCCATTTATATATATTAAAAAAAATAAAATTGCCCGCAAGGGTGGAGCTTTGTGGTTAAAACATGTGGCCACAACCCCATGGGTCTCAGGTTCAAGCCCCTGCAAGAGCGTTCTTGTGGGAGTTGTATGGCCTGAGGCTATGTCATCTAGGCTTCGAGCCTGTCGTCCAAAGGGCGGCTGCGGGTTCCCTCGTCACCAAAAAAAAAAAATTGTTTTTTTCCTATATAAATAAGGGCGTAAGAATGTGTGGCTCCAAAGAAAGAAATGATGAAAGAGAAATGTAAGGGCAATGGTAGACCACAGGTTGATGATCCAAAATAGAAATAGGGAAGAAGAGATATTTCAAGCAATAAAGAAACGAGAAAAATAAATAAAAATTGAATAGAGTAGATATTATTTGTTCCATTATAAGAAATTGACGGATAACATTGTAGGAGAATTTGGGAGGGGGATAAAGGATTAGGATCCCATTATTGGATGCACAGTAACTGGTAAGTGTACTGTAGTACTACGACTTTTGATTGCACAGAAGCGTCATTAACCCATAATACTCCAATTATTATAAATCTTGATTTCTGGCTTCTTGGTTTTCGGAGGTTTGTTTCTATTTTTAATTCTTTTTGCATTTGCCCCTCTTAACCCCTTTACCAAATCCCATGCATCATTCTAACCTTTTTAGACTTACTTTTCTTTAGGTTTCCTTCCTCACACTATTATTATTATTATTATTATTATTATTATTATTATTATTATCAGGTTTTTTTTAATGTAGGTCCAGTGGTCATACACGTTAATATGTTAATTAAGGAAGAAATCACAATCATACTATCACGACGATGTCTTAGCTTAGTGGTTAGGACTAGTGCTCTGGGACAGTAGGTCTCAGGTTCGAATTCTCCTACCCTTTATTGTAATGCGACTAAGTGCGCTCTTCGTTGAACCAAAAAAAAAAAAAAAGATAAATTGAAATACCAACTCTTAATTATCATACTTAGATAACATAATATTGATTCGTTCCTTAATTAACATATTAACGCGTGCTCACTGGACACACGTTCAAAAAACCGATTATTATTATAATTTTATTGTAATTATTAAAACAAATACGAGTAGTTGCTATTCAAGTTATAAACAACAACAAATTAAAGTATTGTTACTTTTGGTCGTTCCACTAGATTTAATACAAAAGCCTACCCATAAAGTTTTCATCTTTTGGCAATACTTTGAAGATGTAAATAAAGGAAGACCAATTTTATATAACCGTCTTCTTTTCTTTTCTCTGAATTTTTTAAAAATTATTTGTGTAAAACAAGCATCGTAGTTACGAGTACCCTTTTAGATATCTTGGAGATCTTAACAACCCGACCTCCTACACCTTGTGAAGTACCTTAAGCCATAAGGGTTCGAGAATCGAGTCACAGGAAATTGGTGTATATCAATTATTATGAAAAATACCTTATTTATACAAGCTACATAATTATATATGATCAAATGATTCTAGACAAACAAGCCTTTAAAATATGGTAAAGAGATGAGTACTTATATCATGCAAATCAATGTACTTGTATATCATATTATCATTACTAAATTTGAAAATGGAGAGGAGGAGACAACACTTCACATACTTCGGGATTGTGCACACGCGAGAGATGTTTGGACTCTATTTCCAGGCGCCACGATTGGATTTCAATCCCACGGACGCGACATAATGGAATGTATCTGCAATGATTTGAAAATGGAGACATTAAATGGTATTGACGAGTGGTCACGCCTGGTTGCTATCACTCTATGGTGGCTATGGAAGTGGAGAAACTCAAAAATATTGGGCAGGGGTGAGGACATTCCACAGAACCGCCACCAATTTCTGGCACTCCGAATACAAGAGATAAAAATTGCCATGAACTCCTCTGACCCACTCCCAATTGGGTCAGCAAGGAGAACAAATGAAATTCTTAATTGCTGGGTCGCTCCACCGGATAATTGGGTAACACTTAATATTGATGGAGCCTCGAAAGGAAATCTAGGGTCATCGGGAGTTGGTGGTCTATATCATTAAAGCGTACTCAGAACAAATTGGTCTAACCACTGTGACCCGAGCGGAGCTCATGGCACTTCGTCGGGGCCTGCTCATAGCCAAGAAATCTGGGTTTGGCAATGTAATTGTTCAAACGGACTTCCAATTGATCAAGAGCCTGATTGACAAAGATGCGCGGTACCCAAATGCGCATACACATGCTAATGATATGCAAATGCCTGATAAATAGCCCGGACTGGAGGGTTGAGATCAAACACATTTATCAGGAAGCAAACAGATGCGCTGATTGCTCAGCAAACCATGGAGTAATACAAGCTACTCAACTAAATGTCTACGAGGAGGATAGAATCCGAGTGATCTGTTTGTGTTAGCCCAACAAGACATTAGAGGAACAAGTTGCTTCGATGGATACCGTTTTATGCTTTCTAATGTAGCTTACTAGTGTGAGTTTTTGGGACATATCCCACTTCTTTTCTGGACCAAAAAAAAACATTGCTAAAGATCAACAATAACACGTTATCTCCATACTGAGCCGATTCTTCCACATAAATCACTTGGAGAATGTAATAGAAGGGTTAAGGTTTAAATCAATGATAATGTAAACATGAGAGGCCGAAAACCTAGTCAATCAAAATCCATTTTCTGCAACATCACTAAGCCACAACTCACAAGTCTTAAGTTATAAGCACGATGGAAAAAAGAAACTTCAAATGCATACATCTAAATTCTAGCATAGGATCCACTTGAGTCATAAAACAGTTCTAACGGAGACTGAGCAATCGGTTCCGACAAAGAAAAGAAGCAATAAAGAGCAACGGTCCATTGATGTTGGCTTGGTCTCACACTACTAGGGAAAGGACATCGACACATACTTCATCATCCAGCAGTAAACAGCCCTTAAGCTGGATGGATTTCTTCCTAACATCCTCATCATTTACATTCTAACCCCTCTGCAGATTCCAATTGCCTACTGTTTGGAGTTTCTACGGCGTGCAGCCACTTGTTCGTCAGACAAAGGTAAGTAGTAGATTCGGGGTGTTGCCTTGGTTTTCCTGAATAGATCATCCAGTGTCACAATTGGAGCCTCCAATTTCTCAACCGGTGGGGGAGGGGGTGGGACCCGTTCCCTAACAGGAGCTTGGTGTGATATAGGGGGTGGTGGTGGGAGCGTGTGCTGCTGTCTGAGATTTTGCAGCCGTGGCGAAGGTTGTGGGGCCATAGCCACTTCAGGACCCTTAGTTGGGGCAGAATTCACAGGTGGTGGTGCTGGAGCCGGAGGAGGTGGCTCAACACGAGATTTTACTTCCTCAGGATCGACAAACTCAGCCACAAGTTGGCGTCCGCCATTTGGAGGCCATTGTAAGTTGTAAACAGCATTTCTGGTCTGCTCAGCTTCATCAATGGATGAGTACTGCAACAAGTCAAGTCAATTTAGTAACAAAAATCAGGTAGGCCTAAAAGGCTCGAATTAGAGACAGGTAAGTAGCAAAGGACATAAGGGCTCACAGTCACATAGCAATGAGTTTTGATGTGGTCCATCCAGAAACTGGTGACAGTTCCTGTTTTGCCCAAAAGCTCCTGGGCAGCTTTCAGGGTAAAAGGACGGAGAAAGTGATCAATCCTGAGGGAGTTCGTAGCAGGTTTTGTAGACAGCGGAACTGCAAAATAATTTGCTTTATAAGTATGAAACACTAACATGGTTTACAGATAGAGCAGACCAAACAGGTATATAGGCTGATAAGAGATACTCCATGTATCCCATTTAAGTCCACATTTGACTTCATTGGTCAAACAATGTAGACCATGATGTCCGTGATCAACTGTTTCTCACAATTCACAGTAACCTGTAACCTTTTTAATAATGACAATGTGAAAATAATTTGTAGTTACATTGATAAACCAAGCATGCCAAACTTTGTAGTTACAAACTGGTGATCAAATGGGAGACAGTTGATCATTTGACCATCAAAGTCCAATGGAGACGATTATTGTAGTAGTAGGTGAGAAGACCAAGCTATTTACACATGCAAAGTAAAAATCTTCTAAACAAACCTTCACGCTCCTTGGGAGGATCGTTAGTGACCATAGAATCAGACCTAGACAAGCTCCGTTTAAACGGTACCGATTGTGGCACATCTTGAGCAGAAACGGGAGAAATAAGTGAGATCTGAGGGTCTGTGACAACGTTGCTTTCCTTTTTCCAGCGATGCTGCCTCTTAGCAGGCTTAGTGCTCACAACTGCTTCTTCATCTATTAAAATGCAAACACTTGTTCAGCAGAAGACCAAAAATAATGAAGTTGGAAACTCTCATCCACAAACCCAAATCACCTCCTTACCAGGAGAATATTCAAAAAAAAAAATCCATTATGACCAACAAAATGGAGAGAACGGTATAAAAGTTCTAAGAAAGCACAAGTCAATTTTAGCCAAATAGTTTCAAAAATGACCACAAATACAAACAGAATGTGCAGATTGAAATACACCATAAGATCACATTGCCTAACACAATCAATAAAGTCGACTATCTGTTATGTGAGAGCACTATTTCTGTGAAAGGAATTAATGACCAGTTTGGCTGTTATTTGCATGATTTGCATCTCAGGTGAGTAAATACTCATTATGCATTGATTCTGAATCATGACGAAATAAAGCAAAATAATTCATCAAACTGGTTGTGCTTTTTCTTGTGCAGTAGAATAGCAGTGTGGACTTATCCTTGTTACTTTATTTGACTTCTCTATCTTTGGAATACTGGTAGAGTTCACCACTTCACATAGACAGTATGAAAAAAAGTCAAACTTGCAATTTTCAGTACGGTTTTTCTAACGTGTGCCCACTTGAAAAACCATTTTCAATATTACTACAGATATACTCTTCAACACTGGAGGAGGGGAAATATACAAATAAAATAAAATTAATTGTATTAAAATGCTTAATTTTAGTAAACACTGCAAACCCGGATCATTATATTGGGCGAACGTAGAACCACGATCACGAACTGAAGATCGACGAACCCATCTCAGAAAATGTTGTATTGTAAACAAACCCATCTCAGAAAATATTTCATCAACTCAGCATCTACTAAATCAAATGAAGATGGCAAGTGGACAGACTATTCATTGAGGTGAGATTTGAACATGGAATACTATCAGCTTAGATAAGTCTTCTTGCATACAATACACACAAGTGACACAGAGCAGGAAGATTGCCCTACAACTGAACTATTATGATCGTACCATGCTCCCATCCAAAGCACAAACCAATAAATTTATCAACCAAGTAATGTTGGCTTACACGTCCATATTTTCCAAATCTTGCAACAGAGAAGGCGAGACCTAACACATGGCAGTTCAGAACAAGGCCTTGTGATAATTGGAGACTACAAGGTACTAACTACCAAAAGCTCCATATAAATCTCTACTAAGAATGACAGTACTACAATCAAAGACAGGTGGCGTACCTAGCAACTGCAACATCTATAACTATATGGATCATATGATAAGTTACTTAGATCATTTGATTGATCTGATTAATTTTTAAGACTAGAATGGAAATGTGATATGAGGTAGCATTATTATTTTCAATCAAATAGGAACCGTGAAAAGTTTCGGAACTAAATTCTACACAACTTTAAGCTAAGCCTTTCTTTGGAAAAGTAATTTAGCCGAAGGCAAGGGAGCATAAAATCCCTAGTCTGGACAGAAAATTGAATTCAAGGGATTTGTAGGGGAAGGGAGCAAAGAATTCTAGTTTACAGTTTACAATATAAATCTATTCTTAATAAAATACAAGAATTAGAGGGGAAACAACAAGCTCCCTCCGTTCCATTCCCTGCTTCACCCCTCCCTAGTATTTTTATATACAAACAGCATATAAATAGCAAAAAAAACATGATATCGGAAGGTTAAGAGAATCCCACAAATTAAATATCTAAAGCTAATTAATTAAGAAGACTACCTGAGACATTAAACATATTAAAGATAAACTTTGGAAATTCAGTAATTGAACAATCTAGTGATCTAAAAAAATGTGAATGACATACAAACAATTTCAAAAAGAGTGAGAGAATATAAAACAGATTGTTACAAGAATACTTATGAATTTGAAATGAGTAAAAAAAATAAGAACTGTACTACTGATTTCCAAACATGGGGTATAAGGAATCCCCAAAAATATGAAAAGAAGAAAATAATGGGTAGCATCAGGAAAAAAATCTCACCTGAAAACTTTCTCTTGTCAGATAAAGTTGCCACGTCATTTTTCTGATTAACGCTTTTTTCTTCAGGTAAATCAGTATCCATGGCAGTGGCCACAGGAGTTTCTGCCTTAATAGAAGTGGCCTCATTTTTTTCAGTTTGTTTTCCGACATCTTCAATTTTATTTGTATGGATTTGCTTACTCTCAAAAGCAGTCTCCTCCATGGAATCATCGCCTGAACTTCGATCTAAATTTAATTTTTCAGAGGAACCCAAATCTGCACTATAATTTTTCTGGCTCATTTCCGCATTTGCAACAGTATTATCTGTCTCTTCAACAGAAACCTTGTTTTCATGTGGCCCATCAACATCCCTCGGATGTGATTCGCCAACATCAGGGGATAAATTGCTTGACGATGGTTGCACCACCATCTCAGGCTTAACATCAGATTCTAATTTAACATTATCATCATTTAAATTATCTTTTAGGTCATTCTTTTCAATAATAGAGAGAGAGTCAGTAGAAACAGAATTATTAGATTTTACGGGAAACCCTAAACTAATGCTGACCTCAGATACCTGGTTGGTTTGATCAGACGAGTCCAGCTTCATATCCTCATGTGCTGGAGTTACATCTTCAGAATGCACCTGCCCAACTGAATCCCCAATATCTCTCTCAGTTTTACTATCTATCAACCCATCCCCGCACACTGCCTTTTCAGGTGCTAAACCCTCGATAACCTTGTCATCCTCGCAAATAGGAGCTACATCTATTGTTGTCGCTATTTCTTCCCTAGAAACAGGATCAACAACTAAACCCGGTTTTTGTTCCTTGCTAACCTCATCACCCACAACCACAGAGGCCACATCTTCTGCAACAACTGTTGCTTCATCCAAAACCGCATCATTACCTAAACCTGACTGTTGTTCCCCAAATTTATCATCGTTAACCTTAACAGCCACATCTAACGGGACAACATTTGCATCAGCATTTCCGACAAATTCTTTAGTATCATCCTTACCCTTAACATCTACAACTTCCTGTGGCGTACGCATTAATTTCTCAACATTTTCGGAAGCCACTGCCTCAATATGCCCAACATCAGCATTGCCATTATCACCGTCATTTCCAGCATTAGCCGTCGTTTCCCCACCCTTTTCAGTACCAACCGCCTTGACGACACCAGCTTGAGCAACAGACTGCTCATTTGAACCAACCTTAGCATCAGCAACCACTACCTCAGGTGCAGTCACCACGGCAACATCGCCATTACCACTGTCTTCATCGACATGAGTCTCTTCCATCTCAGCACGAAGAGCTTCGTCAAGACGCCTAATAAGCTCATCCTTCAAACCCCCGGTCTTCAACCTCCGCTTCTTGAGCTCTTCTTTCAATTCCGTAACTTTCAATTGATCAATGGGTTTGTTGTCCAGTACCGGGTAATGCGACGACGTTGGCGTCTTCATCTTCAACTTCACCCCCTCTAAACCAACCGATATTTAATTACCTTCACAACGCATACACAATATAAAATTCCACCCTAATTTAATTTAATCATGCATCAAAATCAGATACATATGCAAACCCTAAATCAGCATCGCAAATAATAAAATGACAAGATTTAACACGACAAACAGAAGAATAAAGCAAGATAGATGAAATTAAAGTAAATTAAATAAAATGTTATGAAAAAGAGGGGAGAAAGAACATACGGGAATGAAATTGGGGGTTCTTGAGTTGAATCGAACCGGAGAATTGGGAATTAGGGTTTGAAAATTGAAAAGAAGGAAGTTAGAAACCTAAATCGAAAGATGAGAGATGAGAGATGAGAAATGAGAAAAAGAAACGATGAATCGAATATGGAAGCGTCAAGGATTGATGACGACCATGAAAGTGAAAGAGATAAGAAAAGGAGAGAGAGAAAGACGGAAGAAGAAGAAGAAGAAGAAGAAGAAGGAGCGTCGGCGTTGGAGGGAAATGAGGGTGTCAAAATAACCTATTCTACCCGTTCACCTTAGCCATGCTCAAACATTTGGGTCAACCCAACCCGACCGAACCCGATCCGACTAGCTCCTCGAATCACTTGAGTCTGTAGACTATGTTTCTTAACGGTTTGGAAAAAAGGTAGGAGAGATGAGTGAAAGACAAGTGAGACTAGAGAGTAATAAACTAGTTTTTTCACCCGTGCAAACGCACGAGACGTGTTTATTTTATGTTGAGAAGAATTTATATCCCCTTTGTTTTAGCTTTGAAGTGTTGTATAGTCTCGAAGAAGTTTGGGACAATTTTTGGGGTTTTATTAATATTTATAATAGACGTAAATTAGATCTTTAAATCGTTAATTACTTGTTTAATTATTTTGTCTAAATATTTTATAAACTTATGCAAATGATTAAATTTAGTGTTAAATAATTATTTAATTATAGTTTACGTCATAATCATTTAATTGTAAAATGTTAAATTATGTGTCTTATTATTGTTAATCTCATTAATTACCGTCGTTGGTTATCAATTGATATTTTTCCGCTTAAATTGTTAACATCGTTAGTTATGTGTTTAATTATCGTTATCGTCTTTATTATTAAGTTAAAAAATATATTAGAAACTAATTAGAAGGGAAGGGTATAAATGTCAATTGTGTAATTAATGTCGTCATTCTAAAAGCAACATGCTAAATTCTAAATTTTGGTATTTTATAATTAGAATAAGTTAAAAAAATATTTTTATAGAAACATATTATCTTTTGATTATATTTATAGATAAAAGTACAAAGATACTTCGAAGTCACCAACTTGTTAATCTTCCGTAGTGATGAATAAAAGGAATCAAACACCTTTCATTTACACTTATTATCGAAAGATTTTTTTTTTCTAAAACAAAAAATCAAACAACTTCATTTAGTAGCTTAAGGATTGAGTTGTAGTGATGCCACGTGTCGGCTTGTAGTGATGTCACATGTCGGCTTATTAGAAAGAAGACTTCTTAGCTTGCCTTTTTATATTATTATATAGATTATATAGATTTGTTGAGTTTTTTTTGTCACAAACTACCTTTTATTTGGGGTGTTTTGTGAGAACTACCTTTTATTTATTTTTTGGCATTCAACTGCCTTTTATTTTCATTTTTTGTTAAAACTAACTAAATCTAATTTTCGGTGACCTGAAGTCAACTTTTCGACGTTCACTAGAGGTGAAGTTTTTGTTCTATGGGAAACTACCTTTTATTTTTACAATTTCAAGAAGGCTGGGAGGATAAATTAGATCTTGTTGAGTTCTCATATAATAATGGTTATCAGGCTACAAACTACCTTTTATTTTTACAATTTCAGGAAGGCTAAGAGGATAAGTTAGATCTTATTGAGTTCTCATATAATAACAGTTATCAGGCTATAATTCAGATGGCACCATTTGAGGCGTTGTATAGACGCAAGTGTAGGAGTCCGGTATATATGTTGGGGTGATATTAATGAGCATGTGATTCTAGAGCCTGGGATGATCATTGAAATATGGTTAAGAATGTTAGGATTATATAGGACATGATGAAAACAACACAAGATCGTTAGAAGAGTTATGCAGATAAGACTCGTAGCCTAGGCACATGGGATTTGAGTTTGGTGACAAAGTTCTTTTTCATGTCTCGCCTACTAAAGGAGTCACTACAAAAATCAAACCGGAATTGCGTCGGACAAATCCGACGCAAATGGGCAATATCCGACGCAAATTGAAGATTGCGTCGGATTAACCGACGCAAACGGCCGCCATTATAATTTGACGCAATTTTTTTTTTTTGCATCGGCTAATCCGACGCATATGATTTGCGTCGGCTAATCCGATACGAATATATGGAGGTCAACGTCCCTGTCAATGGACTTTGCGTGGGATTAGCCGACGCAAAGTCAACAGAATGATTGACTTTGCGTCGGCTAATCCACGCAAAGCCCCTCAGTCAAATCTCAGTCAATGGGTTTGCGTGGGATTAGCCGACGCAAAGTCAACAGAATATTTGACTTTGCGTCGGCTAATCCCACGCAAAGCCCCTCAGTCAAATCTCAGTCAATGGGTTTGCGTGGGATTAGCCGACACAAAGTCAAATATTCTGTTGACTTTGCGTCGGCTAATCCCACGCAAACCCATTGACTGAGATTTGACTGAGGGGCTTTGCGTGGGATTAGCCGACGCAAAGTCAACAGAATGTTTGAATTTGCGTCGGCTAATCCCACGCAAAGCCTATTAACAAAAAAATCGTTTCTTTGTTTTCGGCTCCCCATATGCGCGAAATAAAAGAATCTGCAATTAAACAACCCACTCCTACAACAAACCACAACAGCAGCACATCCCAAACAAAAATTCATCAATAACTCCAATCAAAGCTCTCGTACATATCTTCTTCACAAAACTCCACAAAACGAAACAAACATAAACCAGTGTACTGTTATAGAAAATGAAAATATATTACAAAGACAACCAGCGCTAGGTTCAGAATTCTATCTAGGAGTTGGTAAAATATATATACACAATGCAACCAAAGTCTAAACAAGTAACATAAGAGAGCGGAACTACCTACGAAAGGGAGTCAATGTGCTCCGACCCATGGGGATGACCATCGTTGTTGTCGTCATCGTCGCGCCTACTCATGCGTGGTCCTCCACTGCATCCCTCGGTCTCCATGGCGAACCGTTCCCTCATGAACTGAATAAACTGGTCCTGCTCTTCGCACCTCTTCTCCAATGTCTTCAGGCGCTCTTCTTGTCTTTGGAATTTATCTTCCATACGATCGTTAAGTGTGCGTTCCTGCGAGGTGGCGGTGGGGAGGTATGTGTCCGCAGATACCTCCTTACCACGGTTCAAGCATGGGCGAAAGAGCTCTTTCGCGGCGTTCCCTATCCCCCAAAACCTTCTCTTTGAGTTGTAGCCACCCGTCACATCGTGTTAGATCTTCAAGGTGTTGGGTGTCTGATCAGAGGCGCGTGCCTCCTCCACCGCTTTCTCGTAGCTCTCTTGAAACAGCAACATGAAACAGTGTTATAACCTTTAGAACACATACTATCACGTCGTAATTTTCATGCCTAGTATATTTTTTAAAAACATTACTACTACTCACAACGATCTCCGGTCCTCTAGGGTCAATCCACTTGCCGTCTTTCCCCTTCTTTGTCTTCTCCAAGAGCTGGACCGGGGTTGCAGATGGGCCCTTCATATAACAGTGTTAAAATTTTCAGCATTTATTTACCAATAGTATATATTGAATTATACTCAAATTTTTTACTTGTGTTATAAGCACTTACCAACTGCGCGAATGCTGTTGCTGCACTTCTACTTCCAAGGCAGCTAGTGGGCTTGGCCACCCCGTCCACCTGCCCACCTCTCATGTTCGACGACTTAATCGCCGATTTCTTCTTGAAGGCTGGGTCGGCAGCGTTCTTCTTCAATGTCTCCCACTTCTCTTGCGGAATCCAATCCGCCTTCTCGACCTTCGGGACAGCTTGATGGAATATGTCGGTTATCTTCTTCTTAATCCGAGTCTCATAATCCGACCTGAGGTCGTACCCCAGGTCTATACGCACTCTCCTCTGTTTGTCAAAAAAAAGATTCGTTAGCGACAATTGAATGTATAAATCGTGCAACGAAAACTTTAGAAACACAGACGAGGTAATTACCGCGAAGTGCATATACATAGCTTCCCGAGCATCCAGTGGCGCCTCCGTCCAGCTACGGTAGGCGCCTGGGGTAGACGCATACGTCATGGTTACGGAATCCCGCATAAAATCAGAGTACTTCTTGTCCTCCCACCTACACAAGTCATTTATGATACTGTGAAGCAAATAAATGAGTGAAAATATAGAAAAGAACTGGTTACAACAACTTAAACTCACCAAGTAGCGGTCTCCACTTTCTGCCGTGATAGGTACGATTTCTCAGGCGTCGCAACGTAGACCGTCGCCCCGACTTCTTGGACAGCGTCCACACCTAGGACGACAGGAGTCCTAGGCACGTCCTCTTCCATATGGTCACCATGGCCGCTGGTCCCCGTCACCATCCCACTGTCACCTGACATAATCACGTCTACAAAATATGTTTGCGCAAATTTAAACTGTAGAGTCAGTTTGTTTAGGGTAAAACAAGAATTTCATTAAGTACCAAAATAGTCTTCAATTACAAATAAATAAATTACAACTTATGCGAGTAAGATACAAACAACTACATAATTACTAATTAGTAGTAGTAGTAGTAGTAGTAAAAGTAGAAGTAGTAAATTAGTAGTAGTAGTAGTAGTAGTAGTAGTAGTAGTATAGTAGTAGTAGTAGTAGTAGTTTAGTAGTAGTAGTAGTAGTAGTAGTGGAAAATTAGTAGTAGAAGTAGTGGAAAATTAGTAGTAGTAGTAGTAGTAGTAAAAGTAGAAGTAGGAAATTAGTAGTAGTAGTATAAGAAAATTAGTAGTAGTAGTAGTAGTAGTAGTTTAATTAGTAGTAGTAGAGGAAATAGAATATTAGTAGTAGTAAATTAGTAGTAGTAGTAGTAGTAGTAGTAGTGGAAAATTAGTAGTAGTAGTAGTAGTAGTAGTAGTAGTAGTAGTAGTAAAAGTAGAAGCAGGAAATTAGTAGTAGTAGTAAAAGTAGAAGTAGGAAATTAGTAGTAGTAGCAGTAGAAAATTAGTATTATTGGTAATAGTAGAAAATTAGTAGTAGTAGTAGTAGAAAATTAGTAGTAGTGGTAGTAGTAAACTAGTAAAGTATTAGCTAGATTAGTAGTAGTAGTGTTAGTAGATTTGTTGTACTAGATTAGTAGTAGTATTAGTAGTACATAGTATTAGTATTAGGTTATTAGTATTAGTAATATTAGTAGTAGATTAGTAATATTATTAGTAGAATTAGTAGTAGTAATGAAGTATTTTAATGTAATATTAGTAGTAAATTAGTAATACTACTACTAGCACTACTAATGTAGTACTACATACACTACTAATTAATCTACTACCAATACTACTACTCATCTATCTCAACAAATCTAATTCATTATACTAGTACATACTACTACTACCACTAATCTAATAACACAATTTCTAACCTAATACAATAATCACTAATACCTAATTAACATACTAACTAACCTAATTGACATACTACAATTACCGTCTAACAATAAAACGAAATCTAACCTAATTCACATACTAATTAACCTAATTCACATACTAATTAACCTAATTACTAAATTAACTAACCTAATTAACACAATCATCCTACAATCTAATTAACTAATTATCCATACATAATCACCATACAATCTAATCACCATAATTATTAAACTAATTACATAATTAACATAATCACCATACTAAAACTTAATCTAACATAATGAACCTAATTAATCTAATTAACTAACAATTAATCTAATTAACTAACAATTAACCTAATCAAAACAATGAAACCACAACTATCATACCTGAGATTTGGGGGTCGGGTTAGGGTTTTTCAGGGCTGATTCGGGTGCGCCGGGATTCGGGCTCGCCGGAGGGTCGTTCGCCGGCAGGAGTCGTCGGGCGTGGGGGCGGGTTCTGCTCGCCGGTATGGGTATGGGTTCTTCGGGTTTATGGGAGGGAGTCGGGTATGGGTTCGCCGGAAAAGATGGAGTCGACCTAGGATTCGATTTCGGGGTCGATGTAGGGCGGCGTCGTCGGATCTGGGCAGGGTGGTGGTCGCCGGAGGAAGGGGAGTCGCCGGAGAGCAAAGTTTCGCCGGAAGTTGGTCGGGTTGGGGGGTGCGTCGCGTCGTCGCCGAATCGCCAAGAGAGAAAAGGAGTTTGGGGTGTCGGGTTTGGGGTTTTGTTCGTTCTCGATCTAATTTTTTTTTTTAATATTAAACGATTTGCGTGGGATTAGCCGACGCAAATCAGACGCAATATTCAACTTTGCGTCGGCTAATCCCACGCAACACATATATTTTTGTTGACTAACAACACTGAGTCAACACTATTGCGTGGGAATAGCCGACGCAAAGTTGAATACTGCGTCTGATTTGCGTCGGCTAATCCCACGCAACTCTTTTAATATTAAAAAAAAAGTAGATCGAGGATGAGCCTTTCTATTGACGGTGGAGTTGAGTCAACACGTTTGCGTGGGAATAGCCGACACAAATCTTCTCTATTGGGTTGGTGTTGCGTCGGCTAATCCCACGCAAACCTTTTCACATGGTGTTTGCTTGGCGTGTTGACTCGACGCCTTTGCGTGGGATTAGCCGACGCAATCCAACAATATTGGGTCGGCGTTGCGTCGGCTAATCCCACGCAACCCTTTCACATAGTGGCGCCAACACAAATTTGTTGGCGCCTGTTTCATGGAGGCGGATTGCGTCGGCTAATCCCACGCAATACAACTGCGTCGGATTAACCGACGCAATCCGACACAAATACCACACTTGCGTGGGATTTTAAATCCGACGCAATAAATCCGCCGCAATTTCATCTGTTTTTTGTAGTGAGTATTGCGGCTCGGTAAGAAGGGCAAATTGAGCCTAAAGTTTATTGGTCCGTATGAAATTTTGGAGCGTATTGGTGAGGTGGCTTATCGACTTGATTTACCAGCTGATCTAGAACGAGTCCATAATGTATTCCATGTTTCCTAGATAAGGAAATACATTAGTGCTCCATCACATGTGTAAGACCCGGAGACTATTGAACTTGATGAGATTATGACTTATGAAGAGACTCATGTTCAGATTTTGGATAGTAAGGTGCGTAAAACTCGTAGAGATGAAACAAGATTGGTTAAAGTTTTGTGGAATAACAACAATGTGGAGGAGGCTACTTGGGAAGTTGAGACAATTACCCTCATCTTTTTTTTTTGGTAAAAGGTAAGTATATATAAATATATGAATTGTATCCAATGTACAAGTGTAGGCTACATCAACTTATGTAGCCATCTAGCATCTTTCGTAAGAATCGGATATCTAATCCTACACATTATTCTGTTCCTCACATCCATCTTAATCATTTTGACTACATGCTGCGGTTGCTGAAATAATCCATCAATTCTGCACATATTCCTCTGTCTTCAAATGTGGTAGATTGAGGCGTTAATCATCATCCGCAGAACATTGCATTGCAATTTCGAGCCTCTCAAACGCATAGCCCATGTCATTCCTCCATAAGGTAAATTTTCGTGCTTCGTGGACGAAGCTTTATTTTAAGGGGATAGAGATATGCCTGACTACATTGTTTTTGTGCTAAATTAACTTTGTTCTTGTGTGGTTTCATGCTACTTATTGTTTATTAGTTACAAATATATATGAATCTATTGGTTATTATTGATGCTTAATTAGCACATTGATATTGGTTTTTCTTTAATTCTTGAAATTTTCTTGTTTACTCATATTGGTGGTTTGTTTGTACTCAATGTCACAGACAAATGTCACAATATAAGCGACTACTACATGAAAAGAAATAGCACAACTAAAACTAAGGTTGAAGCTTGAGCAAATAAAAGAAAAACAAAATAACATGCTTTAATTTATCGAAAGATGCAGCGGAAAATAAAGAACACGATAAAAACACGATACTTTTGAATTGGTTCGGCCAACACTCTAAGGCCTACGTCCAATGCTTACTTTTCTTTAGAAATCTATTCCGAAATCAAAAGACCCTTACAATGAAAAGTGACTCATAACTTACTCCGGTTACGACCAACAACCTACTCCGGTTGCGATTTGAGTTTATAAGACTACTCCGTCTCTAAATCACCAATGACCTACTCCGGTCTCGACCAATAGCCTACTCCGGCTAGGACTTTGAGTTTACGAGACTCCTCCGTCTCTAACTCACCAACGACCTACTCCGGTCACAACTCTTTAATAACTTAGAGAAGTTACAAAGATTACAATTGGAACTAAGTTAGACAAGATTGATGTGATTCTGTGACAGTGTGTTCGACTGTGACTTTTAAATTACTGTACACTTTCTTTTTCGAAAAGATTTGCAAAATGCTTTTAAGATAAAAACCTTTGAAAACAAAATGCAATAAATGATTTTAAGTTTGAAAGTCCTAGTTAATAAATGAGGCAAATGAGTTTCTCTTATAGTGGGTGTGGAAATGGATAAAAGAATGTGCTTCAATGAAAAATCAAAAGATTAGAAGGAAACTTTGACTATGTTTAAAAAGAAAGCTTTTTCGATAAGTAAGGGAAGTATGCTTAAGGCTTACCAAAAATAAAGGGGAGGTGTTACTTGAAAGGTGATACTTGAAATAGAAACAATTCAAGTTCACTTTCAAAAGTGAAAAACCATTTTTGGAAAACCTTGGAGAAGTGATGCATTGTTTTACAAGAAACCAACCATCCTTTTTTCTTAAAGAAATCAGATTTTTTTCAAAGTCAATAAATTTGTAAAAAGATTAATCTGAAGATTTAACTCTTGAAATCAAAATCTTTTTGAACTATTAAGAGCTGTCGAACGATGTTAACATTCAATCTGATTGTTACATACTGCTGTACCGAAAAACACACACTTTGCCATTCTCAGTGACTATGGACTTAGACTCAATTCTATTCTCTTCACTTGAAGTTCTTGATCTTTATCTTGGATAGCTTTAGCTTGTCTTGATATCATCATTCTTGGATTAGCACATTTGATAATTGTCGCACTAATGACGATTAACCTATAAGATAAAACTGTAAGACAAGTTAAATAAACATTGTCATCATCAACAAACTTAACAAATTCCCCCTTTGATGATGACAAGCCTAAACAAAAAACTTAATGTCCCAAGTTCCCCTCAAAAGGTTAGTCTGTCAAGATTAGTAATCACATAGTAAAGAGTTTATAAGCTTAGAAGGAGAACTAACAATACTTAGCAAAAAATTAGATATAAGAACTAAGAGCTAACAAGGAAGGATCAAGAATTCGGTTTGAGGACATGTGTTTTACCTTTTCCCCCTCTTGGGATCATCAAGGAACCTGTAATAACTTCGGACACAGTAGAAAACACATATAACATAAGCACATAATATTAGGATAACAAGTTAAAAAGCATCCATAGGGCAACAGTCCCTGGGACAATTACACGGAATTCATAAAAGATAATACAGACCATTGTTTTTCAAAAGATAATACTAAAGATAGTTTGATTTTGAGAAGAGAAATTAAGAGGAATCAGAATCCTCATTATCATCATCAGCAGCAGAATCCATTTCACCACTCGTACCCTTGACCAAAGTAGAGATCACCACAATGTCGCCTTGCATCTCGTTCATCCGAGCATCCAACTTATCCAACCTTCCAAGAACTTCAGCCTGAAACCCAACAAGTTCTGCTAATATGGCTACACTAGCAACAGTAGGATCAACTGTGGCATGCTTATCACGCTTACCCACTTGGAAGAGCCCGTCTTAGTCCTGGTTAATTTCTTATTCGACACCTCAACCAACAACCACTGACACCGTTGCTCCTGTCGAGCTTTCGCATCCCTGACTCCGGGTATTGTCTGACCCCCTCCGAGTCTTGGTTCACCCTACCCGACAATGTGTCTCCTACTGATATTGTTACTTTTCTCCACCCCAAGGCAACAACCACTGACACCGTTGCCCCTGCCGAGCTTTCGCCTCCCCACAAGATCTTCTTCAACTTGCTTATTCGCTCTCTCATTCCTAACAATGATAGAGGTAACGTTTCCATCTACCAACACTACTTTCTCTATCATTTGATCAACCATAAGCCCATAAACTTGCCTGCCCTGATCCTCCACCGTCTCCATCACACTCAGACTCAAATCTTGAGTCGAGTTCACCCTGGGGTTTACCTTCCCTACTGCATGTGGTTATCCATGGTTTTTCGTGCCAAAGGGGACCTTCTTCCAACTACGGTCGGCACCCACCGATCGTATGATCTCCTTGACAGATAATCATACGAGCGGTGGGTGCCGACGGTAGTTGGAAGAAGGTCCCCTTTGGCTCGAAAATCCATAGATAACCACATGCAGTAGGAAAGGTAAACCCCAGGGTGAACTCGACTCAAGATTTGAGTCTGAGTGTGATGGAGACGGTGGAGGATCAGGGCAGGCAAGTTTATGGGCTTATGGTTGATCAAATGATAGAGAAAGTAGTGTTGGTAGATGGAAACGTTACCTCTATCGTTGTTAGGAATGAGAGAGCGAATAAGCAAGTTGAAAGAGATCTTGTGGGAAGGCGAAAGCTCGGCAGGGGCAACGGTGTCAGTGGTTGTTGCCTTGGGGTGGAGAAAAGTAACAATATCAGTAGGAGACACATTGTCGGGTAGGGCAACCCAAGACTCGGAGGGGGTCAGACAATACCCGAAGTCAGGGATGCCAAGAATTTTTCCCAACTGATGAACGATTAAGGTCAGATCTTTGCCATTGACAGTAGCATTAAGAGAAGTTTGTGGAGTGACTTTAAGTGTAGCATAAAATTGAATCAACTCACACATAAAAGTGGGTTCTTTGTACTGAATTAAGGATGTCCACTTTTGAGCCTTCATAGCATCTTTGAAAAAGGAAAAAGCGGGACTCGAATCATACCAGGCACGCTCAAAGACTCGATTTGTTGTAACTTTGTCAGATCTGAGTATCTTCTGACACTTGGACAACACGAAGAGGAAGAGTCAAAGCTTCAAGTTGCTTGGTGATGGTAGTCACGGTCTACTTGTCTGTGATAGCGATATTTTCAGTTGGAGATAGGAACTTAGGCCCTGATTTCAATTTTTGGAGGCAATGGTTTTGCCTTTCTTTTTGGGTGCAGTAGAGGGAGGATCATCATTGCTCAAAGGTTCGTCGGGGGCAGAGTTCATGGACCCGGGAATGGTATTAATATCCATGGAAGCATTTGATCTCTTTTCCGTGGTTGCTTTGATTTTAGTTGCATGCAAGTCACCCATCACCTCCTCTATAACATTAGATGGAGAAGGTGATACAGCAGAGGTGGCTTGTGATGGAGGAACCCTTTAGCTTTTTCGACGTTTCGTCGATAATGAAGAAGCATTAGGAGCCTTGATGATTTCTTCCTTTTGAGTGAAGAAATAGTAGCATTGTCTTCGAGTGACATATTTAGTGGAGTTGGTTGAACCATGGATTGGGTATAAGATGAAAATCTTGTAGTTTTGGTGTTGTGGGAAGATGAATCTTGAGAAGGAGGAAGGTTAGCTATGACTTTCATTTGTTTCCTTTGGATTTGAGGAGGTAGAATGGATTGGGGTTTTTGGGTAGTTTTTGGAGGCATGGTTATGGAATGGTGGGCGAAGAGGAGAGATGAAGAAGGAAGAGTAAAAGAATGGTTAAAAGAAAAAGAAGATGTGACTACACAGTGAATGAGGAAGAGGGAGGGACTGACGTTTTTTTTTCATCAGCCAATCACAGGAGGAGAGAGAAACAAAAAAAGGAGTATTTGGGGGAAAAATAATTGGGTAGGTAGTATTTGGGGAAGAAAATACTTGGGTAGGTAGTAGTGGTAAATAGGGGTAGTAATACTGATGAAAAGAAAGGAAGAAAAAAATAAAGAGGAGAGAGAAAAAGGTAGTTTGAAAAAAAAAGGAAAGAGTAAATGATGAGTTGTCAGTTATGGAGAAGGAGGAAAAAATTTAAAAAGAAGAAAAAAGTTATTAGAGAAAAGAGGAGAGAGAAAGATTTTTTTGGGTATTTGGAGATTATGGTGGATAATAGGAAATATTATTTAATAGATAATATATGGTAGATATTTGTTTAATATGAAAATATTAATTTATTTTTGTCAACTTCCAAAAACACAATGGTTAATATACACAATTCAAAATTCATCACATAAAAATATCAATTAACTCATTAAGTAAGATTAAGGACTAAGTCACGTCATAATCACTAGAATAAGAATTATCGATCCTTCTAGCCAATCATGCGAGGAAAAACGATAAATCACACATAATTAATTAGAACAATTAATCAAACCAATTTCGAGTCAAAACTTCTCGAATTGGTCTCCTGTTAGTAGCTTAATAAATATATCGGCAATTTGATCTTCGGTATTGCAAAAAATTAACTTAATGACCCTTTTCGACGTGATCCCTATTCACTAAAAAAAAACCAAGGGGTAAAGAAGTCATTTCAACTTTTCTGCCTAAATGATCCTCTTAATTATGGAAAGTGAACTTTCTAATTAAACACTTTCATTTCAACTTTAAGGTCCAGTTTAAAAAGTAGGGTGTTGCTCTTCGCAGTACGCGTTTTACTCGATGCAGTACAACATTTCCAATTTTACCCCTCTCATTTCCCCTCCCCTCAAATTCATCGTTTCTTTTTTCCTCTCTTTCTCTCCTTTATTCTTTTCTTTCTTCCTAATCTATTTAACTCAATGCAGTACATCTTTTTTTTTTTCCTTTTACGCAGTACATTTTGTTTTACTTTCTTGCACTGCATGTTTTTTTAATCTTTGATGCAACTTTTTCTTAAAACTTTGTTTACGCAATATAGTTCTTATAATACGCTGTACATTTGTTTCTAACATTTTTTATTTAAACTTTGATTGAGTACATTTTGTTCAATTTGTAACACTTTTTTTGTAAAAACAATTATGACCGTACTACGTAAGTAAAAAAAAACTAATTGCAATAATTATTTTATAATTGCTCTTCAATCTAACTCGTATCCATAGCCTTATGAATCAATAAATTGAATGATTTATATAATTAGAATTGGGGAAATTGATGATATTGAAAAATTGAATGATTTCTGTAACCCTAATTTCAATAATTAGGGATTTGAGATAATTGAAAAAATTGAAAGATATCTATAACCCTAATTTCAATAATTAGGGATGTTCACCGGTCCAAATCCGGACCGGACCGGTTTGACCCGCGGACTGGCAACCCAAAAAACCCAAACTCGCGGACCGGACCAGTTAACAAAGAAACTCGGACCGGACCGGACCCTCTTAGACCGGACCGGACCGTAAAAATACACTAAATTTGATATTTTTTAAAGTGTGGACCGGACCGGGGACCGGTTACCAACTTTTTTGGGACCCGGAGACCGGACCGGTACGTGCCCCGGTCTGGACCGATCCGGACCTTACGGTCCGGTCCGGTCCAGTTTGCCGGTCCGGGTCAATTTTTGAACACCCCTATTAGGGATAAATAACAATCCATACTTATTTTTTGATCAAACTTGTATCCATAATCTTACAAATTTGATAAATTGAATGAGCGGTATAGTTAGTATTGAAATGAATCGATGATAATTGAAAAAATTGAATGATTTTTAGGGTTATATTATAGAGGTTAGAGAGTAAGAGCAATCTTCTTTTTCTGGTGGAGGGCATATAATGGAAAAATATGTACAAAAAATACTGCGTCGAGTAAAATTGGTATTGCGAAGAAAAAGTATTAGACTACAAAATAGACAAATGAATTCTTCATATTAATAACCAAATAACATATTAAAAGTTATACGAAGAACTAGATATAATTTCATAATAATGAGCAGATATATAATTTCCGAAACTTTACTTTTTATCAATTAAAAATTCAGTTATTGTTAATAGTAATCATATCTAACGACGTTAATGTAATTAATTAAAATATTTACCATATTTACAATTAAACAATTGTAAAAACTATATTATTTTATCTTATCATTAAATGGTATAAAAATTATATTTAATTATTTTTTAATTTACAATATTAACATTATAGATTTATAATAATTATTTTTTAATGACACGTCATCGAACAAGCGGGTCAACCTGGGATTTGATACAATATTAATTAATTATTTCAGGTTTGAAGTTTGAACCAAATGGTTCGTGGGTCAAAGTTTTAGAGTCTTGGCTCTAAAAAAAATGAGATCTGCTTACGAGTCAAGTCAAAAATGGACATAACTATTTTCTAATCTAAAATTTTTCTATCTAATAATCATAATCCCCTAATTTAGAAATAAATTAATTCTCGAAAATACTCTACTAAACAGATAGTTAAACTGTTGACGGAAGCACTAAAAAAGAAAAGCGTAAGTCAGTGGCTTAGACGGAGGGAATGTAATTTTATCACGTCAAGAAACTCTTTTGTAAACAAAATTAATTAAAAAACCGTGTGTAGGCACTGGTTTTGTAATAGTTCCTAATAAAGTGACGACGAATATCTATATGCTTAGTTCGAGAATGTTGAATCGGATTTTTAGATGTTTATGGCACTCGTATTATCACACATTATAGAATTCGTTGGAGTGTATCTGGTACATCATTGTTAGGAAATAAGTGTCTCGCCATTATCTTTTCGAATCTCGAATCGACTTGTAATCTGCTTAATTAGGAAAGTTTCCTAATTAATATCCGATTGATTAAAGTTTCTCTGTTTAGGTTGGTTTTATTATATAAACTCTCATACCTTTACTCTAATCATTATGATACAAGTCTGAAATCTGTGACCTATTCTCAAATTAATAAAACAATCATCTCCTTCTGCCTGATGTAGCTAACAGGTTGGTAATCGAAGACAGAGGGCCTCCAAATATATGTTTTTCAGTGCATACATTAGCATGTAAGTATCTTGTATAGAGGATCAGCGTTCGATTATCAAGTTGCCCACTTTCCCTATTTCTTCTTTTTCTTTAACCCCTTCAATTTTTGTCATGTAACTTTGGAATAATTCTAGCCATATAATTTACCCCTATTCATATTAGATGGATATCTTATCTTATTATCTTAAATAAGATTAAGAATTGAGTTTTAAAATTTTCCACAACTTAAATACCATGAGTTACTCACAAAATAATGTATTCCGTAGTTATCAAAATGAACGGTCTTATTTTTTTTAATCCCTCTTCTACTAAGAGGATAGGAGACACTACAAAAATGATGAGGTGTCGCTCTCTCATTCAATTTTTTTTCTCCAAATTAAATCACTATCAGTATTAGTTCAATAAGCAAACAAATTAATAAAGAAACAAATAATTACTATATAATATAGTATAATACTTTGTAAGGGTATCTTAATTCAAGTCCAACTAAATATTTGTGTAAATTAGATGAAAAAAACTCCAATAATTAAATTTTTGTGTATGAACTATGAAAAAAATAGATATTTATTATACGGATTTATTTTGTAACAAAATACAAGTGTCACAACCTATCGAATTCAAGTGTCGACGTAAAAATTTATAAAACATTTGATCAGTGGAAAAACTATATAAAATACTTTCAAATTTTGATTTTAATATATAAAAAAAAATTGTTATCTAATAGTAATATTTGGAGTATTATGTCATCTTCTAATTTGTTAACAAAATTTATAACTGATTTAAATATATACGGGGATGTATTTTGATTCATGACAGTTGTGATAAAAAAAAAAATTATAAAATATTATCATTAGCTTTGTAAAAAAAAAAAGTGTTCAGTAAAATATATACGAGTAAGTATTAAATAAGATTACTCGATTATCTTTAGCATCTTTAATTATTTTCTCAAATCAAAGTGTAACGATAAAAAATATGAAAAGTTAATACCAATTAAATATTTATATGTAATCACTAATAAATATAAATTCTAATTGTACCGTGCATTACCGCGCGGGATCTGTACTAGTATTAAACTAAATACGTCGTACATAAATTGATTAAACATCGTGAATAAACAAACTTTAACCCCCTCGAGGTCCTATCTGACTCAAATTCGAACTAAATTGGATGGTTTATTACACCAAAGAAATATTTTGATTTAAATCAATGATCTAATTGAGGGTTTCTATTTGTCATTTGAAAATTGACCCCTTATTTTTTTGAGAAATATATTTATTTTGGGGGCGTCATTTTAATTTTTAGCACAGGGTCTCTCAAATCAGATTCATTTGACGGCCCTCTTGGTAGTGAAGCATGTAAATCTGTTTGTCTATCAATTTTACATTATTATTTATTTATTTTTCTTTTCCGTTATAACAACAACAAAAATTTGAAAGTATTTTGAACAAGTAGAAAGAGATTGATTAATGATTATTATAGGCTAAATCAATGTTTCATGGACTTGGCCTGGCCTATAAATGAGGGAATTGCAGATAATTGTGAATTTATGGCCGTGACAATGGCTGATCGAGTAGAATAATTGAGGAACAATGTTTGATTATTTATTTATTAAGTTGGCCATTGCAGAAGAAACATGGTGAGCATGTGAAGCCCTCTATACAGTTGCCAACTTGGCTGGCTGCAGCACAATCTTGTATGATTGCTTCTTCTCAGAATACAATTGCAAGCGACTTAGAGTTAATTACACAATAATCTTCATTGTCTTAAGGTGACACAGGTAATCAGTCAACTTCTTATGATTCATCCTTTAGTTAGTTTTCTTCAAAAACTTATCTACCCAGGCCATTGGCATTGATGTCACAATCCATAATAGCACGATATTGTTTGTTTTGGGATGAGTCTTTCACAGGTTTACTCTAACTAACGTTCTTTCGTCTCATTCTATTATTGTTGGTGAATACTTATAAAGATGATCTTTCATCCTTACACCACTAATGAGGGATAACGGTTTGCAGTGTATATATATATGTAACACAGTTGATTGTTGGCAATAAGTGATGGTTAGAAAGAAGTTGGTCGCTTGACGGGAAAAGGCTACACATACACGGCGTGTATGATAATTTCATACACGACCAGTCATATCGCTCCATGTGTCAAGTTTTTGTTAAACTAGAGTTATTAGTTTAGGGTTAGTTTAGTCATTTTACACCTTTGATTAATTTTTAACTATAATCTAGTTAACTGAAGTTTATAAACTTTTATGGAGTACATTTTTTATTTTTTTATTTTCTTTGAAATAATCGTATAATATTGTTAAGTTTTTTATGATCCATTTAAAATGTAAAATTAATTACTATGATTACATTTTGTACTTTATTATTATTATTATTATTATTATTATAAGGTGAATATATCAAAATAAATACTTATATATATATATATATATATATATATATATATATATATATATATATATATATATATATATATATATATATATATATATATATATATATATATATATATATATATATATATATATATATATATATATATAGAATGTGAACACATAAGGAATATGCTCAATTAATATTTCATTCCATTTTAATAATTCATATTTTTTAGGGTTCAAATCTTCTTCAAAACTACTAAAATATATTTCCTACTAACAAAAAAGATTTTCTAAATATTTGCAATCCAATATTATTCACTTTAAAATTTTCGTAAATATTAAATTGCTTTTAAATTATATTTACGTCTAAAATAATTTACTTTTAAAATATTTTTTTATATTAATCTAAACGGTTCCTGGAAAAAAAAAATATTATATATATATATATATATATATATATTTACCATTTACGTATTTGTTTTTAAAATATTAATCTTATTACTTTGTAAAAATTTCAAACCATTATACATTTTTTTTCCTTTTAAGTAATTTTTCGTTTTAAATTTAATTTATTAATAGAAAAAATAAGATATTACGGAGTATTAATTTATTAATTATCAAAGTTTACTTTAAAATTTTCGAAAGTTATAATTCTTTAATATAATTAATTTCAAAAAATTTAATATTTTTTAAATTGATTTTTTTTAATATAAAAATATATATAACAATGATTTAAAAAAAAGTATAAATTATAATTATATTAATAGTTTTTCTTTTTAAATAAATCTAAAATATATTAATAATATTATCTAATTAATTCATAAAATGGAATGTGTAAAAAAAAAATCAAAATAATTTTTTTCCTAATTTCACTTAACTAAACTAAGATTAAGAACTAACTAATCAGGTAAAATTACTAATCTAACCCTACACTAACCACCTTAGGTTAAACAAAATCAAATAGGTGGCGCAATATGATTGGTCGTGTATGAGAAATCCCATACACGCCGTGTAAGTGTATCAACTTCCCGCTTGACGACGAGTGACGTTGATGAACGATTTATTGGCGGATTGAGGTGAAAGTAAGGGTGGTTAATGGAAAGGTGACAATTGAGTTATTGGGGTAAATTGTACTCGTTATAAACGATTTAGTGCAATGATTGTTAAGATTAACTTATTACTATCCTGATCCGTCTCACTAAGATTTGTCATCAAAATATTCCCCATATATAATAGGGAAATGACACAATTTTTTAGGGACGGAAGAAATATTTCACAAACCATTAAAAATAAATAAAAATGTGTAAAATTGAAATGGTGGACTAAGGTGCATTTTTGAAATGATATTGATTGGATGAACAAAAACATTAAGGGGTCGTTTGGTTCAATTATTCGGAATGAAATGGATTGGAAAATGAATCCATAAAGGTTTGGGATCTAAATTCATTTCATATAAAACTTGTTTGGTTCATCAAAATTTTAAAAATGATGGAATGAAGATAGAAACCTATGTAGAGAGGTGGGATTGGGATTCCAATGGATTTGGGTGGATTTAGAACCCCTTGACTTCTATCTCCATTCCAAAAGTGCTCAACCAAACACTAGAATGAAGGATATCCAATCCAATCCATTCCAACACTCTCAACCAAACACCCCCCTAATAAATTCATACTAACCTAATTCTCTTTAACACAAAAATAGAAAAATATTCTCCTTCCACCTAATTTTATTTACAAATAATTTTTATTTCTATGCTGCATATTCGTCGCAATTTGTGACACGTCATATATGTATTACCCATACGGATTGATAAAGACAAACATTTGTAGACATTCTAATTTTGTCTTCTTTTTTTCAATGCAGGTGATATATACCCACCAAATATTCGTAATGGATATATATACTAATATACATCACAAATGAGCTTTTGTACAATTAATGAGACTTGTATAAAAAATACTTCCTTTGTCTCGGTCATTTGTTGTCCTTTCATTTGGGCACAAAGACCAAGGCAGGCAATGAAAATACCAATTTACCCTTCCCTTCACAAACATAAGTTAGCAAATTGGAGTATATGTAAATTGAATAAAGTGGGACCATATGCAAACCAAATGAATCAAGTAACCCAATTGAACATAAACATGAGTTTGGAAGTGAGGGGTATAATGGTCTTTTACTACTTAAAATACATACTAAAATAGAAAGGACAACAAATGAGTGAGACAGCTTAAAATGGAATAGTATGACAAATGACCGGGACGGAGGGAGTAGTTAATTCTTGATTTGTTTCCTTAATTGAAAATTGATTGTGGAGGTAAAACTTTTAATGTAGAACTAGGTATGTGACCCGTGAAATTCACGGGTTTATCTGTTCCAAAATTTAATGCACGGATTCTTGATAATCATGACCAAGTCTTTCATTCATTGTATATGTTGGTTCGAAAATATGTGTCGATCAATTTTTGCATACCTAAGCGGATAGTAAACATTTTGAATTTAGTTTCAATTTCAATAATTGGGTCCAAAATTGTAGATCGTCAATATTATACAATCAATCTCACCAATTCAACAATGTCACTATATTACAGAACTTATACATCGACCAATTTCAATGATATGTCTTTTTTTTTAAACTCGATTCCAGTGATATGTATTTTATTTACTATAACCTTAATATTTTTTTTTTGTAAAAGTATCACTAAACATGGATTTATACACGTTCCTTCAACAAATGGGACCTAGTTTTTTAATCCCGTGAAAATCATTGAGATATTCATTTTCACTTTTTTAATTTATATTAACTCTATACTTTGTTTGTTAAATTACTATATTCGATCACTTTTCCCATTTTCATACATGTATTTTGTTTTGGTGATTAAAATATATAATAATGTTCATCACCTTGAGACTTAGTAAATAGTAAATACATTACCCAAATAACGTGTACTCTTTAAAATGTTACTTTAAATTAATACTCAAAATATTGTAATTTATTCTCAATCATTTTTTTATATTACTTTCACTTCGAATATAATTAAATGTTCACTCTTATAAGAAAAAGAAAAGTTTAATGTTATCTTGAAGTGTGTCTATAAACATAATAATGAATATAAAGATCAATAAAAATATAATATTATACTTGAAAAAAAAAATTATGGATTTGACATGCAGTCAGTGGCTTCGTTTAATTTCAGTAAATAAAATAAATCCCGGAGATAAAATTTTGAACTAAAATTAGAATCGATGAACAACAATGCAAATTCATACGAAGTATCATATATTAAAAACTGGTGGTCATATTCATGAAATAAAGTGATCGAAATGTGAATACAAACTCCCAAATGTTTTTTATCATCTCACTTTATATATTCTTTTTTAAGTTACACTATGATGTTTATTTAATATTAACCTTGATTAATCTTTAAGACGAAATAGATGAAAATATAATATATTATTTTTTTAGTTATAATACGAAATTCTTAATGCAGGATAATATAATGATTAATATTAACTTTAATTGATTATCAAGACAAAAGAAAATGATAAGGTAAACCAACCAGATTATTAAGGTTCATTTTTTAGAAAACCATTAAACTTTCTTAATAACAATAAATTTATGTTTTAAGTGAAATATTGAGTTTTGTTTGCCCCAAATAATTGTTAGTCATTGGTATTTTACTTTAAACTAACACTCAAAATATTGAAACTTTTCTCAATCATATTTTGTAAAATACGACAACTTTAAAGATAAATAAAAGTTTACATTTATCAACAGAAAGTCAATGTGATTTAAAGTTAACTGTAAAATGTATTTATAAAATCAATCAATATAAAGATAAATAAAAAAAATATAATATTATTCCTAAAAAAGGGCAAATTGCGGAGTTGACTACTGGTTTCGCATAAATTATCTAAAGAAAATGCAAAGGTAAAATTAGAACTAAATTAGAATCAATAAACGACAATGCAAATTGATGTCTTACAAAACTACAGGTAATGTCTAAAAATAAAGTGAATAAATGTAAATACGAAATCATCAATTTTTTTATCTCTTCATTGCTTTACATAATTTTTTTGGTAAGTATTTATATTAAATTTGATTGGTTGATCATTACGACAGAAGTGGATTAAATGGTTAAACAACCAAATTATCAAAAATTATTTTAGAAAAATATTAAGCTTTCTCAAGAATAATAAATTATGCTTTAAGTGAAATATTAAGTTTTGTTTGTCATTTTTTACTATTTTTTTATTTATTGATGATTTATCTTTAAAACCAAATATTAAATACACCAAAATAATTATCTACCATTAGTATGTTACTTTGATTAACACTTAAAATATTGCAAACTCTTCTCAATCATGCATATTTTGTAAATTATTTCAACTTTGAACATAAATAAAATTTCACCGTTATGAACACAAAACCCATGGGATTTAAAGTTACTCGAAATTTATTTATAAAACAATCAATATAAAAATCTATTGAAATAAGATTACTATACCTGAAAAATGAGAAATTGAAGACTTGATTATTGGTTTCGTACAAGTTCTCTAAACAAAAACAAATGCAAAAGATAAAATTAGAAATAAAAATAGAATCAACAAATAACAATGTAAATTCATTTCTTACAAAATTGAATTGAGCATACATGAAATAAAGCGATTAAAATGTGAATAAGATTTCACAAAATAAAAATGGTTTTTCTCATCTCTCTATTATATTACTTTTATAGGTATAATATGATGTTCTTAATAATATAAAATATAATTAATAATATTAAATTTGATTGAACATTAATACAAAAGTAGATGAAAAGATGTAACACCTAAATTAAATGACTAATTAATATTTTCTTCAAAACCATTTAGTTTTAATACTAACAATAAATCTATAAATAAAGTTAAAAGGTTTCTTGAGGCATTTAATTTTTTGCCACGTGGCGGGCATTAAATGCTTAAGCAACTTTTTTTTTTTAATTATTATTATTATTATTATTATTATTATTATTATTATTATTATTATTATCATCATCATCATCATCATCATCATCTATAAATTCCTTCATTTTGTGAATTTAGTCCAAATTTTAAAACATTTAAAACATTTCCCCATCTATTTTAAAACTCTATTTTAAAACATTTCCCCATCACGTTTTGAATCCCTCGCTTTTCAGGTATAGCAGTTTTGTTTCAGTTCATTTTTTATATAGATTTGTCTTATTCAATAATTTCCCGTTCTATTTTCAAAATATTCTCCCCAATTATAAATACATTTCACGTTAACTTTAAATATAATGGATTTGTTGTTCATGGGCGTGTGGTTTTATATATATTCAGACTTGAAGAAATTTGCAGAATATAATTAAGAAGAGGTTACAGCTGTTTTGGTTTTTCAATTTCTTGCGTTCGGCTCTGATTCATTCTTATTGCATTTTGTTCGGTTGCTTATATATGTGTTGTTTTTTCATGATTCTAAATAGATAAGTTCCCGTTCTATTTTTAAAATATTCTCTTCAGTTGTACAATTGTTGTTCCTTGATTCTAATTTTAGTGCTGATTTCATCTTTTCGCATTTGTTTTGGTTTAGTAAATTCATGCGAGGCCAATAATCAACTCTGCAATTTTTCATTTCTCAGGTATAATAATTTTGTTCTGGTTGATTATTTATATAAATATTTTGTCTTATTAAAACATTTCCCCATCTATTTTAAAAATGTTCTCCCCAATTGTATACTTGCTCTTTGTGCGTTCTAATTTTTTAGTGCTAATTTTTTTAGGTGCCTTTGTTGTTGTTTGGTGACCTTACGTGAAACCACTGATAACGTCTCGAATCCCTCGCTTTCAGGTATAACAGTTTTGTTTCAGTTAATTTTTTATATAAATTTGTCTTATTCAAAAATCCCCCGTTCTATTTTAAAAATATTCTCCCTAATTATATATACATTTCAGGTTAACTTTAAATATAATGGATTTGGTGTTCATGAGCGCGTGATTTTATATATATTCAAACTTGAAGAAATTTACAAAATATAATTACGGAGAGGTTACAGCTGTTTTTGTTTTTCAATTTCTTGCATATATATTCAGAATATAATTAAGTTGATTATTTATATAAATATATTCCAAGTTAACTTTAAATATCACGGATGTTGGGTGCATAAGAGTGTGCTTTTATTTATATTGAAGCTTCGCTACAAAATATGATTACGAGGATGTTGCAACTGTTTGTGCTTTTACAATTTTTCCATTCGGCTCTGATTTACTCTTATTGCATTTTGTTTGTTGCTTACATATATGTACTGTTTTTTTCATAATTTCATACAGTAACTTTTTGTAAAAATCCAATTTCATACTTGATTACTGCCTTTGCATAATTCTCTAACCAAAAACAATATCCGAAAAGTAATATCCGCAATACATTTATTACCGCCTAAATTAAATTGAATTATTTATGAAAAAAAATAATTACTTATGGGTAAACGAAAGGTTTGTGATATGTATTACATTGTGATTAAAATATTGTAAGTCAAATGAAATTTTCATTCATTATCAGTAAATCTTATTATCAAATATCACATATAATAATACAACAAATTATTAAATAAAAGTTCTGGATAGGATCGTTATTCCTGAAAATGTACGTCACAATAATTTCCTTAATGACAACAATTAAATTTATATAAATAATAAATGAATGATGACACATATTAATTATTACATAAGGGTAAGTGAAAAGGTTTTGGTCAATTACTAATGTAATTAATTACATTTAGTCCAAAAAAAAATAATATCAATTACTAATGTAATTAATTACATTTAATAAAAACAATTAGTGCCAAATTAAAGTTTTAGAAAATTTGTTAATGAAAACAATAAATCTATATATAAATAATCAATGAATTATGACAAATATTAATTACATAAGGGTAAGTGAAAAGGTTTTGTTCAATTACTAATGTAATACAACAAATTATTAAATAAAAGTTTTGGATAGGATCGTTATTCCTGAAAATGTACGTCACAATAATTTCCTTCATGACAACAATTAAATTTATATAAATAATAAATGAATTATGACACATATAAATTACATAAGGGTAAGTGAAAAGATTTTGGTCAATTACTAATGTAATTATTTACATTTAGTCAAAAAAAAAAACAATTACTAATGTAATTAATTACATTTAATAAAAACAATTAGTGCCAAATTAAAGTTTTTGTAAATTTGTTAATGAAAACAATAAATCTATATATAAATACTCAATGAATTATGACAAATATTAATTACATAAGGGTAAGTGAAAAGGCTTTGTTCAATTACTAATGCAATTAATTACTTATGGGTAAACGAAAGGTTTGTGATATGTATTACATTGTGATTAAAATATTGTAAGTGAAATGAAATTTTCATTCATTATCAGTAAATCTTATTATCAAATATCACATATAATAATACAACAAATTATTAAATAAAAGTTCTGGATAGGATCGTTATTCCTGAAAATGTACGTCGCAATAATTTCCTTCATGACAACAATTAAATTTATATAAATAATAAATGAATTATGACACATATAAATTACATAAGGGTAAGTGAAAAGGTTTTGGTCAATTACTAATGTAATTATTTACATTTAGTCAAAAAAAAAAACACTTACTAATATAATTAATTACATTTAATAAAAACAATTAGTGCCAAATTAAAGTTTTTGTAAATTTGTTAATGAAAACAATAAATCTATATATAAATACTCAATGAATTATGACAAATATTAATTACATAAGGGTAAGTGAAAAGGCTTTGTTCAATTACTAATGCAATTAATTACATTAGTAATTGATATTAATTTTTTTTGGATTCCTCAAAATGTAGGTCATAATACTTTTCTTAATGATAACAAATAAATTTATTAAGGCAAACAATCAGCATTGACTTTTACATTCACAAATGTTTTTATTGCTATGAAATGTTGTATTACACAATTTACTATTTTCGCTTAAAAAAAAGGTGCACTCTTACGAAAGCAAGACCCATGCTATTTAAAGTTAACTTGAAACTTAAGGGAAGGTATATATATAGTATGTGTAGGTTTACCAATCATAGCATAGAGGATTAAATAAATACCACACATATAGAAGACACTACAAAGAATATGATTAGCCTATACAACTACAACAATATGTCACAAAATTAAATACAATATACATTAAACACATTTAAATAGACATTAAACTCATTGCATATAAATGAAAACATCAAATAAAGCAATTGATGTGCAATTTCTTTTCGTGCAATTTATTTTAATATGTTTACGCAACATGTCATTCGAAAGTATAGTACCCATGCACATCAATATGTCTCAGTACATTGCATATAAGAAAATAATAATAATACGGATAGATTCGTGGTTAGCTAGATCGTATAATATAGATTAAAGCAAAATCATGTGTCAGCTACGAAACTAAACCTATCAATAGTATCGTAACGGTTGATGATGACAAAGTATTCCTAGCCCATGAATAAAAATTAGGAATCCAATGGGAATAATTTATGCTGATGAAATTAATTCCGTCGGTTTGTAACTATTCGTTTGTCCATCATTGAATAACATTTATGCTATAACCAACCATATATTTTGGCTCAATCTTTCGTTTCATGTAAGAAGTATATTTTAACTAACCAACTTACACCAAAACAACATTTGAAAACAAAAAATTCAAACAAAATCACCATCTCATTCTTTACACCGAACACTGAAAAAAAAATACGATCCACCTATTCGTCATTTCGTCAATTAGCTATCCAAAACTCTTACAAAATTAAGAATGAATGATCTCCAAAAATTGTTTCAATAATATCCGAAATTTATTACGATAATTAAATTAATTGGCGGTTATGATCTTCTTCATTATCCAACATTGAATTGACTTCATGATTACAATAGCCCATCATTTTAATTTTTTACATTAAAAACAACATAGAGAGTATAAAATCCATGAAAACGGTAGAACCTAAAAAATAGGACCTATGACAATATCGAGAATAAATTATAATTCAGGATTGATTTAGGCGAACAAAACATAGAAAATTTATCTGTACAGAGCACTCACGGCGATCATATCATTACTTATTTATTAGAGTTCAAATCTATACATATTACGACCATATATTAACGAATCTCACTAAAAATTGTCGACTCATTGATCTCTTCGTTTAATCTACATTGTTCTGAATAAAATCTTTAATTACCATGCTGAATCAATTTTAAAAAAAGACTCTCCCCATACTAAATTTTTTGCGACGCGACACTTTTGTTGCACTGTTTATTAAAATTATAGTTTACTTAGTGTTTTAAACTTTAAAAAATATATTCAAAAAATAATTAATTAAATGATTCATTATTTCATCAAAAACTTTTCATTTGCCTATGTTATTACATAAGATATTATTAATCAGTTTATTAGTTAAATTAATTTGTCTACAATCGTAACATTTGATGTAAATAGAATTAAGAGCGGCGGTTTCTACCCTTTCGTTTACCCCACATTTAATAAACTTTATGTCCACAATCATGCATTAAGTTTATACAATATTGTTCTTTCGATACCATATTTTAAGAAAATTAATTACCCGCACAATCATACGAACAAACATCTTAGGATACATAGTTTATAAGAATACGGATAAATTAGAGGTTAACTCAATTGAATAGTACAAATTAAATCAAACTTCTGCGCCAGCTACAAAAACTAAGCCTATCGTCAATATCATTTGTTTATGACTATTTGTTTCTTCACCATTGAATAGCATCTATACTATAATCATCCATGAATGATCAAGAATAAATGGTCCGAAAAAAAACGTTTCAATAGTATCCGAAATTTATTATCATGAAATTAATCGGCGGTTACGATCTTCTCCATTAACCAACATTGAATTGACTTCATGATTAATAATAATAATAATAATAATAATAATAATAATAATAATAATATCCGAAATTTATTATGATGAAATTAATCGGGGGTTACGATCTTCTCCATTATCCAACATTGAATTGACACCATGATTGATTTAGGCGAAATTTTTTACAAAATTTATCGCTACGGAGCACTCATGGCGATCAAATCATAATTTGTTTATTAGAGTTAAAACCATGTATAAATACTACGACGATTACAGAGACTTACTATCTTTGGGATCTGATCCTACACCGCCGCTCAATACCTTAGTGGATCAACTCTATAACATAAGTTAATTAATCACTTTTATCTATCTTATATAGGCATAAATAAGCAGTTCTTTTGTTAATGTATTGACCTTTGGATGCCATATTTTACAAAAATTAATTACCCGTATAATCACACATTAAGTTTATACAATACAATACAATATATATATATATATATATATATATATATATATATATATATATATATATATATATATATATATATCATATCTTACGAAAACTAATTACCCACCTAAAGAGATCGAAATAAATTGCGACTCTTTGAGTGCTCACAAATAAAACACACAAGTCAACAACTGACTATAAATACCACAAGACCAATCACACAATCATATCTTACAAAAACTAATTACCCACCTAAAGAGATCGAAATAAATTGCGACTCTTTGAGTGCTCAAAAATAAAACACACAAGTCAACAACTGACTATAAATACCACAAAACCAATCACACAATCACAATTCAAAAAGAACATAACAAAAAAAAGGAAATGGCTCCCCTTACCACGAACATAGCAACAATGGTGCCATCCAAATCCCGCTACCAAATAATCGCTCGAGCAACTAGGATGTGGAATGTGACACCAAAGGCAAATGACATTCCCGTGTCACTAGATGTGATTTTCCTAGATGCACAGGTATAAAATATTATCTTACCAACCACAATACAATTTACCCAAATATTTACTGACGTCTATGGGAACCATCAATTAACAGGGCGATCATATACAAGCAACTATCAATAGAAAATGGATGCACAGTTTCAAGGAACTACTTCAAGAAGGTCAAGTATACAAGCTAACGCACTTTGATGTCGAAAAAAATAAAAGAGGATATCGTCCCGTCAATACAAATGAAAACATTATTAAGTTCACCCCATTCACTTCTGTCCTCGAGTCACCACAAAACGAGAAACATATTCCAATGTATAAGTTTGAATTTCATCCGCTGCATCTGCTTGAGGAAAGAAGCAACGAAACAGACTACTTGATAGGTACCTAACCCAAATTACATAAATTTACTTCTAATTAGAGTGTTCACATTCACACACTAACTTGAAGATGCATGCAGATGTCGTAGGACTTCTGACGGGAATAGAGGACAAGGCTCACGTTATGACAACAAACGGACCTACAGAAATACGCCACATCTTCATTGAAGATGAGAGGTGAGATTTCATGTTAAAGGTATTTGTCGTAAACTTTATTCGATTATGCATTGATATTTAAGCCTACAATGTTCAATGTATAGGGACAATAAGATTAGGGTCACATTATGGGGAAAGGCAACCAAATACGTTGACGGAATCTTCACAACAGAATCCGGCAAGCCTAACACAATTATCATTACCTCAACAAGAGTTGTCCTATACAACGGTAAGAAGTAGCTCCCACAAATTTATTCTCTATATGTTACTAAACCTGCTCACTTTCAATGCAGATGAATACCAACTACAGAGCACTCACGGAACAAAAGTGTATATAGACATGGACATACCTGAAACAAGAGAGTTATTGGAAAGGTAACTCCACACACAAAGCATTTGCTAGAAACTAACTACTCTATAAAAAAACTATTTATTTTCAAAATAAATGCAGAGTTACATCTCCAAAATCAGTTGAACACCTCCAAAACACCATACAACAACAAATTGAGGACACAATGACAGCCAATCGAAAACCAATTAAGGAGCTCAAGGAGATGGAGATCACGGACATGGTAAGATAACATTTACAATAACTATATAAAATTTTACAGAAACTCAAATGAAATATTACGAAACTTTTGTTCGGACCCAATCCAACGCACAGAAAGCAACCTACACGTGTCACGGACAAATAGTTGACATTAGGACCGACATTGAATGGAGATACATCTCATGTCCGACGTGTAGGAAAGGACTTGGAACCGACAACTATTGTCACAAATGTCGACAGCAGATACAATACCCAACTCAAAGGTACCAAATAAAACTCAAGCAAGATTAAAATGGTGTCTTTATGCTACAAATGCAACATTTCTAAAAAAAATATACTACCAAATGAAAAATTACAGGTACAGAATCATCGGGACATTATCAGACGGGGACAGTGAAGCAAGTATCGTCGTTTTTGATAAAGAGGCGGAAAAAATAATTGGGCAACCAATAGACAAACTATTGGACATTTACGAGAAGGTACACGTACACTTGGCTCAACATTTCTCCCAGTCAACTTATATACCAATGATACTAATTTTTCACCACATTATGACAACTCAACCACTCTAAAAAATTACAGGACGACGGAAAACAAAGAGTATACAACATACTACAGAGTTGTATTGGCAAGTTTTTCACATTTAAGGTCGCGATAGGAACAAACAACTACGGCCAAGATAGAGAATTAAAGGTTCTAAGGACTTACATCGCCAACAATATATTAGAAGAAGTAAGTGTGTCTCAACAACAAACGAAAAAGGTGCCCAACTACATAAAAGTAGGTGAACATCGTACACTTAACATTTAACACTTTTGAAAACATATTTAGAACCAGGCTTCTGGAGGTGGACCAAAGGAAACAACCTCAAAAGAAATTGAACAAGCCCAAATGGAACACCCACCGCACAATGAAGACAGGTCAATCAAATTAGACGAATAATTAAATAAAGTTTCTTTTAGCACCAAAAAAAGGCAACGCAACTAACAAATTTGAGTACAGGAGCAAAAGCAATGGAGGAAAGCGTCCAAGAAGCCCGACACCTATCAAAACACCGGCAAAGAAAAGGGAAAACCGCCACACTGATTCTTAATTTCAATACTGCCAATGAACTATTTAATTAGATTGAACTTCTGCTTGTAACCACCCACTTTATGAACTATTTCCATTATCCAATTACTGCAATCGAAACTACATTTCAACTATCTCCAATTCCGTTAAATAAGAAATCGATCCACGTGTAATTTGAGACAACAACTACGTATATACATTCACGAAACAACTTGGTGGATGATTTACAAAAACCAGGGCATGCGATTTTTAAGCGGATAATCCCGTGAATTTCACGGGTGACGTACCTAGTTTATACTTTAAATGAAATATATATTAAGATTTATTTTCCATTTCCTAAAAAAAAAGGGCAACTGAAAAGTTTGTAACCCCCAGTAATGTTATCTATAAATTTAATAATAAAACTAAAACCTTATAGCATATATATATAATCAATAAAACAAAATGTACTAAGAATAAATTTGAGCAAAATGCAAGAAATTGTAAAGACAAATACATTAAATGTAAAAGGGTTGTGTAAACATTTAAATTTAATAAATATATAAAACTACAACTTTAAAACACATACAGTATATAATTAAGAAAACAAAATTTAATAAGAATAAATTTGACCTTGTATAAAACTAAAACTTTATTACACATATATAAGTAATAAAAAATAATTTTATATGAATAAATTTGATCAAAAGGCAAAAATTGCACAAACAAAAACTTTTAATACAAAAGATTGTTTAAACATTAAATATACGTCACATGACAAAAAAAATTAATGTTCAAATAAATCTTTTAACTATATATATAAATATAGATAAAATGAATCATATTTGTCGAAAAGTATAAAAACAAAGTAAAAAATGGAGTAACTTAAACGCAATGAAATTTGAAATCTTCCATTCTTTACGAATGAATATTATTTTATATTTGGTTATCTATATATAAAGTTAAATGGGTTATTTGAGTATTTAATTTAATTAATTAAATAAGGGTAACCGAAAAGATTGTGATCAAGTGCTCATATAATTAATTACGAATTTAATAAATAGAAAACTTAACATAACATATAATAATACAACAAATTATTAAATAAAAGTAATAATGTAACACATTGAAAATGCAATAGAAATAAAACAACAAACTCAAAAAATTATTCCCACAAACTAAAATTGCGAATTATTAAAAATTCAGTATTATATATAAGCAATTAGCAAGGCCAACCAAAAAGTACGTGACGCTTACTAATGTGATTATCTATTAATTTAATAACAAAACTAAAACTTTATAACATATCTATAATATGAGAAAACAACACATATATATAAGCAAGAAAACAAAATGTAATAAGAATAAATTAGAGCAAAATGCAAGAAATTGTAAAAAAAACATTAGATATAAAAGGCTTCTGAAAACATCTAAATTTAATAATTATATAAAACCGAAACTATATAACACATCTATAATTAAAAGAAAAAGAATAAATTTGCCATCGTATAAAGCCAAAACTTGATGACACATATATATGCGGAAAAAAATTAATAAGACTAAATTTGACAAAAACGAAGAAATTCAAAAACGAAATTATAAACAACAACAACAACAACAACAATAATAATAATAAAGGGTTGTTTGAGCATTTAATATCTGCCACGTGGCAAAAAATTAAATACTCAAATAACCCTTTTAACTTTATATATAGATGACAAATCAGTTAGTATTATTATCTTAGCAGTAGGAGGATGAATTAAGTGATATATAGAGTATTAAATTGGAAAGCAAAGTGATGTATATACAAAAATTAATTCTTAATTAAGAAGAATATTATAGCGACTTAAATAATACGGAGTACTATTTTCTTTTATTGCTATCTTTCTATTTTGAGAAGATTTAAGAAATGTTTATTAAAAAATAAGATGATATTAAAACCACATATAGTACGAGTATTTCTTATTCAAAATAGAAAATACACATATTTCAGATAAACAAAGTTATGAAAATGACAATAAAATTGGAATAACGAATTCAGTTCAATTTGATTAAGTTTAATTCAATTTTGTTTAGAACCATTAATTATAAGGTGCCCTTAATATTATTTTGTCGAAGTATTCCAACCACTTTAATACTCCCTCCATTTATTAGTATTTTACTCCCTCCAATCCTTATTTTAATTTCTCATATTTGAGGGTAAATATTTTAATTTCTCACATTTGAATAAAAGTGGGTAAATATTAATTATTTATTAATATTTTACTCCCTCCAACCCATCTATTTTCTTCTTCGGGATTTTTTTTACTATCGTCCACTTGTATAACTTCTCCTCCATTTTTATTCTTTATTAATTTTTCTTAAGAATCGTATATAAAGTAAATGAGTACAGCAATAAAAAAAGAGTAGGTCTTCTGAAAGACGGTCTTTTATTAACTTTACTGAGAGACTAAGTACAAATGAAAGTAACAGTGGTACCAAACCTAATAGAAGTATGTACGATTAACATAAAAGAGTATACAAATATAAAGAGGGTACATTTTTTATAAAAATAGGTACAAGACAAAGTTATCATCTAAGGGTACGAATATAACATAAAGTGACACTGAAGAGTGGTCTCTCAATAAGTTATTGAAAGACCGTCTCTCCCAAGAATTTGTGATAAAAAAAATGGAGGGAGTAGTAATTAATTGAGTTTAATCGAAAAGAATTGGACCCAGCAGAATCCAATAAGGATTTGGTGGAATTGTATCGGGCTTTTTAGAGAGAAGAAGAAGAAGAGGAAAACGAAAGAGTAGCCAAAAGAAGAAACGCAGTCATTATGGAATGTGTCGGTGGGTTAGCTTGTCTGTCAATTTTAGTCCTCTCTGTCTTCTCATCATCAATCATCACCTACATCTAATCCTTGTCCGTTTCAAGCAGTAAAAAAACAAACTGTATTCTACTCTCGTTACGCTATACTTACAGGCTTGTTTGTTACGGTAATATCCGTCATAAATATGGGACGAGTCAAATAATATTCATTTGGATAGATAAAGACAAAGTTATGTACTCTTTCTAGATAAAGACAAAGTTATGTATTTGACTCATTATCAATTTATGAGGATACATCCGTCACAAGGAAGACTTGCTCTCTACTTACCAAATTGTGTAAAGTAGTCTAATTACCAATTGAAACGAGTATAAAGGGAGTATCTATTGTTTTTAGTGTTATGATTCGGGATAAGAAGCATCTGTTCGCAAAATCAGCTGAAAAATTACTTGAAAATTTAGCTGAAAATTAGGAGTTGATCAATTAATTTAAATAATTAAAAATGTGGCCTAAATTAAAGTTAGCTGATAGTATTCGATAAAATAACGTAAATCGACATCATTATAATAACTGAAATAGTCAAAAGAAATTCAAAAGGTTTTCGTAGATTATTTTCATACCGTAATTTTTTTTATTGAACACTCCGTAACTTATTTTCACAAATTATATTAATCAAAAATACGTATCAAACGGATACAAAAAAAATAAAACACTTTTGAACCACATGGAAAACGATAACTCACTTGCAGTTGGGAACATGGGATAGAATCATAGAATCAATAATTTCCATCTGTAATAAATAGAGAGTGAATTTTTTTTACGCAAAACCAATCAAAACTGCTCTCTCACTATTTTTAGTGGTTCTTTCTTGCCACGGATCTATCCGTCATAATAATATAATGGGTCAAATATATACCATATGTATGAATAAAACAATTGGTATGCTACGTTCCATCCACACTTTATTTTTGTCTTTAGTATAGTACTTGACCCATTAGAAATTTACGACGGATACTTCCGTCACAAACCAGAATTTGTGCACTATTTTACCTACAACAAAAAAAAAGAAAAAACAAATCCAGATAATAAAAAAAAAAAAACAAATCGAAATGATATAACGAGGCTTCTTCTTCCTCAGTTTCAGACACTCTTCCTCAATTTCATCTCTCTCTTTCTTTCTCACTTAGCTATCAACTGCTGACAGTCTCTATCAGGTGCACCCTCCTTCTCCTTCTCCTTCTCTCTCTCTCTAGATCTCCTCATCCATGGCTGCTCTCTCTCTTTACTTCTCTGATTCATCTCCATTTCCACGTTTCTTTGTATGTTGTATGATCAATTGCGTGTCGTTTCACTCGATCTGCGGATTTCTGCTTCAGATTTACTGATTTCTGCGATACATTCGATCATACAAGTCGTTCTTGTGATTTGATTTGATAATTTGTAAGTGATGATCTGAAATTGAGTGTGTTTGTGTGTATATATACAGGAGACTGGTGATGCTTCAGTAGTAAATCGGTGAAGTTTTGAGCATCGGAAATCGCGGCGATTGTTTTGAGTCTAGTGACGTTTGTTTGCTTAAATTATAAAGCTGGCGGCCGTAACTGCTCGGAGGTTTGCTGGTAGCAATGGCAACGGCCATTCGCCAACTGATCTGGTACTGATTCGTGTATAATTCGTGCTACATTTGCCTTTTGGTTGAGTTTTTTTTGGTTGATATATGTACATTTATTTATTTGTATGTGTTGTGTAGTTTGTGTTAGTGGTTTTGGAGGTAAAGAAATGATGATTTTCTAGAGGTTATAACGGTCACCTGGAGAGTGTAATCTAAGTGTAAATGGATCGGACTCGTATGAATGGGTTGTTTTGTTTCAGTACTGCTCTTTTGGAGTAGGAATAATGTTGTCGCTAGTAATGAAACTTTGAATGTGATCTAGCATCGGGTTGTAAAGGAAAATTGCTTGTGGTGCAAAAGATGCCGGGAAATGTGTCAAATTTAGTAACGCGAGGGTGCTTGGTTAGCGATTTGTCTTATTTAGTTAGTAAGGTACTGAATTTGTCATTTGTCAAACATATGCTGATTACAATGGGGTAGGAGTCGGAAAGTGAAATGATTGTCGTAATGTTGTCTCATTCAGCTGTCTAGATATATTATACGAGTATATTCAATTCCTTTAAACTGTGTTATACTCCCTCTATTTTATTTGATCATCCCCATTTGCCCATTTTTTAAGGGGAAGAAGCGAGCCAATGGAGCTAATTTGGTAAAATGCAGAGAGTCTTAATTATTGGTTTCTAATGATGTTTTGCACTTCTCGTTTTGGTTGCTGCTGCAGGAACGAAATGTGGATGGCAAAGTTCACAGTTCAGAACCTTCAACTCCACTAACTACAAAAATGAGTCTAAGGTTGGTATCCTAGTTCTTAAGCATTTACATTTGCTCTTCTCGTGACTTTTTACTGACCTATTGATACAGTTTGATCCTGCATTCTGTTCTTAATTTATGTCCCTAGCTTTGGTTCTGCTTGGTTGAGCTAAATACCTGAATGTTGTCATACACAACCATGAAATGAGGAACTGATTTACATTTATACTCTAAATTCTCCATGATTCATATATGTAAAATAGTCAACGAAACATGGGCATTTTGTCCAGTTGTCCTATGAATTATGCTATGGAAAACAATGTGTAAAATGGTGGAGTCCTTGCACCAGTACTTGGGTAGATCTTGTAATTTATATAATTTTGTTTTCTGTAATTTGTTGCTTTTTTGTGCTGTAGTTTCAAATGGTTTCTTGGAACATACCCTTTAGTGAACCATTTGTCAAAAATAAGCATCCTTGATTTATTAATAACCATAGAAACACATTAAAAGACAACAAAGTGGAAGCGCTTAGTGGTTTCGTTTGGTAAGTGTTACACGTACAGTTTTAAGTAACTTTTAATTGTAACTGTGCAGGGACCGTACAACCAGTATGGAGGATCCAGATGGGACACTGGCGAGTGTTGCCCAATGTGTTGAGCAGTTGAGACAAAATTCAACATCAATGCAAGATAAAGAGTACTCTCTGAGGCAGTTGCAAGACCTTATTGAGACTCGTGAAAATGCATTGAGTGCTGTAGGCTCTCACTCACAGGCAGTTCCGGTGCTTGTCTCTCTTTTAAGGTCTGGTTCACTTACAATCAAAATACAAGCAGCTCGTGTATTAGGGTCCCTTTGTAAGGAAAATGAGCTCAGGGTAAAAGTGTTGCTAGGTGGTTGCATTCCCCCTCTGCTTGGCTTACTGAGGTCCAGTTCATCTGATGGTCAGATTGCTGCCGCAAAGACATTATATGCAGTTTCACAAGGTGATGCTAGGGATCATGTAGGTGCAAAGATATTTTCTACTGAAGGGGTTGTTCCAGTGCTGTGGGGACTGCTGGAGAGAGGGCGGGAATCTGGAAAACTGGTTGATGATTTACTAACTGGAGCCTTGAAGAATCTGTGTGGAAGTACCGATGGATTCTGGCCGGCAACAGTTAAAGCAGGAGGGGTGGGTATTCTCATAAAATTGCTGACGTCTGGACAACCTGGTACTCAGGCAAACGTATGCTATCTTCTTGCTTGTATGATGATGGAAGATGCATCTATCTGTCCTACAGTCTTAGCTGGCGAGGCAGTGAAACAGCTTCTGAAGTTGTTAGGGTCTGGTAATGAAGCAGCTGTCAGGGCGGAAGCTGCAGGAGCTCTTAAATCCCTTTCTGCTCAGAGCAAAGATGCAAGGAAGGAGATAGCTAATTGTAATGGTATACCAGCATTGATAAATGCAACTATTGCTCCATCAAAAGAATTTATGCAAGGTGAACATGCACAAGCATTGCAAGAAAACGCGATGTGTGCTCTGGCAAACATATCTGGCGGATTGTCTTCTGTTATCTCGAGTTTGGGGAAAAGTCTTGAATCTTGCAATTCACCTTCTCAAGTTGCTGATACCTTAGGAGCCCTCGCTTCAGCTCTTATGATATACGATGACGAAGCTGAGTTGACAAGAGCCTCAGACCCTCAAATTGTTGAGCAGACATTGACTAAGCAGTTTAACTCCAACTTGCCGTTTCTCATCCAGGAGCGGACCATAGAGGCACTTGCTAGCTTGTATGGGAATTCTGTACTTTCACGCAAGCTCACAAACCCCGATGCAAAGCGCTTGCTGGTTGGTTTGATCACAATGGCTTCTAATGAAGTTCAAGACGAGCTGATAAAAGCACTCTTGAAAACTTGTGAGGAAAGCAGTCTCTGGCACGCACTTCAAGGACGTGACGGTGTTCAGCTTCTAATCTCACTTCTTGGATTGTCGTCTGAGCAGCAGCAAGAATGTGCGGTCTCATTGCTTTCTCTTCTTTCCAATGAGAATGATGAAAGTAAATGGGCTATTACAGCAGCTGGCGGAATACCTCCGTTAGTCCAGATATTGGAGACTGGTTCTCCAAAAGCTAAAGAAGAATCTGCGACAATTTTAGGAAACCTTTGTAATCACAGTGAAGATATACGAGCATGTGTTGAGAGTGCTGATGCTGTTCCTGCTCTTTTGTGGTTGCTAAAGAATGGAAGCTCAAATGGGAAAGAAATTGCTGCCAAAACTTTAAATCATCTAATTCACAAGTCTGATACTTCTACCATCAGTCAACTCACTGCGCTTTTAACCAGTGAACTTCCAGAATCTAAAATCTATGTTCTGGATGCCTTGAAAAGTATGTTGGCTGTGGTACCTCTTAATGATATCATGCGGGAGGGTAGTGCTGCAAATGATGCAATTGAGACAATTGTCAAATTGTTGAGTTCCACGAAGGACGAAACTCAGGCAAAGTCTGCATCCTCTCTAGCTGGAATATTTCAACTCAGAAAAGACTTGCGTGAGAGCAGTATTGCCATTAAAACTCTTTGGTCAGCCACGAAGCTCCTAAATTCGGATTCAGAAAAGATTTTAGTAGCTTCCTCTTGTTGTCTTGCAGCTGTTTTTCTTTCAGTAAGGGAAAGTCCGGAGGTGGGTTCCATCGCTAGGGATACAATGCATCGTTTAATTTCCCTTTCGAATTCTTCGGTTCTTGAAGTTGCAGAGCAGGCAACATGTGCCGTAGCTAATGCTCTATTAGATGATGAAATTTCAGAAAAAGCTTTACCTGAAGATGTTATCCTGCCAGCCACAAGGGTTTTGCGTGAGAGCACTCTCTCTGGCAAAACTCATGCAGCAGCTGCTATTGCTCGTCTATTACATCGGCGTGTGATTGATGATGCTTTGAGTGACTGTGTGAATCGTGCGGGCACAGTTCTTGCTTTAGTATCTTTCTTGGAGCTGGCAAATGATGGGTCTCTTGCAACATCAGAAGCCTTAGATGCACTTGCATATTTGTCTCGATCAGGTGATTCTGGTGACAAAATCAGGCCGGCATGGTCGGTTCTTGCAGAATCTCGCACCCACATTACTCCAATTGTTGCATGCTTAGCTGAGTCAGCACCAGCATTGCAAGACAAAGCTATCGAAATACTATCAAGGCTTTGCCATGATCAACTAGTTGTACTGGGAGAACTAATTTGTAGTTCTTCTGGTTGTATTGCATCAATTTCTAGAAGGGTTGTTAGCTCAAGGGACACAAATGTTAGGATTGGAGGCACTGCACTCCTTTCCTGTGCAGCTAGAATTAGTCGTCAGAGAGTGGTGGATGATTTAAACGAGTCATATTTATGTACCTATCTCATTCAGGCTCTAGTGGAGGTTCTCACCATCTCTCAATCTTCATTGGAAGACGAGGAGGCTGATGAGCAGCACAGAGTGAGCATTTGCTTGCACTGGGATGAAGAAGAGGCAAAGAATATAGCAGCTACTGCGAGTCGAAGGGTTATGCATGGTACTAATATTGTTGTGTGGCTACTCTCCGTGCTTGCTTCTTATGACGATAAAAGTAAAGTCGTTATCATGGAAGCGGGAGCAGTTGATATTGTTACTGAGAAAATTTCAATTTACACTCAGGTACGCATATAAGCTGCTTTGTTTATATCTGTTTTATACATCTGCTTCTCTATCTTGTTTGGTAGTCATACTTACTATTTGTTTGGTGAGTCATACTTACTTTATAAAGTGAACAAATCTTATTTCTTCTATGAATATAGGACACTCACATATCTGCATATCAAATAGGAGGTCATCAGCAGTCCTCCCGTACTTGTGAGGGCCTTACAAATCATTCTAGAGTTGTAATTTATAAATCCTCAATAGAGTCCACATCCTACTGCATTAAATGGCCATTTAAGTTTTCCGAACCTAGGTCAAAGCCATGGGATCTGATTCCATATGAATACCACATAAAACAAGTAAGCCACACCCACAACGAGAAGAGGTAGTCCACTTCAAAAAACTAAAAGGATGTTACATCTCAAAAAAAAATCATTTCAGTTCTCATGGTTGAACTGAATAATTGAAACATGACTGCTATTCGCTCCTATAGTCCTATCCCTTTCTCTTCCCTTGCATTCCTCCCTTTTATTTTCATCATATTATACTGAGTTGTTAAGTTTTTGTGATCATGTTTTTGAATGTTATGCAATCATTAAGATGATCTACTATGAAGTGCATCGTATAAAAAGTTCTTGACATATGTTATTTATGATGACTGGTGCAGACTGACTTCAGTGAAAATAGTAGCATATGGTCTTATGCTTTACTTCTGGCGATCTTGTTCCAAGACAGAGATATCATACGAGCACATGCGACCATGAAATCCATTCCAATTCTTGCAAATTTGCTAAGGTCCGAAGAATCTGCAAACAGATATTTTGCCGCACAAGCTCTGGCCAGCCTGGTCTGTAATGGTAGCCGGGGAACTCTCTTATCTGTTGCGAATTCAGGCGCTGCTATTGGTCTCATTACTTTGATTGGGTGTGCTGATGAAGATATATATGATCTCTTAAAATTGTCGGAAGAGTTTTCTTTGGTTAGTTATCCTGATCAAGTGACTCTTGAAAGATTATTTAGAGTTGATGACATTAGAGTTGGAGCTACTTCTCGCAAAGCAATACCTGCCCTTGTTGATCTACTCAAGCCAATTCCTGATCGTCCCGGGGCACCATTTTTGGCACTTGGCCTTCTCACCCAACTTGCAAAAGACTGTCCCTCAAATAAGATGATGATGGTAGAATCAGGGGCACTTGAGGCTGTGACCAAATATCTCTCACTCAGTCCTCAAGATGCAACTGAGGCAGCAGCTACTGATCTGTTGGGGATTCTGTTTGATACTGCTGAAATATGCAGGCACGAATCTGCATTTGGTGCAGTGAATCAGCTTATAGCGGTCTTACGCTTAGGTGGCAGAGGTGCACGGTATAGTGCAGCCAAAGCTTTGGAAAACTTATTTTCCGCAGACCATGTAAGGAATGCGGAAACTGCTCGACATGCTGTTCAGCCATTGGTGGAAGTTTTGAATTCTGGCCTGGAGAGAGAACAACATGCTGCAATTGCTGCATTAGTAAGGCTGCTAAGTGAGAATCCTTCAAAAGCCCTAGCCGTGGCTGATGTTGAAGTCAATGCAGTAGACGTTCTTTGCAGGATCCTATCGTCGAATTGTTCCATGGAACTTAAGGGCGATGCTGCTGAGCTCTGCTCTGTTCTCTTTTCAAATACAAGAATAAGGTCTACTTTGGCTGCAGCTCGATGTGTTGAGCCACTTGTGTCTCTTCTTGTGACAGAGTTCACTCCAGCTCAGCATTCAGTTGTCCGTGCTCTCGATAAACTTTTAGACGATGAGCAGTTGGCTGAACTAGTCTCAGCTCATGGTGCAGTTGTTCCTTTAGTTGGCCTACTTTACAGCAGGAATTACTTGCTCCATGAGGCTGTCTCAAGAGCTTTGGTTAAGTTGGGCAAAGATAGACCATCATGCAAGATGGAAATGGTGAAAGCTGGGGTCATAGAAAGCATACTTGATATCCTTCATGAGGCACCTGATTTCCTTTCTGCCACTTTTGCTGAATTGCTGCGAATACTGACAAATAATGCGACAATCGCTAAAAGCTCATCAGCAGCTAAGGTTGTTGAACCTCTTTTCTTATTGCTCTCAAGATCGGATTTTGGTCCAGATGGACAGCACAGTGCCCTGCAGGTCCTCGTTAATATATTGGAGCACCCACAATGTCGTTCTGACTACAGCTTAACATCTCAACAGGCTATTGAACCTTTAATACCATTGCTAGACTCTCACATTCCAGCTGTACAACAACTTGCTGCTGAGCTTTTATCCCATTTGTTGTTAGAGGAACACCTGCAAAGGGATCCATTGACTCAACAAGTTATTGGTCCCCTTGTAAGAGCTCTTGGATCTGGCATTCACATTTTGCAGCAAAGAGCTATAAAGGCTCTTGTTGGCATTGCACTTATTTGGCCAAATGAAATCGCAAAAGAGGGCGGTGTTATTGAGCTATCCAAGGTGATACTCCTTGCTGATCCTTCTCTTCCTCATGCTTTGTGGGAATCCGCAGCCTCTGTGTTGTCCTGTATTCTACAGTTCAGCTCCGAATTTTATTTGGAAGTTCCCATTGCTGTACTTGTGAGATTGCTCCATTCAGGTTCAGAAAGTACTGTAGTTGGGGCACTGAACGCGCTCCTGGTGTTAGAAAGTGATGATTCAACTAGTGCTGAAGCAATGGCAGAAAGTGGTGCGATTGAGGCTCTCTTGGAGCTTCTTAGATGTCATCAATGTGAGGACACTTCAGCTAGATTGCTGGAGGTATTATTGAATAATGTAAAAATCAGAGAATCTAAAGGATGCAGGGCCGCTGTCTTACCACTGTCTCAATACCTTCTGGACCCACAAACACAAGGTCAGCAGGCAAGATTGCTAGCTACTCTTGCTTTGGGTGATCTTTTCCAGAATGAGGCTCTTGCTCGATCTGCTGATGCTGTTTCAGCATGTCGAGCCTTGGTTAATTTGCTTGAAGACCAGCCCACCGAGGAAATGAAAGTGGTGGCCATTTGTGCTCTGCAGAACCTTGTGACATGCAGCCGGTCAAACAAAAGAGCAGTTGCAGAAGCTGGTGGGGTCCAGGTTATACTTGATCTCATTGGTTCCAGCGATCCAGAAACTTCGATTCAGGCAGCAATGTTTATTAAACTTCTGTTCTCCAATAATACAATCCAGGAGTATGCTTCAAGTGAAACTGTGAGGGCTATAACTGGTACGTTTCTGCCTTAATTGTAGAATTTTGTATGTACAAGTTTAGCTAACTTTTTTTTTTCTAACCACTTCCAAGTGTGACCCCTTACTACCTGTTCTAGCGGCCATGATGATGTTAGCTTTTTTGTAGTGGTCATGGATATGCATATGGGCACTTGCCTACTGGTCCCATGAAATAGTCTATAAATAAATAACATTTCTCAAGATTTTCTGTTATTTTTTCCTAGCTTTTGTGAATTTTGATTGTCTGACGGGCTTTTTTTTTATCCCACAGCTGCTATCGAAAAGGATTTGTGGGCAAGTGGGACGGTAAATGAGGAGTACTTGAAAGCACTAAATGCGTTGTTTGGAAACTTCCCGCGTTTAAGAGCCTCTGAACCTGCGACTCTAAGTATACCCCATCTTGTGACCTCTCTCAAAACAGGTTCAGAGGGAACTCAAGAAGCTGCCTTAGATGCTCTATTTCTTCTGAGACAAGCTTGGTCTGCATGCCCTGCCGAAGTATCTCGTGCTCAGTCAATAGCTGCTGCAGATGCAATTCCTTTGCTGCAATACTTAATCCAATCTGGCCCGCCTCGTTTCCAAGAGAAAGCTGAATTTTTGTTGCAGTGTTTGCCTGGAACTCTCACTGTGATAATTAAACGTGGAAATAATATGAGGCAATCAGTGGGAAACGCGAGTGTCTTTTGCAAGCTTACGTTAGGAAGCACCCCACCCAGGCAGACAAAGGTAAATGTTCTATTGCTAATCATAACTCATTAGCTTCAGCTAGTTCCACCATCTCGTTTATTTCAGAACAAGATAGTTTAGAACAATCGGTGATGAAACTAAAACCTGAAATGAAAATGTCCAAAAGAGAGACTTAAATTTGTTTTAGGAATGTTAGGTGTTGAACTGACAGCCAGGGAAGTCTCCTTCGATACGAGAAAGCAAATTATTGGCTATACCCCTCCCCAACCTTTACCTTTTCTCATTCATAAAAATCCAGAATTAAATACTGCGTTAAGAGATTCGAGACCTTGCCAGTTGTCACCAGCACCTACAAACTTCGGTACATGTTTATAAGAGTGTAAATGTACTCTTTTTCTTCGTGTTTCACTAAATGGATATGAATGGAAGCGGTTACTACCAAAAAAGTACTCCGTAGTTAAGTATTCAGGGGCCTTAGCTAATATTGGAGTTTTAAGGGCCATATAATTTTCTCTGTATATTTTTTAATTTGATGATTATTTAAGGTATTTGGTGGGACAACTTGGTAGATCCATAATTCTATGTATGGTGGGAGTATCAAAGATGACAAGAGCTGATAATATTTAGTGTATTACATATTATCCATGTGTAAGAGCCCGAGAGCCAAGAGGGCGTGACCTCCATAGCTCAGAATACTTGGACAATTCGTCAATTCCATAGATTTATATCGTCTACCTCTGCTTGTGTGCTGAATGCTGTAATCTTTTTAAGTCATTAGTTGGGATGCATTGACAGTAAATGTTCCATTATGTTCACTTTGCCTTCTCCTTGTTGCCTTTACAGGTTGTATCTACCGGCCCTAATCCAGAGTGGGATGAAAGCTTTACCTGGTCTTTTGAGAGTCCACCTAAGGGCCAAAAACTACATATTTCTTGCAAGAATAAGAGCAAAGTTGGGAAGGTAAGGATTAATGAGCCATACTACTAAAAGCGCCTTGGCTAATTACCCAGTTTCTTCATATTTACCTCGTGCACCCGTGCCCTATACTTGACACTGGAGCATGCATTGAGACCGAGATACTTCACTTTCAACAAATAACAACAATATATTTCACAAAATACGCGTACCTAATACTCCTGACACACACATCCGATACTTGGTGATATAGTTGGAGAATGCGCATGCATTTGCCCAACTCCACCTTCACCTCCACCATGATCCCGCTTTGTCGATCTTTTCTGTGTTATCTCTAATTTTATTTTGTTTTCTTTGGCAGAGCTCATTTGGTAAGGTGACTATCCAGATTGACAGAGTAGTGATGTTGGGAGCAGTCGCTGGCGAGTATACACTGCTGCCTGAAAGCAAGAGTGGCGCATCAAGAAATCTGGAAATCGAATTTCAATGGTCCAACAAACAGTGATGATTGCCTGTATTTAATTTGTCAACGAAGGTGAACTTTCAAGCAGTAAAAATTTCAGCTCGAGTTGAGGCATGGCTAGAAGAAAGTGAAGAATGGTTAGCTTGGTTTCATCGTCTTCTGCGCTGTACTTCCGTCCTTGCACCTTTTGCTCCCCTTTTTTTATGATTGTTTGTCGTGAAATTGTACAGAGAATTTCTGAGATTACAGTGTATTTTGTAGTAACAATTACACAATTTTTTTGTTTGTTTGTACTGTAGTATTATACATGTGTGTATGGGCAAATGACAATTACTCTCATTCGAGAATTCTTTTGTAATCTGAGCTGAAAGACGCTGCTAATAAGGCAACAACTGGAGTACTTATTTTCAGTATGGTATGAAGCTATGTCATGGGTTAAACAAGTAGACTTTGGTGGAGTATGTCGTGCTTTTTACTCACGAGCTTTTACTTCGTCCTAACGATTTTTTATCGATTTGCCCTCCTCATTTATGTCATTCTCAAAATTAATTTTTTGGTTTTCTCTAGGAACCCCCAAAATTCGATTCTCCATAACCATGAAGAACCAAGCATCGGAATCATTCGGGGTTTGTGGGGAGGGACGGCTGGGCAGGTTGAAGTTAGAGAGTGTCCTTGGGTGGGAGAGAGTCGGGTCGGTCTAGTGGTGAGTGAGTTAGTGAGGGTGGTCGTCGGTCGGGGTAGTTGGGTGGCTGGAGTCAGTGGTCGTGGTTGGGTAGGTGAAGATTGGGTCGGGTCGGTCGGGGCAGTAGATGGGTGGTTGGGTCTAGGTGGTGGGTGGTGCATTGGGTTGAAAGTTTGGGGTTTTTTTGTTTTGTTTCTTTTAATTTTTCTTTTTTTTTTTAATTTTAATTTTCCTTTTTCTTTTTCTTTTGATTTGTTTTCCTTTTCTCACGTATAGGGGTGTGCAAAATCCGGGTCGGACCGGAAAAATGGACCGGACCGGACCGGAATCTACGGGCCCGGATCCGGAATAAAAAATTCCGGTCCGGTCTCCGGGCCATCATTTTGGGCGATTCCGGGTTCCGGTCCGGTCCGGTCCTGACCCGGTATTTTCCGGTCCGGACCGGTTTGGACCGGAAAACCCGGAATTATGCTTATTTCTTAAAAATTCCGGGTTTTTCGGTCCAAACCGGGCCAACCGGTCCAACCGGGTCGGAATTTTGGACCGGAATTCCCAAAAAAATTGAAAATTCCGGGCCAATCGGGCCACCCGGTTGCACAGCCCTACTCACGTAAATTTCTTCTTCTTTCACTCGATTTTATATTCTTTATATGGCAAAATTCAAAGTTTATATTATTAATTATCGTATTTTGTATTATTATCGATAAAAAATTAATTTACTTCTTGTATGTCAAATTCAATAAACAAGATAGAACATATAGATACAGAGAGAGTATTAAATAAATCAGTAATCGATATTACGTCATCAATAATTAAATTAAAAATTGATAATCAAATCCAGAAGCTTTAATTGAGTATAAAAATTAATAAAACGAAGAAAGACTAAATCGAAATAGGCTAGTTGTTTTATCAAGGGTACAACAGAAAAGGTTTAGAAAAATTCGTTAGCATTGTACAAAGGCTCGTCGATAATCTAATCGAGTAGATCTATTAAGAAACGACCTTACAATTCAAACTTTATACCTTACCGGCTTCTTCTAATTATCCCATAATCTATACCTTTAATCAAATTTCATCAAAAAAAAATAACGGAACCGTATCCTTTGATGTTTACATTACAATAATTCTGTTTTTTTCATTCCTATAATACCCTTCATCACCATTAATCAATTAAGCACATCAATCTTTATCTTCATCTTCATCGTCATCTCCATCTTGAGAAGATTTCTTCTTCTCTTTCCATCTCATTTTTGCCAGAATTTTTACGCTCTTCCAAAATACGACAATAAACTTCAACTTCATCTTCATGGCTTGGTGTTTCTACTATTACTGATTTTTGAATTTATTAAAAACTAGAGAAATTGTAATAATAATTTGGGGTCAACATCATGAAATTGTCCCATTATTATGCATATTGGAAAGCAATCGCAATCGCGTTCTATGTTGTTGCAAACTCTAAATTGGCCTTGCAATTCAATTGAGATCCATAGATAAGTTGAGAATTGGTTCCAGAAAGGTGGTGCTTGTTTCTTTTGTGAGCAATATGTAACCTTCTAAATTGATAACACTCATTTCTGTGATTTAATTTTCGGAAATCAATTTAGGGTTAGCATAATTTTTGGGGAAACTTGATTTAGGGATTGGATTTTGGGGTGAAATCTGTAACGAAAGTTTACTGCCTTAATATATACTCCTCTATAAAGGGGTTAAATAGGTCAATCCACCTCATTCAATTCAGTCGGTCTCTCTTACGGGATATCCGTCGTAAGATTAAAATGAGTCAAGTAAGTATCACTTGAGTAAATAGGACAATTATTTATCTATTTCCTACCAACTTTATTTTTTGTTTTATTCTATTATTTGACCCGTTATACGTTTGTGACAAAAAATTGTCCATCCAATTAGTGTTTTTGATGGAATTTGATTAAAGGTATAGATCATGATTCATGAGATAATTATATACGGAGTATAATTTATAAAGTTTGAAAAACAATGTTATCTAACGTTTAGTATAAAAGATTATACAAATAAAATTAGTTACTACGAAGTACAGTTTAAAATAAGAGTAGGTCTACCGGTCTTTCTGTAAGTTTATTGAGAGATCATTATTATTAACCATGATACCAAAGCTAATAAAAAAAAAGTACGCTTAACATAAAAGAGTATACAAATATAAAAGGGATACGTTTGTTACTCTCTCCCATCCATTCAATTCTTTACGCTTACTATGAATGAACAATTCAATCAATTCTTTACATTTCTTCTCTGGCAAAACAATTTACCTTATAATCCTTATATTCTTACTCAATTTACCCAAAATGTCACTACTTTTTCCTTACTTTAAGTTTGGTGGACCCATAAAACCATTTGATTTACCAATAATACCCCTACTTTTACCGCTTTTCTTAAAAGTTGTGAAACCCTCCCTGTGAAGGATTGAATGAATGTGAGGGAGTATAAAAATAGATACTCGTTTCCCTTCACTAAGATCTTCCACATTTTCTTTTTAGAAAACTTCACTCAGATGTTCCACTTTCTTATTTAGTAAATATTTTGTGGTTCTTATTGCTTGTGACCCCACTTCCTTTTCTCTATCTTCATTTCCCTCCACATATATCCCTTTTCTTAATTTCTTCCCACAATCAATTGTGGAACATCATAAAGAAGGGGGGAGTACAAAACAAAATTATCACTTAGAGATACGTATAATAATAAAATAGGTACGAATAATACCTAAAGTGATACTCACAAGTCGTCTCTAAATAACTTATGGAGAGACCTTCTCTCCCAAGAATTTGTGAAAAATGATTATCTTATCTATATGTCTTATGTTACATTGATAATTTGATATCCGTTAATGTCAACACCAAACTATTTACGCAATATCAACTGAAAGTAAATTTTAACATATAAGTATAATTACAATTTAAGTACGGAGTATATTTTTCTCAAACAACCATTCAAAAAATTAGGAGAAATCGATGTGTCATTCTAAGGTTAATCTCATAGCTAATGTATCCCTTATTATATATAACAGCAACATTTAAAGCCTCCACATTGAACCACATCAGCATTCGACTTCATCATCCTACATGGATCTGATGTGTCACACACATGGCGATTACATGGCATCTGATATTTGAATTAATTTATGAGTTTTTTACCTGATAACTGCCATTCCCGCAACTCCCTTCCCCATCCTTGCAAACCGTCTCCCCTGACTCTCCTCCCCATTGCCCACTCTTTAATAACTCCCTGACTTCCATCCCCACTCACATCAGTTGTTTTCAAATGACATTTGTTCTCGGAGGACGATTTATATCCAAGTTTTGTGCATATAATCAATCATATATTCAATATCATATATATACTCCTATTTCCTTAACTATTTGATTGATTTTCAATTTGTTAAACCCTAATTCATTCATCTCATTTTCTCATTTTCTAGGGTTCTTTAATTGCAGAATTGATTCAAGAAATGGATGCAATTGTTGCGACTGTAAGCGGTTATCACGGTTCGCATCAATTTGAAGGTCATTCCGTTAATCACCGTTGTCGGCGCTAATTACATTGGTAAAATGTCCAAATCTACCACTCATTTGGTTAGTATCATGCCTTTTGATGATCTGATTTGTCTTTGAATTACGGTTTTCTGCTGCTTAATTGTTGTATTGTGCTGAATCTCAACGTTGTCGAGGTAGAATTAGACGCAATTTCGATAAAAACCACCTCTTTTTTTTTTACTCCAGCACATTAATGGCTTCCCCAAATTGTAATTTTGTCTTTGGATTATGGCCATATGGGTACCTGCTGCTCATTTTTTGAATTAATTGATGACTAGAAAAGATTTTTTTTTTTCAGATTTTGATGGACATGTTTTCTTTTCTTATCAGTAATTGGATGATCAATTAAATATTTCATAAAGGGGTAATTTATTTGGTAAAAGTGTTCTTAGTAGAGATTGAAAGCGATTCATCGATAATCTAAAACAGGTTAATTGATAAAGTGATAATCTTAAATCTTTTATAAAGTGATAATAAGTGATTTCAGCAATGAGTCCTCTGATATGGCCCCAAAAAGCCAATTTTGGCTCAAATCTAGGGGTTCACATTAAGTCTGCTGATGGAGGGTCCGAGTTGGAGGCGATCCCGAAGAGCGTGAAATCGGTCCGAGATGATATTATATAATTTTATGAACTGAATTGAGTGTGAATTGAGTTAAGATCTGAACAAAGTACATGACGTTGCAGAGCTATAGGTATTAGAAGAAGAAGAGGAGGAGGAGATCGGAGTAGTAACAGCAGCAGCAGCTTGCCAATGGAGAAAAACAAAGATGAACTGAAACAAGAATCGTCATATCTGATAATTGAACCGGATAAAATCGCGAATAAAACGGACAAACATGCGAATCGTTGACGCGTCACATTGATGCAATAAACCCGCTGCTGTCACAAGGTATGATTTTTTTGTCTCCCTCACTCAATTATTGATTATTCATTTCTTGATCCTGCTATTTTCGTTCATAGTTTGAGTTTAACCGTTAACAAGGAAAATAACAGAATTTATGACACCAAATTTACACAGATTAACTCCAGATGAAACGGAATGAAGCAAAAAGAAAAATAAAAAGGCCATTATTTGTGAGCCACTGATTCCGCTAGGTACTCATGCGGCGCCGTTCACATTCTTGATTTCCTCGGTAATCAGGTCAATCCACCATCACTTTATTCAATTCAACTTCATCAGATTTTTTTGTGATATTCAATTTGCGATAGTCGAGGTTATATTGCTGGATTTTCTATGCTACGGCTTATTTGATTAGATTAAGGTTAATTTTAGGAAATTAACCGGTTGAATTTTTTGAAACATTCAACTTTTTTTGGTTTAATAGTGGTGATATTTGGTCAATATCTTGCGAATTTTGTGAATTCTGTTTTAATTTATCAGACTTTCGTGATGTTTTTTGTCAATTTGTTGACATGGAGACAGAGATTGGAGCAGCCATGTCGAAGCGAAGTAATTATTTATTTTATCATTCAGTTCTTTTGTTGGTTTATAACTTTGCGGATGAAACGATGTAATGAAAAGTGGAGTGCTGGAAGAGAAGGATCAACGGGAAAAGTTCAGGATGGGTCTGCCCGAGAAGCATGGATGGTTTGCCTTTAAAATTCTATACAAGTAAGTAATCCCCCCTCCTTCAAAGCAAGTAAGAAAACTCATTTTTATGGCTCATACAGTTTGCAATTTCCAGCCTATGTAATTAGTTTAGTTGGGAAATGAAATCAGTATGTTTTCAATCTCAAGCGGATTGGTTGAACCATTGAGTATTGTGCCTAATCTCTAAGTGTGGTCTATAATAAGGTCAAGTAGTCATGTTTGATTTTTTAGTGTAAGTATAACTTTAGTAGCAAAATTTAAAACTAAGCAGGAGTTAATAAAACATTATCAGGAGTTAATGAGCCTTACTAAGGTCAAATTTAATAACCTTTTACCGAGGTTAGTGTAAGTATAACTTTAGTTATCATTGTTCGCTGGAGTAAGCCTTGGCGTCGAAAGGGTGCGTTTTCAGGTACTTCAAAGGTCTAGCCACTTCCTTTCTTTTCAATATAATTACAAAATTCCCCCTTCCCATATCACGTTTCCTAAATCATAGATTCCTTCTTATAAAGAGAGGTGATGTTGTTTGATGAATTGTGGTATAAGAGTGTTATATTTGAAAATGTTGACACTTATTTGCCGCAGGTGGTTGGTAGGGATGACCCCAAGGAGGATGCAGAAATTGTAAAAGAAATACTACAAGTAAGAAATAAGATTGGTGTTGAGATTAAATTGCGTGTGGATGATAACCGAAAGTGGACTCGGTCTCTAACAGAAGGCTGGCTAAAACTTCTGCAAAAAAAATCTGACAAAGAGAAGGTAAGTTGTGTTGTACATATAGAAGTATTTTTGATTTCAATTGCTTTTGTTGATATATTATTTCAATTTATAATTACATGTATTATGATTCATACACCCCTATCACAAACAAGAATTTGTGTACATTATTATACATTTAGGTAACTAATGCAGCATTAAGTACATTATTAGTGTACAACTATTAGTATGTATGTGTGTATCTATCATCTACGAGTATGTATATAGCGTACTTACATCGTCTCCAATGTTGTCACCAGAATTAGTGGTTGGGATAATGTCACTAAACTGACTGTTATCCAAGAGCCCAAAATCCATACATATTCGTTTGACTAAATTCAACGACGTAGCAAGTTCGACTATATAATACTCCTATTTATAGCCAAAAGAACTTTTTTTTTTTTTCGGTCATTGAAATTCAATTGGTACCTTTCCTTTTTAGTCCGTATTTTGTACCAAATTATTCTTACTCTATTAGCTGGATAATTAAGTGCTAATTTTAATATTATCTAAATTTTTTTTAATCTATGCGCAAAAGAGAAAATGTCCTATTGGATATTAATAGAGGTTCGTACTATAACATAGTACATGGTCTACTTACAGATGAACAAATTCATATTTCCGTTGAGCAATTGTGTGACTGAATTTCACTAGGGTTGATTTCTAACAAAATTGTTACAAATTTTACGTATACCAAACAAAACAAGAAAAATATATTAAAAATGGTTAATTTGAATGGTTTTTAGGGGGAAAAAGTCGAAATTATGATATGTATATGAATTTAACCCAAACTACCATATCCAAACCAGGGTATTTCGTCTAATTCAGATATATTTCCAACAATAATGCTCGCAACCAAGTCCATTCATGCCAATACAATGTCAAAAGGTTGCCTACAGTTAGCGATATAGTCTCATTGAAGCAGTTAGAATTAAGTGATCTGCCATAAAACATAAGAAACACTGAAGCAGTAAGATTATCGTTTTGTTTAAAGTCCGTAATAAAATAGTCTTTCTCGATTATCGTAATATAATAAAACCGAGGTAATAATGGATAATTAACTATAATGTAAAGTGGGTAAGAGTAGGTACCGTTGACTATAGGTCTCAGGTTCGAATCCTCCTTCCCCTATATTGTAGTGCGACTAAGTGCGCGCTTCGTTGAACAAAAAAAAATCTATTAAAATACGTAATGAGCTAATTAATACGAAATCAACTATCTTAACGTGATTACCTAATTTAACGTAATCTTTATTTCCCAAAAGAAATTCATTATGTGTTTTATTAGAAAATAAAGATTACATTTTGATTCTACGGAATCATAAGTCAAGCTAAATCGATATATCTAAGACGATTACGAAAAAATAATAATTACAATATCGTAAATTTTGTGATTAATATATGTAAGGCAAAACTTTTAATCAATGCTAAAAAAAATTTAATCTGTTTCTTTGAAAACCTTCCATAATTTGATTAAGGCTATATTCTTTTGGATTGAAACGAACTGAATTTAATTGACAACTATTTTGACAACTACAGTGTATAACATATCTCCGACAATACACCTATAAAATGTTTGTTCAATATATTTCTACAGTATAAGATCTTATTCATTCGTTATCGTCATGTTGATGATGCTGTTACAAAGGTGATAATGGTCACGTATGTTATGTTGTCCATCAAATTTATTTAGAATAGCTGATGGACAATTTGCCTTTTCGCATTATCTACGTAAGAGTCAAATTATAATACTGCTTAGATTGTATTTACTACTCTAACATACTCCCTCCGAATTTCTATGATTGACTCATTTACTTTTGGATAAAAATATAAGGAATGGAAAATGAGTGGTTCAAAAAAAGAAGAGGAAGAAAGAGAAATGGGTGGATGAATGTGAACTACTCCCTCCCATCCATTCAATTCTTTACACTTACTATAAATGGACAATCCAATCAATTCTTTACCTTCTCTTTTTGGCAAAACACTTAACCTTATAATCCTTATATCCTTACTCTATTTACACAAAATGACACTACTTTTTCCTTACTTTAAGTTTGGTGGACCCATAAAACCATTTGATTTACCAATAATACCCTTACTTTTACCACTTTTCTTAAAAGTTGTGAAATCCCTCATGTCAAGGATTGAATGGATGGGAGGGAGTATATATATGGTCTAAAATGAAAAGTGTTTAAAAAATTAAACTCAGTCCAAAAAAGAATACGTGTAAATGATAGTAATGCAGAGGGAGTAGTTTTTTTGTCCATCACTTTATTTATCTTTTCTAACACCAACCGTGCAATTTGCACGGGCCAAAACTAGTGCATTTATATAAGTGAGACTAAAACTAATACCTCCTTCGAGTTTCTAACGTTGCCCCATTTTTCTATTTGGGTTGAGTTTACATTTATCCATCAAATTCTCTCTCCTCCTCCTTTCCCTTTCTTATTTTTCATCCAAAATACAAATAGGACAATATATAGAAAGTCGGAAGGAGTATTCAATTATCTTAAGTCAAAATTATTTGGACCGACCATGGAAAACGAAGTTCAAAATCTGAAATTTTAAAAAAAAGCAAAAGGTACTTCGTTGAGAAACACAGGAGAAAAAGTAAGAAACTATCCTCACAGTCTTCAGTCTTCAGTCCCCGTTTTTCCCAGTCTCACCTGAAAGAAACCATCTCCTCCGATTCATCTTCTTCCCCAAAATTATTCCCCATCCCCACTCTTCGTCTCAGATCTTGGATAAACCCTAACTAATGGCCAAAATCAAATCATTCACGTATTCAATTTTATTCTTCTCCGTACTGTTAATGGCACCAATCGTCAAGGGTAAAGGAGACACAAAAACAGTGTACACATCGAGGTTAGTCCACCGATTCTCCGACGAGCTGAGGGAATTCTCCGGCGATAATACTGCGCCGGAGCCGAACAGTAGGGAATACTACCGGCGGCTTTTGATCAGCGATTTACGACGACGGAATTCTAAGTTGAAGTTGAAGTTAGCAAATCATCAGCGTCAGCTTCTTTTTCCGTCTCAAGGTGGCCTAACTTTTGCTTCTGGAAATGATCTTGGTTGGTATGGCATCTTCACCCCTCTTTTTCACTTAGCTACTCGCTATATTACAGATTTACAGGGGCGGGTTTAGAACTTCAATTTTGAGTAGCAGAGTTTATATGTGTTGTTTTGTACTTATGTTAAGGTGTACGGTGATATTTACGAATTTTTGGTAGCAAAAGGCGATAATTGTAACCAGTTTGGTAAGGTTGGGTAGCAAAAGCCGATAATTTTAACCCATTTGGTAAAGGTTGGGTAGCAAAAGGCGATAATTTTAACGCATTTGGTAAGTTTGGGTAGCAAAATGCGATAATTTTTAACGCATTTGGTAAGTTTGGGTAGCAAAAGGCGATAATTTTAACGCATTTGGTAAGTTTGGGTAGCAAAATGCGATAATTTTAACTATTGGCTAGATTTCCCCTAGTATTTTACTTCCCGCGTCCCCTAGATTTTATTGACATGTTTGGAATTTTTTCTAGTTAATTTGTGTACTTGTATAGTTGTATAATCACTAATGCATCAAGGAAATCTAGGATACCCCCCCGATTTTGTTAGTGTTTTGAGGGGTGGCGTCTTCCTCGAGTAGACTCGTCCTAGCTCTACCACTTTATACTCGAAGTAAGAAGTTCAAATACAGTTATCGGTAGTTGCCTTTTTGTTCTTTGACGTGGTAGATACGAGGACCAACAACAACATTACCCTAGGAAATGGGGTAGAGGCTTGGATGTACACAACTTTACCTCTGATAGCGAATAGCGCCAAAAGGAGGTTGTATCTATAGAAAACGTATATCGTGTCCTAGTATTTATTAGTAGGGATTTGTATGTTATGCTTAGATGACTTGTTCATATTTTGCAAGCAAAAATGTTAGGAACCTAAAAATCGTAACACGTGACATTTCTATAACGGTCCAAAATTTCGTCATTAAAATCTAAGAAATTTCCTTATCATGATTGCATACTGTTTTTGTCAAGTATTCTAATTTGCTGTTTTACGTTACAGAATATTTGCTTCTTGATTTTTTAAATTAACTTTCTACAATGTCTCTCTTCATTTGGTGTATGATTATATTTTGATATATAGCTAAGCTTACTGAATTTTCGGTTGTGGAGAAGGGAGGAAGGAAGGTGGGTTGTTGCAAATTCTGGGAAGGTAGATGTGTAAACGACAGTTGGCTGAAGAGCACTTTGCTTGTATGGTCTCTGTAAGGTCAAGGATGTAGCTTACGGATTTTCTGTACATACTTGGAGAGTATTCTTGGGTTAGGTGTTGATTATCCATGGATATTCACGTAACATTTTATACACAGTTACACTCCAATGATGTATTGATCTAATCACTTCAGAGGGACATAAGTAGCAAATGTTTTCTTTTGATTAAGCCTGATATGTACTGCACCCCCGCCTCTCAATTTACTTTTTACAAATTCATAATGTTAAATCTGGATCTTTGCCACTCTTATGTGACGTTACAGGTTACACTATACATGGATTGATATTGGAACGCCAAGCGTGTCATTCTTAGTTGCCGTAGATGATGGGAGTGACCTTTTGTGGGTTCCCTGTGATTGTGTTAAGTGTGCTCCTCTTTCAGCTGTTAATTACAGCGACCAGGTACGCCTGGTGTTCTTTCTGGCTGCCTGTTATTTTCTTGCATTCATCTCCTTTACCTTCCCCGCTTCTGAATGGATCTTCTCTGGAGGATGTTGTGAAAAGAGTGATTATATGTGTGAAATGACTTGTAAGTTGGAGTATAAGATAATAGAACTCATTTTTTTTATATTGTTCAGGGAGTTTGAAGGTCTCGTTTTTATATTGTGGGAGAACCTCCCACAGAAATTATATCTCAGGCCGCATATATATGACGTTTAGTTGATTTTTTAGTGGAGAAAAACTTTTTATATTTTTTATGAGATGATTGTTCTTCCGGAGGGTAAGAAAAGCCTTAATCTTTGAAGTGACAAAGATAGTGTTTGATAGAGAAGAGTCGACTAATTTGAGTGTAAAGTCTCAATTCATACCGTTTGGACTTTTGTCCAATTTTAAGGAAAGTCGATGATGTAGGAAATTATACACTTTTACCCTCTTGTATCTCACAACACTTTCATCTCGTCACAATCCCGCATACCCCCACCACCAGCATTTCATCTCCACCTACCCTAACCCCGTCAGTCACCACCTTCTCTCCACCGCTGGTGGTGTGCGATCTGTCGCGTTAGAGAGAGGGTTTTGTGGACAGGAGTGGTTTTTCGAGTACTAGGATTGGTTCCGTGGGTGTTGGGGCCTTAAGATATAGGTAATGGAGATGGTGGGGGCTATAAACGGCGACATGGTGGTTGATGGGGTGTAGATCAGCGGTTGTGGAATCTTTAGAGAGGAGTGGTGGTAGTTGACCAATGTGGCGATGATGGTTGGCCTCATACAAGCCCCTTGATGGTGTTGTTGCTAGATGTGGGGTTAAAGTGGTGGATTTTTGTATGTGGAGGTTGTATGAGGTGAAATGTAAGAGTTGGACGGAGTAATTTAGAGTTTGTAATTTATTTGGATATGGGTATATGGATATTGGTAAGGTTTTTTTTGCAATTTGAGGAAATGTATGAATAAGTGAATGAGCCGAAAATGAAAAGTGGTATGAATGCTGAGAACGGGAGGGAGTGCTAAATTGTGCTCTTTCCAAATAAAATAATAGATGGATACTTATGTTCTTAAAAAAATTGGGTCTTACAGATTAATAAATGTGCTGTTTGTGCATAGAGTTCCTAATACTTGTAACCATTTTAGCACTTATTTCAGATGATTGATTTGGCAGGTGCTCCTTGGTCTATGGGGCATCTATTATGCAGGATAAGAAACTCAATGAGTACAATCCAGATGTCTCCAGCACCAGTAAGCCACTGATATGCAGTCACCAGTTCTGTGATGTGAGTTCAGAGTGTATAGGCCCTACACAGGCATGCCCTTACACTGTTCAGTATAGGTCAGAGAACACATCAAGTTCCGGCCAGCTTGTTGAGGACTTGTTACATCTTCCTATCAGTAACAGCCTGTCAAATGCGTCTTTGAAAGCTTCTGTTATTTTTGGGTATGCGTAGTATTTGATGATGTGCCAATGTTTTCAGTTTGTTGTCTTTAGGACATTATATACATTTGTTATTATGGCAAGTCAATTTGCTGGTGTTCCCGTTTAATTATAAATTAAGAATAACTTGGTCTGTTTAATTTATACAGGTGCGGAAAAAGTCAAAGCGGTGATTATCTTGATGGGCCAGCTCCAGATGGTGTAATGGGTCTAGGGCTTGGAGAAATATCTGTTCCAAGTCTCCTAGCAAAATCTGGATTGATCAACAACTCTTTTTCATTATGTTTTAATGATGGTGGTTCTGGTAGACTTCTTTTTGGAGACAAAGGAAGTACTTCCCATCATTGGACTCCCTTACTGCCATTAGATGGAAAATTGTATGGCCCTTTAGTTCTTTGTTTTTTTTTGTCAGTGTAGACTATGTTCTGTCATTTAGTGGGTCTAATTATCTTTTCTCTTCTGCTGTTGTCTCTTTTACAAATAATGTATCCAGTTCTACTTATGTTGTGGGGGTGGATGCATTCTGTGTCGGGAAGAGTTCTTGTCTCAAGCAAACAAGTTTCCATGCCGTTATTGACAGTGGGACTTCCTTCAGCTTTGTACCATTTAATGTTTATGCAAAGGCTGTGCATGAGGTAAATATGGACTGTCACTGTGATTTCGAGTGGTAATTTGATGACACATGATCGTGTGATAATTTTGGCTGTTTCTGATAGTTTGATAGAGAAGTTAATGCTGCCCGAGCAAATTTTGATTTACCCTGGGAATATTGCTACGAGTCAAGGTAATCTTAATATTTCTTTGTCATTCATGTGTTGTTTTTAAGTATGTGATCATAATGTATAGCTTTATTTTCAGTTTCAACAAGTCTGAGTTGCGTATTGTCAAATAGTGAGCAGGTCCCAGACTTCCCGTCAGTGAAGTTGATGTTATCCAGTAACAAAAGCTTTGTGGTAGAAAACCCTGTATTCATTTTCAAGGGGAATCAGGTTGGTATTTTCACGTGTTGATCTCCTATCTATCATCCCTTTTCTCAATGCTTGTTTTTAAGATGAGTTTTTAAATGGCGAGATGTGGTTAATCCTCTCTCAATAGTTAATAATTTTATTTTATAAATTGGACATGGGTACGTATAATGGTCTTATGAAACTATATTCTATTTTTCTCTTCGTGAACAAGAATTGGCCTTTGCATTTGGGATGAGTTTGCCTTGTTGGATTCTGTAGGTTGATTAAATTTTATGCTCAAGTCGTAAAAAAAACCCTTGGGATGCCTTTGTGGACCCTATACATGATTAGTATTGAAGAATGAACTGGATCAAGTCGGAGGTGGATTTTATTCTTCTGTATCTGTATCAGGATGGAAGTACCAACTGTTACTTTAAATTTCTATAACTTGGAGTATCTTTAGGAGGTTCTTGAAGATGGATTTTTTTTTTCCTTCACCGGAGGGTGCTATTTATTTTTCGGTTGACTGTGAGTTATGGTTGAACAAGTTCTGTAGAGAAGTTGCTTCACCTATAGAGTTTTTGTTGCTGGTACTTGGCCCTTCCCTTACTGCTTATAACTGAATTTGGAAATTATCTCGTTAAAATTCCAAATTGATGACTCTTCCTATCTAATTTGGAGGGAAAGGAATCTTAATATGGAACTGAATGTGCCATGTACCTCCACATTAACCGTTACAATAATACTTGGAAGTATTTGGAGCTTGACCAAGCCACCGGACAACACAGTAGCATTGTTCTCGTTTTTTAGTTCCAGTACGATTGTAGTGTTGCCTACTATAGTTCCTTACATAAGCAAGAATTGAAATTCGATTTGAGGGCAGTTGTTATTAGATTTAAGCAATTTAGATGTGACCTTAGCATGACCACTAAAAAGTTATTATCGTTGACCTGTGTTTAATCGAATAAGGCCATATGTACTAAATGCTTGCTTTTCCTGCATAGGGAGTTTTGGGATATTGTCTAGCTTTACAAGCTATACCAGGGGACATTGCAATTATTGGACGTAAGAAGGGCTCTTTTTTGTCTTTTTTATCCCCTTTCGATAAAAGTCTGGCCTGTTTCTTGTGACCGGTGTTTTACTTGACTTGAGATGCCACCTTGCAGAGAACTTCATGACTGGATATCGCATGGTGTTTGATAGGGAAAATATGCAATTCGGATGGTCTCGTTCTGATTGTAAGTAATCAATCTTTGATGCTCCGTATGAGGTCATTTCTTATTATGAAGTACGAGGTCATTTCATATATCATATTCTTAACTCTTGAGGCATGTTGTCGAACCCTCATGTCCTCGATCTTTGGCAGGTCAAGAGCACAGCAGTGGGACAAGAGGGTCATCGTCTCTATCAGGGTCGTTGCCGACTGATGAACAACAAAGTCGACGTGGTGGACATGCTGTTGCTCCTGCTATTGCTGGAAGGGCTCCTTCAAAAACTTCGGACGCCTCAGCATTCTTCCATGTTTCGTTTTTGATGTTTATCTCGAGATTTCTTTGCTTGCTCACTTCCTATCGTCTCCTGTGGCATTAAATTAATTAATATGCTTAATTGTATCGCATCTTTTGTAAATACACTCGATTCAATCACACGATTCGTCTAATGTCTTCACGTTTTCCCCCCTGTAAGGCATTGGACGTCACGGCGCAGCAAGCTTTTCATCTCTATGCCCTCAAGTTTCTGTGTAACTTTCACTGGATTCTCTCTTGCTGTACAGAATGAGCATATTAAAAGTTCATTGATATCATCCCAATTTTTTCTCTGATTATTTCATCTCACAACTTCTGCATCTTTTCCTTAAATCCTCTGCACTGGAGGAAAGACTATATAGTTGATAACATGAATCATTTTTCGAAACCGTGAAGTTGTCTCCAATAAAACAACCTTAAACAATCATATTAAGTATGGAGTATTTTTTTAACAATCAGAAACTTATAAAAGATCAGAAAATATATGCGAAAAGTTCAACAACTTTGTCTTGGTTGTACAATGCTAATGTACAATTGGGAGTATAATCCTATTTTCTTTTTTTCATACTCGTAAATTATTAAATCACTTGAATTTTAATTTATGTTCAAAATGAAATACTTCCTCCATTTTTTTTTATATCTTCCCATCCTAATATATAAAAAAAATTGAAGGAAGTATTTTAGTTTTCAAAAGAATTTTTTTGATGGCGTATTATTTGTGTAGAACAAGAACTAATTTTTATAAATAATTTTTTCGTAAGGGATAGTTAATAAGTTAATATTCCGTGTATTTTAAATTTTAATGTTGATATATGGTAGTTATTTTAAAATATAATAAACCGTTGTTTTGGAAAATAAAATGGACTCGTGATTATTTTGAAACAGTAACTTTTATCGTGAGGGGCCATAGGGGGTGGTTACAAATTTAGTAACCACCTCTTATATGAGACGTCTCACGGTAAATTACCGTGAAACGGTCTCATACAAGTTTTTATGATTTTGAAAAATATAATAAACCGTGAACAGTTTTGGATACGTCACACACTCACACATGTTAATAAGTATTTTTATAATTTAAATAATTGGGGAGCATTGAATTCTAAATTTGTGATATTTGAGCAGGCAGATCAAATTCAGGTAAGAAGTTAAATTGGGCGACAATTACTCCGTATTTACTTATACTCAGATTTTGAAAGTACATTAAACCAGAAAACCGTACAATATCAAAAACAACTCCATCTTACTCTTCCTTCCGTACTCTCATCTTCATTATTCATTCCACTCTGTACAAATAACAAATCTCATCTCATCTCATCTCCTCCAACTTCGCATCTCTCTTTTCTCTTGTCCCCTCATTTTTCCATCTTTTCCTCCTCTCATACCATAACCCCTTCTTCTAAATCACTCCTTCATTTTTTCGCTATTTCATTTAATTTTGTTTTTATGATCGATCCATCATTTTTGTCGTCTTCATTCGTTTCATGTTGTTGAAACTAGGCACGTAGGTAAATTCATAACATGGGTCGTGTAAAACTTCAGATAAAAAGGATAGAAAACAAGACGAATCGACAAGTAACATTTTCCAAGAGAAGAAATGGACTCATCAAGAAAGCGTACGAGCTCTCCATATTATGTGACATTGATATTGCCCTTATTATGTTTTCTCCCTCCGATCGTCTCAGCCACTTTTCTGGCAGAAAAAGGTACGGAGTATATATTTTATGCGAATATGCCACCTCGTCGTCTAGGGTTTAGTATGTGATGTGATGATTGATAAATTGAATTTGGGTGTAGAATCGAAGATGTGTTAACCCGTTACATCAATCTACCCGACCACGACCGAGGAACGTAAGATCACATCCATCTCATTCTCTACCTTGTTTACGCGTTCATTTAAATAGATACTAATTGGGTTCTTTTACGTTGTGAATTTCACGTGATCAGCTCTGTTCATAATCGAGAGGTATTAATCTCGTACCCATTACACTCTACATATTCTTTATCCGGTTTTTCTAACGTGTAAAAGGCCAGGGTTAATATTTCAATTTATCGTGTATAACTGTGTGCTTACTGGGTTACACGATATGCATGGATGCAGTACTTACTGAACACACTAAAGAAACTGAAGACGGAGAATGACATTGCTCTTCAACTCGCCAAGTTCGTACTCATCATCATCATCATCTCAATTTAATATCGATTTTGACGACAAAATAAGAAGAAGCTAATTAATAAGGTTTGCAGCAGTACGTAGATCGTACTAACAACCATTAATCTTTCTTCGCTACTAACTCCTAATATCATGTTCCATTGCAGCCCAACTGAATCCAACTCCAATTTGGAGGTCAGTACCGAACATTACTTACCTACTCTTTCCGTCTCAGTCATTTATTTACCTTTTTTATATAAATAAATTACTGATACAGATGGAAATTCAAACATTATTATTTAGAGGGTTTTATAAATTTATTTCAGCATCTTCAGCAAGAAGTAAGTAATCTGCAACAACAGCTTCAGATGGCTGAAGATCAACTGAGGTATGTATATATTCAAGTTACAATTTAATAAGGTTTTTTTTACGGTGCAGTTTAGTCCTACTTTTAGTGTAGAAAAGTTAAATTTATCAGGATCTTAGAAAGAAAATTTTCTGAATTTGTTGCTGAATGTAACATGAAAAATAACATAGAATCTAACGTCTATAATTTAACTATACGGGTGCGTTAAGACTAAAGTTTTTGACAATATTTTATTTTTTATTTTTCAAATGAATAATGACAGGATATACGAGCCTGATGCAATGGCTTTTACAACACTAGGAGAACTGGAATCATGTGAAAAGAATTTAATGGACATTTTATCTCATGTCACCCAAAGAAAGGTGCTTATTTAACGATAATCTAACAAATAAAAGTTGATATTCGACGAAATTTTATAAGTCTAGTATTACCTCTCATCTAGAACAATGATGATGTCTAACTTGTCACGGTTTTCTTATGTTTTGATTACAGAAGTATTTATTGAGTAATCATATGCCAGGCTATGATCCATCAGGAGTTCAGGTAAATAATTTGATATAGTCGTACTAATGTCAAAACTATTTCACTTAGTTACGTGATAAAAGGAGGCATTATGCCTTAATTATTGTTGTCGATGATGAATCTTGATGACTAATGAATCATTTGTTAGATGAATTATCTCAATCAAAATTCTAAGATTGTCTGTTAACTACTTTAAGAGTGGTTAGTGCACATGCATAATCCCCTGATATTGAAATTCCACTTTTTCGAAAAACTTTTGGAAGATATTCTTGGATACAAGCGAAGGAATGCCAACATCATTTGAAGACATTGGTTGGCTGCCGGAAAATAATGGTCAAAATCAAGGGCAAAGTTTTGGTGCCTCCGATCCTAATAACAACATCGCTATGAGGTACGTCTTCCTATACTACAACATCCGTATGAGGTCCAATATCAACTACATTGATGTCCCATATTCAGCCTACCAAATTTTACATTTGCGAGGGTACTTGCCTCTTAAAGACTAACAACTACGGAGTAGTATATGACTATATGTCTAGCTAACAAATGTGTTTTGTATGTTGAATCGGAACTATGTGAAGGGTAAACCATGATTCGGGAGGTGGAGGCGGAGGAGCGGGAGGAGGAGGAGGGACAGGAACTATGTACGAGACTCTAGGTCATGGCGGCCAAGGTGGGAACACGATGAATGTTGGGGTGGAACAAAACAACAATCAGATCCCACAGAACCAACACGAGTCTGAAGATAATCAAGGTGTGGTTGGCGAAGGTCTTCAACCTTGGCATGAAGCTTACACTTCTACTGAGCTTCTAAATGCTTTGATGAATTCTTCCACCTCCTTTTCTACTAATTCCCTCATCAAGGTTCTTACCCTCTCAGATCAGTCTCGATAATTTGTTTATCTTTGATTAAAATACGTATTATAAATTGGTGATTATGTTCTCATGGTAGAATGAAATGGGAGAGGGACAACAAGCAGTCGAGGACATTGATGGGACAGCCGGAATTGGCGGCGGCCACGTTCACAACGACGTTCCGATAGATCATACAACCACCGCTCCGCCCACTTTCGATAATCAGATTCAACAACTCAATATGCAATGAATTTTACTTTTTTTTTTGGTAACCTTTTATAGGTATCATTATTGTTGTAATTTGACTAATTAATTATCTAACGATTAAAAATGCTATTTTTTTTAAATAAGTTAATAACTTATTGTTAGAAGTTGGATGAGATAAAAGCGTTAGAAATAATGCAAAGATAATAGATTGATCATTGTTGCATTGTAAGGGTATCTCCCATTAAGTAGCACATTGACACCAATATTCATGATGGTTATGAATATCATTATCTTTATAGTAATGACAATTCATTACCATCATGAATAGCCTTAGATACCCTTTGATATTAGTCTCATACTCTCATGTAGTCTTATATAAGGTGATATAAGAGAATGAGAGTGGGCATGAGACATACATCAAATACTTCCTCATCCAAATATCTTGATAAATTCTGAGTATACCATCGAGTTCCAACTCCTAATGGTTGAGTACACAATCTTTTAGGAGTGTTGTGTGACCTTGGGGGACGACGCCCATTCCGATTTGTACCGTAGTCGGGACGATTTCGTTTCTCATTCAGTGACCTTCATACCACGACACAACAACGTGTATTTACTAGTTATATATCGCCCCTATAGTAACCCTATATTTCCAACAAAAAGCCTAGGATTATTATATCAATAAAGTTTAGATTATTGCCGAGACTTTTAACATAGTAATTAAGACGAAAATACAATGGTTGATGAGTTTCGTGTTCAAATCTCCTTGTCCGTGTGGTTCATTTGAGTTTTGTGTGTAATGGAGCGACCTTACATCGACATCTCCCATGCACTAGCTAATCCTTTTGTACCTCTATACGAAATATGTATGACATGTAATTATAGTTTTATTGGCACACAATAATCATTTTGTAAATATAAATTTGATGTTTATTGATGATGAGTAACTTATTATATATTGGTTTTAATATAAATCAATTATCATGGTGTTTTCTTTTTATCTTATTGAGTCAAATCACGTCACATTAAAATCAAATTGTGGGATAAAATAAATCCCAATGAACGTTAAATAGAAATCTAATATTGAATCTAAGAAACACGATTTTCATAAGCTGCAAGGTGCTCTTCCGGATCCGTCATCCAATCGAACTATATAGCCGGAGGACATCTTTATCTTTGGTACCGTGCAATTTAGCACTTCTCGGTGCAGGGGATATGCAATTGGTCGTCCCATGAGCTTAGGTTGTGTGCACTCAACTTGAGGTTGCTGTATGTAGCTGTCGGCCTTTCGAGTCTCTAACTCCCGGCTTTTCTGATCATAGAGCCGTAAGCGTACCAAACGTTGTTGACGGCTGTCGGCCGGTTCTTTTAACCTGTGAAAGACTGTAAACTCTGAATCAAACAAGCGAGGCCGCACCCTTGGTTGGCTGGCTGGCTGGCTGGCTGGGAGGGGAGATCAACTCATGATGCCCTTTCCTGGTTCTTTGAGCCTCGCGAATATCCTGTCCGTGGCCGCAGTAGACTTCTCTGGAGGAGCCCTGACATCGTCGCCCCCTAGCTAGTCTTTTGAACACCTCGCCCACTTTCACAATCAAGCGTTGATGAGTAGTCTCCCTTGGACAGAGGCGCCCTTTCACCCCCTGTCCCCCTAGGAGGGCCGACCCTGATGGCTTTGTGTCATTTCTGCAGAGGTGGTGGACTCGTTAGTGTTGACGGATAATACCTGCTTCTAAGGATCCTGCTGCCTTGGTGGCCGTTGAGTTTGAATTGCAACAGGGTTATGCAGTCTTTGCCTTACATGTATCAATGTCGTTGCCGAGATGCATGCTTTCCTTTGACTTCTCCGCGTGACAGTTCGCCTCGACCCTCCACCGGGTGTGATGTGATTTAGAATGAACTTTGAACAAGTTATTTGGTGATTGATAGTAAATTGAAATGAACAAAACAAAGCAACAAAATCAGATTGAAATAGTTGTTGTAAAGTGATGATAGAACGTAAGCAAGGATAGTGTGCTAAGTGAGATAGACCTCTACCTCAACAAAGCGGGTGCTAATTCAAACACTCGATTGAAATAGCGAGTATAGAGCTTGTAACGCGACTTACTCTAATACTTTGTCTTGTGAACTACAAAGACGAAAAGAAAAGCAAAGCTTAACTCAGATTTTGTTGGATGAAGATTGAATGATTTATTCATCAAGTACTTGGCTATTTATTCATCAAGTACAACTCAACCCAAGGATGAGGCTAACCAGCAAAGTCAAGCCTCATAAAGTGGGTGACAAAAACAAAGAAAGGGAAATGAACTAGGCTAGAACTAAATAGGTAGATACAAAGAATAAGTGAGAACACAATCAGCCTACTTTCCATGCTCCAAATCAGATGCAAGGCCCTTGTTTGCTTTAGTAGGTTGGTGTGTTTTTGAACTTGGTTAATGTATCTTCTAGTCTTGAAAGCAATTAATCTCATTGCTGATTATTTGAACTTAGAAATCGTATTAGAGCAATGTATCTTTAGCTCCATTTATTCTGCCTAGCTTGTGTTCATACAAGCTAATTAAGTGCTTGGAGAAGGTATACTACCAAGCTGGTGGATGGGATAATGGGGACCAAGTTAGGATCACTTGGCTTAAGTGTGAGTTCATCAAATGAGACTGCTTTATTCGGATCAAGGTGACAATTCTGAGCCGGGTATGCCAGCCGGCAAGGGGTAAAGGTGATACCCAAGCTGAGACGGACTTCTGTGGGAGGCTTGAAAGGAATCTCGCAGTCGCGGCCAGCTGCTCCGGCCTGAGTACCAACTCCTCCGCGTTATGAGATTCTTGTGGAGGATCAACATTGGATGCTCCAACAACTGCCTTGCCCCCTTCCTCCTTTCGCGGCGTTACTTGAGGATCGGGGGGCTGCTGCCCTAGAGAACAACGCTCGAGCTGGTTTGTTGCTTTTCGTTTGTGCCTATCTCTTCGATAATTTCATCCACTTATGAGTACTGCTCAAAAAATAAAGCTAAAGAACTTATTGAAACGGAGGAAGTATTAAATAGTACCCGTGGATATATATATATATCGTGGTAACCAAGAAGTCGGGTTTACTCATAAATACGAGTAACAAATACGGTAGGAGTAGTACGGAGCAGAGAAACTGAAACTGAAACCCCGGTGAGAGGTGAAGGTGGTTGACTCGCCCCCCCCCCCGGAAAATTCCAGAAGATCCCTGAGACTGAGATTGAGATCCACACCGGCGATGAACTCCCCGACCCCAATCACCGACCCACTCCTGAACAACGCCGCCACCCCTCTCATCCCTCCCGAAATCCAATCCCTCCAAACCCTCGCCCTCCGCGGCTCCTGGGACACCATCCTCACCACCACCACCGCCACCCCCGCCGCCTCCCTTCCCCCTCACCACCACCTCCTCAACCTCACCTTCACCGCCATCGCCCTCTCCAAGCTCCGCCGCCACTCCGACGCCCTCTCCCTCATCGACTCCTCCCTCCCCGACCTCCACTCCCCCTCCCACCTCTTCGACTCCTACCCCCGCCTCTACCCCCACCTCTCCGGCTCCATGCTCCCCTTCTCCCTCCGCCTCCTCCACGCCCTCCTCCCCTCCCTCTCCGCCCCCTCCCGCCTCCCTGAATCCGTCGACCGCCTCTACTCCCTCCTCTCCCTCCTCCGCTCCCGCCCCCCCTCCGCCGCCGCATCCGCCACCTTCCGCCGCCGCGAGTCCGTCGTCGTCTCCGCCCTCGTCAGCCTCCACTGCTCCCACAAGGACTTCCTCGTCTGCGTCGCCCTCCTCCAGGGCCTCATCGCCAAGGACAACAACATCTCCAACCCTACTCTCCTCTCCAAGCTCGGCTACGTCCAGCTCCAGTACGGCGACGTCGATGGCGCCAAGGCCACTTTCGCCAGGGTCGAGGAGCTCGGGGACCCCAATTTGATTGGGAGGAATAGGGCGCTCCTGTTTCTTGTCGCCAAGGATTACGCCTCTGCGGTCAGGGAGTATGATGAATGCGTTAACAGGGATTCGTCTGATGTCGTCGCCATTAATAACAAGGGGTTGTGTTTGATGTACTTGAGGGATTTGGCTGATTCTATTAAGCTCCTTGAGAATTCTCTTGAGCGGGTTCCTACTGTCGCGCTTAATGAGACTCTTGTTGTTAATCTCTGTTCCATGTATGAGCTGGCTTTTGTTAATCATGCTCAGGTTAAGAAGACGCTTAGTAATTGGATTGCTACTCTCGCTCCTGATGATTTCGACTCCTCCTCTACTCGGGTTTAACTCTCAGGTACGACTACCATCTGTTTGTATCTTTTGCTGTTTGTGTTGCCCCCATGTTTATATGTGATTTGGACATTCCCTGGTGTTTCTCATACATTCGACATAATCTTGTTTACTGAATCGTTTCAACGTAGACTTTTGATCTTAGGACGTGAAAATCTACTTGCTAGAGAATGGGTGTGTTTTGATTATCTCAGTTTCCTCGCTTCTTTTTTCCCTACTAGGTTTGAGGGAGAAGTAGAGTGTGCATTGTGGTAATGGTATGGATCATGAAATCAGACCTAAGCTATGATACCACATCATTAGAGCACCTAAAGGTTTCGAGGTAAAGGTTAGAAGGTTAGCAAGATTGCATATTAGGTGGTATTGGCCGCATTTGTTGAACATTTACCAAGATTTGTGAAGGTTCTCAGAGTGATTTTTGTTTGCCTAGATGTGGGTAGGTTGCTATAATTGATGTTCGAGGGAGTTATTTTTTTTATGACGAGGGAACCCTCAGCCGCTACCTTTGGTGCCCTCTAGGTAAACCTTGATGACGAGGTAGTTATCTCATTATTAGAATGAAATGATCGTAGACCTTGTGGTGATTGTACATGTTTTTAAATCTAGTTGAATTGCACAAATGAGACTCTGTGTCAGTCAATTTGTGTTTCGTACAATCCACATTCACTCTTTGTTCAAAAAGGTATAGATTTTTCCTCTTAGGATTTTTTTCCTGGCAAGGATTATGTTTGCTTCATCAGGGTCATGTTTGTGTCATCGAGGTTTCATATGGCCATTTTAATACCAGTTTCCTACTTAAAATCACAACTTTACTCTATATACTTGGTAGTCACAAATTATTTCTAAGGATTAGTTCATTGTTCCTCACCTAACATCTAGCATTGCTTTTACTTATTTTTCATTCTCCATAGTCCCTTACCATACCGCACACAAGTCACTGATTGAACTTGTAATGACACATGCCATCACTGAGCCACTGATTTCATTATATGAGGGACGCAGTTCCCGGTTTTATCCCATATAACTTGGCATGGTGTCCGGAGTCTAACACTCCTTTTTAAATATCAAGCAAAACATGATATTTCTCTTAACCAATTACGTATACACAGACACAACTCGCTTTGTAATATTAGTACAGTAATATATATGTGCTGTTAACGTCTTAGTTTGAAGAGGAATATCTTGGGTGTGCTTATAAGTATCAGGGAGGCACTAAGTGAAATGAATTGGTGTGCCTTAACTGCATCTTGTTAATAGCGCGACCAAGCGAGATGCATTGCTGAACAATTTTCAATTTTTTTTAACCTTTTTTTTAAATATGCTATGAGTATTTTCTTTGCCATGTTGTCCATTTCTTTTACTCCTTTATATGTTAGTCTCCTTTAAAATCCAGAAAGCGCATTGGTGCACAAATTCTATTTGAACATATAACTTTGCTATACACCTTGTGTCCGTAAAGTCACGCTCGTCATGAGGGCCCTTGTCGCTGTGGTCCTCCTTACACGTTTAATACTAAAGGTTACACCTATTAAGTTATATATTAACGGTTTTAATTTTTGTGAACTATCACAGTATTATACGATGGCCCCCGACTATGGCTAATTCAAAGGGTTAAATATATGTAGTCTTACCCTTGCCTGTTGTGCGTTGTTTTTGTATAAAGCAGAGGTCTAGTTAACTTTTATGGAAGGAAATGTGAAATTATTCGTGCTCCTGCTTATATGTCAAAACATTGTCCATAAGCTTGCTCAACTTAAAAACGCCAGTGGTCTTGTCTAAGATCTTTGTATGGGTACAAACATTGTCATTGTTTCGATCCCTAATACGTTGATATCATATCATAGGATGAGGATGTTGTTTGTCTCTGAGTATATGCGTTGTTTTCAAGAGAGCTGCCATAAATATCATCTAATCGGCCTATAGCAACATGATGTCTGGATATCTCTATATATGTATGCAGTTCTGGTTTACAAGCCGAAGAAGCTTTTGAACGAACAAGAAACAGTACATGATTCCGCAATTTGAGACTCATCTATGTGACCCTGGATTCTTTTTGAGATCTGAAGTTTGATTTCCCAAAGATCTGTGGATCCTATTCCTTGTACAAGATGTGTAGAAACTTAATTTTCCGCCTTGTAACTTTACATGGTATCTTCATTCTTTTTTTTCTTTGTTTTTGAAATCCTTTGTGTTTTGAGTTTTTGACATAACAAGTTAATGTAGTAAGGAGTAGTCTGTAATCACCTCACCCCATCGTGTAAAGGATGTCAATTTCCAATTTAAGACATTTTTCTGACGTTGGTTTCGAAATTAAGAGTTGTCGTATGAGAGAACATTTGCCTTTAGCTTTGCTATTGTTTCCAAATGAAATTGAACATTTGACAAAGACACAAAATGCTTGCAAGTGAAGTGTTGGTTTGCAAAAGAGATGAAATACGTGTTTCATTTGTTACTTGTATAAGAATTAACTCGACATATAAGTCCATAGGCGTGACATTTGAATAGTACCCCTTCGTTTTATTCATTTATTCGTCTTCTATATTATTTGTGACTTGTGAGAGGTATTTTAATAAAAGACAAATAAATGAATGAGACGGAAGGAGTATACAACAATAACATGACATATACGTAAGTTCATAGACGTGACATTTGAATAGTATACATCATCCCTCCTCGATCATTATTCAACGATTATGGTCTCTAGGGGTAATTATACTACTCCGTTATAAAGACTAAATCACTATTTTAAGCAGCCAGTTTACCTCAAATGGTATAAATTTGGCTATTTATAGTAGCGATTTTCCCTAATTGAAAAAAAAGGAGAGAAAAGTGACGATGACATGAATGGATAGGGAGAAACTAGCCTAAAACAATTCCTAAATCGTTAATCAATTTGGTTTAGAGCATTAAAAACAAAACAAAAAAACGTCGCTCGCGATCTACATACGTCTTAGTCTATTGATCAAAACAAAGGGAATTAGTTATAGAGATTGCAACGATTAAGCGTCAACGAACTAGTGAAGATGACGTATTGGAAAGGCAATCTGCAATAAATCATAAGATGTGTTTGACATGTTGGTATCTTTTGTGCACAAACCCACATCTGACATACATACCCCGACGTAACAAGTAACCCAAAATCTTCTACTCATCTCTTTTCATTACTACGTTAGTTCACGTTTTTCACATTACGTAAACATTTGTGTAGTAACGTAGTTTAATTTGACTTGTCTTCTAAACTTCCACCCTAAAAAGCGTTTCTCTTCTTGTCGGTTAAATTATTCAAAATTGTGCGAAAATGTCAATTAAATTAGTTAGTAATGTAAACAGAATGATACACATCAATTTTCAAAGCCAATTAGCCTCACAAACCCCTCGTGGTCATGGCCCCTTTGATCTGATTCAAACCCGTTAGCATAATAATCGCCTCAGTTCCTAGCTTTGATCTGAGGCAAAAAAATCGAAACACATTTTTTTATTAAAATTGCATAAGGTAGTACTCCCTTGGATTCATTTGTTTATTTACATTTACTTTCTGGCACTATTCATGGCTAAAGAAGAGAATCTCTCGTATAATTTCTAATGTATAACCTAAAACATAGTCACGCGAGATTTTTTTTAAAATTTTTGATGATGCGTAAATAAAGATATAAACAAAACAAAATGTGCATTGGTAAATGTTATAAAGCAAACGTAAAGAATCAAATGAGTCGGAGGGAGCAGTACTCATAAGTTGGATTAAATCCGGTTAGCTTGGAGCAGTAGAAGAAGAAAGTTTTTTGTGTAAGATAGCTTGTGTTGAGGGTACAAGCATTAAGCAGGCAGGCAGGCTGGGTTGGAATAAAACAGAGGATTTAGGGTAATGTCGTAGCCTCATAAGATGGTCTACCCCAAAAGTTGTCTTTTGTTGTCACTATTATACCTTCATTTAAAACCATTTACTTGTACTACAAGAAAATTTAACCTCATCTAACAAGAATTCTCATCTTTCCTCAAACACCCATCTCTCTATTTATACCAATCTCATACACCATGCAATCATATTTGCAATTCACCATTTTCAGCATTACATCCAACTACTTGGACAAAATGGAACAACGTGTACCCGAAATAGTCTTCTTTGACATCGAAACAAGTGTGCCAAATCGAGCAGGACCAGGCCACGAGCGCAGATTCTGGGTGTTGGAATTCGGTGCAATAGTGGTATGCCCTCAAAAGCTAGTTGAGACAGACAGCTATTGCACCTTGATTAGACCCGGTGATCTTTCTGTTGTCGCGTTGAAGTCTACTCGAACAAACGGCATCACCAGGGAAGCTATCTTAGAGGCTCCCACCTTTGATCAGGTAGCTGACAAGATTTATCAAGTTTTACATGGACGGATTTGGTCGGGTCACAACATTCAGAGATTTGATTGTTTGCGAATTAAAGAAGCTTTCGCTGAAATTGGTCGTGTTGCTCCTGAGCCTGTTGGAATTATCGATTCTTTGGGTGTTCTTTCCGATAAATTTGGTAGAAGAGCCGGTGATATGAAGGTATAATAGGTTAGATTTTAATTTAATTAGTTCGTCTACTAACATGTTTATAATTTAACTTCATTTCTATATTTTATAGATGGCAACATTGGCTAATTACTTTGGACTTGGGGAACAAAAACACAGGTAAGTAAAATGGGTAGTCTGATTCTTTTTTTTTTTTCAACGAAGAGCGCACTGTTCGGTAAAATGAGTAGTCTAATGTAGATCAGACTGCAAAGTAGGTAGATCAGATGAAATAATGTTTTGTTATGTTTTGGGAATTGTAACAGGAGTCTTGACGATGTTCGTATGAATCTTGAGGTGCTTAAAAGTTGCGCGACTGTCTTACTCTTGGTAAGTCGATAAAGTCCATTGTTCTGCGCGAAAAAATTACTGGTGTATTGAAAAAACCAGGCAGGAGGATGAATTGGTGGTGTAATCATGTTCATGTGTGTGAGATTGTGCAGGAATCAAGCTTACCAAATGTGTTGAACGATAACTGGCGAAATGGGAGTTCAAGAATCGCAACGAGAAGTAAAAGTATAGTTGTAGGCGCAGATAGCAGGAAAACATCGACGAGTATAATAGCAGATCAATCAAACAGCCGGAAATCTCCTCCTCCGTTTTCAGTTGGCGGCTACCAAAGATCTGTTCCCTATCTAACCAGATCGAGTCTCAGAAAGGTTTGTTTCTTTGATTTTGGGTTCGACTTTCTTCGTTCGTGATGATTATCTGATGAAATGTGTGTGGGGTGAAAACAAGCAGATGACAGAAAGGGTGAAGAACATATTGTGCAGAACCCAAACAAGCCAATCTATCAACAACTTGATCAAGCATTCTCATTCCATCCTCCGATGATTATTGCTACAAACTACGGAGTAGCACTTGTTACACCATTATTCGTTGAACGAAAATGTAGATTCTTTTGTGCCCTTTTCCATTTCTTAACTCGATTTTTTTAAATTCATTGGTGTAAATAAAATTGTTTCATTGATTTAAACAAGGATTGTTAAGTAAAGAGTATGTAAATGTACACATTGAAAGAATGACTATTAGTTGGTCTATGTGAATGTGAGTATGTATGTTGCCCAAACGCCAAGATAATGAAATCACTTCCTCCGTTCAAATCGAAAGGATAAGTTTGTTTTTTTATATTTACCGAGACACATTTTACACCGTCAATATCGTTCGTTTTACATTAACAAAAATTATAAAAATTCAATATTCTTAATCTACTCGTAAAGACGAATCAAACAAAATCTCACATGACTATATTTTCTATTATAGATTGTCGGGAATAGTAACAATTCTCTTTAAGTTGTGAATAGTATCCAAAATGGAAGCGTATCCTTTGGATTTGAACGGAGGGAGTAATATTATTGATAGAAAATTTTACATGGTATATTGGGTCGTTTTGGACAATGCAAAAATATTCCTGATATATCCTATAGAAATTTTGAGATTCGAAATAAAAATGGTTAATTTTTTTTTACAGAGTTTGCATCAGGTGGGTAGGATTGTCCACACAAAATATGAGGAGTAATGGAAAACGTTTGGAGGTTACGGTGTGTCTTGAACCACTCCTACCATATAACTCGTTTGTTGTGTAAAAACAACTCATACTTGTCGCGTTGGCTTGAAATTGGGCTGAAAACATCCTGATGACACCTAGTCACGTGGTATGAAAATCAGGTGGTTTCGAAATCAAACCCGATTTGACCTCTCGAGCTCGATTTTTTGTAGTGTACACACGTTTTTGTAGAGATTTTGGAGTCTGAAATAAAAATGACTAAAAATTGTACGGAATTTGCATGTCGGTAGGAAAATGTTTGGGGGTTACGGTGTGTGTAAAATCACCCCTACCTAAAAGTCATTTATCGTGTAAAAGAACCTAATACTTGTCGTTTGGGCGATAAATCGGGCATGATACATCTGGAAGACACCCTAGTCAGGTGGTATAAAAAATATATTCTTTCGGAAAGGGACCCGATATAACCACCAAGCTGCTCGATTTGTAATGTATAATACACGTTTTCCAGAGATTTTGGGGTCTAAAATAAAAATGTCTGAATGTACGGTTTTTTTATCGGGTCGGTAGGATTGTCCACACAAAATATGAGCACCTGAGGAGCACCAGAGAACGTTTGGGGGTTACGATGTGTGTTAAAACACCCCTACCAGAAAACTCGTTTATTGTGTACACTACAAAAAACAGATGAAATTGCGGCGGATTAATTGCGTCGGATTTGTAATCCCACGCAAGTATGGTATTTGGCGCCTCCATGAAACAGGTGCCAATAAATTTGGGTTGGCGCCACTATGTGAAAGGGTTGCGTGAGATTAGCCGACGCAGAGCCGACCCAATACTGGGACTTTGCGTCAGCTAATCCCACGCACAAGTGTCGAGTCAACACGCCAAGTCAACACCATGTGACAAGGGTTGCGTGGGATTAGCCGACGCAAAGCCGACCCAATAGAAAGGAATTGCGTCGGCTAATCCCACGCAACATGGACTTAACTCTGCCAGTCAATAGCAAGGTTTGTGGGATTAGCCGACGCAAAATTGAATATTGCGTCTGGTTTGCGTCGGCTAATCCCACGCAACCCTTTTAATATAAAAAAAAAATTAAGATCGACAACAAACAAACCCCAAACCCGACACACCCCCAAACTCCTCTCTCTTAGGTGATTCGGCGACGACGCGCGCGCACTTTCAACCCCACCAACTTCCGGCGACATCCTTCCTCCGGCGACCACCACCATACCCAGATCCGGCGACGCCGCCCTACATCGACCCAAAAATGAAACCCTAGGTCGACCACCACCCCATCTTTTCCGGCGACCTGGTCCTCCTCCCGACGACCAGAACCCGCCCCCACGCCCGACGAGCAGAACCCGCCCCCACGCCCGACGAGCAGAACCCGCCCCCACGCCCGACGATCCCTGCCGGCGACAGACCCTCCGGCGAACCCGAATCCCGGCGCACCCGAATCAGCCCCGAAAAACCCTAACCCGACCCCCAAATCTCAAGTATGATAATTAGGGTTTCATTATTTTGATTAGGTTAATTGTTAGTTAATTAGATTAATTGTTACTCAATTAGATTAATTAGGTTCATTATATTAGATTAAGTGTTAGTATGGTGATTATGTTGTATGTTAGATTAAGTGTTAGTAGTTTAATAATTATGGTGATTAGATTGTATGGTGATTATGTATGGTTAATTAGTGAATTAAATTGTAGCTAGGGTGATTACGTTAGTATGTTAATTAGGTTAATTACGTTAACTAGTATGTTAATTAGGTTAATTATTATGTGAATTAGGTTAATTAGTATGTGAATTAGGTTAGACTTCGTTTTATTATGTTAGTGATTATTAGGTATTATGTTAGAAATTGTGTTATTAGATTAGTAGTAGTATAATGAATTAGATTTGTTGAGGTAGATGGGTAGTAGTATTAGTAGTAGATTAATTAGTATTGTTAGTAGTAGTACATTAGTAGTGTTAGTAGTATTATTACTAATAGTAGTACTGTAGTAGTATTAGTAGTAGTATGAAGTAATAAAATATTTCATTACTACTACTAATGCTACTACTAATAGTCTAATATTACTAACTAGGTTAGTACCTGTGCAAAGTTGCACAGGTGTAAATAAAAAAACTACGTAGATAATTTTATTTGGATATTAAACCTTTAACACAAATAATTTATAAAATGAAAAAGTGTAGGCTTAAAATCAACCCGAAACATTCACACATGAAATCAATGCAAGATACATGTTTGACTTATATACATCTATTAACATTATTGATTGGGTAAATTAGTTTTAACTTATGTTTTTTTAAAGAGTAATTAAAAATTACATCCTTGTAAGATACCAATTTTAAAATTTTCTCCATTTTGAATTTTTGGTTAAAATTAACTTCCAAAATCTATCAAAAATTCAAAAATTGCTCCAAAATATAATTTTTGAACGAAAATGGCCCTAACTTTTTTATGTCATACTTAGGGGTGAGCAAAAATATACGATACGGTTTTATTATACGTATACGATACGGTATACGCTTTCAATTATACGAATTTCCGGATATCCGATACGAATAACCGGATATACGATACGGTTTTCTTTAAAACCGTAGCGGATACGTATCAGGGAAAATTGAAATCGGATATCCGGTTTCCGATCCGGTTTTTTAAAAACAATAAAAAATATGAAAATTATAATCCTAATATTAATTATACAATAAAGAATTCAAACTCACCAATTATTTTCAAAGGTAAAAAACAAAACTATTACTAAATTTATGATATTATGTAATGAAACGTAATATTTTGTTAGAATAATGGTACCGTAAGACATATATACCATTTTTTGAGGTTTTTTTTATGCATTTTTATTATATCAATTTATATAAAACGTAACGTTGCTTAAAAATCAATTAATTACTCTTACTTATAAATGAAAAAATTGTTTTAAAAAAAAGAAAAAGAAAAGAAAAATATAAAACCGGATACCGGATATCCGAAAACCGGATATCCGAAAAAACCGGATATCCGAAAACCGGATATCCGGAAAAAACCGGATCGGATACGGATCGGAAAATTTTTAGTTTTTAAAACCGGATATCCGATATGGTTTACAAAACCGGATCGGATATCCGGTTTTGCTCACCCCTAGTCATACTCCCTCCGATTTTTTATTATCTTCCCCTTTGGTTTTGGGGAAGAAAATAAGGGTGTAGGAATGTGTGGTTCAAAATAAAAGAAGGAGGAGAGAGAAATGTGAGGGTGATTCTAGACCACATGTTGATGGCCCAAAATAGAAATAGGAAAGAAAGGGTGTTTCAGCCCAATAAGGAAATAGGGAAGATAATAAAAAATCGGAGGGAGTATTACTTTACTCACCCTCTAGCAAGGCCTTTTTCATCTTAAAAATAAATTTGGAAGCAATTTTGAACTTTTGATAGATTTTGGGAGTTATTTTTAACAAAAATTTCAAAAGGAAATAAATTTTAAATTTGATATTTAAAAGGGAGTAATTTTTTATTTACTTTTTTTTTTAAATAATGTAAAATTTACCCTCAGTAGAACTAACTTAATATAAAAAACGTAACACAAAACATTTCAAGAAAATTACGAATAAAAAATAGACATCTAATTGGAACTGCCTCATGAAAATCAAAGTGTACCATTCAAAAAAACTGATTGTTATCTCATAAATTATTAATAATAAAATTTATTTAATGTAACAATTACTCATATATATAGAGATTACGGAGTACATTATATATAGAGTCGTGTAATATGTAAAATGTGTTATATTCTCCAATTTCAATATATTCCAAAGAAGTCTGGTTACTACCCGTATTCTATACGGAGTAGTGAAGTACACTACATTAGATGAAACTTACCTATATTAATATTTTCATAACTAATATCCATTATTTTGACTATTATTACGGAGTATTGGTTATTGATACTAATGCATTTTATAAATATAGATTTTTTTTTGTTTTTCTATTTTATGCTATTTTATCAGTGATTATACTTATTAGTTTACGTTATATGGAGTATAAAAAATGTTTAACAATTTTGAAAATATTTCAAGAAGTTATGAATAAAAAATACTCCGTAGATCTTTAATTTGAACTGTAAAAAATATAGATAACAATAAATATTTTTTATAAGTACTACGGATTATTTTACATGGGATCTAGTTTTACGTTACCGTGTATATATATATTTGTACTTTATTGGTTTGGGTAATTAAATATGTCATGGAGAAAAATGAAGATTATTTTCTGGCATTTTTTAAAAATATACTAAGAAATACAAAATATCAAGTAGTATTGTAATATATTTGGGGTTTTGACCGTGTTTTAATGGATTTAGTTTTGTAATCATAATGTGTTATTGGTGGGCTCAAATTGCATTCCAAATTTCCAACCCTTGTTTAGCATTAATGTATATATGGAATGTGTAATTGGCGGGAAAATTTTGTGAGGTGGTTTCTGTATTATATAGAAGTATAGATGCTACTACAATATTACTAGTACTAATACTACTAGTACTAATAACCTCCTACTAATACTACTACTAATCTACTACAACAAATCTACTAACACTACTACTACTACTAATCTAATACTATACTAATTTACTACTATTCTACTATACTACTACCCAACTACTAATCTTCTTCTTCTACTTCACAACTATTAATCTACTACTACTAATAATTTTCTACTTCTACTAGAACTACTACTAATTTTCTACTACTACTAATTTCCTACTTCTACTACTAATAATTTCCTATTACTACTACTAATCTACTACTACTACTACTACTAATAATAATAATAATCTACTACTACTACTACTCAGGGCCGTCTTAGAGTCGAGGGTGGCCCGGAGCGAAACTAAAATATGAGGCCCTTTTGCTATAAGCGGTTATATATTAAAATTTTATTACTTGAACCAATTTGTTATATACTCCGTATGTTATTTCTAACTATTACGTTTGTGGGTTACGGTGTATACATGTGTTAAACCACCCCTACGTTAAACTAGTTCATCGTGTAAAAGCAATTTATATTTGTCATTTGGGCGTGAAATCGTGCAGGGAACATCCTGATGATACCCTAGTCACGTGGTATGAAAATCAGATTGTTTTAAAACGGGACTCAATATGACCTAGAGTAGCTCGATTTGAAATGTATAATACACGTTTTTCATAGATTTTGGGGTCCGAAATAAAAATAGGTAAAAAACGTACGGAGTTTGCATCGGGTCGGTATGAATGCTTCTACAAAATATGAGGAGCAACGGAAAACGTTTGGGGGTTACGATGTGTGTTAAACCACTCCTACGTTATACTAGTTTATCATCATGCAAAAGCAACTTATATTTGTCGTTTGAGCGTGAAATCGGACAAGTAACATCCTGATGACACTTTAGTAAGGTGATATGAAAATCAGGTTGTTTCGAAATGGGACCCGATATGATCTTTCGAGTAGCTCGATTTGAAATGTATAATACACGTTTTTTCAGAGATTATTTTGCTCTCCAGAAAAAATCAAAATCGCAAAAAAACTTACGGAGTTTTCATTAGGTCGGTAGGAATGTCTCCACAAAATATGAGAAATAGGGAACATTGGAGGATCTGGTGTGTGTTAAACCATCCCTACCTCAAAACTCGTTTATCGTGTGAAAGTAACTTATACTTGTTGCTTGGGCATGAAATTTGGTAGGGAACGAACATCCTGAAGACATGCACCCTAGTCAGATCACGTGGTATAAATAGGTTGTTTCGAAGCGGGAGTCGATATGACCTCCCGAACAACTCGATTTGAAGTGTATAATACACATTTCATAAATGTTAGATTCTGAAATAAAAATCGCTATAAATCGTATGGAATTCGCATCGGGTCGATAGGACTGTCCCCCTCAAAATAAGAAGACACCCTCTCTTCTTTTCGTTGTGTTTCCGTTAGTTTCTAGCCCGATCTTTAAACAAGCACGCACATGTTATCGCTAGGTGTACACGCCCAAACTAAGGTGATTTTTTTACTCTTGGAAAAAAAAACTTTTGCTTCCTTTTCACCGTTTTGATAATTCTTTTTTACAAAAATTAGGAAAAACGGTTTCTCATTAATGTCAACGTGAGAGACCTCTCAGATAATGGAGACTCGTACTTATTTTGTTTTTTGGTTTTTATTCAGGTCTCTCGCTACCTTATTAAGAGACGATAAAAAATATATTAATATAACATTATTGATTGAGTCATCATCTAATAATTGTCATCACTTGTGTTGTGTCCCGTGGCGAAAGACTAAAAACAAGATGAAAGCAATTGACAATTGATGGGCCGGATTTAGTCGTAGTTATTACGACGGTTTTTGTGTAGTTTTGTGAGCTTAATCGTGTGTTTTGTAGTGCATTTGTGTTATTTTGGTACGAGTGTAATACAAGCGTTTTGGAGGATTTTAATCTCGATCGTTAGTTGGGCCAAGAATGAATGACTCATGAAGAAGAAGAAAGCCCACTTGAAGACCCGGAACGACAGAATCGAAGAATTGCACGAAGCAGCAACAGCTCGTCAGGCGAGTCGCGCATAAGTCACGCGAGTCGCGCGATCAGGCGAGTCGCGCGAGAGAAAGGCGAGTCGTGCCGTGGCCTGTGACGTACCATGCGTTCCGGCTTATTTTGTTTTAATTTATTACGTTTTAAGACTTGAATTTTTAGGAAACTTTATTATTACCTTAGGATATTTTTATTATTATTTTATTATTAGTAAATTTTATTAGGTTAAGTTTAGCCTTAGTTTTAGAAGGGGATATTATTCACATCTAGTTTTACATTCCATCAAGGAATAAAAGGGAGAACTTTGAAGAACCCTAATTTTCCATCGCAAGTATGTGTAACTAATTTCTCTACTTAGATTCAAGCCTTTGAAGCACTTGATAATCGTTTGTGAGTTTGAATGTTTCAATTATTAATCTTGATTATTGTGAATTGCTTTGTTATTAAATTTATGAATGTTGTTATTGATTGCTAGGTGCGCAACTAGTACTTGATTTCTTCGTTCTATCGTTAGTATCGTTAATTGAGTAGGATTTACTGATTAACTTTACATTAGTAACAACTAGGAATTAATATTGAACGGGATACGTTGATATTAGTACTTAGAAGCAATTCACATAAATATCTAAGGCACGACTGGATTATTGTACGTGCTATTTATTCTCTATCGAATTTTCAGATCTATATTGCTTCCGTCTAATTGAACCTAGAATTGGATTGTTTAGGTTGTTTTACGGTTAGGGTTAATTAAGAACGAGATTCGTTTTAATTAATTATTCTTAAGAGAATTGGAATTTCATGTTCACGATAGAGTAGTCAAGGTTATTAATTGAAACCGTCTTACGATGATCAATCGCTATTGAGTGTGGATTTGTGTTTGTGTCTAAGTTCTTTCTCATCATTTGATTCAGTTAAAGTTTTAATCTTTATCAATTGTAGTTGTTAGAAAATCATCCAAAACCCCCCCTTTGGTTACTACGGTCTTTAATTACGTTAGAGGTCGATTTCATCTACACTTTAGTTAGCATAATTAGATTAATCTGATTCCCTTAGGTTCGACCCTTATTTCTACTTTACTACGTTTTAGTATTTAGATTTAAGTGATTATAAATTGTAATTTGAGGCATACGACTTTAGCCCGTCAAATTTTGGCGCCGTTGCCGGGGAATCGGTATTAATTATTTTTGTGTTTTCTAGTGTAGTTTTTAGTTTTCTTTTTATTATAGCTAATTTTATTTTATTTTATTTTATTTTGTGTAGTTTATGTATAATACTCGTTCTTCTAACTTGAACCTCGAGCCTTTCGACTTAGAGATTGAACGCACTCTTCACAGGTCACGGAGAATCGGAGAGGGAGCAATAGTCATCGGAACACAGGAATTCGAGGATCTAGAGTTTAATAACGATATTCTTGTTATTCCAGAGGTGAACGAAGTTTCTTCCGAATCCGAAGACGAGTCGTATACCATGGCCAACACGATTAAGCAGCTGACGGCACCCGATCTCGCACAACAACCTTTGTGCATTACCTACCCACCGTTGGGTGCGAATGCCACTTTCGAATTGAAGTCGGGTTTGATCCATCAACTACCCACATTCCATGGCTTAAGCGATGAGGACCATAACAAGCACTTGTCGGATTTTCATATTGTATGCTTGAGTATGAAACCGGCGTCTGTCACTGATGAGCAGCTGAAGCTAAGGGCCTTTCCCTTTTCGTTGAAGGATTCTGCGAGAGATTGGCTATATTACTTGCCACCGGCAAGTATTGATACATGGGTGAAGATGAAGAAGGCGTTCCTTGAGAAGTACTTTCCGGCGTCTCGAGCCTCCCAATTGAAGAAGCAGATTAGTAATGCGGAGCAACGAGATGGTGAGACTATGTACGAGTATTGGGAACGCTTTAAGAAGCTATGTGCTACATGCCCATATCATGGCTACAATCCTCAAGACCTTGTGATGTATTTTTGTGGAGGTCTTTGTGTGGAGGATGCTCGCACTGTGAATGCGGCATGTGGGGGATCGATCGTGAACAAGAGTCCAGATGCTGCTATAGAGGTTATCCAGGAGCTAGCTGAAAGCTCTCGAGATTTTTCTCGAAAATATAAACGGGGAGTGCATGTCGTAGGTAATTCATCATCCTCGAGTCTCGAACATAAAGTTGATAGCTTGACAAACCTTGTCCAAAATATGATGTTGGGGAAAACAAATCAAGTTATGGTGTGTGGTATTTGTTCGAACGAGGGACATCCGAGTGAGCATTGTCCTCAAATGTATGAAGGTCAAGAGGAGGTGAACGGAGTGTGGGAAACCGGGCAAAACAAAAAATGGGATCCATACTCTAATACTTTAAATCCCGGATGGAGACATCACCCGAACATGAGGTGGAGGAATCGGGAAGGCGACCAAGAAATTAATCAAGGAAATCAATTTGGTCAATCGAATCAACAGTTATTTGCTAAGCAACAAGTAGCAAATACGGTTCCTACTAAACCTCCCCCTAGTAGTCAAATGTCCACCGAGGACATGATACGTGCCTTAGTTGCTAATCAAGCTACAATTACGAGTCAAATGTCCAATCTCCAAGCTACGGTTCTTCAAAATCACACGGAGAACAAAGCTAGCATTCAAAATTTGGAAGTTCAAATGGGCCAAATGGCGACCGCCATTGGTAGATTGGAGGCTCGAGATTCGGGGAAACTACCTAGTCAAACCATTCTTACGAAGGAAAACGTGAGTGCCGTATCTTTAAGGAATGGGAGACAATTGGTGGAGGCCGACAAGCCGAAGAGGAAGGCCAAAGAAGCTATGGTTCAGGAAGAGGAGCTAGTGATCGAGGAAGGTGAGGAAACTCCGAATGTACAAGAGAAGGAGTTAATTACTCCTACAACACCGGTGGCAGAACCGGATGTTCCTTTTCCCGAGGCACTCAAGCGCACCCGTCGTTATGAGCACGACAAGGATATCTACGAGGTATTTGAAAAGTGCGAGGTAAACATTCCCCTTCTTAATCTTTTAAAGAGTATTCCTAAATATGCTAAATTCTTGAAAGAATTATGTACTATTAAAAGGAATAACAAATCGAAGGGAGCTAAGAAAGGGAAGGTTAGTGAATATGTGTCGGCTATTTATCAAAATAAATCACCCCCTAAATGTGGCGACCCGGGCATGTTTACTATACCTTGCACCATAGGAGATACCTTGTTTGACAATTCTATGTTAGATTTGGGAGCCTCGATTAATGTCATCCCTTTTACCATCTATGAATCTCTTCAACTTGGTCCTATGAAGAGCACCGGGAAAGTAGTGCAATTAGCGGATCGATCGAGTGTCTATCCTAAGGGAGTTGTAGAGAATGTTCTAGTTAAAGTTGATAAGTTGGTCTTTCCGGCCGATTTTTATGTTTTGGACATGGAACATGACTATAGTGCAACTCCTATCATTCTAGGACGACCGTTCTTAAAGACCGCGGGAACAAAAATCGATGTCCCTAGTGGTTCACTTAGCATGGAATTTGAGGGTAGAGTCGTTAAATTCGACATAAATAAGCCTAGTTCTCACTCCCCGAGAGATAATACCTTGTGTCGTGTTGATATTGTTGATCATTTATCTTCTAACTCACAAGAAGAAGTGGTGAAATCGGTTCCTAAACCGATTTCGTCTACCCCTTCTAGCAAGGAATTTTTGTTTCGTGAGCATGTGCAGGAATCTCCTTCTAAGGGACCCAAGTGTGTCATTCTTTGGGAGTCGCGTAAGGACGCGGAGTTAAACAAAAGTAAAACGAGATCATGGTTCGATCAATGGATGGTTCGGAAGAGCTCAAGCAAGCGTCCAACGGTCTTGCAATTTCAAAATGGAAAAGTGAAAGATGTAGTCGGCAAAAGGCTTAAGCCGACTCATACAAGGAGTAATGAATCGGATGTCGGGAGAAGCAAGCTCTCGGACATGACGTCTTCTACCTAACCTCCGTCGCAGTCGAGCGAACGACTTTAAACAAAAGCGCTTCCGGGAGGCAACCCGCTTTGTAGATTTTTGTAAAATTTTATTTTACGGGTCATAGGTCGTAGTATTAATTTCGCTGTTTTTCTTAATCGTTGTTTTTCTTAAACTTAGTTTTTATTACTAACTTTTGATGTTTTATTAGGAGAAAAGCGTCAATTTTCCAGGAGATGGGGCGACTAGCATGGGTCCTGAGCGACTAGCATGGAGATCCCTCGAAATCTGAGCGAAAATTGAAGAAAAAAGAGGACGGATTTCCAGGCATCCGCGCGAGTCGCGCGGACCCTATGCGACTCGCGGGACCCTCATCTCACAGGTCTGTTTTTTTTTATTATTTAATTAAAAAAAAATCAAAAATTGAAAACAAGTTACCCGACCTTTCTCTCCTCCTCATCTATTCCTATTCCTATTCTAATTTTTCCCCTAATTCTAAAACCCTAAATCAATTTCAATTTCAAATACTTTTCCCCAAATCAATTTCAATCTCCTTCGTCCCTAAATCAAATTCAAATCCTTCACCATTCCTTCCTCCTCACTTCAAATTCAATTCAAGCTGCCGGTTTCTGTGTCAGTTCGTGCGTCGTCGGTCGGTCGCTGTTCATCCACCTTCTGCCGTCAGTGCGCGTCGTCGTCGTCGGCCTGGTGAGTACGCCGGCGAGTCGCGCGACAGCTAGGCGACTCGCGTGTGTCGTTGTGGGTCTGTTCGTGTCTGTCAGTTCGTGCGTCGTCGGTTGGTCGCTGTTCATCCACCATCTGCCGTCAGTGCGCGTCGTCGTCGTCGGTCCGGTGAGTACGTCGGTGAGTCGCGCGACAGCTAGACGACTCGCGTGTGTCGTTGTGGGTCTGTTCGTGTCTATCAGTTTGTGCGTCGTCGGTTCTGCCAGTATTGCCGGTGGTCCATCGCAGCTAGGTCGTCTCTGCTGTCTCCGTTCTCAGTCCGTGTTCAGTGTTCCGTATTCTATCTTCAGGTATTCCCCGTTCCCCTGTCGGTCGAGTTCGTTAGTGTCTAACCCCCTCCTTTCATTCTTCTGATACTATTGTGATTCCATGGCTTGGGTTTCTGAGTTAGTAAATTAGGTTGTGAAGGTTCCTACCCCGTCTGAGTATCAACTATTATGTGTTAGTTGTGCTGTAACTTCAGATTTGGAAATGTGTCGCACTCCGGTCTCATAGAGCTTAAAAACATCATTGCGTAGGAGTCGGTTGTTGGATTCACGCTCGGCGAGTCGTCTAGTGTCCGTCTAGTAGTCGATTTCAAGTCGTTAGTGTGTCTTGAGTAAGTTTCGGTTTTCCTAGTTACTTGAGTCATGGCCCCAAAGAAACAAAAGACGACTGCGGTGGATTATATGGGATGTAAGAATTTGAGTGCGAAACAGAAAGCAGTATGGCGCCATTTATTTGATCGAGTTGTTATGTCGACTAAGTTTGTCGATAATTTGGCATTGAGGTTGCTTGGGATAATTGATGAGGTGTATACGTTATTGACTCGTATTGGGTTGGGAAGCTTTTACGATATGCACGCAGACACGTATAAGCGCTACACACTTGAATTCTTGTCCACTTTAGAAGTCCATCGTGATGACGACCCCACTCACATTACTTTTCATCTCGGAGATGCGGAACAAAATGTAGATTTCACAGAATTGAGGGAGGCGTTGGGTATAGCACCGAGAGGGGGGAGGAGTTTTTGACCCCTACTTCTCGAATGATGGATGTGTTTTGGTTGAAAATTGTCGGCCATGCATATGGTAACGTAGGAGCTAAGAATGCTGATATTCGTCACCCCGCCCTTCGTTATGTTCACCGACTTTTGAACTCCACATTTCTTTGTAAAGGTGAACCGACCCATCTACCTAGGGCGGATTTGATGTATTTGTGGGCCATGATGCCCGATTGTTTAGGAACCCCGGGTTGGGTCGATATATTCTTGACTCGTTGTGAGAAGCACTAGAAGGCGGTCTCGGGGAATATTCCGATGGGAGGTATGATTACTCTTCTAGCTCGGTATCTTGGACTACCCCAGATGACAGATTCTCCTGTCGTAGGTGATACTACTATCAGCATTAAGTTTATGGAGAGTTGTTCTATGATTTCGCGACCGATTGCTAAACACCACCTAATCTGGACGCTCGGCACGTCCCACCAGCATTTCTTGATTTTGCCTCGTCCGGATGGGAAACCGTTATCGTTGGGGCCTACTGCGGCTGAGTTTTACATTGAACATGATGAGCAATTTCCTAAGCCGACTACCGAGTCTAGTGCCCCGGTTGTGGAGGAGCCCGAGGGTACGTCTGATTTCGATCGTTGGAGAGATTGGCGCGAATCAATAGAAGATCGAGTCGAAGAATCGGTTGATAACAGTAGGTTGGCCGCTGAGTTCGGTCGGTGTATGAATCGGTTGCAGTTGAAGTTGCACCCTAATGACTACTCGGAACCATCTCCCGAGTTTTATGGAGAGCTTGCAGCCCGTGAGCAAGCAAGATCATCTAGGAGGGCGGCACGTGAGGCTAAGTCACGTGACGCCGGCTCCTCTTCTCACTCTTGAGCCCGAGGTATTTCTCTCCCCATTTCTTTTAATTGTCCTTAATTCACACATTCGAGGACGATGTGTTATTCAAGCGTGGGGAGGGGAATTATCTCGTTGTATATAGTAGTTAGCTTGTTTTACGTCTTTTAATTTCAAATTTGTAAAAAAAAAAAGCGAAAAAATGAAAATATTGGAAAAAAACAAAAAAATAAATAAACCCGGCTAGGTGAAAACCCGAAAGGGCGCCTAGGCAAGAATGGGGAATGTGGCCGAGGACGGAGTGAAAACCCGAAAGGGCGCTCCGGGTAAAAAGAAAAATCGAGTTGCGTGCCACGAGAGTAGTGTGAGGAAAAAAATGAAAGCTAGAGTGAAAATCCGCAAGGGCGGACGCTCTAGGCAAAATGAGGGAACTAGGAAAAAATCACTACTACTTTCTCCGTTTTTGGTGTTGGCGTCATAAGAAGGGTGACATAGAAGGTCGGAAGGGTAGGATTAGTTGGCTAAGGTGAGAAGAATCGTGGTGCGGTGTAGTCGTAGCACTAAATTCTATGCGATTGGTGATGTTTTGTTTGGTATTTTGAACTATTAGAGGCGTTTAGGATTGATTGCATGTGTGAGTTGTGGAATATTGTGGTATATGTTTTGTACCACCGGTGACATTTGTAGCACATGCGATCCGTTCTAGGATTGGAGAAATAAGGGGCGTTAGATATCGACATTAGCTTATCCTTATTTGCTAATGTCCCTTGTTTTGATGATTTGAGTCGATGATAGTAGTTTGGTATTAGGTGTGTTGATTCACTTGAATATTGGAGTTGAGTTTCATTCAAATGGTGGATTAACTGGTGCATAGTCTCAGAATGAGGGAGTTTGGTGGAAGACGAGTGAGGGCCGATGTGTGTAATGTTATTCCCGCGTATTTTGGATCGGTGATGGTTGTGTTTATTGTGTTCCTTGAGTTTTACTCGAGGATGATTAAAGGTTCAAGCGTGGGGATATTTGATGGGCCGGATTTAGTCGTAGTTATTACGACGGTTTTTGTGTAGTTTTGTGAGCTTAATCGTGTGTTTTGTAGTGCATTTGTGTTATTTTGGTACGAGTGTAATACAAGCGTTTTGGAGGATTCTAATCTCGATCGTTAGTTGGGCCAAGAATGAATGACTCACGAAGAAGAAGAAAGCCCACTTGAAGACCCGGAACGACAGAATCGAAGAATTGCACGAAGCAGCAACAGCTCGTCAGGCGAGTCGCGCATAAGTCAGGCGAGTCGCGCGATCAGGCGAGTCGCGCGAGAGAAAGGCGAGTCGCGCCGTGGCCTGTGACGTACCATGCGTTCCGGCTTATTTTGTTTTAATTTATTACGTTTTAAGACTTGGATTTTTAGGGAACTTTATTATTACCTTAGGATATTTTTATTATTATTATTATTTTTATTTTTATTTTTTTTTGAGGAGAAAACGTGGCCCTTATATTAGATCGACTTCCGACAACTCAACTGCCGTTTGTGGGAAGCCTGAAGTAAATACAACCTGATCACCCCGGGTGGTACAGAAACGAGCCATCCAGTGGGCGACAGTATTTCCGCCACGTTTAGTGTGCATACACATAGATAAGGGAAAACGGGTAAGTAAATTCAAGATATCAGCAATACAAATGCCAATTGGGCTTCTCCAAACATGTTGCTGCTTCACCTTGCCAACGACACCCAGTGAATCACTTTCCACTATGACATCAGAGTAGCCTCCCACAGCCGCCTCAATCAATCCGAAACTTACCGCCTTAGCTTCAGCAATTTCTGGTGCCCATCGTGCCACAATCCTTCTGCTCCCCGCTCGTAATATGTGTCCCTCATCATCACGAATGACGAAGCCGAGCCCAATCTCGTTATTCGCCATAACAGCCGCATCAACGTTCACCTTGACCCAACCCCGACCCGGTCTCGTCCAACAGCTCCGTCCCACCTCTACAGTCGACGTGCTTGTTTGGGCATGAACACGCTTCATATAAAGGGCGTAATCGGACACAAGTGCAGTTAAACCATTCATGATGGCCAGAGGAGAGGTAGGGGTATCGTTAAAAATAAAGGAGTTCCGGACCGACCACGAAACCCAGGCCATAGTGAGGAATTTAATCTTGCCAGCTGAGTCAAGTTGCTCAAGCACCCACTTAACAGTCTCAGCACAGCTTGTCATCGGGGCAGCTGCCATAATGTCATTGAATTCAGTATCTACCCACACTCCATTAGTCTTTGGACAGCCAAACAGAGCATGGATAGACGTCTCTGGTTCCACCCCGCATAGACCACAAATCGGACTCTCAGCGCAGTGTCGATAATGCAACCGAGATCTCGTGGCAAGTAAATCCCCACATGCCCTCCAAGCAAAATGGGCCAGTTTAGGTGGGATAGGTAAGCCCCAAATAGTTTTCCATAGCAGCTCACAGTTTCCCGAACCCCCGCTGGCACCAGTCGCACAAAACCCATTCATTTCGAGTTTATAAGCCGATTGCACCGTGACCACACCATCAGCCGTCGGCCACTAGAACATCATATAACCGGCCCCAGTAGAGCTAATGGGTAACTCCAGCACGCTTTGGACATCCGTTTCAACGAGGACCTCGCGCAGTCTGTGAACATCCCAATCACCACGGTTTAGGTCGATGAGTTCTGAAACCTGCATACTTGCATCTTCATTCACATTTGGTACCGGAAATCGACTCACGGTATGGCCAGGCAGCCATGAATCAGTCCATACGTTGATAAGGGCACCATTCCCCACCCGCCACTTAAGCCCTTCGAGAATTAGAGCCTTGGCCCCCCAAATACTCTGCCAACAGAAACTCGAATCATACCCTCTCCTAGCCTCTAGAACCGAGTCATGTTTGAAATAGCGGGCTTTGAGCATCCGAGCAGCAAGGGACATAGGATTAGTATACAACCTCCGAACTTGCTTAGCTAAGAGAGCTTGATTAAAAACCCGAAGGTCACGAAAACCAAGCCCTCCTTTACCCTTTGTGCGACACAGCTTCTCCCGTGGATTTTTCGTTTAGCCTCCGTAGATCCCCACCAAAAACGTGCCATGGTCCTATGCAACTCAGTAATAATACTCTCCGGGATAGCAAACACGCTCATCATATAGGTCGGAATAGCTTGGGCTACGGCCTTAATTAGAATTTCTTTTCCGGGCTTCGATAGGAGTTTTTCTTTCCAACCTTAAGTTTTTTTCCAAACCCGATCCTTGAGGCTCATGAAGACGGATTTCTTGGACCTTCCAATAATCGTGGGTAGACCCAAATATTTTTGATGTCTATCTACCTCACGTACCCCCAAAACATCTCCAATCTCAGTCCGAGTTTGATTCGACACCTTCTTATTATTATTTTATTATTAGTAAACTTTTATTAGGTTAAGTTTAGCCTTAGTTTTAGAAGGGGATATTATTCACATCTAGTTTTACATTCCATCAAGGAAGAAAAGGGAGAACTTTGAAGAACCCTAATTTTCCATCGCAAGTATGTGTAACTAATTTCTCTACTTAGATTCAAGCCTTTGAAGCACTTGATAATCGTTTGTGAGTTTGAATGTTTTAATTATTAATCTTGATTATTGTGAATTGCTTTGTTATTAAATTTATGAATGTTGTTATTGATTGCTAGGTGCGCAACTAGTACTTGAGTTCTTCGTTTTATCGTTAGTATCGTTAATTGAGTAGGATTTACTGATTAACTTTACATTAGTAACAACTAGGAATTAATATTGAACGGGATACGTTGATATTAGTACTTAGAAGCAATTCACATAAATATCTAAGGCACGACTGGATTATTGTACGTGCTATTTATTCTCTATCGAATTTTCAGATCTATATTGCTTCCGTCTAATTGAACCTAGAACTGGATTGTTTAGGTTGTTTTACGGTTAGGGTTAATTAAGAACGGGATTCGTTTTAATTAATTATTCTTAAGAGAATTGGAATTTCATGTTCACGATAGAGTAGTCAAGGTTATTAATTGAAACCGTCTTACGATGATCAATCGCTATTGAGTGTGGATTTGTGCTTGTGTCTAAGTTCTTTCTCATCATTTGATTCAGTTAAAGTTTTAATCTTTATCAATTGTAGTTGTTAGAAAATCATCCAAAACCCCCCCTTTGGTTACTACGGTCTTTAATTACGTTAGAGGTCGATTTCATCTACACTTTAGTTAGCATAATTAGATTAATCTGATTCCCTTGGGTTCGACCCTTATTTCTACTTTACTACGTTTTAGTATTTAGATTTAAGTGATTATAAATTGTAATTTGAGGCATACGACTTTAGCCCGTCAAATTTTGAATTGACATAGTGTACGAGTCATAAATAATCAACGAGTAAGTCTCCCTTGTGACAGATATACTAATATTCGTTACAAAATCGATGATGGGTCAAATAATATCATTTGTTTACAAAAGACAAGCTAGTAGATAGCATATGGCTCTGTCTTTATCTACCTAAATGATTATTATTTGATCCGTCACACATTTATAACGGATAATTCCGTCACAAACAAGAATTTGTCATAATCAAGGGACACGAGATTGACACCAAGTACGTCTAGTACTACAAATTTCTTCCTCCATCTTTCATCAATTACCACAAACATAGCATTCCTAAAAACAGTGAATAATTCTAAGTCCGACATCACATCTATCTATATAATAAAATAAAAAGTCATCCCTTTGAGTTACCCTCATATGCTAACCCACCTAGACATGCGACACGTGGCAACCCTAGACATGCGACACGTGGCAACCTCATACCCTTATTAAGCAAACTGTATTAGTTAAGCTAACTATATTAGTTAACCCCAAATAAATTCCACCAAATAAATTTATGCTCCATTAAGTGTATTAATTTCAGGGAGACATGAATGGTCCGGCGGTTACGATGGAATCCGAGGCTCAGAATCGATTTCGGCCTATTTATACTTTCCGGGTTCATACAATCGACAAGAACAAACCTTCATTTGCCTTCCTCTTTTCGTTCCTCTGTATTGTCACCATCGATTTGGTACAGACGCCGGTTCCGATCGCATTATTCTTCATCGGTAAGTTTTATGCTACTCGCTTATTGTTTCTAGCGGTCATGTTTAGACTACTCGGTTCTTTATACTGTATGTTGTTCGGTTCTTGCAAACTGAATTATTAAGAAAGTGGTTAAATTATTTATACAGCTATCACATTGCATTCATGTCGATCATTTAGGCCATCCCTGTTTCGAGCAAAGATGACAGTAGATTTGTCTTACACTATAATTTGTGACGGTAATGAACTAATTAGCAAGCAAGGATTGATAGATAGATCTACGTCAAACTAACCTCAGTAGAAGTCCACACGGATGTCGACTGGAAATACCAATCATGTCCGACATGCAAGACTAGCATTCGAGAAGATAACACATGCGCTAATTGTAGCCAGACGATTCCCTACCCAACCCAAATGTAACAACTAATTAAACTACAGCTTGCATGAAACAGAAACATGTAAAAATAATCATTGCAGATATAAACTAATGACGACGATAAAGGACGGGGACACATATGCGCCTTTGGTTATTTTCCACAAGGAGGCAGAGAAGGTCATAGGGAAGCCAATATCTCAGTTGTTAAACTTATATGAGAAGGTAACGACCTAAAAATTCGTATCAATATTATTAGACTCGATATTAAGGGGGACCAAATTATGTAATTCACCTGCTATGGAATGGTATTTGACATCCTACAACAATGTGTTGGGAAGTCATACACCTTCAAAGTAAAAATAGGGATAAATAAATTTGGGACTGAAAGAGAATTAAAAGTTCAAAAGACATTTATGGCTGAGACGCATGACTCCACACCCACCACAGCCCAAGACAAGGTATGCACGATTAATTTACTGCTTTTAGAATAATTATTTCCAATGTCAATTATATTTACACCAGAAAAAAACAAAGCGTAGAGCATAGAAGGAAACAAGGGAAAATCCACTAGCGTAGAAGCGGCAGAAGACGAGATGATCGTCAACACTCCACAAGAACCACAAACTTCAAAGCGGCGAAAACAGTAAGTACAAAACAAACTACACTTACAAATAATCCTTACATTTGCTTCATTCTGCAAATTGACCTAAATCTGCCTACAATGTACCGCAGAGATGAACCCAAGGAAACAGAAGCAACCACGAAGAAGATTAGCAAGTATGCAAAGCGATTGCGCCCAACAGCACCACACCAAAGTTAAGAAGGCCAATATTCAGCAACCTACAACCATTGATTGGAAAATTATTTACGTGTTCAGATTATTTAAGTATAATAAAGGATTATTATTTAAGTACTGTTTTCCATATACCATGACCTATATTCCAATTCCAATTGCTTCATCAAGATTCGAAGGTGTGACTTACCCAGATTCGCAAACTTTTTTTTTAGTAACATCAAATTGTCTTCTATCTTACACTTATAGACGGAGCAAACAAAACTTCGTGTAACAAAACCAAACACTACGATTTTCACTCTTTTAACAATTGACTTCTACATTGAAACCAAGAATCCACAACAAAGACGCTGCGATAAAGAAAAGTCGCACAAATACACTATTGCTAGACCCGTGAATTTCACGGGCACGAAAACTAGTTATTACACAAACGGCAAGCCAAACATTAACATCCAAAGTACATATTTTTCATAAGATAACTACTTAATTAATTGGTCTCATTTAATTATTATTGCTACGGGTAATAATTAATTAGAGAACAACACGGTCTGATTCACTCTCAACGACGTAATATGATTATTCAAACAAAGATCTCTTCCATGGGCCTAGACTCTAACTTGGACTTGTCCATTTTCCCATCGAGCTTCTGCTTAGGTCGCTCAATGTCGGAGCTCATCTTCCTCCTATACATCTCCGCAAACGTGATGGCTTCTTCCATCACCGCTGTCTCTCCTTCCCTTATTGCCAAGGGGTACACCATTGCCTCCGCTGTCGGATATTGGAATGTTGCTATTGACAACCTGCTCTGGTTTGAGTTCACCACTGCTCGGTGTTCCGCGCTTGTGAACCTTCCGTTGCTTGCGTACTTCAAACACAACAGTTAAAACACAAACTCGATTAATACTAGTGTTAGTAAAGCATGCAAAAGGAGGGCACTATTGGCATAATTTGACTCTACTTTCTCGCTTTGTTCATTTGTTTAACTTTGATACATTATTTGTGAGACCCATAACCGACGTATGTGATTTGATTACCAACTGTACGAACAATAAATACATTATATTATTATTGTTGTTGTTGTTATTGCTATTGCTGTTGTTATTGTCAGTAAGTAGTTCCTCCGTCCCAATGAATTATTTGTCTATTCCATATTGGGACGTCTCAATAAATGGTTTGCCTTTCTATTTTAGGAATATTATATATGTAATTTGACTATTGACTCCACATGTCATCTCCTAATTAATTCTCTTCCCCTTCATGCCAAAAATAAAGGCAAACAATTCACTGAAACGGAAAGAGTAAACCAATAATACGCTCTATTATTATTATTATTATTATTGGCTAGGTCAATGCCACTTGTTTGAGATAAGGTTGATAGCGTTGTGTCGTTGTGTGTGACTGTGAGTTCGGTAGAAACGTCTCTATGAAAGTCTGTGTACAACTTGTGAGTAAATAAAAGTCAAATTATAACACTCATTTATGGGTTATTCATTGCGGTTAGAACATTCATCTTTAATTTTTACATAAATAGACCTTATATTCTACCTCGTTTATCTTTAATTAAAGTATTTCTAATGAATATTATCTTCATCCTTTAAAAATTATCTAAGAAATATTTTAATAAAATAAGATGATTGGGACAGAGTAATAATATAAAAGTAAATAAATGAGCAGGACATTAAAAATATAATTAATGGGGAACTTACAAAGGCGTGGTCACCAAGGTTGACGACGAGAGCACCGGCAATAGGTGGGACCGTAATCCAAGTCTTACCATCGTCACGAGTGGCTTGGAGGCCACCAACGAGGTCCTGGTAGAGAAGAGTGATGGTACCAGGGTCGGTGTGACGGGGGAGACCGAGGGTGAGGTCCGGTTGAGGGCACTTAGGATAGTAATTAATCATAACCCGTTGGTCCATTGTAACGCATGCTTTGCTTAGGGCCTCCGTCTCCAGACCCATTGCCTCGGACAGCACCCCGAGGAGTTTGTGAGAAAGATCCATCATTTTTTCACTGTACTCCTTGGTCACGCTTCTCCATCCCTCCGGCTTGTCCGGCCACAGCGTGTAGTCTCCACTCTTGATCGGGAACGTGCACTGCGTCACCGTTTCTCTCCAATTTTGCACCAACTCGCCCTACATAACATACAATTCACTTGATTTCAACGAATCTTGCATGTCACACGAAACCTTTTAAAAGACGGTCTCACAGCAATAGTATTTATGATGACATCACTCTCATACTACTAGCTAGGTATTACTCCCTCCGATTCTTTGGATTTGTAACGTATTTCATATTTGACAAATTCATTAGGTTTGCTACATTTCTAATTTAGACTTTATTTTTCTTATAAAATGACTAACATGTCCTTCACTTTTATTTCATTATTATATTACAAAATATTCACTAACTTTTTACCTATCTAACTTTTTTTTTTCATTATTATATTATTTAATCTCACGATTGAAGGGAGTAGCATGCATGGATGCGTGAATCATGATGCATGCATTGACACATAATTTGTCAATCAAAATTCTCTAGATTTCTGAAATGGAGCTAGCTTATTGTTATAATCCCTTGTTTTTTTTTATTAAAATATTATTCACAATAAATATAAAAGCAAACAGATGAAGTATGTACCTTGAAGGGACTAGAGACGAAGAAGCTGCCAGGTTTACCCTCGGCAGCAGCGAAACGCTGCTTTTCAGGAGCGGGCAAGTTGAAAAACTGGGAAGATTGACGAGCCATGGTCGAGATGATATCAGAGTCGATACCATGGTCTACCACTTGGAAAATGCCGTATTCCTCGCAGGCCTCGGTGACTTGGCGGCGAATGTGGTCCCTGTCGTCGGGGGAGTCAATGCCGGAGAGGGAAATCACGGGAATGTCGTCGCTAAATTCGTTGTATGCGACCTTAGGACGGTCATCTTCGTCCCTAACGAATTTTTGCTCCACGGATTTCTCCTCTTGCATCTCACTCACGGTTATTATTGACTCTTCTTGAGGCATCTTTCTTATTTATTTTTGGTTTAAGTGAGTTGCTCGAGTGATGGGTTGGTTGGTGCCGAAATATATCAGCAGGTGGTGTTTTATAGTGGGGAAATGTGTACTTTTTTCTTAAAAAAAAAAAAAAAAAAAAAAAAAAAACCTAGTCACTGCCTGTTTCCACTTTCCAACATGTAAAAGATGGCCCACGAGTTAGGTTGGCTGAGAGGCTTGGAATATTAGTCTAAAAACATCGGTGAGTTAGCGTTGCATGGATTATTCATCATATTGTTTAAACGGATAATCAGTTATTACCTATCTCAATTCTATATATTATGGAGTATTTTTTAATATGATGGTAAAATGTTAATAACAGTATCGAAAATATCTTAACACAGTTGTTAACACTAGATATCCTAGATAATATATAAGTTACATGTTCGAATCTCTCTTTCCCTATCTATATTTTAATGCGACTAAGTATGATTTGTTGAATCAAACAAAAAAATGCTTGATCCTAGTTTCGAATTAGTTGGGGTTCATTTTAGTTAGTCATTTTAGGGCTTTTTATGTTAGGTTGTTGATCTTATAATTTGGGAAACGCATTTGAAGAATAGACCCTGCAAGGCATGTTATTACCTTCATTCATTTCTACCATCTTCAATTCATCATTAATTTTATTCATGAGATTTTTGTGTACATTGTCTTCTTAATGTCAAATCTGTGATTGACGATGAAAGATATGCAACAGTAATTCAAGTCACTACCATCTTCCTAAAATTCTTACACCATCATTTGTGTCAATATTAGCAAGATGAATGTCTTTATTTTTGGATGAATTTCATATAAGGATACATTTGTTTCTTCTTTTAATCTCTTAAATACAATTCTAAGATCATGATTATGGATGGATGAATTTTCTATGCATCCATGGAACCGACTCCTTCACCTCACTTTATTTACCCTATTTTCTACTCCCTCGTAGTTTGAATATTCCTCATACTTTTCTTTTTGAGCTTAATTTGGTTTTCTTTCCACTTTGTTTTTTTAGATGTACTTTAATAATTCTTTATTCTTCATTCAATTCTTTATTCTTTTTCTTCGCACCTAAACTCAATATTTTTTCACTTCATACCCACCTTTTACACTTTATATACCCTATTTTTTACTCATTTCTTAATATCTTCCAAAAAGAAATTGGGGAGGAATACTCAAAGTAAGAGGGATAACCCGTAACTAATTTTACAAACTTTCTCTAGCTACCATGCATACATCATCAATCCTGTCGTGGATACAATTTCTTTCTTGTAGGCTTGTAGCCACGTGAAATGTTGAGGAAAAGGAAATCTCAACTGTTTTTCCAAAAGAGTAAATTTTCCTTGTAACGGATACGATGACGATGACGGATCAAATAATGTTACTTAGCAGATAATTTGTCTTTACTTATCCAATTGAATACTATTATTTAAAAAAATTCGCTCACGTAGAGTGTTCCCCACTTGGCCAGCTAAGCAGCCTACTAGTTGTACGTTTGGAGTTTTGTACGATGTGCATGCAATATTTCTAGAAGATTGCAATTAAAATACTCACTAGTAAGAGGCAGAGCCAATTTATTGATGATCAAGGTGCGGCCACATGTTTGCCACAACTGTAAACTAAGGAAGTAGGTAGTTAGAGTGGCCATCTTTCCTCCACATTTCCCAATTCCTCTGTACTCTTTCCAACTCCATCTATTCGACTTCAATCGGGCTAAAACCCGACGACTCACCAGCTACTCTACTCGGCCCCTACTTTATTAAGTGAATCATACAGTAACAATTTTGGTGGTATGGTTCAACTGTTCAAGTACGGAGTAGTATTAAATATGAGAGCGTTACCTAAGTCATTTTTTTTCAATGTAAAATATTTAGTATTCAACTTTTTAACTATTACGATTTTTTCCTCGTGAAATTGGTTATTCATATATTATGAGTCATTTTAAAAATGTACTAAAGTCAAATATCGCAACTAAATTTACTTTGCATAATAAGTTATCTATCTAGCTACCCAATACAATTCTGTCGACCACCTTACCCTCTCTATTAAACGACCATGCTTATAATTTTATGCCATTAAACCAATATCATTATGTATAAATGTTTTCAAGTATATTCACATCTATACCTTTTTACCCCATTGAAATTATTTTTAATTTGAATAGATATTATCTACAAAATATTTTTATAGTCGGTCAGGCATGATATCCCGGTCAAAAATATTTGTATCCTTATACGACTTTTCATTGCTAATTTTAACTTATTTGTATTCTTCAAACCCGTTAATAAATCGGATTAACAAGTGAATTCAATCCGCGATACACGTACAATAACCAATAATGGTCAACTCAAGTCTCTAATCACTTGTTATATGAACGCCCACAGCCACTTCTTTTAGGAACGCGGCCTCAAAGGAACCATCAACCGACGATTGGGAATTTAAGATATTAACGGGGCTGCTAAATTGGATGTTTTACTACTGGATTAAGATGAAAGATAATTCGATGTTCTTTTTTCGTTGACAAAAAAATTAAAGATGAAACGTAAAAATGTGAGTGGAGAAATTAAGTGTCCATAATTAGTGTTTGTTTGGGATAGAGTTAAATTATTGACTTAAAATGAAAATTAAATCAAATCAAATCAAGGAGATTACACATTCGAAAGTGTAAGGGAGAAACAATTATCCATATAAGAGTAGATGAGTAATACTCCGTGTAGAAATGACTGTCTCACCCGTATCCTTTGGATATTGATCCATCCAAAAATGTATTTAGGGTGGGATACGGATCATTGTTTCTCATCCGCTTAACCACCCGTGGATATCATTAATTAATAATTAATGTAATTATTTTACGAAATTTAAAATTTATTGTCATAATACATTTAAATTCATTTGATTATCTCGCTCATTTGGCAAAATATGTTACTATCATATGGTACCTCATGTCCTCACATTATTACCTTCATCATTCAATTAGTATTATCTCTAGATTCAATATATCAGATTTCATATGTCGTCTCTCTCATTGTAACGGTCATCTATCTACGTTCTAACTTCCATATGAATATTGAACACTTGACTCGATACACTTTTACAGACGACCTTCATTAGGAACCATACATCGACTCGACACCGATGTGTAAGACACTTCGTTGAATGAATTACGCCTTTAAAAAAAAAATTAGCGCTGCATTTTTCATTATTTAAATTTTTAGGGTGAAAATATTCAACGGATGTCCTTTTCACCCGCTTCACTCGGTGGATATGGATATGGATGAATGAAAAAAAATGGATGAGGGTGGGATATGAACGATGAAAAATTAAATGGATATGGATGACTTCACCCCCATCCATATCTCACTCATTGTCATCCATAACTCCGTACATTACATAGGGGGAGCAGGTAATTATTCCCCTAATAGAGGCTAAATTAACCTATTTTTCATTTCTGCTCATCACTACTTAATACGTGTCGTTATTATATGATTTTCTTCACCTTTTTTGGCATGCATTTACGTGTCATTTTACTATTTTAGCAGTTGGTTTACGTTATTTTCTCTCATTTGTGCTACTCGGGTATGCGTCTCATATTTTGCAGATATTTTAGACGGAATAGTCAAAATAGCTTAAAATACAATCAAGTCAAATAAAAAGTGAAACTCTAAACCGAATTGTACGAGACTCGAGTGATAAACGAAGAATGAAACTTGATCAATAAAATAGAAGAAAAGCTGGTAAACTTGGAATTTAAGCTAATCAGCCCAAATGGATTGCAAGCAAGCTGATGGGCCAACATTCAAACCGAATCAGCTGTTGATAAATGAAGAATGAGTTCGGCCCACATCAGCTAGGCAAATCAGCCCAAAGCAAAAGACTCAATTAACAAGAAATCGTGATAGTACTATAGCCCAAATAAAATATTCCCTTAGTTCCAATCAATTTTATATGTTTGCTTTTTAGACACTATTCACGAGTGAGAAGAATCTTCAATATAACTTTTGATATACTCCCTAAGATAAAATATAGTCACGTGAAATTTTGTTTAAATTGTCTAATCAAATGAATTATAAATATAAATTTTTAATAATTGTTAGAAATACGTAACTAAATATATGAACCAAGAAAACGTGCATTGATGTACAAACATATAGAATTGATTGGAACAGAGAGACGGGGAGTAGCTGAGCCCAAAAATGAGTCGATCCAAACTGACCCATTCGGAGTGGAGGCCCGGCCCCTAAAAGTAGAAGGGGGTTGGTCTATAAATAGCAGAAAAGAGGCAAGTCATTTATTAAGCTCTCAAGTGTTTAACGTGTGTAAGTGTATGTAACGGAATAGCGCAACTTGACGCTTTCCATTTTCTTGTTTTCTTATTATACAAACTCACTCTTCCAACTCCAAGATCCAATTTTTCCGGTGACAAAACAAAAACAAAATGTTCATAGAAAAGTTCAAGGTGGAGAGCCCCAACGTAGAATACACCGATGATGAAATTCACTCTGTTTATAACTACCAGACCACCGAGTTGGTTCACGAGAACCGCAAGGGTTCGGGTTACCAGTGGACCATCAAGCCCAAGTCCGTCAAATATGAGTTCCGCACCCAAACCCACATCCCCAAACTCGGGTATTTTCCAATTCTATATACTCGTTCTTTTACGAAAACGATCGTCTGTCTTACTCTATAATTTAAATGACAAAATTCTGCGTGTCATACATGTGATTTTATTAAGGGTTTATAGTAAACATGATTTCACCTATATGAATGTGTGAACCAGAGGTATTCTGGTATATTCGTCATAAACCCGTGACGTACTCACGCGCGTACGTGTCAAAGTATCACTGTTTACGGAATAGTAAATGATAATTTGCGTGCACATGAGACTTTATTTGACGATCTGTCAAGAATTTTTTGACGGATATGGTGGACAACGGCAAGAATGTGTGATATTAGTATGATGTACGCAGGGTGATGCTAGTAGGATGGGGTGGCAACAACGGATGTACTCTAACCGGTGGCGTCATTGCCAATCGCGAGTAAGTTTCTTCATTATTTTCTTGAAACTGATGTTCAAATCAAAATGGTTGAGTAATTTGATATGGTGGGGCATGCAGGGGAATATCATGGGCGACCAAGGACAAGATTCAGCAAGCCAACTATTTCGGATCCCTTACTCAGGCTTCCTCCATTCGGGTCGGTTCTTTCAATGGTGAAGAAATCTATGCCCCTTTTAAGAGCCTCCTTCCTATGGTATACATTGCTTTACATTGTTCGTCTTTCATGTCTTTAGATTTCCTTATACATACTCGTAATTCGTTGAGCATAATACGGAGCAATGCATGAAACAGGTTAGCCCTGATGACATAGTGTTTGGGGGATGGGACATAAACAACATGAACTTAGCGGACGCAATGACCCGGGCTAGAGTCTTGGACATTGATCTGCAGAAGCAGTTGAGGCCTTACATGGAGCACATGGTTCCCCTGCCCGGTATCTATGACCCTGATTTTATCGCGGCTAACCAGGATTCTCGTGCCAATCATATCATTAAGGGCACTAAAAAGGAACAGGTTGATCAAGTTATCAAGGACATCAGGTATATATTATTCAATTATCGACCTCGTTTTCTATCCATTGGGATGAATTACATACTAACTAGAATGTACGAACGACTGATGTTGCGGGATGATATTGAAAATGAAGGGAGTTCAAGGAGAAGAACAAAGTGGAGAAAGTGGTGGTGTTGTGGACGGGCAACACGGAGAGGTATAGCAATGTGGTGGTGGGTTTGAATGACACCATAGAAAACTTGTTGGCAGCTGTAGACAGGGATGAGTCCGAGATTTCTCCATCGACATTGTATGCATTGGCTTGCATTCTTGAGAGTGTTCCTTTCATCAATGGAAGTCCTCAGAATACTTTTGTTCCTGGCCTAATTGACCTTGCCATTAAGAACAATAGTTTGATTGGGGGTGATGACTTCAAGAGCGGACAAACCAAGATCAAATCCGTGCTGGTCGACTTCCTTGTTGGGGCCGGTATTAAGGTAACTTATAAACATTGCTTAATTTGTGAAAGTTTGTGTTAATCTTACACATCTAACATTCTAATTGAAATGTGAAATTTGTAGCCAACATCAATAGTGAGCTACAACCACTTGGGAAACAATGACGGCATGAACCTATCAGCACCTCAGACTTTCAGGTCTAAGGAGATCTCTAAGAGTAATGTTGTCGATGACATGGTTGCGAGCAATGGCATCCTCTTTGAGCCTGGTGAACACCCTGATCATGTTGTCGTCATTAAGGTATTCATATTTCCCTAACACATGGGATATGATCGACCCTTTCCTTCACGATGGTAGAAACTAACAGCTGGTTTTTGATGTTATGTACTCCGTATTTATGTAGTACGTGCCTTATGTGGGTGATAGCAAGAGAGCCATGGATGAGTACACATCTGAGATATTCATGGGCGGACAGAACACCATAGTGATGCACAACACATGCGAGGACTCACTGTTGGCAGCTCCCATCATCCTCGATTTAGTCCTCCTCGCTGAGCTTAGCACTCGCATCCAGCTTAAGTCTGAACACGAGGTAATCAACTAATCCGTCATTCACATTCTTATCTTTCTACTCGGCCCTTTAGTTCAGGTGTGATCAAAATGAAGTCTGTCTAATGTTATTGTGGGTGTAAATTGTGCAGGACAAGTTCCATTCTTTCCATCCGGTTTCTACCATTCTCAGCTACCTCACCAAAGCCCCTCTTGTAAGACTTTCCATCTTGTTGTTAATCATTACTCATAAATCTTAAGTCTTTTGATCAATTAAAAGGGCAAAATCGAGTGCTCGTCTTCCCATTGTTACTAACATAGAGGTGATGCTTTAAGGTCGGCCGACTTAGATGATGATATTCTTTCTGATAGGAGACTGTTTGGCCCCATTGTCTCAGCTTGACAGTTACTGGTACTCCTATCATCCAAAAATCGTGTGGGCTCGAATCCCACCCGAAAAAGCTACACCACAGAAAACATGAATGAGACAGATACATGAAAGTTAAAACATATAGAGACATGTTCAGTACCCAAGTGGCAACTTTAGTAACACACTGAGATGGCAATAATGCCATAGACTGGTATAAAGAATTAGTTGATTTGGTTTGGTGTTTTTTTTTATGTGTTTAGTGTATGTAATTATCAAGTAGGGTATTAACTTGGGGGATTATACTATTATTATTGGGGAAAATGACCCCAAATCTTTTGACGACCCCAAATCTTTTGGGACTAAGGCTCTGATGTCGTTGTTGTTGTATTACAGGTTCCGCCAGGGACTCCAGTGGTGAATGCACTCTCCAAGCAGAGGGCAATGTTGGAGAACATTATGAGGGCTTGTGTTGGTTTGGCTCCCGAAAACAATATGATTCTCGAGTACAAGTGAGACTCCGATGATGATGTTACCAGGCGCTGAAACCTCTTTCGTCAGCAGGATCTCGTTTCTCATCCCGTTCTTTGCTTTGTGTTAGTGTGACCCGAAAAGTGTTGCTGCTTTCTTGCTTATTTTTCAGTTTCTGATCTTGGTTATAAGCAATTTTGAATGCTTAGCTTAAGTTGTGTAATTAAGGAACAATTTGTGAAAGGCATTTCTGATGAGCTGATTAGCAAGGCGGAAACATAATTAAGTTGATTAGTCATGAAATTTCATAAAAATGTAAAATCGGTTTGAGTCGAATAGGGTTGCTTACAAAGCATGCATTAGATTTCCAAATTAAACATGATTCGAAATTCAAACTACATACGGCGTATGAGTTAATGGTAAAATAAGTACCTAAACTTTCATCTTTTTTTCAGTTAAAGGACTGAACTATCTAAGTTTACGGTTAAGGGTCTCAAATTAACACCGTCATTAACACTGTCAAAATCAAGCGGGAGAGCGTAATCTCTAACAAAAAAACCCAAGGTTTAAAAAAACAAAGAGGCAGAATTCCTCAATTCCTTATCTCCTCAAAAAATTAGACAAAAGAAACCGTAAATTCACCTTGAGTTTCAAGTTTGAAACTTAATCGTCCCAAGGATGATTGCTCCAGAAGATCAAGTAAGTAGTTAACTTTAATATTTGATTTTCATTCATGTGATTTTTATGTATGCCAATTGGGGTTATGAAAAACCTAATTTAAATTTAGATTTGATATTGATTTTCGGTCTCTTTACAATAATTTGTCCAATTGATTTGCTAGTTGTAGACATGAGAATTATTAGATTGAAAATTTGTTAGTTTAGTTCCCTGTTTCTTAGTCTTTTACCTGTCAGTTCCTTATTCTTATGTAAAAGAGTCCATCCATGTCCTTATTCTTATGTTAAAAATTGTTAATCTTCTACTTTACAAGTATAAGAATGAAATGTTGTGCGACAAGTTGCATATTATACTGATTTTGATGGTCATCAAACCTTACGGGGTATTACTACGACACATAATTATATCCACCCAAACGAGTCTCAAGCTAGCATCACGTCAAATGGCGTGTCATCTCTCATTAACTCAAGTGGAAAAAGTTCTACTAAAAGTAGTACTCATAAGGTAATTGACTGAGTATTTGTGCATAGTAAGTTTGTAATTAGCCAGAATATCCGAGGTAGCACAATAACATTCTAACACTTGCTACAATATTGATTTATGAGAGGATTTGATGAACGTACTTCAGATAACGAGAGATTAGTGTAGTTGTTCTTGGTGCTTATTGCAACCACTTTTTTCTATAGAGTCTGCTTGATCGATGACATCAATATTCGAATGCTATATCTGCATATTCCCTAATTCTATGTAAATTTGTAATGGTTATGTTTTGTTTATGACTTGAGGTCCTTTTTTTTCCAAGATTTGGATGGAAAAGTCGTATAGATATGTTCAGCCTCGTTGGAAAAAAAGCAAAAAAAAAAAAATCAAACTCGTCATTACAGCTCTACCGACAATTTCAAGAAGATTTTTTTGGACCAATATGTAATATGGTACCGTTAACAATAGTTGTTCTTTTTGGCTGAAGTATTTTTTTTTTTGGATGAATGAAATAATCTTATTTGAAGTAGATTTTTTTTTTTTGCTTTTGTTATTGTTTTTTTATAGAATATAACTACTTTTAACATCAAAAGTTAGCGGTGTTAATTTGAGACACTTATCCGTAAACTTAGATAGTTCAGACCCTTAACTGAAAAAAAGGTGAAAATTTAGGTACTTATCTTACCATTAACTCTACGGCGTATTACAACAAACCTCTTCAATAGTTCAATGTCTAGAGTAAGCAACAAAAATAAATAAATATATAACTAAATAAGGTAAAAAAGAGAATTAGGAAAAAAAATTCTGGCTCTAATGCCATGAAGTTTTTATTGAATCACAAAGAAAACGAAGAAGGACGTTTTATTGTATTTCTTAGTAAATATTACTGTATGTATTTAGTGTCCGTCTTTTCATATTCGTAATTAGTATAGTCTAACTCTTGATTTACCGTGTAATTAATAGAATTAAGATATTCATTGTATCTTGTTTCTACTCGGCTTTATATACCGAGCTGTAATTCTTGTCTTTTTTTTTTTTTTTTTTTTTTTTTTTGTGGTGAAAAGTGAGTATTATATTAAATCAATTTCCGACAATGCTAGAATCGCATCCGGAAAATCAGAAACATACAAACATTCCTCTCCACTTCTCGGACATAATCGAGCAACATGGTGTGCAACCGTATTGCCCTCGCGTTTAACATGAGACCACACACTGAACAAATAAAGATTTACGGGCTAAAAGATCCTCAACCAACAGGCCCCTAACATCTCTCGTTACCTGATGCTTCGAGACAGCCTCCACCATCACTCGGGAATCGCTCTCTATAATGATATGGGTGAAGTGCAGATTGCCCGCCCCAACTCATCCCCAGCTCCATAGCACGTGCTTCAGCAGTTGTCGGGTCCCAACTCGTCAAACTCCGTCTGCAGCCCACCAGAACCACCTTCCCCTGCTCATCCCGTCCGACCACCCCCAACCCAACCTCCCCGTTCGAGTAAACTGCAGCATCGGTGTTAATCTTTACGAAACCCGAACGTGGAGGAGACCACGACATCGGGGAAGCAACCTGTCCACTCCCAGAAGCTACCCTCAACTCTTTCCCATACCTCTCATACTCTTCAACCATTTTGATCATGCCATTAACCACAACATGAGGTGGAGGCGGATTGTCCTCAAACACACGCAAGTTCCGAACGTACCACACCGACCAAATCGTAGCCAAAAACCGGCTTCTCTGATCATCCTGAACCTGAGCCAAAAGCCAAATCAAGCGTCTTGTGAACGAGGAGGACGGAGCAATAGTCACCAGCTCACTGAACTCACCCATGTCCCATATCTCCTTCGCCCAATCACATTCAAAAATAGCATGGAACGTCGATTCGGCCTCCCTTCCACAAAGATTACATAGTGAGTCCGGAATGCAATGTCGCCTAGCCAGATTACCCCTAACCGCCAAATTATTCGAACAAGCACGCCACAGGAAGTGGGAGATTTTCGGAACAGTTTTTAGCCCCCAAATCAGCTTCCACACGCCCTCAATCTCCGAATCCTCGACATTCAGATGCGTAGGATTATTAGTCCTAGCACCCAGCCAGTAACTCGAGCGAACAGAAAACTCCCCATTTCGGCTTGGCCACCAATAAATTTGGTCAGCCGGTAGACGACTACTAATCGGGATACGAAGAATTTCCATAGCATCATCTGGGTGAAAGAGCTCGCGGACAAGACTAGCCTTCCAGGTTGCATTCGTCGGGTCGATTAACTCAGAAACTAACATGGCTGGGTCCATCTCGAGGTTTGGACGCAAACTGTGGTAGCCATCAGACCTCGGGACCCAGTCACAGTCCCAAACCCCAATATCACGCCCATCCCCCACCCTCCATCGAAGGCCATCCAAAAGCAGTGATTTCGCGTTCCAAATACTCCGCCACACAAAACTAGGGTCATAACCTCTCCGAGCTTCCAAGAAGGAGGTATGTTTGTAGTAACGGGCTTGAAACACCTGACTAACCAGTGAGTTCGGCTTAGTCAGAAACTGCCACCCTTGCTTGGCCAGCAGGGCTTGGTTGAAAATACTCAGGTTACGGAACCCTAAGCCTCCCTCCCTCTTAGGACGACACATCTTATCCCAAGACCACCAGTGTATCTTCCTCTTGGCCTCCGTCGAACCCCACCAGAACTTAGCTATAATCCCATGTAACTCATTTATTAACCCCTCCGGAATGGCAAACTAACTCATCATGTATGTGGGAATGGCTTGAGCAAGAGCTTTTATCACTATCTCCTTACCCGGTTTGGACAAGAGTCTCTCCTTCCATCCCTGAAGTTTTTTCCAAATGCGATCTTTAATACCCGAAAAAATAGCCTTCTTCGATTTCCCTATAATTGTTGGCAGACCCAAATATTTCTCGTATTTGTCGACCTCTCGGACATTGAACAAATTTCTCATAATTTCCCGCTGACCAGTGAGAACTTTTTTGCTAAACACGATTTCTGACTTGGAATAGTTAATCTTCTGACCCGATGCTCCCTCGAACGAGCTAATAATATTAGCTAAAGTTGAGCATTCCCTTATATTAGCTCTAGCAAACAGAACACAATCGTCAGCAAAAATAGATGAGAAACCCGGGGCGCTCCCCTACAAACCCGGGCACCATGAATCCTCTTCTCAGAAGCAGCACGCCGGAGCAGGTGAGAAAAAACGTCCGCACATAGTAAAAACAAATACGGAGATATCGGGTCCCCCTGTCACAGGCCCCGAGTTGGTGTAACCATCCCGAGGGTCTTGCCGTTGACCCGGAAAGTGTGAGTGACAGAGGTAACACACTCCATCACACGTCTCTGCCAAGACGTAGAGAAACCCAGGCGCTCCAAAATCGCTCCCAAAAAACTCCATTCAACCCGGTCATACGCTTTACTCATGTCTAACTTAAGGGCCACAGTTCCATCCTTCCCCTCACCACCCCGTTTCATAGCACGAAAAGTCTCAAATGCGATAAGGGCATTATCCGTAATCAACCTTCCAGGAGTAAATGCACTTTGGTTCTCCGAAATGATCCCGTCAAGAAAAGGCTTTAGACGATTCGCCAAAACTTTAGAGATAATTTTATAAATGACATTACAGAGACTAATGGGACGGAACTCCGACATTCTACGCGGGGACCCGCACTTGGGAATTAAAACAACAACAGTGTTATTAAAATTCCCTAAAGACACCCCTCCCCCCCACCAAAGCCTGACAAGACCACAAACATCACTACCCACAATATCCCAAAATTTTTGATAAAAGAGTGCACTCATACCGTCCATACCGGAGGCTTTGTTCGGGTGCATCTGGAATAAGGCAACGCGCACCTCCTCGTCGGACACCGGCTTATCAAGCTCCTGGTTTGTATTTGCTGTGACCACTTTCGGGACACAGTTGAAAACCGCTTCCTCAATAATAGTCGGGTTACTAGAAGTAAATAATTCTGCAAAATAATTAGTAACCACCCTATTAATGTCAACTTCCTCCGACGACCAGACCCCGTTCTCATCCTCTATTCCCGTTATAGCATTTCGACGTCGTCTCTGTTTAGCCTTGTGATGGAAGTAGGCCGTGTTTTTATCGCCGTCCCGAATTTCATTAGCTTTTGCTCGGGTACGCCAGAAAGTCTCAACCCGACATCGTAACTCGGCAACTTCAGAGGCTAAGCGCTGACAGTTAGACATCATATCTGCTGAGGCCGGTCGGCGCTACCATTTACTCAACTCTTCTTCTTTTTGCCTCAAACGCCTGTTAACATCTCCAAATTCCATTTTTGCCCACTCTTTCAGCCTACTGGAACAGCACTTTATCTTCTCAATCACGTCGATGCCATTATGCTCCTTCCACGCATCGCGCACCACTTCCCCACAGCAAGGTTCCGAGACCCACATGGGTTCGAATCGGAAAGGACGAGGCTGAGACTGCTCAACATGTTTCCGTGGTCTTATCAAGAGAGGTACATGGTCCGAGGCATAAAAAGGAAGATGAGCAACCTCCATGTGAGAAAAGAGCGCTCTCCAGTCACTCGAGGCCAAAACTCGGTCAAGTCTTTCACGGACAAAATTGTGGATTGTACGACCCCTTTGCCAGGTAAATTTATTACCCACATAACCCAAGTCCTCGAGAGCGCATTCATCGATCGCATTACGGAACGCGTCCATGCAACGTTCAGGTCTGGGGCGACCTCCTTCTTTCTCGTCCTGACTTAGAATTTCATTAAAATCGCCTACCATGAGCACCGGGATCGGAGAGCAACACTTGATACGACGCATCAAATCCCATGTCTTATACTTATTCTCGCTACCAGGCCACCCGTACACACCCACCACCCTCCATTGAGCTATTCCTTCCTCATTATGTATATCCACCGCTACATGATGGCGGTCATAAGATACTAGAGTCGCGTTAATATCCTTCCACCAAAGACCGATCCCCCCGGAACGCCCTCTACTGCTAACACAAATACCATCCCTGAAACCACACCGACCACGTATCTGAGTGAGATCGCTCCCACTCATCATCGTCTCCATAACGAAGACGATGTTAGGGCACTCCCTCCAACAAACACCGGTGAGGGAGCCAACCGTCAGGGGGTTGCCCAACCCCTGACAGTTCCAACTTAGGAGTTTCATTGCTGTTCGCGGTGCTGGTCACCGCCAGTCACCGCTACTTGAGTTTGCATTTCCATAACATCACTCTCTCCCCGGGATCTCTTCCCAGGGTCCGACCCGCTCACCACATCACCCTCCTCCGAAGGGTTCTCCAAAGATTTACGTTTCGACCCCACACATGGCCTCCCTACTTCCCTTTCAGCTTCAAGGCTTGTTGTACGCGAAGGAGGCCTAACAACTTTCAGGAACTTTCGCTAACGAACTAGCCCCCCTTTCACATTGTCCCCCCGCCTATCCTCAACCAGCTCCCCCTTCCCCCTCTGTGGACCCTCCAGCAAATGTGGGTTCGTCGGAAGGTTGATAATGGGTCCACCCTCGGCTACCCGGACATCGGCATCAGGAGAAGTATCCTGTATGTTAACTCGCTTCAATTGGTCAACCATACGAGCAAGCGTCTCATCTTCACGATGCTTCTCATCATTATCCCCTTCTCATTCATAGCCTCGGGTTGACTCGCCACCCGCCATGGCGAGGCCTTTAGCCAGTCCCCGAATCGCCTACCATCCCCAACCGGTCCCAATCTCTCCCCACAATCTTTCTCCCCATGACCCAATCGACCACATACATAGCAAAAAATAGGCAAGCTCTCATAGCACACTTTGACTCGCCATTGTTTACCCCCTCTCGACCGGAGAGTGATGGTGTCACGTAAGGGCTTCCGAACATCAAGGATGACTTTTATCCGCATGGAGCGGTTAATCTCCGGATTAACCGAGTTGTCGGCTTCCACAAAAACCCCCTGCGCATTACCAATATTGCTTGCATTCTCCTCATTCAACCGCCCCAATATGGGAAGATCATAAATGCGAACCCATCTCGGAGTGAAGAAAAGAGGGACGTCCCCAGGAATTTCATCATTAGGAAGGTCCGCCAAAAGCAAAACGTGTCTTTCAAAGTGCCATGGTTGCTCCGCCAGAACACGCTTCTTGTCACTTTCCCGGTCAAACTTGAAAGTCACCAGTTTTGATTTTCTGTCCACCACCTCACCCACCACCACACCCTTCGGTTTCCAGGCCCCTATCATCGTCTCGATCAAAGCCCTAAGATTTATGTGACGCTCAGTCCATAATTTTCCTACGACACATTTTGCACTATTAGCCGTCACTTCATCCTCACCCACCACCCAGTCAACCGCCTCCTCCTTATCGGCCTCCTCCGCCAGGATCTCCTCCCCCGACCCCAACACATTCAGATCAAAATAGTTCGTTTCCATAGTAAAAGCAACGAGACAAGGCAACGAGATAGACGAGATGACAAAAACCCTAGCACAAGAGAGACACTAGAACCAAAACAGGAAAAGACGCACGTACAGAAAGGGCGTAGAAGGAAAAGAAAACCTGATGATTAGTAGAAAATTTCAGCGCCTGACAAGTCAGGGGCCGATTCCTAGGAGAAACCTAGGAGCCCACCCTCCAAGAGAAAAACCCTAGAGGGAGCGTTTAAATTGTTTATGAATTTTGGATATTATTACTACTATTCTTAGCTGTAATTCTTGTTAGATCATCGAATTATACATATTATCAGTATTTCTTCCCTTGCTTGAATGCACACATTACATGGGTTTATATACTCATATAACCTAAGTTGATGAGTTACATGGGGTTATATACTTCTACAATGATTCTGATAACCCAACTTGATGAGTTTTCTAGAAAGAATTCTCACCTATAATAGTAACCAGTGCAGATTCTCTGTCTCATTACTAGGGATGTCAAAGGGTAGGATCTGGACCGGATCCTATAGGATCCAGATCCTTATCCTTATTTCTCCCCTTGGATCCGGATCCGATCCATATCCTAAGGGTCCAAAAATATAGGATCTTTATCCGGATCCTAAGGATCAGAACAGGATATGGACAGGATCAGGATCTTTTCATTTTTAAGTTCATCTATGACTCTAGATTATATTCTCACCTTATGTAATCATTTAAAGACAATTTGGAACATACCTCCTAGAAAAAGAAGTTCCAACTAATCACCATTCTAAGGGTTAAACTAATAATTATACAATGTTCAAGCAAAGTGAAGTATCTAAATGAAGTTCAGAGTTCAGACTAACACTACTCCACGTCTACACTAGCCCATACAAGCACAAAGATCAATTATCCAAAATATGTTACTCAAAAGAAACAAAGTCCACAGGAAACACAAACTGATTGTGTATAGGCATTTGGGATCGGGCTTAAATTTAGAAATTATAATAATATGCAAAAAAAAAAGAAAAGGGTAGGATAAGGGTCAGATCAGGATCTTATAGACGGGATCCTTATCCGATCCTTTTATTTTTAAAAGGATCAGGGTCCGATCCTTATCCTCAGGATCCAAAATATTGCGATCCATATCCTACCCTTAAAGGTATTGGATCCCAGGATCAGGGTAGGATCCGAGATCCATTGACATCCCTACTCATTACGTGTCTCATCTGTTGTCCCATCATTTGTCTTATTGACACGTAATCACGATCACATAATTAATCATTATTTTGATCAATTAAGAGATGAGGTGTCACATGATAAAGGTTATGGGACAGAAGATGCGACATAACAATGGGACATATGATCTCAACTGAATAGCAACTAGTAAGGTGAGTAACAAATATCACAAAATAAATTAACCGAACGATTGTAATAAGATATGGTACATCTTGCTATTTTTTTTGGTAAACTGAAGCGACTTACGAACCGACACAAGCCAGCACACAAAACAAAGAAAATGATCGAAAAAACGAAAAGCTAAACACCTAAAAGTGGGAAAATCAAAGGGAAACGGAACAATCTGCGACCATAACATCTCGCCAATGTCACTTTGAATGAGTCGAAACAGGTATATATATTGCTAATTGATATACGAAGTATACAGCTAATAAAATGACTTCATGTGACTTGAAAGGACTATTATTAACTATCAAGGCATATTGGTACGAGTATTAAATAAATCAAAATAAATGGTTCGTACTTCATACGGAGTAGGTTAGAATGATTCATGTACAATTTTACATACTCCGTAATAAATTAGTACATAGTACTTTTTTAGTTGAAGTAGTACCGTACTAATTAAAGTGTTTTTACATTGTCATAACTGTAATCGACTCAAAATAACGTATACCCAAAAATAACTCGCATGAAGTGACCCAAACCTGAAATAACCTGACAATAGTACATCCAAAATCGATCAGAAACGTGAAATTGCCCGACACAACCAATTCAAAATGTGTGACAAATCCCAAACAACGTCAACAGTCGATCGAGCCTAAACGACCTAACCCAAACTCGACCCCATTTCCGTTTTTGCTATTGTGATTTGCCAACTCCGAGTCTTGAGTGTCTTGTCGTCACATGCATACAGAATACACATACGTAGTGCAGATGTGTGGAATTAATGTCTCCAATCGAAGAGAAAGCAGGAATGAGTAAAAACAAAAGAATAGATGTAGAGGACAGGGTAACGTATAAAAATAGCTAGAAAGGGAAAAGGGGAAATGCATTAGAATTAAATAGCTCTATATATGTCTGACATTTATATACCTCCCTCCAGTCACGTCTCATCATCCCCACTGTTCTTATAAACTGTCACACTTTCGCTTCACTTAATTCAACTCTGTTTAAATTGTACTATCAATGGGGAAAACTGAATGATACTCCGCTAACCATAAATGGAGAATTTCATGTTCAATGTTCGTGTCACAGTTAAACGGGTCACGAATCTCTTAACCCAAACCTAATTCATTTAACTTTCACAAATTTTTGTTCACAAACAAGTGACGGGTCAAGTAGATACCATTTGAGGGGAAAAGATAAAAGTGAGGTTGGTGGGACCTTTGTCCTTTTCCCCTCAAATGGTATCTATTTGACCCGTCTTAAGCTTACGAATCCGTCGCAAGAGAGACCAACTGTTTAAGTTTTGTGTCGGGTTCATAAAGGATCTTTAAGTCTCAACCCAAACCTATTAACTTCGTATCGGGTTAGTGTCATATTTTCGTGAATGTTATATATATGGAAAGTATTACGGAGTAACATATTTACATTAAAAATATTTAGATTAATTTAATAAACAGATTATTCATATCGGGTTCGTTTTGAGACCCGTGTCGACACACTTATATAAATGGGTTATCAAGCCTCAACCCAAATCCGTTAATTTCATGTTAAAAAAAAGAGGTCCTACCGGGAGTCGAACCCAGGTCGCTGGATTCAAAGTCCAGAATGCTAACCACTACACCATAGAACCTGATGCTGGTCATTTTTCAAAACTGAATGTTATAAGACTGTATTAGAGTTGAAAGAGTGAAATCGGTAAACTGACATTTCACGAAACTGTAAAAAGCACGTAAGTCGAGGTTGGAGGATAATAAACAGCGTTTTGGTCCGTTATCATTTGCCAGTTGCCATACATGTCGGTGTCAATATGCAGGGAAGGTCGTACCTTTTACTTGTTTATAGGTGTGAAATTATAAAATGACAGCGGTGGAAGTTGTGCAAACCACACAGGTGATAAACATCAGAATATCAGATTAAAAAACATCAAGTTAGTAAGGTACGTCTCACTATTCACACGAGAGGTACATTTATTTTAAAAGTAAAGTGGTCCGAATCACGATACATGTCTTTTAAGGAGTAATATTTTCTCTATGGTGTAGTATCTTTTTATCCTATTTAATTAAAATATTTACTCATAATATACTCCGTATTTATTTACTGATATGATGAATTTGATGATCTTGTAAACATCTAAATGAAGAATTTGAGGATGGAGAGTAGATCATGGTTAATTGGGATTAATTAAGCAAATGAGGGTTGATTAAGATAAAGTTCCATTAAAAAAACTAACGTAAGTTTGAGTCTTTTGACGGAATTTGTGTTTTGTTTCCTCAAGACAAAGAAATACTCTCTACAAGTTTGAATATTATTCTCCTTTTTTTTTTTTGGGAGAAAAATAAGAGGGGTATTAAATTGATAAAAAAAAATATGGAGTGAATTAAAAAATTAAGAGAGAATGATATTATATTAATTGAATGGAAAAAAGTGAATTGTAAAAATAGGAGAGAAATATTATACCCCCTTCCCCTCTTCAGTGGATATCTACCATTTACTTTTTCCCCATTTATTAAGAGAAGTGGGTCGATGTGTTTACTTTACCAAAATACCCCCAATCATATTACAAGCATATGAAATATAGCGGGTTGACTAGTTGATTGGGTTGAGGGTAAATGTGTAATCTACTCCGTATTAGATAAAATTTTAGTACTCCCTTCGTATTTTATTATATGACGTTTTGCTTTTTCGAGGTGATGCTTTAACTTTAATTTTTATGTAAATATATTATTACAAAAATTTTAAAAATTACACCATAAAATTACTTGCGAAAAGAGCTTTCAAATGAGTATACATTTCATAGTATTTTTTTCTTATGTTGTGAGAGATATTGAAGAAAGAAAAAGTTGTCTCGAAAAGTGAGAATGACTTATAATAAAAAACAGAGGGAGTATCATTTTAGAAAATGGTAGGATTTCACTAATCGAATAAATCGAAAAAAGAAAATGGTAGTAGGTTTCATAGAAAGAGAGATGATTAATTAATGAGGGAGTAATTGGTGTAATATAAAGAAAGTGTGAGGGTAGGATGATAATGTTAGGTGAAAAAAAGTGTCATTTAATAGAAATAACGAAGAAAATCAAACTCAGTTCAATGAAAAAATAATACAGAATAAACTCAAATTCAGAGGGAGTAGGTTTGAGTGATTTTGGACCAAAAAAATTACATATGGGTGTCTTATCTACAAAAGATCCGAATGTGAGGTGTCTTCTGACAAAAAATCCTTTAGATTAAAATATCGACAATTCCAGTGCAACTACGTATTATTTAGTTGTAGGTAGCAATAACAATGCTGCTAAATAAGAAGTCGATACTCCATCCGTTCATATCTAAAGAACACGTTTTTATTTTGTACAAGGATTAAGAAAGTAATAAAGTAATATTAGAAGTACAATAATTAGGGACAAATTAGTACTCCCTCCGGTTCTTTGGATCGGAATTGCAACATTTGTTTTTTGTAATGGAATAAGATTGTGAGTGTAGATGATGAGTTGATGACCTTACTAAAGAGCAAAACATCTCCAATAACAAAATCATGGCCATTATAGAAATGTACTCGTAATAATTTTAGTAAAGCTAACCTAAAAGAAACACGAGTATCTTGCAATTCCGAAAAATCGGAGGAGGAATAAGGATAGTTTGTTGTAAAAATGGACTAAAAGGGAAATAAGTTAATTAGATTTGAACGGTCCAAAAAAAGAATAATAAGTACGATTTGGATATGAACGGAGGGAGTATAATGGATTTGAGATGTGAAGTTGTGATTAATATTTGGTAGAGTAAGTACATTATGTAATTGACTTTCTAAAATAAACCCCATCGATACTCCGAACTCCCGACAAATGGATGAGCAATTTTTAGTCTGACCCAAACAATTCAATGACACAAGCATCTGAAAAAATCCAATTGCCATACACTTCAACTCTCTCTACAAACATCTACACATACATACTACTAGTACTTGCATTGGTAGTATTATATGCAGTAGAAGCCAGGAAACTGCGGTAAACGAGGTGTACTCTTACTGATACTTCATTTTCAACATCTCTTCTTCATTTACTTGTGTTGGAAGACGGGGTTAAATTAGGTCCCTATACCTACCTACGTACACCCACATTGTCAGATTTCTTCTTGGTTTAAAATACTACTTCCCTTATTCCATGCATGTAACAAACAACGCCCTTCCTATTCAATATTCACACAGTATAAATAAATCCCATCATAATAAATTATCTGTACTACATACTGCTACTTCTCCATACAGTAGTATCTGTGTTATAATGGAGGTTTTTAAAGGAGGAGGAGGAAATAATGAAAGATTATCAGAACCAAAACTGAGTTCTGAAATCGGTTTTGACGATGGTGGTGATCATCATAATCGCGGTCGCAACAACAGCAGCAACCAGCAGCAGCAGCAGCAGCAGCATCCTAAGAGTAGAATAGTGAAGATGTTCAACAAGGTTCAAGTAGTGTATTATCTCACTCGTAATGGTCACCTTGAACATCCACACTACATTGAGGTTTCCCACTTGGCTACCCAACCCCTTCGTCTTAGAGGTATATATGTCATTTTCATTATCATAGCCATCAGGGTTCGATGCTACTAAACTCGAGTTTCAGTATCACCATTTCACATATTCATACCAAGACTGTCGTTTTTAGTTCAATGAAACACGCACATAGTCGCATTACAATAATTCAGATGGTAATGTGATGTATGGTAGTTAATTATATAATGTGACGATGTATTGATATGTTTGTAAATTGACATACAGATGTCATAGAAAGGCTAGCAATACTGAGAGGAAAAGCCATGCCCTGTCAATATTCTTGGTCCTGTAAAAGGTACGTAGGAATTTAAGTTATAACGATCACTATCACTAAAGTCAACTTATGTAACATTCACATTACTTATTTTGGGATTATGACTGTCAAACCATCATTCCTTTTTTTACACCATCAAAACTTTCTAAGTTACTGTAGTAAGTTTCAAAGATTATTACTCAGAATCTTAGATATTCGATCAAATCCGGGGTACTCTGTATTATTTATATGTATCGGTCCGATCAATATAAAAATGGTTTTTAAATGACCGATGGTGAAAGTTATTGCATCAAGAGTTCAAGACCTATGTTTAGTTTGATAGAATATAAACGAGTTTCAACTTTCAACCATTACCTTAAGGTTTTGATTGAGATGGTTCGTTAATATGGTATCAGAGTCAAATTTCACGAGTTCGAACTCTGGTAGCCCGTGACATAATCAAATATGGAATGTAGGAGCTATAAGAGTGGGTATGTATGGAATGACTTGACGGAGAATGATGCCATCTATGCCTCAGAAGGATCAGAATATGTACTTAAAGGATCTGAACTCATGCAAGATAGAGACTTTTCTGCTGGTTAGTCTTTCATTTATCACTCCATACTCCATACTTTGCTTTTATTTGCTTATATTCTGTTTTTCCTATCATAACAATACAAGCCTATTAATAACACAATAAAGTGGTCTCTCAGGTGTCTAAGACTCCCTCCCTCCCATCCATTCACAATTTTTAAGAAAAGTGGTAAAAATAAGAGTATTATTGGTAAATCAAATAATTTTATGGGTCGATGGGAGGGAGTACTACGTTATTGGACTTTTCTGCCTCATGCCATGTTATGTCTCTAACTCTCCCATCTCTACTGGGAATGTGGGATCTATGGTAACATAAGGGACCCCTCACTGCATTTTTCTTCCAAATCGAATCTTTACTACTCCCTGGCCATTCTGATTTTCTGTCTATGATCACGTGGATGATATTTGACCCATCATGAATTTGTGACCTATATACGTGTTAGAAGGGATATGTACTTAGATATGAATCGGCGGAACCACAAATTGTACTTGTGCTCCACAATTAATGTTAAGTTAGAGTATTAGGTTTAATGGATTGACTTTACTGTGAATAACGTATGGCAGAAATTAGTTTTGAAGAATTTGAGAAGAAAGGGTGGAAACAGAGCAAAAGTAACAACAGCAACAACAATGCTAAATCAGAGAGTAATGAATTGATGAGTAGCAAAGTCCATCAAAGACATAGTTTTCGACGACTATCGACTAATCAAGTCGAACAACACGATGATCAAAACTACGAGCAAAATGTTAAGAGCAACCAGTATGAAGCAGAAGAAGAGGAGAAAAGGGTGAGCTGCAATAGCTCATCAAATGCACGCTATTCGAAGCCAAATAACATCGATGATCACCAAACAATAACAATGCAAGTGGAGCAGGACGAGTCCTACTCGCTTCCTTCTTCGTCTTCGACCATCTCAGACAAACCAGCCCAACAAGAAAAACTACCCCTTAAGCCAAACCCGAGTTATGGGGAAAGTATGGTGATTGAGGAAGACGGGGACCCACATTCGACTACCTTGAGTCGGAACCCTGTCCTCCTTCAGCTGATTGCCTGTGGAGGGGCCAAGCCGAAAGGAAACAGCAAGTTGGGGGGAAATAAGAACAACTCTAATAATAACTTCAGTATGAGGAATAACTTGATTCCTTGCTTGAAACAACAGTTGAGCACTAGAGGAGTGAGCATGAGGAGTAATGTTGTGAGTAAAAGAGACGGAGATGACGTCGAAATGAGTAGGAAAAAGGAGAGGATTGATGATAATGGTGATGATGAGGACGACGAAGATATGATGATGGTTAGGTATATATCTGAGAATCCAAGGTTTGGGAATTTACAGTCTCAGGAGAAAGAATACTTTAGTGGCACCATTGTTGAGACTATGACTCATCACCATACTCATTCATTCGGCTCTGAATCAGGGTCCGGTCACGCTCACAGTCAGGGACACCCTCCCACATTCACCAAGTCCTCCTCCTACAATGAGCTTAGGTATCTTCTTCTACTACTACTTCTTTACTTGACTCAGTTACATTTATGATTTATGTTGCAAGGTATAGTAATTACTGTTGTGTATGTATCGGGTGTTTTCAGGAGCGCTAAAGCGGGACTAGAAGCAGTAGCATCGAAAGCAATGGAAGAAGACGAGAATGATGAAGGCGTGAAAGCGAAAGGGATGATCAAGCTGTGTCTTCCTCGTTTGAAAAATCATTATCCCTCCAATCTCAACAAGTCCAACAAACTTTGAGATTATGCTTCATTGCTTCACACACAATATTTGAGCCTTAAAATTGACAATGGAGCGACAAAAAGCATATTTCTGGCGTCTTGCAAGTTCTATAATTTGTTCCGAATGCCAAGTTGTTATGGCTAATTCATGCCTCACCTTCAAAACTTAGCATTCATAAACGATGATTGATTATTATTATGAGATGTATTTTTCCCCCTTTTCCTCCCTGCGTCTGTAGGGTTGTGGCTCAGCCAAGCTATTTGATTTGATTCATAAAGTTTGCTCGAAAAAAAGTTGATTTGTGCTCGATGTGAGTTTTCAAATATAGGGTCACATGTCAATTTAGTATTTGACCCAAATCTAGCAAAATATTTGGCTCGCTTTGCCCCCAGCCCAAGTACTAGATATTTGATCCACTCCTCTTCAAATTAATTCACGACCCATCTAATGTTAAGCCTAGATTCAGAATGCATTACTCCATGTCTCTGCATCTAAACTCAGAATTCAGATATTCCTAAAATCCAAACTCGGAAGCTAGACCGTTTAAAAGGGGACCTTGATTGGGCTGAACTGGAACCTTAAGGTCCAGTTTCCGAGCTTGGTTACCCCCACTGGGATGGGCCAGTGAATAACTCAGTACTCCATACCTTTTGAGGTCACTAGTTCAACAAAAGAGTACATATCTAAGAACATAGGACATCTATGGTACATATAGTATACGAAACAAATGGAATATTAAAATTCATAAATACAAGGTATTAACGTGAAAAGTTTTAATGAAGGAAGGAAGTAGAAGACAGAGAGCAAGATGAGCAGATGATTTGCTTTGAAGTAGAAGACAGAGAGCAAGATGAGCAGATGATTTGTTTTGATGTTATTGCATTAATTGGAATAGGAGTAAAATGAAAAGTATTTGTATAAGATGCAGCTGCTACTTGACGTGTTGTTACTTTTTGATCTGCTAGTTTTTACACAATGGACACTCAAAGAATGCTAGACAAATTGACCCTACATTGGACTCTAGTACTCTAGCCAATCTCATCAACCTTGTACTCTTGTACTCTTGATTGTGATGTTTCCTTTTGCTGCTTTTCTTCTTTACATAAGGCACATCAAATTAGAAGACTAGAGAGAGGTTATATTACCATACAAATATAAGAGTCTTAGGTCATGTCTGGCCTAATTTATCGAAAATGAGCTTTTATTTCTTAAGTTTAATTTCTTAGAGCTTGCTTACAAGTGTTTGCACCAACTTCTAAGGGCCAAAGGATGGTGTGTTTTTAAGCAAACTACTTTTAACTTTTAAATAATGGTGTGTTTAGCCAATTTGTAATTTTTGACTTAGAAAACACTATAAAAAGTTAGATCAAACACTATCTTAGTCGATTGATCTTAGCTTGCAAATTTGGCTAATATGCAAGCATGCTAGTATTAGCTACAAAATTGGGAATGATGGTTACTACTTACTAGTCCCGCACATTTTAATGGGGGAGATAGGTCATAAGTTAAATTTCTCATTATTCCCTTGTATAAATAGGTAAATCGATAAATCTTTTTATAGGATCGTCTATAGTACGAGACTGTTCAAAAGAGTGTGAACCAACTTAAATGGACACTTATCTCACATTAAAATTAAAGAGTCATTAAATGTTTGTTGGGTTATTATGAAATATTTTTTAGACCATTTCACGAAAACTTATCGTGAGACGTATTAATAGCAAATAAAGAATAATAAACGTAGCTACCTAATGTGTAAGAGAGGTCTTATAGTAAATTTACCGTAAGACTGTCTCATACAAAAATTTGTGATTATTTTTATGGGTCAATCCTATCATATATAAGATTGTCTTATAGTCGTATACAACCATTTGACATTTTAGTTTTGAGTTTTGTAAACGACAAAAAGAATGTATGCATTTTAATAGGGGAGGTTAAGTGAGTTACATTTGTAGTACGTGATCATCTTTCCGAAATCCTTGGCAGGAAACTTTGTTCAAATCACCACCCATTTTCACATCTACTCTTTTGGATTTTTCTTTGCACAAAGACGAAAATTATAGCGCATAATTAACAACAACAACAAAAAAATTTAGATCTCTGGAAATAATTTTTAATCAATTTCATTTGGATATTTCACATTGATCTTAGGCTAACTACGTACCCTCTTTTTATGCATCAATTACTACCATTTCTACGCTAAAAATTTAGATCTCTAGAAAAAAAAATTTAGGCCTTCAAAGGCTAAATTACATACGAGGTAATAAATATATCGACCCTAGATGGGGTCGGATGTTATCATCAATGTCAAAAGTTGCTCATCTTCGTCGTTGTTGATTTAATTTGAGAAAATAAACGAAGAATGACAAAAAAGAGTCCAACCGGTAGCTCTTCCACCTCTCCAACCTCCTCCTCTTGCAGCGACAATAATCCCAGTAGTGGTAATTATGGTGGCGAAAATTCTGTCAAAAGTATGAAGAAGAAAAAGGTTGGATCATGTCGCCCTTCATTTTAAACAAGTTTCTCGTATAATTCAACGAAAATATTTAATGTATTTTTTTATATTTTATATTTTTCGACTTTAGTCCATAATTCCAAAGATATTTAGCTCGAATAAGCGTCATGCTGGCAGGGCATCAGAGGATAACATTGCTGAATCAGGTTAGCCCAACGCGTAAATTAAATACTACTCCGTATGTCTTATAGAGTATTATATTATGTTCATATATAACTATATTGGATTATTGATTTAGTAATGGTAATTTAATTAAACAGCTTTTGACAAGAAAGTTGTAGAAAGAAGAAAAGCATTTTTTGACGACGCTGATCCTTATATTCGTAAAAGTTCTTCAGGTAATAATTAAGGACTAATTAAAACGGTTTTTCTAACATGTGACGCACTAAGCCATCTTAATCTCGATCATGTGAATGTTCAGAAAGGCAAACTAGTTCTCGTATTGAAGGGCTGGATTTATCAACATCTTTAGCATCTGTTTCACCAATTATGGAATATCAAGATTATCGGTACTTTTGTTAGCTTTTCCTCCTTATTACTCCTAGCATTTGGTTAAGTACGAAAACGGCATATTTGTGCGTTTCAAAACAATGATAAGAATATGTTTACGGCTCTTTCGATTTAATGGACGTATAATTAATCGTAGGGTATTTGTGGGAACGTGGAATGTGGGTGGGAGAACGCCAACAAACGAACTCAACCTTGATGATTTCCTACATGTTGAGGGATCATCCGACATCTATGTTGTAGGGTACGATTAACTTTCTTATCTTAAGGTTTTGGTTGAGTTGATTTCATAACATGTTATCAGCGCGATTAAAATTGTTTCTGTGAACAGGTTTCAGGAAATAGTGCCATTAAACGCAGGCAACGTTCTGGTTGTCGAGGACAACGAGCCAGCGGCAAGATGGCTAGCCTTAATAAACCTAGCCCTAAACCGACAAACCCGTGAGTCAATATACTCGTCATGTGAATCAAGCCCCAGCTCAAAAAGCTCAAAAGACTCTAACAAATCAAACTTCTTTCAAAAGCCTAATCTCAAAGTTCTAAGCAAGAACCTTAGAGTGGATAGTAGCCTCGTCAAAACCTGCAACTGTTGTCTAGATTCATTAATTCCTGAAGTTCGTAGACCAAGGCGCATTCATGATAACCCGTTTCAACATCGTTATAACACCAGTGTTGAAGAGTTTTTTGCTATTGTACCCGATACACCCGCCGCCTACCCTGGCCTAGCAGAGTATCGTCTTGTTTCTAGCAAACAAATGGTTGGCCTCTTTCTTTCCATTTGGGTTCGAAAGGAGTTGATTCCCTACATTGGACATGTTCGCGTTTCTTCCATGGGAACCGGAATCATGGGTTGCCTTGGAAACAAGGTATGTACGTACGTATGTATGTTTTCTTCGAAATGACTTGACCTGACTTGTAAAACAGACCAAAAATAAATCAAGTGGTACGTCGTGGTATATATATGTATGTGTAGGGATGCATAGCGATAAGCCTGACGCTCCATAGAACGAGTCTGTGCTTCGTGTGCTCGCATCTAGCCTCAGGGGAAAAGGAAGGGGATGAACTTAAACGAAATGCAGACGTAGCCGAGATACTAAAGGGCACTCAATTTCCAAAGATATGCAAGAACTCGGATCGAAAGGCACCCGAAAGGATCATTGATCATGAGTACTATGCTTGTACTCATCAATTTAAATTTGTCTTCATAAAATTTTTAGTACATGTATTATTATGTTTAGTGAGTAATTAACATTTTTTCCGATCTTCTTTATTTGATGTAGTCGAGTCCTTTGGTTCGGAGATCTTAATTACCGAGTGTCTTTGCCGTATGATGAAGCAAGGATTTTGTTGGAGGATAACGATTGGGATACCCTCCTTGAGAAAGATCAGGTATGCAAGCTGTTATTTTGGATGATATTAATGCGATAGTCTAATAATATTAATTTTATTCAACAGTTGACGACAGAAAGGAAATGCGGCAGAGTATTTGGTGGGTGGAAAGAAGGTCGCATTGTGTTTGCGCCTACGTACAAATATTGTCACAATTCAGACATGTACGCCGGAGAAACAACTAAATCCAAGAAGAAACGACGAACTCCTGCCTGGTAATTTAAATTAAGTACACCATGTTATTTACTCTATTTTAGCAATGTTTCTCCGCGTTTAAGGTTTTAAAAAGTTGTTTGGGCGAAGAAGAACTAAAGAGTTTAGAGGCCGAATGACAATGCAGGTGTGATAGGATATTGTGGCACGGGCAAGGTATAGAACAACTATCATACGTACGATCAGAGTCCAGATTCTCGGATCATAGACCGGTGTGTGGAGTGTTCACGGTGGATGTGGAAGTAAGGACTAAAATTACGTCAAAGTTCAGGAAAGGTTACTCATGCACCGGTACTAGAGTAGGTTATGATGTTGCGCCTCATCGTCATAGTTTTTACGACTACTAGCTTCTTAGTTCTAACCACTTTATTATGTATAGTAAGTACTTTGTATTTAATTAGGGTTTGATCTTAATTAAGACTTTATATAAAATACTCGTAAGTCGTAACAATTTTATGTATTTTTTATACTCCTATATAACAAATGTAACAACAATCATAGAAACAATAGTACACCAAAAGTGGCTTAATGGAAAAATTTCGCGCTCTCTCTAGAAAAAGCTCTCCCCACTCTCTAAAAAAAACCCCCAAAAAAAACCCTAACCCTAGCAGCCGCCGCCGCCCCTCCTTCACTCAGCCCCGCCAGATCCACTTCTGACCGGAGATATGGCCGACTCTCATGGCCTATCTCCGGCCACCCGTACAAGTCTACTCTTTCTTTCTCGATCCCTTTAAGTTCCCCACCCTCAACAGCTTACCCTTCTTGTTATCGTCTTTGGTCACATCCTTATCTTACTTATCTTTTCTTTGATTTCGTTTCGTTAAGCCTTTTCTCCGCCTCCCTGGTGGTCGGCATCGGCCCTCTCCGATTGCCATCCCCGTCTTTCCTTGTGCTCCCAAACGTCCAACCCTCTCCCTCTTCCTTCTTTGACGCCGGCTCCCGCCGAGGGTGTCCCCCCTCCTCTCGCCTCCCTCCCCCACCCTCTGGCGGTGGGCGTCCCGTCCCGTAGTCCCCCCTCCCCTGACTTTGGCGGCTCTCGGAGGGTGTTTCCCCCTCCCCTCGTCCCCTTCCCCCACCCTCATGTGTCGGTCGATGTCGGTTCGTGTTAGGTATGGTGGACTCGTCTTTCTTTGTTTCTCTTGATGTCGGTTTTGTTTGTCTTTTGTTGGACGTTTGGGTCCTCTTCAGTTTCGTGGGGTTTTGGTCATTGGTTGTTGCGTCCTTGTCGATTTCCTATGCCGAGTTTTTGGTCTTTAATTTGTTTTGCTCAATTTTCTTAGTTTTCTGCTCTTGGTTTTTTTCAATAAATTTGGGCTGTCGGAATAATTTGTGGTGTGACCCTTCAATTTTATCGGTTGTGGGTAAATTTGTTGCGGAGCTTTGTGGGGTTGGGAGCTTTATTGGGTTGTTTTCAGTTTGGGTGACTTGTCGGGATGGACTGGTCGACTGATGTGTGGCTGGGTTACGGGTGGCTCTCTTTCAAGATGCTCCTTTTTATCACCCTCTCACTTCTTTCAATTCTTTTCTTTAATCTTATTTGCGCTATCTTAATAATAATAATCTTGAGTAGTGTTATGACTAGTAGTACTAGTATAGCTCTTATGGATCTTTTACATCGTGTGTGGGTTGGGTTCGTCAGAAGACTATGCGTTTTGGCAATTATGGATATGAATTTGGTTGAGGGGCTGTCTGTTACATGCTTGTTATGCTTCTCATATTGTCGTGCTTTTGATCAAAGGGTTCGATCACCCAGGTGTAGGAGTTTTATCTCCATCGACGACAGACTTTTTTGTCTTGCTTGTCACCTTTTCATTCTACGTCCTTTTCGCAAGAACGTAAGTACGCCTGGTTCTTGTCATCCGGCGATTCTTTTGCATTGGCAGTGTTCGGAGTTTAGCAGCATCGATCAAGAAGATACTAATGCTCGTGCCCAATTTTCCTTTTTCCATTGCCCGACTCCCGTTAATCGATGTAATTGTTGTTCTTACGTTGTTTTTATTTTCAATAATGGATGTAATAAGGACTTTTATAGTCCGAACACTATGTAATGCATCGTGTTTTCCTGCTGGCAAAAAAAAAAAAAAAAAAAAAAAAAAAAAAAAAAAGTGGCTTAATGTAGACATGCAAACAGTCTTTCAAGGGCTGTAAGCCTGTAATCGGGCTTAATCTATGTTGTCGTTCGTCAATGGAGTAGTTTTACATAAGGTTTTGGTTTCAATTGCTTTGTAGTGGCCAACATGAGACACCGTAGACACCCAGATTTGTATGGGTATTTACTTGAGTCGTCGTCCAACGCCCGATAATGATCAGACTGTAACATGCTACGATTTTACATTGTCTTGATGTATAATATTCAGTCACTATTTCTATATATACCTGTAGGGGTACACGGAGTTTGTGGAAGCGAATAAATTCAACTAAAGATTTAAAGAGAAATTAAAGAAAGACGGTAAAAATAACACCGAGATTTTTAGGTGGAAAAAACCATCTTTAAATAGAGGTAAAAAACCACCGGCGAGAGAGTCAAGAATTCCACTATAATAAAATGGGAGTACAAGAATATTTCCTCATGGGTTTATAAATAATAACCCAAGTATTATACTCTCAAACGGGTTAAACAATTATACCCGAAATAACGAAAGAAAGAATAAGAAAGAGAAAACTTAAGGGAGATAAGACAAAAGAGGAGATGTAATGTGTAGTGGTGCGTATTCTAAGCATCATTTGCAGGTATTTATAGTACCCGAATGGAAATGTGAACTCCACAAAGTAACCCTCCATAGGTGAGTAGCTCACCATGCAAACATGGAGCTAAATGAAGAAAATTGCAAGAGCATGCATTAAATGTTTCTACACATCAAAGTCTTCATTTTAGTAAAATGTAAACCACCCTCCAACAAATCTCCACCTTAGTTGACATTTCAATGATACTCTCTCGCAATGAACACCTAGCTCAGGTGTGAATGATACCAGCTAAGTTAAGACAATGGTCGAACTTAGCTGATGATAGTGGCTTGGTTGACATATCTACAAGATTTTCGGTTGTATGAACCTTCTCGACAGTAATATCTCTTACAGCAACAATATCACGGATAAAGTGGCGCCTTATATCGATGTGCTTGTTCTTCGAGTGATGTTTGCTATTCTTGGTCAAGTGGACAACACTTTGACTATCACAAAACACAACGAGAATGTTTTGTTTTAGACCAAGTTCACTTACCAAACCTCGAAGCCAAATAGCCTCTTTTACCCTTTCAGTGGCAGCAATATATTCTGCTTCAGTGGTTGACAATGCCGCAATGGCTTGTAATGAAGAATACCAACTGATTGCAGAGCCACACAAGGTAAATATATAAGCGGAAAGTGACCTTCTTCGATCTAAATCACCACCATAGTCGGCGTCAACATAACTGACTACGCCTTCGGGATCAGCTCTTTGTCGATCAAATACCAAACCAATATCAGAAGAACCCTTCAGATAACGAAGAATCCATTTAACGGCTTCCCAATGTTCTTTGCCTGGAGTGTGCATAAATCTACTAACAACGCTAACAACATAAGCCAAATCCGACCGAGTGCATACCATGGCATACATCAAACTTCCAACGGCATTAGAATAAGGAACATGTGTCATGCGCCTTTTACCTTCTTCTGCGTCTGGACACTGTTCAGATGAAAATTTATGTTAGGAAATAAGTGCCTAGCAATTGTTCTTTTGTGTCTTAAATTGATTTGTTCCTGATATCTTTCCTAAAGTTGATCTTCTTGTTTTGGTAACATAAGATTGTTTGGTTTTAGGAAAGATTGAACTGTGTTTCCTAATTAGTTTAGGTAACTAGTTTAGGTGGAATAATACTATATAAAGACCTGGCTAGTTTCTAGGTTAATTAGGACAGAGAGATGATTTGAGAGCACAATATAGAGAGCTGATCTGTGAGGTTTTCTTGAGAGAAAAACTCAGTTTGATCCGAATCCCTATTATTGGTGGCTCTATTGATCTCGTCTTCGTTGGAGACCGTTGGAGTTTGTTCGGATCTTGGTTGGCCGAAGATCGTTTGTCCTTCGTCTCGTCGGTGAGTTCGTCGCAAGTCGAACTAGGTCTGGGTAGTCTCTTTCCAGGTTGAGATTACTATCTGGTTGGTAGAATTGGTAGTACTTCTGGCTTTAGCGGTGAGCTATTAAGCGCGTGTATTACGGTCTACTGTTGTACTATTATCTCCACAATAGTGATTTTGGTCTCCTTGTCGGTGTGGACGTAGCCAGTGAATTTGCTGGTGAACCACGTAAATCTGTGTGTCAGTTTATTATTGTTTAATATTTGTTTTGTTCTTCTCGCATAATTAACAAACCGTAGGTAATGGGACGCCTCAGTTACAACAATTTAAAATGAGCAGCGAAAGGAGTAGTAACAGGTTTACAATCTTGCATATTAAACCTGCCCAACATCTTCAGGATGTATTTCTTTTGAGATAAGACAAGTTTCCCTGCTTGACGATCCCTGCTAATCTCCATTTTAAGAATCTTCTTGGCAGGACCTAAGTCCTTCATATCAAACTCACTGTTCAATTGAGCCTTTAACTTGTCGACAAGAGATATATCGCGTGCCGCGATCAACATGTCATCAACATAAAGCAACAAGTACATGAAAGACCCATCTGACATCTTTTGAAAATAAACACAATTATCATAGCTACTTCGTGAGTAGCCGTGCCCAACCATGAAGTAATCAAACCTTTTGTACCACTGTCTTGGTGACTGCTTTAGACCATAAATAGACTTTTTCAAACGACATACATAGCCCTCTTTACCATGGACAACAAAACCCTCGGGTTGATGGATATAGATTTCCTCTTCAAGATTACCATGAAGAATGAAAAAGCAGTTTTCACATCTAACTGCTCCAACTCTAAATCAAGCAAAGCAACAAGAGCAAGTAACATACGGGTTGAGGTGTGACGAACAACTAGAGAAAATACCTCATTGAAATCAATGTCTTCCTGTTGATCAAAACCTCGAACAACAAACCTTGCCTTATACCTTGCATTCTTAACACCGAGAATATATGTCTTCTTTTCTCTTAAAGATCCACTTTCAACTAATAGCTCTCTTACCGTCAAGTAACTTCACCAGACCCTAAGTATCATTCTTATGAAGACTTTCAACTTCTTCTTGCATAGCCGTGATCCATTGTGCTGAATCTGCATTAGAGATAACCTCATAATAACTTTTAGGCTCATCAATATCATCGATCTCTTCTGCAGCAACCAATGCATAAGCAATATTAGCACTTTGGTCAGCATATCTTTGAGTCGCCTTCCTTGGTTTCTGATCAGGAAGATCTCGAGCCATAGACCACAGTTGTGGGAATCCTCATCTCCGAGGTTGACATTGGTCTTGTGGACTTCTTTAGTCGGTAGTACGTTTTCATCGTCAGAATTTGGTGGAGGGTAGGAAGTTGGGACATCTTCCTCCGGAGTATTATCGGCTACGACCTCAAACTCCACCTTCTCTACGGTACTCTCGGTATCACCTGTACCAGTAGGGGGAAGCAACAGTATTTCTTCCAGAAGATAATAAAGCATTCTCATGAAAGGTTACGTTTCTACTATGAAAGGTTTTTCGAGACTCGGGGTCATAAAATCGATAACCTTTTACCCCTTGACCATAACCCACGAAAATGCATTTTTTAGCACGAGGTTCCAATTTCCCCTTGTTTACATGAGAATATGCAGGACAACCAAATATTCTAAGGTTAAAATAATCAACGGGTTTACCTGACCAAACTTCTTCTGGAATATCATCGTCTAGCAATTTGTTTGGAGAACGGTTGATCAAATAGCACGCAGTGCTAGCCGCTTCAGCCCAAAACTCTTTTCCCATGCCAGAATAAGAGAGCATGCAGCGAACTCTCACCAAAATAGTTCTGTTCATACGTTCCGCAACTCCGTTTTGCTGTGGAGTACCTGGAATGGTGTTATGTCTGGCAATACCTTCCTTTTTGCATAATCCATTAAATTCTTTTGAACAGAATTCAAGACCATTGTCTGTTCTCAATCTTTTGACTTTCTTGCCGGTCTAGTTCTCAATCAAGACTTTCCACTCCTTGAAAGTGGAAACCACATCAGTCTTGTTCTTAAGGAAATAAATCCAGAGCTTCCTTGAGAAATCATTAATAATGTCAGCATATAATAACATCCTCCTTTAGAAGAAACTCGAGAGGGACCCCAAAGGTCAGAATGGATGTAATCTAACGTACCCTTGGTTCTATGAACGCCCTTTGAGAAGCTAACCCGTTTCTGTTTACCGAAAACACGATGTTCACAGAAATAAACCTTACCGGTACAATGGCTTCCAATGAGTCCTTTTTTGTTGAGGATACGTAATTATCCCTTCTCACTCATGTGGCCCAATCTCATGTGCCACAATTCTGTGTTGTCAGTGGATGAAACAGCACATGCAGAACCTGTAACGGTAGAACCCTGCAGCACATACAAGCTACCAGATCGATTTGCCTTTAGTAATATATATATATATATATATATATATATATATATATATATATATATATAAGAGCACCTTTGGACACTTTTAAAACTCCACCTTCAGCTGAATACTTACACCCAAGTGATTCAAAAGTGCCTAACGAAATGAGATTTTGTTTCAAATCGGGGACATGTCTAACACCGGTTAAGGTTCTAGTAACACCATCATGAGTTTTAATGTTGATTGTACCTTCACCGACAACTTTGCATTGAGCATCGTTTGCCCATCACCGGTTAAGGTTCTTACTTTCATATATATTCAAAATTTCTTTAATATTCGTCTTCATCTGCTTACTACTCTATTTAGTATGTGACAATTCTTGATTTAATTTGTTACTATATTATCAATCATTTTTAAATAACGTTATTTAACGAAATTAAATTATGTGCGTTAAAATTTAATCATCTTACAAGTTTTGTATACATTTGTTGGATGTTACTATATTATCAATCGTTTTGGATATATGCATGCAAGCATGCAACCATGTCTAAATCTTACATTTTTTAATTGGCCTTTTTTGTTTAAATATCTAATTTTGGGGAGAACTTTGAATTTATTTGAAATTGACGTAAATTCAAATGCAATAACATATTGGTTAGATAATAATGATATTACTGATGAAAATATATATTCCGAGTACTCTAAAGAGAGAGCGCAAATTTTTAGTCTCGTTTCGAACCACCCTAATTTTCGAGCCCGCTCAAATTATTATAAATGTGTGATCATTTATGCATGCAAAACAAGTGTCCAAACTTAGTGCATGCAACGCGACACGTGTCCATACTTTTACATGCAAAGTAACAAGTGTCTATACATGCATTATTACTCGTACATGCAAACTATATACGAGTAACTATATATACTTCATTCGTATCTCATTCTCACACCAATGCAAACTTAATGTTCATATAACGTCTCAAGAGGGAGAGAAGAGGAAAAAAAACTTGGTCATCTAATACGAGTACAAAGTACTACTCCAGTACAAAACTTTCATAAATTCTAGCCAAGCAAGGAAGTGAAAAACCGAGAGATTAGAGATCCACATATTAAACTTTCGTTCAGTGATAACTTAAGGTTTTAACATCTCATCATCCTGTTATCATAATGAAAATCTTACTATCAGATTTTTCTCTGCCTAGACTCAAGATTACATCTCAAATATTAATTTGAATTATTAAAGAGTACTCCGTACATGCATATTAAAATCAAACAACAAACTCAATTTTTTTAGTCAAAAATCTGAAATGATTCCGCTTATAAATCTACTGAAATTCGAGTTGGAATAAACCATAAGAGTAGCGGAATACCTTCTCTCTTAAAAAAAAAAAGTAGAGTACCTTGTTGTATAAATTGTTGTATTGGTCGATACGACTATACGAGTATTTGATACGAGTAGTATAGGGCCGGTTGCCCGGTTCACTCAAAAAGAAAAGACAAAAAAAAAAAAACCCAAATGACCACCGCAAAATAACACTTTCCCGGCATCCCGCGCCCAATAAATCAAAATTCCCCCCTTCCTCAAATTTCCCCCCAATTTATCCCCCGAATCCCTACTTCCCCATTCACCTCAAATCCAAACCCCTTTTATATAAATTCCCCCATTCACCCTAATTTCTCCTCGATTACTCCGATTCTGGGTCCAATTTCATTTTCTTAATCACTCAAGGTCAGCTGCACTCGGTACCCTAATCTCTCATACATTCGTATACAATCGTTTTCTTCAGCTGTAAAACATTTCGCATTTGATTTTGATTTCGTTATTGTTTTTATGATTCGCGTACGTTTACGGTTTATCTGTGATTAGGGTTTCAAATCTGTAAGATCAAGTTCGTAGCTTGGTGATTTCTGATTGTGTAGAGTAATTATTGGGGGTGATTTGCTGATATTAGGGTTTTGAATAATGGGTGAGAATAAATCTCGTAAGTTGAGTAGTGACGGCGAAGGTCGTACCGCATTAGGTGATGTAACAAATCAAGTAGGGAATAGAGGGTTTCCGTTAGTTAATCGTAGCCGGACGACATCCAAACCACTGAGTGGGAGCAAGAGGGCTTCGCCCGAGAACTCCGACGATGATTCTCATTTCTGGAAGCAGGTTTCTATTGTGGTGGAGCGGTTCGAGAAGGAGAGTGGTAGGTTGCCAAAATGTGCTAAAGTTGAACCTAAAGAGGTTCGGATGTCTCCGTTAAAAGGAGGAAAAACTTATCGCTTGCAACCTAGTTCGAGCGATGTGGGGTCCGCTAGTGCTCGAAATGCTGTTGTTGAGGTTAAGGAGGGTTTTGTATCCACTTTGGATAGTATAGATCTAGGTGGTGATAGTCGGCATTTGCCTGGTGTTGTCGTCGTGGATGAAGGGGTCAAAGGCGGTGACTTTTTGAGTGAATGTCCCGAAAAGAATTGTGAGGAAGTTGGAAAGGAGTGTCAAGGTGAGGAAGCGAGAGGTCTGTCTTATGAAGGAGATAATGATTGCAGTCCAGAAGATTTAGGTACTCAGGTTGGAAGTGACAGTGGTAAGAGTTTTGGTGGCGAGTATATGACATCCAGCAGGTCAGAATCACCTGAGATGTCGAGATTTACAGAGTCCCAAGAGGTACGATCATTTGGGCTCGAAAGATGCAACTTACTCAAGGGTGATGGTTCCAATAGTTCGGCTGCTAACATGGACTTGCTTAAGAATTGTTCATGCTCATTTTGCACAAAAGGTACGTGAAATTCGGCAGCTTTAAAGCAAAATCTTCACTTTGTTTTCCACGAAGCAAATTATTAGTATCTTGATGTATTTTGTATTTTATGATCGTGAGCAGCTGGTTATATATGGTCTGATCTGCAGTGCCAGGATCTCAAAGGCCGGATATCAAGTAAGCGCCTTGCTTCATTTGTCCCCCGTTGAATGATAAAGCTTTGCTTACTTTAGTGAATTACAATATGATACTCCATAGACCATAACTCCAATGTAATCTTTTTTTCAGCATTGACTAAGAGTCAGAAAGAAGCAAGCATTTTGGCTCGAGGGTACTCAGTGGACACTGCCATGGGTGTAGCCCAAGCGAGCTCTAGTGCGCCTCCGAACTTGGCGACTAATCTAACAGCTTTGTGGAATTCACTCTTTCTTAACATGGGGAACAATTTTGCTGCTGAAAGCAGCCGACTTGTAAGTTTCCATTTCTGAAGCCTATCTCTTAGCATGCTACCATTGGCGTATGTAAACTTGTAAGTTTGGATCTTTGGACTCTTGGAAATATTCAACTATTGTGCTTTTGATCCTATTTTCGTACTTATAAAACAACAAATTCTACGTTTGTTTGTTACGGCGTATTGGCTTTTTGTAGACCCTGAAAACAAAATCTTGTTTGTTCTGCCATAGTGAAAAGTTGCTTTTTTTTAACTTTATTTTTAAATGATTGATATGTTGCTACTTGCTAGTCATTACATAGCTGTTAATTGTATATTTGTTGACAAATTCAACGTCCTTGCAGCAAACTAATTTGGCCGCGTTAAAGGAAATAAAAGACGAGTACAAGATGAGCTTAGAGATGATGAATGTAATGCCACCAGATATGCAACAATGTTCATCTGAAGCTTCCGAATCGTCTGATAAACTAGGCAGCTGAGTTTCTTTCTGCTACTGTTTTTGCATCCGCATGCTTCATCCCTCATGTCTCTGCGTCGTCATAAGCGACTTTGTAGTGTCTGTATTCTTTCACTGTAATATAACTGCAGACTGTTGTAACTTCCACATGTTAGTTACTCTTGTCTAAGACCGTTGTATGCATAGTTGCATACATCATGGTTATTACAGTTGCGTATAAGGTGTACAACATGGAATGACACTCATGTAAGTTTACAAGTTACAGCCACCTTATTTGAGGTTTTGTGCTGTATCAAAACCAGCTGGTGGGCATGTTGGAGATAAGAGTTTGGTGTTTGCAAGATTTTAGGGTTTCTTATCATTATTTGCTTCGTCCATGCGATTTGAAGGACAAACACAGGATTGAGGGACAGACCAAAGTTCTTGGCCTTTCTACGTTTCCCTTAGATCTTTAAACTCCATGTTGCTAAAGGCGGCTAAGGCCTTTGGGACTGAGCTTTGAGCAGCCTTTAGAGAAATGTTAAGTAGAAAAGTTAAGGTGTGTAATTAAGTTCATCTCGGTTCGGGTTTGATTGGGTAATTCTAGTTAGTTGGGTTTGTGTACCACCCTCTTCAATAATTGTAGCCGGTCGATTTGAGGTTGGGTTAGTCTCTAATTGACTTGGGCGATATAGCCTCATTTGCAGGTCGAAGTCGATTAGCTAAATGTAAAATGGTTGTTGGTTGGTTGGTTGGATCTTTTTGGATTTGGATAATGTAGGAAGATCTAACTCAAAAGAAATGTTACTACAAGCAGGGAATGATATGGTACAAGTTTGGGTTAATAGGACTAAAGTCTCTTGTGACTGTCTCACATATGTTTAGTTTTTTTTTTAACGAAAAGTGTAATTAGTCTCCCTACAATTGAGGCGACAAGGGATTGAACTTGTGACCTATAAAATATTGTTTATACGGAATAATAGAGAGTGGTTCGCAAATAATCCAATACATAATGTAGTAGAGTTTAGTGAGATTAAGAATGAGTCGTCGTATGACAGACAGTTTGCATGATTTTTGAATGAATACGATCCGAAGCAGAGGAGTAAAGATCAGATCATAATTCTAATAGTCTAATACCACTAACTCAGCTGATCTTGATTAGTACTGTATTTATTTTTTGGACAATTGACAGCGCATTTCTATTAGAAAATGCATATATTATTACAAGGAGTTATGGCTTGGTCTCATGGAATTCAGTTTAAAAGTCCCATCTCCGAACCTTGTAATTATCCAAAACAAACAAATCACAAGAAAGAGAGAGAGTTTAGAGGTCAACAACAATGGAGAGCAGCCGGTATTTTCTCAATGCTATCATCCTCTTCTCCCTTGTATTCATCGCTCGCTCTGTAAGTGTTCTACTCATTATAATTATTAATTACAACTAATACTATCATGCTTTAACTTGATGACTATGAACGCTAAGTCTCGTGTTGAAATAACTTACGTCCTCGTATTTAAACCCGATAAAACTAATTCGATTTGAAGTCCGGCTTTGACACCCACATTGAAGACTCAAGTATGACTCTTAACCCGAATTCACCCGACCTAATTACATCTGACGTCGAATGTATGTTTATTGTTGTATACTGTACTCCGTATTATATATGGACGGATATCCCGAAAATGATTCAAATCCAAAATGACTCATCTCGACCCGATTTAAACAACCTAGAAAATGAACGAACCGAAACTATTCAATCCGAACTTGGCCCGGTTGACCGGTTTACTCAAATTAAATAACAACTCATGTAGTATGACTTTGGAAATAAATTGTATTTGGGACCGGTGTGCAGGACGATGAATACAGATGTGTGTACACATTCTACGTGAAAACCGGGTCGGTCCTGAAAGCGGGCACAGACTCGAGAATCGACCTAGAGCTATGGAACAAACAAGGAGACGGTATCAGGGTGACTGATCTCGAGAGATGGGGTGGGCTCATGGGAAACGGACATGACTACTACGAGCGTGGCAATTTGGACCTCTTCAGCGGAAGAGGTCCATGCCTTCGTGGCCCAGTCTGCGCACTCAAGGTCACTTCCGATGGAAAGGGCTCGTACAGCGACTGGTACCTCGACAACATTGAGGTCACCACCACCGGATCACACACTGCGTGCACCAAACAGTCGTTTGATTTTGAGCAGTGGTTGGACCATGACGACCTCACTGCGGAAAAGGACTATTGCCGTTATAGAGGACCTACTAACTTGACGTCTGTTTTGTCGTCTTGAAAAATGGCTTGCATTGGTTAGAGCGAGCCCAAATCCGAATGTTTTTTTTTGGTGTATTTCTTTTATGGGATGGCTTGGTTATCGAGTGTGGATTGAGATCTGTTTTGCCACGAGATTGATACAATGAAATTGTTTGTACTTTGTACTCCGTATTTTGTTAGTAATAATAAAGGTTTTTGCTTTGTACTTTTGACATTTCTTACAACTATTCCTCATCGAAGATAACTATTTTGGAAATTTACATTATTTACTGTACTATTATTTCACAGTAGGGTATCTCTTGCAGAGTTTTTCTATGGAGAGTTGCTCGCGGTTTTAGCGACAAGGTCTCCATATATCATGTTCGACACATCTTGTCTGTTCTGCTTTTTATCGTTCACTTGTGCCTCAAACAACGCCTTCCCCACATCCTCGTCTCCTAACGACTCTTGTAACATAATTTCATAATCTTTCGCAGCTGCTCCCCATTTTTGCAACTAAGAAAACAAACAAACAACAGTAATGTTAATCACATTGTGCCTTAAGTAATGGCTCCTACAAATAACATACCGAGGTAAGAATCAAAATACCTTGGCATAACATTCGGCTCTTCTCAGTCTTGCCTTGGAGTATGAAGGTCGTACTTTGAGGGCGGCAGTACAGTCTTCGACTGCTTTTTCAAATTGGCCGAGTTTGGTGTGGCAAGCAGCTCGGTTACAGAGTAAGATGGAGTTGTAGGGTTCATTCTCGAGGCCTTGGCCATAAGCCACACACGCTTCTGAGAACCGCGCTTCTTTGAAGAGATCATTCCCACGGGATCGAGCTCCTGAAACTGCTTTAGCCCTTCGTCTTACGACACTTAAATCCTTATTTGATGGGTCTAATCTGTCTGCTTGCTGTACTGCTTTCATTGCATCATCAAACCTGCAAACCCCCCATTCAAACTCATACTGTATTAGTCGATCTTCAGAGCTAGCCACTGTAAATCTGTAATGCATAACTAGTATAGACCCCGTGCAATTATGCACGATATTAATAAAAATTTTATTTTATATTATATTTTTTTTTAGATTTAAAATTAAGAATCCAATATGTTAATTTTAAATGTATCTATCAACTGACAATCGTGTACTTTAGATATAATAAAATATTTTTGAAATATCATTAAATGATATTTTAGTGAATATAATGTCAATAATGTTTATACTTCATATATGTCAGCTCTTAACTCGACATACTCACTTTTATTTTCAATATATCGTAAAATATATTAAATATTTATTAAAAAAAAATGTAGTATAATAATGATTTTTTAATAGTTAAAATCTCGTGAAACTCCCTTCAATATCAGTTAAATGAAAGATCATTTTACAATGTCTCAAGTGTATTTTTTGTGTAAGACTGTGTCTTCATGTATAGTTTGTAAGACTTTTTCATATATAAAGAGTTTAATGATATACTTTGTACTTTGTATTTTGTATATTGTTTTAAAATTAAATTAAAAACTCATTTTGAAAAAAAAATTGCAACTCAGATAAATCAATTTTTTTATCTCAAAGTTAATATAATTTGTACATTCGTATGTATGGTAATAGTAATTTGTACAATATAATATTACATACGTATAGTAATTTGGTACTCCCTCCGGACACTATTTTTCGCCCCACTACCTCAATATATGTGAGGAGTATTTAAAATAGTGTCCGGAGGGAGTATATGGGTATATATAAATATGAGTCTATTATTTGTACAATAGTATATATGGTAATACTATTATTTTATACAAATTGATTATGTTATTATTTAATATACTTACCATATATACGTGGAAAAGGTATTGGGCGGGAAAATTTTTACTGTGGTGTTGACACGTAGGCGTATTTCAAGCTTCCCCTATTCTTTTAGTAGAAGAGGGATGATGAAGAAAGAAAGGCAAACCTGCCGGCAGCCACGTCAACTTGAGCCTTGATCAGCAACAGATTGGCAGTCCGAGCTGGACCAAAGAACTTTGTATATTGATCAACGTCGAGCTTCAGACCATTTGTTATTGTTACATCAGCATCGTGATGGCGGTGGAGTTTCAAATATGCCTCTGCTTGCAGTGCCACTATCTTTATTGTGCATGTCAATAAACAAAAACCCATCATGAATTTATAAAGTCGAGGATTAATTGAAAACGAAGTGGATTCAAAGACGAAATGGAGTAGCTAACCATTGGTGCGGAATGTGCACCAGCTGTTATAGCATTGCCAGATTCAGTGAGCACTGTGTTCCAATCCTTGAGCCTCTTTGCATCATCACATTTCTTCAAGTGGCGTAAAACAGCTCTTGCCTTGCTGCTTGTGGCATCTGGCTCACCTTCTATCCCCCCTGCTTTTCCGAAATGATACACCGCCTTTTCTGCTTCTCCTAGTCTAACAGATAAAAAGCAAGCCATGTCAACTCGTTTCCGACTCAAAAACTCTCTTATACTTACAAGACAGTTTCACACCAACATTTAGTAAAAAAATTAATAAGGGTACCTGAGATAAAGATTAGCCAAACGGTGATGAGCCCTAGAATAGTGAGGATCAATTGTAATGGCTTCCCTGCACTCGAAAACAGCCTCAACGAGACGACCAAGTGCAGTCAAAGCAGCACTCTTATTACTCCTGTAACAAGCTTGGGTCTGATTCAAATCAATAGCCTGTTCATAAAATGCCAATGCTTCTGCAAATCTTCCATTCTTATAATCCGCGTTTCCCTTCATCTTCAGTTCCTCAGGGTCCATCCTACAAGACAGTGCACGACACAGCGACGTGGAACCCCCATTTTGCTGAGGCTTCTTATTTACAGTAATGTTGTTGGCTACCCTGATTTTTAAGACAGGTTTTGCTGCAGGCTGGCTTAAGTTGCCTAAATTGCCATAAACCATGACATTCCCGGATGAAACACGGATAAGATTATGATCAGCTACTCCTTTTCGATAGCTTTGGCGCTCAGCCATCAGCATCTCCAACTCCCCTGAAATTCCCATTGCAACTACTGTTTCCTTATCAGGAACTGTCTTAGTTGTATTTTGTTCTCGACTTTGGACTTGGACATGGACATGGACATGATTTTGTTTTAAGGGACCGTGGATGTGGATGTGGCGAGATTTAGAAGGTTGGGCGGGTCTCTTTTTGCCGGCAGTAGGGATTTTGATGGGAGTTATAGCGGACCCCCTACGGCTAGGTCGGAGGGACCCACTGGACGTGGATCTTCGAGGTAGTCTATGCTTTTTTGTTCCGAAAACAGCATTCAGAAGACCACATCCAGATCCAGCAGGTTTCTTAGCAGAAGATGAAACAATGCTCATCTTCGATTTCCTCCTTGTATAGTTGTATATGTATACTTGGTCCACAATATATGAAACATAGATACACCCCTTTTATAGTTTCATCATGTATTCAACAAATAAAATAAATGTGAAGGGATCAAAAGAAAACAAAGTAACCAACCAACCCTCCCTTAAAATGTAGGGCTGATGGTCGTGATCTCATGATACTCGTTTTCATTAAACAAAGGGTCGCAGCCCCAACTGCCAACAGGGTGAGTTTCATGCATGCACCTACTCTCTTATTTCTGTATTCTATGGTTTTTTCACATACATGGGACAAAAGTTTTGACAATTTTTTTAATTAAGTAAAAACAATGCGGGACTCGGGAGGGAATTATTCATGATATTCAAACTAATACTCTCTAAATAATACGGAGTACTACGTATAGAATACATCCACTTGCGTGGTTTTTTTAAGAATAAGTATGTAAAATGAATTAATAATTAAAATATTAGTAATTTCTTAAACATTTGCATTGAATATGAAATTATGTTATTAGTATTAGTATTATTAGTCTATTAGATGAGGAGGTTGAAAAAGAAAATTTGTTAGTCGTTGAATTAATATACAGAGTAATTAATTGATCGTGGTACTTTTTAGTTAAACTAAATCTAATTAAATTAATATTTAAATAAACACTTGCAACTTTTTTTTATGTTTTTGACAACCCTACCTAATGAAGAAAATATCTGAACTTCAAAATGTGAAATCACATCCTTCTGGTATGATTCAATCAGAAGAATTATACTCCATAGGTAGTACTCCTCCGTACACCATCTTTTGCCCCGTTTCATTAAAATACTCCTCACAAATAATGATAAAATGAGGCGGAAGATTACGAACAGATGAAGTAGTAAATAATAATAATAATAATAATCTTTTGATGCTGCTCGCCGTAGGTGTGCCAAGTATCAGGCACGCTTCGCGGCCATTGGGTATGGTTTCCTTCCTTTCTCCTTCTCCTCTCTCAGTGAGCTCGACACGGAGGCGGTCTCTCTGCTCCAGCGGATTCGTAAATTCGCTATGTCACATGATACTGAAGCTCGTGCCGCAGTTCATATTTTCACTAGAATTAGTTTAGGAGTGGGGACCAGATAGTATCTCGGCTCCCCTCTAACTCCTTGTAATTTGTTCTGGTTAATGCAAGTTCCGCTTTTATTAAAAAATAAAAATAAAAAAATAATAATAATAATAATAACAATAATAATAACACTAACTTCTTATAATTTTTTATTTTCCTTAATGCAAGTTCGGTTTATAATAATAAAATAAAATAAAAATAATAAATAGTGTGTAAAAAATGTACAAATAGGTAAGAGGTTGGAGTCTATAAATCACATTTATAAACTTGAAAATAATTTCATCATCACTACCAAACGGCAAACACGCGAGATATATAGATAGAATACGTTGATTTAATGTAACTCAACTCGTTTCCAATGTTGAAACAAAGACAAACCAACCCCAGACGCGTAGGCACAAGTCTTCTTATACTAAGTTAAAATGACAAAGGTCAAAGCTAAGGATGAAAACGATCATTAGTTAGTACCTAACCACTTGGCAGATTGCCCTTCATAATCTTGATTTCATCACTATTATATTGACATTTCAACTCCTAAGCCACAAGACTTAGAATTTACAGTAATATCAATCAATTGTCTAATTCTAGGGAGACTATTAAAAAATGTCGTATGATTTTCAGGTAAGTGATTCGAATCTAAGGCCTAAAGTATCTCTCGTTCAAACAAAAAAAAAACATAAATGAGCATATTGGTAGCTAGAGCAGTTTAATGTACAACAGTCATACAGACGCAGATAGTTGTCGTAAGCTGTGTACATTCAAAAACCGTCAGCAACTCATTCTGAAGATCTTAAAATAGAATACTCATACATATCTCCACTACACAGTAAAATACGTCCAACGACGTCTCAATTTGAATCGGAGCTCTAAAACAGTGACAGGTAAGATCGATCAAGTTTGTACTGGTGGATCATCATATTGACTGTGTGGTCTGTGAGTCTGTAACTGCTAATCAACTACTGAACAGAGTAAATGCCGCTTGTGTCTTACTCTATGGAAAATGCATACGATATTCAGCACGTGCATTAATTAATTAATGCACGCTACTCTTCAGCTCTTTAAGTATTGCCTCGGACAGCTCCTCGGCACCATATTCCGTCCCAAAACATCTTACTATTTCCATGTTTGGGTTAATCAAGTACCTAGACATTTCGTTATGACTTATGAGAATTTGATGATTCCGATGAGATGTTCACAATAGAAAAAAACTAGAGGCAAGAAAACTTACATGTAATGAGAAGTCTCAACAAGATAGTCATTCCCATCCTCCTCAACCCTCTTGAAAAAGACACGATACTCTTGTGCCATTTGCTTTACAGAATTTACAGGCCCAGTTAATCCCACAATTCTGGGGTCAAATTCTGCAGCAATGTAACATATGTAAAACTGTAAGCCGTATGTATTCCAACTTTAAACCAAACTAAACAACAAATGGGTGAAAACAGTTGCTGGAAAAAAAGAAGAAAAATCCACCTCTAAGATAAGCATCCAACTGTGAAGGTGTATCACGCTGTGGGTCAATTGTCACAAAGATGGGCATAAGTCCAACATTCTGTTGTGACTCTTGTGACAAACAAAAGAAGATTTCTGGTTTAATAGAGCAAATAATATATAAAGAAATTTACAGGTAAACAGCAGGGAAAGAATTGAACCTAGTATGCTAATGGCCTTTGCCATTTTTTGCACTTCAGCAGGCCCTACATCAGGTGATGAAGTATAACCAAAGTACAAGAGCACCCAATTTCCAAGGAGATCTTTTTCAGTAACTGTTTGGTGTTTTGTATTAATCAAAGTAAACGGCCCACCAATTGTCGGTCCTTTCACAGTGATTCCTTCCTTTACACCTACACCTGATCAAGAGAGAATAACATACGATTCAAGAAACAATTCATCCATCATAGCCGGCTCCACTGAGCATAATAATGCATGACACTATGACAGGATTAGAAACATGGCTATAGCTCGTCTATAGCTCCTAAAATATATAGCCTCAGCTTGAAAATGGAGAAAATATTTGTACCAGGATAGATAGTAGTTCTTCATAACAATTAAATGATTGATACCGTCTTATGCTTCAGAGGATCTTGCCATCTATGAAGGTGGACTTAAACATAATTATTGTCGTCATAGTGTACAAATCACAATGCTATAACTACAACTGAAAGGAACAGAGCCTTGACAGAAACTAATATACTCATCATAAGCCAAAAATGATTAAAGAAATAAAGAAGCAAAGCCTCAAAACCATACAGTTCATACATGTGATAACGCTTTATCAAAAAATGAAGTGATAGTTTGATTGGGAGAAGCTGACTCTACTGAAAAAATATAAACAACATAGACCTCCAGGGTCTGCCCATTTTCAGCAGAACTTCAGGCTGCTTAGGATAAAAATAAATGAACAACACTAATTAGTCAACTCGAACCACTTTGAGGAAGATTTCTACAGACCATTTATGAACCGAAGTTATTAAAGCCGAAGCATAAAACAAAACAATAAACATCATGTAAAAGATAAAAGTATTCTCCAAAATAAGCTACTGGATAATGGATCAGCTAACCTTTTTTAATTGCTCTTCTCTCATCGTTGTAGCGAGCAAAACAAGCCACTCCAACAAAACCCAGTATTACAGCAGGCTGATATTTAATAGCGCAGAAACAGAATTAGGAACATCATAACATAACTGAGAAGAATATGGTTACATCAAGTCAAGGAGTCTCAGAGACATACAACAGCAAATGATAAAAACGAACGCGAACTAGGACCCGAAGTAGCTGTTGTCTCTGAGATTAACTCTTGAACCTTTGTTCTCTTGTTTTTGTACCCAGCTGATTCGCAGTAACCACGGAACTGGCATCTCTTTGATGGACCAAGCCTATAGAAACAGGAAAATAAAATATTTTTACATGCTGGAAAAAGAAAGGTAGAAGCATTTGATAAACACATTCTTAAACCATGATGTATTGAGGCATGCTTCAAAAGTCAGGCTAAGAATATGATTAGTAGCAGTTCAGCAAGCTCACGCACTGTCTACATTCCTTCAAACTTTGAAAATCATAATGCAAATAAATAAGGTACCAAACCAATCAATTAGTTAAGCAATGCAGAAGAATCAGATTCACATTAAAGGGCAAAGATATCTTGGTGAATATGATCTGTAATTCACTGTAAATGAAGCCTGAAGAAGATGAATTTTGAAACAAAACGGCACAAAACCTATTGCAAATATACTTCCTCCTTGGAACGAGATTATTTTTCATAAAGTCAGGTAATCTCAATCCTCATATTCAATAAACTGTTTAGACCATGCATCTTCATTCTGCTATTCTCTATATAAGATGCAGCTCATAACTATGTCATAAAGGTGACCCTAGAACAACATTATTAAACGTCAATAACCGCCCGCGATAGCCTATTACTTACCGAATTAATTCAGTATGACAAGGGCTATGAAGTGATGAAAGACACAAACGTATTTCTAAACGTTGTGTGGGCAGGCATTACTAGTCATTACTTTTTCCACACCAGAGAATCTGTTACAGAAAGAACTTCATCGCCAAATTTCCATATAGCATTATTCAAATAGTGAACGCTGTTCTATCTATCATTTACCGAAATATCCATATAAATAGTTCTAAATAGTGTTGAATGCTCTACTTATTTAAGCATGCTTGCTAACAAATGTGGCATAAAAACATGCTTCAAGACCTCTATATCCTCTCGAAAACAACTAGTCACCTACCTACATCACCATCGTTTATCAGAAAGTTTTGCTCTCTAACATACTCTAGTTGAAAGCTGTTAGCACTAGCTGAAATCAGTGTTTGGCTAAATAGGTGAAAAGCACCCATAAAGTACTTGCCAAACACCTCAACAAAAACTGCTTGAAATTTTGGTCAAATAAGCTACTTTGATCGGATAAGCTAGCGGAAATTTTGGCCAAATAAGCTAGTTGAAAGCGCGCCAAACCCTCGAAATAATGAATTGACGCCGTATTGGTGCAACTTCTATCTTTAAATCATCAAATTTCTAATGTGTAATGCAGAATTACACAAGGCCGGATTTCAGCAACTAGTAAATCAATCAATCAATCTCGAAACCAATCTCGAAACCTATCTAAACCCTAACTATGGCGGCAATAACAAATTACTGAGCACATATCTAGAAATTAGCACTTTCAGTGATTCTCATACAATAATGTAAACAAACACAAGCCTCCAAAATCGAACAATCACGCATTCTATACAGCAACCAAAACAGCATCAATTCAACCAAGAGAGAGACTGAACCAAAAAGGATAAAAATTGAAGAATTGAAGAACAAACCGTTCAATTGAAATGGCGGTTCGAGTAAGCGAGTGAAAAGCAGTCCGATACATAATCGTAACCTAAATGTATACTCCAGTATTGAATTTAATTGATGTTAAAGAATGAGGAAAGCTCAGAGCTAGGTTAGGTTATGGAGGATTCAGTATGCAAACGGTTGAGTTCAGAATTTCCGCCATTAATGGCTGCTTTGTTTCTTGAGGAAGGGGTGATTGACGTCGCTGCTTCACTGAAGGATTGCCTACCTTGACTCTGTCTCCAACCTTCTCATTTAGTAGTGGAAATGATTTACCGTATTATTTAAGTTACGTATTTTACTATTAAACTAGCAATAATGCACATCAAGTCGTTGTAGTATAGTGGTAAGTATTCCCGCCTGTCACGCGGGTGACCCGGGTTCGATCCCCGGCAACGGCGTTGTCCTTTTTTTATACACTACTGTCCATATTTTTGGGGCAATTTTATATTTTTCCCCTGCTTGCTTATTGGGTTAATTGTGAGACTGAGACACGGAAATCTGCTGTCTGTGACTGCTTCTAATTAGGAACTCGGAGGGAGTATATGTCGATCTGAAAAATCAGTGTGCCTTGTGTGCGTTTCGTACCTCATCACCTTCTTGTTATTGAGTCAATGTGGTTCCCCTTTTGTCATTGGCGGAAGTTAGAATGCAATAGCAATAGTAGTGACTAGTGAGTCTACTGAATGAAACTAAAGTCACATATTTGCATTACTCACTGTAACCTTCATCAGCTGAGTTATTCTATGTCCTACTTTCAGCCCGAGTCACCTCAACACACGTCTCTTTCTGTATCCATTACCGGGGAGCAGAAAAGTTTGCGTACACGAAACTCCCTGACTCGGGTAGGCAGGAATAAGAAGCAAAGGAAAATACACAGCATAGAACAGCACAAAAGAAAGGCAAAAACTAAGGGAGATATTCCTGTGAATGATTTTTTGGAAAAAAAATTCTGATTTAGAGAATATATTAAAGGTGTTAAAATACTTGAAATAATGGCAACTTGGCTAGGCTGTTCTCAATTCACAAGTATTCCCATTATTGGTATTTAATCCAATCCAACTTTGATTTGTCCCTATAACCATTCCAATCAATTTGGAAATTGGCTGATGATAACATGAATTTGCATTGCTTCAAAATTATGATCATGTTATGTAACAGTAGTACTGTACTGTAGTCTGTAGTGCATAAAGTCCACATTCTACTGTACTAAGTTGGGAAACAAATGATTCTTCTCCACATGCACCGATTACTGTTTAGATGAACCTGGGACATTTCGTCCATAGCATCTAATCGTAACTACTAGGCTAAACACCTTCGGTTTTTGATTCAATGATTGCACCCAATATTATGGCCATTAATTTCTTTGTTTGCCTCTATAGTCAGTCAGTCAGTCAGTCAATACATCTCTGGTCAACTGTTTGGTTGACTTGTACCAAGTCCTCAACCCAAACGCTTTCACCACCAACTCCTCTTTATCTGCTGCCTGCCTCCACTTCCTTTCCTATCTCCTCTTGATAGCTATTTTTCTGTCTTTGAGTTGGCCCGCTGTTTTCAGAAAGTAACACTCGTTTAAAAGCTAGTGTTACATCCGTGACACGTCATGAGGTTGTACACTCACTCAATTTCTGCCTTGCTCGCCACTCACCAAACAACCCCACAACTACGCTAGATAATCTCCTCGCTGCAGCACCACTGACCTCCCAATCCACCAAAACAGACTCCACTAACCCGCCTGCCACACGCTTACTGTACGATGTAAACGATGAGACGTGAGGAATTTTGTGTGTAAGACGACTCCTCTCGATCACTATCTCTTAAATTGGTCCTTTCCCTTTACTCACATCCTCTTATAAACTTCTACTTAGTCATACGGTATCTTATACTCCGTATGTTTCTACCATCTTTCATACTCCGTATTATTTCTGTGTCTAAATGCCGCCTTGATATAAATGTCATTGCCTTATTATTTTCTTCTTCCTCGTCGTGTCTAAAGGAACACAATATGGGACAAGTCGTAAGAGAAAACTAATTCTTCGCCGCCCTTTCCTCATTACTATATCACCACTCTCGCGGTCATCCATCCCCCTTACATTATTGTCAAGAGCATTAGTGATACTTCTAATCTTGCTATTGCTACCGTAGACACCTCAATTTTGTTACTCAGAAATATAAATTCAACATCTAGACGGTCTTTGTGGAGTTGTCACAGTCGCGTTGCCAATTTGCCATTCAGTAGGGTTGATTCCGACTTTGGATAGCATTGACGTTCGGGTTCCGTGTCCGAAGACTCGACTTCCACTCTGTCTTTTTTTTATCTTCAATTTAGAAGCACAAAAACCATCATCTTTCTCAAGGGTACGCATAATTCATGAACTTCAAGCACAAAGCATCTTCTACTACTCAAATCATACAAGAAAATCAATAATCAAAAACCCCAATTTGGAGTTAAGGGTTCAAACATGAATTTTAGCACAAGATATGAGTAAGTTAAAGATGTAAATGCACTAAAATGTTACCTTATGATCACGGGAGTTGAACTACGGATGATTAAATATTTAAATTAGAAACCAAACAAAGGAAAAACTAAAGAAAACAATGGAGGTTTGAGGAGTTTATTAGAGAGGGAAATCGGGGAAAAGAACAAGGCAAATGAACACGGGAAAAAGAAAACGAAAAAGAAAGGAGAAACAAAAATGAGTTTTTTTTACGCCGTACCTTTAGGAGTTCTGTACCATATTTTTTACGGAATTACTTTTTCATACTTCGACGTTGCTCAATCATCCTTAAAATTTCAAAAAAAAAAAACCAATATTACCCTTTCTCTATTTTAAAAAACTTTCATTATGTTTATTCTATTCTAAACATTTTTTTCATCAAATTTTTTTTACTTAAATCTCATCCATCTTACAAATCGATCAATCATTATTTGCGAATTCATTATGGATCATAGTTCAATAATCGATATTTTATCATATAAGTAATTTTAATTGAAAATTAGGGTTAATTGATTGAAAATTAGGGTTGGTTAGTGTTAATTAATTATTTAGGGTACGGTTCTTGTGTAATCGCAAATGAGAACTTTTTCGAAAAAAATCCTAATTGGTGCAATTGATTTGAAATACATCGCAAATTAGTACTTTTCCGAATTGAAGAACCCTAATTGTTGCAATTGATTTCAAATTCATTGCAAATCAGGTCTGTTCCTAAGAACCCTAATTGGTACAATTGATTTCAATTCCTAACCTCAGTTTCTACTCGTATCATCGCAAATGAAGACTTTTTCGAAGAACCCTGATTAGTGTAATTGAATTTGAAATTTCTGACCTTAATTTGTACTTGAATCATCGCAAATTAATTTTTTTCAAAGAACCCTAATTAATGCAATTGAGTGGTAATATTTTTTTTCTCTCTAGAAACTTTATTAGGTGATGAGGGGAAATGAGAAGGATATGGTAGTAATTTTGAAAGACGATTGAGTGAAAGCCAAGTATAAAAAAGTACCACCCATTTTTTATTGGCACATCAACCTATTCTATTACATATGGAACTTTTGTATTTTTATCTCAATGGTTGAAGTTTTATACTATCTCCAACCTTGGGTACACCACCCAATCACCTCTTCCCTTTTATTTATGAAATTGGTTCTTAGTTTTAGAAACCAATTTCTTAATAAGGAACTCCTTAGGAATGGAACAATGGGTAAGGAGTTCCTTATTTTGTATGGAACTTCTTATTAGCTCTCATTGCTATTGCCCTTAGTATGTCAGTTCACATTTTTTTCTTTTTTTTTGTAAGTTTCACACTCTACCGTCGTTTACTTATTAATAAACCACGGAGTAACAATATCGCCTTAATCGTTGGGTATAAAGTAAACGTAACCTACCATTGGGACGGAGGGAGTATTATATAGAGGATTTCAATGATCCCAGAAATGATACTCCCTCCAGCCATTATTTATTGTTCGGTTCACGTTTGTACATAAAATAAGGAATGAATATGAAATGATTAAAAAAAAAAACAATAAACCTTAATTATTGTTAAGGAATGAATATAAAGGTATTAATTAATTAATGTGTGGATCTGATGGAAATTTTAATTTAATGGCATTTTAGGTAAATAAAATATAGTAGTATACAAATAAGGATAAAATGGTAAAAAAGTGATATAAAAGAAAATTGAAAAAATGAGGCAAAAAATATTAACCTACCAAATGAGGGAAGCGTTACAATAAATAGTTATTATAGGGAATACTACCAACTTTCAATAGTCCCAATAAACAGTCACCTTTACAGACTTGACATAGGAGACTACAATAAGATACAAAAGATAAAATATCTGCAATTTCTAAGTTTATACCAGAATTAAAAAGTTTTTAATGCTTAAATACAATCCTATGGGCTGTATTTAACATTACCGAATATTATAAGTACAACTAATAACTTTATCAGTTACCGAAGATGTCTTGGCCCAGTGGTTAAGCCGGGTGCTCTGGTACATAGGTTTCAGGTTCGAATCCCCCTACCGAAGATGTCTGGTTCGAATCCCCCCTCCTCCTTCTTCGTAAACTTAAAAAATTTGTAAAGCAAACCCGAAAATGATCTAGCCGAACCCGAAGTCTAACCCGATTTTTATAACCTGAAAGTGACTTGACCTGAAGCTGACATGACCCGAACCTGTAGGAATAGTTTGTTAACTTAATTGTTCCTACAAAACCCAACCCGGTTGACCCGTTGCCATATCTACTGAAAATTACGGCAAATTCTTATTTATGACGAGAATATCCGTTATAAACTTATAACAGGTTAAATAATGGAGTATTTATTTGGGTTAGATAAAGACAAACAATTTGCTAGACCTATCAAACCATGTATGGAGTACGGAGTATATTATTTGGGCAATGTGATGGTACTATTTGTCGTAAATCATAAAACGGGTAAAATATACTCGCTCCGTTTCTTTTTGGGTGGAAAATAAGGAATGAAAAATGAGTGGTTAAAAAAAAAGGAAGAGAGATAAATGGGTGGGTGAATGTGAACCACACATTTATGGCCTAAAATGAAAAGTGGGTAAAAGATTGAACTCAGCTCAAAAAGGAAAATAGGGTTAGAAACTCGGAGGGAAGATATACCAAATAATATGCCAAGTTGCCTATAAAATGACAAATATTACTCCGTATGTCTTTATTAGCACTATGTATTACTCGTATTTGACACATTTTTAGATTTAAGACGGATTCCATCTGAAACGAGACTAACTAATTTATTTGAACCGTCACTTTTTTTTTTCCGGAATAGTACTCCTTGTCTTGTTACACACAAATTAAAACCGTAATTTTAAAAAGGGAATCGACAAAAAGATAGACAAACACATTACATCCTCTTACAAAAATCCCTTAACTTAAAATAATCACCGTAATCATCTTCATCTTCTTCTGTTTCTTTCTGTATACGAAATCCCTAATTGAGCCCACTGTTAATGGCGCTAGTACGTACAGGATAAAGCCAACTACAGTAACCTCTACTCCCCCCAAAAAAAAGCAGCATATTTTATATACTCTCTTCACCACTCCAAATCCAATTCATACACCACCATTTTTAAAAGTATACTTACACCTCATATATTTGATTCATTATATAATTCCGTATGAAAGGCTTATAATTACACTTTACCCATCTTCCGCCTTTTTACAACCCACCCTTTTTTGTTCCCCTCTTCCCTCAAAAGTCTTCTTTTGATCGAAAATCGAAAACAATTACAATTCCCCCAACCTTTTTCCGATCACCCCAATCCCAGATCGTCTTTTATGGGTAACTTTCTCATACCTTTCTCCTTTTCTTTTCTTTTTAGTTATCGCAATATTTTCCCATTCATTTTTTTTTTAATTTCAGGGGACATGGATTCTGGGAATAGTGCGAGTATTCAATCATCGAGCACCGCCTGCGGAAATGACCAAGAGTTTGAGTCTCATGGCGGTGGCGGCGATAACGGTGGTGTTTTCTTCAACCCAACTTCCGCCGCCAGCAGCAGCTTCGACAATACGGCGTCGTTTCAACTTTACTCTCTCAACACTGGTTCATCCACTTTCAATAATTTCGATCCACTTCCCAACAATTTCGACACTAACCACTTTATGATTTACCATAATCATAATAATAATAATAATCATAATAGTGGTGATCGTACTAATGATAATGATTTGGGTCTGGTGTGGCCATCTAGTACATCTATTTATTCACCAACTTGCACTACTGCGACAACGACTACAACTACAACTAGAGGCCCTGGCTCAAGCAACAACGGTCACGGTGAGCAGTCGGGCAGGGCTGGACCGGTGTCTGATCAAATGGGAGCGGGTGGGGCGATGAGAAACCCGAAGAAACGGTCTAGGGCCTCAAGGAGGGCGCCAACAACAGTACTCACGACTGATACAAACAACTTCAGGCAAATGGTTCAGGAGTTTACCGGCATACCCGCTCCTCCCTTTTCGGGTCGGACCCGCCTTGATCTTTTTGGTACTACGAGTACTCACCACACACACATACACACACCTACTCCCTATCTTTTAAGACCCTTTCCTCAAAAGATTATTGCCTCTGCTAGTAATCATCTTTCTATAAATAGTAGTAACCTTAATCCCCAAAGTTTCATTAATCATTCACATCAGTCTTCTGGTGTTAGCAGTACAGCAGGTCTCGGGCCTAACGCTCCTACTGGCTCATCGTTGATGAGCCCGTTTGCGTTAGGCCAGGTTATTACTCCTTCTCCTCCCACTGCTACTACTACTTGCGCTACCACTGGGCTTCTTCCTCTACGTCGTGGCTCGGTGGGCGAGGGAGGGAGTAGTAGTGAAAACCATAGAGATGCTACTACTACTAGTCGAAGTGAAGGTATGGTGGATACTTGGATTTGTTCGTCTGATTAAATTAATTAATCATCCATTTACATTTACATAATCATTTTGTAATTAGTAGAGACTTTAATTACGACGTACGAATATTTGTTCTTATAGCAGATAGGTAGTGAGTGATTTACGCCCTACTAGGTGTAGAGGTATGGTAAGGTAAATTGGTAATGGTCTGGTTATGGTGTAGTAGTAGATGTGCATTGTATTGTTGGGTTAAGCATGGTGTTATACCTAACATAGAAAATAGGGGTTAACGTTTCCGAGTATGGGTGTTCCGTGAGTAAACGTGGTCATAGTCAGCCTCGTATGTTACACTCCGTCCATTCGTAAATGATCATTCCGTATTTCATTTCATGAATATACGCGAGGAATATTATAGATTAATTGTAAAAACAGTAAATGGGAAGTAATGGTAATTTGTATGTATGCACTACGTACTGTATTGTGTTATTTATGTGGCGGTATGTATGTATGTATGTATGTATGTAATACTAGTCCCTACTTTTTTGTGAATTCTGACGACCATGGATGGAGTGTTGATAGATAGTCGGCATTATTAGTTGCATAGTCATGATTATGTTTGAAGTGGCCTGGAGTGTGTGATGAGAGCACGTTTGTACGTGATCTTTCATATCTGTACAACTTGCTTGTTCCATACCTTAGGTCCTCATTGCATTTGCATTTATATTCTTCATATATTGATGCTAATTTGGTACGACTAACACATCAGTTTGCAAGCTAGGCACCTGTGTAGTAACATTTCATTTTCTATATTGTAGTGGCTTAATTTACATTGTTGTGCACTTGTGCATGTTGGTCTGACACATAATTATTCAAAATCTTCAGAATTTTATTCTTAAATTCTCGTGAGTGTGATGATGAGCATTGTCCACGTTGGTAGAATTAGAGTGATTAGTTAGCTGGACTAGCTTATAAACTAGTGAGTTACTCCTTCTGTCACTAATTTGTTTTGGAATGAAATTTCACTTGTTTGTGAGGTTGGTCTCTTGCACTGGTTCTATTAGCCCGTTGTAGATGACTCAATATATAACGAAATTAAGTCTAAGAAATAAAAACTCATTTTTGAGAAACTAGGTTAAACAGGTCGTAGTCGCTAGGGTTTTAAGATTGTAGATTTAATTGGGAAGCATTAGCGGATGACTATCGTTGAGGCTATACATGCATCTCGTGATAAAGACAAAAGTGAGGTTGGTGGGACCTAGATAAATATTTGTCCCTTTCTCCTCAAGTGGTACTTAATTGACCCGTCTTAAATTTACGATGGATATATCCGTTGCAAGAGAGACCAACTGTATGTTGATAACCTCAACTATTACGTCAGGTTTGACCTAGTAGTGTATTGTGTATAGACCAAGAATGAGCAAGATTATAGACTACTTATTATAGTTGTCTTGTCTGAACTTGTTTTATCTGTTTTGTAAGAACTTGCTTGTTTATTCCACCCAAGTGTAGATGTCCCTTTACGCTTGGTGAGATGCATGAGTTTCCTCTATCCTGATGAGTTATAGGTATGTAGTAGACCAGACAAGCTGAATGAAAAACCAATTGAACACTCAATTTGATTGATCCCAATGATTTTTGAAACTCGATTCAATCTTGATCGAACCGAATTTACTATAGTCAAATTATATCTAAATTTGAATAACCGATTAACTTGGTATTGACGCAATTGGAATCACACTCAACTCAAAATAGAACAAATCGATAAAACTTAACATAAATGAAACCGATAGAGATCGATGAAATTAAGGTTAATCTGATAATAACTGAACTAGTTTAACTCAGTGGCGATTCCAGAAATTGAGTACAGGGGGTGCGGAAAAGTAAGTACTAAAACGTTAGTTACGACATGAATTTAGGATTTCGGAATCAAAATGAAGTTTAAATACCAACAAAATTGAAGCTTATAAAAAGCGCGGCGAACTGTTATGAAAAAAAAAAAAAAAAAAAAAATTTATTCATGTTGAAGAAACCCAATATTATGATATTCTGATTGAGTTGAACGTAACGTAGAATAGTGTAAAAGAATATTAATCGTACTTAATTAATGCATAAATAATTTTAAATAGAGATATTTCTAAATTTATTAGAAAATAAATAAATTATGTTTATTTATGAGGATACCGGTTAATGTGGATTGTGGACCATTAGTATAACCTCTCACTTAGAGGTAACAACTTTACCACTGTGCTACTATACTAATACTGATACAAAAAGCTACACAATATTTATTTATTTTAGAAGTTTGGGGGATGCGTTTGCACCCCATGCACCCCTCTAGCGTCGCCCCTGGTTTAACTCAATCTCAAGCATACTCGTATAACATAATGACCGGGTTGTTAGGGTTATTTATATGCATATTTTATCATGAAAAAAAATACAAGGAAGATGAATACTTTCTATGGTACTTCCACTAACTCTGTATTCTCTCCCCACCACTAAGATTTTCCCACTTTTCTTAAAAAGAAACCCCATTAAGATTTTTCCACTTCAAAACTTTCCTTATTCATCTATTATACTCTCTTTCTATGATTATTTTTTTTGTGATTTGACATCTTGAACCCCACTCAATAATTTACCACCTTTTATTACCCATTTCTTAATTCATGTGCCATTTATAAATGAGAACATCATTGAGGTGGGGAGGGAGTAAGATCTTATAAAGTTGGATTAAGTATTAATGTATTAAAGAAAGGTGAAAGATTGGAGATGGCCTGGGTAGTTGGGTACTAGTGTACTACTACGTCAGAAAAAGTCACTCCATACTCCACCCCCATAATCGTAACACAAATATGGAGTAATTGCTTAGACCATGTCCATTAGCAAGATTCACCCAATTCTCATCCTCCACTTTTTCACCTTTTCTCTATCCTACTCAACATCCACGTCAGCTTTCCACACACTCTTCCATTTTCATCCAAAACATCTCACATCAACAAGAATTCATTTCTCAGGGCAATAGTAATGGTAGAAGTTTCATACCATATTCTTTTATGGTCATGTCAACTTATCCTATTACATATAAAACTTCTTATTTTCTATTCAATGGTTGAAGTTCCATCACAACTTTTTAGTGAGACTCATGGTTCTTTAATTCATTATTTTATTCAATTATGCACAAATATCAACTTATGAAGTTGGTTCTTTGTTTTAGAAACCAAGTTCTTATAAAGAGCTCTTTGTTTTGTGAAACAATGAGTAAGGAGCTCCTTAAGCAATATAAAACTTCTTATTTAACACCGTTGCTATTGCCCTCACTCTTTCTCTCTTAATTTTTTATATTCACACTATTCACCTCAATAATTCATCCATTAACATTTAATTAAAAGTAACTATTACTCCGCATTGACTTTAAATTTTTGGATCAGTAACAGGTTTATGAATATATTAAAATTGCAAATGTAAAATAAATCGCGTTCGGTTCGCCAATCATTGGGTTATATCGAGGAACGGATTGATTTTCAAGTGGGTCAGATCAGTTTGTCGGCTTGGGTCAACTATTGTCAACTCTAGTGGTAACTCATACGGAGTACAAGATTAAAACCCTAAATAAATACTCCTTCTGATTTATTATATAAGTAAGTTTTTGACTTTCAATTATATAAAAGTAACTTATATTGCTTTGATATGAATATACATTTGATGTTGTTCAATGGATAAATTTAAAAGATATTTAAGAGAGAAGTATATTTCTCGAAAAGTGAGAACTAATTATATAAGAAAATCGGAGGGAGTAAATGATAAATATATATATTCATATTAATTTTATTTAATTAATTAATAACTAATAAAAAATTAACGATACTAATCACAATTATAATAATAAATACTAACATTTAACAATTAAATACGTAAGCATTTTTTGTTTTATATACAAATTAATATTTTAATAATAAAAAAATAAAAAAAAAGGGAAAGAATCCCTGCAAAGTTGCAGGACTGTCATCCTCGCTCAGTTCTCGGCCAGACGAGAAACTCGGTTCCTATTCCTTGCCTAATCAGCTTTTTCCTCAATTTTTTAATATTAATTCAACTAGGTGGCCATTCTCGTGCTCGCAGATTATTGCTAATGTGCATGCTCTAAGTTTACATTGATATTGTTTCTGATGGGGCCGGCGAGGTCCTCATTCCGGTCATGGTTTGTTGGCCATGACTGATGACCCGTTAATGTAAGGCTAAATCTAACAAACGGGTAAAACATGTTCGGTTCGGGTCAGATTAGTTTCAGGTCGACCATGTATAAAGATCGGGTTGCCTTCAGGTTAAGTCGGAACATTTTGGATTTGGGTCACCTTCGGATTTGCTATTTTCATTTTTTTTTAAGATATCGACCTGTTTTATATAATTACATTCGGGTTAGGTCAGATCAATTTGGTATATTCAGCTCGAGTGCCGGATTTAGGTTCGGGTTGGGTTGTTCATGCCAGTACACCACCCTATGACAATAAGCACAAATTCTCATGTGAAACGGTCTCACGATACGAATATTGTGAGACCTCTCACGTGTGACTAAACAAGATACGGTGACTAAATACAATAAGACAAGATTCGTTACAAAAACCAATAATAGAAGATTTTGTGATAATTAAATATTTTTAACATTTAAAAACCAAAACTTTAAAACAATTAAAAAGTACGGAATATAATATAAACTAATTAATCCTAAGGAAGGACAAAGTAGTTATAGAGTACTCCGTATTTACGTAATTAATGTCAACTTTGTAAGGAAATGTGTCGACCGTAACAAGAAGTGGTGGTATACGGCAATTGGCAAATAAGTGTGGAAATCAAGCATCCAGTAGTTGACCGATGACCCATGACCGACGACCTTTCTCCCATACTTCATAACTATTCACACAAAATGACAGAGCAGAGCAGAGCAGAGAGAAGAAGATCTGACAGAAGATCCAAAAATGAAACCAGAAACCTTGACATTGGTTCTGGTTAACTTGGCTGGAATCATGGAAAGAGCAGACGAGTCCTTACTTCCAGGTGTATACAAAGAAGTGGGTGCAGCCCTTCACACTGACCCTACTGGTTTGGGTTCCCTCACCCTTTTCAGATCAGTGGTTCAGTCCGCCTGTTACCCGCTTGCCGCCTACCTTGCCCTCCGCCATGACCGCACCCATGTCATTGCTCTTGGTGCTTTTCTTTGGTCTGCTGCCACCTTCCTCGTCGCCTTTTCCAACACTTTTTTCCAGGTTCCCACCCCCTTACCATATCCATCACAAACTTGTCACATGGATGGATAAAGTCAAACGTATATATCTAGCCACGTGGGTGATATTTGATCCGTTATAACTTTTATTATCAAAGTAATCTTATTCCAACTGGATTCGTGTTGTGTTGGGGCTTTAGTTTTAGTTTGTTCATGATTTGATCTTAATTGCTTGCGTTGACTTTTATTGAGGTTTGATAACATTTTGACTTTCTTTCAAAGGAAAGTCGAAATTAGATCGCCGGTTGACTAAGTTAGTTGACATTTGCATATATGATTAACGGTTTATTAGGGAAAATAGAATTATACATCTGGTTGTATAATAGCATTGTAAAATACAAAGTTTCCGAGTTGCAAGTTTTTGAACTTAAATATTTATGTAATTTAAATCAACAACTTTAGGCTAAAGTTCATCAAGTTTACAGCAAAACTCGAAATGTTTGTGATAAAGCTCAAAATCTTAAAATCAGTTGTACGTAGAACTATGTACAACTGGTTGTATAATCCTCTAAATGATTTATTAGTCATACAATTAGTTATGTTGACATTATTAATTATGTTTAGGTGGCGGTGTCAAGAGCATTGAACGGTATAGGCCTAGCAATTGTGTCCCCGGCCGTGCAATCGCTAATTGCGGACTCAACGGATGACCATAACCGAGGAACGGCCTTTGGGTGGTTGCACCTCACTGGAAGCATGGGTTCCATTATAGGCAACATTTGCGCGGTTTTAATAGCCACCAAGACCATAATGGGAATAGATGGGTGGAGAATCGCCTTCCATTTGGTCGGAATAATCAGTGTCATAGTCGGCATTTTGGTACGTTTCTATGCCAATGATCCGCACTATGCTGATGAAAATGGCAAGCCTAAAGAAACGAGTCCAAAGGCACCCTTTTTGGAAGACGTAAAGGAGGTGTTAAAGGAAGCGAAATCAGTTATTAAAATCCCATCTTTTCAGATAATTGTGGCTCAAGGTGTGTCGGGTTCGTTTCCTTGGTCTGCAATGTCTTTTACGCCGATGTGGTTGGAGCTGATTGGGTTCTCCCATGAGAAAACCGCGGCTCTTTTGACCGTTTTTACAATTGCTACTTCGGTTGGAGGTTTGTTTGGTGGGAAAATGGGCGATTATCTTTCGACCCGTTTTCCTAATGGTGGACGGATTATCTTGTCTCAGATTAGCGCTGGTTCTGCGATTCCATTAGCAGCAATTCTGTTGTTAGGATTGCCTGATGATCCTTCCACCGCTTTCTTGCACGGCTTAGTCTTTGCTATTATGGGACTCATCATATCTTGGAATTCTTCCGCCACCAACAAGTACGTTTTCATCATCGATCACTTCATTTTGTCACGGAAAATAGTATTGCTAGATTAACGATGAACCCTAATGTGATTATGAATAATGTTACTGACTGATATGGTTTGGCAGTCCAATATTTGCAGAAATAGTCCCTGAGAAACATCGAACAAGCATATATGCATTGGATAGGTCATTCGAGTCAATACTGGCGTCATTTGCGCCTCCAATAGTAGGAATACTTGCTCAGAATGTGTATGGGTATAAACCAGCAGCTAAAGGATCATCAGACAGTGCCATAGTTGAGGCAGACAGAGAGAATGCTGTGTCGCTAGCCAAGGCGCTTTACACTGCAATTGGAATCCCAATGGTAGTTTGCACCTCCATCTACTCCTTCCTCTATTGCACCTATCCTAGAGACCGAGAACGGGCTAGGATGCAAAGTTTGATTGAGTCTGAAATGGAGTTGATGGAAGATGAAGAATCTTATTCTCCCACAAGAGAAGGAGAAGATTCCAAACTTCGATTCTCAGAGTCGGATGATCATGTTCGACGTTTTCAGGAAAATGATAAAACGACTCTTCTTCCACCCAATGATGCTGTGTCAGATCTAGGAAAATGAGCGTTGCTCGCCCTGTATTTACCTGGTAAATCTTCCATTCTTCAGAAAATTTACATGTTTTTGCCGGTAGGGTGCTGTGCTACGGTGCTTGGGCTAACCTACGACACGAGTACAAACTCTTGTGTCGGACACTAGAACTCATCAAATTAAGGATACAGAAATACGATTAAATATCAGATATGACACTTATAAGACGGTGAGAATTTCTAGTTACTTTGGGTCCTCACAAAAATACTCGTACATAGAATGATTGTAGTTTCCCATTACATTTGGGCCTTCAAAATCCACAAATTTAACGGCTTACCTAGGCTATTATACAACATTTGAATAACCACAATGAGACGACCAAATTGTTGTATCGCAGGTTTAATACGATAATATACCAATCCATCACAACAATATCTCAATAATCATTATACGACGGTCATACACTAGAGTTTCTCAATACATTTGGATCCTTAGAAAAACATCGAAAATAAAACGCAAATAAGAAAATCACAACATAATCGGCTGACACTACCCATACTGCCGTGATATCCCGACCTGGCCCGACCCGACGAGTTGTATGGGGGCAGGGCACCGGCAAGAGCACAAAAAGTGAAATGTGAGTGTTAGTAACAGTACTTTCCCACTTCCCACATGCCACAATGTCAAAGTCCCGTAGACCATGTGTGAGATTGTGAGTGTCCGACCCCATTTCCATCTTACAAAGTTTTGTTTGTGACGGGAATACCCGTTATAAATGTATGATGGGTCAAGTATTTGAGAAAAAGACAAAAATAAAAAGACATAAAGAGGAGGTAAGGTGGGGTCTTATGGGTCTTATTCTAGGTAAATGGGTATTACTTAACCCGTTATAAAACCCGTCTTAAGGGAGACTTACTCTTACCATCTTCCCCTGCCATTTTCTGCATTAAAATCTTTGCCTCTTTCCCTTTTCACAATCAACCCCCCTTCTTTTAAGTCCCCTAATTATTCCCACCCCTCTTCTTCACTTCACACCCTTTTTTCCTACTCTCTCACTCACTCATACTCTCTTTAGATCTCACTACCATAATACTAACAAGCTTTTTCATGGCTCCACTTCCTCATTTCTTACTTCTCTTCTCCTTCTTTGCCTCCACCCTTTTGGCCTCACACTCTCACTCACATTCACACTCACTGCAACCTCATATCTTTCTTGGTAGAAGGAATTTACTTGGTAATAAAAACAATGTAGATAATGATGTCGGTGACGACTTTCTTGGAGAATTAGTTCCTAGAAAAAACAAAGTTTCTACTTCTGATCAAACTGATTCACCCTCGAGGAAAAAATCTCCGACTTCTTCTTCGTCTGATAAAAAGAAAACGGTATCTAGTAACGAGGGTGAATCAACAACTCCTACGAACAAGAAGTCGGAGGATGGTAATAATGATGAACCCAAGAAAAAGAAATCATCAAATTCAGCACAAATCAATACTATTATTATTAAGCCAACTTTATCATCATCATCAGCAGCATCGTCAATTTCATCAAAAAATAAAACCAAAGTAATCAAACCCACATTAAAAGGTGTTAATAGTAATAATAATAATAATAATAATAATACTTCTTCCACTCCCACTAAACTCAAGCTTGTTACTACTAATACTAATAATAGTAAGAAGCTTAATTCCACCTCTAAACCATCCGATCTCAAAAAACCCCTAGATCTACTCAAATCCAACAACAACTCAGCCGCCAAAAACAAAACCAAATCTCCCACCAATGATAAACCGAAAAGTCAGAATCAGGATCAGAAGCGAGAAACCCCGTCCTCGTCGTCGTCATCATCATCGTGGGCGTACCAAGACAATGACGAGGACGAGGATTTGGTATCAGAATTCAGAGATCTACCCACGAAATTCCATCAATCATTCATCCCAGATTTACGCCGAATCTCAACGTCATCGAAAGTGTACCTCACAAAATACAACAAAGAATTCACAAAAGGGTTCAAACCCTACGTAGGCAACAAATACGCAGCATCACTAGCAACCGCCATCTCCTGCATCTTCATCATCGTCCCATTTCTACTAGTCTCCCTCGTTTTCAACCGAATCAAATCCTATTTCTCCCTCCAAAAACTCATCATATTCGTCCAAATCTACCTCTCAATCTACTTCTCAATCCTCTGTTTCTCGTCGCTCGTCACAGGATTAGAACCACTCAGATTCTTCTACGCGACGTCGCAGTCAACCTACGTGTGGCTCCAAGTGTTGCAGACTCTGGCGTATGTGTTGTACCTGCTGTTGTTGATAATGTACCTTGTGTTGGTGTTCTCGACCGAGACTGAATTGGGTCAGAGGTTCTTGGGTTTGGCCCAAACTATGGTCGGGTTTGCGGTCGGGTTACATTATTACATGACGGTGTTTCATAGGGTGGTGCTACGTCAGCCGCCTAAGACGAATTGGAAGATTCACGGGATTTATGCCACGTGTTTTCTCGTGATTTGTGTGTTTGCTGGTGCCGAGCGGAGGAAGAAGGCTTATCTCGTGGAGGGAAGTGAACAAGGCAAAACTAGCTAGATCTACTCTTCCTTTTTTTTTTTTTTTTTTTTACTCAAAAATATTCATTTTACTTTTAATTTGATATATTTATCATAGATTATAATTATAATGAGTTTACTGGAGAATGCAGAAGATGAAAAGAGTTGGTAAAGTGTAATCACATGCCTAAAGTTTGTTGTTTTGTTACTCCGTACTCCCTCCGATTTTTATCTATCTTCCCCTTTGGTTTTGGGGAAGAAAATAAGGGTGTATGAATGTGTGGTACAAAATAAAAGAAGGAAGAGAGAGAAATGTAAGGGTGATTCTAGACCACATATTGATGGCCCAAAATAGAAATAGGGAAGAAAGGGTGTTTCAGCCCAATAAGGAAATAGGGAAGATAGATAAAAATCGGAGGGAGTATTATTTATTTAGTGTAAATGTGAATGTCTGCAAAAATAATGGATCAATTGGTTCATCGACAATTAAAAGCCCCAAAATATGGTTTAGTTTTCAATTACTAGTATGAAATGAAGTACGGACTAACTGTTTATTCAACAAAAGTGTCTCTGTTATGAGAGTAGTCATTTTCTCCATCTTTATCAACAATTAAGATCAACTCAAAACAATTTAATGGTTTCAATATTGAGCAATGTATGGTGAGGTATAGATGAAATAATGTATTTGAATGAATCTATTAGAGGTAATGGATGGTCCATTACTTTGGAGAGGATCCTCACTCCTAGCATAGAGCTTAGTTTTGTGGGTCTTATTGACAGTTTGTGTTTGTCCCTCGTTTTTCTCACGGATATAAGTAATTTGTGATGATTTTTTGAACAATAGAAAATTAATGAATTAAACGAAAAATTCACTTAAAACCAAAGAAAATATAGTCATATAAGAACGTACGAAGATGATTTTTGAGAAATTGGTTTATAATAGAAATTATATTAGCTTCAGTTTCGATTATATGTACATGTACTAGAGTGGAGTATATCGTGCAACGTTGGAGTAGATTTAACTGAAGTGCAGTGAATAGATGAATCCAATAGAGGGAGTAACCTTAAATTACGCATTACAGTACATTCCATCTGTAATTCTGTATACCTTTGGCTAAAAAACAGTCGGCCTTTATTGGACTGCTGCTCTTTCTCTCATCCCAATCTCACTATCTCCACAACCCTTGCCATGACACCACCTAACAGCACCGTACGATACCATTGTCATACCAGCGACACTGCTCACCTGTCGTCGTCATTTCAACATTCTATTCTGATCCCGCCATCAACACCGACTCTATATCTCAAAAACCATCGTTACTCGCTCCTCCACCAAATTAATCATCAATGCCTTCAATTGTAATCTCATTCCATTCCATTAGGAAAGTACGGAGTATAATATTTTCTTCCGACATTATTTTTTGTCTCATTGCCTCAATATATGTCCAGGAGTAGAAGAATTCTTAGCGTGTGCGATGAACAGAAAAATTCAAAAATAGAATTTGGGATTTTTGTCGGTATGTGATTCTAAAGTCGTTATGAAGTAGGTCGAAAGTTAAATGAAGATGGGTTGGCAGCAGGCGGGATATGAGGAAGAAAAGCGGGCTGGCAGCCAGTTCTCAAATTCAGCACTGAAACTTGTTCACTGTGTTTCTTACGAATTGGGCCTTCAATCTTATAGGCTCTTCAACATTATTCACATGGGCTTGTCTTCGGCTTTCCTTGGACACTTGTTTTATACTCCAATTTCGTTTGGAATTGAGGTGGTAATCGGGTAGGTCAAGTTGGGTTCAAGTCGAGTTGTCTCAGATTTGGATTGAGTTTTTTTTTTTTTTTTTTTTTTTTTTTTTTTAACTCGTGTTAGTTAGCAAGTGGAATTGGATTTGGTTTGATAGTTTCAAGTCATGATATTATTCGAGTATCGAGTTAGAACGGTTAACTCTTAGTTGGGTTGCGGTTGTTATAGGAATGCGTTGGTTCGAATAGCAGGTCATGTAATAGTTCACGTGGGGTCAAGAATATTTTTGTTGATTATAAGTTTAAAGTGGTTTTTATTGGTTCATATTGCGTTTGGATAAACCACATGAATTTAGCTGGTAGTATGTCGAGGAAAACTAATGCAATAATTATTGAGGAAGTGCTAGATCCCGTTCTTTTTGAACTAAATTGAGCTAAGAATATAAGATCTGAACTAAATTGACCAAATTTGTGAAAATGTATTCATAAGAATTGAAATTAAGTTTAACACCAGAATTAAGTACAGTAATACTCGGAATTAAAGAACTAGGTCTTAATATCTTTGAATCTTTATTTATTTTAAAATAAAAAAGGGTTGTCCACCATTATTATTGAATTGCTTAATTGGAGAACCACAAACATCTCTCAGAAAAGTTGCAATAATAAATTCCAAACAAGGTGCCCACTTGTGTAGCATCTAATCTAAGTTTAAAAAAAATGAAAAAAAGTTCAAAGTGAAAACTACATCTACGAATGGTGAGAAAATGGATGAGATCCTCTAGATTCAGATAAGTATGAATCAATTTTGAAAACTAAAAGTAATATTAAGAGAGACGAAGAAATGTGCACTTTGTGTTGTAAAGTAAACTTCCATTGTCACTAAAGTTATCTCAATTCGATAAAATTCTATAATTAACCTCTCTTTAAGATTGGTTGTATCGTCCGATTAGTCTGACCCGAATTTTTAGCGGATTTAGACACAACATTTTTAAAAATATACAAATATTTGTCCGTCTCGCGAATCCGTCTCAAACCCGCAAATACACTCGTCACATGATCAATATTTCATACTTAAATTACTCCGACCTATGTCCAACCTGAACCCGTATAGGATTACTTTTTCTTAATCTATTCTTTAGGCTTTCCGCCCGTTTATTAATTGATAATACTCGTTCATCACCCTGCCTGCCTGCCTGCCTACACCCAGAAATTAAGCACTCGGTTTATTAATTACTTGATTAATTAGTGGTGTGAAGAAGATCCGATCAGATCCGATCCGATGAGTGATTTTAGATTCCACATTTGTGTCACGCGGGCGGCTACCCATTGGATTGCTTAGACAGAGCTACCTTCCACTATACACATTCATTTTAATTCTGCATATTATATCTTATTTAACGCCTAATCCAATTGCACAATAACTAGGATTTTCTAGTATCGTAGGATTTTGTCAAGAAAAAAGGGCAAAAAGAAATACGGGATAACAGGGTTTTGCTTCTGGATTTTAGTTTATTATACACGTCTCGTCTTTTTTATAGGGATGGCAATAAACCGGGTCTGGACCGGATTCGATTTTGTACCTTAGATCCTGACTTGATCGAGACCTGAATGGATACAAAATTATTAGAACCAGTTCTCGCATGTTGTAATATAATCGACCTACTAAAATCTCACTAAAGGTGTTTGGATAAGAAAGTGAGAGGGAGGCAGAAGGAGAGAAAGGAAAGAAAAGAAATTGAGTTTTCCCTCCAAATGTTACTATTGAGACGAGAAAATGAAGGGCCCCCTTCATCTTCATTTTGTTATCCAAACAAAGGTTACATCCTCCTCTCTTTCCCTCTATCCAAACGGATCTTAAGTGTAATTTCAGCCCACCGTAGGGGGCTTGTGCACTAACCATTATTCAGAACCAATGAGCATTCAAATGAGAGAACGTAATTAGAGTTTGGATGAGTTGGTTCATCTAACGTGATATTAGAGGCAACGTGACCAAATGTCGCGTTTTAAAATCCTATCCTACCAGCCTCTAAAAACGTTGATTTCTTATTCTTATTTCGACCCTAGAGTCCTGGACTAATGCACTTTTCAACGACGAACTGATTGTGACATTCATCATTCGAAACTTGCCCCTTAGACATATGTTCACACCCTAATGCTATTAGCCATTTGAGACCCTTTATTTGAGTGGATGCCCTCCTACTGAATCACTCCAACGTATACAAAGAAATTAGAGTCATGATGCTGATGAGAAAAGCATTGACAAATTACACAAAGGGTCGTTTTAATATTAGAGCTCTTTATAATAAAGAAGAGACAACTACAATTAATTATCGTTTCCCTACTCCCAACTCTTAATTCTCGTAATCGTGGTTAGAGTGCACAGGCTCCCCCGTACCATGCGAGATATTGGGGGATGTCAGGGTTCGAACTCGTGACCTCAGCCAGATACCATGTTAACGAACCATCTTGACCAAAACCTTAAGGCAGTGGTTGAGATTCCGTTTATATTTTATTACCACCAATGCAAAGCAACAATCATAAACTCATAAAAATCATGAAATCCTATGAAAATCTAGTTGCAGTTGCCACTCCTTTGTCTCATCTATCTCCCACTCCACTCTCCAGACTATGTTACCTCCTTGTCACTAAACAAATGTACAATTCAAACAACCAACTTTATTCCCCTATATATTTACTTCATTTCTCAAAAACTAAGGAACAAACCAAACTCATTCTCCATTCATCATTTTAACTTATATACATTCTCTCAACAAGCTGATCATAATAATTAATTAAACATCATATCGCTCGATCATGGCTGAATCCTCTGTTAAATGTGAAATAAGTATCCTTGGAGCGAAGAACGTCGCAACAAAGCGACAAGGCGCTCTCTTTACGCGATGCTATCTTTCCGTTGGGAAAAACAAAAGAATCCAACTTAACACAAGAGAAATAGTTTCATCATCCATGAAAGATGATAGTTGTGTTCTCTGGGATGAAAACTTTTCCTTGGAGTGTAATGGAGCTAAAACTTCAATGTCTGACCTCAAAGGCGAGAAAATCGTGTTGGAAGTAAGGTGGAGAAGCACGAAGCCTAATTTCTTAGGAAAAACGAGCAGCTCTAAACTGGTGGCGCGAACGGAGATCCCCTGGAAGAATGTTTTGGAGGCACCAAACATGGAGATTCAGAGACGGGTTTTCATGACGCGAAGTGGGGAAACAGAGCGTGATGAGGAATGGTGTGTGAAGCCTCCGGCTTTGGAGGTGGAAATCAAGGTGGTGGTTCCGGAGTTAACAAAGATGGTTTCGAGGGAGGAGATGAGGAGGAGAAGGAGGCAGCAGAGGGTGAAGAAGTGGGACGAGTGTGGGTGTAAGTCGTCCAACCATGGAGGATTTTGCTCTTGTAATCATAATGAGCTCTTCTTAGTAGCAGCAGTTCTTGATGTTTGCTAGCAGCTGATGATGATTTTGCATCTTCTTAATTTTTTGTTTTGAGTATTAGAGTAGAGGTTACTAGGAATAATTTCTCAATTTTGTATATCCATTTATGAGTTTTTTTTTCCAAATTATCTCAAAAAGAACACTAATATATTTACATACAAGTTTTCTAAATTTCTGGACTTCAACTTTTATTTTGAGATTTTCTGCATGATACCTGTGTTTTTATCGTCAATCACTCAACAAACAGTGAAAAGTCAGTTGCTCAAGGCTTTGTAAAGAGGAATAATGTGACTACGTGAGTAAGGTGAAGCCAATTCCAAATGAATGTCTAAGTAGCTTTTGGTAACTCATACTATTTCATTTTAAATCATCATTGTCAGATTAAAAAAGTGAAATTATAGATTTTACGATGATATGGGTTAGGGTGTCATTCAGAAATGTTGAGATTTAGTTGGATTTGACAAAATTTTAAAATCCAAATTTACATCATCTCCCAAACAAACAAAGTATTTAGGTCAAATCCAAATTTTAAAATGAAATCTTTGTTCCTAAACGGACCATTAAGGACTTCCTAACATTTACTCTATCAGTATTGAAAATTAGAAAGGTCAATTGGGTTAATCAAGTCGGGACGATTTGGATCCAGTTATTATGTCAAGAGTCATGACTACCTTCAAGTCGGGTCAGTCGAGCGATTCATAGCTCAGTTTCAGGTTCTAGGTCACTGTCGAGTTGGGCCGACCTTGGGCAGAGTTGGGTTATATTACCGGGTCATTCAAATATATTTGTCTAGTCAAGTTGAGTTCGAGTACGGTGAGGTCATAATGATAGAGATCGCGGTATGTCATTCAATTTGGATTCAACTAGATTACGAAATTGACCAATACAGTTTGCGAAATTGACATGTCTGATGTCAATCAAGCCCAACATGTCTCAAAATGCAATTTTAATCCAACTCAAACTCAGCTGAAATTTCATTAGACCCCGAAAATAGTATGGAATGACTCTACCGTCTCCCTTGTAAAAATATACTCCCTCCGTCCACTTCCAATACTATAATACTTCATCCATATATTAAACAAAGTAACAAACATATAGATTCGGAGGGGGTAGGGGTAGAATACATCATTTCCAACAATTCCCTGAAAGTGGATGAAATCCCCAAGATTCAGATAAGTATTGTAATCAACAAAACAAGTAAAGAAATGAAATGAGAGATGAAAGTGTGGAATTTGAGTTGGAAAGCAAATTCTTATTGTCATTATATTGATTAATCTCATTAGTTAACAACGTAACTCTTGGTCTAATCTTCAGGCTATTTATTCCGCCCATTTTATAATCTTAATTAATAATCACCCTAACACCCACTAATCAAACACTAATCTTAATACTAAGTGATGCTGATAAGATCCTAATGGTTATTTTAGAATTTGAATAGTGGGCGGCTCCTCCCTCTATTTCTACCTTCCACTACTCAACTACTCGCTACACAACAAATAACCGAGACAGAAAGGGTAAATGATAGTATAGAGTATACTCGTCGCCCAATTTTACATACCGCAATGAACATTTCTTACCAGAAACAGGTACATGCCCTAGTGTCTTTTAATTATACTCTCAAAGGTTTTAACCCAAGTTTCGCACGCAACTTGTTAGCTTCGGCAATTTCTGGATCAGGATGGTCGGTTCCATCGTCTTTCTTCTCCTTCTTGTCTTTTTTCTTCCTCGACTCCTCAGGACCAGCACCACCATCATCATCTCCATGCCTCCTAGGGCTTGGACTTCGGGCATGCCTTTTGCGTTCCTTTTGGTCTCTACTCCTACTTCGGCTTCTTGAGTGGCTCCTGCTCCTCCGCCTACCACGATCCCTCTCACGCCTATCCCTTTCCCTACCTTCTCTGTCCCTATCACGCCCATAGTCCTTGTCATCTCGTATACGATGACGATCCCGGTCCCTATCTCGGTACTCCCTGTCTCTGTCCCTATCCCTATCCCTATCCCTATCTCGGCCTCTACCGCGATCTCTATCATAGTCACGGTCATAATCCTTGTCCCTGATTAGCAAATTGAAAAAAAAAAAAAAAAAAAAACAAAGGCAAGATAAGTGCAACAGTATGACACGGTAGTGTTGCTGAATGTTTAAGGAAAAAAGTCACGATAACCGCAAAAGTTTGACGTATCAGAGTAGCTTGATGTTCGAGTAAAGATGTAATAACCAGTAACGTAGGAATGTAGGTGTACTCTTGTTACCAACCAAAAGCACAAATATATATTAGGAAAAAGAAAGGAGTAAATGACACCGCACAACAACCAAATAACCAAGGTTTTGAGTAGTTTAAAGACCGCAAGTTTGATGTTGTATGGATCGCAGTCATGACCACAAATTTTAAAACCAAGGGAAGGGAAAAATACTTAAACTTGGAGGGGTATATATCTTGTCTTTTTTGCGTGTCACCACCTTAAGTTTCCTAACCGTTAGACTGGAGCGTTCCCTCGCGTAGATTCATCAAACATTACAATATTTAAGTTTCACAATAATAGAATAACACGACTTATTTATTAAAATAAGTGAGTTTATACCATGGAGTCATACCAAAAAACAACACTTGTTGACTGTATAACAATTCATTAAGGTACAATAGAACTAAATTTCTTCACTAGACTACCTAAGTTTCTACATTGAAAGAACTATTAAAACTAGAGAAAAAATTAAGCAAAGTGTCTGAGAAAGGAAAACACCCTCGAAATATAGGCCACTCACATGTGGTTTTATTAGCCTTTTTCTCTCTATTTATTTAATAAAGAAACACAATTATTATATTAGTATTGATACATCTACAAAGTTAATATTGTTGATCTAATAGTAAGGGATTATGCACCAAAATGCACATTAACTCACTCTACGGCTCTATGTGTGTGTATGCATATTCAAAATTTTCTTATGCATGACTAGACGTGGAAGTTGGCCTAATGTAGTTTCGCAAGGTACAAGTAAGAGGAAACAATATAACAGTTGAGCAATTAAGAGCTAACAATGACATCAAAGCACAAGAAAACAGTCAAAGCTTAGAAAAGTATTAAACCTATCAAGTACGAGTACAAACCTATATCTGTCGCTTTCACGTCTCCTGTCTCTATCTCTCACAGGACTTCTGGCACGATAATCCTATGATTGAAAAACGCATTCAGTACAATGAGAAGAACAGACACAAAAAGTTTGATTTCAAATAAGCATAAGGGTGGATAGAACTTCAACCGGAAAGTTTGATTTCAAAAAAAACACAAGGGGTGGATATAATTTGAACCTTTTCACGTGCGTCATCTACATCCATCTCGTCCTCTTCTTTCTCCTCCTCCTCCTCCTCAAAATCATCCTCTAGGGCACTTCTTCTGGGTTCCAGCGTGCCAATATTTTCAAGATTCCATCTGTTTGCCAGAAACCCAAGAGTTATAATAATAGTAAGCACATCAAGGATCTCTCAAAAACTTCAGTGTGAACTCTTTCAACAGCAAAGAAGGATATACAATATTACGATGAACTTGAAATCCCATGTTAAGAAATATAAAACCCTTTTCATTAGCCACTACACGATCGTCTAAGGTGGACATAAATTTTTCCACCAACTCTGGACATGTGGTAAGCAAACAACTAGACATAGTCAAGTTGTACAGGATGCATATCTATGCCGCATAAATATATAGTGATGTGATACTATTTTTTTAACTTTGAATTACATAAATAGAGCTTCTGAGTTCGATCAAACCGGCCAATTCAGGAAGTAAACATAGTTATCAATAGGTAACAGGGGACAAGCAAACAACATAAACAGGGAAAAATATCACTGTAAGAAGATATGAAAACATACCTTTTCTTGATCCGGGGCATTGCAATGTCACAGGAGTAATCTTTAGTGAGCAGATCATCAATAAACTCATCAACGTGCGTGAGTGAAAACTCTGCCGAGAAACAAACATGTTAGCATAAATGCAATTTACCTTAGGAATGGAGGGGGAAAAATATAACTATTAATAGTTCGATACAAGATAACTCACGTCCATCTTCCTTCTTCATCCGCAGTTTTCGATAGTCGTTGTACAGAGGTTCTAGGTATAAATAGACATCAGTATCTGTCCCAGTAAGGCGTAAATAGAAGGCTCCAAGTATCCTCACATATCTGCAATTACAATGGCTCTTACATAAACATAACATAGAACAGCCAAATTATATAAACATCAACCAAAAAAAACATGTAATCGAAAACTCGTTTGCAGAAACTGAGGACCAATGAAAGAGAGTAACAAAATTTATTCTACATTTGCGCATTAGTGACACCAAAACCAACAACCAATTAAACTAATAATCTCAAAGAAGCTGTTCCTATAGAAATGATGATATTCTGATATCAAAGACGCGGCTAAAACCTACTTCAGAGAGCCATACCACCAAAAATTGGTTTCTACCACATCGTCAACGATTTCATGAAATTTAAACTAAGGACTATTAAAAGATACTCTCTCCATTCCAATGAATTGTTTGCGTTTGCTTTTGGCACGAAGGGGAAGAGATCCAACGAGGAAGTGACATGGGCAAATAATTCATTGAGACGCCTCAATATGGAATAGGCAAACAATTCACTGGAACGGAATAAAAAATTATAACCTAATCTGCAAACAAATTAGGCAAAAGGGGGTGAAGAAATAGAGAGAGAGAGTACTTATAATCTTCATTTTTGATGAATTCGACGACGATATCTTTCTCAGGTTGAATCTGGAGCATCTTCAAGACAAGGCAGACGAAAGGAGTAGGCTTACGATTACCGCCATAAGTACCACCGACATGATCGAGCTCCATGGCTTTGTCGACTAGGGTTTCGGCGGTGAGACCAAAGCATTGTTCTTTCCAGTAGGTGTGCTGGTACACCTTCGTACGCACTATCTTCTCCACTAAGTTCTGCGGATTTGTTCCCCTAATGTTCTTAGCGGATGGGTCCGTACGATTCGCCATTCCTTCCTCTCAATCGCCAGATTCCCAGAAAACCCTAATGGTCATAAGAAAATTTCTTCAAAGAGCATAAAGAAAGGGGAAAGTGAAGTTAATTACTTCCTCCATTTTTTTTTTTATCTTCCCAATTTTCTTTTTTGGTCACTTTTTTTTATCTTCCCATTTCATTTCTTTCCATTTTAGTCCATAATTTTTATCATACTACCCTTACTATTTACAACACTTTATACCTTTATTCTTTCCTATTTACCCACATTTTACCCTCCTACCATTTATCATTTTATATTCATTACAAAAAAAATTGTGTCAAAAGTGAATGGGAAGATAAAAAGAAAATGGAAGAAATATTAAAATTAGAAAGCGAAAATGGGTGGTTAAAAAAGAAAGGAAGAAGAGAGAAATTGGTGAATAATTCACTCCAAAAAGAAAAATGGGGCAATGTTAGAAACTTGGAGGTAACCCGCAGCCGCTACCCTTGGACTAATGACCACAAATTTTAACCACTAGGCAATACCTTTACGGACGAATTTTAGATTTTGAAGCACTTGTTATTTCCGTCATTTCTTTTCATTTAATACTACCCACTGTGATTTTTTGATTGGTGAGGGAGTACACCTACCTGGTACACCCGATGTATGCAAGAATTCCCAAAATCATAATCATCATGTTCCAAGCCCGAAAATTCTAACAAGTTATTACACCTCGGTATATAAAGCCGAGTAGCCGATATACAACAAATATTACTCTACTAAGAACAACACAATGGAAGAATTTTATGCCACCTCATTTTATACTGTATCCTAAATATAAGAACTTTATACCACAATGGAATGACCTTACATAAAGTTCTTGGATGCTTTTTTCTCACATAAGATAATAAACAAAATTATTTGATTGGTCTACCTTTATTGTTTTAAGTAAGAACTTGGTTCTTAAAATCAAACCAAGTTTGTCAAAATAAGGACAAATATTTTCCTACAATGGACAATTTTTTTCAAATAAGGTTCTTGTGACAAAGTCAAGGGTAAGAACTACCCAGTGTGGATGCTCTAATTACACATTATTTTTTTGAAAGTCTAATTACACATTATTTGATACTACTTAAATTATATTTACTAAGAACAACTCTATGTAATATCGGAAACTAAATATCTATAGAATCATAAGATTATTGTCTAATCTATATTGAATACTCCCTCCGTTTCTATGATTTCTTCCACCTTAAAAGTGGCACAATAAGTAAAAGTAGAGAGGGAGTAAAGTAAGTGGGCCACCTAGGTAAGAGAGAAGTGTGATAGAAAAAAAAGAAAGCGGAAGAAATCAAAGAAATAGTTGAAAAAGAAAATATGGAAAATATCAAAGAAATAGAGGGAGTATATTGTATCCCGAACTGATCCAAACCATAAATGACCTCATAACAGGTCACCAAGGCCGTCCAATGACATCATGAGGCCCTGTTCAAAATTTTCATTTGAGACCCATGCTATATGAACCAGAAATCAAGCGAATATCGTTTTCAATGAATCTCAAAGATAGACAATGAAACTAACGTGTGTATCAAAAAAAATAGTCGTATTTAATATCGAAAATTCGTTCTTCATCGTCCAAAAAAAAAAACAGAACATTCTTCAATTATTTAGATTATTAATCAGCCGAACCAAAAAATAATCAAACAAGTATTTAGAATTATCTAAAATCAACAAAGAATAATGAACTGAAAACTTAAGAATCAATCAAACAAAAAATATTTTGTTTATTTCATGAAATGCAAGATGAACACGAACAATTAATTTAATTAAGGACTTGTTAATGGAACTATAGGTTAAAGAATTGAAGATGATTAAAGGAAAGGTAGTCGAATGTTGGGATTGTATTTGATAAAACTGTAAAAATTTACGATAATCTTTATTTTTTAAGGTAGGTAACATTTTTTTTGGAAAAGATTAATGAAAAATGAAAAGTTATCAATCAATTTAGGGAGTTGTTGGAGTAATTAATTTTAAAGATGGAATCTTTCCTTGCTGCTATCTACTGCGTGCATGTCTTAACTGTTTTTTTTTTTTTTTTAAATATTCTTAGTAAACAATGGTTATTTGGGCCCTCTACTCCTTGGGTCCCGATGCGTCGAACTGAACCGATCACCTCTTGGGCCGGGCCTGCAGGTCACCTGAAATCGACAAGAAAACTTAAATGAAACAACCTAACTACAATCCGATTAATCCATTTGACATGTGTGAGGTGGATTCACACTTCACTCCAACTCCCACGAGCCCCAATTCCCACAATTCAACATTTTGCGAGTCAACTTGAGTCAATGGGTGATCAAGAAAGGCAACTTACTCCAACTCCAAGGGGTCATTTCTATACTTGAACTCTTCATAATTAAGAAGCGGTAACTTAACTTCAATAATGTCATCATAAAGTATCACTTCCCATGCTTCCCAAGTCCACACATTTCAAGTAAATCATAATCCACTCAACACTAATCATGCTCTAAATCTAATTTAAAATTAATCAACGCAACCATACCACAGTTGATATCTAGTATAGTCGCCACAAGATTGTCTTGTACGAAGAATAATAAAAAAAATGAATTTTCTAAAGTGTGCCCACTGACCTAGGCAGTGAGCACACGTGAAAAATTAAAATGTTAATTCATACGGATATTTAGTAATTTACCATACTTAGGTAATATCATCACGAATTTCGATTTAATTGAGATGTTAATATGTGTCCAGTGAACGCACGGTAGAAAAATCGTAAAAAAAAAAAAAAAAAAGTGGTACTAAGAGTGTAGAACAAAGCACCTTTACTCTGCTATATATACACATGTTGCATATCATTGGAGCAAACACACCAAAACACCAAGACAAGACATAAACATATATTCTCTCAACAAATTCATCATAAACACCATGGCTGAATCCTCCTCTGTTAAATGTGAATTAAGCATCCTCGGAGCGAAAAACATCCCAACAAAGCGACAAGGCGCTCTGTTTACGCGATGCTATCTTTCCGTTGGGAAAAACAAAAGAATCCAACTTAACACAAGAGAAATAATTTCATCCAAGAAAGATGATAGTTATATTCTGTGGGATGAAAAATTTTCCTTGGAGTGCAATGGAGCTGAGACTTCAATCTCCGACCTCAAAGACGAAAAAATCGTGTTTGAAATAAGATGGAGAAGCACGAAGCCTAATTTCTTAGGAAAAACGAGCAGCTCTAAACTCGTGGCGCGAACAGAGATCCCCTGGAAGAATGTTTTGAAGGCACCGAACATGGAGATTCAAAGACGGGTTTTTATGACGAGAAGTGGGGAAACAGAGTGTGATGAGGAATGGTGTGTGAAGCCTCCGGCTTTGGAGGTGGAAATCAAGGTGGTGGTTCCAGAGTTACCAAAGACGGTTTCGAAGGAGGAGATGAGGAGGAGAAGGAGGCAGCAGAGGGTGAAGAAGTGGGAAGAGTGTGGGTGTAAGTCGTCCAATCATGGAGGATTTTGCTCTTGTAATCATAATGAACTCTTTTTAGTCGCAGCAGTTCTTGATGTCTGTTAGCTGCCCTGTTTTTTTTCTGGGTTTTCTCTGTTTATTTTGTAGTTCTTGAGATAGGCGGCAAGCAATATTGATAATTCTACGATGTTACGAGGACAAAAATGTAAGTACAGTTACTAGAACTAATGAATCAGTTTTGCATATTGGCTTCTGGTTTTTGTCAAACTTTAATTTCTAGTATTGTAAATTTTATTTTCTCTATAAAGTTAGTGACTCGGGTTCGAATCCCCAAATTAATGCAACCAACAAGGATCGAACCCCTGTCCTATTCCTATTGATTAGGAGACAAATGACTAAACCACTACACTAACCTGAACAAACTGATATTTCAAATGGTTGAAAACTACTTGTTTCGAAAAGAGGAAAAAAAAACCCGGAAAATGGTTTGGTCGAAGAAGACCGTCGACCCGCGGATAGGGCGGTCGACCGATTTTTTGTTTCGAAAAGAGGAAAAAACCCGGAAAATGGTTTGGTCGAAGAAAACCGTCGACCCGCGGATAGGGCGGTCGACCGATTTTTTTCCTCTTTTAATTTGTTTTTCGAAACAAGTAGTTTTCAACTATTTGAAATATCAGTTTGTTGATGGTGGTGTAGTGGTTTAGTCACTTGTATGTGTTTATTGCTATTTTTAGCACTAATTGTGAGTATATATCGTCGTATTTGTGGTGTTGAGAGTTAATTTTGGGGCGATATAGTGACATTTGAAGCATTTCCGATGATCTCACATGGTTTGATTATGTATGTGATTTTTGATGACATTTGGAGCTATTTTGAAGAGTCGAGAAATTCATGTATTATGCCCGGATTATAGTGGTGGTATACGTGTCAAATGCCGGGTTATATCGAGGATTGAATGAAGAAAAGAAGGGAAGAAATCAAAGGAAAAGCAAAGAAGAGAGAATAAAGAATTTTGAAGTGCCGCTACTAGCGGATGACGAAGAGCAAAACTGCCGCTAGTAGAGGCTTCATCAGAATTCACGCAATTTGTGAAGCTTCCAGAGTGCCGCTAGTAGCGAAATGTGCCGCTACTAGCGAACAGCTACCCGTGCAATGACTCTTAATCTTCCTCCTATTCTATCCTACATATATCACATTTGTTTTATTAGAAGACGCATATCATTTTCCTAGACTAGATACACAAAAACCTATGCAATTTTATTAGATTTATGCAATTCTAGTTTAATTATTCGAAGACTTTGAAGAAACGATCATTCATCATTTTATCCATTATTCAAGACTAAGTTTTTCTAATTCTCTACTCTTTATTTTATTTGTTGATTGTTGGTTTAATTATGAGTTGTGAGTAGTTCTTTTATCTAGGGCTCGGTGAGCCGATAATATGGGTTATTATTGATGCTTTGATTTTAATCGCGCTTTATTGAATTATTGAATTGGGTTTGTTTCGGTTGTGCTTAATAATTGATCGATTTGTTTGAATTGCTAGGTTTGAGTCTAGATTATCATTACAACGAGAGTTGAATGTTTTCATATGAATCATGCCTAAAAGTTTGTATCTTTATCAATTAATTTCTACTCAATTCTAATTACGACGAGAGTCGGGTTTTAATTTAGAGAACCGAAACAAGATTTGAACTTTCACATGAGAATAGTGAATTGAAATAATTGGGACATGTTAGTGTCGATTCTTAATGCGTCTAGTTTTGTTATTCGTGCCATGAGAATATGATTTGTAACATGCTAGATAGGCTTTTTAAGTCTCGACGGAGAATTTAAAGTATTGATTAAAATAGGAATGCTAGTCTCACCCAAGACGGTAATTTGACAAAGCTGTGTCACATTTTGATTGCATCGATAATCCATGTTATTGGTGAACCATTGCCCTAGGTCTTTCTATTATTGATTTCATCTCGATTTATTACATTTCGTACTAGTTTGTTAAAATTAGTTAGATAATCGTCATTTTGATTTATTCGACGTAGATAACTTGAGTTAGAAATTAGCTAGTACTTAATCATTCACCTCCCTGAGATCGAACCGTATGCTACAATACCCGTACGCTTGCGGAACTACAAAATAAAACGTAACAGTATGAAATGTTATCAATGTAACCAATTTCACCACCTTATACTTCATGTTTGATACTATTGGAAGATTTATATTCTACTTAAACTATTTCTCAAAACTTTCAAGTATTATAGAGAAAATAATACGATCCTTGGGTGGGTCGAAAAACCCACTTGACCTGACCCATTTTCGGATTTTTTTATTTTAATTTGCATCCATCTGTAAATCTTGATTGTCGACTTGTCGTAGATTAATTAGGATTTAATTTGCATATTACTCGTATTTGTTAATTACGTTTATTAAATTGTATTAAGTCCTTAATTAATCTAATTAACTGTTTAAAATAGGAGGGGTAACAATAATCGAAAAAACGGTTTTATTATCGAGTTCTAATAAACCGATACTATATAAAATGTAAATGTAACAATATTTCAAAAATTAATTGCAAAGGAGAACCCGTCATTTTGTGTAATTTCATATATTAACTATATAGGAAGTCGGTTTTGGTTTATTACAATAATCGAAAAAGACGATTTTATTATCTAGTTTTAATAAATCAATAATCTATAAAATGTAAAGTAATATTATTTCGAGAATAAATAGCAAGGACAAAGTCGTCATTTCACGTAATTAACACCGACGATAAAAAGTAAAGCGCCGACGGTAAAAAGTAGTTGAAATTCATTTGGGTCGTCGACGTTTCAGTTGGATCGTCGACGTTTTATATGTGATTTTACCGTATTGCCCTTCTCTAATAATCGTTAATATAATTAATTGGTTTTGTATATAAATCTAATTTTATGTTCCGATTATTAATTTGTCACGTTTTTGTAATTTAACGGCTTTTGTGATTCCCCGTAAACCCCGGGATCATATTGCCCTTCTCTAATAATTATTAATGTAATTAATTGATTTTATATATAAATGTAATTTTCTCGTTTCCGAGTATTAATTTGTCCCATTTTTTTTTATAATTTAACGGATTTTGGGACACGTTTCCCCAGAAACCCCTGGAATCTTATCTAGAGTTTTCTATTTAAACCTTCCCGTACTCCATAATTCATTTAAACCGCTTTTCAAGAAATCGACCATACCGTTCCAATCAAATAAGTTATTTTTTTTATATCTCATTTATCTTCTAATTTTGTACTCCGTAATTACTTTCTCCATTAGGCCGATCTATTTCATTTTAATTGATTAGGGTGCTAGTTATGTTTCCCCGTAGTTTTACGACTTAGGACGTTGGATTATTAAGTAGTTTGATTTGTTGATTGCGGCTTGATTAGAGATTAATTAACGGATTGTAGGAAGAATTAACGTCGGGAATAATTAAAATCCCCCCAAAAAAATACGAAACATTGGATTTGGGTATGAAAACGTTAGAAAATCGCATTTTTGGGATCTGGAAAACGTGAGAAGGTCACGTTTTTGGGATATGAAAAACGTGAGAATCTCACATTTTTCAGATCCCAAATACGTGAGACTCTCACTTTTTGTGGATCCAAAAAACGTGATGTCCTCACGTTTTGGTTGTTTTATTTTTTTTAAAAAATTATTTCATGGTTTATACCTAAAATTCTTGTCTTATAAATTTAAAATTAAAACAGCGTACGTTAAAACATTCGTGGTTATCAAGACGGTTAGCTTAAAACACGTTTGGTTAGCGTCAGAGACGAAACCAGGAGGATAGAAAAGTAACACGGACCGATTTAATTTTTTGTTGGTTTTATTAATGAAAGTCGATTTAACGAATTGATATACGTGTAAGTATACAATAAGTTTGAATTATATAAGTGTAGAATATGTTATTAATATTTAGTTATATACGTTATATAAGTATTGAATTATATATACGTTATATATATATATATATATATAAGACACAAAAGTGTCAAAAAAAGACGGTTTTACAAAATAATCAAAACCGTTACGTTATCGAGTATATTTCACAAATAACTAAATAAACAACAATTATTAATGTTAATGAAGTAACTTAGAGGAGGGACAATGCGTCAATTCACGTTATAAAGCGCCGACGATCCAGCTGAAACGCCGACGACAAGGAATACCTCTCGCATTTCACAATTCACATTGTAAGCATGTTAATTTGTTTTTTTGGTACATATAGTAAGCATGTTAATTTGTAATGTAACACGTTTATACTATTTTTTTAGTCTAAGTGTCCTTATTAGTATGTTCCTTGATCATGGTTGGTGTAAAGGACAAATACGATAATTAAACTCAAGTTTAAGTGTCAAGACTCTATAAATCTCTTCAAATTATTGCTCAGACTCAACTTCAGAGTCTAAGTACAGTTTTAGATTCTACAAATTCGAGCCTAAGATTCTTGCTCAAACTGCTTAGTTGAAGTCATAGTTTGAAGGAAAAATTCAAGTTCGGAGTCTACTAGCATTTGTAACTTTTGCATGAGCAGTTCGAAATCGTCTTTGCTCTTCAACAAGCTTAGCCGCACATACCGATCTTCACCACCGAATAATCGTCCCTTTGTACCAATGATCCCAGCTGATTTGAGCACTTCGTAACATTCTTCGTCTTCCTTTCTTTCGCACTTCAACCATCCATATGCTGCACTCAAGCACGAACTCATTATCGTCACCAAAGTACTAGAAATTCCAAAATCATCGCTAAAAATGTACATCTAAAGTTACTTTAATATGTTGGTCATGTTTGGCAAACAACAGTAGCAGATTTGTAATAGCCAATAACATTAGCATAATACGGTTAGCAGACTGTACTAGTAAGTTCGACTATCAAATTAAATTAGCATAATTAAGAAAGAGCGTTTGATAGTTAACAAATTACTTTGTATATAACAATCAAATTGTTTTCAAGTATAAATTGGATATGTTGTTTCAATCGCTTGTTATTAGCAGCATATTCAAAAACAGTAGATTTCGGTCAATATATTGTTTACCAAAGATAATGACAGTCAATATGCTAGTTAGGTCGGAATCTGCTAATTTTCACCCGAAATACTATTTACCAAACAGAGTCAATATTTTCTGTTCGAAAATTTGAAAGTTAACCTGGGGAAGGTTGACGAACTTGTTGATAGTAAATACAAAACCGAGGATGAATACTCTGTAAGGAGAAACGCGAAGATTTAGAGACAACTTCATTTAATCTTTGCCATCGTTCTTTCATCGTCCCATGTCCAAATCGAAAGAGTTCTCTTGCTGCTCCTCCATCGACAACGTCCTTCAAAATCTCTAACACTCGTAATTGCGTATCATGTGATATCCCAAACGTACTATTATCTACATAGTCTTTCATTTTTTGATGTACCCTTTCATCCTTCACTAACGCCCACCTGCAGCTCGAACCAATTAAATTCATCGTTATTCAGTATAGTTAGCTTAAGTTTAGCCACATTAAATATTAGTTTAGTTACGTGTTAATAAATTAAGATTTAGGGCTCGTTTGGTTCACCATGGGAAGATGAAGTTAGCGGAAACTTAAATTCACATGAATTTGTATTTCATGGAAATTACGAAAATATTGTTTGGTTAGTTGTCGCGTGGGAAATGACTTCATGCTGGAAGCTATACACATCAGGGGGCCTTGCCGAGTAACTTCCCCCATTATAGAGGAATTGAAATTCCTGGGAGAATGACAATTCCCATGAAATGGACAACCAAACAACTCCGATCCCAGAAAATGCAATTCATGGGATCTTGTACTTCCCGAGAATAATTAGATGAGTAACCAAACGAGCTCTTAAATTCAGTTCAGTCATTTTCAGCTTGAAAGAACGTGGATTCATATTTCATACCCGAGTCTGCTCCCAGCGTGACCGGTGAGCTTGGAAATGGAAAACAACATAATATCTTCGTCTACCGGGGCCGGAATAGGAGTGTAATGAGGCCAATAATAAACATGATCATGAATCGCCTCGGCTAACGGTCCATGTAACACTTTCCGATTGAGCTTTCCGTCAGGGTTGTTGGGCGAGGTTACGAATGAAGGAGTTATGTCCACTGTCCTACGGATTAACCTGCTTAAGTCTATGTATCCGATATGCCTTGCTAGAGGTCGATGTCGGGTTGACATGTAAATAGGTTACGTGTTTGGTAGTCTTAAGTGGGCCCATTGGGTCACACACAATATGTACGGGATATTATTAATATATATCGATATATTAAATATATCGGGTCAGTAGTAATACAGACCCAGCAGCGTTGTCGGGTTATAATAATTAGAGTTATAGTACTAATAATCTAATTATGGTAATTAGAGTTATGGAAATAACCTAATTCTACATTCTCATCTCCTATATAAGGAGGTTCATATGATGAATCAAGATATGGAATTAAGAGTATTGACTCATAATATATATTCGTCTTATAAAGAGTAATAAGAGAGATAGAGAGAGGTTGTGAGACGGTCTCACGTACCTTTATACTAGCATATACGTCGCAGTTCTGTACCCGTGTGGATACCAAAGGAGGCATCACGTTTGGGGTGCTTTATTCTGTCCGTGGAGATTATTTATTCTGTCCGTGGGAATTATCTATTCTATCCGTGAAGATTATTTATTCTGTCCGTGGAGATTATATATATTTCTGGGTTTATTATACTTCTTATTAATACGATGTTCCGCTGCAAATAAGGTATAATTGTTATCCCTCTACTTTTGTCTTTTCGGTTAATACTCGTAACAGGTCTTTGGGTTTAAGGGTTGTAACCCTACAGTGGTATCAGAGCCTCTGTTATGTAGTATTAATCAGATTGACGTGAATCTATGTCTCATAATTAGTTATGAGGGATTCCTCTCGCGTATTAATTTGATTATATTTTTCCTCAAGAGAATTGTTCTAAGTACTTGACTTTATTATGCTTGCATGCAAATAAGTTGTTGTAAAGGAGGCAATAGGCGGACGTATGTATATTGTACTCCCAAGTTTTGTTTTTGTCTCTACGTGCATACATTATATGATATTGTATGAATACTGCGTAGGGTTGATTGTCTGTACGTGCCACATGTTGATTAGTCGTTTCCCGTGATTATGATTACTCCGTATGAATATATGATATTTAGTAGTCGTATGTGACTCATAGTTATGGGGATTTTCGTTCAAGGTTAGGGTTCATCTTAATTTATGAATTTAAAATGTTAAATTCTAAAATTGATTCTTAAAATTAATTTAAGATCTAATATCGATTATGTTTTAATTTAATTTACCCTAAATTGACCCACTATGATTCCAAATTTCGTTATTGACGATGAGACTAATTAGATTAGTCAAGACTCGATTGAAATTTGAAACATAAAATTATTAGAATTTATTGTTGACGATGAGTCCTAATAAGATTAAGACAAGACTCGTTTTAATTATGGTGGAGACGGAACGAAACAAGGTCAACTCGGTCGGAACGGGTGTGACTCGGTAGGCACGGGTGTGTCCCGATCGGAACGGGATGACCCGGGCGGCAAATGTTTGACCAAGACGACACAATATTTATTTGGACGACAAGGTTGTGTGTTGATTATGAATGGATTATACTTTTATTTTTCCGAGTCAATGAAAAATTAGTTTTCTAAATCGGTTAAATAATTTTGTGCATTTTAATTATCATGTTATCATAAATGGTCCGAAAAACTAGTTTCTCGAGTCCTAATTGATTTTGATGAATTGTTCATCTATATGACAATTATAAGTTGCAGATCGATTGTGAATCGAGTTTTGAATATCCGTTCAATTTTCCCGGGTAGAGAATTGTTCTTCGTAGTTGGAAAAATGAAAGGTATTCGTGAAATTGTTCAAACCAAATAGTAATTACGAATTGTGATATGATTACGAATCAAAATATGAGATCTTTTAACTTGTTTTATGCACAATTCACTAATAACAATTGAATAATTATGTCATATGATGCATCAATTTTATTGTTTAGACTTGTGACTTGTGTGCCTAGAACTGATAGGTCGCCTTGTAAGTTGACCTAGCAACATGTTTAAGATCCATAATGCATTAAATCCCTCACACAAATATTAAGTATTGTCTTTCTAGAATTGACCACTACAACAATTTCATATCATTGGTTGAAGTGACTGCCTAAGCGGTGCTTTGCCGATGTGTGTGGACTGAGTAGGTGGGTAACGGTTACCCACAGGTTCAGTCTGGTTTGCTTAACATTGCTATCAAGTCGGACTTGGGCTTTGAGCCAAATAGTTGGTGTCATATGATGACTAATTCCGACGAACCAAGAATTACATAGAGATGTAATTGACAAGTTTGTTGTCTACCTTCACTTTTGAAGCTTGAGCAGTGAGCCCAAGTTCACTTGAGCAACAAAAGGTTTAGGATCTTGGAATATTATGCGAACTTGAGGGTAGTTTTCATGATTTTATCTTAAAATTGTTTGAGATTATTAATATTAATTATCGTTTTACTTTGCATATAATTGGAGTTGTAATTTAGTTACCATTATCACATTTATTAAAGATGAGTTTGAATTGTTCAACCTCGTCGATTGGTATCTTGAGAATCGTTCTCAAAATTAGAGATATGGATTTTGTCCTTGTGAAGGATAATTCCGACAAATTATTACCAATGTTATTAATGTACAGTATGGACTATATAATTAGAGTCATGAAGATGATTATAAGTACCAAAATCAATTGTTTCAATAAAGGGAACCGGTCCCATTAAGTGAGAAAATGTTGAAGATGATCTAATTAATCCATGTCATACGATGACGTGATTATATTGATAATCAGGAAATATTGGATGCTTCTTTCTAAAGAATTACGAATTGAAATCGTTTCAACTAGTCCTAAGTTTAGGCCACTTTATTATGAATAAACATGTGACTTAATAAGGTTTCTCACCTTTTTGCATGAGATGTTAAAAGAAGATTGAACATTGTATCAAGAAGGCAAATAATACTAATGTTCTATGAGTTCATTAAGAAAATTGTTTGAGATAATGATTAATGAATCTAAGACGTTGGTTAAAGTAAGGGAAGCACAATCGTTGTCATACCCAAACTTATTCCCAAGTTTAGAATAGGTACGAAATTATTTATCATTAATGTAATGACAAACATATGACATTGGTAGATAGTTTCTAGAAATGTCTAGAAAATCTGCAAATCAATTATTGAAGTATGACTTCTGGTGTGTATGTTACTAGAGTAATTGTTACTTTCATTCTACTATTTTGGTATAAGATACCAAATGCAACTGTTACATTGTGGATGTGATGACTCAAAGAGGGTGGAATAATGGTATATAAGTGAAGTGTTTTATGATGAAATGGACAAACGTTGTTGTTTCATATATAAAAGGAAAATCACTTAATTTTATCATAAAGCTGAATATTGGAATTGAATAATTGTTATTCTTGTACTAGTCATAAGCAAGAATATTGATTCTATTTCATGTATGGGCATGAAAAGTTTTAATAAAAGTAGAACAATTGTTGTTCTATACCTTGCAAGAATATTGGGTACAATAAGGCTAACATGATTGTTGAGCTCTATATTCCTAGTAGTGAATGCTTTTATTTATAACATAACGACCAAAAGGTTCAAGTCCCTCGACACGAGTTTTACCTATTATGGCATTGTCCTTAATCCATGAGACAAGAAACATAAGAATAAGTTTCATGATGATGAAATTATAAACCTTATTGATAAGGATCAACTGAGCTAAATGGATCTTATTTAGATGGATAAATGACATTAGAAGTGACTCCTATTAATTGTAGTGGGAGGGTACTTAGACTTGTTGGATCACACATATACAGATACGTGTTAGTTTAACTAGTGATGTTGCAAAATGGGTAACACGTATGGTTTTGTTCATTTGATGAAATTGGAACTGAATGCTTTGAATTGTTCAAAGAAATTCAGATGAAAGTACAAGATCAACTTGATAAGTTGGTACGAGTCGTTCGATATGATTGAAACAGGGAGGAATTGAACTAAAAGATTGTGATCATCTTAGAAGTAATGAAAAGTGTTTCAAACTACATCGAACCATATTTGATATGATTTGGTCTATGATGAGTCATGCAGATTTTATTGACGCTTTAGAAAGTTATGCACTATAAAAGTCTTTGTACAATGTTGATGAGATTGTCCATGAAAGTCAAAGAATAGACACCATATGAGATATGGATTGAAAATGTTCTTAAAAGTCTTTTCTTAATTATCAAGTCAAGTTTAAAGAAAATTGTTTTCTAGAACTTAGACTCAATTATGGCATGTGTTTTATTAGGGATATTATGTTAATTCTACAAACCATCCAAAGAACAAAACTGTTTTGTTGCATGAAGTGATATGTTTCTTTTAAAAATATGTGATTTCTAATAGAAACAGTGGGAGTATAATTGACCTTGAATTGTTCAAGATTAACAGGAATTCTCTACATCTGTTGAAGAGGATAATATTGATGCATCCATGAAATGTGAGGATCATCTTACCTGTAAAATATTACCCTACATAGGTTTGACCTATGATGACACAATAATGGGCAAAGACTCCAAAATTCACATAAAATCTAATAGATTCTATATACCATAACTACCAAGTATAGACTTTGGTTAAATGGGTCTTACAGTGAAGAACCGTCTTCAATATAAAGACGATATAGGTTGATATAAGAGTATCTATGAAGCATAGTTGGTAGTTAAGGATTGATCTCATAGTAGTGACTACGGAAAAATTCTTTTTACAACATTATGCCTAAGTCTATTAGGATTGATTTAGCATTTTGAATGTCATCACTCATATGATGAGTATTGGACATATATATGTGAAATACATTTCTTGAAAGAGATGTAATATGATGTGTGTGCGACTCATCGTATGAATTTCATATTATTAAAATTGCTAGGTAAATGTGAATATTCCAATTTGATTGGAGTATGGAGTAATATCTTCGTTCTCAATGTGGTAATTCAAAGATGTTTGTTTTCCTTTGAGACGAAGAAAGACAATGTGTACAAGAGGCTAGTGGAAGTGCATTTATCGTTATGATTTGGTATGTATGTGACATATTTCTCTAACTAAACGACATTTGATTGCTTTAGTCTATGAGACTTTGCAAGAAATGTGTTTATTATGTGCTCGTGTGACGAGTAGATACTAATCTAGTGAGTGTCACTAGAATGCTATCTAAGGATTGTTCCTTTGCGCTTGAGAAGCAAAAGGAGAATTATTTAAGAGATGCGCATTATGTGATAAGCGAATTATTGTAAATAAGTTACAACAATTCATATTTCCAAATGGACAAAGATGACATGAGATTGTACTCTCAGTATATTTTGTTTTGGATGAAAGTTGTGTGTTGGAACGGTTCCAAAGGACAACTTTGTGACTAGTATTATAACTAAAGTTAGTGTTCTATTACTTTTGAAGCAAATAAACGTTTGATTACAAATTAAGCACACACTCAACTTTAAAGTTTATGAAGCAATTTGTTGCTTATGAAACTATCAGTTTACCTTAATTGAGAGAAGGTAGATTGATTATATGCTTGTAAATAACCGATACAAATGTTGTATGTCCCGAAACCTACTCTACATAAAGATCATATTGATTATGATCGGTATAAGACGCATGGGCGAGTGGTCTTAGTACTTTTAGAGGTGTTTGGTTTAGTGGGAGTTATTTCGATAATTGATATATGTATGACATATTGTCATTTGGTTAATGTAACCGAGTTTTGTCCCTAAATAATTTACATTGATGAAATTGATCACTAAGTACGTGACTTAGTCTTGGAACTCTATTTGGATGATGTAATTATTTTGTCTCTAGTCAGGGTATTGTGTTGGGACATTTGAATACCCTTAAATGACTGGTGTGTGAGTTGGTTGATGACTAAGTTCCTTGAGTCATAGGTATTGAGATACTAAACCAGGCACACGGGTGTATGTTAAGAACATGCATTAGACATACCCGTCGAAAAAGATTTTACTAAGATTTCGCTTAGTGTCAGTAAAGTTCTTTGCAAGTTATGAACTTGTACGGTCTTTAGACCTGAGTCTTTGACTATCCTGTACATGTGATATGTATGCTTTGATACTATTCCTCGTCAGCTGTGAAAGGGGGCTATGGATGGTTATTGGGCATACATGGATCATGTGATAGGATGTGGTTAGACAAGAGGGGATTTGCTCTTCCTTTATTGAAGGGAATTTATTGTTTCTTGGCCACTCGAAGAGTGTGACTTGTGCAAATGCGTGGCCGCGCTCAGATAGGATGATTGTCATCTATCTGCTCTTTTAACAAGTCAACTCAAAGATTCGAGTAAAAGATCGAGACATGTGAGGATGACACTTCTTCTTACCTCATTCTCAATTGGAGACAATAGTAGTAAAGAGACTTAACGCCGTTCTTGAGAGGACATGTACAAGTGGGAGACTGAAGGAGTTATGTCCACTGTCCTACGGATTAACCCGCTTAAGTCTATGTATCCGATATGCCTTGCTAGAGGTCGATGTCGGGTTGACATGTAAATAGGTTACGTGTCTGGTAGTCTTAAGTGGGCCCATTGGGTCACACACAATATCTACGGGACATTATTAATATATATCGATATATTAAATATATCGGGTCAGTAGTAATACAGACCCAGCAGCGTTGTCGGGTTATGATAATTAGAGTTATACTAATAATCTAATTATGGTAATTAGAGTTATGGAAATAACCTAATTCTACCTTCTCATCTCCTATATAAGGAGGTTCATATGATGAATCAAGATATGAAATTAAGAGTATTGACTCATAATATATATTCGTCTTATAAAGAGTTATAAGAGAGATAGAGAGAAGTTGTGAGACGGTCTCACGTACCTTTATACTAGCATATACGTCGCAGTTCTGTACCCGTGTGGATACCAAAGGAGACATCACGTTTGGGCTGCTTTATTCTGTCCGTGGAGATTATTTATTCTGTCCGTGGGAATTATCTATTCTATCCGTGAAGATTATTTATTCTGTTCCTGGAGATTATATATATTTCTGGGTTTATTATACTTCTTATTAATACGCTGTTCCGCTGCAAATAAGGTATAATTGTTATCCCTCTACTTTTGTCTTTTCGGTTAATACTCGTAACAGGTCTTTGGGTTTAAGGGTTGTAACCCTACAACGAATTCTATCAACATTTGTTTGACGTCGGTTTTGTTCGTCCATAGCGACACATCTCCTCCAAACTCATACTTTCTCGTCTCGAAAAGCCTTGTTTGCGATTCATATAACTGCAGCATGACAACATTTATTATTGTAATGCAACTAAGTGCGCTCTTATTTGGCAAAAAAAAAACAAACAGGGAACAGAATAGGAACTCGCAGGGAGTAATACTTACGGGAAAATAAGGTACAGAGGCGAGAACAAGGGCGGGAAAGACAGGTGAAAAGGAGGAAAGGAATGGACAGCGGCGTTCAAGAGGTGAGTGGAGCCTATGCTGACCACTAGGCGACATCCATTGGTAACGGCATTTCCAACTAGATCATGGAGTTTGAAGATGTATTTCTCGAGTTGGATCGAGATTTGGTCGCCTACCAGGTAGTAATAGCTCATTCTGTGCCATCCTGGAATTAGTACACTGCTGTTTTCCTTGTACTTCTTCCAAAATGGTTCAAGAAACACTGGATCTCCACTGCAACATAGTGGTTCAACCGAAGATGTCTTAGTCCAGTGGTTAAGAACAAGTACCTGCCTACCTGGACAATAGGTCACAGGTTTGACCTCTCCCCTATAACATACTCATATATTGTAATAATGCGACTAAGTGCGTTCTTCGTTGAATAAAAAATATGGTACTTCAGCGAACTTGGTTAGTTATCACTCTGTGCTTTACAAAACCGATTTTTCAAACTTACAATCGTTCATGTTAGAGAATAAACTATTTCAATCTCGGTCATTTGTTTACCTTTTATATTATTTAATGACAGAGAGTGGCATCTCATGTATGTTATTCAGCCTATGATAAAGACGATAAATTAAGTCTGTCATGGGATGGAGGACGCACACATCGGCACGAGCAAAGCATGGATGAGAAAGGGAAGAGAGTAGCAAGCATAACACTCGCAAACCAGTTTTCCATGAACGATGAGGCTATCCAAGAATGCGAGTCCATGTCCGGAACATGGGATCGAGTCGACTATCTCGGCCTCTTTCGCGGCTTTTATTGTCCAACTTAGATTATTATTTGTGTTATAGTCGGTCCATTTTGTGTAAATATATGCTACACAAAGGACTACATTTATGATTATTGAATACGATAAATATGATAAGTAGCCCCGGCACATATGTTTTTCCAAGAATATGGTAAAAAAAAGGGCATTGAATTGGGTTCTTAATTGAGTCATCAATCTTTATAATGCGAGTTAGTGTGATTAGGTTTGATGTGCTAGCAATAAGAATAAATTTAAAATGTGATAACGATACTGCAACGGGCTAAAACCAGACAAGTGCATAACATTATTGGTCTGAGCTGAAAATAAGCTGGAAAAACAGGACCCGATTGGTGACAGGAGGAATAGTCAATTAGTCAAATAATACTTCACATCATCTCGAGCATCTTCACCACATAGATCCTTACGGTTCCAGAAACATTGTCGACTCTGTTACATACCACTCGTTGAGTCTTACGCAGTGGGTTAATAAAACAAGTATAGAAGACGGGTCACAAACAAACAAGGTTTAATTTCATTTTAAAATGTCACTTCTATATTTGAAAAGATTTCAATTAGAGGAAGATAGTAATCCTCACAATTAAAATATCCAAAAAGAAAGGATTAACCATTAATGGGAGTTTTTTTTAGACTTCACGTATCGTTTAATCCTACAATAAATACAATCGAAGAAGATAAGAATTTCCTCACTTTATTACGAGTATTTTTTTATTCATGTTCCTTTGTTATTTACTTATTTTTGAGTTTAATTATCGATTTCTAAATAATTTACTTGTACGTCATGTTTGACAAATAGCATATATAAACAAATTGATAATATAATACGATTGAGAGATTTTAGTAGCGGGTTTGAAGACGTACTCGTAACTATCAAATTAAATTAACAGGTTTAAGGAAAAATATTTGATAATCAACAGATTATATATAACACAATTTGATTGTTTTCATGTACAAATTTTTGACATTAATATTATACAAGTAACACAATATATATAATTCATCTCTTATTAACCTTGATTCTCAATGTACAATTGAAGAATTTAAGGTCTCAACGATCGTTGAGATATATACAATACGACTATACGAATACAGACTTAATAATTTAATATTAAGTTGTATTCTCTCGGTCTTGTTAGTTTGTTTACCTTTATTTAATTTAATATAAAAGGTAAACAAATGACAGTGATAGAAAATTTAACTTGAATAACTCACATTTCGAGAAGAAAATTCAAGTTCGGAATCAATCAAATGTTGTAGCTTTTGCATTAGCAGCTCAAAATCGTCATTGCTCTTCAACAAGCTTAGCCGCACATACCGAGCTTCAGCACCAAACGCTGATCCCTTTCGACCAATAATCCCAGCTGATTTCAGCACTTCATAACAATCCTCGTCTTCTTCTCTTTCACACTTCAACCATGCATAAGCTGTACGAGTACATTTTTGTGAAGAGTATTTTAATCAAAGTTAAACGAATGACTGAACTGGGATCCAGTTAGAAATGTGGGTAGTTTAGTTAGTTAACCTGGGGAAGGTTGTCGAACTTGTTGATAGTAAGTGCAAAACCGAGGAGGAATATTCTGTAAGGAGAAACGCGACAATTTAGAGAAAACAGCATTCATTCTTTCCCATCTTTCCTTCATTGTTACCTGTCCAAACTGAAAGAGTTCTGTCGCTCCTCCATCGACCACAACCTTCAAAAGCTCCAACACTCGTAACTGTGTATCATGCGATACACCAAGCGTGTTGTAGAATACGTAGTTTGTCATCTTATCGTGTACTGTCTCATCCTTTACCAACGCCCACCTGTGTGAAAATATATAAGATCACTTCATTTTAGTTGAGTTCAGTTTAATTCAGTTAAAAGAACGCAGCCTACAGGAGACACGAGTAAGTGATAGAATTTGGGTGCATACCCGAATCTGCTGCCAGCGTGACCAGTGAGCTTGGAAGCGGAAAATACCATTACATCTTCGTCTGCAGGGGCGGGAATAGCAGTGTAATGAGGCCAATAATAGACATGATCATGAATCGACTTAGCTAACGGTCCCTGTAACACTTTCTGATTCAGTTTGCAGTCGGGATTGTTAGGCGAGGTCACAAACTCAATCGTCATTTGGTCACCACTACCATCTGTTTTGTTCTTCCAGGAAGACGGGTCTCCTTTGAATTCGTAATTTCTTGTCGCAAAGTATTCTGTCTGTGTTTTATATAACTGCAGCAGCATTTCAGCAGTTGAGTTCAGTTCAGTTAGTTTCAGCCAGAAAGAACAGGGCAGGCTATACTAGAAATACTTACGGAATAATAAGGCACAGAAGCGAGAATAAGGGCAGGGGTGACAGGAGAAGAGGAGGAAAGGGAATGGACAGCAGCATTCAAGAGTTGAGTAGAGCCTGCGCCGATCACAAGGCGGCGTCCCTCAGTGACTGCATTTCCAATTAAATGATGAAGTTTGAAGATGTATTTCTCGAGTTCCACAGATAGTCGATTAGCTCCAGGGTATGCATACCCGAGTCTGTGCCAGCCTGATACTAATACACTACTGCTTCCCTTGTGCTTCTTCCAAAAGGGTTCAAGAAACAGAGGATTTCCACTACAAAAAACAAGAGGAAATTATAATTAAGCCAAGCCATGTGAAAGATCATTTTACACCCCCCTTCTGTCTCGTTCATTTATTTGTCTTTTGATTAAAATACTTCTCACAACGAATATAAAAAGGAAAACAGATGAACTAGACAGAAGGGGTGTAAAATGATCTTTTTATATTCGTTGTAAGAAATATTTTAATCAAAAATAAACAAATGAACGAGACAGGGAAATTACTATCATAGATTCATAGATCCATTTCAAACTATTTATCGACACAAACTGAAAAAATGTTGACTTCGATTATAAAGCTAACGTATACCTTTTGAGTCCTTTGCTTTTATTGAAAAAAAATCTTCAATATAATTTCTAATATTTCTCTAATCGAGTCCATTATCAATATATCAAATTTAAATTTGTAACTTTTAGTAACGTGTAACCAAAGATATAAACACTAATGTACATGGGCGAATTTTTTTGTACATGGACGGTGCCGCGGTGGGCCTAAAATTGATTGGGCCAACGTTTTATTCAAGAATTTGTGGTGCTTATCAGTTCAGCACGAGAACATATCGCCATCGGACGACCCATTTCAACTCTTACGTACTGCATGTTTTAATGTTTTGTACGATGTGGGAAAACAAAGTTTTCACATGCGTGGCTACATCCTTGGCCCAAATAATACTCTATGAGACCATATTTATCTCCTGATGTTCTTCGTCAAGTTCTAATCAATATTATACTCCTATTATTCTTTATTTACGATCTAACTGATTAAATCCATGCTAACTTTCCTACTTTTTTTCACAACTTCTTTCATCATGATCTTACACATATATTATTTTTTATTATTTTTCTCATCTAAATTTAAAAAATCATTTTATTGAACAATCAATATTTATTTTACGAAGTTAGTTATATTTACGTTAATGAAAAACATTACTTTTTACGAATTTACATTTTTATTATTTTTTTAAAAACATTAAAAAAAATTATTATAAAAAACGAGACAAATATATAAGTAGCTAATTACGAGACTAAAAATTTTGGAGTAAAAGTATGTCAAAATTAATCTCTATTTATAGACAATGAAAAAATATGAATATTGGTGAATATTTTATTTTATTTTTATAAAGTATGTTTTAAATAATACTCGTATTCATTTCAAAGTTTATAACAGATACAAAAAATAAAACCAATTAGAAAATGCCTAAGTATGAAGGTGGGAGATGTCTTATTTATTACTTTACCTTTCACCCTCCACCTCCACTTTCACTTTTTTTCCACCTCCATTAATCATAGTCTGATACCCCTACATTTTACTTTTTATAGTGATAGCCAGCTAGACTCGCTTAAAATTAGACCCGACAAAACTGATCCGATTCGAATACATCAATTTGAATCCGATATGATATCCGAATTGAAGATCCGAGTTTGATTTGTAACCCAAATTGACTCAGCTTAACTAGAAACTCTCACGAACTGATCATAGCGAGTTGATATGATGATATCGGATCGGGTGTTTAACAACTACCGTAATAGATTTAGCTACATCAATCCTAAAGTAAACAAATGATAATGCTAATAACTTACGTCGAAGACCGACTGACTTGACCATAAATTCAATTAGACTTTTGTGAGACGGTCTCACGATATTGGGGGCTGCGAATTCAATTAGACTTATGTGAGACAGTCTCACGATATTGGGGGCTGTCAGGGTTCGAACTCGTGACCTCTGGCTTGGATACCATGTTAATGGATCATATCAACCAAAATCTTAAGCTGATGGTTGAGACCCGTTTATATTCTATTATGTAAGTCAGCCATTGTACGCAACAACATAGAGGCGATCAGATACAAGAGATAATCGAATGTATAGGACTTACCTATCGGCATCAGCAAGACATGGATGAGAAATGGAGGAGCAGTCGGAACCAGAGTAACAAGCATAACACTCGCAAACCGGTTTTCCAAGAACAATGGAGCTATCCAAGTACGCGAGTCCATGTCCTGAACATGGGATCGAGTCGACTTCCTCAGCCTCTTTCGCGGGTTCAACTGTCCAACTTAGGTTATTATTCGCGGTATAGTCGGTCCATTTTGTGTAAGCATATGCTACACAAACGACTATGTTTAGGATGATTGAATATGATAAATAAAAACCCATGTGTTTTTCCCAGGACAATAATAATAGTAGGAATCTTAATAATTAGTTGAACAAAATATATATTATCGTTTGGTTGGTTAGATTGCTTGTTGTCTTGTTGATAAGGCGAGCTAGAATGTCATTTTCCATTTGTACCTCGTATTTTTTTGTTTGTAGGGCAGCTTACCCCATAAATATCATTGTCTTAGCACGTTGGCAAAAACAAAAAAAAAAAAATAGTATTGTCTTGTTTAACAACGGAGTATCAATCTTAAATCTTAAAATGAGTCAAATATTACTCCGTAATATATAAGGTTAATAAAGACAAAATATTTATAAACGAGTCTTCTCATATTAATTCTGTGTTAATTATAAACGAGTCTACTCACCCTAATTTTTCATAATTCCACTAAATTCAAAAATTAAAAGACAGAATTAATCTTTCAAAAAAATTCTTGACTGCACGTATCGTTTAATGCGAGAATAAATACAGTCGAATCGAATAAGATAAGAATAAAGAATCTCCTCTCTTTATTATTATTCTTGTATTTATATTCCTTTGTTATTTACTTACGAAGTATTTTTTTTAGTTTAATTGTCAATTTCTAAATAATTCTCTTACGAACAAAGTAAAACAACTCATCATATATATACAAAGTCTTTGTACTCATGTTTGACAAATAGCATAAACAAATTTATTGTAACAACCCGGATTTTCGATGACTTAAAATAATAGATAATGCGGAAAATTATCTAAGTCATTTAATTAAAATTATATTAGAGTGCAAATAAATCCGGATCGCTATGGATCCTTACAACAAACGACTATTAATTACATAGTCTTGATTCACTTAGTACAGAATATAGATTGTATTTTATATAAAAATATTATTAAATCTCTCTCGCTCGATCCTTTCCCATCGCCCCATACCTGCACAAATATATAGAGTAGAGAGACCGCTTAGCGGGACAGCAACCAAACCGTTCATCTAATATCACCTCAAACATATAAGACAATCATGTGACTAACAAATAATATGCTTATAAAAATATTAAAGGATATCATGTAACAGATAGTTTCCTTTAACTCAATTATCAACATGTGAGGTGATGAAAACGATAAAGTTTAAAAGATGGGACATTGGCAGCCATTTGATTTTAAAAATCATTTTTCACGTAAACAGAGAATAAACACACGAGTCGTGGCTCCTAGTATCACCGCTACTCCATATTGGCTTGCATCTCACCAATAGAAGTAACCGTGTTACCGACTCGTAGACCGAACCGATCTTATGAGGTTTACATCTCACCCATAAGGCTCAATTGGGCCCGAACTTCTATTATATTATACGTTTATTCAAACGGGGCTCTGGGCTGAAATGAAAGCTGATGATTACATTCTCTGCATCACCAAGAGGCAACCCGCAGTTTTCAGAATCCTGTTCTACCCCCGCTACCTAGGTGGTAATACTGATCAAGTACTTGTCTATATGTGCGCCACATACCCTACGCAGACTCTTGAACCGCAGAACTCACTGCCGTAGGACGACTACCTTAAACACTAGGTCGACTCTCGGACCGCAGCCTCCGAGTCTGCTTTTCATTACAAGTGCAGTCGAAACACCACGCATGGTAGGATCCAACACAAGCTATTCATCCCAGACTCGCATCGTAAACTTTATATAAAAGTCGCCCGTGAACAAGTAGTATTTTATTTGGTGACCTTCAATAATTGGTCGGACTCATTTGAAACAGTCAAATCCTCAAATGCTTATTTCAGTGTGACAACGTTATACTTTAATCCTCAAGTGTCACCCGAAACATTATATCCCAAATATCGTATAATATTTTTAAAAGGGTGGTGCTTTTTCATAATTGTGTATTACTCATTTCTACCTGAGATTTACATAATTGCCCTTTCCATTTCCCCCTCCCTCATCATCGTATTAGAGAGAGTTTTTGCGAGAAATCCATCCACCTCCACCACCTCCCTACTCCGACCACCACTTCGGCCGCCACTTTTTTTTTTTCGTTTTGAAAAAAAAAATGTTATTATTGTCAAGTTTTTTTCTCGGAAATATTACAAAAGAAAAAATAGAAAATTTAAAATACAAGAAATTAAACAAAACTAAAATTATAATAACAAAATTAATTCGAAAAATAACACAAATCAAAATTAATAAAAATTACAATAGGACAAATCAAAATCAAAATACAAAATTACAACAACAAAATAGAATTATACAATAATAATAATTAAAATACGAGAATTACAATTGTAATAATTACATAATAACATAATTCTAATAACAAAATAATAACATAATTCTAATTACAAAATAGTAATACAAAATTCAAATAAAAAAAAAAAGAAAAAAAATGTACAGCAAAAAAAAAACAGAACTACAGCGCCACCACCCCCACCCATGGGGGCCACCACCTACTCTCACCCTCCCTCCCCCTTTTTCGGCCCTCGTTATTACCGTCCCCATACGGACCCTTCTCCGGCGCCGCCTCTCCACACCACCCTAAACAACCACCTCCACCAACCTCCTTCTAACACCCACGCGCCGCCCTCTAACATCCTCTCTTCTCCGGCCACCGGCGCCGGCGCCGCCCCTCCGTCGTCGCTGACTTGCTACCCCACAATTCGTCCGGCCACTGCCATCACTTCCGACAACCTCCGGCATCCCAACCCTAAACCCTAACTTTCTAAAAACAATTAAACATAATTAACGATTCAATCATAGTTTGTAAGTAAAATTAAAATATCAATTACCGAACTATAATCCATAACGAATTCCAAAGTAACGATCGATCGATTTCAAATCTGACGAGGTTTAAGAAATTTTTTGGATTAAAGGTGGTTTAGAAAAGAAATAAAGCAGTAGGTTTGAAAAAGTTTGAGAAAATTATGGGAAGGATAATATAGGAATAATAAGGAAATTTTAGGTATGAATGAGTAACTTGCACCTATGAAAAAGTAATTCCGTTTTAAAATAGTAAATCTTTTTAAAATGAAGTTTTATAATAAAAACAAAATTTAAGGTATAATGATGATAAAATATTATTTTAAAATTTATAGTTTCTGAAGAATATAAAAGTTTTCGAAAAATGTAAATGAAATCGTACTTAGTCGATTTACAAAATTTGATGTAAAATCATTTTTTTAAAAATATTTATAAATGTCGTGTAAAAATTTCGGAATAAAATAAATCCATTTATTTTAGAAATTGAAATTTATAACTTTTCACCTATATAAAATTAATAAGTGAAATTTTATTAAAATGCAACATCTTGCAAGTTACTAATTTACTCTATTATTATAATATATAAACAAATGTAAAAGTACTAAAGAAAATTAAATATGACCAAAATTACAATCATATAAAACACATACAAAATATATAGAAAATAGAATAAACATACATAACAAATAGAATTAAACATACATATAAAATACAATGAAAATGATATAAGTAAATTTTATCATTTTAAGTTCTTTTATTCATTTTATCATTTTTCCAGGGGCGGCTCAAAGGGGGTTCAGGGCGAGCAGGGAAACTGGGCCTCCAATTTTATTGGGTCTCATGATCCTCTTTATGAGTAGTTACTCTATATATAAAATTATGAGATAATGTCTACATATGTGATTTGTAGTGTGGTGGTTTGAGTCTACTCCTTTGCTTGAAAGATCATAGTTTCGAATCTTGTTGTATTTAATTCTTTTTTATAATGTTATATCCATATAGGGCCTTAAACTCGAGACTCGAACTGGGCCTCCAAATTTATTAAGACGACCCTGCATTTTTCATATAAATAGAAATATAAAGGTGATAAATAAATAAATTAAACAAGTGATAGTTTAGTCAAGTTAAATTTAGTCATAATAAAATATCACGTAACATTTTTATATATACATAAGTAATTTAGTCATACAAACAAGCCTAAATATTTAAATAAGTAATTTATTAAATTACTAACATAATATACTTATATATACGAAATGTTGTTAGAAGAAAAGTTTGGTTACCTTAGTAGCTATTACGGAATATTTATTAACGTTATTGTTTTGGTAAAATTTTACCGAGTTAGGATTGAGTTTGCGGGTTAAAGTGATCGGGTTAGTCCTACACGAATTAACGAGGCGAATCGAATCTAGCAAATGAAAACGTAATGAGAGAAAGTAAAGGGACTCGAGTTTTGGTGACGCGGAAACCCGAATGTGGGAAAAACCGCGGGGGGAGTCGGAATCCCGCCAAACTTCTACTATGAATGAACGGAATGAAGCACAAATTATAATACAAATATTTTGACGATACTGAGCTATGAAAGATCTTTCGCTAGTATGTTGGCTTCCAATGACTTATCGTTGAAGATTGACATTCCTCCCTCCTTATACTCCTCTGTTGCGCTTTTTCTTCCCTCTCCCTTAACCGTCGCCCTCTTCTTCTCCTGATTTCTCTCCTGCTCTGGTGGCACTGCCTTGGAATTTAGGAGGTTGGTTATTGGACCGGGTCTTTATGCTTGGGGTAGGGTTTCTTAAAGGCTGGCTGGCTGTCTTCGGCCCATCTTGGGGCTTGGATGATTTCTGGCCCAATATTGTTGTTGGGTTTTGCTTCGTTGACTTTCTTCGTATTGACCTACGACTTTGGGCTTCCCGTGTATTATTTCATGACTTTCCTTGTCGATTCTTTGACTTGTTGACTTTGACTTTTGACTCGGGGAATTTCCACGTCATATCTGAGGGTGCGGATTTTATCCCAAACAAATGCCCCCAAATTTCCGACTAAGCTCATCTTAGGCGGGAATTTCCGTTTGTATTTTGACGTTTTGATTCTGATGACGATTTTCTTCCACAGAGTTTGTTTTTGAGTCTGTCACTTCTCGTTTCCCTAACTGGCTCTTCTCCTTCCTCATGATGACTTCCCCCTCATTATTACTTGCGTTTCCCCATGTTTCTTACTCTCTTTACTCTACCTACTTCTATCATCCCTTTCATTTACTATCCTCCTTCCCACTTCATTCATATCCCCAAATCTTCTTTTTCAAATTTCGAATCACCCTACCTCTCCATTCTTCGCCGTTTGCCGTCACCGCGCTTCACACTCCCGTTTTGCTCAGGTGATCCTCCGTCTTCGCTTGTTATTTTCTTTTTCTTTTCATGGCGTCTAGATCGGTCCGGGGTAAATCATCGGCTTCTGCTTCGTCGTCGCCGGCGATGGCTTTTTCTCCCTCTAATAAATTAGGTAAAACTCATTCCTGCGACTCTTTCTTTGCCGATGTGGACCCTTCCTTTGTCAGGGGGGTTTTTGGCTTTGATGAGGGGGTCGAGATTTACCTTCCCTCCTCAGGCCAGCAGGCAGATTCGTCCTTCCTGGATGGGTCTGCATGTATGCCTACCCCTTCCTCTTGGGCCTTCGCTTTCCCTTTCCCCCAATTGTTCAGCAGCTCTTAACCCACTACAAGCTTGCCCCATGCCAACTCGCCCCTCACACCTGGAGGGTGCTGCTATCCTTCTGTGTTCTCAATCGCCGCCACCAGAAGGATTTTTCGTTACTCGACATCTGCGCCGTCTTCCAGGTAAGGCCCCTGGGGAATGGTCAGGTGACGATGCGCGTTAAAGATAAGAACTTCCCTGGTATAATCTTCCCTCCTAACCCTCCTGATGCGGGGTGGTTCAAGGGGTTCATCTTTGTGAAGGCTAATTCTCTCTCTTCCTCCTGTGATTATCTCTTTTCTCAATGGGCGCCTGTTGCAGGTATTCATCGTATCACTAGCTTTTCGGTTCCTCGCACACTTATGGTTCTTATTGGTTTCGTACTGTAGGTCTTCAACAGCCGGAGGGAGTAACACCGATTATCGATCTTGCTGCCAAACTCTCTGACTTAAGTTCCGAGCAGCTCTCTTTCAACAATCTGTTTGTTCCCTCTGCTGGTGGTGCCTGTTCCCCTTTCGACGACACGATGTCTTCTGGTGAGAATTGCTGAGTAGATTCTCACTTTGTCTCTCTCTTTTTTTTTTTTTTTTTTTTTTTTTTTTTTTCATGTGGTATACTTGCTTCTCTCAGGCAGTGCCAAGGTTCCCATGACCCTGGACCGGGTCAGGAGAAAGAGCATGGCTACTCGCTCTTCATCCCGGAAGGTTACTAGCTCCTCTCCTGCTCCTTCGTCTGGTTCGAAGAGAAAACGTAGCTCCTCTCCTCCAACTCAGGCGGACTCGGCGGAGAAACCACATGTGATCCAGGTGCCTGATTCTCCTCAGCCTTCTGCTCCTCATTCGGCTGGGTGCAGTTCTGACGAAATCACGATGACCTTTCCCCGAAATTTTGGGGTCATCCGGAATCTGGAAGACCTTTCTGCCCTGGACCAGTTTCTCTTTCCAGGCTCTGAGGCTGTGATGGCCAAGGATCCTCTGATGGAGACCGCGTCCCACATCGTTGCCCATGGTTTCGAGGTAATTCTGTTATTGTTTTTTTTTTTGAATTTGTTCCAGCTTCGAGTTGCATTACTGACTGCTGCCGTTTTATTCAGACTCTTCAGCTGGCTATCTATGTGAAGGCCCGTATATCGCACCTCCTAGAATTGGGGAGCTGTCTCCAGGCGGACAATGCTCGTCTGATGGAAGAGGCTGCCCAGGCCAAGGAGAGGGTTATGGAGCTTGAGGAGGAGGCTAAGACAGCTAGGGAAGAGACCGTTGAGCTGAGGGGAGAGCTGGACCAAGTCAGGGGGAGACTTGCTGAAGAGGAGAAGCAACGGGAGGAGGCTGCTGCAGGGGTGAAGGCGGAGCTTGCCAAAGTTCAAGATGCCAACTCTGATCTTCAGGGGAAAGTGGCAGCTTTGCAGGAGCAAATGGTCGGTGCTCTCAGCTGGTCAGCTCTAAGCACTGAGATCCAGATGATTGAAGCTTACGCCCATGGGAAGCATGTGCACTGGGATTTGGCTGCTCTGAAGGAGAGAATGCAGGTGGAGTTTCCCCATGGCTTCGATCTGGAGGTGCTAGCTGATGGTGAAGGGGAAACAGTGGAGGAGTCGGTTTCTTCCCCTCCAGCAGTCCAAGAGACGCCTGGTCCTATGGTGACTGCTGAAGATGCTGCTGTGGTGGTGCCGCTTGCTTCTCTTCCCCCGGAAAATGATGTTTAGGCTGTTTAGCCTTCTTATCTTTTGTTAACTCTGGCCCTGTGCGGCGAAAACAAAAAATATTTTGTTAAAAATTTGTTATGTCCTGAATTTTCACTCTGCTCAGGGGAGCAGAGTGCCTGAAACCTTTTTTCTGCTCAAGGGAGCAGAATCGTTTTAGACTTGTTTCTATGGTACTCGTTTTGTTTATTTGTGGTGTTTGTTTTGTTTGTTTGGTTGCTGTCAGCTGTTTGTATGCATGCCTTTGTCCGTATGGTCGACCCTGATGGTTGGTGGCCTGGGATTTAGTATGCCCACTCAGTCAGAGGTGCCACGCTTTGCGTGGGTGCTGAGTGGCGCAGGGGACTTGTATTGCCCTGGTTGTAGGCATTCAGCACAAGACGCACGCCTTCTGTGGGAGTTATACGCTCCACCAGATTAATCGTTAATTTTGAATTGAGGATAAAATGAGATTGTAAAAAAGGAATTCAGTTTGGTGGTATAAAGAAAGAATAAGAGGAGAACATGTGAGAAGAGTTTTAAAATTTTAAGAAATACACAAAAGGAAAGGAGGTTCAAATGGTTGGATTTGAAAACAAAAATTTTCCCTTTAACTTTTACGATGATCGAGTCGAGTTTTGAGGTATGAAAATAAGATAAGTTTTTTTTTTTTTAAAAAACTTTGTAAAAAAAAAAGGTATAGCAGGTTTAACAGAAAGACCTTGAAAAGAGAAAAAAGCTTAGCAGAAAGATCTCGAAAAGAAATAGGCTTAAAAGAAATGATAAGTGAAATTGAACCTTGGTTCTGGTGGAGGCGTACCTGGCAGATTGAATGCCTCAGCTCTGGCGACAACGGCCCTTGCTATTGGTGAATTTTACTTAGAAGAAGTATTTTTTTAAGTGTATTATGTTCCAAGGCTTCTGGATGATCTCTCCTTCCATGGTCATGAGCTGATATGCTCCGTTTCCAACTACTTTCTCCACCTGGTAGGGCCCCTCCCAATTGTAAGCAAATTTCCCTGCTTGTTGGTTTCTGGTGTTCTGGAATACTTTTCTGAGGACCAGGTCTCCTTCCTGTAGAAGCCTGACTTTAACATTCTTGTTGTAGCTTCTGGCGACAGTCTGTCTGTAGGAGGCCATTCTGATCTGAGCATCAGTTCTAAGCTCGTCTATGGTGTCTAAACTGTTTGCCATTTCCACTTGGTTTCCTTCTTCTGTTGTGCAGCCGTACCTGTGGGTGGGTACCCTTACTTCTGCAGGAATGACCGCCTCAGCACCAAAGACCAAACTAAAGGGTGTCTGCCCAGTAGCCACCTTAGGTGTGGTTCTGTCAGACCATAACACCAGAGGGAGTTCATCTTCCCATCTGCCCCCTGCTTCCTCCAGTCTCCTTTTCAGGTTATCCATCACAATTTTGTTGCTGGATTCTGCTTGACCATTGGATTGTGGATTCCTGGGAGTAGATTTGTTGAGAGCGATGTTCCATTTGGCGCAATAGGCTTCCATCTTATTACCAATAAATTGGACCCATTGTCGCAGATGATCTCTGAGGGAACTCCAAACCTGCAGATAATGTTACGTTTAATAAAGGATATAACCTGCTTCTCAGTCACCTGAGGGAATGCTTCTGCTTCTATCCACTTGGAGAAGTAGTCGGTCATTGCGAGCATGAAGACTCTGTTTCCTGGTGCTCTTGGCAATTTACCTACAATATCCATTCCCCACTTCATGAAGGGCCAAGGAGAAATAATTGGATGTAGCGGTTCTGTTGGCTGGTGGTTGACTGGTGCGTGTCCTTGGCAGGCGTCGCATTTTTTGACATATTCCTTGGCGTCTCTTCGCATTGTTGGCCAATAGTAACCTTGGCGGAGTGCTTTGTTGGATAGACTCTTGCCCCCTGCATGATTTCCACATTCTCCACTGTGGAGATCATGCATTACCGTCTCTGCTTGCTCCTGGTTTAGACATCTTAGGTATGGCCCAGCGGTAGATCTCTTGAATAGTACATCATCAATGAGTGTATATCTTGATGCTTTCATTCTGAAACTTCGCGCTTCTCTTTTTTCTGCTGGCAGGATATCGTTCTGCAGCCAATCTTTGTAGGGTTTTCTCCAGTCGGAGACTTCCTCCTGTTCTACAGTGTTGCTATAAATCCTTGCTTCCTGAAACCATTGCAGCCCTTGACCTGGTGAACCTCCTTCTGGTGTTCCCTGCTCTTGCACGCTTCTCCGGATTGCTGGTTCCAGTACATGGACTATGGGTATGGTGGACACTTCTCCTGGCTTGAAGGTTGCCCCCAGAGTTGCTAAGGCGTCGGCCTCTACGTTCTGCTCTCTTGGGACTTGGTTAATTGAAAACTCTGCAAACCTTAAGGAGAGGTCTTTTGCTACCTCAAGGTAAGCCATCATTTTCGAGTCTTTTGCGGTATATGCACCGTTCATATGGTTGACTATCAGTTGGGAGTCACCGTACACCTCCAGCTGCTTGATTTTAAGGTCTAGGGACAACTGGAGACCCAGGATCAAAGCTTCGTATTCTGCTTCATTGTTTGTTGTTCGGAATTCGCATCGGACTGCTTGAACTATGAGATCTCCCTGAGGTGACCTGAGTACCAACCCTGCTCCGGATCCTCTCATGTTCGATGCGCCATCTACGTTGAGTTTCCACACCTGTTCACTCTTGTTTTCCTCCAGGAGGATGATGTCTTTCTCTGCCTGCGTCTGCAGTGTTGGGCTGAAGTCGGATATGAAATCTGCTAGGGCTTGGGACTTGATTGCTGTTCTGGGGACAAATCTTAAGTCGAAACCGCTCAAGTGGATGGACCATTTCGCCATCCTACCTGACAACTCAGGTTTTCTCATAATGGTTTTCAGTGGGTAATTTGTTATTACAGATATAATGTGTGATTCAAAATAGGGACGCAGTTTATACGACGCAGTAACTAGTGCAAGTACAAGTTTTTCAAGGGACGTGTACCTGGTCTCTGCAGGAAGCAGAGACTTACTGACGTAGTAGACAGGATGCTGTGCTCCATCATATTCTCTTACCAACACCGCACTAACCGCCACCTCAGTCACTGAAAGGTACAGGAAAAGTGGTTCTCCAGGCTCCGGTTTTGATAGAAGTGGTGGAGTGCTCAAATAGTGCTTTAGTTCTTTGAACGCTTTCTCGTGCTCTTCCGTCCAGTCAAATCTTTGGGCCTTCCTCAGGATATCGTAGAATAAGCGACACCTATCTGAGGATCTGGAGATGAACCTGTTCAGGGCGGCAATCCTTCCAGTTAATCGCTGCACATCCTTCGGTTTCTGTGGGGACTCCAGTTGTAGTATTGCTTTGATCTGCTCTGTGCTGGCTTCGATTCCTCTCTGGGTGACCATGTACCCCAGAAATTTCCCACAGGATACTCCGAACGTGCACTTGGAAGGATTTAGCTTCATCTTGTACTCTCTGAGGGTGTTGAAGGCGTCCTCCAGATGTGCCGCGTGTTGTGTTGCTTGTTTGGACTTAACAACCATATCATCAATGTATACTTCCATGGTCTTGCCAATTTGCTTTTTGAACATCATGTTAACCAGCCTCTGGTAGGTGGATCCTGCATTTTTCAGACCAAAGGGCATAACATTGTAACAATAGATACCTCTCTCGGATCTGAACGCAGTTTTCTCCTGGTCTGCTGGGTGCATCTTGATTTGGTTGTATCCACTCCACGCGTCGAGGAAAGTTAGCATCTCGTGACCTGCTGTGGCGTCTACCATGGCATCTATGTGTGGCAGGGGGAATGGGTCTTTTGGGCACGCCTTGTTCAGGTCGGTGAAGTCGACGCACACTCTCCACTTGCCATTCTTCTTTGGGACTACTACCACGTTGGACAGCCACTCTGGATATTTTACTTCTCTGATTTTTCCGGCAGCCAGCAGATTATCCACCTCCTGGTTTATGACTTGGTTCCTCTCTGGAGCGAACTTCCTCCTCTTCTGCTGGATTGGTTTGTAGTTCGGGTCCACGCTTAATCTGTGAGTTATGATATTCGGATCTATTCCTACCATATCATCATGGGACCACGCAAAACAATCCATGTTAGTTTTTAATAATTCAATAAGGTTTTGTCGGATATTACCTGTGCATTCTGAGCCGATCAACACTTTCCGCTCTGGGTGCTGTTTGTCTAGGTTTACTTCATCTACCTCTGCCTGAGGGGGTTCAAGGTATTCCTGCTGAGGTAGGTGAAGATTCTGTAATTGCTACGCTGGAGGACTCGCCGTCTTCTTCAGTGCCACTCTGTAGCAATCTTTAGCTTCTCTTTGGTCGCCACTGATCTTCTGCACTCCCCAGGGTGTGGGGAACTTCAAGCACTGGTGGTAGGTGGATGTAATGGCCTTCATTTCGTGTATCCATGGTCTCCCCAGGATCACGTTGTAGGTGGATGGCCCATCAATAACCAAGTACCGTACTTGCTTGTTTACCCCTCCAGCGTAAGTGGGAATCGTAATCTCTCCAAGGGAGTATTTAGTTTCTTCACTGAATCCTATGAGGGGAACCGCCCTTTTGCTCAGGTCTTCTTCACTGAACCCCATGTTTTGCAAGGTTTCCAACATGATGAGGTTGACAGAGCTCCCAGTGTCTACCAATATCTTCCTCACAGTGCAGTTTCCTATGAAGAGCGTAATGATTAGGGCATCATGGTGGGATTCTGGAGATGGTTCCGCATCGGATTCGTCGAAGGTGACAGCGGGGAGGTCTGGGCAGCTGATTCTGCAGGAATGTTCTGGTTTGTCTCCTCTGGACTGGGAAGCGTGTCTTTTAGCTGCTGAATAGGTCAGACCGCTCAATTCTGATCCTCCTGTGATCACGTTGACAATTCTGGTGCACAGGGGAGGAGGCGAAGGTAGCACCTGGTCTGCCGCATTCACTCTGCTGGAGCTCCTTGATATCAGGTGATCCAGATTTCCCTGGTCATAGTGATATTTCACTTCCTTCCTGAGGAGGACACATTCTTCGGTGGTATGCCCAATATCATCATGGAATTCACATCTCTTGCTGGTGTCCCGTCGGTCGTTGGCGTATTCCTGTCTTCTGGGCCATCTGACTTTGCGCCCTAACTCCTTTAGGGCCCTGAGCAGACCAGACACGTTGGTGGAGAATTCGTACTCGCTGATTTTAGGCGGGAGTCCGGGGTTCTCCTTCCAATCTTTGTCTTCCGAGATCTTGTGAACATTTCTGTCGTAGGGTTTGGATCTTTCGCCTCTCCTCTCCGCTGGTGCCTTCCTGGAGACGTGCTCAGATCCATAAGTAGCTCTTCTGGGGCCCGAATCTTCCTCCAGCCTAATGGCTGCCAATGCTTTGGTTTGCACGTCCTCGAATGTAGCACAAGGATATTTAGTGAGATCTTTGTAGAGATCCGAGTTTTGGAGAAGTCCTTGACGGAAGGCTTCAATGGCAGTGGCTACGTCGCATCTGGGGATAGTCACTTTCTCCTTGTTGAATCTGTTGAGGAAATCTCGCGTAGATTCATCGACTCTCTGTACCACCCTGTACAGATCACTAGTTTGCTTCTCCGGTTTTCTGCTGCTGGCAAATTGTTGGTTGAAGGAGTTAACCAGATCAGCAAAGGAAGCGATACTCCTGTTTGGCAGGCCGACGAACCAGTGCAGGGCTGCTCCTGAGAGGGTGGAGCCGAACCCCTTGCACATGCAAGCTTCCTTCAGAGGCCCTGTGGCGGTTATCACCATCATTTTCTGCTTGTACTGGTTGATATGATCCATGGGATCTGCAGTGCCGTCGTAAAGCGTCATAGCTGGTGGCACGAAGCCCTTGGGCACAGCAACACAGGCCAGGTCATCTGTGAAGGGTGAATCTGCATAGCTGTCCCTGGCTGCTCTCTCCAGGGGGCGCGGCATTCCAGGAATTCTATTGATCAGTTCCCTCAGCTCCTTTAACTCTTGGGATTGCTGATCTGCAACACTGTTGGTTTCTGCCAGAGGGTTAGAAGCAAGGGGAAGAAAACTGAAAGGGGTACTTCCTGTCTGGGGTCCCCCAAGGTGCAGACTGTTCGGAGGAGGCGGCGAAGGGAATGCAATCGCCTCAGGCCTGGGTTGCCACTCTGGTGCCTGATGGTTGGGGGCAGATGCTGCCCATGCTCCTCCAGAAGGTTGGCTGCTGGACAGGGGATACACTCCTGGCGATTGCGTTGGTTGCCATCTTAGCGTCTGATGAACCGGGGTACCTGCAAGAGATAACGCGTTAGTTTCTCGATTTTCAATGCCGGAGAAGAGATTACCTGAGACGCGCGATCTGTCGGATGTGGGCCCGTGGGTCAGATAGCCTAGCCCTTGTGGCACAACAGTTTGGACGGGTGGCGATAGCTCCAGATCCAGCCTAGTGACCACCTCTTGGGGAATTGCTCTCGATGCTTGTCCGCTGACGGCGGGTTCTCTGTGGAGGCTTGGCTCTCCTCCAGATATCAGAGGCAGGATCTCTGGTGGTGACTGAATTGGAGCGGATGGTGGCCTCGACACCGCTTTTATCTGAGCCCTGATGTCACGGTTATCCTTCTGCAGGGTCTTCACCGCTTGCTGCAGAGTATTGATCCCCTGAAGTATTTCCATCACAGGATCTGAGGCTGACGGAATCCTGAGCGCATCTCCAAACAACCCTCCGTGAGTTGGCGTCTTAGATGGTGCTCCCTCCTTACTAGATCTGAGTGTTTTTGACATCGGGGGCCCTGGAGGTGGTCTGGAGATTGTCGGTGCAGGTCCTGCTGTTAGACTGACAGGGGTTGCCTGAGTGAATGGCGTGGTGGGCTGACTTGCTGCCCCTGAGGATGGTGTCCCTCCAGCAGACTGAGTAGAGGCATCTTGGCTACCAACAAGGTTTTGATCGGATCCAGACATGACGATAGGTTGAATTTCTGCAGAATTTTGGCTAACAAACGATCACTTTGCCCCACGGTGGGCGCCAAATTGTTTTGGTAAAATTTTACCGAGTTAGGATTGAGTTTGCGGGTTAAAGTGATCGGGTTAGTCCTACACGAATTAACGAGGCGAATCGAATCTAGCAAATGAAAACGTAATGAGAGAAAGTAAAGGGACTCGAGTTTTGGTGACGCGGAAACCAGAATGTGGGAAAAACCGCGGGGGGAGTCGGAATCCCGCCAAACTTCTACTATGAATGAACGGAATGAAGCACAAATTATAATACAAATATTTTGACGATACTGAGTTATGAAAGATCTTTCGCTAGTATGTTGGCTTCCAATGACTTATCGTTGAAGATTGACTATCCCCCCTCCTTATACTCCTCTGTTGCGCTTTTTCTTCCCTCTCCCTTAACCGTCGCCCTCTTCTTCTCCTGATTTCTCTCCTGCTCTGGTGGCACTGCCCTGGAATTTAGGAGGTTGGTTATTGGACCGGGTCTTTATGCTTGGGGTAGGGTTTCTTAAAGGCTGGCTGTCTTCGGCCCATCTTGGGGCTTGAATGATTTCTGGCCCAATATTGTTGTTGGGTTTTGCTTCGTTGACTTTCTTCGTATTGACCTACGACTTTGGGCTTCCCGTGTATTATTTCATGACTTTCCTTGTCGATTCTTTGACTTGTTGACTTTGACTTTTGACTCGGGGAATTTCCACGTCATATCTGAGGGTGCGGATTTTATCCCAAACAGTTATTAAGAATAAAAGGTCGACCGGTCAATAATACGGTCTACGTTAGAAAAGTCGTCTTCGCCCCCTTATAAAGACATTTTTGGGTTGAAATGATTTGACCCAAATACGGTTCTAGAAAAGTGATTCCGCCAAATATTGGACAACTCCTCATTCCCGATGCTCCAATTATAGAAAAGAACGAGGAAGTAAAGATAGTATGTGGAGTAAGTAGTATAATAAGTAGAAGTAATAACTAATAATACGTAATATAGTACGGAGAGGACGCAGTAGAAGTAGTATATGGAGTAAGTATTATTCGTAATTAAGTACTCCGTATATATATCTGTATGTATTACGAGGAGTGTAGAGTAGAAGTAGCAAGAATTAGACCATATACATTGGATGAAAAGAAGGAAGTTGAAATGTAGAAAAAGGGAGAAAGAAGAAGATGAAGTTGAAATGGGAGATTGCATTGGATGAAAAACATGAAATGAAAGTTGAAATCTTTTCAACATTTCATGCAGATGAAAACATTTCATGAAGATGAAAGGAAGAGAGAGGTAGGAAATGAATGGGTAGATGAAAGGAAATGACGGTGGGTTCCACTGCAAAGGATGACCCTTTTCATTTTTATTTTTTTTTGGAGTTTCTTATTTCTTCATTTGTTTCGGTTCCAACGTCCGTATTTACTCTATCTCAGATTGGTTCCAACGTTTCGGTTCCGACGGTTGGATGGACAATTCAGATTACGATTACGATGGGGACCATGAGACTATTAGAAAATAATGGATTTGTCCAATATTAACCGTCGAGTCTTTCTGTTTGTAAGAGTCTTTAGGTACTGTTGTTGTTGTCCTACCTTTTTATTTATTTTATGCTTGTTTAAATTTATTAAGTCTTAATTAAATTAGGTTTTACAATGTATTAAGTACTAAGTCTTCGTCTGTTTTCATTTTAATTTATTTAACTTCAAGCGATTACGTCCGTATGTTTTATTTTCATTTCTTACTTTAATTTTTTTTTAGAAACAATAATGTTGAAAAAAAAGTAAGCAAAATAAGAGTAAAAATTATAATAGTATGGAAATAAATGATTGAGTTGAGGTAAATTTGATGTGTAAATGTGTGGGGTATAATAAAATAGGAGAGAGAATGAAAGTAGAAGATGAAATGAATGTGGAATGTTTTTTTGTAGGATGAAAAATAAGAAGATGGTGAATGGAAAGATGAGGTAGATGATTAAAACGAGGAGAGAAGGTAAAGATGAAAAAGAAGAAGATGAAATGGTTGCCGATGGTCTTAGGAAGTAGAATAAAAGTATTGAGTAGAGTACGTAGGACTATATATAGTAGAGACTGTGAGATGAAGGTGGCAGCTGTAGGTTTTTAGGGGTCACATGTTTACTGTTTAGTACGAGTATAGGTTAGTGCCCTTATTGGTGTAACTTAGGGGGTGAGAGTAGTGTGAGTACGTAGGACATGCACGTATAACGTGTATGTTGGTTATAAGCTCGAGTTTCGGTCGGTTTCTCGTACAAACGTCTTTCTTTCTTTCTTAAAAAGTTGAAATATAAGATTACGAAATTAAAATAATGGAATCCGTAAAATTTATTTTTAAAAATGAATTTGTGAGACGGTAAGTAAAATAGACGGTAAATAGTAATTTTCGACAAAAGTTATTAGAGTTCATTATTTAAAGAATTCGTTAAATTATTGAATTTTTACGAGACGATAAAACGTTAAAACGACATGTCAATATTAAAAATATATTTTCGAGTTTTTAAACTTTATTTAACGAAAGATAAAAATTTTAATAACTCGATAAATAAATACTAATGTTTATATAACGGAATAATTCTTAATTTAACGAAAATAAAATAATTTTATTCACGAAAATAATTTTTCAAGTATTAAAATTTGTTTAAATAAATGTTTAAAATTTTAACTCTATTTGAAAAATACGGGGTATTACATTTATAACATGTTTGACGATTATCAAATCAAATTAGCAGATTTAAGAAGAAAAAAAATCGGTAATTAGCTGATCATAACACAATTTGATTGTTTTCATGTGTCAATTAAATAGGTTGTTACAATATAGAGAGAAAAAAATAAACAAAAGATCGACACAGAAAGAGTTACGTTACATACATATTAAAAATTTATTAGGAATACATTATACACAAATATATACAACATCAGTACATTATGATTCATGTCTTCTTAACCTTGATTCTCCATGTACAATTGTTTTGAACAATAGTCACTAATTGAAGAATTTAAGGTCTCAACGATCGTTGAGCTATATACAATACGAGTATACACTTAATACGTCTCAGGTAAATAAATGATCGAGACAGAAATCTTTAACTTGAACTCACATTTCCGGAAGAAAATTCAAGTTCAGAATCGATCAATAATTGTTGTAACTTTTGCATTAGCAGCTCGAAATCGTCTTCGCTCTTCAACAAGCTTAGTCGCACATACCGATCTTCAGCACCAAACGACGCTCCATTTGGACCAATAATCCCGGCTGATTTCAGCACTGCAGCGCAATCCTCGTCTTCTTCTCTTTCACACTTCAACCATGCATATGCTGCACATAACAAATCCCAAAATCGCTAAAAATTTACTCGTGCATTTTTGTGAAGAGTATTATAATCAAAGTTAAACAGATGACTGACCTGGGGAAGGTTGTCGAACTTGTTGATAGTAAGTGCAAAACTGAGGAGGAATACTCTGTAAGGAGAAACGCGACAATTTAGAGAAAACAGCATTTAATCTTTCCCATCTGTCTTTTATTGTCGCGTGTCCAAACTGAAACAGTTCTGTCGCTGCTCCTCCATCGACCACAACCTTCAAAAGCTCCAACACTCGTAACTGTGTGTCATGCGATACACCAAGCGTGTTGTAGGTTACATAGTTTTCCATCTTATCGTGCATTGACTCGTCCTTCACCAATGCCCACCTGTGTAAAAATTCATCATATCAGAGCCAGCGTGACAGAAGTAAATGATAAATCTGAAGGATACAGGACTACAAGAGTAAATGATGCTCCCTAAATCTGAATGCAATGCATACCCAAATCTGCTGCCAGCGTGACCAGTGAGCTTGGAAATGGAAAAAATCATTACATCTTCGTCTGCAGGGGCGGGAATAGCAGTGTAATGAGGCCAATAGTAGACATGATCATGAATCGACTTAGCTAACGGTCCCTGTAAGACTTTCTGGTTCAGTTTGCAGTCGGGATTGTTAGGCGATGTCACAAACTCAATCGTCATTTGGTCACCACCATCTGTTTTGTTCTTCCAGGCAGACGGGTCTCCTCTGAATTCATAATTTCTTGTCGCAAAGAGGTTTGTCTGTGTTCTATATAACTGCAGCAGCATTTCAGCAGTTCATCATACACTTTCAGTTCAGTTCAGTTCAGTCAGCTTCAGCCAGAAAGAACTAGAAATACATACCGAATAATATGGGACAGAAGCGAGAACAAGGGCAGGAATGACAGGAGAAGAGGAGGAAAGGGAATGGACAGCAGCATTCAAGAGTTGAGTAGAGCCTGTGCCGAACACCAGGCGACGTCCCTCAGTGACTGCATTTCCGACTAAATCGTGAAGTTTGAAGATGTATTTCTCGAGTTCCACTGACATTCGATCAGCTCCAGGGTATTCATACCCGAGTCTGTGCCATCCTGATACTAGTACACTACTACTTTCCTTGTGCTTCTTCCAAAATGGCTCAAGAAACAGAGGATTTCCACTAAAAAAAACCAAGTGTCATGTGTCTAAGAGTCTGTAAAGCGAAAAGAGCTAGTCCGATGACAAAAAAAGTCAACAGAGTCAAATTATGATCCTAGTACCTAAGATCAGAATTGTTGACCATTTTTTGAATCGTATGATCATAAGATCCTAACAAAATATGTGGTACTTACGTGTTACGTTATTCATCAACTTACGTCAAAGACTATAAATTAAGTATACGACGTATTTACCTGTCGGCGTCAGCAAGACATGGATGAGAAATGGAGGAGCAGTCGGACCCAGAGTAACAAGCGTAACACTCGCAACCCGATTTTCCATGAACGAAGGAGCTATCCAAGTACGCGTGCCCATGTCCTGAACATGGGATTGAGTCGACTTCCTCAGCCTCTTTCGCGGCTTCAATTGTCCAACTTAGGTTATTATTCGCGGTATAGTCGGTCCATTTTGTGTAAACATATGCTATACAAACGACTATGTTTAGGATGATTGAATATGATAAATAACCCATGTGTTTTTTTTTCCAGGACAATAATAATAGTTAGTAGGAATTTTAAATTAGTTGAAGAAAATATGTATCATGGTTTGGTTGGTTAGATTGCTTGTTGTCTTGTTGATAAGGCGAGCTAGAATGTCATTTTCCATTTTTACCTCGTTTTTTTAGGTTTGTAGGGCAGCTTACCCCATAAATATCATTATATTTTCTGGTTGAAAACGGAGTATTAGCCAAATCTTAAAATGGGTCAAATATTAACATATTAGTGTACTGTGATACCCGTGACATGACATGTCACGGGGTTGTGAAATTTTTTTTTTAAAAAAAAAAGGAAAGTTAGTAATACTTAAACATATTCGATGTAGATCGGCAGTAAGAACACAAATGTTTTTATCGCCATTTTTTGATAAGAGATTCATATAATAAACGAAAGTGTATGTATACCTTGCAACATGCTAACGTTAATTTATATATTTTTAGTTTAAGATAACCCGACACATAATTTGAAAAAGAAGATTAGTGTGACATTCCTGACACGTTACAGAGTACAGTTATGAAAGAAGGAGGATATTGACGTCAGGTTACATATTTCTTGGCTTAATAAAGACAAAATATTTATAAACGAGTCTTCTCATACTAATTCTGTGTTAATTATAAATAAGCCTACTCACCCTAATTTCTCATAATTCCACTAAATCCAAAAATTAAAAGAGAGAATTAGTCTTTAAAAAACTTTCTTGATTGCACGTATGGTTAAATCCGAGGATAAATACAATCGAAGAAGATAAGAATAAAGAATTCCCTCTCTTTATTATTCTTTGTATTTATGCTCCTTTATTATTTACTTACGAAGTATTTTTTTAGTTTAATTGTCAATTTCTAAATAATTCTATTACGAACAAAGTAAAACAACTCATCATACAAAAGTCTTTGTACTCGTACGTCATGCTTGACAAATAGCATAAACAAATTGAAATATAACACGATTGATAGATTTTAGTAGCATGTTTGACGATTATCAAATCAAATTAGCAGATTTAAGTAAAAAGTTCAGTAATTAGCCGATCATAATACAATTTTGATTGTTTTCATGTACGGAATACCATTTGAATAGGTTGTTAGTACAATATAGAAGGAAAAAAAAAGATAAACAAAAGATCGAGACAGAAAGAGTTACATATATTAAAAAATTATTAGGGATACATTATACACAAATACTATACAACAACATCAATATGATTAAATTGAAGAATTTAAGGTCTCAACGATCGTTGAGCTATATACAATACGAGTATAGACCTAATACGTCTCAGTAATCTGTTTACATTTGATTAAAATATACGAAGTACTGGTAACAAGTAAACAAATGATCGAGACAGAATTTTTATAACTTGAACTCACATTTCGAGGAGAAAATTGAAGTTCAGAATCGATCAATAATTGTTGTAACTTTTGCATTAGCAGCTCAAAATCATCTTTGCTCTTCAACAAGCTTAGTCGCACATACCGATCTTCAGCACCAAACGCTGCTCCATTTCGACCAATGATCCCGGCTGATTTTAGCACTGCAGCGCAATATTCGTCTTCCTTTCTTACACACTTCAACCAAGCATAAGCTGGGGAAGGTTGTCGAACTTGTTGATAGTAAGTGCAAAACCGAGGAGGAATACTCTGTAAGGAGAAACGCGACAATTTAGAGAAAACAACATTCATTCTTTCCCATCTTTCCTTCATTGTTACGTGTCCAAATTGGAAGAGTTATGTCGCTCCTCCATCGACCACAACCTTCAAAAGCTCCAACACTCGTAACTGTGTATCATGCGATACACCAAGCGTGTTGTAGAATACGTAGTTTGTCATCTTATCGTGTACTGTCTCATCCTTTACCAACGCCCACCTGTTTAAAATTTCATGATATCAGAGTCAGCGTGACAGAAGTAAATGATAAATACTCTGAATGCAATGCATACCCAAATCTGCTGACAGCGTGACCAGTGAGCTTGGAAATGGAAAAAATCATTACATCTTCGTCTGCAGGGGCGGGAATAGCAGTGTAATGAGGCTAATAATAGACATGATCATGAATCGACTTAGCTAATGGTCCCTGTAACACTTTCTGATTCGGTTTGCAGTCGGGATTGTTAGGCGAGGTCACAAACTCAATTGTGCGAAGTATTGAATACTTAATACGAAGTACGAAGTATTGAATACTGCAACCATGAAATAACCCTTGAAAAAGCTAGTTTGAGCCTAAGTATACTAAAGACGTGACCCTAGCTATTTAAATGTGAGCGATTGGTTTAACGAGAAAGTAACTATGCACAACGGATTTTTGAAATTGTGCGGTCTTATACTCTGAGGCCTAGCTAGGTCCATTATTCTTTCCCTCTACTAAAGAATCTACAACGTGATATCATGTTAATCTACATTATTCTGTCAATTTAATGTAGCGCTAGATATCATGCATGAAAATGAGGATCATGAACCAAAGTCTGTTGATTAGTGCAGACGTAGAATTGATTGGCCAATTCAAATTGGAAAGATGCCATTGAGGCAGAGTTAAAATCATTGGCCAAACGTGATGTGTTTGGACCTGTAATTCGCACACCCGATGGAGTAAAACCCGTGGGTTATAGATGGGTGTTTGTGCGAAAAAGAAACGAAAAGGGCAAAATAGTCAGATATAAAGCTCGATTAGTTGCACAAGGCTTTTCACAAAGACCTGGCATTGACTATAAGGAGACATACTCTCCGGTAATGGATGCAACTACATTTCGTTATCTAATCAGCCTCGCTATGAGGGAGGGACTTGATTTACGCCTCATGGACGTTGTTACAGCCTATTTATATGGCTCACTTGATAACGAGATATACATGAAACTTCCTGAGGGTCTCAAGCTACCTGAAAAGATGAAATCAAGTCCTCGTGAGCGATATTCAATTAAACTAAACAGATCACTATATGGCTTGAAGCAATCTGGGAGGATGTGGTATAATCGCCTTAGTGAATATTTATTGGCAGAAGGATACAAAAATGATCCGATTTGCCCTTGTCTATTCATAAAGAAATCCAGATCTGGATTTGTGATTATTGTTGTTTATGTTGATGATTTGAATATTATTGGTACTTCTGAAGAGATTACCAAAGCTATTGAATATTTAAAGAAAGAATTTGAGATAAAAGATCTAGGAAAGACGAAATTTTGTCTTGGCCTACAAATTGAGCATCTTGACAATATGATTCTCTTACACCAGGGAATGTATATTGATAAAGTACTAAAACAGTTCAAGATGGATAAGGCACATTCTCTAAATACTCCAATGGTAGTAAGACCACTTGATGTGAAGATTGATCCATTTCGACCCCGAGAAGAGAACGAAAAGGTTCTCGGTCCTGAAGTACCATACTTAAGTGCAATTAGAGCCTTGATGTACCTCGCCAGTCATACAAGACCGGACATATCCTTTTCTGTCAACTTATTAGCGAGATACAGTTCATGTCCTACTCAAAGACACTGGAATGGAGTAAAGCATTTACTTCGATATCTCAGAGGTACGTCAGATATGGGTTTATTTTATTCTAACAAATCCAAAACAGATTTGGTTGGTTTTGCAGATGCGGGTTATTTATGTGATCCTCATAATGGTCGTTCACAAATCGGTTATGTGTTCACGTGTGGTGATACTCTCATCTCATGGCGCTCCGTAAAGCAAACGATAGTTGCCACCTCCTCCAACCACGCAGAATTGTTGGCGATTCATGAAGCAAGTCGAGAGTGTGTATGGTTAAGATCCATGATTCATCACATTGTAGAATCTTGCGGTATATGTTGTGAAACTAAGGCCCCTACTATCCTAGAATCACGCAATGGTTTTGTCTCATTGAGTTTTCCAGGCAAGGTTTTTAACGAGGCAACATTTATTGCGTATCATGGAGATTATTGTACTCTTTTTCCTCATTAGATTTTTGTCTCACTGGGTTTTATCTAATAAGGTTTTAACGAGGCAATTCCTCCAGTATTGGACATCCAAGGGGGGAGTGTTATGTAACATTATATGGATGCCCATGTAAATCACTAACCCTAAACCCTATTCCCCTTGTATCCTATATATATGTACTCACCATTAAGGCATAAACTATCTCTCAATTCTCTCTATCTCTCTTCTTAGGTTCTCGGTCCTGAAGTACCATACTTAAGTGCAATTGGAGCCTTGATGTACCTCGCCAGTCATACAAGACCGGACATATCCTTTTCTGTCAACTTAAGATTTAAAGATTTAAGTCACCCTAAGTTAAGATTTAAAGAGTATAGTTTTGACTCTATATGGAGGCAATTGATTTTTTGAAATTTACCATAAATAATATATTACTCTGTATGTATTTTGAAAATAATCATAGTTTATATATTGTAGACACCCGCATTTTGACCGCCAGGTGTCTATGGTAGTTTCCAAAAATCACCCGATGATGATCGGACGCTAACGTGTTTCTATGCGCTCGGATACGGGCTCAAATCTATTAATCGTTGGCTAATGCCCTTACGGAGTACAAATTCCACAAAACCAACCTCAATTCCAGGCCCACTGGATCATTCCGAGTCAAACAAGACTAATTTGGGCCAAAACCGACACCGGAAATAAAACCGACTTTTAACGATTGGGTCAACCCCGGTCAAAGTCGTTTCCGAGACACACAAAACAACCCATCAAAAGTCCAAGTCAAACACAAAACCCATCAAGGTCAAGGTCCAAACAAGACCCGCGCGACCCATCTAGGCCACTCGATCGAGTGACCCATCCACTCGATCGAGTGGGCCTGCTTTGAGCCCGGCGGCTGACATAACGGGCCACTCGACCGAGTTGGCTACCTACTCGGTCGAGTGCCCTAACCCGGGTGCCCTAATTTTTTCTATATAAGCACCTTCCCATACACATACACACATCAACAAAAAACCCTAATCATCTACACATCACAAAAAACCCTAGCAATCTACACCCTACACACATACATACTACGTCGTCTACAAACCCTAGAAAAACCCTAGGAAATCGACCTTAGCAAAACCCTAAACCTAGTTTTAGGAAATTCAACCCGAGCCACCACAACTTAGCCTCCATACACCTCGAAGACTCCCGTGCCATAACCACGTTTACGAGCCTTAATCCGAGACAGAAACATGTAGGTTGAGGGTGACGAACCTCCTTCTTCTTTCTTTTCGTTTACTTTTTCCTTTTTTTCTTTTCGTTATTACTATTATTATTATTACGTATTATTATTATTATTACTATTATTATTATTATTATTACCGTATTATTATTATTATTATTATTATTATTATTATTATTATTATTATTATTATTATTACCGTATTATTATTATTATTATTATTATTATTATTATTATTATTATTATTATTACTACGTATTATTATTATTAATGTTATGGTTATTTTTATTATTTATTTTATCGCGCATTCATCTTTTTTTTAAGTAATTATTTCATAAGGGTCGAAACCCGTTGACACGGATCCGACATCACAATCCCTAGGGATTTATTTCGATGTCGGAAAAGTCGAGGGAATCAAGTTTTTTTTATTATTCAAGTAAAGCGTCGATTTTAGATTCGGTACCAATTCCATAATTGGATATCGAATCTAACAATCAAGTCATATGAATTAATTAACGTGATTTATTCATATCACGATAATTAATTCAAAGCGACTAAAATCAATCCATCTTTCTTATTTTTCACTCTAAATATCCCATATCGATTCAATAATCGAATATGGGATAGGATGAGTATTCAATTTTAGAATCGAGTATAAATTCAACAATATTTATATTCGGTTCAACAAATTCGCGATTTATAAAAAAACCAAGTCGAACATAAATTATGCAATATTTATGTCCGATTCGGTAAAACCGTCGAATTATCATAAATCAAAAGCAATTTCAAAATCAATAATTAAATTGCAAACGAACAAAGTTCGCACAGGTGCCACTCGACCGAGTGCCTTAGTCACTCGATCGAGTGACACCCTAAAATCGAGTCAGAAAGCTAATTATGACACCCACTCGATCGAGTCTCACAGTGACTCGGTCGAGTGGCCATGTACTCGACCGAGTTGGTCAATAACTCGGCCGAGTACGGTCATAAACGCAAAACAGAAATCTTTTTTAAAGGTCTACTCGATCGAGTCTATTGACCACTCGATCGAGTGACCTCATAACGACTCAAGCACGAGTCGTACATTATTCTATTTTTCAAACTCGATAGTATTTTACGACTTAGGTCAACATGTGCATAATTAATCACGTGTATACTATCTTTTCAAATCATGCATCCTCAAATTTGCATCTTTTTCAATTCAATTCAATAAGTTGCAAACCGTTATTATTCGTTTCTTTACATCGTTTACTAACGCGTTTTTCGTTTCTTTTGTCAATTTAATCATTATTCGTTTATTATACTAAATGAACCCGCATGCTAAAATACAACTTTGACGTTAATTTTAGTTGCATTAAATTGACTTAGAAACCCTTTCAATTACATTCGCATGTTTAGGGAAAATAAATCTTTGCATATCATTTTTCCCGTTTTACTAGCACGCGTATTAGAAAGTCATTCGAGTTCTTAGTAGAGGCCGCTAATGTGCGGGCGGGGTTGGGTGTCCTTTGTGGGCTTCCCAACACGTACCCTCACCCCTTACTCAGAACCTCGGTTTCCGGATGCCCGAAACCGTTGGCGCACGAGAGTCATTCAATATACGATTAACCGCTCAAGTCGGCATCTATATCGATATGCAAAGGGACGAGCCCGATAAACTCTGACATCGGAAATGGGCCGTATTTTTTATACGGCCCACTACGACATAGAGTGGGCTCGAACGGTTCCGGATAACCATAAAATTCGGTGGCGACTCCACATAGACCTAAATTTCAATTCGATCCTTCTCATATGGAGATTCATTCGCCTACCCAAACCCGCGCGTGGCCGCGTCGGGGTGGACCTATGTCATGTCCACAATTTGGCGACTCCGCTGGGGATTAACTGATGTGTGACTTACCATCGGCATCCTCAGGGTGAGACTCGAATAGAAATCGTTTGACAAATACAATACGCGTGTTAGTTCTACGGTTCATGCATAACCCATATTTTCCCGGGCCGGTACTCGCGACCGATGTCCCACTATACCGTCGATGTACTCCAATATGGATATGTGAAAGGTGTCCATAGTCGATTCGAGTGGGTTTCGCGGCATGTTCTAAGATCAACTCGACTTAGGAAGTCCGTCCCGATCAACGTCTAGACTATGTACACTGGTATAGACCCCTTATAGACCGACCGAGACTTAGTATAGAGCATACATGGCGTCGTTATAATGCTTGTGTGACTACGTGCTACTTGGTTTCCGAGTCGTTTTCAAAAAACCGTCAACTTTTCAAAATTGCATCCTTTTCAAACTATTCAATTTCAAAACCCGGGGCACATACCGAATTTAGGACTTATGATTTTACTCAAAATAGCCTATTTTCTAGACGGTATGCTGCCCGATTCAAAACTCGAAAATACTTTCGAACTTTCAAAACCTGTGGCCCAATGACTTTTCGTCCTTTTTCGGAAATTTGGGCCATCCACCGAGTTTACTCGGTCCTTTTTTGCAAAAATCATCAATTTTCAAAACCTTCCACTTCTAGGACCTCCCGTATTTAGCAGTGTCGGGTCGCGTCTTAAGTTGTCAAGGTCTTTAGCGTCGAAACTCCGTCGATCTTACATCACGAGTTTCTTCCCTATCCCGGTCCGCCTTATTAGACTAAGGCAAGGCCCACCTACGTAGGACATACTCCTACAAAGGAAGGCCCGTTTACACAATCGAGTCAACCTTCCTTCGGACAGGACTAGGCCCACGTAGCCGAATCCTAAGGAAGGCCCATCTTGCACAAGTCACCCATCCAGGTGTTTTTTTTTTTTTTTTCGAGTCAACCTTTTACAAGGCATAGCCCTATGACAAAAGGTTCGGGGTCCTTACGTCTAATGGTCACTCGTCCGACACTCGAGTCTTAACAAAATTATCGATCCCACTTGGAGGCTACCCCTTAGCAGAGCGATCAATCATGATTGCTCTAAGGGTCATGTCTTACACGTGTCTCACGTACCCCACTTTCGAGTCACTTAAGATGCCACACCATCTAAGTCCTTAGTCTCACATCGGGGGCTATTCTCCGACGGAGTGACTAATCACAGTCACTCCGAGAATCGTACCCTACACATTTGTCTTAGGGGAGTCTAACCCGAGTCAAACTAGAGTCGTCTCTCCTCCTGCGCTATTTCCTACGCCTTGGTGAGTTGGAGTTCCGAAGCAACTTTTCTGATTGCGTGGTGTTCTTACAGACAGGCCACCCGAAACCAGATACCAACGCAAAATGGACGATTTGAAAAATGCTCTGGCCAAGATCGAGACTCAACTGGCCGCCATCCAGGCTAACCAAGCAACGATAGTCACCCGCCTAAGTGCCGTGGAAAAAGCGGCCCCAGTCGAAGGAGCTGAGCCCAATGGGCCCATGGCCGAATTGGTCAGTATCGTTCGTAGGCTCGAGGAACAAGTTCACCTATCAACGAACAACTCGATCCACACCGAGAATGCTCGTATTTATTCACCTCTGGATAACGAGCTTCCTGCTAACCTCAACTTAACGGGACTTCCTATGTTTGAGGGTACCGAAGACCCGGTCCACCACATACGGGCTTTCAAAGACTTCATGGCGGTAAAGGGGGTAAAGTCCACCATGTTTAAGCACTTATTCCCTTCCTCCCTCCAGAAGCACCCCAAAGCCTGGTACTACAGGCTCGATTCCAAGAAATACCCGACTTGGGACGACGTGGCAACAGAGTTCGCTCGGAACTACGCCGATAATATCGAGATCCAGACTACAATGCGTACTCTGGAAGTCATGGCCCAAGAGCCCAAAGAAGGGTTCACTAAATATCTTCAAAGATGGAGGGCCGAGAGTGTAAAGTTGGTAAACAAGCCCAACGAGAAGACACTAGTCGAGGCCTTCATCAACAACCTCCTACCTTCTTACCGCGTCCATCTTAGGTATGCCGGCATTTCAAACTTTGCCGTACTTACCGAAATGGGCATTAGGATTGAAGACGATCTTCGACACAATGAAGATCTGGGTGCAGTTTCTACTAAAGGCTATATTGGACATCAACTCGAGTCCTTAGAAGCCGACGACTAATGACAACATCTTCAAAAGTCCAGATTTGGTTTAAGTCTGAGTCTGAGTCCGAGTCTAGGATGTACCATTTCTTTCAAAGTCAAAGTCAGAGTCAGAGTCAGTCGTATTCTGTCCTCTTTTACAAAATTCAATAAAATCAGCTCATATATACTTTCCTTATGTGTTTCCGAGAACATGATGAACACCATCATACACTGTGAGCACACGCACGTGACTATTATAGGCACATCTATAATGACTGCAGGAAACCGAGCCCGTGTTTTCTTTTTACCTATTCCATGTCTGGTATAGAAAAAACCACACAACTACCCGTAGCATGAGCGGTATCGAATCCTATGACAAATCTAGGTAATCTCCTAGTTTGGGTTCAAGACGGGAGGCAAGCCCATTTCCCACAATAAAACACCCCTCCAATAAGACTAATCAATCCCTACCTTAGGTGTTAGTCTGACCGGCAAAAAAAAAACGAAAGAGCCCTGGACAAAAAAAATCAAAAGTAAAAAAAAAAAGAAAAAAAAGAAAGGGCCAAAGCAAAAAGAATGCCAAAAAAAAAAAAAAAAAAAAAAAAAAAAAAAAAAAAAAAAAAAACTGGACACACAAAAAAAAATCGAAAGTCCATGAAAAAAAAAGCAAAAGGCCAAAACAAAAAAAAAGCAGGTCATCATCAAAAAAAATTCAGAATACCCATGACCGTGGTCAACGGTCAATTCAAGTGAAAGCCCCACGACCAGGGTACGGTCAAAATTATCAAAACCCCATGATCGCGAGGTCAATCAAAAATCAAATACCCATGACCGTGGTCAACGGTCAACTCAAGTGAAAATCCTTTGACCGTGGTACGGTCAAATTCAAAATTATCAATACCATCCAATAGGGGAGTGACAATCAAGCTGGTCAGCTAACACCACATCTAGCCTTCCCACATTACAACCCTCAAAACCTCCCCGAGACCCAGGCCAGAGACAACCCGGAATTTTGAGGATTCAAGCACCATAGGATACCCCTAACCATTAGGGCCAGACATGGAAACCAGATCCCGCATTATCAAAACCTATCCCGATCAAAGTTCGAGCCATTTTACTCGACTTTCTCTTTACATAACAAAATTCACAATCACCATACAAAGACCCGAGAGCAAAACTCGTCAAATCCCCGAGAGCAAAACTCGTCAAATCCCCGAGAGCAAAACTCGTCAAATCCCCGAGAGCAAAACTCGTTAAAATCCCCGAGAGCAAAACTCGTCAAATCCCCGAGAGCAAAACTCGTTAAAATCCCCGAGAGCAAAACTCGTTAAAATCCCGTCCCAATTCTTCCCATCCAAACCAGTTACCAACCCCGAACACGGGAACTCAACTTGCAGTCGGCATAGAACATGCCCAAATAGTTCACACCACCTCTGGGGGCTACCCCGGAGAACGCTCACAGTCACAGGATTAATATCCTAATCATTCAAACCCTTTGATCAAGACATCACTGGGGATGCACCTAGCCTACACCATCGCTATGGCTAGTTACACACAAAGTCCTATTAGCTTAGGCACCATAATATATCTTTCAATCCACTGAACTACGGCATGGTTTGATTTCACCACACGTGAATACGTAGGCAGCCTTTCAACAAAGGCACAACCACCCACATTGACACACATTCAAAAAGCGTCATTATTCCGGTCACGACACCATCGTGTTCTCAATAGCTAGCTTTGTTGTCCCGGGGGCTTCTCTTAGACAGAAGACCTCCATCCACTCACAAAATCCAGATGAATCCAACAAAAATCTAGCCTCCTTTCTGTAGTGTGTCCTAGTACTCGGCTCAGTCGAAGACAAGAATCTGTCAGGACTCGAGGCATCACCCACTTTGGAAAAGTATCCTAAAATAGGAAATCCGGAAGGGCACCAGACTAAAACAGTCTCATTACGGACTACTGCCAGTCCCCTATAGCATATCTATCCCATTTCGATATACGACCGTGTTGCCACTCGCCTAGGTTACGAGATAGCGCAACTTGAGAGTCTTGTTAGGCGGCCCACTACCCTACCGAGTCACGGTCCAACCCTTAGAGAGTCCAGTCTGTGTCAGTCAACTCGTCCTGTCCAGAGTCGAGTCTGTCGGTAGGTCCCTCTCTTCAAACTCCATTTTGAGATTTGCAAAATTTAGCCATTTGAAAAAAGATCTTTTTCGACAAGGTCATATTTCAATCTATTTAAACTGCGAATTTCTTTTATCTCCCTTTCCATTTTGAAAACCTAGCTCGTGATTGCTTTCAGGATTTCAAATCAAAATTTCAAAAACTTCAAAAATCATTTTCCCCAGCACGAGTCATTTTACTACCTATGTGTTGCATTGCATTTTATGTAACTTATTCAGGTACGACTCAAACAAAAACATACAAACCATCAAATCTCCCCAGCAGCATCTTTTGGGACAACACGGGATGGGCCCACACACAGGCACACCCAGGGCTTACGCGACAAGCCCAATGTCCCCACGGAACTCGGGTATGATTTCTGTCTTATGGCCGGCGAGCCCTTCATGCAAGTCTAACGGACTATAAACGACCCGACCGGAAGTCTACCAGGTCTTAACGGGCTTGGTAGCTACTCTGACTTTCGCCTTGTCCAAGCCTCAGTCAGAGTGGGGGCTCTGTAGACACCCGCATTTTGACCGCCAGGTGTCTATGGTAGTTTCCAAAAATCACCCGATGATGATCGGACGCTAACGTGTTTCTATGCGCTCGGATACGGGCTCAAATCTATTAATCGTTGGCTAATGCCCTTACGGAGTACAAATTCCACAAAACCAACCTCAATTCCAGGCCCACTGGATCATTCCGAGTCAAAGAAGACTAATTTGGGCCAAAACCGACACCGGAAATAAAACCGACTTTTAACGATTAGGTCAACCCCGGTCAAAGTCGTTTCCGAGACACACAAAACAACCCATCAAAAGTCCAAGTCAAACACAAAACCCATCAAGGTCAAGGTCCAAACAAGACCCGCGCGACCCATCTAGGCCACTCGATCGAGTGACCCATCCACTCGATCGAGTGGGCCTGCTTTGAGCCCGGCGGCTGACATAACGGGCCACTCGACCGAGTTGGCTACCTACTCGGTCGAGTGCCCTAACCCGGGTGCCCTAATTTTTTCTATATAAGCACCTTCCCATACACATACACACATCAACAAAAAACCCTAATCATCTACACATCACAAAAAACCCTAGCAATCTACACCCTACACACATACATACTACGTCGTCTACAAACCCTAGAAAAACCCTAGGAAATCGACCTTAGCAAAACCCTAAACCTAGTTTTAGGAAATTCAACCCGAGCCACCACAACTTAGCCTCCATACACCTCGAAGACTCCCGTGCCATAACCACGTTTACGAGCCTTAATCCGAGACAGAAACATGTAGGTTGAGGGTGACGAACCTCCTTCTTCTTTCTTTTCGTTTACTTTTTCCTTTTTTTCTTTTCGTTATTACTATTATTATTATTACGTATTATTATTATTATTATTACTATTATAATTATTATTATTATTATTACCGTATTATTATTATTATTATTATTATTATTATTATTATTATTACCGTATTATTATTATTATTATTATTATTATTATTATTACTACGTATTATTATTATTAATGTTACGGTTATTTTTATTATTTATTTTATCGCGCATTCATCTTTTTTTTAAGTAATTATTTCATAAGGGTCGAAACCCGTTGACACGGATCCGACATCACAATCCCTAGGGATTTATTTCGATGTCGGAAAAGTCGAGGGAATCAAGTTTTTTTTTATTATTCAAGTAAAGCGTCGATTTTAGATTCGGTACCAATTCCATAATTGGATATCGAATCTAACAATCAAGTCATATGAATTAATTAACGTGATTTATTCATATCACGATAATTAATTCAAAGCGACTAAAATCAATCCATCTTTCTTATTTTTCACTCTAAATATCCCATATCGATTCAATAATCGAATATGGGATAGGATGAGTATTCAATTTTAGAATCGAGTATAAATTCAACAATATTTATATTCGGTTCAACAAATTCGCGATTTATAAAAAAACCAAGTCGAACATAAATTATGCAATATTTATGTCCGATTCGGTAAAACCGTCGAATTATCATAAATCAAAAGCAATTTCAAAATCAATAATTAAATTGCAAACGAACAAAGTTCGCACAGGTGCCACTCGACCGAATGCCTTAGTCACTCGATCGAGTGACACCCTAAAATCGAGTCAGAAAGCTAATTATGACACCCACTCGATCGAGTCTCACAGTGACTCGGTCGAGTGGCCATGTACTCGACCGAGTTGGTCAATAACTCGGCCGAGTACGGTCATAAACGCAAAACAGAAATCTTTTTTAAAGGTCTACTCGATCGAGTCTATTGACCACTCGATCGAGTGACCTCATAACGACTCAAGCACGAGTCGTACATTATTCTATTTTTCAAACTCGATAGTATTTTACGACTTAGGTCAACATGTGCATAATTAATCACGTGTATACTATCTTTCAAATCATGCATCCTCAAATTTGCATCTTTTTCAATTCAATTCAATAAGTTGCAAACCGTTATTATTCGTTTCTTTACATCGTTTACTAACACGTTTTTCGTTTCTTTTGTCAATTTAATCATTATTCGTTTATTATACTAAATGAACCCGCATGCTAAAATACAACTTTGACGTTAATTTTAGTTGCATTAAATTGACTTAGAAACCCTTTCAATTACATTCGCATGTTTAGGGAAAATAAATCTTTGCATATCATTTTTCCCGTTTTACTAGCACGCGTATTAGAAAGTCATTCGAGTTCTTAGTAGAGGCCGCTAATGTGCGGGCGGGGTTGGGTGTCCTTTGTGGGCTTCCCAACACGTACCCTCACCCCTTACTCAGAACCTCGGTTTCCGGATGCCCGAAACCGTTGGCGCACGAGAGTCATTCAATATACGATTAACCGCTCAAGTCGGCATCTATATCGATATGCAAAGGGACGAGCCCGATAAACTCTGACATCGGAAATGGGCCGTATTTTGTATACGGCCCACTACGACATAGAGTGGGCTCGAACGGTTCCGGATAACCATAAAATTCGGTGGCGACTCCACATAGACCTAAATTTCAATTCGATCCTTCTCATATGGAGATTCATTCGCCTACCCAAACCCGCGCGTGGCCGCGTCGGGGTGGACCTATGTCATGTCCACATATATACTCGTAGAAAATAAGATGAGTAACATAAATGGTACTCTGTACTCACTATCATGTTTAGTTTTTTTTCAATTTGTTGAGAGTCTTTGTTACGTATATTATTTAGCGTCCTCATCAAAGAATGATTTTTCCATTCTTGGGTGATATCTCTACCTTCCATCTCATTTTCTTTATTCTAGAAATACTCTCTATCCAAGAATGAAATTTCTATTCTACAGTGTGTCTGATTTTATTCCATCTCATTTACACTACCCAATTATTTATTTCCATACTAGTATAGACCTCGTGCATGTATGCACGGTATTTATAAAAAATTGTTTATTTTAGTTAATTATTTATACAAAATATATTTTAATTAGAAAACCAATAATTTTTCATGATTTTTATCAATGTATTTAGATATAATAAAATAATTTGAAATTAAATAATTAATCAAGATAACGACCTCAACTAATATACTGAAATACGTAGTCCAAAAAATTATTACCTTTGTGTTTTATTTGTCATTCATATTTCTCGAGACGATCATTTCTCTTTTAAATATTTTTTTAATGTAAGAATAATTTTTGTAAATTGTGAAATGTATATTCACTTTAAATTTATTTTCAAATAGAGTATAATTTTATACTCTTGATGTTTAGATGTACTTATTCTCTATAATTTCAGTATATATCACTTGTTCATAAAAATAGTTCATAATTATTGTTAGAAATTTAAGGAACTTCCACTCACTCAGATTGTCTTGTTTCATTAAAATACTCCTCACATATAATAGGAAAATGGGACAATCTTTTAGGGACGGAGGGAGTATATTCTACAATTTATTTTAATCGATACACCCATTATTAGTTTTTAAATATTTATTCTTTATATGATATGATTGATAATTGAGTGTGATTCTTTTCTTATTTGTTATAGTTTTGATTTTATCCAAATTGAGAGATTAAAATTTAGGCAAGAAAAGTTTTGAGAATTTTTATTCTTTTAGCTAATAGGGGATTATAATTATAATATTTAATTACAATCTTATATCAGTCATGATTATTAAAAATATAAAAATGTATTTCCGCTGGTATATATACACTCTCGATATTTAGTATACACTGACACAAATCATAGAGATCGTAAAATATATTTGTCATATCAGTCATGAGGCTACATTTAGACGTTAATTTAGTCATTTTCGTGCATATATCATTCCTAAATTATGATTCTCTTTCATTTATAATTAAATATTCCAATTTGCACGTTAATTTAGTCAATCATTTCTAAATTATGATTGTCTTTCATTTATAATAAAATATTCTAATTTGTACGAATGATTAATAGTGGGATTATTTTGGTTAATAAGTATTGGATCTAGTCATGTCAAGTTAACTAAATTTCAGTAGTACATCACCAAAGCATCAAAGGCTCAAATATGAGTCAAATATGAATCGAAGGAAAAATTATAGGGGAGTTAATCTATTACTCCGTAGTAATTAAGGGGATTGCACTGAATTTGTTATATTGCACATTTGCACAGAAATACAGAATCAAGAGGATTAATACGAAATATTATTTTCAATCCCCTACAATCTCGTATATTAGGGATATATTTTCAATATTATATTGTTTATTACATTATGAGGACGACCCCTTGTGGCACCGAAATCTCAGTAATATAAACATTCTTATCCATTGTTTTTTCTTCATTCTTGATGGGAGATGGAGAAATTTTTGTCCTCCATCCAAGAATGAAATAGTTTTGGTGAAGGAGAAGCCAAAATCATCCTTTCACTCAAATGGAAGAGAGAATGAGAATTGTGGGCCAAGTTGCTATTTGTACACTATATTTTTTTTCTTTTAATTTTTTTCTATCAATGATTAAATGTCATGTGGATTGAGTATGAGTTTTGGACCTAATTAGATAATAATAAATTCATTCTTGGATGAAGAAGCTTTTTTAAGATGAAAAAATTGAGAAAAAAATGATGAAGTGGAATGAATTGGTCCCACCCAAGAATGAAAAATTCATTCATGAATTAACATGCTCTTAGGGATATTCTATTGGATTCGATTATTTAAATAGTACTTTCTATCAATATTATTGTTACCATCTCAAATTATATTAGGGATATATACTACAATCTCGTATATATCCGTAACATAGACTCTAATTACAATCCTATATACTAATTTTATATCTTAATTTCAATAAGTATGACTTAATATTGTCTTATCTTAAGATGAAATCTTGTAATTTATTATAGTCATGATAATAATGAAAATTAATCTTAGTATGTGATATATTGATACTTTTTCAATATGTTTATATTAGTCTTAGTCTATTTCAATATGTTTATACTTTTTTTAAAAAAATTGATCATACATTCCATATTAAATATTGTATGTGATATTTCTAATCAATCAATCAATTATATTTTCTACAAATATTCCGTCTCGAATATGAAAAAAATAATAATCATAACTATTTTATATTCTATGTAAAATATTGTACGGGATAGTGCAATCTCCTATTAAAAAAAATAATGCAACTATTTGGTTAAAACGGAATACAATATGTTTATAATTCTTTTTAAAAATTTGATCATACATTCCATATTAAATATTGTATGTGATATATTTCATTTAAAACATGTGATTTTCGTAATCAACGTAATCAATCAGATTTCCTTAATTACATATTTTCTGTGGTATATAGCTTTATATGTGATGTAGTGATATTTAAATCAATAAGATGTTAGAGTGTAGTTGGAAAGGAGAAGGGTCACACATATGACTACATGAGGTTAAAGGTTTGATTTGCACCTAGCTCATTTGGTCTATTTTTTTTATTTTTGTGTGGATAACTTTAGGCGGGAAAATATATGAGTTTTGTTATTTGGTTAGTGGAAAGGGGGATTCATTCAATTTATTTTTAAGCTAATAATTTTATTATTAGACCCACCCGCATTATTCTCCACACCATTCTTCACCAAGAATGGTTTTTACTTATTCTTCTCAAAGAATGACTTATTCTTCGATGGAGCAGTCATTTTTATTTATTCTTCTCCAAGAATGAAGAAAGAATAATGGATGTAGGTGTTTTTTTTTTGAGAAAATGGGAATTATATTAAATTAATATCCGACAACGCCTGAATAGCATCCGGAAAGTCAGAAGTATACACGGTTTCCTCTCCACTAATCTGACACAATCTAGCAGCATGGTGAGCAACGGTATTACCATCCATTTTGACATGAGACCACAGACAGTAAGAAAAACGGAATTTAAAAGCAAGCAGGTCATCAATCAATAGCCCCAGCGGAACACGTGAAGCTCTTCCTTATTTGACAGCATCCACTATGACTTGGACATCGCTTTCGACAACAACATGAGATAACCGGAACTGACTCGCAATCTCCATCCCCCGCAGCATAGCTTTGGCTTCGGCATCTGTAACAGCCCTAAATTTTCGCAACCAAAATAATAAATCAAAACGAAAAACTCAAAGCTGTTACTCCACACTTAGCTTACCGAGCCAAGTGCAAGGAAAAGGATAAGTAATAAATGAATAAAAATAGAAATTTGATAACTAATTAAATAGAAACGTTGCAGCGGAAGTCTTAAGTCTTACAAAATCCAAAACGGTTTAAAACAATAGCAACCCAATAAATCCGATAATAATGTAAATCGTTTGGTGAATAATAAAAAGTCCTTCCTCGCTCAGCACAACCCGATACCAGAATGCACCCATGCAGCAATCAAGTGTACCCATCAGCTGTACCCAAAAACACAAATAGGTACAGGTTCCAGCGGGGGAACGACCCAAAACAAAAGGACGTCAGCAAAGCTGAGTAAAAAAAAATATAATAATAAAATAAATCGTGAAATAATAATAATAACAATAATAATAATAATGCAAGTTCCATTATAATAATAATAATAATAATAATAATAATAATAATAATAATAATAATAATTTATAGTAAACTGAAACCGGAGTTAGAAACATCATTTAAATACCAAAATACCATAAAAGAGTAGTCAAAACCAAACCAACCAAAATATATATATTTTTCGCAACCTGTGTGCCAAGGTCCTACCCTTGCACGGTCTAGAGGTAACCACCTGTGCTTAGCTAGACTCATAATAGTGCGCACCTCTCACATTTGGACAGCCAGTAGGATGAAACTGCCAAAGGAGAAAGTCTAACTCCCTAGCGAGTGAGGGCCGGACAATCCTCACTCAAAAATAGTTTCGGGACAAAGTCCCAGGAACGTCTTAGACGCACCTTAAAACCGTCTAGACCAACAGAACTCCCAGAGTCTGTTATAAGTTACTAAAAATTTTACCAAAATAGTACCAACATGTGAGTCGTGTCACAAAGTTCAATATCCAAACATCACGAGTATTATAGAAATATTAACGATCGACAAAATAATTTACAAAACCGTTATAAAAATATATATTTTGATCCGAACATGCTCTTTACTTAAAAGTGAAAAGGGTAAAACGTCCTTACCTCTCAAGACGGTCAAACTCAGCTAGTATTAATCCACAAATTCTTTCTCCTCGAACCCACAGGCTACAAATAATATACATGGTTCAATACTCTAGTCGATAAAAACATAGGTCTAACCTATATAGTACCTATCTAAGGTACACAAGTCACTCAACCTCGAGACGAGTAAATCCCAACCCAATCCGAAATACCGCTCGATTTAATAATCATGTACTCGCTGAAAGATATTGGATAGCTATTTTTTTTTTATCACATAAGACTCACTAACGGTCGACTCGGAGTCAAGACTCACGTAAAATTCTTTAATGTTAACAACCAATATACCCTCTGCCAAAAATGTCCAACCCACGCACCATACTCCTCCAACCCCTGCAAATATCAACAAGGAAGATACCCCTGCCATTCTTCCCACAACTAAGCTTGCCTCAAACCCACAAATCAATAAATTGAAACAACCCAAAAAGATTACTAGAACCCAGAAACCCAAAATCTCAAATTAATAGGTATGCCCCTTCAATTATCTCCTATAATTTGCATAGGCTATAAAATTTTCGAGCCCAAATAAAAAGGTGACGGTACAAATTAACGATTAAGAAAATCCTAAACTTGTAAAGCAAAACCTTTGAGAAATCAAGAGGTAAAAGTTACTTACAATTTATGTAGTATGCCAAAGGAGAAGACAATGATCGGGTGTAGAAGAGCGAAAATCAGAAAAGCGGAGTAGAGGCAGCAGTGCGGCAAAGGTGAAGAAAGAAGAATGAATGAATAGGGTGAATTGGGTACAAAGGGACGTGGGGTTTATATATAGTTATAGGCTTTTCCCTTTTTTTTTTCTTATTTGTATTTGACCCAACTTTTCAACCCGATACAAAGTCGGTTAATAATTAAAACCCAAATCTTTTCAAAACCAGAATCGATTAAATAAAAGGAGGCCCAAAATACTTAAACTTTATAATGACATCGAAAATATTTGTCCCGACTTAATAACCCGATTCAAATAAAATAGACCAGTAACACCTTATAATTGACTCGAAAAATAACGGGGTGTTACAGCATCTACTGGTTCCCAACCCGCAAAGCATCTCCTGCACCCCACAAACACCAATTTACCCACCTCTTCACGTCCGACCACCCCTAGTCCGATATCCCCATTAGCAAAAATAGCCGCGTCGGTGTTAATTTTGACAGTCCCCTCCCATGGTGGGGCCCACTTCCCCAAGCTAGTCTTGTTAATCTCACTCCACATCATACCCACTTCGCGACCATACCGAGCATGTTCTATTGCCATATTTATCATGCCAGCAATAATCACACTCGACAGGGGGTGATTTTCCTCGAAAATCCTTAGATTCCTGATATACCACATAGACCACATCATGGCCAGCAACCGAGCTCTAGCTTCTCCTTTAACCCGCGCTAACAGCCAGACCAGGCGCCTAGAAAACGAGGAGGGCGAAGCAGAGCAAACAAGGTCACCAAATCGCTCTCCCACCAGATCAGCCTCGCCCAGTCGCACTCGAGCACATCATGAACCATCGTTTCAGGGGCGGACATGCATATGCTACAGGTCGGGTCCGGGAGACAATGATTCGCTCTAACCCCAAGCGTATTGGAACACACCCGCCAACAGAAGTGGACAATCTTTGGGACCGTTTTAAGGCCCCAAATAAGTTTCCATACACCCTCCGTCTCATGATCCTCCAATGACAGTTGTGGGGCTGTCCGGTTCCGCACACCTAGCCAGTATCCGGACTTGACAGTATACTCGCCATCAGGACTCGACCACCAGAAACAGCAATCCTCCCGTAATCGATGTCTAATAGTGATAATCGGGATTTGTCGTCAATCCTACCATCAAACAAACCAACTAACCTAAACTAGAATAGCAAGGGCAAGTCGGGTCGAATCCTCAGAGAGATCGGGAATGAGTACTAGTTCGGTATCGGACTATGAATTAGCTACGCGAATCAATTATCAAGGGTGGAATTATACTACCTAAGCTAACTAAGAAAAGCATAAACAAACTAATAATCAAACAAATAACAAGAATAACGATATAATAATAATTAAAGGTATAGGGTCCGACTTAACCACCGACATATCATAATTATGAGCAAGGAACACCGATAATGGGTTGCTAGGGATATTAGGATGAGTGGAACGCCTCTAAGGGTCGACTACCTCCCTCCCGGGCTCGTAGTCTGACTAAGTAAAACCCGATCACCTCCCTCCCGGGCTCGTGAGTCGGATTCCTAGGTCAATCGAGTGAGCCCACTCCCGTGGTACCCAATCCAAGGTCCTAGGTCACTAAGTACGCGTCTTAATCCCGTTCCTTTCTCTCCCATCTCCCAAGGTGAAGAGTCTAGACCGATAGTTAGGGTACCCTACCTAATTCTCACTCCCGTGTTCAACTAGGCGGGACAAGGCAAGTCGAGGGGCGAGTTTTACTACCTAGACCTAACCGACTCCCGTCGGTGGACAAGGGTCAAGGGTTCAAACACAACCCAAAAGACGAGTCGATTCCCGAACCCCAAACTATCCTCTCCGTATATCCCGAACAAACCAAATACGGAATTTGAAGCCCACAATATAGACATTTCGGGGTCAAATCGTCCCCTAGAAAAGACACTACTCACTACTCATAATCAACCCAACACAAGACACACAAATAATTACTCTTAGCCAAACATTTAACATAATGAAATGATAAAGAAGAAAACTTTAATTAATACTAACATAAACTACACATAAACAAACAACACAAAGATAAAATAACATTACGAAACACGATTAACAAAAAAGATTATAACTTTAAACTAATTACTAACTAAATATATTCTAAACATGAAACTAAAGATAAATAAAATAATAAGAGATAAGAGATAAGAATTATCTCCAAAAAAAATGGAATGTACTAACTCGGAAGTTGAAGGACGGAAGGATTAAATTAATTAATTAAAACTAATTAAATTAAAGAATTAAAATTAAAAAAAGGAAAAAATGGAAGGGGGCTGCGTTCTGACTACTACTCCTAAACCCTCCTCTAATTCTCTATTCTCTAACTGCCTCCCTTTTATCCCTCTCTCTTCTACTCTTTCAAATAAATCCCCAATCCTCATTTTTCAATAGTGGGCCGGGTATCCAAGTTTCTTGGGCCCTATTCCTTGTCACGATTCAATAGCTATTTGATTTGATCCGTTCTGTTCCGTCTTTATCGTCTCGGTTCTTTTCGGTACCTATAAAATCAAATATCGAGGCACAGTACCAAAATCCCGAGAAATATAATAAAATGACAATAACTAAACTAGACTCGACTAATAAGCTAAACAAACCCAAAACGACTAAATACTAGCTAGATAGTTTATAAAATCGACTAAATAAGAGTCAAAACGTGGGACAAAAATAGATAAAATCACGAGTTATTAAATAGGAATCCACCAGATAGCCTCAGCATCACCCGGGTGGAAAATCTCACGGACTTTATCTAGCTGCCATGTCGTATTCGTCTCATCAATAAGATCAGCCACCCTTAACAAGGGGTAGGTTTCCAGATTCGGATGCAGAAATCGAGCGCCATCACCTCCAGGAACCCACGCGTTGTCCCAAACCCCGATTTGCCAACCATTTCCAACTCTCCACCGGAGCCCATCAAGCAAAATGAGTTTCGCATTCCAAATACTCCGCCACACATAACTTGGGTCAAAACCACGCCTTGCCTCCAGAACCGAGCAGTTGCTATAATATCGGGCCCGGAAAACTTGGGACACAAGGGACTCAGGACGGGTAAGGAACCTCAACTCCACTCCAACTAATGATAGAATAATATCGCTTTAAGTTTTAACTTTTGTCTTTTTTAATCAATTTATTATAAAGTTCATCAATTAGGGTTTGGTGATTAATTTTATTCTTAGGGATATTTTTAGGGTTTGGTGATGATTTTAATTTTAGGGATATTTTTAGAGTTTATGGAACTTGTTTTTTGATATTACATTGATTGATCGATCAATTAAACAAGTGTTTTAAAATTTGTATTTCATTGCATCCAAGAATATCGAATGTAAATTTGGAAATTAAGAAAAAAAAAGTATAGATTTTCAATTTTGTTTGAGAGAAAATCAGATCACTTTTGAGAATGATAAGGAAATGACAAGGGCAAATTCGTAATGTATCATTAAAATTGAGTAAAAGTTCGTTGGGAAAAAATAAGACCCTAATTTTATTGTGAGACATCTCATACAGGTGACATGACATTTATTTCGTAATTGTATAAAATTTTATGGGATATTCTACATGGTACCCTCGTATTTTTTCATATTCTACGTGGTACACTGGCACCCTCATTTTGTTCAAAATACCTTTGACTTACGATAACTCTTAGCTATGAATTCCAAGAAGAGACGATTTTAATTTGAAACTAAAGATCTCTTAAAAACGATCAGTCTGAAAAAAAATCACACTTTTGAAACTCGGGAAAGAGAGTTATGGTCGGTCAAAGTTTATTCGTTTAAAAGCATTTGACTGAGCATAACTCGTAGTACAAGTTTCAAAATTGCAAAAAATCAAATCTCAAATAGAGGATTTTGTAAAGTCAATAATTTTAGCGAAAATATCGTCATTTTTGGAACCCGTGTCCATAAATTATCGCAAGTCAAATTTATTTTGACTAAAAGGAGGGTACCACATAGAAAATGAAAGGGATTTTCTACGCGGTATTCCTGTATTTTTCACTTTTCTACATGATACCCCTACCTTTTCTATGTCTATACATGGTACCCTTGAATTTTATTATTAATTTAACTAGCGCCCTGAATTTTTTTTTCATCAAGTTTTGTCGTTAGATTATGTTTTTAGCTTAGGATTAAGACTTCAATATCATTTAATTTAGATAATTAACAAGTATCTGAGCTTAATTTAAGTGTTATCATTTGATTTGACAATATAACGTCAAAAATATACTTCGTCTAGATTTGGAGTATAAACTGCAAACACATACAAAATTGTTAGTTTAAGTTCAATTATCGGTTAATTAGGTATGTTAAATGACGTTTAACTTTTAATCTTGAGCATAAAAAGGTAATTTGTTGCCAAAACTTGACGGAAAAAAAGTTTAGGGGTACCAATAAAGATAATATTAAAAATTAGGGGTACCAAAGAAACTTTTAGTAAAGTCCAAGGGTACCATGTGTACATGTAAAAAGTCGCAACTACTTTTTACCGTCGGCGCTTTACTTCTTACCGTCGGCGTTAATTACGTAAAATGACGACTTTGCCCTTGATATTTATTCTCGAAATAATATTACTTTAACATTTTATAAATTATCGATTTATTAAAACTCGATAATAAAACCGTCTTTTTCGATTATCGTAATAAACCAAAACCGACTTCCTATATAATTAATATATATGGAATTACGCAAAATGACAAGTTCTCCTTTGCAATTAATTCTCGAAATATTATCACATTTATATTTTATAAAGTATCGGTTTATTAGAACTCGATAATAAAACCGTTTTTTCGATTATTGTTACGCCTATGATTTTAAACAGTTAATTAGATTTAATTAACGACTTAATACAATTTAATAAACGTAATTAACAAATACGAGTAATACGCAAATTAAATCCTAATTAATCTACGACAATCAAGATTTATTATACAAATCGATGCAAATTAAAAGGAAAAAAATCCGGAAATGGGTCGGGTCGAGTGGGTTTTTCGACCCACTCAAGGGTCGTATTATTTTCTCTATAATACTTGAAAGTTTGATATGAAACATGAAGTATAAGGTGGTGAAATTGGTTACAGAGACAATCTTTCATACAAGTGACCCGGGTTCGAATCCTCTTGTTTACACTTGATGTTTCAAATGGTTGAAAACTACTTGTTTCGAAAAAAAAAAAACCGGAAAAATGGACTAAGTCGAAAAAATTCGTCGACTCTCGGATGGGGATGTCGACGAATTTTCTCGACTCTCGGATCGGCCAGTCGAGAAAATTCGTCGACATCCCCATCCGAGTTTTCAACCATTTGAAATATCAGTATGTTGATGGTGGTTCAATGGTTTGGTCATTTGGTTTTCAGTCGGTAGGTCAGGGGTTTGATCCTCCTTGCATTTTTATTTTTTAAATTTTCAAAAGATAATTTCAAAGTGTAATCAAGAGGATTCGAACCCGGGTCACCTGTATGAAAGTTATCCCTGTAACCAAATTCACCACCTTATATTTTATGTTTCATATCAAACTTTCAAGTATTATAGAGAAAATAATACGACCCTTGAGTGGGTCTAAAAACCCACTCGACCCGACCCATTTCCGGATTATTTTTCCTTTTAATTTGCATCGATTTGTATAATAAATCTTGATTGTCGTAGATTAATTAGAAATTAATTTGCGTTTTACTCGTATTTGTTAATTACGTTTATTAAATTGTATTAAGTCGTTAATTAAATCTAATTAACTGTTTAAAATCACAGGCATAACAATAATCGAAAAAACGGTTTTATTATCGAGTTCTAATAAACCGATACTTTATAAAATATAAATGTGATAATATTTCGAGAATTAATTGCAAAGGAGAACTTGTCATTTTGCGTAATTCCATATATATTAATTATATAGGAAGTCGGTTTTGGTTTATAACGATAATCGAAAAAGACGGTTTTATTGTTGAGTTTTAATAAATCGATAATCTATAAAATGTTAAAGTAATATTATTTCGAGAATAAATATCAAGGGCAAAGTCGTCATTTTACGTAATTAACGCCGACGGTAAGAAGTAAAGCGCCGACGGTAAAAAGTAGTCCCCGTAAAAAGTGTAGGGGTATAAGATAGAAAAGTAAAAAGTTCAGGGTACCACGTAAATTTTATTATGTACTAGTATAAACCCCGTGATAAAATCACGGGGTTGTATAATCAAATATTGTGCTAAGATGGTATAAGCTAATTTTTTATTTATTTGAGAAGTATACGAAGAAGGGATATAGGAGCATATGTGTAGACTAATAATGACATAAATTTTTAGGGGGTATTTAAACAACACATAATTAATCGTACCAAAAGTAAACACCGATTAGTATTGTAATAATAGGTACATTCACCAAAGATAACGTTTGTGGGTTCCCTATTTTTTCAATGAAATAATTATACAACGTAATATTACATATGAGTGTGTTATACAATGCCATAATTTTTCATATGAGTGTGTTATACAATGTCATATTTTTTCATATGAGTGTGTCATTTCCATGTAATACGACGTAATATTTCCAAGTGAGGCGTTTTTATATTTTCTACACGTAGATATCTTAGTTGAAACAAAATTGACAAAAATTAATAGAATAAGAATGATGTACGTAATAGAGCAATTTGACCAACTTACATCTAATTTTTTACTACCAAGACCACTTGAAGTTAGCAAATTAAAGGAAAAAAAACATAACTTTGTAATATTATAATTGATTTCTGTCTCATTAACCTACGTATAACATCACTTAGCAGGAGCAACAAATAAAATCTATAAACACTACATCAAAACGTGGGTAACGTACGTCATGACTGAATTACCCACTTATAAAAAACTGAAGTAGAAAACTTGAGTATTCCGTTAAGGATGTTCGGGTTGAAGTAGAGGCCTCGAGTCTTTCATTACAGTCAAATACTCTTGAACGTGATTATACTTAAATTCGGGTTGAAGTATTAGAATACTCTTCATAATGAATATAAAACAAAAAAAATAATTGAATAGAACGAAGGGAGTATCATTATATTCAGTAAAACATAATATGACAAAAACCTGAAATGAAGAAATGAAATAGAACGAAGAGGTCTTCTGTAATTTTCAAGATTAAGAATGCAGATTTGAAAAGGGTCTCTTCAATTACTCCGTAAATGGTGGCTGACTATTCTCGATAATCGAAAGGTTTAATTGTAAATTGAACCCTAATCACCAATTAGGTGTAAATATCAAGGACTATTATGCAAAACTTAAGAGAATATATTTACAAATACTCAAAGAGTGATTGTATGATCAAGTTGGAGGGTAATTGAGTGGATGGATTGTGTCATGTCAAATCTTTTAGTTTCATATTTTATATGCATAAAAAAATATTAAGGGACTATCTAAGTTTTTTTATCTACCACTAATTGAAGTTAATAAATTATCCTTACTCCGTATTTGTTAAAACTAAAATAAAAATAACTAACTAAATTACAATTTTAATCTAAATAACACTTTAATCTATCCGTAATAAATACTCATACATAGTCAAATTCTTCTACAATGCCCGTGGGTTCAACTAAACAAATATTAATACACATTTTTCAATTTCCAAAATCGCTTATTATACAATAATTAATTCTGGCACTAACATTTTCCATAGTGCTTTTCCTTTGGATAGACACAGAGTGCTCGCAGCCCCTTGCTAATCTTCTTCCAGCGGTTAATGCTAGCTTAAAGTATTAAGCCCTCCCTATATGATCTTCCACTTTGATTTTGGAAAGAAATCAATGAGAAGAAATTATGTGGAGGAAAATGAAGGTGGATAAAAGAAGTGGAGTCACAAATAATAGAAACCACAAAACATGTACTAAAAAGACAAGTGGAACATTTTTGTTAATTTTCCTAAAAAGAAAATATGGAACATCTTAGGGAAGGGGAGAGAGTACCTTCTTGCTATCAACGCATACCTAAAAAAATTCATGTATTCTGTAAATAAAAAAAATTAGAAATAAACTTGTAAGCAAATTTAGAACGTAAAATTTAGTATGTAATAATCGCATTGAGACCGTATCACATGAGAATTTTTGGAAAAAACAAAATCAACTAAACTATTAATCTAACATAAAATTCCAAGACATGCGATCTAAGTTACATTCTTATGCTAATTTAATGTAAAGTTCCAATCTTAATATAATAAATAAATTATTTTTTTCTTGAGATTTTTCTGTTTTACAACCTTCTACCAAATAAATTGAAATTGTCAGTTTTTTAAAAATTTAGTTGACAATTATATCAATAAAATCATAAAAACTAAAGTCATCAATAAGCAATTGAAAATGAAAAAAAAAATGGATTTAAGCATGTATTATAATTAATTAACGTATGATTAATTGAAAATAATACCTACTCTGTATTAATTTGGAAAAAAGCTCAGATTTTTGAAAATCAATATTCAGCAATGAAACTTGGAGAAATGCAGAATTTTGAAAATGCTTAATAAATTCAAAATCCATCAGTGAAATTTTACAAAAAATTGGATTTTTGAAAATGTTTAACGATAAGCATAGGGGAATATGTGAAGTTTGAGGGGCGGCAATAACTAACTATTCTAAAAACTAACAGATAGAAAAGCATAATAGGAGTAATAGTATCTCGGGTGAGAAAAATTACCTACAGAAAACTTTGTTAGCCCCGCAAGATCAATAAGTGTCAAGTTCACATCTGCAGAAGAATCCAACTAAAGTTTAGTAAGGGAGAAAAAATTACTGTAATTCAAACATTTCAAGGTGGGCAAGGTAAATATATTACTCCCTCCATTTTCTTGAATTAGTCTCACTTCTTTTTTTTTGTGAGGGAAAAAGTGGGCCAATGGGGCTAATTCAAGAGAATAGAGGGAGTAATTAAAAGTGTACGTACCATGTACAGAGTAAAAGCTTTAGTTTTTTCCTGTTACATGGTCAGTTTCATCCCCAATTTCTTAACGTACAGAAGCTGCATAAGTAAAAAAATATCACCGCAATAACCACAAATGCAAACATTTTGAAAGCCATAACAGTTGAGTCTAATAATAGGTCAGATAATTCTAAGACAACCAAAATTAAAATCTACGAATTTATATTATTATGGGTCACTGGGGCCATAACCCATTTTAAATTTTTTATTAAATACGTCATTTGTTGAATAAAAAAGAAAAAGATCCTATTGATTAGAAGGTAGATTCTTTTTTATAAATAGAAGATGGTAATGCACGTAATTATTACCCGCACTCATTAGATCTTTGATGTAAACCTAAATTGACAAAACAAAACTCAACTTAGTTTTTTAATCAAAAGAACAATAAAACTGAATTCAAGAATTTAAAAAAAAAACAATAAAACTGGAGATCAGAAATTACTTAATTAAAGTGAACCCTGATTTCAAATAGAATCATATCTGGAAGCACCTATATTCCTTTTCTTCAAACCTTTTTTTCAATGAATTCACCATCTTTGAAGATCTTTAGAGTTGGATGTGAAAAAGCCAAAAATTACTGTTTGAATGAAGCAAAATTGGGAATAAAAACCTTAAAAGGAGAATAATTTTTTTTTTATTGAGAAGTAATGGGGAAGGGGGAGAAGCACGTTATAGGATAAAATTATTGGGGAGGGGTTAGGTTTAAGGGAAGAGAGAAATTCATGGGGAAGGGGGAGGGGAAGGAGAACGTTAGGATAAATTTATTAGGGAGGGGTTAGGTTTGCAGGGAAGAGAAAAATTTATTGGGAAGGTGTAGACACCCGCATTTTGACTGCCACGTGTCTATGGTAGTCTCCGAAAAACACCCGTTGATGATCGGACGTCAACGTGACTTAGTATACTCGGATTTGGGCTCGGAATCAATAATATCCGACATGGACTTTTAGCGGACTAAAAATCTCACAAAACAGACCTCAAATTCGGGCCCAGTGGGTCATTCCGAGTCAAATGAGACTAATTTGGGCCAAAACCGACACCAAAAATAAATCCCGTCTTTTGGCGACAGGGTCAAAACCCGGTCAAAGACGAAACCGTCTCATAAAACAGCCAAGTTCAGCTGGCGCAAAGAATAAAATTCAAAAAATAACCAAAACAAACAAAATCAAATCTTTCCTTATTTATCTCGATTTGTTGACCCACTCGATCGAGTGGATTGACCCCACTCGATCGAGTGGAGCCTTTTTTACCCGGGTTTGGCCCATTTGCGAAGGCACTCGATCGAGTGCACTAGGGCCACTCGATCGAGTGCCCCTATGTCGAGAGGTGAAGTCTATAAATACCGCTTCACCCCCCCATGCATTTCAGAACTTTTTGAGCATTTTTACCCTACAACTTCAGCCACATTTCACCCTACTCAACCCTACTTCATCACCTTACAAGCCTTAGAAATCCTAAGTCAAAAACACACAAAAACCGAGCTCTTGTCCCTCGATAAACCGACGCATACACATACACATCCATACACACCACAACTCTCATACATCCTCGATACTCCCGAGCCCGTGCCGCTGTTACGAGTCCATTTCCGAGGTTCTTACTAAGCATGTATGTTGAGGGTGTCCTAAACCCCGTTTTAATCTCTTTTATCTAGTCTCATTTTCGCTTTATTTAACGTACTTTTGCATCATCTTTGTAATCGTAGTAACACTAACACTAGCATTTTTGTACCTTTTATATTTCCGTTTTTTGTATTATTTTATCGTCATTAACGTTAATAATACCGTGTATACGTAAACTAGTATCTAAAAATCGGTTTTAAAACGTTGGACTACGATGATCACCTAAGGTCCGTCTAATCCCTTTACGAGCAACGACGGAGGTGGAGCCCTTTCGAGGAGCCCCGCCCCAATGTACTCAAGGGCGTGACGCGACCGTGATCGGTCGTAGTTGAACGAATTTAATTCCTTTTCCATAATTGGTGCGAAACCCGTTGACACGAAAATCGACATCACGTAACCCGAAAGGGTTAGTTCCGATGTCGTGACGTAGAGGGACACATTTCGTCACTAATTCAAAATTTTCTACTCTAACGTAAACGTTTTCCTAAGACTCCGGTAACGGTATTATAATCGTTCGTACACGATTATAGTACCGGAGGCCGAGTTAAATACAAATCGTGCGATATTTGTATTTGATTCGGCCGATCATCGATTTCAAGTCATAAAACAAAGCGAGTTACCACTCGTACAGGGGGCACTCGACCGAGTGCCATAGGCCACTCGTTCGAGTAGCACCCCAAAAAGTGGTCAGTAGCCACGTTAAACGTGCACTCGACCGAGTCACACCATAACTCGGTCGAGTGGGTCCTGTAACCCACAAACCCGAGGGGTTTGACCCACAATTCAAGCCCCGACCTTTTTATCGACTTTAGTCATCACGTGCAAAGACTATCACGTACGTGACTATCCTATTTTTCAAAACCTACACACATCACGACACGTAGAACGACTTTGACCACTTTGACGTGATAAGTCGGGACAAGACTACGGGATGTGAGATTAGGCTAGCAATATGCCACAGTCTCATGTTCCCGTCCTTCGCTTAATATGCGACATAATGCGTATTTAATTGGGGTTAGTCCATCTACATATTTTCGCGGTCTAGTTTATATACGGGTCCGTTTCTATCATTATATTGCTTTCTTTATCTCGTTCATTGTTTTTATGTAACGTTGTATTGTGAATTCCGGGTTGTATTTCCGCCCGTGTAATTTGTACGTTATTTTTTATTTACTTTCGAGCTTCGTTTATTTACTTGCTCTTGCGCTTTATAAATGAACCTCGCATGCTAAATCACTTCGACAAATAACAAGATGCATTAAATGACGTAGTTCACAAACTATTCACATGCTTAGCCCGAAAACGCTGTTTGCATATCATTTAATCAATTTACTAGCGCGCGTACACAAACACGAACGATGTCTTAGTAGAGGCCGCCATGTGCGGGCGGGGTTGGGTGTCCTTAGTGGGCTTCCCAACACGTACCCTCACCCCTTACTCAGAACCTTTGGTTTCCGGATGTCCGAAACCCTTGGCGCACGAGAGTCATTCTATATACGACAACCGGTGTAAACGGTATCGATATTGCAATGCAAAGGGACGAGCCCCATAAACTCTGAAATCGGAGTGGGCTTACTTTGTGTATAGCCCATGACGACATAGAGTGGGTTCGTATGGTTCCGAATAACCACAAAATTCGGTGGCGACTCCATTTTGACTTAAATTTCGAACCCGAGAACAATCTTACCACGAGATTCATTCGCCTACCCAAACCCGCGCTTCGCCGCGTCGGGGTGGACCTACGTCATGTCCACAATTTGGCGACTCCGTTGGGGATACCTGATGTACCACATGTCATCGGGGTTCCTAGGGTGAGACTCGAAGAGAAATCGTTCGTAGATTAGTGTGCGCGCATTAGTTTAATGATTCATGCATAACCCAAATTTGCCCGGGCCGGTTACTTGTGACCGACGTCCCACTATACCACGGTGCATTCCTACATGGGTGCGCTAAAGACATCGATGGTGGAACTCGTCTCGGTTTCGCGGCATGTCCTAAGACCAACTCGGCTTAGGGAGTCCGTCCATCACACGAGAAAGCCATCGTTGTTGGTATAGACCCTATTTTGACCGACCGAGACTTAGCGTAAAGCATACATAAGCGTCGTTATAATGCTTGTTTGACTACGTGCTACTTGGTTTCCGTGTCATTTTTCAAAAACCGTCATTTCAAAATTGCATCTTTCCAAAAATACCCACCTTTCGAAAAACCCGAAATACTGTCCATTTCGGGACCCGTCTTTCCAAAACGCCCAATTTCGAAAAACCCGAAATGCTGCCCATTTTGGGACTCACCTTTTCAAAATATCCAATTGTCAAAACTCGGAATGCCGCCGAAATTTAGGATCAACGATTTGACTAAAAATATCCTCTTCTGTAGTCGGCATGCTGTCCGTTTTAATTCTCGAATTTCCACCCCCACCACCTTGATTTTCGGAATTTTCCTTTTCAAAATTCTAATCTCGGTTTTCGAAATTCCGTTTTCAGTTTTCAAAACTCTCGGAAATTCGTTCATTTTGCATCCAAACCTCAACTTTTCCAAAACTTTCAGCTTTCCTAAAATAAACCTTCCTTATTATAGGACCTACCGTTTATCCGTGTGTCGGGTCTTTGCATAGTACGTAGAGGGTTTATAGCGTCGAAACTCCGTCGATCTTATATCACGAGTTTCCCCCCTTTCCCGAGTCCGCCTTATCTGTCAAGGCACGACCAACCCGCGTAGGGCATACCCCTACAAAGGAAAGTCCGTCCATACACTCGAGTCAAAAGTCTGGGGAGTAATCTCACGTGGACCTTCCTTCGAACAGGACTAGGCCCACAAAGCCGAAATCCTAAAAAAGTCATACCACCCACGAGTCATTGATGTCTTTTTCGAGTCTTTTCCACTCAATCCTTTCCTTTGGGTCGCTCGGGACATATTTTTTCCTTTGATTCCAAGACTGGGTTCGGTTTCTGATTACGTGGTGTTCTTACAGACAGGCCACCATCAACCAGACACACTCGCAGAATGGAAGCTGCTTTAGCTGATCTGAAAACCTCTGTGGACGCCATGGTCGACAAACAAGCCGACATCGACGCCCAGCTGAATGAAATGAGGGCTGGACAAGTTGCCATCGTCACTCGATTGGCTGCGGTGGAGCACAGGACTCCAAATGCTGGGACTATGGGGCCTCTGGCTGATCTAGTTAGCTCAGTACGCCGACTAGAGGAACAAGTCCACTTGACTGGGAGTAATAACATCCATCGGGAGAATAGTCGTGAGTACAACCCACTGAGTGACAAGCTGCCTGCAAACCTGAACCTCACCGGTTTGCCTATGTTCGAAGGGACTGAAGACCCGTTACTACCTGTACGGGCCTTCAAGGAATTCATGGCCATCAAAGGGGTGGACTCTACCATGTTCAAGAACCTCTTTGCTGCGTCTCTTGAAAAGCACCCTCGGGCCTGGTACTACAGGCTAGACCCGAAGAAATACCCTACTTGGGATGATGTGGCCACCGAGTTCGCTCGGAACTATGCTGACAACACCGAGATCCAAACCACAATGAGATCTCTAGAGGTTATGGCCCAGGAGCCGAAAGAAGGTTTTACCAAATACCTTCAACGATGGAGGGCCGAAAGCGTGAAACTGGTCGATAAGCCCAGTGAGAAGACTTTGGTGGAGGCTTTTGTCAAGAACCTCCTCCCATCTTACCGGGTTCACCTCCGATATGCTGTCATACCCAATTTCACCACCCTTACTGAAATGGGTATAAGGATCGAAGATGATATGAGACTGGAAGGCCTCACCAAGGCCGCTGCTAAGGGTTACCAAGGGGCTTCTTCCTCGACTACCAAGCCTCAAGCTGCAACTCGCAGCATTTTCGACGCGGTGAATCTACTAGATATCCCGTCCAAGAAGAACACCCCACCTCGGGTTTTTACCGACATAGGTACGACCTATACTTATGCCTTACAAAGGCTATCCTCAAAAGGCCTAATCCAACCGATAGGCCCAACTCCTGAAGTTCCGGTCAAGCGACGCTCCAAGAACTACAATGCCCAAGCCTATTGCCAATACCACCGAGGCAATGGGCATGATACCGAGAAGTGCTGGAAGCTGAAGCACTTGATCCAGGACCTGATCGAAAGCGGTAAAATCCCGCTACTCGGAGATAAGCCCAGCAACAAGGAGAACCCTTTCAGCTCCCACGCCATCTTTACCGGGGAGGTTATTGATTGTTCCCACCTTATCTCTCCATTTATCCCGCAAGTGAACGGGATTTGGTTCGACGACGAAGAGGATGTCTACCTCGCAAAAGGGGAAGCTGTCCCCATCACCGCCGAAGAGATTCGAAAGACTAAATCCCGAGTCCTAACCAGTAACCACCTTGGTCGTCCCTACCAAGCCACTAGCTCTAGGGACGCCCCTATCCCGACAACCGTCATTACGGAAGTCGCCCCTGAAGAGCCGACTGCTGAAACGGCTCTCGTGAAACAATTGAAGAAAGCCCGAGTTGACCTCACTATATGGCAACTCCTGGTTAGTTCTCAAGAACATCGAGAGGCACTTACAAAGGCTCTCGATCAAATTAAGGTTGACTCTTTGGTTACCCCTGCTGAGATGGTAGCCACGGTCCTGCCCCACCTAAAGGGCAAAACTAAGGAAGGAGGTCCGACGATCACTTTCTCCGAAGCCGACCTACCGCCATTCGGGGCCTCCCACAATCTGGCCCTCTACATTACGGTGGTTTGCCGAGGAAAATACCTCCCTATGACCCTGGTTGATGATGGGTCCGCTGTGAATGTCCTTCCTCTAAGGACTGCAAAAGCCCTCGGCATTACCGAGGCTGACTATATCCCGACTGCTCAGACCATCCAAGCTTTCGATGGGAGCCCGAAGTCGGTACCTGGGGCCGTGAAACTGACCATCATAACCGGCCCAATAGAAAAGGAGCTCGAATTCCAGGTGATCGATGTCACCTCGTCATTCAACCTGCTCCTGGGTAGGCCTTGGATCCACGCGGTCAAGGCGGTGTCCTCCATCCTCCACCGAAAGATCAAGATGCCTCTGCTTAACGATGTCATCACTTTAGAGGCAACACCAATGACTGTGGCTAGCTGTAACGCCACGGGACGCACGGACCTCTGGGGTTTCGATTTTGTGGGGATGATCGAGGAAGAGTACCTCTTTAGGCCTTACTTCACTACGAGCATCGACATGATGCTCCAAAACCTAGGATACTTTCCGGGGGCTACCTCTCGACCTGATCTTCCAGCTGGGAAGATCATCGAGGTTCTCAAAGACGAAGAATCTCACTTTGGTCTCGGTTATGCCATCACCCCCGACAATGTTGTCCGAGCAGGGATCGAAAAGGCCTGCAACATCCTTAAGGGTATCTACTTGAGCCCTTATAGCCCACGGTTGGCTGACTACTTTGTCACACCGGTGTTTGGGGCTATCCAGGTTGGTCTATACCAACCCAATGCTATGCAGCTCGGGACCCGCTTGGCCCGGGACTGCAACTACATCCCGGATGACGTGTTCGCCCTCATCCAATCCAACGGAGCTGAAGATGCTGAGCCCGCACTAGAGCTACTATTTGGGGAAGACACCATAGCCCCAACTCCAAAGGAAGACCTGGTCAACCTGATCCTCCGCAGCAACAGGTTTGACCCGACCAAGCTGATCTCGGATGTTGGTTCCGAGACGGGAAACAGGGCCTGGAGGAAGACTGTCAAGTGGACTGACAGTCAGGGAAGGATCTAAAAGCTAGTCACCGGAGAGGGAGACATGCCTGAGTCTGAGTCCGAGTCTGAGTCCGAGTCTGAGTCTGAGTCTGAGGTCGAGTCTAGGGAAGTCGGTGCTAGAGTCACTCCTGTAACCCCTCTCCCTTTTATTATTCCTGCTGCTGGCACTTCGGGGTCTGTCCCGAGTGCCCTACCTATCCCGCCACTGACCAATGATCAGATGGCTGCTCTCTTTGAGCTGTTCTCCAAATTTTCAATCAATAATAACAACCGTTCTGCTTACGACTTGTCTCTTTCAAATTCTGCTTTTAAAAATGTTTTATGCTATGACATTGAGAAACCAGACGAACAGGTACCCTTACCTCCACATCTGATCGAGCAACTAGAGCAAAGGGAGTCCCGAAACCCGGTGATCGAAGAAACCGAATCCATAAATGTGGGAACAACCTTAGAACCTCAAACACTTAAGATAGGGTTATCCTTAGATCCCGAGGAGAAACAACAGTTCATAAGCCTCCTCCAAGAGTTTAAGGATGTCTTCGCATGGTCCTACAAGGACATGCCGGGGATAGACCGGGAAATAGCCGAGCACCACATACCAATCAAAGACGGGTGCAGACCGGTCAAACAGAAGCTTTGTCGGATGAGGCCCGAGTGGTCTCTCAAGGTAAAAGAAGAAGTCGACAAACAATTCAAAGCCGGCTTCATACAAGTGTCCGAGTATCCGGACTGGGTGGCAAACATCGTGCCGGTTCCTAAAAAGGATGGTAAGGTGCGAGTCTGTGTAGATTTTCGGGATCTTAACAAGGCGAGTCCGAAAGATGATTTTCCGTTACCACACATCGACATACTGGTGGATAACACGGTCGATCATGCCCTTCTATCATTCATGGACGGGTATGCCGGGTATAATCAAATCAAGATGGCGGAAGAAGACATGAGTAAGACTACCTTCACCACACCTTGGGGTACTTACTGCTATACCGTCATGCCTTTCGGTCTCATTAATGCCGGGGCCACATATCAAAGGACTGCTACCACTTTATTACACGACATGATGCATAAAGAGGTAGAAGTTTATGTAGACGACATGATCGTCAAATCCAAAGAACAGGACGGTCACATCACCGCCCTAAGAAAAATTTTCACCCGATTGCGCAAATACAACATGAGGTTAAACCCTCAAAAGTGCAGTTTTGGGGTAACATCAGGCAAATTACTGGGTCATATCGTTAGCCAACGAGGTATCGAAGTCGACCCAGCTAAAATCAAAGTCATTACCGAGATGCAACCTCCGAAAACCGAAAAAGAAATAAGGGGATTCCTCGGGAAAGTCCAGTACATCAGTCGGTTCATTTCCAAACTAACCATGGTGTGTGAACCAATTTTCAAGAAACTGAAAGTAGGAGGACAGGTACTATGGGATGACAAGTGCCAAACTGCTTTCGACAAGATCAAGGAAATTCTGTCTGCACCGCCAGTTTTAATGCCACCTCAACCCGGTTTGCCTCTGTCGTTATACCTAACGACGACCGAGACAGCCATGGGGGCTATGCTGGCTCAGACAGTTAACTCCGAAGAAAGAGTCATTTACTACATCAGCAAGAAGTTTTTAGAGTATGAGTGCAAATATACCATGCTCGAAAAGACGTGTTTGGCTCTAGTCTGGGCCACCAAGAAACTCCGACATTATATGCTCAGTTACGAGGTCCATGTGCTATCCAAGATGGATCCCATCAAATACATCTTCGAAAAGCCCGTTCTCAACGGCCGAATCTCTAGATGGACTCTAATGCTGGCAGAGTTCGACTTAAAGTTTGTACCGTTAAAGGCTATTAAAGGTCGAGTAGTAGCTGAATTTCTCGCCGATAGCCCGATAACCGAAGAAGGACACACCGACACTTGGTCCTTCCCAGACGAAGATATTTTCCATACTGATACTGAAACTTGGGATTTATACTTCGATGGAGCATCCAATTTTCGAGGGTTCGGAGTTGGGATCCTCCTAATTTCACCAAAAGGGGAACATACTCCCGTCTCCATCAAACTGGACATTGATGTTACCAATAATGCAGCAGAGTACGAAGCATGCATTTACGGGCTACAAGCCGCCGCCAATCTGGGGATTACAAATCTCCGGGTACATGGTGACTCATCCTTGGTTATTAACCAAGCACTTCAAAAATGGAAGACTCGAAATGCTAATCTCGTGGCCTACCAGGCACGAGTAAGGGATCTCGAGAAACAATTCCAAAAGGTAGAGTATATATATCTGCCCCGGGAAGAAAATCAGTTCGCAGATGCACTCTCAAAATTGGCATCTTTACTGAATATTCCCGACCACGTGACTAGTATGCCGATTTGCGTCGAAAGACGGTCCGAGCCAGCATACATTTGCGACATAGAAGACATTGAAGTAACTGATCCCGAACCATGGTATCAGGCTGTGTTAACGTACCTGACAAACGGAGAATACCCTCCCGGGACGGAAGGTCGAGCCAAGAAAGCCTTACGAAGGCTAGCCACCCAATTTATCCGTACCGATGACGGACAACTGTACAAAAAGACGGCACAGGGGGCTCTTCTCCTTTGTGTTGACAAGTATAAGGCTGAAAAGGTTATGGCCGAAGTACATGATGGCGAAAACGGCCCACACATGAATGCCCACATGCTGGTCCGGAAAATCATGAGGCTCGGTTATTATTGGAATACCATGGAAGCCGATTGCCGGTCGTATGTCAAACATTGTCATAACTGTCAAATCTTTGGCAATGTGCAACATATGCCGTCATCGCTACTCTATACCATGACGTCACCCTGGCCATTCTCAACGTGGGGTATTGACATAATCGGGAAAATAAATCCCTTGGGTACCGGTGGGCACTGCTTTATTTTGGTAGCTATCGACTATTTCACCAAATGGGTCGAAGCTGAATCATATCGCATTCTCAATGCTAAGCATGTCGCCAAGTTCATTCAAAACAAGATAATCTGCCGGTATGGGATTCCCTCTGAATTTATCAGTGATCACGGGACTCATTTTCAAGCCGAGACTGCGGCCCTGCTGACGAAATATAAAATTCGAAGGCATACTTCCTCGCCTTACCGTCCCCAAACAAACGGAGCAGTAGAGGCGGCTAATAAAACAATTGTCACCATACTCAAAAAGATGGCTGATAATTATCGGGACTGGCCCGACAAAATACCTTTTGCCCTATGGGGATATCGAACGTCAATTCGCACCGCAACCGGGGCGAAACCATATTACCTAACCTACGGGATGGAGGTAGTCCAACCAGTCGAGTTGGAGGTACCGTCCCTCAGAATTCTGCTAGAAAGTCAAGTACCCGAAGCTGACTGGGTTCGAGCACGATATGACTCACTGGTTCTACTAGACGAACGACGGTCTCGTGCCCTCAATAACATCCAAATCTACCAAAAGAGGATCCAACGGGCCTTCAACAAGAGAGTAAGGCCCAGACACATTAAAGAAGGTGACCTAGTCCTTAAGTCAATCCGGGCTTTACTATCAGTTGACCCGAGGGGAAAATTCAAACCCAATTGGGCTGGGCCATATCTGGTGAAGAAAATCCTATCGGGGGGAGCAGTGATGCTGACGGACCTGGACGGGAATGAGTTTGTCAACCCAACCAACCTGGACCAGCTGAAGCGTTACTACCCTTAGCCATCTCTCAATGTCATTAGCAAATTTTATCAAAATCATTTTTTTTACAAAAAGCAAGTCAATGAGCTAGAATTACTTATTCTACTGTCATAAACATCTTGAACCAATAGTCTTGGTGTAATTCGAGATTGCAAATTTCCTATGCCTGAACTACGTTTGGTTTGATTCTGCTAATCGCGGATACGTAGGCATCCCTCAAAAGGGCACAACCAATGCAATCAAGAAAAGACAGGAGCGGTTTTATAATAAACTTCTTTTATTAATTCAAAAAAAAATCCCGACAAACTCGGAAAATTACAAAAGTGCAGGAATTCAAAAAAATATACAAAAAAAAAGGGGCACACAACAAAAAATAATAATAATACTTAAATAATAATAAAGCTAAAGGACTCGGCATTCAGGGCATCTTGCCCTTCCCCTTGTCCTTGGCCTCCTTAGCCGTCCACTGGCGACGACGCGGAGGGGAGCGTTCCCGAATCACCACGGGAACTTCTCTAGCTCGGGCTCGATTGTTTGAGCCCGACTCCTCTGCCATATCAATAGGGCCAAGTCGAGCCCTAACGGGCTCAGGGAGCCGGTCACGCGGACCAAGTCGGTCCCGGACCGCCAACCTCGGCCCAAGTCGTCATTCCAAGTCGGTCTGCCCTCGAGTGCTGCTAGAACCGACTTCCTTAGATCGAGTCTTAGTTTGTGACTTAAGACTCGATTCTCCTCGGACTATAGCCTCAGGAATATATTCCCCGGTGAAAAAGTCCCTGTTGTCCTTCGCCGACTCGCGATGAACCAATTCGAAGGCCTCCTCAAGCTTCAGGGCCTTTCGAGCTTCCTCAAACTCCTCAGAAGTCCACTTCTGATAAGCCCGTGACACCCAAGCGGATTGGCAAGGGCTGGGTATAGTCCATGTAGGACGAGTGAACCATCGTTGCAACCAGGTGTCGCACATAGCGTCCGTCAATTGGAGCGGGACACTGATAATGGCTTCAGTCTCAGGGATGCGCTGAGACGAACCGAACTGCCTTAGGAGGCGGTCCGGATAAATGTGAACTGTCCAGTCTAAGGACAGGATCGTCAGGTACCGGGCTTGGTCTCTCTTAGCCAGTCCGGTCAATTTTGAAAGGAACCACCAAGCGACGGTCCACCTGATCAAGGGACCTCCGTGGAATACCAGCTCTTCATCCCAGTAAGCTCGGGTTATTTGATGGTACGAGCTTATCTTTCGCCTCCTTGAGCTAATTTGACTACTCCGATAATTGGGAATGCTCGGAGGAGTCTCTATGATTGACAGCCGCTCCGACAACCATATCTGAAAAGTATACACAAGCTTCGTAAGCCATTGAGTGGTCCGCTACAGCCCACTCGATCGAGTACAGCAGCTGACTCGATCGAGTAAGCCTGTCAAAAACAGACAGTAGCCCGGTATGAGTGTCACTCGATCGAGTGACAGGTCCACTCGATCGAGTGACTTACGAAAACCAGGAAATTCGCATGAAACGTGAAAAAAAAAACGAAAAAATCGAGAGGTATACCTGCAGGAAACGGGTACTCCTCATCAACCGTCGGGTCGGGTCGAGCCGTCTAGCATCCAGACCCGTAATAATCTCCCCAGTGGCTAGCCAAGCAGGGCTATGACTAGTCTCCATCTGGTCAACCACTCCAATTAGCCTGATTTGACCCCTACATGAGTCAAGCTCCATCAGCCCCTCGAAGACATAGCAATGCAGCATGCAAAAGGCGAATGCTCTGCGCCTATGAGCAGGGGTGGCCCTTACGTCCCGTGGGTTCATGAACTTGTCGGCCAGGTCAAACAGGGAAACGGTATCTCCCTGCACCATTCGGTTGGCCTCAGCATGAGACAAACCCAAAAACTCCCTTAATCTCCTCCTCGGATCCGGGTAGAACGGGGGAATAGCGGGCTGAACAGCAAGACCCCAGCCGCCTATGGCCGCAATCTCCTCGGGCAAAGGACACATCTCGCCCCTCGGGAATGCAAACACGTGATGGGTGGTGTCCCAAAATGACAGACAGGCGTCCAGAAAATGCGAATCGACTATCAGACGCTGAAAAGGGAATAAATTGACTATCCCCATCTGAGTCAGCCGGACCTTTTCTTCGTCCCGAAAGTACTGGGACCAGGCGAGAAGCATAGCCGTCAAATGATCGATACCCATAGCGGAGATTTCTAACTTTCTTGAAAGTCTAAAAGATTTTGAGGAGGAAGAGAAGAATTTGAGTTGAGATGTAGAAAGCTAAAGCAGGGATTCTCATATTTATAATGAGGAAACCTAACAGAAAACCTAACTACCCTGCCTCCTCAGCAAGCTGGGCCCCATGCGCGCAGGCCTGGATTCCAACTTGAACCCAGAATAGGAGTCAAGCTGTCCCGAGCTTCCCTAAGAGTCTCCAAAATTTTTCTGTGATAAAATTTCTTCGCAATAAAAAATTCGTTTCAAAATTTTGTCCCTTCGGAAATTTAAATATTCTTTTTCTCCCCAGCGAGAGTCAACATTTTACCTATGTGTTACATACAAGTTGTTATGTGTCAGCATACAGGTACACCCCGGACTTCAGAAGCAAGTCCCCGCGAAACTATTTAAATTCCCCAACAAAGTCAGCTTTTCCCCGGTGTGCTACATCCAAAGTGCGATGTGTCGGCATACGGGTACACCTACTCCCCAAAAGAGGCAGGCTTTACTCCCCACGGAGCATCATCATCAGCTCAAGTGCGACTCAAGGCTTCAGAAGCAAACCCGTACAGCTCATATATTTCCCCAGCGGAACGCCCAAGGCGGCATTTTTCCCGAAATGATGCGGGATGGGCCCACACTTAGGCGCGCCCAGGACTTATGCTACAAGTCTGACTCCCCGCGAAGCTATCATCATCAGGACAGGTATGACCCTCTACTTATGGCTGGCGAGCCCTTCACGCAAGTCCACTGGACTATAAACGACCCGACCGGAAGTCTACCAGGTCTTAACAGGCTTGGTAGCTACTCTGACTTTCGCCTTGTCCAAGCCTCAGTCAGAGTGGGGGCTCTGTAGACACCCGCATTTTGACTGCCACGTGTCTATGGTAGTCTCCGAAAAACACCCGATGATGATCGGACGTCAACGTGACATAGTATACTCGGATTTGGGCTCGGAATCAATAATATCCGACATGGACTTTTAGCGGACTAAAAATCTCACAAAACAGACCTCAAATTCGGGCCCAGTGGGTCATTCCGAGTCAAATGAGACTAATTTGGGCCAAAACCGACACCAAAAATAAATCCCGTCTTTTGGCGACCGGGTCAAATCCCGGTCAAAGACGAAACCGTCTCATAAAACAGCCAAGTTCAGCTGGCGCAAAGAATAAAATTCAAAAAATAACCAAAACAAACAAAATCAAATCTTTCCTTATTTATCTCGATTTGTTGACCCACTCGATCGAGTGGATTGACCCCACTCGATCGAGTGGAGCCTTTTTTACCCGGGTTTGGCCCATTTGCGAAGGCACTCGATCGAGTGCACTAGGGCCACTCGATCGAGTGCCCCTATGTCGAGAGGTGAAGTCTATAAATACCGCTTCACCCCCCCATGCATTTCAGAACTTTTTGAGCATTTTTACCCTACAACTTCAGCCACATTTCACCCTACTCAACCCTACTTCATCACCTTACAAGCCTTAGAAATCCTAAGTCAAAAACACACAAAAACCGAGCTCTTGTCCCTCGATAAACCGACGCATACACATACACATCCATACACACCACAACTCTCATACATCCTCGATACTCCCGAGCCCGTGCCGCTGTTACGAGTCCATTTCCGAGGTTCTTACTAAGCATGTATGTTGAGGGTGTCCTAAACCCCGTTTTAATCTCTTTTATCTAGTCTCATTTTCGCTTTATTTAACGTACTTTTGCATCATCTTTGTAATCGTAGTAACACTAACACTAGCATTTTTGTACCTTTTATATTTCCGTTTTTTGTATTATTTTATCGTCATTAACGTTAATAATACCGTGTATACGTAAACTAGTATCTAAAAATCGGTTTTAAAACGTTGGACTACGATGATCACCTAAGGTCCGTCTAATCCCTTTACGAGCAACGACGGAGGTGGAGCCCTTTCGAGGAGCCCCGCCCCAATGTACTCAAGGGCGTGACGCGACCGTGATCGGTCGTAGTTGAACGAATTTAATTCCTTTTCCATAATTGGTGCGAAACCCGTTGACACGAAAATCGACATCACGTAACCCGAAAGGGTTAGTTCCGATGTCGTGACGTAGAGGGACACATTTCGTCACTAATTCAAAATTTTCTACTCTAACGTAAACGTTTTCCTAAGACTCCGGTAACGGTATTATAATCGTTCGTACACGATTATAGTACCGGAGGCCGAGTTAAATACAAATCGTGCGATATTTGTATTTGATTCGGCCGATCATCGATTTCAAGTCATAAAACAAAGCGAGTTACCACTCGTACAGGGGGCACTCGACCGAGTGCCATAGGCCACTCGTTCGAGTAGCACCCCAAAAAGTGGTCAGTAGCCACGTTAAACGTGCACTCGACCGAGTCACACCATAACTCGGTCGAGTGGGTCCTGTAACCCACAAACCCGAGGGGTTTGACCCACAATTCAAGCCCCGACCTTTTTATCGACTTTAGTCATCACGTGCAAAGACTATCACGTACGTGACTATCCTATTTTTCAAAACCTACACACATCACGACACGTAGAACGACTTTGACCACTTTGACGTGATAAGTCGGGACAAGACTACGGGATGTGAGATTAGGCTAGCAATATGCCACAGTCTCATGTTCCCGTCCTTCGCTTAATATGCGACATAATGCGTATTTAATTGGGGTTAGTCCATCTACATATTTTCGCGGTCTAGTTTATATACGGGTTCGTTTCTATCATTATATTGCTTTCTTTATCTCGTTCATTGTTTTTATGTAACGTTGTATTGTGAATTCCGGGTTGTATTTCCGCCCGTGTAATTTGTACGTTATTTTTTATTTACTTTCGAGCTTCGTTTATTTACTTGCTCTTGCGCTTTATAAATGAACCTCGCATGCTAAATCACTTCGACAAATAACAAGATGCATTAAATGACGTAGTTCACAAACTATTCACATGCTTAGCCCGAAAACGCTGTTTGCATATCATTTAATCAATTTACTAGCGCGCGTACACAAACACGAATGATGTCTTAGTAGAGGCCGCCATGTGCGGGCGGGGTTGGGTGTCCTTAGTGGGCTTCCCAACACGTACCCTCACCCCTTACTCAGAACCTTTGGTTTCCGGATGTCCGAAACCCTTGGCGCACGAGAGTCATTCTATATACGAAAACCGGTGTAAACGGTATCGATATTGCACTGCAAAGGGACGAGCCCCATAAACTCTGAAATCGGAGTGGGCTTACTTTGTGTATAGTCCATGACGACATAGAGTGGGTTCGTATGGTTCCGAATAACCACAAAATTCGGTGGCGACTCCATTTTGACTTAAATTTCGAACCCGAGAACAATCTTACCACGAGATTCATTCGCCTACCCAAACCCGCGCTTCGCCGCGTCGGGGTGGACCTACGTCATGTCCACAGAAGGAGAAATTAATTGCTGGGTCTTCTCGATAATTGTTAGGGTTAAATGTAGGAGTAAGCAGCAATTAAGAGAAAATATGAGGGACTTTGTATGTAAAATTTGTAGAATATTTGGTGAAATTAGAGATTCAAGGAGAGCTCAATTTGGGGTAATATATGTGTAGAGGGACTGCCACGTAAGACGGGATGGTTTCATCTTTTATATATAAAAGATGTGGTAAAATATTTTTAGTTTTTTTACCCAAGAGGCTAAGATCATCAAGAGAGTCATTTTGAGTTAAGTACTGGAGTAGGGAGTACTAGTGTAACAAATTGAATCCCCAAACCTGAACAAAACTCCAAAACACAAGAACCCTAAACAAAACTCCACCGCACCACTGCTTCAGTGTTCACAGCAAAATAAAAAAAAATTTGAAGCCTTGATTCCACCACATCAACTCTATTATCCCCAGATCTTTCAATCAAGGTTGGTTCCAATTTTAATTAGTTTTGTTGCATCTTCAATTCTTGTTCTAGTTTTTTTCGTTTACTTTATTTCACTGATTCCGTTCATAATTTCTTGTTCAATTTATGATTTATAAATAACAAAATCTCAGATCTCTTAAATCGAAAACTCTCTGATCTATCTCTAATCTTCAAAAAGCTCCTAACTTTCTGTATGCATGCACCATGAATTATGCTTTCTAATTCATTTTTTATAATTTGGGTACTCATCTAACATTCATTTTTTTTTGTTTTTTTTTCAGGGTGTACCCATTTTTCTTCTGGTTGTAATTCTCAAGTGTCTGGTAATTACATTACAAAAGCCCTTTTCTTTGGTAGTTTAGATTTAGTTGTGGAATTAGCTGGCCTAAGCTGAATCTCTTAGTTGTTGGTGGGAGTTTTTGTCTGTATGTGGGAAATACAAGGGGATATATGAGTGTGAAGGGCTGAAACTCGGGTTTCCGCTGCTGTTTGTGATTTGTAATTGGTCTGTTTATAGGGATTTTGTATAATTAAGTTGAAGATTTCGGGATGGAAGGGGTTTCTGCTCCAAGTTCTGAAAGCGTAGTTGATAAATCGAGGGTTTTTGATGTTAAGCCTTTAAGGACATTAGTGCCTGTATTTCCGAATCCCCCACAAGCTCCTCCATTTGTTTGCTCGTCACCATTCGGTCCTTTCCCATCTGGATTTACACCGTTTTACCCCTTTAGCATGGCGGTTAATGGAACAGAAGATGACCACCCTGTCCCAAGGCAGGATGGTGATTACGGAAGTCCTGCTTCTGCAGTTCCTTTGAGGTCTTATGGGACCCCTCAGATGGGAGGTGGGGTTCATTTTTCTGGAGCATCCAACGGTGATGCTGGGTCGTCCATGGATGGGTTTGCAGGAAACAAAAAACGGGCTGCCCGTATGTCAAACCCATCTCAGAGGAAGGTCCGTAAAGCTGGTGGCCCTGTTGGTGAAATCAGGAAGCCTGATTTGAGTAACATCGTGGCCTTGCCTCAAGCACAACAAGAAGAAGGTAATCGGGAACTAGTTAACTTTATAATGGTTAAGTTTGATGCCGTTCGTCGAAGGCTAAGCCAGCTTGAGGATTCTAAAGAGGCATCGACAGGTCTTATTAGGCGTGCTGATCTAAAAGCCGGCAACACGCTGCTTACTGTAGGCTATAGGACAAATAGTAGAAAGAGACTAGGAGTAGTCCCAGGTGTTGAGATTGGTGATATTTTCTACTTTCGAATGGAGCTATGTGTGTTAGGCTTGCATGCTCCATCAATGGGAGGTATTGACTATATGAATGTCAGAACTGAGTCTGAAGAAGAGAGACTCGCTGTAAGCATTGTTTCCTCCGGAGGGTATGATGATGAGGCCGATGATCAAGATGTTCTGATCTATACTGGCCAAGGTGGTGGTAATTACTCTGGGGCAGGTAAGCAACCTGGACAAGCATCCGATCAAAAGCTTGAGAGGGGTAATTTAGCTTTAGAGAAGAGTACCCGTCGTCAAAATCATATAAGAGTCATTAGAGGGGTTAAAGACATGACTAATCCGTTGATAAAGATATATATCTATGATGGCCTCTACTCTATTCAGGGCTCGTGGATTGATAAGGCAAAATCTGGTGTCTGTACTTTCAAGTATAAGCTGGTAAGGCTACCTGGACAGCCCCCAGCTTTTGCCACCTGGCAATCTATTTTGAAATGGAAAGAAGGGCTTTCATCAAGGTCGGGTCTTATTCTACCTGATCTTACTTCCGGCGCTGAAACTCTTCCTGTCTCGCTTGTTAATGATTTTGATAATGAAAAGGGCCCTCCTTATTTTACCTACTTGCGGTCCGTTAAATACACAAAGTCATACAATTTGGGTGAACCTTCTCAAGGGTGCAACTGCAACAATGCATGTACTGCAGGGGATCTTAACTGCTCTTGCATTCGCAAGAATGGTGGCGATTTCCCTTATACGGCAAATGCAGTTTTAGTTGGACGGAAACCACTGTTGTACGAGTGTGGACCTTCTTGCCCTTGCATCCCCAATTGCAAGAACAGGGTTTCACAAAGTGGGCTCAAGGTGCGCTTGGAAGTATTTAAAACAAGGGATAGAGGTTGGGGATTGCGCTCGTGGGACCCAATTCGATCTGGAACTTTTATATGCGAATTTGCTGGGGAAGTGATAGATAAAGCTGAATATGATAGAGATGAAAGTGAGAGCAATGACTATATCTTGGACACATGTCGTGTTTTAGACAAGTCTTTTAAGTGGAACTGTGATCCCCCATTGGTAGGTGAAGTGACTACGGGGAGCTTAGATGAGGACTATGACATCCCGTTTCCATTGGTCATTAATGCAAAAGATTGTGGGAATGTTTCCCGCTTTATGAATCATAGTTGCTCTCCTAATGTCTTTTGGCAGCCTGTTGTATATGAGCACAATGGTGAATCTTATGTTCATATTGCCTTCTATGCGATCCGACACATTCCTCCTATGACTGAGCTCACATATGATTATGGTATATCCCAGTCTGAAAATAGGAGAAAACGCTGCTTTTGTGGTTCACCAAATTGCAAAGGCTACTTTGGTTGAAGATTCTTTGCTTTCACAACAGGTACGCATGTTTGAAATCTGTTTTTTTTTCAACAACTGATGAGCTCTTCCCTTGTTCTCTCTTGAATTGCTTAAAATTTCTGGTATATGTTAATCAGTTTTGTAGGTCACAAAATTATGGTTTGGATATTTCTAGTTTTTTCATACTGTTATAGTTTCGTAATCTAGGGATCTCACAGGCAAAGGTTAGACTTATTAATTGTCATGCTAAAAAAAGAACAGTAATTTCTTAAGCAATGTACTATAACTAAATGAGGCAGTACTTAAAAGATGCATCTTTGATATCGCCCAATGCTGAAAAAACACGATATGTTTTTCCATCTCTTAATATGGTTCACATATTGATTTGTTCCTTTCATGCGACTTATACTTTTTAGACATTTTTGTCAAAAACGTGTAATATGGGTCATATGGGAGCTACAAAATATTCCACTCTTTTGTGTCCGTTTTACACATACCTCATCATAGTGTTGCAAAATGTCTCATTTTTTTCATCTGTGCATATTCCCATATCTTTCTCCCTAATTCTTTTGCCATGAAGGGTGTAAACCTTGTTACTGTGGGCTTTATAATATGCTCCCATTTTCAAACAGCGGATCACACTCCATCAACATTAATGTGCTCTTTATTTTTTCCATTTGAGAACGCAATAAAGGAGGCTAATTTATAGCCCCATTGCTTTTGAAAATTTTGGAGTATTGTCTTTGCATTATCTGCAGGTTGTTGATCCAACAGAGTTAGAATCAACTCCATATTGTAGAGTTTATCTAAGATTGTAAATATGGAGTAATAAATACTCCGTAATAAATTCATTCCTTTTTTTTGTGTATGTACTTATAGATCATAGATATAGTCAACTGTTAACCAATTCCTATCCAGTATCTATCGTGAAGTCTACCATCACTACAAAAATATAACTACTCTGGATCGCAACCCTTCTTAGCATAGCACTTAGTAGTTTTAGCGCATCAATCAATGAAAAGTATCGAACTGCTAGTGCTGTTGATTGAATCTTTCAGAACCTTGACAACAGTCATGATGCAGTATCACGGTTCAGATTTAATACCATGCTTGTAGATACTGATCTACGACAATCATTCATCACTTGATCAGTCTTCTATTCTTCACTGCTAAAAGTAGTGGTGAGAGAGGGTAGTAGCAGATACTGCTGATTTTCTATTTAAGAAATCACGGGTTCATGTGAATGATGTTAAGTTTGGACGTGACACTGCAATGTACTTGATTTGTAATGGTATTGATGGTAACTGAACTGCATTTGACGGCAGTCGCAGCCCCATTCATGTTAGCACAGTTTCTGATCACTGCCAAACAAATACCAATTTGTGTTTTTCTAAGATTGTTCAGTCCAAGTAGTCCAGTTAAAAATCAGATGCCTATCATTGAGCTGGTTGTGTTGATGCGCTATCTTGGTGACATTTGGGAAGTAGGCACCTATTAGCGCTACTCTTTCAAGATTTAGGTAGTGGGCACGTATGTGGCTGAGTGGCTCTACTCTTCCAGTTGCTAAGCTCTGGGGAAAGGGGAAGTACCTTCTACACGTTCTAATGCATCATCTGTCTCACGTTCTAATTATATGCTTCATTACCGGGTTATTTTGGGGGGAGGGGGGGGGGGGGGGGAGGGGATACTTGGGACTTTGCTTTTGTATATATCCTTTTGGCGATGTCTTATTTTTTGTCGTAAATTTCTCAGGTATTGATGATTTTTAATGCTATTTGTATTAGCTGCTGTTAATTCATTTTGTTATTTTTATGGTTATTTATCTCACGTAGACCTGGTCAAATGCGGGCTCGGGCCGGATACGGGCCGGGCTAAAAGATAAAAAGTTGCCCTTTAACACCAAAGCGGGCGGGTCGGGCCTAACTAACGGGCCCAGATTACTTGCCCTTACCCGCCCGTTTGTATAAAACCGGGCGGCCCGCGGGCTATCGGGCCAATTATTGAGTGAATGAAAAAACTATCAAACAAATAAAGATATACAGTAATTACGTAAATATTTAAAAAGAGTACAACATAGTTGACTTTTTTCTTACAACAAAAAAAATGTGATAAATGAACAAAAATTGGTGATAAGATTAGACTATTAGATTATGAGAAATTGAGAATAGCGAGAGTTGTCTAATTTTTCTTGAGAGTTAATAAGGTATTTTTGATATATCATACTATTATCTAGTGTATGTGTCTTGATTAAAGCATGGGGTAATTATTTTTCTTTGTATAATAAATATACATTTTTCATTTCATATATAATTAACTAATTTTTAAGCTATAGAATGTATATAATATTTTTAGCGGGCCGGGCGGGTTGGCCCGTTTGAAAATATTAGTGTCCGTGCCCGGCCCGTTTATTAGATCGGGCCGGGCTTGTCCGGCCCATTTATTAATTCGGGCCAAGCTTCACTGTCCAGACCCGCTAAAATATCGGGCCGGACGGATCGGGCTATTCGGACGGTACGGCCCATGATCAGCTCTAATCTCACGTTTTTGTTAGTTCTTGTGTCTATTGGAATAGTTTTAGAGAAGGTGGATGAGCATGAGCATGTCTCTTCTGACTTTCAGCAGCTACCTAACTTTTTCGGCGACCTTTTTTCATGCAGAAGCGGGTGATATCCATTATCCAAGCTGCAAAATCAATGATTTTCATCCACAACACATTCAAGACTTGGTGTTGTGTAAGTTGCTCAATTTGTTTCGTTAAAAGCAGGAATTGATACATTATTATCTCCTTGAATTATCAACTCCAAGCTCGGTCTTAAACAGATTTTGCCAGGCGGGAATTTGTAATGTATTCGGGTAGCAGTAGTTTGTTGGCAGTGAAGAAGATATTTGTAGCAAGTTACTATAATACTAGATGTATGGGATGATGAATTGTTTTCTTTCCTTGGTTGATGGATTGTATGGTAAACAAACCTAGCAAGGAGTCAAATATGTTGGATTTGGAGGGATTTGCATTTAGTTTTGTGTCTTTGTGGTCGCTATTTTAGTATACTCCGTATTTGTCATGGTTGCTGCTGGTGATTGGCTACTGGGATTGTCGTGCAAAGTAAACCGTGGCTGTTGTGTCTTTTGAGTAGAGCCAACAGTGTTGATGATCCATCAGCTCTGCGACTTGCGACTGCCCTAATAAGCTGAGGAGGCCATAGCTCATAGGGGTCAAACGAACAATGCAGTGAATAACAGAAATGGTCTACAGTAGTAAATGAGTCTGCTGCATGCTGACTGTGCTTGCAAGCTAGATCCGACCTGACCCGATGACTCAACCTGACTTGACCCGACCCATCCAATAAAGATTAAAAAAATACTCCGTAGAACTTATAAATACTAAAAAAATTGTTAAATTAATACTCCGTATTTTTAACCAAGCATTGTTATAAAGACCGAAAAAATAACCTTTAAATATTAAAGAAAAATGTGAGTATAATCCCACCTAACTCAGCGCGATTAATTATTAATCCGACAAGCCCCAACCTGTTTTTGGGCAAGTTCAGATTTGTCCCATTTTCAACTTTAGACATACTCATCATTGATAGTAACTCGATCCACAAGGTACCTTAAGACGATAGTTATGACTCGATAATGATCCGACTTGATATGATCCAATCTGAAGGAGATCCGGTGGCTTGATTGCGACCTCTAGAGGTGGCTAGTCATGTGAGGCAAAGACGAGCATAAGCCCAACTCTAGTAGTCTAAAAAGTACTGTAGGTATCAAATTATCATCAACCAGTCTCAGTTTTTTCAATGGAAAGTACTCCTGAGTCCTGACAAGTGATACCTTAATGCTATGCCTATGCGCTTCAAATTCAAATAGTACATTTGAATTGAATTGAATTGAATTGAATCAACTATAATAACTACTGTACACTGTACACACACATTAACACCCAAGTGAAGAAGTGGAGAAAATAAAAATGGCGGAGAAGGCAAGAAAGTCACACACTTCAACAGCTGATCTGCTCACCTGGACTGAAGCCCCTCCTCCTTCTTCCCCTCCTTCCTCCCGCTCTCACCCCGTCTCTCCCTCTCCCTTTCTCTCTCTCTTTTCTCTTCTATATATTTATTTATACTTTCTCCGAGTCTCTGAAAGTTTCCGCCTTTTTATTCATATTCATATTCATTTTAATAAAAGTGAAAGCTTCCGGAGACTCGAGTATTGCACTCTATGATGACATTGTGTTACTTACACTTATTAATGTGTTGAACACACAGCAACAGCCGTCGGATGCAGTGAGTAAAGTGTTGTTTGGAGGACAGATCAGTGATGAAGAAGCTCAGTCTCTTGCCATCAGGTCTCACTCTTAATCATATAGATCTACTTCTCACCACCTCCCTTTTCTACTCATTCATCATTCACCATTACCCCTTTTTTTTTTGATGAAATAGTGCTTCTATTTTTATTTTATTTTGGTTCATAAAGGAAATAAATCCGTGAATAGAAAGATAAAATTTATATAAATTTAATTCCAAAATACCCAAAAAATGGTTGGTTTACAGTCTTACACATAGACTTAGATGAGTGATGAATCCATGAGATTTTTCCAGTTCACATGAATCGTAGAGCCACCCAAACCGAAGCAATCCCTAAGTATAATACGGAGTACTCCTACTTCATTTGGTTGTGACTATGCCAATCTGGACCCACAAGTTATTTTGGACCATCGAAACATCTCATCTGTGTTTGATGTCTTAGCCTAGTGGTTAAGACTAGGTGTCCCTGGGACAATCAGGTTCGAATCCCCCTCCCTGTGTTGTAATGCGACTAAGGGCATGATTCATTGAACAAAATAATGAAGGAAAGTAAGGTTGCATGCATGAATCAGGGCTTTGATTGAGCTCTCTCAAATTGAATTTGGTGAGTTGAGTCGCAAACTTTACCCAATTGTTTATCCCCACTTGCTGCAATCTAGTCGCTTCGATTTTTCCAGTCACGCCCATTTTATCATAGCGTTTTCCATGTTTGCTTGAATGAAGTTGTATATCTCTTCTATGATGCCGGGTAGGAGCTTGAGTTCCTATTTCATTAGCTTGATTTTTGATTCCCTTGTATCTCCAGTGGTCTTCTAATTAACACGGCTTTCACAGAACTATTTATTTAAGTGTACGCTTTCTGTCGAAAGGTGTTTGTAGCTATGCCAGTCTAGTATTAACATTGACATGTTGCATACTCCTACAAGTTAGTGGCTATGTGGCCGTTCTTCTCGTGCTTGATCCAGATTGTATGACCAGTATATATGTAGTCCATCATTCGTTTTTATTTGTTTTCTTCTTTGGTTTGTGGCTCTTACTTATACCCATAACCTGGATTTGAAACTGCAGGAAACCTTGCTCTGGGTACAAAATGAAGGAAATGACTGGCAGTGGAATATTTGCTGGGACTGGTGATGACACTTCATCAGAACCCGGTAATGGCACTCAGCCAAATAAAACAGGGCTCCGTGTTTATCAGGTTTTTTCCCTGTGCATTCCCAAAATTTCGGTTTCCCTTCTTTCACAAAGTTCTTCTTTGACTTTTTGAGGTTGTAGATTCCAACCCTTGGCCGTAAGGCGTACATATAGAGAAATATATATTCATAAACGTTACTCGTATAAGAATATAAGATTATAAAAAATATCTCACTTATTTATCTTTTAACAATAAGGGAACTCTCTTAAAGCAAAGAACATGATCAAAGTGTCAGCATGAAAGGTGCCTAATAGTTGAAAGCTGTGTATAGTCGAATGGGAATAACATTTTAATTTTTAAAACACGGGCAGTACTTTCTAAAGAGTTTGATATTCGTACGTTAACGATTTATTCTCCTTCTAACTTGCAGCAAGCACTGAATGGAGTTAGCCAGATCTCATTTAGCCCTGATGAAGATGTGACCCCGAAGAAACCTACAACTCTGCCAGAGGTAGCAAAGCAACGTGAACTGAGTGGCACACTGGAGGCTCAATCAGATGCAAAGGCTAAAAAGGCATTGTCAGATGCCAAGTGCAAGGAGCTCAGTGGGAATGACATATTTGGCCCACCATCGGAAAATCCTCCCCGGTCACTGGCAGCTGCACGCTCGTTGGAGTCAAAAGAAAAGGATATGGGAGAACCTGCACCACGTGCTGTGCGGACGTCTGTGAGAGTCTCCAATGTAAGTGTACTGTCAAACAAGGATAATAAAAATTATCTCTTCTCGTCAACTTACAATCTTTTAGAGGATGCTCTATGTTTAGATGTAGTACAATGTTTTGTTGGACTTGCGTTTTTTCCATGAGAGAAACAAAGCCGTTAACAGGCGGAATCACTGCATCTCTAAATGCTAAATACTACGTATATGACCAGTAATAAACAGCGTTACCTTAGTGACTCAAGGGCTACCAAGGAAAGGTTAATTCCAGATGACCTAGCGCAAATCCGGCCACTATGACTGATAAAGCACGAATTAGCTTATTAAAAAATTACCCTTTTGCGTACCTTTATATTCATCTCATTTGCTATTTATTTGCCGTGTTAATGAGTGGTTTACGCTGGTTCTGTATCTGCGATTCTTGTTCTGCTCATGTGATCTTTGACAAAAACCTCTAATATAAAAAAAGAGATTAAGTCATGCTTTAATGTGTAGCCCGCTGGAGGGCAGAGTAACATCATGTTTGGTGACGAACCTGTGGTGAAGACATCAAAGAAACTCCATAACCAGAAATTCCAAGAGCTGACCGGGAATGACATTTTTAAAGGAGATACTGCTCCAGGGTCGGCTGAGAAGTCACTTAGCAAAGCAAAGCTTAGGGAAATGAGCGGCAGCAATATATTTGCCGAGGGTGAAAGAGTCGAACCAAGGGATTACTTCGGTGGTGTACGCAAGCCCCCAGGTGGAGAAAGCAGCATCTCTTTGGTTTAAAACATTTCATGGCCTGTAGTTGTCGTCCTGTCCCACTTTACGGCTCCATGTATTAGTGCATCTCCTGTGAGAGGTATTGTTAGCTAGCTAGCTAACTGTTGTGGTAGTAGCTTTAACTTAGTAGCCTGAATAAGTTAGTCAAATGCTTTCTCTTTGTTGTACTGTGGATTATGCTTTGAGCATAAGAACGCGCTTTAGACGAGTCATCTCAGAGTTATTTCTAGAACTAAATACTTAATTACTACTCTGTAATATGAGTTCGTCTGGATTACATATCTTCTGCCCTTGTCAGTTATCGTATAGATGGTCAAACTACTGGTTTTCCGAATTTGCATCCGTTAGGGTTATCGAAAGATTCAGATCCTTGCGGAAATATTTGAAGAGAATTTTGACCTGCGTTTTCGTCCTTGCCACTCAGTAGTTCGTTACTCTGTATGGATAAACCCTGTCAAGTGTTGGTAACACTAGCACAATAGAAAGGAAGGTCCCTTGTAATTAGATACTCTTATTCAACTAACATCTGAATTCTGAAGTACAACAAAGCAGGGAAATCCAATCCTGAGACACACTTTTACGATTATGATCAAGCATTGTCGGTACCAACTAACTCAATCAGCATCTTCTTGTAGTCTCCACTGGTATCCTTAGCAATTGCATGATCAAGGGGGACGGTGTTTCTACGATAGTACTCTTCCTTGATCCGTTTCATGTCCACCTCAGCACGAGTTGCGACGACTCTAGTGAGTGCATTCTCATCAGTGCCCAGCTTGTTTATAGCCAGACGAAGGAGCTTCTCAAAGTATTTTTCAGGAGTTGTCAAGCACTTGACGGTTGCCCTCAACAACTTCAGGTAATCATCCTTGGGATCTTTCTTCAGATCCTGCAAAATGTCCCCAAACCGAACATGATTTTGATGATTAGCTTGTTTTTTTTTTTTTGAGTATTTTAAAAGAAGTTTCATTATCAAAATGTAATGATTAGCATTACCTTGGTGATAGCATTACCGAAATCATTGTTGTAGCGATTGAGTGTAGCACTAAGTTGCGCTTTGCTTCTTGTGGAAATGATTCGGATGAGTTCATCATCAGCGTACGCCTTGTCAGAGATCTTCTCATGAAGTATCTTAGCCTCAGACTTTGCAAGGTGAGTATTGATCTCCGGTCCCTCATATCGGTATGAGCTCACTAGAGCAAGCAAAAGCTGCAAATGTTCATTGATATAATAAAGATCCATTTTCTCAATACTGTCACATGTCCACGAAATTATGAATTATCAGATACGCAGTCTGTATAAGGTGTACGTACGTACCTTGCGGAAGTCACCAGCAGTGTGCTGAGCGACGTCTTCTTCGAGGGATTTTTTGAAGCGGGCATGATAAGCGCGCCTTGCTGCAAAAAGGTCATCAGGTGATCGAGTGCAAGCAACTTCAATGAGAACCCAGTTGCTTGAGGTGAATTTCTTGGTTGCCTCGTTAGCCAGATACGCATCACGCTCTGGGGGATCCAGGGTAAACAAATGCACTATCCTCTGCACAGCACCCATCATATTTTGTTAAAAAAGCGACCATTTATCATATCGCACCATCATTTGACAGAATGTCCAATTATCATAAGACACGTCGTATTAATTAATTTGGAAAGAGGTAAAATGAAATAACCTCGAAGTCACTGCTCAACTCCTTGTCAAGAGCGCTAAGAAGATCTTCGCCATGGGTTGAAGAATAGAGCTCACGAATCATCTTACGCTGAGTAGCATTTCTGTGAGCCAATATTGTGATAATCAAGTCCTCGTTCGTTCCCCATCCTGAAATGAGCATAGCAACATACGATTAATGTCTTGTTTTCATAGATATGATGCACAAGCATGGGTACATGCAAAGAGATGGGGGTTCAAATTGTGGACACCATGCTAATTGCTAAACATGTTTAACATTTGTCCAAGATTAATTCAGTAATCAATCCAGTACAATGGTAGTCATGTCATGTTAGTTGAACATATTAAAACCCACATGCTAAAAATTCCAAACCTGCCACGAGAGTGATTATGATGCTGACAGGATTTAAATGAATGAAGTATGACCCTCGATCTTTAGCAACTAAGCTAGTTTGCATCGCTATCATAACAATGTGCTTCTTTAACTACCATTTGATCACATTCACATCAACTGAGTACAATGAACCTAACTGAGCCACATCAAAGTGAGCAAGAAATTCCAAACTTTCTTTTGGACAGATGAAGCAGTGCGACCTTACTAACTAAGCTAGTTGACGTGACTGGGATACGAATGCACCTGTTTACTACAATTTGATGAAATCAACTGAATACAATTCATCTAATCTCCATACCCTGTTAACAAATTTACAGTTTTTACAAATCCAAACATCAGATCAGCCAAAATTGAAACATTTGAGGCACAATGATCAAACCCTCTGTTTAAGTACCATAAACCCAGATGACATTGTAAATCTGATACTATTACTACTGCACTATGGTATCTCATGATCATTACATTTTTACATATTAGAAACATAAACCCAGATGAAGTTAACAGTCAGAGAACAAATCAAAGCAAAAGAAAAAAGGAAAAGGGAAAGGGAAGAAGGGGGACCTGCAAAAGCTTTGTGAAGCTGTTCAACATCAACGGAAACATCAGGGAGAGCAGCTGGAACGGTGAGGGTTGCCATTTCTGAATCAAACTTGGATCAGAGATTTAAAGGAGGTTTTGTTATGAATGGATATTCAAGATGGTGACTGTTGGTTGGTTTTATAGGAAAGAAAAATAAAAGATGGGATGCATTATGCATTATTATTGATTATTATTACTACCACCTACCACTACTACTACTACATTATTGAGTCATATTGTACGATTTAGGTATGCAATTGGCATTTGTTTCTTTGTAATGATCGTCAAATCCGGTACGATGGATCATGGATGGATGGATGGATAACTGCTTTACTACTCTACTTTATATGTCTTCACGTTTAAAAGCCTTCCTTACTGATGAGGTAACACCACCCTCGCCATCCTAAATAACGCATAAATATACGTTTATGTTCTTACGGATTGAATTAAACTGAACTGAATTGAATTATTGAGATAAAATAATACTTTTGGGACTGAAATTAATTGAAATCGGCTGAACTTAATCGAATTGAAATGAACAAAGCCTAAAAATAGAAGAGATATTCTGCTTTAATTTTTCATGGCGTGTCTCTTATTTTAATCAAATTAACTTTTACACTAGTGTGTTACCCGTGAAAAATTTCACGGGTTGTCCATTTTTATTGATATTTAAAGATGAAGGAAGCGACATTGATTTTTAAATCACGCGAAAGAGTGTGATCATCAATATGTGAATTAGTTTTTAAAACATAATCATAGATTAATTTTGTTGATATAATAAAATAATTTATTCTTTATTTCATACGTTACTAATTATATAAAGTACAATCAAATCTACTCATAAACAAAACTAAAATAGTTAAATACTATATTGTTTGACCCGTCTTAAATATAGTTTGATTATAGTGAAATAATTATAATGAATATTTTGACTTCGTTTGATTACAGTGAAATGTTACTCTGTATTACTTACTTCGTACTATTAATTATACTGAAATTTTATCTACAATTATTTAAAAAATACTCGTATATCGTTATAAATGAATGCACTTCTAATCGTGTGAAAAGTACTATTTGTTGCGTGTTTTCAAAGACAACCTAATGTAGACCTGATTAAGCGGTCATGAATAGGATTCAAACCAGTCCATAAAAGAAATACTCCGTATGATTTATTTAATACTCCGTATGACAATTTGACTCTTATATGGTTCATATTTTCAATCTTATTCAAATTAGTTACACCGTATCTACAAAAACTTTGTAAAAGTATTTAAACAAATAATAGTGTAGCACCCGTGAAAAATCCACGGGTATATTTTTTATTTTTACTAAAAATAAAAATATCACGAGGACACGTCTTGTAGCATCCTCGGCCTTCTAACTTTCGGGAACTCAATGCTAACTACAAACCACATCAAGAAAAAAAAAATCAAATCGCAATACGTTTCCAATGAATTAGAATCAAAGTTTATGAAAGAAAAAGATAGCGGGCGCTAATTCTAAAATATGGAGGGAATATATCGTTAATATATCAAAAACATGTTTAATCTTACCAATACTACGTATCTACTCGTTTTTTTTTTTTAAATGAAATTTAAAAACTAAGAATAAAATTGTATTTGCACTTTAGAAAATTGAAGACAGTATACATTCTTCAATTGCGTTAATAACTCGTAAATGCGATAATTGTGCGTTAATAACTCGTAAATGCGATAATAACGCGTATATGACCCGAACCCCGTCTCAAAATCCATATAAACCCGACCCTTATATATAGTTAATATTTTTAACATGCGTATACCATTTTTTCACGAAATCCCTTTAAACCCGTGTTTAACCCGAAAGCAAACCAAAACTGTGTAAATGCAATTTCATGTAACCCGTATTTGACCCGAAGACGGTACTTATAGGTCAAGGATGAGAAATTGAGTTAAATAAATGCAATTTCTTGTTTTCAATGGTTTTACTCCCTATAATCAAGAATTGGGTTGTTATTCTAAATAATTTCATTTTGTTTTTTTTTTCAAAGGCTTCATTTATTATTACTCGTAAATTCAACCCGTATAATTAATGTTTTTAATGTGCGTTAATAAACCATTTGATCCGAAATCCGTTTAAACCCGAATCGTATAAGTAATGTGTTTAATATGCAACCCGTAAATGCGATAATAACACGTATTTGACCCGAACTCCGTCTCAAAATCCATATAAATATACCCGATCCTTATAGTTAATATTTTTAATATGCGTTAATAAACCATTTTCTCAGTATTTGACCCGAAGACGGTACTTATAGGTCAAAGATGAAAAATTGAGTTATATAAATGCAATTTCTTGTTTTCAAGGGTTCTACTCCCTATAATCAAGAAATGGGTTGTAATTCTAAATAATTTCATTTTTTTTTTCAAAGGCTTCATTTATTATTACTCGTATAATTAATGTTTTTAATGTGCGTTAATAAACCATTTGATCCGAAACTCATTTAAACCCGAACCGTATAAGTAATGTGTTTAATATGCAACCCGTAAATGCGATAATAAGGACGTATAACACTGATTTCAATTTGTGTTCTACTCAGTATGATTCAAGTCAACTTGGCCTCAAAAGTCAAATACAAAATCATGGGAAGAGTTGAGAATTAAAATTTCCCTAGAGATACAAAGAATAAATTTTACTTATACACTTTCTTCAAAAAAAAAAAAGTCAACAATTAACAATTGCTATACACAAAAAAATTTGATACCAAATAAAATTAAAACGATACCAACTAAGAAAATATTCAAATATGCGATTAGAATATAAAAAAGAAAAGTTAAAATTAGAATATTAGAAATAATTGTTTTAAAAAAAAAATTGCAAAGTATTTAAAATTAAAAAATTTGGGGAATCAAAATGCAAGTGATGGAAAATGAAAAATTTACGGGGAAGGTTGAAGAATTAATTACAGGTTGGAATATGTTATTAGTTAATGTCCGTATATTTATTATGATTATGTGAAACGTGTTATTTAATTGATGGTTATTTTTTACGGAGTATTAATAGTAATTGCATAATACAATTCACATTATCGAGATACCAAGAAATCATGGACAATATATCACGTTAATCACAATTATTCTCATATGACCCCGTCTTTTATTGTAAAAATAGGTCATTAATTCATTATGTATCCAGTAAATTTTTTAAACGATAGATTGAATTATGAAAATCATTTATGTTGAGAGATATAAGAGTATGTCAAAATTATCAATCAAATAATTATCATGACAAATTAAAATATCAACTTATATGGAATAATTACCATACATAAAAATATGATTGATAAGAATTCATTCCATTCGGAAAATATGATTGATAAGACGTTTTTTTTATACTCTAATCATATATTATGATTCGTAGACAATTCGTATGCAATGTTACTATAAGTACTCTATATTACATTTCTTTTTAAAATTGTTGAAATACATAATTATGGAGCATAATTTGTGATCCTCGATAATTAAAAATAATCACAATTAGAAATATTAGAAATCATAACTGTAAAAGTTAGAAATCATAACAATTGGAAATAATCAGAAATTAGAAATCATAACTAATCATAAAATTTAGAAATCATAACCAGGAAAAAAAAATATTAGAAAATAGCACAATATTATAACTATAATCAAAATTAGAAATAATCACAATTGAAAAGTCATTAACTTTTATAAAAGTTCATATATACCATCGTTTGAAATATATCACACAAAACTAATTAAATAAATTTTCAAATAGTTATAAAAAAATTAATGGACTTTAATACCTAAAATACCTCTACGAAATTCACTATATATCTTCGTTCATCATCACCTGGAAAAAAAAACTTCCTTATCAAAAATTAACAAAAAAAATGCCCTTATAAAAAATTAACATCACAATCTATATATATCGTCATATTTTGAATAAACATAAAACCTACAACATAAATCGCAAGTACACACATAACAAACATGCATCATAAACCAATGATTTGTTCAACAATCTTACAATAAAGAAGAACTTGAACTTTTACGGTTTTACCTCAACTTTTTTCTTAAGAAAACGGAAATTCACCAAAAAAAAATCAAAATAATTACCAATTAAATTATGGTCCTCATGATGCCTTGCTTTTTCGCTGCCTTCTTCTCCTTTCTTCTACCTGGAAATTCACGAAATAAATTGAAAAAGAAGTCAGATTTTTTAAAATTCAATTATCATTATCATCAATAAAATCAGATTTTTGATAAAAAAAAGTTAGATTTTTTACAAATACTCAACATAATATATAGAGGGTTCTAGGAAGTGACTGAGGAAGGTGAATGCAGACGATAAGACGCCCATAAATTGCATCACCATTTCTGGAGAAGAATGTTGACGGCAATCGAGGAGGCATCAATAAGTATTTTGAATCAATAACGAAGGGGATTAATCGTTGATGACGGAGCATTGAACAACTGATTAATGTTCCTGATTACCGAGAATGGGAAGATTAATTATGAATCAAGGTATTTAATGAGCCGGATTGTTGGATTGAGGTGGTTGAGATTTGATTGCAATTGTCTCATATTGAAACAACTGAAACACTGCATATGTCACACATATTGAACTAAAGAGCGATCGATAAAGATATGAAAACAGAGAACGGAGATAAAACAACTGGGTAAGAATTTCGGATTGCAGGAACGATGACGGGATGAGATGGAAAATCAACTAACCTGCTTAACATAATATATAGTCGATTCATAGAAGTGACCGAGGAAGGTGAATGAAGACGATGAGACGCCAATTAATTAAATCCCCATTTCCGGTGAAAGATTGATCTGATACCCATGTAGACGGCAATCGAGGGGGATCATTAAGTATCCTTATTCAATAATAAGGGGGATTAATCGCTGATGACGGAGCAGTAAACAACCGATTAATGATGCCTCAAAACCGAGAATGGGGAGATTAATGATGCCTCAAAGCATTTAATGAGCCGGGTTGTTGGATTGAGGTGGGTGAGAATTGATTGCAATTGTTGAAGTGAAAGTGGGTGAAGGATATAGAAGTGAAGTGGTAGAAATCTAAAAGTGTAAAAAATGGGACTTATTTTGAAATGAAGAATGGAGGTGGCCTTGAAAACTGTTTCTTGGTTTCTGATTTAATATAGAGAGGATGTGAAAACTTATGGACAGAGGTTCTGAATTTGACAATACTTCTGTGAATTCATTGTTTAAGATCTTCAAGTTGGGAATTATTTTTTGCAATATCATACTTGAGTAAGAGTTATACACTTATACTCAGTCAAACGTTTTTAACCTAATAATGTTTGACTGATCATAACTCTTTATCCCTATAGTTCTGAAAGGGAAGACTTTTTTCCCAAAATGATCATTTGTAAGAGATCTTTGTTTTGAAATAAAAAACGTCTATTTTAGAATTCATGGGTGAGGGATGAGAATGATGGTAAGTCAACAATATTTTGACTAAAAAGATGATATAAGAGGGAAAAAAAAAAAGGTACCATCTAGAATATTCTGAAATAGAAAAAAAAAACTCTGATTTGGGGTTAGAAAATTCCAAAAACATATATAACGACTCCGCTGGGGATCGAACCCAGAATCTCTGGTTTCGTAGACCAGCGCCTTATCCATTGGGCCACGGAGTCATGTTGTCTTGTTTAATTGCATCATTATATATAAATCGTATTTCTAACGTTACTGTATGGGAAAAGTAAAGCAGCAAACTTGATGGAAGACTGGTCTCCTACTGCAGTTTTCCAGTGGGTGGACTTTTTTGGTGCAAAAATGGGAAATGGCAATGGAATGTAGACTGTACAGTAGATGAAGAGAAAGTAGAGAAGAAAAAATGGGGAAGAAATCATCTTTGAGGAGTAAAGCTGTTAATCTTGTATCAGATGTTGCCACTGTCCTTCTTAACCCCATCTCTGATAAACACTCCCACACCCCTCACCACCATCTCCACCCTCCTCCCTCTCCTCCTCCTGTATGTCTCTCCTCCTTCGTACTCTCTCCGTCTTTTATGTTTCTTCCTGTTTCTATTTTACTGCTGATTTTGGGTATGTCTCTCTTGCTTCATACTCTCTCCGTCTTTTATGTTTCTTCCAGTTTTTATCCTTTTAGGACCGTCTTTTATGTTTCTTCCTGTTTCTACTTTACTTGTGATTTTGGGTGTGTTTTGTTTAATTGGATCATGGAAATATGTGGGTTTTAGGGTAATCAAGCTGCTGTCCATGATGACTCAGTTGATGTTGATGTTGATGGACCCGATACCTCGTCTTTCAAAGCCTTTCTCTTTTCCCTTCTTAAAGATGACTACTTTACTGCTGATAAAGAAACAGTTTCATCATCATCAGCTGAAGCTGAAGCTGAATCTGAAATTGAATCTGAAAATGCTGACATGGAGAGAGAGGGTGGTGGAATTGGAAAGTCGGGAAAGTCGGGAAAGAGAGGGATTTTACAGAGGGGGAGACAGACTGTGAGCAAAGCTATGAGTTATGCTGCCAAATTAGCTTGGTATCGGGATCAAGCATCGAAGATGAATCCTGAGTCTGAGCCTGAGTCCGAGTCTGATGATGATGGAGGAAAATTGGAGGAATCGGAGAGTAAGAATGATTTGGATCATCCGATGTCATTGGCTGACCTTCCTGAGATGTCTGAGCCATCGATGCTTCTCCAACAGGACACTAGGATGAAACTATATGCTTCTCTTCCGTCTCTTGTGAAAGGGCGAAAATGGGTATTGCTGTACAGGTGCGCAACTAGCTTAATTATTTGAGTGTTAAGCCATTCATGGGCGTGTGTATTGATCACTCTCGTGTTTCACCTTGCAGCACATGGAGGCATGGAATATCACTCTCAACACTGTACCGGAGAAGCAATTTATGCCCTGGCCCAAGCTTGCTGGTATCGTCTCTGCAGTATTTAATACTCAGAATATAAATGGAATAGTTGGGCCTCAACCATCCCCTTAAGGTTTTGGTTGAGATGCACGTGACCTTGACCAAAGGTCACGAGTACAAATCCTAGTAGCCCCCAATATCTTGGAACTGTCAAATGGAAACTGAGGGCGTGGTTGAGATGGTTCATCTACCAGTATTTTCCCCCTTCTTGCGGGTTCTAGTTTTGTTAATATCGCGTCCATCTTCTCTACATCGTAGAATAAATGGCCGTAACTTCTTTCCACTATTTGTTCCCCTAATGAAGTACTTCTGCGTTCATTCAGATATATCTTACTATTGTAGCACTTGACAGGTAGTTGGGGGTGGAGGAGGTGCAATCTTTGGAGGCCTCGTTGAGGCACCTCTGAAACCTAATACAAAAAAGAAGTATCAGGTGAGCTCCATCAACGTTCTTTGTTGAGCTCGTTACATGTTGTTTGTGCATATACCTTTCTAATACCAGAGTATATGCAGGGATCAGCTAGCTCGTTTCTTTTCACAGATGCATCTGGCCAGCCAGTTATCTATCGCCCCACAGGTATAGATACCCGATCTTCATGTGTTATATTATTACATAAAAGTACAGGGGGTTATACTGTCATTCTATAGAGTAGAAGCTTATACTCTTTGCGTGATCTTTCCGACATTTGTTTTTTTTTTTTCACCATTTCTGTGAAGTAGTTTTGATAACCCAACCGTGCAACACCGCAGGCTCAAATCGATATTACACATTATGTTCTCCTGAGTTTCTTGCACTGGGAGGTGGTCGTCATTTTGCATTATACTTGGATGACAATCTGTAAGTTCTCTTTCATGCAGTATTTAACCTTGTACTGTAAATTGTACGGAGTAACGATTATCATTTCTTTTTGCTCTCTCCATGCATTTACACAAAGAACAATTATTTAGAAATGGGAGGCCTGTAGTTTGTGTATGGATGAAGGTAACAAATCTAATGATCAGAGGCTCTGGCATTCGAAGAAACATTGATTAATCAAACCGATTATTGTACTCTGCGAATCCCAAGAAGTAACCCCTTGAGCCCTTGAAAAGGAATGAATCTCTTAGGGTATCTAGTTTTACATGCTTATGTATTCCCCGCTTATTTTAAGAATTGCGGAAAAGTAATGTGATGACATCTCATAGGAGTATAATTTTTTGTGACGCTGAATAGGGCGGTCGGTTCAAGTGCAACATCAGAAACATATGGAAATCCTTGCCTTGCATTTTCTGAGGATTTTAAGGTGAAGGATGTCGAGGTATATTCGGAATTCATTAATCATCTCTTTTCATCTACATTTATGTCCGTCCAGACATTCCTCAGATGGCTGCATTGAAATCATGTGTAAATCTGAACTACGCAGTTGTGGGGATTTGCCTATGCTTCGAGATACGAGGAAGTACTTGCTTTAAGCCACAATGAGCCGTCTGGGATTTGTACATGGTAGACCTTTTGGTTGCATTACTACCACAAGTTCACTACCACGTTCCAACGAACTTGTAAATATTTATGCTAACGTGTGTTCAAGGATAGCTCGGACTATACTCCATCCCACTAAGAAGTTTCTACTTATATTCGTGCTGGAGATTTCGTACATGTGTATATATCAAATGTAGCAACAAGCACATCAGCTTTTGGTTTTACCTGTTTCAATTAGTTGAAATGTTTTATTCTACAGTTGACCACTTACCGTAATTAGGTGCCTTATCATTCACGATTTTAGTGTAATATGTTGACGTTATTCGAATCCCAGTGACCTGACTAAGCTAGTTTGGCATCCATATCAAAACAAGAAGTTTGTAAAACAGAATTCTTTTGTAACCAACTTCTCATTTGACGGAAAATGATTGCGTTGATATTATTCATTCTACACGACTTTCGTCATTGTGTAAGGCAGACTTACAAGTTAATACTGTAGATCGTAATCATTGAAAACGAACAAGACAGCTTAATGTTGGAAGAATCAAAGCATTGTTCAACTTTAAAGATAGAGGCCGCTGTGTTTAACAGTCGGGCAAACTGGCATAAAAGAAAACGTTCTAAACACCTGCCTAAATCAGAAAGCGGAAACGATTCGAGGATGACTGACTATACTCAAATCTCAGGCAACGGTAGCGCTCTTAGACAAAATTTCGTCTTTGATCCCTGGTGCCTGGTAAGAGTCACTGACTGGAGCAACCTTGTTGGCATCTTCTGCTTCTTTGTAAGCATCTTCATGTACTCCAAGGGCTGCACGACCTGATGGATCTAAGTTTTTCGACCATGCTGCATCCCATTCTACCGCTTTTGCTGTACTGCATGCCACGCTGGGCCCGCCTGGAACTGTTTGTCTGGCCGCACTCTATCAAGGGTGAACATTACAATGATGGGTTAGAACTTTAGACGGTTTCAATCCACTAGTCAAAGATTTTGATGTACCAAAACCTATCATCGATTTTCAATTTGTTAGGTATACGGAGTACATCCTTACTACATCCAATTTACTGTCATCATTTCACTTTCGGTGGTCATACAACATACGGAGTATATTTTTTCAAATTTCAAATATTGGTATTAATGTGGGGGTATAGTACGTTTCAAAGATTTCTTTCCCAAATTTGAAAATACAACAGAGTACGGAGTATATAGTGAGTAGGATTTATTTGTATTCAGAGAACCAGAGTAAAATATAATATGGGCACCAGAACCATTTCACCTGAGAAGAGCTAAACCATGAGCGAATCTACGAGGTAAGAACAAAAGAGACCAGCAGTAATATAAAACAACTAGAGATGCAAAAATGCTAACATCATAAATAACAAACCTTGGGAAAGAATTTCTCAAACAACGATCTATAGTAGTATCCTTCTTTTGTAGTTGGAGTATTTTCAGGATATATAAAATTTGCTTTTGCCAACATTGCATCAGTAACCTGAATTGTAACAAGAGATCAGAAGTTATAAAAGAGACATGAATATAAATTCTAGTACCATAAACAATCGATCAAAGGAAAGAAAAACTTCATACATGTGTGTCCGCGTGATCCTTTAGACCATCAATCCAACTGTACCCCACTCCATCACTGAACTGTTCTTTCTGGCGGTATAATATGTGCTGGAACAACATTGAGAGCAAGTTAATCATGTCTTCTTGATAGAAATAGAACACACCAGCATCCGTAAATACATATCGAATGGAAAAGTCTAATCACTGGACTGACTTTACTGCGCCTGCGAATAAAACTACGAAAACATTTTAAGAAGCGTGAATACCTTAGGTAGATAAGGCTTTTCATTGTCATCAAAAGCATTACGCAAAATCCACTTCTCGATTCTACCCTTATCACGGTTAATCTGCAGGTTAAAAAAATAGGACATTTAAAATACTCATATAGATGTAAACTAATGGCAACATCAAGGCCGTACTAATTGATTCAATATGGCTGTGTACAGGGAAATTCACGCTTAGCCAGAATATTCACTTGCTGCTGAACCTTTTCAGTGGAAGAAAATATAAATTGAACTTGCTCTGCTTGCAAAACAAGCCTATTATTCTCAAATGCCTCTCACCCTTTGCCATGGTAACACAAGAACACTCAGAAAACGAAGAGCCACGGTAAAACAAAAATGAGTATCTCTCATCATTAGCGGTAGAATGTAAGTTCAGAACAATGTAATGATGTTAAATACCATTTTCCACTCTGGATCGATGCTCATTGCAACATTGATAAATTCTTTATCAAGGAAGGGTACACGAGCTTCAACCCCCCAGGCTGATGTTGATTTGTTTGCCCTCAGACAATCATACAGATGCAGGGCTTTGATCTGAGCAAACAAAGTCAAGGTAAGACAAGGGAAAACTGCAATATGAACACAAAAGAGCTAGTATGGTTGCTCATAGAAAACAAGCATATCAATGTTATACCTTTCTGCATGTTTCTTGATGAAGTTCGTCCTTGTTAGGAGCTTTATGGAAATACAAGTAGCCACCAAAAATTTCATCTGAACCTTCACCGGAAAGAACCATCTTTACTCCCAGAGACTTGATTTTACGAGACATCAGAAACATGGGAGTGCTAGCCCTGATAGTTGTAACATCATAGGTTTCAACATGATAAACGACCTCTTCAAGAGCATCTATGCCTTCCTACATTTGGGAAGAAAATAGCTTTAATAAATTCTATATTAGCTAGAAGTATAGGTGGTTCACAAAATCTTGCAACAGAAACCTGCCTGAACAGTGAAATAAAACTCATGGTGACGAGTTCCAAGATAATCGGCAACTTCCCTAGCAGCTTTCAAATCAGGAGATCCCTGAGCAACAACGAGAGTCAAAGGTTAAATCATCCCAAATAACTTGACATACATTTACCGAACAATACGGCTCAATATACCTCATTATAAATTCAAAAAGAACAGTAGCCTGAAATACTGCTTTCACAATTTTAGATATGTAAGCAATGTGTAGTGACTTTGTGACAAACATGAATCATAAGTACGTTAAGGTTTTGTTGAAATATCGTAAACAAATTTCTTTCGCAACAAAAATATCCACCTCAGTGCCTCAAAAGCAAAAACCCTAGATTTTATATTAGCCCTTGCAATGAGAAAGAACACAAAACAAGGACAAGGAGCAACAACTCAAAAGTATCCAAAGTTTCAGTCACCTTTAAACCAACACAAAATGAGTGCAACTGTGAGCCCCATTGGTACTGTTCTCCTGATTCTGCTAGGTGACGTGACGCAACAGCGGCAACAAGAGACGAATCAAGTCCACCTGACAAAAGTACACCAAATGGGACATCTGTCATTAATCTCTTAGTCACAGCCTGCAAAGAGAAAGTGGATGAGGTAAGAAGTTTTGAAATCCGTGTGCATAGATCAATTGTCAAACAATCTCCAAAAACATGAGAATAAGTATGCAAGATGTGCGCACAAAATAGCCTGCAATTTACTGAGAAGAAAAAAGTTCTGCACTACATTAAAAAAGCAAATAATACTGTTATACAGTTACACTATACCGTTTCAAAAGCTTTGCGCAAAACCATAGCGTCGTATGGAGTTGAAGGTGTTTTTTCCAAGAACCATGGTGGGTTGTACCACCTTCTTAGGGCACCTGGAACATATTTAAAAAGAAAACTATATCAACTTAAGTTCAAGATCATGTCAAAGGAATGCAGGATAGTTTTACATTCACAGATAGCTTAGCATGTGAACTAAAAATCAGCATACCTTTTTTACTTGAATAAATATGCCCAGGAGGAAAAGCAATGAATTGCTCACAGTCATCACTTAAAGCCTTCATTTCTGATGCAAACCATACCGACCCTGCATATAATAAACATCTATATGAATGGGCGGTGCCGAACTGCCGATCAATGCAGTAAAACCACACCACTACATGCTAGGCAAATGATAAAAACTACTTCCACATGATTTTTTTTAAAACAGTAAAATAAAAGATACTCCGTAATAGCTAATTTTATACTGTAAATGACATGTCATGCAAATTAACAAGGCAGCAGATAAAATAAACAATCAAACTGCAAGTCCAATGGGATTAACTTCAAATGATCATGTTGCTAATGGCAAAAGAAGCTTTATTCACTAGTACTATAGCATAATCGTCTAACTGGATAGTTCTAGACAGAGCACAGAAATCATCATAAAATCATAATCATGGGGGTTAAACCATCAACCTTTTTCGATCTAGAAGGTAAACTGTATAAAATCTGAAGAATGGGAAGAAATCTTCACTTACCATCAAGACCCCAGCCCATGTACAATGGTGTAATACCAACACCATCACGAGCTGCGATGAAACTTTTATCGCGGGTATCAAGAAGTACAAATGAGAACATTCCATCCAGCATATCCACAAACTCCTCCCCGTGCTCTTCATACTGGTGATATAAAGGGACAATGGACTTAAAATCGGCATGAGTAACTGAATCAAACAGGTCAAATCAATCCAATACAAGTACTTACGAGATGAGCAATCACTTCACAGTCACTACCAGTACGAAACTGATGTGAGGTCAACTTTTGTCTTAGTGCTTTGTGGTTATATATCTCGCCATTAACCTATCACGAATGATTTACAGTACATGAGGATGGCATTCAAATGAGCAGCGTATCAAACATTGCAAAAATACATAGAATGGACGGGATTTACAGTGACAACGATGGTTTTGTCCTCGTTGTAAAGTGGCTGATCTCCAGAAGTGGGATCAACAATGGCTAACCGCTGGTGAGCAAGATAACAGTTTTCATAGCAATGTAGCCCACTCCAGTCAGGACCTCTGTGACGCAACCTAATGTTCAACCCAAAAAAACAACCGCAGTCAAGTCATAATCTCTGCATGTTGGATACTCCTACCTCAGAGCGCATCTTCTGTCCCATTTTTGTATCTCACTCTGTGTGTCACACTATATACTGGATGACAACTCGCCTATTGAATAAACAAAATATGCAACAAATATCATAGCTGGTTGATGTGTCCTATATGGTACGGCACACAGAGTGGGACATGAAATGGGATGGGAGATCCGCACTGCTCCTGCATAGAATCAAAATTATGAACTCAATCATCAAATGCAGGATACAATATTGCATCTTCTCCTTCCACACCGTCTAGTACTACTTCCACCCCAAAATTTCATATTCCCGTGTTTAAATTTGACGCTCAAGCTCAACCATTGTCGACTCGATCACAATATCCTCCAAATACTAGACACGATGTAAAATTGACTAAAACCAGTATTTCTATACAAACGATATCATGTACGGAGAATGTCTTGTAAGACTAGGTACCCTCACAATAAGTCTCAGGTCCGAATCCACTCCCAACAAACAATGTATGCAGTCGATAAAATTGACTAAAACGAGTATTTCTGTACAAACAATCACTCCATATTTTTCAAAAAGTTCAAATGTATAATGTATCAAAGGAATTAGAAGTGAATCGAAAATCAGAGAAATAAAGTATTCCTGTGTCTTGGTCATTTATGGTCTTTTATACAGGAGTATTTTAATCAAACGAATACAAATGACCGAGACGGAAAGAACAGCAAGAGAAAGAATAAAACCGGCGAGAAAGCTCGATGATACGGGAGCGTTTGGCTTGGGAGTTGTCGACGCAGCCGAAGACGGCGAGTATTCCACACATTCCGATCAACTGAATAAAAATGTGATTTTACGCAGAATAATCTCTTTCTTTCTTTCTTTCTTTTTCTTTTTGGATGATGATGACGATGAAGATGTTAGTTATGTGATGGGATTTATAAAGGGTGGTGTTTTTGGGGGGTTAATGGTGGGTGGGATTTGAGGGGTTTGGAAAGGGGGGTGGATGCTGATTCCTGAATGGTGGATATGAGAAAACCAGAATAAATACGAGTGAGTTTTAGGCACATTTTAAAGGGCCGACAATCTTGACCCTTCATTTTTAATCAGAATCCTCAAGATTCTTACTCGTATTTCTTATAAGGAGTAGGAGTATTTCTTTATTTATAGAAATTATATACCTATCAAATTTAGAATTAGGGTTTTGTCGCACCATTTACTTCCTTTTGCTAAATATTCCGGGGTTTTAGATTCTGCTGCCCTGCCTCCCTCCTTCCTTCACTCCCCTCTCATCTTCTCCCTTTTGTTTCTAGTTCTCTTCACTTCACTTCACTTGAGTTCACTCCAGTTCGGTCGGTTCAATTCAGTCTACTTTATTTCAAAAGAACAGGACCTAAGTTCATTTCTCCACTTTGATTTAATTTAAATTTATTTAATTTAGTTCAATTGATCTTATTTGTGACGGACATATCCGTCTTAATGTTAAAACTAGTTAAATATAACAAACTAGGAAGTAAATGACAAAAATACTTTTGCTACAATTTTTTTTTTGAGTCGAAACGTGGTACCTTATATTAAATCAACTTCCGAGAATTCAAGGACAGTTTGTGGGAAGTTTGAATCAAGTACGAGTACAAGCTTATCACCCACTGAGTTACAGAATCGAGACATCAAATGGACAACGGTATTTCCCTCACGTTTAGTATGCATACAACTAGCTGAACTAAAATAGTCTAAAAGCAACAGAATGTCATCAAAACAACTCTCGATGAGACTTCTCCACTTTCGTCTAAGCATCACGCCCTGAATCACATTAACCAAGTCACCCTCGGGGACAATATGTTGCTAGCCACCCTCTAGCGCTTTAAGAAGGCCAAAGGCCCAAAGTAAGCTGCTTTAGCTTTCGCAACCTCAGGAGACCATCGTGCCCGCCCCCTATTGCTGCCCACGCACAAAACCCGACCTTCCTCATCCCTAATAACCACCCCAAGGCCCATCTCATCCTCCGTTAGAATTGCGGCATCAACATTGATTTTCACCGTCCCCCAACCCGGTTTCTTCCATGTACTGTCCCCTACTCCACTCCCGATGTTGGTCAGTCCATTTACTCCAGTTTGGTAACTCGTGTAGTCACAGACCATGGCCTTTAGCCCTTGGATGATCACCATCGGAGGTAACGGATCATCGTCAAAGATCAGAGTATTACGAATTGACCAAACCGTCCACGCAAATGTAAGGAAACTAATTTTTGAGAGTCCATTCAGGCGTCCCACAATCCAATAAAAAAAAGCCTAACACATACCTTCCTCCCAGACTCACTTCGTCCGAGTACATTCAAACAAGGCATGGATCGTAGTTTCGTCACCTCTTGGGCATAGTCCGCAGGTTGGGCTATCCACGCAATGTCGGTGGAGGAGACGTTGGCGAACCGCCAGGGTCTCCGAGCACATACGCCATGTAAAATGGGCAAGTTTCGGAGGGATTTGGAGGCTCTAAATGGACTGCCAAAGTAACCCATTCTGCCCATCTCCGCCCCGACCATCTCCCTCTCCAAACCCGTTCATCCCCAATCGGTGGTACGCGAATTTAACTGTGAACAAGCCATCCTTGGTCGACCACCAGTAAAAATTGTCTGTGGTCTCGTGTGCACTCAAGGGAAGCTTCAAGACCGCCCTAACATCATCTTCGACCAACACCTCCTGTAGCTTTCCTAGGACTCATTCTCTTCTTTCCTGATCGATGAATTCCTCAACCTGCATCGTTGCATCTGCTTCCAAGTTTCAGATTGGTATTCTACTAATTGTCTGACCCGGGAGCCACGCGTCAGACTCTATATTGATGTTAGCTCCATTGCCCACCCTGAACTTAAACCCGTCAAGTAGAATCGGTGTTGCACCCCATATACTTCTCCAGCAATAGCTCAGGTCATGCCCTCGCCTAGCCTCCAAAATCGAGGTGTTCTTATAGTATTTCACTTTCAGTACACGGGCTACCAACGATCCCGGATTAAAGTGCAACCGCCACACCTGTTTAGCCAAGAGGGCTTGGTTAAAAACTTGCAGCTTCCAATCCTCCCGACCCTTGGTACGACACAACTTCTCCCACGACATCCAATATAGCTTCTTTTTTGCCTCCGTCGAACCCCACCAAAAGTGGGCCATCGTCTTATGTAACTCGGCTATAATGCTTTTGGGAATAGAAAATACACTCATCATGTATATCGGGATCGCTTGCGCTACCGCCTTAAGTAATACTATTTCTTTTCCCGGTTTGGACAAGACCTTTTCCTTCCACCTGTTGATTTTTTTCCACACGCGGTCCTTCAAGCTCATGAAAATCGTCTTTTTCGATCGGCCAATAATAATCGGAAGACCCAAATATTTATCGCGACGCTCCGCTTCCCGTATACATGACATTCCTAATCGCCTCTTTAATGTGACTCACAACTTTTTTTTGCTAAAAACGACCTCCGTCTTGGCATAATTTATTAGTTGTTCCGAAGCTCCTTCATATTAGCTATCGTCGAGCACTCGTCCATGGTCGCTCTAGCAAAAAGAATACTGTCATCAACAAAAAAGAGGTGCGAAATGAGAGGGGGACCCCGACAAATCCATATCCCGTGAATTTTCCCGTCCTCCACAGGCCGCCGCATAAGATAGGAGAAAGCATTAGCACAGAACAAAAAAAGGGAAATAGGATCTCCCTATCGCAGTACCCGACTCCGAATTACCTTTTATGTTAGCTCTCCATTAATCACGAAAGAGTGTGAGACAGAGCCAATACAACACAGAACCCGACTCACACATGTCTCCGCAAATCCTAGTGCCCGTAGCAAAGCCTCCAAAAAAATCTCATTCCACACGGCCGTATGTCTTGCTCATATCGAGCTTAAGTGCAATATTCATCTTCTTTCCCTCCTCTCCCCGTCTTACATCATGGAATATCTCAAAAGCAATTTTCGCTACAATCTAGGCACATGGATATCCTAAATATTTGACCCGTGATAACTTTAAGACGTCACTACAAGGGTAGACGCAATTAGCTACTGTGGTATCCGTCTCTAAAACGTTATTTTCGGTCGCGACGGATATTATACCCGTCTTAAACAAAAAATTGTCATTTTAGTTTAGTTCAATTCAACTCGTTTCAACCGAAAAGAGTCTGGGCTTAGTAGATGTACGTCTTTTTTCTTTTACAAAGGTTCTTTTTGCTGCGAGCTTTCAGCTAACTTATTCTATCAAAGTAACTTATGAAAAGAATATATCAAAGAATATTATGAATTAATATCCTTAGCACGCTCCCGCAAGACGGTCGATTGAAGAGTTAGACTGATCTTGGGTGTTAAGTCAATGAAACGCGAGTGAGCTAGAGGCTTAGTAAGAGCATAGGCTAGTTGATCCGTCTTAGTGATATGATGATTTTGAATGTTGCTGATTTGAACATATTCTTGGACAAAGTGAAATGATAGAGTAAGGTGCTTCATACGGGAGTGAAAAACTGGATTGACAGAGTAGTTCGTGACTGTGTGGCGCTGAGGTTGTCACAATATATTGTCGAAGTAGATGATAATGGAAGTCGTAGTTCAGAGATAATTGGCCTTTGAGCCAGAGGACCTCAACGGCTCAAAATTTGGCCTCAGCTTTAGTAGTAAAGCGTGAGAGGCCACGTTACTTTTCGGGGACCAAGATATTGAGTTGGAGCCAACAAATACAATATAGCCACCTGCGGAAATATAGTCAGCCTTGTCTCGTGCAAAGTCGGCATCATAGTAAGCATGGAGGGTCCAAGTCTATTCAAATCTATTCGACTTATCTCCTTCATTATTTTCCAAACCGTGTTACTATTATGCTATCCCACTACTACCTTCATCGTTCAATTAGTCTTCGATCAAGATTTGATATATCATATTCCATATGTCGACTCCCTCGTTGTAACGGTCATTCATCCTATATTTTGACCCCCGCATGAACAACTAACATTCATCATATTGAACACTTGACTGAATGACTCTATCCATCCTCATTGACGACCTTCAATAGGCACCGCATGTCGATTCAACACCGATATGTAAGACGCTTCGTTGAACAATTTACGCGTTTAAATTTTATCGTATTGAAAAATTGAAAAATTTAGCATTTTACACCCTTTAAAGTTTCACCTGCTTCAGGGTGAAAATATCCAATAGGTGTCCTCCTCACCCGGTGGATATGGATATGGAAGTATGAAAAAAAAGGATGAGGGTGAGATATGGATTATGAAAAATTAAATGGATATGGATATGACTCCAGCCCATCCATATCCCACCCATTGTCATCCCTAGTTGGAGCTATTATGTCGTTCTCCAAGCATATCTATGTCGCACACTCGCAGCTACCCTTGCAATACTTATGGCGGAGAACTCGAACCCATGACGCATCTGGTTCAGTTAGTATGCACCACTTAAATTTAGTCATAAAACCCGTATTTACTATATGAAACCTAGTTAAGTACAAAGAAAAATGTTTACATTTGTTAAGATTAGTTCTTAAAAATCGAGTTTGCTCTAAGATGTGATAGTGACTAGTGAGTAGACATTTGTTACAAACCCAATTTTATTTTTTTCCATGGTTGATGCTCTTAGACATCCATGGCTCTATCCTATGCAAGTATGCAATTAAGTGAATTAACCAAGTTTCCCAATTGCCAAATTGCCCATATCTTGGGGTTTAACCGTTTAAGCCACTGGTTGAGTAATTGGTCTAACTCCATCATCCAAACAAGTGGGGCGGCCAATTTTATCTCCCTTACACCCCCGCTTTTCCTCCATTAATGGCGCCCGCCAAGCAAAAACCCCCCAAAACGACGACGTCCGTAGATAACGAAGGCACCGACACTAAGGTCTGGGTCTATTCTGGTCTTCTCACCCTTCAGTACGGCTCTCAGCCTTTGATCTCCAAGCGCTTCATCGGGTTTCTTCTTCTTCTTCCTCCTAACTTCACTTCCAATCAATTTTTCGCTATTTTAATTCTTTCAATTTCAACAATTATGCGCACTGAATTTGCCAATGATGTTCGCCATTGCTTTTGCTGCTGTAACGAACTACGCACTGCGTATTTTCCTGCTCCTTTGATTTCGTCCTTAATTGTTTTCTACAGTCTATTTGATCTCGTAGATTTGTACCGCATTCTGAGTATAGGTAGTATGAATTTCTTATTCTGGAAAGTCCGTGTTTAGAACTGTAATTTTGCCGGTTGTTTGAACTGAGTTCGAATACTTTAATCATAGTAGTAGTGGAAACCCGAGAAACGAAGATGTATTTGTGTAACTATGTAACTATGTTGAGTAGATTTTGATTTTGCTAATTTTTCCGTGTAGGCGAGAGGTAATTGTCACGTCTTCAGTTTTGGCATGTGAAGTGGCAAAGGTGAGCCTCGTAGATTCGTACTGTAAGTGTTGGTTGATTTCCAACCTGGTATGGTGTACGTGTTTGCAGATGACTCAGTTTCACGGTTTTGGTCTACAGGTTGTATGTGCTTTCATTGTTCTCATAATCAATGGGAGTTTGGGAAAAGTATTCAAAAATTGGTCATTTCTCAGTGCATTGGCCTTTTCTGGTCTTCCGGCTGCAATATATGCTCTGCAAAATAGTTTGCTGCAGATCTCTTACAAAAGTCTCGACTCTCTTACGTTTTCAATGTTGAATCAGACTAAGCTACTTTTTACGGCTTTTTTCGGGTTCATTATACTGAGGTATGTATTTAGTCAGTAGTATTGATATGTTTTGCCCCTTCTGAAACCCTTTTCTTTTGCCATCAAATGAGTGTTTTTTTAGTCAACATAAGGTCCTTGTCTCTATTTCTTACTCCGTATCTTCTTGTTGCCTCTTTGTTGCTCTCAGTGATTATCTACAGGGTAGTGTTGTTTATTTTGTAACTTTTAGCTTGTAAGGCTGTGAGCTAGTGCAAATACATTTCTGATTTTTATTTGACTGGTAACACTTATGTTGTTATCACGATTGTATTTGTTTTTAACTATTTACTGAGTTTGGCTTGGCATTGTCATCTGCGGAGTATCATAAAATACTATCTTCATAATGGTCGACATTAACTCTGAAATTGACATTGGTTGCCCAACAGAGTCAATTTCAATTGGATACAACCGGAGGGGGGGGGGGGGGGAGTGTAACTCTGTGGTTTTCATCCTGCACCGTTTGAAGCACTTGGCTTGTTGCCTTTGTTGGTGGTGGAGCCGGGGGATGGGAGGGATTGTACATTTCCAACTCACAAAAAACTAATGAAAATCCAAATTTCCACATGCACGTAATACTGTACCTAGTGGTTATAACTTTGAAGTATCCCATGAAGATCACTATTGGTTGATCATTTGCAGGCAGAAACAATCAATCCAACAAATAGGAGCTCTTTTTCTGTTGATAATTGCTGCTGTACTTCTAAGTATCGGTGAAGGCACAAGCAAAGGTTCTAAGAGCAAAAATCCCGAAGAAGTGCTGTTCTATGGGATTGTTCCTGTATTGGTTGCTTCTGTGCTTTCAGGTCTAGCTTCTTCTCTGTGTCAATGGGCTTCACAGGTATCTTGAACTCCATATCTCATCAATGTTATATGCATGTCTGTCAAAGTGATGTTGTTGACGTTATAAAATTTATAGGTCAAGAAGCATTCGTCATACTTGATGACTATGGAAATGTCATTTTTTGGAAGTGTGTGTCTGTTGGCTAGTTTGTCCAAGTCCCCTGATGGAGATGCTATGAGAAGTCATGGATTCTTTCGTGGATGGACTTTATTGACTTTGGTAATAATTTCACTCTTTCAACTTGTGGAGTACTCGTATTTGTTAGTTGCAATGTTGGGTTTAGGTCCCTTTGTTACACAGAAGGTTATATCCGAGTTACTTATGAAATAGTTGAAATGACAACTATTACCTGGTTCAGTTGCTCTTGCTCTTCGGATATCCCCACCCACACCCCCACCCACACCCACACCCACACCCACACACACCATAGAGTTCACTTTTGAAATGCACAAACAATTCAGGCTCTGAATTGCTCATTGGGACTGAGATTGGGAAGCCCGAGTGGAAACCTGACAAATAACCGTATTTGTTTATCTTAATTAAATTCATTTAAATTTCAGGAATTCCTATAAAAAAAGGCAGCAGAAGTAGAGGGCTGTGATGATTATGATTTGAAACAAAACACTATTTAACAAGAGTATAATTATAATTTGGGAAGGCTTAGTTTCACAAATTGCAAACTTCGGAAATGATTCTATTTTATAAATCGCTCACAAAGGTTAAGTGTTGAAAATACGTGGAGTTTTAGATGGATTATCAGTCAAATCTCTAATATGGAATCACTCACAAAGGTCAAGTTAAGTTCACAATTACTCACAAAGGTTAAGTTTGGAGGAAAAAAAGTGGTGGGAGCTCTCACTGAAAGTCAGTAATTCTCAGTTTCTCACATATTAATTGGAGTTCCTGACACCAAAGAGGCGAAGACCTTAATGAGCGCTACAGAGACACAGAACCAAAGGTCGCGTTGGCCCTCATATTAAATTAAATCTCCCTACGAGGCGGTCTCATGTGTGTTTCTGTATCATTATGGTATTAGTAAAATAAAAAAAATAAAAAAAAGAGGTTCTTTTGTACATAGATTTTTTAAATGATGTCAATTCAGAACACATTTTAATATTAGAAAATGGTTATCTGTTCATATAATGGGAGATATGGTCGACTGCTGAGCTCATTTGGGTTTGTGAAATCTTTCGCTGAGGCTGAAACGTCCTTGCAGTAGTTACTGTTATTTGTCTTATTAAGTTTCATTATTTACGGCCAGCCGTGCCATATATGATTTTATCCTTTATTGGCAAAGGTTAGGGATTAAGCCATAGCAAGTTCTTAGGACTATGGCTTCTTATTGTTACAACATCATCACTACCAGGCTACTGGTTCCTTTCTAATTCACACATATATACAATGTGACACTGGACCACCCGTGTTTTGTACGTCGTTTATTAATTTGGAATATGATGCAGTTGACTCTTATGAGCTATGAGCTCAGTTGTGACATATATCATTGTAGACATGATCTTTTAATATTGCTCTTTCATTTCAGGTCCCTGTAATAGCGAATGCGCTTGGTGGAATTCTTGTGGGCTTAGTCACAACTTATGCTGGTGGTGTCAGGAAGGTAAGTTTGGGTAGATTGAAGAACATATCTGTCAATGAAATCCGTTGGATACACTTAGGAGTCAAACCATCTAGAACCCAACCTAATAGAACTCGTAATATTGTGAACTGGACCCGACTTTAGGCCAGTTTGATGACTGTTACAACCCAAACTGAGCCAATCCAAGATGGCTCTCGAATAACAACTCGACCTGGATTGATGACTCGGCAATGAAATATATAGCTTGGTGGTCCAAATATGATTGACTTTACATTCAGCATAATAAATTGAAATTATCGCTCCGAACTTGAAAGAATATGATGAATCTCTGCTAAGAACCTTTCGGGACTCATACACGATCTGCCTCATACTCAGATGAACTGACCTAACCTGATAATAACTGGTTTTAAATCGATTTGTTCTTTTATCTAGTTGGACCTATATAGTCCTACGTGAGCAAAGCGGTTCCTATTTTTGATATCTTTTGGCAATCTGTGATGTAGTTCTACTGATACCGAGCATTTACTGGGTTTGCTCTCTGAAAGATCTTGTCATTTTCATTTCTGTAGGGATTCATTATTGTTTCAGCACTTCTTGTGACAGCATTGCTGCAATTCATCTTTGATGGGAAGCCACCATCTCCGTACTGCCTGGTGGCGCTTCCACTTGTCATCACCAGCATTTCAATATATCAGAAGTACCCTTACCGCGTCAAAAAGAAGGAAGCTTAGACGGTATTTACAAAATCTTGGGGAAGCTCATTGTTTTGTGTACAACCTAGGTAGTGTGTGTGCTTACGGAATTAAAGAGAAGCATACAAGAGGAAAGGACTGTCAAAGAAATTGGTGAACTTGTACTATGATATTCAGTGCACAGGTCGACCGACAACTTGAAATATATCGATTGTTTGGGTGGATTAAGTTTTGTACTAAATCGTCTATGTTTACGTTGAACCAATCATGCAATTCGAATGGCTTGGCAATGGCACTCGATCAGGTAACTTCATATTGGTTCTGTTCAGTTGGGGGATGTTGCTGCTTGGTTTAGGCTTGTGATAAAAATAGATATATTGCTAGTTGCTGGTTTAGAAATTTCCTTTCAAATATGGCAAAGTGGAAGTAAATTACACATGGTATGCTATTCCCGTCTTTGATAGCCGACGCACTCAAAGTCATCTTAACGTATGTTGACCGTAAAGTTGATTTCGACCATTTTTTCTAACGTGCGTCTATTGTTAATTAAATAAATATTCTAAAGCATACTTCCTCCATTATGGTAAAGAGTTTGTGAACTACGAGTAAGAGACTATCTTTTTCGTTAAACTTGTTAAGAGATAAATTACAAATGAATTTAACAATGGTATCAAAAGTAATAAAATAGGTATATTTAGTACGAAGTATAAAAGAGTATGGTCACAGTCTAGAATAAAATAGTTACGTTATGTTATAAAAACAAATAAAACTGAAATTCGAGGGACATCTAGTAATAAAGAGGTACGAATAACACATGCAAAGGTACAGGAAAAATGGTTATAAAACGACTTAATGAGAGACCGTCCCTCCATAATTTTCGTGGACTTTAAATACATCGACTTTCTTCTTCTTTCCCTTTTTAGTAGTCAAGTGATATTTCTTGCGACGGGTATATCCACACACAAAGATGTAACAGGTACGTAATTAGATAAATTTATCGGGAAACCGTCTTACTCTCTTACGAGAATTTGTGTTATAGACGGACTAAAATGGTGCAGACGTCAGATTTGGCGGTTACACCCGCGTTTGAGAAATAATATAATATTAAAAAAAGGGCGGTTAAAAAGAAACCCCCTTCCCCCCTCATTTTCAGGCTTACCGTATTCTCTCTGACTCTCCCAATCTTTCTCTCTCTCTCTCTCTCTCGACCGCTGTGTTCACCGCGCAGGATCGACGTTATTTCCTGAGAAACAGAAAAAGCTTAAAATCCGACGACAATGGCGGTTGTATCTCCATTGGCCAAATACAAGCTGGTGTTCCTCGGCGATCAATCCGTGGGTAAAACTAGCATCATCACCCGCTTCATGTACGACAAATTCGACACCACTTATCAGGTACGTCTTCTCCTTCTTCTTCCCCCTCCCTGATTCCACGATTCTGTATTTGATATAGATCCTTGAATTGAATTCATCATGATCCCTGTTTTCTTTGATCGATCGATCAATCAATCAATTCATTTCTGTTACGTTAACTTGACACCATGTATGTATCGTCAATTGCATCCAGGCTACTATTGGAATTGACTTCTTGTCAAAGACTATGTATCTTGAAGATCGGACTGTTCGCCTGCAACTCTGGTAACAAATCACAGCCAACTTTCAAATTTAGATGCTGTATCGACACGTCAATTTAGACCAAAAAATTGAAAATTTTGGGGAGAATAGCCGTGTTCGATACTCTGAGTAACACAGCTATGTACTACTCGATCGGTAGGTAGCTGATTTTGAGAACTGTATGTCTGCAGGGATACGGCTGGACAGGAAAGGTTTCGGAGTTTAATCCCTAGCTACATCAGAGATTCTTCTGTCGCTGTAGTCGTTTACGATGTTGCTAGTAAGTCTTGCCGATGCTGTTCATACACAATCAATCCAAGATTTTCATGATTGATGCGTTTTTGTGTGTATGTGTAAACTGGATTCAAGTACTGCTGCACTTGGATTATAGAGTACTTCTTCTATTATTATAGAAATAATGTGGGGTGAAATTTTGTGTTGAATTTTTATCCTGCAGTTAGGCAATCGTTTCTCAATACGTCAAAGTGGATTGAGGAAGTACGGACTGAACGTGGCAGCGATGTCATTATTGTCCTTGTTGGGAATAAAACCGATCTAGTTGAAAAAAGGTACTCGTATAATTCTGCTTTGTTAAATTCCTTCACCGGATATCAATATCTATCTTACACATTAGTCACTGCAAACGAACAATCATCCGTTTGGGTACGCATGTTCCATCTTATTGTCGTTGTTAGTATCTTTTTGGATTTGTTGATGATGGAGGACTCGAGGGTATTGTCGTTTGGGTATGCATGTTTCATCTGTTCAAGCTACAAACTGATTCTGGTAGCACAATTTACTGTCATTGAACAGGCAAGTCTCTATAGAAGAAGGAGACAACAAGGCTCGTGAATGTGGCGTGATGTTCATCGAAACTAGTGCAAAAGCAGGGTTCAACATCAAGGTACACTTATCTACTGCTACTATGTCCTAAAGGCTAAAAGTACTGAGTAATTAACCATCAATTTCACTGAATTAAAGGCATCAACCAGGTTGGTTTCTGGTCGGGTCCTATGTTGATCTGGCTGGCTTGTCTGGTGTCAGAGTGTGTAAAGTGTCGTGTCATGATGCGACACGACAACCACATGTCAGAGTGGTAACGTCGGTGCGGGTCAACTTATACCTTTTAAGTAAGAGTTGATTTGTGTACGACTCATTTTATTACCGGGTCCTATCATGTTGGGTTTTTGGGAGTTAAAAGCTGTGCTTCAAACAGGTCATATATGTCTGACTCTAATATGCTTCATGGATCATGGGCATGGCTATCTGAAAACTGACATCATGAAGTAAATTTGTTAACAGCCTTTATTTCGTAAGATAGCCTCGGCCTTGCCAGGGATGGAAAGTCTTTCATCAGCAAAGCAGGACGACATGGTTGATGTCAACTTGAAACCTTACAGCAATTCATCTCAATCGGAACAACAGGGAGGTGGTTGTGCGTGCTAAGACCAGACCAGGTTCACAATATACAGCTCCGAAAAGAAACCAATGGATATGAATGACCTCAACGAGAGTTGGTAGTGACGGTCTGGTCTAGAGGTTGTTGCAGGTGGGCGGGCTCTGTTTATATGTTGCATAGAACAATACATGTTCATTTACTGAAAGGTAGAGGCTGTAATAATTTTCAGTGATGTTCTGAGTTCCATAGCTGATTTTGTCCGTCTCAGTTCTGAGTTTGATTTTGAAGTTGCATTCTGCCGAGTGTTGATCTCTTGGGCGATTGAATTCGGAGTTTTTTTACCGGAGGTGAGAAAGTTTGGATTCTGCTTTTCGTTTACATAGACCTTGCTCGAATCATTTACATAGTACAGTACTTGTTTATTAATTGGAAACACAAACCAGAACTTTACATAGCACATGCATCCACACCATTCTTTATTTCTTTAACCAGACAACAACCAGGCCGAGTTCAGAAAACCTTGATGATTATTCATGATGAGACTTCACAGAACAAATGCGAGTCAAGTAAGCTTTTATGCATTCGGATCTTTGGAATTACGGAGCATCAACAATCAAAACCAGAAGTAAGCTTGAATTGAGCTTATGTACATTCTAAAATTGTACTCCGTATTCGAGAATAAAGCAAAAGATAGAAAATAGAGTACAAAAGGAATACAAAACCGAAAAAATGATCTCAACCATGAATGTAACCGTCACTGACTTGTCTCACTCTTAGGGTCAGGTAGATCAGCACCAAGGTTCCCATACTCGACCTGCGACACAAAAAAATCATAGGCTTCAGCACATAGATTGCAGTCATACTCAAAGAGTGCATGAACTCAATTGCATAGAGCTTATTCGTTACTGCTCTACAAGTATATAAGCAAAACCATATTGTCAATTTATCAATTCGTGAGTGACTTTTTTCCCGGGTTGTGAAGCCATAATCGTGGAACACCCAACTGCATATGATCCCAAACAGATGTACTCGAAATGACTGGATAACATTGCATCAATAATAATGACCAGATCTAACGTCAGCCATAGGAACCATTTGCGAAATTTAGTTAAGAATACAATTCGTGTTTCCAAATTGTAAAGTGTTGGCATTAGCAGGAGGCCAAAAAAGGAAGCAGTAGCAATGGTAGGCATACCTACTTTTTCAAATAGCACCACAATGGCAGGTACGTAGTCGTTATACCTTTAGGCTTTATCATGTGAATGAATTGTTAGGAGGGTGGATGGATTAAACAGGTTTTTGTGAAAAAACGTACGGAGTACATAACATGTAACATTAACGCGAAAAAAAGCTTACAGTATGGAGAAGAGGAGGACTATCCGACGTGAGTCGAACAAACTCGGCCGCTTGCATTTTTTCCATCTGTTATTAGCTCCATCGTAACTGCGTTCTAGTCCTTGTTTATCTGTCAAAAAGTGATTTTTTTTAGAAATAAAGAAAGAGCCTTAAGGCTCAATATCAAAATAAGTTACATAGGAAGCTAGATGAACGTTGGGCTTGAAGATTGATTAGTGCACAAACTCCCCGTGCCATGCGCTGAGATTCTAGTTGAGAGTTTGAGAGATATTGGAGGCGGTCAGGATTTGAATCCGACCTTTTGTCACCATCATGGCATCATCTCAACCAAACTACCATGTGTTTATATCCTATTAAGAAGTCGTTATTTGAAGTTTAGGACAGACATGTAAGGTAAAGATGTGAATACCCTTGGCTTCGAACTTCAATAACATTAAGATGTGATTCATCAAAGGCTGTATAGACCCTCCTCCTCCTCCTCCTGTCTGTAAGCTGTTTTGTCTTCTTAACGGTTTCTGCAAGATACATGACCACATCAGCCACAAAGACAAAAACATAGACGACGGATACAGTATGCATCTGGGTCGGTCTAAGACTCACTGTTAATGCAACATCAGTTTTGATGGTGGTGCAGGAATCTTGGTTGATTGTGGATACATCTGCACCACCACTACCCTGCTCGATATCCACGGTTACCACGAAAGGAGGAAACGTGTCCGGGCATCCCAATCCATCCTGAGTTTCCAATCGAGAGCCGGGGTGTGAAGTTGGTGTTGGTGTGCCCATGGTTTTGCCTTCCTCAGTCAACACCAAAATTCGGCAAAATTCCTGGTTCTGCACCATCACATATATATACTCCAGTATCATCCCCAATTTGCAGCAAATTGGACAACATTTGTTTATTGAAGTCAACATCTAAAAACTCTCTAAGTAGTTGTCATTCAAGTTAACTTCAATTATTGACATGCTTATATTTAAACTAGAATAATCATAATTATAATTATAATTAGTAGAATTGGGATTGGGATGCTGATACTCTATATCATCAATGCACACCAAATTAATCATCTCCTCCTTAATTACACTGTATATTTACGAGCTCCACTATTACTACTGAGTACTACTTGTACTGATTAGCCATTCAAGTATGTATGTAGTTGACAAATCAGATGAGAGAATCAAATAAAAACATGGAAATTAGAATGAGATTTGTTTGGTGGTGCTGGTTGCAGGAGCAGGAGCAGGAGCAGGAGCAGGAGCAGGAGGGGGGGTTTAAGAAAGAAAGAAAGAAAGATTCCACATTTTGGGCAGAAATTAAGAAAAGCTGTAAACTTTGACATGGGGTTTACTTTAATCAATGTAGAGTATATAAATAAATGATTAACCCAAATCATCAAAGATACTGTAGTAATTAGTCATTATTAATGTTAATAATAGTAATAATAAATGGATGATGATGATGATGATGATGATGATAGTGGTGGTTGTAAGTAAGTAAATGAATGTGTAGAGTGAGTAAGTGACAGACCTGTTCTCTGGTAGAAGTGGCCATTGTAGAGAAGGAGAAGGGAGGAAGTTACATGAAAGAAAGAAGGGAGTAGGAGGTAGGTAGGTAAGTAAGTAACTGAATTGGGTAAACAATGCAAAGAAGAAGAAGATAGGAGGAAGTGATATTAGATTTAGTTTAAGAAGAAGAAGATGATAAAAGGAACGTTGGTGTTGATGTTGGTGTCGATGTGGGAGTGTGTGAGTGACATAGGGATACTTACTAATTTATACTCCCCCGGTCATTATTTATCGCTCCGCTTAGTTTTGCACATAAAATAAGGAATTGATATAGAATAGTAAAGAAATGATGGTGGGGTAGTGAAAAATGAATATAAAATGGTAAAGAAATGAATGGTGGGCCTTAAAGTGTAAAATTCAATGGCATTTCTTGTAAATAAAGGATAGAAAGAAGGATAATATGGTAAAAATGTAAGATATAAAAGGAAAGTATAAAAGTGGGACAAAAAATAAAAACCTTCCAAATAAGGAAAGTGGGGCGAAAAATAGTGACCGGAGGGAGTAGTATGATTATTAAAAAGGAGGGATGGGGGGATAAAAAGCAGAGAGAGTTGAGAAGTTATCAGAAAAGCTCCTGATCACCAGTCACCTGCCTTGGGGTGACTGCCCATCACCACAAACAAACATCTCTCCCCTCCCTTTTCTTTTCTTTTTCATTTCTATACTTTTACTTTATTTATATGGGTTATCCATTTTTATTCTATACTACTCATCCATTCAATCCAACTTTTAAAAAAAGTGGTAAAAATAAAATTATTATTGTCAAATCAAATGGTTTTATGTGTCCACCAAACTTAAAATAAGGAAAAAGTTGTGACATTTTATGTAAATAGAGTAAGGATATGGGGATTATAAGGTAAAATGTTTTGCCAAAAGGAGAAGGTAAAGAATTGATTGGATTGTTCATTTATAGTAAGGGTAAAGAATTGAATGGATAGGAGGGAGTAGTCGTTTGTCCAATATTATTTGGATCCATATCAAGTAAAACTTCTTTCAATCAACTGAATCTTGCTAACAAGTTTTTAATTTTTATAGAAATAAATTTCCGCATATCTTTTGCTAAATCTATGTCCAAATTAATCTTCGATGCTACGTACTTATTACGTTTCATCACCATTAATATTTTCATCAATACATTCGGTAACTTGTAGACTTTGAATGAAAGATAGAAATCCGATACGATTTATGAGCAAATATGACAACAAAAATTCATTATAAAATTTCGGTAGGTAGTGTATTGATTTTCATAGTTTGATATTAGACCGGTCAAAACGGGTCATATCAGAATACGGGTCGGGACATACGGGTTCAGGTCGGGTTAGGATTAGAATACGAGTCAGGAATAATTTCGAACGCCTAATTGTTTTACCGGATTTTAAGTAAAAAAAAATATTTTCGATATTAATTTCATTTATTTATTTTAATATTATTATTATTATTATTATACTTTACTCTTTAATTATACTCCATGTTTATAACTTAAAAAACATTCAAATCAATATTTTAAATTATTTTATTATTAAATAATATAAAAAGAAGTACTCCGTATTAAAGTGATTATTTGTTTATATTTGTAATTTAAAATATTAAAAGTATTAATCTTTTAATTATATATCCAAATATAATACTCCAATGGGTTGAAACGGGCGAGTCGGGTTTTGACACAAAATTAACTAGTCATTTTGGGTTCGGGTCGCGGGTCGAAAAAAAAGGGGTTTATGATCCTAGAATGAGTCGGACAGGTTGGGTTTTGGATCGTGTTGAATTTTGACAGGTCTACTTGATACATATGCTCCTTGGTAATCATATTACTCCGTACTTCGTTTGTATTACGTCGAATTTTAAAGTATTTTTTTTTTGCGACACTTAATTTGTTTAGTTTCAATTACTTACTTCCTCCGGTCACTATTTTTCGCCCCGCTTTCCTTATTTGGTAGGTCTTTATTTTTTGCCCACTTCTCCACTTTTCTTTTATGTCTTATACTTTTTACCATATTATCCTTCTTCTATCCTTTATTTACAAGAAATGCCATTGAATTCTTACCCTTTAAGCCCCACCATTCATTTCTTTACAATTTTATATTAATTATTCACTACATATCAAGGCCCACCATCATTTCCTTACCATTTTATATTAATTCCTTATTTTATGTGCAAAAGGGACCGGGGCAATAAATAATGATCGGAGGGAGTATTTACATTACATTTGCTCATTTATATGTACCTGTTATGATACAGCAAAATTATTGCTTAACTCTCTTAAGTATAAGACTGATGTTCCACTTTATATGTTATAATAATGATTTTCATTAGTTAAAACTTTGTACAAAATTCAAATGAAATTGAGGGCATTAATATATCATAGGAGTAGGTGCTCAAATAGTTGCGAATAAATACATAGTTCGTCTTCTAGTTAAAAAAATCTTACAAAAGTGTTAAAAATATATTACGAGTTTGTATTATTATCTTCACAATATTAAGACTATGATTAATGGAGGTGGATAAAAAGGTGAAGGTGGAGGGTGAAAGGTAAATTAATACGGAGTAATAAAAAATTTGGACTCATACCCATTTTGTATAACATTTGGTCTAAATAAAACCTCTCCCACCTTATTCTCTACCTTGACACTTGACATTTTCTAATTGATTTTTATTTTTTGTATTTGTATAAACTTTGAAATGAATATATTTTAAAACATATTTTATAAAAGTAAAATAAAAAATTCACCAATATTCATATTTTTTCATGCTCTATAGATAGAGACCAATTTTGACATACTTTTTTACTTCAAATTTTTTTTTGTTCATTTTCTCCCTTATTAATTATTCTCTTTTATCTTCAAAAAAACTCAAAATATGGATAAACTTTTTTTAATGTACTTTTAAGTTATAGTATTCTTTATGTAATCGAATTAATTAAGTTGAGTAACAGTGTACTTTAGCAATCGTAAGTAGCTACTTATATATTTGTCTCGTTTTTTATAAAAAAAAATATTTTTTTAAAAATAATAAAAATGTTAATTCGTAAAAAGTAATATTTTCTATTAACGTAAATATAACTAACTTCATAAAATAAATATTAATTGGTCAATAAAATGATTTTTTAAATTTAGATGAGAAAAATAATAAAAAATAATACTCCGTATATGTGTAAAACCATGTTGAAAGGAGGTATGAATAAAGGTAGGAAAGTTAGTGCGAGTTTAATAAGTTAGGTTGTAAATAAAGAAGAATATAATATGAGTTAGACCTTGATGAAGAACACCAGGGATAAACATGTCTAATACGGAGTATACTGTATTACTCATATTCTCATATGAGTAATTGTTACTCTATCACCTCCTCTTTTTACGCTATAAAATACACCACCATTCACCACTATCCTCAATTTTCTTCACATTTTGAGTTTCATTACTCTTCAATAATTTAACATCATCTCAAGCAAATCCTTAATAATATATCTCTCCGAGTTCCTATCATTGACATATATAGAATTTTTTTTTAGCTGAGTTGGATCTTTTTTCCCTTTTTTCATTTTAAGTTATAAATATCTGGTTTACTATTACCTACTCATTTCCCTCTTCCTCCTTTTTTTGAGCACAAATTCTTGGGAGAGACGGTCTCTCAATAACTTATTGAGAGACCACTCTTCAGTACCACTCTATGTCCTATTCGTACCCTTAAATGACATCTTTGATACTTTTCTATGTTAATCGTACTAATTCTATTAGGTTTGGTACCACTGTTACTTTTATTTGTACTTAGTCTCTCAATAAAGTTAATGAGAGACGGTCTTTTAGGAGACCTACTCTTTTTTGAGACTCGGACTTGAACCGAGTATTTTTCTCTAAAAGTTAAGAGAGTAACATGGAAGATATGAAAATATTTTGTTGGAATTTACGTTGTGGTAGTGGAAACCCAAAATTTTACGGATAGCATTTGGCAAATATACTCTTCTTAATAAAAAGTTGAAAGCATGTGAGCAAGCGACTTCTGGAAAAGGACTCATTTCTTGTAAGTATTCTACTGTACTACGGAGTAACACATACACTCACTCACGGGTTGTCCACTGTTTTTGGCTAAACATAACATAACACAACGCAACCCTACATACGCCTCTTCTACCAACCTATCTATCTACATTGATCTATATTCACCTGTGACTGTGACTACTGTTTTTATTTAGCAGTCTACTCTTCTACGAGTAGTAATATTTCCAAATAACTTCTACATTCACAAAAAATTGCAACTACTAAATAAATCTGCTCTCTGTTTGTTCCTACTTGCTCAAAACCACTGGGAAACAGTACAGTACACAACCCTTACTTGTATCTTGTAGCACCTCAGAATTCTCCCATTCATTCGGTCCCACCCTCTCATATATCGTAGTCTCCTTGACTTTCTCTCATATACCGTAGTCTCCTTGACTTTTCATGGTTTACAGGACGATATTTTAGTAATGTGTATTGGCATGGTAGTAATTCGAGTAGGAAGGAAAAATGAGAAAGCAATTCACCATAAAACTCTAATAACCTAAGTTATATATACAGAACACTTTATTTATTCATGACTTCAATTTGACATATACATACTACAAAGTTTTACAGTAACTATTAAGTGTGGATTATTGTATTGTATATGTGTACGTGTCACGTACGTGAGACGATATCTACTGACTTTGTGTGGTTAATTGGCCGGTTATAAGCTGTGAATTATAGACGTAGGTATTAGACAATATTAATATATTGTAGTTAGTAGTGGTAATTAGTAGAGTCCCTTGATATTCCGTCATTAGTATATCATTTAGTATATATGTTATTCCCGAGACACATTCGATGTATCTCGTTGAAAGCCTTCGGTATAAATACCGAGCTAGTTGAATAATATAAACAACGCATTATATCTCTTACATGGTATCAGACTAATCGATTCTCTCAAAAATCCTTCCGCTTGTAAAAACTCTCGTGATTAAACCACCGGCCGGAGATGGCCGTATTATACCATCTCCGGCGGGTCTAGTAATCCATATCTCTTACAGTAGGGTTTTATTTAATACTAGTATAATATAGTTTGGACCTCGGTGAAGGAGACTAATGAATAAACATGATCTAAAGGATGAATTATATACGTAGGGCTTTATTTGAAGCGTGCATGCATGCAATGACTAATGAGAGACGAAACAACAAACCATGCATTACGCCATTACATACAGATCAGAGGTGGATCGAAACCTTAAGACAATGGTTGAGGTCCAGTATACGCAATATATGCATGGTCCGGTCCAATTAGGGGATGCGGTGGGAAGTGAGTAGATAGGGTGAGGGCTGCTGGATGGAGCCTGTACTACTTCATGAGTTCATTACCTCATATTCCATTAATACATCGATCGAGCCTGCGCCTGAGAGTGGTGCATTTACTCGTAGTGTTTTATTATTCCCACAACCACAACTAAAAGTCAGCGGTTGACAATCCATTATAATTATTATTGCATGCTGTCAGGAGTTACTCCTATGATTTATGAATAATACTGTAGCTTGGACCAAATTGCTTTGGCGACTATACAGTATATGTATATCCCACATCAAACCTTCAAAGTTCAAACCATATCACCAATACCACCTTTATACAATGATACGAACTCTTAATTGATATCAGAGACAGAGTTCACGAGTTCGAACCCCGGCAGCCCCCAATATCTCGAACTAACCACAGTACGGGGGAGTCGGTGCGCACTAACCACTCTTCAAGCCCAAAGGACATTCGAGTGAAGGGGGACGACGTAATAGAATATAAACGGATCTCAAACATTGACTTAAGGTTTTTGTTGAATTGGGTTTGTTAACCGTACAAGGTACAACAATCACATGAATACAAGTTATATGCAGGTCAAACCCCTCTTGAAACTCTTTTTAAGAAATTTTAATTAACCATAATCAATTTTTTGTTTTTTTAAATAAAATATCATATATATTCTGCAGCATTTAAAAATCTCCACGATATCGCAAACAATAAAACTAATTTATCTATTAAAAGAAGATAAGTAGATCAATCCGAAAACAAAGACAAACCAAACTAAGATCATATTCTTTCCAGCTTATTTTCAACTCAGAGTAATGATGTTCATCCTTATTCAATAGACTTAAGTTAAGTTTAACATCATTAATTTTAGTTTATCTTAATCAATAAAACTTACCTAATTCATTTAAATTTAACTCATAAATAAATCCTTTTCATTTAAATAGAGAAACCCATTTTGGGAAAAAAAAAGAGCCTAATTCTCAAGACCAAACAAACTGGGGCCGCCTGAATCCATGACAGTGACACCATAACATTAACATGGATATGGATGACAAAGAGAAAGAGTGAAAAGAGCCTAAAACAGAAGAGCAAGAGAAAGGCCAACACGGACACTACTGGGCTGGCATTGCGCGACTTTGTTGGGCCGCACCGCTGGTTGTCCTGATTGCAGCCCCTTACTCACCACTTTCCTTCTTTATCTAATTACTCATACATGGTACATACCTGACTCCAGTCCAAAAACGAACCATTGCTAACCTCATAACCTGTCATCACTCATGACCAAACATATTCTGTGTCTTGTGAGCATCGCTAACTCTAACTCGTAACCAGAATCAGCATTCAGCTATGCACCCCGGCCCCACCTCCTTTAATTTGCCTAGGGCGCTGACGACCTTATTTCACCTGATCTCAAACTTATTTCAACTTGAAAAAAATTGAGGTTACAATCAATCAAACTTACGAGTTCAAACGTGAGTTCGGCTCTAACTCGAACCTATATACTAGTATGAACTATGAAGTATTGAAGTACTACTACAAAACAATGATATTAAACGAGCAATGTTAACATAAAAAGTTTTTTTTTTCTTTTCTTTTAAATAACAACGAAATTTTAAGTAATTGGTTCGAGCCTCCCTCAAAATTTTCAAGCCGAGTTTATAATTACTCAACTTTGATCATTAAATTTTCGAAAGAGCTAAACTCTGACAAAATTTTAATTAAGTCGAGATTAAATTGCATTTTTCTTGTCTCATTATTTCCCCTACCAACTACCTCACTACCTCCGCCTAATTTGAACCCATCCCCCTTTCTTTGTTTAACTCACTTCCAACTCTAATCAAACAAAACACAGGTTCAGGTTCAGGTTGAGGTTGAGGTTGAATGAATGAATCTGATTCTGATGCCATCACATAATAAGACATAAGATTGTTGTTGAAGAAGCTGACTGCCTTCAAATCTGCAATGTTGGAGTTATTAGATTCATCATCAGATCACCACCTCCATATCCACACCTTCTTCAACCTCACCAACTCCTTCTTCTTCATCAAATCTTCTCCTTCCCTTCTCCTCCACATTTCATCCAACACTTCCCCCTCTCCCCTCTCCCTCTCCCTCTCCTCGCGCACTCGCCGCCGTCCTGGCTTTCTGTCGGTCAGCTTCTCCGTCAACGACGCCAACTCCGATGATGGCTTCGCCGGAGATTCCGCCGCCGTTCACGTGTTGGGCCACGATGCTAATTTCGGCGAGGAGACTAGAGAGAGGAGTTCTGGGGCGTTCAATACCACTAAACATCTCTGGGCAGGTGCTGTTTCCGCCATGGTCTCCAGGTCTCTCTCTTCTTCTCCGCTATTGTATTTTCATATTTCTTTTTATGGGAGTAGATCGAACCTGAGACCTATTGTTCAACGTAGCTCCGTTAATCACTAGATTAAGATATCCAATGGGGTCTTCAGTTCTTATGTCATTTTGCCAATTGACCAATTGTGTATATTGTAGAGTTTTCTTGAGGTTGACACTTGATATGACACATTACATTTTATGTTTTGCAGTTGGTTAGTTGGTTGTGATGGGTATATCCGTCGCAAGGTAACGGGTCAAATATTATACACATGTCTAGATAAGACAAAATCAGAATGCAAATGCTTTATTTTTATCTACCTATGTGGGTAATATCTATTCGTTACAAGTTTGTGATGATATGTTCGTCGCAAACCAGAATTTGTGTATTTTTTGTGTTTTATTTCTTCTTTTGGATTTATAGAGCTGGTGTTGAAAGTCACTGTCGTCGTCGTTGTTGTTGTTGTTGTTGTTGTTGTTGTTGTTGTTGTTGTTGTTGTTGTTGTTGTTGTTGGCTTTAAGTGCTTAACCATTCTGAAATAGAATGTCGTTGAAAGAAATAAGAATGTCGGTTTTATTCAGCGACCCACAAACAAAATCTGAACAATGCAAAAGTTTCGGAGGAGCAATCATTTATCCTATTGCCCATGATTTGAGTTTGAGCTCTTAGCACTGTCCGGACTGCTTTCAAGTAGAGAAAGCTGTGAGTGAAACGAAAACAATAAGCATTCTGGTAAAATAAGCTCTGTTTCACAAAAAAAAGAACTTGTATGAGAGCATCGTACAAATTGTGAGGCTGTCTCATATATGACTCGTTGAACACAAAAACTTGTATGAGACCGTCTCACGATAATTTATTGTGAGACGGCTCATATAAGAGGTGGTTACTAAATTTGTAACCACTCCCTATGTGCCCATGTGAGAGGTCTCACGATAAAGTTATCGTGAGACGGTCTCACATGAGAGTTACTGCTCATTGAATGCCTTTGAGTACATAAGATTGTTCTTGGAGTTATTTGTGATACTAAATTAACCATGCGTGATCTTGCGGGTAGCTAGACTCTTAATTTCAGGCGCTGATATCTTCTGTGATTCAGGACTTTTGTTGCCCCATTAGAAAGAATGAAGTTGGAGTATATGGTCCGCGGTGAGCAGAAGCATCTTTTTGAGCTCATCAAAACCATAGCTGCTACACAAGGAATTAGAGGATTTTGGAAAGGAAATTTTGTCAACATCCTTCGTACTGCCCCGTTTAAGGCAGTTAACTTTTATGCTTATGATACTTATAGAAATTACCTTCGCAAATTGTCTGGAAATGAGGAAGCTACAAATTTTGAGAGATTCGTCGCTGGTGCTGCTGCTGGAATTACAGCTACTTTGCTCTGCCTTCCTATGGACACTGTATGTGGGTTAAACACACTTTATTAATGTTACTCCCATTAACTATTTTTATAATGAATATCTCAGGCACAGTTAGTTTGGGAACCATTGTCTAAAATAGGAGTACTGGTCTGGCTTTATAGTATAACTCTATTCATTACATCTTCTTATTCTAAACATTTTGAAAATGTTACTTGATATTGACGAGCCACGGCAAATTTAGACAGCAAGGGTCATGGTATTGAATCTCAATTGGCTCAGAGTTGCTTCTAACATACTTATATTAGTCGTCACAGCTTAAATATGGCCAGAACTTTAGAATATGGTTGCTGTAATGTTCTTGAACATTCAGCCATATTTGTTGTTGCTGATATTTGATACTATGACAATGGTGGATGGGGAACCAGAGAAAGGTGTATCAACATTTAGGCTTGTTTGAGTAGATACTAGGCCATTAAGGGAGGAGGGAAATGAAGGGCCGAAGGGACACATGGTTTGGTTTGGTTGGTGGAGGTCACGAAAATGGATTGGTTGGCTGGTTGTCCCACAACCAAATTCCTTACTCGGCCACGACTTCATTTTGGTTTTGGCCCATGATCAGTCTTTCAAAGCTCGATTAATGTATACTTATGCACTTTAGGTTCTCCTAAACTTAATCTTCTCTTCCTCTGTGTCAACTATCAAGCCCTGTAAGGGTTTTCAATTTTTTAGTTTTTGAGATTTATGAGGAATGAAGGATCCGATTATTCGATGTGCGTTGATCAAAGCTATTAGATGCACACCTGACGATAATCCTATGTGATCTAAGTTGCATACCCGAGTAAAGCCTAATGGCTACCAGACTTGTGAAACTGAAAGATTATTGGACTATTGATAGGCAGTTATAGGATTTAACCTGATCCTCGTTGAAATTAGTGTAAAATAATAGTTCCTTCTCCCAGGTTTAAATACCTTAATACCAACTTTATACAGTATCTTTTATAGAATTTTTTCTTGAGCACCAAATAAGTTCATCTCTACTCATCATCTTCATTTCATGCAACATGTTGAGGTGCTTATTTTGTACAGATCAGAACTGTGATGGTCGCGCCTGGTGGAGAAGCTCTAGGTGGCGTCATTGGTACTTGTCGCCATATGATCCAAACCGAGGGGTTTTTGTCTCTTTATAAGGGATTAGTGCCTTCACTTGTAGCCATGGCTCCTTCAGGAGCAGTGTTTTATGGTGTTTATGATATGCTGAAAGTAGCGTATTTGCATTCACCAGAGGGGATGATAAGAACAGATAACATGAAACAACAAGGAGACGCCAATGCTTTTGACCAACTGGAGCTAGGACCGCTTAGAACATTAATCTATGGGGCAATTGCAGGGGCTTGTGCTGAGGCCGCTACTTATCCTTTTGAAGTCGTCAGACGGCAGCTTCAGTTGCAAGTGCAGGGAAAGAAGCTGAATGCTGTTGCTACTTGTGTCAAGATTATGGAACAAGGAGGTGTTCCTGCTCTTTATGCTGGATTGATTCCCAGTTTGTTGCAGGTACTCTTATATTTTCATCCAGTTGAATTATTAAATTAAATTTACATGTGATTTTTGTGATGAAAGAGATGCAATCTTCTGTGATATCTGTGCTTTTCAAATACTGACAAACACCCTTCGGTTTTCTCTAAAAGCAATGAATAGTTTTAGGCGATTTAGATTGATTGTCCGTCTTTAACTTGTCGAAGCCATCAACACAAAAGAGCTCTTTTTCTGACAAACTCAATAGATGAAACCTGAAGTATGGTGTTCACTATGGAGTATTTAGGTTAGTTAGCTACATTAAACTGATTAATCAACCGCAACTTGTGCAGGTCTTACCGTCTGCTGCCATAAGCTATTTCGTATACGAGTGTATGAAAATAGTGCTCGAAGTGGAGTCCTAACTCCAAATATATAATTTGATGACCATACAACAGAGATTCACAGAGAAAATTTGACTTGCATTTTAGTGGAGTATCGTGACAGCATTTGATATGCATCAATTTGTCCACTGTGAGAACACTGAGAAGTCTGAGGTACAATTTGCATGATTTATACGAAGGCATAGATGAACTGAGGGCTTTTCAGGGTGTTGGTGAAGGATGTTCCCTGTCAAAGACAACTTTTTGCTGATTTTCCGACATCCAATTTGCTGATCACCCAGGAGGCTGTTGTTTGGCAACTACAGAGAGTAGGATTGGTCAAGTAGATATTGCCGACTTTTTTTCTTGTATTTCTTTCTCAATTATACCTCCCTTTTTTCCTTTTGATGCGGAGGTTCGGGACTTGAAGAAGAGGATTGATTCAGCAATCTGTACCTATAGAAGTGTGAGCCTGTTCTTTAGAGGTTATTGATTATCGAATACGGAGTAGTTTACTAGTATCACATTAGCACCCATAAATGGGCAAGCTGTGAAGATATCAAACCAACTTTAAGAGTTATCGAGTGATGTTTGTATCCTTGGTTCGATATTTTGAAGTCATATTCTGTATCATGTGATGATGTACCCTGCATCGTCTCTATTTTATTACATAAAGATGAGGAATTTGCCAATTTGTGTATGAAAAACAAGCCAAAACACAACAATAAGGCCATTATGAAGGGAAAGAACTCCAATATAATTACATAAAGACGTCCGACCCTGCAGTTACATTGATATGATATTATAGATTAGAAAGACCACTACCGAAGAAATAAGAAAAGCCTAGAGACGACAAGTCTATCCTCACTGTCATGACATCCTATACTGACTGAAGTTGTTTACTTTCATGACTGCCTCACCGTTGCCAACCATAATGCGGATTCCGACTGTTCACATCTTGGATGGGACCCCTCCGTGAAAACCCGGGTGGCTCGTCTGTGTACGACCCAACTTGTGCTGTTGTCTGGGATGGGTTAAATCCTCCACCCAAATTCACACTGGATGGATGCCTATTGGCTAGTCTGTAGTCAACGTGTGGATTGTGAACCATGTTGCTAGAACCAGGGGGGAGCGGCTGTCTAGGTTGACTAATGATTTGGCTGGTCTTGGGCTGATGGACTTGAGAAACTTGATCACCATTTTGAATGGGCGGTAGACGGATAAATGGCGGGGGATGTGGCAAACCTTGTCTTCTTGCGCTTTCCTCATTAAGACGCTGTTGTTGCCTCCTCTTCTTTGTTTGATACTCATGTGATGACTCGTATTTGGGTAAGCTGAAAGTTTTTAATCAAGACGTCTGTTACATTCTCCGTTTCTCCAACGTTAGAGATACAATTAGAAGAAACATACCACTTAGGATCACAAGGCAAGGGATCTCTACGGAAATAGTCAGCGTCAAGCGCATCCTTAGCAGAGATCCTCTGTACATAAAGCGAATAAATTTACTCCTCCCGAACCCTTAAAATGAACGCAAGAATCTAACATCCAAAGAAATAGGTTTACCTTACAAGGATCTAGAGTCAGCATTTTGTCCAGTAAATCAAGAGCGTCTGGATCAAAACTGTTAACAAGTAGAGTATTAACGAAATTCAGCTGTCTTCAACTAGACTGCAAGCATTGGACTCAAAATAGTGTTGGACCGTTAAACAGCAAACATATTACTCCACCGCCTTAAGGGCTCTTGAACCTCTAGCCCATTGTGAGACAAGGAGGGTCATATCCATATGTATGCAGTCTTACCACTGTGTTGTAGCAACTCAAAGAGGCCGTGTTGTATCGTCAGACATGCAACATGCAATCATAGTCACGTGTTGCAGTAAAATAGGAGGGGATATAATAATAGAAAGTAGTCAACATACAATCTGAAAACCTCTCGGAGGCGCCGGCGTTTGGGTCTTGCTGGCTTAAAGTTATTGTACCAGGGAATCTGAGAAACACCAGGCCAATCACTCTCATCTGGACTTCCACACATCTCAAAAATTTTATGTAGTTGTTCTGGCTGTTATGTCACCAAGGATGATGGAGATGATATTAATAAAACTGATGGGCGTGATATTAAAAAAAAAAATTATTCTAATATGTTTTGTAACGTTCGAGGGTATTGAATCGTTCTCCCATTCATTTGGACTCAATACATTTATCAATATCTCACTCACTATTTTGAAAAATGTCATGAATCCAATTGAATGGAGGGAGTAATATAATACTTGTAGTACATCTGCAGTAAAACCAGACCAATCCATAAAAGGAAAATGTATGTGTAGACATCATTATATCTATGAGTAACAACCCCGCAGCAACCCAACATCTAGCCATGTATAACAGGCTGAAAGAGCAAAACTGACCTCATTTCGGCCAGACATGATGGGTTTTCCATGCAACAACTCCGCAAAGATACAACCAGCAGACCATATGTCAACAGATGGACCGTATTTTGTGGCTCCAAGCAGCAACTCAGGGGGTCTGTCAAATTATATCGAACAGACTGAATTAGACACGGATCACAATTTTTAGAACTTCAAGTGGAGTCAGACTATTTGGGCAGTATTCATGGGACAGGAGCTCTTAAGTCTTAAGGCATTGAGCTAATGAAATTACCTATAAGGTAATGCTATGACACGATTGGTATAGTTTCCTTTATGTTGATGAGAAAGTGAGCATGCAAGCCCAAAATCGCCAAGCTTCAATCTTCCATTATTATCTAGTAGAAGATTGGCCCCTGTGCAGCCAATAAATTCATAAAACTCAGAAATGATACTCCATATATAAGGATTTCAGTTGAGTCGGAACCTTTGTTCAGATAAGCACCTTTAATGTCCCGATGAACCACGTTGTTGGCATGACAATATTCAAGTCCAGCCAGCAACTGTTTCATATAACACTATAACAGAAGAACTTCAAATTTTAAACAAATATATCAAGATTCCAAAAAGACAGTCACAAACTCACAATCATCTGTTTTAATAAACGCAAGATCACCTTAATTTGGGGAACTGTAAATCTCTGTCCCGGACGTTCAGAGAGGCCAGTCAAGTCATGATCCATATACTCAAAGACTAAGTACACATTTCCGCAATACCTGTTTTTGTCTGACAATATGAAAATTGACTTAATGACCATATTAGTAAGTCCATGCTGAATTGCTGATATAATCATATAAATACGTAAAAAGATGCTGCAGAGATTATAATTACCGAAATGAGGTTTCCCATTTGCAGGTTTTTCTACTGGACCTTCGACATAAATCAAGAAACATTCAAAAGACTAATAAGAATTATCAAAGGCAGCGTGAAATAAAAAGAACAAGATAAGTAGCCAAGGCTGAAGTACCTTCAGAAGTCACAACTTCTTTTAATTTTATCACGTTCTCATGACGCAACTTAGTCAGAATTTTGATCTCCCTTACAGCATTAATAGGAAACTGCGGAAAAGAAATTCAAACTTAACCAAAATGTAACCGATGTCAAATTGATAGTAACACGACGTCTTCTTCAAAGTGGAGGACTAAGAACACGTCATTACTTTGCAGATAAAAATACATATATAGATTGAGCTTGTAGACAAGTAACATACCCCCTCTTTATCGTCCTCTATTCTCAACTTTTTCAAAGCAACGATTTCCCCCGTCTTGATTTCTTTGGCCATATACACTTGTCTGTCAATCAAGCCAATACGAAAACATAGTTAGGCATCAAACTAATAGCAACTTCCAGCAATGATGGCATTGGCTCAACTACATAATTTCATTGATATAGCTTGATTTAGCATCCAACCCATAGTAAGTAACATAAGAGTACAAAAAGATGGTAACTTTATATTCTTCCGTCAATGGCGGAGCCCACATTTAACATTTGGGGGTGCAACCAAGTTTCAATTTTTTTCATTGTTTTGCGGGGGTAAGACTTAAGAGTATGCCACTACTTTCCGTCTTGATCATTTATCGACGTATTAAAAAACACTTTCAGAATAGACCGCTAAACAAATGAACGAGACACTGAATATACTAGTGCTGCATAAAGTGACCGAACCGGAAAACATTACCCCCAAGTCCTGAAAGTGAGGTTTTTGTAGAGTGAAATTTGAACTCAAATCTGGAAACAAGTACTGAATGAGCGAACCGGAATGAATGGAATCGTGAGTCAGAGCTTCCTTACCTACCTCGACGATCACGAGGTTGGAGATTCGATTCTTAAAAACAAAAGCGTTTTTGGGGGGAAGTGGGAAAATGAAAAACAAAGGTAGAATCGGATCTAGATTAAAAAGAGGGGGAAAAGAGAGTGAGTAGTACCCACCCAAAAGAGGCATGAGCAAGGAGGTCGAGTTTTTGGAAGCAGTCGACGGTGCGGGTGGGAGGTGGCTCAACCAGGTTCAACTGCCCCACTTCTGCCTCCGCCATTCTCGCTTCTTCTTCTTCTTCTTCTTCTGCTGTTTGTTACAGGAGTATATTTGACTTGAGTCAAGCAGAAGCAGAGTACGAGGATTGAGAGCGACTGATGTTGTTTATTACTCGTAGTTCCTTCCGATGATGATTAATTGATTATTGATTATACCACCATGTCGTGTATCAGTCTATGTGAATGTGAATGTGAATGTGAATGTTGTTTCTAATTTGTTGGATTCATTGGGGTTAACCATGATACCGAGCAGTAGCAGATTTGTAATAGCGGATAATAATAGTAAATAAATTGTATTTAAGATATGAATTAGTAACGGAATTAACCGGAGTTGTGAGAGTTAATTGTTCGCTCAGGTTAAGAAAAAGAAAACACTCGGGATATGTCGATAGCTAGTTAAAAGTCTATGAGATATAAGTTGAAATGTCGATCATCCCACCCATTATTGTCACTTCGGGTTTAGATTCATTCATGTCAAATATTTCACATTTTCAATTATACATACAATTATATAATATATCTCACCCAGTATAGTACAATTGTATGATATCTCACCCATTATTGTCAAATATTTCGCATTTTCAAACCAACGATCACATATTCACACACTATTACATTAGGTCGTCGGCATTTCAACCAGGACGTCGACGCTTTATATATGATCTTACCCTTTTATCCTTCTTTAATTATGATAATGATATTAATTATTTTACTTAATTAATCTAATTATTATTTCCCGACTACTTTAAGATTACGATTTTGATATAATTTGACGGTTTTTGAGATACGCGTCCCAATAAAGTTCGGGAATCTTTATATTTTGTTAGTGATTTAATGTAGGTCGATTAGTTTCATTATAATTGTGATTAGGTTGATAGTTTAGTCTCTCTGTAGCTAGCATATGGTTAAGTAATCAATGAAGTATTCGATTTTAGTTACTATGGTTTGACGTATTCGATTTTATACGTCCTTATTATCGTTGATTTCCGTACGAAAAATATGCCGGCCGTCAGTAACTGACGCATATTGGGTAGGGATGGCAATTTCACCCGCATCCGTTCCGCACCCGACCCATCCGCGAAAATTAAATGGGTGAAAATCCGAATAAATGGATGAAACGGGTGATGGATTGGGTCGGATCCGGGGTCGAGACTATGAAGCTTATTATTTGTATCACATGTTAGTTTGTGATGGAGATTTTATAATGTCGAATTTTCATGTCAATACTATGAAGCTTCCATGTATGGATTTAATTTTCATGTCAGATTTGTAATGTTTAAATTTATATTGTATTTTCGCAAGGCAACGAAAGACGTCGAGTCGCAAGCTAGGGCTCGCAAGTTTTTTTTTCCGATTTGGTATTTATTTCGTAAAATAATGGTACAAGTGAATCACCCGTTAAGCACCCGAACCATCCGTTTCACCCGTGGATGACGGGTGGATCGGATATGGATGACACCTTTAGTGGATGATGGGTGGATCGGATGAGCGGATAAAGACGGGTGATGGATGCGAGTGAGGCTCCACCCGATCCGAATCCGACCCATTGCCATCCCTAATATTGGGTGTCAAAAATTACAGAAAAATAAGTTAGGCTCAAACCCACAACCTTTAGAATGTAGATGAGACTCTTTATCACTAACCAATTGAACGTTGTTGATAATCTTTACTAAAATATTACTCCGTATCTTATATCTGATTCTAAAACTCAATAAAATCGCGTATTAGTACACTTTGTATCCCCCTAACAATGAAGTATTAATAATATTAGTGTTGTGGTGAGTGGGGGGAAAATATATAATATGACATAATTCGTAACATAATAAAATGACGGTTTTCAAAGAAAAAATTTCATTATCAAGTTTTATTAATACGATTAAACTTTTTAATTTTATTAACAAAATTAGTGAATGTAATTAGGGAAGGGTGTTGTCTTTTCACATTAAAAAACGTCGACGAAAATACGGACGATTTGAAATAGCACTCATATGAATGGAACAGAGAGAGTATAATCATTAGATTTCTCGAAATCGTTTAAAGAGAACTATCAAACAAGTGCAAAATCAAGTCACATTTCTCGACTCTCGACTCTCGACTATCATCGATTGATGACTTAGGAGTGTTATCCTTCGTACGAAATTGTTGTTTAAGACATGTTTATCTATCTTAATCTTGTAACGGATCCAATACAAGGCATAAAACATGACGATAACAAAAGGTTTTTCCACGAAGAATTATTTGACCAATTACAATATTTAACATCTTTCGTAAAGGAAACGAATCATATCCATTAACCCAAGCTGACTAACCATGAGTCCATGACTTGAGGCTAGAAGCCCAAATAAATAGGATCCCACATCAAAGTCCATCATTTCTCCTGTATATTGAGAGAATAATTGTTCAAAATACCTATTTTTAATTTTTTACCCCGTAAAGTCGCAAGTCATAGTAACAACTTACGGTAACAACCCATTAAATTTGATAAATGCTGAAAAAAATGATAATCATAAATCATAATCACTTGAAGAAATTTGTAATGACAACCATTTGTTCCATAGTAAAAACAAATATACACAATTTTTTAGACAATTAATACATGTACCCATTTTTCATTTTATTTTCAAGCTGAGTTTTCAACTTTAATTTTTACAAAAACATAGTAGTAGTAGTTGAAATCTTTTTATTTTTATTTTAATGTACTACTGTATTAAACTCCTTAAGAAAAGTTCCATCATATAAGTATTCAATTTTTAAAAATAATTCATATACTCCGTATTTTTAAAGAGAGAATTGAATGTATCAATGTGATGATAAAATATACTCCGTAGGTTATATTTTCATTAAAATATACTCCGTACTACGTATATATTTATTGGTTTCATTGATTTTCTCGTGATTTAAAATTATTTTTTCAAATCAAAATTACAAAAAGAATTAACAAACCTACAATTTAAATTTTTTAAATACTCCGTAATAAAGCTACTCTGTATAAAGTATCCAATACATGCACAAGATCTATACTAATTAATATCCGTATATATTACTAACAGCTAGCAGGTACAAGTATAAGGTGTAGTACAAAGAACAAGGTTGTAGTACTAAGACTCTAAGAGGCCTAAATAACTCAAAGCTTAACAACTTATGTATAGGACCCCTCCGTTCATATCCAAAGGATACATATTCCTTTTTGGGTCATTCAAATCCAATTGACCCATTTCTTTTTTAGTCCATTTTTTGGATCAAACTATCCATACTGTATTATACGAGTACTAACATATTTACACTATATGCCATTGTGAAAGTACGTTTTGGATAATTAATTGCTAATTTATTCCTAATTATTATCCTTTTAATATTATTTTAATACTTCCTTAATCTTTGTACAAAATAGAAACATACACTTTCGATATGAACTGAGGGAGTAGTACTACAATCAACACACTAGCACCATATTTCATGCACTTGTACTACATACTGGAGTACTCTTTGTAAAGTTGTACCACAAAACACATCTTAACTCACTATATAAACAATTAAACATCATTCAGCAAAACATCATAGAAATAAATCAAATAACCCATCAAAGAAATCGGAAAATTAACGTTGTTCGTAATCGTCTTTAATGAGAATGATGGCAAAGTCCCACAGGAGCGACATGAGATCACATGGTTAATATGGGTTATTATATCCGGTGTAGCTCATGTGTTCTCAGGTCGCCCCTGCCGGCCTTTCCCCTCCGCAAGCTAGATCAATGTCCGCAACACTTCACTTAGCGGTTGTGTCATAAGTCTGACACGACACATCACTTAAGACTAAAAAACGGAAACTCTGACACTGTCGGAGAGTTAGTGTACCCTAGTCGGTAAGCCAATACACATCACAAGTCGTAATGTTAGTCTCCTAAGTCCTAATACAATGTGAGACCGAGCAAATGCAGCTAGTATACAACTAAATCCTCGCTCGACCTTAAATCAAAACAATAACATCTAATATAATCAGTCAATTTATATAAAATCTTATCATGCTACTATCTCGTATGAAAATCCCTAGTCGGTAAACCAATACGCATCACAATCAAAGTCATAAGGACCCGTCTTCCAAATTGCAAACAATTAGTCTCTTAAAACAACGTGAGGCCAAGGCCGCCGAGCAAATGAACCTTGTATACAACTAACTCCTTGCTCGACCATAAATCAAAACAATACTGTAACATCTAATATAATCAGTCAATTTATATAAAATCTTATCATGCTACTATCTCATGAAAATCCCGAGTCACGGTAAACCAACACGCATCACAATTAAAGTCATAATGGACCGTCTTCCAAATTGCAAACAATTAGTCTCCTAAAACCTAAGGCCGAGCAAATGAACCTTGTATACAGCTAACTCCTCGCTCGACCATAAATCAAAACAACACCATCAAATATGATTGGCCAATTTTATATAAAATCTTATCATGCTCTTATCTCATATGAAAATTAGTGAGTGGCAAAAGAGTGTAAATTAATAATTTCATTGTTTGAAACGTTACACTATCAAAATTGCCAAAATTAACAGTTATTGGGTATTACCGAAAATGGCTAACTTGATTTAGAAATAAAGATTTGAGTATAAGCAATAATGACTTACAGCACATTTTGTAAGGAGCAGTGTAGTAGAAGTGCTTCAACTCTTTGTTGGCACTAGGACCCGAAGTCTAGATAAGATGTTCTTCGATTCTTCATCACCCACTTCCTGGTAAAATCCGTCAATCAAAAGTCGGCCTTTAACCCCAATAAATGTCGAAACCACATTTGTATCAACTTGCAGGGGTAAATCGGATTCTTCTGCAACTCTCATCTTCTTGATGCTAGACTCCTCTGTTGTCTCTATAGCACAGTTTGCACCTCTTTTGTTGGACTGTTCAGGTCTCAAAATTTCCTTCTTCTCCATCGATGACAAATCTGTCTTTGCTTCATAATTAACGTTAAGGTCTAGACAAGGTAGATATCCAGATATACCCACTGCACGAGGTAACATCCCTATAGGACATGCTTTCCATGATTCTGCGACAGTCCAAATATTCTTATCATTCGGATCTTCGATCTTTTTGATGTTCGACTTGCTCAGTTTACGGAGTTTAAGTAACTTTTGTGCAGCTTGATGGATGTACTTGTCTTGATTACTAAGTTCTTCGGTTATTCCACCAGGCGGACTGTCTTCGTGATGCTTAGAGTACAGTGATGTCAGCAAAGACAGCTTCTGGATTTTTTCGTTCAGATGGGTATTTTCAGCCATTTTGGCGATAAGCAAGGCTGAACCAAGAAGCTCGTGATTCTCAGGATCTGCAATGTGAAGACATCTCCGTACAAGCTCGATCAATGTTGTTTTGGGAATGTGACAGTCAGTTTCGGAGTGGCTTCCTTGACTTTCATCCAAAGTCAAATTGAGGGCTTTCAAGACAAGAACTAACCAAGTAAAAAGTGAAGAAAGGACCGTAATAACCTCTGTCTCCAAGTCGTACGTTGAAATGCTGAAGTTTTCACTGCCTACAATCACCATAAGATTGCTAAGATAAACAGTAGTACAAAAAAATAAAGAGGGAATGCAATGCAATGAATGAACAGAATAAAAGTAAATAAAATATAGACCAGGATACGAAAATAGCCTGAAAAGGGAAGAACAAACAAAATAAGTAATTACCAAAATCATCTCTAGAGATTTTACGAGTCTCTATCATGTCAAGCACTGCCCCCAGAAGGCTTAGAAGCACATCTGGTTCAAGCTTTGAAAACTTAGCTATCACAGGTTTCCATTCATCAAAAGCATCTTGTGCAGCTTGTAAGCTTGGTTTGATCTTAAAATTCTCGAGAGAATCCATGGAATGTATCGAGTTTGATGGCTTTAGTAGAAATTCCAATAAGACAGTGACCACATCTGACGAGAAGAAAGAATATAAACGCGCAAGCTTTTTTGAAGCCTTCATCATCTGCTTCTTAGATCCTGGAAATTGACCAATAATATTGCGTAAACAAACAATGTGCTCCGTTATCGTAGCTTGAAGAATTCATGAATTATAACTGAAAGGGATAACCAAAAAGCAGGAGAAACAGAACCGTATATAAACAAACATTTGATTTAAAATATTACATAAAAAATGTATTGGCGGCCACTAAAGATAGTTGAATATCCGAAGAACTCATGCACAAAACTAGGCTTGAGGATTAATCAATGCAAAATAATGATATCTGAGCAAACACAGATATCGCAAAATAGAGAGACTAACATTGGCATACCCAATTACGATTTGTTAAGCCAAAGTTTAAGAAGATAACAACTTAATCATTGCCAGGAGTTTAATAGCTACAGAGCAAGAGATCTAGATGAGAGGAATGTAGCAGCGACATTAAGTCATTAAATGTCCATGGAAATCACGTGTTTCCTTCGTTAAGACCATCAGCATGAACAGCAGAAGACTATGTACAGGTGCTTGAGAGTTGAAAAAAAAAACACTAGCGAAAAAAACTTACCAACATTTTTAGGAGATTTGAATTTGCATGCTACAAGCGACAAAAGTTTATGGCGCCCTGATGCACCTATGAGTTGTTCATGATGTTTGGAACCTATACGGAGAAGCCATGCCACAGAAAGATTTAGCCAACAAAAAACATTAAGCTATATGAGTCATAAGAAAGACATGCCACATAAAATAAATCACAAAGACAATGCACTCTTATCCCCTTCAAGCAAGAGGCGCGTGACACTAACATCAAATCCAGCCAACTACAGACATCTCGTAATCTCTCCTATAAAGAAAAGGGAGCATGTATACGAGGATACATGTAATTTTCTTTTTCATGCATTTTGTCATGAACTTGATCCAAACCGGACAAGTCACCAGGACTTCACATCTTCACCAGAGGAACCCATGAGTTCAAAATAAAACGGCCAAAACCATTGACTTGGAGCAACATCGAGAGAAATAAAGGAATTCAGCTCTTGATAATGGTTATTAAATACTTAAATACATAAGGGCAAAGCAAGAGACATTAAGAGCTTCATTGTTGATTAAAAAAAATAAGTTTAATCATTTAACTGAAAGCAAGCCGAACAAAACAAATACTGCTAGATAATGTTGATGATGCATATAAACACATGAGAGCATCAGTGATGATATCATTACGCAGAGAGCCTATCCAATCAAGTCAATGACATACGTTTTCCCATATCCTGTGATGCATATGACGCAGAGCCATGCTTGAGCTTCAAACAGAATGCCAGTTCACGCAATCTTGATCTAATTTCTTTCCTCACATTGGCACTCCTGGCAGTTTGATATGGGATTTCACTCTTTTGGCGATCCCAATAGTAGGATTTCAACCAATCAAGTGCCTGAAAATATAACACGAGCAGAAAAATGTACATTTAGACACTGATACCAAAATCTCAAACGACTAAAGGAGAAAATAGCCATATGTGCTATCAGACTCAAGCATTGATCGAATATGGCTTTCGATAACTCCACTAGAACAAATCGGACAGAGATACGAGTATAATGTAGCTTTTTGAAGGTTGCGAACCACAAAGATCATTACAATGAGACACAACCCTCCTTCCATAAATCGAGAAACCACTAGCACTAACTTTTAGGTGAATGGGTCACTCTAAAAGAGACCCACCAAGGTCTAGAAAACTAAAATAAGTACTCTATATTACTTAAACCAAGAACAAGATGAGCAAGGGTGCACCTGAATTGAGGCTCGACGAAGCAGGTGAAGAGAAGGAAGCTCACGATGTGATCCCTCTACATGAACAGAAAGTAACACATTATTAGTCATATATTCTAAGAATCATGACGGTCAGATAAATTCCGTTGTTTAGCAACGATATTAATTTGATAGTGAGATTAAACTGAACAAAATCTATCTTTGCTGTTCTTACCATGACGAATATCAATGAGCATTCGTGGCATATCAATTAAATTAGCGGCCACAGCTATCGAAAGCTTTTGCCTCTCACGTGTCTTCTCTATAATTCCATTTACAAGCCTTAAAATAACATGTTAACTTGCATTAGACAACGGAAAAACACGATATAACCCAGAATATTTAGAAGGTTCAGCAAACAAATAACTAAACTCGGAACATTTAATCGTTTATTCTGCGAAAAATCCTCCAAATTACACAACATAACGATCATGACATTCCGAAAATCGCTAACCTCATAATCGCCATAGTATAGAGCATGGACAACATTTCCTCAGAATCCAAAGCTCCATTACTCAAATGGCCACTACAATCCAGCATCACAGGTAAATTATAGAAAAACCGATAGCATAAATACGTAAAATTCAAGACAAAACAGCTGGAATCAACTATAAATCAACATTAAACAACTGATAATACAATCAAAACTAACAAGCTACCTTGAAATCACTACTAGCACACAAATAATCGCAAAATATACAAGGTGATCACCTGAAATGGTGATCTCTCTGTTGAATTTCAACGAACGAAGCCGTCACTTCAATCGCAACAGGTAAGCATCCTCGACTTCGCCAAGTCGCAATCTGTTCAACAAACAGCAAAAAACATCATAAATCGAAATTCAAAATCAATTGAATTGCAGGAAAAACGGAAATTGAATAAATTAGGGTTAGGAGAGTACGCGACGAAGGGCCTTGACGACGGAATCGGGAGAAGAGGAGAAAAGAGAAAGTCGAACGAAGTCCCACTCGTCCCAGTTCAACCATGGCACCAGCTTGAAGTTGTCGTCAATGTTAGTAGTTACGTCATCAAATCCGGACGCCATTGATGAAGCTTGAAGAAGAAGAAGAAGAAGAAGAGCGATGAGTTGGTGTTCAAGTTAGACTGTTAGAGAGGTGTGTTCGTTAAACCCTAAACCCTAAATCCAGGACGAAGCCAGAACCAAATTCTTGGGACGGAAATTTAACATTTTCGTCACAAAATTGTTTAAGTGTTATTGATTTTGTTATAAACGTGTTTCAGACTAAAATGTATGAAAAATCAAAGTTGTATCGTAGGCCCTGTAGTAATTTTTCTTTAAAAAAAAACTTTTTCAATGCGTAGATAATGTAATTAAATAAATTGAGTTTATTCATTAATAAAAGAAAGAAACAAACAGGAGAACACATATAATAGGTAGGTGAAAATTAGATATCAAATCTATAATTTCCTTCGCAAAAGGTTGTGTCAATCAACAGTGATAGGTATAAGGCTATGCAGAAGCGTGTTATTCGAATAACGATCTCTATCTCAATGATGTTCTTTATTTATTTTTTAGTACAGTTCAATTTGATATCGTTTGTAGATGCCGTATAATTTACTGTATTATTAATGAAATAGATCGGCACTTTAAAAAAAGTGGTGAAAATTTTCAAAAGATTTTAGAAAACAAAAGGGGAAAGAAATATTAAACAAATAGGAAGAAAAAAAAGGAAGGAAGATGATAGAGTGGGGTTTGAACACACAACCTGGTCCTAAAAAAAGACCTGGGATCATTGGTCTTAAAGGGGCGAATCCAGGAATTAAGGATAGGAGGGGCACTATTAAATAATTTTATGGACAACATCTAAAAAAAATACATAAAAACATTTAAATTTCATTGTAAATATTACATACTACTACTATTATAAAAATAAAAAATAAAAAACTCAAATGTCCAATTAAACTAATGACAACACCAACTTCACCAAACCCTTAGGTATGAAGTACCATCCTTATTCCCTAGTCCTCCAGTACTACGTACTAGTATTACCTTGAATCCATTTCGAAAAAATCGAGTTCACAAATTAACGTTAATTTATACGGAGTAATCATCCTTGAAATACATAGATACAATTTTCAAAAGAATTACGATAAAAAAGACGATTAATTCGCATTGATCGAGACTCTTAATATATATAAGAAATGCAAAAAAATCCGACAGGCTACCACGCGGGTCGCGCGCCGGTCAGGCGACCCGCGCGGAAGCCGGTTCACGGCCTCCCCCTTTTTTTTTTTGTTTTCTTCGTTTTCTATTTTTAATTCTTCTCGAACATTATATTAAAATGCGACTTTCGCGACATATTTTAATAAATACTTTTTTTCGACCTCGGTCAACACGTGTTAATCAATCACGTGTCATAAACCTTTTCTAAAAATCATGCATATTTATTATTTATATCTTTATTCAAATTCATCGTTACTAACTCGTTTTCTCGTGTTTGTAGCTTTTTATTTGTTTTTATCGTTTTATTAGACTAAAACGAACTCACATGCTAAAATAACTTTGACGTTATTAGTTTAAACATGCATTAAACGACTTAGCAACCCACTTTATTTTTCTCACATGCTTAGGAAAATAATGTTTGCATATCCTTCAACCGTCGAACTAACCCGTGTACACCAAAAACGAACGATATCCTAGTAAAGGCCGCTAAGTGCGGGCGGGGTTGGGTGTTCTTAGTGAACTTCCCAACACGTACCCTCACCCCTTACTCAGAACCATGGTTTCCGGATGTCCGAATCCATTGGCTACGAGAGTCATTCAATATACGATTAACCGCCCAGTCGGCATCGGTATCGATATGCAAAGGGACGAGCCCAATAAACTCTGACATCGGAAATGGGCCGTAGTTTGTATACGGCCCACTACGACATAGAGTGGGCTCGAATGGTTCCGAATAACCACAAAATTCGGTGGCGACTCCTACTTCGATTTAAATTTCAATTTGACCATCTCATATGGAGATTCATTCGCCTCCCCAAACCCGCGCGTGGCCGCGTCGGGGTGGACCTATGTCATGTCCACAATTTGGCGACTCCGCTGGGGATCAACTGATGAGTCACTTACCATCGGCATCCCTAGGGTGAGACTCGAAAAGAAATCGTTCGAATAGTAATGTACACGTTTTAGTTAAATGGGCCATGCATAACCCAATCTTTCCCGGGCCGGTTACTTGTGACCGACGTCCCACTATACCACGGTGCATTCCTACATGGGTGCGCTAAAGACATCGATGGTGGAACTCGTTTAGGTTTTGCGGCATGTCCTAAGACCCACTCGGCTTAGGGAGTCCGTCCTCAGTACGAGAAAGCCATCGTTGTTGGTATAGACCCTATTAGACCGACCGAGACTTAGACTAAGAGCATACATGGCGTCGTTATACTGTTTCCGTGACTACATGCTACTTGGTCGTGTCTCATCCTTTTTCTAAAAAAAACCGTGTTTTCAAAAAAAAAACTTGCATCTTTTTTTCCGAAAACTATCCATTTTTCAAACCCGGAAAGCTGCCGAATTTAAGACTTATGATTTTGACTCAAAATAGCCTATTTTTAGCCAGTATGCTGTCCAAACTTTTCAAAAAAATTCAAAACTCGGCCCGATAAACCGTTTTTTTTCGATTTTCAAAGAAAATCGGGCCTTCCAATCCGACTTTGCTCGGGCTTTTCAAATTCAAATCCTCTTTTCAAACCTTCTTCTTCTTAGGACTTCCCGTATTTAGCAGTGTCGGGTTTTGTCATAAGTAGCAAGAGTCTATAGCGTCGAAACTCCGTCGATCTTACATCACGGGTTTCCCTCCCATCCCAAGTCTGCCTTATTAGTCAAGGCACGGCCCACCTACGTAGGACAAACTCCTACAAAGGGAAGCCCACTTACACAATCGAGTCCAAAGTCTGGGGATTAGCTCACACGTAGGTCTTTCTTCACACGGGACTAGGCCCATTCTGCCGAAATCCTAAAGAAAGCCCACCGTCCATGAGTCACCCGTCTAAGAGTCGGTCTTCACCCCCACTCGGGGGCTACCCTTTAGCGTAGCGATCAATCACGGTTACTCTAAGGGTCAGGTCTTACACGTGTTGTCTCACGTATCCCACTTTCGAGTCACTTAGGTGTCACACCATCTGAGTCATGTTTAAGCCCTTAGTCTCACTTGGGGGCTATTCTCCGACGGAGGGATTAATCACAGTCACTCCGAGAATCATACCCCGCGCATTTGTCTTAGGAGAGTCTAACCCGAGTCAAACTGGAGTCGTCTCTCCCCCCGCGCTATTTCCTATGCCTTGGTGTATTTGAGTTCCGAAGCAACTTTCCTGATTACGCGGTATTCTTACAGACAGGCCGCCCTTCACCCGAACCATGACTAAGGACTCCATTGATCAACTAACTGCCTCGTTGGCCAAGATCCAAGATCAACTGAACCAGATGAGGGAAGACCAAACCGCCATTGCCACCCATTTGAGTACCTTGGAACAAAGGACTCCTAAGGTCGGGAATGAAACCACTAGGCCCATAGCTGAACTGGCCAACGCAGTCCGCAAGCTGGAGGAACAGGTCCACCTGTCAACCAACAATTCAATCCATACGGAAAATGCTCGTTCCTATTCACCTTTGACCGACGAGCTGCCCGCTAACCTCAACCTGACGGGCCTACCAATGTTCGACGGGACTGAAGACCCGGTATTACATATCCGGGCTTTCAAAGAATTCATGGCCATCAAAGGGGTTAAATCAACCATGTTCAAGCACCTGTTTGCTTCCTCCCTCGAGAAGCACCCGAAAGCCTGGTACTACAGGCTTGACTCCAAAAAGTACAAGACTTGGGATGACGTGGCGACGGAATTCACTCGGAATTATGCCGATAATACCGAGATCCAGACCACGATGCGTACTTTGAAAATCATGGCCCAAGAGCCCAAGGAAGGTTTCACCAAGTACCTTCAAAGGTGGAGGGCCGAAAGTGTGAAGTTGGTAGACAAGCCCAACGAGAAGACACTAGTGGAGGCGTTCATCAACAACCTCCTACCTTCCTACCGCATCCATCTTAGGTATGCCGGCATTTCCAACTTTGGAGTGCTTACCGAAATGGGCATTAGGATTGAAGATGATCTTCGACATAATGAAGATTTGGGTGAAGCTTCTACTGAAGGCTATATTGGACATCAACTCGAGTCCTCAGAAGCCGACGACAAATGACAACATTATCCGAGAGTCTAGATTTGGTTCAAGTCCTAGTCTGAGTCCGAGTCTAGGATCACTATTTTCTGTCAAAGTCAAAGTCAGAGTCATTTGCATTCTGTCCTCTTTTCACATTTCAATAAAATCAGCTTTTCTATTTTCTCATATATTTCCTTATGTGTTCCCGAGAACATGATGAACACCATCATACACTGTGAGCACATGCACGTGACTATTATAGGCACATCTATAACGACTGCAGGAAACTGAGACCCGTGTTTTCCTTTTACCTGTTCCATGTCTGACATAGAAAGCCACATAACCACCCTTAGCAGGAGCATATCGAATCCTATGACAAATCTGGGAATTCTTCTAGTTTGGGTCCAAGACGGGAGGCAAGCCCATTTCCCACAACAAACACCCATCCGATAAGATCAACCGATCCCTACCTTCGGTATCAGTCCAACCAAAATTCAAAAAACCCATGACCAGGGCTGAGAGGTCAACCAACATTCAAAAAACCCATGACCGGGGCTGAGAGGTCAACCAAAATTCAAGAAACCCGTGACCGGGGCTGAGAGGTCAACCAAAATTCAAGAAACCCATGACCGGGGCTGAGAGTTCAACCAACATTCAAAAAAAAAATCCATGACCAGGGCTAAGAGGTCAATCAAAAAAATCAAATACCCATGACCGTGGTCAACGGTCAACTCAAGTGAAAATCCTTTGACCGGGGTACGGTCAAATTCAAAATTATCAATACCATCCAATAGGGGAGTGACAATCAAGCTGGTTAGCTAATACCACACTTAGCCTTCCCACATTACAACCCTCAAGACCTCCTCGAGACCTAGGCTAGAGACAGCCCGGAATTTTGAGGGTTCAAGCTCCATAGGACACCCTAACCATTAGGGCCAGACATGGAAATCAGATCCCGCGTTATCAAACCTACCCCGATCGAAGTTCAAGTCATTATTACTCGACTTCCCCCTTTCCTACCACATTACAATACCTTACCCTCGAAGCCTTAGCTCCACAAAATCGAGCTCCAGATTTCGAATCATCGAAGCCACTTACTTCCTAGCATCACATTTCCAAAAACATCTAAACCAGTTACCAGCCCCAAACACGGGAATTCAACTTGCAGTCGGCATAAAACATGCCCAAATAGTTCACACCACCTCTGGGGGCTACCTCGGAGAACGCTCACAGTCACGGGATCAACATCCTAACTATTCTAGCCCTTTGATCAAGGCATCATTGGGAGCACACCTAGCCTAACCATCACTATGGCTAGTTACACACCAAGCCCTAATAAACTAGGCACCATAATACATCTTTCAACACTGAACTACGGCTTGGTTTGATTTCACTACACGTGAATACGTAGGCAGCCTTTCAACAAAGGCACAACCACCCACATTGACACAAATTCAAAAAGGATCATCATTCCGATCACGACACTGTCATGTTCTCAGCAGCTAGCTTTGTCGTCCTGGGGGCTTCTCTTAGGCAGAAGTTCTCCATCCATTCACATAATCCAATATACCTTCAAAATCCAGCCTCCTTTCTTTAGTGAGTCCTAGTACTCGGCCCAGTCGAAGGCAATAATCTGTCAGAGGCTCGAAGCAACACCTACTTTGGGAATGTACCATAAAAATCAAAAATCCAAAAGAACACCAGTCTACGGCGTTGCTACCACAAAGCCCTGTCGTACGGAAACAGTCTCATCTTTCCCGTTCCGAGGATTCGACCATGATGCCACTCGCCTAGGCTACGGAATAGCGCAACTTAAAAGTCTTGTCATCTTAGGTGGCCCATCCCCTACCGAGTCACGGTCCAACCCTTAGGGAGTCCAGTCGTGTCTGCCGACTCGTCCGGTCACGTCCAGAGTCGAGTCTATCGGTATATCTCCCACTTCATCTAGGCATACAGGCCTAATCAGAGGATTCTAGGAGTCCGTGTCAGAATCTGATCAGAAATCAAGTCATCCCAAACATTCCTTTTCTTCCAATTTTTTCAAAATTTCCGCCATTTTTAAAAAAAAATCGTTTTTTTTTCAAAAAAAAAATCAGTCAAAAAAATCAATTTTCTCCCCCAGCACGAGTCGATGTTTTATCTGTATGTTGCATGCAAAACAGACAGGTATCCCAAGACTCCCGGAGAATTATCAAAGTTCTCAGTGAAAATTCAAGCAACATTTTCGCTAAGGAATCGGATGTATCAGTAAGCGGTACATCCGCAGCTTCTAATAGGAGCTCCCGCGCAATTTCAAAATGGAAATTGTCTGCAACCAGACAAATCCAAGACTTTTTTTAGTAGAAAGTCCCCGCGCCATTATCAACATCTATCCAGGTATGATTTCTATCCTATGGCTGGCGAGCCTTTCACGCAAGTCTAATGGACTCTAAACGACCCGATCGGAAGTCTGCCAGGTCTTAATCCTCGATTGGCCTGGTAGCTACTTTGACTTTCGCCTTGTCCAAGCCTCAGTCAGAGTGGGGGCTCTGTAGACACCCACATTTTGACCGCCAGGTGTCTATAGTAGGTCCCGCCAAACACCCGATGATGATAGGACGCAAACGTGCTTTAATGGGCTCGGATATGGGCTCGAAATCATGGACATTTGGTTTAGGCTTATTACGGAGTACAAATCTCACAAAACGGACCTCAAATTCAGGCCCAGTGGGTCGTTTCGAGTCAAATAAGACTAATTTGGGTCGATTCCGACACCGGGGGTAAAACCGTCTTTTAGCGACCGAGTCAAACCCGGTCAAAGATATTTTTTCCCGAGTCACGCGGTCTGGCCGTGTCATTACACGTCCAATTCGGACTGAAACACTACAAAAATCAGCTTTCACAAATATTAAACAAATCCGTTTAAGGATAGAATTCGATCTCAAGTAGGAATTCTATCCGGAAACCGAAACAAAGTATCACCCGAGCTCAGATACTCGGCTGAAACAGCCGAGATACCTCCCCACCAGCCGAGATTCTTGGCTTATTCACCAAGAAACGAGAAGTTTATTTCCTTACGAACTCTCGTGTTTCCTATCCAAACCGGTGTTTCTTGTCACACAAGCAAGACCACCTCGATTCCTATAAATAGGACCTCATATTCATCACAAAAAATACATTCATTATTGATCAACACACTACAACTTTTCAGCAACTCATACACAATTATTATAGCAAAAATAGTCTCAAAATCCACATCCGAAGGAATACCGAAAAATTGTCCAAAAGCCGACGAAACCGTCCCATCCTACCCGGCCGAATCCGCGCCTACATACACACAAAAAAAACACTCAAAAAACCGACACCTTAACTCATCCACATCATCTCGACGCTCCCGTGCCTAAGCCACCGTCCGACGAGCCCTATACCGAGAACACAAAGCATGTAGGTTGAGGGTGTAAATCAAACCCGACTCTTTTCCTTTCTCTCTCCCTATCTCACGTTTTTTTTATTACCTTTTTCGTCCGTCTTTTTTTTTATTTATTTCGGGTCATCGGTCGTCTCATATTTATTACGGGTCGTTCGTCGCATCATATTTATTTTCGTTAATAAAAACTTTTTTATAACGTTCTTAAAATACGATATCGATTCTCTAATCGTATATCGTATCTACAAGAACTGAATTAAATTTATTCTCGTTGATGCTAACAAAATTTTTACCTTTTTTATGTACAAAATTCGATGATTTTAAAACGCGGAGGGAATTAACATATTTCTCGTTCAAAGTTCTTTTTTTTTTTACGTTTTCGTTCAAACAAACTTTTTTTAAAACTTTTTTCTAAAATCATTCTAACTATTTGATATTGATTCCATAATCAATTATCGGATACGACGAGTATCGAAAATATAAATCGAGTATAAATTAATCCATATTTGTACGCGATTTATAAAAATTAACGACTTTTCGACAAATAAAAAAAATCCGACAGGCTACCACGCGGGTCGCGCGCCGGTCAGGCGACCCGCGCGGAAGCCGGTTCACGGCCTCCCCCTTTTTTTTTTTGTTTTCTTCGTTTTCTATTTTTAATTCTTCTCGAACATTATATTAAAATGCGACTTTCGCGACATATTTTAATAAATACTTTTTTTCGACCTCGGTCAACACGTGTTAATCAATCACGTGTCATAAACCTTTTCTAAAAATCATGCATATTTATTATTTATATCTTTATTCAAATTCATCGTTACTAACTCGTTTTCTCGTGTTTGTAGCTTTTTATTTGTTTTTATCGTTTTATTAGACTAAAACGAACTCACATGCTAAAATAACTTTGACGTTATTAGTTTAAACATGCATTAAACGACTTAGCAACCCACTTTATTTTTCTCACATGCTTAGGAAAATAATGTTTGCATATCCTTCAACCGTCGAACTAACCCGTGTACACCAAAAACGAACGATATCCTAGTAAAGGCCGCTAAGTGCGGGCGGGGTTGGGTGTTCTTAGTGAACTTCCCAACACGTACCCTCACCCCTTACTCAGAACCATGGTTTCCGGATGTCCGAATCCATTGGCTACGAGAGTCATTCAATATACGATTAACCGCCCAGTCGGCATCGGTATCGATATGCAAAGGGACGAGCCCAATAAACTCTGACATCGGAAATGGGCCGTAGTTTGTATACGGCCCACTACGACATAGAGTGGGCTCGAATGGTTCCGAATAACCACAAAATTCGGTGGCGACTCCTACTTCGATTTAAATTTCAATTTGACCATCTCATATGGAGATTCATTCGCCTCCCCAAACCCGCGCGTGGCCGCGTCGGGGTGGACCTATGTCATGTCCACAATTTGGCGACTCCGCTGGGGATCAACTGATGAGTCACTTACCATCGGCATCCCTAGGGTGAGACTCGAAAAGAAATCGTTCGAATAGTAATGTACACGTTTTAGTTAAATGGGCCATGCATAACCCAATCTTTCCCGGGCCGGTTACTTGTGACCGACGTCCCACTATACCACGGTGCATTCCTACATGGGTGCGCTAAAGACATCGATGGTGGAACTCGTTTAGGTTTTGCGGCATGTCCTAAGACCCACTCGGCTTAGGGAGTCCGTCCTCAGTACGAGAAAGCCATCGTTGTTGGTATAGACCCTATTAGACCGACCGAGACTTAGACTAAGAGCATACATGGCGTCGTTATACTGTTTCCGTGACTACATGCTACTTGGTCGTGTCTCATCCTTTTTCTAAAAAAAACCGTGTTTTCAAAAAAAAAACTTGCATCTTTTTTTCCGAAAACTATCCATTTTTCAAACCCGGAAAGCTGCCGAATTTAAGACTTATGATTTTGACTCAAAATAGCCTATTTTTAGCCAGTATGCTGTCCAAACTTTTCAAAAAAATTCAAAACTCGGCCCGATAAACCGTTTTTTTTCGATTTTCAAAGAAAATCGGGCCTTCCAATCCGACTTTGCTCGGGCTTTTCAAATTCAAATCCTCTTTTCAAACCTTCTTCTTCTTAGGACTTCCCGTATTTAGCAGTGTCGGGTTTTGTCATAAGTAGCAAGAGTCTATAGCGTCGAAACTCCGTCGATCTTACATCACGGGTTTCCCTCCCATCCCAAGTCTGCCTTATTAGTCAAGGCACGGCCCACCTACGTAGGACAAACTCCTACAAAGGGAAGCCCACTTACACAATCGAGTCCAAAGTCTGGGGATTAGCTCACACGTAGGTCTTTCTTCACACGGGACTAGGCCCATTCTGCCGAAATCCTAAAGAAAGCCCACCGTCCATGAGTCACCCGTCTAAGAGTCGGTCTTCACCCCCACTCGGGGGCTACCCTTTAGCGTAGCGATCAATCACGGTTACTCTAAGGGTCAGGTCTTACACGTGTTGTCTCACGTATCCCACTTTCGAGTCACTTAGGTGTCACACCATCTGAGTCATGTTTAAGCCCTTAGTCTCACTTGGGGGCTATTCTCCGACGGAGGGATTAATCACAGTCACTCCGAGAATCATACCCCGCGCATTTGTCTTAGGAGAGTCTAACCCGAGTCAAACTGGAGTCGTCTCTCCCCCCGCGCTATTTCCTATGCCTTGGTGTATTTGAGTTCCGAAGCAACTTTCCTGATTACGCGGTATTCTTACAGACAGGCCGCCCTTCACCCGAACCATGACTAAGGACTCCATTGATCAACTAACTGCCTCGTTGGCCAAGATCCAAGATCAACTGAACCAGATGAGGGAAGACCAAACCGCCATTGCCACCCATTTGAGTACCTTGGAACAAAGGACTCCTAAGGTCGGGAATGAAACCACTAGGCCCATAGCTGAACTGGCCAACACAGTCCGCAAGCTGGAGGAACAGGTCCACCTGTCAACCAACAATTCAATCCATACGGAAAATGCTCGTTCCTATTCACCTTTGACCGACGAGCTGCCCGCTAACCTCAACCTGACGGGCCTACCAATGTTCGACGGGACTGAAGACCCGGTATTACATATCCGGGCTTTCAAAGAATTCATGGCCATCAAAGGGGTTAAATCAACCATGTTCAAGCACCTGTTTGCTTCCTCCCTCGAGAAGCACCCGAAAGCCTGGTACTACAGGCTTGACTCCAAAAAGTACAAGACTTGGGATGACGTGGCGACGGAATTCACTCGGAATTATGCCGATAATACCGAGATCCAGACCACGATGCGTACTTTGAAAATCATGGCCCAAGAGCCCAAGGAAGGTTTCACCAAGTACCTTCAAAGGTGGAGGGCCGAAAGTGTGAAGTTGGTAGACAAGCCCAACGAGAAGACACTAGTGGAGGCGTTCATCAACAACCTCCTACCTTCCTACCGCATCCATCTTAGGTATGCCGGCATTTCCAACTTTGGAGTGCTTACCGAAATGGGCATTAGGATTGAAGATGATCTTCGACATAATGAAGATTTGGGTGAAGCTTCTACTGAAGGCTATATTGGACATCAACTCGAGTCCTCAGAAGCCGACGACAAATGACAACATTATCCGAGAGTCTAGATTTGGTTCAAGTTCTAGTCTGAGTCCGAGTCTAGGATCACTATTTTCTGTCAAAGTCAAAGTCAGAGTCATTTGCATTCTGTCCTCTTTTCACATTTCAATAAAATCAGCTTTTCTATTTTCTCATATATTTCCTTATGTGTTCCCGAGAACATGATGAACACCATCATACACTGTGAGCACATGCACGTGACTATTATAGGCACATCTATAACGACTGCAGGAAACTGAGACCCGTGTTTTCCTTTTACCTGTTCCATGTCTGACATAGAAAGCCACATAACCACCCTTAGCAGGAGCATATCGAATCCTATGACAAATCTGGGAATTCTTCTAGTTTGGGTCCAAGACGGGAGGCAAGCCCATTTCCCACAACAAACACCCATCCGATAAGATCAACCGATCCCTACCTTCGGTATCAGTCCAACCAAAATTCAAAAAACCCATGACCAGGGCTGAGAGGTCAACCAACATTCAAAAAACCCATGACCGGGGCTGAGAGGTCAACCAAAATTCAAGAAACCCGTGACCGGGGCTGAGAGGTCAACCAAAATTCAAGAAACCCATGACCGGGACTGAGAGTTCAACCAACATTCAAAAAAAAAATCCATGACCAGGGCTAAGAGGTCAATCAAAAAAATCAAATACCCATGACCGTGGTCAACGGTCAACTCAAGTGAAAATCCTTTGACCGGGGTACGGTCAAATTCAAAATTATCAATACCATCCAATAGGGGAGTGACAATCAAGCTGGTTAGCTAATACCACACTTAGCCTTCCCACATTACAACCCTCAAGACCTCCTCGAGACCTAGGCTAGAGACAGCCCGGAATTTTGAGGGTTCAAGCTCCATAGGACACCCTAACCATTAGGGCCAGACATGGAAATCAGATCCCGCGTTATCAAACCTACCCCGATCGAAGTTCAAGTCATTATTACTCGACTTCCCCCTTTCCTACCACATTACAATACCTTACCCTCGAAGCCTTAGCTCCACAAAATCGAGCTCCAGATTTCGAATCATCGAAGCCACTTACTTCCTAGCATCACATTTCCAAAAACATCTAAACCAGTTACCAGCCCCAAACACGGGAATTCAACTTGCAGTCGGCATAAAACATGCCCAAATAGTTCACACCACCTCTGGGGGCTACCTCGGAGAACGCTCACAGTCACGGGATCAACATCCTAACTATTCTAGCCCTTTGATCAAGGCATCATTGGGAGCACACCTAGCCTAACCATCACTATGGCTAGTTACACACCAAGCCCTAATAAACTAGGCACCATAATACATCTTTCAACACTGAACTACGGCTTGGTTTGATTTCACTACACGTGAATACGTAGGCAGCCTTTCAACAAAGGCACAACCACCCACATTGACACAAATTCAAAAAGGATCATCATTCCGATCACGACACTGTCATGTTCTCAGCAGCTAGCTTTGTCGTCCTGGGGGCTTCTCTTAGGCAGAAGTTCTCCATCCATTCACATAATCCAATATACCTTCAAAATCCAGCCTCCTTTCTTTAGTGAGTCCTAGTACTCGGCCCAGTCGAAGGCAATAATCTGTCAGAGACTCGAAGCAACACCTACTTTGGGAATGTACCCTAAAAATCAAAAATCCAAAAGAACACCAGTCTACGGCGTTGCTACCACAAAGCCCTGTCGTACGGAAACAGTCTCATCTTTCCCGTTCCGAGGATTCGACCATGATGCCACTCGCCTAGGCTACGGAATAGCGCAACTTAAAAGTCTTGTCATCTTAGGTGGCCCATCCCCTACCGAGTCACGGTCCAACCCTTAGGGAGTACAGTCGTGTCTGCCGACTCGTCCGGTCACGTCCAGAGTCGAGTCTATCGGTATATCTCCCACTTCATCTAGGCATACAGGCCTAATCAGAGGATTCTAGGAGTCCGTGTCAGAATCTGATCAGAAATCAAGTCATCCCAAACATTCCTTTTCTTCCAATTTTTTCAAAATTTCCGCCATTTTTAAAAAAAAATCGTTTTTTTTTTCAAAAAAAAAATCAGTCAAAAAAATCAATTTTCTCCCCCAGCACGAGTCGATGTTTTATCTGTATGTTGCATGCAAAACAGACAGGTATCCCAAGACTCCCGGAGAATTATCAAAGTTCTCAGTGAAAATTCAAGCAACATTTTCGCTAAGGAATCGGATGTATCAGTAAGCGGTACATCCGCAGCTTCTAATAGGAGCTCCCGCGCAATTTCAAAATGGAAATTGTCTGCAACCAGACAAATCCAAGACTTTTTTTAGTAGAAAGTCCCCGCGCCATTATCAACATCTATCCAGGTATGATTTCTATCCTATGGCTGGCGAGCCTTTCACGCAAGTCTAATGGACTCTAAACGACCCGATCGGAAGTCTGCCAGGTCTTAATCCTCGATTGGCCTGGTAGCTACTTTGACTTTCGCCTTGTCCAAGCCTCAGTCAGAGTGGGGGCTCTGTAGACACCCACATTTTGACCGCCAGGTGTCTATAGTAGGTCCCGCCAAACACCCGATGATGATAGGACGCAAACGTGCTTTAATGGGCTCGGATATGGGCTCGAAATCATGGACATTTGGTTTAGGCTTATTACGGAGTAAAAATCTCACAAAACGGACCTCAAATTCAGGCCCAGTGGGTCGTTTCGAGTCAAATAAGACTAATTTGGGTCGATTCCGACACCGGGGGTAAAACCGTCTTTTAGCGACCGAGTCAAACCCGGTCAAAGATATTTTTTCCCGAGTCACGCGGTTTGGCCGTGTCATTACACGTCCAATTCGGACTGAAACACTACAAAAATCAGCTTTCACAAATATTAAACAAATCCGTTTAAGGATAGAATTCGATCTCAAGTAGGAATTCTATCCGGACACCGAAACAAAGTATCACCCGAGCTCAGATACTCGGCTGAAACAGCCGAGATACCTCCCCACCAGCCGAGATTCTTGGCTTATTCACCAAGAAACGAGAAGTTTATTTCCTTACGAACTCTCGTGTTTCCTATCCAAACCGGTGTTTCTTGTCACACAAGCAAGACCACCTCGATTCCTATAAATAGGACCTCATATTCAACACAAAAAATACATTCATTATCGATCAACACACTACAACTTTTCAGCAACTCATACACAATTATTATAGCAAAAATAGTCTCAAAATCCACATCCGAAGGAATACCGAAAAATTGTCCAAAAGCCGACGAAACCGTCCCATCCTACCCGGCCGAATTCGCGCCTACATACACACAAAAAAAACACTCCAAAAACCGACACCTTAACTCATCCACATCATCTCGACGCTCCCGTGCCTAAGCCACCGTCCGACGAGCCCTATACCGAGAACACAAAGCATGTAGGTTGAGGGTGTAAATCAAACCCGACTCTTTTCCTTTCTCTCTCCCTATCTCACGTTTTTTTTATTACCTTTTTCGTCCGTCTTTTTTTTTTTTTTTTATTTCGGGTCATCGGTCGTCTCATATTTATTACGGGTCGTTCGTCGCATCATATTTATTTTCGTTAATAAAAACTTTTTTATAACGTTCTTAAAATACGATATCGATTCTCTAATCGTATATCGTATCTACAAGAACTAAATTAAATTTATTCTCGTTGATGCTAACAAAATTTTTACCTTTTTTATGTACAAAATTCGATGATTTTAAAACGCGGAGGGAATTAACATATTTCTCGTTCAAAGTTCTTTTTTTTTTTACGTTTTCGTTCAAACAAACTTTTTTTAAAACTTTTTTCTAAAATCATTCTAACTATTTGATATTGATTCCATAATCAATTATCGGATACGACGAGTATCGAAAATATAAATCGAGTATAAATTAATCCATATTTGTACGCGATTTATAAAAATTAACGACTTTTCGACAAATAAAAAAAATCCGACAGGCTACCACGCGGGTCGCGCGCCGGTCAGGCGACCCGCGCGGAAGCCGGTTCACGGCCTCCCCCTTTTTTTTTGTTTTCTTCGTTTTCTATTTTTAATTCTTCTCGAACATTATATTAAAATGCGACTTTCGCGACATATTTTAATAAATACTTTTTTTCGACCTCGGTCAACACGTGTTAATCAATCACGTGTCATAAACCTTTTCTAAAAATCATGCATATTTATTATTTATATCTTTATTCAAATTCATCGTTACTAACTCGTTTTCTCGTGTTTGTAGCTTTTTATTTGTTTTTATCGTTTTATTAGACTAAAACGAACTCACATGCTAAAATAACTTTGACGTTATTAGTTTAAACATGCATTAAACGACTTAGCAACCCACTTTATTTTTCTCACATGCTTAGGAAAATAATGTTTGCATATCATTCAACCGTCGAACTAACCCGTGTACACAAAAAACGAACGATATCCTAGTAAAGGCCGCTAAGTGCGGGCGAGGTTGGGTGTTCTTAGTGAACTTCCCAACACGTACCCTCACCCCTTACTCAGAACCATGGTTTCCGGATGTCCGAATCCATTGGCTACGAGAGTCATTCAATATACGATTAACCGCCCAGTCGGCATCGGTATCGATATGCAAAGGGACGAGCCCAATAAACTCTGACATCGGAAATGGGCCGTAGTTTGTATACGGCCCACTACGACATAGAGTGGGCTCGAATGGTTCCGAATAACCACAAAATTCGGTGGCGACTCCTACTTCGATTTAAATTTCAATTTGACCATCTCATATGGAGATTCATTCGCCTCCCCAAACCCGCGCGTGGCCGCGTCGGGGTGGACCTATGTCATGTCCACACCATGGCACACCCAATTAGTGTAACCAGGCTTAAACCCTTTGCTAATGAGATGGGCCTTCACCGTAAACTCATTCAAGTACTTCAAATTTTGGCACTTCACACATGGACATCTAAGAATCTGATGTGTCTTGTATTCTTCTTGTTCCTTAGCATATAGAATAAAATCATCCACCCAAGTATAAACTCATACTTAACTTTGTTTCTATCGTCTACCCTTTCGTACATCCATTTTCTTTCGATATTCGTCATTATTAGATTTTCTATAAAAGGAACAAAAACTTATTTAAATAACATATAAAAATGGAGTAAGGGGTAGACATAAATAACCATGAGTTTACACTCTAGTTAGTTCAGAAACAATAATCGAATGTAATTAGTGTAGGGGTTGATATGTTTACTCTAATTACACAAATTTAACTCCCATGATCCCATCTCATTCTTACCTCCTTCATTATTTAATCAAGTTTTCACATCTACCCTTAGTTTAATATATAAACTAAAATTCTTAGTATTCTTTATTGAATTTGATTGAGTCATATTACATCATATTGTATCTAGTTGGCCTAAAAACATTTGACAAATAAGAGGTTCATGCTTAAAATTTTTGAATGGAGTGGTCCAAGTAGAACTAAACTTAGAATATTTCACTATTATTCTAGAACACTAAACTATACTAAGCTAGAACTATTAGGCTAAAGAGAAAAAAAAACTCATCCATCCCAACCAAGCTACAACTATTGTAGTAGTTTATTAATTAACTTAATTGATGCATTAAACTTGATGATTGATGAAGTAATAAGCTTGCAATGCTTATTACTAGTATTATAATAATAATAATAATAATTGCAATGTTCCTCCTCCTCCTCCCATTCAACAAAATAATGAGAATATTAGTACTAGTATTATTCCTCCACCTTCTTCTTCTTACACCCAAATTCATCTTAATTCCCAACAAACTCCCTCGCTTACTAAGCACCCAACTGTCGGTGGGTGCAACTCTATTCAACTCTGACACACAAACACAATTTTCCAAATCACCTCTTTCTTCCATATTCAGATTATTTTATAATCACCTTTTTTAACCTTAAATAACAACTGCGGAGTTATAAACCGTTACTCTCCCTTATGACGGAATTACCTATCGTATTTTTGTAACGGGTTACTCCCTTACAAAAAAGTCACTCCTTCCTACCACCCCCACCCCCCTTAACTTCGACCTTAACTTTGATAACCTAAACCAAACTAGACAGAACTAAATAATGAATGGAGTTGATGATTTGGAATCAAAAGAAAAATACCAAAGAAACTATGGAGCATTGACTATACATCTATAAGAGTCTTCTTAATTATTACTTAAAATTCAAACCCCCAACTAAATATTAAGTATTATTTGTTGAATTTTCAACATCCCCAAAAAATATAAATCATTTCAATTAATTTCACTCTTCTCATACTTAATCCCTCAAAAAAAATTAATAATAATAACACCCAATATTTAATTTCAACACCCCAAAAAAATATTCAAACCTCGACTAAATATTATTTGTTGAATCTTCAACACCCTAAATAAACATCATTTCACTGATTCACTCTTCTCATACTCTATACCTCCAAGGCTCAAATCAACCAGCAAAATTCAAAAATTCCAAAAAAAATACACAAATTTTGCTTAATTCATCTCTTCCATGCAATAATATGAGTAAATCTCGAGACCGTCTCACGTAAAATTAGTGTGAAACACACCTTATACCACACTAAAACTGAATAGTAACTACCCGTCTCACGAAAAACTTCCCGTTTCATTGGAGAATTGGCGAAATTCAATACCTAATTAGTGAGTAATTATTACTACACCATGTACACAAATCATAGTAAACCCTAAAATTCACAAAAATTAATTCGACCTTAACTTTGATAATCTAAACCTAGGTTAAATTTATTTGTTAGATTAGAGTTAAATTAAACCTAAATCTAGTCCTAAATTAGAGTTTATTTACCTCTAAATCTGATTTAACTCTCATTTAACAACAAACTAGTTGTGATGCCCGTGCGATGCACGGGTGCAACAATAACATTATAATATGATGTCCTACGATCAGCTAATTATCATCCTTTTTAATTCTGCTAATTTAATTTGATACTCAACCCTGTTATTACAATCTACTAACTATGCTTGGCTAATATTATGCTACTTTGGCGGAAGTGGTCAGTCAATAGTACATATCGAGGCATTCCACTTACTTGAACCCCAGTTCGACGATTCCTACAATCGAAATGAACAACCTTTGGGCTGACCCTGAATACGAATCGATTAAGAGTATAAACATATGAAATCCAACATTAACTATGTCACATAATCTAGATCTATCCTATCATTCTAATTTTTTTACTTAAAAAAGGTAAAAAAAAAAAAATTAGGCATTCGAACTATTTATGACCCGTATTCTAACCATAACTATAACCCGACCCATGACTCGTATTTGACCCGACCTGCCCAACAGGTCTAGTACCTACATTAGTTATCTGGTGAAACAAATGATGTTCATCAAGATACCATCACCTATGTCCGTTAGCAATATAAATATGTCTGTGACAACTCAGATGAAACAATGAGTTTATCTATATCTTTTACTCTCTAACCATTTGATTTTCTACATTGAATATATTGAATGTATGGTATCAACTTGCTCTAAATTTGACCCGACCCGCAAACCTGCCCCATCCCATTTGTTGTTTTTAGAGTCATGAACCTGTTTTTCTTACTCGAATCTTAAGGGTGTGGATGGATAATAAAATGAGAGAGAAAGCTAAGGGAGTAGTGGAAAGGGAAAAAGAGAAGGGAAAGTGTCAGGAAGGGGAGGGAGAATGGAGATGATATATTTTCCCTCCAAATTTTGTCTATTTTGGATAGAGTGATCATGGGTCGTACCGTCCGGCCCTAATTTTTAGCGGGCTTGGACACAACATTTTCAATAATATACAAAAGTCCGATCCGCGAACATGTCTCAAGCCGACTTGTCCGTGGGTCAAAATTTTACCCTTAGCCCTGCCCATGTCCGACCCGAACTCGCATATAGATTACCTCTAATTTTGGAGGCTATAGGTCATCTATAGTGTCCTTTCTCAACTAAAACAGCCACTGTAGGTCATCTATAGTGTCCTTTCTCAACTAAAACCGCCACTGTATGTCATTTATAGTGTCATTTCTTAACTAAAAACCGTCATTGTAGGTCATTTATGGTGTCACTTCTCACCTTAAAACCGCCACTGTAGATCATCTATGGTGTCATATCTCAACTAAAAACCGCCACCATAGGTCGTCTATGGTGTCGTATCTCAACTAAAAATCGCCACTGTAGAACCTTTATGGTGTCGTAGATTCGTTTTCCCAGCATCGAACAACGAAGCCGAGTACGAGGCAGTACTCGCAGGCGTTAATTTAGCCAAAGCTGCAGGAGCAGAGCGGATTGTCCTGGCAACAGACTCCCAGCTCATCGTCAACCAAATCAATGGGGAATACGAGGCCACGGACCAGGCAATGGCCGCGTACCTGGAGAAAGTGAAGAGAGAGTTGTCAGGCCTAAAGTCGTATGAAGTCAGGCAGATCCCCCGGTCCCAGAACAACCGGGCAGATGCCCTGTCGAAACTAGCCAGCTCCAGCCTGCAAGACATACGGAGGTCAGTTTGGGTAGACGTCATCCAGGAAAAATCCACCACTCCCTGCCAGCCAATCAGCGCTGTCGAGGAGGCAGGGCCTGAGGATTGGATGACCCCAATTATCCGATTTAAAAAATACGGAGTTTTACCATCTGACCCTGTGCAAAAGAGAAAGATGCCGGCAAGAGCCGCGTGGTTCATGCTAATTGGAGAAGACTTATACAAGAAATCATTCTCATCACCCCTGCTCAAGTGTCTGGGGGCAGGACAGGCTGGAGAGGTACTGGATGACATCCATTCAGGGATATGTGGTCATCATATAGGAGGGAAGTCATTGGCTCACAAGGCCTTAAGGGCAGGATACTACTGGCCGACTCTACTGGCCGACGCAAAAGACTTGACTTAGAAGTGCAGAAAATGCCAACTTTTTGCCCCATCCATCCATGCCCTGGCCTAAGAACTCAGACCAATCCTATCCCCCATCCCCTTCGCTCAGTGGGGGATGGACATACTGGGTCCTTTTGCAGTGGCAACCGGGGGCAGGAAATTCTTGATTGTGGCAATCGACTACTTCACCAAGTGGGTAGAGGCTGAGGCAGTGCCAAGCATCACCGAGCCTGCAGTCAGGAAGGTGATATGGAGGAATATCATCACCAGATTCGGCCTGCCAAAGGTGTTGGTGTTTGATCATGGAAGGCAATTTGATAATGACCCTCTTAGGATCTGGTTGGAAGGCCATGGCGTTGCAGTTGCCTACTCTGCCGTCTGCCACCCCCATACCAACGGACAGGCAGAGGCAGCCAACAAACAGATCCTGAACGGTCTCAAAAAGATGGTAGATGACCTTAAAGGCAGGTGGGCTGACGAGCTACCAAGTATACTCTGGTCAATCAGGACCACTCGAAAAGAATCCACAGGTCAGACCCCCTTTGGCCTGGTCTACGGGGCAGAGGCCCTGCTACCCATCGAAGCAAGGATTCCCACCCTGCGATCCCTGCAGTATGACAGAACAGAAAATGAAGTGGCGATGGCCGAGGCCCTAGACCTGGTCAGCGAAGTAAGGGAGGAGGCTAGTGTTAACATCGCCGCCTACCAGCAGCGGATGAGGAAAGCGTACAATAAGAAGGTACAAGAGAGAAGCTTCCAGACAGGCGACCTGGTTCTAAGGAAAACGCAGGCTGTAGGAAGGTCGAGAGAGCATGGCAAGCTGAGTGCCAACTGGGAAGGCCCATATCAGGTGACCCGAATTTTGGGGTCAGGTACATACAGAATCGCCAACCTTGAAGGTCAAGAATTGAGCGCGCACTGGAATGCCGACACTTTTAAAAAGTACTATGTCTAGCAAGTCTTAAGTAAATTTCGTTTTCAGAAAACTTGGCGGAGAATGGTCAGAATAAGAATGTCGACGGCTCAGACCACACTTATGTTAGCTTTTTTGGCAAAGAAATGAAAGGAACTTCGAATCCATACTCGTTGTCTGTTCAAACTTGCATTTTCACACACAAACGAGCAGGGGGCAATAGGGGGAGGCCCCCTGTTGCCAGAACCAAGGAAAATGGACCCCCCAACAACAATTCTAAGTCCCTCTGCCTACCTCCGGGCAGGCAGGGGGCAGGCCCCTAGGACTTTGATCAAAAGCCAGGGTCAAACCGGTCCCCACGTGCCGAATGAACAAGGACTGGGGGCAGGCTTCCCAACCTTGTATAAAAAACACAAAAGCCTCCCTCCCTGCCTCTGGGCAGGCAGGGGGCAGGCCCCCTGGACTTCGAACAAGCAAGAAGCCAGGGTCAGGCCAGGCTTCGCACGCCAAAAATGAACAAAGACTGGGGGCAATCCCCCCAGCCTTGTATAAAAAAACGCAAAAGCCTCCCTCCCTGCCTCTGGGCAGGCAGGGGGCAGGCCCCCTGGACTTCAAACAAGAAGCCAGGGTCAGACCAGGCTTCGCATACCAGAAATGAACAAGGACTGAGGGCAATCCCCCCAACCTTGTATAAAAAACGCAGACCCCCCTCCTGCCTCTAAGTAGGCAGGGGGCAGGCCATATCCTAAGGGAAGCAAAAGAAACAGAAATAAGGAAAAGATATTCATAAACAGATCCATGAAGAAGTAAAATTGTTTAAACAAAAGCACCAGAAAATCCAAAGAAGCCAAAATATTACAGATAAGCTGGCCACATCAGGGCTCAGCACAAGAGTTAGAAATACTGGCAAAAGAGCAAAAGCATAGCAGGGAAGGGGCAAGAGCCCTCAGAAGACAACTGCCTGGCAAGTTAGGCAAGGGGGGCGCCTGAGTTAGGGCCAGCAGCTTCTTCCGCCGATCTGCGCACCCGGGCCTCGTCTTTGGCGGTGTAAAGAGCCTGAAAAGCCTCCTCATTGAAATCAGGAAACATCTCCCTGATGGCCTCCATAACCATCACCAGGGAGGAGTTAGCACCGTTTTCGAAGGCCTTCTCCACCTCAGTCTCAGCCTCTTGGACTATCTCATTTTTCTCTTTCTGCCACTCCTCTGCCTTCGCCGCCAAATCGCTACGAGCTGTCTGGAGGTCTGATTCAGCTTAGGAAAGGCGCTCCCCTAAGTCAGCAGCTCTCCACTTGGCATGCTCTAGCTCAGCCAACGCCTTCCTGGCCCGCTCCAGCTCCACAGCAGCCTGCTTGGATTTCTTCAGCTCCTCTTCCAGGCGAGATATCTCCCTAACCGCCCTCTCACCCTGAGACTTTCAGAGGGCCGTCTGATCTTTAGCCTCCTCCAGGTCACTCTCCTTTTTTGCCAACTGATCCTTCAGACTGGCGATGAGCATGACATCCCTCTCAACTGTGGCCAGGCGGTCAGAGGGAGGGGAAGTTACCAATTCTTCATCACTTAGGCGGCTGAGGGCCGCCAGTTCAGCAGAGGCCTGAATAACCCGGGAGGTACGCTGGATATACCGGGTCACCTGGTTGGTGGCAGAAGTCACAGTCTTGATGAGATGATCCGCCAAGACAGCCCCTGAATCAGAGAGAAGGGCAGAAACATCCAGGCTATCGCCATCAGTGTAGTGAAACTCGGTATTCTCCTCTGAAAAGAGGGTGCCTGGGACGTCTCGTGCAGGGCGCTTCGGGTCAGGAGTGTCCGCCTCCAGATCCACCACATTCTCAGCATTTGAGGGCTCCCTATTTCTTTTCCTAATCAGCTCCTGAGGGGTGCTTTCCCCAGTCCCCTCAGAACCGACAGGCTCCGGCTCCAGGGGAGTATGGGTTCCCCGTTTGTCAGCAGGGGAAGGGGTGGCCTCAGGAGCGGCTGCAGTTTCCACACCCGAGGAGGGGGGAGCCGTCGGCTTCACAGGCGTGGATCTAGGGAGAGGGGGAAGCCTTTTTCTACTAGCGGAGAGGCCCTTCAAATGCTTCATTAAGTTCTTCTCACCTCTCTTAAAATTGTGAGGAAGAGAAGGGCGGTTCTGGATGACAACAAGTTCGCTGCTCAAACCCAGACACTTCACCTCCTTCTTCGTCCAGGTGCAAGTAGCAAGGTCTGCAGGGTAAAAGAATGAACAGTTAGAAAACCCTCAAGAGAGGACAAAGGGGATAAAGAAAAACCGATGACGCCCCTGAACTACCTCTATCCAGGCCAGGGTTCAAACCCACTCGGGTCAGAAATCTATCAGTGCCGATAAGCTACGCATGGGGGAGCCAGAAACTAGGGTCATAAACGCCTGACTTGTCCGTATGAGCCGCAAACTTCTTCACCAAATCCTCATCTTCTTGGCTCAGCTTCACCTCGAGGGCCTTTCCCCCAACACCAGGATGATACTTCTGGCGAGTCTCCAGCCTGGTATGGACATGGTTCCTGAAATGCCGAGGAATTCTCCATCCTGTAGCACTATGCACATACAGGAAGTTGTTCTTCCAGTCCCTCAGGCTATCCATGGCAGGCCACACTAAGGTATGACCCTTCTGCCTCTGGATAGACCAGTACCCAGGGGAACCCTCACTCCCAGAAGCGACCATTTGTAAGCCAGCCATGTACCTCAGGGCATCAATGGAAGGCTCGGTATAATGAAACAAGCAAGTCCAAGCATACGATATCAGGGACCTAACCGCCATGGCGGTCAATTGAGCAATGGTCACGTTCATCCGCCTGAAAGTCTCTTCCAAGAAGGGGTGCAGGGGGAAACGAAGGCCAAATTCTAAACACTTGTGGTAAACTGCTATGCAGCCGTCAAGCGGGCAACATACAGTATCTTTTTCCCCGGGGACAACAATTGTATACCCCCCCCCCCCAAAATCATAAAACCGCTCGATCGTGGCGGTGGCATTTTTCGCCAGAATCAAATCCCGATTTTTTGATTCAGGGTAAGTCCCCAGAGGAACGTGATATTTGGCCTTGTCCAAGTAATATGTCCTACCCCTCTCTCGGGGAATGAGAGGGCCGGAGGTCCTAGAGGGATCAATCTCCAGCGTCTCATCGTCCGAATCAACGACGTCGTAAGAGGCGGGGTCAGGAGAATTACCACCTCCACTATCCTCCGAATGCTCCTCCTCGACTACTCGGGGGCCGACCCCCCTGGAAGAAGAAGCGAAATTTTCCCTACTCTCCTCTCCTTCCCTCGTCCTCTCAACTGACGGGTCGGTAAACGGTAAGATACGGGCACGGGTTCTAGACATAGTGATCTAAGAAGAAAGAAAAGCAAGAAATCGAAAGAAAGGGAGCAAGAGCTTGGGATTAGAAGTCTAACCTAAGGCTGATTGCTGGTTGGACGAAAACTTGAGAAGGAAAGCCCAAGAAAATTTCCCAGAAATATGAAGGTGCGAGAAAAGACTCGAATTTTCCTCTCGAAGGTTTGCAAAAAAGGAGTTTGTAAAAAGAAGAAGTACAGATACTGGATTGCTTTTATAAGGAGGGGGGGCAGACGAAAGGTCGCCAACCCTAAGGAACCCGCCCAAAGGCCACTTCCCACGTGTCGCGTTCTCGGAAGCCAACCACTTGTGGCTTCCCAAGGAGAACCTCGAGAAGACAAAAAGGTGTCAGGGGATCAATCGCCCTGTAACGTCATTCCATTCATTCAAAAAAAAATATATATAATAAACATGCCACACGTAAACAAGCTGCCTGATCTTTCATTAATTTGAAGAAAGCCCGAAAATGGGCAAGTTAAATTCCATACATGGCAAATGGAAAATACAAAAGGAGCCTGAATTTCCGGCTTAATGCGCCTGCACCCTCTAATCATCGTCTAAGCCCGGGGAGTAATCCCCAGGGTTGTCCTGGCCTCCTACGTCAGACCCCCAATCCCAGTCATTGGAGTCCTTGAAGGGGTCGTCAGAGAGTCCATCCTCAGCTCCGTCAGATGAGTAGCCCAAACCCTCACTATCCCCAGAATCGCGGCTGCTGACATCCCAGTCCCTGCCATAAGGGACTGCCTGATTATCATCATAAGAACCGCAGCCCACTCTCCTCACCAGAGGGGAAGAAGGGCCCGACTCCGGAGAGGAGTTCAGCTCATGGTAGCTAGGGTCAAATTGTTCTGGGTGCAACCAAGGGAAGCACTCATGACACCCCCTGTCATAACAGCCTCCGCCCTGGAGGCAACGTCTGAACCGGGAACCGACCGGAGACAAAGATCTGATAGGGCGCTTGCCTGCCCTGGCGAGAGCCCTCTTGTTGTTCTGGCGAAGGCAACTGCGGCGCAGGGCCAGAAAAGCTGCCCTGGCGTACCTCAGTCTCCAAAACCCCCTGAAGAGGAAGCTGACAGTACGAACTCCATGACGAACAACAGTCTTCTTAATGATAAGCTAGTCGTATACCTATCAAAGATAACCAACTTAGGTCTAACTAAAAATATAGCTAGGGAAGTCAGGATCGTATCCACAAGGAGACAAATAAATTCTAATCGTAATTAAAGTTTATCTAAGTAACTAAATCGGGGTTTTTTGATTGTGGTTAACTAATCTAAAAGTAGTGAAAGAAGAGAAGTAAAAAGAAGGATAGCTAAAATAAATAAGATGAATAAGGATGAATAAATATATAGAGAAAACTAGGATTGTCGGTTCACTACGAATCTCATATGGCCACGGTCTAAGTCACAGGTCTGTCGCAGATATTGGTCTAAGGGGTAGTGAAAAGGTCCTTCCGGTCCGCTATTCACCCTAGAATGCGTCTAACGGCTTCCGGTCTTATTAGGGCAAACAATGTATTGTAGCAGGTCTAACTTTTACCAGGCTTCCGATCTTAGGTTCAAGTTTACCAATTCAATTAATCAATTACGTCGACTTAATCAATTAATCTCAATTAAATGCTACAATTGACAACTCAAACGCAATATCATTGACAGATCTATAATCTAATTAACAACCATATTCAACTCATGGATCCCCTAAATCCTAGAAAGGGAAATTAGCTACTCATGGAAGAATTTACGACAACAATAATAAAGATGATAATTAGATTAAGCATAACTAACAAAATTTAGAGAGAATTATAAACGAATTAATACGATTAAGAAAGAAATAATTAAGGATAAAAGAATAAAGGAAGAACAAAGAAAGAATTAGATTACCGAGTTTAAAGGAAGAGTAGATAAAGAATTCATAAATCTAGATCTAAAAGTTTAGGGTAGAGAGAAATCTAAAAAGAGTAGTCTAAAGAGAATTAGAAGCATCAAAGAAGAGATAGAAGAGGTTCTGAAACTCTAGTCTAATAATTTCTTAAATAATAAGTTAAAACAAAAGCCCAAAAGTCTTATTAATCCTAAACATCAAATTAGGAAAGTCTCGGTCTTCGTCCAGTCTCGAGAATAGTCGGTCGACTATTTTGAATAGTCGTTCGACTATCTGGACCCGTTCTCAGCACTGCGCGCTCAACTTCAAACGCTTGCCATTTATTCGTTACTTCTTCAAATCGGGCGTGTAATATACCGTTGGAAAGCTAAGAGAATGAGCTTTCCAACGCAACTAAAATCAGCTCAATTGGAGTTGTAGAACTCAAGATATTCATGTTTTAAATTGATCCATTTGAGAACGATCATTCTTCTTTCTTATTTCGCATAAGATTTCATCTTTAAGCACGAGTTTTGCCTTGTTTATGCGTCCACGGGTTCAAACCTGCATAAGATGCAACATGACCACAAAGTATTAAATTCGGGGGAAAATAGTAGACAATGCTACTCGATATGCATGGAAATGCGTGCGTAAAAGACGAAATAATCATGTATAAATAGCACGCATCACTTAACCCAAGACATGGTTCTTTAAAGAGAAAAAGCAGAAAGAAAGTGAAGATGTAGTGACAAAATGATAAGAAAAGCCGTAATTTATACAAAAGGGAGGCCAAGGCATTAAATGGCACTCCAACCACTTCGGCAGAAGACGCAACCAATCATCAAACCGGCGCGCTGCTCAAAAATCCACTAAGCATGAGGAATAATCATGACCAAAAGACATCCCACCTCTTGGCATGACCAATGCAGTTAAGTCTCCTCCCTCGGGAACATGCAAACGCATTAAATGCAGTGGTGAAGTCAACAAGTCAACCTCCCACCATCCGAATCAAGAGTTCACCTGCTAAGGGGAAGCCTCGCTTCCCCCCAGCCGGTGAGGGCCAATTGATGAGGGTCGAAAGCCTGTGCTGGGTCGCCCGCCCAGCAGGTCCCATAACGACCCGACCCGAGGAATCAGATAGCCTTCCTAGTAGGCTGTCTGGGTAAACCAACAGGAACCCCCCCAAGGGGGTAGCTTCAGGCAGTCGCCTGCCGAGCAGGGCAATGCAGCCCACCGAGCAGGGCCTTTAAAACCCTCTGCCTGCCAGTCTCCGGGGGACTTCTCCCCCAGGCAGGGTCAGATGATACCAGGGGCTCCTCCGTCATTTTGCCTAAGGTAAGGGAGAATGAGTGGACAAAATAGACCCACATGTCGCTTTGCCATCCACTCATTCTCCCGCTCTTTTTCCCTCTCCTCTCTCTCTCTTGGGGGAAGGTATAAATACTTTCCTTCCCCCCACTTTTCAAGGGTTGGATTTTCTCTCTCTAGACTCTCACTCTAAAAACGCCACCTAGCTCCTCACGAACTAGGTTCATCAAGGCATTTCACAGACTGACTTAGGCATCGGAGAGGGTTCCCTCGGACAACCTCCGAGGCCCTGTGCGTTCACTGTGCAGGGAGCAGGCTCAATCCGCCGGGAATGTTTGATCGCCGGAGTGGGAGAAAGGAGAGGTTGAAGGAAGTCGGACGAATAATAACCCAACAACATTTTGAACATAAAACCCGAATCCGAAGTCGGGTTAATTGTTTCCGTACAGGAACAGTACCTATACTTGAGGTCGATTCATTTTTGTGCTTCTATTTAATTTTTTTATTTATTTTTCGGATCAAATCAAATATTATTCGATTATTCGATTCGAAAAATCAAATACCAAATCAAATAATGATTTTCATTATTCAACGTTGTCAAACCAAATCAAACGTCGGTTCGAAAAAATTTCAAATCAAACCAAATAATGACATTATTCGGTATAGTTCGGCTCGATCACAGCCCTACCCACAAGTTCGCACTTTGGGTTATTATCCATGTTTTTTTCGGTATTTTGGGTCCCGGAATAAGATGGGTCTGTACTCGCGCTGAAAGAACTCCACACAGTGTGATAAGAGAGTCATTTGTATTTCAATGAAGTCTTTTAAAAGCCATAAGATTGTCTTTGAGACGTGTCGGAATCCGTCGAAATAAGTTTGATACTCAATTTTATCGTGTCAGAGGGTCCTTATAATCTTATAATCTCTTTTAGACATACTATTCCTATCGACAAGTTTTCGTCAAAACACATCTGTGCTTTGGAACAACTTTCACCACTTTCGTAAATAGCAAAAAAACGTTCGATTTTGAAGCTTATTATCCACGTTTTTTGGGCATTTTGGGTCCCAGAATAATAAAATGGATCCGCACTCGCGTTGAGCAAACTTCACACCAAATACAATGCCTCAGTTTTATAAGAGAGTCATTTGGATTTTAACGGAGTCTTTTAAAAGCCATAAGATTGTCATTTGAGATGTGTTGGAATCCGTTGAAACAAGTTCGATACTCCATTTTATATTGTGTTTGAGGGTACTTATGATTATTGTTTGATATACTATTCCCATCAAAAAGCTTTCGTAAAAAAATATCGATCAGTGCTTTGGAACAACTTTCACCACTTTCGGAAATAGCAAAAAAAACGGCCGATTTTGAAGATTATTATACGCGTTTTCTCGGCCTTTTGAGTTACGGAATAAAATGAATCCATATTCGCGTTGGAGAAACTCCACACCAACTACAATGCCTTGGTGTAGTATGCGGGTCATTTGGATTTCAATGGAAACTTTTGAAACCATAAGATTGTCTTATGAAATGTGTCGGAATTCGTCGAAACAAGTTCGATACTCCATTTAATATCATGTTTGACGGTTCTATTAATCATTGTTAGGTAGTCTATTCCAACCGTCAAAATTTCGTCAAAAAAATTCGCACTTTAGAACAACATTCACCGCTTTCGACAATAGCAAAAAAACAACCGATTTTCAAGGTTATTATCCACGTTTTTTCGGCATTTTAGGTCCCAAAAAAATGGATCGGTACTAGCGCTGAACAAACTCCACACAAAATACAATGTCTCGATTTGATAAGAGAGTCATTTATTTGGATTTCAACGGAGTCTTTTAAAAGTCATAAGATTGTCTTTTGAGACATGTCGGAATCCGTCAAATTAAGTTCGATACTCCATTTTATGTCGTGTTAGAGGGTCCTTATAATCATTGCTAGACATACTATTCCCATCAAAAAAAATTCGTCAAAAAACATCCGTGCTTTGGAGCAACTTTCACCCCTTTTGAAAATAGCAAAAAAGGTCGATTTTTAAGGTTATTATCCGAGTTTTATCAGCCTTTTGAGTTCCGGAATAAAATGAATCCATATTCGTAATGGAGAAACTACACACCAAATACAATGTTCCGGTTTAGTATATGAGGGTCATTTTGATTTCAATGAAGACTTTTAAAAATCGTAAGATTGTCCGTTGAGATGTCTCGGAATCCGTCAAAATAAGTTTGATACTCCATTTTATATTATGTCCGAGGCTTCTAATAATCATTGTTTGACATACTATTCCTTTCAACAAGTTTTCGTCAAAAAATATTTGTACTTTAGAACAACTTTCACCGCTTTCGAAAATAGCAAAAAAATGTCCGATTTTAAAGGTTATTATCCACATTTTTTCGGCATTTTGGGTCCCGCAATAAAATAGATCCGTACTCGTGTTGAACAAACTCCACACCAACTACAATGCCTCGGTTTGATAAGAGAGTCATTTGGATTTCAACGGAGTCTTTTAAAACCCATAAGATTATCTTTTGAGAAGTGTCGGAATCCGTCTAAATAAATTCGATACTCCATTTTATATTGTGTTTGAGGGTCCTTATGAGCATTGTTAGACATACTATATATTCCTATCGAAAATTTTTCGTCAAATGTTGGAATAACTTTCACCACTTTCGAAAATTACAAATAATGATCGATTTTGAAGTTTATTATCCGCGTTCTCTCGGCCTTCTGGATTTTTGATAAAGTTGTTTAGGAATCATAATAATCAATGGCTGAAGGTTATTTCTTGGTCTAATTAGTTGATTCGACTTTTGAGTTTAGGTTCAGATAGGAAATTAGAACAACCTGATAAAATTTATATAGACCTACATAATGATCTTGATATGATAATGTGCCTCACTTAGTAGAGAATACGCACCTATTACAACAAGTACTAACCCAAAGTAGCTAGATGATCAAGTGCTTACATTTATTATTAATTCATATATATAGTAATGAAACATGCATGCATTGCATTCTGAAGGCAATGGAAGATGAGAGTTCGTTGATGGATCAAGCAGGGCAGGTGCGGGTTCCGTTGTGGTACAAGACAGTGGTCCAAAGGGGGCATGGAGCCGTAGCAGTCGGAACACACAGTGGCCTGTGTTTCTCACAGCACGCTGTGCACACGTGAACACACGGTCTTATCTTTAGGCGTTGTACCGGGTGCGCGTCCCTTAGCATTGTGCACCTTCGTTGACACCCCGGCACGCAGTAGTCTGCCATTTACATACCCACGTGTATAATTAATATGAAACCGTCTCATATCATTTTGAAACAACATTATATTATTATTGAGTATAACTTACTCATATGGGTGCGAGTGGGTGGAAGTGGAACTCCTGGAAGTACAGTTGGGGGAGCGGATGTAGGAGACGTAGTTGGAGCATGTGGTGGCGTGGGATAGGCCGGCGGGGAGGAAGTGGGAGTGGGAGTTGGGGCGTGTGACGTGGGGTTGGCCGGAGATGAGTGTGCTGGTGCGACAGCATGATCGCAGGGTGGTTTTAGCGGGGGTTGCCCACCATACGCCTACACAAGTACGTACCTTGGATATATTAATAACGTACGTACAATGAATGATAACAATCTTGCTATTACCAACCTCGTTTATGTTTTTATTATTCTTTTGTGAACCGTATTTTAAATTAAATAAAGAAAAGTATAAATGGGAATCAACATACCATTTCTTTTGTACTAGCTGTAGCCTGCGTGCGTAAGGGACCATGATGCGAACATGGAACAAGGAAAATCGGAAATATTAAATCGGTATTTTACCTCAATCACTACACGAAGTATATATATGAACGATCGACTGCATTAAAAACTAGGTTTGACATTGTACGTACCTTGGTAGCTACAAGAATGAAGCAAGCGAGTATGAAGAGAGACGACGCCTTGAAAGCCATTGTTGTAGGATTGAAGCCTAAGGCGGCTAAGAGTGAGGTTAGAACTTGTAAGATTGCAACTTACGAGTGAAGTATGGAGTACTTAGGTAGGCAGCTACTCCATCATATTTATAGCGAGAAGTGGGATAAGTGTATCAGTAGAGGGTGCAGAGTGAAGTGGAAACTTACGTAGACTTGAAGTTTCTCATCATTAAATTTGGATGAAGGTCAAACCTTAATCACGTACCCTTTTTAGGGCATTTCTAGTCTGCTTCTATACACGGATGACTTTATTGAAAGGGTACGTAGCTAGAGTCGTCTAACGTCTAATTAAGACCATTAACGACCGATCATTATACATGGGCGACTGAAATAAAGTTAGACTGGGATTTTTTTTAAAAGGCAGGTGACCAAATTACGGTTGCCAAGTATCGTGATTTTTTTTATCCGCGAACATCCATTCATCTTCGAAATCTATTCTTACCCAAAACGCGAGGAAAAAAAAAACATTTCCATCTCCAAGAGCTTTGCAGATACCATCAACAATCATCGGATGTCCGTCACTCAATTTATTATCTTCTTTTACCAGTATTTATAATCAAATTAAGGTATTGTTTTCCTTTTTTACCAGTAATTTGTACAACTATCGATTTTAATTGATGTTGTATAGTTTAAATCGGGTCAGACCAGTCTTGGCACAATGCGGCACGTGACTGGCCTGACACGGGATGATGGACCCTGTGTCACTGTGCCTCGACGGCGAGATAAAAATTGGGGTGTACCCACGCACGAAATGACAGCCCGATTGATCGTGTTTGGGCGGTGCCAAAAGTTGGGCTGGGCAATACGGATCGACACAATTCCCGGTCCGACATGTCAAAATATGGTTGCATGGATTTCATGCAAAGCAAAGGAAATAAGCCATGCATGCATACATGGAGACATGGATGGCGTAACTTGGAGGGCGCCCTTAGTTACAGAACTAGTTCTAGTTGACTACTAGTAGTAGCATTAAGATCATCTCAAAGTTTGGCAAAATTAATAACAACGCATATGCTTCTCTACTCGATGCACATATCTCTAAGATGACCTGTTTCCACACTTCCTACGCCTTCACGCTAGCAACTGCACTTGTACTCTTATTAAACCCCAAAGTTCGGGGTCTTTTGCCAAAATAGTTACCGATCCATCCCAAAGAGATATTCTCATTTGATTATTTTATTCCTCACATTTGATTAAAAGTGGGAACATTATAGTGGGATGGGGGGAGTATTTCTTTTAAGTACTCGTTAGAATAGTCTTTCAAAATATTGTCCAAAATAACCGTATCTAAGCTAAAAGATTAACTCGACAATTAGGGGGGATTAGAAAAGTGGTACGAGCCGATAAACAACCGCTAAACTGGAACAGCCAGTTCGGAGCAGATATGTATATGTATCTTTCATGTAAATACTCCTTAAGACAAACCTGCACGAAACTGAGGGAGGTGTGTCATATGTCGTGGCTCTCACTCTGGTCTCCGGGAGTTAAAAAGGTCAGTGACAGTCTTGCATGGAAGATCTGTATCCATCCTCGTCCGTAATTAAGGGCGGTATACTCCACGACCCAAGAGGATGTCCTAATATCTTTCCCCCTGAAATAGCAGCATAGAGTCGATCAAGTGGTGCCAAATACGCAAACTTCTGTTAATGCAGGAGCATAAATCAGGCTTACCTTCTTTCGTAGCCTCTTCACATCTTCTTTGGTAACTCTTATATAAATCGGGATCCAACGCTTTAGCCAGCACTTCATACTTCTCTTCAGTTTCCGCAATGTACCTAGCCTAAAATGACCTATGTTACTCCGATACATCACTTGAGTGTCGTGTCGCGTGTCTGACACTGACACGATACTTCAATTTAGACCAAAAAATCAAAAAAATTGTCCAAAATAGCCGTGTCCGACACCACGCCTCAGACTGAGTAACACAGAAAATGACCACTTGGTTATAGTAAAATATATGCCTAGAGCAGAACCCAACTAATAAAACACAATGAAGAGTGTTGATTGGAACCAAACCGACCGAAAAAGATAGATTTGTCCCAACTCCCAACCCAACCCACACCAGGCTGAGGTAACCTTGAGCCGAAAACAAATATCAAGTTGACATTTAACTCAGAAGCAAAATAAATACGTAGAACAAATGGAAGCTAACAACTTTATACAACTAGTATTTGACCCATACGGCGAAAAGTTTACTGGAAAGGCCGTTACTTGACTGACACTTTGCCCACATAAGACTAGTGATGTCGATACGAAACCGATAGAGCAATAAAAAAACAGCACAAAATAAACTGTGATATGGTATAAAATTGTTATGTGAAACAAATAACGTGATTAAATACCATGATTTCAAGAATTCATTATCGTTTTAGTGTTTAACACAACTATTTATCGCTTTGGTGTTGTTCAATGGGTCCGAGCGAGGATGAGATTTGCATATGAGATTGACAGCACCAACTAGTTCTTTCCATAATACTGTACTAGTTTGGGATCATATTGGTTTCATCCTAACTTGACCAATGTGTTGACTAGTCCCTTGATCACCCACTCTTCATGCGCCATGCACATGGTACACCGCAAATGCATCATGGCACAAACGTGATGCTCCCACGGCAACCATTAGGGCATCATAAGTACATTAGAAACTCTTCGACATTCACAAGCAATGGAAGATAATCTATCCAGAATAGTAACTGATGAGACTAATGGAACAAAACTCACCAGCATAGTTGGTGCAGTAGAAGGCCCATATAATCTCACAAACATGCGTAAGATATTGAAATTATTCTCGAGCACATCCTCCTGAAAAGAATAGATATATTTTTACAGCAAGCAAACATAAAATAAAACGTGCAAATATGGAGTATTACTTTTAACTTTGAAGACGGAATCAAACTGACCTCGTAGTCAAATCTGGGTGAATCAGAATCTCCATTCCCATTAGCAGAAGATTGATAAACCAAGCTAGTATAAATATCATATCCACTGTACATATAATTGAGTCACTAGGAAAGTACAAGGGGTGATACTCACAGATCATCTGAAATTTCCACAAGTAATTCGGAGACAGACAAAAATTCCATGTGCAAGTCATCAACCTTCAGTTGTAATACAAGTAAAAATCATCAGTCAGTCACGCAAGGGAATGTTTGAAAACTTAACATTAAATTTGAACATGGAAAATTGCATATTATACGAATGAGATATATAACAAAACATGTAAACATACAAACAGCAAACATGGAAATTATGCCAAAGTGCTAATAATTTCAACGAATTCAGGGACTGCACAAGGTCGGCATGTCATTGTTAGTCATTCTCATCAGGCGTTCGTTTACTCTTTTATGTTTCATAAATTTCATCTTGAGTTAAGAAGTCCGTTTTCAGGCATGTTTGGACTTGGATTTTGGTCTTTTGTGAGGTTATTGAGCATGCTTTGATGTCAAATGGTTTAGAACTTCAGGCTTGTTTGGTCTTGGATTTTGGTCTTTTGTGAGGTCATTGAGCATACCTCTGTGTCAAATGGTTTAGAACTTCAATACATTCCATCCATTTATATCATCATTGCTAGTCAAAGACCATTGATTTTGACCGTCATTTTTTCGTTGCATAATCTCCAACTATATACTACTCCCTCTCACCCAATCCAAAGCTTAGATTGAGTTTTTCACAAGTTTTAAGAAAGTGGGTAAAAAGTACAGGTATTATTGGTGAATCACAAGGTCTTATATGAGGGCTCCCAAATTAAAAGTGTGTAAAAAGGAATGACAAAATTGTTGTAAATAGAGGAAAGATATGAGGATTACATGATAAAATGTTATACCAAAAAAAGGGATGTATAGTTTGGATCGGATGGTCCGTTTATAATAAGTACTCGTATAAACTTTGGATTGGATGGGACTTATGGGAGTATATTTTTTAATAAAACAAAAATACGTAGTTGTTTAGAAAAATAAAACACTACTCCATATATATTTTGCATCTTAACTCTGCATATATTTCGAGGAACTATTGGCCAAAGTTGACCTTGAATGAACATCAAAGTAAAACGGAGACAATCAATTTGGGATGGAAGGTGCATTATTTATTAGCCGTCTTGCTATATATGAAATGCATCCATGGCATAATTTTCTTTTATCGCTGGCTAACTGATAGTCTAAAAAATGCACAAGGGCTAATCACAACTTAGGTCCATTTTAGTACAACAAAGAGCAACCAGTGCCCACGGACAGATCTCATGAGTCATGATTTCACTAACCATTGTGTAATTTACCAAACAATATCATAACACATGTCTTTATAAGGAATGAATGGGAAACAAAGAGTGGAATCACCTCTTCTCCCTGCAGCTGATACAAAAGAAGGTTTAGCACCCTATAATCAAAAGATTTAAGATGAATGGCCCTCATCACATCTTCATCTGAAATCTGCATAGTAATTAAAAAAGAGACTAAGAAAGTGATAATCTTCAAAATATCAGTTATATGCACAGAGAAAATTTGGATATTAGTGGCGCCTAGAACAAACCACCAATTCTAATGAAGTTATGTCCATGCAATAGTGCTAGCATCAAAAGGCATTTTTTAGGCAGCCAGATGGAAATATAGACAGGGATCAAAACACAAAATGTGACTCAACTGTAATATACTCCGTGTATGAACTTGAAGAGGCTAGCAGAAGTCATTAATTCAGAGAACCGTGTCTTTTAAAAGCAACATGACTCATTCAAATTCAGTGATCCGGAAAAAGGTAATGACCAAAGTTAAATGGTAGAGCTGTAAAAGTGATTTGCATAAGAACATTTCTGTACAAAATGAAGAGAGCTTTCAGTGAATGTGAGAAGTCAAGTGTCTCAACTTGTTCAGATGTACAACAGAGCTTCCTTTCTAAAGCCCAATATTCCTCTCCTTGTCTCAGTTCTTCTCTAATCCTGCAGTTAATGCACAGGAATTAGAACACTTGTATTATCAATTGGCACTAATGTTGGACAAAGGAAAGCAGTACTCTACTTCTTTGTCAACAGTCCACGATACTCAAGTATAAGTGAAAGCGGCCGAAATGGTTCTGATTCCAAAGTTTTCATGGATGTGCACGCCTTCTGAAGAGGAATACAGAAACTATTCACTATGCCACGCTCAAGCTCATGTAACATTTAAATTTCTCAACAAGACTTCTCATAACAAGCCTCGTCTTTAAGCTTACCTGACTAGATTTTTGATCGCCAACAGCTGTGTTGCTTCTGATTAGATCAACCATTTTCTCATTCAAACTGTCCAACTGTAAAAGTAAAATGACAAGGAAATATGAAGAATAAACATCAGAGAAACCAGCGCTGTTACAATTGGTATCAGCTTCACTGAAAACATAAATGTATGGTTAACAGGACTTTCTCCTCCCCATATCTGTACATCACTTTTTTCAACATGTTATTGCAAAATTAGCAAAACTTCAGACTGATAGGACTACACGGAAACAATTTAAAAGGGAAGCATCAAGACATCAAATACGGAATACAACAAAAGGGTCAACTTTCACGTAGTTACAAAACGTATACCTGGTAGATATAACTTTCAGTGAACGAAAGCAACGGCAAGTGTTTGAATAAGCATTCCGGCCTTGTCACTTCCAACCCATGAAACATAAAGTATGATCTACACTGTAACAAAGTACACTGTCGTGATATCGTCAAACAGCAGACAATGCTCACTTACAAGACTACATGAGAGACTAGACTACAACATAACTCTCTAAAAATAAAGTTAGAAACTTGATAAGGATGACGAATTACTTACGAAGTCTTCAAGTGTTGAATTCGCTCGTTGCATCGATTCCAGCCCAATCAAAGCCATATCATCAAGTGCAGAATTTCCCCCAAAATCAATCCCACCACCACCATCAATGTCCTTAACCTGATCATTCAGTACATGATCTCCCTCAAAACCCTCATTTTTTCCTGAACTTATCTCACCAGGCAAACCCACCAGTGCTTTCTCAACAAATGACCCAGAAATCTACAGCACAAATTCAACCCAACAAATGAATAAAGATTCAATCTTTCACAAATTTTATGCGAATTAATACAATGGTAACAATAACCCACCTTGGGCAAATGCTGGGAAATCAAACTGCATTTGTCATCAATGCTTAAATTTCCACAAGGCTCCATCTACCGATTCAAACCATAGATTGTTCAAAATAAAACAGAGAAATAGATAGAGATAGCAACTGAAAAAGAAAGGAGAGGTACCAAAAAGAGGACAAAATGTGAGAGGAAACGATGAGAATGAGGGAGAGGAGTGGAAATGTTTGGAGACAGGAAGTGTTGAGAGTCGAGGAACATCAACATGCTTTGTATCTCTTCTAGTTTTTTAAGACCCTCCATTGCTGCGTCCTGTGTCTTTCTTACTTAAATCACTGCCTTTCCACAACTGATTTAAGTGCAGAGTACCGAGTTGAGACCAGAGACTATGACTCTGTGTGTAGATCTGTTCAAACAGGTCAAGTCGTGGGTGATGTTAGGATATTGGTAGAGTCGAATATTGGTCATGGGTTGGATACTTGGATTGGGTCTCTGGTTAGACTTAGTTCCGGTTCTTTTCGATAAAAAATAGAGATGAAAATTGTTACGTAGGTCGGTGGATTGGCATGGTCCAGCAAGACTCACTAGTCACTAGTACTATTAAGGCATGAACTCGTTTTGACACAGCTCGGCATGACACGACACGCTATGGACCGTGCCCGGGCCGCAGTTGGAAGAAAAAAATGTGCCTAGGCACGGTACGCTCTTGGCCAGGGCCGGTCCTGGTCGTTTCGAGGCCCTAGGCAAAATTATAGGCCGGAGCCCCTTTAAAAAAAATCGTAACCGTCATTTTCATTATTTTCATTGATCTCATCCTCATAATTTCACATATCTAGCAATAAATTTGTTTTATTGTGATTTTCTTAAATTCACAACATCGCAATCTCAGTAATACATATCTAGCACAATAACACATAATAATTTAACAAATAACTCAAATCAAGTCATTAAATGACTTTTGAAGGCTTGTACTAATTTGTAGTTTACAAAATTTTAAATATATGAGTGTAATGACGGAAAAATATTGTAAATTCTACCATCCGTAAATATTACAGAGTACATTAGTTATCACTTAAACTGTGTAATAAAATAGTTTCTCGTGCAAATAAAAAAAATCGGTCATTTGTATAAATAATTATTCGTAATAATGATCCTTACATTTTTGAAGACGTGCTTTAAAAAGTTAAGAAAGTACATGTAATTTTGTAATTAAAATAATGCACGGAGTATGTATTAAGGTTAATATATACTCCCTCCGAGTTTAAGATATGAGGGTGTAAAAAAAAAGAAACAAAAAAAAGAGAAATGAATGACTAAATAAGAGTCACGTATTTATGGCTTAAATAGGAAAGAGGAAAAAAATAATGACTCAGCCCAAAAGGGAAAGACGGAACATAAGTCAGACACAGAGAGAGTATAGTTCAACATGGGTATTAATTTATTAAATACGAGTATATTTTTATTCTAAAAAATGAGACCGTGTATGAAAATGGAAAGGATAATTGGGTACAAAATAAATATAAATTGAGTATTTTTTTTTTATAATGGAGTATATTTCAGCATGCGTAAGGCGCACATCTTAACCACTCACCAAAGATAGAATTTGTTAAAGTTTTTAACCAAATACCTATTATATGTTCTTTTTTTTTTCCTGATTTTTGGGCCCCTTCTAGGCTTGGGCCCTGGGCCGTCACCCCTCCAAACTAGGCCCAGGGCCGGCCATGCTCTTGGCATGCCCAAAATGTAAAGAAATAAACCTAAATTTGAGAATTTGGTTAGACATGCCCAAGCACGACATGCTATGGGTCGTGGGCCGTGTCTGGCAGCCATTTCTTAACATTGGCATGACACGGTATGACACAAAGCCCACTTCCATGTGCCTAGCCCATGACATTTTTCGACACGACACGCTATGGGTCGTGGGACGTGCCTGGGTCACCCTATCCTAATACTAACACGACACGGCATGACACAAAGTCCACTTCCATGTGCCTGGATCATGCCATTTTTTTTCTCCAGGCACGATGGTCAAAACGAGACACAACTCACTTGCATCTCTACTAAAAAGCAGGTGAACCGAATCTAAATGAGAGATTTAACGTAATTTATAGTATTAACTTAATGAGAGATTTAACATAATTTATAGTATTGACTTTTTTTTTGGTGCGAAATATTAACTTATTAATGAGGTTAAATTAAACGAAATTATTTTTTCATAGGTGCGTATTACTTAATCATCACTAAAATTTTCTAATTATTCCTCTATTGTTCTTCCCATAATTTTGCATGCTTATTCAAACTTACTTTTTTTCATGCTTACTCAATCATCACCTTTAATCAAAATTTCTTTCTTAAATCTCATCAAATTTGACAATCGATCAATTGCTAGTTTGGAATTCGCTATGGATTACAAATCGGTAATCGATATTTTAATTTTATTTGCAAATTATGATTTAATTGACAAGTATGTTTAATTGTTTTTAGAATTTTAGGGTTTAGGGTTGAGATGTCGGAGATTGCCGGAATAGATGGCGGTGGCCGGAGGATTTGTGGAGGGCAGCGAGTCAGTGACGGCGGAGGGGCGGCACCGGCGCCGGCGGCCGGAGAAGAGAGGAGGTCGGAGGGCGGCGCGCGGGTGTTAGAGGGAGGTTGGTGTTGTGGTTGTTTAGGGTGGTGTGAGGAGGCGGCGCCGGAGGAGGGTCCTTGTAGGGGCGACAATGACCGGAAAAGGGGAGGGAGGGTGAGGGTGGATGGTGGCCACCATTGAGTAGGTGGTGAGGTGGTGGCTGACTGGGTGGTGGTGTGGTTTTTTTTTTTTTCCTTTCTCTTGCTGTAACGTTCATTGTAGTTAGTTTTTTTTTTTTTTTTGTCATCATCATGCTGTACCATGTACTTTTTAAATTTTTTTTTTTTTAATTTGAGATTTATTTAATTATTTTGTACTTAGATTTTTATGTTATTATTTAATTATTTTGTAATTAGGTTTATTTAATTTGTCATATTTTCAATTATATATTTGTGATATTGTTATTATTTAATAAGCAACAACAATATTGTCAACAATAATAATAATAATAATTATGATAATTAATTAGAGAACAAGAAATAGAATAAAAAAAATTGTCCGAGAAATAATAATAATTAGGGAACAAATAATATTTTTTCCCAAATTACAAATAAATTTGAGTACTGATCCTTTTTTCCGAGAAAAAAGCTTGGCAATAATAAAATTAATATTTTTTTTCAAAAAGAAAAAAAAAAAAAAGTGGTGGCAGCCGGAGTAGGGAGGTGGTGGAGGTGGATGAAATTTGGAACGTTGAGAATTTGTGAGATTTCTCTCAAAACTCTCTCTCATGCAACGATGAGGGAGGAGGAAATGAGAAGGCCAATTATGTAATTTTCAAGTATAAATGAGTAATACACAATTATGAAAAAGCACCACCCTAATTCTTAGGTACGTGTACCAAGTCATTGTACTCCTTAGCCAATGAAATGTCTTAATTTATGTAAGTGGGACCACAATTACTTGTAAATAAGTTATGAAAATCAATAATTACAGTTCGTACTCCCTCCCATCCATTCAATGCTTTAGGGTTTCACAAATTTTAAGAAAAGTGGTAAAAATAAGGGTATTATTGGTAAATCAAATGATTTTATGGGTCCACCAAACTTAAAGTAATGAAAAAGTAGTGGTATTTTGTGTAAATAGAGGAAAAAATATGAGGGTTATATGGTAAAGTCTTTTGCCAAAAAAAGAATGTAAAGAATTGATTGGATTGTCCATTTATAGTAAATGTAAAGAATTGAATGGATGGGAGGGAGTATTACTTAGGAGGTACAATGACATGGTACACTCGGTCTACCCAAGAAATTTTCAAACACAAATACCATTAACTTGGATGATTATATATACATTCTTGGACATGAAATGAAGAAAATTATAAAATAAATTCAATCAATGGAATAAAAAATTACAACAATCTTTCACACTAAAGGCTAACAAATTAAGGAAAATACATATATCAAACTTAATCTTGAACAACTTGTTTGGAGTGTTGTTTAGAAGATGACTTGAGGGATGCCACCATTGGCTTCATCTTTTCAGTAAGCTTAATGATGCCCAAGAACATGAGCCTATAAACAACCACCATCCCAAACAATATAGCAAGGTCTACCCATTTGGAGTACCCCGTCTCCATCTCCCAAACCCCCCTCAACACCTCGTCTCCGGTGACAATGGCCGGACCTCCGACTTGATTGTTAGGGAATGTCAACCCGATATACTCATTCTTAAAGAACCCTTGATTGGCATACTTGTGGAAGGAAATGTAGTACATAGGGTACCTCCAAAACGGCTTAGGGAGGTCATTAGGCAAGCGGAAGAAGCCGCCATTAAGCATCATCACGCCTTGTATTCCGGCTCCTGTTATTATCCCCATTAGGAAATCAGGAACCAGGCTCGCCACTATCATCATTAGGCTCTCCACCAACATCATGCACACGAATAGTACTAGTGAGAAGAACACAAAGTGGTCGAATCCTCGTTGGAGACCCACAAGGTAATAAGCTATTGCTCCCGGGATTAGGGAGTTGATCAACAAGTACGGGATTGACGAGATTGTGTTTCCTATCACGTATACACCAACTCCGTAGTGTCCATTTAGCCTTTCTCGTTCAAAGATCTACATATATACCGAAGAAAATGATGTCAGTTTCACTCATGACATACATTACAACCATAATATCCGGATTGGATTGCAAGATTTGCAACCCGTTTCTTAAATCTGAATCTCACCTTCATGTCTTCCACAAAGGAAGGAAACCCTCCGATCGCCATGAAAGTCAAGAAAGCTGCAACAAACATAAGCATTGCTCCTCTAGCCTGCCAATTTCAGATCATAAAACTAGTGAGCAACGAAACAAATCTTGCAAAAAAAAACTTTAGTGGATTTAAGGAGTTTAATTTTCACCTGAATGGAGCCATAAGAGTGACCAATATCATGAAATATAGTGCCCACACATAAGCAAAGTGCTATATAAACTCCAAGTCGAAGCCAATAATAGCCCAAATCACGGTACATATTGACGAAAGAGCGTTTGGTTAGAACAACTGATTGAGTGAGGAAACTTGCATTACTCCTTTTTGATTTAGTCGATCCTCCTCCCTGCAAAAGTTTTGAAGTATTACATCAAGTTCAACTTGCCAAACATGCAACAAAACCATTGAAAATATGTGAAGAAAATATTCTACTGACAGGATGTTTACCTGTTGGCATATGTCTGATATATGTTGTTGAACTTTTTGGTATGTTTGAGAAGATGTGTATGAATTTGAAAGTGTGTTTATGGCTTCTTCAGTGCCCGATGCTTCATCTCCATGTTCAACATCCTACACGAAGATTATATACAAGTTTACTTAAGTTCTTTTTTTTCGTTTTTTCGTCAATTTGAGTACAAATCTTCAGTTGACAGTCACAAGCACTTACCTCAAAGTCCTTATTGATGGTTCTCAAATAATGATCAGATGGGTTTTGCATCGTTGGGCAGGGGTAGCCATTCAAAGCAAAATGCTGTTAACACAAAAAAACATTCAAAGTTAATCCAACATCAGTGTACCCAACTTACAATGCTGATTAGTAATATCGGACAGGCAAGTTTACCTGATTAGCGCTAGATGTCGGACCAAAGTAGACAAGGCGTCCACCAGAGAGGAGACAGAGATTATGAAAGAGCTCAAAGACTTCAAAGCTGGGTTGATGAATGGAGGTAACAACGGTCCTTCGATCAAGTTGAGCGAGCTTGATAATCCGACTCATGACATGGTAAGAAGCCGCGCTATCAAGACCACTCGTAGGCTCATCTAAGAAGAGAAGCCTTGGCCTTGTTAATATTTCAATGCAAATGCTAACCCTTCTCTTCTGTCCTCCACTCAGCCCTTTCACATTCCACCCTCCTATTCGCGTGTTCAAACAACCTTGTAACCCCATGTCGCTAATTACCTCATTAGCGCGCTCTAGTTTTTCTGATTTAGTCATCGAGTTTGGGAGTTGAAGTTGAGCTGAGTAGTACACGACTTCCTTCACCGTTAGCGTTGTCATTAAGGTATCATCTTGAGTCACGTATGCCTAATCACGCCAACAAAAGTCCATTGAATTCAGTTTAATCAAGGCAAACAAATGAACAAGACGAAGGGAGGGAGTAGTATTTCCTCTTACAGAAGTTCCAAAAGCAAGTCTTTGTCGTTGACCATTGATCAGAATATCTCCTGTTTGCTTGACGGTCGAACTTAACCTTCCTATTTAAAAAAAATACAAACAAGCAAACAATTAAAATACTCACAAAACTCAAAATGGTCCGACGACAACACATCTAAAAGCAAAGCTGAAATTCAAAATAACTTGGTTCGACGACCCAACTAACCTGCCAAAGCGTCCAAGAGAGTAGACTTGCCGCAACCAGAAGGACCCATGATAGCCAAAACTTGACCAGGCTCAGCAAACCCGGTAACACCTTGTAGTATGGAGTGTTGGTTACCTTTGCCATCACCGACAGTAACCCACAAATCCTTCCACGTCAAGGACATTCTTTCACTACCACTCGTACAATTATCGTTCCCTAACTTAGAAGACGATACTTGGTGATTAATCGTATTAGCATTACTAGTAGTGCTGAACGGGAAGTATGTCCTTGGACTTTGCTCATCTCCTCCTCCTGGTCCTATGTCAACATGAACATCCCCTGCCTCCTTGTACACGGGTCTCGCGGGGCTTGAGCCAGGGCTGGGCGTCCATCTCAACACGTTCGGCTTTGTCGGATCCATTGCTTGCATGACAAAGAAATGTTAGTTTGATGGTTTGAGACAAGAGAGTGGAGCGTTGAAAGTTGGAATAATAATGTCAACCAAATAATAACATCTTTATATAGAAGAGCCTGAAATAGCAGGCTTTAAAGATTGTCAGCTGCTTCTCAAGACTTTCTTGCTTTTTTTAAATTAACATAAAATCAAGATGCTTTACACGAAGAGGTGGCTCTTTCAAGTTTCAACTTTGACCCACGACCATGAGTAAGTTGATGCCCTACTTTCCCACAATAATAACAATAAAACACCAGACTGGCCTATTTCTGGTCCAAATAATACTAAACAATGTAGCCCATCAATAATAACGGCCAGCGTTATCTCTATTCTAAAACTAGGGGACTGTGTGTGTGTGTGTGTGTGTCTCCGAATTGTTTCATCCAAACCGAGGATTAAGAGTATGACGACTTCAAGGTCGTGGGTATGGAGATGTTTGGTCTTTGGTCCTGCATAAGCGTCAGTCACTAAATCCGTCTTCATTGTCTCCTTGGATTGATTTGTATGCTGTTAGATGAATGGAAGGAGAGACACTATGACTCCATCATCTTCAAAAGAAAGGTTGTCTCGAGAGCTAACTCTTTGGACTTCATGTACCTATTCTCCTCCACTAGCTCCGTCGTTAGGTTTAGAAGAATAGGTCGAGTTGGGTCATGCACTGTCTTTTCTCGCACACGTGCAGCATATTTTGCAGCTTCCCATACTCCAAACCTGGATTCGGATGTTTTTTTATAATGAAGTCAGTCATTCAGTCTATCACAAATATGCAGGAGTTGATGGTATGTAAATTTATCAATAATACGGATCTGGAAATATGCCACACATTTCATCATCATTTATCATCAAGGAGAATGCAGATGATGTAAAACACAACCCGGAAAAAAGCCTCCAAATTTTAACTATTTTTGCAGCACATGTTTAAACATGACTGTTTAATTGAAAGATTCGTGCAGAATATTAAGCCAATAAACAACATAGATGTATTTACCTTGTGCTAAAAGATGAAGAGATTAGGATAGCAGGATAAACAGAGTCGTCCCTGATGTTATCGTAGGGAGAATAACTGCGCAAGGCTTGAAAATCTTCAGTGTCCATTGGATATCCAAACTCTTCAAAATCAACGGGTGTGAGCGGTAATACAGGTTGGAGAAGAGTAGTTGTTGGATCCAAGAATGGAACCTGTTACAACATAAAAGGGAACATATAAAAAATAAAAACAGTAACGGCAGACACAACCATATTAATTGGCGACTAAAATCATGTCTTCAATCATATTAATCACCCATCTTAACCCATAAACCACCTTAAACAAAAGAGGAAAATGTCCGATGACAGACCAATAGAGTGAAAGATAAACGACCACCTTCAAGACAGCAGCTCGGAATAAGTGGGGGCAAGAATTGATGGCCGAAGCAACTAGAAGCCCTCCAGCACTATATCCCCAGGCAGCAAGCTTGTCTTCATGCGCAATTTCTTTGTCAACCAAAAACTTAGCGCAGCAAAGGAAGTCTTGAATTGAATTATGTTTCTTAGTGCGCCTCCCGTCGTGGTGCCACTTCTTTCCTCTACCACCACCACCTCTATAAGAGTGCATCAATTTTCAATCATTTATCAAATAGATGTAACACAAGCATTGTTCTCTATACAAGAATATATGATCTGGGTCTTAATATTCAGATAGAACCATAAGATGCACATACGAAAATATACTACACGTATGACATACTAGTATGATGCCGCATGCAAGACTACAGTTTTCCACAATTATTATGAACAATAGATATATCCACAAGGAGGGCATAGCCCACTTAAGTAAAAAGAGTCGCCCAGAGGATCCGTTGAAGGATGTGTAAGGCAGCCTTGCACAAAAAGTTGTGAATATATCATAAGCGTGAAATGATTCAGCCTAGATAAAAGAAATAAAAATGATAATAATGCTGATGGGAAGAAGAGCAGACCTGACATCTGCATAGGCCATAACCCAACCACGATCAAGAAGGCTTTTCAATTCACTACGCCAACGTTTGTCCAACAACTCACCGTAAGCTCCATGCCCATGAAGTAACGTAGGGTTCCGCTTTTCGTTTTTGTTTTTGTGAGAACATATAACAGTTAACGGTACAGCCACCCCATCATGAGAAGAAATGTTGTACTCTTCACATGCATAAAACTCAGAAAGGTCATTCCAAAGGTTTTCATCTTTTTTATCTCCGCCATTGTCAGGATCAAAATGCAGAGTTGTAGGTGAACGGTCATCAAGTGGGGAAGAGTTTTTCCCATAGAGAATTTTTGTCCTCTCGTGAAGTAAATTTTGCTGTTGAATAATGTTCCACTTGCCACTAGAAAGATCGTAATCAACAACAGCATCAGGCATCTGGAGAAGAGAAAGTTCAAAACATTAAAGTTGATTGGATGTCACAGTACATAAAGACCTATAGAAAAATGAGACTGGAAAGTACATACCACTGGAGATGAAATCGAGAAGCGCATAGTGGAGGACTGGAAGTCATAGTTTGATCCAGGTAAAATTTCACAAACATGGTTTGGCAGAGGAAGGAAACGTGGACCATGCTCTGCTAAACGAACTGTTGCCTGAAAACATTGAAAAAAAAAGGCTGAAAATGACAAGCTTGTACAAATACAGATCAGTAGCTGCTCTTCCTCGGATGTCACATCAAGTGACACTGATAAACTAAGAGCTCACAAAACCTCTCAACGTCATTCCACAACTTTGAACATGAACACTTTCCTGATCCCAAGGCAGCCTTATCTCCAATAGAAAGTAAAACTGAATGTAGAGCAACCTTATTATCCCCAAGAGACAGTAAAATTGGATGCAGAGCAACCATGTTATCCCCTTACCTTATGACTCGGTAAAGGCAAAGGAACAGCACATAACTTGAGCTTTTGCCTTTCTCTTACAATAAGCACCAAGTGTGTTTTGCAGAAATCAACATCTTCAATGATCATATCAGGATCATCAACAAATACATTCTGTATTGAGCATCAAAAGCCAAGCTTAAGTGATATTATCAACTTAACAACTTCAACAAAGCGGCGTCAACTATCATTCACATGCAATATGAATAAATTAAGATACAGCTAACACAGAAAAAATACTACAAAAATGGTGTATTTATTGATGGGAGTCCTAGCAATATGACATGCACCTTTGTACTGATTGGCAAAAGTGTCATGGCTAACCAAAGAGAAGCAATTAGCTGACAAAGACTTAGATCATTTGATCTACTTACTAATACTTGAGAATAAAGACAAGCGTACCAATTTGGTAAACTATTTTGATTCATCCTCTCATAATTCAGAACCAAAGAACAATATTTTTTGCTCCATTGGGATATGCAATAAATGGGAAGTAGCATTAAGATTAAGCCATACATACCTCCCAGACTCTTTGGCTAGAAGCAACTTCAACAGGTGAGCGAAGAAGATAATGATTATCAACAGCTTTTCCGTCTCTTGCAGAATCTGTAAATAAATAAAAGTACCCTCCATGATGCTCAATAATGCAATGGACGAAAGGCACACCCTCCCACACTAATGCCATTTCTGACATTGGACTAGAAGAATCAATCACATACACCTGCAAAGTCAAGAAGAAAAATGAATGCAATACGAAATCAATAAGTGTACAATAAGATGGCAATAACATTATCAAAATATGTTACCTTTGAAGCTGTAGTCGATAGTACAAAAACAGTAATAAAGTTGTAATCTTTTGTGTGCCGAATGTTAAGATACACATTCTCTTTCGACTCTTCAAGAAGCAATACAGCATCAGCAGTTGACCCCAGAATACCTCGATACAATCTAAAAGTAAAGAAGCACAAAATTAACAAAAGTCAAACAGAGAAAAAAAAATCGACAGATATGAGTCATATCACAGACCTGCACGGCCGCTTGTGGTGATCAGTAACAACATAGAACAGTACTCGCCCGTCCTTCGACCAAGCTACATTAGAAACCCAATCAGCTTGCGGCTTATCACACAACGAACCATTATTCAAGTCCCTCACTGATAACTTGAAGAAATCATTGTCTTTGTCATACATAGTGTAGGCAATATAACGATGATCGGGCGACAGTTCAGACACTTCCTCATAAGCATAACCTACAATTAGGTAACTAAAGCTCAACATTTTACGATTGCGCAGATAATTTAACCATTGGAAACAAAAGACCAGTTGAAAAGGAACCTCCAAATCTTTCAGCTTCATGATTGTAATCGATCAACTTCTGCTCAATTTTTATTCCAGAAGTAAAATCAAACCCAGCAGACGGGGACTTGTGTGAAATAAACTCCTCATTCAAACTCGCTAATCTCCGACAAAGAACTGGAAATGGTTTCCCTTCCTCAACCCGCCTATAGTACAACCTGTATATACCCTTGATTAAGTAGAAACAAACAACTATTCAGCTCCTAGAAATCACCTCAATAGAAAGGGTAAATCAGAGTCTCATCTACATACACTAACACATACTAATAAATACTTTATATTAGTATGTCTCACCTCAATGTAAATATATTACTAGTTGGCCATCAACGCCAACTTACGGTTTTAGTTGAGATGGTTCATCTATAATGAGAGCCATCCTCCGAAAATCCCACAAGTGGGATTCCAGCGCATGGTATGGAGAAACTTAATGGGCATTCGAATAAGGGGTATGATACAATATAAATATATTAATTGGGCTCAATGATAGATCATTCATCTAACACATGCCATCAAAATAGTTCACAAGGTCACCTCAATCAGCTCAAAAAGAAATTCGGTTTAAGAAGAGCCCCACGATTATGATGCTGACGGGCAGGGATATCTAGCTAGTAGCAAATGGTAGCATTCGCTACCCCAAACTTCAAAAATTGGTTAAGATTATCGACTTTTGCTACTCCAAATTTGTAAAAAATGACACCTTTTTAGATATAGTAGGTACCTAGCTAGTAGCAACCCAAACTTCAAAAATTGGTTAAGATTATCGACTTTTGCTACCCCAAATTCGTAAAAATGACACTTTTTAGATATAGTAAGCAAATATGATTGAACTCGCTACCAAAAAAAATAAATTATTCTGGATTCGCCTCTGATTCGGGGTGTCGAACCAAAGCACACCCAAACACAGACCAAGTTTACAGACATTACCAACAAAGCTAGTTGGCATATGCAATTAGCACAAAAATTGAGATGCATAAACATGGCCATTAAAAAAAAACATAAGAGATTAAGAGAAAGAAGGGGAAGAGACCATGGGCCCCAGCGAAAGGGAGGAGAGGAGAGGTCATAAGGCAAGCGAGAGGCGATTTCAGAGTGAAGTTTACTCTGAAGGCGAAAGGTGTCGAGTAAGACAGCTTCAGTGTACTTCTCCTCTTGCTCCATGTACACATCCATGTGTCTCATTGCCACCTTGTCGTTCAGCTTCGACATCCAGCTGTAGTTGTCGTCCCATGTCTCCCCGTTTGGTCCCGTCATCTTCTCCGCCTTTTTCGGGGGCTTCGGCGGGGTTGGTGCCGGGGGTTTATGGGCTTTCCGGTGGGCCTGCCGTAGGAACTGTGACATGGGGGCTCGCCGGAGGATGTGTCTCATCGGAAATGCGTAATAGAATCAGACAAGGGTTTTGGGAGGGTTTATTGATACAGGATGGCTGATCACTGATTAAAGTGATTAGTGTTAAAAAGGGGACTCCATAATACTTGGGTTGTAGGCCAACAAAACTGACCCGGTCCGGATGACCTGAATATGATCCGATATTTTGGTCTGAGCTAACTCGAAACTCACCTGACTATTATTATTATTATAAGAAGCGAGTCGATATCTCTTAAATAGTTGAAAATAAAAAAACCAAAATGGTCTGCCTCGACCCGATCTTATAACCCGAAAGTGACCCGGCCCGAAGATGACTTAACCCAAACTCGACCTGGTTGACCTGTTTGCCAAATCTACTGGGTTGTGGGTACCGATCAACCGGATCAGTCCTTGCATGTTCGGCCTGAACGGGTTGGGGGAGCAGGTTCCATGGGTTATACCGTGCTCGGAGAGGCGACCCTAAGTTGAGGTGGGCTGAGCCCGTCTGAATGTTGGTCACAGTGTGTTTCTTTTCCGACTCTTTCTTTATAACGCGAACATAGTCATGCAATGTGTGTAAGACACTAACCAATATACTCCGTACTTCTCACATCAAATCAATGTTTACTTTGGATATTTGACGAATTTTAAGGAAGTGGGTCATTACTGGCATACTGCACCGTTATGTTGGGCCAGCACTAGACAAACCCAAGTGATAGATGAAGCCCCATGTTCTTGAATGTCAGTCTTTGAGGACTTGCAATGACCAATACATTTAACTAGACTTCCATTGGGCTTATTGACAGTAACCCGTTTTGATTTTGGATATCGGCCCACTCGTTCCTCACACAGTCTCAAATTTGTGAAACCGTCTTTAAAAAACTGTCTCAGGTAAGGATTTGTGAACAACTAATTAATCTCATATAAACGAAATAACCAAATAAATAAGTACGGAGTGTAAATAAGTCACAAGAACAGCCAGCATAAGATAAAAAGGAATGAAGGATGACAAAGCTAACGTCAAAACCTAACAACACCTAAGTTTCACCTACAAAATAAAATCATGAATTTACATTCATCATCCTCGACTTTCGATGGTTACTTGTGTCATACGCAATCGCACTATGCATGCAATGCATGCATGTCCGTCGTTGAGACAATTGTCCCATGAAGCACGTACCCTTTGTTGCTAAACTAACTTGTTGAATATATGCAACTTAAATACCTACATTACATTACACCCTCTATTCCTACCACTTTATTTATTATTCTAACCAAATCTACCATTTTCTAAACCTCACGACTTATTCATTTTATAGTTACATCACTTTAGTTTGCTTATAAACACATTACTCCATCATTATTGCTACATAGTACAATAATAACAACTAACTTTACCTTAGAAAATGGCGTTATTTTACTACTCTAACCATGATCATGGAGTAAAAATGATGATGATTTTAGCTATGGTGATTAGTTTGATAGTGTCATTAATCGAAGGAGGCGAGGATCAATCTCTAGGTGCATCGTTTATATTTGGAGACTCGTTGGTTGATGCAGGGAATAACAACTACTTAAGTACTTTGTCAAAGGCTAACTCACCTCCTAATGGCATCGATTTTAAAGCCTCCGGTGGTAATCCAACCGGACGTTTTACTAATGGTAGAACTATTGGAGACATTGTAGGTATGTAAACTAAGCCTTCCTTTTAATTCCACCCTTTTATTCTATGTCAATGGATAGAATAACCTAAATAGATGAATGAGACGGAAAAGTAATATTTTTGTATTTTGAACGACTTTTTTTATTTGTCGAGCATGCAGGAGAGCAAATGGGAATTCCAAATTACGCTATTCCGTTTTTGGCTCCAAACGCCACCGGAAAAACCATACTTAATGGAGTGAACTATGCATCTGGAGGAGGTGGAATACTGAATGCAACAGGAAGGATTTTTGTAAGTTCAAATAATCAAGACTATGACGATATAGAGCTTTGTCGGGTTTAACTAATTAGCTTGCTAATGAATTGACGAAGAATTTTATGTATGTGTTGCATGGTCTATAATTTGTAGGTAAACAGGATTGGAATGGACGTCCAAGTTGATTTTTTCAATATCACAAGGAAACAAATCGGCCAGTTATTGGGAGAGTCGAAAGCAAAGGATTACATATCCAAAAAGTCGATATTCTCAATTTCAGTCGGATCAAACGATTTCCTCAACAATTACTTGATGCCCGTCCTTTCAATTGGTGCCAGGATTACCCAAACCCCTGACTCTTTCACGGACGATATGATTAATCATCTCAGAGACCAACTTACTGTATGTTACACCCATATATTTTCTTGATTCTTCGAAATTATTAATATTCCTTAACACGTACATACGTTACCAATGATATAAATTCGTGTTTGATTGGATGCAGAGGTTGTATCAGTTGGATGGTCGGAAGTTCGTGGTGGGAAACGTGGGGCCGATCGGGTGCATACCTTACCAAAAGACAATAAATCAGTTGAACGAGAATGAATGTGTAGAATTGGCTGACCAGCTTGCTCGACAATACAATTCCAAACTCAAAAATCTACTCACTCAACTTGGCCCTACTCTACCTGGATCCACCTTTGTTTATGCTAATGTCTACGACCTTGTCATGGAGCTTATCACCAACTACAACAAATATGGTAACTCCTCTTTCTTATATTCTCTCCATTTCGTACGTTGATCAAGTAGGATGGAAACTGTTGATCTACGATAATAGAAGTCAGATGTATGTTCGAGTATAGTCACCACCGTGGTATACTTAACGAACCATGCAGGTGTATTAACTAGATCAAGGTTCCTTTGCGATGCGCCTTTATTGTGATCGTTGAATTAACCCTAAATAGACCGGGAAATCACATGCATGCGATGCCCCTTTACACGATCTTTGTACTCAGCTAGAATCCAAACTAAACGAGAGCTAACGTTAGGTGGATGGATGTATTTTTTTTTTTGTAGGTTTTAGAACGTCGAGTGTAGCATGTTGTGGAAACGGAGGGCAATACGCAGGAATAGTACCATGTGGGCCGACATCAAGTTTATGTAAGGATCGTGATAAGCACGTGTTTTGGGATCCTTACCATCCAAGTGAAGCAGCTAACCTGTTGATAGCTAAACAACTCCTTGATGGAAATACCAAATACATTTCTCCCATGAATCTACGACAACTTCGAAACCTCTAGTTACATACTACCGACTATATTTGGGTGCGGTTACCTTTGTTATTTTATGTCTTTTACTTGAAATTATTCTGTTTGCCATAATTGTATTACGTAATTTTGAAATGATTAAATGAAAAGTATTAACGGTATATACTACTCTGTACGTATATGATGAAGCTTTATTAAGAGAAGTGTTTATCTTTTTTGTTTAAATGAGTGTATTATGTCGCGGATAAGAATCAAATCCGATTTCTGATCTTATGACTATTAGATATAGGACACAACTTAGCTTATACGCGGAATATTGATTGTTGTGTCATTCATTGCACTTGAAACCCGATACCAGTGGCTACTAGAGTCACCAGATAAAGTTCATGGCCCAAGTCCTTAGCTCCGATCGATAGAGAGCTTGGGAAAATAAGTGACTAGGTATTGTTCTTTTGGATTTCGAATTGACACGTGATCTAACATTAGGATCGGATTTCCAATTATATAGGGTCTTCTAATCTGTTTGGAGTTTCTGTTTAGATTGATAGTATAATATAAACTCTCATACCTCTACCCAAGAAATTATAATATCAATCTCCCCTTCTTCTTCTGTCCGTGAAGATAGCTAACAAGTTGTTAGTGAACCACGTAAATCTGTCTGTCTCTCGATTTTACGTTCTTAATTTGTTTGTCTTTCTCTTCCATTATAACAAATTGGTAACATAAAAACGAGAAACAAACAGATTTACGTGGTTCACCAATAATATTACCTTAGGATAAGTACTATATGTACTCATATTGTTATCGATAAAGTTAAGATTTAATACAATTCTTATACGGTATAGTGGAATCAATAGTGTGAATAGAAGAGGGGGGAAAAGGCCAAAGAGAAATGGGTGAAGGGGGTTGAATAGTCAGAATTCACAAATATGGAAGGCTAGGATTAAGCAGAGGAGGCAGGGGACAATGAATGAATGAATATGAATATATTTGGAATTGGAAGGTGTCAGTAGTGTGATCTTCGAATCTATGTTCCGGAAATGAAAGAGACCTGTGAGCCAAGGCCCAAGGATATATGATCCCGCTCCGCTCTGCTCCTCCGCGTGCTGTCTTCTCTTTCATATCCGTCCTTCATGCCTCTTTATATTGTCGTCATAAGTTTTTGCTCATCACCCAATCACACAATTCATCAATTAACTCACTTGTTTCTTCTCTACCTACACACCATTACAATATACGGATAACCGAATCATTTAGATTATGGAAACAACGATATCTATGATAATGAGATTTATTAACTAGACCTGATATATATACAAGCCAAATGGCGTTAAGGTTTAGGTTAGTTTAGTTTCGTACGTGTTGGTTTATTTTCTCGTTCGTAAGTAATTAGTAGTAAGAATTAGTGCGTGGTCATGTCGGGTTGTATCAGATTATTTTGGCTTTGGGTTACGCTCATGGTCCGCTCCGGGCCGGGTACACTTAGCAACACCTCACTCAACCCTTGGCCAACTAGAACCGGCCTGACCCGTGACCGGATGTCATGTACCTAAAAAATAAATTGTCTAGAGGGTACTCCCTCTGTCGTAATGAATTCTTTACGTTTATTTTTTCACACTTGTCGAGATACATTTCATTTCGTTCATACTTTTATTTACGTGTTATTAAAAATTTGATAATCTTAATGTACTTGTTAAGACCATTCGAAAGAGATCTCACATGGCTATGTTTTACGTTATATATTAGAAATTATATTCTAGATCATTCTACCTCATAAATAGTGCCAAAAAGCAAACGTAGAGAATTCACTGGGACAAAGGGAGTAATATTTAACCATTGGTAAACTTGGAGGTCTAAGGTCTCACGTTAAAAGAAAGACTTACCACAGGATTAATGAGGGGGTAGGGGGTAAAATAGGGAGTAGGAAGGTGGGAAGAGTGTGAAAGCTGAAGCAGTAAAGGACAAGGAAACAGTGAAGATATGTTAAGGGAACAGTGAGCGAGAAATAAGGAACAGAGAGCAGAAGAGAAGAAGAAGAAGAAGAAGGAGAAGGAGAAGGAGAAGGAGAAGGAGAAGGAGAAGGAGAAGGAGAAGAGGAAAGAATCTGATGCCGAAATCAGAGGAGAAGAGAGAGAGAGAGAGAGAGAGATAGCATTAACCCAATTATTGCATCCCACGCTTCCCCGACATATCTTCCCCTCACTCCTATCTTTTCGCTCTCTCAACTTTTCTGATTTTTTTGACATTATTATTAACATGCCCTGCCCCCGCCTTCTTTCTACTACTACGACTACCCACCCCCATAATCCAATTCATTGCATAATTTAATGGTCTCGTTATTTTAAGAATCGGGAGGCCTGTGAGGGTGTTGCTTAAAATTTGTGGTCATCATCTCAAGGGTCTCATGTTCAAGTCTGCGTAATATTATCCATGTATTTTGGGTAAATAAATAAATATCTTCAAATAATGTCGAGGACGGAAAAGAGGAAGATTAATTGAAATGGAGTGAATACGGAGTATTACTTCTAAATCAAAGACCAAGGAAAGAAAAATGCATGATTTTGTATAACTAAAAGCTCAATTATCCCACATGCACAAATTTTTTTTTACCATAGAGGAATTCGTATATATATCCTCCTGTATTTACACAAAATGTTTTCTTGTTCATCAATTATACTCTCTTCCTATTGATTACTTTTTGTGATTTGACATCTTGAACCCACCAAACAATTTATCATCTTTCATTATTCATTTCCATGTGAGATCGTCGTAGGGAGGGAGTATCATTTTTTACCTACTTTAATTTGGGTACCGTAATAACTCATTCTGTATGATTTAGTAACAATATACCGAGTAATTACTTTTTATCCAAATTACTTCTTTAAAGAACAATTCTCCTATAAAACATTGGAAGTAAATTTTGGATTATATGAACGAAGTAGTAGGATTGTAGGAGTATATATTAGTGGAAGCATGAGGCAGTTAATTAGCAATAATAAATAATGTCTCACCTGGTCATAACAAACATGAAGGATTCATACTGCATAAAGCTGATCACTGTTTCGCATGTCATCTACAGTCATGTAAATGTAATCCTCTCTTTCTTCCTCCTCCTCCTCCTCCTGTCACCTCTCTCTGCCCTCTGCATGCTTCTCTGCTCTCCCCTCCCCATATAAACCCCCCCACCCCACCCCACTCCAACCTCCTCCAACCACTCCAAAAACAGAGAGAGAATGACGACATCACTGGAATCCGCCTCCGCAACGGTGGTGTCCCTTGAGAAGAAACCCAAAGTGGGTGCCCCACCGCCACCCTCCGCCGCAGAGCCTCTCCCATGCCCCCGCTGCCACTCCCACGACACCAAGTTCTGCTACTACAACAACTACAACTTCTCCCAGCCCCGCTACTTCTGCAAGTCCTGCCGCCGCTACTGGACCCGCGGCGGCGCCCTCCGCGACGTCCCCGTCGGCGGCGCCTCCCGCAAGCCCCCCAAGCGCCCCCGCACTGCCTCCCCTGCCTCCTCCAACTCCAACTCCACCTCCGCCGCCGCCCCCATCCCCACTACCATGCCCTTCTACTCCTCCGGTGAGTTCACCACGTTGCTGGCGTTGGGCGGGTTCGGGCTTGGTGCTAACTGGATCACCAGGGATTTCGCGTTTATGGGTGTCGGTAGCCCCATTGGTGGCCCTGCTACTGCTGCTGGCGGCGGCAGCGAAGAAGATGCTGCCACGTGGCAAATGGAAGGTGTGGGTGAGTACTATTCGTCGTCGTCGTCGATCCCGGAGCTTGCTATTTCAACTACTACTCCAACAAGTACTAGTAATGACCCCAACTGATCCATTTCCTTGAAGAAATCACGATGAGTTAGATTTGGAATTAACACTATTAGTAATAGTAGTACTAGTAATACTCCTAGTATGTAGTTGGATACTCTTGATATTGTCCGCTTAATGAGTAGGTCAATTTGAGTGTAATTCATGGGGTTGGGGGTACACTAATTATTAATTAATCGATATTTTATGATACTCGGTATGAATGTGATTAGGGGGAAATTCCGAAATTAGAGTTATTATGATAGTAGAGTTTAGATTGGAAGCAATGTTGGTGTATTTGAAAACATGACGAGTACAATATTGAGACAATTGAGTAGCATTTTGGTGTTTAATCGATCCCAATATAGTACATTTGCTCATGTTACGAATTTCGCTCCATGGATTTTGAATTGAAATACGAGACTACTTGTTGACTTGTTGTAACGTGCGTGTAAGGGGTTTGTATGTACCACCTTTCATCCCTTCGTCCCTCATTTATCAAAGAGGATAGCAATAGTAATGAAAGAATTTTATATAAAATTTTTATAACTATGCTATATTTTTGCAATGCCAATATTTTAAAATTTTAATTTATTAACAATAAATTAACTTTTTCGTTTAGGAAATGGATAAAGTTTAAACACATCCCACATTTTTTCATGTGATGCTCAATTGATCATTAGTCAATTCATTATCTCTCTGTGCTTACAAACTAATACTCCGTATAAGAACTGGTGGCAATCAAGCACGTCTCGATGAAGTGGCGAGAGTGTTGGCTGCCCTTTGAGCCTTGCCTTATGATGCTCCGTCGGTGCTTGTTGTGCATATGTCTCGGCTCTCCGAGGTTCAACACCCACGTCCCCTCGATTTTCGAGTCGATGATGCACGATGCTGTGTTGACGACTTCTCGATGGGTCCTCTCAGCCTATCGAATACTGTAGTTGTGCGTTCAGGCGACCGACTTCGCTCTTTGAGCCGGCAAAGGGGTGAGATCTGCTCCTAGTCGTCTCCTTCGGCATCCAAGTTGATGAAAGACTCCCCTCGAAACGGTTACATCCACCACTGGATCCTTGTGACGTCCACCCATTCGATCAAAGACAGCGTCTCCAGCCTTGCTCCCCAAGCGCTAGAAGAAAGGTCTCAGAGGGGGGACCTCTTTGATATCTAAGTTATGAGTTACTCCCTCCGGTCATTATTTATTGCCCCGGTCCCTTTTGCACATAAAATAAGGAATTAATATAAAATGGTAAGGAAATGATGGTGGGCCTTGATATGTAGTGAATAATTAATATAAAATTGTAAAGAAATGAATGGTGGGGCTTAAAGGGTAAGAATTCAATGACATTTCTTGTAAACAAAGGATAGAAGAAGGATAATATGGTAAAAAGTGTAAGACATAAAAGGAAAGTGGAGAAGTGGGGCAAAAAATAAAGACCTACCAAATAAGGAAAGCGGGGCGAAAAATAGTGACCGGAGGGAGTATGACATATCCGTTGTAGTTATGAATGAATCATTAAGTATTTTTTTTATTCAACGAAGAACGCACTTAGTCGGGATTCAAACCTGAGACCTACGGTCCCAGAACACCCAGTCTTAATCACTGGACCAAGACATTTTCAGTATGAATCATACGTATTTGCTACTATGTATTGTCACCAATTATGTCTTTTAATAAAAAGGGAGTGAGAAATCGAACCCGAGACCTAACATTCAGAATACCTCCATCTTAACCGTGAAAACGTTAAATTAGGATATCGGTGATCGCCGTATGGACGGGCTTACTACTAGAGTAGTAAAATGGATACTTAAGCAGTTAAGCCCAGAAGCCCACAAGTTGGAAGGTGCAGCATTGCGTCAACAAGACAAACGTTCTCTCCCTCCATCCCCTTCCTTCTTCTCCTTCTCTCTGTCTCTCCCCTTCTTCCCTCTGTACTGTACTAGGGTTTTAAACCCGAGGTGACTGAACTCAACAACCATTGTTAATTGAAATCCCCCGCCAAATTTGAATTACCTCTCTCTTCCGCCATTGTTGTAGATCTCTAACAACAACAATGTCATTCTCTCTATTCTCCACTCCCCAACAACCTCAGCAGCAGCAACAACAACAACAACCCAACCCATTCAGTTTCAATCAACCCCAACAACAACAACAACAACAACCAAACCCTTTCCAACAAACCCAACAACAACAGCAACAACAACAACAACCTTCGTTTCAATTCCAGCAACCACAGCAGCAATTCCAACAACAACAACAACAGCAACAACAACAACAGCAGCAGCAACAGTTGTTTCTATTCACAAACGACAAGACGCCTGCCAGTTACGGCACTAAGTGGGCTGATCTCCATCCTGACTCCCAGAAATCCCTCCTTAAAATCGAGTATCTTTTCTTTTCTTTTCTTTTCAATTCTTGTTTCTTTGATTAGGGTTTTCCCCCTTTCTTCATTCTCTATTGTTCTTTGGCTCCTTTTACAGGGAAAGAATACTCGAGTATAGAGATGAAAGCCAAAGATTAGATCAATGTAGCCGCCTTTTCGATTCTTCCGTTTCCAACAATGCTTTTGAGCTCGATGCTAGCCGCATTCTTCAGGTTTCTAATTTTTTTGGCAATCTGCTGTATCCACCCAAAGGCTCAAACTTTACCAATGTTTAGTGGTTAAGACGTAGTTACGCTGGACAATAGGTTGATCCCCCTCCCCTCTTCGTTGGAAAAAAAAGGGTCGAACTTTCATGCTTGATTCAGGTTTAAATTTTAAGGGGAATTTAGATAGCTTTAGGGGCTTAGTTATAACTAACTCACTGTTGTTGGATTCTCTCCCTCCCCTCTTCGTTGGACAATTTGTATGCTTATACTTCGTTCTATTTATCTTGGTGAGAAAGAATGATGGAAGGAGGGTGTGTGTGAGTGTATTCATTGTAGTTGGTTTGATGTCTTGGCAGGAACTTGGGGGAATTAGTACTTCAATGGAAAGACAAAAGGTTGCGATGCAAGAGCTAATGACTGTTGCCAAGGACATGCTGAGAAATGCTGAGGTTGCAGTTCGGTCTTTTATGATGCTTCGACCTAGATTCCTTCATCAGAAAGCCAACCCTGGCTCAAACTCCGCCTCTCAAGGACCAACACCCTCTGGTGGTTCAGGGCAACCAGCTGCCAACACTATGTTGCAAGTTGTTGATTTCTATAGCGGGATTCCAAAGAAACCATCCCCTTTCATGCAGCAAACAATTGCCCGTTTTGACAAGTACCTTGGGGAATGCCGCCAGTGGATTGAAGAGTTAGAGCAGCTTCTTCTTGCAGACTCTGATCGAAACTCCATCAATTTTAACTCGTCAGTTGTACAGTCTCTTCCAAAAGTACTGACCAACGTTCATGAATTTTTCGTGCATGTAGCTGCTAAGGTAATCGAACTTGCTTCAAATTACTGCATGTTTCCGTTATGTTATCATTTTCATTTTTGTGGCGATAGAGAAGGTGCTATTGAAGATTGTAGATCAGTTCTGTGATTTCACAAACAAAATAACATGCCTAATAAGCTCTCAAAGATTGGGTAGTGCATGCCTTATAGCAAAACACAGCATAGAGGCATTGGTTAAGTTCTTGTTAGGTTGTGTTGAACTCCCTTGTTTACAACTTTATGGGGGGGCTATATCACCAATCCTCTCTGTTCTTTATCCTTTTTCATGTTATCCATGTTGAGAAATACTTGTAGATGACTGGAGTGACACTATTTCAATATTTGAGGCATCTTTTGTTCTTCTTAAATTTCTATATTTGCTTTTCTTTCTCGCGAGATAAACTGGTACCTCTGTTTATTATATCACCCTTCCTTTTAGGTGGAGAGCATTCATCAGTACATTGCATCCATGAGAGCAGCATATCTTGCTGATCAGCGACACCGTGGAGATGTGAATGATCCTTTTTTGGAGGCTGATAGACGTGAAACAGCCAGACAAGAAGCAGCAGCAAAGAGAGTTCACCCTACATTGCATTTGCCTGCACCTACCCCACCACCGCCAACCACTCAGGTTGCTGGGTTATTTGCTAGCTCAGCAACTCCCGGGGTATCGACTGTGCCACAAACTTCGTCGTCATCATCTGGACCTCTTTTCGGCACGCCCTTGTCTACTCCTGCTGCTAATTCTTCTGGACAACTGTTTTCATCCCCTTTCTCTGCTCCCTCATCTTCCATTTTCGCGTCTTCTGGTGCTTCTACCCAGACATCTCTCTTTTCTTCCTCATCGTCATCATTGTTTGGCCCAACTTCAACACCCTCCCTATTTGGTGCCCCATCATCTGCTGCTAGCACAAGCCCTCTTTATTCAACGCCTTTTGGATCAGGTACCTATTTGTCATACTGTTTGTTTGAAAGATTATGTACATTATATGCACTGGTAACTTTAAAATTTCTGTGCACATGTGGAAAATTGGTTTATTGCTTTCATGGTGAATTGAGTATGTATATCGTAAATATCACATTACAGTAAATATAACAGAATATTGTGATGCATTCTTTATTCTTGAGCTGTATCTAAGTATCACAGAAATTGCAAGACATAGCCAATCAGCCATACTGTCATACAGCAGCCAGCAGCTGTTAAGAGTTGTCCTGGAGTAACCTGTAGTTATGAACAGTGGGTGACTGACTATGATATTGTCATGATAGGTGTGGTTGGTAGCCAAGACCTAGCTACTTCGACACTCTGAGAGTGCCGTGGGTTACATGTCCACTTTCTGATATTCCAACCTTACGTGACAGCAACTCTTCATATTAGGCCAAAAACAGTGAGACTTTAGAAACCCATCCTGTTATGGTGTCCAGACTGCAATACCGAAGATAAGAATAAACAATACAAACATAGCTAGGGGAAAGATTAGGCGACCAAAAAGAGAATCAAAAGAAATAAAAAAGATAGACAGAAAAGGGAAAGTGTATGATCTTTGAAAAGGAAGGAGGTCATAAGAAATGATAAAATCCTTATCAACCACGGTCAAAATGATTCTCCTCAGGCCTGATATAACACATTAAATAGTCTAAGGACCTGATCCTAGCGACCAGGACAAAATACACTAAATGATCCAATCAAGTTTGACTTGATGCGCCCCTCTGAATAATTCATTCGCTGGCATGTTACTGTATTTGTAGCTTCTACTGTACATTGTATTGATAGGTGCTCAGATTAATCCCCGCCAACCTCAGAATTCTAACATTAAGTTGTTTAAGCTTGTTAGCATCAGTTGATGTTTGCCTTTGTCATGTTTTAGCAGGTTTTAGCGTGTAGCGTAAACTCACAATATAATTGTCTAAATGCGAGGCAGCTCTGCTATTGGCTTACGTTTAATACGTGGCAGGTAGTCGGACTGGGGGGACTAGGTGTATGTTAGCTTATGCATGAAATAGTTACATACAGGAGAGTCAAACAATAGCCTTTGCCAATGATTCTTGTATTTTTCTGATTGACAGGTGCTGCATTGGCATCAGGTTCAAGCCTTGGGAGGACCTCAACTGTAAGTAGATTCCTTTCATGACTTAATCTTTAATGCTTAAAATTATCATTTATTTTCTGTGGGAAGGCACTTCGACCATTTGCAAACCAAAAGTGGTTTTTATATTTTATTATTGTTTTTTTTTCTTTGCCTAAAAGTAGCTAACACTAACTCTTTAAATTGAAGGTAAACAAATGACTCAAGTGAAGGGAGTACATTTTTTTGTAGTATTGTACCTATTGGGGCTACGGTGTAAGGAAACGAGTAAATTCAACCAAAGATTTAAGAGAGTAAATAATAAAGACAGTAAAAATTACACCACGATTTTTAGGTGGATCCCTCATTAAAATAGAGGTAAAAAAACAACCCGCGAGAGAGTAAGTACTTTAACTATAATAATAATTCAGGAGTACAAGGATAATTTCCTTAAAAGTCTGTAAAAATAGTCAAGCTAATAAACTCTTAGAAAGGTGTTAAATATTATACCACCCAAAATGATGTACGGAGAAATATTATTGTGTTGTGTTATCCTACGGAGAAATCATGTACGGAGTACTATTTATAATGCTTCAAGTTCAAGGATTAAATGAGACAATACATTTAACCTTGAAAATGCATCAAGTCTTCAATTAACACATGTATGCATTTCCATTACTTTCTCATGAGTGGTATGAAAGGGCATTACTCCACCATATCTTACTTAGAGCTTCACCATATCCTCATATCTGCACCATTATCAACATATATGCCTTCTTTACACCATTTTGGATAAGAACGACTTCCATTTGAACTTGCCATATGGCAAAACTAATTTTACCATTAAATTTCTGTATGTCAAATTTGTCTAACATATTTAAGGAAAATCTCATTTTGATACCTATTTGTCTAGGTAAAGATTACGTAAGCGAATACATCCAACCAAAAATTTAAGCGAAACATAATAAAGAAGGCAAAAATAATACTTCGTACCAATATTTTTTTTGTGAAAGAACCCTCTTTAAATAGAGGTAAAAAACCACCGGCGGGAGGGCCAAACTTTCACTATAGTTATTCAGGAGTACAAGAATAGTTTCCTCGGGGACTATACATGTAGTCAATCTAATAAACTCTCAAAAAGGTGTTAAATATTAGTACTATATCACCTAAAATGATTATGAGGAGTAGTAATAAAACGGGAAGAGAAGATTAATATTTTAGTGTTTGTGTTATCTTACGAAGAAATCATGCATTATTTAGAATGCTTCAAGGATTATATGTGAGAATACTTTTAGCCTTGAAAATGCGTTTAGTCTTCAATCACCATTACTTGTACGCATTTTCATTACTTTCTCATGAGTTGCATGAAAGGGCATTAGTCCGCCATATGTTACTTGGCGTTTCACTATATCCGCATTAAAGGTGAGGCATAACTCCACAGTACCAAATTGTGATTTCCATAAAAATGATTAGCAGGTTTTGTTTTTTGTTTTTCATTTTTTTGGCTTTCTCCTGCTTTCTTTTTTCTTTTCAAACGCTGTCCCAACCCACTGTGTCTGTCAACTTCAAGCTCCTCCAAATTAGCAAACCCAACAAAGGGGTGCAATTTCAATCATGGGCAGCAAAATTTGATTCTAACTATGCATCTTCATTAAGTTATCAAAGAAACGACAAAATCATGAACATCAACTTTGAAAGATTAATAAAACCAAACACTTAAGTTAGACAGATAGTGCTTTATAAACAAATAATAGATAATAGATGAGAGAGATTGTGGTATCTTTATTGATTGTGCAAACTGTTAAGAAAAAAAAAACAATGTGGACATGTGGTCTTCCTGTGCAACAATCTCTGGATGATGATGATAGAGATGACGTCGTAGAATAATGGCTGGCGAGGGAGCTTTTAGGAATGCTGAGGTGAAGACTAAAGTATAAAAGGAAGGATTTGTTATCAATTATACTCAAAGAATGCAAAAGGAAAAAGAAAAAGTTAGAAACATAGTCAACCAATCATTTGGGCCGAATTCGCAATACGTCCGATACGAATACGTAATTCGATCGAAGTAGAGTATCCAATACGTACGGTATTGCAAAATAATCTAATTCACGAATTCGTAAATATCGATACGCTTAATTTACTTAAGAGATTAATAAAAAAACATTAATAAAAACAAGTTCTTCTCATAGAAAATCAGCATTTAGAATGCTACTACATCTCATCAAAGTAAAATACCAAAATAAAACAATGAAAACAAAACTTCATTAAGTTCCAATAATAGCTACACCTTTTCTTTCATTAAGCTTTATATTTCTCCATTTTTTTGATAATAGAGTAAATTAAGCAAGGTCAATTGATATTTATGAATAGGAAATGCATAGCAATTGATTTAAATTCAGCAACGAATTTACGTATTCGATTCGTTACTACCCACAAGTAATTCCCGTATTGGAGCGAATTGATTCGAAAACGTATCGCGAATTGTGGCCACCGTATTAATTCGGGATTCGAAGGATTGGGGACCGAATTAGGTAACCATGGCCATTAGTCAATACTGTAGTTTGATTTTATTAAATTTTTTAAAAGAAATCTCATACGACAAAAAAGAAGAAGTAAATGTTAGATGCTTTTGGAAAAAAAGCGTAAGATGCTACAAGTCTACAACAAATGGCTTAAGGTATCTTTTTATAAGAAATCCATAAGGTTGCGTTTGGGTACTCGTAATTGATTTGAATATCATGAATTCAATTCTTGTATTTGAATTTCTAGAATTCAAATCCAAATCCAAATCCAAAACTGTGTTTTGGTACCCTTGGATTTGGATTTAGAATTTGGGTGGGTAGAGTCGGATCAAGGTCATCAATTTTTTTTAAAAAAACTTTATCATTAGAAAAATATAAATTTTCAAATACAGGGAAAAAAATAAAGAAAAAAATATATTCTAACATGATTATGCGGAAAAAACAAAAAAAAAATGAGCGAGGGATTTGAAATGACTACCCGTATACTAAGAATTTGAGGGAGCCAAATTTGAACTAGATTGGATTTTGTCAAAATTTCAAATCCAAATCTCAAGGTTACCAAGCTTGAAATATTTCAAATCCGAAATTCAAATCCAAATTCAAGTTCCCAAACATAGCATAAAAATAATCTAATTATATACTCCCTCCGGTCATTATTTTTCGCCCCACTTCATGAATATTTGTGAGGGGTATTTTAATGGAATGGGGCGAAAAATAGTGTCCGGAGGGAGTAGTACAAACGATAGATTGTCTCCCAATGTTTTACTCCGTAGTTATCAACCAGAGTGTTGGATTTGATGTCTCCAATTTTAACTTGTAATTGACTAATTGGCACCGTTAGGATTCAAGGCTCTGACAATATTTTGTATTTGCAGCCTTGTAAAAAATGTGTGTTTATGGTGCCGCAGCATTGTTGCATTTACATTCTTATTATGTGATGTTAAAAATAGTGTCTAAGCTTTTTTTTGTCAATCTGTTAGCCAGTGCACAGAATGTGGTTCTTTTCAAAACACCATACAATACGTAAATTACGCTGATTACTCACTGTGTTGTGTAAACTTATGGATGACAGAGAAGTCGGCCAGGAGCACGCACCACACGGCGTTAGCTTAAATATTTCTAGTTTAGGAAGATGAAATGGTCGCGTGATTGTTCAAAAGTTATGAATTGGAGCATTCGGAGCTTGATGTTCTTGTATGACTACGTCCACCAATCATTTAAGCTTGAAGCTACATAGGATCTGGATATTGTTGCCCAAAGATCCATTGTGTTCCTCTAACTGTCTGCCTCGAGTGATGCAATCTTGCCGAGCATACCCTTGTGGGTACAAACGGGATGTAGAATACCTAGAAACCAATGTTTTTAGTTTTCAGCCCGTGTAAGTGTGTATTAATTTGATGATGCTTCCGAAAGAAGTCCCATTTTCCATTGATAAGAATTTTACATTTGTCATGGGGGGTGAGCGAAGAGCCGAGGAGACCTTGTTCCCTTACCATTTCGTGTTGTAACTGCGCTTCATTGATTCTATGGAACACCATTTTTCTACGTTTATTTTGCCTTGAGTTTGTGCCGTCTACCTCAGTCTAGATTTGAATTGGTTGCAGCACAGGAGTGTCAAACTGCAAAGCTTTCTCTGAGTTTCAGCATGTTGGATTGTTGATGGCAATGTAAAATGTTGTCGAAATGGCAAAGTGAAAGTCTCATGAGAATTTGGTATGCTAACAGGGTGAAAGTATGGCATTGTAAATGGCTAGAGCCTTATTTTCATTATTATCTTATCGTATTTGCAGGGAAACCAAGTTATTGTACGCTGTTGTACCCGGCGCTAACAAGTGAATTTGAGCACATACTCCCTCAACCTTGGTCGACGGACCAAGAAAAGAGAGGGTGTGAAATTCAAAATTGCAGTAAAAAAAGACGGTCAGAGTGCAGCGTCAAACAGGGGATGAAAGGTGTATTCATGGATGAGCAATTTGAAGGAGGCAATCACATAGTTTCTGTGGCTGGCTGCCCATTGGCATGTGATCTGCATCTTCAATCACCATGACTTCCTCAACTCCACTATTCTGGATCATCCAACTTGCAAACTCCTCAGTAATCCCTTCATCTTTTTTGCACACTACGTAAACTCGCCTGACCGATCCATACCCATCGTTAGTCAAGTTATTTGCCTTTGCCAGGGATGTCAGGAACAGCGACCCTGGCCTTCTCAATGCCATTCCCAGCTCCAAGTCCTACAACAAAGTAGAAAAATCCGTCTTACTCGTACTAATATACACTCTTCATGTTGGAGGGAATTTGATTTGGTATGGTGGGAAATCTCATCCGCGTACCTCACTAGAGCATTGGCTGTATAGAATTTTCATGAACTGGTGGCTCATGAGCACTGCTGTCGAGGGCTCTTCTTCGGGACCGTATTTCCAAAGCTGTGAACCAAACCACCCTCGTTCAGATAGGGCTTTCTCAAGCTTCCAACATGTGACAAAACACGGCAAAAGTTGGACATCAGTGATTTTGCTACTGATACACTCGTAAATTTTGTAGTCATAGGGTCATGGAGAATTACATAAGTCAGCAGAATATATAGCTAGCACCGAAAAGTACAAAATAACCCGAGATTTAGATGCGTCAATGTACCATAAAAAGAGCTTTAGTAGATATATACTCGTACTCCGTATGCTATGGTACTTAAAGATGATATTCATAATATTTACGTCGAAGTTCCTTATCTTTGTTATAGTTTGTTTCCATCTACTACTGGGTTTTATCTCCCATATTGAAAGTTTTAAATTCCGTAGATGTTTGATAGTTAGTTCAGAGGACGCGGATCAAAGGTCAGTAGCTCAATGGCTCGTTCTATCAACCACATATATTGTCGATTGTCAGCTATGATATATTAGGTTAGATCATATTACGTTGTGAAAGGTTGTATCATCGACCAGGATATATGAAGTAGAGGAGGACGTGCAGAAGCGGAGCACAATTTCGCTTACCTTATCCACAACAAAAGATGGTGAGTGAACGGTGTCAGGCAGAAGAGCAGTGACAAAAACAGCAGCAGAGATTTTATGTGGGTAATACTCCATGGCAAGTGAAATGTTGATACCACCAAGGCTGTGTCCTACAAGAATGACCTTGTGGGTATCGACATCAAGAGACGACATGAAATCGAGCAGAGGCCTGGAGTAGTCTTCAAATGATTTGATATCTTGTATTTTCGCAAGGTCGATTCCCGAGGCAGCCATGTCTAGGGCACTCACCTTGTGCCCCTGTGCCTTCAGTAGGCTTGTTATCTTGTACCAGCACCATGCTCCATGCCCCAACCCATGAACCAACACAAAGTGATGAACCATTTTCTTTTCTTTTGTGTTATTGATGTATAAGTTGCATTTATTGTACCAAGTGTGGAACTATATCTACCTCTATATATAACTATATAAGGTTGTGATTTGGTGTTCAGTTAACACAAATTCTTACTTGTGACGGTTATATCCGTCACAAGTGTACAACGGATCAAATATTATCCAGGTTTTGTCTTATCTACCACATGGGTAGTATTTGACCCGTCACAGGTTATATTCGTCACAAGCAAGACTTGCTGGTCAGTTAATCCATCTACCTTAGCTTGGACTCATACGTCTAGAATTCTCTATCTCTCTACTGACTGATTGATTGATTGATTGGGACATGCAACTATGAAAGCTTTTGTTTCTCAAGTCAATTAAGGTTAACTATGAATACAACTTACCGACCTTAATTGATCAGGTGATTTTTTTTCCAACGAATAGCACACATGGTCGCATTGGGTAGCTAGTCGATTTTAACCACTAGACTAAGACATTTTCGTTATAATGCCAAAGGTAAACCAAAAGATACAATGCACGCAAAGCTAACTAAATACATACAATTATGAAAAGGCTATTCTAACTACACTAGTACACTTAATATGGATATAATCGATAATTATTGTATAACACTTTGCAAGTGTGGAAGTCCATGTCGAGAATTGATTTGAACCCGTATAATTGTTACAAGTGAATTGTCTTGCATTGATATATAGAAGAACAAGGAGAGTGTTTAACATTATATACGAGTATGTATATTGATAAGATCACGATTACATGATCAATTACTCTACGTCAATTGATATGATCTCAATATCATAATCTCATTATAATCTCCCTATTCATGAGTAGTGTGTATTGCCTCTCCCATTTTAGCTTATATCTCATCCACATCCACGTCCACATCCACATCATTGACAAATCAACAAATCAGATACACATAGGAGCTTATCTCCTGCCTACATGGGTGAATGTGGAGGCTCTAAATGTTTCTGCTTTAAATAATAAGGGATGACAAACACAGATAGTCGTGAAGTGAAATCCTTGCCATCGAGAGGTTGAACCCTTCCTTTCCTTTAGGAAATAGAGAGTACCCTGATTAGAAATATGAAACTATTCACTTGTATGACAACAACAATCAGTCCATACATGATACGTACATAGTACTCCGTAACATACAACAACCAGTCCGCGGAGTTTTTCATCCAATTAGAAATATCAGCATATTCACTATTTCACTTATATGACTACAATCATCAGTCCACACACACAAGAACAACTACTCCAAGAAGAATGCAGTATATGTACATAATTGGAAGTTGGATAAGTGTATGTTCTTAAGTAAGTACCCCAACAAACATGAAATTAACTGCAGTGGGAAGTTGCTGAGGAACTTACTCGAGACCATTGAATGATTAACTAAAGCAAGGTTGGATGTCCGGTGTGAAGCATCCTCTTGATCACATCCATCCCAAACGTAGTGTCTGATGAGCTGAGCTGAACAAGACAAGCATTAAATTGTGACATAATCTTCATATAAACGACTTTAGAGGCCGCATGGAGTGCTTCCAAGAAAGGGAAGAATCGAACATTGAAACGGGAATAATATAATGACGAGTTTAATTCACGCAGCTGCAAGGATATGTCATCCAACATCCCTACAACAACATGGAGTAGTACATGCATCCACATTTCAGCCTAGTAGTTGGTAAAGTTATCTAGTAGTGGTACAGGTTCAGAATAAATCAGCATAAAAAACACCCTTTGGACCCACGGCCAGTGTGGGGCACAAAGAAACAACAATCTAACCAAGTAACGGAATGGTACAGTAAGAGAGATACTCCGTATCAACAAAGAGAAGCCATTTACAGTAAGCCAAATGCAGCAACAAGAGCAAGTTATTATCAGTTTGAACAAACTAGAGTGCATCAGCGGAAGTGGATTAAATGATAGACCGACCTTGGCATAGTGATCTCATATGGAAACGAGATTCCTTCACGGCTTGGGATGGGAGGAATGTGATCCTTCTTCTCATTTACGAACTTTATAATTTGAAACAAAACTTCCCGTAGTGTAGCTTCTTTTGCAGTCCTCTGAGCACTTCTATCTTCTACTGAACTCTCTATAAAAAGCAGTCATAAAAGGTTAGAGACACTCCATTCAAATAAGAGAAATAAAGTAATATACAAATTAACAAATATACACGAATGATATCTATCACCTTACCTCCTGAGTCCAAAACTTTAGAGTGGTAAGACTTGCCAGAGGTTGCTCTATGTTGTTGGGCCACATTCAAATTAATATACCATTGTTCCCAATACAAACGCTCGACTCTGTTGAACCAGATTGCCTTGTTGCTCTTTACTTCATAGAATGAAAGACATACCTGAGCAGCAGAAAAGAAAATTAAGTCACGCTGTAGATATATGTAGGATAGCCGTAGTGTGGACTGTGGACGGCGGACAGTTTGAGTCGAAGTGGCATGGCAACTAAAAGACCAAATGCTCAAAACCAAACATAAGCTATACAAAGACTATTATCATCTCCCTTTCCTCCTACTTCATAGAAATATTCCTCATTTCTTTGTTTTGCCAGAAAAACCTAAGCCGACTTAGACAGAATCCTATGCTGGATTAGAGGGAAATGTGGAATACACACACACTAAAGCCATAAAGCACAAGCTTCAACAAATGCTCGAAAAACTAACTAGTTTGATTAAGATATAAAACTAGCAATAGCAGTTTACTAAAGAAATATTTTACGACTAATCAGTCGTGTAAAGTTTTTTAAGACTCAAAATTCAAAAGTACTGAGACCTAAGCACTACAATTTATTTCAAACTTCCTCAAAGGAAATGGAGTACCTCCATCGCATTTAAATTGTCTATACTAGTGAGAGAAAAGGGGACGGCATAAGAAGGAATGCACAATACACAGAAATAGACATACAAACCTGGCTTTTCTTATTGGGGTGCTTCTCTACCCAACAAATAAATTGTTCAATCTTGTCATCTATCTTCTTTTCAAGTTCTGCATCTCCACATTGGACCTATAAAATTGATACGTGGTTCATTAACTATGTTTGAAAAATTAAGGTCTTCAACTTCTAATACAAATTGAGGTGGCAATATGGCCACTCGGACCAATTACGTATCAGGTAAAAAGAGGATGTCACATATAGGGTTCGAGTTGTGTCGAATCAAAAGGGTTTAGTTCAATTCAAGATCACATCAGGACATGACCATATATTTTGTTTTACATTTTTGAGTTTACGCCGATAATAACATGTTAAAACTATTATTTGATGTATGTATAAGTAAACTAGTCTACAGATCTATAACTTTTGTACTGTACTTCTATCTGTCTAAATTAATGGTCCGGTCAGTCCTAGCAAATAATTTCATCACCACGCATTAGAATTCACACCTATGTTTGCTTTATTTTTATCTCTTTCATCCTCTAGTATCATTCCGCTTTACTCCAAGGAAGTAACCTTGGACGAAAGTAATTATTAGGGAGTAATGGAGATCTAGCAAACTCTAAAATAAAGGAGAGTAGTGGTGGTACAAAGTGGAAATGAGGCGAAAGAGGGCACTTTTCTTCCCCTTAAGTAATGTATGGATCGGAGGTAAGAGTTCCTTCCTCGCCTTCTCTTCTACTCATATCTAACTACCACCACCAACCATCAATCTCCTTCATTTTGTTCTCCTTTGAGGCTTCATTACTCCTCTAATAATTACTCGCATCCAAACCAAGCCCTAATCATTTACGATCACATGGTGCAGCTAGGTCCCCACCAAAAGGTTTATGCACGGATAAGAACATGAAGGTTTGGGCTACAAATTCTCTAACATATGGAGCTAAAAACACTGGAATCATGAGACTTCCCCTACCATTCAAAAGCAAAACTCACATATGTAATGTCAAAGAGCTCCAAGTCAATATCTTTCGGCCGAACGAGACCTAAAGCCCTGTGGAACATTATAGTATGCAGCACACCTGTAAACTATCAATAATCAGCTCAATCCACAAATTGAAATCTACAACATCTCGCGAAGATAACAAACCAATGGATTCGACGAAACAAAGAAACGCCAAATGAGCAACGAATCCGAACGACAACCAAATCAAACGATCGAATATGCCAACTCAATACAACATCTCATAATGAGTAAGAAATCGGAACGACGACCAAATCAAACGATCGGACAAGCAAACTTAAACGCAGGAGTCATAGCAGAGAATCAAGTGTCTATAATTGGTAGCGAAAGCCCTAACAATCAACCATCGGAATCAAATAAACCTAAAAAACTTACATCGAAGAATTTCTCTAATCTCGAAGTGCTCCACTTCCTATAACAGCAATTAAAACAGAAAAACTAACAAAATCAAACTGTGAAACAATGATCAATCATGGAATAATGAAAACGAAATAGCGAATTAGTAGGTAAGAGAGTAATTTAGAGACGCATACCAGTTCTTTGAGCTGGCAAACTTCGCAATTCATCTGGATTTTGAGCTCAATTGAAAGCTTAAGCTTAATTAATGGTAGAGGATTTCGTCAACTATTGAGTATTGAATATTGATTACAGTACTAGAGTGATTTGGTATGGATGGTAGGGAGAGTAGAAGAAATGACCAAACAAAGACACAATGATTCAGAGAAAATGCAATGGCAAGCAAAAGTCGAGGGAGTCGGGTTACCATTCATTTTGGAGTTCATTTTGGATTACACCCTGCATCGAAACGGAGGGAGTACATCTAAATATGTAAAATTATAAACTCTATTTGAAAATAAATTTAAAGTGAATATACATTTCACAATTTATTCATACACATAATAGATGGAAAGCCTGTGGCGATGCATGGACCGCTTTTTAGGACGTTGATAAGGACACCAAGTTGGATGGTTACATAAATTTGTCAAAATGTACAACAGTAGAGAGCCTAATAGTAAAGGGATATTATCCATATACGCAAATGTGTTACGAGTGATAAGATATACAGTAAACGTCAAATTAAATTATAGGCATTATATATGATGCATTGTAGTTAGAATGAAAGACTAATTAAAGTAACTTGCACATAAATATACGTAGATATAAATATTTATTGGGTAAAATTACAGTCAACAACGATGAAACATGTGATAAAAAACAAATTTGTCATCAAGTTATAATAATGAATGTTGTCGCTTAAAGTAACAATGAATACTCTTGCTTATTTATAATAGTACAATTATAAATACATTGGAAATGACAATAAAGCTCAAAATTACGACTTCATATTTATAATTGTAGATACTCTGATCACCACGTTAGAGTCTTTAAGACCATGCGATGTGGTTGATAATTTTGCTTTCTTAAATGTTTGGTTGACATCTAAGAACGAACGATTACTCTTATTTATAATATAATATTCCATCACCTTCTTATAATTTTTCGATGTGGGTTAATTTTTTGGTTGATATCGAAGGATAAACGATTACACTTATTTTTCATAATAAAATAAAGGAAAAGAAAATATATCAATTTGTATAGGATAATAATATAAGTAATAATTTTATTTTTATTATTAATTATTTTGAAATTTTGATTTTAAATTTTTAGAATTTCTTAAGAATTAAAATATTTTTGGTTGGGACCAAAACACAACAAATTAGGTACTACAAACTACACTTATCAGTAAAGTAGAGATTAAATAATCCATGATTGGGTAATGATTTTACATTTACACTACCAGTCGTATGACAACGAATTAATGCAAAAAAACAATGGAAAATCAAAATCAAAACGAAGAATAACAATCTAAGGAAACAAAGAAAAGTAATCACATTTGAAAATTAATGGATTATGAAAAAGTAACGACTTTATTGTAAACGGTATGACCAAGTATTCCTAACATAAATTGATACAAACATATTACGCGCGTTCAATCTTCTTGGGAAAAAAATTTCTTCAAAACAAAAAAAATATTCTTACATAAAAATAGTAAGATAGGGAGTAGCATATTGTTACAACAAACTTGTGAGAGTTATTGAGAAGAAAGTACATGTATGAAAATGTATAATAAATGAAGAAAATTGAAGATTAGGGAAAAAAATGAAGTATTAAAAAATCACGGATATACATCTTATAATAAACAAAGAAAAATGTGGCACATGATCATCTAAAAATAAATATTAATAATTTATTATTTATAATAAAAAAAAATATTAAACAAATTAAGCAAAGAGATGATCAGAAGAAAGAGATGATGAGGAATACGTGAATTAATTAATTACCTGCTGTTGAGAAGTGAGACTGTCTACGTGATTCAGAAGAGCTCTACGTGATTTCTACATCATTCATCAATCATTTACACCACCAGTTGTCACCCTACACCATTTCAAAGATATCATCAATTACTGACAAACCATACAATAAAAAAAATGTGAAATTATGCAAAGCTAACAACATCTTGAAACAAACACAGAAGTATCACATAGCTCTACTAATGAAAGTCCCCTTATAAAACAAAAAAAATGTGAACTTAAGCAAAGGGAATGATTAGTAAAGTAAGGCCAATTCACTTGGCTTAAAACTTAAGGATGACATCTAAATAATTTTCCTTAGATTATGAAAGCCTTTAGAATTAAGTAAATGTTTAAAACATGTTAACATACAATCAATTAAAGCACTCATCATTCTTCTCCCTTTCTATAAGTTTATATGCAATTTTCATTGAAAACATACCGAAAGAAAGAAATCAATCTTTTAATTATAGATACTTGAGGAGAGAACAAAAAGATCGTACCGAAGCATCAAGTAAGATCATTTCAACGCCATATATGATCTCTTATTTCGATGATTGCTTACCAACAATTCTGTCCAACTTCTTCAATTTTAGTTCTCAATTGCGCATCACTCTAGCCGTAATTATTATTGCGTTCATGTTTTCTTTGATTTCTGAAATGGACTTTTGTAGAAATTGGGAAGCCATGGTGGAGTGAAATTGTGGAGAAGTTGGAATAAAGACCTTATTAAATGGCATGAAACTGCATTGTAACTCTCCACCAACATGTAATAACTTCTATGTAGTTGAAAAAGTTAAGTGAGAAGTTTAAAAACTGATTTTTTTTAATTAATATTGCCAACTCACTAATACTAATACTAATACTAATACTCATACTCGTACGGAGTAGTAGTTGCTTCATTCTAACTTCTAAAGCACAACTCCTGGATCGCTCGCTCTTCCTCAACAAATTGAATTCCCATTTTTCAAAGGTGTGTCTGTGTAGCAATCGATCGGGTTGAAATTTTGGATTTGATTTGTATTCATCCTCAAATCTTAATCATCCCTAATCCTGTTTTGGGTAATTAAGTCCCGAGTATTATTTTGAAGCTTTATCTACTTAATTTCTCTCCACATGCATGTGCCGTGCCGTGCCTGCCTTTTGATTTTATTTACTTGGATCTTCTTTATTAGGTTATCACTGGAGTACATTTTATTTATTATCCAAGTAAGCGTTTAGTTGGCCGCCTACGTGGGTGAATGTGGTGCCTCCATTTTCTTTAGCTTTAATATATAAAAGTTTTTTTTTTTAAAATTCATTTTATGACTCAAGATATTTGGTTAATGAGTAACAAATTGTTATTATTCTTATTTAGAATACTATGACCTCATCATAATTTTTCAATGTGAAATAATTTACTTAACTTTATATTCTTAAGGAGATTTTTTAAGAAAAAAGGATTACTCTTATTTATATAATAGAAAAGAATTGACTAAGTGTTTTACAGTTTCGCTATCCAACTTTTGTGCCTTATGAGGTGATAATCATAGGTTTATATAGTGATAATTTTTTAGTCTTAAAAATGGAGTATGGTTATTTTTTTTCCTATACAAATCCTATATTCTTCATTTAAATTTTTAAAAAATCGAGTCTTAGGTTGAGTAGGCTCTTTTTTTTCATATACAAATTTTCATATTCTTTATTTAACTTAAAAAATATATTAAAAAACTCCGACCAATCATATCGCTCGAAAAGTTCCTGCTTTATTAATATACTAGTTTTGACCCGTGCAAATTGCACGGATGAAGTTAAAAAGATAAATAAAGTAATGGACAAAATAAATTGGTTGAACAAAAAATTCATTTTAATATCATCGTATCGAAACATTAAAAAAAAATAGTAACCGGTTAATAGTTATATTCCAAATAATTTATAGAGCTAGTCCCAAGTCATGTGTAATTTACAAAAAAAAAAAAAAGAAAAAAAAGAGTAATTTTAGAAAAGAATATTTTGAAAGAGCTCAATTGTTAATTTAAAATAAAGATAATATTCGTGTTATATCGAATATGATTTAATATTATAAAATATATTTTCACAACTTACGAAGTAACAAAATGAGATGCCGAATCTATTTTTTGATCTGTATTATGACCCTAACCCAAACCATATAAATATATAACTCGATTCGTAACTGACTTAACCCCTATTTTAAATCGGCCGATATAACCAAATCCTGAAAGCAAGCAACTTGCCCGACTCATGTGACATGATATGAAAAACAGAATATATGTGTGGAAGTAATAAAGTTGATTCGTGTGTAATCGACATTTTTTATCAAGTTATGCTAAATTTAATTGAGAATGATATAGTTGGCTCCACTGGAAAATGACGGGAATAAAATTATCCTTTATTTTAATTTGAATTTTTTCTAAATACATTTGATTTTTTATGTATAATATTGGGTGATACTTTTTATAAATAAAATAGCTTGTTGTCTTCATGTCAATTGATTTTACATGTAAAAGCTTTCAGTTTTACACGTAGTATTCTCTTTGTCATTGCATTTAGTGCTCTTCGTTTTTTCAAGTTTAAACTACTCATTTTACAAAAATACGAAATATTCATTTTCACTTTAGAAAATAACGTACGAAGTATTTTATTGTCAATCATGACTTCATTTATTTGCGAATAACTTTAAATTATTCAGGATGGTTTTGCATAAAAGTTCTTATACACGTATCAATGTCTCGTTTGAGCTTTAGTACCTTTTTCTTAATGATTGTCAGGTTGTATATATTTCGTCGTCAAACATATCAATGTCTCATTTGAGTTTTAATACCTTTTTAATAGGTATTCATCCCATATAATGGTAAATCGATATGCATAATTTACAACAACTAACTTAGATTATCCTTTTTAAGGACCGTGTAGTTCGCACAAAGGTTAATATGGAATGAAGAATCATATCAAGATGGTATGGGATTGGAACTGCATTCCACATACCTTGTGTTGAGGTTTGCTCATTCCAACCCCATACCTTTTTTTTTTTTTTTGAAAGATTCCAACCCCATACCTTATACCTACGTCATGCGAACCAAACAACCTCTTATATGCAAGTACATATGTACAACAAATGGGACTTTATATTTTTAACAGATACCGTCTTAATGTAGTAATTAAGACAAAAATATTGTACATAATAGATCTTAGGATCAATGAGGAACGTGTTTCCTTGGTTTAAAAACAGATAATTTTGATGGACAATAAGCGTACCCGTCGGTGCTCGAGTGTTTGAATTGATCATATTAATTGAAATATTGTGGCCTCTAACAGTACCGAATTTAGTAAGTGCAATTGTATTACTTAAATGAAACCTGATATCAAATCGGTGCAAACAACCTCGACAATCACCTCGGAGCACATATCAACATATATGTGTCGAAAACTCAAATTCTATCCGTGGATAATGAATCAAAAAATGGGAAACTTTACTACTGTCCCTTCTAACAAAACAAAACTCTATCGACTCGAAAGAGCGACTGGTTTTAGATCCGACTTTACATTACCACAATAGATAACCTGGATCCTATCATTCTTCAAAAGAATCAATAAGTAGGCAGTTAGACTTTAGTATAATTGACTTCACACCCACCTAATCCACTATTATAAAATCAAGCTCCGCTACTTTGACCTCAACAAATATCGAGACTTCACTGCTTCTTGGTTGACTTTAATACGACTCTGCCCATGATACCCAAATGGTCACGGATCACCACACATACAACTTCTCAAGCCTTCAGACACGACTGCATGACTATTACCTTCTAAACGCGTTCATGAGGTACATGTCCACCCTTTTTTAACACCCATACAGCTCCTTGTTACTTGCTGTCATATATTCCTTATTATAGCATCTAAACATCAGGTTAGCACCTTCAACAAAAATTGAACACCTTTATCATTGAAATTCAATCAAATAGAAAATTGTTCACAAAGTGAGAATCAACACAAAATTTTTTATTGAAAAAGACGATTAGAAAAAGAAAAATAAGATAAACCTCTCATATTATCAATGTTGTTTATCCTTACTTTCACTAATGTATATGGATACATACAGACGATATCAACATGAACTCATTGGCGTCAGTTACATTTAACGAATGCCATAATTTCAATTACATCACCTAAATCATCATGATGTCAAAACTATAAAGCTGTAGCCATTGCCACGAAAATGCTTATTCTATAATCTTTGTAATATTCAACGATAATCACTTAGTGTAGCAACTTTGTACCTAATTTGACACTATATTACATTACAATAGACATCTTGCTTGAAGGCCACCAACATGTTTGATGCAAAAGTCTTAGACTTAAAAAGATGGGTCAAGTTTGACCCTAAATTAATGAGTCCCTTCAAATTTGAATTAATAAGTCAAGATTTACGGGTCTCGACACAAAGGAAAATGGGTCCAGTTAACTTCTCCCAGGTATAAAAAAGGTACATTGAATGAACAACAAACTTGATCCCAAGCTAAACAAAAAACTGCAACCGCAACAGCAACCGCTACCAAACATAAAAAATGCAGTTATTTCTTATGCATCATGTCAGTAACTTATATCTATATGACTATATAGGTAGGGTGATCACACCTACATAAAAATAGATACATGAGAATTGAGGATCAAACTATAAGGCAAGAAGGTTGCAAGGATTAGTGAAAGGCTGAGTCCATGGGTAACGGTTGGATGCTTTACGATGGGTTTCTCGATAATCTTCTTCTAATTGATTTCAATTTTCATTTTGCTGCTGTGGAAAGCTGCCTCTGAACTTAAGAAAACCCGGGTTTGTATTTGTCTGTATATTATTGCTGAAAAACACACATTTTTGCATCTTGACTACTTTTAATATCTTGGGTACTGAAAAGCACTCATTTTTGTATATTGAAGGTTGTAAAGATATCCACGGTCCTGTTTTGTACGAAAAAAGGATCAAATTATAAGGTAGTATGTCACTATTTATAGTTAAAAAAATAGACAGAGTATTATCTAAATTAAATATGAGTAAACAAAAAAGAGAAGTTAAATATGAGGAAATAAATAAGGGAAATTAAATATAAGACAAATACTATAAGAATAAAAAATTACCTATTTTGAAATGTAGTAATGTTGATATGCTCGCTCCTTCAACACCTATGTTGTTTGACCCAAGTCGTAACCAATTACTTTGTCCCCAAAATAATAGCACTCGCAATCTTGGAACAGTAGGAAATCCCGGAACAACAACAGCAACATATAACATTCTTAGCAAATTCGATAACCATGTAACATATAACATGGAAACTAAGTACTAACCTGGGTGATGTTGGCAGAAGATACAGCAATATGAAGGTCTTCGAGCACCTTATGATCACTGATATCAATTTTAAAAAGTTTTCCGAATTCATTAGACTCCTTAGGACGCTGCCTTAAGAGGTTTAATGGGCTCGAGTCCCTTTGAACTCTTGCTTCCAAAAGGCCAAAGGGTGGTGCCCTTATCATGTGTCGATCCTTGGTATCAAAATCTACCTGCACCAAGTCAACATAAAACCCAATTAAAGTACTCGTTTGAACTAACAAAGCAACAAATTGACTAAAACTGCGAAGAAAAGAAACAAAACTACCTGAAAATTCTAGTTCCGAAGCATAATCATCGAAAAAACTAATCACCTGAAAATTAATTGCTCGGAAAAGTAAGGATTATCGGCCATGGAAAAGTCAACAAACTTACAGGCCAATACCTCTACTACACGGCTACACCAAACTCGCTAAATCTACTCATAAAGAAAGCAGAGCACCGATTTTATAATTAAATGCCACATTTGGTCAAGTAATCCAATACTCATCAACCAAAACAATCAACAAATTACATTTGAGCAAATTCATATTTCCATTTGATTGAAATTGCAAGTCCATGAAATCATCACAACCTGTCAATCCAACGCCTACAAATCTCATTAGCCAATGTTCATCCACCTAAGCAAACCACATTTAAGCCAAATCACATTTCCCTAAACTTGAAAATTACAACTTCCTCCTAACGATTAAAATGGCGTAAACAAAAGAATAAAAGATTGATCGCCCTGAATACCGCGATAGTTGGAATATGAATCAAACTCATGAATAACACTCCAGTATTTTGAAAATTACAAATTATTGGTAACAACTGAAATCGCGTAAACAAATGAGTAAAAGATGGATGAACCTGAGTAACGCGACAGTTGAAATATGGATCAAACTCAACTCTCAAATTTAATCACCTGCATAAAAAAACCCCAAACTCAATCAATACTAAATATACTGCATAATCACAACTCTAAACAATTCATCCAATCCAACCAAAAAAAACGAATGATCATTTATTTCATATTGTTGAACAATCTTCTCAAAAACTCAACTAAAAAAACTAATACGGAGTATAATAATAAGGGTAAAATGAAAAAATCAGCATCCAAAAAGAGTTACTCCGTATAATGCCCAATTCAGGAAGCTATTGTAAATTACCGTCGGTGTCATGGATTCGGTGAAGACAACGTTGGGGAAGATGTTAATGGACAATATTACCCGTCTTCGTGCTCCTTTCTACCCCTCTCACTGAGAATTCCTATACCAAAAATGTCCTCTATTTTGTCAAGTTGCTTTCACCTTTCTCTGCCTTTAATAGCATCGACGGTCTCTTTCTTTACCCTTGCTTCTATTTCCCTGATTCACTTCAATTCACCTGCTATGTATAATAACAGCGAGTAGAGTTCTAATCGTCATTAATAATGATGAAATGAAATACTCCAATTGATTTGACGAAGAAATGGTACTGAAAGGAGGGTTGTTTGATGTAGAATGAATTTGGTGTTATGGATAACTAATACAGTAATACTCCGTAAATGACATCTTCCTTGTTATGGAATGGAAAAGTGGTGGAAGATTGGGAGTGGTTTAATAACTTGCACGATGTAAACCGTAAACAGTTTTAAGGAAAGACGGTTAATATTATTGTGAGACGGTTAATTTATTAAATGAGAATCATTTTTTTTTGCCACGTAGGACTTGCCATGTCTGCGCCAAGTCGCCGCCACATGGAATGCTGAGGTGGATGAATGTGAGGCCTCGAAATGTTTCTGCTTTAATATATAAGAGATATATTGATTGATTATACTAAAAAAATATTTAAAAGAGAAATTATTGTCTCGAAAAATATGAATGACAGATACATATTTCATGATATTAGTCGGGTCCGTTATTTTAATTAATTATTCAATTTCAAATTATTTTATTATATCAAAAAACAAAGATAAAAATATTGAAAAATTATCGGGTTAAATACCATGCATACATGCACGGGGTTTATACTAGTTTTAGTAGTACTAGTGTGGACATGACGTAGGTCCACCCCGACGTGGCCACGCGCGGGTTTTGGGTAGGCGAATGCACCTCCATATGAGAATGGATCGAATTGAAATTTAAGTCGAAATGGAGTCGCCACCGAATTTTATGGTTATTCGGAACCGTTCGAGCCCACTCTATATCGCTATGGATCATACACAAAGTATGGCCCATTTCGGTTTTAGAGTTTATTGGGCTCGTCCCTTTGCATTGCGATACCGATACCATCACTACCGGTTATCGTGTATTGAATGACTCTCGTGCGCCAACGGTTTCGGGCATCCGGAAACCGAGGTTCTGAGTAAGAAGTGAGGGTACGTGTTGGGAAGCCCACTAAGGACACCCAACCCCGCCCGCACTTAGCGGCCTCTACTAAGACATCGTTTGACTTTCTAATATGCGCGTTAGTGATTCAGTGAAATGATATGCAAACAGCGTTTTAGCTAAGCATGCGAATTAAATGTGAGCTACGTAATTTTAATGCATCTATTTTATTGTCGAAGTGATTTAGCATGCGAGGGTTCATTTATAAACGGTAAAACGCAAATAAATAAAACAAAAGCAATAATAAATCGATTACAAGTTACACGGGCGGAATACAACCCGGAATTCACAATACGACGAACGATAAAACATAATAGCCAAAATAAATACAATCGAAATGGCGAGCAATAATTACAAACGGACCCGTGTATAAATTAGACCGTGAATTTGTGTATATGGACGAACCTTAATTAATTACGCATTATATTACATATTAATCAAGGGACGGAGGTTCGAGACCTAGGCGTGGTGCTAACCCGATCTCGAACCTCGATGCCTTGTCCCGACTTATCATCTCGAGAAATGGAGTCTAAATTAATTTATACATCGGATACGACTAAGGAGTCGCCGACATAAAATCAATAGTGTGAGACCGTCGATCAAAATCGTTTTAAGTGTCGTGACATGTGTGAGTTTTAAAGAAAGGAGAGTCACGTGATTGTCTTTACACGTGATGACTAGAGTCGAAAAAAGACGAGGCTCGAAATGTGTGTCGAGGCCCTCGATTTTCTTGGTTACAGGACCCACTCGACCGAGTCGTGGGCTGACTCGGTCGAGTGCGTCTTAGAAGACGCTACTGCCCAGTTTTGTGGGTGCTACTCGATCGAGTAGCCTATGTACTCGGTCGAGTAGCCCCTGTACGAGTTGTGACTCGTGTATTTTTATGCGTTTAAAATCGATGATTGGCCGAGTTAAATAAAAATATTGACGATTTAAATTTAACTCAGTTTTTTCGGTATTATAGTCATGTTTTATATGACTATAATACCGTCATCGGAATTTTATAAAAACGTTTATTAGTTTGAAAATTTTGATTAGTGACGAAATTGTGTCCCTCTACGTCACGACATTGAAATTAATCCTTACGGATTATGAGATGTCGATTTTCGTGTCAACGGGTTCCGTACTAATCGTAGAAATGGATGTATACGCGTTCAACTACGAATGATCGGGATCATGTTAATAAACGAACCATAAAAATGATCATCGTAATTAAACGTGTTTGGATCCGAGCTTTGAAATTATTACGTAGAAATATATATATATATATATATATATATATATATATATATATATATATATATATATATATATATATACACGGTACATAATATTATAATAAAATGATAATAATGATAATTAAATGCAAAAAGTAAAAATATTAGCGTTAGTAATGTCGTTATTATCGACTAAATATAATACTATAAGCATAAATATAAATGTACATAAAAGGTCGAGAAAAAGGATGAAGAAGGAAAAGTCGGTGTTGAATTGTTACACCCTCAACCTACATGTTCTTGCTTCTCGGGATACGGTTCGTCAAATGGCGGCTACGGCGCGGGAACGTTGAGATATGCAGGAGGAGTTGATGGTGTGTGTGTATGGCTCGGTTTGTGTGGGATTTTTACGAGTTTGTGCTCTCGAAATGCATGCAAGGGTGATGGTGTTTATTGCTGAAAAATGTACGCAAAAAGGATGTTTTCTAAGTTGTCAAAGTTGTGTAAGTGTAAAAGTGTGTTCCAAAGGTGTCCTTTTGTGTCAAAGGTTGACGGGTATTTATAGGGAGCCACGATACAGGGTCACTCGACCGAGTGGCGCGGGTGCACTCGGTCGAGTGCCCTCGTGAATGCACCTGGACCAGTTTTTTGAGGCTTCACTCGATCGAGTGGTCAATCCACTCGACCGAGTGGATCAATTAGGCCGTGCCAAATCGGGAATGATTAGCCTTGATTTGCTCTTTGATTGATTATGTTTGATTTGGCTGGTTTTTGGATTGTGGCGCAAGTTTCGAGACGTATCAGGTCGTTTTGTGTGTCGTGTTCGTCTTTGACCGGGTTTTGACCCGGTCGCCAAAAGACGGGATATATTTTTGGTGTCGGTTTTGACCCAAATTAGTCTCATTTTGCTCGGAACGACCCACTGGGCCTGAATTTGAGGTTGGTTTTGTGAGATTTGTATCCCATTAAAAAGCCCATGCCGAACATTATTAATTTCGAGCCCGCATCCGAGCGCGTTAGAACATGTTAGCGTCCGATCATCATCGGGTGTTTTTTGGAAACTGCCATAGACACCTGGCAGTCAAAATGCGGGTGTCTACAACTAGCGGTACTCCGAAGTCCCTAAAACCTTACTGTTACTGAAACTGTCGCTAGTAGCGGATAATAAAGAACAAAAGTGCCGCTACTAACGACACTTGGAAACTCTCAATTATTTCTTCTTTATCTTTTTTTTCTCGTGCATTCTTCGATATAACCCGACATTTGACACATAAACCACACTATGATCCGACTATAATACAAGAATTTCAAGATTCTTCAAAATATCAAGAACTGTCAATAAAAGTAAATAATCCAACTATAATACAAGAAATTTCAAGATTCTTCAAAATATCAAGAACTGTCACTAAAAGTAAATAATTTGGAAGTATTAAACAAAATAATAAATATATAAAAGAGTGTAAGACAAAATAAAATTTAAAAGGGAGTAGTTTCCCAAACAACATTTTAAAGGGCTTGTTTGGTTGCTCCTCAACTTCCCGGGAGGTAGAAAATCCCATTAAATGAATTTTGAAGGAGTTGTTTGGTTACCCCAAAAGTGAAAAAATGGGGTAACTCACACTTCCACCATCAGTTGCACTTCCTGAATGATGCGGGAAGTTGCTCACCGACCCCCCCTCGGTGAGTTACACTTCCCACATCACGAATTATGTCAATGACTTTTTTACCCTCATGCATTCATCATATTTCTCACTCTATCACCCTAATTGCATCGAAACAAATTGCTACTATTTTTTTTAGTCTTCCCGAGGATTTTAAATTCACATATGTTTGGGGCTTGTTAATTTCCAATCGACCGAACTACTAAAGTCGTTTTTTCAAACTTTCACTAGAACACGGTTTTTTTTTCTGAACAAATATTTTTTTACGGAACAGTGAGAATAATGTAACTCAGTTTATTTTTATGAATAATGTTTGTTCTTTTTTAGGCTGATGATGTAATTTGGTTACGACTGCATATCATGGTCGGTAGTTAGAACCTTGATTAATTAAGGGCGTAATAGTCTTTATAAACAAAATCATGGGAATTAGATGAGTGCAACCAAATTAAACAATATACGGGAATTCAATTCACGTGAAGTGTGAAATCCAGGATGGCAACCAAACACATATTTGCAAATTCATGGGATGTTAACGTGGGAAGTAAATTCCTGGGAAATACAACTTCCTACAGGAAGTTACTTCCCAGATTAACCAAACGAACCAGGTTAAAGGGGGTGTTTCGCAAATTTTCTTTTATTTTTATTGGCGGGTGTTGCAGATACTCGCATATTTGGCAGGTAAAGGCGGGTGATAGGTGGATAGCGGAGCGGGGATGAGTTCTCTCAGTATACCCGCAGAGCGGGTGGCGGTGAATATTTTTGTACCCGCTGTGGGCCTGAAATCGGACAAGGTACCTTCTTAAACAGCTCCAAACACGTGGCAGAAAAATCAGGACAAAATGAAACCTATTCCGGCAGGACCTTTTGAACGGCTCAAATTGAAGTGTATAACACACGATTTTAAGAGATTTGGGGTTCGGAAAAAAAAAGACCAAAAATTACATGGGTTGCCTGTAAGGTCATATAAAACCGCCACACAAAATTTGAGCAAGAACATAAAACATTTGAGAGTGTCGATAAGTGAAAAACCCGTGAGTGCCGATAAATGAAAATTTGGCCAAAAATTTGAGGCGATTTGCCAAATCCAGAACCAGGTCGAGCCGAGCACGCTTGCGAGCTGAATTAAGTACTCACAAGCCCATATAAAAGGATCTCTTGCCCTACTAGTGATAAGGAAACTAGGAAAGTAATCTATCTATCTATATATCCTATAATAAAACATAAACCAACTCAACTTTTTTTTCTCGCCTACTTCCACATACCTACGTTATACATTAATTTTTGGCAAAAGCCCAATAACAATCCACTCTTATGATTTACTTGCTACACAGCCCAACACAACCTTTTCAAATCAATATTCCCTAACAATAATCCATTATTTAATTCTACCTTTTTTTTGGTTCATCGAAGAGCGCACTTAGTCGCATTATAATATAAGAGGGATTCGAACCTGAGACCTACTGTTCCAGAGCACCTAATCTTAACACTAAACTACCTTAAATATGGTAAACTCACAATCATATATTATGGTATAACTCACCTAACTAAATACTACTCGCTATAATTTGTAAATGATAACCAAAATAATTTAAATATGGTCAACTAGCCAATCATGCTATAATTTGTAAATGATAAAATATTCTTTCTAAATTACTCCATATAATTTACGTGCAAAATCTAACTAAAATAAACAAGGTCAACTAGCCAATTTATACCAAACATACAATATTCCATAAATGTTGCATATAATATTAATTTCAAAAATTGCATACTGTACAATTTTCCTTAATACTCCATATCAGTTCACACATTATGATACCTAGTCTATATAATATAATTTCACACAACTAACATAAAAATATAAAAATATAAAAATGCTGAAATTAATTTACGAACTAACATTAATAATTCTTTTACAGCAATTTATAGTTGATTACTATTTGTTAACTTTTTGGATGCTTGTAGTTTATTATTTAAAATGATAGAGGGAGTAGGTAAATTGTAATACTGTTTGGATCCCGACACCCGAATCCCATAGTTATACAATAAGTACTCAATGAATAGTGAGTCTCACCCCGTACAAGGCAAGGCTTAGGGCCTTTAAAAGAGAGGATTATCCATTGTCACACGAGAAATGTAAGATGGAAGACGTCCAATCAAACGAGAAATGTGATTATCCATTGCCACACGTCAGTTTACGACCTCTAATGTAATCATTCATGTAGATTCAAAGCTTTCTAATACTATTTGCTCAAGAGTGTTATAGTTAATGCTGAGACCCGGAATGGGTGGAGCCGCAGGTGGATGGCCCGACAAAAGAATAAGAGCAAGGAGTGCTTGGTGACCCGGAATGGCTGGATTATCGGGTCTGGGATGGGACCCGTGAAAAGTGTTATAACCCGAGTGAACTGAAGGTGGATGACCCGGGAAAAAAACTAGGAGGATGAGGTGGATGGCTTGGTGAAAATCGAGGAGTAAGAATTGGACAATGAGGCATATAATTTGGAGCTCAGTGAACTGGAACGACAGGATTATTAGGTCTGACAACGGATCCTGAAGCGAGGGTTCCGACTAAATTCTTCTGTGAGTTATCAATTTGTTTGACCTGAACCACAGTCGTTACTTTAACGTCTCCTACTTTTTTCTTACTGATCCCGCTGCCAGAAGTTGACGTTTCTTTGCTCGTTCCAATCTGGCTCGTATTGGGTGGAGACAGAACTTTACTGCCTTTAGAACGCTTTTTCTTAGGATTTTCGGATACTTCCTCGCTCACTTGGTTACAAACTCTGGTTGAAACTTCCTGAGATGTATCGATCCCTCTACCAGAAACTGAAGCTGGTTCGCTTGTTCTGACTGGGCTCGTATTTGGTGGAATCAGAAGGATTTCTTTCACAGGATTTCCTGATATCTCACTCGTTCTGCATGTCGCTTCCTTTTTCCTTTAGGAGGGTTCGAAACAGCTTCTGTAATTTTCTCGGGATTTGCACTGAACAAAAGATCCTCCAACTCGGTCGCATGGAGCATTTGATCCGTGAAAAGACGGATTTTTTCGATAGAACGACAAATGCAGTTGTATATCTGTAGACACCCGCATTTTGACTGCCAGGTGTCTATGATAGTTTCCAAAAAAACACCCGATGATGATCGGACGCTAACGTGTCTCTATGCGCTCGGATACGGGCTCAAATCCATTAATCACTGGCTAACACCCTTAAAGAGTACAAATCTCACAAAAACAACTTCAAATCCAGGCCCAGTGGATCATTTCGAGTCAAACAAGACTAATTTGGGCCAAAACCGACACCTGAATTAAAACCGACTTTTTTCGATTGGGTCAACCCCGGTCAAAGTCGTTTCCGAGACACACAAAACAGCCATACAACCATCAAAAGTGTCCAAGTCAAACACAAAACCCATCAAACTCAAAGTTAAGGTCCAAAAGACGGACCTGCGCGACCCGACTGGGCCACTCGATCGAGTGACCCACCCACTCGATCGAGTGGGCTTGTTTTGAGCCCGGCTGCAGGCTTCACGGGCCACTCGACCGAGTTAGCCCTCTACTCGGTCGAGTAACCCTAAATCGGGTGCCCTAGCCTTGCCTATATAAGCAACCCTCATGCAACAACTTTTGGAACAATCTTTACACCTCTTACAAACCCTAGCTTTTACACCCTTTACAACCCTAATACACCCTAGAGCAACCCTACACACACACATACAACGTCAATTGCAAACCCTAATCAAACCCTAGCAATTCTACACTATCAAAAAACCCTAAACCTAGTTTTAGGAATCAATCCCGAGCCACCACAACTCAACCTCCATAAACCTCGAAGACTCTTGTGTTAAAGCCACGGTTACGAGTCCGCGCCGAGACAAGAACATGTAGGTTGAGGGTGTCAAAACCCTCTCTTTTCTCCTTCTCTTCTTCACGTCGTCTTCATCTCCTTCTCATCCTCTTTTTTTCGTTTTTTTTATTATTTTATTCATTGCACCATAATATCGATAATACTACTAATATCAAAACATTAAAATACTTATTGATTTGTGTCGAATGTGAGTGATGGTGGGATAAGGAAAACCGCATATACAAGTGTACTGCACACGCGTCGTCGGTCGCTTATCCCATCACCCCGATCGTTTGATTATTGAAATAAGTTAACTTAAAAAATAATTCGTTTTTTTTTGTAGTCATCATCATCGATTTTGCATTCATCAATTTCTTTAAAAATCAATTTTAATAAGGGTCGAAACCCGTTGACACGGATCCGACATCACAATCCCTAAGGATTTATTTCGATGTCGGAGAAGTCGAGGGAATCAAGTTCCTTTTTTTATTCAAGTAAAGCATCGATTTTAGATTCGGTACCAATTCCATAATTGGATATCGAATCTAACAATCAAGTCACATGAATTAATTAACGTGATTTGTTCATATCACGATAATTAATTTAAAGCGACTAAAATTAATTTATTTTTTTTATTTCACTCTAATATCCCATATCGGTTCAAATAATCGAATATGGGATACGATGAGTATTCAAATTTAGAATCGGGTATAAATTCAACAATATTTATATTCGGTTTAACAAAATCAACGATTTATAAAAAACCCGAATCGAGCATAGGTCATGCAATACTTATGCCCAATTCGGTAAAATCGTCGAACTCTCAAAAATCAAAAGCAATTTCAAAATCAACAATTAAATTGCAAACGAACCAAGTTCGTACAGGTGCCACTCGACCGAGTGCCTTAGTCACTCGATCGAGTGACACCCTAAAATCGAGTCAGAATGTTAATTACGACCCCCACTCGATCGAGTCTCACAGTGACTCGGTCGAGTGGCCATGTACTCGACCGAGTTGGTCAATGACTCGGCCGAGTATGGTCCATAACGCAAAGCAGGATAATCTTTTACGGGTCTACTCGATCGAGTCCATCGACCACTCGATCGAGTAGCCTCATAACGACTAATACAACGAGTTGTACATGCATTCTCCTATTTTCTAAACTCGATAGTATTTTGCGGCTTAGGTCAACATGTGCTTAATTAATCACGTATATACTATCTTTTCAAACCATGCATCTCATATTTGCATCTTTTCATCTCATCTCATATTCGCACAAACCGTTATTATTCGTTATATTATTACATCGTTACTAACGCGTTTGTTATTTCTTTTGTCAATTTAATTATTGTTCGTTTATTGTACTAAATGAACCCACATGCTAAAATTCCACTTTGACGTAGAATTAATTGCATTAAATTGACGTAGAAACCTACTTTTTCAATTTCATTCACATGCCTAGGAAAAACAATGTTTGCATAAGCATTTTTCCCGTTTTACTAACGCGCGTATTGTAAGTCATTCGAATTCTTAGTAGAGGCCGCTAATGTGCGGGCGGGGTTGGGTGTCCTTTGTGGGCTTCCCAACACGTACCCTCACCCCTTACTCAGAACCTCGGTTTCCGGATGTCCGAAACCGTTGGCGCACGAGAGTCATTCATACACGATATCCGATAATGTCGGTATCGGTATCGCAATGCAAAGGGACGAGCCCAATAAACTCTGACATCGGAAATGGGCCGTATTTCGTATATGGCCCACTACGACATAGAGTGGGCTCGAATGGTTCCGAATAACCACAAAATTCGGTGGCGACTCCACATAGACCTAAATTTCAATTCGATCCATTCTCATATGGAGATTCATTCACCTCCCCAAACCCGCGCGTGGCCGCGTCGGGGTGGACCTATGTCATGTCCACAATTTGGCGACTCCGCTGGGGATTAACTGATGCGTGACTTACCATCGGCATCCTCAGGGTGAGACTCGAATAGAAATCGTTTGACAAATACAATATGCGTTTTAGTTCTACGGTTCATGCATAACCCATATTTTCCCGGGCCGGTACTCGGGACCGACGTCCCACTATACCGTTGATGTACTCCAATATGAATATGTCAAAAGGTGTTCATAGTCGATTCGAGTGGGTTTCGCGGCATGTTCTAAGATCAACTCGACTTAGGAAGTCCGTCCCGATCAACGTCTAGACTATGTACACTGGTATAGACCCTCTATAGACCGACCGAGACTTTAGAGCATACATGGCGTCGTTATAATGCTTGTGTGACTATGTGCTACTTGGTTTCCGAGTCGTTTTCAAAAACCGTCTTTTTTCAAAGATTGCATCTTTTTTTAAACTATTCAATTTCAAAACCCGGAACGCATACCGAATTTAGGACTTATGATTTTTTATTCAAAATAGCCTATTTTCTAGACGGTATGCTGCCCAATTCAAAGCTCGAAAATACTTTCGAACTTTCAAAACCCGTGGCCCAATAACTTTTCGTTTTTTTTTTCGGAAATTGGACCCTCAAACCGAGTTTTCTCGGACTTTTTCAAAAAACCATCAGTTTTCAAAACCTTCCTTTTCTAGGACTTCCCGTATTTAGCAGTGTCGGGTCGTGTCTTAAGTTGTCAAGGTCCGTAGCGTCGAAACTCTGTCGATCTTACATCACGAGTTTCTTCCCTATCTCAGTCCGCCTTATTAGACTAAGGCAAGGCTCACCTACGTAGGACATACTCCTACAAAGGAGGGCCCGTCAACACAATCGAGTCCAAAAGTCTGGAAATATCTCACGTGGACCTTCCTTCGAGCAGGACTCGGCCCACATAGCCGAATCCTAAGGAAGACCCACCTTTCACAAGTCACCCGTCTAGGACTCTTTTCCGAGTCAACCTTTTACAAGGCATAGCCCTATAACAAAAGGTTCACGGTCCTTACGTCTAAGGGTCACTCGTCCGACATTCGAGTCTTAACAAAATCTTCAAACCCACTCGGGGGCTACCCCTTAGCAGGGCGATCAATCACGGTTGCCCTAAGGGTCATGTCTTACACGTGTCTCACGTACCCCACTTTCGAGTCACTTAGATGTCATACCATCTGAGTCCTATCAAAGTCCTTAGTCTCACATTGGGGGCTATTCTCCGACGGAGTGATTAATCACAGTCACTCCGAGAATCGTACCCTACACATTTGTCTTAGGGGAGTCTAACCTGAGTCAAACTGGAATCGTCTCTCCTCCTGTGCTATTTCCCATGCCTTGGTGAGTTGGAGTTCCGAAGCAACCTTTCTGATTACGTGGTGTTCTTACAGACAAGCCACCCGAAACCAGACATCAACGCAAAATGGACGAGTTGAAAAATGCTCTGACCAAAATCAAGACCCAACTGGCTGCCATCCAGGCTAACCAAGCGACTTTATCCACCCGCCTAAGTGCCGTAGAAAAGACGGCCCCAGTTGAAGGAGCTGAGCCCACCGGGCCCATAGCTGAACTAATCAGCGCTGTTCGCAGGCTCGAAGAACAGGTTCATCTATCGATGAATAATTAAATCCACACTGAAAATGCTCGTTCCTACTCACCTTTGAATGACGAGCTACCTGCTAACCTCAACCTTACGGGAATTCCAATGTTTGAGGGTATTGGAGACCCGGTCCATCACATCCGGGCTTTCAAAGATTTCATGGCGGTCAAAGGGGTAAAGTCCACCATGTTTAAGCATTTATTCCCTTCCTCCCTCGAGAAGCACCCCAAAGCCTGGTACTACAGGCTCGATTCCAAGAGATACCCGACTTGGGATGACGTGGCAACGGAGTTCGCTCGGAACTACGCTGATAATATCGAGATCCAGACTACAATGCGTACTCTGGAAGTCATGGCCCAAGAGCCCAAAGAAGGGTTCACTAAATATCTTCAAAGATGGAGGGCCGAGAGTGTAAAGTTGGTAAACAAGCCCAACGAGAAGACACTAATGGAGGCGTTCATCAACAACCTCCTACCTTCTTACCGCGTCCATCTTAGGTATGCCGGCATTTCAAACTTTGCCGTACTTACCGAAATGGGCATTAGGATTGAGGACGATTTTCGACACAATGAAGATCTGGGTAAAGTTTCTACTGAGGGCTATACTGGACATCAACTCGAGTCCTTAGAAGCCGACGACTAATGACAACATCATCCGAGAGCCCGGATTTGATTTGAGTCCGAGTCTGAGTCCGAGTCTAGGATATACTATTTCTTTCAAAGTCAAAGTCAAAGTCAAAATCAGAGTCAGAGTCAACTGTATTCTGTCCTCTTTTCAAATTCAATAAAATCAGCTTTCAATATTCTTTCTCATATATACTTTCCTTATGTGTTTCCGAGAACATGATGAACACCATCATACACTGTGAGCACACGCACGTGACTGTTATAGGCACATCTATAATGACTGCAGAAAACCGAGCCCGTGTTTTCTTTTTACCTACTTCGTGTCTGGTATAGAAAAACCACATAACTACCCGTAGCAGGAGCGGTATCGAATCCTATGACAAATCTAGGTAATCTCCTAGTTTGGGTTCAAGACGGGAGGCAAGCCCATTTCCCACAATAAAACACCCCTCTAATAAGACTGACCAATCCCTACCTTAGGTGTTAGTCTGACCGGGAAAAAAAAAAAATGAAAGAGCACTGGACAAAAAAATCAAAAGTCAAAAAAAAAAGAAAAGAAAGGGCCAAAGCAAAAAGAAGGCCATCAAAAAAAGAAAACTGGACACAAAAAAAAAAAAAAAAAAAAAAAAATCGAAAGTCCATGAAAAAAAAAAGCAGGCCATCATCAAAAAATTCAGAATACTCATGACCGTGGTCAACGGTCAATTCAAGTGAAAGCTCCACGACCAGGGTACGGTCAAAATTATCAAAACCCCATGACCGCGAGGTCAATCAAAAAATCAAATACCCATGACCGTGGTCAACGGTCAACTCAAGTGAAAATCCTTTGACCGTGGTACGGTCAAATTCAAAATTATCAATACCATCCAATAGGGGAGTGACAATCAAGCTGGTCAGCTAACACCACACCCAGCCTTCCCACATTACAACCCTCAAGACCTTCCCGAGACCCAGGCCAGAGACAGCCCGGAATTTTGAGAATTCAAGCTCCATAGGATACCCCTAACAATTAGGGCCAGACATGGAAACCAGATCCCGCATTATCAAACCGGCTCTCGAAGCCTTAGCTCCACAGAACCGAGCTCCAGATTTCGAGTCATCAAGGCCATTTACTTCCTAGCACCACATTCCCAAATACATCAAATCCCGAGAGCAAAACTCGTTAAAATCCCGGAGAGCAAAACTCGTTAAAATCCCCGAGAGCAAAACTCGTTAAAATCCCCGAGAGCAAAACACGTTAAAATCCCATCCCAATTCTTCACATCTAAACCAGTTACCACCCCGAACACGGGAACTCAACTTGCAGTCGGCATAGAACATGCCCAAATAGTTCACACCACCTTTGGGGGCTACCCCGGAGAACGCTCACAATCACAGGATTAATGTCCTAACCATTCAAGCCCTTTGATCAAGACATCACTGGGAATACACCTAGCCTACACCGTCATTATGGCTAGTTACACACGAAGTCCTATTAGAATAGGCGCCATAATACATCTTCCGACACTGAACTACGGCTTGGTTTGATTTCACCACACGTGAATACGTAAGCAGCCTTTCAACAGAGGCACAACCACCCACATTGACACACATTCGAAAAGCATTATCATTCCGGGCACGACACTGTCATGTTCTCAGTAGCTAGCTTTGTCGTCCTGGGGGCTTTTCTTAGACAGAAGACCTCCTTCCACTCACATAATCCAAATACTTTCAAAATCTAGCCTCCTTTCTGTAGTGTGTCCTAGTACTTGGCTCAGTCGAAGACAAGAATCTGTCAGGACTCGAGGCAATACCCACTTTGGAAATGTATCCTAAAATAGGAAATCCAGAAGGGCACCAGACTAAAACAGTCTCATTACGGACTACTGCCAGTCCCCTATAGCATATCTATCCCATTTCGATGTACGACCGTGTTGCCACTCGCCTAGGCTATGGGATAGCGCAACTTAAGAGTCTTGTTAGGCGGCCCACACCCCTACCGAGTGATCGCGCCCCAATCGGATCGGTCGTTTTAGCGAAGGACGGGGGATCAAACAATATTTATAGACTCGGAATTATCACAAAAACAAACAAGTAATCGTGGTAAGTCGAGGTCGGTCCACAGGAAACGGTGTGTGTTTGTGAAGCTTAAGGTGTTGTGTTCGATGTCTTAGAAGGGGGGTTTTGTAGAGGTCGAGTCTATACTAGAAGGATTAGTACGATGATGGTTTAGAGGTGATCAATTTAGGGAAAGGCGTTAGGGAGAAGTCGGGATTCGGTACTTGGGGTCTAAGAAGGTCGGGATCGAGTTTTTGTCACAATGTCGATAAACTCACCTAAAAACCCGCTTTCGCGGTGAATGAGGGTAAGTCCCTAGTCATGGTAATTTCTACCCCGAGTTTCCCCATATTGATAGAAATTAGTCAAGGTCGGTCTAGTTGGCCGGACTAAAACAACAATGACACATCACCATAATTAAGATAAACCAACATGCAAGCAACCCACCAACATCCCTATATTCAAATAAACCAAGCGCTCATCCCTAAACTCCCCAACAAGAAATTTACTCACAATTCATTATGAAATTCATCACAACATGCATATTAATTAGATTTGAACAAGATGATGATGAGAAAATATCACAAAAACTAAATAGAGATTAGAGAGTGGAAGAGAATTGTACCAACTATGTAGATCTATAAGAAATAAGAAGATATCATAGATAAAGATTGAATCTTTGATGAATAAAATGGAGAACTTGTCACCTAGGTTGCACCGATACGGACACGGACACGGGACACGGGTACGTATCGGACACGTGACACGGCATTTGAAATTTTGTAGGATACGGACACGGCAGGAAAAAAATCAATATACATATTTAAACAAAGAGAATTTGAAGATTTTTATATCTAAGATATATGTTTGGTTACTTACTCTATCCTAATTATCATAAAATAATAAAACAAAAATTAAAGTCGGATAAATTTGAAGTTAAAAATGAAATCTTAAAAATTCAAACAATTGTACCAATATAATATAATTATTAGTTACTTATTTAGTCTTAGAATAAGTGTTTATAGCATCAAGTAACCACCATAAACCTACAATATTGTCATTTATTAAATTCGGAACCCAATAAAACAACGTTAGGTATGTCCGAGGAGTCTCTAAATATTACGAACCGGGTCGGACACGTCTCCAAATATGACGAACCGTGTCCGATACGTGTCCAAATAAATTAAAAAAACCGGACACGGTTTTACAGGTGTCCGACACGTATTGTCGTGTGTCCGACGTGTGTCGGTGTCCGACACGTGTGTCTGACACGACACGTTGGTTTGGAGGAGTGTCCGTGCAACCTAGCTTGTCACTAATCCTCCAATAAAACCCAACAAATTTTCAAATAAACCTTGAATAATCTTCTACAAGCTTGAGATCTAAACAATTGTTGATGAGAATTGTGTAGATCTACTACTAATTACTATATAAACTACTAGGAATTTTTTAGGATTTTTACTACTACTACTAATTGATGGTGTAATAAGATGGTGGAAGGGTGTAATGTCTTCCCTCCTTAGCACAATGGAGAGGTGAGTTTAGGCAATGAATTAGGGTAACATATATATAGTAATCTCTTAATGGATCCTTAACCTAAAGCCCAAATCCATCTTTATGCTCCATTAGTGAGACAATCTCCCTTTGCATCTCCATGGGGTGAAACTTCGCCCTGCGGACTCATCAGTAATTCCCATCGGGTGAAATTTTCGCCCGGTGAGATTTTCTTCTTTTTTCGCGTTTTCGACACGTCTTCACCATCGGGCGAAATTTCACCCGGTGGACGAAATTTCGCCCGGTCAGTTTCGCCCGGTGGGGAGTTCTCGGAAATTCTTCGGGAGGCAATTTTTACCGTCGGGTGAAATTTCGCCCGGTGGTGTCTCACCGGGTGAAATTTCGCCCGGTCATTTTTTCTGGCCTCGAGTCTTGTCTCATTCTTCGTTTGTTCGATCGGATGGCTTTAAACTTTAAGTTGTGTGCTTTGCTCTTTGGACGGTTTTCCTTTCTCTTGTGCTCGTGGAAGCTCAATCGTGATTTTTCTAGCAAAACCTATCAAAATTGATAGAAAAACTACCAAAAACACGTAAAACGCACAAGAGGGACGCTAATGCGAGAAGTACACAAAATATGGCGATAATCGCACTCAAAACTCGCAAAACGAGGGAAAAACGGGTCTAAATGGAGGGAAAAACGGTCTAAATTTAGCACACAACACCGAGTCACGGTCCAACCCTTAGAGAATCCCGTCCGTGTCAGTCAACTCGTCCTGTCGCGTCCAGAGTCGAGTCTGTCGGCAGGCCCCTCTCTTCAAAATCCACTTTGAAATTTGCAAAATTTAGCCATTTGAAAAAAGATCTTTTTCGACAAGGTCAGATTTCAGTCTATTTAAACTGCGAATTTCTTTTCTACCCCTTTCCATTTTGAAAACCTAGCTCGTGATTATTTTCAGGATTTCAAATTCAAAATTTCAAAAACTTCAAAAATCATTTTTCCCCAGCACGAGTCATTTTTACTACCTACGTGTTGCATGCATTTTATGTAACTTATACAGGTACAACTCAAGCAAAGACATGCAAGTCATCAAATCTCCCCAGCGGTATTTTCCGGGATAGCACGGAGTGGGCCTACACACAGGTGCACCCAGGACTTACGCGACAAGTCCAAATTCCCCACGGAGTACTGTCATCAAGCGCAGGTATGATTTTTGTCTTGTGGCTGGCGAGCCCTTCACGCGAGTCTAATGGACTATAAACGACCCGATCGGAAGTCTACCAGGTCTTAATTGACTTGGTGGCTACTCTGACTTTCGCCTTGTCCAAGCCTCAGTCAGAGTGGGGGCTCTGTAGACACCCGCATTTTGACTGCCAGGTGTCTAGTGTAGTTTCCAAAAAAACACCCGATGATGATCGGACGCTAACGTGTCTCTATGCGCTCGGATACGGGCTCAAATCCATTAATCGCTGGCTAACACACTTACAGAGTACAAATCTCACAAAAACAACCTCAAATCCAGGCCCAGTGGATCATTCCGAGTCAAACAAGACTAATTTGAGCTAAAACCGACACCGGAATTAAAACCGACTTTTTTCGATTGGGTCAACCCCGGTCAAAGTCGTTTCCGAGACACACAAAACAGCCATACAACCATCAAAAGTGTCCAAGTCAAACACAAAACCCATCAAACTCAAAGTCAAGGTCCAAAAGACGGACCTGCGCGACCCGACTAGGCCACTCGATCGAGTGACCCACCCACTCGATCGAGTGGGCTTGTTTTGAGCCCGGCTGCAGGCTTCACGGGCCACTCGACCGAGTTAGCCCTCTACTCGGTCGAGTAACCCTAAATCGGGTGCCCTAGCCTTATCTATATAAGCAACCCTCATGCAACAACTTTTGGAACAATCTTTACACCTCTTACAAACCCTAGCTTTTACACCCTTTACAACCATAATACACCCTAGAGCAACCCTACACACACACATACAACGTCAATTGCAAACCCTAATCAAACCCTAGCAATTCTACACTAGCAAAAAACCCTAAACCAAGTTTTAGGAATCAATCCCGAGCCACCACAACTCAACCTCCATAAACCTCGAAGACTCTTGTGTTAAAGCCACGGTTACGAGTCCGCGCCGAGACAAGAACATGTAGGTTGAGGGTGTCAAAACCCTCTCTTTTCTCCTTCTCTTCTTCACGTCGTCTTCATCTCCTTCTCATCCTCATTTTTTCATTTTTTTTTATTATTTTATTCATTGCACCATAATATCGATAATACTACTAATATCAAAACATTAAAATACTTATTGATTTGTGTCGAATGTGAGTGATGGTGGGATAAGGAAAACCGCATATACAAGTGTACTGCACACGCGTCGTCGGTCGCTTATCCCATCACCTCGATCGTTTGATTATTGAAATAAGTTAACTTAAAAAATAATTCGTTTTTTTTGTAGTCATCATCATCGATTTTGCATTCATCAATTTCTTTAAAAATCAATTTTAATAAGGGTCGAAACTCGTTGACACGGATCCGACATCACAATCCCTAAGGATTTATTTCGATGTCGGAGAAGTCGAGGGAATCAAGTTCCTTTTTTTATTCAAGTAAAGCACTAATAAATAAAAAATAATTTTATTGCCATGAGTGCTCCAACAACAAAATATTTGCTTTGTGTGTCGGTAAAAAAAAACGACGCGAAAGCGAAAGCCTATGGGGTCGCTTCTGTAACTGGATAACCAGGGTTCTTAGCTCATTCAAAATAAATTTTTTGATAATGACGGAAGCTAATTTTGGTTGGTTAATACGATCAAGTTACGGCCGCCGTTCACCGGGGCTTCGGTCGCCGGCTCCCCCGCAAGTTCAAAATTCTGTCTCGGTAGGACATGTATTTCTATTACCTATTCTATGATCCAAAGACTATTCATAAAAAAATTTATTGGCGCTGCACTTTTTTTCTTGGCGGGAACGATCCTACTCACATTGGACCTAGTGCCCAAGTAGTTTGGCTAACGGGACTCGTTGTTCAGTCAAGGGTCTCTGTCGATTTTAGATTCGGTACCAATTCCATAATTGGATATCGAATCTAACAATCAAGTCACATGAATTAATTAACGTGATTTGTTCATATCACTATAATTAATTTAAAGCGACTAAAATTAATTTATTTTTTTATTTCACTCTAATATCCCATATCGGTTCAAATAATCGAATATGGGATACGATGAGTATTCAAATTTAGAATCGGGTATAAATTCAACAATATTTATATTCGGTTTAACAAAATCAACGATTTATAAAAAACCCGAATCGAGCATAGGTCATGCAATACTTATGCCCAATTCGGTAAAATCGTCGAACTCTCAAAAATCAAAAGCAATTTCAAAATCAACAATTAAATTGCAAACGAACCAAGTTCGTACAGGTGCCACTCGACCGAGTGCCTTAGTCACTCGATCGAGTGACACCCTAAAATCGAGTCAGAATGTTAATTACGACCCCCACTCGATCGAGTCTCACAGTGACTCGGTCGAGTGGCCATGTACTCGACCGAGTTGGTCAATGACTCGGCCGAGTATGGTCCATAACGCAAAGCAGGATCATCTTTTACGGGTCTACTCGATCGAGTCCATCGACCACTCGATCGAGTAGCCTCATAACGACTAATACAACGAGTTGTACATTCTCCTATTTTCTAAACTCGATAGTATTTTGCGGCTTAGGTCAACATGTGCTTAATTAATCACGTGTATACTATCTTTTCAAACCATGCATCTCATATTTGCATCTTTTCATCTCATCTCATATTCGCACAAACCGTTATTATTCGTTATATTATTACATCGTTACTAACGCGTTTGTTATTTCTTTTGTCAATTTAATTATTGTTCGTTTATTGTACTAAATGAACCCACATGCTAAAATTCCACTTTGACGTAGAATTAATTGCATTAAATTGACGTAGAAACCTACTTTTTCAATTTCATTCACATGCCTAGGAAAAACAATGTTTGCATAAGCATTTTTCCCGTTTTACTAACGCGCGTATTGTAAGTCATTCGAATTCTTAGTAGAGGCCGCTAATGTGCGGGCGGGGTTGGGTGTCCTTTGTGGGCTTCCCAACACGTACCCTCACCCCTTACTCAGAACCTCGGTTTCCGGATGTCCGAAACCGTTGGCGCACGAGAGTCATTCATACACGATATCCGATAATGTCGGTATCGGTATCGCAATGCAAAGGGACGAGCCCAATAAACTCTGACATCGGAAATGGGCCGTATTTCGTATATGGCCCACTACGACATAGAGTGGGCTCGAATGGTTCCGAATAACCACAAAATTCGGTGGCGACTCCACATAGACCTAAATTTCAATTCGATCTATTCTCATATGGAGATTCATTCACCTCCCCAAACCCGCGCGTGGCCGTGTCGGGGTGGACCTATGTCATGTCCACAATATCTTCCCCATTTTCTTAGATTTCAGTGCCCGGCAAGTATTTTGTGATCTATTGGCAATGTCTTCAATCTGAACATATGAAATCGATACTATCAAATTCCAGAGCATTTAACAGCGAAATGTTCAGTCGGGAAAGAACAATGCCTTAATCGACACAAGCGACTTACACTAACACAACCGAGATTTTTTAGTATCCATGATCCCTCGTACGTGTTTACAAAATTGAGAGATCACAGTACAAAGCTCGGCAAGAGATTCTTTATTTCTTTTCCCATAAATTCAAAAACGCCTGAATATTTTCGTTGACAATTGTAGGATCCAAACCATCTGGAGGGTTCAAAGCACATGAAAGTAGCCCGCAAAGTCATTACAAAATCATTATACGACGGGTGTAATCTAAGAGGTAAGTTCAATCAAATAAACTGAAAACGAGAGAAGTCGAGAATCAATGATTAGGGCTCTAGAATCTCGAGTTTTTACAGATAACTATTGCACGAAAGATTTGTACGCTTTTAACTCTAGGCCTTCATTCTTTTCGGACATCAAGATTTTTATGAAAGCATGAAAGCAAACGACAGTATACAGAAACCGATCAAGAAAGAGGTACCTTTAATAAGGCGGAAAATGGAGGCAAGATAGGTAATAGAATATAAACGACCCTCAACCATCGCCTTAAGGTTTTGGTTGAGATGGTTTGTTAACCTGGTATCAGAGCCAGAGGTCACGAGTTCGAACCCTGGCAACCCCCAATATCTCGAACTCCCTCACTCGAATGTCCTTTGGGCTTGAAGAGTGGTTAATGCGCACCGGCTCCCCCGTGCCGTGTGCTGAGATTCCACTTGTGAGTTCGAGATATTGGGGGCTGCCGCACCGGCTCCCCCGTGCCGTGTGCTGAGATTCCACTTGTGAGTTCGAGATATTGGGGGCTGCCAGGGTTCGAACTTGTGACCTCTGGCTCTGATACCATGTTAACAAATCATCAAGCGATGGTTGAGGGTCGTTTATATTCTATTAATAGGGATGTCTAGAGTCTGCATGAACCCATGAACAAAATCTTTCAAGAAAAAGCAATAGAAAAACGGAATTGAGTGACGAAGTTTAAGACTCGAGAATACTAAAAGTAATTAAATTTGTGATAGGAAACTCTTTTATCAGAGTATAAGTTTTATATTATTTGTTCGAACAAATGATTGAATTTATCACATCCCTTTCCATGAAGAGAATAACTTTCTCTAAAAAAATTTAGGAAGGAAAAAAATCTCAGAAACAAACGAATCAAACTTAGAATAATTGTCACAATTACTCGTCACAATTAAATTTAAATAAACAATTGCGACAGTTATTTTGAAATATATCCCTGACTTCATGACTGCTTTCAAAAATCTCATAACCCGAAGACCAACAGTTTTCAACAGAAATTGAAACAAAATACAGAATCAAAGAATCAAGCTGAGCACTATCCAACAAAAACTTCGAATACACATAGAACAAATCTTTTCAACACAAACAATATAGAATCACATACAGAATCAATCAATTAATCAATCAAAACCCAAATATGAAATTTTTTCACCAGAAATCAACAAAAGTTTAAATGAACATGAGCTTTAGTCACGCAAATCTAATCATATCTCACAAACCATCAGAAGTGATACGATTCAGCAAAGAAAAACCTATTTACAATTATAATTTCAATCAACACCTCATCCTTTTATTTATTAAAATAGAGACCAAGCCAGTTGAGATGGCACAGCTCATTGGTCTCCATTCTGAAATACTCGACCCACGTTAATCCAGAGTTATTTTAGGCAATTACGCTAAATCTTCCTAATCAACCTATCCTCCTAATCAAGCTATAATATAAACAAATTTTCAATTTAATACATACAAATATTTTTTTTACCATTTAATAATAAAATAATTCAATATTTTATTTTAAATATAAACATTATAGTTCAAGAATATAAAAATAGTGTTATAATCTTAAATAAATAAAAATTTGATGAGAAAAATATTTTTTTGAGCTTAAATCGTCAGTATATTTTGTATTTTAATTAAATATTTTAATTACTTATTATTGATTAATTGATAATAATAATAATAATAATAATAATAATAATAATAATATTTTTTTGAGCTTAAATCGCCGGTAAGGAGGTGGATATCGGTTTGATTGATGGGCACGACAAGCCCCTTCGCCCGGCGGACTTACTTCTGTATTCCTGGGATAGGGGGCGCGATGTGTGTGTCGATCTGACCGGGTCGTCCCCTTTGACTCAGTCCGCGATGTCTGATTTTCTGCCTGGCCGCGCGGTTGCTGATGCTGCTCAGCGCAAGTGCGCCAAGTACGGAGATTTGTGCACCAAGACTGGGTACGGGTTCCTACCTTTCTCATTTTCTTCCCTAGGGGAGCTTGACGTGGAGGCAGCTGCTTTACTCAAGCGGATTCAGAAATTCTCTATCTCTCAAGACGCGGGAGCTCGAGCAGCTATTTTTATTTTTACTCGTCTTAGTTTTTCTATCGCTAAGGGAGTGGGTGCCCAGATAGTATCTCGGCTACCCACTAACTTCTTGTAATTTGTGTCGTTATTAATGCAAGTTCCAGATAATAATAATAAAAAAAAAAATAATAATAATAATAATATTTATTAATTGATCAGGGTATCTTTTAATCATATTGTGTTAGTTAAATTTCTATGTCTTTTGATAGTGGTATACTCCAATAAGAAAGAAATTAGATGGGTTAGCTAAGTTGAAGAAAAACTGAGAAGTTGTACGGAAATTGGATGTGTTTTAAGTCTCGAGTTTTGAGATTGAATGTGTTTTAAATCTCAAGTTTTGAGAATTTCATCTAAAATGCACATTTTATTCTCACCAAAGAAAATTTTATTTTATTGTTCTAATTTCTTTTGATTCAAGAATTATGCACGTTGAGTGTGAAGTTGTAGAAGGATTCTGTCCTTATCATGCAACCAGGGGCGGCTAAGAGGGGTTCAGGGTAAGCGGCGAAAGTGGGTCTCCAAATACTTTGAGTTGATTTGCACAAGATAAGAAAGACGCCTTATTTATACAATGGAGCATGATCAACTTTCTTACTCTTCGTGTTAATGGAGGAATTTTTGGAGTGGTAATCTGAGAAAAATAATTTTAGGGGTAATTAGATAAGATAAGTGAGGTGTCTAAATGTGTAAGAACACCAACTTGATTGTGTGCGGTTATTTCTATTATTGGTTGTCCTCTTTTAATATTTTGTATTTTAATTTGTACGGAGTATCAAATTTCCGTGAAAATATGTTGTTCGATATTTAAAATTACTTTAAAGTAATTCGCGGTCAAGTTTTTCATAAAACATGTCATCTCTAAACTATCGATTCTAGGTAACGTATACTTTTTCGTTTTTTTCAAGTCAAATTTGTGTCCACGGACCCACGTGAGTTCTAAAACTTAGATATTGACCATACCGTAAAAATATTATTCCTCTAAATTCAATAATTTCACAGATGTACCACGCAACAATGTTTTTCCGTTATTCTGCTTATTAATTTTTTTTGATATGTTATAATGGCAAAGAAAACGCTTCAACCCCGTGAATTTTCACGGGTTAGTACACTAGTAATAGAGCATATAAACATCCATATAATGAGGATGGAAAAAATTACTTTGAAACCAAGCCCTTAATTCCAACACATCATTGCCTTGAATATGTTTTGATTACCGCTTCGGACAACAATAACTAGGGTCTATGCTAAGAGTTTCTGCTATTGGCCGTAGGGTATATTATCAATCTATCGGACTTCTTTAGATATTCTGTAATAGACTAAGACGTCTTAGAAAGTACATAGTGCTTACAGTACTATATAAATCTCTCTAAGCTTCACTTTTCCAGTCATATTATTATATCGATCTGAAATCTGAGTATGTAACCTCCTTAACCTCTCCTCGAACATGATGGCTGTTAATGTTTGATGATTTCGATGATATGAATTGTGATACCCACATTTGGTTTTCAAAAAAGAGAGTATAGTTTGACGTTTGCATCGTGCTACTTGACAACCGTTTCAATATGACCGTGGTCCAATACTAATCTTTGGAGATTCTTCATCATGATTCACAAATGAACATACAAGTCACAAAAACTAAGAAAAAGGAATCAAAGTTGCAGAAAATGGAAAACTCAAAGTTACAGTCACCCTTTCGTGACCGATGCTTTCGACATTATAATTAACGATGCCCATCAGGGATTATAATCAAATAATTGATGGTGTAGAGAATAAATGAATCTAGTAGTTGGCAGCCTTGCCACACTTGAGTGCATTAGGAGGAATGTCGGCCTCGGACAGGAGGCTTCTTTCGTCGTTCCACACCCGGAAATAGACTTCTTGACCCAAGTACCTCCTGTGCCAAATCTCGGACCTCAGGTTCCACATTCCCTTGTTATCTACTGATGCTAGCACCGCTGTCCATGACTTTGGGTACACCTGCACCCACGTTCAAATTAATGACCATCAGCTTAAGGTTTTGGTTGAGATGATTCATCTAACATGGTATTAGAATCAGCGTCACCAAAGATTACAGGTCGAATTGACCATATTGGTTTACCTGTACAGTGGTCCTCCATACAGAATCAACCATATTGTATTTCTTCCTCATGGCAGGACTCCATTCCTTTGCTCCATATCTGGATCCATCATGTAACAACAATCATCAAACCAAATCGCATTAGAAGACCGACCAAGGAGATCAATCAATCAATGCAATGCAATCAATGAACTTACGCGACAACAAAGAAGTTATGGCCATCGAGATGCCAAGACTGGAGGGTGGCCTCCTTGTTTTGGAAGATTATTTCCACGAAATCATGAAGCGCAAGGCCAACAACCGAGGTTCCATATTCCAATTTCTGGCCGGGTGTAGGAGCATCCTTGATTGTGTTGAGGTTGAACACATTAGGAATGTTGTAGTAGTCAGCAAGCTTCAGTGGAGTGTCTGGATTCACGTACGAAACCTGGTTGACTGCGTAACGCTTCTTTCCATTAATCTTGCCAGCGGAGTTGGCCAGTATCAGAGTCCTTGTAATCTGTATACCCCCATAGTGGAAAGATCCTTGAGGGTTTGGCCTTGCCGCATTCGCTGTAAGGTTCCATCTACATCATCAAATCATTTCCAACTTGTTAATCTTAACATCTTATTCCTCTAATATATATAATCACAATTTGATGACGCGCGTTGGTGTACCTCAAAGTTCTAGCTTGCTTCATAGACCAGTGAATTTGATAAGTAGGGCCGATAGGCAGAGGATCAGCAGGGGGAGTGGTTGAACCAGTGTATTGGAGCACTGCTTGGCCAACGAGGTGTTTTTTGGTGAATCGAGCTGAAGCAACGATATGATAGTCCTTAGGCATCCCGTGGAGGGTCACCAAGAAGGACATGGATTGGCCTGGATGAACGTCGAGTGACTCGTACATTTCTTGGAGGACATGGGAACCCTCAACCTCAACCAGCTTTAACATGTGCCCTTGAATTCTAACATTCACTGACAGCATTGTCCCAACATTTGCCACTCTAAACATGTATGTTTTCCCTGCACCAACCAACCCATTAGCCCGACCCTAAAATGACTCAACCAGATTATAGCCCAATTAGGAATGTCGGCTGATTACCTGCATCACCAATAAAGACGGTGTTACTAGGATGTCCGTTGATGAGTATGCCATCGGGGATGGGCATTGAGCGTCCTAAGTCCAAATTTTTCCGGAGTACCTGCAAAATAGCACCAATTCAAGACATTTTCAGTTCAGTTGAGTCAGTTTCAGCTAGAAAGACAGGGCCTTAACTATTCTTCCTAGTACTTCAAATAACAGGCCTAAATTGAGTAATAGTAGAGTAGAAGTAGTGAAAAACCTTGAAGTCGGTCTTGTACCAGTCTCCGAGAGTGAGCGTAAACTGTTGAGCAGGTTCAGGGTAAGGGCTGGGAATGACAGATCTTCTGTGAATGTTGAACCCTCCAAACCCACCACCGGTTCTATGCAATGATGTTGACGGGTAGTAGCTATATGTACCAATTTGATCCTTGGCCTGCATCTTGTATGTCCAGTTTGAGTGAGGTGGTATGGGACAGTTCGTTCCTAGTACTCCGTCTTGCCACGACATTTTCCTCTGCCATACTCCATTCCTGCATTTAAACAACATCATACAGACTCACTTTTAGTTGATCACTAGCTATATATATGTGTTCATCAGTTATGTTTCTGATAGTGTTTATCTATCATAAGACCGTCTCATATGGGAAAATAGAATTACACACTAACCATGTCATGAGGAATGGCTCGTCCAGCTTATTAATGACGTTCACAATGACATTGTCGTTGGTGTCACAGTCGATAGTTGGGCCGGGCAACTGACCATTGACAAGAATAGCCTGCAAAATGACAGTAGTAGCATTTTCAAATTAACTGTAGTTTTTCCATGAGACGAGACTACAAAATGTTGGGAGGTGAAGAAGAACGTTATAACGAACCCTTTGAGATACACCAAGGGGAGAAATATTTCCATACGTGATTTCCATATCGTAATATCTGTATGGACTTTCTGCATTAAGACCAACCAAAGTTGATAATGCTATAATTCCAACTAACAAAGACATGTATCGCGTCTGTCTCATCTTCTTCTAACTTGATCACGGACCGACCAATTAACCTGCTTAAATAATAGAGATGGGACGTCCCGAATAATAAAATCATTAGATAAACAAATTATTACGGAGTATAATAATACATTGCTCCCTATACGTGAGAGGTCCCTCAAAAAGAGGGTCTCATATAATATATTTAGTGTGAGACGATTGGGTGAATAATACTCGTAATATACATACGAGTAGCAAGAATGATTACCTTATAACAAAAGTTGTATGTAGGATCTCCGTCCTAAGTATGTAGTAGTAGAGTTTAATTAAGGAAGATGGAGTTGAAGTGTGTAGTTTGAAATGAAAGGGGCTTATATAAAGCAGTAAACCAGGCCAGAATTGATTGGGGTATAAAAATATGTGAAGATGCTGACAACGTATGTAACAATTGAAATGATGAGCATATGCAATGCAATGCAATGCAATGCCATGATATGGTGGATTGTATTACGGCGTACTCCATGGTTTTCCTTGCTTTTTAATTACACACTACACTTTCTTGCTTCGGGGTTTCTTCACCCTAGCTGCAATAACCTTCCTTTCTGTTTTAACTCCATTTTGTTGTGCTATTAAACATACGCAATACCATTTAATTAAACCAGTTATGTTACTCTGTATCTTATTTCTATTATTCCGTAGAAGATCGAGTTGTCACTTAAGACGATAGAATATGACAAAGAGTAAGTCTCCTAAGGGAGACCGTTCAAGACTCCGAAATAAGCGGCCTTGCTTCACAAAAAGACTCTTCTCATTATTGAAGATATTAGTTAAAGATATTATTTAGGAATATCTTCTGGTCTTTGTAATTTGCTATATTTTGTAATCTTTGTATTATTGTCAAATATTGTAACTTTCCTATTCCTAGGATTCTAGTTAGATACTAGGTTTACTCTTTCCTTAACTGTATTAGGTTTCTAGTCTGTATAAATACTATACTCAGGTTAATGAAATTCTAAATTCACTTTCAATAACTTTCGTACATGGTATTAGAGCAAAACGATTCCATCTAAGAAAATCGTCTCCTAACCCTTTTCTCCCTTCTTCACGTCACCCACATCAAAAACGCACAAAAATTCTTCCCCCCAAGATGGCCGGCTCATCATCGATCCTTGCCAACCCTCACGAACCCAATGTCCCTCTCATTGCGGTGAACTTAGCCAATGTTAAGGCACTCACCCCAACGACTTATCGGAATTGGTCACGTCAAATTGAAGACCTACTCTTTGGCTTTGATTTGTTCAAATATCTTGACGGAACTCATACATGTCCTGAAGCTACAGTCACGGATGCTGTCACTAAAGTCACATCCCCAAATCCGGCTCACCTAACATGGAACCGTCAAGACCGTCTTCTCAGTGCTGCCCTTCGTGGAACTGTATCTGAAAGTATCGCTCCGTTCTTACATAATTCGAAGAACTCTAGCGAAATCTGGGCTAATTTGAAGTCCACCTATGCTAATCCTTCTCATGGTCACATCCTTCAAATCAAGGATCGCTTCAACTCCATCTCAAAGGGTGGACACTCGGCCACAGAATATATGCAGCTAATTCGCTCATGTGTTGATGAATTAGCCAACCTAGGAAAACCCATGGATGACGAAGATATTATCGCCAAGGTTATCAATGGACTCGACTATGAAAACTATCGCTCTCTTGTTGATGCTGTCAAACATCGGGACACCCTCATCTCTTTCGACGCCCTACATGAACGTCTCATCCAATATGACCTCTCTCTCAAACACACCCAAAACTCCACCACCTCACCTCTCCCCGCCACCGCCCTTGCCGCCTTCAATCGACCCAACACCCGCCCCAACCCTCGCTCCAATCAACCCGGCCTCCTTCCCACTCCTCACACCAACCAAACCGGTACCAACACCATTCCCTTTAAAGGTAAATGTCAATGGTGCCATGTTCCCGCTCACTACCTTGGCACTTGTGCCATATTCCGTAACCTATACCCTAACATCACCGTCCCTCCACGACCTCCTCCCGCCAACCAAAACCGCCGCACCAACAACCCTCAAGCCAACACCGTTAACCTTCCAGATACCTACTCCCCAAATTGGATCATCGATAGTGGTGCATCTCATCACATCACTCATGATCTCAATAACCTTGCACTCCATGCACCATATGACGGAAACGACGATCTTCTGATTGGCGATGGCTCTCCTCTTACCATAAATAATATTGGTTCCTTTTCTATAAAATCTCCTTCTTCCCATCTAATTAAATTTAATCATGTTTTACATGCTCCTAAAATTTCCAAAAATATTATTTCTGTCTCACAATTTTGTCATGACAACAATGCTATTGCTAAATTTTCTTCTAAATCTTGTGTGTTGCAGGACCGACTAACGGGACAGGTGCTACTAACAGGACAACTTAAATCCGGATTGTACATATGGACTCCTCCGCTCGACGCCTCACCCATCTCGGCCTACACCACCTCCATCTCTCCGGACCCATGGCATCACAAACTTGGTCATCCATCTTACCTATACTTAGCTCTATTACTAGTTTAGCTAAAATAAAAACTACACCGGCCTCGTCTAACCCGTGTAATGCTTGCAATATTAATAAAAGTCATAAACTTCCTTTTTCTACTTCTTCTTTATCTTCTTCTCACCCCCTAGAATTAGTTTTCTCGGATGTATGGACATCTCCTCTTTACTTCGTAGATAATTTTAAATATTATGTCGTGTTTGTCGATCACTTTACTAGATACACTTGGTTATATCCCTTAAAACGTAAATCTGATACGTCCTCGGTCTTTAATCGTTTTCGTGCCTTAGTCGAATTTTTTTTTAATCGACCCATAATTCAAATTTTTTCCGACAACGGGGGTGAATATTTAAAACTCACCCCCTCCGTCACCTCCGATGGTATAACCCATCTCACCTCTCCTCCCCACACCCCTGAACACAATGGTATTTCTGAGAGACGTCATCGTCATATTGTCGAAATCGGGCAGTGGCCTACTACGGAAGCTGAATTTCGGGCAGTGGCTTCAACCACAACCGAACTGATTTGGCTCCGCTCTCTTCTCTCCGAACTTTGCTTCACCATTAAGTCTCCTCCAGTAATCTACTGTGATAATCTTGGTGCTACTCATTATGCAGCAAATCCAGTTTTTCACTCACGAATGAAACATGTAGCCCTTGCGTTCTATTTTGTTCAAGAACATGTTCAAAATGGGACACTACGTGTTCAACACATATCCACTAACGACGAACTTGCAGATGCGCTCACCAAACCTCTTCCTAAGGCACGGTTACTCGTTATTATCCAAGCTCCGCCTTTCCTTTGGAACGTCCGACTTGCGGGAGCGTATTGAAGATATTAGTTAAAGATATTATTTAGGAATATCTTCTGGTCTTTGTAATCTGCTATATTTTGTAATCTTTGTATTATTGTCAAATATTGTAACTTTCCTATTCCTAGGATTCTAGTTAGATACTAGGTTTACTCTTTCCTTAACTGTATTAGGTTTCTAGCCTGTATAAATACTGTGCTCATGTTAATGAAATTCTAAATTCACTTTCAATAACTTTCTTACACTCATCAGAGGCCAATAATCGTGTCGAGTATCGTGGATGACTTACGTGTGTATTAACGCACCAATGGAGCTATGCGTGCACATGCTAATAATATGCTATCTAGGTCATGACCTCTTTTTACCGAATATAAGAATTTTGTTTATTATACTTTTTGGTCGAGCATACGTCGCAGGTGAGAATCGAACCCTTAACCTTTCGGTTGGAATAAGGGAGCTTCTATCACGCTTCTTCATAGGAATAATGATTATAAATACAAGAAAACTTATCTTTGTCCATGTGTGCCAAACCGATACAATTAATTTCGATTAATTGTTCAAGGAGCAAGTCTAAGGGTGTCTCCAATGGTAAGACTTACCAAAGTTTCCGAACTCCTTAAATCCAGAACTTCCGAACTACTTAAGTCCCGAACTTTCGAGTTTCTTATCTCCTTATTTCCTGAAATTCCTAGTTTCTCCTAAACTAAGACTCTGTCACCTCAGCTTTCCACTCACTTTTAATATTTATTTATTCCTCAGACTCACTTCAGATTTTACCCATGCTCAGACTCACCCTACCTTTTTTGGTTAAAAAGTTAATTAATTTGGTTTAATTTATGATTAAACAATACTACAATTTATTACTTGTTTGATACAAATTATTATTACTTTACTATTTAGTTTTATTAAAAACAAATTAACTTGTTTTATTTTATTTTTGTTTATTTTCGTGTGATATACAAAAAGACGGGGAGACGATCTTTTGGATTTCGCTCATATTATTGATCCGGATAATTTATGATATTTTAAATATGTTTTACTTATATTAATTTACGATATTTTAATAATTGATTTAGGTTGACATATGATATAAAATACTAACATACCTGATAAATTAATAAGTAGCTTATCATTAAAATTTAAAATACTACGTATTAGATTACTAATTTAGAAATGAAAATAACTATCGTCTCTTCCGAAACAAGTCCAAATATGTTCCACCAAGTCGTGTTGGAGTTGATGATGTCTTGATCGATTGCGAAGTCGTATATGATTTTTGAAGAACCTATCCCGATTAGCATAGTAATTTAGAAGTATACCAATTTGAAATTCAGTATTGATCGTGAATTATCGCTTCCGTCAAATTGAATATTGTTGACCAAATTATTATTGAAAATAAAAAATTGTACAAATGATAGTAATTTATCGGGTCATATGTCGAAAAATGTTTGTCACAAGTCATGATCCCACAAAAGTCTTAAGTTGAGTCTTTAAAATTCAAGATTCAACTTCAGACTTTGGTACAATATTGGTAGACCCCACATGAGTCTTAAGACAAGACTCACCTCAAGACTACCAATAATCTTCTCAAGACTCCAAAAAATCTTAAGACTTTCTCAAAACTACCGATAATCTTAAGACTTTCTTCAAGATTTTGCAACATTATTGGTAAGACTCACATGAGTCTTGAGACAAGACACTCTCAAAACTCACATGAGTCTTACCAATGAGGATACCTTAACTAATGCCAAAGGTATATATATATATATATAAAGTAAAAAGTTGACGATAAAGAGTAGTCCTCATAATACAGCGTACATCATAAGAATAAGAATATGGTACTAGTATAAAACAAAGCACGTACTATAAGAATTTAAGAACTACCCGTACTACTATAAACTGAAGGGCTAGTAATGAGAAGGTAGCGTCGGTGAGTATGTAATGGGCCGGGGTGAGAAGGAATATCAAAAAGCGAGAGCAACGGAGCCAAGAACGGATCTTTTCAATTCATTAAAAATCAAATGGGCTGCCTGCCTGCCTGCCGGTTATATATAAATGCTAAATTTGATTTGATATGAAGCTTCCATAAATAAACCCAATAGTTATAAGTCAATTCCCATGAAACTGGCCTGGGTGAGATCGTTACATATGAAAAAGACAATAAAGAGTTAATGGTGGATCCAGTTTTTGTTGATGGTGGTATGGGGTTTTGAGCTTCTGATTTCAGGCACCGCAACACACAACCACTTTTCCCGCCATAGCTTACGCTTCAAGGTAGTTCCGTATATATATACTACCCTAAAAGTTCCTTACATTTACCTCAACTTCACGCAACTATTCATACTGCCAGGGCCGGCCCTGGGAATAGTCTGGAGGGGCGACGGCCCAGGGCCCAAGTCAAAGAGGGGCCCAAAATTCTGAGTTATTGTTGTTTAACATACATATTGAGTGTAAATGTATCACTACTTCTGCTTTGGTGTGATGGTAGTAGGAGCTCCTCTTGAGCAAGAGGTTAAGGGTTCAAATCTTGATCCACACACTTCTTAATTTAGATTGTCTATATTATTTCTTGGGTTTTTTTTCAAAAATGTAGTTATATGAATTTTTAACACAAAAATTATTTCAAACTTTCAATTATAAAATTTGTCGGTGGTTTAATTTATTAACTTTATAAAGAACATCTTTAAAAAAATAATGAACATAGCTACAAATATTTTATTCATACAAGCGACTACGTTTTTTTTACGAGGATTTGTTTTATAATTTTTTAAGTAATTATTAATGAAATATTTACGGGGCGTAAATCTGAAAGAGTGTATGTAGGTATAATGTACTACATACTGTATCACTATCATCAAATCTACTCTTTAACATATTGTAAACAACTTCAAATTAGTACAGCGCTTCCAAATAATGATTAATCCGTACTATATAACCTCTAAATACCATTTGATCACGGTCCAGTTTGACTCATTCATGAAATATTGTTACTACTATGCTTTTTTTTTTGCCAGCTTTGTTACTACTATGCTAGAACTATATTATTATACGAAAATCATAACAATTTATTATTGATAAATTTGTTCTTAATTAAACATGTAATTAGTGAAAATTTAATTATGTCCCCAAATGAAAGCGTTAAGATGATATAATAAGATAAAGAAAACAATCGATCATGACGATATTTCGAGGGCCCAATCACAATATTTTGCCTAGGGCCTCCGAAAGTTCAGGACCGGCCCTGCATACTGCAATACAACATACGTACTCAACTCCTATAATACGATGTACAGAGCATATAAATGAAATGAAGTACATATTACATATACTACCCTAAAAGTTCGTTTTCTTGACGATAACTTGTGTTCGCTTTGGATCCAAGCACATTATTAGCCCAAGCAGGGTATGTGAAGCTGCTTGCTTTTCTAAAGTATCAAAACTCGAGATACCTTCTGACTTTGCTGGATTGAATAACCGAACAAGTTAAACAAAGATTGGGTGCAATATAATGCTAACAAAGAAAGCTTTGCTAACATTTCACAATAGGAAATACAGTACATACATACTGATACACATACACACACACGAAGGGAGTAATAGTCAGTTTGATGGGCTTAATTATATATCCATCGTTCATGCTAACTTGCAAGTTGCAAGAAACCTGAGCGGCCTGAAAACAAATGGCTGCATAACTAAAAAGAAAACCACGCTAGCGCTAGTACGTTCTGTTGGATAAGTATCCCACATCGGTTGAATGTTCGTTCTAAGTCTAATTTCTAGTTGATTTGATTGATTGAATGTTCTTTCACTGAGTCTGGTAAAGACCATAATCTCCAAACGGTTTTCTTCTTGTCAAGCTTCAAACGCTCGTCTTCTATGGAATGGGAACTCTGGCGTCAACTACGTTCGATCTTAGCGCTAGACTCATCTTGAGATTTCTGAAAACCGTGTATCATACGTTACAATTTGAGCCACCTGAGAGGTCCTAATGGGTGACGCCTCATTTTCTTCAAGTTTTAATACCACGTCTCTGCAGATTATTGAGGATACGTATGTCCATTTTAGTTTCAGCCACAAATAACAATTACGCGTATATTTTACACCAGTTTTCGTCATTTAGTCGACGCAAATTTATAGTTTTCCGATACACTCCATTCTTTTCCGTTGGTGTTCAAATTTTTATGGGAGGTTGTATTTATACTATTATCGGACCTAAGGAACACGCCAGTGGACTAAGTAAACGAGCAACCTTGGATTAAGGGAGGCTCAATCTTATGCTTTGCTGGATCGTACTGAGAGTTTGTAGATATTGAACTGTCCCCCTTGGCCCATGTCTTAGTAGGCCTGTAGGTTATAGTTTTGCGCCTAAAAATAGCGTACGACTTTCAAAACTACTCATCTGTCTCACTCGATGGTTATTAGTACATTTTTATGTGAGACGTATTTCAAACATAGGTAACTATTGAGAAAGATCGAGGAAGTATCAAGGATGAGATGAACACTTGATTGAATTCTACCGCTGATAAAATACGGCCAAGAGAATCAGATAAAACCCAAAAACGAATTTGTTCTAAATATAACAAATGAATTAATCATGCAAGGATTTTTCATGTAATGTAAAATATACAACCATAAGAAAGACAAACAGGGAACTTAAATTTTGAGGACATTTTGCTCAGGCAGTAAGCCAGTAATAATATTTCTATCTATCAATATTGTGGTAAAGTAGGATGGTTGTGATGAAGTTATGTATGTAATCCGATAGCTTTTCCACAGAGGAGCATGTTCGTAGGGGGGTCGTATTCATTTGAAAGGCTCTTTTCGGAGTTCCACACCCTCAGATAAAGCTGTTGTCCGAGATACTGGCGTCCCCACATGCTTGACCTCAGGTTCCACATTCCTTGGTTGTCTAAGGACACCAGTACTGCAGTCCAGGAGTTTGGGTAGACCTGTAAGAGTTGCCGGGTTAGTGCAAAAAATCATGACAAATTCGACAAAATGACTGTATAAACTCTAATAACTTCTGAATTTGTTAAGTCTTATAAGAGCAGAAGGACGATCTTTGATTCGCTGTCTACTTCAGTGGGAAGGTACGATACCTGAGTGGTGTGTCTAGTAAGAGCATCTTTCAGATTGTAGATCTTCCGCCTCTCTGGTGTCCATTTACCAGCGCCAAAACTGCAAAAAAAAATCATTAGTTTCAAAGTAAGGTGTCTGGAGTCTGGATTCATCATTAGATATAAAATACGGAGTATAATACAACAGTTTGGAAACGTACGCAACAACCCAGAAATCGTAACCATCTAGATGCCAAGACTGCAATTTCTTCTCATCATTTTGGAACACGATTTCAATGAAATCATGGAGAGAAGCACCCAAAACAGATGTGCCAAGATACGCAGCTCCATCTGACGGGTTGCTTTGAATGGAATTCACACTGAAAATTCCAGTAATGTTGAAGTAATCAGCTAGCTTCAGTGGGGTTTCAGGGTGGATATAGGACACACGGTTGATGGCATAACGTTGCTTCCCGTTGATGAGAGGTGCCGAATTGGCCAACACAAAGGTCTTCGCAATTGGGATCAAGCCATAGTGGTAGGATCCCTGAGGATTAGGCCTCGCTGCATTTGATGTTAGATTCCACCTATAAGATGAACACATTAATCATTTTCACAAATTTTGCATAAAGAGTTTGGTTCAAGTTCATGTATGTTTTAGGCCTTGCTAACCTGAAAGTCCTTGCTTGCTGCATAGACCAATGGTATTGGCCGAGAGGGGGAGCAGGCCAAGGTCCAGAGACCCGAATATTAGAGTTGGAGTAATGTAGAACAGCGGTCGCAGCGTGAACTACTCGAGAGAACCTTGTGGAAGCGACAATGTAATAGTCCTTAGAAGGTTGGTCTAAGGTGACAAGGATGGAAAGAGACTGACCAACGTGCACGTCAACTGTATCATATTCGTTCTGAAGAATATTCGATCCTTCGACTTCAACCACCTTCAACTTATGACCCTGGATCCTGAAATTGAATGTCGTGGACAGCCCTACATTCGACACTCTGAATTTGTATGTTTTACCCTGATCAGCAGTGAAAGAGGTGTGAGTTAGGCCATTCATAAGCAACCCATCGGGGAACGTAAGAGGCTTCCCAGCATCCAGAGCCTGCTGCAGGGCCTTATGACTGGTCTTGTACCAATCACCAATGAGCAAGGAGAAGTCAGCAGCAGGGTCGGCATAAGGAACGGGAATCCTAGGCCTGGAGTGGACATTGAGGGCACCAAATCCACCAGCTGCTCGGTGCAACGAGGTTGAAGGGAAGTAAGTGTAGGAGCCGATCTGATCTTTCGTCTGGAAGTTGTATGTGTAGTTTGAGTTTGGAGGGATTGGGCAGTTTGTCCCCAACACTCCATCCTGCCACGAGTTCTTCCTTTGCTTAATTCCGTTCCTGTTGTTTGCATTCGATCATAAGAAACTCATTACACCATCATATAAAGCTCTCCTTGACGATTCTATAAAGGCTAAGAACAGGCCCATCAAATCAATTTACGATGCCCTGTCCTATATATATTGGACCATTTAATTCTTTGGGTCCCTGTTCTTAGAACGGTTTGAACATGCTGTTAGACGGTCCTGACTAAGAATGAAGAAAGAGCATATACATAATTAATACATACCAAGTGAGAAGGAAGGGCTCATCCAAGTTATTGATCACATTGAGTAAGATGTTATCATTTGTAACACAGTCCAACGTAGGCCCGGGAAATTGTCCATTGATAAATATTCCCTGCCCATAATACAAAAACATTAGACTCGATCACCTGGCGACTAGCTAGTCCGACTACTACTATTAGGATAGTATGTACGTGCAGATGTCAATTAACGTTAACTTAGTTGGTAATGTCATGCGAGGTGCTACTCTGTACTTATGGTATTGCCGCGACTACTACTAGGGAGCTAGGCTAGTTATTGGTGTCTAAGGCTCGAATTCGCCAGTATCATAATTGCTTGCCCTGTCGTGGCTACTACTAGGGAGTAGTATTTTGACTGGTCATTTGTTTATCTTTGATTACACAAATACGAGTAATATAAAAGTAAACAACGATGGAGACGTAACTAACCTGTTGGGGAAGGCCAAGAGGAGAAATAGTACCGTAAGTGAGGGTCCATGTGAAAAATCTGTAAGGGTTTTCTGCATTTGACACCGAAATGCTGAATAATATTGTCACAGTAATAATCCCAATAATGCAATTAAACAAACTTGGTTTACTCATTATCGTTTATACTGGAGTAAGATTTAACAAATCTGATCTGAAATGGAAGAGTGAAGAAAAGAGAGTGAAGGATGATGGAGTTAAATACTGAGAGTTTGGAACCAACCAACAAGCTAAGCTAAGGGGTTAATGCCAACTGCCTACTACTTGCCTTCCTGGTTTTTACCCGCGCTTTCTTCCGCTAATGAAGCAATTTTGTGGGGACTTTTTGCTTCTCACACTCTCACCGTTTTTGCTTACTGTTAAATCTAAACAATAATCCCACTACTTCGTGACTCAGTATAAATGCCCCTCTCAAACGGGGTAACTCTCTCTTGTGACGGATATATCGATGATGGGTCAAATAATATCATTTGGTTAGAAAAAAACAAGAGTAGAAAGTAACACATGGGTTTGTCTTATCCACCCAGTGGTTATATTTGACCCCTCCCATGATTATGACAGATATTCCATCACAAACAAGAATTTGCTCTCAAACGGATCAATCGAGTCGGGTTTGGATCGGGTCGGATCGCTTTCGGGTTGACTTCAGGGCTTCAGGCCGTGTCATTTCAAACTCGATTCGTTTTCTATAATAATAATCGGCCGTCGGATAACTTTTGGATTAGCCTGGGTTACGAGTCAATATCGGGTCTTCAGTTCGGGTTGACTTATTCGTGTCGCTTAGTTTTTGCTAGGTGTGTGCATGCCTGATTATTATTACGAATAGTGAATTACTAATGACGATAGAAATTTAAAAATATATACGTCAATCCATTTAGTAATTTTAGTTGATATTGAATTGATAATTTGCCTAGTTCTTTATTACTCCGTATGTCACAAAATATACGTCAGCTCGTTAGTATAATTTACTTTAGACGGAAAAAATTTCATTGAGGACACATCTTTTTAGTGGTTTCTCGGTTAGCCTATAGAGATAATCAACTAGTGCTATACTGTTATGTCCATTGATATGGACTTTTTGATACATGCACCCCAAATCCACAACTTTGGCTAGATGGTTTTCGAATAAATTAAATGAAAAATTGTCTTTTAGAAGACCTTCGCATAGATTAATTAATTCACCTATATACAAATAAATACTCTAAAATAAATATTTCCTCCATATTTATATGTTCGTCCACTTTGTTTAATATATGAGTGAAGTATTATATTGAAAGTGGACGAACATATAGATAATTATAACACAATAATATACTGAGTAACATGCATCATGCATGTATGCATGGTTGCATGGATCGAGGAATGACACTGCCAGTGTTGTGCTGCCATATTTGACACTCTACAGGTAGTAACTATTAGGAATATTTTAATAAAATTGGATAATTTTAAAGACGGGAGAAAATATAAATTAATTAAAGTATATATTGGAAAACTGTTTTAAAAAATTAACAATTAATAAAAGTCATTTAGTATGCAAGCGTACGCAGATTTCAAGTACCCATAATTCCATTTGACTAATTGATACTCCTCCGTATTAAAATTCAGTTTTGACTTTGAAATTTGACTACTCGATCTAATCGGCCGAGATCTCTCCTACTCTATGTTTTCTGCGACCACTTGAGAATAATCTATTTCACTCACTTCTTTTGTCTCGTTTCATTAGAATACTAACGTTGTACTCCGTATTGAATTAAACTTCTTGTATTAACACAGTTCCTTACGACTTTCGCCGTCAGAGGGGATTACTTATTATGTTAGGACGGGATAATCACGGAAACTCTAACTTTGAGCTTACGATGAAGTGAATTTTTTCTCCTCTTTATTGGTTTGGGTGTGTGGATAGCCAAGGTCCATCCTTTCATATGTTCGGAAGTAAATTCGATAAAAGAAAAACACAAAATTTTCTATGAAATGGTCTCATCATGATAATATTGAGACGCGTCTCACATGACAGTTGATTACTACTCCACTAGTAAGTAGTAACCTCAATTTATGTAGCGTAAGACCGTATATCTACCAGGCAAAAAAGAGCATACAATTCATTATTTTGCCATTTTAGAGTGGCTTTCTTAGAAGCATAGAAAAGGTGACATGTTGCTCCACGACGTACGGCCATAAATGAAATGATGCCTAAAAAGTCTTAGGAGTAGCAAGAAAGCAAGCACCACTACTACCGGTAGCAGTTCTACCTTTTACTCCCTCCGTTTCTTTGATTTCTTTCACCTTAGAAATGATACATTTCTTAAGAAAAACAATAAAATAGGTAAAACTAGAGAGAAAACAAAGTAAGTGGACCACCTAGGAAGAGTGAAGTTTGGTAACAAAAAAAGAAAGTGGAAGAAATCAAATAAATGATTGAAAAAAAAAATGGGGAAGATATCAATAAAATAGAGGGAATATAATTTTGGTTTCTCCAAGGGAGGTTACAATGTTAGCTACTGTAATTGATTAAGCTCACGCTAGAACGTTTCACTAATGATCACTCCTCGCTCACATGGATCGTCACACACTCACAAGTCACACCCTTTTTACACCCAACACACTTCCTATCAACTCTATTCCTCCACTTTTAGGTTATTATTAAAATCATTTATTGACGGTAAAAAAAACACATGCGGAGTATTTTGGTATCAACTCCCCTCTCTTTGATATAAATAGATGAAAAGGTAAAAAATTTTGTAATAAAAAAAATGTAAAACTTTAATTGGAGTATAAAACTTTGTTTGGATACAGGTATTTGATACTAACCATATTATCCCATAGTTCTACCTCACTTAACTCAACCACATATTTCCCATTCCTAGAATTTGTGCATAAAAGCAACAAGATCATACTCCGTAGTGAAAAAGAAGCGAGTCCTTTGATTTCTACAAACTGCACGAAGACCGACTCATTCACTTCGTTGCCCTCTAGCAGTACTTCCCTGTTTCTTATCATCATTATATCATACTCCGTATTATAGTTTACCAAAGCTACAATCAGCCTAGTCTACTAGATAAGAATTTCTCATAATAACATTATCTCTTCAGGGGTCAGTAAAGTAATGGAAACAGAAAGATCAACAACAAATATCAGCGATGTTTCACAACAAAATAACCCAAAAACACCATATATTACAGACCTAAAGGACCTAAAAACTCCGTATCTATCACTATAAGTGGCAGCCCCGGGCTCATGCCCAGGTCCAGGATTGCCACGTGTACAATATATGATAAAAGAACCAAACAACTCCGACAATCACGTCACATTGCATATACAATCTCCCCACTGCTATCAATATCAAGCTCAGAATCTGTGAAATCGTCTATATCCTCATCCATGTCAAGTGTGTCCGAGAGGAAGTGATTGAGGGACCCGGCAGCCGGTATAGTAGCTTCCGAGATAATTTGCATGATGGTATCAATGCTTTGCATAGGTTGTTCCGGTTCTTGAAATTGGTTGCTAAAGGCATTTTCGTGCATTAGATCGGCCGGAAGGTTTCTGAGAAACCACTCGTGCCTCTTTATCTCAGGAATCGTTATCCTCTGTCATACAAGTTCACGATTTCAAGTTAAAGTCTCTAGTACATGATTAAAAAACAAAAGTCAGTGACTTGTAGTGAATCTACAACTTAGATAATGGTTGAGCAGAAGTCAATCGCTCAAGATTAAACATTATAATGAAGTACTCCAAAAGAGTACAAGAGGGACAATTGAGTGAATCTAACCTTTAAAATGAGGACAATATGGTTCTTTTATGACTTAAAAGTGAACCCTTAAAAGTAAATAAATCGTTGGCTAATTAAGGATATTACGGACTTTTTGTCGAACGAAATCATCCCCATCAAAGCCAAAATAAAGGTCACAAGCAAGAAAGCAAAGAGCGAATGGCTAATGATCATCAAGAAAAGTTATACAAGAAATATGAGCGCTAACCGATTCAGGGTCTTGTACAAAAATCCTGGAGATGAGGTGTTGACATTCAGGAGATAGACTTATATTTTCCGGAATAGTATACTGGACACTTAGTATTCGCTGCAAGAACAAAGCACAGGCATATCCAGGTTCATTATAAGGAACACTTAAATTAATAGCAAAAGAAGCTGGCTTAAGTTAAGAATACACACTTGTATCATTTTTCGGAAGTCTTTCGGTTCTTCAGGATCTTCAAACGGATATCCACCAATCAACATCACATACAAAGTCACTCCACAAGACCACACATCTGCAATCTGCAGTAAATCGCAGAATGCTTTACTGGTAAGAAGTTGCTTAGTGATGTAGATGCAGTTTAAAACGCTCAAATGTGTGTGCAAGATCACAGTAAACAGGGAAATATCATGAAAACTGAAAAGAGCACCAAAACAACCTAGAATTACACAGTTTTGCCAGAAAATAAAATAATGTAATGAGTTGTAAGAGTTCAGTTACCCTTTCCAAGATACTCGTATATGTCAACAATCAGTTTTAAAGTGGATTTCACTTGGATGTCAAAAGTACGCTACCAGCTAGAAGTCCTAACTCCTAAGAAGTCAATCACGAGATAGTTCAATTAATTAGCTCTCAAAAGTGCTCAATTGGTTTGGGCCTGGAGTATCTAGCAGTCAATGAAGCAATGGACCCATTCTAACTTCTGGGACCCCAGAACCAGAAGATGATGAGCTGATAAGTAATCAAGCGGACTTCAATGCTTGTTATTTCTGCAGTTACCCGTTGAGGCCAGTACAAAGCGCTTGCTCCAATAAAACCAATAAGTTCAGAAACACTCGTAGAATGTAAGATAAGTTCAGTAGAACTAAAATGAATAATGCGACAATGGATGCAGAACCTAGTCAACAACATGATTTAAATGGTCTACAATATTCTTCCAATGTGGCTTCCTGAGGTCAAAGATACAAAATTCTGAACATAAGAGATGCTAAAATATAATACCCGGTATAATATGAGTAATATTCATGGTATAATATTATTACATTTTTGTTATTATAATAGTAATAATCTGTTACGAAATTATATTTTGAACTAAAACAGAGTACTGTGTCATAATAAATGCACAAAAAAAGGACAAAGTACTATCTTGGAGGCTGCATAAAATCAAATGACAAGAGAATTGTGAAACAGATGAACTATCTCATTATTTTTTTCACATCATAACCTCTTCCTGTTTCTTACTTTCTTGTGCGCGGTGCGCCATAATATCCAAAAGGTTATATAGATGGCGAGGATGACAGAAAATTCTTAAATAAACACCAAAATCACAATTTCAAGGTACAGAAAGAATCATACACTCAATGTTCACACGTCGCCATCATGATTCCATTTAGCTGATACAAGCTCACTGGGACTTGTGTGTTAGTTACAAGGTAATAAATCACACCAACACATCAGGCAATACTTTATGAAGGCCATAATGATACTATGCAGAACAGAATAGCTTCATCCCATAAAAAAACATTAACAACATTAAGGAATCATAAAGTGTCTTAAATCAGCATAGAAATGAAAATTTAGCTGTATACCTTCCCATCATACTCTTTTCGCAGTAAGACTTCAGGAGCGATGTAAGCTGGTGTCCCGACAGTAGATTTAGGTTGTGAATGATACACTGACGACTGAAAGAAAGAATTGTCAAAAGTTTACACACAGACAACTACGCCTATGGAAATAAACCAAGGCTACATACGAGTGTAATTATAACTACAGAATCATGTTCAAGTGTCGAGACCTTTGAATAACCAAAGTCACATATCTTCAATCTAGGCGCAGGACTTCCATCCAGTAAAGTGTTCTCCAACTTCAAATCCCGATGGCACACTTGCTTTATTATGAAAGTAGGGGAGACAACAAAAAAGTTAACAAATCCTCTGTGACAACATGTACAGATAAATGACATTCATAACAATGGGGAGGAGTAACATACCATGGCATGACAGTAGCTTACTCCAGAAATAAGTTGTTGGAAGAAAAAGCGAGCCTACAGGGCATGCAATGTTACTAGAATTTACAAGAAAAAAAACACTGATAAGAGAAATACATATCCAGGGCAAACACCTCATCCTCATTAAATCGGCCTGCATTGCATATTCTCTCAAAGAGCTCGCCCCCAGATGCATACTCCATTACAATAGCCAAATGTGTAGGAGTTAAAATGACCTGTAATCACATAGATGGGGGAAGTATACTTAGCTAGACTACACAAATGAAAGCTAAAGAATGGAGAAGATACTACAAACAAACCAACCTCTTTAAACCGAACAATATTCGGATGCCTCAATGATCTATGGTTGATGATCTCTCTTTGAACATTTTCATCTATCTGCATTATGACAAAAGCAAAACAGAAAGCCGTCAAGGCACTATCAAACCTAAGTCCATGTACAACCTCTGAGATGACAAACAAAGAATATTACTAAAATCAAAGACGGCAACCAACGACCCCCTCAAGAAGTGGAGCATACACATGAGCCCTATACACTTGTGACAACCGACCAACAAATCATTTTAGTACTGAAGTAATCCTTTTCTGGGCTTTCATTAATAAATATAGAAATGAGAAAGCTAATACACATTCGCCACCCCACCCCACGGTACAACTCGAAACCCAAATGCTAATTTTTACTTTATTTTCATCCAAAAATGCCGCATTAGAATACAGACAAACGGAAATCGAGCTTGAATCTATGAATTCCTCTGTCTTAACCAATAGACGACGGAGACGGTACCCGATAGTAGTAAGTTGTGAATAAAGAGGATTAGCATTTGCGTGAAGCAATAAAGAAGCAGACTTTGACCAAAAGAAAAACCTGATTGTCATCTATAACTGACGGATAAACATTAAAGTGAGAAAAAGGAGGATAGGATAGGATAAATCTCAAACTCCAATAAATGTAGAGACTACTTTTTAACAGTAGCACACCAAAAATATTATCCCCTCTTAACTTTATTACCCACTATTCAACACTCCACTTTCTTTCCTAATTTAGCAACCCCCAATTTAATCATATCCAACATTCAACAACAACAACAGCAGCAGCAGCAAACTAGCTAAAACTTTCGTAGTACGATCTCATCTCGTAAAACGGTCCTGTACGAAAGATCACTAATTTGTCAGTAGCAATGAATTGAACACTTTTCGCGTGTGAAACCGTCTTACCTTGGAATAACGACTCTAACAAATTGATAACGGTAACAACTACTGTAACTAACTTCAGTTAACGGATAAAGCAGTAAAAAAGAAGAGGAAGAAGAAGAGAACCTTATCACCGCGCTCGATGTATTTGACAGCGACGAGGTCTTTAGTGAGTTTATCGCGCATAAGGCGGGCGACGCCGAAGTTACCGGAGCCGATGTCGCGGACGAAGTCGTACCTGTCACTGTCGTGCATGATCGGCATGTCCAGGGTGGGCCCCGACGCCAACTGTGTTCTGCTCATACCATCCATTTTTGATTGACTGATTGCTTCAATCAGATCGTCTACCTACTGATACGACGCCGTTTTGAGCTACTGGATCGCCGATTGATGAGAGAGAGAGAGAGAGAGAGAGAGAGAGAGAGAAAAGAGTGGGTAGAGAGAGGAAGGGTGGGGTGGGGGAGGGGGATTTTGTTGTAGTAGATGAGGTAGAGAGAAAGGGGGGAGGGATAGATATTAGATAGATGTGGAGAGGGTAAAGGAAGGAGGGGGGGCTGTACGGCGTCGTTTTGGCGTTGGTTGCATTATTGGAGACAATTATTTATTTCTTGCGTTTTTTCTATTTTTGGTTGACTCTTTAGCTTCCGTGTCTTACTCCCTTCGGTTACTATTTTTGTCTCGTCATCTCAATATTTATGAATAATAATACTTCGTACTCTGTATTATACTGAAATTGGGCAAAAACTAGTTCAGTCATCCTCAATTTCAATTTTTACCATTTTATATTAGTATGTTCTCTTAAGTGTTCCTATAATAATTACCATCAATTTAATCAAATTTATGCGAGCTTTCATTGAGCGTCTTTCATTAAACCAGTGAGAGACAACTTTTTAAAAAAAGTAAAATAAGTAAGACCCGCCATTATGTGAGACGTCTCTTGTCTATATAAAACAATAAAAAGTGATTTTTTCTTAGTTAATTAGGATAGCAAGCTCTCAGAGGGCGACACGTGGCATGCCAAATTAAAGTCATCTCAATCTCCTAAATGAAAGTTTAATCAATGCTTAATAATCCACTCTCCTCTTCCTACTCCCCTCTTCCTTCACCTCGAAATAGAATCGCCCTCCATTACAACTCATTTACTCCTCCATTAAAGTTCTCCTCCATTAAATTTCTCGCGATTACGATGGCATCCGAAGCTCAAAAGTTCTCCTCCATTAAATTCCTGCACAAACCTGAGCCAGGGGCGGACCCATGAAATTGATGTATATGGGGCTAATTTTTACATCATACGTATTACTAAACATATTATTCACAGTATATTTTTCGTGTCACTATCATAATATTTTAGCTAAACATGATTAATTAAATAAGGTGTTTTGAGATTGTAGCATTAAAATATTAGTACTCGTATAGTCGTATACTAGCTATATGAACAATTTCAAATTATTCTAGCTATTTGGCGACGAATCACTTACATTGAACTTTGATAAAAATTCATCAAAGTTCATTAGTTGTGATGTACCTAACATGTTTTGTAGTTGACGTGAAATAATATACATTAAAATGAGTTAGAAAGTTAAAATTCAAACATGTACGGAGTAACTTATTACAGTATACAATACGAATCAGATTCATCATTTTGTGAACAAAAATATACAAATTCGACATATGTATGATATACATGAAAGCATCAAAATATATACTCCGTATTTTGTATAAGTAATGATATATTCGTGTTAACCTTAAAATGAGTTAAATTGGATAGATGAAAATATTTACGAGAAGGAATTAGTAAAAAATTGACCTAAATTGAATATTATTTGGATTGTTTTGATCTTTAGAAGGTGAGAGAAAGTAGGGAAATAAAAATTAAAAAAATCAGGATTTGAACCCAAGGCTCCTAAATGAAAGGTAGACTATAAAGCCACTAAGGCAAGAACAGATGGATGCAAACTTCCTACACTAAATTTTATATTTCTTGAAATCTTGTTGGGCTATAGCCCAACAAACCTAAGCCTAGATCCGCCTATGACCTGAGCGGAGCCAATTAGATTACTGAAATTGAAGGTGCTTCTATTACCTTCACGGAAATTTGCCGGTTCATGCTTTGTTCCTGTAGAGTTTGTGTACGGTATATTATTGGTAATTTGAATTATTTATATGTATACCCTGACCTAGCAAAGCATTTTCGATTAATTATTTACACAACAATCAAATTATTTTTGTAAGCATTATTTCACAGTTATTTGCTCTCCGTAAATCAACCTTTAAGAGGAGAAAGAAAAATCAGTTAGTATTAGATAACCACTTGATACTCCATACAATTATAAGATAAGAGCATATAGTTGAACATCACTACCAGCTGCACTTTCTCTGGCTTATTTATGTTGGGGACGTATCGAACACCTACTTAACCTCCACCACTTGCATCAGTACCAGCTGAGAACAAGGTCTCAACTTCTGAAATATCTATCTCCGGAGCCCTGTAGCAAAATGGTGGCCTATTACTATTGACCTCAGCGGAGTCGATTAGTACTGTAACACAGATGATTTATAGTCTGTATCTTCCTGCTCTTATTTATTATTTACTCACCCAATATCAGGTCATGCCTTTGTAGTTTGGAATCCAACACTAGCCCGTGAAATGGATGATATACAGGCGGCGGAAGAACCAAACAACGCCGTTGGACTTGATAGAAATCGGACGCGTATGAATAGATTTACAAGAAAGTGCATTCTTGCAAGCATGAGAGACGACACAGCCTCAAGTCAAAGGGCTGCCCAGCCTAGGATTACCCCGCCGCAACCACAGCCTCCAATGCAGCCACAACCACAGTTGGGGTTGAATCCTCACATTAGTCGCTTATACGCTCATCTAACAAAGAGAAATAGACACTCAAGAAGAAATATTTTGGACCAAATGAGAAAATCCAGACTTCCACCGCCTCCAAGTCGGTCAGGAAGGGGTACGAAGAGGAAAACATCACATCAGCAGAAGGATCTACTGGGCAACCGAGCCTGAAGAAAAAAAAAGGCAGGTAATATTACCGCTCAATCCACAACCCAACCCTGCGCTAAGAAGGGAGAAAGCACGTCTGAAGTTGGAGAACCCAGTCGCCGAGCGATTTGCAAACAGCCCCTTGAACTTGTCCCTAACCGCAACATTATTGGTACACTTTACTGCCCTACATAACTGCTACTCTTAGATAGAAACAATTACTAATTCCATTTGGCCACCTTGCTCCCTTTTGTAACTACATATATACAGGAATCCACTGTTCCGCCCAGCCACAAGTTGCAGCCCCCCATTTAGCAGAAACACCGCGAGTCGACCGGGTCGGAAGAACAAAAAAAACAGCTGTTATCGGTGCCTCAAAGAGGGGGTCCAACATTAAAAAAGGTCACACTCAACCTGTTGTCGATGCGTCCGGTAGTCGGTCGCCGCCTCTGAGGACCAAATAGCAACCTCCAATGCATAGAAACTATTGGTACATTCCGCTGTCTAATTGTTGTGCTCGGAACAGTTAACAATGTCATTTATCACCTAACCTCTCTTTCACTCGTGCGTATGCAGCAACCCAATCTCCAACCCAAACAGGCTCCACCAGCAACACTAAAAGTATGCTTTCATACAGTTAAAACCCCAACATACATTGTCCCTTGCTTGCAAATTATTGCCATGTTTTTTCATAGAAGTTTTTGTTGAACCTTGGTGCTTTGGCGGCCCTACCGAGACATGTGAGTTTTGTGGTGCGGTTGTGTGGATTGAGGAGTCAGTTGGTAAGCGTACCAAACACGGACAACCTAAATTTAGTATCTGCTGCCAGAAAGGCAAAGTGAAGTTTCCTTTGCTACATGACCCAACTGCTGACAATGTCAATGATATTCACAACAGAAACAAGAAATAACTTGCAACGTGTAGAAGGAAACGAGGAAAAAAATACTACCGTAGACTCGGCAGAAGACGAGATGCTCCTCAATACCCCACATAAAACAGAAAATTCAGAGCGTCCGAAACAATAATTACAAAACAAATTACATTTACAAATAATCATTACATTTGCTTCATTACGCAAATTGACCATAATCTGTCTACAATGTACTGCAGAGATGAACCTAAAGCGACAGAAACAAATATGAAGGGGATTAGCAAGGTTGGAAAGCGATTGAGACCAAAAACATCACACCACACTTAAGAGAAGCACAATTAAGCAGCCTACAAGCATTGATTGAAAATTATTTACGTATTATTATTAGTTAAATGTGTCGTATTACAGTAAAAGATTCTTATTTAAGTACCATTTTTCAACTATCACGAACTATATTCCAATTGGTTTAACAAGATTTGGAGGTGTGCCTTACCCAGATCGCACATTCCTTATTTACTAGCATTGTTTTGTTCTTTACCTTACGCTTATAGTTGGGGTTCACACAACTTCACGTAACAAAACCAATCATTAAGAATTTTCACTCTTTCACCAATTGATCTCTACGTTGACAACAAACGCTCACAAAGAAGGTACTGCGCTAAAGGAAGGTCGCACAAATATACCATTGCTAGCCCCGTGAATTTCATGGGCACGAAAACTAGTTAACTAATGAAATACTGTCTCTTCTTAATCTTTTTTGCTAAGAATTAATTAGTACTTCTGCTTTCTTTAATTATTTTACCAATTGAAAATGGTAGTACAAAATATCTTGATAGAAACATAAAATTAAGAAATATATCTTCTTTTTGTCTTATATGTATTTGTTTACTTATATATTTTTAGGAATATTTAAATTAAAGGTGAAAAATGATTGAGACAGACGCGAGTAAGTAAATAGTGAAGATAATATAAAAGTTGACTAAATATAAAATGATTATTGTATAAATGGGTTGATAAAAGTTGTAAATGAAAGATAGATCAAAATGAAAATAATTGAATCAATTAGTCTCACGTGCGACCATATAAAAGATAGGAGTACTTAATTAAAAGACAAACTTCATATCGTTCTAACCATTTGTATACATTTGTCTTTTTAGCACTATTTGTAATTAATGAGAATTTTCAATATAACTTCTAGTAATATATATACTCCGTATAAGATAAAAGATAGTCATTTGGAATCTTGTTTAAATCGTCTAATAAAATACATTATGAATACAAATTTTTATAATTTTTGGTAACACGTAACTAAAGATATATACAAAAGAAAACGAGTATCGGTACGTCCATACAATAAACATATACAAATGATTTGAACGGAGGGAGTACAAAAATGGTACGAAGTAATGGGGAAAAAGATAGAAAGAATGAGCGTATAAAATAGAAAAATTTTGGGTTATTTCATGGGAATAATATCAATTATGTGTGTGCTTCTTAAAATAATTCAAACTATACGTAATCTCATTTTAATATGAACTACGCATTCATTAATCTCATTTTGTTATGTATGAAATTATGACTTGCTATTAAAGGCCATAGTGACTTTTTGTAACTATCTAAGGTTTTATTAGGTACGTTGCAGTCATCGTGAAAACCAAAATAATAATAAAAATATTTTTTTTCATAATTTCTATAAGACTAAATGAAAAAGAAATGGAAGACGATTTTTTTTTTTTTTTTTTTCAATGGTCGAAAATGAACACGAAATATAAATAAGAAAAAGAGTCAGAGAAGAAGTTGAATAAAGGAGGTTCAACAGATAGTCAGTCACTCATACCAAAGCGAGGTTAATGAAGACATTATTCGTATTAAAATGAGATTACGTATAGTTTGTATTAATTTAAAAAGCACACGCATAGTTGATATTATTCTCATGAAATAACTCAAAATTTTTAAATGGGGTTATGAAGGAGATATTTTGAAATAAACTTTTTTATCTAAAAATAAAATATTGTCAGCCATACCAGTCCGTCCATCCCGAATTGTCTCTTTTTATTAGGGTTAGGAAAATAATGTATTTTCAATATTTTTTTGATACTACTTGTACTTTTTAATTTTTAAATTCACAAAATAGAAACCTAGACATGCAAGAAATGAGGAAAATACGATTCCCCAAAAAAAAAAGGAAAATACGACGTGGATATGACTAGAATATTAAGTAATGATATAGTAATAAAATTATGTAATAATTTAATCTAATTTATGGTAAATTTTGTAGGTTGTTTATGAACAAAATTAAAATATTGGTTAAGATTATTACTCGTAATTCATAATAGTAAGAAAAAAATTAAAATTAAGAGTATATCCGTCGCAAAATTATATAACAGGTCAAGTATCACTCACTTTATTAAATAGTAAGGAAAAAAATTAGAATATCTCGATAAAATTAATATTTTGTTTTTATTAATCCATACAAATAATATTTGATCGGCACAAATTTATGACAACTATGCTCGTATATTCAATATACGTTAGAAAACGTCATGTATACTCTACCTCTAGCCGCTAACTTTTGAGATGTTCCAATCAATTTGCCTTCAAAAAGTAAAAAAATTGTAAAAGTTCTCGAAAATGGTGTTATAAAAAATACTCCATCCGAGTTTCTAACATTGCCCTATTTGTGTTTTGGGTGGAAAATAAGGAAGGGAAAATGAGTGGTTAAAAAAGAAATGACGAGAGAGAAATTGGTGGATAAATATGAACCACAAATTTATGGTCAAAAGTAGAAAATGGGTAAAGATCAAACTCATCACAAAAAGGAAAATGAGACAAGGTTAAAAACTTGGAGCGAGTAATTATTTTCCCAAAATTATACACTTATACAGTACTTCGTATTTAGAAAAGAGTGAGGGACAACATGGTACGGAGTATCATTCAATAATTTATCATTACTTTTTATGAATGTATCTGTAAATAATACTGTATACGTTTCCACTTTAGATGCGTTTATCCTCTCTTCTTTATCTTTTAATAATATTTAAAACAATTTTCTTTATTCTCTTAATTTTTACGTATAAAGTGTATATACTCCATACTTAGTCCATACTACTTACTACTCATAATAATAACCCGAGCACTATAAAATGGGAAAAAATAAGAGCAACCACAATGGATGAACTCCATACAAAGTTCTTGATATGCCATATCATTTTACACTATCTCATAAATATAAGTACTTTATGTTACAATGGAAGAACTTTTAAATAAAGTTCTTAAATAATTTTTCTCAAATTGAATTAAATTAAGAAAAATTATTGATTGGTTTCACCTTATTGATTTAAGTACAAACTTGGTTATTAAAATCAAATCACGTTTGTCAAAATAAGGACAAACTTTATCCTAAAATAGACAAACTTTTTCAAATAAATTTCTTGTGACAAACTCAATACTAAATACTACCCATCGTGGATGCTATAATAAAAAAAAGTTTTGATTCTCTACTTAGTTAATGACTTCCAGTGGACAATTATTGAAGGACAATTTAATGGCCACTCATTGATAGTACAGTAAATATCAGAATTAAATAATAGTACGTGTGTATCAGTGATTGGATATTGTTGTAGGTGAATAGCAGGGGAAAAAAAAGAAAGGCGGTAAAGTCGGTTATCCATAAAAAATACAGCTCAATTCGCAGAAACTCCCTATCTTCTAAGTCTTGACTGTTGTTGCGTCCTACACTCTTTATATTTCTTCCTGCTTGCCTACACGTTCATACACTTCTTTATGTCTTCATTCTTTCTTTCCTTTAAAGTTTCCCTAGCTAATCTCCCTTGTGATGAAGTTATCCGATACTTTATTATAATGAGTCAAATGTTATCCATTTATATAGAAATGATAAAAAGATTAATATTTTTTTGCAAATGGGTCGTATTTGGCTCGTTATAAGAAAGTGACGATAACTGCGTCACAAACAACAATCGGTGAAGTTTCAAATTAAATGGCGGGAAAATTACAAAATACCAACATGTATAAACCATATTTTACATATTACCACCATGTATTTTCATTTTTATAAATTATCATCTACTATTCAACGTATATATCCAAATCGGCACCGTATTTCTATTTCGACCCTCATCCTTTATTTATTATTTATTAAAGCAAGCATCATGCACAATGACATGGCGCTGCTCTTTGTTGAGTATTTTGAAATACTCAAGCCTCATTCATTCAACCTTTTTATGGCAAGTCTTGAAAGCTAAATCATACGGGTTTCACAATCCGGGTCAAGCAATTCGAGCTTAGCAGTCTCGCTTTCACACTCAATTAACCTGGCCAAAATTATATCCTCATTAATCCTGGATCAAACAACTTACATCCTCATGCAACTACTGCACATATCATTTCTGTCAAACCCTAATCTCAATTCCACCATTTATGCACATATCATTTCTGTACTCATGACCTTCACGGTCAACATTAAAAACCAACTCCTTTACCACTACACCACTCCAATTTTTGTTGTCAAAAGCATATAAACATAGTATTACATATTCAGGGTCTTCACTTGCTTGAGTCATTCATATTTTTAATTAATTTCCTAATAAATAAATATTATTCATTTTCTAAAATATATAAATATAGTTGATGGGAGTTGACAAAGTGCCACAGGTCGACCGCCCATGTGACCCTGGAATAATTCGCCCCCAGGGCGAGGGAGGGGTCGCCCAGCAGGCCCACCCTAAAAAAGATCGCTGAAAATACTCCGACTTGAGCCAGCTCGGCAGGGCCTTGCTGTCAGCCGAGCAGGGCAATCCGGCCCCCCTGCCTGCTGGTTCTCAGGGTGCCCCGATCCCGCCAGTATGAGCAGGGGAAGCTGAGGGCCCATCCGTCATTCCGCCTCAGGTAAGGGAAAATGGGTGGACGAGGTGAGGCCACGTGTCATCCTCGTATCCACCCATTCTTCCTCTCTCCACCCCTCTTTCTCTCTCTTGTGGGAAGGTATAAATACTCACCCATTTCCCATTTAAAGGGGGTTGGATTTTCTCTCTCTAGACTCTCACTCCTAAAAACGCCACCTAGCTCCTCACGAACTAGGTTCCTCAAGGCATTTCACAGACTGACTTAGGCATCAGAGAGGGTTCCCTCGGACAACCTCCGAGGCCCTATGCGTTCACTGTGCAGGGAGCAGGCTCACTTCGCTGGGAAGGTTTGATCATCAGAGTGGGAGAAATGAGAGGATAGAGGAAATCGGACGACACATAACTCATCGACATTCCAAATATACGACCCGAATCCGAAGTCGGGTTAATCGTTTCCTTGACCGGAACAATTTGGCGCCGTCTGTGGGGAAGAATACGGTTGTACCCACGAAATTACCCACAAAATCAACCATTCTCAAATACAAAATTAGCCAATTACAATCAAACATGCCTGAAATTTTCGATGTCAGCTCTGCGGCAAATCCACCCAATGCTCCCCTATATGGCATGCCGCCAGAGGTAACACCCGCCGCTACGATTCCAGGCGTGGGGCGGGCCAGCCTCCAGGGAGCACCAGGTCAAGGGGTAGCTGTCATGGCAGGGCAGGGGGCAAACCCGAGGCAAACTCTAAATCTTACCCCCGCCCAGATGATGCAGACTGAGGCAATGTTGAATCAGGAGTTTACTCCAGACGATCTGGTAGGCAGGGTCGCTACGACCCCCAGGTTGCTCCACTTTGAAAGTGGAGAAGGAACCGGGGGTTCAAAGCGGACCGCCGCTAGGAACGTTCAGAGAAAGGCCAGGAAGACAACTCAGGTGTATGCACAGGTGCAAAGGCGGGTGACGGGAGTCCGTCAAGAGCCGCCTGCACAACAAGAGGCTGCTGGTCCTGAAGAGGCATTCTCCATTCACACCACAGAGTCTACGGCTTCTCGCGAAAGAAGGGGCTTATCCCAGGACCTGAAGAATCGCATGAGGCATAAGGAGCCTGTGTCCAAACGCCTGGGGGAGAAACAGGGAGATGTGTTCTCCAGGCTAACACCGGTTGAAGAATTGCAGCCTGCACCAGGACTATCCCAGAGCCTGCAGTCCAGACTTAACAATGGCCAGCCTCTAAAGTCAAGGCACCGCCAGGATGATAACATCGAGCCTACTCAAAAGAAGCGCTCACGGTATCATTCCCCTCCCAGGGACGACAAAGCGATAAGCAGGCGCCCACCTAGGTACCGCTCCCCTGAAAGTAGGAGACCGACCCCTGACAGAAGGGACGACCACAATCACTACTCTAGCGTGAGCAGGTCGAGAATGGTGGGCAGGCCAACCAAGACCCGCTTCACCCTGAGGTACAGGCATATCCTATCCCAAAAATAAAGATGCCCTCTGTTAAGTTTGACGGCACGACTGACCCAGAGGATCACTTGGCGGCGTACGAGAGTCATATGGGCATGCATGACGCCGACGACACGGTTTGGTGCAAAATTTTTCCAACCACCCTGGTGGGTCTAGCCCAGGGTTGGTTTAGAGATTTGCCGCAGGAATCAATCTGCTTCTTCATCGAGTTGGCTGAGGCTTTCCTTGACCAGTATGCGGGAAACAAGAGACGACGTCTCACTCGGTTCCACCTAATGACTCTCAGGCAGAAGAAGGGTGAGTCTGTCAGGGAGTACCTGAAGAGGTTTGATTTGTCCTTCCAACAAGTCAAAGAGATAGACGATGCGACGGGGACGTACGCACTAACCAACTCCCTGCTCCCCGGAGAGATGAAGAACCAGTTGATCAGAGCATAACCGGAGACTCTGGCCAAGGTCAGGAAAATCCCAGAAGGGTTTATGCTGCAAGAAGAGTTCCACAGCCTGTCGGATACCCCCGTAGGCCCTACCAGGCAGCAGGGGGGACCGCAGGGTGGACGCGGCAGAAACGAATCCGGAAAGCAAAGAGCTGAAGAAGGGGATACCCCTAAGAAAGAGCGCACAGTCTACCAACCTAGGTTCGACAGCTATACAGCCCTCAACAAGTCCAGGGCAGAGATCTTTGAACTAGAAAAGGAGACTGCCAAGTGGAACCGCCCGAGCAAACCACGCAGCCCAAAGGGAGACCCCAAGAAGTTCTGTACCTTTCATGATTGTGTAGGCCACACCACTGAAGAGTGCCGCCACCTGAAGGACGAAATCGAAAAACTAATCAGGAATGGCTGGCTGGCCAACTACGCAGCAAGGAACAAAACACAGAAGGAAACACCAGAAAAGCCTGAAGGCTCGGCGCAAAACCGCCTGATAATCCATGTGATATCAGGGGATGCAGAGGGCCAAACTAGCAGAAGAAGTCAGAAGAGGCAGATTCGTGAACTGAAGAACCAAATATGCTACGCTGAAAGGGCAGGAAGCCTGAAGGGTATGACGCTGAGTATCACCTCTGAGGATGCAGGGCGAGTGATGTATCCCCATAGCGATCCCTTGGTACTATCCCTGGAAATTAGTAACCACATTGTGAGGAGATGCATGGTAGATGCTGGCGCGTACACGAACCTGCTATACAAGGATGTCTTCGAAAAAATGGGCCTGGAAAAAAGGCACCTGCGACCTGCCCCTGGATCATTATATGGTTTCAGCGGGGCAGGTATATTACCCATGGGAATTATAGATCTGCCTGTAACGTTCGGGGAGGGGACCTCTGCCAGAAACATCAGGGCATCATTTGTCGTGGTAGACGCAAGGTCTGCATACAATGCCCTGATTGGCAGGGCTACCCTGGATGAAATTGAAGCAGCCATATCAATCAGAGCGCTCACCGTGGCCTATGTCACGGATTTTGGCCTAGAAGGAAAAGTGCACGGGGACCAGGAGTCGGCCAGGCAGTGCTACTCCGTGGCCCTGCAAACTCATGAAAGTGAAAGAAAAGGAAAGAGAAAAGCTGACAGTTCCCCCAGCAGGGAAGGCGAGATCCCAGCCGGTCATCAGGCGTCAGCCGACCACCTGGAACCGGGGGGAGAGAGCATGCTGGTGGACCTAGAACCAGGAAGACAGATCCTTATAGGGGCTGACCTGGAAGAGTCCTACCAGGCTGAACTGATCAAGGTGTTAAAAGATAACAAAGATGTATTCGCCTACTCGGCAGACGAGATGCCAGGGGTCGATCCAACATATATCGTTCACAGGCTGAACGTAAACGCGGACGCCCGCCCTGTAAAACAGAAAAAGCGAAATATGTCCGCAGAGAAGGACATGGCGATTAAAGAAGAAATTGAAAAACTACTGAAGGCAGATTTTATCGAGGTTTGCGACTACCCAGAGTGGTTAGCAAATGTGGTCATGGTTAAAAAATCCTCGGGTGCATGGAGGATGTGTGTGGACTTTACGAATCTTAACAAAGCCTGCCCAAAGGATTGCTACCCACTCCCCAGGATTGACCAACTAGTAGACGCCACCAGTGGATACTCCATGCTGAGCTTCCTAGACGCCTTCTCAGGATATCATCAGGTGTACTTATGGCAGCCAGACAGGGTAAGGTGCGCCTTCATCACTAGCTCAGGCACATACATGTACAAGTTGATGCCGTTTGGGCTTAAAAATGCAGGGGCCACATACCAGCGCCTGATCGACAAGGTTTTCGAGAATCAAAAAGGCAGAAACTTAGAAGCTTATGTTGACGGCGTATTGTGAAAAGCAAGCGAGACAATGAGCACTTGGAAGACCTGCAGGAGACCTTCTCCTCCCTGCGCGCCTACAAGATGAAGCTCAATCCAAAGAAATGCACATTCGGAGTTCGCTCAGGCAAATTCTTAGGTTTTTTGGTCAGCTCTCGAGGGATAGACGCTAACCCTGAGAAAGAAGTGTTGAAGGGCAACAAGCAGTTTAAATGGGAGGATGAGCAAAAAGAAGCCTTCGAACAGTTGAAGGAACATTTGAAGAAACTCCCCACCCTGGCGAGGCCGGTAGCAGGGGAAAAACTCTTCCTCTACATTGCTGTGACTAATGTGACAGTAAGTGCAGTTATTTTAAGAAAAGAAGCAGGCGCCCAGCAGCCTATATATTTTATAAGTCATGCCCTGGAGGCAGCAGAAAAAAACTATCCCATGGTCGAAAAAGCAGCCTACGCGGTTGTCATAGCAGCCAGGAAGTTAAGACCATACTTTGACGCCCACCCTGTCGTGGTGTTGACAGATCAACCCTTAGAGAAAGTACTGGAGAAGTTCGAGAAGTCAGGCAGGCTGCTAAAATGGGCCATCGAGCTGAGTGGGCTTGGGATAACATACCAGTCTAGAACGGCTATCAAAGCGCAGGCTCTGGCCGACTTCTTAGCAGAATGCTCCCACTCTGAGGAGGATAGCCCGCCTGCCGGCGAGTGGGTGGTGTACACCGACGGGTCTTCCACGGCTAACGGAGCAGGGGCCGGAGTCGTGCTAACCAGCCCGGAGGGGGCTGACTTTGAGCACGCACTCAGATTTGTTTTCCCAGCATCAAACAACGAAGCCGAGTACGAGGCAGTACTCGCAGGCGTTAATCTAGCCAAAGCTGCATGCGCAGAAAGGATAGTCCTGGCGACAGACTCCCAACTCATCGCCAACCAAATTAATGGAGAATATGAAGCCAGGGATCAGACGATGGCCGCATACCTGGAAAAGATGAAGAGAGAGTTGTCAGGCCTCAAGTCGTATGAAGTCAGGCAGATCCCCCGGTCTCAGAATAACCGGGCAGATGCCCTGTCAAAACTAGCCAGTTCCAGCCTGCAGGATATACGGAGGTCAGTTTGGGTGGACGTCATCCAGGAAAAATCCACCACCCCCTGTCAAACACTCGGCGTTGTAGAGGAGACAGGGCCTGAGGATTGGATGACCCCCATCATCCGATTCAAAAAATTCGGAGTTTTACCATCTGACCCTGTACAAAAAAGAAAGATGCCAGCAAGAGCTGCATGGTTCATACTAATTGGAGAGGATTTATACAAAAAATCGTTTTCGTCTCCTCTGCTCAAATGTCTGGGGGCAGAGCAGGCGGCGGAGGTCTTGGATGACATCCATTCAGGAATATGTGGATATCACATAGGGGGAAAGTCGTTGGCACACAAGGCCTTAAGGGCGGGATACTATTGGCCGACCCTACTGGCCGACGCAAAAGACTTGACTCAAAAATGCAGGAAATGTCAACTCTTTGCCCCATCTATCCATGCCCCGTCCCAAGAGCTCAGACCAATCCTATCCCCCATCCCCTTCGCTCAGTGGGGGATGGACATACTAGGTCCTTTTGCAGTGGCAACCGGGGGCAGAAAATTCTTAATTGTGGCAATCAACTACTTCACTAAGTGAGTAGAGGCTGAGGCAGTGCCAAACATCACTGAGCCTACAGTCAGGAAGGTGATATGGAGGAATATCATCACCAGATTCGGCCTACCAAAGATGCTAGTATTTGATCATGGAAGGCAATTTGATAACGACCCTCTGAGGATCTGGTTGGAAGGCCATGGCGTTGCATTTGCCTACTCTGTCGTCTGCCACCCTCAAACCAACGGACGGGCAGAGGCAGCCAACAAACAGATCCTGAACGGTCTAAAGAAGATGGTAGATGACCTCAAAGGAAGGTGGGCCGACGAGCTACCCAGCATACTCTGGTCAATCAGGACCACTCGAAAGGAATCTACAGGTCAGACCCCGTTTGGCCTGGTGTACGGGGCAGAGGCCCTGCTGCCCATCGAGTCCAGAATCCCCTCCCTGCGTTCCCTGCAATATGACCAGGCGGAGAATGAAGTGGCAATGACCGAAGCTTTAGACCTGGTTAGCGAGGTAAGGGAGGGGGCCAGTGTAAACATCGCCGCCTACCAACAACGAATAAGGAAGGCATACAACAAAAGGGTACATGAGAGAAGCTTCCAGGCAGGCGACCTGGTGCTAAGAAAAACACAGGCTGTGGGAAAATCAAGAGAGCATGGCAAACTAAGTGCCAACTGGGAAGGTCCATACCAAGTGACTCGAATTTTAGGGCCAGGCACATACAGAATCGCCAATCTTGAAGGCCAAGAGTTGAGTGCGCACCGGAATGCCGACACCTTGAAAAAGTACTACGTCTAGCAAAAATTTTAAGTAAATTTCGTTTTCACAAAGACTGGCGGAGAACGGTCAAGAATGTCGACGGCTCCGACCACACCTATGTTAAGCTTTTTTACAAAGAAATGAAAAGAACTTTGAATCTATACTCGTTGTCCGTTCAAACTCGCCTTTTCACACACAAACGAGCAGGGGGCAATAGGGGGAGGCCCCCCTGTTGCCAAAACCAGAGAAAATGAGCCCCCAACAAAAATTCTAAGTCCCCCTGCCTACCTCTGGGCAGGCAGGGGGCAGGCCCCCTTGGACTTTGACCAAAAGCCAGGGTCAGGCCCGGCCCCACGTGCCGAATGAACAAGGACTGGGGGCAGGCTCCCCAACCTTGTATAAAACACGCAAAAGTCCCCCTGCCTACCTCTGGGCAGGCAGGGGGCAGGCCCCCTGGACTTTGACCAAAAGCCAGGGTCAGGCCCGGCCCCACGTGCCGAATGAACAAGGACTGGGGGCAGGCTCCCCAACCTTGTATAAAAAACGCAAAAGCCTCCCTCCCTGCCTCTAGACAGGCAGGGGGCAGGCCCCCTGGACTTTGACCAAAAGCCAGGGTCAGGCCCGGCCCCGCGTGCCGAATAAACAAGGACTGGGAGCAGGCTCCCCAACCTTGTATAAAAAATCACAAAGGCCTCCCTCCCTGCCCCTGGGTAGGCAGGGGGCAAGCCCCCTGGACTTTGATCAAAAGCCAAGGTCAGGGCAGGCCCCACGTGCCGAATAAACAAGGCCTGGGGGCAGGCCCCCCAACCTTGCATAAAAAACGCAGACCTCCCTCTACCTCCAAGCAGGTAGGGGGCGGGCCATACCCTAAAGGAGCCAAAGCAAGCAGAAATAAAGAAAGAATATTCATAAATAGATTCACGAAAAAGTAACATTGTTTAACAGCACCAGAACGAAAATCCGAAGAAGCCAAAATATTACAGACAAGCTGGCCATATCAAGGCTCAGCACAAAAGTTGGAATTATCGTCAGAAAAACCTAAGCATTAGGAGCATCCTGGCGGGGACCAGCGGTCTCCTCAGGGGGTCCAGCTGCCCGAGCTTCATTCTTGGCAGAATAGAGGTTCCGAAAAGCATCCTCGTCAAAGACAGGGAACATTTCCTTGATTACCTCCATAACAAGCTCCAGGGAGAAATTAGCTCCATTCTCAAAGCTCATGTCCACTGCAGCTTCAGTCTCCTTCAGAATGACATCTTTCTCATTTTGCCATTCACCCAGAGCCTGCTTGAAATCTGAGTTGGCTTTGAACAAACTCTCCTCCAAATCAGCTGTCTTCTTCTTGAAATGCTCCATCTCGACCAGGGATATTGTAGCACGTTCCATCGCCAGGCGGCTCTCCTTCAGTTCCACCTCAAACTTGGACGCCTCCCATACAGCCTTCTCCCCTTGGAGTTTCCACTGATTGGCCTGGCCCCTCACCTCCTCCAGCTCATTCTCCTGCTTCGCCAGCTTATCCCTCAAGTTGTTGATCAGAATGACGTCCCTCTCGACCATAGCTAGATGGTCCGGAAGGGAGGCCCCAGGGGTGGCAGCCAACTCTTCATCACTCAAGCGGCTGAGAACCGCCAGCTCGGCAGAAGCTTGCAAAACCTTGGAGGTGCGTTGGATGTATTGGATCACCTGGTTGGAATTAGAGGTTATAGACTTGGTGAGACGATCCGCCAGAACGACGCCGGAGTCTGAGAGCAGGCCCGACACATCAACACTATCACCTGCAGTATAGTGAAACTCAGTATTCTCCTCCGAGAAAAGAGTGTCTGGAACGTCGCGGGCAGGGCGCTTGGCCTCAGGAGTCTCCACATCAGCCTCCAAGTCAACCATGGGTACAGACTCGGAAGGTTCCCTATTCCTTTTCCTCCTGCGCACCAGGGGAACACTCTCTCCAGTCCCTTCAGAGTCAGCAGGGCGTGACCCCTGAGAAATATGAGTCCCGGCATGAGAATCACCTTGCCTGCAAGCAGAAGGGGTGGCCTCTGAAGTAACCTCGGCCTCCCCACCCTGGGTACTAGGGGGGGATCGCCGGCTTTAGCCGTGGAGGAAGAGGGAGTCGTCGACCGGAAGAGAGATCCTTCACAAACCTCATCAAGTTCTTCTCTCCTTTCTTGAAATTAGGGGGAAGAGAGGGGCGCTTTGAAATAATGACAAACTCCTCGGACAGGCCAAGCCTCTTCACCTGCTTCCTTGTCCAAAGGCGAGAAGCAGAACCTGCAGGGCGAGTAAACAGCCAGTTAAGGAAACATAGAGGGGTAGAAACCTCGAGAAAAATCAGGCCGGTTAAAACCCCTAAACTACCTTCAAGGCCAGGAATCAGGCCCAATGGGAGCAGATATTAATCTGTGGCAATAAGTTCTGCATGAGGGAGCCAGAAAGCAGGGCCACCTACGCCAGGCTCGTCAGTAACAACCTCGAACTTCTCGACTAAACTCTCGTCCGCCTTGCTCAATTTCACCTTCAGATCTTTCCCCCCGACGCCCGGATGGTACTCTTCACGAGTTTCCATACGGGTATGCCTATGGTTCCTAAAGTGCCTAGGGATCCGCCACCCTGAAGCACTATGTACATACAAAAAATTGTTCTTCCAGTCTTTCAGGCTGTTTAAAGCCGGCCAAACTAGAGCGTACTTCTTCAGCCTTTGAAGAGACCAATACCCAGGGGAGCCATCTCCTCCTGATGAAGACACCATTTGCAGCCAGGCCATGGCGCGCAAGGCGTCAATAGAAGGCCCTTCCCCATGAAAGATGCAAGTCCAGGTGTAGGCCACCAGCGACCTAATTGCCGAGGCAGTCAACTGAGCTATGGCCACATTCATCCTCTTAAAGGTCTCCTCCAAGAAGGGGTGTAGAGGGAATCGCAGACCGAATTCCAGGCTTTTATGATAAACGGCCACATAGCCGTCAGGAGGGCAGCACACCGTGTCTTTCTCCCCGGGAACTATAACTGTGTATCCCTCCCCGAAGTGATAAAACTTCTCAATTTCCTCAGCAGCGTTGCTCTCCAAAATTAGGTCTCGGTTCTTGGTTTCGGGGTAGGTTTTCAAAGGGATCAGATATTTGTTTTTGTCCAAAAAATATGTTTTCCCTTTCTCCCTGGGAATAAGGGGACCAACAATTGTAAAGGGGTCTATCTCCAGTGCATCGTCGTCGGAATCGACGACGTCGAAGGGAGCAGGTTCGAGAGAGTTGGTACCCCCATCTCCCTCAAGGCGGTCCCCCCCACCGGGCCTAACCCCGGAAGAAGAGGCTAGGTCAGATCTACCCCCTTCCCTACCATCTGTCCTTCCAGACGACGGACTAAAGGAAAGAGCGCGAGCACGAGACATACTATTTTGTGAAGAAGAAGTATGAGAAAAAGGAAGAAAAACGAAGAATTGGAAGCAAGATTCTAACCTAGAATGGTGACCGTCGCTGAAAAAATCCGAAGGTAAGCGCTTCTCAAGTCTTGAAAAGATTCTCAGCAACAAAGAGAGTGAAGAAATATGAAGGGTTTAAGTTTCAAAAATGTGAAAGAGGAAAATGGGGGGAGGAGAAAAGGCTTATATAGGCCTGGGCAACTGAAGGGTCGCCCCTTTTGCAAAGCCCTCCCCGTAAATTGCCTCCACGTGTCACACTTTTAACAACCAACTAACCCCCTCTTCCCAAGAAAAGCCTCGAGAGGACAAAAGGCGTCAGAGGATTAAATCCCCCAGTGATGTCATCCCCTTTCAAAAAAAAAAAAAAACCACACACAACGATAATAATAATAAACCGCATGACTTTTCATTAATAATAAAAAAAGAGAAAGCCCAAAAATGGGCAAGTTACATTCTAAGACATGCAAATAAAAGTACAAGGGCCTGATTTCTGCCCTAGTTAGCTAGCCTGCCAATCCAGAGTATGCCTAATCATCATCAGGGTCTGGGGAGTAATTCCCGGGGCTGCAGTCATCCAGAGGGGACCCCCAATCCCAGTCATCGGAGCTCTTGAAAGGATCATTAGGGAGGTCGTCCTCAACACCGCCTGAAGAATAGTCCTAACCCTCGCTGTCCTCGGAGTCTCGGCTGCTTGAGTCCTAGTCATGACCAAAGGGGACGGTTCTAGCATCATCAGAAAAGTCATGACCCATCTTCTTTGGAGAGGAAGGACCTGACTCTGGGGAAGAGGTAAGCTCAGGGCAGTTTGGGACGAACTGCTCTGGGTGTAGCCATGGAAAGCAATCATGGCAGCCCCTGTCATAACACCCTCTAGTTCGGGTGCATTGCCCAAGGCGTGGGCCAGCAGAAGAAGACCCAGGATGCCTGCCAGGCCTGGAAAGGGCCTTCCTCTTAGCCACCCGTTGGGAGCGAGAACGCTTCCTTTCGCTCCTACGAAGGACTTGGTGAGCCCTCTTAGCATATCTCAAGCGACGACGTCCTCTGAAGCAGCGGATTTCCACGTAAATTCCGCATCGGAAAACTCTTTTCCTAATCCAAGACATCGATTTTGGAAGAAGATCACAAGAAAGTTGTGAAGTGGAGGTGCAAAAATGGTGAGGAAAACCGGAGCTTATATAAAAGCAGGAGACTCGCCATTTAATGGCGCTCCAACCACCCTTGTAAGAGGGGTAGCCAACCATAAAATCCACACATTGCCCAAGAACCCACTTTGTAAAGAGGGAACAATCATTACCAAAGGAACATTCTAACCTTCCTTGTCATGACCAATGTGCTTGGGCCTCCCACCTCGGGAACAAGCAACGTATTAAATGCAAGGAAGTCCAAAAGTCAACTGCGTCCCATTCTGTAAAATGCCTGCCAAGAGGGAAACCCTGCTTCCCCCTGGCCGACGTGGGCCAATTGATGGGAGTTGACAAAGTGCCACGGGTCGCCCGCCCATGTGACCCTGGAATAATCTGCCCCCAGGGCGAGGGAGGGGTCGCCCAGCAGGCCCACCCTAAAAAAGATCGCTGAAAGACTTGAGCTTGCTCGGCAGGGCCTTGCTGTCAGCCGAGCAGGGCAATCCGGCCCCCCTGCCTGCTGGTTCTCAGGGTGCCCCGACCCCCCAGTATGAGCAGGGGAAGCTGAGGGCCCATCCGTCATTCCGCCTCAGGTAAGGGAAAATGGGTGGACGAGGTGAGGCCACGTGTCATCCTCGTATCCACCCATTCTTCCTCTCTCCACCCCTCTTTCTCTCTCTTGTGGGAAGGTATAAATACTCACCCATTTCCCACTTAAAGGGGGTTGAATTTTCTCTCTCTAGACTCTCACTCCTAAAAACGCCACCTAGCTCCTCACGAACTAGGTTCCTCAAGGCATTTCACAGACTGACTTAGGCATCGGAGAGGGTTCCCTCGAACAACCTCCGAGGCCCTGTGCGTTCACTGTGCAAGGAGCAGACTCACTTCGCTGGGAAGGTTTGATCATCGGAGTGGGAGAAATGAGAGGATAGAGGAAATCGGACGACACATAACTCATCAACATTCCAAATATACGACCCGAATCCGAAGTCGGGTTAATTGTTTCCTTGACCGGAACAATAGTAATTTTTATCGCAGGGAAATTATTATTGATTTTTAAAATTAATTCTTATATCAATAATGTATATATAAATATTACAAGTATTTATTTTCTAAAATATATTAGTACATACAAAAGTATACAAAAAAATCGTTTCTAATTCTTTTCGTAATTTAAATATTACTCAATTTTCTTCTTAGGGAGTTTGGATATGTCAAAATTATTTGATAAAAATAATTAATGTGCTATGAGAATAGTAGTGATGTTGAATGAAAAAATTGGTTTGAATAAATTATTAGACCTGGCAAAACGGGTCAATGGGCCGGGTTCGGCTCATTTTCGGGTTCGTTATTTTCAACTTTTTTAGTGCGAGTCACTTTCTATAATAATAGTTGGGCAAGTTTCGGGTAAATCCAGGTCAAATCGGGTTATGGGTCAACCTCAGATCTTCAGTTCGGGTGTCGGGTCGGGTTCAGGTTGGCTTATTCGGGTCGGGTCAGTTTTGTCAGGTCTACATAGGTAACTATGAATTTAGAATTCATTATTTTAATTTCCTTATTTTTAGAGTATAATTTGTTTTTATTTTCTTTTTTTTGTATGAATTGAGTAAAACACATATCTTATAAGTACTCATTTTGACGTCATATGTCGTTATACTTACGATATCTTCTACATTTATCATGCACTCTTCGAAATTGGGCAAAATCTACCTACTCACGTGAGTTCTTTGACTTAGATATTGAACACACTATAATAATCATCTGCGTCAATATTCATTTCTAATACGTTATTTTCAACCAATATCGTCTTTCCATTCATCTTCATATGGATTATTATTTGCCTTTTTTCATGCAAAAAAACCGCTTCAACCCCGTGAATTTTCACGGGTATTACACTATTCATATAAATTCAATAATTTCACAAATGTACCATGCAATAAAGTCTTTATGTTATAATGCTTATTAATTATATTCGATATTTTCTAATGGCAATGAAAATTTCTCAACCCCGTGAATTTTCACGGGTTAGTACACTAGTTTATCTTATTTCTGATTCCGTAAACTACGGGATCGGAACTACCCCTCCATGGCTCCATTAATCAAAACATTTTTTACATATTTGTTACGAAATCATATCAGGTGAATGTCCATTGGGCTTTTGACCCATATGTAAACTCTCTTATCATTACTGATGTACTATATATATCCCTCTCAATAACATGAATAATACAACTCTTTCACATATTTCTCGCTCTATTTTCTCTCTACTTTTCCTTTCTCTCTCCTTTTATAACACGTTATCAGCACAAGACTCTAATTACTGAGCAGAAAACAGCACGAGACTCTAATTACTAAGCAGAAAACAATTGAGGGGAGTTCATTTTTTCTCAATCCTTGTATCTTTTAAAGAAGGAGTTCATTATTTTCTTTTTCAATCCTTGCATCTCTTAAGCAAGGAATTCGTTAATTTTTCTCTCAATCCTTGCATCTATCAAAGCAGAGGTTCGTTATTTTTCTTGATTCTTGCATCTTTATAGCAAAGAAGTCGTATTTTATTTCTCAATCCTATATTAAGAAGTTAATTCATGTCTTTTGAAGATACACATATGATCTATTATTAACTTATGACTATAAGAAGATCATAGTATATGATGGGAGTTGACCAAGTACCACGGGTCGCCCGCCTGCAGGGCCCCGGAGCGGTTCGCCCCCAGGGCGAATTTAGAATCACCCGTCAGCCCTCCCTGCGAGGGACTACGGAGAGAACCCCGAAGGGCTTGCGCCTGCCGAGCAGGGCCTTCTACCAGCCGAGCAGGGCCTCCAAGTTCTCATCGTGCTGGTTTCCAGGGTGCCCTAACCCCCAGTACAAGCAGGGGAATCCGAGGGCCCATCCGTCATTCCGTCTCAGGTAATGGAAAGTGGGTGGACGAGGAGAAGCCACGTGTCGTCCTCTCGACCACCCATTTTCCCGCTCTTCTCCCTCTCTTCCTCTCTCTCTTGTGGGAAGGTATAAATACCCACCCATTTCCCACATAGAGGGGGTTGGATTTTCTCTCTCTAGACTCTTACTCCTAAAAATCGCCACCTAGTTCCTCACGAGCTAGGTTCGTCAAGGCATTCACGGACTGACTTAGGCATCGGAGAGGGTTCCCTCGGACAACCTCCGAGGCCCTGTGCGTTGCTTGTGCAGGGAGCTGACTCACTCCGCCGGGAAGGTCCGACTACAGGAGGAGGGAAAGGAGAGATCGAAGGAAATCAAGTAAAGCGATACCCAAACACTAAGGACCCGAATTCGTAATCGGGTCAACTGATTCCTTAACCGGAACAATTTGGCGCCGTCTGTGGGGAAGATCTAGGTTGTGCTCACGAGATTACCCACAAAAAATCAACCACTCTAAAACTCAAAACTAACCGCTAGCAATTGAATATGCCTGAGATTTTTGACACCAGTTCAGTGGCAAACCCACCCAAAGCCCCCCAGTATGGCATGCCGCCCGAAACGACGCCTGCTGCCACAATTCCGGGTGTGGGGCGGGCCAGTCTGCAGGGGGCAACGGGCCAAGGAGCAGCTACCCTGGCTGGACAGGGGAGCCAGTCGAGGCCAGTCCTGAACCTCACCCCTGCCCAGATGGTACAGACTGCGGCTTTCTTCTCAGCCATGCTGGACCAGGAATTCACCCCTGACGGCCTGATAGGCAGGGTCGCGACGACCCCCAGGTTGCTCCACTTTGAAAGTGGAGAAGGAACCGGGGGCACGAAGCGAACCGCCGTCAGAAACGCTCAGAAAAAAGCCAGGAAGACAGCTCATGCTTATGCACAAGTGCAAAGGCGAATTTCAGAAGCCCGTCAGGAGCCGCCTGCACGGTAGGAAGTAGCTGGTCCGGAGGGCGCATTCTCCATCCATACTACAGAATCCACCGCCGCTCATGAAAGAAGAGGCCTATCCCAAGACCTGAGGGATCGCATGAGGCACAAAGAGCCAGTATCCAAGCGCTTGGGAGAGAAGCAAGATATATTCTCCAGGTTGACGCCGGTTGAGGGATTGCAGCCACTCCCTGGGCTGTCCCAAGGCCTGCAATCCAGGCTCAACAACGGCCACCCCATGAGGCCCAGGCACCGTCAGGGTGATAACCTCGAGTCCGCCCAGAAGAAGCGCTCGCGGTATCACTCCCCTTCTCAAGGCGACGAGGCGATTAGCAGGTCGAGGCCCCCACCAAGGCACCGCTCCCCTGAGGGCAGGCGACCGACCCCTGATAAATGGGATGACTACGGTCGCTACTCAGATGCGGGCAGGTCAAAAATGGTGGGTAGGCCAACTAAAACCCCGCTTCACCCTGAGGTCCAAGCGTACCCGATCCCGAAGATTAAAATGCCAACTGTAAAGTTCGACGGAACTACAGACCCGGAAGATCACCTGGCTGCGTACGAAAGCCACATGGGCATGTACGACGCCGACGACGCAGTCTGGTGTAAAATCTTCCCCACCACCCTGGTAGGCCTAGCCCAGGGTTGGTTCAGGGACCTCCCGCAAGGATCAATTTCCTTCTTCGTCGAGCTGGCAGAGATGTTCTTCGACCAGTATGCCGGAAACAAACGACGACGTCTCACCCGCTTTGACCTGATGACCCTCAGGCAAAAGAAGGGCGAAACTGTCAGGGAATATCTGAAAAGGTTCGATTTGTCGTTCCAACAGGTGAAGGAAATTGACTACCCAACAGCAGCATATGCACTAACCAACTCCCTGCTACCCGGCGAAATGAAGAACCAGATGATCAGGGCCCAGCCGGAGACCCTGGCCAAGGCCAGAAAAATCGCAGAGGGGTTTATGCTGCAGGAGGAATTCCACAGCCTGCCGGAGACCCCTGCAGGCCCTACGAGGCAGCAAGGGGGACCGCAAGGTGGACGCGGGAGAAACGACTCCGGAAGACATAGAACCGAGGAAGGGGATACCCCCAAAAAGGAGCGCACTGCTTATCAGCCCAGGTTCGACAGTTACACAGCCCTTAACAAATCTAGGGCAGAAATCTTCGAGCTGGAGAAAGAAACCGCCAAGTGGAATCGCCCGAGCAAGCCGCGCAGTCCAAGAGGGGACCCCAAAAAATTCTGCACCTTCCACGACTGCGTGGGCCACACCACGGAAGAATGCCGTCACCTGAAGGACGAGATCGAGAAGTTGATCAGGAACGGCTGGTTGGCCAGTTATGCGGCCAGGAACAAATCTCAGAAAGAGACACCTGAAAAGCCCGAAGGCTCGGTACAAAATCGCCTGGTAATCCATGTGATATCAGGGGATGCAGAAGGTCCAATCAGTCGAAGGGGGCAGAAAAGGCAGATTCGTGAGCTAAGGAACCAAATCTGCTATGCTGAAAGAGCAGGAAGCCCAAAAGGAGTGAAGCTGAGCATTACCCCCGAGGATGCAGGGCGAGTGGTGTACCCTCACAGCGATCCCCTGGTGCTATCCTTGGTAATCAGCAACCACATTGTCCGTAGATGCATGGTAGATACCGGTGCCTACACGAATTTGCTATACAAGGACACCTTCGACAAAATGGGTCTGGAGAAAAGGCACCTACGACCCGCTCCCGAGTCATTATATGGGTTCAGCGGAGCAGGCGTGTTGCCCGTAGGGATCATAGACCTGCCTGTAACATTTGGGGAAGGAGCTGCTGCCAGGAATGTCAGAGCATCATTCGTTGTAGTGGACGCGAAGTCTGCTTACAACGCCCTGATCGGCAGAGTCACCCTGGACGAGATTGAAGCGGCCATCTCAATCCGGGCTCTCACTATAGCCTATGTCACTGATTTCGGCCTAGAAGGCAAAGTACGCGGAGACCAAGAATCGGCCAGGCAGTGCTACTCCGTGGCCCTACAGGCCCATGAGAGCGAAAGAAAAGCCGACAGCTCCCCCAGCAGAGAAGGCGAGATTCCAGCCGGTAACCAGGCGCCAAACCACCTGGAACCTGGGGGAGAAAGCATGCTGGTGGACCTAGAGCCAGGGAGACAAGTCCTTGTATGGGCTGACCTGGAAGAATCCTACCAGGCTGAACTGGTCGAGCTACTGAAAGAGAACAAGGATGTATTCGCCTACTCGGCGGATGAAATGCCAGGGGTCGATCCAGAGTGCATCGTTCACAGGCTGAACGTAAACGCGGACGCCCGCCCGGTGAAGCAGAAAAAGCGGAACATGTCCGCAGAAAAAGACTTGGCAATCAAGGAAGAAATCGAAAAACTTTTGAAGGCAGACTTTATAGAAGTTTGTGACTACCCTGAGTGGCTGGCGAATGTGGTCATGGTCAAGAAATCGTCAGGCGCGTGGAGGATGTGCGTGGATTTTACGAACCTCAACAAGGCCTGCCCAAAAGACTGCTACCCACTCCCCAGAATCGACCAACTGGTGGACGCTACCAGTGGGTATACTATGCTAAGCTTCATGGATGCCTTCTCAGGATATCATCAGGTGTACTTATGGCAGCCAGACAGAGTCAAGTGCGCATTCATCACCAGTTCAGGCACCTACATGTACAAGATGATGCCATTCGGGCTGAAAAACGCAGGGGCCACGTACCAGCGCCTGGTCGACAAGGTGTTCGAAAATCAGAAGGGCAGAAACATAGAGGCCTATGTCGATGACGCCATTGTAAAGAGTAAGGGAGACAAGGAACACTTGGCAGACCTGCGGGAGACCTTTTCCTCCCTGCGCGCCTACAAAATGAAGCTCAATCCGAAGAAATGCACGTTTGGGGTGCGCTCTGGAAAATTCTTGGGTTTCTTGGTAAGCTCTCGAGGGATAGACGCCAATCCCGAGAAAATTCAGGCTGTTCTAGACCTTCCCGAGCCAAGGACCATCAGGGACATCCAACGTCTGACAGGTCGCATGGCCGCCCTGGCACGGTTCATTGCCAGGTCAGCAGACAAGTCAACCCCGTTCTTCAAGGTGCTGAAAGGCAATAAGCAGTTCAAATGGGAAGACGAGCAAAAAGAAGCGTTCGGGCAATTGAAGGAGCACTTAAAGAAACTCCCCACCCTGGCAAGACCGGTGGCAGGAGAAAAGCTTTTCCTTTACATCGCTGTAACCAACGTGACAGTCAGCGCAGTCATCCTAAGGGAAGAGGCAGGCGCTCAACAGCCCATATACTTTGTAAGCCACGCCCTGGGGGCAGCAGAGAAGAACTATCCTATGGTCGAGAAAGCGGCCTACGCGGTTGTTATAGCAGCCAGGAAATTGAGGCCATACTTCGACGCACACCCTATCGTGGTGCTAACAGACCAGCCCCTGGAAAAGGTGTTAGATAAATTTGAGAAATCAGGTAGATTGCTGAAGTGGGCCATCGAGTTGAGTGGACTGGGGATAACATACCAGTCAAGAACAGCCATTAAGGCCCAGGCATTGGCCGACTTTCTGGCAGAGTGTTCCCACTCTGAGGACGATGGCCCAACCTCCGGCGAGTGGATCGTATACACCGATGGGTCCTCAACGGCCAACGGAGCAGGGGCGGGGGTAGTGTTGACCAGTCCGGAAGGGACCGATTTTGAGCATGCGCTCAGATTTGTCTTCCCCGCCTCGAATAATGAAGCCGAGTATGAAGCAGTACTTGCAGGCATCAACCTGGCCAAGGCTGCAGGCGCAGAACGGGTCGTTTTGGCCACGGACTCCCAGCTCATCGCCAACCAAATTAATGGAGAATATGAAGCTAGGGACCAAACAATGGCCGCGTACCTGGAAGTGGTAAAAAGGGAACTATCAGGTTTGAAATCATATGAAATCAGACAGATCCCACGATCCCAGAATCACAGAGCGGACGCCCTGTCAAAACTAGCTAGCTCCAGCCTGCAAGATATAAGAAGGTCAGTATGGGTGGACGTCGTCCAGGAGAAATCTACTGTCCCCTGTCAAACCGTCGGTGCGGTGGAGGAAGCAGGGCCTGAAGACTGGAGGACCCCCATCATCCTGTTCAAGAAACACGGAGTCCTACCAACCGACCCCGTACAGAAAAGGAAAATGCCAGCAAGGGCCGCATGGTTCATCATAATAGGAGAAGACCTGTACAAAAAATCTTTCTCGTCCCCTCTGCTCAGATGCCTGGGGGCAGAGCAGGCGGCGGATGTGTTGGATGACATCCACTCCGGGATATGTGGCCATCACATAGGAGGGAAATCATTAGCACACAAGGCCTTGAGAGCCGGATATTACTGGCCGACCCTGCTGGCCGACGCGAAAGACTTAACCCAAAAGTGCAGAAAATGCCAGCTCTTCGCCCCATCCATCCATGCCCCGGCCCAGGAGCTCAGACCGATCCTGTCTCCCATCCCCTTCGCTCAGTGGGGGATGGACATATTGGGCCCCTTCGCGGCAGCCACCGGGGGAAGGAAGTTCTTGATCGTAGCTATTGACTACTTTACCAAATGGGTGGAAGCTGAGGCGGTACCTAACATCACCGAGCCTGCGGTCAGGAAGGTGATTTGGCGGAACATTATCACCCGGTTCGGCCTGCCAAAAATGCTGGTGTTTGACCATGGAAGACAATTCGATAATGCCCCCCCTGAGATTATGGCTGGAAGGTCACGGCGTCGCGGTTGCTTATTCTGCCGTCTGCCACCCTCAGACCAACGGGCAGGCAGAGGCAGCCAACAAGCAGATTTTGAATGGCCTAAAGAAAATGGTGGATGACCTCAAGGGCAGATGGGCCGACGAACTCCCCAGCATACTCTGGTCAATCCGGACCACCCGGAAGGAGTCTACGGGCCAGACCCCGTTCGGCCTGGTGTATGGTGCAAAGGCCTTACTACCAGTTGAGGCCAGGATCCCCTCCCTGCGCTCTTTACAATACGACCAGGCTGAGAATGAGGTAGCAATGGCAGAGGCCTTGGATCTGGTCAATGAGGTGAGAGAGGAAGCCAGCACCAATATCGTCGCCTACCAGCAACGAATGAGGAAGGCGTACAACAAAAGAGTGCATCAGCGAAATTTTCAGATGGGTGATCTAGTCCTCAGAAAGACACAGGCCGTGGGAAGATCGAGAGAGCACGGCAAACTTAGCGCTAATTGGGAGGGTCCATACCAGGTAACTCAAATCTTAGGGCCGGGCACGTATAAAATCGCCAATCTAGAGGGCCAAGAGTTGGGTGCTCACTGGAACGCAGACACCCTAAAGAAATATTATGTTTAAAGCAGAATCTTAAAGTAGTCTTCGTTTCTTTAAAATTGGCGGAGAACGGTCAAAGAATGTCGACGGCTCCGACCACCCATGTGATAGATTTTTACGAAGAAATGAAAAGATCCTCAGTCTATACTCGTTGCCTGTTCAAACTCGCGTTTTCACACACAAACGAGCAGGGGGCAATAGGGGGAGGCCCCCCTGTTGCCAGAACCAAGGAAAATAGCCCCCCCAACAAAAATTCACACGCCTCCTTGCAGGCAGGGTGCGGGCCCCCTGGACTCTGACCAAGAGCCAGGAACAGGCCGAACGAACAAGGACTGGGGGCAAGCCCCCCAACCTTGTATAAAAAACGCATAATGCCACCCTGCCAGCCTCTGGGCAGGCAGGGGGCAGGCCCCCTGGACTCTGACCAAGAGCCAGGAACGGGCCAAACGAACAAGGACTGGGGGCAAGCCCCCCAACCTTGTATAAAAAACGCATAATGCCACCCTGCCAGCCTCTGGGCAGGCAGGGGGCAGGCCCCCTGGACTCTGACCAAGAGCCAGGAACAGGCCAAACGAACAAGGACTGGGGGCAAGCCCCCCAAACTTGTATAAAAAACGCATAATGCCACCCTGCCAGCCTCTGGGCAGGCAGGGGGCAGGCCCCCTGGACTCTGACCAAGAGCCAGGAACATGCCAAACGAACAAGGACTGGGGGCAAGCCCCCCAACCTTGTATAAAAAACGCAGCCAAACTCTGGAAAACGAAGAAAGTAAAGAAAAGACGAACATTCAAAGATTAATCCAGAAAAGAGTAGAACGGTTTTAACAAAGCCCAAAATAAAGATCCAGAAGGGTCAGAGCATTACAGACAAAGCTGGCCATTCTAAGGCTCAGCACAAAAATTATCAACAAAGAGCAAAGGCCTAAGCATCAGGCACACCATGGTCGGGACCGGTAGGCTCCTTGGGGGTTCCAGCTGCCAGAGCTTCATTCTTGGCAGCATAAAGGTTTCGAAATGCGTCCTCGTCAAAGACAGGAAACATTTCCTTGATTACCTCCATAACAAGCTCCAAGGAGGAGGTAGCCCCATTTTCAAAACTCAAGTCCGAGGCAGCTTCAGCTTCCTTCAGGATGGCATCCTTCTCATCTTGCCACCCAGCCTGAGCCAGTTTGAAGTCTGAGCTGGTTTTGGATAGTTCTTCCTCCAGATCAGCTGCTTTCTTCTTGAGATGCTCCATCTCAGCCAGGGACGTTTCAGCGCGCTCCACTGCCAGGCGGCTCTCCCTCAGTTCCATCTCGAGCCTGGAAGCCTCCCTCACAGCCTGCTCCCCCTGAAGCCTCCATTGGTTGGCCTGCCCCTTCACTTCCTCCAACTCGTTCTCTTGTTTGGACAGCTGGTCCTTCAGGCCCCCAATCAGGGTCACATCCCTTTCAACCACGGCCAGGCGATCAGGGGGAGGGGCCCCAGGGGTGATAGTCAGCTCCTCGTCACTTAGGCGACTGAGGGCCGCCAGCTCGGCAGAAGCCTGCAACACCCTGGAAGTACGCTGTATGTACTGAATCACCTGGTGGGAAGTGTTGGTTATCGACTTAATGAGGCGATCTGCCAAAACAGTCCTAGAGTCCGCGAGCAAGCCTGATACATCAACACTGTCACCCACAGCATAGTGGAGCTCTGCATTCCCCTCCAAAAGAGAAGTGCCCGGGACGTCGTGAGCAGGGCGTTTCGCCTCCGGGGTCTCCACGTCGGCCTCTAAGTCAACCATAGGCACGGTCCCTGGAACCTCCCTACTCCTTTTTCTCCTATGGACCAGGGGAGCACTCTCTCCAGTTTGTTCAGACTCCGCAGGGTGAGACCCCGGGGAAGCATGTGCCCTAGCAGGGGAATCATCCTGGCGGCGAGCATAGGAGGGGGTCGCCACAGAAGTAACTTCAGCCTCCCCACCCTGAGCATTGGGAGAGGGAGCTGCCGGCTTTAGCCGGGGAGGGAAGGGGAGCCGTCGACCAGAAGCGAGCCCCTTCACAAACCTCATCAAGTTCTTCTCTCCTTTCTTGAAATTGGAGGGAAGAAGGGGGACTTTTCGAGTGACAAAGAACTCCTCAGTCAGACCAAGCCTCCTCACCTGCTTCCTGGTCCAAAGGCGAGAAGCAGCACCTGCAAGACGAGTAAAAAGGCCAGTTAAGAAAACAGGGATGAGAACCTCAGGAAAAATCACCAGGCCAGTTGAAGCCCCTGAACTACCTTCAAGGCCGGGAATCAAACCCAGCGGGAGCAAATATTCATCCGTGGTGATAAGGTCTGCGTGAGGAAGCCAGAAAGCAGGCTCATTGGGAGGAGCCCCCTCAGTAACCTTAAATTTCTTAATCAATTCTTCATCTGCCTGACTCAGCTTCACCTTCAAGTCTTTTCCCCCGACACCCGGGTGATATTCCTCACGGGTTTCCAGGCGGGTATGTACGTGGTTCCTAAAATGCCTAGGGATCCGCCACCCTGAAGCACTATGTACGTACAGGAAATTATCTTTCCAGTCTTTCAGGCTGTTTAAGGCCGGCCAGACCAGAGCGTGTTTTTTCGATTTCAGAATGGACCAGTACCCAGGGGAGTCATCCCCCCTTGATGAGGATACCATTTGCAGCCAAGCCATGGCACGCAAAGCATCAATAGAGGGCCCCTCCCCATGGAAGAGGCAGGTCCAGGTGTAAGCCACCAGGGTCCTGATAGCTGAGGCAGTCAATTGGGCAATGGCCACGTTCATCCTCCTGAAAGCCTCCTCCAAGAAGGGGTGAAGAGGGAATCGTAGGCCGAATTCCAAGCTTTTGTGGTAGACAGCCACACAGCCGTCATGAGGGCAACACACCGTATCTTTCTCCCCTGGGACTATAACGGTGTACCCCTCCCCGAAGTTGTAGAACTTCTCAATCTCCCCGGCAGCATTACTCTCCAGAATTAGGTCTCGGTTTTTGGTCTCGGGGTAGGTTCTCAAAGGAACCAGGTATTTGTGTTTGTCCAAGAAATACTTTTTCCCTCTTTCCCTGGGAGCAAGGCCGGCAACGGTGGAAGGGTCAATCTCCAATGCACCATCGTCGGAGTCGACGACGTCAAAGGACGCGGGTTCGGGTGAGTTGGCACCCCCATCTTCCTCGGGGCGGTTTTCCCCGCCAGGTCTGACCCCAGAGGAAGAGGCCAAGTCTGATCTCCCCCCTCTCCTGTCCTCCGTCCCTCCAGACGACGGACTAAAGGTAAGAGCGCGAGCACGAGACATTCTATTTCGCGAAAGAATATGAGAAAAAGGAAGAAAAACTAAGAGTTGGAATCAAGATTCTAACCTAGAAAGATGATCGTCGCCGAAAAAGGTCCGAAGTTAGACGCCCTTCGAAATCTTGAAAGAAGTTCTCAGCAGCAAAGAGAGTGAAGAAGCAGTGGAAGTTCGAGTTTTGAAAAGCGCTAAAAAGGGAATTAGGGGAAGAAAATGGGCTTATATAGGTCTGGGCAGTCGAAGGGTCGCCTCTCTCTGCAAAGCTCACCCCGCAAGTCATCCGCCACGTGTCGCAACTCTAACAACCAACCTCCTCATCCCAAGAAAGCCTCGAGAAGGCAAATAGACGCCAGGAACATTTATTCTCTCGATGACGTCATTCTCCCTCCAGATAATAATAATAAAAACAAAAACAAATAATAAGCAAATAATAAAAATGCCACATGTAAACCAAGCCGCCTGATCTTTTCATTAAAACTAAAGAAAACCCGAAAAATGGGCAAGTTACATAGCATGCAAGTCAGGAATACAAAAGGAGCCTCTATTTCCGGCTCATTATGCCTGCACCCCTCGGGCAGGCCTAATCATCGTCAGAGCCCGGGGAGTAATCCCCAGGGCTGTTGCGCCCTCCAATGTCAGATCCCCAGTCCCAATCATCGGAATCTTTGAAGGGATCTGCCGAATCATCATCATCCCCACGACCAGAGGAGTAACCCTGGCCGTCACTGTCGCCGGAGTCCCGGCTGCTGACATCCCAGTCCCTACCATAAGGGACTGTCTCGGTATCATCACAGGAGCCGCAGCCAACCTTCTTCCTCAGGGGAGAAGAAGGGCCCGACTCGGAAGAAGACAGACCTGAGCAGTCGGGGTCGAATTGCTCAGGGTGCAGCCATGGAAAACATTCATGGCACCCCCTGTCGAAACAACCCCCACCCTGGGGGCAGCGCCTGAACCTTGGAGCAGCTAGAGAAGCCCTCTGAGGACGTTTGCCCGCTTTGATAAGAGCCCTCCTGAACTTTCGGGGACGTTGAACGCGGGATCGCCGGCTACGACGCAGAATGAGAAAAGACGCCCGGGAGTACCTTAGCTTCCAACGCCCCGCAAAGCGACGGCTCACTACGCGAGCTCCACGACAGAAAAGCACTCTAGTAATCCACGACATTTTCTCTGAAGGAAGAAGAAGAGAAGGTTGAAGATGGGTTGTGGAAATAGCAAAGAAACCGCAATTTATACGGAGGGTAGCCAAAGCATTAAATGGCGCCACAACTACTTTGATAGGGGGCACGGCCAATCAGCGCACCCGCACGCTGCCCAAAAATCCGCTGGGAATAGGAAGCAATCATCACTAAAAGAACATTCCAACCTCGGGAACAAGCAGTGCATTAAATGCAAGAGTTCAAGAGTCAACTGCACCCCATCTCAAGAGACGCCTGCCAAGAGGAAGACCCCGCCTCCCTCTGGCCGGCGTGGGCCAATTGATGGGAGTTGACCAAGTACCACGGGTCGCCCGCCTGCAGGGCCCCGGAGCGGTTCGCCCCCAGGGCGAATTTAGAATCACCCGTCAGCCCTCCCTGCGAGGGACTACGGAGAGAACCCCGAAGGGCTTGCGCCTGCCGAGCAGGGCCTTCTGCCAGCCGAGCAGGGCCTCCAAGTTCTCATCGTGCTGGTTTCCAGGGTGCCCTAACCCCCAGTACAAGCAGGGGAATCCGAGGGCCCATCCGTCATTCCGTCTCAGGTAATGGAAAGTGGGTGGACGAGGAGAAGCCACGTGTCGTCCTCTCGACCACCCATTTTCCCGCTCTTCTCCCTCTCTTCCTCTCTCTCTTGTGGGAAGGTATAAATACCCACCCATTTCCCACATAGAGGGGGTTGGATTTTCTCTCTCTAGACTCTTACTCCTAAAAATCGCCACCTAGTTCCTCACGAGCTAGGTTCGTCAAGGCATTCACGGACTGACTTAGGCATCGGAGAGGGTTCCCTCGGACAACCTCCGAGGCCCTGTGCGTTGCTTGTGCAGGGAGCTGACTCACTCCGCCGGGAAGGTCCGACTACAGGAGGAGGGAAAGGAGAGATCGAAGGAAATCAAGTAAAGCGATACCCGAACACTAAGGACCCGAATTCGTAATCGGGTCAACTGATTCCTTAACCGGAACTGTATATATATATATATATATATATATATATATATATATATATATATATATATATATATATATATATATATATATATATATATATATATATATATATATATATATATGGGGTATTTTCAAAGCATCTCCATATTTGTATCTCTATGGCAAAGAATTATATATATTAAAGTGTCGTTTTAACGATTGAGATATATACTTTAAAGCATAATAGTTAAGTTCCTACGATACTAATATTTTGTTTATCTCTTTGTCAATATATTTTTAAACGGAAACTTTGACAACTTTATATTATTTCAACAATATGATTTAGATGTTAAATTAGATGATTATCGAAATTGTGGACATGACATAGGTCCACCCCGACGCGGCCACGCGCGGGTTTGGGGAGGCGAATGAATCTCCATATGAGATGATCAAATTGAAATTTAAATCGTAGTTGGAGTCGCCACCGAATTTTATGGTTATTTCGAGCCCACTCCATGTCGTAGTGGGCCGTGTACGAAATACGGCCCATTTCCGATGTGAGAGTTTATTGGGCTCGTCCCTTTGCATTTGATACCGATACCGACTTGATCGGATATCGTGTATTGAATGACTCTCGTTGCCAATGGTTTCGGACATCCGGAAACCAAGGTTCTGAGTAAGGGGTGAGGGTACGTGTTGGGAAGTTCACAAAGAACACCCAACCCCGCCCGCACATTAGCGGCCTCTACTAAGATATCGAATGATTTTTTAATACGCGCGTTAGTAATACGATGAATGATATGCAAACATTGTTTTCCTAAGCATGCGAGGAATTGAATGGGTTGCTAAGTCAGTTTAATGCATGAAAAATTTAACGTCGAAGTTGAATTTAGCATGTGAGGTTCGTTTTAGTATAATAAAACAAATAAAAGAAGAAGATGAATTTGCTACATAAGATGAACAAACGAGTTAGTATCGGTTTGTGAAAAATAATATAGCAAATATAATAAATATACGAAATCGAGAAAGCATTAATTGAAATCTGAAAAATATCGTTAAAAGGACGCCGTTTTGTATAAAAAACGAAGTTCGAAAAATAAAAAAAAACGAAAGACGAGCCGCGTTTCAGCCGGCCGCGCGGCTCGCCCGGGACGCATGCGACTCGCGTCCCGGCCTGTTTTCGAGACCGATTTTTGAAAATTCGATGCTTTTATTAAATCGTGTACAAATATTGCATGATTCGTACTCGACTTAATATTTTCGATATTCGTTATATTCGATAGTCGATTATGAAATCGATATCAAATACTCGGAATAGTTTTGGAAAATGTATAAATTTTGAGAAATCGTTTCTTAGAATAAATAATAAAAAACGAACGAAAAACTAAAAAAAAGGACTCGGGTTTCAGGCCCGTGCGCGAGTCGCCTGGGATGGGCGCGACTCGCGTGCGGGTCTGTCCCGGTTTTGTTTGTTCTAAAATTGCTAATTTTTGATAAATCGCGTACAAATATGAATTAATTTATACTCGATTTGTTTTCGATATTCGTCGTACCCGATATTCGATTATGAAATCGATATCGAATATTCGGAATGAATTTTAGAAAAAGTTTTGTAAAATTGTTTATTGAACTAAAAAGATGTTAATTCTCTCCGCGTTCGTTGTATTTTGTAAAAAAGTAACGATTTTTATTAGCATCGACGAGATTTGATTTAATTCTTTTAATACGATATTCAACTATAGAGTTGATATCGTATTTTATGAATGTTTGTTATATGAAAATAGTTTTGCTAATATCGATATTAAAAACGACGAACAACCCATAAAAATAAAACGGACCGACGAAAAAGAGGAAAAAAAACGAAGAGGAGCCGAGAAGAAGAAGAGAGAAAAAAGAGAAGTCGGGTTTGTTTACACCCTCAACCTACATGTTTTAGTTTACTCGGATTGGAGCTCGTCGGAACGTGGCTTGGGCACGGAAGCGTCGAGTTTGATGTTGGTGAGTTGTGGTGGCTCGGTGAAGGGTGCCGGGTATAGGGGCCGGTTTCCTTCGGGTATAATATTGGCTTCTCGATGCTAAGTTTTATGCTTATGAGTGTATGCGTGCGGATGTTGATTTCTATATTTGATGATGGATAGTTAATAATTTCTGAATCGTAGATGTGTGATAAAAAGTTGATGATGGAATATTTCTGAATATATTTTGAGTTGTGCAAGGGGCTATTTATAGGGAAGTTCCCGACCTTGGCTAGGAGAGTTAGAACTACCGCTTATGATAGGAAACGTAGAAATTTGAGAGGAATGAGAATTCTGTTTTCTTGTGAAGGAAGAAAGGGAACCGGCTGGTTGGTAGGCTACTCGACCGAGTGTCCTAGCTCGGTCGAGTGTTCGATTCGGTTATTGGATAGAATTCCTACTTGAGATCGAATTCTATCCTTAAACGGATTTGTTTAATATTTTGTGTAGCTGATTTTTTGTGGTGTTGGAGTCCAAACCGGACGTGTGAGGTGTCACGGCTGGTCCGTGTGCCTCGAGAATATTCTCGGCCGGGTTTTGACTCGGTCGCTAAAAGACGGTTTTACCCCTGGTGTCGGATTCGATCCAAATTAGTCTTATTTGACTCGAAACGACCCACTGGGCCTGAATTTGAGGTTGGTTTTGTGAGACATGTACTCCGTAAAAAGCCCAAGCCAAATGCCAATGATTTTGAGCCCGTTTCTGAGTATATTAAAGCACGTTTGCGTCCGATCATCATCGGGTGTTTGTCGGAAACTGCTATAGACACCTGGCAGTCAAATGTGGGTGTCTACAGAAATACATATTTTCTAAAGTCATAAATTTTGATATCATAAATATTTAATTTCTATAATAGTATATTCTCTAACTGGTTATAGCAATGTAGTTATAGTAGTAATATTTTGTAATTATAGTAACAATCTTTCTATTTTGCTACATACTCCGTATTATATTGTATGAAATACTAATAACCATCCTTAGTTATTACAAATGCGTAATAACATGCATGATGGTATACTTATTATTAGAAATTTAGAATGTTAAAGTTTTCATAATCATGTTCATTATTTTCTAAGTTACGTTTGTCACATGTAACTTACGTTCTATATATTGTGAAATGTTATGTGATGATTCAATGTGAGATTGTCTCCTATCAATTTAATGCGAGACAGTTTCCTATATCGAGTTAATCTTAGACAAAAGGAAAATTTGCCAGTATAATGTCAGCCGATCTCCTATCGCATTAATGTGAGACGGAAATCATTATAATTTGAGATGATTTCATATAAATTAAGATCTTCGATCGGTATAAGTTGAGTCAATCCCCCTATAAATTTAATGTTATGAGTATTTATTTCTGAAATAATCTTACTCATAATCATTCTCTAATTTCTTACTTCGAAAATCTCCAATTTTTCACTCCGTAACTCTTTCACATATTTCTCGCTCTATTTTCTCTCTACTTTTCCTTTCTCTCTCGTTTTATAACAATATTAATCTCTAATTACACATATTGCACCGCCTAATCACACATACTACTCCCTAATCTAAACAAAAAAAACTATCCCACATCTCACATCATAATTTCATAATCCTAAAATTCCTCCTCGGCTACTCATTTTCATTTGTAAGTATTAATTAATTTGTTTAATTTTGTTAAAATTTGGAGATTTTGTGAAAGGGTGTTAATCAATCAAACCTGATTGAACAAAGATGAAATATGCATTTGGTTGAACAAGTTTGATTGATTGTGCGAAAATTGAATTGAACCCAGAAACCCTATCGAATTGAACCCATAAACCCTAATCGAAATGAACCTAGAAACCTAATTGAGAAACCCTAATTGAACCTGATTGTGCGAAAAGCGAGAAACCCTAATCGAATTGAACCCAGAAACCTAATCGAAACACTAATTGAACGAAACACAAACCCATAAAAACGAATTTAATTAAAACCTATCGAACACTTAACACTCTTGCACGAAACCCCCAAATTTTAACAAAACAAATTAATTAGGGAGTATCGTGTGTGATTAGGGATGGCAACGGATCCGGGATCTGATCCAGATCCGCAAGATTCGGTCCGCACGTATCGGATATGGATCCAAAATTTTGAGATCCGTTGGATATGGATCCGGATCCGCTATCTTTAAACGAATCTGAATCTGGATCCTAATAAGTAAATCCGTTGCTATCCTATGTGTGATTACTGATTAGGAGAGTGCAATATGTGTAATTAGAGGATTAATAATTAATATATGTAAAACATTTTTTATTAATGGAGGGGTGGTTCTGATACCGTAATTCGTTTAAAATTTCATTTAACGAAATCGGGTAATAGATAAACTAGTATAGACCCCGTGCATCTATGCACGGTATTTATAGAAATTATTATTTTTAGTTAATTATTTATACAAAATAGATTTTAATTAGAAACCCGATAATTTTTCATGATTTTTATCATTGTATTTGGATATAATAAAATAATTTTAAATTACATAATTAATCAAGATAACGACCTCAACAAATATAATGAAATATGTAGTCCAAAAAATTATTATTACCTCTGTGTTTTATTTGTCATTCATACTTCTCGAGACAAGCATTTCTCTTTTATATATTTTCTTAATATTTGAATAATTTGTGTAAATTGTGAAATGTATATTCACTTTAAATTTATTTTCAAATAGAGTATAATTTTATACTCTTGATGTTTAGATGTTATTCTCTATTATTTCAGTATATATAATTTATTTTCATCAATACACTCATTATTAGTTTTTGAATATTTAACTCGTAAGTATTCTTTATATGATATGATTGACAATTGAGTGTGATTCTTTCCTTATTTGTTATATTGATTTTGTCCAAATTGAGAGCTTAAAATTTAGGTGAGAAAATTTTTGAGAATTTTTATTCTCTTAGCGTGATATGGAGTAAAATATAACATGATATAATAATTATGGCATATATATGGAATTTATGGCATAATATATGGGAAATAATGTAGATATTGATGATAATGTATAATAATGTAGATATGGATTATAACGTACTCCCTCCCCTTCATTAAGATGTTCCACATTTTCACTTTAGGAAAAATTCACTAAGATGTTCCACTTTTCTTTTTAGTATACATTTTGTGGTTCTTATTGTTAGTGACTCCACTCTCTTTTATTCCTATTCATTTTCCTCCACATAATTTCTCCTGTTTCTTCCCAAAATCAAAGTGAAAGATCATATAGAAGGGGAGGGAGTATAATAATGTAGATATGGATTATATATGGAATGTAATATGTAATATGTAATAATATATGGATTATAATGTAGATATGGAATTTATGCATTATATATGAAATTTATGGGATAATAATTATTATATCAGGTAATCATACAATATTATATCACCTCATATCATGTTAAATGCATATATGCATAATTAAGTCGAACGCATATATGAAAATTCTAAAATGTAGATTGATATATTGATATATGGATCAGCCCAATCGTCTTGATAATTAAATGATCCAATGAAGATAAGCCCAATAAGTAGCCCAACAAAGTAGGAGGGAAAATACATGAGCGGTGTTATTTGGTTAGTGGAAAGGGGATATTTTCTACAAATATTCCGTCTCGAATATGATCAGAAAGATATACAATAATAATCATAACTATTTTATATTCTATGTAAAATATTGTACGGGATAGTGCAATCTCCTATTAAAAAAAATAATGCAACTATTTGGTTAAAACGGAATACAATATGTTTATACTTTTTTTAAAAAATTTGATCATACATTTCATATTAAATATTGTATGTGATATATTCCATTTAAAACATGTGATTTTCGTAATCAATGTAATCAATCAGATTTCCTTAATTACATACTTTCTGTGGTGTATAGGTTTATGTGTGATGTAGTGATATTTAAATTAGTAAGATGTTAAAGTGTAGTTGGAGAGGAGAAGGTTCACACATTGAGGTCAAGGGTTCGATTCGCACCTAGCTCATTTGGTCTTTTTTTTTTTTTTTTTTTTTTTTTTTTTGTGTGGATAACTTTAGGCGGGAAAATATATGAGTTTTGTTATTTGGTTGGTGGAAAGGGTGATGAGGGTCGGAATAGAAATACAGTGACGATTTGGATATATACGTTGAATAGTAGGTGGTAATTTGTAAAAATGAAAATACATGGTGATAACCTATGTAAAATACGGTTTAATCATGGTGGTATTTTGTAATTTTGCCTTAAATGATAGCATCTTTAGTATAATACTCCGCTCTAGTGACCCAGACATTTCAATGAATCTTTTTCTCTAATTTTAAATTACACGATTAAATTAAAATTAATCTGAAGATTAAGTCGGACGAATAATCATAAATCCAATGCCCCATTCCCATTCCTCTTTCCCTTTGTTTTTTGTCACCGTAAACATACACCAATCTCATGTCATCGACTTTCGTTCGACTAATCTTCTAGCGTCGAAGATGGGCTCAAGCTTTGGCACCACACGGTGGGTGGTGCTGTGGGCATGTGGTAGCAGGGGTGTGAACGTAGTTAAAATTCAACTTAATTTTGTACTCCGTAATAGTCAAATTAGTATCTATATGATTCAATATGTTATTTGATTGATTGATCGATCGACTGATTTCATTGATCAGTTAGGTGCACGTTTTGAAGAGAATATGTTGAATTATTTCTTTATGCAATTTCTTATGGAATGGCGGGGTGGAAGGTAATAATAGAGCTCTGGTGAGTTGGGAGAAGTTATGCTGCCCTAAAGTGGAAGGTGGTTTAGGACTTCGCGACCTGACAATCTGGAATCATGCTGCGGTGGCTAAGTTAGCATCTTGGGTGTTTGATCAACCAGATCGTCTTTGGGTTAGGTGGGTTAATTCCATCTACCTCAAAGGGCGTGACTGGAGAGATTATCAACCTAATACAGATGTCACCTGGGTTTGGCGAAAGATATGTCAGGCTAAGGACAAAATTAAACATATGTTCGTGAATGATCTTTGGCATGGGTCACGGTCCTGTTATATGATCTCGGAGGGTTATGAGGGTATTCGGGTCCACAACCCGAAAGTGCCTTGGGCCCGTCTCGTCTGGAGTGGTTGGAGCATCCCTAAACATAGCTTCATTTCATGGCTTGTGTTTAGGCGTGCTTTAAACATTAGGGTTAATCTGGTTAGATTTGGAGTTGCTGAGTCTGACCGCTGTTTTTTATGTGAGGACCATGAGGAAAGTTTGGAGCATCTATTCTTTGAGTGTGAATGGAGTACCAAGATTGTCAAAAGCTTACGCGAGTGGACGAAGAAGCACATCCCGACCACCGGTGCGCTACTTTGGGCATGCAAGGTGCGAGGTACTAAATTGCAATGCAATGTAGTCCGAGCACTTTTCAATGCCATGATCTATCATGTGTGGAGGCAACGCAACTTGTGTAGAATTGAAGGAGCAGTGCAGTGTCCCCAGCATGTAGTTAAAATGATTAAATTGGATGTTCGGAGTAGGATTAAAGCCATGATTAAGTACCTGTTACGGGCTAGAGATGCGAGATGGCTGCATAATTTGATGTAGGCATTCATTTGTACATTGATCATCATTTTTTAATATATACTTACCATTCACCAAAAAAAATAAAAAAAATTTGATATTCGGGAAAAGAGAGAGAAAGAATGAATTCGGTAGCGTCATTGAAGAGTTTAATACGTGAAAGTTATACTCAAAAAGTCAAAAGGGGGTTGAATTGAATATATCGATTTTTCTATTTTCTTCTTTTATATGTTAATGTTACATCGGTTATGGGGGTTTATGGAAGCAGTAAATAGAGATGACTCTGAACTTTTTGAAATGGTTCAGTCTCACACTACGAGACCTACGTTCATTATTCTTTCATTAATATTTCAGCTCTATCTCTAGGATTACAAAATATTAATATCTACCCAATGTATAACTAAGCAGCGGTGCTAGAATAACGCTAATTATTTTTTTAACCAATTGATACACAAAAGTTTAGCTTCGATTTAAGAAAATGGACCAGCACTCTACCACGCTTTTTGTATGATTTTTAGGCAGTATCGAGACTATATCTTCTCTTCCTAAAGGCCTATTTACCTTGCCTTCAAACATGGCTAGGACCTCACTGTCTCACAGTATCCAAACATTAATTCAATGTAAGATTGTGACAGTAAAGTAACACAATCACGGTAACAATGACACGGTAAAAGTGATTTAACCTTGGCTCAAGATAATCATGAAAGAAAGCATAATCCAGGACATTTCTTTGCAAATTAGATCTCGATGAAAGTAGTTCCAGATTTGATCTCATAAATTCAGACATTAAAAACACGCCCTTGTTGCAAGGACCAAGATTTAACGTACACACCAAGTCCTTCACTTTTTTCCATTTAGACTTTCATATTTTTGAATCGGTTTAGATCTTGAACTTTCTTGGCAATTGACTTCACCCCACTCTTCTCCTTTGGCTTTATTGATTCTTCAACATTTTCTTTCCGCTCTATTCTTTGCAAGGTGAGAATCTCTTGCAACTCATCTTGTTTATCTTTTTTAGTCTTTCCAAAAAGTAAGGTCGTGAATCATTCATGTCACGCAACACAAGTGTTGCACAGATTTCAGCACGGTAGATAATTCTTTGTTAAGAATTGTTGAGACCAATACAATCAAACACTTTTCCCATGTACAAGGTGAGGTGGAAAATTAAGAAGTAGCCGCAATCTAAATTTGGATTTGGTTTTCATGTTCTATACAGGTATTATTTATTTATTTATTTATTTATTTTATCATAAGTTATACTCTAATGTGTCTGGTCTTCTATTGAAGAGATAGAATCACGAACCATTTTCCACGGTATGAATAATGTTTCAGGATTGTTTAAATTTTACTTTAAATATAATTCATTGAATTTGTACTCCGTACTAAATATTGTGTTTTTGATGTAGAACTTGTTTTTTACCTCTGAAAATCACCGATATATTTCAATATAACTGTCACAATTTTGTTTTAAAATTTAATTGTGACAAATAGTAGTAAATTGTGACAGTTCTTTTGATATTTGGAATAAAATTGTTTATTACAAAATAAGTTTCATATTTGAGTGCAAATATGCTAGGTTAAAAACTTATTTAAGAATATATAAATGTTTCTATTAATTTGGTAAAAATATTTGGGTTTAAGTTTTTTTTTTCCGGTTAATTTTTTTCTCAATAAAAAAATGTATGCTTTATTTGTATATATATAATGTTCTAAATAATGATTAGTTGGTTTATATAATAGGACAATAAATAAAAGTCGGAGAGAGTCAAAGATAAAAGTAAAAATAAAAATAATAACAAATAAAATCATTTCCAATTTTTATAAAGATAAAAAATAAAAATGATACCCTTTTACTAAGAATATGATATGTACCAAGAATAGTAGGTACTTTTGGCCAGTAGGATAAGAGTATTTGCACAAGGGTCAATATTAGGAAGAAGAGGCAGTGTTCCTAGTAAGACTGTGCAATAGAAAGGACATTCTCTTAGAGAAGAGAGATGATTAAAATCAAATTATTAAGATTGTAAAAGTAATATACTTATTGGACTCCCTCACTTTGTTAAAATCAAATTTTAATAATTAGTTTATTATTAAATGACAAAAAATATTGTACTAGATTGAATATTTAATTTGTTTATATTCGTAATTTAAATTATCAAAAGTAGTATTATATTTTGAATCTAAATATAATACTCCTTCAGTCATTCCGTTATAAAATGTTTACCCCATTTCCTCAATATATGTGAAAAGTATATATCTTTTTGAAATGTGGCAAACATAAAAAAATCAAGGTTATTTAAAATGAATAATCTCAACTTAGGGTGTTATTCCATAAATAAAACAAACTTTAATTCATTTGGGAATAAACCATGTATGAGACACATTAAAGTATTAAACACGAACTAGTATAGACCCCGTGCATGTATGCACGGTATTTATAAAAAATTATTTATTTTAGTTAATTATTTATATAAAATATATTTTAATTAGAAACCCAATAATTTTTCATGATTTTTATCAATGTATTTAGATATAATTGTGGACATGACATAGGTCCACCCCGACGCGGCCACGCGCGGGTTTGGGGAGGCGAATGAATCTCCATATGAGATGGTCAAATTGAAATTTAAATCGAAGTAGGAGTCGCCACCGAATTTTGTGGTTATTCGGAACCGTTCGAGCCCACTCTATGTCGTAATGGGCCGTGTACAAAATACGGCCCATTTCCGATGTCAGAGTTTATTGGGCTCGTCCCTTTGCATATCGATACCGATGCCGACTGGAGCGGTTAATCGTATATTGAATGACTCTCGTTGCCAATGGTCTCGGACATCCGGAAACCACGGTTCTGAGTAAGGGGTGAGGGTACGTGTTGGGAAGTTCACTAAGAACACCCAACCCCGCCCGCACTTAGCGGCCTTTACTAAGATATCGTTCGTTTTTGGTGTACACGGGTTAGTTCGACGGTTGAATGATATGCAAACATTATTTTCCTAAGCATGTGAGAAAAATAAAATGGGTTGCTAAGTCGTTTAATGTATATTAAATTAATAACGTCAAAGTTATTTTAGCATGTGAGTTCGTTTTAGTCTAATAAAACGATAAAAACAAATAAAAAGCTACAAACACGAGAAAACGAGTTAGTAACGGTGAATAAATCGAATAAAGATGTAAATAAATAATATGCATGATTTTAGAAAAGATTTAATGACACGTGATTGATTAACACGTGTTGACCGAGGTCGAAAAAAAGTATTTATTAAAATATGTCGCGAAAGTCGCATTTTAATATAAGGTTCGAAAAGAATTAAAAATAGAAAAGCGAAGAAACGGAAAAAAAAGGGGACTCGGCCGAGCAGGCTGCCGCGCGAGCCGCCTGACAGGCGCGCGACTCGCGTGGCAGTCTATCCGGGTTTTTTTATTTTGTCGAAAAATCGTTAATTCTTATAAATCGCGTACAAATATGGATTAATTTATACTCGATTCATATTTTCGATATTCGTCGTATTCAATATTCGATTATGAAATCGATATCGAATAGTTAGAATGCTTTTAAAAAAAGTTTGTTTTGAACGAAAATTGAAAAAAGAATTTTGAACGAAAAAAATGTTAATTCTCTCCGCGTTTAAAATCATCGAATTTTGTTTAAAAAAAGAAGTAATGATTTTGTTAGCATCAACGAAAATTATTTTAATTTAGTTCTTGTAGATACGATATTCGATTAGAGAATCGGTATCGTATTTTAAGAACGTTATAAAAAATAGTTTTTTTTTATCATCGAAAATAGATAAAAATATGATGCGACAAATGACCCATATTAATAATGCGAAACGATCGATGAAAAATTAAAAAGACGGACGAAAAGAGGGGAGAAAGACGTGAGAGAGAGAAAGAAAGGAGAAGAATCGGGTTTGATTTACACCCTCAACCTACATGCTCTGTGTTCTCGGTATAAGGCTCGTCGGACGGTGGCTTAGGCACGGGAGCGTCGAGATGATGCTGGTGAGTTAAGGTGGTGCGGATTGGTGCGTGGGACGAGGTGGGTTCGGCCGGTTTGGATGGGTCGGTTTTATCGGAGGACGGTACTTCGGTATTCCTTCGGATGTGTGTGACTAATATTTGTTGTGTATTGGTTGGTGATTTGTGTATCGAGATTATTGATGTTGCATCTGTGTCGGGCTTATTGATGTTTCATGTGTGTATTTTTGGTTGCTGAAAAATTGTCGTGTGTAATCGTTAATCGTGTATGAAATCGTGTGTTAAAGTCGTTGAATATGAGGTCCTATTTATAGGAGTCGAGGTAGCCTTGCTTGTGTGGCAAGAAATACCGATTTGGATAGGAAATACGAGAGTTCGTAAGGGAATAAACTTCTCGTTTCTTAGGGGAGAAGCAAACATCTCGGCTAGTTGGGGAGTGTTTGGCCGAGTATTCGGCTGTCTCGGCCGAGTATTTGGAGCTCGGTCGATGTCTGATTCGGTTTCCGGATAGAATTCCTACTTGAGATCGAATTCTATCCTTAAACGGATTTGTTTAATATTATTCGAAGCTGATTTTTTGGTGTTTGAGTCCGAATTAGCCGTGTAGTGTCACGGCCAGCTCGTGTGACTCGGGAAAAAATATCTTGGACCGGGTTTGACTCGGTCGCTAAAAGACGGTTTTACCCCCGGTGTCGGAATTGACCCAAATTAGTCTCATTTGACTCGAAATGACCCACTGAGCCTGGAGTTGAGGTTGGTTTTGTAAGATTTGTACTCCGTAATAAGCCTAAACCAAATGTCCATGATTTCGAGCCCATATCCGAGTCTATTAAAGCATGTTTGCGTCCTATCATCATCGGGTGTTTGGCGGGACCTACTATAGACACCTGGCGGTCAAATGTGGGTGTCTACAGAGCCCCCACTCTGACTGAGGCTTGGACAAGGCGAAAGTCAGAGTAGCTACTACGCCAATCGAGGATTAAGACCTGGCAGACTTCCGATCGGGTCGTTTAGAGTCCATTAGACTTGCGTGAAGGGCTCGCCAGCCATAAGATAGAAATCATACCTGGATAGATGTCAATAACGGCGCGGGGACTTTCTACTAAAAAAGTCTTGGGTTTGTCTGTTTACAGACAATCTCCATCTTGAAATTGCGTGGGAGTTTGCCTTGGAGACTATGGGTGTACCGCTTACTGATACGTCCCATCTCTGAATTGCGCGGGAGCCTATATTAGAAGCTGCGGATGTACCGCTTATTGATACATCCGATTCCTCAGCGAAAATGTTGCTTGAATTTTCACTGAGAACTTTGAGAATTCTCCGGGAGTCTTGGGATACCTGTCTGTTTTGCATGCAACATACAGATAAAACATCGACTCGTGCTGGGGAAGAAAATAATTTTTGGCTGATTTTTTTTTTGGAAAAAAACGAATTTTTTTGAAAATGGCGGAAATTTTGAAAATTTTGGAAGAAAAGGAATGTTTGGGATGACTTGATTCCTGATCAGATTCTGACACGGATTCCTAAAAATCCTCTGGTTAGGCCTGTATGCCTAGGTGAAGAGGGAGATATACCGACAGACTCGACTCTGGACGTGACCGGACGAGTCGGCAGACACGACTGGACTCCCTAAGGGTTGGACCGTGACTCGGTAGGGGATGGGCCACCTAAGATGACAAGACTCTTAAGTTGCGCTATTCCGTAGCCTAGGCGAGTGGCAACATGGTCGAATCCTCGGAACGGGAAAGATGAGACTGTTTCCGTACGACAGGGCTTTGTGGTAGCAACGCCGTAGACTGATGTTCTTTTGGATTTTTGATTTTTAGGGCACATTCCCATAGTGGGTGTTGCTTCGAGCCTCTGACAGATTCTTGCCTTCGACTGGGCCGAGTACTAGGACTCACTAAAGAAAGGAGACTAGATTTTGAAGGTATATTGGATTATGTGAATGGATGGAGAACTTCTGCCTAAGAGAAGCCCCAAGGACAACAAAGCTAGCTGTTGAGAACATGACAGTGTCGTGACCGGAATGATGATGCTTTTTGAATTTGTGTCAATGTGGGTGGTTGTGCCTTTGTTGAAAGGCTGCCTACGTATTCACGTGTAGTGAAATCAAACCAAGCCGTAGTTCAATGTTGAAAGATGTATTATGGTGCCTAGTTTATTAGGGCTTTGTGTGTAACTAGCCATAGCAATGGTGTAGGCTAGGTGCATTCCCAATGATGTCTTGATCAAAGGGCTAGAATGGTTAGGATGTTGATCCTGTGACTGTGAGCGTTCTCCGGGGTAGCCCCCAGAGGTGGTGTGAACTATTTGGGCATGTTCTATGCCGACTGCAAGTTGAATTCCCGTGTTTGGGCTGGTAACTGGTTTAGATGTTTTTGGAAATGTGATGCTAGGAAGTAAGTGGCTTCGATGATTCGAAATCTGGAGCTCGATTTTGTGGAGCTAAGGCTTCGAGGGTAAGGTATTGTAATGTGGTAGGAAAGGGGGAAGTCGAGTAATAATGACCCGAACTTCGATCGGGGTAGGTTTGATAATGCGGGATATGATTTCCATGTCTGGCCCTAATGGTTAGGGTATCCTATGGAGCTTGAATCCTCAAAATTCCGGACTGTCTCTAGCCTAGGTCTTGGGAAGGTCTTGAGGGTTACAATGTGGGAAGGCTAGATGTGGTGCTAGCTGACCAGCTTGACTGTCACTCCCCTATTGGATGGTATTGATAATTTTGAATTTGACCGTACCCCGGTTAAAGGATTTTCACTTGAGTTGACCGTTGACCACGGTCATGGGTATTTGATTTTTTTTATTGACCTCTTAGCCCCGGTCATGGTTTTTTTTTTTGAATTTTTGCTGGTTGACCTCTTAGCCCCGGTCATGGTTTTTTTTTGAATGTTGGTTGACCTCTCAGCCCCGGTCATGGGTTTTTTTGAATTTTGGTTGACCTCTCAGCCCCGGTCATGGGTTTTTTTGAATTTTGGTTGACCTCTCAGCCCCGGTCATGGGTTTTTTGAATTTTGGTTGGACTAATACCAAAGGTAGGGATCGGTTGATCTTATCGGATGGGTGTTTATTGTGGGAAATGGGCTTGCCTCCCGTCTTGGACCCAAACTAGGAGACTACCTAGATTCGTCATAGGATTCGATACCGCTCCTACTAAGGGTGGTTATGTGGCTTTCTATGTCAGACATGGAACAGGTAAAAGGAAAACACGGGCTCGGTTTCCTGCAGTCATTATAGATGTGCCTGTAATAGTCACGTGCATGTGCTCACAGTGTATGACGGTGTTCATCATGTTTTCGGAAACACATAAGGAAAGTATATATGAGCAATAGAAAAGCTGATTTTATTGAATTTTGAAAAGAGGACAGAATACAAATGACTCTGACTCTGATTTGGAAATTAGGATGTAGGGTACCCTAGACTCGGACTCAGACTTAGACTCGAATCAGATCCGGACTCGGATGCTCGGTTGGTTGTTTTTTGTTGGTAAGGTCTTCGACAGGTGCCACGACTCGCCTAAACTCGGCTTTGCGCAAATGCAAGAGAGGGTGTCAAACTAGACATGGCCCGGGGTGACGGGATGACAAAGACTCTTGGATCGGGAAACCCAAACGTTGACCTAGACAAAGTAACGACCGCGACTTGGACTCGAGATGCGGAAGGGTGAGTCCGAAAATGGGGGCGACCGTGTTTGACCGTGTCGCGTGCTTGGACCAACCGTGGTGACCTAACCCTAGATGACTCGAGTGTTCATAGCATAGGTTCGACTCGAAGAAGGCATCATAAGGACGCCGGTGTAGGATGAACATAGGGTACCCCTTACGGTGACCGTGGTTGACTGCTCGGGTGGAGGACAACCCCCGAGTAAGACTAAAAACTCTGGTAAGACTCAGATGGTGTGACATCTAAGTGGCTCGAAAGTGGGGTACGTGAGACAACACGTGTAAGACCTGATCCTTTAGAGCAACCGTGTCTGATCGCTCTGCTGAAGGGTAGCCCCCGAGTGGGGCTGAAGACCGACTCCTAGACGGGTGACTCGTGGATGGTGGGTCTTCCTTAGGATTTGGCAAAGTGGGCCTAGTCCTGTGTGAAGAAAGACCTACGTGTGAGCTATTCCCCAGACTTTGGACTCGATTGTGTAAGTGGGCCTCCCTTTGTAGGAGTTTGTCCTACGTAGGTGGGTCGTGCCTTGACTAATAAGGCGGACTTGGGATGGGGTGGAAACCCGTGATGTAAGATCGACGGAGTTTCGACGCTATAGACTCTTACTACTTATGACAAGACCCGACACTGCTAAATACGGGAAGTCCTAAGAAGAAGAAGGTTTGAAAAGAGGATTTGGATTTGAAAAAAATCCGAACAAAGTCGGATCGGAAGGCCCGATTTTTTTTGAAAATCGGAAAAAAGGTTTATCGGGCCGAGATTTTGAATTTTTTGAAAAGTTTGGACAGCATACCGGCTAGAAAATAGGCTATTTTGAGTCAAAATCATAAGTCCTAAATTCGGTAGCTTTCCGGGTTTTGAAAAATGGATGGTTTTCGAAAAAAATGCAAGTTTTTGAAAACGACGGTTTTTGAAAAAGATGAGACACGGACCAAGTAGCATGTAGTCACGGAGACAGTATAACGACATCATGTATGCTCCTAGTCTAAGTCTCGGTCGGTCTAATAGGGTCTATACCAACGACGATGGCTTTCTCGTATTGAGGACGGACTCCCTAAGCCGAGTTGGTCTTAGGACATGCCGCAAAACCTAGACGAGTTCCACCGTCGATGTCTTTAACGCACCCATGTAGGAATGCACCGTGATATAGTGGGACGTCGGTCACAAGTAACCGGCCCGGGAAAGAATGGGTTATGCATGAACCATTGAACTAAAACGTGTACATTACTATTCGAACGATTTCTTTTCGAGTCTCACCCTAGGGATGCCGATGGTAAGTGACTCATCAGTTAATCCCCAGCGGAGTCGCCAAATTGTGGACATGACATAGGTCCACCCCGACGCGGCCACGCGCGGGTTTGGGGAGGCGAATGAATCTCCATATGAGATGGTCAAATTGAAATTTAAATCGAAGTAGGAGTCGCCACCGAATTTTGTGGTTATTCGGAACCGTTCGAGCCCACTCTATGTCGTAATGGGCCGTATACAAAATACGGCCCATTTCCGATGTCAGAGTTTATTGGGCTCGTCCCTTTGCATATCGATACCGATGCCGACTGGAGCGGTTAATCGTATATTGAATGACTCTCGTTGCCAATGGTCTCGGACATCCGGAAACCACGGTTCTGAGTAAGAGGTGAGGGTACGTGTTGGGAAGTTCACTAAGAACACCCAACTCCGCCCGCACTTAGCGGCCTTTACTAAGATATCGTTCGTTTTTGGTGTATACGGGTTAGTTCGACGGTTGAATGATATGCAAACATTATTTTCCTAAGCATGTGAGAAAAATAAAATGGGTTGCTAAGTCGTTTAATGCATATTAAACTAATAACGTCAAAGTTATTTTAGCATGTGAGTTCGTTTTAGTCTAATAAAACGATAAAAACAAATAAAAAGCTACAAACACGAGAAAACGAGTTAGTAACGGTGAATAAATCGAATAAAGATGTAAATAAATAATATGCATGATTTTAGAAAAGATTTAATGACACGTGATTGATTAACACGTGTTGACCGAGGTCGAAAAAAAGTATTTATTAAAATATGTCGCGAAAGTCGCATTTTAATATAAGGTTCGAAAAGATCTAAAAATAGAAAAGCGAAGAAACGAAAAAAAAAGGGGACTCGGCCGAGCAGGCTGCCGCGCGAGCCACCTGACAGGCGCGCGACTCGCGTGGCAGTCTGTCCGGGTTTTTTTATTTTGTCGAAAAATCGTTAATTCTTATAAATCGCGTACAAATATGGATTAATTTATACTCGATTCATATTTTCGATATTCGTCGTATTCGATATTCGATTATGAAATCGATATCGAATAGTTAGAATGCTTTTAAAAAAGGTTTAAAAAAAGTTTGTTTTGAACGAAAATTGAAAAAAGAATTTTGAACGAAAAAAATGTTAATTCTCTCCGCGTTTAAAATCATCAAATTTTGTTTAAAAAAAGAAGTAATGATTTTGTTAGCATCAACGAAAATTATTTTAATTTAGTTCTTGTAGATACGATATTCGATTAGAGAATCGGTATCGTATTTTAAGAACGTTATAAAAAATAGTTTTTTTTTATCATCGAAAATAGATAAAAATATGATGCGACAAATGACCCATATTAATAATGCGAAACGATCGATGAAAAATAAAAAAGACGGACGAAAAGAGGGGAGAAAGACGTGAGAGAGAGAAAGAAAGGAGAAGAATCGGGTTTGATTTACACCCTCAACCTACATGCTCTGTGTTCTCGGTATAAGGCTCGTCGGACGGTGGCTTAGGCACGGAAGCGTCGAGATGATGCTGGTGAGTTAAGGTGGTGCGGATTGGTGCGTGGGACGAGGTGGGTTCGGCCGGTTTGGATGGGTCGGTTTTATCGGACTTCGGGACGGTACTTCGGTATTCCTTCGGATGTGTGTGACTAATATTTGTTGTGTATTGGTTGGTGATTTGTGTATCGGGATTATTGATGTTTCATCTGTGTCGGGCTTATTGATGTTTCATGTGTGTATTTTTGGTTGCTGAAAAATTGTCGTGTGTAATCGTTAATCGTGTATGAAATCGTGTGTTAAAGTCGTTGAATATGAGGTCCTATTTATAGGAGTCGAGGTAGTACCGGTTTGGATAGGAAATACGAGAGTTCGTAAGGGAATAAACTTCTCGTTTCTTAGGGGAGAAGAAAACATCTCGGCTGGTTGGGGAGTGTTTGGCCGAGTATTCGGCTGTCTCGGCCGAGTATTTGGAGCTCGGTCGATGTCTGATTCGGTTTCCGGATAGAATTCCTACTTGAGATCGAATTCTATCCTTAAACGGATTTGTTTAATATTATTCGAAGCTGATTTTTTGGTGTTTGAGTCCGAATTAGCCGTGTAGCGGCCAGCTCGTGTGACTCGGGAAAAAATATCTTTGACCGGGTTTGACTCGGTCGCTAAAAGACGGTTTTACCCCCGGTGTCGGAATCGACCCAAATTAGTCTCATTTGACTCGAAATGACCCACTGGGCCTGGATTTGAGGTTGGTTTTGTAAGATTTGTACTCCGTAATAAGCCTAAACCAAATGTCCATGATTTCGAGCCCATATCCGAGTCTATTAAAGCATGTTTGCGTCCTATCATCATCGGGTGTTTGGCGGGACCTACTATAGACACCTGGCGGTCAAATGTGGGTGTCTACAATAATAAAATAATTTGAAATTAAATAATTAATCAAGATAACGACCTCAACTAATATACTAAAATACGTAGTCCAAAAAATTACTACCTCTATGTTTTATTTGTCATTCATATTTCTCGAGACGATCATTTCTCTTTTAAATATTTTTTTAATGTAAGAATAATTTTTGTAAAGTGTGAAATGTATATTCACTTTAAATTTATTTTCAAATAGAGTATAATTTTATACTCTTGATGTTTAGATGTACTTATTCTCTATAATTTCAGTATATATCACTTGTTCATAAAAATAGTTCATAATTGTTGTTAAAAATTTAAGCAACTACTACTCACTCAGATTGTCTTGTTTCATTAAAATACTCTTCACATATAATAGGAAAATGGGACAATCTTTTAGGGACGGAGGGAATATATTTCTACAATTTATTTTAATCGATACACCCATTATTAGTTTTTAAATATTTATTTTTTATATGATATGATTGATAATTGAGTGTGATTTTTTTTCTTATTTGCTATATTTATTTTGTCCAAATTGAGAGATTAAAATTTAGGCAATAAAAATTTTGAGAATTTTTATTCTTTTAGCTAATAAGGGATTACAATTATAATATTTAATTACAATCTTATATCAGTCATGATTATTAAAAATATAAAAATGTATTTCCGCTGGTATATATATACACTCTCGATATTTAGTATACACTGACACAAATCATAGAGATCGTAAAATATATTTGCCATATCAATCATGAGGCTACATTTAAACGTTAATTTAGTCATTTTTGTGCATATATCATTCCTAAATTATGATTGTCTTTCATTTATAATTAAATATTCCAATTTGCACGTTAATTTAGTCAATCGTTCATAAATTATGGTTGTCTTTCATTTATAATAAAATATTCTAATTTGTACGAATGATTAATAATGAGATTATTTTGGTTAATAAGTAGTGGATCTGGTCATATCAAGTTAACTAAATTTTAGTATGATAGCCGGGATTTGTCGCCAATCCTACCATCAAACAAACCAACTAACCTAAACTAGAATAGCAAGGGCAAGTCGGGTCGAATCCTCAGAGAGATCGGGAATGAGTACTAGTTCGGTCTCGGACTATGAATTAGCTACGCGAATCAATTATCAAGGGTGAAATTATACTACTAACTAAGATAACTAATAAGAGCATAAGCTAACTAATAATCAAACAAGTAATAAGAATGGTGATCTAATAATAAAGAAAGGCCTAGGGTCCGACTTAACCGCCGACATATCATAATTATGAGCAACGAACACCGATAATGGGTTGTTAGGGATATTAGGATGAGTGGAACGCCTCTAAGGGTCGACTACCTCCCTCCCGGGTTCGTAGTCCGACTAAGTAAAACCCGATCACTTCCCTCCCGGGCTCGTGAGTTGGATTCCTAGGTCAATCGAGTGAGTCCACTCCCGTGGTACCCAATCCAAGGTCCTAGGTCACTAAGTACGCGTCTAATCCCGTTCCTTTCTCTCCCCTCTCCCAAGGTGAAGAGTCTAGACCGATAGTTAGGGTACCCTACCTAATTCTCACTCCCGTGTTCAACTAGGTGGGGCAAGGCAAGTCAAAGGGCGAGTTTTACTGCCTAGACCTAACCGACTCCCGTCGGTGGACAAGGGTCAAGGGTTCAAACACAACCCAAAAGACGAGTCGATTCCCGAACCCCAAACTATCCTCCTCCGTATATCCCAAACAAACCAAATACGGAAATTCAAGTCCACAATATAGACATGTCGGGGTCAAATCGTCCCCTAGAAAAGACACTACTCACTAATCATGATTAAACTAACACAAAATACACTAATAACTAAACTAATCATGGCATCTAACATAATGAAACAATGATAAAGGAGGAAACTTTAATTATAAATAACCATAAACTTTGACTAAATAAATAACCATAAACTTAACATAAATTATAAATAAGAAAAGAGATGAGAATTATACCAAAAAGGATGGAATTAAAGAACTCGGAAGTTTGAAGAACGGAATGATTAAATTAATTAAAACTAAAAAAAACAAGAAGGAGATGAAGGTGGCTGCTGCTGCGTTCTTCTTACTACTCCACCACTCCTAAACCTCTACTCTATTCTCAACTATCAGCCCTCAAACAATGAGGGTTTAATCCTTTTAAATATCCCAAAATATAAGTGAAATGACTAAAATGTCCCCAACTTAAATGATACCAAAAGAGTGAAAAGGAGGAGTCTATTGTCATTTGTCTTCAAAATTAAAACCCCAAATCTTCAGCCAAGATCGAATCGATCAGATTGAGGGACGGAGGCGTGCTGCTCGCCGGAGGTCAACCGTCGACGGTGGTCTTCTACTGTGCCGGTTACGGTGACACGCGCAGAGGAGTTGTTCGCCGGAGGTCCACCGTCGACGGAGCTGGGTGCCTGGTTCGACGGCGTGAGTTGCCGGAATCTGGCCGGAGTTTGCTATTGCTGCGACGGAAACGGGGGGACGAGTCGCGTGAGGTGGCGCTCGGGGTGGTGTCTCACGGTGGAGATGAAGGATGTTGATAAATTGAATGGTGTTGGTGAATAGTAATGGAAATGATGTTTGTGGTGGATTTTAATAGGTTGATTTTTGTAGTTTGATTGGTTCAATATGATTGTGAATGGTGGAATTAAGAATCAAGAATGGTGGACTTGATTAGGGAAGGAGGTAAGTGGAGTTACAGGAGGCATTTTGGTAGATTGAAGGTGATTGTGAATGGGGATGGAGTTGCTGTAGTCTCAGGTAAGGGAGACGTGTATTGAGTCAACTTCGGGTTTGACTTTGACTTCCGCTATCTTGACCCGTCTTTCTTGTCTTGGATCTTTCCGAGTCGGTACCTACAATTAGAAACAACGATGCGCAGTACCAAATTCTCGAGAAAAAATATGATTTAATACAAATCGAGCTAGCCCGACTAATAATCTAAATAAACATAAAACGGGTCAATAATAGCAAAACGACTAATAAAGTTGACTAAATAAGAGTCAAAACGTGGGACAAAAATAGGTGAAATCACGACTTATCAAGATCCCCACACTTAACTCTTACTCGTCCTCGAGTAAGCTCAAAAGACTAAACTACGACCCATAAATAAAAACAAACAAAAATGAAAACACGATATATACAAACATACTCCCCAACAAAATATTTACAAACAATCACAAGCTCCAATATCAAAAGTCGCAATTCTAAAATCTAACTAAAGCGTTAACAATGATAATCAAACATTAAAAAGGTCACATAATCACATTATACATCAATCGGTTTCGGTCCATGCTATTTCAAGGGTGTGAGATGGAGATGGAAAGCGAACTCTCATGAAATTAGTGACTAAAAACATGTCTCGACCCTTCGTAAAAACAAAAGGGCTAGGGCCGTCCTATAAACCAAGTGACGGAGTAAAACGATCCAAGAACGATGAAATGGATATAAATAAAAATGACTCGGGGAGGAATATGATTCTTTTTTTTTTCTTTTTCTTGTTTTCTCTTTTTCTCTTTTTTGTTTCTTTTTCATTTTTTCATTTTCCATTTTTTTTTTCTTTATTCTCCCCTTATTCTTTCTTTTCGAGTTTTTGTGATTTTTTTTTCTTGATTGCTCACTTTTTTATGCTTGAGCAATTTTTGTGATACTGGTACGAAAAACCAACTCTTATTTTGTAGAGTATTTTTGTGGAAAATGGATCGTAAAAACATAGTGTCACTCGGGTTATAGTCACCTAGAAAAGTTCAAGGTCAAATCACATCACGGGAGGTGGACGGTGGAATTGAATGAAGTACACACCCTCGAGCGACTTACAGTAGGAGACCAATTGATACATAACATTCATATGCAACGATCCAATGTCTAAATTTCATTATTTCCACAAAAGTTAGAAACTAGAAAAGAAACTAAATCAAAGAAGACAAGTGAAAGCAAAAAAACTCGACACTTTAAGGGATTTTCTAATTTTTCACTTTTTAGGAATTTTTCAAAATTTTCAAATTTTTATGGATTTTCTAAATTTTTCAAAAGAAAACACGAAATAAACATGGACGACAAAATCAATCAAAACAAGCTTAACATAATGCTACATTCCCACAAAAACCAAATATTTACAACAAAAAATACCACCAAGGTACTAACCACAAGAGTTTCAACTCATCCAAAACAAAATCCAACCAAAAGTCTCCCCACACTTAAATCGAACATTGTCCTCAATGTTCAAAACAAGGGGAAGAGGAAGGGAGGGCAAGAAGTTACCGTTAAAGCTCTTCATCGAAACATGATGATCTTTCCATGCTTCTTGTCCTAATCCTTTCAAGTTGAACTCTTGTAAAAGTACCTACATCCAAAAACAAAAACACAAACACAAACACAAACACAAACACAAAAATATATACAATGAATGCTTTGTTTAAAGTCGTTAGCTCGACTTCTTCAAGACTTCAAGAAAAGAGCAATTTAATGCTCTTAGGAGTTGGTCATACAATATTGAAAAGAATTCCGAGAAATGACAATAGAAGACGTGAGTATAAGGAGAAAGCAATGCATATACAAGAAAGACACAATTATTATGAAACAATTTTTCCGGACTTTCATGTTTAAATCGATCTTCTTTGTCAATTTTGGACTTTTTAGGCAAGGTGTAAGAAGTGAATGGTGAAAGAGGTGAAAGGTGTGGAGAGGTTTTCAAAGAGACACAAGGGGATGGTTCCTCAAGGATGCAATAGTCAAGAAAATCATTATTAGGAGATTCCTCAACAAGGATGACACTAAAAGTGTCCTCACCCTTTCCTTCATCACTAAAAACCTCCAAAATTTCATCACTAACCTCTTCTTCCATGCTCTCAAAAAGTGGATTCTCCATAAAAAATATGCTACCTAAATCCTCAAAAATGGGGTTTTCAAAGGTCTTAGGCATAGAAAAATCAACAACACCACTAATTGATGAGGTATCATCAAATTCACTCTCACTAACCTTCTCCTCTTCACATGAGTCATCAACAACATCAAACTCCTCAAGATGGCTCTCCTCAACAAAAGCATCATCAACACATGTATTCCCAAGACTTACTTCAAATGTTACACTCTCAAACTCATTCAAATCTCTCTCACCAAGAGAACAACTTCCATCATAGAAACCACAATCATCTCCAAGCATCATAAACTCCAAGTCACTCACATTACATGACACTTGAGAATTAACAAAGTGAGGTGTGGATTGGTTTTCAAGAGAAGATATTAGCTTAGAGAAGGGGTTGAGTGAGTGATCATCAAGCGAGTGCATAACATCATTATCATCATCATTCAAAGACTTGGAAATCACATGTTTCAAAGAAGGAGCATCATCCAAAATCACATCATCAAGAGAAGATATATTAACATCAAGAAGAAGCTCACATGACTCAACAAAATCATCAATAAGCATGTCATCTTTCCCCAACAAAGGCATAGAAAATTCATTGACATCAATATTTGGGGAAAGGGAATCATCAACAATTATATCATGCTCATCATCATCATCACATATGAAATTTACCTCATTCTCTCGAGAACTCTCCAAAATTCTCAAATCTTCGGCTATTGTGTCTAATTGAGCTTGAGCTTTACCATAGTAGGAGGTCACGGAGGAGTGTAATTGGGCCAAAGAGTTATCAACATCCTCATTTCTTTGCTTTTGAAGGGCAAGAAATTGGTTTTGGCTTTCTAGCATTTGCTCCATCATAGTCTCCATTCTAGACTCAAGGGTTGAGGTTTGAGTTTCTAAGGATTGAGATGTCATGTACCTCAAAAAACTCAAGTATTCATTCAAATCCAAAGATCTACCCTCACTCAAGTAACAAGCCCATTCACGAGTCTTCAAACTCATACCCTCATAGACAACATAGCCTAAATCCGAATCGGAAAAATAATAACCACAAGAACCAAGATATTCAACATATTGCTCAAACCTAGAAATGTAATCATGAAATGGTTCATTGTCATATTGAGAGAATTCAAAAATAGCATCCATCGGACCAAAATGTGACAAGCAATGCACAAGGCACAAGATGAGAGACAAACCAACACAAAAGGATCAAGTAACAAGTAACAATGCGTAGTCTAATAAATCTAAAACTAAACTAATATCAAACCATTGATCTCCCCGGCAACGGCGCCATTTTGATAGCCGGGATTTGTCGCCAATCCTACCATCAAACAAACCAACTAACCTAAACTAGAATAGCAAGGGCAAGTCGGGTCGAATCCTCAGAGAGATCGGGAATGAGTACTAGTTCGGTCTCGGACTATGAATTAGCTACGCGAATCAATTATCAAGGGTGAAATTATACTACTAACTAAGATAACTAATAAGAGCATAAGCTAACTAATAATCAAACAAGTAATAAGAATGGTGATCTAATAATAAAGAAAGGCCTAGGGTCCGACTTAACCGCCGACATATCATAATTATGAGCAACGAACACCGATAATGGGTTGTTAGGGATATTAGGATGAGTGGAACGCCTCTAAGGGTCGACTACCTCCCTCCCGGGTTCGTAGTCCGACTAAGTAAAACCCGATCACTTCCCTCCCGGGCTCGTGAGTCGGATTCCTAGGTCAATCGAGTGAGTCCACTCCCGTGGTACCCAATCCAAGGTCCTAGGTCACTAAGTACGCGTCTAATCCCGTTCCTTTCTCTCCCCTCTCCCAAGGTGAAGAGTCTAGACCGATAGTTAGGGTACCCTACCTAATTCTCACTCCCGTGTTCAACTAGGTGGGGCAAGGCAAGTCAAAGGGCGAGTTTTACTGCCTAGACCTAACCGACTCCCGTCGGTGGACAAGGGTCAAGGGTTCAAACACAACCCAAAAGACGAGTCGATTCCCGAACCCCAAACTATCCTCCTCCGTATATCCCAAACAAACCAAATACGGAAATTCAAGTCCACAATATAGACATGTCGGGGTCAAATCGTCCCCTAGAAAAGACACTACTCACTAATCATGATTAAACTAACACAAAATACACTAATAACTAAACTAATCATGGCATCTAACATAATGAAACAATGATAAAGGAGGAAACTTTAATTAATCCTAACCTTAACTACACATAAACAAACAAGAACGATTACTAAATAACAATCCTAAATACAAATTATTATAAAGATAAGAACTTTGACTAAATAAATAACCATAAACTTAACATAAATTATAAATAAGAAAAGAGATGAGAATTATACCAAAAAGGATGGAATTAAAGAACTCGAAAGTTTGAAGAACGGAATGATTAAATTAATTAAAACTAAAAAAAACAAGAAGGAGATGAAGGTGGCCGCTGCTGCGTTCTTCTTACTACTCCACTACTCCTAAACCTCTACTCTATTCTCAACTATCAGCCCTCAAACAATGAGGGTTTAATCCTTTTAAATATCCCAAAATATAAGTGAAATGACTAAAATGTCCCCAACTTAAATGATACCAAAAGAGTGAAAAGGAGGAGTCTATTGTCATTTGTCTTCAAAATTAAAACCCCAAATCTTCAGCCAAGATCGAATCGATCAGATTGAGGGACGGAGGCGTGCTGCTCGCCGGAGGTCAACCGTCGACGGTGGTCTTCTACTGTGCCGGTTACGGTGACACGCGCAGAGGAGTTGTTCGCCGGAGGTCCACCGTCGACGGAGCTGGGTGCCTGGTTCGACGGCGTGAGTTGCCGGAATCTGGCCGGAGTTTGCTATTGCTGCGACGGAAACGGGGGGACGAGTCGCGTGAGGTGGCGCTCGGGGTGGTGTCTCACGGTGGAGATGAAGGATGTTGATAAATTGAATGGTGTTGGTGAATAGTAATGGAAATGATGTTTGTGGTGGATTTTAATAGGTTGATTTTTGTAGTTTGATTGGTTCAATATGATTGTGAATGGTGGAATTAAGAATCAAGAATGGTGGACTTGATTAGGGAAGGAGGTAAGTGGAGTTACAGGAGGCATTTTGGTAGATTGAAGGTGATTGTGAATGGGGATGGAGTTGCTGTAGTCTCAGGTAAGGGAGACGTGTATTGAGTCAACTTCGGGTTTGACTTTGACTTCCGCTATCTTGACCCGTCTTTCTTGTCTTGGATCTTTCCGAGTCGGTACCTACAATTAGAAACAACGATGCGCAGTACCAAATTCTCGAGAAAAAATATGATTTAATACAAATCGAGCTAGCCCGACTAATAATCTAAATAAACATAAAACGGGTCAATAATAGCAAAACGACTAATAAAGTTGACTAAATAAGAGTCAAAACGTGGGACAAAAATAGGTGAAATCACGACTTATCATAGTAGTACATGACCAAAGCATCAAAGGCTCAAATATGAGTCCAATATGAATAGAAGAGAAAATTATAGGGGGAGTTAATCAGTTAATCTATTACTCCGTAGTAATTAAGAGGATTGCACTGAATTTGTTATATTGCACATTTGCACAGAAATACAGAATCAAGAGGATTAATACGAAATATTATTTTCAATCCTCTACAATCTCGTATATTAGGTATATATTTTCAATATTATATTGTTAATTACATTCTAAGGACGACCCCTTGTGGCACCGAAATCTCATTAATATAAACATCCCCATCAATTGTTTTTTCTTCATTCTTGATGGGAGATGGAGAAATTTTGGTCCTCCATCCAAGAATGAAATATTCTTGGTGAAGAAGAAGCCAAAATCATCCTTCACTCAAATGGAAGAGAGAATGAGAATTGTGGGCCAAGTTGCTATTTGTACACAACATTTTTTTTCTTTTAATTTTTTTTCTACCAATGATTAAATGTCATGTGGATTAGGTGTAACACCCGCAATTTTCCTAATTTTGCTATCCGTTCCGTTACGATTATATCGTAACTCTGTATATTTCGTCAATAATTATTTTCTAACGCGTTTTAATCCGATTTCTTCATAAACGCTTATATTATTTTACGAACCTTCTTTTGTCAACACTACATATTATTTTTATCCTATTTATTTTAAATCTTATCTCGTGTTTATTTTAATCGGAAACTTATCACATCAATTCGTTGCTTGTTCGTTCCATCTCAACCATCTCGTTTCCTAGTCAAGTTAAGAGTCCTTGTGACTTATTATTGCTATCTTTTAGCTTCCTAATTTCTCTTTATATATATTCTCTTTCATTCTAGTCTATTTTATTCACAAAGTCTTCTTTTCTCCTCTATTTTAAGTTAAACTTCCTCCTTTTTGTTCGTCAACCCGATCATAATTCGTCTCTAATTCTTTCCGATCTCGAGGGTAATTTAATTACTCTTATTCATTCTTTATCTCTTTTTCTTCTTCCTATTCACTTATATTGTGGTTTTAATACCATATATTTAATTATTTCGTAGGCTTTCGTGCTAGATCCGACGAAGACGATTATTTAATTGATTCGGATCTCGGTTAAGGTAACATTGACACGTTACTCGGTATTATGTGATGTTATTGTTGTAGTTGCATGTATAGAAATTATATTTCTATTAGACAATATATGTATGTCTCGTTTTTAATAACAAAGGCTTTAAAATCGTAAATTTTCACATGTTTCGTTATTTTAAATCATTTTTACGAGATTTTATAATAAACCGTTCTTTTAATTATTAAAAAGTATTATAAGACCGAGACTAAAACATACACATAATAATTTATTTTATAATTTTCGTGATTTTTAAAGTATGAATTATCAAATTGAAAGTTTTATTATTTTTGATAAAGTTACAGCATGTTTCAGAATCTGTTAGTGTTTTTGTGTGAATTAATACAGTATTGTAAACACTTTATTTGCGAAAACTTTGAAAAGAGACTACTAATTATTTTAAGTCTAATTTATGCCTATTTAATTTCGTAAAATAATTCCAAGTGGTTTGGTCAGAATAAACTGTTTATGAACATGTGTCAAACTAATCCGCGATTCTGTCAGTTGTGATAATATCTAAATTTAAACATATGTTAAACTTTTTATTTAATATTGGTAATTTACTTACAGAAACTATGAAGAGTCTAGTTAATGTTTTCAATTGGATTTTATTTAAAATCAATTTTTAAACGTCTTTTATTAAATAAATACAATCGAGTGTCTAATTCTGACAGTTTTTAAATATACGAATAAAATCCCATATTTTATTTGAAATTTGGAACTTCTCCAGAAATAAAAGTTGTAAATAAGTTTTTAAAGTTTTCAACCCCACTGATCTTACATTGTTTTGATTTTTAATGATTTAATTACAAATTTTATAGTAAGACAGAGCAAATCTGGAAAATCTGTCAATTTGTTATTTAAATACTTTTAATTACTTAGACTTCAACCTTTTTAAAAATAATTATGATTTTGACTTTAGTTGACTTTTAATCATGAATTATACATTTATATAATAAATATAATGTTTACGTCTCGAGGCCAATATTAACTATTTTATATAACTCCTATTTTAATCGATTTCTATTTATATAATATTACCTACTTTTGGAAGTTATTATTTTAAGAAAGTTTATATTTTTATAAAGTTTTCTCTTTTGAAGAACAAACTATATTTTTATTGAATTTCGATAATGGCTTTGTTTTGGAGTTATGGAATAAGAGAAGTGTACGGGTAGAGTAATACAGTCTAGAGTATACGTTTTGCCATCAGCTATAAGGCTAGTGTATCCGAGCGGGATGCATTGGTTGTTGAACTGGGCATGTTCTTGTCCAGGAGTGTATGTTCATTTTGACCTTAAGCTCGTACCTCGCATGTAAGACGCCGTCGGGTTGAACTGGGCACACTTGGTGTTCCAAGAGGGGTGTGCATATTTACTTAAGCTAGGACCTCGCATTGATAAGTCGCCGTCCTATTATGGTTGAGTAGCCTAGATTAGAGATCAAAGTTTGATTTGTTTGAACTAAGTTCTCGAAGCTAGTTTAGTATTCTTCTAGTGAAAGTCTATTCTGTTGCACTGATTCATATCCATAACGCCGTTATTATTATTGGTTGATATTAACTTGCAGGTTCAAAATCGTTTTAAATTATTTTACTATATTGTTTTGAACGTTTTCCATTTTGAACTATTTTGATATAATAGTAATTATGCTTTAATGTCATGTAATATGGCTGGGAGAACGTCGTCGTTACTCCCCACTGAATTGTGGCTGTTATGTTTATAACATGACAGGTTTTTGCTGCTGGGTTTTGGGTGTGAGCTAGCGAGTGGCATGGATCCTTCTCTACTTCATTTATATTAATTTTTGGATTGTTAAACCCATTTGGAGAATTTTTATTTTTAGCCCTTTTGTGAAAAGTGGCATTTGTATTGACTGACCGTTCTTTTTGTAAAATTTAGAACATCAGTGTGTTTTAATCCCAAGTCTACAGTGTTTCCGCCACTGTATTGCGTTAGAATTTATAGGGGATTACAGTTGGTATCAGAGCATCGTTGCTCCCGACGCTTACACCTGATTTTAGGAAAAACACCCGTAAATGATTTGAACATTAATGAAAGATTAGTGAGAGATGGGTAGAAACCAAAGTAAGGACTTAACTGTTAGGCTTACATGTTCTTGTAACTCAATGATTAGCATTGAATGTTTGTTTTATATGCCCAAGAAGAAGATGAGTGGACAAGACGTGGACTTGACACTGCTCTACATCGGGACAAGACCTCAGTAGTCTAGGATCATTGATTCGTTTCTTCTTCTCAATTCTTCTCTTTCAAATTCTCATCTCCATTCTTGTGGTAAATCTTCGTTATATTCTTCTAATTTATCATCTTTCCTCTTGAGATTCTTTGGTTAGACCGACTCTTCTCTTAGTAAACCTTGTTGGAAGTTAAAGATATTTGAGGATTAGTACCCCTTATTACCTATGATTGAGGATTGTGAGTTGTACCTATTTCCTAACCTGGTAAAAGCTTTTGAGGATTGATATAATGGTATTGGTTAGTTGATGGAATTAAGATTGTACCTTAAGTGTTTACCTTGGGTTATAGGTTACCTGATTATATGTAATACTTAGAGTTGAATCAATTTTTGATGGTAAGATTATATTTTATTTGACGGATACCTGGTACCAAGCTAAGTGTAAATGATAACATTATTTTGGGATTCCTATCTAATGCGTACTTAATGGATGTACCGTGGATGTTTAAGATCATAGAACCTTGTTTAGATCGTTAGCCTGAGTGTTGTGGTACCATTTCAGGTTCTCATTAATGTTTTTAGTAATTTTTATTGACATGGACTAAACCTTGGTTTTTATGGATTAGATCGTGGAGTGTGATAAGGTCATAACTTATGAACTTTTGAGCTGAGTGATCTAAACTTGTTTTGAGGAATACTTTAGTGCAAACCACCTTAATGGAATTAACAATTTAGAACCCTAAGACCAACGAGATTGTGGCTTCGTTGGGATTTAATCCTATAGTTGTTGCACCGTTTTGATTATAACTTTGATGGACTTCTAAGAAACTTTATCCCTATGACGTGTTTGAAAACATGTTGGTATTATTAATTTTGAGGACTTTGTTTTCGAGCTTGTTAATGGGTGAATTTGGTTTGGTGTTTCTTACTCAAGTACCATGGAATATACTCGAGTACAATCTAGTGAGCTTTGAATTGCTTTAGAGCCTTGTTGGTTAACTGGTTCAGTCGTGTTTTGGCTATTTGTGGAATTTTGGTAGCACATGATTATGTGACTTTGAATAGTTTGGTAGATTCTGACATTGTTGATTGAATAGATATGTAAGACTTTGTATTCGAAGTTGTTGCAATTGAAAATTTTGGAGGTTGTAGACCGTGTAAAACCACCTAGTGTCTGATATTAATGGAGTTAGTATTGTTTGATGGAAATAGGAACCCAAATTTCGTGAGAGTCGTACTTGGAATCTCGATTTCCTTTCTGCCGTTTTCCAGTTACGAGGACGAAACTTTTTTTTAGTGGGGAGGATTGTAACACCCGCAATTTTCCTAATTTTGCTATCCGTTCCGTACGTTACGATTATATCGTAACTCTGTATATTTCGTCAATAATTATTTTCTAACGCGTTTTAATCCGATTTCTTCATAAACGCTTATATTATTTTACGAACCTTCTTTTGTCAACACTACATATTATTTTTATCCTATTTATTTTAAATCTTATCTCGTGTTTATTTTAATCGGAAACTTATCACATCAATTCGTTGCTTGTTCGTTCCATCTCAACCATCTCGTTTCCTAGTCAAGTTAAGAGTCCTTGTGACTTTTTTTTTTTGGTAAAAGGTAAGTAGATTAAAAAGGGAAGAACAAAACAAAAAACAGTGACTACATCAAGTTATGCAGCCACCTAGCATCCTTAGCAGTTACAGGGTATTTGATCTTACACAAAATCCTATTCTTTACATCCAACAAGATCAATTTAACTATCTTCTTTGGATGCCGTAGAACTTTCTCAAATCTGCAATTATTCCTCTGCCTCCATATATGATAAATAGTCGCATTGATCAGAGCTCGAAGGACATTACACTGAAGCTTCGAGCCTCTCAATTTCGTAGCCCACTCCAATCCCGTGTTACTTGGGATTCGTTTCTTCGTCCACTTACTCAATAATCCGATTACCCGAGAACTCCAACTGCATCTGAAAAAAATATGATCTAAGCTCTCAGCATCCAGCTCGCATAGACAGCACCGGTCTGTATCAGCGACACCGATCCTAAAAAGCTTCTCCCTCGTATTAAGGGCCCCACGAAACACTAACCACGAAATGAAGCTATGCCTCGGGACACTCCACGCACTCCAAACCAGTCTCGTCCACGGGACCACCGGATAATGAGGTCTCAACTCATGGTAGGCGCTCACAACCGAGTAATTAGAATCCAGTCCTAACCACTTACCATCCACGAACTTGTTCTTTATTTTCTCTTTCACCTGACATATCTTCCTCCAAGCCCAAGTAACATCAGAATGCGGTAGATAATCATACCATCCCACACCCTTCAGATAAATGCTATTAACCCACCGAACCCACAAACGATCCGGCTGGTCAAAAATCCACGATGCTAACTTGGCCACAACAACTTCATTCCAGATATACAAATCCCTAATTCCCAAACCTCCTTCATCTTTAGGCCGACAAATTTTCTCCCAACTAACCAAAGCTCAATTATTTCCTTCTACGCCTCCTTCCCATAAGAAATTACGACATAGTGAAATAATTCGAGCCATGACAAACTTAGGAATGATAAACACCATTGCCCAATAATTATGCAATTGAGACAGAACAGATTGAACCAGAGTCAGAGTCCCAGCATATGACAGCTTACGGGCTCCAATACCAGAGATCCTCGAAATAATACGGGCTATCAATTTTTCACAATCAAGTTTACCTAAACGAGTACTTTGGATAGGTAACCCAAGATACCGAAAAGGAAACGTACCTTCGACGCAACCCGAGAGCTGAAGAATCGCAGCCTTCCTGTCCTCATCCACCCCTGCAAAAAAAGCATGAGACTTACCCACACTCAAGCTCAGACCCGAGGCCCTACTAAAAGTAGCAAAGGCACTCCACAAGAATTCCATCGATTCTCGATCCCCCTTACAAAAAAGGAGGAGATCATCCGCAAAGAGCAGGTGAGTCAGCTTTAAAGGACCACACTTCGGATGGAATTTAAAATTCCTATCCACTCTTCCAAAATTCATGATTCGAGAGAAATAGTCCATGCAAATCGTGAATAACAAAGGCGACATGGGATCCCCTTGTCTCAACCCCCTTTTCCCTCGGAAAAACCCGAAATTGTCACCATTAGCACAAAGAGAGAAAGAAACGGTCTCTACACATTCCATAACCAAACTACGAAAGTGGTCAGGAATGTCCAGAGCTCTCAACATCTGGTCAAAAAATTTCCACTCAACACTATCATATGCCTTATGAATATCAACTTTAAACAGGCATCTTGGCGAAATTCGCCTTCTCTTATACATACGCACCAAGTCCTGATAAATCAGCACATTCTCCACTATACTCCGGCCTTCAATAAAACCTCCTTGAGTAGGAGATATTATCTGGGGCAAAACCTTAGCCATCCTCGCACTAATAATTTTAGCAATACACTTGTACAAGACATTACAGCAAGCAATCGGCCTGAACTCTTTCACATTTTGAGGCCTATTCACCTTTGGAATCAGAACGATATTCGCACAATTTAGTTGTTTTAAAAGCTTACCTGAGATAAAGAAATCCTGGATAGCCACCACAACTTCCTCACCAATAATGTCCCACGAATCAATAAAGAATTGACTCGAGAAACCATCCGGTCCAGGCGATTTATCCCGAGGAATACTAAAAAGCGCCCTCTTGATCTCATCCGGTGTCACAATTTCCTCCAGGATCAGTTTATGCTCCTGTGTACAAATGGGACCCCGTCTAATCAAGTCATACTCAATATCCTCAACAACCCGCGACTCACTGAGTAGCCCACGGTAGTACCGCGTGAAAGCATCCTCGATCGAGGCCTTACTATCACATTCCAGGCCGTCAGCATCAGAAATCTTAGCTATTGCGTTGTGAGCCCGTCGACCTCGGAGAAGGCCGTGAAAATACGCCGAATTGACATCCCCGTCTCGGACCCATTTAAGCTTAGATTTCTGACTCCAAAAATCAGCCCTAGCAGCCTGTAAAATTCTAACCTGCTCGTTCATCTCGCTCTCCTCCTGCATCAGTTCCACGGACAAGTCAACCCTGATACGCTGCTGTAATTGGTCGAGCCTGAGCTCAGCCTGATTACACCGACTTTCAATATCCGAAAAACAATCAGCATTCAGCCTCTTCAACGGTCTTTTGAGACTACCCAATTTCTTCACTATCCGAAACATAGGCGTCCCAAGGATCGTCTCTTTCCACGCATCAGCAACACAGGAAAAAAAATTTGGCGCTTTGCTCCACATATTAATGTACTTGAAACTCTGATTCTTCCTTATCGGGGGTTGCTCAAGTTGAACAGTACAAGGACAATGGTCAAAAGTTCCTTCAGGTAAAAAAATCGCGAACCCATTCGGAAACAGACCCATCATCTCATCATTAATCAAGCACCTATCAATACGACTATATACCCTTGTTTCAGCTATTCTATGTTTATTATTCCAAGTGAACCAAGACCCACTAGCCTTGCAATCACTTACCTCACAATTCGCCAAACAGTCTCGAAATTGCTTCATAGCTTCCTCCGAAGAGTTCCCCCCTAGACGTTCACGAGCTTCCACAACACAGTTGAAGTCCCCCATAATCATCCAAGGCCCTTTGTGAGCATAATCTTCAAGTCTTCTCCAAAGCTCCGTTCTCTCCGAAGCCGAATTAAAAGCATACACAAGAGTGAGCCAATAATCCTTCCCCGATAAGGTAGTAACTTTGATATGAATACTTTGATTACTATACTCCACAATCGTCAAATTAACCCTTTCATGTTTCCACAAAAGCCAAATTCGACCTCCCTCATGACAGTGATTATTTGTCGTAATACTCCATTCAGAGAAAATATTCTGTTGAACTTTAGCATACGATTTATTTTTAATTTTTGTTTCAAGCAGGCCAAAGATGTCTACTTGCTGTTTTCTAACGAACTCACAAATTGCTCGTTGTTTTTTTATGTTACACATGCCCCGTACATTCCAAAACCCAATGTTATGTGTATCCATGGACGATCAAGTCTAATCCGTTCCCAGACTTACCACCACCCCCATCCTGCCTGGGTGAAGTTCCTTTAACAACATCAGCAAACTGGGTTGGGGGCTGAATCAGCCCAGCAGGCTGAGACCTTGCATTCAGACCAGCAGACAGAGGAGCAGTAGCATGCGGATCACGCGCAGCCAAAATAGCCTCCGACAGTCCAAACAAACCAGCCGCAGAGACAGCATTTGATGCTGAAACAGGTCGATTTGGAACAGCAGGAGCAGTCCGCACCAAATCAGTCGCACCAGCAGCAGAAACAGCTGCTGAAACAGGCCGAAAAGCAACTGAAACAGGCCGAGAAACAGCAGTAGCTGTCCGCACAGCAGGCGTGACAGCAGGCCGAGCAGCAGGCGGTGCCAAACCAGCAGCAGACAGGCTACTCCCTGCAACACCCTCAATTTGCATTTTCTTAGCGACCGATCTCGCCTTTTTCATCTCCTCCTTCTTGCAATCAAAAGCATCATGGCCGTAACCTCTACATTTGTTACACCAAATGGGTTTCCATTCATACTTAATCGTAACTTCCACAATATTTTCAAGCTCATCCAAGAATTTTAATGAGCTCTTGAGTTTCTGTCCAACTTTGGCCAACACCATGACCCGAGCATAACCCAATCGAGTGCGCTCTTCTGTAGCTAAATCAGACTTAACATACGGTCCCACCAACGATGCTATACGGTTTAGACATTGGCCCCAAAATTTTAAAGGTAAATTATGCAATTGTATCCAAATAGGAACTTCTTGCACATCATCCTTGTCCAATCTAGCATCAGGGGTCCACTCTTTCACAATTAGCGGTTTGTTATCAAACATAAATATTCCATGGTTGAGAACCGTTACCTTGGCAGCCTTTTCCTTGAACCGAACTACAAAAATTCCATTAGGAAGAAAAGAAATTTTATCAATCCCATGCTCCTTCCAAATTCTCCTCACATACCCTTCAATCACTTCCCATGGAGGATTAGCTCCCATGATAAAGCAATAGACGGCATTACTCCAATATTCAATTTCATCTTCAACATCTTCACTAGTAAATTTCATCATTTCTTCTTCCTCCTCAAAGTCAATGACTTTTTTCCCATCCTTTTGCTTCCACCCAATACAATCTATGGGGTTAGTTTCCGGCACAACTTGGGAATCAAGCTCTAAAACTTCATTCTCCTCAACATCAGATTCATAGTTCAATCCAGGAATCTCCTTAATTTTCTCATTGATTGTTTGTTCATCTTCTACTTCTCTAGAGATAGGGTTCAATTGACTAGAATTAGGTTTCAATTGATTTTTCCGAGACAATACCTCTTTTGCAATGGTACGGATCGAAGCTTTAGGGCCCTTCCCCGGAATGCGATTCTTCTTTGTCATGGTGGCGCCGAAAAACGGGCTGTCGGAGTCAGGCCGGAGCCGGAGCGCAGGAAGGTGGACGGAGGGCAGCAATTCGCCCTACTCTCTCTCTCCCTTGTGACTTATTATTGCTATCTTTTAGCTTCCTAATTTCTCTTTATATATTCTCTTTCATTCTAGTCTATTTTATTCACAAAGTCTTCTTTTCTCCTCTATTTTAAGTTAAACTTCCTCCTTTTTGTTCGTCAATCCGATCATAATTCGTCTCTAATTCTTTCCGATCTCGAGGGTAATTTAATTACTCTTATTCATTCTTCATCTCTTTTTCTTCTTCCTATTCACTTATATTGTGGTTTTAATACCATATATTTAATTATTTCGTAGGCTTTCGTGCTAGATCCGACGAAGACGATTATTTAATTGATTCGGATCTCGGTTAAGGTAACATTGACACGTTACTCGGTATTATGTGATGTTATTGTTGTAGTTGCATGTATAGAAATTAGATTTCTATTAGACAATATATGTATGTCTCGTTTTTAATAACAAAGGCTTTAAAATCGTAAATTTTCACATGTTTCGTTATTTTAAATCATTTTTACGAGATTTTATAATAAACCGTTCTTTTAATTATTAAAAAGTATTATAAGACCGAGACTAAAACATACACATAATAATTTATTTTATAATTTTCGTGATTTTTAAAGTATGAATTATCAAATTGAAAGTTTTATTATTTTTGATAAAGTTACAGCATGTTTCAGAATCTGTTAGTGTTTTTGTGTGAATTAATACATTATTTTAAACACTTTATTTGCGAAAACTTTGAAAAGAGACTACTAATTATTTTAAGTCTAATTTATGCCTATTTAATTTCGTAAAATAATTCCAAGTGGTTTGGTCAGAATAAACTGTTTATGAACATGTGTCAAACTAATCCGCGATTCTGTCAGTTGTGATAATATCTAAATTTAAACATATGTTAAACTTTTTATTTAATATTGGTAATTTACTTACAGAAACTATGAAGAGTCTAGTTAATGTTTTCAATTGGATTTTATTTAAAATCAATTTTTAAACGTCTTTTATTAAATAAATACAATCGAGTGTCTAATTCTGACAGTTTTTAAATATACGAATAAAAACCCATATTTTATTTGAAATTTGGAACTTCTCCAGAAATAAAAGTTGTAAATAAGTTTTTAAAGTTTTCAACCCCACTGGTCTTACATTGTTTTGATTTTTAATGATTTAATTAAAAAATTTATAGTAAGACAGAGCAAATCTGGAAAATCTGTCAATTTGTTATTTAAATACTTTTAATTACTTAGACTTCAACCTTTTTAAAAATAATTATGATTTTGACTTTAGTTGACTTTTAATCATGAATTATACATTTATATAATAAATATAATGTTTACGTCTCGAGGCCAATATTAACTATTTTATATAACTCCTATTTTAATCGATTTCTATTTATATAATATTACCTACTTTTGGAAGTTATTATTTTAAGAAAGTTTATATTTTTATAAAGTTTTCTCTTTTGAAGAACAAACTATATTTTTATTGAATTTCGATAATGGCTTTGTTTTGGAGTTATGGAATAAGAGAAGTGTACGGGTAGAGTAATACAGTCTAGAGTATACGTTTTGCCATCAGCTATAAGGCTAGTGTATCCGAGCGGGATGCATTGGTTGTTGAACTGGGCATGTTCTTGTCCAGGAGTGTATGTTCATTTTGACCTTAAGCTCGTACCTCGCATGTAAGACGCCGTCGGGTTGAACTGGGCACACTTGGTGTTCCAGGAGGGGTGTGCATATTTACTTAAGCTAGGACCTCGCATTGATAAGTTGCCGTCCTATTATGGTTGAGTAGCCTAGATTAGAGATCAAAGTTTGATTTGTTTGAACTAAGTTCTCGAAGCTAGTTTAGTATTCTTCTAGTGAAAGTCTATTCTGTTGCACTGATTCATATCCATAACGCCGTTATTATTATTGGTTGATATTAACTTGCAGGTTCAAAATCGTTTTAAATTATTTTACTATATTGTTTTGAACGTTTTCCATTTTGAACTATTTTGATATAATAGTAATTATGCTTTAATGTCATGTAATATGGCTGGGAGAACGTCGTCGTTACTCCCCACTGAATTGTGGCTGTTATGTTTATAACATGACAGGTTTTTGCTGCTGGGTTTTGGGTGTGAGCTAGCGAGTGGCATGGATCCTTCTCTACTTCATTTATATTAATTTTTGGATTGTTAAACCCATTTGGAGAATTTTTATTTTTAGCCCTTTTGTGAAAAGTGGCATTTGTATTGACTGACCGTTCTTTTTGTAAAATTTAGAACATCAGTGTGTTTTAATCCCAAGTCTACAGTGTTTCCGCCACTGTATTGCGTTAGAATTTATAGGGGATTACAGTTGGTATCAGAGCATCGTTGCTCCCGACGCTTACACCTGATTTTAGGAAAAACACCCGTAAATGATTTGAACATTAATGAAAGATTAGTGAGAGATGGGTAGAAACCAAAGTAAGGACTTAACTGTTAGGCTTACATGTTCTTGTAACTCAATGATTAGCATTGAATGTTTGTTTTATATGCCCAAGAAGAAGATGAGTGGACAAGACGTGGACTTGACACTGCTCTACATCGGGACAAGACCTCAGTAGTCTAGGATCATTGATTCTTTTCTTCTTCTCAATTCTTCTCTTTCAAATTCTCATCTCCATTCTTGTGGTAAATCTCCGTTATATTCTTCTAATTTATCATCTTTCCTCTTGAGATTCTTTGGTTAGACCGACTCTTCTCTTAGTAAACCTTGTTGGAAGTTAAAGATATTTGAGGATTAGTACCCCTTATTACCTATGATTGAGGATTGTGAGTTGTACCTATTTCCTAACCTGGTAAGAGCTTTTGAGGATTGATATAATGGTATTGGTTAGTTGATGGAATTAAGATTGTACCTTAAGTGTTTACCTTGGGTTATAGGTTACCTGATTATATGTAATACTTAGAGTTGAATCAATTTTTGATGGTAAGATTATATTTTATTTGACGGATACCTGGTACCAAGCTAAGTGTAAATGATAACATTATTTTGGGATTCCTATCTAATGCGTACTTAATGGATGTACCGTGGATGTTTAAGATCATAGAACCTTGTTTAGATCGTTAGCCTGAGTGTTGTGGTACCATTTCAGGTTCTCATTAATGTTTTTAGTAATTTTTATTGACATGGACTAAACCTTGGTTTTTATGGATTAGATCGTGGAGTGTGATAAGGTCATAACTTATGAACTTTTGAGCTGAGTGATCTAAACTTGTTTTGAGGAATACTTTAGTGCAAACCACCTTAATGGAATTAACAATTTAGAACCCTAAGACCAACGAGATTGTGGCTTCGTTGGGATTTAATCCTATAGTTGTTGCACCGTTTTGATTATAACTTTGATGGACTTCTAAGAAACTTTATCCCAATGACGTGTTTGAAAACATGTTGGTATTATTAATTTTGAGGACTTTGTTTTCGAGCTTGTTAATGGGTGAATTTGGTTTGGTGTTTCTTACTCAAGTACCATGGAATATACTCGAGTACAATCTGGTGAGCTTTGAATTGCTTTAGAGCCTTGTTGGTGAACTGGTTCAGTCGTGTTTTGGCTATTTGTGGAATTTTGGTAGCATATGATTATGTGACTTTGAATAGTTTGGTGGATTCTGACATTGTTGATTGAATAGATATGTAAGACTTTGTATTCGAGGTTGTTGCAATTGAAAATTTTGGAGGTTGTAGACCGTGTAAAACCACCTAGTGTCTGATATTAATGGAGTTAGTATTGTTTGATGGAAATAGGAACCCGAATTTCGTGAGAGTCGTACTTGGAATCTCGATTTCCTTTCTGCCGTTTTTCAGTTACGAGGACGAAACTTTTTTTTAGTGGGGAGGATTGTAACACCCGTAATTTTCCTAATTTTGCTATCCGTTCCGTTACGATTATATCGTAACTCTGTATATTTCGTCAATAATTATTTTCTAACGCGTTTTAATCCGATTTCTTCATAAACGCTTATATTATTTTATGAACCTTCTTTTGTCAACACTACATATTATTTTTATCCTATTTATTTTAAATCTTATCTCGTGTTTATTTTAATCGGAAACTTATCACATCAATTCGTTGCTTGTTCGTTCCATCTCAACCATCTCGTTTCCTAGTCAAGTTAAGAGTCCTTGTGACTTTTTTTTTGGTAAAAGGTAAGTAGATTAAAAAGGGAAGAACAAAACAAAAAACAGTGACTACATCAAGTTATGCAGCCACCTAGCATCCTTAGCAGTTACAGGGTATTTGATCTTACACAAAATCCTATTCTTTACATCCAACAAGATCAATTTAACTACTCTCTCCACCCTACTAAGATTTTCCCACTTTCCTTAAAAGAAAACACCACTAAGATTTTCCCACTTCAAAAATTTCCTTATTCATCCAATTTACTCTCTTCTCATTAGTTACTTTTTGTGATTTGACTTCTTGAACCCCACCAAACAATTTACCACCATTCATTATCGATTTCTTAATCAATGTGCCATATTGAAATGGGAACATCAATGTGGGGAGGAGGGAGTATCTCCTTTGGATGCCGTAGAACTTTCTAAAATATGCAATTATTCCTCTGCCTCCATATATGATAAATAGTCGCATTGATCAGAGCTCGAAGGACATTACACTGAAGCTTCGAGCCTCTCAATTTCGTAGCCCACTCCAATCCCGTGTTACTTGGGATTCGTTTCTTCGTCCACTTACTCAATAATCCGATTACCCGAGAACTCCAACTGCATCTGAAAAAAATATGATCTAAGCTCTCAGCATCCAGCTCGCATAGATAGCACCAGTCTGTATCAGCGACACCGATCCTAAAAAGCTTCTCCCTCGTATTAAGGGCCCCACGAAACACTAACCACGAAATGAAGCTATGCCTCGGGACACTCCACGCACTCTAAACCAGTCTCGCCCACGGGACCACCGGATAATGAGGTCTCAACTCATGGTAGGCGCTCACAACCGAGTAATTAGAATCCAGTCCAAACCACTTACCATCCACGAACTTGTTCTTTATTTTCTCTTTCACCTGACATATCTTCCTCCAAGCCCAAGTAACATCAGAATGCGGTAGATAATCATACCATCCCACACCCTTCAGATAAATACTATTAACCCACCGAACCCACAAACGATCCGGCTGGTCAAAAATCCACGATGCTAACTTGGCCACAGCAACTTCATTCCAGATATACAAATCCCTAATTCCCAAACCTCCTTCATCTTTAGGCCGACAAATTTTCTCCCAACTAACCAAAGCTCGATTATTTCCTTCTACGCCTCCTTCCCATAAGAAATTACGACATAGTGAAATAATTCGAGCCATGACAAACTTAGGAATGATAAACACCATTGCCAAATAATTATGCAATTGAGACAGAATAGATTGAACCAGAGTCAGTCTCCCAGCATATGACAGCTTACGGGCTCCAATACCAGAGATCCTCGAAATAATACGGGCTATCAATTTTTCACAATCAAGTTTACCTAAACGAGTACTTTGGATAGGTAACCCAAGATACCGAAAAGGAAACGTACCTTCGACGCAACTCGAGAGCTGAAGAATCGCAGCCTTCCTGTCCTCATCCACCCCTGCAAAAAAAGCATGAGACTTACCCACACTCAAGCTCAGACCCGAGGCCCTACTAAAAGTAGCAAAGGCACTCCACAAGAATTCCATCGATTCTCGATCCCCCTTACAAAAAAGGAGGAGATCATCCGCAAAGAGCAGGTGAGTCAGCTTTAAAGGACCACACTTCGGATGGAATTTAAAATTCCTATCCACTCTTCCAAAATTCATGATTCGAGAGAAATAGTCCATGCAAATCGTGAATAACAAAGGCGACATGGGATCCCCTTGTCTCAACCCCCTTTTCCCTCGGAAAAACCCGAAATTGTCACCATTAGCACAAAGAGAGAAAGAAACGGTCTCTACACATTCCATAACCAAACTACGAAAGTGGTCAGGAATGTCCAGAGCTCTCAACATCTGGTCAAAAAATTTCCACTCAACATTATCATATGCCTTATGAATATCAACTTTAAACAGGCATCTTGGCGAAATTCGCCTTCTCTTATACATACGCACCAAGTCCTGACAAATCAGCACATTCTCCACTATACTCCGGCCTTCAATAAAACCTCCTTGAGTAGGAGATATTATCTGGGGCAAAACCTTAGCCATCCTCGCACTAATAATTTTAGCAATACACTTGTACAAGACATTACAGCAAGCAATCGGCCTGAACTCTTTCACATTTTGAGGCCTATTCACCTTTGGAATCAGAACGATATTCGCACAATTTAGTTGTTTTAAAAGCTTACCTGAGATAAAGAAATCCTGGATAGCCACCACAACTTCCTCACCAATAATGTCCCACGAATCAATAAAGAATTGACTCGAGAAACCATCCGGTCCAGGCGATTTATCCCGAGGAATACTAAAAAGCGCCCTCTTGATCTCATCCGGTGTCACAATTGCCTCCAGGATCAGTTTATGCTCCTGTGTACAAATGAGACCCCGTCTAATCAAGTCATAATCAATATCCTCAACAACCCGCGACTCACTGAGTAGCCCACGGTAGTACCGCGTGAAAGCATCCTCGATCGAGGCCTTACTATCACATTCCAGGCCGTCAGCATCAGAAATCTTAGCTATTGCGTTGTGAGCCCGTCGACCACGGAGAAGGCCGTGAAAATACGCCGAATTGACATCCCCGTCTCGGACCCATTTAAGCTTAGATTTCTGACTCCAAAAATCAGCCCTAGCAGCCTGTAAAATTCTAACCTGCTCGTTCATCTCGCTCTCCTCCTGCATCAGTTCCACGGACAAGTCAACCCTGATACGCTGCTGTAATTGGTCGAGCCTGAGCTCAGCCTGATTACACCGACTTTCAATATCCGAAAAACAATCAGCATTCAGCCTCTTCAACGGTCTTTTGAGACTACCCAATTTCTTCACTATCCGAAACATAGGCGTCCCAAGGATCGTCTCTTTCCACGCATCAGCAACACAGGAAAAAAAATTTGGCGCTTTGCTCCACATATTCATGTACTTGAAACTCTGATTCTTCCTTATCGGGGGTTGCTCAAGTTGAACAGTACAAGGACAATGGTCAAAAGTTCCTTCAGGTAAAAAAATCGCGAACCCATTCGGAAACAGACCCATCATCTCATCATTAATCAAGCACCTATCAATACGACTATATACCCTTGTTTCAGCTATTCTATGTTTATTATTCCAAGTGAACCAAGACCCACTAGCCTTGCAATCACTTACCTCACAATTCGCCAAACAGTCTCGAAATTGCTTCATAGCTTCCTCCGAAGAGTTCCCCCTAGACGTTCACGAGCTTCCACAACACAGTTGAAGTCCCCCATAATCATCCAAGGCCCTTTGTGAGCATAATCTTCAAGTCTTCTCCAAAGCTCCGTTCTCTCCGAAGCCGAATTAAAAGCATACACAAGAGTGAGCCAATAATCCTTCCCCGATAAGGTAGTAACTTTGATATGAATACTTTGATTACTATACTCCACAATCGTCAAATTAACCCTTTCATGTTTCCACAAAAGCCAAATTCGACCTCCCTCATGACAGTGATTATTTGTCGTAATACTCCATTCAGAGAAAATATTCTGTTGAACTTTAGCATACGATTTATTTTTAATTTTTGTTTCAAGCAGGCCAAAGATGTCTACTTGCTGTTTTCTAACGAACTCACAAATTGCTCGTTGTTTTTTTATGTTACACATGCCCCGTACATTCCAAAACCCAATGTTATGTGTATCCATGGACGATCAAGTCTAATCCGTTCCCAGACTTACCACCACCCCCATCCTGCCTGGGTGAAGTTCCTTTAACAACATCAGCAAACTGGGTTGGGGGCTGAATCAGCCCAGCAGGCTGAGACCTTGCATTCAGACCAGCAGACAGAGGAGCAGTAGCATGCGGATCACGCGCAGCCAAAATAGCCTCCGACAGTCCAAACAAACCAGCCGCAGAGACAGCATTTGATGCTGAAACAGGTCGATTTGGAACAGCAGGAGCAGTCCGCACCAAAGCAGTCGCACCAGCAGCAGAAACAGCTGCTGAAACAGGCCGAAAAGCAACTGAAACAGGCCGAGAAACAGCAGTAGCTGTCCGCACAGCAGGCGTGACAGCAGGCCGAGCAGCAGGCGGTGCCAAACCAGCAGCAGACAGGCTACTCCCTGCAACACCCTCAATTTGCATTTTCTTAGCGACCGATCTCGCCTTTTTCATCTCCTCCTTCTTGCAATCAAAAGCATCATGGCCGTAACCTCTACATTTGTTACACCAAATGGGTTTCCATTCATACTTAATCGTAACTTCCACAATATTTTCAAGCTCATCCAAGAATTTTAATGAGCTCTTGAGTTTCTGTCCAACTTTGGCCAACACCATGACCCGAGCATAACCCAATCGAGTGCGCTCTTCCGTAGCTAAATCAGACTTAACATACGGTCCCACCAACGATGCTATACGGTTTAGACATTGGCCCCAAAATTTTAAAGGTAAATTATGCAATTGTATCCAAATAGGAACTTCTTGCACATCATCCTTGTCCAATCTAGCATCAGGGGTCCACTCTTTCACAATTAGCGGTTTGTTATCAAACATAAATATTCCATGGTTGAGAACCGTTACCTTGGCAGCCTTTTCCTTGAACCGAACTACAAAAATTCCATTAGGAAGAAAAGAAATTTTATCAATCCCATGCTCCTTCCAAATTCTCCTCACATACCCTTCAATCACTTCCCATGGAGGATTAGCTCCCATGATAAAGCAATAGACGGCATTACTCCAATATTCAATTTCATCTTCAACATCTTCACTAGTAAATTTCATCATTTCTTCTTCCTCCTCAAAGTCAATGACTTTTTTCCCATCCTTTTGCTTCCACCCAATACAATCTATGGGGTTAGTTTCCGGCACAACTTGGGAATCAAGCTCTAAAACTTCATTCTCCTCAACATCAGATTCATAGTTCAATCCAGGAATCTCCTTAATTTTCTCATTGATTGTTTGTTCATCTTCTACTTCTCTAGAGATAGGGTTCAATTGACTAGAATTAGGTTTCAATTGATTTTTCCGAGACAATACCTCTTTTGCAATGGTACGGATCGAAGCTTTAGGGCCCTTCCCCGGAATGCGATTCTTCTTTGTCATGGTGGCGCCGAAAAACGGGCTGTCGGAGTCAGGCCGGAGCCGGAGCGCAGGAAGGTGGACGGAGGGCAGCAATTCGCCCTACTCTCTCTCTCCCTTGTGACTTATTATTGCTATCTTTTAGCTTCCTAATTTCTCTTTATATATTCTCTTTCATTCTAGTCTATTTTATTCACAAAGTCTTCTTTTCTCCTCTATTTTAAGTTAAACTTCCTCCTTTTTGTTCGTCAATCCGATCATAATTCGTCTCTAATTCTTTCCGATCTCGAGGGTAATTTAATTACTCTTATTCATTCTTCATCTCTTTTTCTTCTTCCTATTCACTTATATTGTGGTTTTAATACCATATATTTAATTATTTCGTAGGCTTTCGTGCTAGATCCGACGAAGACGATTATTTAATTGATTCGGATCTCGGTTAAGGTAACATTGACACGTTACTCGGTATTATGTGATGTTATTGTTGTAGTTGCATGTATAGAAATTAGATTTCTATTAGACAATATATGTATGTCTCGTTTTTAATAACAAAGGCTTTAAAATCGTAAATTTTCACATGTTTCGTTATTTTAAATCATTTTTACGAGATTTTATAATAAACCGTTCTTTTAATTATTAAAAAGTATTATAAGACCGAGACTAAAACATACACATAATAATTTATTTTATAATTTTCGTGATTTTTAAAGTATGAATTATCAAATTGAAAGTTTTATTATTTTTGATAAAGTTACAACATGTTTCAGAATCTGTTAGTGTTTTTGTGTGAATTAATACATTATTTTAAACACTTTATTTGCGAAAACTTTGAAAAGAGACTACTATTTATTTTAAGTCTACTTTATGTCTATTTAATTTCGTAAAATAATTCCAAGTGGTTTGGTCAGAATAAATTGTTTATGAACATGTGTCAAACTAATCCGTGATTCTGTCAGTTGTGATAAGATCTAAATTTAAACATATGTTAAACTTTTTATTTAATATTGGTAATTTACTTAAAGAAACTATGAAGAGTCTAGTTAATGTTTTCAATTGGATTTTATTTAAAATCAATTTTTAAACGTCTTTTATTAAATAAATACAATCGAGTGTCTAATTCTGACAGTTTTTAAATATACGAATAAAAACCCATATTTTATTTGAAATTTGGAACTTCTCCAGAAATAAAAGTTGTAAATAAGTTTTTAAAGTTTTCAACCCCACTGGTCTTACATTGTTTTGATTTTTAATGATTTAATTAAAAATTTTATAGTAAGACAGAGCAAATCTGGAAAATCTGTCAATTTGTTATTTAAATACTTTTAATTACTTAGACTTCAACCTTTTTAAAAATAATTATGATTTTGACTTTAGTTGACTTTTAATCATGAATTATACATTTATATAATAAATATAATGTTTACGTCTCGAGGCCAATATTAACTATTTTATATAACTTCTATTTTAATCGATTTCTATTTATATAATATTACCTACTTTTGGAAGTTATTATTTTAAGAAAGTTTATATTTTTATAAAGTTTTCTCTTTTGAAGAACAAACTATATTTTTATTGAATTTCGATAATGGCTTTGTTTTGAAGTTATGGAATAAGAGAAGTGTACGGGTAGAGTAATACAGTCTAGAGTATACGTTTTGCCATCAGCTATAAAGCTAGTGTATCCGAGCGGGATGCATTGGTTGTTGAACTGGGCATGTTCTTGTCCAGGAGTGTATGTTCATTTTGACCTTAAGCTCGTACCTCGCATGTAAGACGCCGTCGGGTTGAACTGGGCACACTTGGTGTTCCAGGAGGGGTGTGCATATTTACTTAAGCTAGGACCTCGCATTGATAAGTCGCCGTCCTATTATGGTTGAGTAGCCTAGATTAGAGATCAAAGTTTGATTTGTTTGAACTAAGTTCTCGAAGCTAGTTTAGTATTCTTCTAGTGAAAGTCTATTCTGTTGCATTGATTCATATCCATAACGCCGTTATTATTATTGGTTGATATTAACTTGCAGGTTCAAAATCGTTTTAAATTATTTTACTATATTGTTTTGAACGTTTTCCATTTTGACCTATTTTGATATAATAGTAATTATGCTTTAATGTCATGTAATATGGCTGGGAGAACGTCGTCGTTACTCCCCACTGAATTGTGGCTGTTATGTTTATAACATGACAGGTTTTTGCTGCTGGGTTTTGGGTGTGAGCTAGCGAGTGGCATGGATCCTTCTCTACTTCATTTATATTAATTTTTGGATTGTTAAACCCATTTGGAGAATTTTTATTTTTAGCCCTTTTGTGAAAAGTGGCATTTGTATTGACTGACCGTTCTTTTTGTAAAATTTAGAACATCAGTGTGTTTTAATCCCAAGTCTACAGTGTTTCCGTCACTGTATTGCGTTAGAATTTATAGGGGATTACATTAGGTATGAGTTTTGGAACTAATTAGAGAATAATAAATTCATTCTTGGATGAATGAGCTTTTTTAAGATGAAAAAATTGAGAAAAAAATGATGAGGTGGAATGAATAGGTCCCACCCAAGAATGAAAAATCCGTTCATGGATGAACATGCTCTTAGGGATATTTCATTGGATTCGATTACTTAAATATTACTTTCTATCAATATTATTGTTACCATCTCAAATTATATTAGGGATATATACTACAATCTCGTATATATCCGTAACATAGACTCTAATTACAATCCTATATACTAATTTTATATCTTAATTTCAATAAGTATGACTTGATATTGTCTTATTTTAAGATGAAATCTGTAATTTATTATAGTCATGATAATAATGAAAAGTAATCTTAGTATGTGATATATTGATACTTTTTAAATATGTTTATATTAATCTTAGTCTATTTCAATATATTTATACTTTTTTTAAAAAAAATTGATCATACATTCCATATTAAATATTGTATGTGATATATTCTAATCAATCAATCAATTATATTTTCTACAAATATTCCGTCTCGAATATGATCATAAAGATATGCAATAATAATCATAACTATTTTATATTCTATGTAAAATATTGTACGGGATAGTGCAATCTCTTATTAACAAAAATAATGCAACTATTTGGTTAAAACGGAATACAATATGTTTATACTTTTTTTAAAAATTTTGATCATACATTCCATATTAAATATTGTATGTGATATATTCCATTTAAAACATGTCATTTTCGTAATCAATGTAATCAATCAGATTTCCTTAGTTACATACTTTCTGTGGTGTATAGCTTTAGGTGTGATGTAGTGATATTTAAATTAGTAAGATGTTAGAGTGTAGTTGGAAAGGAGAAGGGTCACACACATGAGGTCAAGGGTTCGATTCGCACCTTCAGACACTTTAACTTCAGTCGTTTTACATTTCAACTTTCAACTTTTAATTAACTTCATCTTCTTCACTTCTTCCTCGAAGGTAATTTTTTTTTTTTTCCAAAACTTTTGTTTGTGTATTAAGTGTAAGCTTCGTCCATCCTTATAACTAGCATTAATATTGACGAAAAATCCAATTTTTGGGGTTATTGCTGAAGAGAAGTTCATTTCTCGATCCTTCTGTGTCGGCAATGACAGTAATGAGTGTTGTTTTCATTTCCCCAAATCAATTTTTCTGAGTTTCCTTTAGTATTTTAGGATTTTAGTATTTCTGGATTTAATTTAGCGAACAACCCATAAATTTCGAGAATTGTTGCACAAAATTAGGGTTTAGGGGAGATAATTAAGCTGTAGATTCTCATTCATTCTCACTTTAATTTCTTTGACGCAGACGTGTACAATGTATGAACCAATCCTAAATCATCTTCACCAATTCTGCAATCATTAGTCCATTACGGGATCCCTATCTTATTATACGTAGTAGATTTGAAGCGAGTATTATTACTCCTTTCTCTAATTAATGTTTACTATGGTATTTCGATCATAAATTTCAAAAAAATGAGTAAAAATTAATGATATTTATGGACATGACGTAGGTCCACCCCGACGCGGCCACGCGCGGGTTTGGGTAGGCGAATGAATCTAGTGGTAAGATTGTTCTCGGGTTCGAAATTTAAGTCAAAGATGGAGTCGCCACCGAATTTTGTGGTTATTCGGAACCATTCGAGCCCACTCTATGTCGTCATGGGTGTGGACATGACATAGGTCCACCCCGACGCGGCCACGCGCGGGTTTGGGGAGGCGAATGAATCTCCATATGAGATGGTCAAATTGAAATTTAAATCGAAGTAGGAGTCGCCACCGAACTTTGTGGGAGTTCGGGCCCATTCGAACCCACTCTATGTCGTAGTGGACCGTGTACAAAATACGGCCCATTTCCGATATCAGAGCTTATTGGGTTCGTCCCTTTGCATTACGATACCGGTACCGATATTATCGGATATCGTGTATTGAATGACTCTCGTTGCCAATGGATTCGGACATCCATAAACCATGGTTCTGAGTAAGAGGTGAGGGTACGTGTTGGGAAGTTCACTAAGAACACCCAACCCCGCCCGCACTTAGCGGCCTTTACTAAGATATCGTTCGTTTTTGGTGTACACGCGTTAGTTCGACGGTTAAATGATATGCAAACATTATTTTCCTAAGCATGTGAGAAAAATTAAATGGGTTGCTAAGTCGTTTAATGCATCTTAAACTAATAACGTCAAAGTTATTTTAGCATGTGAAGTTCGTTTTAGTCTAATAAAACAAAAGAAAGAAATAAATTGCTACAAATACGAGAAAACGAGTTAGTAACGTTTGATAAATCAAATAAAGATGTAAATACAATAATATGCATGATTTTGAAAAAGGTTTATGACACGTGATGGATTAACACGTGTTGACCGAGGTCGAAAAAGAATTTATCGAAATCTGAAAATATGTCGCGAAAGTCGTTGTTTTATGTAAGAAACGAAAAGAATAGAAAAGCGAGAAAACAAGAAAATGGGGCTCGGCCTTCCAGGCTCTCGCACGAGTCGCCTGGAAGGCGTGCGACTCGCGCGGGAGTCTGTCCCGATTTTTTTATTTTCGAAAATCGTCAATTTTTATAAATCGCGTACAAATATGGATTAATTTATACTCGATTTATATTTTCGATATTCGTCGTATCCGATATTCGATTATGAAATCGATATCAAATAGTCGGAATGATATTAGAAAAAAGTTTGTTTTGAAAAAAAGAATTTGAACGAAAAGAAAAAAATGTTAATTCTCTCCACGTAAAAAATCGTCGAATTTTGTTAAAAAAGATGTAACGATTTTTCAGCATCAACGAGATTTAATTTAGTTCTTGTTAGATACGATATTCGATTAGAGAATCGATATCGTATTTTAAGAACGTTTGTTTTATGAAAATATTTTTGTAATATCGATACTAGAAATATAAAAAATATGTGACGAACGACCCGTAATAATAAAAAAAACGATGAACGACGCAAGAGAAAAAAAAACGAGAAAAACGTGGAGAAAGGAAGAGAAAGGATCGGAGGAAGAGTCGGGTTTGATTTTACACCCTCAACCTACATGCTTTGTTTTCTCGGAATAGAGCTCGTCGGAAAGTGGCTTAAACACGGGAGCGTCGAGATGATGTTAAGGTGTCGTGTAGGGTGACGGATTTCGGCCGGCTTATGAGGCTCGGATTCGTCGGGCTGATTTTGACGGTATTTCGATGCTTTTTTGGATGTATATCGGGATTTGCTTTGAATTATTTTGCTAGATGTTGATGATGTATGAATGATAGATAATGAATGTGTGTTGAATGTGACGAAAGGGTCCTATTTATAGGAGAGGTTCTTGATAGGAGCTAGGAGAAGTACTCTTGCTTAGGTGAGAAGAAATACCGGTTTGGATAGGAAACGTAGGAGTTTGAAAGGGAGCGAGAGTCCCGTTTCTTAATGGGGAAGCCGAGTATCTCGGCTGTCTTGAGGCTGTTTCGGCCGATGTTTCGGGAAAAAATATCTTTGACCGGGTTGGACTCGATCGCTAAAAGACGGTTTTGCCCCTGGTGCCGGATTCAACCCAAATTAGTCTTATTTGACTCGAAACGACCCACTGGGCCTGGATTTGAGGTTGGTTTAGTAAGATTTGTACTCCGTAATAAGCCCAGGCCAAATGTCCATGATTTCGAGCCCATATCCGAGTTCGTCAAAGCACGTTTGCGTCCGATCATCATCGGGTGTTTGGCGGAAACTACTATAGACACCTGGCGGTCAAAATGTGGGTGTCTACAATGGGCCGTACACAAAGTACGGCCCATTTCGATTTCAGAGTTTATGGGGCTCGTCCCTTTGCATTGCAATACTGATACCATCTGCACCGGTAATCGTGTATAGAATTACTCTCGTGCGCCAACGGTTTCGGGCATCCGGAAACCGAGGTTCTGAGTAAAGGGTGAGGGTACGTGTTGGGAAGCCCACTAAGGACACCCAACCCCGCCCGCACATGGCGGCCTCTACTAAGACATCGTTCGTGTTCGTGTACGCGCGCTAGTAAAACAACTAAATGATATGCAAACAGTGTTTTCGGGCTAAGCATGTGAGTTGTTGGTTAACTACGTCATTTAATGCATCTAACTATTGTCGAAGTTGTTTAGCATGCGGGGTTCATTTATAAAGCGATAAACATCCGAATAAACAAAACTCGAAATAAATAATGTACAAAATACACGGGCGGAAATACAACCCGGCCAATACAAAAAAAATACAAATAATATAACAAACGGAATATAAAAAAAAAAGCGATAAAAAGATAGGAACGAACCTGTATATAAACTAGACCGTGTATTGTGTATATGGACGAACTCCGATTAAATACACATTATGTTGTGTATTAAACGAAGGACGGAGACATAGGACCTAGGCGTGATGCTAGCCCGATCCCATGCCTCGATGCCTTGTCCCGACTTATCACGTCGAAAAATCGATCAAAGTCGCTCTAGTGAAGTGATATGCATGAGTTTTGAAAAAGAAATCACGTGATTGACTTTACATGCGACGACTAAGTCGTTTTTTTTTAAAAAAACGAGGCTCGTATGTGTGGACATGACATAGGTCCACCCCGACGCGGCCACGCGCGGGTTTGGGGAGGCGAATGAATGTCCATGAGATGGTCAAATGGAAATTTAAATCGAAGTCGGAGTCGCCACCGAATTTTATGGTTATTCGGAACCGTTCGAGCCCACTCTATGTCGTAGTGGACCGTATACAAAATACGGCCCATTTCCGATGTCAGAGTTTATTGGGCTCGTCCCTTTGCATATTGATATAGATGCCGACTTGAGCGGTTAATCGTATATTGAATGACTCTCGTTGCCAATGGATTCGGACATCCGGAAACCACTGTTCTGAGTAAGGGGTGAGGGTACGTGTTGGGAAGTTCACTAAGAACACCCAACCCCGCCCGCACATTAGCGGCCTCTACTAGGATATCGAATGATTTTTTAATACGCGCGTTAATAATACGATGAATGATATGCAAATATTGTTTTCCTAAACATGCGAGGAATTGAATGGGTTGCTAAGTCGGTTTAATGCATGAAAATTAACGTCAAAGTTGAATTTAGCATGTGAAATTCGTTTTAGTATAATAAAACAAAAGATGAAATAAAAGATGAATTTGCTACAAGATAAACAAACGAGTTAGTATCGATTTGTAAAAATAATATAGCAAATAAATATATGAAATCGAGAAAATAAATATTAATCGAAATCTGAAAAATATTGCTAAAAACGCTGTTTTGTATAAAAAACGAAGTTCGAAAAATAATAAAAAAACAGAAATCGTGCGTCGCGTGACAGCCGGCCGCGCGGCTCGCCCGGGATGCCGGCGAGTCGCGTGGCGGCCTGTTTTTTTTTTTGAAGACGATTTTTCGAAAATTCGATGCTTTTATTAAATCGTGTATGAATATCGCATAATTCGTACTTGATTCAATATTTTCGATATTCGTTATATTTGATAATTAACTGCGAAATTAATATCAAATATTCCGAATAGTTTTAGAAAAGGTATAAGTTTTAAAATCGTTTCGTAGAAGAATAAAATAAAACGAACGAAAAAGCTAAAAAAATGTCTCAGATTTCAGGCCCGTGCGCGAGTCGCCTGGGCATGGCGCGACTCGCGTGCGGGTCCGTCCGGTTTTTTATTTTTTGTTCGAAATTGCTAATTTTGATAAATCGCGTACAAAATATGAATTAATTTGTATTCGATTTATGTTTTCGATATTTGTCGTACCCGATATTCGATTATGAAATCGATATCGAGTATTCGGAACGAATTAAAAAAAGGTTTTGTAAAGAGAAGTTTGAACGAAAAAGATGTAACGATTTTTAATATCGTCGAGATCTTAATATAATTCTTTTTGATACAATATTCGATTATAGAAAATCGATATCATATTTTTAAGAATGTTGTTATATGAAAATAGTTTTTTTTTTGATATTATCGATATTAGAAAATAAAAAAACGCGACGAATGACCCGTAATAAAAGGACCGACGCGAAGGAGGAGAAGAGAAGAAAAAGGAGAAGTCAGGTTTTTGTACACCCTCAACCTACATGCTTTAGTTTACTCGGATCGGGACTCGTCGGGATGTGACTTGGGCACAAGAGCGCCGAGTGGATGTCGGTGAGTTGATGGTGGTTCGGCTCGGGCGTGACGTGCGTGAAGGGTGTCGGGATTCGGACCGGTTTCCTTCGGGTTTAGAGTATCGGTTTCTCGGTGTGTGTGTGTGTGTGTGTGTGTGTGTGTGTGTGAGATAATGAATGATATTTTTCTGATTTTTGATGAATGTAGATTGTAGATGCTAATTGATGTGTAAAAGTGTGTGTGCAAGGGGCTATTTATAGGGGGTTCCCGACCTTGGCTAGGAGAGTTTGAACTACCGCTAGAGATAGGAAATATAGGAAGCTGTAAGGCATGAGAATTCCGCTTTCTTGTCAAGGAAGAAAGGGAACACGGCTGGAATATGCTGCTCGGCCGAGTGTTTGCACTCGGTCGGGTGTCTGAATCGGTTTTCGGATAGGATTCCTACTTGAGATCGAATTCCATCCTTAAACGGATTTGTTTAATATTTTATGTAGCTGATTTTTCGTAGGATTAGAGTTCGAATCAGCCGTGTGAGGTGTCACGGCTGACTCACGTGTCTCGGAAATAATTTTGACGGGTTTTGACTCGGTCGTAAAAAGACGGTTTTACCCCTGGTGTCGGAATCGACCCAAATTAGTCTTATTTGATTCGAAACGACCCACTGGACCTGATTTTGAGGTTGGTTTTGTGAGATATGTACTCCATAATGAGTCCAAGCCAAATGCCAATGATTTTGAGCCCGTTTTTGAGTATTTAAAGCACGTTTGCGTCCGATCATCATCGGGTGTTTGTCGGAAACTGCTATAGACGTCTGGCGGTCAAAATGTGGGTGTCTACAGTATGATTAAAAAGAGCTCTCGGTTTTCTGGGCTACAGGACCCACTCGATCGAGTCGTGGTCTGACTCGGTCAAGTGTGTCCTCGAGGAGGCTACTGCCCAGGATTTGGGGTGCTACTCGATCGAGTAGCCTATGGTACTCGGTCGAGTGGCAGCTGTACGAGGCATGACTCGTATTGTTTATATGTTTGAAAATCGATGGTCGGCCGAGTTAAATAAAAATATCGCATGATTTAAATTTAGCTCGGCATCCGGTACTATAATTGTGTATGTATACGATCATAATACCGTTATCGGAATTTTATGAAAATGTTATCGTTAGATTGAAATTTTGGATTAGTGACGAAATTGTATCCCTCTACGTCACGACATCGATACATACTAATCCTTTCGGATTATGTGATGTCGGTTTTCGTGTCAACGGGTTCCGTACTAATCGCAGAAATGGATCCATACGCGTTCAACTACGAATGACCATGATCGCGTTACGCCCTTGAGTACGTTGGGGCGGCGCTCCTCGAAAGGGTGCCACCTCAGTCGTTGCTCGTAAAGGGATTAAACGGGCCTTAAATGAACGTCGTAGTTAAACGTGTTCGGATCCGAGTTTTATATACTATTATATATGTACACGGTATATAATGTTAGTAGTAAAAAAAAGAAATCGAAAATGCGAAAAGTATAAAACGTTAGTGTTAGTGTTACTATACTAATATAATTATGATACAAAATGCGAAAATGTAAATAAAAACGAAGTAATAAAGATTGAGACGGGGTTTATGACACCCTCAACATACATGCTTAGTAAAGGCCTCGGAAATGGACTCGTAATAGCGGCACGGACGCGGGAGTATCGAGGATGTACGTGAGTTATGGTGTGTGTGGGGGGGGGGGGATGATTTGTCGGTTTTTCGAGGGACAAGGGCTCGACTTTTGATTAGGGTTGCTAGGGGTTGAAGTGTAGTGTGTTAGGATGAAAATGTAGGGCTTAGGTGCATTTGACAAAACTGAAAAATGAGAAGGGTTTGAGGGGTATTTATAGAGTTTACCCCTCGACCTAGGGTCACTCGATCGAGTGCCTTTGAAAACGGGTCTGATCCGATTTTTGAGGCTCCACTCGACCGAGTGGGTCAACCCACTCGATCGAGTGGATAAGGGTGGCGAGACAATTTAGGAAATGGTTGACTTTTGATTAATTTTGAATTTTGTATTTGGGCGCAATCTTCTAGAAACGCATCAGGCTGATTTATGTGACGGATTCGTCTTTGACCGGATTTTGACCCGGTCGCCAAAAGACGGTTTTTATTTTTGGTGTTGATTTTGGCCCAAATTAGTCTTATTTTACTCGGAACGTCCCACTGGGCCTGAATTTGAGGTTGGTTTTGAGAGATTTGTACTCCGCTAAATGTCCATGTCGGATATTATTGATTCCGAGCCCATATTCGAGTATACTAAGTCACGTTTGTGTCCGATCATCATCGGGTGTTTTGTCGGGAACTGCTATAGACACTAGCAGGCAAAATGCGGGTGTCTACAATATTATTAAATTAAAAAGTACGTCTATGAACTTGTTTTAAAAAGTAATGACATTTTGTGTAAATAGACAAAGGAAATGACGATTATGTGGTAGTGGTAAAATCTTTGACCAAAAATAGAATCTAAAACTTTAATTACCTGATCAGTTTGTATTAAGTGAAAATATTTGTTTGGTTTGCGGGGAGTACATTATATTTCACCCAGGTAATGATGATCATAGTGGTGGTCGATGAACCTTGGTGGTGGTTGATGGTGAGTTATGGATTCACCATTCATGCGTGGTGATTGGATGAGTTAAGCTATGTTCTTTTTGGCTGAAAGGGATTGAAATAAATTTAAATGGGTGGGACGTAACCAACTTAGAAAACATAAGTTATTGAGTTTGATCAAATATATACTCCCTCCGTTCCATTTGATTGTTTTCATTTATTTTTTCACACTTGTCAATGCACGTTTTCTTTTGTTCATATCTTTAGTTACGTATTTCTAAAAATTATAAAAATTTAATATTTATAACGTGCTCGATTAGACAATTTAAACAAGACCCCACATGACTATACGGTACTCGATTATAACGTACTCGATTAGAAAATTAGACAATTTACTTTCTCGCATTCTTTAGTCCAAATAGCTTGGGTTGGATTCTACCATACGTGGTGTTTCGACTGCACTTGTAATGAAAAGCATACTCAAAAGCTACGGCCGATAGTCGACCTAGTGTTTAAAGTAGTCATCCTACCGTAGTGAGGACTGCAGTCCAAGAGTCTGCGTAGGATATGTGCGCATATATAGACAAGTATTCGATCTTTTTTACTACCTAGGTAACGGGGGCAGAACAAGATTCTGAAAATTGCGGGTACCCTTTTGTTGATGCAGAGAATGTAATCATCAACTTTCATTTCGCTCAGAGCCCCGTCTGAATAAACGTATAATATAATTGAAGTTCGACCCAATTGAGCCTTATGAGTGAGATGTAAACGTCATAAGATCGGTTCAGTCTACGAATCGGTAACACGGTTACTTCTATTGGTAAGATGCAAGCCAATAGGATGTAGCGGTGATACTAAGAGCCACGACTCATGTGTTTATCTGTTTATGTGAAAAATAAATTATTTTAAAATCAAATGACTGACAATGTCCCATCTTCTAAAACATTATCGTTTTCATCACCTCACATGTTGGTTAATTGAATAATTAAAGGAAACTATTTGTTAAGTGATATCCTTTAATATTTTTGTAAGCATTATTCGTTACTCACATGATTGTCTTATGTGCATGAGTTGATGTTAGAAGAACGATTTGGTTGTTGTTCCGCTCAGCGGCCTTTGTTTTATATTTTTGCAGGTATAAGATGATGGGGGAAAATCGAGCGAGAGATTTAATAATATGTTTGTATGAAATACGATCTATATTTTGTGCTAGTAAATCAAGACTATGTTGTTAATAGTCGTTTCTTATAAGGATCCGTAGTGATCCAGATTTTTAAATCATACTCTGTTATTGTATAATTAAATGACTTAGATAATTTTCCGCAATATCTATTAAATGAAGTCATCAAAAATCCAGGTTGTTACATTATTTCTGTTAAATAACCCAATATTTTATTAATTTCAATAATTTTTGTTTGATTCAACGGGTCCAATGGACCGGGTTAGGTTTCGACCCTAAGGGCTCGTTTGGTTGCCCCCCCCAACTTCCCGGGAATTGCAAAATCCCATGAAATGCTTTCCTGGGAAGTTGTTTGGTTACCCAAAACTAAAAAAATTGGGGAATTCAAACTCACCCCATCACTTGCAATTCCACATAAAATTGGGGAACTCAAACTCACCCCATCACTTGCAATTCCTGCATGATGTGGGAAGTTGCTCACCGACCCCCCCCTCGGTGAGTTGCACTTCCCACATCCCGAATTAATCAAATGACTTTTTTATCCCTTCTCCACTCATCTATTTTTCACTTAACCGCTGAATTACTAATTTCTAGGATGTTTTACTGGAGTTTCGAACTTTCACTATTAAATGTTTTTATTTTCATGAACAATGATTTTTCCGGAATAACGATTGTAACTCAGAATTTTTAAAAAAAAATAATAATTAATGTTCGTTATTTTTTACGCTGATAATGTAATTTGGTTACGACTGCATATTATAGTGAAGACAATTTCAGATATCTCTTAAGTTGCTGAAAAAATAAATTCATAAATTTTTATACCCTTGATTAATAAAGGGCATAATAGTCATTGTAATCAAAATCATGGGAATTATGCCGAGTCAACCAAACAAGATGTAGGAATTCAATTCCCGGGAAGTGTGAATTCCAGGATGTCAACCAAACAAATTTTTCAAATTCCCGGGAAGTTGAAGTGGGAAGTAACTTCCTGGGAATTGCAACTCCCTTCGGGAAATAAGTTCCCGCATGAACCAAACGAACCCTAAAATTAACGTGTCATCTGAAGTATTTGATAATGAAATCTTTTTCATTTGCTTTCCAACAAAAATGTGTTTCGAAATAACGAAATTCTTTGAATTCACGATTCTTACAAGCATTGAGAATATAGGTACGTTACGTCTTTTTTGAACCTAATTGATACTCCCTCCGTCTCTCTAGATGGGTCACCCCTTCCATTTAGTAGAAATTAGGATGAAGAATGTAGGGTGAAAAATGAGAGTTAAATAAATATGTGGGGTCACAGCTAATAATAACCATAGAAATCAGACAAAAACAAATAAAACAAAAGGTGACGTGTCACGGGTGTCATACACACTAATCTTCTTTTTATTTCAAGTTGTGTGTCGAGTTATCTTAAACTACAAATACGTAAATTAATGTCAGCATGTTGCAAGTTAACCACATTCGTTTATTATGTGAATCTTTTATCAAATGTCGGTAATAACATTGTCACTACCGATCTACACGGGATATATTTCAGTATTACTAACTTCCGATAATTTATTATTTAGAAAAAAAAGTTACAATTCCGTGAAGTGTCACGGTTATCACACAAGTGAAATAATATTTCTCTATTTTTCTAAATCCAAGAGGAATTTTTTTATTTTTTTTATTTTTTTTATTTTTTTTATTTTTTTTCCTTCTTTCATTCGTGTATGTTACGATTTACGAGTATTGCTTGGGTTGAGAAATGAATGAAAGAGTTGATATACACTTTAGACTTTGTCGTTGAGGTATTCATTTGGTCAACCAATGGTAAGGTCAAACCCTGTAGTCCGCTAGATCTCTAGAAAGTCCACACTAGCGTGAGGAAAACGACAATACAGTCCTTCACTTTTTTCGTTTTTGTCGCTTGACATTGCGATTTACAGTACAACCTAAAAACCCCATTTAAAATTGATTAACTTCGGAGTATTTGTTACGAGTATAAATTTGTGATGATTTAAATAATATCTGTTTAATTGTTTTGTTAGATAAAAGTTAACAGTGAACTGAATATTTTTTGCATTTATTTTATCTAATTATGTACGTAATATTTATAATGAATATATAGAAAAGAGACTTATCTTCAAAATAAAATCATTCCTCTGTCAACATAGCAAGTTGCAGCTCTCATCTCCCTTTCCTCACGCTTCTTTCATCGTTTTCTTTAAATCCATCAAGATCAACTCTATTTGTTATCGTGTTTTAATCATGAATTATTTGAGCTTCATTGATTATGTAAGTTAAAAAAAAAGTCAATTTAAAATTCAGCCTTTATTTTATACTCCCTCCGTTTCTATGATATCTTCCACATTAAAAGTGGTACATTTCTTAAGAAAAACAATAAAATAAGTAAAAGTAGGGAGTGAGTAAAGTAGGTGGGGTCACCTAGTAAGAGAGAAGTGTGATAGAAAAATGGAAAGTGGAAGAAATTAAAGAAATCATTGAAAAAGAAAATGTGGAAGATATAAAAAAAAAACAGATGGAGTATTTAAAGTAGAAATTTCTCACTCCTCACTTATTTTTCAAATTGTCTGCACAAAATAAAGGGAATTATGATTTTTACAAAACAAAAAAAAAGTTACACGCAAGAAAATCATAACTTGGGTGGTATGTGGGAGAAAATCTCATAAATAAATACGAGTAAAAGTCACTTCTTGTGTGCTACAAATACTTTTAAATTACAGAGTATAAATTACTCCGTAGTGAAAAAAAATTAAATTAGTAAAAGGGCGAAAGCTTTTAACATTCCTATTACTTAGAAACAATATTATGGGGAAGAGTAACGTGTATTGTCAACGTGTGATTTTAATGATTTTCAATTATGAAGATTGTTTTGACAAATAAACACAGATAATATTAATCATTTACTCCCTCCAATCCATCTCAGTCATTTATTTGTTTACCTTTGATTAAAATAATACGCATATTCTATAACCCCACTAAAATTTAGTAGTAATCAAATCACGTGAAAGATCTCACAATAAACTTATGGCAAGACGTCGCAGAATTAGGACTCGTTTGGTTCATCATGGGAATATAGAGTTAACGGGAATTTAAATTCACGTGAATTTTTATTTCATGGGAATTACAAAAAATATTGTTTGGTTGGCAGGTAGAAAATGACTTCATGTCTTCGTGGGAAGTCCTACCCACAAGGGAACATAGTGAGTAACTTCCAAATAATTTAAGAGGACAACCAAACGACCCCAGTGTTTTAAAAATATTTTAAAAAAACAAGCTCCCTAAGATGGAGGGAACAGTAATTTGAAAATCCGTTGGCGTACCAAGTGGACTAGATCGACTTGTCGGGTGACAACATTAACAGAATGAATGTTAATGACTTAATGTTACTCCCCACTTTTTTTTCTAATGCGTCCTCTTCCTTCCTCATCCTCATCATTCTCTTCTCCTCTTTTCATCATTCATAATACATGTAGAGTACAATTCAAGTTGTTCATACAAATGATTTCAGAATCAAATTAAAAGTATCAAACCACAATGTTTATGTCTCAGTTATCATCATCATCATCATCATCATCGTCACCGGGTAATAATAATCATAAACGCCGATTAACCAGAGCTAAGCAACTGCGTCACCTCCGTCACTCCGATGTCGTCAAGCATTCAGAAAAATACTTTCTTAATTCGCCTGTTCGAAACCCCCATCATCATAATATCTCCCTGCCTCTGCCGCTTCCGGAACTCTCTGCGCTACTCTCGGGCGCTGATAAACTCCTCGTCAAGGAGACACGAAAATCCCATTGTTTTCGCCTCCCTTCGCCTGCAACTCTCGCTCATACTGCTTCGTCAGTTTTCTCTTCTTCCACTTTTATTTTTCTACTTCCCATTTTTCCAAGTAATTGCAATCTCATTATTTTTAAGGTATCAAGGCCCTGTTCTTTTCGACTTATATTCAGTCAATTTCGTTTCAGTTCAGTTCAGCTCCAGGAGGCATATTTTGTCTCTATATTTCAGTCAGTTTCAGTTAAGTTAAGTTCAGTCAGTTTCAGTCCAAAAGAACATGGCCTAAGTCTACTAAGGTCTAAGAAATGTGCAATTTATCACACTAAAAATAGAGGGAAGGAGGAATCGAATCTACCTATAGACAACAGCTCAGTCTTTTAAGTCTTAACCGCTGTTGTCTATAGGATTATTGTCCATTTCAATAAAATAATCCTCACGTATATTCATGGAATGAGATGATAATTTATAATCTGAGAATCGGAGATTCAGAGGGAGTACTATTGATGCTGCATTGAACTGAGATTTGTAGAAAATTTTTGTTCATAATTTTTTGGTTTCTTCAGACAAAGAACAAACCGTAAGTCAGCTTCAATTTGACTCATTATTGATGTGGAAAAAAAGAATTAAGTTTGGATAGTTCATAGTTGACTAGCAGCATTTACTGTAATTAATTGATGTCACAATTATTCTGTTTTTAAGGAATATTCTTGTCAATTCTGTTTCTGCGGCTATCTGTCTGAGTCTGACCTGTAATCTGACATTTGACCTGAAATATAATAGGGGTGTAACACAGGATGGTAGGCGTAGCAGTGTTGATGCGCCGCCGCCTAGCGCTGATGAATACCAAACATGGTCGGCTGGGAATGCGCAGCAGAAGACTACGATGGCAGATCAGGCTCAACAAAACTCAGTCTTAGACGACACTAGCGTCAGCAGTCCCGTGGTTAGCCCACAAAGGACTCTTAATAATGACGAGTCCAAGCAGCAGCGTTTGTCTGAACTGCCTGTGCCTACTGCAGGTTTACCATACACAACCCGGGAAGAAAGCAATGCGGTCAGGTGCCTTAATCATCATAATTCTATGCTTCACACTCGACCAATTAAGGTCATTAAATCACTCCGAAAGAGCGCCAGTGGACGTTTATCATCTCCTAGACATCCTAGTAATATTGAGATGTCTTCCTTTCATAATGACACTAATGTTGTAACCAAGGTCCACCCGTTACCTCTTCCTCCCTCCAATTCCCCTGCTGCATTTCCTCAGGCAGCGAATTCTCATCCAGTGAGAAATCAATGGACTAAAGGGAAGCTCATTGGTCGAGGAACTTTTGGGAGTGTTTATGTTGCAACCAACCGGTAAAAATACTTTTTTCTTTATAATTAATTATACTGTATTAGTTTTCTATACTTCATCGCGTGACAATGCATCTTTAAACTCCACGACAGAGAAACAGGCGCTTTATGTGCTATGAAAGAAGTTGAGTTATGTCCTGATGATCCAAACTCGCGAGAGTGTATCAGACAACTTGAGCAGGTACTTTCTGAGATCTATATGTTTCAAATCCCCCTTCCCTTCCCTCCCATTTAGGTTGTTATCTGACTTGATGCTGTATCCTGTACGTGCGCGCTGATGCAGGAGATCAAAGTCCTTAGTCGATTGAAGCATCCGAACATTGTGCAGTATTATGGTAGCGAGATAGTAAGTCAAGCTAGAATGATCCCCATTACTCTTCTATGTTTTTGTTGTTGTTCCAAACATTGCATTTGACGTGTGAGTGTGATCGATTCATGCAGGCAGGTGACAGGTTCTATATATATTTGGAGTACGTTTACCCAGGTTCCATCAATAAATATGTCCATGAACACTGTGGGGCTATCACGGAAGCAGTTGTCCGTAACTTCACACGTCACATTTGTTCTGGTTTAGCTTTTTTGCACGGGCGAAAAACTATACATAGGTACTGTACTACCACAGTCCACAGGCAGACGACGGGTTTTATACATATTGCGACTAAGATTGCTTAAATGCTTGTTAACTATTCAACTGTGTAGGGACATTAAAGGTGCAAACTTACTAGTTGATTCATCCGGAGTTGTCAAGCTTGCAGATTTTGGCATGGCAAAACATGTAAGTCGGTTTTAACGAGATATGTTAATAATTCTCACAGTCAGTGTTGGATTTATGCTGTTCTTATTCATGTTATGTTTTTTTTGTTAGATTACTGGACAAGCTGGTGAGCTTTCGATGAAAGGGAGTCCATTCTGGATGGCTCCAGAGGTATATAATGTTTTTTTTTTTTTTTTTTAAATCATCATCTGCGTGCGATTGCTTATGTTTTCTTGGCTGAGATTGATAAGATTACTTTCTGTCTTTCTATTCACAGCTGATGCAGTCTGTACTGCAGAAAGATAACCGCTCTGATCTTGCTTTGGCTGTTGATATCTGGAGTTTAGGTTGTACTGTTATTGAGATGCTAACTGGAAAGCCACCGTGGAGCGAATATGAAGGAGTACGTATTCCAAACTCTATCAGTATTATTTTCTTCCTCCTAAACTTGCTCTCGTACCTAGCGACCTAGCTAAACATAATCCTAAGTCGGAAGTGCTCTCAATGATATGTTGCCTTCATTTTCGGAAAGTTTTTTAACTAGAGGAATTAGATTGACATGTTTTGATAAAAACTTGTTGTTATAATATGATACACAGGCTGCTGCAATGTTCAAGGTGTTGAAAGAATCCCCAAGTATTCCTGAAAGTCTATCACCTGAAGGAAAGGATTTCCTGAACTGTTGCTTCCGGCGGAATCCTGCAGACAGGCCTTCAGCCACCAAGCTTCTGGAGCATTCCTTTTTGAACAACTGTCAGCAACTTGATGTTCCGAATTCTGGCCCCCGACAAAAGGGTGACGAATGGAAAAGGCGGCATCAGGTAAGAGTCACCCCTGTCTTGGCCGTAACTATGCCAAGATAAAGATGAACTGTAAACTGTGTTGGTACCTCACTCACGGAAGGCCATCATCATTCACCGACATATATATTTTTGAGCCTGTAGGCTGTAACGAGTCTATCTCTTCCAAGGTTGGATCATGGTTTCGCCACATACATCAAATGGCATGCCAATGCCAACAGGGATGTCTTTTTCCGCTAAGCTGCAGCTTGCAGGCGTACGTGAGTCTTTTAGATATTTCTTCATTCGAGATTTCTTAAAATTATAACTTTGTACATAGCCTCGATTATTCACTTGGAAAACAGCTCGATAATTTCCATAATTTATAGAAAGGTAAAAGATGTTATATTTCCTTGAATCCTATCAACAATGAGTACACCTATTTATATACAAGTCCTACTAGTCTAGAAACATCTTATTAACTAGGATACATTAACTAATGCTACGGATAACTAGAGAGAAATACAATTAACAAGGAAGAGAGGTAGGTACATATAATCTATATACTAGATACATATAATCTATTACGCCCCCGCAGTCGAAACGGGAGGAGAGTGGACGTTGAGGCTGGACCTGAAATCATCAAAAAGGGTCCGTGGGAGCCCTTTGGTAAAGATGTCGGCAAACTGATAACGGGAGGGGACATGTAGGACCTTGATTTCCCCGAGAGCAACCTTTTCACGGACAAAATGGATATCCATTTCAATATGTTTGGTTCGTTGGTGATTAACCGGGTTGCCAGAGAGGTAGATAGCACTCACATTATCGCAATATATAATAGTAGCCTTAGTGAGAGGACAGTGAAGCTCAAGAAGGAGATTCCGAATCCAACAAGTTTCGGCGACAGTATTAGCGACCCCACGATATTCGGCTTCCGTGCTTGATCGGGACATAGTGGGTTGTCTTTTGGAAGACCAAGATATAATGTTGTCACCAAGATAAACACAATAACCGGAAGTGGAGCGACGAGTGTCGAGGCAGCCGCCCCAGTCAGCATCGGAGTAAGCAGTAAGGGAACCCGTAGAGGATGGTCTAATAGTGATGCCGAGGGAAGTAGTCCCACGGAGGTACCGAAGAATTCGTTTCAGAGCGGTCATGTGCGGTTCACGAGGATCATGCATGTATAAACAAATCTGTTGGACTGCGAAAGCAATATCCGGACGGGTAAAAGTTAAGTATTGGAGGGCACCTGCCAGACTGCGATATAAAGTTGGATCGGCGACGGGAGGTCCGGTGGCGGAACTCAGTTTTGTGCTAGAGTCAACCGGGGTGTTGATGGGTTTGCAATTAGACATGTGAGCACGGGTCAAGATCTCTTCGGCATAGGTTGACTGAGAGAGAAATAGGCCGTTATTGCGACGATCGACCGAAATACCCAAAAAATAGCTGAGAGGACCAAGATCAGTCATAGCAAATTCTGTCTTGAAGCTTCGAATAATGGAGTCTCGGAGAGAATTAGAGGAGGAGATTAGAACAATGTCATCCACATAAAGGAGAATAAAGGCTGTGTGATGAGAGGAGCGGAGAATGAAGAGTGAGTGATCCACACGGCTGTGACGAAAACCAATGGACTGGACAAAATTTGTGAATCGTTGGTACCACGCCCGAGGAGCCTGTTTAAGACCATATAAAGATTTTTTGAGCAGACAGACGTAATCAGGATGAGCCTTATCGCGAAAACCGGGTGGCTGGTGCATATAAACGGTCTCAGATAAGTGGCCGTGAAGAAAGGCATTCTTCACGTCAAGTTGGTGAATAGACCAGTGGCGGGATACGGCAATGCTGAGGACGGTACGGATGGTGGTGGGCTTGACGACTGGGCTATATGTCTCCTCACAATCTATTCCTATCTGCTGGGACCTGCCATTAACAACAAGACGGGCTTTGTACTGTTCTAAATCTCCGTTAGATTTAAATTTATGCTTAAAGAGCCACATACAACGGGTAACGTTAGCATCAGATGGCCGCGGGACGAGGACCCACGTATCATTTTTAATAAGAGCGTCATACTCGTCGTGCATGGCTTGTCGCCAATAAGGGTCACGGAGGGCAGATGTGGGGTCTCGGGGAATGGGGGAGGGGGAGGTGGTGGCGAGAAGGGAGGGTAGGAGACGGGTTTTGATGATCCCGTGTTTGCTACGGGTGGTCATGGGATGAGATGAGAGGGCTGATGTGGGGTTGGGCTGTTGTGGGATGGAAGGTGCAGAAGGTGAGATGGGCTGTTGTGAAGTGGAAGAGGGGTTGGGCTGGGTAGAGGGTGCGGAAGGTGAAATGGGCTGAGAGGGAAGTGTTTGTTTAGTATGGGGGTCTGGTTGGGCCGGATGGGAGGAGTGAGGAGTGGGCTGGGGTTGGTGTGTGGGAGAGGCATGTTGGTCCAAAAGGGAGGAAGAAGGGGCTGATTTTGAAGAGGAGGAGAGAGGGTCGGATTGGGCCTGACTTGTGGTAGAATGTTGGGCCTGTTTGGTTCTGCGAGAATATACTTGAAGAGGGGGGTTTGGATTTTGTTGGGCCTGATGTTGCTGGGCCAAAAAGTGTTGGGTGAAAGGGGAAGGAGTAGAATCCAGAAAAGTATATGAGGTAAGAGGAGGGGAAATTTTATCGTGAAAAGGGAAGACGGTTTCGTGAAAAGTGACGTGACGGTTAATGAGAACTTTCCGGGAGGACAAGTCGAGACACAAGTAACCGCGGTGAGCCGAGGGATACCCGAGGAAAACACAAGGAGTGGATCTTGGATCGAGTTTGTTAATAGAGGAAGAGGGAAGGTGAGGGTAGCATAAGCAACCAAACACACGGAGATGAGAGTAGGAGGGATATTTGTGGTAGAGGCGTTGGGTGGGAGAGATGAGATCATTGGCTTTGCTCGGAATAATGTTGTGGAGGTACGTGGCCATAGCGAGAGCGTAAGGCCAAAGGTTCGGGGGGGTGTGAGAATGAACGAGAAGGGTGCGGATGATATTGTTTATGGTGCGAATTTTACGTTCGGCTTTTCCATTTTGACTAGAGGTATGGGGGCAAGACAACCGGAATTGAATGCCATGTTCGTGAAAGAAATTTTGATACGGAGTGTTTTGAAATTCACGTCCGTTATCACATTGAAAATTCTTAATTTTAATATTAAATTGGGTATATACGAGAGAGTGAAATTGAGAAAAGAGGGAGAAGACTTGACTTTTATTTTTGATTGGAAAAGTCCAAAGAAAATTAGTATTGTCGTCGAGAAACAGAAGGTAGTAGCGATGACCTAAATTACTGACTACGGGAGATGTCCACAAATTGCTATGAATAATATCGAAAGGAAGTAAAGAGTAAGAAATAGAATTAGAGAAGGGAAGACGAGTGTGTTTACCAAGTTCGCAAGCATGACATAATTGTGTGCTAGGCAATTTATTACAAGCAAGAGTCGGTCTAAGTAAATTAAAAATATGAGGTCCCGGGTGACCGAGACGAGAGTGCCAGGTGGTTGGAGTAACGGCGGAAAGAGCCAGAAACGAGCTAGGGGGTGCGGTTGGGATAGATGAGACAGGGTAAAGGTCACCGCGGCTATTGCATCTCATGATACGGTTCCCCATTCGGAGGTCCTTCACAGAAAAACCGAAAGGGTCAAATTCCACAGAAACATAATTGTCAGTTGTAAATTTACGAACGGATACAAGATTTTTGACTAAGTTAGGTGCATGGAGAACGTGATTTAATTTAAGAGGGGGATGGGGTCGGGACAAAATCGTGTTTCCGTGACCTCTAATTGGAACTTGGTGACCGTTTCCAACAATAATATGACGAGGAGAACTCGAATTAAAATATGAGACGAGAGTACCTGAGTCACCGGTCATATGAGCGGACGCTCCCGTATCCATATACCAATTTGAATCGGGTTCTTGTAGGGTTACAGAATCAATAGCTGCTGCTAACTCAGTTGGGTAAATATTTGACTGCTGAGTAGATGGGGGAGAGTAGATCGGAGATGGAGCCTGAGCGACGAAGGCCTGGTGGGATGGTCGGGGACCGAGCACGCCGGCGCCGGCAACAGGAGGCGCCCACCCCTGTGTCGGGTAAGGGCAGGGGGGAGCGTGAAATGCAGGAGGAGACGGAGGGACCCACGAACTGGCCGGAATCCATGCCCAATGGCCGGCGGCGTGAGGAGCAGGTGACGGTGTGGGAGGGCGGCCGGAGGGGCGTTGCTGGGTGGTTCGCGCTCCGGTGCCGCGGCCGCGATAGGAGTTGCCGGAGCGTCCTCGACCAGAATGACCACCGGATCTTCCACGTTGCTGCTGGCGTCCGGAGGACCGAGATGCGGTGGAATCCGGGTCGTCACCGTCAATGGTGGCGGCTAGGGCAGTTGTCTGGTTCGGGCTAGACTGGGCCTGCCGGGTTTCTTCCAAAGTGAGCATCGATCGGGCCTTGAAGAATGTCGGTAAGGGATCACTTTGTTGGATGATGGTGGCTATACTACTGTAACCTTTGGACAGATTTGAGACCATATGGAGTACCAAACGGTCATTGTCGATTTTGGAACCCACGTGCTTGAGCTGATCGGCTAGACGCTTGAGAGCCTGACAATATGAAGTAACGTTGGGAAATTGATCCATATGAGTGTTGGAGAACTGCTGTTCAAGAAGAACGGCACGTGAGTGTTTGTTGTCGCTGAAAAGATCACGAGCTCGGTCCCATATATCTTTGGCGGTACAACCGGGTTCGACAATAGTCTCGAGAATATCTTTGGATATAGTGGCATACAACCATTGTTTGACAACGGCATCGAGTTGTGCCCAAGCGTCGGGATCAGATTCGACGATGGGAGTTTCACCTTTGGCGGGGTCCACAAGGTGATGGTGAACTTGGTATGCCTTGGCGGTATTAAGAAAGAATTCGGCCCACAAATCATATTGGATATTTTCATACTCGAGGATGACGGCAACGTGGTTTTTGATGGCCGTGACATTGAGTGCAGGGTGGAGAAATTTTTTATCGTTGGAAGGAGCCATGGTGAAGAGGAATGCTCTGAGTTGAGTGAAGGAAATAAGGGAGCAGAGAAGTCAGAGAACCTGCACGTGAACCTGCAAAACAGAAAAGAAGAGGAAAGAAAAGAATGATATTTTGAAGAGGTATGCTCTGATACCATAAAAGATGTTATATTTCCTTGAGTCCTATCAACAATGAGTACACCTATTTATATACAAGTCCTACTAGTCTAGAAACATCTTATTAACTAGGATACATTAACTAATGCTACGGATAACTAGAGAGAAATACAATTAACAAGAAAGAGAGGTAGGTACATATAATCTATATACTAGATACATATAATCTATTAAAAGGATTTCGCGTCTGTATTTTTGGCATAGGGTTAAGTTGGCGAATCCAATCCAACCCAAATTCGCCATAGTAAAGAGGGACTTAATAACAACCAGTTTGAAGGGTTTACATGCTGCATTTCATGCAACCTGTATTTTCATGCTTCCCCTTCTCCTCTTTGTGCCACTGAACTTAAGATCCGGTAGACATCTGATGTAACTACAGTGGAGTTTAAGCCGCAAACCGAATACAGAATTTCGGAAGAACATTGGACTGCCAAGCCAACAACCATGTTTGGTCATCTAACTTGCATCGTTATAACGACAAATTTTGGATTGTAAATAACGGCTCCGTATACAAAACAAGGAAACAAATGAATTTTATTAATATTAATATCAGGAGTATGCGTACAATTTCTTCGTCTCTAATATTTCCTATGATTCCAATGCGCGGTAATGGTATGTGTACGCGGTATATGTGAGGGGTGTACATGTAGACAATCGGTATAGTTCCACATGCGGTGTTGGTTTATGCTCTTGAGAGGGTTGCGACGACTTCAATCTCTATTCAATGTTTGAATTTGTGATTGGTTTTCAATATTGTGATGGTTAGTCGTGAATCAATACTTACCTAAATCTTAAGACAAGATTCGCTCAAGAGCAAAACTACTCATAATCTTAGCCTTACCTCAACCTCGATAATAATTTGATCCATAAATGACCTAAACTCAACCGGAAAATAATTAAGAGTAGAAATAATGGAAGACAAAAAGTGAGATATTTGAGCACAAACAAATGAAGGTGGGAATTTCAGATATTGGGGAGTCATTGTGCAAAAGTCGTATTCACCTAAATGCTAATGCATTGACTTTGAATCTTTAATAATTGCATCCTATCCATTTCCTCTAAAAGAAGAACCTACTGTTACCCAAAAAGTAAAGAATAAAATGACAGTCGTTCAATATTGATTTACTATCTCATCATGAAAACACGCACCATACAATTACAAATGGCCTAATCGATCATTTTGAACCACCCACGAGCAGTATGTAACATTATGGCGAAGCCACCATTTACTTTCAAAACTCCATCCTCTCAATTTTACCTTTTTTTTTTTTTAATTTAATTTCGATAATTTGTTTACCTCTTGCAGAGTATATAAATATTATTTGTAAAAAATATTCTAATAAAGGTAAATATATGGTTGAAACGGAGGAAATATAAGTACTAAAGGACTACAACCATGTACAATGAATCTAAGATCGAGAACTAGATACAATTAACTACTCACTCAATATTACTCCAAACTACTCCTCCGTCTCACTAAAAGAGTCCTCCCCCTCTTTTGGTGAAATGTTTGGTACCGTAGCTACATGACTTGCTCTTTTTAATATGCAGAAAAATTAGGATGGATAGAAATGTGTGGTGAAAAATGAAATACTATAAGAATACGAAAGAGGACAGGAATGAATGATACTTCCTTCTCTCCACTAAGATGTTTTTATATTTTATTTTCAGGAAAATTCACCAAGATGTTCTATTTTCTTTTTAGTACGAGTACATGTTTTGTGGTTCCTATTATTTGTGACCACATTTTTTCTTCTCCACTTTTATTTTCCTCCTCACTGATTTCTTTCCAAAATCAAAATGGAAGATCATATAGAAGAGTGAGTAAGTATTTCTAATCACAAAAGGTGAAATCATAGTGAAAAAAACTCAAGTGTCCCAAAAAAATACGTTAATTTTTGTTACAGACAACACCATCACAATATGAATACTCATTTATAATGAAAAAATATAAATCAATTTTTTATAAAATTAGATGGTCTCATGCCTAAAACTTTGTTTCGCGAAGCAGGTAACCAATTGAGTAATAAACAACCCAAAATTCGTGAGACATTAATGTTAGTTACTCCACCCTCCATTAAATTACTTGCCTCCCTCCCTTCTCTTCTCTTTCTTCCTTTTGCTCACTCTCTCTGTTGTCCCATTTTCCCCCCAACGGACAATCCGGCCACAACACACCGCACCCAATGTCACTCCCCCCACTTTGAAGTTTGAACCCTTAATTTGAGGGGGACGGGGCCCCGGCGAAAATGGGAGCCTGCACATCTCGCCCACCACCCGACCCCCACCACTCCTCCGACCACCACCACCCACCGCAACAACCACCACCCCCAACCCCCGGCAGAAAGTCCCCCTTCTTCTCGATCTACAGCCCCAGCCCTGCTCACTACAACCTCTTCTCCAAGAAATCCCCCCATCCTTCTACTACTACTACTACCACCTCGAATTCCACTTCTTCCACTCCCCACCGCTTCTTCAAGCGCCCCTTTCCTCCTCCTTCTCCGGCCAAGCACATCCGGTCCGTCCTCGCCCGCCGCCACCCCAAAACCCCCGCCTCTCCCTCCTCTGAACCCGGTTCGGGTCTCGACAAGCGGTTCGGCTTTTCCAAGAGCTTTGGGGATAAGTATGAGCTTGGGGACGAGGTTGGGCGAGGCCACTTTGGGTACACTCGTGTTGCTACTGCTAAGAAAGGCGACCGCAAGGGCCAACCCGCTGCTGTTAAAATCATCCCCAAATCCAAGGTAACCATCCCCATCACCAGTACTTAATATGTACGGTATAAAACTACAAATGAACGAGTAATTGTTTTGATAGGAGTATTTTTGAATTTTGAATTGAATGAGGTGAGGTGAGTGGGGATTGGGTGGAATGTCGTAGGGATTGGAGAGATCAGATCTGTGGTTGGTTTCCAATTTCCAAAGGACTGATTTCTTATATTACTATTATTATACTCCTCTGTAGTATTGGAGATGAGATTATGGTGGGGGATTGTGAGGATAATAATGTACTGTAATACTGTATGTTTTTGTGATTTTCTGGGGGGTGAGATGCAACATGTCTGTTAAATTATTCACAAATTCTATATTTTGTCATATCCAGATAAACCGTTCGCTCAAAAAATAAAAATAAAATCCAGATAAACCGTTTTTAGTCTTAAGACGCATATGTCTGTCCGTCTGTCTTAAGAGAAACAAACCGTCAATGATTAGTACTACAGCTACTGGAGTAGTATAATACCATATGTATATTGTTGTACTCCTATTTTGGACCTTCAATTTCTGCCTTCCTTGTTTGTCTCATTTGACTTCCTGTCTTATTCACTGCTGGAATTACTGTCAACTATTCTTGTCTGGACTGAAAATGTTTAGGCTCTTTCAGGACCCCCAACCTCTCTTAATTTAACCCGGTTCTTTTCGGCTTATTATCTCATGCTCAGTTGAGTTAAACCCCAATTCCACCCCATTAACTTCATATTGTTTCATCCAACTTCGGCTAAGTTAAGTTAAGTTAAGTTAAATGCACTCCAGCCGAAAAGAGCCCAAGGTCAGGTCTTGGTGGTGTATATAAGTGGTTGAACGTAGCGATGTACTTTACGTTGGTGTTTTTACTTGGATGGTTTTGATTACGTGAAAATCGGGTTTAGAATGTGGGTGGGATTTCTAGGGCCATTGCATTGATATAGTAAGCCAACTGTTATTGGAGGAAGATAACATAGCATGGTACTAAAATGATTGATTGATTGTTGATAAAGACGGACGTTGTTTTACGTGGGGTGGATGGATTATTGAAGGACGGCATTTTATTTTATGGAGATCTTGACAGTGGGGTATATGTGTGTGTGTACGTTTAACTGCTTAAGAGCTAGCAATGAATTATAGGGGTGTTAGATTGTTTTATATTGACAAATTTTGTCTGTATTCTTGATCACATGATACCTGTTTATAATACTACTCTTTATATTTGACAACAGGATTTGTTCTGTATTCTTGTTTTACTACCTCTACAGCACTTATTAGTCTATTACACTCTTACCAGTTTACCAGTTATTTACTTATTTCTACTTTGTATAGTTGTATCTCGACTTTTTTTCGATCTGTGATTTGTTTATCAACTACTCCGTGGTTGCTATATTTTTGGCACAGTTACAATTTTAACCAAATTCGCCGGTACGACTGGAAATGTCTCTGCCAAGTTCACCTATTTTAACCTTGTAGAGTTGTAGGGGCTGGAAATGTCTCATACAGCCCAAAGGCTAGGTTTCATCTTTTACCATTGGGGTTGGCTTTTTAACCTCCATGTGGCAAGTTTTACTACCGGCTGCCACCCACCTGCCGTAAATCCTCCTTTTTTTATTCGGGCTTGGGACCGGCTAAGGTTAACCTTAGGCAGAGTTAATCTTAATCAGACGGGATTATTAGTGTCATTGTACATGAGTAACACGACTAGCCATAGTAGTATAGTACATTACCGTGAGGCAATCGATACGGAAATTTAGAACTTTGGTTGTCTAGGAATATCTGTGCTGGTAATAAAATTATACGGCTTAAGAATCTCTAGTGCACGTCATCTAGCGTTTTCTGTTGACCATGAAAGACTAAGAGACGATCTGGTGGAGTAACATTTTACAAGAACATATACGAAGTATATTTTTTAAGCAAGGATATGAGTTGTGATACCCAATTACTCATCAAGTATACGTTATCTAGCTTTGGCATTGGTTAATTTTTTACTTGGAACTGAGTATTGCTTCCTCTGTAGCAACTCTAAGCTACAGAGGAACTTGCTTTAGAGGCTTGAGGTGATTTAATGTACCATATTTTCTTGTTAGTTTGTTACTGATTGGGGTTATAGTTGTAACTTGTAAGGTAATACAAATTTAATCGAAATAAAAGAACCATAATAATCATTGCTTCGTATAACTCAAAGGCAAACTTTTCTTTTCGTTTGGACAATTCATTCTCAGCATTGTCAGCTTGATATCTCGTTACAGTAATGGTAATATGATTGTCAGCTTGATATCTCGTTAAAGCAATGGTAATATAAATTAAGTGTGCTTCTAGGAGTTATTTTATGGTGAACTGATTGGTTTAGTTGTCAGTAATTGTAACTCAGCTAAGCAAAGCAGTATTTCATGGTTTGCTTTCTATTAGCGTTTCTTTTTCGTTCACATCTCTCATTGTTTGTGGTTCCAGATGACCACAGCTATTGCCATTGAGGATGTTAGAAGGGAGGTGAAAATCTTAAAAGGCCTGGCTGGACATACCAATCTCATTAAGATTTACGACGCATTTGAAGACAGCGAGAACGTGTACATAGTGATGGAGTAAGTGATATCACCTTTTATTTCCATGTGTAGTGTATACTGATCCACGTCACATAGTTTATGCAGATGTATACATTACTGTTGTAGGCTTGCAGAATCCATCAGTTTTCGTTGAACGACTGACATACTTTTTTTATGAGCCTGGTTGTCGTACTTTGCTTTGCTATCGTTGTGTTCCGCTTCTGATTTATGCTTTCTTTTCTCTTATTAGTTTTTGGGCTACAATTCTACTTGTTGGCAAGTTACTTTCAAGTATTACCTCCTGCTCACTTTTTTTTGTATATTTTAATGAACTTTTTCCCCATGTTTTCCAGGTTGTGTCAAGGAGGAGAGCTGCTGGATAGGATACTCTCTAGGTTTGTTTCTTCTCCTGACTTTTCTACCTCTGTTACTTGATAACTTTAAAAACTAAAGATCTGCTATTATACTGATGTAGGGGTGGGAAATATACAGAAGTTGATGCCAAAGCTGTATTATTGCAGATTTTAAATGTTGTTTCATTTTGTCACCTTCAAGGCGTGGTGCATCGGGATCTTAAGCCGGAGGTAGTTTATGCGAAAAAGTTGCTGTTTTTTAAACCTATTTCTTAGACAATGCACCAACATTTCTTCAGGCTTTTGTGGCAATTAAAAGAATGATTTCAAGTTATTTTTCCTTAAACTGCAGTAAACTATATTCTCATGAAGAATATAATCATAAATATCATGTTATTCTAACTTCTGCTTCTTGCGGCCCCAGAATTTTCTTTTTGTATCGAAAGATGAAGATTCACCCCTGAAAGCCATTGATTTTGGCTTGTCGGATTTTGTAAAACCAGGTTCGACTTTATTTCAAGGCAAATGAATTCAAACTCTTGTTATGATGTAAAGTGGATTTACTGAACACGGGATCTATGCTTGATATTTTCGCAGATGAAAAGTTAAATGACATTGTAGGGAGTGCATATTATGTGGCACCAGAAGTTCTCCATAGATCATATACGACTGAGGCTGATGTATGGAGCGTCGGAGTAATTGCCTATATTTTATTGTGCGGAAGCCGGCCATTTTGGGCTCGTACTGAATCTGGAATCTTTAGAGCAGTGCTGAAAGCTGATCCCTGTTTTAATGAGCCACCATGGCCATCTTTATCATCTGAGGCCAAAGACTTTGTCAAGCGCATGTTAAACAAAGATCCAAGGAAAAGAATCACTGCTGCTCAAGCTCTTTGTAAGTACATATACCAGATTTCTCAGCTCTTTACCTACTGCTGCATGCGTATTGCTTACGATTTTATTTCACAGGCCATCCATGGCTTAGAAGTCACGGTGAAGTAAAAATTCCACTTGATGTACTTGTCTTCAAGCTCCTGAAGATTTACATACGTTCATCTTCGCTTCGAAAATCGGCTTTAAAGGTAGGCACTTTATCATGTTAACATCCTAGTGCGTTTAATAATTTATGTCAATCTATGCTTCAAAAAAAAATTATGTCAATCTATGAGCAAATCTTGGGTAAGAATTATGACCACTTTACCTTACGTCATCATCTGACCATTTTATTCACTAAGCTGTAAAGGTCTCTTTTTGGGTTAAAATACTGTCTATCTTTTGGCTTTTGTTTTAACTATTGATCCTGTTTATTTTTGTAAAATGATGATAGAAGATCACTTATACTACTGTTCTCAGTCGCTTAATTTCCAGTGTTACTTGTCACCACTCCCAAAAAGATATAATTGCTGTAAGTTCATATGGATCCTTTGTCTATGATTGCAACTGAGAGGGCTTATTGCTTTGCGCTTTTGCTTGATAGGCTCTATCCAAAACATTGACAGTCGATGAGTTGTTCTATCTAAAGGAGCAGTTTAATCTTCTTCAACCTAGCAAAAATGGAACTATAAGTCTGGATAATATCAAAGAGGTGGGTGGTAGGTCTGTTCCCAAGTTGGCTGACGGTTCTGCTGTTTGGCACATTGATAACTTTAGATGCTTTCTTTTGCGCAGGCCTTGATGAAAAATGCAACTGAGGCCATGAAGGACTCTCGTGCTCATGAAATTTTAACTTCGGTGAGTGATTTTTATAATCTATACTTAATGAGAAGTGGACATAGTGAAACTTTGGAGAAATAATATTTTTTACCCCTGTTTTTTTTGGACAGCTAACTGCGCTGCAGTATAGAAGAATGGACTTTGAGGAATTTTGTGCAGCTTCATTAAGTGTTTATCAACTCGAGGCTTTAGAAAGATGGGAGCAACATGCTCGTTGTGCTTATGAACTTTTTGAGAAGGATGGTAACAGGCCTATTATGATCGAAGAGCTTGCTTCAGTAAGTTTCTCTTCTTCAAACCTCTGATGTTATGCATAAAAATATTCTTTTATGTCATTCAAACTGGTTACAGAGTGTTGTTAGTCAATGAATTTCAACTTATATCTTGGGGCAAAATTGCAAATCGCGTTCTTTTCACCTAGGGTTGTATAATTGTAGTTTATTTCCATGACATCAAAACGGTTATGTTGTATCTATCAGGAGCTGGGCCTGGGTCCGAACATTCCAGTTCATGCCGTCCTTCATGATTGGATCCGTCATACAGATGGGAAGCTAAGCTTCCTTGGATTCGTGAAACTGCTCCATGGAGTATCCACAAGGACGCTCATCAAGGCCCACTAGAAGATACAAAAATGCCCGGTTTGAACACTAAGAACTACTAATGATGCCAGTTGCTTGCGTCTACAAATCATGGTGCACGGTGCTGAGTTTTATCATGCGTTTGTCCCTGGTGAAAGTTTGAAGCAGCGTCGTGATGCTATATCTGCAGAAAAAGAAAGAGACAAACTTTGTTATGTGCATGAATGTGAAAACGATGGTGAGCTCGTGTCGTGAGGTAGATAAAGTTCAGGTAATTGGTACCCACCCAATGTTGTGAGGATGTAGCTTAGTTTGTGCTAGAAATGTGATTGTACTGAGTATGTTTTTTGGGGGCTCGGACTTGTTCAGTGTATGTTGATTTTCTGGGATGTGATTTGTGAATCAATCAATATATATATATATATATATCTAGGGGAGCGTTAAGCTTCGCTTACTTGTGCTCCTGGAGTTGAAGAATGATCGGCCTTCATGTTGTTTTCCTTCTACTCCCTTTGTTTCAAGTCATTTGTTCTTCTTTGATCATAAATTAGATGGAAGAAATTCCACGTAGTTGAATTTAACAGGAGTTGGATTGAAGAAAGATGAGATAATGAATTGCATACATGGAGGATGGTAAATTTTTGTTTGTGATGGGAATATTCGTCACAAATATGTGATGGGTCAAATAATATTCACTTAGGTAGATAACGACAAATGTACGTGTTCTTTTTAGGCATGTCTTTTCTAACCAAGTAGTAGTATTTGACCCGTCACCAATTTATGACGGATATATCCATCACAAAGGAGACTTACCCCTGCAGCAGAACACGTGATGAAGGGCTATGCAGTGTGCAGTATGCAGTATGCAGTATGCATGCATGGTGAGGTAGCTAGTGAAGTTGCTCATTTGCTGATCAAGTCATCAACATACACATTTTTATGTGTCATGCGTTGGAACACGAAGTTTCATTATCTTCCAACCAACTCCCTCTTGTTTGCTCCCATGAGTCCCATCGTCCGTACAAATTTTTGTATGTGGCGGAAAGGTTCGTTTTAAGTTTATTATGGGTCAAATATTTGGGATAAGATAAACTAATATGCTTGAGTTATAGGAATTTTTTTGATGTTTTCTTTCTAGTTGGATATATTTGACTTGGTCTATATATTTTCTGGGGCCACTCGATCTCATAATTAGCTGGATCCATCCATATCAATTCATTCATGCCCGCCCTCTTTAATTTCCTTCCTTGCGGACTACGGACTAGCACTTTTTCATTGCACCGATAGAGACTGAACGATCTCGACCGCCCGAAGGAGGTCGGATCCAGCAATAATCAAGATTTATGGGACGGCTTTATTTTGAGCCGACAAGTTTGATTCCGGCCTTTGGATACAATTATGAGAGGTCTAACAAAAAAGGATAGACAAATTGAAATTGATACGGAGGAAGAATGGGTAAGGAATGTTTAATTTGACTAACCTAGAGTAAACCCTTTTAAAAAGTGCTGAAACGTTCACTTAACTACATTTACCATGTAAAATTCCTTTTCATCCATTCAATTCTTTACGCTTACTATAGATGAACAATCTAATCAATTCTTTAAATTTCTCTTTTGGTAAAAGACTTTACCATATAACCCTCATATCTTTGCTCTATTTATACGAAATGTCACTACTTTTTTCTTACTGGTGAACTCATAAAATTATTTGATTTACCAATAATACTCTTACTTTTATCATTTTTCTTAAAAGTTGTGAAATTTCTTAGGTAAAAGATTGGTTTAAACAATAGGAATGGAATGGAATGGATTGGATTCTAAAATCATGGAGGTACGGAGTTAGAACCCAATGTTTGTTAATATCCGTTTGGTTTGATCTTGGAATGGATTGTAAATGTGCATGAGGAGAGTGGAGTTGGAATCCTAAGTAGGAACTACAGATTGTGATTCCAAGGTATGAAGGTGAAATTAGAACCTCCTAGATTTCTAATTTCAATCCATTCCAAAAGTTCCAACCAAACAACCTGAATGGATTAGGGGAGTCTTATGTAATGGAAATATCAAATATGCAACTTGAGACAAAAAAGTGGACAGTATTTTTTTTATAACTAGTTAACTACTACTAGTGAACTTTACAATAGCTAGCTGTTAGAATATTTTGAGATGTATGAGTATGACTATGAATGCTGCTATCACAAATTCACAAGTTGCAGTGAGGTAAGAAAGAATGCAAATTGTTGTTTTTGATGGACTTAAACTTACGATGGGATAAGATCAAATCACGTGCTTAGAGCATCCCCATCCATTATCCATTCTTTATTCTTGGAGGAGAATGGAGAAAAATGGTTCCTCTATTCATGGAGAAATCATTCTTTATGGAGAATAGAAGATATTCATTCTTTCAAACGAATAGAGTGGAGAATGAAAATCGTGGGTCCCCATGATAAAAATATTAATATTAAAATAAATTAAAGAGATGTGTAAATGAATGATTGGAGTAATAAAATATGTTGGGACTCACGTGAGAATAGAAACTTCATTCTTGGATGGAGCAATTCTTTTACGATGGAAAAAGTAAGATAAAAGTAATGAAGTGGATGAGGTGGGTCCCATCCAAGAATGAAAAAATCATTCTTGGACGAGGATGCTCTTAGGATGTAGGAAATTTTTTTTGACATTTTCTTTTTAGTTAAAATATATTTGACTCATGTTAGCGTTATTAGCTATTACGGATATGTGAATGGAGCCAAAAACATGGCAACAAATATATATAGACAATTAACTACTACTCTGTAGTCTGTACTACTCCACTCCAGTACATAACAATTACTAACAACATTGACAAACTTCTCCATCTCTATTTCTTCACAACAACCAACACCACCCCATTATTTATAGCTACTTTCTCAATTCTTTCCAAACACATAATTCTCATTTTTCTGATTTCCATATAACAAAGCTATGAGCATGAGCAGCTTCGCTTCCTCCTCCACCTCATCCTCCAAAGGCATCGCCGCCATTGTGGGTGTGGGTCCCAAGCTCGGACGATCCATTGCTCGTAAGTTTGCCCATGAAGGCTATACCGTCGCTATCCTCTCCAGAGACTTGGGTAATTAATAAGCATTACATGCTCTGTATGTATGTATGTATGTGCTGAGTTTGAGTTTCCAGTTGAGAGTTGAATTTGAATTTGCAGAGAGGCTATCGAGGTTTGCAGAAGAGATAGCAAGAGAAGAAAAAGCACAAGTGTTTGCCATAAGAATAGATTGTTCAGAGAGTAAAAGCATTAAAGAAGCATTTGAAGGGGTTCTTTCACTTGGCTTTGTTGAAGTTTTGATTTACAATGCTGCCCATCAACCCTTTTCTCTGCATCCCACTAACTTCACTGACATTCCTCTCCATTACTTTGAGAAATCCCTTGCTGTTTCTTCTGTTGGCGCTTTCCATTGTGCCCAGTTGGTACTATCCCCTCCCCGCCCTCTGATCTTTAATTATATTTCTCGGTTTTTGGATGAATTGGTTCATGATATCAGAGCCACCGTGACTTACTTGCGTTCATTATTACTGTAGGTATTACCGGGTATGGTGGAGCGAGGGAGAGGGACGATGCTGTTCACAGGGTGTTCAGCATCTTTGAATGGCATGGCTGGCTTCTCTGAGTTATGTAGGTGACCACTCTCTTCATATCATTCATTCATTCATTCATTAATCACTAATTACATTCAGTAATATAATGACTCAACTAAGCTTATAGATGATGTTGGCTGGTTTAATTTAAGGCTGTGGAAAATTTGCATTAAGGGGACTGTCACAGTGTCTGGCGCGTGAGTTTCAGCCGCTGGGCGTACACGTTGCTCATATTATCATCGATGGTCTCGTTGGAGCACCAAGGTTAGTACATATATAGTCTCTCCGTCTCATTGATTTGTATAGATTTTGAGGTAGTTAGAATGAATAATAATATTCAGGGTGAGGGCGGGGATAGGAGAGCAAGCAGGAAGAGGCGGCGGTGGAGGAGGAACGGATGGGTTGATGGATCCGGACGCTCTAGCACAGACTTACTGGCACTTGCATCTTCAAGACAGATCGGCTTGGACCCAAGAGATCGATCTTCGTCCTTCCTCCCCTTTTCGCTTCTTTTAACCCAATTTACACGATACTCGTCATAAAAGTTACATCCATGTCCACAAATTCTGTCTAACCGGAAGACTTAACTCAGTTACGAAATACTATCAAATATTCATGACTACTTGAGTTAATTCCTCCCATATTAAGACCGTCTTATACCAAATAATTTCTCGGATTACATACTGCTATTTCATTCTTTTTGGTTCACATTCTTCTTATTGACAATTGAGGGTGGATTTCATTTGTTATCTTGGTTAAATACTGTACATGTATGTTACAAGCATTTGTACTTTTCTTTTCATAGATTTTCACTTTTACCATTTCATATGTTTTCCAATGTTTTCCAATATGTCACCTTTAGACAATGAATGTTTTGAGAATTCCTCATGAAATGTTTTTCATCAATTATATGTTGATATCGAGATGAGATAACGAATGTTTCAAGAATTCCTCCCTTTTATTTATTGAATGAAACGTATACTTTGTAGCACATTACGACAAAGCGAAAGAAGTTTAGAACCTATGACTTCTCATCCATAATACCTCATCTTACTAAGACAAAGACATTGTGAATATATATTTGATCAAACTCAACAACTTATGCTTTCTAAATTCATTTCAACTCCTTTCAGTAAAAAAGAACGTAGCTTAATTTATCCCATCACCACGTATGAGTCATAACTCACCATCCACCACCAAGGTCCACCGACCACCATTATAATCATCATTACCAGGGTGAAATATAATGTACTCCCCGCCAACCAAAAAAATATTTTTACTTAATATAAATGGATCATACTATTAAAGTTTTTTAGATTCTATTTTTGGTCAAAGTTACCACTACCACATTATCGTCATATAATTTATCTATTTACACAAAATATCATTATTTTTTAATTTAATAATATCATTAATTGTTACTCAATTTTTTAAAATGATGAAATATCCTAGGTGCAATAAGATAGGGATCCCGTAATGGACTAATGATTGCAGAATTGATGAAGATGATTCAGGATTGGTTCATAGATTGTACACGTCTGCGTCAAGGAAATTAAAGTGAGAAGGAAGGATGAGAATCTACAATTTAATTGGCGATCTAGTACTTTTGGCACCAAATCATTATCCGCCACCCCAGCCCACTTGTGGGAATTTCCCTTTGAGCTACGTCAACTAATAAGGCAATTTGGGTCATCTATATTATTCGGAATTACTTTTTCATAATTGCGCGTTACTCAATTCTCCTTAAAATTTTCCAAATTTTACAATATTGTCCTTTCTTTATTTAAGAAAACCTTTTTTTTTTTTTTTGGGAAATATTTAAGAAAACCTTCATTGTTCTTATCCTATTCTAAATCAATTTTTTCTTCAATTTTTTTTTACTTAAATCTCATCAATTCTAATTATCGATCCCTCATTATTTGTGAATTCACTATAGATCATAGTTTAGTAATTGATATTTTATCATATACGGAGTAGTAATTTTAATTGAAAAGGGCTAATTGATTGAAAATCAGGGTTAATCAATGTTAATTAATTATCTACGATTCTTATCGTCATTCTCTAATCTCAATTTCTATTTGTATAATCGGCTAATCGCAAATTAGGACTTTTTCGAATGACCCTAATTGGTGCAATCGATTTGAAATTCATCGCAAGTTAGAACTTTTCCAGGAACCCTAATTAGTATACATCGCAAATTAGAACTTTTTGAAGAACCCTAAGTCCTAATTGGTGCAATTGATTTGAAATTCCTAACCTCGATTTTTACTCGCTTCCTCACAAATTAGGATTTTTTCGAATAACCCCAATTAGTGCAATTGAATTTGAAATCTACGACCTCAATTTGTACTTGAATCATCGCAAAATAGCTTTTTGAAGAACCCTAATTGTTGGAGTACCATTGAATTTTGGATTTTTTCTCTCTCTAACAAGTTAGGTGCCAGGGGAAATGAGAGGGATAGTGTAGTAATTTTGAGGTATGATTGAGCAAGGTTAAAGTATAAAAAAGTATCACCCTCTCTATCGCATATTATTTTTTATTTTATTTTTTTTTTTGGTTTGCAAAAGAGGGCACTACCCTAAGGATTTGTTACATCTCGACCAATATGAACCGAGATTGGGATGACTCGAGGCCAGAGGACAGCTCCCAAGTCCTGCTCAACTAAATTAAAAAGATCTGTCGGTGTGTTTTCATGCTCAAATTGCAGCAACTGTTCTTCCTGTCTTGTTCCCAAATTGGCGAGCCAATCAGCACATATATTATTTTGCCTCTCTATCGCATATTATACCATACTAGTTTTAACACCCGTGAAAATTCACGGGGTGGTTTTGTAGTTGGGTTATATATAAATTGATATAAAAGTAAAATGAACCTTATAACGTGGTTCATATTTGACCTGACCCGTATTTGGACCCGATCCGTTTGATGGGTCTTCATATTACGTCTCCGCTTTATTTTTTTAGGGGTTGAATAACGTTAACTGACGGTGTTAATTTTCAACCCTTAACCGTCTTAAATGGAATTACAATCAAAATTTGGTTACTGATTTTATCTTTCATTCAGTTTTGCTCTCAGTGTGTTTAGACATATAAAATCTTATAGGAGTGAATATGTACATGATTAATTAGTTAATTCAATTAAATATATATTTAGATTCAGTTTAATGTTTTTTTTTTTTTATGAACGAGGGAACCCGCAGCCGCTACCTTTTTGGTGCGCTCTGGGTAAACCCTCGGGTGTACGCAAAGCCTGCAAACCACGCACACCAAGGTAAACCGCCCGTGGGCGACAGGCTCGAAGTCTAGAGGCATAGTCTCAAGCCATACAACTCTTCAGTTTAATGTTTGCAATCAACTCATTTTTAAGGTCATGAACTAATTTTTTCGACCTGCAACCCGTTTGACTGACCCCAAAATGACTTGTTAATTTAGGGTCGAAACACGACCCAACCCGTTCCACCCGTTCAATCGGTGAGAATTTATTAAAATTATTAAATTATTTATATTTAATATTATATTTGGATTTATAATTAAAAAATAACTATTTATAATATTTTAAATTATAGATATTCAATTTAATACAACTTTTTTTTATCATTTAATAATAAAGTAATTTAAAAATTGAATTTAATATTTTTAAAGTGCAAATATTATTAAAGAGTATAATAATGATACTATTAAAAAAATTGATATTAAAATTATTTTTGTTGGACTTATAAAGTTGGTAAAAAAAAATATAGGCGTTCGAAACTATTTCTGACCCTAATCCGACCATTGACCCGTATAACTTGACTCATATTTGATCTAATTCGTATTTGGACCCGTCCGTATAACCTTACCCGCTGGACCCGTTTGACATGTCTTCATATTATGCTCATGCTTTATTTTGAGAGGTTGAATAATGTCAATTGACGGTGTTAATAATTTTCAATCCTTAACCGTAAAGTTAAAGAGTTCAAAATTCTTAAATGGAATTAAAAGCAAAGTTTGGTTACTAATCTTATCCTTAAGAATCTTTCAATCAGTTCTGCTCTCAGTGTTTTTAGACATAGGGGGTGTTTGGTTATCGGCGGATCCGCCAAAAAAGAGCATATTTGGATGGATTAGCATGTTTGACCACGAAATCCGCCAATATAGGTGTTTGGTAAACAGTAGTTTGAAATGGCATATTCGAATCCAATCCGCCAATTTGCAATATGCTGCTAGTAGGAGCATATTCACTTAGCAGATTGTAATTTCTTTTTTTTATCTCCTTACCCACCTTTACCAATCAAATCCTACCAATCAATTAATTAAACTATGTCCTTTTTTGTCATTTTACAAATCAATTAATCAATCCGCTAATCTATAACGGCTAATTAACAAACACTATTAAAATAATTTTGCTAATTAAATCTGCTGGTCAAAACTGTCAATTGATTCTGCTAGTCAAATCTGCTTTTTAAATCTGCTTATGCCAATATCAATCCGATGTTTACCAAACAGGGCCATATAAACTCGAGTACTGAATACATACATGATTAATTAGTTATTAATCAAGTAAAAATATTAGATTTGGTTTGATGTTTGAAATTTTCATTATTATTCTAAATTACGAAATATTAGGGCGGGGTGTACGATTGTTAATCTTGATCATGTAAAAATCATGGATATTCTATAGTATTCTCATAAAGTTTTTTCTATATATTATTCTCCGATTGTTTAACATTATTTATTATTGTGTTTTTTTTCCAATGAAATATGATGTATTAGATATAATCAATTAAAAATATTTGGACTTTTTAATCTTATAGATATATATCATACTGAGTAATATACAAAAATATTTATATTTTTGAGAACGTTACTGTATTTACTCCGTACGATATAAGTTCATTATTTAGTTAAATCAATTAAATATACGTAAATTTTGCTTAATGTTTACAAATATCAATACTAAAAATTAATACTGCAATTATAATTTTGTATTGCAATTAAGTGACGGAATAATTAGTAAGCCTCTAAAAGTCTAAATCAGGAATATTCTTTTTTTTAATCAATTTTAATAATTTTACATAAATGGGTAAGGTGAGACTAATAAAAGCAAATAATAATCACAATGCTTCAGAATTTCGCCACGTCATCCCAGCCTTGCATCTATGCTGCCATGCAGACAATGGATGCATCAAATTAATATATATATATATATATATATATATATATATATATATATATATATATATATATATATATATATATATATATATATATATATATATATATATATATATATATACGGTCACAAAATTAAGTAAGGGATGATTTCCCGTGGTACTCGAAGTAAGAGGACTCATATCACTTGACAGGAACGGACCAAGGATTGAAATATATATGGGGCTAGATTTATGAATGGTTGAAACATGTCGTTAAAAAAATTTCGATCCACAACGTACTATCCTGTTGAATATTTACTATTATTATCAAATACTCCATACTATATGATCGATACAAGAATATAATTTAAAGTGATGTAATCTATAAATAAAGTTAAAAGGTTTCTTGAGGCATTTAATTTTTTGCCACGTGGCGGGCATTAAATGCTTAAGCAACTTTTTTTTTTTTAATTATTATTATTATTATTATTATCATCATCATCATCATCTATAAATTCCTTCATTTTGTGAATTTAGTCCAAATTTTAAAACATTTAAAACATTTCCCTATCTATTTTAAAACTCTATTTTAAAACATTTCCCCATCACGTTTTGAATCCCTCGCTTTTCAGGTATAGCAGTTTTGTTTCAGTTCATTTTTTATATAGATTTGTCTTATTCAATAATTTCCCGTTCTATTTTCAAAATATTCTCCCCAATTATAAATACATTTCACGTTAACTTTAAATATAATGGATTTGTTGTTCATGGGCGTGTGGTTTTATATATATTCAGACTTGAAGAAATTTGCAGAATATAATTAAGAAGAGGTTACAGCTGTTTTGGTTTTTCAATTTCTTGCGTTCGGCTCTGATTCATTCTTATTGCATTTTGTTCGCTTGCTTATATATGTGTTGTTTTTTCATGATTCTAAATAGATAAGTTCCCGTTCTATTTTTAAAATATTCTCTTCAGTTGTACAATTGTTGTTCCTTGATTCTAATTTTAGTGCTGATTTCATCTTTTCGCATTTGTTTTGGTTTAGTAAATTCATGCGAGGCCAATAATCAACTCTGCAATTTTTCATTTCTCAGGTATAATAATTTTGTTCTGGTTGATTATTTATATAAATATTTTGTCTTATTAAAACATTTCCCCATCTATTTTAAAAATGTTCTCCCCAATTGTATACTTGCTCTTTGTGCGTTCTAATTTTTTAGTGCTAATTTTTTTAGGTGCTTTTGTTGTTGTTTGGTGACCTTACGTGAAACCACTGATAACGTCTCGAATCCCTCGCTTTCAGGTATAACAGTTTTGTTTCAGTTAATTTTTTATATAAATTTGTCTTATTCAAAAATTCCCCGTTCTATTTTAAAAATATTCTCCCCAATTATATATACATTTCAGGTTAACTTTAAATATAATGGATTTGGTGTTCATGAGCGCGTGATTTTATATATATTCAAACTTGAAGAAATTTACAAAATATAATTACGGAGAGGTTACAGCTGTTTTTGTTTTTCAATTTCTTGCATATATATTCAGAATATAATTAAGTTGATTATTTATATAAATATATTCCAAGTTAACTTTAAATATCACGGATGTTGGGTGCATAAGAGTGTGCTTTTATTTATATTGAAGCTTCGCTACAAAATATGATTACGAGGATGTTGCAACTGTTTGTGCTTTTACAATTTTTGCATTCGGCTCTGATTTACTCTTATTGCATTTTGTTTGTTGCTTACATATATGTACTGTTTTTTTCATAATTTCATACAGTAACTTTTTGTAAAAATCCAATTTCATACTTGATTACTGCCTTTGCATAATTCTCTAACCAAAAACAATATCCGAAAAGTAATATCCGCAATACATTTATTACCGCCTAAATTAAATTGAATTATTTATGAAAAAAAATAATTACTTATGGGTAAACGAAAGGTTTGTGATATGTATTACATTGTGATTAAAATATTGTAAGTCAAATGAAATTTTCATTCATTATCAGTAAATCTTATTATCAAATATCACATATAATAATACAACAAATTATTAAATAAAAGTTCTGGATAGGATCGTTATTCCTGAAAATGTACGTCACAATAATTTCCTTAATGACAACAATTAAATTTATATAAATAATAAATGAATGATGACACATATTAATTATTACATAAGGGTAAAAGTTTTGGATAGGATCGTTATTCCTGAAAATGTACGTCACAATAATTTCCTTCATGACAACAATTAAATTTATATAAATAATAAATGAATTATGACACATATAAATTACATAAGGGTAAGTGAAAAGGTTTTGGTCAATTACTAATGTAATTATTAACATTTAGTCAAAAAAAAAAACAATTACTAATGTAATTAATTACATTTAATAAAAACAATTAGTGCCAAATTAAAGTTTTTGTAAATTTGTTAATGAAAACAATAAATCTATATATAAATACTCAATGAATTATGACAAATATTAATTACATAAGGGTAAGTGAAAAGGCTTTGTTCAATTACTAATGCAATTAATTACTTATGGGTAAACGAAAGGTTTGTGATATGTATTACATTGTGATTAAAATATTGTAAGTCAAATGAAATTTTCATTCATTATCAGTAAATCTTATTATCAAATATCACATATAATAATACAACAAATTATTAAATAAAAGTTCTGGATAGGATCGTTATTCCTGAAAATGTACGTCACAATAATTTCCTTAATGACAACAATTAAATTTATATAAATAATAAATGAATGATGACACATATTAATTATTACATAAGGGTAAGTGAAAAGGTTTTGGTCAATTATTAATGTAATTAATTACATTTAGTCCAAAAAAAAATAATATCAATTACTAATGTAATTAATTACATTTAATAAAAACAATTAGTGCCAAATTAAAGTTTTAGAAAATTTGTTAATGAAAACAATAAATCTATATATAAATAATCAATGAATTATGACAAATATTAATTACATAAGGGTAAGTGAAAAGGTTTTGTTCAATTATTAATGTAATACAACAAATTATTAAATAAAAGTTTTGGATAGGATCGTTATTCCTGAAAATGTACGTCACAATAATTTCCTTCATGACAACAATTAAATTTATATAAATAATAAATGAATTATGACACATATAAATTACATAAGGGTAAGTGAAAAGGTTTTGGTCAATTACTAATGTAATTATTTACATTTAGTCAAAAAAAAAACAATTACTAATGTAATTAATTACATTTAATAAAAACAATTAGTGCCAAATTAAAGTTTTTGTAAATTTGTTAATGAAAACAATAAATCTATATATAAATACTCAATGAATTATGACAAATATTAATTACATAAGGGTAAGTGAAAAGGCTTTGTTCAATTACTAATGCAATTAATTACATTAGTAATTGATATTAATTTTTTTTGGATTCCTCAAAATGTAGGTCATAATACTTTTCTTAATGATAACAAATAAATTTATTAAGGCAAACAATCAGCATTGACTTTTACATTCACAAATGTTTTTATTGCTATGAAATGTTGTATTACACAATTTACTATTTTCGCTTAAAAAAAAGGTGCACTCTTACGAAAGCAAGACCCATGCTATTTAAAGTTAACTTGAAATATGCTTTATATAAATAATCAATGAATTATGACACATATTAGTTACACAAGAGTATTACTCAAAAAAAAAAATCAATTACTAATGTAATTTATTACATTTAATAGAAACACTTTCGTGTCAAATTAAAGTTTTGGTAAATTTATTACTGAAAACAATTCGCTTTGATTTTTATATTCACGACTGAAAACTCTTATTGCTATAAAATACAGTATTCCAAAATTTTCTACTTGCGATTACTACAAAAAATTTACACTCTTCAGAACACAAATTCCAAGACATTTAAAGCTACCTTGAAATATATTTATATGCATAATCAATGAAAATGAGATTATTATACCTGAAAAATAAGTAACTTCATGCTTGATTACTGCCTTTGCATAATTCACTAACCAGAAACAATATCCGAAAAGTAATAAAAACAAATTAGTGTCAAATTAAAGTTTTGGTAAATTTATTAATGAAAACAATTGGCATTGTTTTCTACATTCACAAATGAAACTTAGTAATGTGATTAGATATACTGAACTACGGGATCCGAAAAGTAATATCCGCAATACATTTATTATTGCCTAAATTAAATTGAATTATTTATGATAAAAAATAATTAATTATGGTTAAACGAAAGGTTTGTGCTACTTAATAATGTGATTACATATACCATTAATAAAGATAAAACAATTCAAAATTTAATAAAAATACCTTTTAATAAAAAAATTAAATAAAAACTCATTAATGCATGCCATTTTTCCTTAAAAAAAAATCATTAATCTAATTCCACGTCCATTCTAATTTGTTATACTATTAGTATGTTGTATTAATGTATTGCCATTTCTTAATTAATGTAAGAAGTATATTTTAACTAACCAACTTACACCAAAACAACATTTGAAAACAAAAAATTCAAACAAAATCACCATCTCATTCTTTACACCGAACACTGAAAAAAAAATACGATCCACCTATTCGTCATTTCGTCAATTAGCTATCCAAAACTCTTACAAAATTAAGAATGAATGATCTCCAAAAATTGTTTCAATAATATCCGAAATTTATTACGATAATTAAATTAATTGGCGGTTATGATCTTCTTCATTATCCAACATTGAATTGACTTCATGATTACAATAGCCCATCATTTTAATTTTTTACATTAAAAACAACATAGAGAGTATAAAATCCATGAAAACGGTAGAACCTAAAAAATAGGACCTATGACAATATCGAGAATAAATTATAATTCAGGATTGATTTAAGCGAACAAAACATAGAAAATTTATCTGTACAGAGCACTCACGGCGATCATATCATTACTTATTTATTAGAGTTCAAATCTATACATATTACGACCATATATTAACGAATCTCACTAAAAATTGTCGACTCATTGATCTCTTCGTTTAATCTACATTGTTCTGAATAAAATCTTTAATTACCATGCTGAATCAATTTTAAAAAAAGACTCTCCCCATACTAAATTTTTTGCGACGCGACACTTTTGTTGCACTGTTTATTAAAATTATAGTTTACTTAGTGTTTTAAACTTTAAAAAATATATTCAAAAAATAATTAATTAAATGATTCATTATTTCATCAAAAACTTTTCATTTGCCTATGTTATTACATAAGATATTATTAATCAGTTTATTAGTTAAATTAATTTGTCTACAATCGTAACATTTGATGTAAATAGAATTAAGAGCGGCGGTTTCTACCCTTTCGTTTACCCCACATTTAATAAACTTTATGTCCACAATCATGCATTAAGTTTATACAATATTGTTCTTTCGATACCATATTTTAAGAAAATTAATTACCCGCACAATCATACGAACAAACATCTTAGGATACATAGTTTATAAGAATACGGATAAATTAGAGGTTAACTCAATTGAATAGTACAAATTAAATCAAACTTCTGCGCCAGCTACAAAAACTAAGCCTATCGACAATATCATTTGTTTATGACTATTTGTTTCTTCACCATTGAATAGCATCTATACTATAATCATCCATGAATGCTCAAGAATAAATGGTCCGAAAAAAAACGTTTCAATAGTATCCGAAATTTATTATCATGAAATTAATCGGCGGTTACGATCTTCTCCATTAACCAACATTGAATTGACTTCATGATTAATAATAATAATAATAATAATAATAATAATAATAATAATAATAATAATAATAATAATAATATCCGAAATTTATTATGATGAAATTAATCGGGGGTTACGATCTTCTCCATTATCCATCATTGAATTGACACCATGATTGATTTAGGCGAAATTTTTTACAAAATTTATCGCTACGGAGCACTCATGGCGATCAAATCATAATTTGTTTATTAGAGTTAAAACCATGTATAAATACTACGACGATTACAGAGACTTACTATCTTTGGGATCTGATCCTACACCGCCGCTCAATACCTTAGTGGATCAACTCTATAACATAAGTTAATTAATCACTTTTATCTATCTTATATAGGCATAAATAAGCAGTTCTTTTGTCAACGTATTGACCTTTGGATGCCATATTTTACAAAAATTAATTACCCGTATAATCACACATTAAGTTTATACAATACAATACAATATATTTTTTTTCATTTGTCTTCGTTATTTGGTCTATTAAATTTTATTTTAATTTTATAAATTTCATTTGTCTTTATTATTAAATTTTTTATTGATTAAATTTCATCAAAATCTTTTCATTTGCCTTTATTAAATACGTAACATATTATTAAATTGATTGTTTTACTTTATTTTTTATCAAAAAATTTAAAATTTTCATTTTTCTTTGTTTAAATAACGGAGTATTATTAAATTGTTTTCTAGATTTTATTTTTGTTAATTAAATTATTAATCTATCTACATAGGAATATCTAATTAAAAGGGTACTTTAGCATTTAAGTTTTTACCACATGGCATATTTATTAAAAAAATTTATATTAAAGGCTCAAACAACCCTTTATTTATATTATTATTATTATTATTATTATTATTATTATTATTAATTTTTTCCCTTTGTCGATTTAGTCTTATTAAATTTTTCTCCCATATATATATATATATATCATATCTTACGAAAACTAATTACCCACCTAAAGAGATCGAAATGAATTGCGACTCTTTGAGTGCTCACAAATAAAACACACAAGTCAACAACTGACTATAAATACCACAAGACCAATCACACAATCATATCTTACAAAAACTAATTACCCACCTAAAGAGATCGAAATAAATTGCGACTCTTTGAGTGCTCAAAAATAAAACACACAAGTCAACAACTAACTATAAATACCACAAAACCAATCACACAATCACAATTCAAAAAGAACATAACAAAAAAAAGGAAATGGCTCCCCTTACCACGAACATAGCAACAATGGTGCCATCCAAATCCCGCTACCAAATAATCGCTCGAGCAACTAGGATGTGGAATGTGACACCAAAGGCAAATGACATTCCCGTGTCACTAGATGTGATTTTCCTAGATGCACAGGTATAAAATATTATCTTACCAACCACAATACAATTTACCCAAATATTTACTGACGTCTATGGGAACCATCAATTAACAGGGCGATCATATACAAGCAACTATCAATAGAAAATGGATGCACAGTTTCAAGGAACTACTTCAAGAAGGTCAAGTATACAAGCTAACGCACTTTGATGTCGAAAAAAATAAAAGAGGATATCGTCCCGTCAATACAAATGAAAACATTATTAAGTTCACCCCATTCACTTCTGTCCTCGAGTCACCACAAAACGAGAAACATATTCCAATGTATAAGTTTGAATTTCATCCGCTGCATCTGCTTGAGGAAAGAAGCAACGAAACAGACTACTTGATAGGTACCTAACCCAAATTACATAAATTTACTTCTAATTAGAGTGTTCACATTCACACACTAACTTGAAGATGCATGCTGATGTCGTAGGACTTCTGACGGGAATAGAGGACAAGGCTCACGTTATGACAACAAACGGACCTACAGAAATACGCCACATCTTCATTGAAGATGAGAGGTGAGATTTCATGTTAAAGGTATTTGTCGTAAACTTTATTCGATTATGCATTGATATTTAAGCCTACAATGTTCAATGTATAGGGACAATAAGATTAGGGTCACATTATGGGGAAAGGCAACCAAATACGTTGACGGAATCTTCACAACAGAATCCGGCAAGCCTAACACAATTATCATTACCTCAACAAGAGTTGTCCTATACAACGGTAAGAAGTAGCTCCCACAAATTTATTCTCTATATGTTACTAAACCTGCTCACTTTCAATGCAGATGAATACCAACTACAGAGCACTCACGGAACAAAAGTGTATATAGACATGGACATACCTGAAACAAGAGAGTTATTGGAAAGGTAACTCCACACACAAAGCATTTGCTAGAAACTAACTACTCTATAAAAAAAACTATTTATTTTCAAAATAAATGCAGAGTTACATCTCCAAAATCAGTTGAACACCTCCAAAACACCATACAACAACAAATTGAGGACACAATGACAGCCAATCGAAAACCAATTAAGGAGCTCAAGGAGATGGAGATCACGGACATGGTAAGATAACATTTACAATAACTATATAAAATTTCACAGAAACTCAAATGAAATATTACGAAACTTTTGTTCGGACCCAATCCAACGCACAGAAAGCAACCTACACGTGTCACGGACAAATAGTTGACATTAGGACCGACATTGAATGGAGATACATCTCATGTCCGACGTGTAGGAAGGGACTTGGAACCGACAACTATTGTCACAAATGTCGACAGCAGATACAATACCCAACTCAAAGGTACCAAATAAAACTCAAGCAAGATTAAAATGGTGTCTTTATGCTACAAATGCAACATTTCTAAAAAAAATATACTACCAAATGAAAAATTACAGGTACAGAATCATCGGGACATTATCAGACGGGGACAGTGAAGCAAGTATCGTCGTTTTTGATAAAGAGGCGGAAAAAATAATTGGGCACCCAATAGACAAACTATTGGACATTTACGAGAAGGTACACGTACACTTGGCTCAACATTTCTCCCAGTCAACTTATATACCAATGATACTAATTTTTCACCACATTATGACAACTCAACCACTCTAAAAAATTACAGGACGACGGAAAACAAAGAGTATACAACATACTACAGAGTTGTATTGGCAAGTTTTTCACATTTAAGGTCGCGATAGGAACAAACAACTACGGCCAAGATAGAGAATTAAAGGTTCTAAGGACTTACATCGCCAACAATATATTAGAAGAAGTAAGTGTGTCTCAACAACAAACGAAAAAGGTGCCCAACTACATAAAAGTAGGTGAACATCGTACACTTAACATTTAACACTTTTGACAACATATTTAGAATCAGGCTTCTGGAGGTGGACCAAAGGAAACAACCTCAAAAGAAATTGAACAAGCCCAAATGGAACACCCACCGCACAATGAAGACAGGTCAATCAAATTAGACGAATAATTAAATAAAGTTTCTTTTAGCACCAAAAAAAGGCAACGCAACTAACAAATTTGAGTACAGGAGCAAAAGCAATGGAGGAAAGCGTCCAAGAAGCCCGACACCTATCAAAACACCGGCAAAGAAAAGGGAAAACCGCCACACTGATTCTTAATTTCAATACTGCCAATGAACTATTTAATTAGATTGAACTTCTGCTTGTAACCACCCACTTTATGAACTATTTTCATTATCCAATTATTGCAATCGAAACTACATTTCAACTATCTCCAATTCCGTTAAATAAGAAATCGATCCACGTGTAATTTGAGACAACAACTACGTATATACATTCACGAAACAACTTGGTGGATGATTTACAAAAACCAGGGCATGCGATTTTTAAGCGGATAATCCCGTGAATTTCACGGGTGACGTACCTAGTTAAAGATTATACCCAAATGGCTATAATTAAAGATAATTACTTTGTGAGACTATCTCACGTGAGAATTTGGGTAGAAAGTAAGTGTGACATAATACGCTTTTATTTCTTCAATTATCTATTTCATAATAATAATCAATCAATATATATAATTAAAGGAAGCTTTTTTTTCGAGGGAATCCAACTTTTATGAAACACTAAGAATTTAAATATTATCTATATTAAAAGTGGATAAGATAAATAATACTCTTATTTATTTTAGTATTAGATAATAAACAATACTCCTTTGACTCTTAGTATTAGACAAAACAATCCTAACACCCTAAGAGTCAAAGAATTACCATTATATAAACAGTCAATTACCACCTCAGAAAACAACAAAATTTGAATAGACACCACGTGGAACACGTAAAATGGTTATGATTATTTCAAATAATCGTCATTTTTGGAGAATTATTATTAAAATAAAATTGTTATCCTAATATAAGTAGATATATTTATGAAGATAAAATTATCCTAATAGAATTGGATTTACATTTTTGCGAAAATACGGTGTGAAAAATTACAATTTTATAACTTTTTACCTTTTATATGAATAAAAAAAATTTAAGAGTTTTTTTAATTTAATATTGGAGTATTTTATTTATATTCATTACTTGTCATATTTATATAGAAATAATTATAAATAATAAATGTTTTAAAAGATATTACACAATAAAAAAATAAATTATTACTTCATTTATAGGTGTCATCAAAATAAAACTACGCTGCATTTAATATTGCAATCATATAGAGTAAATAATTTTTAACGGATAGGTCAGGTCGGGCCGCAACCCTAATATACCAGGTTTGATGACAGTCAAGTCGCGGATCAAGATTTATAGGTGTTGACCTACGAAAAAACGGGTTGGATGGGTTGGGTTTACGGGTCAAGTCAAGTCATTCAGATCAACTAGAGAGTACAACTTTAGTCTCCTGATTTATAAGCGAACAATCAATATACTAATAAGAGTGCTATATAATTTAAGTTAAAATTAGAAACAAAATCATATTCAAATAAATTGATTAATATATATAAAAAAAAATTTATGTTCAATCAATCAATCCGTCAATTATCAATATAATTAAACGATACGTTTTTCGAGCGACGTTGGTAATCTCCAATAGTTTTAGAATTCTTAAATACAAACTTAATTTATTTATCATATTTAAGTATTTAAAAATTTTGAACACTGCAAACTTGATTAAACTATTTAAACTAATTCAAAATTTAATGAAGTTAAAACACTTAAATAAAATAATTAAATAATTAAAAATAAAATAAATATATGTCGGGTTAGACTACGGGTATTTCGAGTGACATGTAGTCTCAAACTTTTTTAAACTACATAATTTATTTAACACAAAAAGTCTATATATGTCGGGTTAGACTACAGGTCGGTTCAAATAGGGGTCGAGTTATACGGGTCACGAGACGGATTATGCTTAGAATATAGTTGAAAAATAGTTTCGAACGTAGATTTGTTTTTACCTTTAAGTAGAACGGAGTAATATTTTCGATATTACCTTTTTATTTATTTTAATAATATTAATTTATACTCCTTTATTATAATGTTTATATTACAATGAATTTTTAAAACTATTTTAATAATTATTTACTATCAAAAGATAAAAAAATATTTTATTAAATTGAATATTAATTTATATTTGTAAATTAAAATATCGAGTCACGGATCAAGATTTAGATGTCTTGAATCTTAACCTATGATTAAACGGGTTGAGCGGATCGTGTTACAAGTCAGGTCAAGTTTTGTTGAGTCTAACAGTAACGTTACTATTTAACACGATAACACAAATTTAATCTCCCAACAAGTGTTCCTTGTGACGATCATATTTGTCACAGAATCGCAAGCTTGCGACGGGTAAAATACTACCCATTTTTATGTCCCACTCCGTGTGCCACACCATACACTGGATGACACCTCGCTTACTCAACAGATAAAATAAGTAACAAATATCATACACTTGTTGATGTGTCATTCAGTGTAGGGTGTGGCACACAGAGTGGGATACAAAATGGGACAAGAGATCCGCATTGCCTATATACAACTTTACGAGAGAGTAACGTACTAAAATTGCTAGATAATTTATGTTAAGATTAGACATAAAGTTATATCAAATAAAATAATAATATATAAAATTAATTATTTTGAATAACTAATAAATTAAAATTAGAATTTTAACAAAATCTAGGCAGAGTAATAGATTGAGACGAACTAGGCCAGACTTTTAGACTAAAGCTTTTAGATTGGTTTAGGTCAAATGGGTCGCGGCTCAGGAAAAAAAGGCTCATGACCCTAAAAACAATGGGTCGGGCGGGTAGGGTCGAATATAGTGCGAGATGATGACATACATACAAAATATTTGATGCAGAAAGTCAAATGATTATAATCTTATAAAGTAAAAGACGTAGATAAACTAAATGTTTACAAATGAGTTGTGACGTATTAATATTGCTCACAGATACATGACCTACTACTTTGATGAGCGTCGTTTTTTATCCAAGTAAATAAGTAATCAATATAGTCACTAGACCAGTCAAACAAGTCGAGCGGGTCGGCTCACGGGTCGAGTTATACGAGTCACGGGTCGAGTTATTATCAATAACTCCAAAATTACAATTATTTGAAATAATCATAAACAGTTCGTCACAGTCAATATTATAAAATGAAGTATTATCACTATTATGGATGATTTAGTAGCAATTTTGTTGCACCCGTGCATCGCACGGGCATTAAAACTAGTTATTATTAGTATAACACACCGAATAACTCGAGTTAAATAAAATTTTCTTTATTTTAAAATTATTCGATATATAAGATCGATTTTCTAGGAAGGACATTAAATTAGAGGAAAGCTTTATTGAAATTGGAAACAATGAAAAGCAGAGTTGACCACAACAGGATTCGAACCCACGCACCCCTTGTGTACTTTTAAGCCCATAACCACACTCACAATTTAGCATACTCAGAAATTTACAATCATAATTGACAAGTATGTCGGGCTAACCCAACTTGCCAAGCCTTGGGTCCACCCTTGACGTGACCTTAAATCTCCCTTGTGACGGATATATCCGTCATAAGGGAATAACGGGTCAAATGATATCATTGAATTAGAAAATACAAGGCTAGTGAATAGCACATGATTTTTTTCTTATTCACCCAAATGGATATTATTTGACCCGTCACACATTTATGACGGATAGTTCCGTCACAAACAAGAATTTGCCTATCCTTTTGTCTTAGAAATGGACGATAATGTGTGGAAAGAAGTATTTCATATAATGTTCATTTTCTTTTATCTATATCCTTAGTTATATTTTGCTAAAATTATGAAAAAAATTGACCGTATCTGATAAAAAAATTACTCTATTAGATAAAAAAAAAGTTTATATTTATTTCCGTTAACACTTGACTTTGATGATTTTTTTGACACTTATATTTTGTTACCAAAGAAATATTTGTATCATAAATGTCTATTTTTATAATAGATCATAAATTTTTATTTTTATTTTTAATTACGGACTTATAATTTTTTTTCAACAATTACTCCCTAATAGAGCAATTTCTATTTACGTTTGGTATCTCAAGTGAACTTCGACAGATTAGTAAGCTGATTTGCATCCAAAATTACATTTCGTCTAATTACCTGATCATTTTGCCCATGAGTCTTTTAATGAGTCTACTTTTTTGAGGTATAGTGAAGTTTTTCATATTAAATCAACTTCCGCCGACTCAGGTGCAGTTGACGGAAAATTTGAGTCCATTAGAATCTCGCTACCCAAAGTCACACAAAGTCTAGCTAACCAGTGAGCAACGGTATTCCCGCTCCGCTTAGTATGCATACATCGAGCTATAGAAAAACGATCCAGCAAACTAACCTTTTCCCCTTTCCCCAACCTTTATCACTTCTACGGAGTATTGTTCTTCAATTTCTATCTTGTTGTTATTCAATTTCTTCACTCCCCTCATTTGTTAGATTCCAATAATGTCCGTCCTCAACACTTTCATCCCGAATTCTTTCCGGGAGAAAATTAATAAGGGATATTTTGACCAGTTCGCAAATTTGGAAACATAATCAGCTTAGTAATTCACCGGAGTTCACGTAAGGTAGCAAAAGCAAATGAAAAATGTTTTATTAAATAGTAACGGTTGAATTTCCCTTTTTTTAATAAGTCTGTAACTGCAAAAAAGTGATTTTTATAAGGCGGTAATGTGTAATTTTTTCTAATTTCATTTATTGAAGAAATTTTCTTCTCATTTTATAGTATTATATACGAATACTATTTAAAATATAAATTTGGATATTATAATTATTTAAGTTTAGTTATTTATTTGCTTCCTTGTTGGAGTAATATTGGTTTGGAAAAAAAATTCATAAGAATTCATACATTGTTACTTTTCTAGCAGTAAGGGGATTATAACATGCCCTCATGTTCGTTGGAATTGAAGTATGAACAACTCGGATTTTTCTATACCTGATGCCAAATATTCTACTTTCAAATGAATAGGTTGAGATTCAAAAGTGTGAATTTGATACCATGTCAGGAGGCCCATAATTGATTGATACTGTATATTCTAACATGGAACAGAAACGGTGAGGCAAAAGAGTAGCAGGCGATCGAGTCTGTTACTCACACTCTACCATGCCAATTTACAACCTTCTGATCTACTCGACTTGCTTCATATATTTTTGTTGCGTGTTTTCTGTGTACGAAACCCTCTTTCTGAGGATTGCACATTTCTGTGCAAGTCGAACACAAAACACGCTTCATCGACTTGTTTATCTTTCTCAATTTCAGTAGAATTTATTATCGCGCAACTAGAATCATTCAGGCCTGCTGCTTGTACTTGGGGTAGAACTGCAATAACTTATAACTTGGAATTGGTATTGCTTTTCCATTTTCGGAAGATCCGCAAGAAGTTTGCAAGGATTGGTCGGAGCTAAATTCAGAAGAAGTCGAGCTGGTTTTGTCGAGTGAAAGTGAAGACATGTGTGACAAAAGGGTGGATGAATTTGATGATGCACTACTTCTGCCTGCTACTAATACTGCAGCTGCTCCCGAATAATGCAACTCGTCTGCTACTGATGCTCGGTTCAAATCCTGTTCAAAATGATTCAATAGGGTCTCTAATTTTCTGTTTGAGCAAACTAACATAGCATCATGGTTCAGTTTCTGGCTTCTGTATGTGACAACCTGCTCCTCAAGTCGAACTATCTCCTCTTCCAACACCGCAATCTCTGCAACTAGTTCCACCAACTGACATTCAAACAAACAAATGTTCGTTCGTTCGTTCGTTCAGTCATTCATTCATTCACTGTCTCGTCTATGCGTGGAAATTAAAAGACCATTTCTAAACTTTAGGGAAAAAAGAGGGATATGATGCTGACATTGGAAGGGAGACATGGAGGCAGGCGAGGCAGTGCACCCAAAGGTCTGTTGAAGGCTCTTCGTAGAGCTCGATGGATATTCTCTTCTTCTCGAAGCTTCTTTTTCAGTCTTTCAACCTGCATTCAGAAGTAAAGGGGCTGTAACCAAATACACTAATGAATTGACTCGAGTATTGAAGATGAATAATACAGTACGTACATCTTGGAGTAAGGCCGATTTCTTTTCCCTGGAAGCTTGCCGCTTTCCTTTTTGTTTTCCCTGATTTAAGCCTTGTATTCTACTCCATTGATAATCCAATTCAGCTTCCTGTGAGGATGCCAGATTGCAATATAATATTCATGAAAAGAGCGAGATCAAAGCGATTATCCCCATCCATAGTACTCGTACTCCACAATTGACATATATATTGCGTTCTAACGTTATCTTTCCAGACATGTTTTCAACCTCGACAACTATCATGAATATTATATTATTCAAGTATTAGTTCAGACTTGAGACTTTTGATTGAGATAATATCACCAAAAAAAAAAACATGAATTCGATGAATATTCAAGGCTCAAGCTAAGACTCCGACGACATTTACATTACCAACCAACCAAATGCATAACTTTGAAAGCAAACAAAGCGACGTCCGTATTAAAAAGAAGGAAAATGAGAGACACACCTTGTGACGACTAAACTGCTGAGAAGCGAAAACCCTTGTCGAATTCATGGTAAAATGTTGGACAAACAAAAGTAAGGAATAAAAGAAAAGGAGAATTAATTAGGGTAGTCGTAGCGTAGCAACTACATACATACAGTAAGGATTTTGAGCAAGTAATGTAGAGAGTAGAGAGTAGAGAGTAATTAAGATAGAGTGAGTTGCAAAATGTGCATTGAATTAAAGTGAGTGATTAAATTAGAGAGAGAGAGAGAGAGAGAGAGAGCGGGAAGGCTTGAATTGGAACACAAGCAACAAGTGAAGTAACCCCCAATCACCTGATTATATTAACGCCTTCATTTAATGTCTCGCCCATGTTTATGTTTAATGTGTACTGTACTGTACTCTATCAGTTAGTTAATGAGAGTCCTTCCACACAAGTTACACATTTATTTCCGTGTCTTAAACTACTCTTATCATTTCACCCAAAAAAAAAAAAATTTTACTCTTATCGATGTCCCTAAAATATTCTATTTTCACAAACAGTCTACACGTAAGACGGTCCATGGGGTGTGAAAAGAAACTTTATTTACGTACTCTCTTTGTCTCAATAAAAAGTTTACATTTTGTTTTATACACATAAAATAAATGCAGTGAGAGGAGAATTGTTTTTAGTTTATTAGGAGCAAGTTAAAAAAATACTCTCTCCGGTCATTATTTATTGCCCCGGTCCCTTTTGCACATAAAACAAGGTTTTAATATAAAATGGTAAGGAAATGATGGTGGACCTTTTTTTTTTGAGCGAAAAGATCATTTCATTAATAAAAAGTCATACGACATCTACAACTTATATCGAAATTGAACGGGTACAATACTACAAAATTTGAATAAAATAAATTCTCATTAAAACAAAGATCTCTCACTAAGATTTTGATCTCCGCTTCTGCACATCCTCTTTCAACATATCGCTGTTTAATGATACAACCTTTCACAAGAGGGTCTTTGGATCTTCCAAGGTTTTGAAGAGAATCGATTTCATCTAACCTGATAGATTGTAGCCGCCAGTCTGACATAAATTGAGATACCATATGATGAACGATTGTGGTACTGATCTTCCGCGTCCTCTCCGCGATCATAGATTTAACATCTCTCCTAAAAGAGAGAGCGAAACCCATCAATTGATGGGGACGAAACTCTCCAAAAGGAGAGGACTTATTCTAACTAAAATAATAATACTAATATCAATACTAAACGATATATTAAGTAAAATTTGGGGGGCTTACCACCAATTAATGGTGGTAGCCCCAAGTTTTTTTTCTTTTTGGTGGCTAGGGTTTTTAGGGAGGAGGAAGAAGGTTTAAATGATGGTGGACCTTGATATATATAGTAAATAATGAATATAAAATGGTAAAGAAATGAATGGTGGGGCTTAAAGTGTAAGAATTCAATGGCATTTTTGGTTAATAAAGGATAGAAGAAGGATAATATGGTAAAAAGTGTGAGACATAAAAGGAAAGTGGAGAAATGGGGCAAAAAATAAAGACCTACCAAATAAGGAAAGCGGGGCGAAAAATAGTGACCGGAGGGAATAGTAGGTAAAATTTATCCAAAACGAAATCGGAAATGTAAACGTAAACCATTAAGTGACACACCAAAAAAGTGTAAGTTATTGACTGAGACGAGGAAGTATTATTGAGTATTCATGACTAGACCTTACAAAACTGACCCGACCCAAATGATTCGACCCAAATAAGTCAACCTGATCCGAGCGACACCCGAACATAAGACCCGAGTTTGACTCGTAACCCGAATTGACTCGGCTTGACCCGAAACTGATCCAGACATAATTATAGAAAACAAGTCGATATATCTAAAAAATTGAAAATAGTAAACCCGAAAATAATCCAACCCGAGTCAACCCAAATTTAATAATGCGAGAGTGGTCTGACCTGAAGCTGACCCGACCCGTTTTGGCAGGTCTATTCATCATCATGGCACACCCACACGGCCACACTCCTATAGTCCTTGTAGCTAGCTAATAGAACTATTAGCTCTAGACTTCTAGTAGCTAACCGTTTCCTACGACTACTTTGCAATACTATCTCTCGTACAAATTGGATTCAACTTCACAATTAATTTCTGTTAGAAGAAAAATGGAGTCAGGTAAAAATTTGAATCAAGTAAATGAGATGAAATACACATTTTCAGACCTTACGGTTTTAAAAGAGACCTCCTGGTTGAAAAGGTTGATGGATGCCTGATGGAGCATGAGACAGGAAATGGGTCGAACTTGTTTTAAGAGTATTAGAGAAATAAAGCCCACTAATGGAATTTGCTGGACTTGCGACTAAGTAACGAGTTTCTTCACACGCATGCGATCAATTTTGATTATGCATTTGAATGGATGCCCATATTTTTATGAGAAATTATACTCCCTCCGGACATAATTTTTCGCCCTGTTAGCTTTTGCACAGAAAATAAGATTTGCATATTATATGGTAAAAGAAATTATGGTGGGTCTTAATATGTAGTAAAAAATGAATATAAAATGATAAAGAAATGAATGATTGGACTTAAAGCGTAAAAATCAATGGCATATATTGTAAATAAAATATAGTAATAAGGATAATTTGGTAATTTGGATATGATATAAAAGGAAAGTGGAGAAGTGGGGCAGTAAAAAATAACCTACCAAATAAGGAAAGCGGGACAATAAATTGTGTCCGGAAGGAGTAATGGGTTATAGATAGACGATCCCACAAAATTAACCCGATAATACTAAACAAATTAAAATGACTTACAGTAGTACTTGTTCACCTCACATTATGATTCGGTGTTATTCTACTTGATCAAGCAGTTGCTATTTGAAGCAACGAGATATTTATCCTTTTTTTTTTTTTTAATTTAAATTTTTACCTAGGAGCTAGGACTAAAATCGTTACGTCAAGCGGCTTACTCTCACATAAATAGCGTGGATCTCATTGGTGATAAATCGTTCGAAACAAAATGGAAAGTCCATTTCCTTCACACAAGTTAGTAAGGAGTATTATCATAGTGCATTTCTCTGTTTACTACTTTTCCGTTAATCGTTAAATTGTTCTCAAATATTTTCCAAATGTGAAACTAAAAGTGTAAATTGAAAAGGTAATACTCCATACTACGTATTTTTTTAGTACGTACTTTTTCCACTAATTTGATGATAAAATGAGGATCGTTAGATTGTTCTCAAATATTTTCCCAAAGTAAAACCGAAAGTACAAATTGAAAAAAAGTAATACTTTCTCCGATTTTTATGGTTCTTTCTTGTTTTTTTTTTGTTATTGGGCTGAACCACCTTTTCTTCCCTATTTCTATTTTGGGTCATCAACACGTGGTTTAGAATTACCGTTACATTTCTATCTCATCCTTTTCTTTTGAGCCACACATTACTACACCCTTATTTTTCACCAAAAGTCGAATGACAAGATAAATAAAAATCGGAGGGTTTAGTACGTATTTTTTTTTTCTTTTTGAATATTAAAACACTTTGTACAGTTGAATATAAACTAAAACCTAAACAAACAAATACGATACCTAAACTGATTAAACTACTCCGATTGATCCTTAGTAAATTAAATTTTAACCAAATTAATATGAAAATCACTGGTTAGCTGATACTCCAGTGATGAATGAGTTACTCGATCAATGACCCGCACCTGGACTCCGACCCGGGTTAGTGGGCCGAAACTCATCCAAAGAAGTATCCGTCATCATCTCGTCCTTGACCTCTTCACCATTCATCACATTACCATGGACACTTGTTCCAACCAAAGACTTGACAGTAGTATGAACATTTCTTGAGCTTGAAGCAACCATTGCATTGCCATGATTATGCATTATACTTTTGGTACCCCTACATTTCTTGCACCTCAAGTTTCTAGCTTGAGTGACTAATGCTTCATGACTTAAAATTAGGGATACAATCAAAATCAAAGTAAAAACACTACTCACATTACCTCTAGCCATAAAGAAAAATGTAGGGTAGAGTATGTACGTAATTAAAACGACAATTCGATGTTGTTTAAAAAAGAGTTAGAAGTAACACGGACCAGGTATGGATTAAGTAAATCAACGGACAGTTAGTTAGTTCCTATATATAACCCAAAATGTTAATGAGTATATGTTAGTTGTATTGCATTTGGTTGTTGAATTTGATAGCTAAAACTTGCATTGGATGGAATAGGGGTATTTAAATGGGGGGGCGGGTGTGTGGTGCATTGAGTAGGAAGTAAGGAATGAAGTGATGTTAGAGATGGAGACAATAGAGAGTGTTACATACAGCAGTAGTGACATGCATGATGCATGATGCATGATGCATTTACAGTTGTATTTTTGGCATGGAGTAGATATACTAAGAAAAATACGGGTAGTATGTAGAGTATTAAATTTAGGGATGGTTAGTTATTAATTAATTGGCTAATGATTCTATGATGAAATTAATTAAAGGAGGCCTGGCCTGGCCTAGAGGCTAGGAGATTCGATCCCAGGACATACATGGCATGGCTTCAGAAAGTGTACTGTATGTAGAAAAGTGAGTGAGTTAGTTGGAATTAAAAATGAAATGGGCGGCTAGCTTGTCCTTGTACCTTGGCTTCCAGGGAGGGAGGAAGTTGCCTTACTTACTTACTTATACTTTAGTTCCACTGCTGATAGATACATTGCCAATTTGCAATGCCAGAACCAGGGTTGAATGAATGTAGATGCAGAATTAGGCATTGGGGACATTCCCCGCTGGTACACTTGTCAAGCTCCATCTGACCTTTTTTTTTTTTTTTTTTATGATTATAAATCCGTTTCTCAATCTCAACCTGAATTGATGAGTTAGTTTAGAGTCGAAATTCGTTCCACTCGTTAGGTCAACAAAAATTTATTAAAACTAATAAAATATTTGATTATTTCATGAGAATAATACCAACTATGCGTGTGCTTCTTAAATTAATACAAACTATACGTAATCTCATTTTAATACGAACTATGTCTTCATCAACCTCACTTTGCTATGAGTGACCGGCTACCTGTTTAACCTCCCTTATTCAACTCTTTCTCTAACTCTTCTTATTCTGATTTACATTTCGTGTTAATTTTCGGCCATTGAAAAAAAAATCGAAAATTCATCTTCCATTTTTTTTTCATTTAGTCTTATAGAAGCTATGAAAAAAAATGTTTCTATTGTTATTTTGGCTTTCACGATGACTGCAACGGATCTAATAAAACTCTAGAAATTTACAACAAGTCACTACGACCTGTAATAGCAAGTCATAATTTCATACATAACAAAACGAGATTAATGAATGCGCAGTTCATATTAAAATGAGATTACGTATAGTTTGGATTATTTTAAGAAGCACCCACATAGTTGGTATTATTCCCATGAAATAACCCAAAAATATTTATATTTATATACTCTATCCTAGTTTGAACAATCCTCCATATTATTTTTGAGTATAAAGTGAAAAGCGGTGAGTTGTGTGTGAAAAGAAAAGAATAAAGAATTACAGCATGAACAAAGAATGATTAAAAATCGGAATTACTTTTTCATAAGTGTTTGTTACTCAATTATACCTAAAAATTCATTATTATTCCGATATTACCCTTCTCATATTTTTCATACTTTTTTCACACTTACCGCTTTCCCCTTCTCGTATTTCTTCTGTAAACCGCTTTTAATCCAAATTCGTTATTAAATCTCGTCAAATTTGAAAATCGATCGATCGTTATTTTGGAATTCGCCATGGATTATAGTTCGGTGATCGATATTTTAATTTTACTTACAAATTATGATTTAATTGATAATTATGTTTAATTATTTTTTTATAAAGTTAGGGTTTAGGGTTGGGATGCCGGAGGTTGTCGGAAGAGATGGCGGCGGTCGGAGGAGGTGGTGGGACAGCGACAGCGACAAGAGGCGACGGAGCCGGCGCCGGCGGCCGGAGTAGAGAGGCGGGTCAGTGGTGGTGAGGGTGGCAGCCATGGATGGGGTGGTTAGGGTGGGTGGTTGTTGGTTTATTTTTTTGTGTTTTTGTTGCTGTGTTTCATTGTTCTTTTTTTTTCTTCTTTTTCTTTTTTAATTTGAATTTTATTTTATTACTGTATATTGTAATTAGATTTTTGTGTTAATTATTGAATTAATTTTGATTTGTACGGTTGTAATTTTCGTAATTTATTTATTATTAATTTCGATTTATACAGTTGTAATTTCGATTATCGTATTTTATTTTGTTGTTGTAATTTTGTTATTTTAATTATAAATTTGATTTGTTCTATTGTAATTTTTATTAATTTTGATTTAAGTTATTTTTCGAATTAATTTTGTTACGAGTATTATAATTTTAATTTTGTTGTAATTTCGTGTATTTTAATTTTTCTATTTTTCTTGTGTAATATGAGTACTAATCATTTTTTTCTGGAAAAAAAAATGACAATAATAACATTAATATCTTTTTTTTTTTAAAAAAAAAAAAAAAAAAAAAAAAAGTGGCGACCGAAGTGACTGTCGGAGTGGTGGCCGGAATAGGGAGGTGGTGGTGGGGAATTTGGAACTTTGAGAATTTTCTCCCTAATGCATGATGAGGGGAAAGGAGAAATGGGAAGGATAATTGCGTAATTTCTCAAGTACAAATGACTAACAAGCACTTATGAAAAAGTACCACGCTTAAAAATACACCAAAAAGGAAAGGAAAGTGTAAAAAAAATCAAAATCCCCTATTCACTAAAACAAAACCAAGGGGCAAGAAAGTCTTTTTAGTTTTCCCGCCTAAATGCTCTTCATAATTATGGAAAGTGAACCTTCTAATCAACCAATTTCATTTCAACTATAAGGTCCAATTAAATGAATCATAAGAACATTTTATTTAAAATGTGAGCCTAATAATAATTCACCATGATAATTTTAGGAAGAAAATATTTTTGACAACTATATTGGCTCATTTTTTGAATAATTATAATCCCTAAAAACTATTAGGCTACAAAATTGGCAAATGAATACATAATAATAACCAAATAACAAATCAAAAGTTATGAGTAGTAGGTATAATTACATAATACTGAGCAGATATATACTTTTCGAAATTCTTACTTTTTATCAAAAAAATTATCAGTTATTAGTAATCATACTTAACGTATTTAATGTAATTAATTAAAATACTTACCCTATTTACAATTAAAAAAAATTGTAAAGACTATACTCGCTCCGTCCCGATCAATTGTTGTCCTTTAATTTTGGCACAAAAATCAAGAAAATTAGAATGAACCAATCTATCTATATATATAATAAAAAGGCAAACTTTTAACATTCTCTTACAACATTTATTTCAAAGTGAATATCATCAAGCCACGTCATCAACGTCATCCATCATTGTTTGACACATGGCAGCTTTCTTCACCCCTTATTCTCAACTTAATATTTGTAGCATAAATCTATATCTATATATATAATAAAAAGGCAAACTTTTAACATTCTCTTACAACATTTATTTCAAAGTGAATATCATCAAGCCACGTCATCAACGTCATCCATCATTGTTTGACACATGGCAGCTTTCTTCACCCCTTATTCTCAACTTAATATTTGTAGCATAAATAAGCTATATGAAAAGTATCTAAAGATCATAAAAAAAACATTATTAACTTCTTTTTTATACTTCTCCATTTCATTAATATCTCATTATATGCCGTAAATTACAAATGTTTGATGTCCTTTTGTGGACGTACACTTTCCTTGAAAAGATATTATTTTATTATGAAGTGTTTTTTTTCTATTTAGCATCAACGCACTTAAAATTGCTTATACTGTAATTATCAATTATTGATCTTTTGAGATTAATAATACAAAATTTTAATTCGTTTTTTTTAACTATATATTGATATAAGCTAAATAACTTAGTTCGAGTTTGTGAAAGTTATTTTATTTTTTAGTTAATGGTGAATAGTTGCGATAAATCACATTAAAAACGTTTCTCTAACTAGCGTGAGTAGACACATGATTGTAACGATATAAAGAGGAGAAATTGAAACATTCAAATTCGTTGAACAAATAAGTAGGCTAATAGTAACAAATTAGCATCGTTCTCTAAGAAAAAAAAAGTTTTGACATATTATTATTTAAACTTCATTTATCTCTAGGTATTACTTCATTTGTTTCAAATTAAAGTTAGTTGAATTTCTTATAATTTTTAATTTTTATATGTCTACAAGTTCAACTTTTGATTTAACGAATTCCATATTTTGTAGTATATTGCTCAATTTTATTCCATTACACTGTTCTTCGCAAACGAATGTTTAAAATTAAGTACTTTAGAAAAGAGAAATTAAAATTAAAAAGACATTATTGTTCATACAAATAAAATCTATTAAGGGAAGTCGTGTACTCCCTCCGATTCACAAAGATGTTCCCCTTTGTTTAATATATGTGAGATATATTTTAATCAAATGGGAACATCTTTGTGAATCAGAGGGAGTATATCTTTGCGAAACCCCAAATTTCTATCTAAAAATTATAATTCTCCGTATGAAATAACAATATAAATTCAATGTACACACAATTAGGTGATAATTAAACAAGTCCGTGCATTGCACGGGTACAAAACTAGTTAGTGAATGATAAGTGTACCAAATTGGATGTGAATGATCAAATTTGCTCATCAATCCCCTTCCTCAAATGAAAAGGACAACAATTGATCGAGACACCCGAAATGGAATAAGACAACAAATGACCGGGACGGAGGGAGTGTTATATTATAAATATATTATCATTAAATGGTAAAAAATTATATTTAATTATTTTTGTAGTTTACAATATTAAAATTGTAAAATTTTAATAATTATTTTAATTATTTTTTAATGACAAGCTATCAAACCAGCGGGTCAACCCAATTGTTGATCCTAAATTAACGGATCATTTCAGGTTTGAGCCAAATGGATCGTGGGTCAAAGTTTTAGGGTCTACTCTTGACCCTAAAAAGATGAGATAAGTTTACAAATCGAGTGATCAAAATTTTACATGATTATTTTTTAATCTAAAAATCTTCTATCTAAAAATCTTCTATTTAATAATCATAATCCCCTAATTTAGCAATGAATTAGTTCTCGAAAATACTCTACTAAAGAGAGAGCTAAACTGTTGACGAAAGCACTAAAAAAGAAAAGTGTAAGTCATTGACTTAGACGGAGGGAATATAATTTTATCAAGTTGCTAAACTCTTTTATAAACAAAATTAATTAAAATACCGTGCGTAGGCACGGGTTTTGCACTAGTTAAGTAACAAAAAGAGAAAAAGTAGAAGGAATATTCAAACTAGTATGGAGTACTCCCCTCTGATTTTTATTTATCCTCCGAATTTTTTTTATCACTTTTGGGTGAAAAATAAGGGTGGAGAGATGTGTGACTCAGAAGAGAAAATAATGAGAAAGAAATGTAAGATAATCCTAGATCACAATAACCCAAAATAGAAATAGGAAAGGAATGGTGTTTAAGTTCAATAAGGAAAAAAGAACAATAAAAATCGGAGGGAGTATTATATTTGGATTTATAATTAACACACTTATCATAATACTTTTAATATTCTAATCACAAACATAAATAAATATTTAATTTAAGATAACTTTTTTTATTTATTTATTATTTAACAATAAAATAATTATTAAAATGATTTTAAAAATTTATTTTAATATTTGTAAAATATAAACATTATAAGTAAAGAGTATAACCCCTAAAAAGAAAAGAAAAGTAAAGAGTATAATAATAATACTATTAAAATATACCGTATAAAAAATTAATACTAAAAATATTTTTTTGACCTAAAAAAGTACGGTACGAAGTAAAAAAAATTAGGCGTTTAGAACTAAATCTGACCCTCACCCGAGTACCCGACAAACGGGTCAACAGAGTCAGGTTCGGGCAAGTCAACTCCGGGTCGGACCAGTTTTGGGTTGTAAAAATTTGGTCAACTTCAGGTTGGACTGGGTAATTTCGGGTTCATATTTTTCCATGTTTGTTATTTTTAACTTTTTTTTAACCATATTAACTTGTTTTCTATGATTATACTCGATCGGATCAGGCCAATCAATTTGAATTACGAGTCATACCCAAATCTTTAGTTTGGATGTCGGATCGGATTCAGGTTGGATTATTCGGGGTAGATATTTATTAGGTTTATCGACCCGTATTCTGACCCAACCCGCTTAATCCGTTTAACATGTCATGTCTAAGTATACCTACTTTAATTTGATCGAGTGTAAAAATGGATCCCACACTAGAACCACGGTAAAACCGTGGGTGGACACCTTCTGATAATTGAATTTTCAGGTACGCAGTTTTGGCAATCTTACTCAACGGGTTCGATTCTCAGCAGCGACAGTGTCCTCTTCTATTGACGTCCAACTGAACATCTGCGAATGGCCATGGTACTAAAATGGTGGATCACTACAACTACGACATTCACGAGGTTCCTACTTGTAATTTTTCTAATAATTTCTCTCATGGAATCACAAATCGTATTATATTCCAGATAGAGACTACATTTCTTTTCACAAATTGCTCATTTTCAGGTATATTCTATTATTCTAGGGTTCTTCAGCGTGCAATTTTCCCCCAATTTTTAAAAAGTAGTTCAACGAATCATCAGCGGTATTAAGTATGATATCATCAATTGCGTTTGCGTAGACCATTAATGGTGTAACTGTAACCTCACCATGTCCATGTGCTAGCTTAACTTTTATGCTCTGAAAGATTCTGAGTCGTCTATTTCCTCTTTTGTATTCTTTCGAGATTTACTAAAATAGGAGTCTAAAAGTGCTTCATTGGCTGTTTTTGTCGGGAACTGCTTTCAATTCAATGGTTGCAATTGTTTTTGTTGAGTGGCCCTCAGCCCTTCCTTGACCCTTGCCTTTGTGACAGTTGATGTACTTTTTGCCCCTTCCAACAACTTATACACTACTTAGTTTTGATGGGTTTGAAAAATGCAATGGTGGGCGGTTCTCAATATTTTGATTTGAATACGCATTCCCAACTCGGTGGAGGATTTGCTTTACAGATCTTCCCTTGTGAAGTGTCTCTCGTCTGATCTCCCGTTCTCCATTTTTCGGTCACATCTTGTACTTATTTCACTTTGTGACTTTTTGATTAAATAGGTTTCCGAAACTGTACGAAGAATGTGTGTTTAGAATTTAGACGCTTGATTATGAGCGGTGTCTCATCTACCGCTCTTCACTTTTGTGTGACATCTTGTACTTGTTTCACTTTGTGACTTTTTGATTAAATAACTTTTTAAGCTCCATGGAGAATGGGCTTTAGAGATCCCTAGTTATGAGCGGTGTCTCATCTACCGCTCCCCATTTTTCCGTGACATCTTGTACTTATTTCACTTTGTGACTTTTGGATTAAATATCTCTTTTAAGCTCGATGGAGAATGGGCTTTAGAGATCCCTAGTTATGAGCGGTGTCACATCTACCGCTCTTCATTTTTGTGTGACATCTTGTACTTATTTCACTTTGTGACTTTTTGATTAAATAACTTTTAAAAGCTAGATGGAGAATGGAGAATGGAGAATGGGCTTTAGAGATCCCTAGTTATGAGCGGTGTCTCATCTACCGCTCCCCATTTTTCTGTGATATCTTGTACTTATTTCACTTTGTGATATCTTTTTTAAGCTCGATGGAGAATAGGCTTTAGAGATCCCTTGTTATTAGCCGTGTCTCATCTACCGCTCCCCATTTTTCTGTGACATCTTGTACTTATTTCACTTTGTAACTTTTTGATTAAATGGAGTAGTTTTTTAAGCTCGATGGAGAATGGGCTTTAGAGATCCCTTGTTATGAGCGGTGTCTCATCTACCGCTCTCCATTTTTCTGTGACATCTTCTACTTATTTCACTTTGTGACTTTTTGATTAAATAGTATTTTAAGCTCGATGGAAAATGTACTTTAGAGATCCCTAGTTATGAGTGGTGTCTCATCTTCTGCCCCACCCCCCATTTTTTAGGGACATCATGTATTTAATTCGTTTTGTGACTTTGACATCATGTTGACAGTTAGCTATGATAAGTTCTTGGTATGCCTTGACGATGGTTTTTCATCCCTATGGCCATTTGCACATTGTACTTTTGTGTGGGAGTTCTAAATTTTTAAACATACACACATTTGGACCAAGGGGACTTGTTAAGGTTTACCACATGTTTGAGGTTGTCGAAAAATTTTCATTTTAATGAAGGTCTCGAACTTTGTACCTAGGATTCTGTTTCCTTTCTTCAAATACAATGGCCTCGGTCCGAGGGTCCCATACTTTTTTTTAAAGTGATTTTAAAAATTTGGGGGCATTTGGATTTAAAGGGAAGGAGTATCATTTTTTAAATAGACGGGAGAGTTTTGTTGGCATCGTCACATTTACGGAATAAATCATATGGTGTGTGGTGAAGAAACTAGTCGTGAACCGAGTCAAACCACAAATTACAGATCGATGCGGTTTGGTTAGGGGAATAGTACGGAGGCCGAATACCAGTATTTTTTTTGATTTAGGAGCGACGGCGCTGCTCTTTTCAAATGGAGGTACCACCACTTTAGACTAGGATGCATTTTGTATATCAACCTCTGTTGTGGTTAACTTGCCTTAAGTAGGTACAACACTTAGATGCTAGTATAACAAGATATTATGTAAATAAGATGCATCTGATGGAATAGAATGTTTTTTTTTTGGTGTCTGGAGAGCATCAATGTATAGTTTTGCTTTCTCTGTTGTGTAAAAAGGCTCTATAAAATCAACTTTTCCTGCCTTTTGAGCTGAAATTGTTACATGAATATTAAAATATAGTACATCTTCTTAAAATGTTAAAATCTCTTTGTTAATCGGCACGCTTTAATTTTTCACCCATTTACCTTTTCGTACATGTTTATCATTAGTTTTTATGGCTGCCTTCAACCCCTTTGCCCTTCCGAATTATCTTTTGCATGTAATACACCCATCTGTTTATTGTTAACACTATTTTTTTGTTCCATTCTTGTAAATTTTTTCATCATGGTTACCAGTCTAGCATGTATTTAGAAGTGTATCGGTTGAATAAAAGCTTGCAGCGTGGAATTGATAGATTTGTGTATAATTTTTCAATTTCAGTATGGCTGCGTGTTCTCTATTTCAGGATCATTATAGTGATAAACTGATAATAATAAAACATAAAGTTCTAACACTTCCTTCTTTCATTAGAAATCACTGTGGTTTAGGAATGGTAGAACAATTGACATATGCAACATCTGCCTATCTAGCAATGTTTCCCAACTTTAAAGCTACAAATTACGATAATTAACAGTATACAACTGATGTTTCTTGACTTCACACCTAGAGTATATTAACAATATCCAGTACTATTACAAATCGTCACGGCTTCCCTGACTTTAGAATTTCGGATATACGGCGGCATTTAACAGATAGACAATTGTCTCGATGATTTAAGAATAAGGTTTTTTAGTTTCCTGTCGAACAGGGTGGCCAGCACCTGGACTATGACCCGGTGCAGTTGGGCGGTAATCATCTGTCTGTCCTGCCTGAGTATATGCCACATTAAGATGTGTACCTTGTTCTGGCGTTTTGCTGTCATTGCTGTTTACAAAAGAATGACCTGCTCCGGGGCTGTCTCCTGGTACTGTTGGTCGGAAATCTTTTGTGCATTTATCGCTCAGACAGTGACCTGATTCCTCTTTCTCATTTTTGTCTGTGCCTGGATGGCCTGCACCTGGACTGATCCCAGGTACTGTTGGCCGATAATCATTTTTGTTTGCCAGGGCAGAAGCACTGAAAAATGAGCTAGAAGTTGGTAATCTTGATGGAAAATCTTTGTTTGGTTTATCGCTGTCTTTTTTACCAAGGCCAGCAGTTTCCACTTTGTTTACATGCATAGGATCTTCTTTGAGACTGCTGTTAGGTATCTTGCGGGTGGGTTTTAAAGAGGGCAAATTGTTATTGTGTGTAGCAGTTTGAGGAAAATCAGTAGATGTCTTTTGTGGAGCAATTTTCATTGTTTGTGGCTTTATGTCTCTCCCTTCTGTGGAAAGCATTTGAGCAACTAGTATAAACAAAAATGTCAGTGTACTAATGGAATGTATTCTAGCCATCTTTGGAGATGCCTTTTTTTTTAACTTCTTTCTTTCCTGTTTCTTTTTAATGCCCTTGTAGTTGTGGAGATATTAAGCTAATGGGATTCAAGAAACAGAGGGATGTATTGGCAAGAGGAATGTGTCAATAAGGATATTGGTGTGATAAATTGTAGATGTTTGAATGGTGATCAAATTCAGGTCTCTAGCGTGGGTATATATAGTGTTATATGGTAAGGACGAATTTCACAATCACTGTTCTTTTTTTATTTTAGTCTCCAAAAGGTCAACTTACATCTGATGCTATAGCCTACTCTATTTCTTTTTTCCATGTGATTCCACTCTTATTAATTGATATATTTTCATCTTGAAAAAAAGAATATGCTTCTTTGGCCCCTGTTAAATAGGGATGGATTCGATATATATTTTACTTGGGTTGGTAATTTCATTATTTTTAACATGCCGCATTTATTTATTTATTGTTTTTTTTTCTGTAGGCAAAGTATTCATAATACAATCCACTAAAATAGGTAACATCTTGTGGAAGACTTGTGGACCGTGGAATCTAATGGTGGAGGATCCTATATGTTACGAGTATATTGCTGATCTATTGTCGAATTTGCTTAATATGGTAGTTTGTTGTTTACTTTGTAGAAAAAACTGATGCTCCATATTGGTGAAGTAAAAGGCTCAATACATGTTTGGTTTAAAGTAAAATGACTTACAAAACTCCCAACATAGGCATTGGTTGACGCAATTCTTAATTCTTGACACTCAAAGAATAACCTCACTGCCTTTTCAACAGATAGGGTGAATAATTTTTTACAACAGTTGTTAGGCGTACTTGACTTTCTGCTGATTAATCCATCAGGGTAAGGTGAATTACTTTATCCTTGACTCCCTGTAGGGCTTGCTGGCAGCTTGTTCATCGTAGATCCTTTATTGGTGTCTTACAGTGGTTCAAATAGTGACAAGGTCTATTTAGAGCTGTACTCCAGTTTGATACTAATGAAGTAAATGAATTTGCTATTGCTTAAATTCTAAGATTCCATTTTGTTGGAGGCCCTGAGTGGCGCTATTTTAACGGTATATTTTCAGGAGCTTTGTCAAATTTGAAAACTTTTCCTTGCTAGAGGGGAGAAAGCACAACCTGTAGCTGTGAGAAATGAGAGCCAGTCTTCCTAGCCAAATTGCATAAAAATCAGGAATCTCCTGTTGCCACTTAATGATATAGTCACTTTATATGGATGGTTGGCCGCAGAGCTTGGAAATCTCCGTCTATGATTGAGGTGAAGCACATCTGTCTTTGTTCTTTTTTTTTGACATCATGATTACTTAATCTATACAAGCTAAAGTGATTCCATGCATTTTTTCTTACTACACGGAAAATTGTACATACCGCTAGGTAGTATCTTTACCTTATTACCCCCCCAACCGTTCTTCTTTGACATGATTTACCATTATTTAGGAAGTATGATCTATATATAAGGTACTAATATAAATGTGATTTATTCTTAAAAAAATTGTTTATATCTTTCCTTAATTTTTTTTTTTCATCCTTTCTCTTGAACCCTTTATGTTCAATATGACATTAAATATGATTTGGACTCTACAAGATCAGTCTCATGAGTTTTATGTAGTCTTCGGTGTAAATACATTTGTTTTGCGGGTCTTATATGAATTAATAATCTTTAATTTAACAGTGCTCGTGATCTCCCGATCAAGTGGTTGATGTAGCTTTTGCATAGGTAACATTTGTTACCTCAATATATCCCACAATATTTTGCTACCCTAACATCTTAATTGTTGGGGATATTGGGCTATGTTAATCCGTCAGTACGAATAACACTTGAAATTAGTTATCATGAATTTATGATGGAGGTGCTGGGTAAGTTAGTTAGGCCTTATGTTCAAACTTCCTTTCCTTGTATTATACCAATGTTATGATTTTCTTACCTAGAAATGCACATGCTAACATGAATGTGTGACCATACAAGAAATGATCGACTTAGAAATGAGGTGATTAGGATAAAAGTACGATTGGGCCCTATAGAGGATAATTGTTGGAGAATCGTTTAAGATGGTTCAGGGCTTTAGGCATGTGAGACGGAGGCCGATTGATGCACCGAATGAAGAGCGCATTGGGTGATGAGGGGTATAAGTGTATAACAAGACCTAAACAAACATGGATAAGAGTGTTGAGAACGATACAAGGTTTTTTGGGATTGGAGAAATTACGGTGTTTGATAGGACAATGTGGAGGGAGAGAATTTAGGTGGTTGATACTATTTCTTATTTTATTTTCCCTTTACACTGTTTACTTGCTAAAAAAATTTCACCTCTATTTTTGGCTTGTAAAGAAATTTATTTTACCAACGCTTTTTAACTTTATTTTAACATTGAAAATATGTGTATCTTTATTATTTTACTTATTACTATTACTATTATTGTGTCTTTTTATTTGAGTGTTTTATTAGAGTCGACTTGACGGTTTCGGAGAATGATTTATGTTAGCCGATCCCAAATCATTTTGGGACTTAAACTTTGTCGTTGTTGTAATAACTACATGATTCGTCACTCCATCGTCAAAATTCTGTGAGGCCTAAATTTAACCCTTAGTCCTCTCGTACATATTCTGTAGTTAAGTACCCGTAAACAATAAGAATACTAAGAAATGTGTCATTTGGGCACCAGCTTAGTATGCATCCTCTTTTCTTGTTTCAGAATGCGAAATTTCTTTGGAGTTTCACCTATCTAATTACATCCAATTTTGCTACTTTTATTTCAAACTCAAACTTAAATTCTTCTCTTTCGTTGCCCTTTTTTTCTTGCGGTGCATACTTGTTCTTCAAGTGAATGATGAGTGTAATGGAAACTTTTTGTTACGATCTCCAAGCATCAAGTCAAAACCACCTAGCCTACCAAACCTGTGAGGGGCCCCTACCATTGCTAGTGTACTGTATTATGGTATGTTTTGATTGGTGGTGACTCAAATTATTCCAACGGAGGAAGTTCTTTGGCCTCCTAAAAGATCTTCCCTTAACCTTTTGCTTTTCTCCACTTGTAATATCAAAGGGGGAGATTCTTGTAGTGGGACCGAGCCATGTTTCTCCTCAGTCTCTGGAGTTCTCTTTCCAGCTTTCTAGTGTACTAATATGTATAATTAACTAATTATCATGGAAAGTAGGGCTGAACAAAACACTTAAAGAATGTACCTAGAAATACCACTGTCTGATTTTTTATTTTTATTTTTTGGGGCTAGGTTTAAGACATTAAGTACTCTAGATTACTATTTTTGTTATCTGATATACTAGTATAATGTATGCAGACTAAAGTGTGGTAGTGAATTTTGGATTTATTCATGTGTTGACAAGTTACAACTATTTGCATTCTCAGATAACTATTACGAGTAGTTCATACTCACTCTGTTCCAATCAATAATATACGTTTGTTTTTTGCACAATATTTTAGTGTGGTTAGGAATGGGTATATTATTGTTGAAGTTACTTATTTGCCTGTGATATTATTGGGAACGGGGTTTGGTGAGGTGAGAAGGAAAAATATAAGGGAGGGTAATTGAGTCATTAAACAAGGAAATTAATGAACATATAAGGAAACGTATACAATTGAATGAAATAGACTTAAAAGGAATACGTATACTACTGATTGGAGCGGAGGGAGTATTATTCTTATGCATTTCTAAACGACGTGGTTCGATCTTGTTTCCATTCCCAATGGAGTCAGAAACTCATTATTCTTTGGTTTAGATTTTAAGGTGCTATAATAGTCATTGGATGAAATTCTTGACGTAGTTTTCATTCTGGATCATTTGGGAATTGTCTATCTTGTTAATACACATGTGAGACTATGCATATCCGACCCCCCTTGCTCCGCATTATTGTTGGAGCCCTTAAGGCACAGATGTTCTTGATGTGGTTCAAGCTTGTGCAATGTTTATTTTCTTTTGGCTTATAACCTATCTTTTATGTGATGTTAAATGTTTGTTACGAAGTACCCGTATCTTTTATTTTTTTCCTTCTTGCTCCTCTCTTTGTGTCAATTTAACCAAATAATGTTCCCACTCATTCTCCCTCAATTTTTTCAGCACTTATTTTTCATGTCCCCTAGAATGATATTTCATTGGACCCTTTTTTTAAAAGGTCTCTTATTATGATGTTCATATCTCATGTAGCTTGCCTCTTTTTTATTTGAGCTAGGTCTTTGTCTAATGTTTCGATCCTCACAAATTTCTTTTGAATCATATAAATTAAAATACCTATGTCTATGTCCATCTTATACCCGTCTCATTGCTTGTGTGGCATGCTATGGTATTCTTCTAATGTTAAAAAGCTACAGGAATGAAATTACTAGCAGAATGTGTGTCAACTTTAAAAAGCTACACCCTTTGAACTGAGCAGTTCAGGTTAGCAAGGATTGAATTCTAAGCAAATGCTTCAAGTAATCATCTCACTGTAGAAAGGTTTTTCCACTTGGAATGTATGGTCGAAGACGACTCAAAGCAACTTCATGTTGCATCAATTGTCAAGATGATTCTATATATTTCCAAGTACTAAATTAGAAGTGTGGCTTCTGCAATTGCACATTTTTGATATTTCATTTTTAACCTGGACTTTTTAGAAGTGACCAATGACTTCTAGTATGTGAAAATTCGAAGGTTTGATAGTTAGTATCTCTGAACACTTAGTTAACATAGCTGAAAGTGGTCTTTCACCCTTATCAACCACACACAAACAAACTAAATCTTCTTGCATGGTAATTCAGACTTTAACTTGGAGCTTATTAGAAGGGTTCTGGAATGCTTCCTAATGTACATAGTACTTGGACACTTTTAGCCTGTTTGGACCATGGAATGGTATTGTCAGTCTGTTCAACCTTCAAAGTAGCTCAAGGCTCTTGGTACTAAGCCAAGTGGATCTGTGTCATGGGTGCGGTCTCAAAATATATTTTGTTGAAAACTACTCCCTCTGTTCCAATCATTTGTACTCTGTACACATTTATGTAATATATATGAGGTATATTTTAATCAAATGTATACAATTGTTTGGAATGGAGGGACTATATTAGGGCTTTGGTAAACAACTTTTGTATGTTGGTGTCTTAGGGACTCTTGGAGCTACTATTTGATCAACATGAAGTTATATTCGTGTTCTGATCTTTGCTAGCTCAAAACCTCAATCTTATGACCTACTTGTGATTTCATAGCATGATGAGATGATGAAATTATGTGTGTAATTTAAAAGATACAGTATCATATTGAGCAGTTAGTGTTGTTTGAATAGAGTTCTTCTGCATGCTTGTATGCTTAGAAATAGTGTTCTTTTTTTTTGTGAAACACAACCTTTTAATTTTTTTTGTCGCAGAACACAGCATTTTAGCCAGATTCTAGCAACTTAAAGCAAATCCGGCGAGTAAAAAGTGTTTCACATGCCTGGTTAGCTTTGACATTTTCTGCTGCATTTTTCACTCCAAAGCTAGTAAGGCACGTGCTACATTGATCACTCGCCGTATTTGCTTCAAGTTACCACAATCCAGCCAAAAATGTTGTGTTTCGGAAAAAAATAAATTACAAAGGTTGTGTTTCACAAAAAAGAACTCTGAGAAATATGAGATAAATAAAGATCAATGTGTACAGAAAAACGGATTTCACTGACTGCTACATAAATATTTAACAAACTAGCTACCTTTAACATAAATAATTGATAAAAATACATGTTGGTGGTGCTCATTCAATGATTGTTGCTGGTCAATGCCCTAATTGTGAATTGAATGTCCAGCACCAGGACTGCGTCCTGGGGCTGTAGGTCTAAAGTTGTCCAGGTTCCCAGGGATCTGTGGTGGACTTGGTGATGATGATTCAGCCGGAACTACAACTTGGAGCTTTGTGAATAATGCTGCTTCTTTCATCTCACCTACATGCATGTTTTTGGGACCTTTCGTAGCTTTTGTCTTCTCCACTAGTTTGTGATAATGGAACTTTGGAATTGCATTGATCTTTCCTGACTTCAGTTTCCTTCCATTGACAATCTGCGTTTCTTGCAGTAAAATCATCGCCAGAAGACCACAGACGATTATCAGTTTATTGTATGCCATGGTATTTCGAGTTTAATGAAGAAGAGATGGATTAAAGAGGAAGTGTGAGAGCAGTAGTCTTTTAGTTAGCTCGTTAACAATTCAAGATGTTGTGACTTCTGATCTCTGAACCCTTGGGTACTTATAATACATGAAGCTGAACTGGTAGACCACAAACAGTCCTGCCAGTTTGGAGATTCCTTATGGTACACATTTTTTTTAATGTTGTCTTTCTTTCTTGATTTAATTTTTGTTTGGGGATGACAGAGGTCGTCATCGGTGCATGTGCAGTGTGCAGTGTGCTAGTGTAGTAAACTTAACGCTTGTAGAATTCTATTGTTTTGGTTTATGCTTTGATTAGTTAGAGTAACTTTGATGAAATTTCCTTTAGCAGTTTAGCTACTCCCTTGAAAGGATTCATTGATAGAAATAGTTTAGAGTATTTGGTTTACATTGATAAGAAAGGATTCATCATTAATACTCCCTCCCCTTCTATTAGAATCATTATACGCCTTAACTATTTGGTTTATAGCCTCGGATGATTTTTGCCCCTTTTAATTATACCCGGTACATATCGCCGTTTCTCGTCTCGGCAACCACCGAGACCAAGATATCTCGGCCGATACGAGACGAGACGACCAAGATTTAATACCCTGCCTTCTATATGATATTCCACATTGATTTTGGAAAAAAAAAACTAAGATTGATAGAATACGTGGAGGAAAATGTAGGTGAAAAAAATAGTGGGGTCACAAATAATATGAACCACAAAATATGTACTAAGAAGGAAAGTGGAGCATCTTAGTGAAGTTTTCCAAAAGGAAAATGTGGAACATCATAGTGAAGAGGAGGGAGTATTTATTTATTTTACTTTTTCTTTTAAATATGTTGCCTCTATGTGCCATGGGTTCACCTTCCATTTTTTGAAGTTGTATAGTAATTAGTGTCAAGTGCTTCAACATCATCTGAATTCGAACTTCTTCTAATTGTAGCTATAATCACGAGAGCACACAGTATCACCCTCTTTGGTGTATTTTTTGTACTCGTGCAACACCAGGGGCAGTCTTTAGTCGACATCGTATGTTACTTGTGAAAAAATGTGACTTTGATTGAACAACATCCTGCAATCGTTTGTTTGTTCAAATGTTTCACAGCAACTGTTAAATACCCACCTAAAAAAATCAAATGCCTTGACCATATATTCATTTAAGTCTTACTTCTAGATAGTTAAGTTTTACAATGGACTAAATGGGTACTTCCATTATTGTTTCCAGAAGGTCGGTGTTTGTCTTACGATGGCCAGTTAAGGCTTATATTGACTTAGATATGGTGGTGTGAAAGCATGGAGTTATGGATGGAGTTGTTGTTAAGTGGCAACATAGCCTCATAGGTGGTTTGGCAGGTCGTAAATTGGCTTATTGGCTACTTCGTGTAAAACTAAATACTCCGTGACATGAGCTTAGAATTCACATCTTTTTTAGGGATGTAAGTATGTAACCCTGTATCCGTTTGTTGGTTTTGTGGGAATATAAACAGTTGTTATATTTACATGGAAGTCTATAATGTTTGATCAAAAAAATTAAATGACTGATACTACAAATATTAGTTCTCAGTTCTTTTTTTTCCTCCTGCAGGATTTCAATAACAGCATGCACCATAAAGCTGCTGATTGAACTACGATGTAGGAAAAGTGACATCGTAAGACACTTTCTTTTGATTTTCTTTTCATCAGTTACTCATTAATCACTCAGGTATGAATTTGTTCTCTCTGATTGAAATTGTTTACATATTCCTTGTTGGTGCGTCTCATGTGTAGTCATTTGTTAATGTCTTCAATTTATTTGTGCAACTTTTTGTACTAACGAATGTTTTACCCTGTTTTTGTTTGTTCACGAGCTTTACCAATGTGACTTTTCTTGTTCTGATTACCATTATTATAATCTTCTCGCACATAGGATTGGCATGTTATGACTACTGATATCAGGCATTATTTTAGAATTGAAGGTACTCGTTCTTTTCAACTTGGCTCATAGATCTTTGGAAGAGTGGTTGGTTTGATGGCGGTTATATTCTATTTTTGAATCTTAGTGCTTTCTTGGTTTTTTTGGCTCTAGGCAACTGGACAACTATCTGACAGGTTGAGCATGCTCCTCGTATCTTTGATTTCAAGGCATCTATTTGGCCTTGCACCACCTGATGAATCTAGCCGTAAAAACTACCATCATTTCAAAGTTCCATTCTATTTTCTTTTCAGTGTCCATTGAAGCCAAACCCAGTTCAGCAGTGTGTGGTCTGATCCACTTGATGGGCGGTCTGCTCTAGCGCAAACGTCGAACCACACATTTGGTTCTTGACTCGGGACCTTTTTTCTTCATTTCCAATACTAAGCCTAAATTTCCAACATTCCTCCTACTCCTTTCATCCTGTATGCCATGGCAATATGGCATCCAAATCCGCATAATTGCTGACTCCAAAACCGTCGAACAAATTCGGTTTTCCTCAAGTGTACACACTTAATACACCATTAAAAGATTCTAGGCTATGAAAAAAAATCAAACTAAACTAGAAAACATGAAATCAAGACACAAAAGAAGCTAAAAAACAAAGAAGAGGGAAGAGTAGATACAAATATTTTGGTGTTTATTTAACGTCGATGGCTCGACATTAGGCAAGCTACTACTATGAGAACTAGAGAATAAATTAAGCAAAACTAACAAAAAAACAAAAATAGCATAAATTAAACCTTAGCAAAACGCTGCCTTCCCAAAATAAGTAAGTGACATGAGAGAATTCACTTGTAACAATTTGTGATTCATTGGCTACCCCGGGGAATCCGGCAACCATGGCTATATGCCTATATCTTCCTCGTTTCTCGTCGAAATGAGGCGTGTGACCTATCGTTGGAAAACTAAGAACCTAAGCTTTCACCTCCAATTAGCCTTGCATCAATGAGAGATCTAGAACTCGAGATATATCTATTTGAAGTTGATACTTTTGAAATCAAGCCTTCAATTTTTCATTTTGCTCTTTTTTTTTTTGCATGCCGCTCAGGTGCATACCCTTGGTGTGTGTGTGTGTGGGGGGGGGGGGGGGGGGGGGGGGCCTTGCTCGGTGCTTGGTGAGAAACTGACAATAATATGGTATTTGTGTCAATAGAAGACTATTGTTATAGTAGCTGAAAGTCATGCAGACTACTTTTGTGTGAAATAGTACCCAATTAAGTTGCTCACTAGTGTTTCGGTGATGCAACGAGTTAATGTTTGATACAGGATCAATTGTTCCAGTGCATCTAAGAAATACTCATTGAGTGCCTAACAAAAACTTCAGTCGATTTTGAGACCATGTATGTCCTAGGTAACCGCCTAAGAAATGTTCTAAAATTTTAAAACTTGGTCTTACTTGACTACCTTACCCTAACGTGTTACAGTAGGTTGATTGTTGAGGTTATCTCGACCAACTGACATGTTTGTACACTATGGCCTTATACCACTGATGTTACAAAGGGTTTCAATGGGTGCATCCAAACTCCCATTTTCTAGTGGGTATTATTTGTAGCAATGTAGCTCATAGTGGCCTCATGGGTTCGATTCTTGTTGTAGAAGTTTTATAAATATATTTTGCCTATTCAAAGAAAGACATTGGGTTTAAACTCGATTTTTCAGTCAATTTTATGCACCTTGTTGAGTAAATCCTAGTATCGTCACTGCCTTGTATCTAGACCCATTTTCACAGATAAGATAGCAATTCTAACACTCTTCATATTTGGGCCTCCTTCAACCACTACATGCGGCAGTGATAACCTTCGATTGAGGTTCTCGACGGTGGATTGTCATCATGACACAAGCGTGTGTGCTATGTGCTTTGGTGGATCACTGTTCTAATTTGCGGCATCATAGCCTCATAGGTGGTTTACTAGGTCATAGTTATTTGGCAGAGATTCTCCGGCTAAATTAACGGTCACTTGCTCACCACTCATTTCTTCACTCACGAATTGAACTCCATATTTTAATCTAGTACTTTACAGGGGATGTAGTCTTGTGGCTCTGAGCTACTCCGTACTATAATTTGGAATTCAGGGTGCTGTTTTTGTTTTTTATTTAAATTTGTTTCATAGATCTTTGGAAGTGTGATTGAGCCATGGCAGTTGTAATATTTATATATATCATTCCTCATGCGTTGGGGGGGCAATTAGTTGACAAACTTTCTGGACCTTCCTTTAGGTCTCCAGCTCTAAAGTTAATTGGAGCGTGCTCCTAGTATCTTTGATTTCAGCTCACCATTCTGGCCTTCAACTACTTGTTGTATACAGCCGCAAAAACTACCCACATGGGAAGGTACATACTATCCCTGCTTTTTCCTTCTCAGATCAACGGTCCTAAGAGCGCCGTACTTTTTCCATGATCCTTTTTAGTCTCCATTGAACTTTACAATGTTCTTTGTGCCATAGCATATTCTATTGTGAGCAATCAACTTGTATTATAGTACTCCATAGCAGTTTTAGAAGCTCACTTTGCCACATGGTATGTTGCTCCCTCAGACCTATTAAGAAGTATCGGACACTGTTAAACACGGTTAGGTTTATGAAAATTATGCATAAGTGTCATACACATGTTTGAGTGCAACTGTGTAAATGTCGGACACGAGTACGCGTGATAATTAGAAGAGTCTGGGTAACATAGGCCACAATGCCACATGGAAACTATATGGCTATTCATGAACCCATCGAGCTAGGACTACTTTTTACAATACAAATTGAGAACCTCGAAATAGTTTTAAGGTAGGCTAGCATAAACCTTTCTATAGGAATCTAGGATCTTGCCATTTTATCAAATTTGTTGCATGTCAGTATTTTCCTGCTCATTTCCCCATTACTTATGTACACTTGCCTTACATAACTTTAATATTGAACTGCAGTGCTTATATGGAATACTTTCTCCATTCTGCTGGGAAGTTATCGATTATTTTTTGGGATGTATTGTTCAATCGTTGTTTTGTTTCCATTTTTGGTAGGCATCTCGCGTCTACGGGTCATCTTTCATGTGCATTTGGAATTGTGGAGTTATTGTGTTTTGTGTGGTGCAAAGTCACTCATTTTTCCTCCCCTAGTCATTGTGCTTAATACAATCGATAATTATTAACTGGGACCGAGGGAGTATAATAGAAATCATGTAGAAGGTTTTACAGGCTATTTTGTTTCAACCCCCAAGATTAAAAAAACTAAAATGGCAATCTATAGTGGCTCTTTAGGAAAGCGGAAAGCCGCAAAGTATAGATTGGGTTTCAGTTGGTATTTTATTTGTTACAGAGTTACAAAGTTACAAGGGTCTGTGATGCAGTATGAGAGCTTGGTGAGAAATGAGGAGCAAATGACATGTGAGTATCACTGACTAGTGACGGCTCTAAATAACTTTGTTAAGTTTGTTTCTTGTCCTAATAAACTCGACTACTTTATTTGACGTCGTAGGCCTGTAGGTAGTTATCGTACCAATTCCTTGTCCTAAAATATGCATAGTGCTAGTGCTTCCTCTAGTCTTCATGTGTTGGCACGTTCTTAAAAGTTGTTTGTCTTCTATGACTCTCTGGCCTGGGTTGATACATTCATTGATGGTTTACTTGACGATTTAAAATTCATGAAGCTGTACTAATGAACTCGTACTATTCTATATTTCTAATCAGGTAAGATTGCAAATGCATACACTCAGTGATGCATGGACGATCTTAGTGTGCTTGGGACCTTGTCCGAACCTGCAGATCGAGTTTCTCACAATATATGCATCAAGTGTACAACAGTACAAGTAATTTCTTGGTCCTTTACTCTCAATGGTGGAGGGGTAGATATATAAGATACTCCGTATTTGACTTTGAAGGGAAGGGTTTAAATGCGCTTCCATAGTTTGGATTTCCAGTATGAATGTCTGGCCACCCTGTCTGAGGCTCCCAGCAAATTGCTGAAATCCGTGAGATACCAAGAAATGTTGATGTGGGTGTTGCATTTCCAGGATAGTTTTTGGCTATTTGAGTTTGCTGTTAAACTGTAAAAAAAAGTTGATCGTCTCTGAAAATCAATACTCGTGTGCTACTTAGCATCCCGAATTTGGATGTATGTCATGGGGAGCGACTCTATCAGTCTGTCGCCGCAATTATTTCAAAATGTCGGCATGTATTTGGACAAATAAGTTTTTGCGCTTCCCCTCTATACGCTTCCTAAGCCTATTTTAAACGCATTATTCCCTTTGTTTCAATGAGTTATTATAAGTTTTATTTTCTTTTTCCACATGGATTTAGGTCGGGTTGAGGATGTGAATTTCAGTGGCAGCTAAGGCCCAGTTCAAGGTGTGTGGGAGAACTGGGCCTCTAATATTTGGCCCCAACATCAGTAATGGCTTATTGGCTTGTTTCTTCTGGAAAAAAAAAATACTCACTAGCTTTCCTAAAATAGACTCTTAATTGTGGGAGAGTAGGAAGCCTTTCTTTCTCCTTTGGATTCCCAAAAATACAAGCCCAAAATAGCTTTCCCAATTATGACATTTGGATTCCCAAAATTTCAGAAATTTTATTTTTCAATTGTTCACTTAATTGCTCTCATAGATTTGTGAGAAGGTCTTCTGAGAGACGATCTCTCATTAACTTTACTGAGAGACCAAGTACAAATGGAAGTCAAACCTAATAGAAGTAGCTACGATTAACGTGAAATAGTATACAAATATAAAGATGGTATGCTTGTTATAAAAACAGGTACAAAACAAAATTGTCATTTAAGGATACGAACCGTACATAGAGTGGTACTGAATAATAGTCTCTCACTAAGTTATTGAGAGACCGTTTCTTCCAAGATTTTGGGTAGATTTATGTATTCTCATCCCCATCAATTCTAATTTCTACTTGGTACAGGTATAATTTAACAATAAGTAAGATTTTACAATGTTGAAATTCTAAAATTTTCTATATTACAATTAGGCAAAATTACAATTTACCACCTAATATGTTCAACTTTTTACAAATTACCACCTAATATGTCATTTATTATGAATTACCACCTATTATGTATCTTAATTACCGATAATCACACCCAACTTCGATTTCGTAGACGGTTTTCTTAAATTTCCATTTTCCGAAATTAGAAGCTACTAAAACTTATCTTAAGTGACAAAATTACCCTTATTTTTCATTGATTAACTCCTACCTCCATGATCTATCCTTCCCTCACCCACTCAAAATTCAATTCACTAAACCTAGAAAATCAAAGACAGTAAAAATATGTTATATTCATTCCTTACCTATTAAACCCTAATTTCTTCAATTCCAACCTATTTCTAGCAAAGAACAATCCCAATTTTTCAATTTTAATCAAGATGAATAATCTCGAGTGAAAAATTGCACAATTAGCTTTTTTTCTTAACTCCAAGTGGAGAGCAAATTGGAACAATCAGGTAATGATTGATCTTCAAATTTAATTTTTTTCTTCGAATTGATGATTTTGTGCAAGTTGCTAATGTTATTCATATTAAATCAGATTTTTCACTCTATTGAGCTACTTTTGTTTTTCATCTCATTTTGTGGTGCTTTAGTTTAAGTTAACAACGGAAAGTCTTTAATTTAGTTTTTTTTTTTTTGTATGTAGGATGTCTGCTCCATTCAGTTTTGATATCAGATATTTCCATGGAGGTAAATTTAAGACGAACGATAGTGGGGAAATTGTCTATGTTGAAGGTATGCTAAGTTTGAAATTTGGTTTGTGGTCTAAAAGATACCGTTATATGGATGTAATTAAGACTGGGTTAACGCTTATGGAGGGGGAGCCTTTTGAAGCTTACTATAAGTTGAAAGGTAAAAATTTAACTAATAATCTAAAGAAACTTGAAAGTGAAGGTGGTGTAGCTGATTTTCTTGATACGAGAGGCATTGACAATACACTTGACTTATACTTTGTTAAGGCTAGTAAAAGGGTACTTGATAATTTGTCGGAGGAACCTAACTATCAAACTAGAACTAGCCCAAGAACAACTATTGATTTGGGTCACCAACATGACACCATAATCCATGTGCCAATCAGGAGAAGTCCGAGACTTGTGGAGAACTCTAATTCTCCTGTTATATCTCATATGAGAAGGCTAGAGAAGTTACCGACTAGAAGAAAACTATGTAATGAGGATGGTGAATTAGGTGATGGAAGACGTAGGGTAATGCCAGAAGGGAAATTGTGCGGGGAGACGGTTCAAAAGGAGAAAAAAAAAAGACACAAGTTATGAGAAGCGAGGATGAAGATGATGAAGAGGATATGGTGAGGAGTGAGGAATGTGTGGAAGACGAGGGATTTATGGCTGAAGACAGTGAGTTTAGTGACTTGGACATTGAGAACATTGAAGTTGATGGAGATTTTGTGGAAAACGAGGAATTGTTCAGTGACTATATTGATAATTCTCTAATAGATACAGTTAACAAGAATTTAAATCAGTCGTGTTCTAAAGATAGGGAGACAGGTTGTAGTAGGTTGTGGGATGTGGATGATTTGGATGTTCAAGTTGGACAAGAACAAGACATAGACTCCGATGATAACAAAAGTGTTGGTGGTTCAGATGAGGAGTCCGACATTTATGATACATTTGACCCTAAAGTGGATTTTCAAAAGCCTATAGTTCTAAAAAAGGGTCTTAAGTTTCCATCTGTTTATGATTTTAGAAGAGCTGCAAGGCAACACGCTGTTGAGAATGGTTATGAGCCTTACTTTTATCATAACGAAAGTGAGAGAGTGACTCTATATTGTAGACATAGGTGTGATTGTCCTTGGAATCCCAAGAGAGCAAGGTTGCCTAAGTGTTCTTGTAATGTTAAAAGACCATGTAAGTATAGACTATATGCCACCAAGTTAAAAGATGAAGAGTTAACATTTCAAATCAAGTCTTTGAATTTGGAGCATATTTGTGCTTATACAACCAAGAATAGAATGGTGACATCAGAGTACTTGGCTAAAAAGTAGGTTGAAGTTTGGAGATCAGACCCGCATTGGAGTTTGAAAGCATTTCAAACTAAGGTTATGTCGGATTTAGGTGTTGATGTTGGGTACCATAAGTGTTGGGTAGCCAGAGCTAGGGCAAAGTTGATTATATTTGGTAATTCAGATGACCAGTACAGTAGGATTTGGGATTATGCAACTACCATCAGAAAGTATAATCCAGGTTCTTCTTCATTTGTGATGGTGGATAGAGTTGACAAACCACCCCTATTTTTCAGAGAATTTACATATGTTTGGCCGCTTGTAAAGAAGGTTTTCTCAAAGGGTGTAGGCCTCTTATTGGGGTAGATGGTTGCCATCTAAAGGGAATGTACCCTGGAATGTGTTTGGTTGCAGTTGCAATGGATGGGAATAATAACATATTTCCAGTGGCATGGGGTGTTGTTGAAGTGGAGTGCGCTGACTCTTGGCATTGGTTCCTTGACTTGCTAAGTAAGGACTTGGGGAAAAAGGAAGGTGATGGTCTAACACTCATGTCTGATCGACAAAAGGTGAGATTAAGTTCGTTTTAAACTACCTCACTTAAATTCTTGACTAACTATTGCTTGTTTCCTTAATCGTTTGAGTTTGGTGCAGGGCCTTATTGATGCTATGAAAGCGGTCGTTCCAAAAGCTGAGATAAGATTTTGTGTCAGACATATATGGGCCAACTTCAAGTTGCATTTTAGTGGTCAGGCATATAAAGAAAGCTTTTGGCAGGCTGCGTGGGCAACTACTGAGGTAACACTTCTTATACAAGTTTATCATATAGTAACTCTACTACTCTTCCATGTCTAACATTTGATATAATTTTAGAATGAATTTAAGTCCGCACTTGGAGATATCAGATTTTTATCAGAAGAAGCATACAAATATGTGAATGGAATAGACCCGAAACATTGGAGCAGGCACGCTTTCTCAACAAAATGTAAGAGCAGCATGATTCTCAATAATCTATGCGAGACCTTTAACTCTGTGTTGAAGGACGCAAGGGATAAGCCCATTCTTACTCATATGGAATGGATGAGAAGATATATTATGAAAAGAAGTTACGAAAAAAGAGAAGGGGTCGAGAAATATGAGAAGTTGTTTATGCCATACATTGACAAGTGCTTAAAACGGGTGATCAAGGAAGCAAGGTACTGTAAAACATTTCCATCCAAAGACACAAACTATGAGGTCGATTACAAAGAAAAAACATATTCCGTTAGTTTAGCTAACCAAAAGTGTACTTGTTTTCATTGGGAGCTTTCCGGAATACCTTGCATTCATGCCATGGCTTGCATCCATGCCATGGCTTGCATCCTTCACCAAAGGCGCAATCCCGAAGACTATGTTCATGAAGTGTACTCTAAAGAGAGATATTTGATGGCCTACACACCAGCAACCAATCCAATGCCTGGGGTTAGTGAATGGGAGAAAACTGATCAACCTGAACCACTACCGCCACTATTGAGTAGGATGCCTGGAAGACCTTCAAAAAAGAAGAGAAGAAAGGAGATAGATGAAGTATCTCAAGTCAAGAGAGCTAAGAAGCCAAACAAATGTAGTCGTTGTGGAATACTTGGACATAACATAAAAACATGCAAGAATAATCCCGCTCCTCCAAAACCCAACAAGAAAGGCGGAAGACCACCCACTAAATCGGAATGGGTGAAGGCGTCAAAGAAACATGTTGCGCAAAAGAAGGCATTAAGTGCTAACGAGCAAAACATTTTTGGTGTAGGTAGTGGTCAACCTCCATTAGTATCATCCTCTCAACCTTAGCTTATAGCTAACTCGTGTCTTGTATTATTCAATGGGTTTCCCTTTGTATGTTCTTCTATCCTTGTTGAAACCAAACTTTTATTGTGTACTATGCATGTATAGTAACTGCAAACAAGAATTTACTCCGTAGCGTATATATTGGTTTTACTCTAAAAAAAGGAGCGAGCAAGTACTACTTAATATGATACTACTTCCTAGTTTCCTGACCATGGAGTATTAGACTCATGTAATCATCAAATATAGATACATTAAGCCTATGTAGGAGTCGAACCTACATCGTTGTGCTTATACACAATGCTCTTCCATGTTGAGCTAATAGGCTATTATAATGCATAGGTTAGCGGACACTTTTCACAAGAGTTGCTATCGGTACTAAGCAACCAAAATGCACCAAAATTACCATCACAAGAGTCAGTGACTCAGTTAACAGATCATTGGACAAATTACCATAGACAATAATGCAATAATCGACCAAACATTAAATCTTGCATCACAAATACAAACAAAACCTCCAAATACTAACCTATTTTCCCTCCTTCACCATTCACGTTTAATTTGTTCCCCACCAAAACTTGAGGAACCTTCAAATACTAACCTATTATTTCTCACCTACTGGATTAAGTATATAATCAAGGCTAAAACACAGTAAACAACAAATTCGAATTGAAATTTGGGGTTTACTTAATTGAAATTCGAATATACTACCTGGATAAGGAATGAGCACTGAAAAAATGGAGCGAGCTTGACTAACCCAGGTTGACTGATGTGAGAAAATTTGGAGCGAGATTAACTGGGTGAGGATGGGAGATCGATGATCTGGGAAATTTAGGGTTTACTTGGTGCTTGATTGAATTAGGGCTCTTATTTTTGTTTTGAAAGTGAATTAGATTTGGAGTTGGCAATTGAAGATGGATTTTGAGGGAGGTAGGACTTTTGTTGGGGAGGTAGGAGTAAGGGTAATTTTGTCACTTAAGATAAGTTTTAGTAGTTCCTAATTCCAAGAAATGGAAATTTAAGAAAACCGTCTACGAAATCGAAGTTGGTTGTGATTATCGGTAATTAAGATACATAATAGTAGTAATTCATAATAAATGACATATTAGGTGGTAATTTGTAAAAAGTTGAACATATTAGGTGGTAAATTGTAATTTTGCCTTACAATTACATTAATTTGCATTTTAAAATAAATAATAATATAACAAAAAAAAGAGAAATTGTCATATAATTTACGTACATATTGCAAATTAAATTAAATAAATGAAATGTACAAGTATAATTTCATCTAGAGTTCAAAATAAAATTTCAGAAAATAATAGATTTATGAAAAATAAAACAAGAAAATAATATTTTTCAAAATGTGTGAGATTTATTTTATGTAAAATAGGATAACAAAAATATTATTTCATAACTACACCGAATATAAATGCATTAAAATTAAAATACCCGAAATAACAAAGAAAATAACCTTCAAAATATAAAACTTCTTGTTTCTTGTTTTAGATGACATTCTTGTTTTTTGCTTCTAACTTTGATTGTATTAGCTGATATTTTGTACCACGTAACTGTAACCATGCCACTCATGAGTCCGCACGTATTATGTCATTTTTGTAGGGAAGCGCGTTTGGGAGTATTCTGATCCGACAAACGTGAAAGCTGATATTTTTAATGCAATTATTTAAGCTCAATTGTTGGATTTTTTTTCAAAAAAAGAATAAACATAAAACTTTTTAAATTAACTTACACATGTAAAATTAGTAACTCAATCTTAAAGTAATCAATGCCAAAATGAAAGATGTCCCGACACAGTGATTAAAATTAAGTGCGCAATCCGTTAATTTGTGGTGAAAAGTGTTTGGTGGGGCGTTGGGCGTCGAACACGAGCTTAACGGTAAGGAGATTATTGTTCAAATCAAACCCCCCGCACTCAGACTCAGACACTCTATGTTTCCAACTTCCAACGGCTATTTCTCATAATTCCCTCATTCTTCCATTTTTTTTTTTTTTTTTTGTTATCTCATGACAATAATAACAACTATAAGGGGGCTTCTTAGATTAATCCCAACTATACGTAATCTCGTTTTGATATAAACTATGCCTTTATTAATCTCTCATTGATATAGGCGACCGGTTACCTGGAAAACCGGTTGAACCTTCCTCTTCAGTTTCGGTTGTTGGTTAAAAAAATTTTGAATCTTCCCAAAATTCGTCTTGTATTTTTTTTCCTGATTAGTATTGTAGAAGCCATGAAAAAAAAATGTTTTAATTTTCTTGTTGTTTTGACTTTCACGAACGACGACGGAACACTCAAGGACCCTAGAAAGTCACAACCGGTCACTATTACCGGTTATAGCAGATCATAATTTTGTCCATAGCAAAATGAGATTAATGAAGGCATAGTTCATATTAAAACGATATTATGTATAGTTGAGATTATTCTAAGAAGCTCCCTATAATTGATATTATTGTCATGAAATAATTTTTTTTTTTTTAGGGGAAGACGTGGCTCATTATATTAGATCAACTTCCAACTCATTCTTCCTTCTTTCTCTTTACAAATTTCAAAATTTCTTACATACACCATCCACAATGCCAAGCAATTCGAATCCATCAGTAGTCCGAGTAATCGTTCGAGTTCGCCCCTTTCTTCATCGCGAAATCTCACTCTCCTCCAACTCCAACAATGGCGTCAATCTAATTCCTTGCATTTCCTTCCTCCCAAATCCCCACTCTCATCCCACTCCCGAAGTTTCCGTGCACCTCAAAGATCAAGAAACCAGGTACCACATCTTTACTTTTCTGCAGATTTCATCTTGTCTGTTTCGGATGATACCGTAGTAAAATTGCTGAGTATGAATATGAATTGCTGAGTATGAATATGATGCAGCCGAAACGAGTGTTACAAAGTGGATGGATATTACGACGACAAAGAAGATGACAATGTGAGCAAGATATTTGACAAGGAAGTGAAGGGATTGATCGCAGGGGTATTCGGTGGCTGTAATGCCACCGTCTTCGCTTACGGTGCTACCGGCAGTGGAAAGACTTTCACTATGCAGGTAACCTCCCTACTCCCTACTCTATTACATCAAACCGACATTAGACCTAATCCTTGAAAGTTTGCTGGATTAGTGAGCTTAATAATCGCCATTGATGAATTTATGAATTGGCTTGCGTTTATTGAAGATGGATTGAAAGTATTGAATTCGGAAGAACGAATGTAAATAACTGTGAGGTTTTTGTTGATTGATTTTATGAAATAAAAGATGAGTGAGTGAATGAATGAATAATTTACAGCAGTTAATGCTATTTTTTTTTACAAGAAGTAACTGTCAAACTGTACCAATTCAAGGTGGTTGGATGCAGGGGCGAATCTAGAACGAAAATTTATGTTAAGGTCTCGTATTTAGGAACTTTGAGTACCGATTGTTACCCTCTTGCTACTAGCTAGATTCCCCCGGTTGGTTGGAGGTCTGTTTGTTTGATAAGCCATAGGGAAATCGGTGCAGGGGACAGATGAGAAGCCGGGGCTCATGACACTGGCTATGTCCACGGTTTTATCAATGTGTGAGGCGACAGGAAATGTGGCTGCGGTTTCATACTACGAGGTCTATTTAGACAGGTGTTATGATCTGTTGGAGTACAAAGCAACAGAGATCTCAGTCCTGGACGATAAAGAGGGACAAATACACCTGAGAGGGCTGTGTCGTGTCCCAGTTACCTCACTATCGGAATTTCATGATTTGTTTGGTCGTGCCATACAAAGGCGTAAAGTTGCTCATACGGGTCTCAATGATGTCTCTAGCCGAAGCCATGCAGTACTTGTTATCTCTGTCGCTTCTTCTGATAATCGTGTCATAGGGAAGATGAACCTTATAGACTTGGCAGGTAATGAAGACAACAAACGATCTGGTAATGAAGGGATCAGGTTGCAAGAGAGTTCAAAGATTAACCAATCACTCTTTGCTTTGTCCAATGTCATTTATGCATTGAACAACAACAAACCTCGGGTCCCTTACCGAGAGACCAAGTTGACTCGTATCCTGCAAGATTCTCTTGGAGGAACCAGTCATTCTCTCATGGTTGCTTGCCTGGTATGGATGTCTCTATACTCCGGTTTATTCGCTTTTCCTAGGTAATGTAATCATACTTATTTGACATTTCATATGTTATAATGTAACAGAGTCCCGATGATTACCAAGTAGCAGTCCATACTGTTGCCTTAGCAGCGCGCTCAAGGAACATCTCGAATGTCATGTTCTCAGGACAAAAGCAAGAAACTCCTAAGGTTAGAATTGACATGGAGGCAAAATTGAAGGAGTGGCGTGAATCGAAAGGAAAGGTTAATGGTTCTCGAAGAATTGAAGCCTTTGGTTCTCCATTCTTTGCTAAGACCCCGGGTTGTGGGAGCTCTATCAAGAAACACTTAGTTCATAATAGCTCGGTAAAGAATAGGGTTGCGTACCAAGAAAATATCGGTGTGTTAGACAGGTAAAGTCTTAAAAATGTTCTAATTCTTGCTTAAATACGATACAAAAATATTCGTTTTTCTCAAATTATATTGCCATTTTCATCCTCATCAGCAGGTTTGTTCCTCAGAGGAAGCTGTTTAATTTTGAAGCAACATCTGAATATGGGATTCAAGTGAGTTTCAGTACTAATAATTTAGGGAATTTCAGGGGTTTCAGGGGTACAGTTTGAAGTCACATTTTGTTCATATGAGTTGTTCTTGATTAGAGTATTTACGTTTCAGGAACTGAAGGGTCGAAAAGAGAGTCCACCGAAAGATGTGGAACAAAAGGTTCATGAACATGAAATCTTGAATCATGATTTTGTTAGCTCCCGCCGTTGTTTGTCCGAGGTATGATGGATTTGTCGTGCAACTAACTTAACACGTTCTTTCTAGCTTATATACAGCATCATTACAGTTTGAATGTTTCATTACAGGTGAAGGAGTTTAGTGAGAATGATACAAGTGAAGAATGTTTATTAGATGGTAGTTGGTTTAAATCATCAGACACTTTGCCTGGTATGCTCTTTGATAAGTGATGATGCTTATATTTATATTATTACTATCTCAAAAACAAAGATGAGTTTCTGACATTTGGATGACAAACTATCAATAGATGAGCTCTTGGAGGAGGATGAGATCGTAGAGAATCGAGCTAACAATGACCTTCGATCTCCAGATAACAGGCCTAAAATTTTATCCTGCCAGAGTCCATTGAGGAAAGCTCTCTCTCCAATCAACTACAACATTAGTCGCCTAGCGATCAACGAGGTCTCATCAAGAGATGCCGTGCTTTCAGCTTTCCTCAAGGCAGACACTCCACTCACTCCTTCTACAGTAACCAGAGAGAATCCCCAAGATCTCAAGACCCCACTCGAAAAATTTAATGCCTGTAGTTCAAATTTGAAGGTAATAAAGGTGTTCTTCAGCCTAATTTATCAGGAACTTCGCTTACCTTACGACAGCTTTATGATTCTGTATATTTATTTTGCATGTTCAGAATCACCTGGTGCAGGAATACATCGATTTCCTCAACGATGCAACAAGGTAATATATTACTGCAGTATGATAGCTTGCCAAAATGTTCGAACAGCTCGTAATATTTCTCAGGCCTTATTATATGTTTTGTTAATCGACAGGGAAGAATTGGTTGAATTGAAGGTATTGCAAGTTGAATAAAGCTTTGTTCGAACATCACCTCCAAGTGCTGATCGAGTGCCTTTTAGTTTTGCATCATTTATTCTTGTTCGTAAAATTAGCCCGCTAATATAACTCCAACTGTCTAAAAATGTAGGGGATTGGTGTAAAAAGAGCAGAGTACATCATGGAGCTCAGAGAATCGGCCCCTCTTAAAACGGTAAGACAGACAAACAACTTAAGCTCTGGATGTGTATTTGAACTAAGTGTAATTAAGACTGACTGTGTGTGTCATCCAAACAGTTAAGTGACCTCCAGAAGATCGGACTGTCATCGAAGCAGGTGAGCTATCTTGGCACGGCTTTCCCATATGACTTAACATTCCTGCTATAGCCAATGCTAACTGCAATTATGCAAATCAGGTACAGCACTTGTTTGGTACAGCGGCCAAGGGTATTTTTGGATGATCAACTACTACTAATACAACTATCTGTCATATACATTGTAAATGATTTGTACTTGTATTTGGGTTTTTAGTGTGTAAACTGAGAGTGTTGTAGTTTGTACAATGTCCCTCGTGGATAAGAATATTAGTAGCCTTGATACGAGTCTTTTCTCAATACTCGTGTCAAAGATTTAAGTCGAGTCTTTAAAAATCAAATAGTCAAATTATGATGTGTGATTGAATATTAGTAGACTAAGTATCTTTTTGTTGGACAAAAACAATTATACTAAGCATTGTGGATGTCTGGATGAATGTGTGCTCGTGTATCCTTTAGCATTGTAAGATTGTTGGATGTCTTACTTCGAAGATTATGGTCGTGTTGAAGTGAGTCTTACCCCCTCCGTCCGCTTTTGGAACAAAGTTCAAGGAAAGAATAATGGATAAATAACTAAATTTGGACCATGCAAAATTCACTTGCCTTACCTAACTACTCCCTCAATTCCTCTCATCCATTCAATTCTTTACGTGGATTCCGTTTTTGTAAGGAGAAATGATGAGTCTATGTAAATAATTGAATGGATGGGAGAGAGCGTAACAAAACTTACCGAAAATTGAAGTAGATAATTATTGAATAATACACCCAAACAAGAAATAGATAGTAATACGGAGTAATTTAATAGGATTCGAGTTTGGTTACAACTACTGTTCCGGACTTCCGTTCCGAACAAGGTGTGACATTACAGATACTCCCTCCCATCCATTCAATTCTTTATATAGGTTCACCATTTCTCCACATAAAAACGGAATCGCATCAAAAAATGAATGACGATGAAAAGTAAAGAATGAGTAAACAGCCGAAAACATAAAAAAGGCCAATTTTGTCTAAGGCTACTGGGTACTAGATTCAAATGATGGTTCTAATAAAGGCAAAGGATGGACGAATGGATGGATGATACAGTAATGATATAAGCAGAAGTACATTGTACAGCTACAGCTACAGCTACAGCACATGGGTCACATACTTACAACTTACCCACCACAATTCTTCATTCCTTCATTAATCATCCTCATATAATTATACTCCTAGTATAAACTTGCCACTTTCTGCACATCAAAATCTCTCTAATTCCAGGTTATACACACTCATTATACATACCTACTCTCTCGATTTCTCTGCATTTTTTTCGGTTTGATTGGTTGATTCTCTGAAATGTGTGGTTTAGCAGAAAACAAAACAACTGCTTCGTATTTTGAACCGAAGACGTCTGTCTTATCCCAGTAGTACCCTGGGACAGTAGTTATCTGGTTCGAATCCCCGTCCCCGTTATTGTAATGCAACAATTTTGACATGCAGATTAGATTAGGTTGCAGGGCAGGCACGCAGGACTCCAGAAGCATGCGCAAAAAGAATTGTGGGCCTGATGAGGTCAGTATCAATTTTTGGTTTCCCAGTCGCCTAAAAACATGAACAAATTATAGTGTATGTGTGCTTTTTGTTTGTTTGCAGAGTACACAGTCTAAGGAGGACTATAATCCTAACAGGTTAGTATGTATTTGACCCGTCTTAAAAGTTTACGATGGGCAATGCTGTCAAAAACAAGAATTTGTTGGCATAGGGTTATGATTAAGAGATACTTTTACAATGGTGGAGTTGTATATGATATAAGTTGTCATATATGTTGCGTATCGTGATCCATAAGTTTTGATTACAGATTAGTAGGCTGTAATGAGATCAAGGTATCAGCTTTGGTTAAGCTTTGGAATGGAGTGAACGTAGAACACCCGGTTTTCGTTAAGTTCATACACTGGTCAAGTGCAAATGCTGGGTTTTTTCTGGTCAGTGCCAACATTATTTCAGGGTTTGAGTTAGAGTTATTCACACTTTAGTTTCATTATTTGAGTTAAAACTGGCCTGGGGTGGTTGTTGTTGTGTTCAATGCAATGCAACCACAGAGGATTCCAGTACACTTTTGTAGGAGGTATTTGCCGGCAGTGGATACATTGATAACACTAGAGACCAGGCGTGGCGAGCTTTATGAAACCAAATACTTGTCGCGAGATACTGGACTTAGTGCTGGTTGGAGAAAATTCGCAATTACCCAAAAGCTGGTCAAAGGGGACCATGTTGTTTTTCATTTAGTCGAGGCTACCCGATTTCAGGTAACTCTTGGATGAATTATACTCTCTGAATTATTATCAGTTCATTGTCCGAAAGGAAAGAAGAGGGGAGCTCTTGTAGAGTTGTAGATCTTGATCATTGTTACGGAGGATAACAGTATTTATAGCTGAATGCCATCCCTATGCAGGTTTATATCATAACGAAAGGCTCCTCAACGGTCAAACTTCCTACTCACCTCCTAAACTTGTTCGAAAAAGCAGGACAGGGCGTTCCAGGAAACAATCAATTAACGGTGTACAAGAGATTCAAAGTGCAACAGTCAACAGAGGACTCCAACGGAAAGAAATGGAATGAAAATTGCAGTAAGATTTTTGAAGTGAAAATTGCAGGGTTTAAAGATTTCGACACTGTGATAAGTGAGTCACTACTACAAAATCAGCAAGTTTCGGAGATTCTTCTACATGAATACTACGAACTGTGTCGTGCACAAAATGCATTTCTTCACACCCATCTATGTGAAGGCCTGAATCCTACACTCTTTCTTGGTTATATCAAACATATTATCTTTGACGCTGTTAGCATTGGTGTTGCCTTGAGGACTTGCACCGTATCTACTTTTCTAGCCAAATATTCAGAGTGGACCAAGATCTTGACATACAGTGAAGCAGTTGGTATGAATGTCAGCCTGTTGAGTGGTCGACTAGAGGAACTTCGGCAGCTTGCAGTAAGCTCTGATGGTGCTGTCAGTAGAAGCAAATATATAGAAGCATGTCGTGAACGTTCACTCTGCGAATGTGAAGTGAAGAAGTTGGATTTCATACTGGGTAAATGGAGGGAAGTGTATGTCGTGATTGCATCGGAGGTCAAAGTTTTGGAGGCGAGGCCTGGTTGGGAGAAGTACTTGGAAGCCTATTCTAGACTTAGCCAAGCTAAAGACGAGATCAGGGAAATCGAGGTGTTGATTCAGGATTTTGGCAACTTCTTCAGGCAGTATGATGCTGTCATTGAGACCTTAAAATTGAAGGCTGGCCGGCATGAACTCCGGTTTCAGCAAGCAGCTTACGCCCCGTGGTCCGACTATACTTAAGATTATATTACGGATTTGGTTCATTCGTTCCGTGTTCAGTCCGTTTTGGATGCATTGTCGGCGGCCAGCGGGGTGTTTCAAGTGATCAGTCTGTTACATAGTGAAGCTGGACGGTTGAAGGGCATTACTTCTGTGGATTGTTCGGATTGTTCAGGCTCTTATTGAATTAAATCTAGATGCTTGGATTGGATTATTCAGTGATTATGTTGCTTAGTATCGCGTTTTGATCCAAGTAATATAGTTAAGGAACAATAGAAATTTTAGTTTGACAATAGAATATTAAGGATTAAATTGAGATCTGTAGTCGATGATTGGGATTGATTAAGAAACTTGGGTTGATTAAGAGGAATAAAAAAATCCACCGTTAAATGGTAACGTATGTTAGTGTTTTTTTGACAGAATTAGAGTTTTCGCGCCTATATACAAAGAAATGGAAAAATAAGAAAGATCAGAGGTGGTGTATCTTATTTAGAGAAGGCCTAAACATTATAGACTTATGGAGTTATGGATCTCATGACAAAAAGTTCTCAAAGTTAATTAAGTGCAAAAAAACAAAATGACCTATATATAGGAAGTTAGGAACGGAGTTCTCTTATTGTCAAAGATAAACAATGAAATGATTATAAATACACATAAAAATCGGTATCGAAAAGTAATATCAATAACTTACGGAGCACAAATAAAAATGTCTGAAAACTGTACGAGGAGTTCATTAATATTGGGTCTCTTAATATGACAACACAAAAATTGAGCAGCAACATATAACATTTCGGGGTGCTAGGAAGCAAAGAAGAAGCGTTAGTTAGAAATCGGTAAGGCTTAAAAAGGCCACATGAACTTGTTATTTGGGCATGAAATCGAACATGACACCTCTCGAAGCGTCCCTGGACACGTGGTATGAAAATCAGGATAATATGAAACATGGCCTCGTATGACCCTAGAACAACTGAAATTGAAGTGTATGATACACAATTTTCAGTTATTTTGGGGTCCAAAAAAAAGTGTCCAAAAACCGTACAAGAGTTCCTTGGGTCTCTTAATATGACCACACAAAAATTGAGCAGCAACGAATAACATTTCAGGGTGCTAGTGAGAGAGGATTTATTGTTATTTTATTACAGTAAAAAGTAAAAAGTAGAGTGTGTAACTTACCAAAAAAAGAAAGTGTGAATTATTGACTGACACACCCAATAAAGAAAAGTGTGAGCTATTGATCGGAACAAAAAAATTACACGATTCGATGATTTTAGGGTCCGGAAAAAAAAGCCTGCAAACAGTAAGTGGAGTTCCTTGCATCTCTTAAAATGACCACACAAAAATTGTGCAGGCACAAATAACATTTCGGGGTACTAGGATGAATAACCAAGCGTGAGCTAGAAATCAGTATGGCTTGAAAAGGCCTAGTGAACTTGTTATTTAGGCACAAAATTGAACAGGTCATCTCTCGAAGTGTCACAGTACGAGGTACGAAAATTGGAATAATATGAAACATGGCTTCGTCTGACCTCCGAACGGCTAAAATTGAAGTGTATAGGACACGATTTTCAATGATTTTGGGGTCGGGAAAAAAAATGTCTAAAAATCGTACAAGAGTTCCTTGGTCTCTTAATAGTTAATATGACCATAAAAAAATTAAGCGGCAACATATAACATTTCGGGGTGCTAGGATGCAAAGAATGAAGAAGCATGAACTAGAAATCGGTAAGCCTTGAAAAGGCCACGTGAACTTGTTATTTGGGCACGAAATCGAACATGGTACTATTCAAAGCGTCCCTGGACACGTGGTACGAAAATCGAGATAATGCGAAACATGGGCTCGTATGATCCCCGAACAGCTGAAATAGAAGTGTATAATACATGATTTCCGGTGATTTTAGGATCCGAAAAAAAAAGTTTGAAAACCTTACGTGGAGTTCCTTAGGTCTCTTAATATGACCACACAAAAATTGAGCAGACACAAATAACATTTCGCGGTGCTAGGATGAAAAAACCAAGTGTGAGCAAGAAATTGGTTGTAAACTTGTTATCTTCCACTTTCTTTTTCAATATATTTTTTGTGGTTGTTATTATTGGTTACCCCACTCTTTTTTTTTTTTTTTTTTTTCATCCACCTTTCTTAAATTTAACCCCATCCCAAAATTAAGGAAAAATTACAAAATACCACCATGTACTTACGATATTTTACAAATTACCACCATGTATTTTATTTTTTACGAAATACCACCTATATTACACCCTATATTTACATACTCCCACCATATTTCATTTTCGATCATTATTTAACTTCATTCCCGACTTATTTAGTAAATAAATTTTATAATGTCAAAGATACCCTTCCCTAATTTTCACTCCCAAACATCATCAACATCATATCACAAATCATAATTATCAATTTATCATAGCGAGCCTCAAATTCATCGATCATCAATCAATTAGGCGGCACCCCCACCAGCACTCATCCATTTTTCATTCTCCTTCCTCTCCCATTAAACACCACAAGTCGACCCCTGCAACACTGTCACTCCACCTTTCTCCATCCAATCGACCCACCTCGCACAACCAGTCCTCCTCCTCCATCATGCCCAAGAACCACCATTGGAACACCATGGTGATGGCGAGCACCGACCCACCATCTCCGTTCCTCTGCATCACCATCAACATCCTCCATCGACCGACTTCATTTACCTTCACCTCCATTTCTCAACCACCTTAGCACCAGCCACCTTCGGCATCTCCATCGGTGCGCATCAGTCCGATTAAAATCCCTTTCCTCAAACCCTAGCTTCGGCAGATCTCCAACAAACACCGTAAATAATGTTGCACCGGTTGATTCCGACTGACCAAAGGTTAGAGTAGGTGGTGCGATGATGAGCACTTGTGGTTCGGAGTCGGGAATCGGGTGGCTACAGGTGTGCGTCAGTGCGAGTGGTGGTGGGAGTATTGACGGTGGACTGGTTGGTGATGGAGGTTGGTAAATGATGATAGTGAATTAGTGATGAGTGTGTTAAAATATTGATGAATTTTGTTTAATCCTTGTTTGTTCAAGAGCATTTAGTCAAGTAATTTAGTACTCCGTGTTAATGAGTGTTTTGGGAGTGCAAATAAGAGAAGGGTATTTTTGTCATTATAAATTTTATTTACTAAATAAGTCGGGAATGAAGTTAAATAATGATCGGAAATGAAATATGGTGGGAGTTTGTAAATATAGGGTGTAATATAGGTGGTATTTTGTAAAAAACAAAATACATGGTGGTAATTTGTAAAATACGGCAAGTACATGGTGGTATTTTGTAATTTTTCCCAAAATTAACGTGATAGATATAAAGAAGTGAATGAAGTATATTTGACTTGTTTCAATGGAGTAGTCGGCGTTCCTCACTTCCTCACCCACATGGAGAGCAGAAGAGGCATAATGCAAGAAAAACAGACAGGTAAGTGGGGCGAGTGGGTGAAGAAGGAAACCCCTAAACTATCACCCAGGAATTTACCTCCTTCTTCCTACGAGGTTATCCGCCTTCCCACCCTCACTAATTCAACTACCAAGGTTCTTCTTCTTCCTCTGTTGTGTGTGTTTGTTTGCTTCTGCATTGTTGTCTTTTTAAAGAAACTTTTGTCTAACCATGGCCTCCTCTTAGCACTAATTATGGATAAAATGCACACAAAATATACTTTACGCCTGATACGGTCTCACTTTTACTCATTTGTGAGGGATATAATATTGAAGTGGGAAGATGTTAATGGTACGGAGGGAGTATTAATCTGTAAAAAGTTAGGTTATACTCAAAAAAAGTAAAAGTAAGCCGAAAAGACGGGTTTTATGAGTTAGGGAAGGTGGAAGGTATGGGAAATGTCTGAATTTTGAAGTGAAAGGAGTGAGTAATACATGACTGTATTGAGCATGCAATCACATGCTAGTTTCTAAATTATAGGGTATCCTGAAAGCCCAGTGGGGACTCAATGGAATGCCCGCGTTTGATGAACATTAAATCCTCAACTTAATGGTTTATGAGTTAGAGTACGACTTGAGGAGGATCCAAGCTCTAAGAACTTGAGATTCTTTGATCATTCTTAGACGCCGACCACTTTTGCTTTGACATGGAGGATAAAGTAGCAAATTTCCATCATTAGCTTGCTAATATGTTTCGCTGGTTTACCCAAATGTGCTACCAAACCTTCCTAGTCCCAAAAGATGTAATCTTTCTCGACAGTTGACGACAAGAGGTGGTTTTAGTGAGATGATATGTGTACTATTGGTTGTGTGTGTCAAGACTGTCAACTAGTAATGTACTACGTAGTACTAGACTAGTTGTTGTTGGTGGTGATTTTTGTGATCATCAATGAAAGTCCCTTTATGCATTTTCCATTGTTTATTGATGCTAACATACCTGAAACAACACTTGCGCAAGATTACCTTTCTGTGATCCTTCTTTCAATGGTCTTTCATCCTTTTACAGTCTTTTGCTTAAGAGTATCTTATAATGTAGCTCATATGTATGCACCTTGCGTACTAGTTGATCATTGCAGATCTATATGGCTGAATTTCCAAGTGACGATTGGCTGGGCTGTTTGGATTGAGGGATGTGGAGTGAAGAGGAGAGGAGGAGCAAATGATGTGAATCCCTCATTTGATTAGCAAATGAGGGTGGAGGGAAATGAAGGGATTTGAAGCGAGCCATTTTCCCTCCAAAGCAAATTAAAATCCCTCCACCATGTGAAAGATTTGGAGGGAAATTGTATCCGAACACTCCTAACTCATTCCCCATCCCCTTCCATTGCCTCTCTTTCCTTTCCTTCTTTCTCTGTTTCTTTTCCCTCCTCTTTTGCTATCCGTGGGAAATTGAGGGGTCAATTTTCTTTCCCATCCAACTCTTTTCAACCCATTTTGCTAACCAAACAAAAGAACTTGCTCCCCTTCCTTTACCTCCACTCGATGTCCCTCCAAATCCTTCTATCCAAACGCACCCTAAATATATACGAGTATTTGGGTACATGCACTTCAGCCCCTTGTTAGACCTAAGATTAAGAGTTCAATGCCTCTCCTATTCTTGCTCTAGCTGGTGTTAGATAGGCACTTTTGGTACTTTGAATCCCCTTATTATGCGACACATCAATTGTTTACTAGCTGTGAATACTTTATGTCCCAGATAGGGACTGTTTCAGAAAGAAGAAAAAAAAAGATACTAAAATTTGTACACTTGGATGTTTCAGGGGTCACAGGATCAGCAACAGGGGGCTAAGAGGTTAGTGAAGTTTTCCATGTCTTAAATTGCAATTGCAAACTTGAGACTTCCTATCTGCTTAACCCAGTGTCTGAACCTATAGGCAAAAATTCACGACATCAGTGGCCAGTCAACCTACTGAGTTTGGCTCTAAACTCGAGGCCATTAATCCAAGCTTTATTAAACCTTTGGTGAAGACCAATGTTAGTGGAAGTTTTTGGATGGTTAGTGCTATTTATATATGATGGATTTTTCCCACTTCTGCGTAATCTTATCAGTTATCATGAAAAGATTGTGCCAGTATCTTATAGGGCGGTCGATTGCATTTCAGGGGCTTCCACAGCCATTTTGCAAGATGCATTTACCTTTAGTTGACACTCACTTCCTCTTGGAAACTGAAAATGGCGTGAAATACAACGTAAAATATCTGGCACAAAGAGCAGCATTTAGTGGCGGGTGGAGAGAACTTGCCATCATTGAGAAATTATCTGAGAACGATGTTCTTGAATTCCAACTTGTAAATCCAACCAAATTCAAGGTAATTGTATGCATATTGGGCAATTTATTCCTTCAAAAGTCTGCTGCTTTCTTGAATATTCACATTCATAACGTCTTCATGATTTCTCGGAGTGATGGTTGCTTACAACCGACTTATCTCCTGTACACACCTCATTGTGGCACTTGGGTAATTCTAAGGACACCACCTTTTACACACTCAAATTTGTGAATCACTCCCCTTTATATTCAGTTTTGCAAGCCTCTTGCTTTGAAACAATTTTTATTTCTAACCCTACTGATGATGATTTCCCGGCTAAAAATGTCAATTAACTCTGGAGGTTTGCAATATTTTGTTGTGAATATTTTTGTTATGAACTACTTGCCTACGCAGTACTTCATATCGCAAAGTCTGCACATGATGTCAAGAAAGTCTTTTTAATTAGCTTCTATTGTTGTTCACCCCCAATAAAAAGAGATAATAAAAGAGGAAGCAAAAAAGATTGCGGAGAGGGGAAAGACAAAATTATGCACGTGCATGATCAACGCTGCAAAGTTAACTTCTTTCGCTCGGAAAGTTAAGTTAGGGGTGTTAGACAAAAAATAAATTTAAAAGGTGCAATATAGAAGGGAGTAGTTCACAAAACTAGGCTTTAGAAGGCGGTATTTGAAAACTCATACTGATTATATATGCAAAAAATCTCATTGAATGACTGCTATTTCACAATGAAAAGAAACGCGCCTAGTTTAGCAAACGTCTTTTTCTTCGTTCCACCAATATCTTGTCATCTTTGTTTCCATCATAAAAATTATTAGTATTAAGTATGTTATGTTTCCTTCTCTGGTTCATCCATTATAATATCATGACATTTGCAGGTGTGCAAAATAAAAGGGAATGGCTCTAGTGAGGTGAACAGGACTCATGTTACACCATGTTCGGCTCCTAGGGTGGAACAAAGTGGTATGGAGTACTTAGACTCTCATGACCACTTTTTGAGGTATTCAATCATATTCTAACTTGTATATGATGGTGTAAATGTAGATGTTGTGATTCCTGAGAAGAATAATGAGAGAAGTCGGACCTCTAGTGAAGTGAACAGGACTCATGCTACACCATGTTCGGCTCCTAGGGTGGAACAAAGCGGTACAGAGTACTTAGACTCTCATGACCACTTTTTGAGGTATTCAATCACATTCTAACTTGTAAATGATGGTGTAAATGTAGATGTTGTGATTCCTGAGAAGAATAATGAGAGAAGTCGGACCTCTTCTCCCGTACCAGGCTCTCAAGATGAAGAGCATGCAGTTATTACCTCTGAAGAAGATGATGGAATTGTGCAGAATGTGGAAAATGTAAAAAAGAGTCCACTTGAATCAAAATCAGGAAATTCCATGCATCCTGAGTTTCCTTCCACAGTTGGTGGCTTCAATGGTATTACAACCTTCGATGACTTCGTAATAATGGTAGATGAGTTTCTTAAGAAAGATTATGAGCTTCCGCATCATGTCAAGTGGACTTACTACCAACTTTGCTCCAGCCAAAATGCAGTTCTACATGCCAATCTTATAAAAGGCATTAATCCTGTTTTCATCGCTGGATGCCTCATTGAGACTGTCGATATTGCAAACGAAATGAAAATCAGCGACCTCCCTACTTTTGTTAATAAATTTGAAATCTGGGTTCAGAAACTGAAGTCTCTTGAACTTATGGGGATGAATGTAAGCTTTTTATCTGCCCGTTTACTCAATCTTCAAAAGGAGGCCTGTGTCTCAGAGGTTTCCAAGAAAAGGCAGCAATATACAGAACTTTGTTCCGAGCATGCTAAATCGGAAAGCATCATCAAGAGTCTCGAAGACAAACTAACTGAACTAAGAAGAGTTTCTGCGAAGCAAGCTGATGATATGCAGAAACTGGAAACAGAGATCAAAGAGGATGACCTGAGGTTCCAGGAACAGGTTAGTGCTCCATGGTAGATTAGTAGTTTACGACTCCATAAATATGTACCCTCTCGTCTTTCATTGTAGAAATGTGTAGGCAGGAATAGCATGCATTTTGTTAATAGTTTGACATCCATGCTAGTATGCTCTGACCTCTAGGTTCTAGGTAACCGGTTATTGTACTCGGAAGTAGATGACTTAACATCATGTATAAAATGTCACCCTAGAAATTAATCTAGAACCAAGGGCTTTGAGTCCTATGTTTATCGGCAAATTCTGGTTTGTGACAATGTTATCCGTTGTAAACAATAAGACGGGTCAAATAAATGTTGTCTTTATTAGCACCATGTGCTAGTATTTGACCCGTTTTAAGGTTAGGACGGATACTTCGTTTTAAGCAAGATTAGCCAGGTTTATTTTGTCCCTCTATGTACAGAGTTAGTTTATATCTAGCTTGCTTGTTGCTTACTTTCGTAGGTTGCAATGTTGCATTGAAACTGTGTCGATTTATTTTCCTAGATGAACCAGTTCTTGTTATGACAAAAGCGAGAAAGATGATAAAATAAGAAAACAAAAGAAGAACGAACAGATTTACGTGGTTCTGGAATGGTGTTGACATGACACAGAGTGTTGGGGTTCCATCATTCAATCTTTTCTCATGAGAAAGAAAACTATGGTGTTCCCTTTTGGGTAGGGATGACGACAATTTCACCCGCATCTGCTCTGCACCCGATTTATCTGAGAAAAATAAATGGGTGTAAATCTGAATAAATGGATGAATGACGGACGGGTGATGGATTGGATCGGATTTGGGTGGAGCATCATCCCACCCGTGATCCGTTAACCATCCGACATCCATCCATTTAAAAAAATAAAATAAAAAAATTTGCTTTTCTTCAACTTCCCCTTTATTCTATTTTTTCTTTCTTTTCTTCTCCATTAGTTATTCATTTTTATTTTCTAAACAAGATCTAACTCACGTAATACTACCATGACAAAGAAAGGTGTCAAGTCGCAAGTCCTCCTACATTAGGTTTCAGCCAGGTCGTTGGCGTTTTATACGTGATTTTATCCTTCCGCCCTTCTTTAATTATGATTAATTATTTTTCTTAATTAATCTAATTATTATTTCCCGACTACTTTAAGGTTATGGTTTGCATAATTTTTTACGGTTTTTGAGACACGTTTTTCGATATAACTCGGGAATCTTTTTAGGAAATTTCTATATAAATCCTCCCTTCTGCCTCACAATTCACTTTCACTTTTTTTTTTCTCTCTAAAAAAAATCCTAAAAAATCGTTTTTCAAATATAAAACCGCTTCCACTCCCACTCCAGTTTACTTAATCCTTAGTCAAGTAGGTATATATATCGATTTTTTAGTACTTTTTATTTTGTAATTCACTTGATTTAGGTAGATTATTTTCATTATAATTAGTATTAGGTTGATAGTTAAGGCTCCCCATAGCTAACCTTTGCTTGATTAATTACTGTAATACCCGATTTTAGTAGTTATAGTTTGTCGTATTCGATCTTGTGCTAGATTTTCATGCATCAAAAAATAAAATAAAAACGGAAAATGGGTCGGGCGTCGGAAAATGACGGTCGGGGGACCTGATGGGCGTAATTTTTCGACGCCCTTGTGGTCCGATGAACGCCAAAAAATGACGCCCAGGAGACCCCAGGCGTCATTTTTCGACGCCCAGCAGGCCTCAATGGCGCCCAAAAACAACGCCCGTAAGTGCCTCCGGCGCCCAAAAACGACGCCCGTAAGGCCCTCCGAGCGTCCTTTTTCAACGCCCAACCCATTTTTTTTGTTTTTCGTACGGAAGTTGTACGACGTTATACGTTTTGAAATCCGTGGAACTTGTTTTTGTTCTTCAATAAAGTACGTATTGTGACTCGGGTGTTACTATTATGAATGTTTAATATTATAATGATACCAAAATGTTTACTATTATTATGAAGTTTTAATATCATTGACAATCCGTTTTCTTTAATTTCATTTTTCAATAAATTAGTATATTTAAATCCGAGCGCCCCGTTTTAGAAGCCCATCTAAATGTTTGTGATTTTTTTTCGTACGGCAATTGTACGAAGGTATGATTACTATTATGAAGTTTCAAAATCATTAGCAATCTGTTTTCTTTAATTTCATTTTTCTTAATTATGATTATTTATATTTCAATTCCGTTATCGTCTGTTTGTAACTGCGGCGGACAATGTTAAATTTTAATATTATGATTACTTTTTTGATTACTATTATGGTTACTATTATGTTTACTATTATGAAGTTTTAATATCAATATGGTTACTATTATGATTATTTACTATTATGAAATTTTAATACCACTAACAATCCGTTTTCTTTAATTTCATTTTTCTTAGTTACTATTATGAAGTTTTAATACCATTAACAATCCGTTTTCTTTAATTTCATTTTTCTTAGTTACTATTATGAAGTTTTAATACCATTAACAATCCGTTTTCTTTAATTTCATTTTTCTTAATTATGATTATTTAATTACGGTGTGAAATTGTGGAAAGTAGATGGCTGATAAGGGGAAGGCTAGCCAGATTGACGGTAGGATTGTCACGGCTTCTACGTGCGCTAGGGATAGGGAGCGACAACCACTTACCGGGCCACCAGAGTCGTCGGCTACCACGGAGCCGCTACAGACACCTATTGCGCAGGTGGAGGGTTGTCGTTCGGCTGAGGGGGGGACACAGTCTTCTGTTCCTCGTTTTCGTATCACAGGTGGTGGCTTTCCCGTTACTCCAGAGGGTACCGGGGGCACTGCCCCTGAGGCTTCTAGGTCGTTCCAGTCTGCCGAGCTAGACATGGAGTTTGATGAGAGTGAGAGGCAGTACGCTTTCCCTGACGACTTCTTACAGTACGCCGAGGAAGATGAGCATGAGGCAGACACTAAGACACAGACGAGGGCCAAGACCGTTGTTTACAAGAAAGGAGCCAATGGTCGGTTCCAAGGGAGTGTAGGTGTTTCGGGCAGCTCGAGTATCCCCCGGGGTACGCAGGTTGACAATTCTTGGCGTCTGCAGGGACCTAGCCCCGGAGGTCCTATCGATCCTTCGGTGATCCCGAGCTTCGGTGGTCATATTGCGCGTACGTTGTGGTCTGAGCCGGGGAGGGCACTGACGTTGTTAAAGACCTATCACCGTCCTAGGTTTTTGAGGGAGTTGACTCATTTCGATCTCCGACCGGAGTTAGTGACTGCCGTCCAAGAGTCTGGCTTGATGCATCTTCGGGCGTGCGTTCTACCCCATTTGGACATACCGCTCATTACAGCATTCGTCGAGAGGTGGCAGCCGGATACGAACACATTTCACATGCCGTTCGGGGAGATGACTATTATGCTGCACGATGTCGCTAGGATTTTAGGGCTCCCTATCGAGGGTGAGTCGTGCTTGGTTCGTAACGAAGCGGGGGGATTGGCTGATAAGATGGCCGCCGTGGGGAACTTCTTCGGCCGGAGTAATACGCAGCTGATGCAGCCCATGGAAGGAGCGGGTGCACCTATTTATAGGGGCGGGGGAGTGCAAGCGAAGGCCGTCCACGAGGTCACGCGCCTTGGGACCCGGGATCAAAGTGTGCAAGGGTACTTGATCACGTTGCTGGGAGAGTTTCTCTTCGTCGATAAGTCCAGCGACCGTATTCGTCCGTCGGTCTTCCCACTAACGAACAACTTGGACTTGGTTCCCGGTTTCGCATGGGGTGCTGGTACGTTGGCGTACCTGTACAGGCAGTTAGGGATGGCTACAAGGGAGGGTTGCGCCGGGGTTGCCGGTTGCCTGACCTTGCTGCAGGTCTGGATATACGAGTACTTCGCAGACTTTAGGCCAGGCGCAACCCTCCCGATTCTGTCGACTTCTCCACGTGCGACTGCTTGGGTCGGTGTGGGGAAACCAGCAACGCATGAGAGCAAGTTGTTGGTGTACCGGAGAGCACTTGATCGACTCACAGCAGATCGGGTCACTTGGGAGCCTTTTGTAAGGAATGCTCACACGGCGCATCGTACTACTGCCTTCGTGGGGACGCTGCGCTTCATGGAGATTGTCGAGCCATATCAAGCTGACCGGGTCCTGAGGCAGTTAGGGTATGTTCAGACCATACCCGAGGTGATGCCTCGACCCACTAGGGAGCACCGGCCGAGGCATGGAGGTGGGGTCTACAACGTCTCATTCGGTACGGGTTACGACGACCATCATTGGAGGAGTTTCAGGATTTGTCGTGTTGATCCTAGGAGTATCTCGAGGCCCATGGATTACCCGGGGGAGGTGGCTCAGGATTACCTTGCATGGTACACGAGAGTCTCTCATCCGCGGATTATCCCACCATCCCCCGCCGAGGCTCAGGAGCACGCGACGCTCGCTGGGGGATCGCAGCAGGTAGTACATACGTTTATAAAAATATTTATTTACGGACTTATTTATTTACGTATATTAATGTCGTCCACTTTTTTCTCAGGTCGCAGTTTCGTTGATGCAGCGCTTCGCCGCAGCCGAGCACTTTCAGGATGACCCAGAAGCCCGGCTTGCGTACTTTGACCAGTTGTCCGAGTCGTTCCACCCCGTTCTCCCACACCCGGGTGAGTGCCCACCCAGACCCCTGGGGAAACAAGGTCGTCGTTGATTGACTAGTTGTTATTTGTAATATGTGTTGCTCTGGATTGTTTCGGATTTTATGTGTTTTTCAATACTCGTTCCTTTTTCATTTTGGGATGATTCGGATATTTTGTGTTTCTTATCAGTACACTTGGACGTTCGTTATAATATTTGTGTTTACAACTTTAAAACGCATGCTTACTATAATCGGAATCAATTGTATGAGTACCTAGTAACTAAATATTAGTAAAATAATTTACTACAATATAAACAAATATACGACATTGTACTAAGTACAGTCGAAACTAGTACACAGAACTGTACAGAAATATACAATACTAATCTAAAAGAAGTACAAAAATATACAATATTGTATAAAAAGAAGTTCTAGTAATCAAAGGGGTTGAAATCATCATACTGAGCCCCTGTCGTCTGACCCTGGTCGGTGTCGTCTGGGATGTTGATATGGTTGTCTCGACCCCCTTGCTCACCGTAATTCGGAGCCCTCGAGAAGTACTCATTCCACTATGTCGTCCAGCTCTCGTGACGGGCCTGAAAAATGGTCGGATAATGTATCGTTGTACCGTCATGCACGTTCCTCTATAGGAAATGCTGAGGCATCGGACAATCGTCCTCCATTCTCAACCTAATCCAGTGACCTCCCCCGTGATGAAGGTGGATTATCCACATCGTCAAATGGTACATGGTTACCTGGTATGGCCTGCAATGGGTAGTAGGTGCAACACTCCAAGTTAGAGGATACTCGACATATAATCCAATTGTTGATTGTGGCAAAACCGTATAAATCAAGGTCGTCGAGATAATGCTCGGAGCCCACTGAAGCGAGGGTCATCGTACCTGTACGACGCATAGCCTATTCAATACCTTCGTCAGTGTAGGACAAGTACACACGCTCATACATGGGAGACTGGATATGCTTCCACAACGCCATCCTCTGTCGAGTATAACTGGACTGGTCTTCGTAAACGGCATGGGACATGACACGAGATCTGCAGTGACCGTCCTCAATGACATCTATCCAGTTGATGAGGTAACGAAGCATGAAACCAACAAGGTCAGCCATGTAGTTCAGCTCTAGGGGTGCGTTCGGCACCCCTTGGCCCTTGCCATGTCTCTGTAGTAGACTCGGTGACGGTAGGCGTTGGAGATTCGGTGCTCCTGGTCGACTGGCTGCTCCCAGGCGCTGACGTACGCGTAGTCCTGGTCGACTTACTCGTGGTGGCTGCTGCAGTAGTGGTGCCGAACTTCCTCCTCGCACGTTTCACTCCGATGAGCAACCTCCCCGTCCCTAGAGCTGGCAAAAGCTGACCCGACCCGCGAAACCGATGCAACCCACCCGAAAACCGACCCGATAGAACCCGAACTTTTGATGAACCGAAATCGACCCGACCCGACCCAATGACAAACCGATAACTCGATACAACCCGAAATACTATGAACCGAACCCGACCTGACCCGACCCGAAGGCTAACCGCGAACCCGATAGGACCCGAAATGACATGACCCGAACCGACTTGTGACCCGACCCGACTTGACCCATAACCCGTTTCATGTATTATTTTGAGTTCGTGTATCTAACTTTCTAAAGTAAAAATTATTAGTGACTCAATTTGAATCCAACAAATTGACCTGATTCGTTATTTTTACCCGAATTGACCCGATTGGTTGTCTAACCTGGATTAATCTGATTTATTGTCTAGCCTTAACTGACGTGATTTATTGTATCACTCAAGTTGACCCGATTATTTTCAAAACTAGACCCGAAAATATACTAAAGTGACTCAACTAACCCATGGAATACCCGATGATTGAACCGAATAGACCCGATTAGATAACCGACCCGAACCAGAACCGACCATTGATCCGATATAACCCGATTTATTAGATAACCGACCCGAACCAGAACCGACCCGTTACGATTTTTAACCCGAGTAAACCCGACCCGTAAGAGACTCGACTCGAACCCGAACCGACCCGTCTAAGTATACTGACCCGTTAAAACCCGAACCCGAGATGACCCAACCCGTCTTAACCCGACCCATAACCGACCCGAGTGAGCCGATTGCCACCTCCCCGATGGTTTCCTGGGGTTCGGGTTTGGACAAGGATCGACTAGGCCTGATTCCTCGGGATGTAATGCCGAGTTGAGCACATTAATGTAATGCTGCTACATACTCGGATCGCTCCCACGAATTTCCTCAATCAACCTGTCCAACTGGAATCTATCGCTAACGGGCATAGCTTCCTCCGCAGTGAACTCGAGCGTCCTCCAGAACACATGCACGTCGGTCAACTGCACTCGAGAATCCTGCGCCATCAGCCAGACAAGTTCACAGGCGCACGACAAACCCATGGACGTCCTCAATACACACCTGCATTAGTCGTACACCTGATAAACCAACTCGTGCATCCTCGTCAGTTCCCCAGTCATCAACTTCAGCGCCTTGCGACTGATCTGGAGTCTCAAGTTCATGAAAATTGGGGGCAAAGTAAATGATCGCTTCTTGCGGGAGATCTCCAACTTCTTCCTCAGTTTCGACTGCTGACGACCAATCGGCTTGTCAATCCTATCAAACAAGCGATCTAAGGAAGCTGTCGACGTGCCTAGAGCCTTCTTCAAGGCCGCATGTGCATATTCGACGATGGATGTGGTGGTGTTGCGGAAGTGGAGGACTTGATCTGTGAACGCGCGATTCGATCCCCTAAGAGTAGTACGCCAAAAGTCACAGTAGTACTGTGGGACTCCCGACTTCATCCACTTCTTTCTCATGTCAGCCCATTTCCTTGTCATGTCTGAGACACTTGTAGAATACAGGAAAGGGTACCATACTGCGTGCATGAAGGTCATCGTTCGGTCTTTCTGACCCTTACCACTTCAAGGCACGTGCTTCCACATAGTTCGATATATGCCACGTACGTACAAACCAGGTTCTCGGTCCGCGGAGGTGGAAAAACGTCCGTGATTGCCCCCGTCAATACCAAATCACGATCCGTGACAATCATAGTCGGTACCCGGTCACCAATGAGCAGCTTCAACTTCTCGAGCACCCAAATATAAGACAACTTGTCCTCAAATCGAAGGAGGCGTAGGCAATCAGAAAAGGTTTCCCAACGGGTGTTACCCCCACCATCTCGACTAACTTCATATCGTACATATTTGTCTTGTACATCGCATCCATAGTGACAACGTGAAACCACGTACGAAACATTTTCACGGACTCGGGGTAAGCCATAAATACACGTCAAGAGAAATGAAGTTCAGCTACTAATTTAGCAACTGCCTGAAATTTAGTCGCTAAATATATAAATAAGCTACTACTTTTGAGACATAAATATATTTAGTCTCAATTTTAGAGATTAAAATATAGTGGTAGCTAAACTAAATAAAGTCAATAGCAAATTTGGTATCTAATTTGAGTTTTTAGATACGGAAAAAAGTCAGTAGCTAGAGTCGTCTCTATATATGTCAACACAAAATTACGTATAATGTATTTAGTTTTTATCTAGGAGACCAAAGTAAATTCGTGGATAAGTGGAGTAGTTATTATAGAGACGAAACCAAGTGAGCAACAATTTTAGTATCTAATTTAAATTCTTAGCTACGGAAATAAATTGGTTACTAAATTAAGTTATCGGTTGTTGTTACCACATATTTTTTATTTTTCATATTGATTTAATATATTTATAATATTATTTTCTCATTATTGGAGTATTGAAAAAGTATCTTACAATCCACATTATAATGATTAATTTTATCTTTAAACATATATCTTCAAGTGGCTCAATGGTTTGAATGTTAGCCAAGTATGAGAAGGTTATGGGTTCGATAACGTGTGGTGTACCTACTAGAATTTTTGTCAAACCGTCTCTAAGCCAATTAGCTGAATATTGAAGATTTGCTACCAAAATTTCTAACTCTCGTAATCTCGTTTTCGTTGAAGAAGTGGACGTACCGTCCCTGACGCGCTAGTGCGATCATCTGCTTTATGGCATTACCACATTTCCTTGCATACGCCCTCAACTTCGCCCCCATATTATATATCGTCTCGATGAAGGCCCTCCATGATTTGGGCAGTGTAAAATGCGACCGAAGACACGTTACGACGTACTTCTTCTTGGCCTCATTAAGGGGGGCTAGACGTCTGTGCCCATCATCGTAAACCCGTAACTGGTGGTTGTGCGTGCCCCATGGACCGATCGCTAGAATCTATTGTTCCTTGTCAAAGCTCTGACACGCTTTCACCCAGAACTTACAACCGATCTTCTGAGAATGCTTCACACCACGTGTCAGATTTTCGTTGTGGTTGCATTTGAAATAATTCGCTCCAAGACGGTTTGGATTTACGTTGCTCAGAACTTTGCTGCTCGCTTTCTCCAAATTGAACCCAAGAGCCACCGCTATCTCATTAGCGTAGTTGAATGCGAGGTCTGAAGTACCAAACGGTGGCCCGAAGATAAAGCAGCAACGGTAGTCGATACCAACGCCACCGAAGTCCTCCTGTACAATATGGGGACGAATTCATTACAAAATAGTCACGAGCCACAAAATGAAACTCAAAGATACGTAGTAATGAAAATACAAAAGCAAAAAAAAAACGTATTTCGTAGAGTACTGCATTGCCAAACGGGTACGATTCCGAGACCCGGAGAATACACCAAACGAGTACGTCGCCAAACGAAAATATAAAAAATGACGCTGGAAAACGACCTAGGCGTCAGAAAATAACGCCCCTGATGAGACCCGGAGGGCGTCAATTTCTTACGCCTAGGGGGTCTGCTAGGCGTCAGAAAATGACGCCCTCCGGGTCTCAGGGGCGTTATTTTATGACGCCTAGGTCGTTTTCCAGTGTCATTTTCAAGTCCCCCCGCGACTAATTAATAGTTTTCGATGCTAAACTAATACACCTAAACATAAACGACATATTTAATGAGAAAAAACTACGATTTCCTACGCTAAACCAATACACATTAACATAACCAATGACATATTAAACGAGAAAAAATGATTAAAAGTGATTAAAGTTAAATTAATAGTGCACTAACCCCTTCTTGTTCCATTTCGTGGAAAGTCGGTTTTTCGAAGGGAGGTCGGGCTTTTAGGAAAGTCGATTTTTTTAGATGAGAAGACGGTTTTTTTTTAAGTGAGAAAAAAAAAAGTTTGAATATAGTGAGTGGAGAGAATACTCCCTCCCATCCATTCAATTCTTTACCCTTACTATAAATGGACAATCCAATCAATTCATTACATTCCTATTTTGGCAAAAGACTTTACCTTATAATCTTCATATCCTTTCTCTATTTACACAAAATGCAACTACTTTTTATTTTCTTTAAGTTTGGTGGACCCATAACACCACTTAATACCAATAATACCCTTACTTTTACCACTTTTCTTAAAAATGGTGAAAAAACCAATGTTAAGCATTGAATGGATGGGAGGGAGTAATAGTATAACATAACGTAATAACGTAACGCTTTGACGAAAAAAACCGTTTTGTTATCGAGCTTCATTAACAAAATTTTATTTTCAAAATTAAACTAACTTTGCTAATTAATGTAATTAGGGAAGGGTGTGATCGTCTTCTTACATTAAAAAGCGCCGATGATTTGGCTGAAATGCCGACAACCTGAAACAGCACTCAGTCGCAAGCTAGGTCTCGCAAGAAATTGTTTCCGATTTGGTATTTATTTAATAAAATAATACTCCATAGTACCAAGTGAATCACCCGTTAAATCACTCGAACCACCCGTTTCATCCGTTGATGACGTGTGGAACGGATATGGATGACACTTTTAGTGTATGATGAATGGATCAGGTGGGCGAATAGAGACGGGTGATGGATGCGAGTGAGACTCCACCCGATCCGAATTCGACCCATTGTCATCCCTACTTTTGAGAGAGAGATCTTCCCGGATGAGGGAGGATAGCGTAAAATGTAAATCATTGAACCAACCTCGATGGTTTGGTGTTTGGACATGAATTAAGTACGAAGAATGAACCACGTGAAAGTGATATCGGGTCTTGTCTATTGTTAACCCGTATGCACCTTTGGTTATTTGATTGAAATCACTCGTATGGCCGTATGCAAGTATAGCTAGGAATAAAGGGTTCGGGTCATTCATTCGGGTCTATATATTCCTTTGCTACACTTGGGTTTGAAATGCGTATATCTTGGGTAAAATTTAAGGTTGGGTCAACCATCATTTTCATTTTTTTTTTGTCCATCGAAGAGCGCATTTAATCGCATTACATTACAGGGGGAGGGAGAATCGAACTTGTGACGTACTGTCTCAGAGCACCTAGTTTTCACCACTGGGTTAAGACCTATTGTCATTTTCGTTTATTTGAGAGTACTAGCATTAATCAAAGTTTAAGCCAGGTCATTGATATTGGACTTTACTTGTGTTCTAAATATTCCAACTTCTCTTTGCTTGATCGTTTCAAACTAATTAAGGACACTTCTAGGTCAAGATATCATAATTAAAACTTCATCTAGCATTCCAGATTGGATCTAGGAGTGAAATGCAGTCAACCTTCATCAATTTTGACAGCTTGACGAACTCACATTAATTTCACCCAATCATGCATTAACCACTGAAGATGTCGTAGTCTCGTGATTAAGATACATATATTATTTGGGTCCCTTTTTGTAATGCGAGTAAGTGCACACTTTTTAGAGAAAAAACTGGGGTGAGAGTATAGCGGGGTCGAAAGCAATAGGAAAACGACGAACTTGTTGTGGGGAGCAGTAGTAACAACAATTACAGACAATGTCGAATCAAGGTAAAAAGACGAGGGGGAAAATACAGCAGGAAAAACCCATCTACTAACCAGATATCAACATCCTTAAGATTCCATCTTGACCTCTTCTTTTAAATAAAAATAATTGAAGATAAAGAAAGAAAGAAAGAATAGAAGCAAATGTGACAAAACAGTCAAATCTGCATCTTACATGCATCCATCCTATTGACATCAACTCCATCTTCCCTGTGGCTGTAACCTGTAAGCAAGCCCTGTAACTATATTCCCTTCTCCATTGGAGCCTCGCTTGCGCCTTCACACCTCATTATTATGTCCTACAATCACAACCCCACACTCAAATATTCTGTAGCTAGCTAGCTAGCTAGCTATGTGTTGCCTGTACGAATAATCGAGAATTGAAGAGAAAGAGGAAGAGTTACCTCAGAAGTGAAGGTAAGATTTGTTGCATCATGTGGTAGAAAAGCAAACATTTTACTGTCGTCAACAGAGTCGACACTTTTCTCAGATTGATTGGATAGAATAGGGGACTTTCTACGACCCAAAAAGCCCTTCCACCTGCTCGGAGAAGGAGAAGAGCTCTTGGGAGGTTTAAAAGATAAGTCAATATCATCATCATCATCATCAGCGTCATCATTAAGGAGCTCATCTCTTAGGGTGCGCTGCGTCTGCGTGGCATTGTTATTGAAGGGGAGGATCCTTCCTTTACAGAAGAGTTGATCAGCACTCAGCATGCTGTTGTTTGCAACTGAAAACTCGAAATCATAGGAAGGGGGTGCAGTGGATTTAGTAAACAGTTGTGAATTGTGGGATGATTCGACAAAGTCGTTAGAGAATGAGATTCGAGGGCTGATGGGTATGGGAGGAGGAGGTTGCTGAGAGGGAGGATTGTTGGAGGAGTTGTACATGTCTAAACATGCCATGAGGGGAGTGTGTTTGAGAGAACACTGAAACAATAATAAATACCAACAACACAGATAGTCTAGTCTAATCTAAACAAACAAATATATCAAGGACACTCACTACTCTAATTTATACTAACTTCTTCTCCTTCCTCCTAATTCAGTGGGTCTCTCTTGCGACATGTCTATCCGTTGTAATAATAAAACAGGTCAAATACATATCAGATGTTAGTAGAAGTTTGTGACGGATACTCACGAACAAGAATTTGTGCTGCTAATTCAATTTGATGGACCCTATCTATCTATCTATCTATCTATCTATTCCACTATTGCTTTCTCTTCTTACTATATCACAGGCTTTAAGCCCAACATAGGGTAGCAGCTTTCTAATCATTATAATACTCCATTATTTTTCTTTCCTTTTTCCTTAATTATTGGACTTCTGCTACTAAATCTTGTTGGTGACGTGACCTCATATCACGATCTGAGTCCAAACCTATTATTTGAGACGATGTATGTCATGTCGTGATATGTCTTGAACTCGGGTCTTTAGTAGTGTACGTCTTCTATAATATTGGCGCAGATACAAGGGTAACATGTATAGACGGTTGGTACTCTAGGTCGCGTGCCAGTAGGCAATAGGGAGTAGTTATTAAGGGAGGAATGGGAGAGGGGTATCTTGTGATATGTAGTAATGGACAAGGTGGGTTAGTATGTGGTGGCAGAAGCTATTCATGTGATGGGAGCCTGTGAAGAAGGCCCTTAGCTCATATGATAGTAACATTTCCTGGAATCATGATCTGCTTTACAGGCAAACCTCCAGAAAACAACAATTATGCCCATATGTATTGTATTGTATAGAAGATGGAAGTTGTACACTCAGATGTTTACTTCACCACCTCTGTTTAACCTACTCATTTCGGTTCTCTTGAACTGAAGTAGCCTGAACTGAAGTGGGCTGAGACAAAATGAATCTCCTGGAGCCGAACTGAACAGAACTAAACTGAGCTGGAAAGGAGTTGAAAAAAACAGTGCATATATATGAACTACTCACTCATTTTTTTAGTATATATAAAAGGGTAAAATCGGAAATTTTCGAAAAATTTAGGTATGAAAGAGTAACAAACAATTTATGAAAAAAGTAATTCCGTAAAATAAATGCATCGAGTAACAAAAGCAGGATAAGTTTTAGTTTTATTAGTACAACAATTGTGTTTGTAGTTAGGCTAAGTTCATGGTTCGAGTCATCATGATGGTAAACTCTCCCAAATTAATGAGCCCATCTCCATCACTATCAAACTCAGTTATCATCTTCTCACAAGACTTCAAACTGTATCTTTCTCCCATTCTCTTCATCACCTCCATCAATTCAGTAGCACATATTTTGCCATCACCATCTTTGTCAAACACCTTGAAAGCACTCTGAATGTCCTTAGACTTCACCTTATTGTTATGCAACTTCATGAACTCTTCGAAATCAATGAACCCGTCTCCGTCTTTGTCAGCCACTTGAAAATGCTTGGTTGCCTCGCTGTCTGTCATCATTTCATTCCCGCTAGTGGCCCTCAGCACCGCCTTGTACTCCTCCTTGGACACTTTTCCGTCCTTGTTTCGGTCATACTTGTCGAAGACTAGCTTCATTTCCGTCAAGTTTGGTTGGAAGTTTGGTTTTGATGAGGTTTGTTTGATGGTTGGTGTTTTGATCATGGATGATTTTCGAGAGAGGTTCATGCCGTAGGCATTGAGAAAGCTTAGCTTTGACATTCTTGCAAGTTATTCTTAGCTATTACAGAAAGTCGATCGTCTTTAACTTAGGCAATCAAATGCGTTTCCAAGCTTTTATAGAGAGGAGTCGTAACTAAAGGGAGAGCATCTTGAAGAAGCGGGTAGGGAAGTCGTAACAAAAGTAAAAGTGAAGAAGAATAAAGTTATGTTCTTTTGCTGTATTTGACTACAGAGGGGGGGCGGGAAGCATAAGATACCCGATTAAAATACAAATTAAAGAGATCGATCATCAAGAGAATACCATCTTCTTCACTACAACTTGACAGTAAATGCGTAAACAGAGGCTCAAGCCATACAACTCCCACATAAACTGAGACCCATGGGGGTGTGCACCACTAGGAATAGGAAAGTAGAAGTCGCAAGAATATGGAAAAATAAAGTTTTTTGCATTAACAATAATCATATAGAATCTCCAAACTATAAAAAATGAATTCAGGAAACGCATGATGAAATCAAGAGATTCTCAATTCAATTTCTTTAATTTTTTTACGAAGAGATTTGTTCGTATTGATTTCAATTGGGTTATGGCGTTATGCACAAAGGTGATTGATCAATCAAGCAAAGATGCTCAGTGATTTACACTTCCATTCACTATCATTGCGCATTTGCACCACGATTCGAAGTTGACACTGGTAGTGGGAAGGGGGTTTGGCAGCGACGGTTGGAAGGTGGGTTACCGTGGGAATGGGACTATGAACTACTTGCACGAACGAGCAAGGGCGGAAGTGCATTGTTATGTGCTATAACTATAAAGCCATGGCATCCGAATTGTGAACTGTCCTTCACACTACTGTGAAACAAAAACATAAATTTTGATGTTCTATACGCATAATCTAAATAAGACGAGCATTTCATGTAACAAAATGGAAGAAAATATAAGGTTGAGAAATGTTTAGGTATACTCGGTGTACCGAGGACCTACGAATGTAAGCATCACATGTTCAGATCATTTTAATTTTTTTTCTGATACTCGGGGTTTCACGAGTTCTATTTTTGGTGCCCTGAAACTTGAGTTATCTTCCGTTGGGTGGCGGAAGCTGTAATATCACTGATATAGACATAGTTGCGAAACTTGATGTATACTACCTCAACCATTTCCTTGTAGACCGTCCTGTGAGTCCAGTGAAAAATTCCACCTTCAAGAGACAGTGAAACAAACATCAGCCCGGACCTATAATTACATGGTTTAAGCTAACGGTAACACCTGAGATACAAGGGATGAACAGAACGATGATGAAGGGGGTCATAGACCTTTGGATTGGCCAAGGCTTTTAGACTTGAACGATGATGAAGTGAGCTTGAGGCTAGGGACCACACTGGCCAGCCAAATCAAGCTTCCAGCCCAAGTTGACGGGATTTGAGCCTAGATCACGAGTATCACCACTCAATGACTTCTAGATATTAGGCATATATATTAAGTTACTCTCTCCTAGTGTAGTAAATCTTGCCCTTCGCTTTGAGGGGGGAAATTAAGAAAGATGGCAAATTTACCCATCTACCATCATATTAACCCCAATCTCACCTCATTCGGAAGTCACATGCCTCACCCAACATCCACCCATTATCCCATAACCACCAACCCATCTCTAACAACTGACCCATGTTATCTCACATACCACTGACAACGGCTCAAGACGCGCTCCCTCACCGCCACAAACGTCCACTACAACACCAAAAACCATCGCACCTCTTGCGTGGTTGACCACTTCCTCTGAAACCACTACTCAACTTGCTCCAAAATTTACCTCTCATCCTCATCTAGGGTTTTCAAGGGTGGTGGTAGGAATTCGGGTCAATAGGTTCTGTTGGTGTGGGAATGCAAGGTTGACGATCATTGTGGTAGGGTGAGTGTACTTTCAAGCACAACGGTAGTGTAAGTGGTGGTTGCAATGGTGGTTGGTGAATACCCAATAAGGAAATAGGAAAGATTGAATAGAATAGGAGGGAGCAAGAATTATACAAGTAAGATTTTGAACTGTGTATTAGAATCTGAGATCAACCTTCACCAGTAGACAAGTATACAGTAGCACTGTAGTCTGTAGCACTACGGCAAAAGTGGCATCTGCTTAGAGAAACGTGAAAGCAGTTTCCATTCACATTACAGGTAACTAGTTGAAAGATGACGGCAAAGTTAAATCGTGACAAATAATCATATAAGAAGAAGAATGAACGAGGTCTGAAAGGAGACGCTTCTGCCAAGTGCCGACTAAGCAGGTGCTGAAGCAAAAAAAAAATTAAGAAAACTGAACCCTAAAGCAAAAGGCCAATTCTAGACAGAGGATTCAATTATACTACAAGGTAGCGAAAAGGTTTAAAGAGGTTTTGGAATCTGATGATAAAAACATGGAAAGATAAGAACTATCATCGCCAAGTATTTCTTGTTTTATGTAATATCCTTCTTTGGCCAGCTAAGTATACTACAAGTAATTTACTTAGTGTATATCACGTTATTAGATAGTACTGTACATCACAAGAAAATTGAAATCGCTGAAAACGTGGGAGAGTAAAGCACCTGAACAATAGATTCACTGCCAATCAAAGAGGAAGCATGATGTCTTGATTTATCATCATAAAATTTCAGACACCTGCACTGCATCAGAATACCAGTTAATAAACAATCGAATTAGTGTCAAATTATATACTCCTCCCTTTAAGAAACTATCCTACGTTTCTCAATATTATTTTCTTCATAATATTAGCACATTGCGTCGATACAAGAAATGGAGGGAAAGGGGGGACGAAGGAAAGAGGGAATGGAAGGTAAAATTTTCCCCTCCGAATCTTTCCTTTGTTGGAGAGAAAATATTTTACCAGGGAGAAGGGAGTAGCGGGCTCTAATCATCATCCCTTCCAAAACCCAAATCAAATTGTTTCTCCCCTCATTTTTCCTCCAAATCCATCTATCCAAACAAAGAGGTTCGAGACCATACACCCGGATACACAATCCTCGGAATTTATTGATCTCAAAACAAAAAATAATGAAACTCACACAAATTCAATCATGGATATGATATAGAGTACAAGTTTTATCACGTTGCAGGAATAAGATGTGTAAACGCATGAGAAAAAATTAACTTGCCTGTATGGGCATCTCAGCGACAATGAGATTGATGCTTTCTTCAATATTTTTGAGAGTCACGACTTCACCCCCAACAACCATATTAATCACAATCCCATCTGAAGATGTTAAAAAAAAAAAAAAAAAAAAAAAAACTTGGTAAGAAAATAAGCAATTCCAACATGTGTATATACATATACTCGTAGTAGACTTAATAAAGTACCTGAAGATAAACAGGCAGCCATCCGCCTCAAATATACTTCCTGTAAAATATATGGAAGAGTATTACACAGGAGTTCTAAGTCTAACAACAGCATTAAACCAAAAGGTGGAGCGCATGAGGGACTGTATTCTCATCCTAGTATCTGTAAATGCTACCACCACATCATCATAATTTACAAGCAGAAACGAAGGTTAAGTTATGATTTTAAATGAATTTCACATAACGACATAAACCGACGTGATAATGAATTTCTTCGGCTCATGCTCCTAATAACATGACTTGTATTTCAAAGGCAGTATTTAGGAGGTAGGCTGGACGTCTTCAATCCTACCATCTGCAACATGGAAATGCAGCTTCCAGCCTTCCACTTGACCCTTAATTGAACGGAGATTTATAGCAGATGCTACAGAAAACAGACTGTTGAGCAGGAAAAAAAATCTACCTTTTTTGTGGGTAGCTCATAATTGATTAAAATACGAGCAGGAAGAGGGGATTCGCCTGAAGCAATAATGGGAAGGCAAACATCTGTTACAACTACCATTGGAGATTTAATGTCTAATTCTCCACTTTCTTCTATCAATTCTGCTGACAGTGAACTACTGCTTTGGTGCCATTTTAAGGCTGCGTGGCGGAAACTTTCCAATAGCAGAGCTCGTTCCGTCTCACCAAGATCACTATACTGCAACAATTATAAATCGAAATTCAACAATCCAGTTTCTATCAAAAATGCATTATACTTGTATACACTATCTCTATCCCATACAGTATTCATTATCCCTATTGCAGATTTATGGATGAATTAAAATACTCGTCACAAAAAGAATAAAACTAGAGTATCCGGCTGTTATGAGAACGAGGCTTTTGAGAATATCGTACTATTATGGAGCGTGGACACCAAATAAGAAAGGGGGGAGCAGTAGTAGTACCAAGGAAGAAAGAGAAATGTAAGGAAGAGAGGAGACAGTAGAGGAAACAGCGTCAAGTTCATCGCGAGAAGTGCAACAAACAACGATGGGAAGCCCGGATCTTGTGCCCACTACTCCCAGCAAATCCACCAATGTCTCCTGCACTGATAATATTAATTACTCCCTCCGTTCATTGGCACAAGGGTAAGGGATCCAATGAGGAAGTGACATGTGGAGCTAAACTCATGAGAACGATCAAATTACCTATAAAAAGCATTCCTAAAATAGAAAGACAAACAATTCACTGAGACCCCCAATACAAACAATTCAGTGGAGTGGGACGAAGGGAGTATTAATTATTGATAAATACAATTGCAGGGGGTCAAGTTGGGGAAACTGATATCTACCATTTTGATAGAGAGACGATCGACAGCAAGGTAGAAATGGCAGGAAGGAGACACTGATGTTGATGTTAACGTTGATGTTAACGTTGATGATGATTCTCCGCCTTCCGCCGACGCCATTTTTCCGATTGCCGGGTTTTTCGCTGGGTTTGATTGTTTTTTTACCAGAGGGAACTCGGTTTTAATGGCGACGGGTTAAAGCTTCGTATGAGTATACGGGTATCCCGGTATCACCCAAGTCCATAGGTCCGGCACGATTCGGCCCGTTTCTTTAAAGGGTTTGGACTTTATATTACGGTCCAAAAAAAATTATGGGTCAACCATAAAAGATCTGAAGTGTTTTTGAGTTGGATTTGGGTCAGGAATTTTGCCTCGCCTCGGCCCGTGCTTATTAAAAAATAATTCCAATTTCTAAAGCTAGGTACTCGTATAAGATTGCAACTCTCCTTACAAATTCATATACAGTCGTTTGTAGTTATGATTAATATCTTTGTAGTATGTACGTAATTACTCAAAGTAATACCTAGAGGTGGCAATAGGGTCACTCAAGTTTGGTTTGGGTCGAGTCAAGACAGGTCGGAATATCAGGGGTTATATTAGATCAACATACTCTTTTGGGTCGAGTCTGTTCGGACCGAGTCATTTTCAGCTCAGCTGATATGTCAGGTCAGATTGACTGACTGAATCTAGGACGGATTATTATCGAGTCTGGTTAATGTATCATAATCCTTTAATATTTTCCCAAGAAGTATAATTGTTGATCATTGTTTGATTTAACTAATTTGTTATTAGCTCAAATGTATCAAGTTATTCACTATATATTTCACATTCATTTGAATCAATCTTTAAGCTTAATAATTATCTAACCGTCAATTTTATTGGGTCAGGTTGAGTTCGGTTCGTTGATCATCGGGTTTTAGTGATCGTCGTGTTTATCCGCTGCCTTTTTCTTCCCTTTATTTTTCTTTGCCGCTTTAATACTCGTAGGACGCTGATTTAATAAAATATCATCATCAACGTAAATAGGGGCTGAATAACCTCCTTCCTTGCTTATTTCGAACCATTTTAGCGCTACCACTACTTTCATTTTCATCATCATCTCGTTGAGACTTACGACGATAAGGTGTTACTGCAACTTTCCATTTTTGATAATGTTGCATCATATTCCAAGTATGCTCGAAGTTAAACATCTGGTTTATAAAGCTCTCGAGCTTGTGCCATAACATCATCTTCATTATTCATACCACTCGTCTTCCTAGTTCTTGCTTGTTCCATGCATCCACTTCATTTCATGATTTGGGTCGACATTCTTTTGAATCGGTCATCTAACATCTTGGAATTTCGTTCTTTTAAGCAGGGGCGATTCTAGGGGTGCAGTTGCACCCCCCAAAATTTAGAATAATTATATTTCTGTGTAGTTAATAGTCATTAATCTACCCTTGGATCAGTGGATGAGAGGTTGTCCTAATTGCCTGAAGACCCGGGTTCGAGTCCCACAAGTTGTAAATTTTTGTTCTTTTTGTTTTCTTCTTCCATATGGACTATATTGGCATACCCCATTACATACCTATGGTGATTAATTTATTTCCGCACCCCCTCAACTCAATTCCTAGAATCGCCACTGCTTTTAAGAACTCTGGAAGTGATTTTTGAGCTTGATCATATAAATCCTTAAATCTCTTCCAAAAGTTTCCACGAGTTTGGTTTGTATCAACTGTAGAATCTTCTGAAACCCTCATAAACGATGAAACAAGAGCTTCGTCTTCTTGAATTGTCCAATTCGATGGATGAACATACTGGGAAGTGGGTGTGTTATCATTATTATTTCCATTTGAATCATTAATATTATTTGAATTATTATAAATAGAGGGAGTTTGCGAGCATTGGGACATTGTCACTTGTCTGGTTTGAATAATTAGAAATTTGTGATAATGTGGATTTTGTGTGTATGTTGAATTATGTAGGTAAAATGTTATTTGTGAATATGGAGGATATTGCACTATCGAACTAATAGGTGGAGGAAGATTAACATTAAACTAGTTTAGCCCCCGTGCAAAATGCACGGCGTATATATTTTGTGTAAAACGAAACATTGTTGGTAAACATTAATAAATATCAAACTCATATATCCATTTATGTTAAAAATTACGGAGTATAAATATTGTTTATTATTACATCTTGATTTTTTTAGTCGCGTCATCTTTTAATTTTAAAATAATAAGTAATTATTATTGTATTACAGTTTGTGTCTATATTTTGTACAAATTTGTTCACTAATTGTACATAAATTATTTATTTATTGGGCCAAATGCATATCCATTAGCTAAATTATTTTAGGTGGGAAAAAATTTCACCACATCGCGACACGTGTCATTTGCTTCTTTAGTGGTTTCTCTTTTAGTATATAGAGGATTGCATCATATTATGTGGAAACTGAAAATTTTGAGGAAGAATTTGAGAAGGATCTTGTTGAGAAGGATAATTATTAGGAAACATATTATTATTATTATTATCGGGTTTTTTAACATGTGCCCAATAGGTACATGTTAATATGTTAATTAAGGAATGAATCACCATTATGTTGTATAAGTATGGTGATTATTAAGTCTTGGTATTTCAATTTATCGTGATAATATTATTATGATTTTTTCCTTAATTAATATATTAACGTTAGAAAAACCGTATTATTATTACTTCGTCTTATTATTGTTATAAAAGTTTAACTATATAACTAGGAGAGATGTAGAGACGAGAAGTGAGGAATGTATGAGAAATATTAGTGATTTTGCCACTATTTATAAAGAATGAGGCTAAAGATTTCTTTTGGATAAAATAATAGATAAGATTGAAGATTTGGATAAGATTATAGATTAGAAGACATAAAAGTATTCAGATAAGATAACAGATAAGATTGAAAATTTGGATAAGATTACAGATAAGATTGAAAATTTGGATAAGATTACGTATTAGAAGACAAAAAAGTATTCAACTAAGATTGAAAATTTAAATAATATTACAGATTAGAAGACAAAGAGAATATGAAAATGAAAATGACGTCTCCCAACTACTATTAAGCTTCATGGGCAATCAAGAGACTTATGGTACAAGTTTCAACGATATGGAAATGACTTCCAACAAATGAATGTTAATCAATCTATAGACATGGTGATTACTACTCAAATATTCATTATGAACCCACCGTGTTTAATCCTATTTCTCCATATGGAAGTCAATCTTACCCTCCATCTCAATCTCAATCCCACAATCAATCATGTGAAGCACTGTCGGTCTGTCCCCCATGGGTACCATCAAAGTTGTCAAGGATCGTTCTATCATTCCAATAACTACCAACCACCATTCCCAAACCAAACTCCCTCTTCGACAAAATTTCCAAGATCAAATTCATCAACAAAGAAACAATTCTTTGAATCTTGACTATGGCTTCACCTTAGCCTCGACCAATAATCATCGGACAGCGACACTCAAAAGGTCATTCTTGAAATGTGCCTTCAAATACAAAGGGACTGATATTAATTAATTAGTTCATGGACCAATACAACTAATATCTAAAGTATGTCACATGTTGGCTTCTCGCTTGTATAAAAGGAACCAAGTAGAAGTCTGGACCTTCAAAAAGTCATTTAACTGCAAGATCAATTATCAAATCTACATACTTACAACTAGGTTACATAGTGATTGTTTGGCCCGAAATACTCATTTATATGGAGTACTAATACATCATACACTCCAATAGTTTGTTCATGTAGAATTGTAGAGTGTCCATCCTATTTCAAATACTAAACTAGGTATAATTAAATACTGAAACTTTACAACAAGATTCGATGAACCTACCTAAGTAATACTCCTTCTGTTCGAGTCGAACCTTCTCTTTTTGTTTTTTTCACGTTTGTCAACCCGCATTTTGCGTTGTTAATATCTTTCATAACATCTTAGTACAAATTATGGAAATTAGATATTAATAATGTAAGACGAATCAAACAAGATTACACATGAATATACTTTATCTAATAGATGGTCGTGAATATCAAAAATTATCCTTGATTGCGAATAGTGTCAAAACAAGAAAGGAGAAGGTTCGACTTGAACAGAGGGAGTACTGAAGACAAAAAAATGTAAAGTTATGCATTAATGTTATACTAATGACATGCTAATGAATGCATTCACTAACCGTGTTCATAGAATCCATTTTCAATGCCTAGTTATGATGAAATTTCTATCGGTTTTTCTAACATGTGCCCAGTGGGCACATGTTAATACCCTAATTAAGGAAATATTAACCATGATAAATATCATGAGAAGTTGAAATATTAAGTTTTATTACCATATTTATACATTATCTATTTAAATCATGTCTTAATTAACATATTAACGTGTGCCCAGTGGACACACGTTAGAAAAACCGAATTTCTATTTAGAAAGCATATTAGGTGAAGTTTCTATTTAAAGACATTAGTCAACAATAACGTAGAGGAAGGTGGGCACTTTATTAATAACCGCGGAAATATATGCTGGATGGAGTACAATCTAGAGTCTACAGTGTAGAGCACTGGTGTGAAACGCTTTGACATTCATTGTTATCCATTATTGGGTTAGCATAATAAAAGTGGGGCCCTGAGCATGTCGACTGCCTTCCATTTCTCTCGTCTTTTCATTGTTGCTACGACAGCATTACATCTCCGCGGTGTGTCTATCCTTTATGGATAACTTCCATAAAAAGCAAAAAAAAACAATTCCTTTAATATTTGCCGCACCACTACAACGTGCTCAAATATGTTGAATTGGTTAATACATAACACATGTGTACAATTAATTAATTAATTAATTGAATCACGTTTCACAGTTCTCAGCATCTTGTGGGGGAACTGCATCTTCTTAATTAGGTAGTCAGTAGTAGTGTATGGGGTACACAAAATCTTTGGGAAGAATTCATGATTTAATCATTAAAGATACTCCATCTTTTTTCCTTTTTTCATTTAAATTTAATTCAGCTCACTACGTTCATTTGTGTAATTCAATTCAATTTATTCTAATTAAGACTCATTTTAATTCGATACAATTTAGTTAAGTCAATTTCAAACATTAAGAATACCCAAATTTTTATATGAGACGATCTCACAATAAGATTATTTGTGAGACTACTCACATGTTAGGTAGTTATTTTTTATTATTTTTTCATTCCTATTAATGTGTCTCACGATAACTGATCATGAGACGGTCTTTCACGAGATTATCTTGAATAATGAGACAACCTTAAAGAAACTGCAAATTGCAATACTTAGTATTTATTAGTAGAAACTTTTGCTTCCAACTTAAATCCCCGAGCACATATGACAAATGCACGCAATTCATCTCACAATTTATTCTTCTCTTCATTTTGATATGTTTCCTCTCAACGGTATGCATTTTATTGTGAAGCGATTTAGCAATATTAATAATTGATCTAATGAGATATATAGGTAACTTTAATACTCCGTATGAAACATGTGTCTGAGAGAAAATCGACAAGAAATGGAGAGCATGAAATAATGGAGATCTGATGGGGATCTTTGCCCATATGCACCACACCTTACACTTGCATTGTTTATATAGCCACGTTAGTGAAGTTATTTCATAAATTTATTACTCTGTATATTTCAATGCGTAACATGCATTCATTTACTTTAAATTTGATTCATTATCCTTAAAATGACCTATGTTTTGCACTCGCTCATTTGGTAGTCCATTTATATCATCATTTGTTTACATTTAATTAAAATAATTCCCTTAAATAATATGAAAAATATTCCAAATAAATGGTTGAGATGGAAAAATATTTCTTCAATTTATTTGAGATTATGAGATACTTTTTTTTTTTAAGTTAAGATATTTAGAATAGCGACATTACGAAAACTTTGACAAGTTGCTTAATGTGACGGTGAACTAGCAGGAATTTTCCACCACTATTTGAGCACGTATATATTGATCATAGAAGATTGTGTAGGTTAATTTCTGATTAGTTTTATGGATCAAATGAAACGATTAAAAAAATTACATTCCTACAAAATGTCACTCCCGTTTGCGACATATTACAGAACTTCTGGTACACTAGGATTATGTTACATCACTATTCCCTAGGTTACAATAGATGAATCACGTCAAAATCTTACGATATGATGGTCATGACTCAACCAATATATTTATATTCTATCATGTCTTTTTACTCGAATGTTCATTGGACTTGAACGGTAGCTAAACTAACTACACATGCGTCCTCGTAAGTCGTATCTACTCGAATTCCAATTGAGAAATACTCTGTATTGAAGAGTACCAAGATTTGAACCCACGACCTTTGGTCAACTGATCAGATAGATGATAATGGCTGAGGCGGCAATTAATATTAATATTTACTTGAGTTCTTGAATCCTAAAGGGCTCTGCTGTAGGTTATCCATAGCAGGAGATCAGAAAATGTGATCAAAATGAAGAAAAGCTACTAATATCATCGTCAATCATCATATTCATCCAATCCTCCAACTCCTTTTCATCCGTGATCTCAACAAACCTCTCATTATCTCCCACTTGCTGCTGCTGAATGGAGCCACTCGGCAGTGGTGGCGGCAGCAGCAGTGGAGGACTTCCGCAGCCGCTACTCCCACCGCTATTGGTGGTCGACTGACTCTGACTATGACTTTGACTCCCATGTGTTTCCTCGGTTCGGTCGAGGTAGTCGGTGAGGGAGAAGTTGAGCTTAGCCCTGGGGCCGCGGAACCCCACGGCGGCCCGGTCATAAGCCCTGGCAGCGTCCTCGGCGGTCTCGAATGTGCCGAGCCAAACCCGAACGGCGCGATGTGGGTCCCGAATCTCGGCGGCCCACTTCCCCCAGGGCCTCTGCCTCACTCCCCTGTATTTGTTCTTCTTGTTCTTCCTCCTGGGTTTCGCAATCGAGGCCTTGGGAGATGACGTGGAGGCGGAAGGCTGGGGCACGTGAGGTGTGTTTAGCGGTGCTCCGGAAATCACGTGCTGGAGGGTTGAGACCATGATCGACATTTCTTGCTCTGGGCTTAGCTTGGAAGGTGGCTCCATGTTTATGATTATGATTACGTGGATTGAATGTTGATTTTAGAGTTTGTTGGAGTTTGGGAGATTATGTTTGTGTGAGGTTTGAAGGGGAGACGAAGGTGGATAACAGCGGTTATATAAGAGCGCGGAAGTTTGAAAGAGGAAGAGCAAATGAATAGAGTAAAGGTCAACACCGTTCACACGCGAAATCCAAGCGGTCCTCTGACCCTCTAAATTGGACACCTCCTTGTTAAGAAAACCCAAATATAACCGGAAAAGCCACATGCCCACCCTACATTTTAAATACAGGGGAATACAAATTTTGGTTTGTTAAGTCATATCCGTCACCAATTTATTACGGGTCAAGTAATGTACTTATATATATATATATATATATATATATATATATATATATATATATATATATATATATATATATATATATATATATGGGAAAAATATATAATGCATAGGGAATAGAAAATGATTGTCATTATCTATCCAAGTGGATTATATTTGACTCGTTATACGTTTGAGACAAATATATGCCACACATTTGGGATGGATATCCTAGTAGTTCCGTCAAACGGATCGGGTAGGTCGGATTGGAATACAAGTGAAGTTAAGAACTAAATATAGGTTAAAATAATTCAAATCTGGAAAAACAGGTCGGGAACGAGTTTGCATGTCACTAAAATGTTTGTATTAAAACATTTTAATCCCGCACCAATTTTTATATGAGATGGTCTCACAATAAATTTATTGTACCGTGAGACGATGTCACAATTTGTTTAATCATCAATGGACCCCATAGTAACTCTCCTTCCAATTTCTTTAATCAATAAACCCTACACTTATACTCCCTCCGATCACTATTTTTTGTCTCATTCTATTAAAATACTCCTTACAAATGAAACAAGGTGAAAATTAGTGACCGGAGAGAGTACAAGATAAATTACTCGTATATAAATGCTTTGATTAGGGGCTCACATTATACACCATACCTCCTCTGTGTATACATTCTTCACCAAAGATAGAATTGGTTTATGTTCAATGAAGGATACTCACTGTAAGTATGTAACACCTCAGCCACCACTTGGGGACTAGGTAGTGTCACATTTGGCGGTCAACAGACTGTGTACTGGTCCACAAATCAATACGATCATTTGCAGTGCATTTTGTCTTCACCCATGCATATTCCGAAAACCTTTACAAGCAGAGATCATACATTCTGAAACTACTCTCAGCAAAACACGATTTTATTTGAAACCATAAAATAACACCCTTAGATTTTTTTAGTTTATTTTGATAAATTGTACTAATGCTTAAAGCTTAATCGAAGTTGTAAGATTATTTTTCGCTAAATTACTCTAATTTAATTGACCATCATCCTTCATTATAGCAATACTAGCCTATATTTTTTAAAAACACGTTAAACATTAGTATACTAGGTTTACCAAAATAAACTTCAAGGTTAGGATTTTGGCAAGTTAAATTCGGTTATGTGCACCTTTACATGCATAAATTAATATTTCTGTTAGTACTTAATAAAAGGGTTTTTCTAAAATGTGTCCAATGGACATATGTTAAGAGTGTAAGTATGGTAAGATTTGTAACAATATATCATGAGAAATTGTACTTAAACTCATAATTACCACACTTAGAGAATTAATTTTGCTAATCTTACCATACTTACACTCATAACATGTGCCAATTGGACACATTTTAGATAGTGTTTGAAAAAAAATACGGAGTAAAACTTTGGGTAATTTTTTACAAAGTGATATAAAATTTAGGTAGTACTCCGTAGTGCTTATTTGACGATAAAAACTCAAAATATAATTAAGGTTAAAGTTTTGAATTTAAACATACAAGCACTTAGCACCAAAATTATGAGTAATGGAAATGGAAAAAAGTACGGAGTATTTTCCAATATTATCTAATATGGAGTAATTAATATTTTAATTTTAATTTAATTTAAGTATTACTGTACTCCCTTTACTCTTTTCATTTGTTTATTTTTATATTTATTATGAAAATTATTTTAGTTAAAAGATAAACAAATAAACGAAACCGAAAGACGATAAAATACCCTCTCCGTTCAAGTCGAACCTACTCCTTTTTTTCGACACTATTTACAATCAACGATAACTTTCGATATTCACAACAATCTATTAGAGAAAATATATTCATATGAGATTTTATTTAATTCGTCTTTGAAATTAAATTATTAATATCCAATTTCCATAATACGTATTGACAAACGTGAAAAAGTAGGAGGGAAGGTTGAACTTGAAAGAAATTACCGATTTAGAATCTAAAATGAGCCCACGATTGGAAATCAAATCAAATATTTCCTTAAAAAGATGCATACATATGAGAGGGGGAGTCCGTCACACGTTGTAATCATATGCGGCATCCAGTGATACATTCCACACAAATTAAGAACGCGATGAGAATCTTTATTCTTTAATTAATGATTCAAATTATTAATTACGAGTAAAATAAATGAAGAAATAGGATTTCATTCACGTGTGCGTGTGGGTTTGCCAACTAGGAGAGAGCTGTGTTTACTAGTGTGGGGTCCAAATATCGGACCACGTCAGTCTCCCTTTCCAGGATTACTTCACTGCTTACGCTAATTGCTAATTGCATTGACAAATTGATTGGTCAGGTGAAGCTGCTTCAAGTAGTAGTATCATTTTCCCTGAACTTCTTCAACTTAGAATATCACGACTTACTTGAATCCATCAGGATGAGTTGACAATTTAATTAGTCAGCCCCTTAAACACTCCCATCCTAGTACGAACGACGGAGTCTTTCCTATTCCTATTCCCCTGGTCAACTTTGACCTTCTACCCATTGCATCACTTCATGAGTCGATGTCCCCCGATCTCTCAAATACTTGTAACTTGAGTGCGGGTCAATCTGATCTAATTCGACTCGATCCGTCTTATGAACGGCAAAATCACAATCATTATCTTGCGGGTCATATTGTATGATCCAAAATATAAGTTAAAGTTAGTTTGATACTTCCTCCGTTCCAATAGGTTCTTTACGTTTGTTTTTTGAGCACTAATTTTAAGTGGGGAGAGATTGTCGATATAACTTCTAATATACGGAGTATAAGATAAAATATAGTCATGTGAGATTTTATTTAAATTTTCTAATCGAGTACGTTATAAATATCAATTTTTTAATTTTTTTAGAAATATGTAACTGAATATATGGACAAAAGAAAACGTGCATTGACAAGTGTGAAAAAATAAACGTAAAGAATCAAATGGAAGGAACGAAGGTAGTATTTCTTAGTCAGTGGAGATTATGGCGTCTAGTACAATGATCTACGTCACTTCTCCTCGTTACAATATTGGTTTATGGTTATTAGGTTTTGGGCCTATAAAAAGGCATTGATAATTTGATATGGTTATTTTGCGAGTTTTTTGAGTTGGGCCAATGATTGCTCGGCTTGACTAGTTAAGTTGTCGAGTCAAGTCAAGCCCGAGCTAATCATTGACCAAGCCGAAACTTAAGTTGATCGCGAGCTATCTCGTCGCATTATTACCCATAGACCCGTGCATCGAACGAGCTTTAAATCTAGTTAATTAATTAGTTAGTATGCTTATATTGAGTAATCACGCCACATCATAACTTAACGGACCAACCTTGCAAAAAGTTGACGGTGAAAGGTCATTAGGTGACGATTACTTATTTATGTCAAAACTATGAAAAATATCGTATGGAGCATACATTTTGATAAGTACGTGTAGGTTTCAAAAAAAGAAAAGTACGTATTGATTCGAAAAAACTGAAAACGTAACGGGGGGATTTTTTTTCTTGTTTTTTCCATTGAACATACTCCCCTCTGTTTCATTGATATTTTCCGCATTTTATTTTCAACAATTTCTTTGATTTCTTGCACTTTTTTTTTCTATCACATTTCTCTCGTACCAGTTGGTCCACTCACTTTACCCTCTACCTACTTTTACTTATTTTATTATTTTTGTTAAGAAATGTGTCACTTTTAACGTGGAAAAAATCAATGAAACCGAGGAGGTAGTACGATAAATTTGAAGAGCAAGTTCCCTAAAATAAGCGATGGGATAGAAAACAAGTACTGGTAATAAAAGCTCAAACCGCAAAGCCGTGCTTCCAAGTTCCGACAGACAACGGTGACACACATTTCAGGATTCACCAGTATCCACCTCCTGGATCCTACGCAAACAAATCAATTGCTAGGGTTAGGGTTTGGTGTTCTTCCCCAATTTTGTCAAATTCAACCCCATAAATCAATCACACAAGATGTGGCACGAAGCGCGAAGGTCGGAGAAGAAGGTCCACGACATGATGGACGCAGCACGGAAGAGAGCGCAGAGACGTGCTGTTTATTTAGCCAAACGTCGCGGCGATCCTCAGCAATCAATCCAAATTCTCGCTTCTCGTTCTCGTACTTATCGCGACGATGGCCTTTACCAAGCCGCTCAAGATCAACAAGGCTTGTATGTCTCTTCTTTTTCTTCAATTCTTTGATTTGATTGATTTTATCTAGCTGTTACTTGCATGAGATGACTTTGAAACGCGGCGCCTAGATAATCATTTGGGTTTTGTGGTTATGTAATGTAATATATTTGCGAATGTTAATGTGAGAGTTGAGTTTGTGGGAGGTACGGGGTGATGGTCTATGGTAGGGGCAGCGATTGTTTAGCGAGCTGGTGAATGTACAATTGTCATGTCTCAGGGCTTGCTTGGATTGGAGGCGTTGATTATTAGTATAATAGAGGTCAATACAAGTGCTAACAGGAGGGAAGAAGCGAGTGTGTGTGGTTATGCACTTGTTAGACGATTTATATTGTCGTTCTAGAGTTGCTCGTGATGCTGAATGTAATTACTGTGTGTAGACGTTGGTGCCTCGGAATGTAGTTAGATTTGCTTTAGGATTTACTTTAGCATACACAGTGTAAGTAAGATTTTTGGAAATTATGGCGGTTGTTTGTTTCTAGACACGAGCATTGATTCTTATTTTGAAAGGGCTGGAGTTTAGGCGGTCCTGTAACGAACTGTTCTTTAATCAAGAGGTTGATTGATGTGAAGATTTTCTCCGGGTTGTGTAGAAGAATCTTTTAGTATGCCAAATTTGCTCATACAGGAAGTACAACTATTAGAGTGAAATTCGTTAAGGGTGGGACCAATACGACTATCTGCTGTGATGGTTGCTTAATGTGCTCAAGTATTTTAAAATGCTGTGAGCCTGTGAACAATTGATTGACTATGGTGTTTATATGAGTTGATGTTTCTATATTCTTGTTGGGAGCTAAGACGATACAGAATTATTCACATGATTCTCAAAAGTTAACTACAAATTTTGGCTCTTTTAGGGGATGGGTGATAGACTGATATGATTTTCTAGATCAGTTTGATGGGAATTAAACACACACCCCTTCTTGGTTTTATAGCTTTGTGTGGAAATGGAGTTTCTGGCGCAAGATTTCTTTTGCACTTTCTTAATTGTCTAGGAAGCACCAATGTACTAAATAAGGGGAATGATATTCTTGATTTCAATGCTCTACTATGATATTCTTGTAGTAGGGGAATGATATAACCCAAAAGAACTAAGAAATGGGCAAGAGTAGTGGTGTTGGAAGGTTGAATTGAGGAAAATTCGATAATAGCTACCTCTTTATGGGGAACAGTTTCCCACATTCACCCCTAAGTAATGCATTACCTTTATATGACTGTGTGTTGGGTGATGCAATAGTTCCTCCATTGCCCTACTTTTCCTCTCTCCACTATCACAACTAACCACCAATCTCTTCCTTTTTTTTCTTGTTAGAAGCTCTATCACTCCCCTAAGAACTTCCATCCTAAGCACCCTTTTAATTTTATCTCGTGAACAGATGTGTTGATAAGTAAGTGTTGTCTAATACGAGTATTTCTCTTACAAGTTTTCACCAGCCACAATGAACTGAATATAGTTATTTTTTGTTAATTAATTTGGCTTCAATGAGATTCATCAAAATTAATGGTGTCAAGCTTGATTTAATCATCTTATACTGATATCCTGATGTGTTGTCTTTACAGAATACCTTGGAATGGCAAAGAAGACATTTTGATTGATAGGTAGGTCTGAATTTGTTGTAGCTGACCATTTGCCTCTTTTGTGAAATTTAAGTCATTGTGGGAGTGAGTATTAGTCTCACCTATGTTTCTCTTATTTGTTTATATTTTTCTGATCCCAGATTTGACGGCCGAGCACTTCTTGATTTTATTCGGGATCCGGGTAGCCGTCGATTACTTCAAGAAAAGACCGAGGAGGAAGAACAATTAGAAGAGTTTGTTAATTTTGAGCGTTACCGGGATTTAATTAAGCATCGACGTAGAGGATGTCGGTACTTTTTGGTTTATTAACGTGTGCTACACTAAAAAATTTCGACATAATTGCCAAATGATTTAACTTGCTTTAGTAGTGGAATCACTGTGATGGAGCCAAAATATCACGATGGCTATAAATACAATGTATTATAGGAAGTGTGTCACTAAACTATATGCGCTTCTTATATGGTGAAGTATAAAAGTAGGTCGATGCAACTCTTGATATACACTACTTTTCATCACTGGGTCATCTAAAAACAATGTCTTTTCGTTTCCAACATGAAGGTCAGGCTCTGTGTTGGCCTCTTACCCTGCCATTAGAAGATGTCTTTTAGGTGTTGGGGGTAGCACCGTTCATGCTATAGTAATGTTATGACTTGTATTATGATTTATGCATACTTTACTCTGTTAAATCACTTAGACTTGTTCATTTACTGGTGACTGTTACAATTTGAGTTTTCTCTATCAACAGTTACTGAGGAAGAGGGATTGGATCATGTTAATCAAGTAATTGAAGCAAAATATGCCTTGCCATTTGCTTTTGACAGGTTTGACAGTATACCTTTTACACTCTCGCATGTAATCAATAAGCTTCCAGGTATTTGTTAGTTTTTAAGGCACAAGCTGATGGTAACCTAGAAAATGTAATGATGGCTGTGAATTTGCTCACGATAAACTTTCTTACACTTAGAAATCTTAACATACGTTTTTTTTTAATGATTTCTGTTTTAGTTGAGTGCTATATACTCTGTATAATTTAGGCATCTTCTTATTCTTTCTACTTTATGTAAGGTGATCATCACCATCCTGGAGGTTTTTAGTTTTGTAATGGATGGATATCGAAGTTACAACTCATAGAACATATTAATGTGATAGCCTTGGCAAAAATTTTGTTGAGTACGACTTTCAGTTCTGTGATGTGGTTTGATTAAAGTTTGGTTTTTAATTTATTAGTATTATTACTCCGTATAATTCTATTATTGTTGATAATATATCAAATGGAAATTTGCACAACCTAATGGAGGAATAATAAGTAGAGTTTGGAGAAGAAAGTCTAATATAAGTATATTCTCGTTTCTGAAACTGCCTAACTCGCAGCTGGGAGTGGCGATATGGTGAATTGTGTGTAAGGTTCTGAGTTGTCCTCACAGATGCCATTTTAGTTTGTTTTGGATATTCTATTATTTTGAGTTTTTTTTCGAGCATGTACATGATACCTGTATAGCTTTTCAATCTTTAGGATATCAACATTTTCTTAATAACCCCTTGTTATCTCGTCACTGGGGGTTTATGAGCCATTACTGGATTGCATTTCAGATCTCAACAGTCTCAAACCCCTGCAAACAAAGGCTCTTATTCTCAAGTGGGTTTCTCATATGATGGGGATGGCAATGGGAAAGAGGAAGCTCAATCATCAGATGATGAGGAATCAGATGAAGATGATGAAGATGAAGAAGACTTTAATAGTGATGACAGTGGGGATGAACGCATGGAAGTTATAGCCAAGGAGTTTGGGGTGAAGCGATATGGTTGGCTTGTCTATATGGATAAGAAGGCCAAGGAAGATGAAAAGAAGCAGAAAGAAGTAATCAAGGGAGATCCTGCAATTGTAAGTAATGCATATGTATATAGAAAGTGTACCAAGTACAGTCTCCACTTAGCAGCTTAGCATGGTGTTTAGCATATAAGATTGATATTTATTTTCTTCTTTCAGAGAAAATTGAGCCGTAAGGAGAGAAGGAAGGCTTCTCAAATTGAAAGGGAGAAAGAAAGGGAGGTTGCACGTGTTGCCGGAAGCCGTGTTATTCATCACGATCCTTATCGGTAGTCATTTATGCTTCTTTGAGGCTTTTTTAATTTTGTCAATACTATTTGTTTTTGATTGCAACTGATCTACACAGGGAGTCAAGGCGAAGTCCTACATATGATGCTTATCCTCATTCTAGAAGGTGTGTTTGACCTTATGAGCAACTTGCTTTAGCATGCTTTTGCCAAGATAATCTTTTGCTAAACTTTGATACTTGTGCAGATCAAGATCCCGCTCTCCGTCATATTCAAGGCGCCATGGTCGTGGCCATACTGATGATGGTCGTAGGAGCAAGTCAAAGGCACCCAAAATAGAATACATCACTGAGTTTGGAGGCTCTCCTGACAGAGAGCCCCGGAAGCTGGAAGGATTCTCTCCGCCACCTTCTCCTCAATCTGAAGCATCAAATCGGTCGGAGCACTAGACCTTTAATTCTTGCCAAGATAGTTTCGAGTGTCTTTACTGTGATGCTGCTTTACTGCGGTTTTGGTCTGTGGGACAACTTGTGCTGGTTTATAATTTAGGCATATAGGTTTCTTGCGTGATTGGGAAAGAGAATTTGGGATTGAAGCTTTACTTTTAAAGCTAAATTTCTCCCGAGATGGATTTCTAATGCTTGGGGATCCCCAGTGATGCATGCCTCAAACTTTTCTGCTTTCTTGCAGGCCATTGTCAGTTAACATACTTGAGGCATTACATGTCGACCCTGCTTCTGGTGTATCTCTTGAAAAAGAAAAAAATGTTAAAGTAGTAAAGCCTCCACCAAGGTATGATTTGTTAATTCCTTATAACACAACCCGTTGGTGATGGCATACCTTCCAGCTTCATGTCTGAGGTTTTTGATTTTCTTCTGTCAGCCTTTTTAGGCAAATGTCAAGGTCTATAACCAATTTGGCGGTCTTTTCTCTCATGCATTTTTTGTCCTTTTCTAATTGCTTTCTTTCCCTCCCTTAATTGTAGTGCTTCTGCTTTAGCCAAATTTAAAGGACTCACTGGGGGACCATCAAAGCAACCACTTGCTGAAAAGAAAGAAACGCCGCAAGAGAGGCTCAAAAGGATCATGAGCAAACAACTAAATAAGCAAAGTAAGATGGTTAAAACTTTATTTATTATTTATAGTCTTATTACATGCCATCGTGCTCAATGTTTTTTTGGTGGTCATGACTTCAGTCAAGAAGGATTCTGCAATTGAAACGGCAAAGAAAAGAGAGCAAGATCGGCAGAGAATGGAGAAGCTGGCAGAGACTAGTCGGCTGAGTCGATACAGACGTCGAAGCCGTAGTAGGAGCTATAGTCGTTCCCCACGGAGGTACATATATATTGTTTGATATGGAATTTCCTTCACTGGACACATAAAAGTAGAAGTATTTGATTGAATTTGTGCTTCAGGAGATATAAAAGCTGTGCTTCAGGAGATATAAAAGCTGTGCTTCGAAGCTTCAATCTAAACTATTCATTTGAAGATAATATCCAAGTTTTAAAATTATCTTTGTTTTAGGACGAAAAATGAATGAAAAATCTAAATTCGAAAAAAGAGAGTAAATTGATATTGGTAAATAAAGAATAAAGTAAATGTAATATGGAGAATGACTGATTCAAAAAGACGTACTTTATTTTATTTATTTATTTATTTATTTGTATTAGGGTACTAACAAAGCATTTTTGATGTTCGATGTAGAAGGCGTAGGTATAGCAGAAGTCCAAGTAGGGGAAGGAGTTCTCGAAGACACTACTCTCGCTCTCGCTCACGGTCTCGCTCACGGTCACCCTCTCGGTCGAAAACCCGTTCTCGTTCAGCCTCTCGCTCTCCAAGGTTAACATAGCTCCTTTTGTTGTCTTAACCTGTTTTTGCCCTTTACATTCTTTATCTTTTGGTAGCAGACCTCATGGAATAACTTGTGCAATTTGTCACTGCAGGCGAAGGAGTCGTTCTCGGCACTAACTGAGATTGTGGAGAATCAAATATATCATCAGTTGTGTGTAATTGTGTATCCCTCGTGTCTGTGCTAATGACTTCTGATGGTAATGTATCGTTTGCCTACAGCCCTTGCAACTCGAGTCACAGCTATAAAGTTTCGAAATGTTGCTTGATTCTAGACGACAGTTTTGTACCGAATCTTGCTGTTTTGCTGCCAACATTGTTTTGTCACGTTGTTGGAACGTCCAAAGGAATTGAATTCTGTTAGACATGTGGCCGCTTGCTATTAATTTTGGATTTTGACTTCTTAGGCTGACAAAGTACCTGCCTGATCAGCTGATCTACATTGTGAATTGTAAGTCTCGCTTTAATAATGAGGTTACAATATCCGACCCCTATGTCGTCGATATTCAGAATTGTAACCATGCACCTCCCCATTGTGGAAGTCATAAGTTGAGACTCGTTCATAGAGACGTGCAAAACCATAGACAAATCCTCAGGTTGTAGGCTGGGAATCAGTGAATTTTCAATCTCCCTTTTTATATACAGTTCTCATGAACATGTTTCATCTCAAAACAGACGCACAATTGTATAAATATGTTACAATTATACCCACCCAAGATCTCAGGCTACTGCTAATTAGAGTATGTGTGTTCCTATTGTATGTTGGGAGCAGTTCCACTGTGATTCCATCATGCCAGCTAAATCCTGTACACCACCTTCAATTATTCGCCGCTCAAAGGTTTTTCTGTGTAGACTGTCATGCTGTCTGTAGAGCTGCGCTTCTCAATTCAGTCGCCTTCTCTTGGGTGCTCATCACTTTAACTCTAAATGCTGTCTGCAATGCATAAATTCAGCTAAATCTTTAATCTCCCTCAAATTCCAACCAAATTATCGAACAACTTTTGTAGATATTGGTTAGAAACTGAACACAGGCCAAGACGAGCTTTTTCTAGGACACTAAAATGAGCCGTTGTCTCAAATTGCAGGAAAAATCGCACACATGGGTCGATTTTCCGGCCTTAGGCAAAATCTTAAATAGCACCAGGACGATCAAAGTTAAAATATGGTATGACATATAACCATATCGCACGGTACCATAGGAGAACAGGCTTTACCCAAAACCTGTCACTTGCTAGGAAATGCAATTCTGTGGAAAATAAGTATAAGGCATACCTTTCTATCTGTGCCGAATTGAATCATATCTGAGGGATGGAATCTGGAAGGGAAGTTAGGAGGTAGTCGGTAACGTCTCCCTTCATTACTGGAAACATCAACATCTAACATCAGAAATCAAACAAGAGCAAAATCCCCTATAGCTATAGTTGGCCTTTTATTAGACTAAACTTACTCGGTGATCCACGTGCCATGTTCACTACCCAAATCAGTCACGAAAAACGCTCCATTCTTGCAACTTATTGTAGCATGTTTCTTTGAGACCTGATTTATACAATAAATAAAGAAATCAATGGAACAAATCGTGGCAGGAACGGAGTCATACTTCGTTACTAACTAACAAATCCAAGATTCGAAACATTAGCACGTTACCTGGGATGAATTCAATACTATAGATGTCCCTGGAAAATCTTCATGATTTACACTCCTGATAATAAAAAAAATTATGTATCAGGAAACTTATCGGAACACTCTTGGAAGTGCTCTGGTACTACAAAGTGTTAACCAGACCGTCTTTGAAATGGTGTTTGATTGTAGGCAAATTATTTACTCCGTATATGATAATGTTTTGAGCGTATTACAGTTGCAGGAATTACTACTGTCAGCCTCAAATACATGCTGAACACAATGCAGGGTTGTGAGTTTGTGACTTATGAACATACCCAACCATGTACTGCTTATCTCCATTTCGGCTCAGAGAGATAGCTTCAGAACTTGTTTCATGAGGAAGAAGAAACCACCTACAAACACAATGTTCAAAAACACGATTATTTCTCGAATGAAACTCACTTCCGAAATTCTGATCAATAGAGATTTATAGAGAGTACATACTCGCCACTTATAGCACGCTCCAATGCATCATCATCCTCAAACCATCTTTGCAGCTGGCTGTTTGCCTTTAACATTTAAAATGAATCCAACCTTAGTTAGCCTCAAATCAGCCTAATAACTCTAAAGAACATCGAAGAGCAGTTAAAATAAGTCGTCTTAAACTTACTCTCTCAGACAGTCTGCATTGTGGTGCTCGTCCTTCCAGTTTTTCACTGCATATGACAGTTCAGAATGAAATTCTCAGTCAGACAGTGGCTGGTACAGTCCAACGCTATGCATTTGAGTCCCGTAAGGTACTTCTAATGAGTAAACAAAGGAATAAATTATTTGATGAGACAAGAGACGAACCTGTTACCGCCTAAAATCCAACTCAGCATTAGAGGCATGGCTTGGCTGATGAAAACCCTACCGCCAACTCTTCCAGGATGTGGTATCCTTAATTTCGTAAGAAACTGCTCGTGACAGCGACAAGTTAGTATAATGATCAATATATATGATGGTAATAATGTCGCAACTCCTGTAAAGTTCCAACGAATGAAGTTTCATACCGATAAGGGACCAAGTCCTACACCTAGATAAGCCTTGTACGTCGATGCCATAATTGCTGCCATTCTTGCCATTCCGTGGATTACAGCCACTCGCAGTTTTCTGGATCCTTCATAACTGCACCAAAACAAAATCAAAATAAATCCTTTTTATATGAGTAACCCAACCCAAACAGCAAAGAGGCCTATCTTTTAACTGAAAACTCTAATTGGGTTACTACCTCCTTAATGATGAAACAACATCAACAGAAGTTCCAGATTCAATGCTTTTATCCCAAGCCTTCTCAAGATCCAAAGCGAGCTGATAACCGTCCTGTCATTTTTTTTATTGAAGATATATTTATTAGTTTGGTTTCCATGGTGAAAACTAAACCCTGGATCGAAATGTAGGCTATGTATGTATACCTCAATGGCCATGCATCCTCCTTGGCCCATATTGGGTTGCATAGCATGGATGGAGTCTCCTAATAGGGTGACCCGGCCCTTGCCCCAATTGAAGGACGGTGTCCGATCATAAATATCACGTCGAAGAATGGCATCTTCATCCGTCGCTTGAATTAGATCAATCACATTGTCACACCACCCACCAAATATTTCAAGCAACCTTTGTTTCATTCCTGTCACAACCACACCATTACACCCAAACATAAGACTGTATGACCCTTGGACACGAGGAGTTTCGTTCAAGTACTCAAAACTAGTTACCATTTGGGGCATCGACACCACCAGGAGCTTCATTGTGAAATGCATACCACTGCATCTTGCCTCCTCCCACATCAGATGAAACAAAATACTGCTTGTGGCCTAAGAATACCCTGTACCCGACAGAGTCAATATCTGCGGGAATAAAATCCGCAATGCCAGTGTAACAGGTGTAACCCGAGTAAACTGGGTCCGTGAGTCCAAACAAGTTTCTTCTCACCTGTACAGATGGAGCATTTTAATGAAAGACAAACAAACAAATGAACGAGATGGAGGGAGTAAACAAATTTGCAAAAAGCCAACTGTTTCGAGAAGTCTGAGTTACAATACCTTGGACCATATTCCATCAGCTCCAACTAGAAGGTCACCTTCATAAGTGCTGCCATTCTCAAGAGTCACAGTAACCTGTTTCATCAAAAAAATGACAACGATTAGTCGAATATAATGATGAATTCTTCTCCAACTAAGTAAGTCATGGAAGGATATGTTTAATTTAGTTAAGTACAGTACATTATAATACCTTGTCTCCATCATCCTTAAAATCGACGACATTGCTCTCATTCATGATGATTTCCTCTCCAACTGCGCTCGCTAGAATTTGTTGCAATGTCATACGGCTAATAACTCTAGTCACCGGAAGCCCTCGTTCTACTGCTGGGGTAAATGTATCAAACTTGATGTACCTGATTCACCCCCAAGTAAACAAAATTACACTGAATATACTTCATTTTGGTGATTCACCCCGAAATTACAAAATTCTCTATAACTCGACGACTTACTGAAAAATCCATAGATAAAATGCGTGGATCTTTTCAGTTCACTTCACTTCAATTTTCATTTAAGTTGCGCTGTCCGAATAATGTTGCTAGAAAGTAGATATATCATGTTGCTTGTTGTGAGTTTGTGAGACAGCAAAGGGACATAAACAAGTGAAAAATCTTGAGGTCCATGTGCATTGACACAAATGATTTACTATGTCTCTACTAATACTATCACCTAACATTATGCCATACTACTTCTATGAAAGTCTCCCTCTTCTTCCTTCACCAACATATATACTATCATTTCTCATATTTTTCCAACAAAGTCTAATCTTGGGAATAAAGGTATTCAAATACAGACACGGTATACTCCCTCCTATTCATTGAATTCCTACCATTAAATTAAAATACTACTCATGTATACGTATTTTCTAACTTTTGAAGGTATCTAGTGAATGTAGGGCCGGTCCATGATCTATTCGGTTCTAGAAATTGGGGAAGATCCTCAATATTTATATTGATTATACAAAATTAACAAAAGTGGTACATTGGTGGGATGGTTAAGTAATTTTTTTGGGCTACCATATTGAAATTGGAACAGGACCTCCGAAATTCATTGGCCGATCCTGAGTGAATGGGATGTACCATCATCATAACGCAACAAAATTACATTATTGTGAGTAACATGAAAGAAATAATATTATGTGGTGGAAAACTAATTTCAAAAAGTTGAAAGAAAAGGAAAGCTGCAACAGTTGCCACAGCTCAACTACCTTATCTCTCTGTTACCGATTCAATCGTGAAAACTGTTATGGAATCAATTCAACCAAAATCTTTAAAGACGATGGTTGAGGCTCAGCTCATTCATATTCTATCACGCCCCCACTTGGATGCCCATCAGGCTTGAAGAGTGGTCAGTTCAGAGACTCTAACTGTAAGGTGACGGTGGAGACCCATTTATATGGTATAAAAAACAAAGGGATAAAAGAAGAAGAAAGGGAACTGACCAATTACCAGAAACACCATCAACAAGACCATTAATACGATCACCAGTAACACAACCAGCAGCCATAACCTGTTCAGCAACATCCATATCAATGGCTTCCAAAGCTGCCAAAGCATTACTCTGTATTTGTATGGGTCCTCTGTATTGCCCTTCTCCTCTTATTGCACTCAAGTCCTTCTCAAACACCATCACTTCAAACCCCTTCTTCTTCGCCGCCAACGCCAACACCAGCCCTCCTATTCCTCCCCCTGCCACCAGCACCCTCACCCCCCTCTTCGTCTCCCCGGCCGCAACCCCCGTCCTCTTCTCCTCCGCCTTTATTATCGACTTCATCCCCTTCGTCTTCATCTTCTTCTGCTTCTGCTTCGGGGTCTGTTTCGAGTATAAGTTTACTACACCACACTGTAATTCATCATTTGGAAATGCTGTTGTTGCTGCTAGGTGGGTTTTTGAGAATATACTGGTTGATGATGATGTGCTTAAGGAAGTGTAAATTAGAGTTGAACCCATTCTTTCTTTGTGTAGTAAAAGTTAGGAATTTGGAGGACAAATAAATATGTAGGAATTTGAAGAGAAGAAACCAATCCAAGAGACCAAATGAGTAATGAGTTATGGAGTACTAGGAAAAAAGTAAGGTTACCATTTGTTGAAGGAAGTGTGGGGTCCTCCATTGCTCACTAATTAGATCAACATAAATGATTTACTCCATTAATCACTCTCATTATCTTAATTATCTCTTATAATAATTATAATTATTTCTTATGAAGTTATAACGTGTTAAATATCATCTGCATGGCTGAATAAAACAATACCAGAATACATTGGGAATAACAAAAACTGTCTTTATCTACCCATGTACTAGATGTTACTCGTATTTGACTCGTCATAAATTTTGTGACGAATATGTTCGTCAGAAAGAAGAATTTGTGATCTAAATTTACCGATTGTTCTACCTCGTCATATATTTGTAACAGATCAAATAAAGAATGACGTGCATAAACAAAGAAAAATTTAACATTGTGATTTTATCTTAATCCGTTGTAAGTTTGTAGGGTTAATTAAGATATTTTAGAAATCTATAGGAAAGTCCATGTGTGGACTTTTCATTGGTTGATCACAATCAAAATAATGTGTGGGAGATTGAGGGGTTGAATAGGTGGCATGACCACATGAGTGGATGGTTTTTTATTTATATTTATATTTATTGTGAGTGGTAGGTTTATGTGGCTCTTTTTAATTGAGTTTTGTTTTATTAAAGTATTAATTGATGTAGGATGTAATCCCATGTAAGATTGTGTGTATCCACTCATGTTGTGTGTGGCTAATTTGACGGTGCTGGTGCTGGTGAGTGTTGGATTTTTATTCTTTTTTAAATACACACAATACTCAATTGCTTGGGTCGGCTGATTTATTAGATGAAATTGCTCTCGCATGGATAAACCGTTTTATATAAACGGTGATCGCTAGATTTAGATTTAAATAATAGATTGATAAATTAATCTATTTGTTGGAATGCGTAATTTCGTGATTTATTTCATTAAACCAATATCAGTTTATATATCGAGAATTTACAATGAGATATATAGAATATGTCTTGGGAATAATTTGAACTAAATGACGTATTCCCTCATCCCTCTCACTAAGATGTTCCACATTTTTCTTTTAGGAAAATTCACTGGGATGTTTCACTTTTCTTCTAAGTACATGTTTTGTGATTCATATTATTTGTGACCCTACTTTCTTTTTTCTACTTTTATTTTCCTCCACATATTTTGTCTTTCATGGTTTCTTCCCAAAAGTAAAGTGGAAGAAGATAGAGAAGGGGAGGGAGTACTATCACTAATGGTGAAATATTTAAAGCTATAGAATAAGTAACCGGAATTGAAGAGACGAGAATGTAGAGAGCTATTCATTTACTAACACGCCCCTCGGTCGGAGCGGGAGAAAGACGGATCAGGCTGGATCAGAACCGAAGGAACAGATGTCAGAGCAGACCTTTCGTGAGATATCATTGTACTGGTTTTCAGAAGGCGGAACATGTAAAACCCAAATGTAGTCAATATGAACTTTCTCGCGAACAAAGTGGATGTTAAAATGCAGGATAACCGGTCATGTTAAAAAAAATGTTTTCAAAATAAGAGTACAAATTATAATAGTATGAAAATAAATGATTGAATTAAATGAAAATTTGATGAGGAAAGAGAATGAAAGTAGAAAATGAAACAGGGCCGGCCAATCACATTTTGAGGCCCTGTTCAAAATTTTGATTTGGGGCCTTCTATTTACAAAAGCCACGTAAAATAGAATATATTTTTTAAGGAAAATAACTAATTATCATTTGAGAGATAAATGTCATCTAAGAGAGATTCAACCTTCAATAAATAATCACAAAAAGTCAAAAATCAACCATTAATTATTTAATTTAAGAATTAAAGTTACATAATATTAAAAAAAAAAAACGGGGGTGGGGGCCGTGAAAAAAGCTTACGTTAATTGCCAATTAAAGGATAAATCAATTTAGCACAAAATTAATGTACATTTTTTTGGGGGGAAATGAATTTTTTATGGGAATAATTAAAAATAATTTTTTGATTTTTTCTGAAATTAAGTTTATGTCATGTTTGGGAACTTGTATTTGGATTTGAATTCCAGATTTGAAATATTTCTAGCGTTTGGAAACCTTGGATTTGGATTTGAAATTTTGACCAAATTCAACTTAGTTCAAATTTGGTTTTCTCAAATCCCTAGTATATAGTAGTCATTTCAATTCCGTCACTTGTCTTTCTTGGTTTTTTCGCATAATTTTGTCATAGTATTTGTTTTTCTTCATTTTTTTTCCCGTATTTGAACATTTACTTTTTTTCTAATGAAAAATTTTTAAAAAAAAAAAATTGGTGACCTTAACCCGAGTCCACCCACCCGAAATCCAAATCCAAATCCAAATCCAAGGGTACCCGAACACCATTTTGGATTTGGATTTAGATTTAGATTCTAGAAATTCAAATACAGGAATTGATTTCTTGATATTCAAATCAATTCCGAGTACCCACACGCAACCTTATGAAATTTTGAAATTGATTAAGTAATTGATTGATTGAGGTTAAATAAGGGAAAGAGGGAGAAGATGGATGGTTTTTTATTTTTCCATACTTATTAATTGTTAGAGTCTTAGAGAATAGAGAATCCTACTCCTCAGTTCCAACTTCCAATTTACATAAACTTTTTTTTTCAAAGCATGTCTTATTGGGCCCTTCTATTTTTGGGCCCCTGTTCAGAGAACCGGACCGCACAACCAATGAGCCGACCCTGAGATGAAATGAATGTGAAGTATTTTTTTTTGGTAAGAAAAAAGAAGATGTGAGTGAAAAAAATGAGGTGGATGATAAATTGGAGAGAGAAATGAAGAGAGAAGGTTGAAATGAACGTGGATAATCTTATGAGGGGGACTACTTTTTACCGTCGGCGCTTTACTTCTTACCGTCGGCGTTAATTACGTAAAATAACGACTTTGCCCTTGATATTTATTCTCGAAATAATATTAGTTTAACATTTTATAGATTATCGATTTATTAAAGTTCGATACTAAAACCGTCTTTTTCGATTATCGTAATAAACCAAAACCGACTTCCTATACAATTAATATATGGAATTACGCAAAATGACAAGTTCTCCTTTGCAAATAATTCTCGAAATATTATCACATTTACATTTTATAAAGTATCGATTTATTAGAACTCGATAATAAAACCGTTTTTTCGATTATTGTTACGCCTCTGATTTTAAATAGTTAATTAGATTAATTAACAATTTAATAAACGTAATTAACAAATACGAGTAATACGCAAATTAAATCCTAATTAATCTACAACAATCAAGATTTATTATACAAATCGATGCAAATTAAAAGGAAAAAAATCCGGAAATGGGTCGGATCGAGTGGGTTTTTCGACCCACCATAATACTTGAAAGTTTGTTATAGAACATAAAGTATAAGGTGGTGAAATTGGTTATAGGGGCAACCTTTCAAGCAAGGGACCCAGGTTCGAATCCTCTTGATCGAACCCCAGACCTATTGCATGAGAGCCAAATGACCAAACCATTGGGCCAACATCAACATATTGATATTCCAAATGGTTAACCATTAGGAATATCAATATGTTGATGTTGGCCGAGTGGTTTGGTCATTTGGCTCCCATGCAATAGGTCTGGGGTTCGATCCAATTTCACCACCTTATACTTCATGTTCTATAACAAACTTTCAAGTATTATGGTGGGTCGAAAAACCCACTCGATCCGACCCATTTCCGGATTTTTTTTTCTTTTAATTTGCATCGATTTGTATAATAAATCTTGATTGTTGTAGATTAATTAGGATTTAATTTGCGTATTACTCGTATTTGTTAATTACGTTTATTAAATTGTTAATTAATCTAATTAACTGTTTAAAATCAGAGGCGTAACAATAATCGAAAAAACGGTTTTATTATCGAGTTCTAATAAATCGATACTTTATAAAATGTAAATGTGATAATATTTCGAGAATTATTTGCAAAGGAGAACTTGTCATTTTGCGTAATTCCATATATTAATTGTATAGGAAGTCGGTTTTGGTTTATTACGATAATCGAAAAAGAAGGTTTTAGTATCGAACTTTAATAAATCGATAATATATAAAATGTTAAACTAATATTATTTCGAGAATAAATATCAAGGACAAAATCGTCATTTTACGTAATTAACGCCGACGGTAAGAAGTAAAGCACCGACGGTAAAAAGTAGTCGCGCTTATGAATTATAATAACTTGGGCTAATTGATGGCAGGTCCGAGGCTTAGCTTGCTATGAGTATGAGTGGTGTGCAAGTCCGGTTATATCGGCCCCATTGATTTCTATTGGTCCATTTTCATTTTTGATACGAGTATTATTTATGGAATACAAATTACCACTCAAGAGATTCATCTATATTCATTTACAATATAACTAGTATAGACCCGTGTATATATGCACGGTATTTTTGTAGAAATTTATTTATTTTAGTTAATTGTTTACATAAAATAGATTTTAATTAGAAACCTGATAACTTCTCATGATTTTTATCATTGTATTTGGATATAAAAAAATAACTTGAAATTACATAATTAATCAAGATAACGACCTCAACTAATATAATGAAATATGTAGTCCAAAAAATTAATCTGTATTTTATTTGTCATTCATATTTCTCGAGACAATCACTTCTCTTTTAAATATTTTTTTTAATATAAGAATAATTTGTGTAAATTGTGAAATATATATTCACTTTAAATTTATTTTCAAATAGAATATAATTCTATACTCTTGATGTTTAGATGTAGTTATTCTTTATAATTTCAGTATATATCATTTGTTCATAAAAATAGTTCATAATTGTTGTTAAAAATTTAAGCAACTATATTTCTACAATTTGTTTTTATCCACACACCAATTATTAGTTTTTAAATATTTAACCCGTTAACCCGCCGTAAGTATTCTTTACATGATATGATTGATAATTGAGTGTGGTTCTTTCCTTATTTGTTATATTGATTTTGTCCAAATTGAGATTATATTTAAAAATGGGATTATGATGCACGGTATATAACGAATATTTAGCATATATTTAGCCTTAATAACGGAGTACGATTATATGTTTATTTGACAATATAAACCCAACCAAATATACTAAATGATCCAAAAATAGGCCCATATGGTAGTAGACAGGAAAATTTTGGAGGATTGTTATTTGGTTAGTGAAAAGGGAATTAGGGGTACTCTAATATTATTACCCTTTAGAAATTATACTGTCAAAATACTCAGAAACACAATTATCGGTATTACACGAAACTTGATATAGGATGAAATATAACGTGATATAATAATTATGGCATATATACGGATTATATGGCATAATATATGAAAAATAATATAGATTAGGACATGATTACGACAGATAATAATTTCAGACTCATGTTGACATAACCCAATTTATGACAAAAATGTACGTAGTCTAATTTTAAGTGCTTATTATGCCAATATTTCTAACAGGTGCGTAAGTGCGTTATAAAATCTTTTTAAGTAAGGTAAGTTTTTGACCCATTCTTCGATAATTGTGCAATTATACCAAATATAGATATTTGGTTTTAGGATAGACCACGTGCAATTGTGCTATAACCCAACCAAATAGAGATATTAACCAAATCACTTCTTCTATTTGGTTTTAGGATAGTAATTGTGAACTTTTATAGATATTTGATTGATAATATAAGCCCAACCCAAAAATAGGCCCATTTTGTAGTAGGCGGGAAAATTTTGGAGTTTTGTTATTTGGTTAGTGGAAAGAGGGATTATCAAGATACGGAGTCAAATACTCCGTACTACTCAGTATATTTATGTAGGTTCTTCAGTTCTTGTTCTTGTTCTTTTGAGTTGAATTATGCTGAACTGAAATGAACTGAGATGTACTAAACTGAACTAAACTGAAACAGGTTGGAATTGTCGAAAGAAAATGAACCTCACGAGGCTGAATTGAACTCAACTCAATTGATTTGAAGCGAAGTAGAACTAAACTGAATCAAACTAATCTGAAATGAGTTGAAATGAATCCAAAAGAGCATGTCCATGTTTGATTTATCTTCAGGAGGTTTGTAAATATATGACCTAGACTACTCGACTCTACCTGACCAGGCTAACATATTTGTTCGAATGAGCTGATCCGATAATGTTTCAAATTGAATGTGGCTTGATCAGAACTGACTCAGTCAACGTGATTCACTACAATTAAAACCCAATCCAATCCTGATTCGAAGCTATGGAGTATTTGAAATCAAATTCAATAGGAGTAATTTAAATGAGCCGGCCGTTTCAAATCCGCCTCACCCGCTCCACTGCAATTTGCAACATAGTACTGTGATACTAGCCGTCAGGAGAAAATGGAATGAATATTGTATGTAAATAAATGCAATTATGCATGTGTAAATTAATGAATAGTAGTTTAATGTAATGATTGCCGTAGCTTTAATTAATGCAGCACATGTTATAAAAGAAAGTAAAAAAAAGTAATTATATTGTCTACTGATAATTTTATAATAAGACCATTAAAGGAAATTGCTCGTAAAAGACCTATGATCCCCCATTCAACTATGTAACGCACTTTATAAAGAGAAAACCTATATGTATTCATTTTGCTAATCAAATGTACGGTAGATAAATTAAAGAGAAATCATTTTACTATTTTATAGGTAATTTTATATTTTTTGAAAAATGAGTTAGTGTTATTAGGTGAGGCCCAAACTCGGCGTCACCCTTCACATGCATCCCTTATTATTGGGGGTCCCCTTTTAATAAAGGGTGCATGTGAGGGGGTGGTGTCGAGATTGAGTGACACCCGGTAACGTCCTATCATCATTTTTTATCTATCTAAATAATATTTGACTCATTATTAAACATCTTTAACGAATATATCGTTACAAGTAAGGGAGCGAGACTTAATGAATTGTATATAAGACCATTGATCGTTACTACCTGTATCTTAATTTGTTATTCCTTAATTAATACATTCATACCAAACTAAATTGCATTGTACAGTTCGTACTCACATAATGTACTACCTACTCCGTATGTATGTGATCAGCTGGCTTGGCTATAAATATATGCTCCTGAAGCTCACAAATTAAAAGTAAATCACCAACTTTCTAATAATAATAATAATAATAATAATAATAATAATAATAGAAGGGCAGAGTGTACGTGCATGGTAAATAATCAATAATTACTAATTAATATAACCATGGGCGCTTCTTCTAAGAGTAATATGCATGTTTCTTTGCTACCCAGCATAGAGGAAGCAAGTCTTGGGAACCTCACAAAGCAGCTGTTGTTTACTCCAAATAATGAAATTAGTAAGAGCAATCTGTTGTCCCACAACATTCCTGAAGATAAAGAGAACAAGTATCTCCACAAGGGGATCGGATGATATTCTTCTCCATCTTCATCCAAATTTTGCTTAGGAAACTACTCGCTAAACCCTTGAACTATTTCGGATCCGCTCTCCAAAACTTTCTTAACCACAATAACAACGGTACTGTACCTTTCCGTCTCAATCATTCGTTTAACTTTTATATCATCAGGGGCGGCTCAGAGGGGTTTAGAGTGTGCAAGGGAACTTGGCCTCCAAATTTATTGGGCCTCATAATCCTCTTTCTGAATAGTTACTCTATATATAAAATTATGAGATAATATCTACACATGTGGCTTGTAGTGGGCTGGTTTGAGTCTAGTAATGTTATAAGCACGTTGTTCTCTATCTTTCAATATAGTTTTGTTATGCTGGCTATATGTATGGAGTACGTGCAGGAAAAGGAGGAGTTGGAAGAAGAAGAGATAGAGAGAGGGGCGATAATAATGGTGAATATGTATCATTGATTGGACACATGGATAAAAGGAGAGAGCTGGACAAGGAAATAAAGCATGGAGATGAACGATATTTACTCTTCACTTGCGATCATGGCAGCTAAGCTAGCTTACGAGAATCAATCCCTTATCAACAAACTTGTCTCTCTCACTTGGAAGCTCTCTTACTCTCTTTTGCCTTCTACGTACCTTCATTCATTAATTTTTTTTTTGTCTAGAAAATAGTGCACCGCATTGTATTGTAGGCGAAAATCGAACTCCAACCTCTCGATCGGAGTAACAGAATGCTTACCACTCGAGTTTATCCCGAGCTTCTTCTCTATACCCGATTTGGGACAACACCCTCAGGGCTGTGAGTGAGTCGAACTATTCAATCTGATTCATAAAACTCAGTTTGAAAAATGTTCGATTCGTATTCGATTTGTCCAAAATTTTATTTAAAAGTTTGCATTCAGGGGTCATTTTACTTAAATTCACGGCCCAATTGAAAGTATGAATCATTGGAACCTAAGTTCTTTCACTTCGTCACCTCGTCACCTCATCAAATCTCACCTCGTCACTAAGAAACAAAGAAGAACCTGAAACTATATTTGATTTGGAAACTTATAATTTTTGGATGAATTTATATTGTACGGAGTACTCCAAATTTTGGATGAATTTATATTGTACGGAGAACTCATTTATAAGTTTCCAAATTTTTGGATAATAAAGTATTTAATGTAGAAATTTTATTAAGTATGTTTGCATTTTGTTTAATTTTTTATTTTATTATGTCAAATCAAATATTATTCGATTATTTGATTCGATACATCAAAAACCAAATCAAATACGTAGTAATGATTTTCATTGTTCGACTATATCAAACCAAATCAAATATGCGTTTGAAAAAATATCAAATTAAACCAAATATTATTCGGTAATGAAGATGACTTTGCCTAGTGGCTAAGACTATTTGCTTTGGGATAGTAGGTCTCAGGTTCGAAAAATTATCCTTCCCCTATATTGTAATGCGACAAAAAAATGTTATTATTCGGTATAGTTCGGCTCGATCAAAGCCCTAACCCTCCTATCCTATCGGACTATCTTTAATTACTTCAAGATGGTCCTTAATATACCGTCCATTCAAATTCAATTGTCACTAGTATGTTTTTCCGTACGTAGTACTTGATGAGAAGCGTTTTTGGGATGGATAGTGATAGGGCGCTACCGGAATAAAATAATAATAAAAAAAAAACTTGAAAATCTTTATTTTGATTTTGGGTAAAAATTCAAAAGGACATACATGTACTTTTACCATTTATTATTTATTACTATAAATTATTTAATTAAGAATATTTTAAATAAAATAATGTTTACTGTATCTTTTAATTGATTCTTCACCATTAATTTACGTATTACTGATTCATTGTTATTTTTTGGAAAAAAAAAAAAATTCACCATTACCGGTTCAAAACTTGAAAAAAAGATCGAAATTAGTTACGATTAGAAGACTATTCTCAAATTAATTTAATTTTTTTAATTATTAGACGATCCGTCTGACTTCGTATATATGTACTTTTAGTACTACGTAATTATAAATTATAAATTACGGGTTACTTTGATATTTTTTTTTATTATTATACTAAAATTATTATTCTACGGAGTAATATATTTATAGTCAATTTTCGGGCACAAGTTCTTGTATGAGGCGGTTTCCACGATCTCAGAATGAGTTTATCGTGAGACCTCTCATATAGAAAGTAGTTAGTTTTATTAGTATTTTATTCTTATTAGTAGTTCTCACGATAAATTATGTAACAACCCGGATTTTCGGTGACTTAAATTAATAGATAATGCGGAAAATTATCTAAATCATTTAATTAAAATTATATCAGAGTTTAAATAAATTTGGATCGCTACGGATCCTTACAACAAACGACTATTAATTACATAGTCTTGATTCACTTAGTAGAAGGTCACTCTATATCGAGTTTCGGTCCGTTTCTCGTACAAACGTCTTTCTTTATTTCTTATAAAGTTGAAATATAAGATTAGGTAAATAAAATAATGAGAACCGTAAAATTTATTCTTAAAAAGAAATTTGTGAGAAGATAAGTAAAATAGACGATAAATAGTTTATGGGACAATAATTATAAGAAATTATTATTTTAAGAATCCGATAAATTATTAAATTTTTACGAGACGAGAAAATGTCAGAACGACAAGTCATTATAAAAATATATTTTCGAGTTTTAAACTTTATTTAACGAAAGATAAATTTTTTAATAATTCGATAAATAAATTCCCATGTTTTTAATACGAAATAATTTTTATTTTAATTTAACGAAAATAAAATATTTTATTCACGAAAATAATTTTTCAAACGTTAAACATGGTTTAAATAAGCGTTTAAAATTTTAACACTATTTGAAAAATACTGAGTGTTACAGGTTATCGTGAGACTCAGGGCTGTCAAATGATATTTGGTGGCCTTGTTCAAAAAAGTTTTTGGAGGCCTCGTAAGATTTACGAGTAACGATCCATACATAGAGTATTAGTTATAAGTAATATTTTTTTTAAAATAGTTTCTATCGGTCGTAAATCTCATACATAGAGTATTAGTTATCAACCAACCCTACAATTAAGGTTTTTTTTTTTTTCATCACGCAAATCTTCAGAGCGCAATCTTCATATTCTTTTGTTATTTTCTTTGATTTTTTTAATTATATATTATAAGTTATTTTAAATATATGAAATACCAAATTTACCCTTAATAACTAACTTAATTTAAACTCATATTTTAATGGTGATAAATAAAATAAGTATAGTAAATTACTAAAATATCCTCGGTGGCGCACAAATCAGTGCCACCGGGTGGCGCCATCTCATTATTCTTTTGGGATATATTTCATCTTTTTACGTTAGTAAAAAATTATAAAAAATTAATATTCTTAATGTAATCATAAAGATGAATCAAACCAAAAATCCATAGGACTATATCTTTTCTAGTTAATTTTGGAGAATATTTAAGATTTTTGATTATAAAAGAGAAACTTGATAAGTAGAGAGTTGAACGAAGAGAGTTATTCCGAATTAATAATCATTTCACCGCCCTTAATTAACACGGAGTAATATTCAATAGTTACTCATCATATAGTAAGTCTTCTTTAAGACGGGTTATCCGTTTTAAGTTTACAACGGATGAAATAATAATAACCCCACTTGCATTATTGCATAGATAAGACGGTACCTTTCTTATTTTCTAAGCTTTTTGTTTTTATCTTTTTCCCAACTATTTAACCCGTAATATACTTTTGACGGATATTTCTATTACAAATAAGAATTTGGCCTCCTCATATATATATATATATATATATATATATATATATATATATATATATATATATATATATATATATATATATATATATATATATATATATATATATATATATATATATATATATATACACACCGAGTACTCATTAGTAGTACTACGGGTATTTAATTTGATTTCAGAAAAGGTTAATTTTGTTTGACTTCTACGTAGTACTCCTGTACGTACCTTTTACTGTACCATGTTTATGGTGTAGTAGTTACTGTATACCCGTGAATGACTTGTTATCGTCACTCAATAACTCATCTATGGATTTAATTACATGCATGCATTGTGACGCAGATGGAATTTGTGGGCTTCTACAACTTCTACGACGGTACTAACATCGCCAGCCTTATGTGATTATTAGTTACGAGTATTACTTACTCTTACAACGTACGATCGAGTATTTAAACACAGCTAGCCAATTAAATTAATTTTTGTGAACAGAGTTTCAGCACAAAAAAACCACCCAAGCATTCATCATGCGAGACCGAAATCCAAAGGACGACATGTTTATCGTGTCCTTCAGGGGTACATCGCCATTTGATGCAGACGACTGGAGCACAGACTTCGACTTCTCCTGGATCAAAATCGAAGGAATTGGAAAAATGCACAAGGGTTTTATGATGGCCTTAGGTCTTAAGAAATGTTTTCGCGAAGATGAGTCAGGAGACTACTACGCTTCTTGGCCTAAGAAGGTGAAACAAGACAAAAACCGTCCTCTAGCTTATTACACCATTAGAGAAAAACTTAGAGAAATAATGGCTAAAAATAAGAATGCCAAATTTATGGTGACCGGTCATAGTTTAGGTGGCGCACTTGCTATTCTTTTTCCAGCCATTTTGGCGTTGCATGGGGAGGTGCAAATATTGGAGAGGTTGGAGGGAGTTTATACTTATGGACAACCTAGGGTTGGTAATGCAAAATTTGGTGGATTCATGAAAAATACACTAAGGGAGCATAATATCAAGTATTATAGGATCGTTTATGGGTATGATATGGTTCCTAGGGTACCCTTTGATAATACTTTGATGACTTTCAAGCACTTTGGGACATGCATTCATTTCAACAGCCTATATCAAGGAAAGGTTAGGTTCCGTTCTTTCTAACTTGTTTTCAGCTTCGTTCTATTGAGTTAGGTTCATCATTATTCAATGTAGTGAAGTTAACTTTAACATCATTAGTTTTAGATGGTTTTAGTCAATTCGAATATTCGATCAACTTAGTTCTTTACAATTTAGTTTAATTTAGCCCCATTAACATAAGTTAAGTAGATTGAACTGAACTTAATTGAACGGTAGTGGGCTGAACGTACTGTAGTAGATATAGGCTGAAAAAATGAGATAAATAGAACCTCTTGAAGTTGAACTGAAGTGAACTACGAGTAATAAATTGAAAAGGATTGAAATGAACTGAGCAGAAAAGAAGTTGAAAGAAGAGAGCAAAATCCAATTCAACCACTTTCAGCTAGCAGAGTAATCAATCACTCACTAATAAGCTAAGCTTATTCATATCAATACATTCAATGAATTAAAGGGAAAATTTCTAGTACCATAAGATATGAAGTTTCTTCATATGCTACTGGTGGTGGTAGTAGTAATAATAATAATGTGATCGATACAGGTAATTGAAGAAGAGCAACAAAAGCCGATGAAAAAGAAGGGGGGAAAGGGGGAGTGTGTGGTTGAATACATGAGGCTCCTAAGAGATCTAGTCGAGGTATTGGTGACGAGAGTACTCGCAACACTCTGCGCGGTATGGCAGCTAATAAGAGGATTTGTTATCGGATATATAGCAGGCCCTGAATACAAAGAAGGTTGGGTGCTGATAGGTGGAAGGGTCCTTGGGATCCTTCTCCCTGGAACAATAGAGCATTTCCCTCAGGATTATGTCAATGCCACTCGATTAGCCTCCAAAGAATTATTTACAACCTACCAAGCACTGCATGCAAGAGAAGTGAGTGGGGATGAAGTGAATTAAGTACCTTTTTAAAATTTCAACTTAATCTTGATTAAAGTAAGTTGAGTCAGCATGATTGTTTCTTATTCGTCTTAGTAAATGAAGCAATGCTACATAACGAATGTTACAGTAAAGGCAATTGTTGTTTGTTGTATGAACTGGACAGAAACATAACAAAATAGAAGAACAACAAAAGAAAAATGATAAGAGAAAGCTAAGATTAACACAATTCGTTTTTGAATTGGTTCGGCCAGCTCTCAAGGGCCTATGTCCAATCTTCATCTTATTGCTTTAATTAAGTAATCTACTACGGCAACTTAAAACTCTTACAATAAAAAAGATCACATCCACTTGTGGTATCACTTATGGTGCTCAACAGGCTGTGTACGGGTCTCACAGACCAACACGGGTTCTTTCCAACGTATTTTGGTCTCATCCATTCTGTGGACATGACATAGGTCCACCCCGACGCGGTCACGCGCGGGTTTGGGGAGACGAATGAATCTCCATATGAGATGGTCAAATTGAAATTTAAATCGAAGTTGGAGTCGCCACCGAATTTTATGGTTATTCGGAACCGTTCGAGCCCACTCTATGTCGTAGTGGGCCGTATACAAAATACGGCCCATTTCCGATGTCAGAGTTTATTGGGCTCGTCCCTTTGCATATCGATATCGATGCCGACTTGAGCGGTTAATCGTATATTGAATGACTCTCGTTGCCAATGGATTCGGACATCCGGAAACCACGGTTCTGAGTAAGGGGTGAGGGTACGTGTTGGGAAGTTCACTAAGAACATCCAACCCCGCCCGCACATTAGCGGCCTCTACTAGGATATCGTTTGATTTTAAAATACGCGCGTTAGTAATACGATGAATGATATGCAAACATTGTTTTCCTAAACATGCGAGGAATTGAACGGGTTGCTAAGTCGATTTAATGCATGAAAAATTAACGTCAAAGTTGAATTTAGCATGTGAGATTCGTTTTAGTATAATAAAACAAATGATGAAAAAGAATGAGTTTGCTACAAGATAAACAAACGAGTTAGTATCGATTTGTAAATAATAATATAGCAAACGAAATAAATATACGAGATCGAAAAAATAAATATTAATCGAAATCTGAAAAGCATCGCTAAAAACGCTGTTTTGTATAAAAAACGAAGTTCGAAAAATAATAAAAAAACGAGAAAGGCGCGTCGTGACAGCCGGCCGCGCGGCTCGCCCGGGATGCCGGCGAGTCGCGTGTCGGGCTGATTTCGAAAGCGGTTTTTGAAAATTCGATGCTTTTATTGAATCGCGTACGAATATTGCATAATTCGTACTCGACTTAATATTTTCGATATTTGTTATATTCGATAATTGACTACGAAATCAATATCAAATACTTCGAATAGTTTTAGAAAAGATATAAATTTTGAAATCGTTTCGTAGAATAATAAAACGAACGAAAAAACTAAAAAAAAACTCGGGTTTCAGGCCCGTGCGCGAGTCGCCTGGGAGTGGCGCGACTCGCGTGCGGGTCTGTCCCGGCTTTTTATTTTTTGTTCGAAATTGCTGATATTGATAAATCGCGTACAAATATGAATTAATTTATACTCAATTTATGTTTTCGATATTCGTCGTACCCGATATTTGATTATGAAAACGATATCGAATATTCGGAATGAATTAAAAAAAGTTTTGTAAAAAAAAGTTTGAACGAAAAGAATGTAACGATTTTTAACATCGTCGAGATTTTAATATAATTCTTTTCGATATAATATTCGATTATAGAGAATCGATATCATATTTTTAAGAATGTTTGAAAATAGTTTTTAAATAGTATCGATATTAGAAAAAAAAAAGCGACGACCGACCCATAAAAAATAAGACGGACGAGGAGGAGAAGAGAAGAAAAAGGAGAAATCGGGTTTTGTTACACCCTCAACCTACATGCTTCTGTTTACTCGGATCGGGGCTCGTCGGGACGTGGCTTGGGCACAAGAGCGTCGAGTAGATGTCGGTGAGTTATGGTGGTTCGGTTTGGTGTGACGTGTGAAGGGTGTCGGGTATCGGGCCGGTTTCCTTCGGGTTTGTAATATCGGTTTTGTTAAGTGTAGATATTGATGTATGTGTGTATGAATATAGATCGAGGATCTGTGTGTGTGTGTATATGAATAATTATGACTGATAATTCACGTGTGTATATCGATGATAATGAATGTAGATTGTAGATGCTAATTGATTGTCTAAAAGTGTGTGTGCAAGGGGCTATTTATAGGGAATTCCCGACCTTGGCTAGGAGAGTTTGAACTACCGCTAGAGATAGGAAATATAGGAAGCTGTAAGGCATGAGAATTCCGCTTTCTTGTCAAGGAAGAAAGGGAACACGGCTGGAATATGCTGCTCGGCCGAGTATTTGCACTCGGTCGGGTGTCTGAATCGGTTTTTGGATAGGATTCCTACTTGAGATCGAATTCCATCCTTAAACGGATTTGTTTAATATTTTGTGAAGCTGATTTCCTGTGGGATTGGAGCTTGAATCAGCCGTGTGAGGTGTCACGGCTGACTCACGTGCCTCGGAAATAATTTTGACGGGGTTTGACTCGGTCGTAAAAAGACGGTTTTACCCCTGGTGTCGGAATCGACCCAAATTAGTCTTATTTGACTCGAAACGACCCACTGGGCCTGATTTTGAGGTTGCTTTTGTGAGATAATGTACTCCATAATGAGCCCAAGCCAAATGCCAATGATTCTGAGCCCGTTTCTGAGTATTTAAAGCACGTTTGCGTCCGATCATCATCGGGTGTTTGTCGGAAACTGCTATAGACACCTGGCGGTCAAAATGTGGGTGTCTACACATTCGCATCCCAGAATCTTTCTATGAGGTCACTCATCCTTAGACTAGTCTCAGTCAAACACGCTTAACTGGGGATGAAGTTCTTTTGCATAAAGAATCAGAAAAGAAAGTGCAGTTTGTTGATATGAGTAGTACTATTAAACCCGTTAAGTAGTCATCCGATTACCTTAAACAATATCCAATATACACTCATCTGAGCAGCATAAACCATATCCAATAATATTTTCTTTAAAAATCGGGGTATTACAATCACCCCACTGAATTAAGAAAGCAACGTTCTCGTTACGTACTCTCGGAAGCTGACTACAGTCAAGCCTCACGATTCTCCAAAGCTATGTAGCCTGGGTGACTAGGGTACTCCTGACCACATGATCACCACAACGTCATCGGGTTGCTCTAACACCTCACTCACCACTTATATAGACCGTGGTATAACTTATGACGCTCGATAGGCTATGTACTGGCCCAAAAGACCAACACATGTCCTTTGCAGCGCATTTTGGCACTACTCATGCGCATCCCAGAAATCATCTCAGGAGGTAACCGTACCCATGCATCATTAGATTACTCCCAACCAAACACGCTTAACTGAAAGTTCTTTTGCATGAAGAATTATAAAAGAAAGTGCACTTTGTTGATATGAGTAGTACTATCTATTCCTTTAAGCATTCATCTAGGCACCTTAATAATATCCAATATATATACACTTGGTACGAAAAATAACCACTTAGAGCAATGACAATTGTCACTACTAAAATCAAGGCGGATAACAACAGAAACGTTACGACGGAAAAAAAAATTCGTCACAAACACACTTAAAACGACGGAAAATTATAAAATTTTGACGAAAATTTGTTGTGATGGCCTTGCCGTCGGTGTAGAACTCAATTCAAAAATAAGTTCTTCCATTGCCATGTACTCCCTTGTTTTCACTGACATCATCTTCCTTTTCTTTTTGGGTATATTATCTAAGATCTTCCTCTTTTCATTTTGATACAAAATACGTGGTTAATGCTAACCTATCTTTTATTCCACTCAAGTACAACCACATATTCTTCTGTCCTTAAATTTTGTGCCCAAAACCGCAAGAAGATCATAGAAAAAGGAGGGAATAATATGAAGTATTCACAATCTCCATATCTAACAACTTCAGTTATATTGGAAGAACTTATTATTTTGTTCTTAAATGAGACTCATTCTTATTTGTCTTTTCTAAACAAATTATTTTATTTTCTTAGAAAAATGCAAGAATTTAGTACTTAAATAAAAAACAAGTTCTAATTTTTACAAACTCAAGGTCATATGTTTTTTTTTCCAGCAAGGAAGAGTCGAGAGTTAAGAACCGAGTGCCTTGGCAGCTAAGCTGTGAGCAGCTCGGTTATCTTCCCTAGGTACTTAAGAAATAGAAAGGCAGTGGAAAAAAGGAAACAGTGAAGTGAGATTATCTAAGAGTTTAGTGATGGAAGGTAACGCCTTTTCCATATCCATCAGCTGAAGAACAAGCCGCAGATAGACGATGTGGAGAGCTACATGCAAAAGACCATTACGTTTTCAGTGTTGGGTGGATTATTTATTCTGCAAGCAGTATTGTATGGCAAGATTGATGATTAAATTCAATGCCAATTCACCACTTCAAGCGTGCGAAGCTCCGACTTTTTCATGCAGTTTGCTTGGTCAATACAATCTTGCGATATCCGTCAACTGACTCAAGGTCATGCAGTAAAATTTTTGGTGACTAATCCAACACTGAAAACCACCGTTACGATTGCTCTTACTGAGATGGATTGGAAGGAGTACATCAAAATTTATTTGAAACACTACTCACCGACAAGAAATTACTCATCCTAAAGAAAATTGGACATTTGGACATTTAGAGAAAATCAAGGACAAATAGTGACCACCCACCAACTTCATTGCCCTCAATCTACGCAACGAGAACTATTTCCAACTTTTCCACTCCCCATCAGTTGAGGACACATTTCAAGCCTCAACCTCCTCGTATTCTCATCCCTTCACGGTTTTGCTCCCTAGAAGAAGAAGATCGAAAGCTTTAGAATTTTGGTGACCACTAGTCCTATCCATTGACTAAGACCATAATTTGAAAAGGAAAAAAAAAACGTAATCTACATACTTCATACGCCAATATAGTAAGTAATCACAGTAGATTGCTAATTTAATTTGCACGTGACTGACTATATCCGTCTTAAATTTAAAACATGTCAAATTCTAGGACAAAGCAGAAAATTGAAGAGGATTAAACCCGTTTCGATTATACCCATCAATAATGATGTCCATCCTTAGAAAGATCAGTTACATTATTGATCAATGATTAGTAAAAATCAAAGACCAGCGCATTGCAACAACTGCATTTCCTTTCGAAATACTTTTCACAGCTACTCGTAGTAAAGAAATAATTGAAACGAAAAGAGTACTAATGAGATGCATTGGGCGGACAGAATGGTCTAGTATCACGAGTCTTATGACTAGGAATGGTGAAATGTCTCAACCGACCCTGTTGCTCAACCATATAACCCTCACATAAAAACAACTTAGAAAACACGTCTTCAATATCACGGTCGATATCGTGTACAAACACATCCGTCTCACCATCCTCCCGGTTCCGCCCAATCAACCCGGCCGTATAAATAGCCTGCATCCTCCCGGGCGCCTCGTCATGGTACCCGGTCGGGGCGTCCACCATGATCAAATCCCACTCCACCTCGTACACCTCCTTGGGCAATTCCCGTAACGCCAGCGTACAGTCAGACTCTCTAGGGTCCACCACTTGCTCACATTCCTTCTTCCCCTTGGCCGACCCTAGTAACGTCTTCCACTCACGTACTTTCGTGTCGTACGTGGCGTGGCGCGATTCTAGGTTCGGGAATTTCGAATGTATTTCACTTATCCACGACTCGCTTTCTTCCAAAAAGACGGTTTTGCCCCCGAGGTTTAGTGACGCCCACATTAGACTGTCGTGGCCGAGTCCGAATACGAGGAAGTTACAGGGGGATTTGCGGAGTAAGACGCGTTGGGTGACGGAGATTTCTTTGGGTGTTTGTTGGGGGGTTATGTTTGTGGTAGCGTAGTGGATAATGGCGTCGGATAATGATTGGGGTAGTTTGTTGAAGTTGGAAGAAGAAGAAGAAGGGCATTTTTGGTATGTTTGAGTTTGTTCAAGGTTAGAAGAAGAAGGTGAGAAGGTTGATTTAAGGAGCAGGAAAAACATGGCCAGGAATAAGACAGAGACGAGTATCACTTTCGTGGTGATTGAAGAAGTAGATGACACTTTTGCCCCTATCATCTTTGATTTCAGATGATATGGACGGCAGGAAGTGAGGAATGTGAGTTGTGTTGTTTCAGACGATAATGAATGGCCTTTTATATATGGACAATGATAGAGCAACACCGGCGCCACCAGAATAAAATAATAAAAAAAAATAAAAACTTGAAAATATTTATTGTGATTTTGTGTGAAATCTAAAAGGGTAAACATGTAATTTACCATTTTTTTTTTATTATAAATTATGTAATTAAAAATATTTTAACTAAATTAATATTTATCGTATCTTTTAATGATTCAACAACAATATTATCCCGTACTATATTATAAAATTATTCTAAAGATTCGACTTTGAGTGGATATCCAATGACGCATATTCGAGTATCTTACTTCAATAGTCAACAATAATGACGATTAACAAAAAGGATTTAACGTTTACAAGGATAAGTCGAGACGAGATAATTCTCGAAAGCTCATAGTCTTATCAAGCTAGAAAGAACCTTTTGTGTGTGTGTATCGTTTTATGATGATGATAAATACATATGTAAATAATTGATACTATAAAGTATAGATTGTTGTAATAAAATTTAATACGGAGTATGAATAAATAAAAAAAATTAACATTCACGATTAAAATTAGTCAGATCATATTTGCTATTGCGTACACCCGAGAGCGCACCAAAGGTAGCAACTGCAAGTTCCTCGTCATCAAAAAAAATAGTCAGAGTTATCAATAACAATAAAACATTAGGATAAAAATGTTGGTTTAGACTATTAAAATGGACAATGTTTAATTGTTTGGCTAAACAATTTATATATTGTCTGCATATTTTATATATATATAAATATAAGAGTGATCGTAACAAAAATACTAAAGTATTTTAGGAGAAAAAGAGAGAGATATATTGAAACGGTGAAATAAAATTGAAAATGATAAAGTGGTTCAAGTGTGACTCGAACTTAAGCACAATCAACACAAATACCAAATATTAAGCTCCTAAATACCACTCAACAAATTACACTTCTCTACTTATAAATGTGATAAAATTATATATGTAATACAAATAGATTATATTTTTTTATAATATATGCTTAACCAATCCTCCTACAATTAAGATACAATTTATTTTGTAATATTTTTCAATAACCACTGGATCCTCACCATATTGTTTTGATTCTTTTTTTTCTTAAATTATATAATTATTATAAATATAATCATAACTTATTCCAATTTTACCCTTGCCAACTAACTAATTATAAATATAATTATAAATAATATAATACTAGTAAATTACTAAAATATCCTCGGTGGTGCACAAATTCGGCGCCACCCGGTGGCGTCATCTCATTATTCTTTATATATCACTCATACAAGTCATACGTTAATATTTTAAGGATTTGGTAGTAGTGATTAAAGAGTAGTGGAGGCAGGCAAGCTACGGAGTACTAGAGAAATGATAAGATTATAGGGTACATTACTGCATAAACATGTTAAATTGTCAATAGGAGTTCTTCTTGAGGTTTGATTAAATTTATAACGGGTAAAAAATATTCGACTTATATAAATATTAGATATGGAGTAAGACTTTTACTTCAGTAGATTTTTTGTTTTGTTTTGTTTTGTTCTTTTTTTTATTTCAACTACTCGATCCGTTATAAGTTTAAGATGGATTTATCGGTCTTAATTCTTAAATAAGAAATTGTTGTTAATCATTGAGAACCCTTTTATGATATAATCGAATTAAATTGAACTAAATTGAAATAAGGTGAAGAAGAGTATGATAAAATGAATTTAATTGAGTTAAACGAAACTGAAATAAGTTGAATTAGAGTGAGGTGAAAATAAATTAAAAAAGATGGGTTCTTGCTCTTCAGATTTCATTAAACTTTTAAGAGAATTTCTCACTTTTGGACCTCGTTATGAAAGGAACTTTGGGTTAGGCCGGGTATGCGTGCCTTGGTTGGGCTGGATGACGGTGTAGAGTGTAGACAGACACGAGACCCGACCCGTGGAGATGCCAGTTCGTAGTCTTGCCACAAAGTTAATATGGTAGGGTTGGTGTTCATTTGAAAATGCTAGGGATAAGGAAGGCAGTCATCCATCAAATCACCAAACACCACTGGGAGACTCACATTTGTGTTCACCAAACATCATGGAATAAATCTTTAGCCATTTTCTAAATTCATGTGATAATATATCTATCATAAATTTATCAAGAATTAAATATTTTTTTTTTTAATCTGATTTAGGTTTCCTCTTTCCTTTTGGATTGAATCATTTTTTTCTGACCTCTTTCTTTTTTTAATGTGACTCATATTTATTCATTCATTTATCTTTCTTCGTCCTTCATTTTTTAGTCACATAATCCCACACCCTTGTTTTTTCCCGAAAACCAAAAAAAACATAACTTAAACTCGGAGGGGTAATAATCATTTAATATAAATAAAGATAAGCAATATTATTACTAAATTTGTCTTATCTAACCATGTGACGTTATTTCACCCAATCGTTGAGTTGTGATTAGGGCTGTGATCGAGTCGAACTATACCGAATAATGCCATTATTTGGTTTGATTTGAAAAAATTTCGAGCCGACGTTTGATTTGGTTTGATACCGTCGAATAATGAAAATCATTATTTGATTTGGTATTTGATTTTTCTAATCGAATAATCGAATAATATTTGATTTGATCCGACAAAATAAAAAATAAATAGAAGCACAAAATGAATCGACTTTAAGTATAGGTACTATTTTTACTATGGTGACAACAACCAACTAATTCAACAAGCAATATCAAAAATATAAAACATTTTGGAAAACAAAATAAATCTACCTATAAACCTTAGAGACATTAAAGTTATGGCCTAACTCCTCAGGCAAGCTAACCAGCAATAAAGTCTCTATTTTAGTATCTATTACAATATAAATTCATCCAGAAATAATAAGTTTTCCAATCAAATCTAGTTTCAAGTTCTTCCTTACTTCTTAGTGCTCGAAGACGGTTGTTTTGCAAAAAATTGGGTGTCTTTTAGTATAAATTTTCTAAATGAACCATGAATTTAGATGAACAAAAAAAATGAACAAGTAATGGATTGAAACGAATCGAGCCGAATATTATTCTTGATTTGGTTCGAATACCAAATTATGATTTGGCCCTATATTTGATCGCCCGAATCGAATACAAATCGAGCTTTTTTCGAGCCGAGCTACACGAATCGGATCGAATAGTTCGGCTTACTCGTAGCCCTAGTTGTGATGGATAAAGGGAGACTTAGGTTTAGTCCACACATAAGGCAACACCTAGCAGCAACCATAAAACAACACACTTATTCCTTTAAGTCCCCCGTCTCGTCTCGTCTATTTTCTCTCACTAAACCTTCATTGCTTCACCCAATAAAATGAAGAAACCATGCAGTGCAGATTTTCCTCTGTTTCTTCATACTCATATTTTGTTACTCATAATAATAATAATAATAATATGTGCTTCTTTCTTTTCCCCTTCCTCTTCGCTCAAGGTCTCCTTTCTTTCCTACATTTCTCATCTTTTCATATAATTACTGTACTTTTGATGGAGCAGAGCTCATATGGGTTGTGATTTCAGATGGGAGAAACATGTTCAAAAGAGACAGAGTGTGATGCGGGTCTTAAATGCGAGACTTGCCCAATTAATGGCAATACTCGTCCTCGATGTACCGCCATTCAACCCATTCTTCCAACCACCAAGGTACTCTTACCTCCATCATACTTCTTCTATTATCATTTCCAATTATGATGCTGCATTATGGGCCAATCTAGACTTCAAATTTTTGGATAACCACTCCTTTGGAGTATTTGTTTATTTTATATGAAAATGTCCTTTTTTATGATTTATTGGGTAGCAAAAGTCGATAATTTTAACTCTTCTACTAGCTAAATTCCCCGGCTGCAACTAAATATTCTCACCTAACTACCAGTATTAGTATTATTTGATCACCTAATTTTCAGCTATCTTTTCGGTTATTAAGCTTGACAGCTTTCAAGTTAACGGGCTGTTGGCCTGTTAATGGAAAATTTTGAACAAAAAATCTAATTATGAACAAAAATATGCACAAGTATTTTTAGTTTGTTTTTTTTTTTTTTTTTTTTTTTTTTTTTTTTTTTGTATAATGATTTGTATTCTGTATATAACAATATTGATTCGCTCATAAGATTTTCATTCTGTTTATAGTCCCCCCCAAATTCGGATTCATCTGTTATTGCTTACAGATTTACAGTAATGTGCTCTTACTAGATCGATATGTACAAAACCCAATCCTTATCTTTTAAAATCATAGGTCTAAAATGCCAGTTTTTGCTCTATAATCTTAGATTCTTAGTCTCAAAATTTGCTCACTAATTTGCAAATGAGAATCGAACCTCAAGATGACTTTTAGCACTTAAGTTACAGTTCGTTGTTGAAGTTAGCCTTCGATACACCATGGTCCATGGCCAGTTTCTAACTAGGCCACTGATCGTTAATGACGTGTCAAATACTATCTACTTATTTAATTAGGTAAGCGCAGAAGTACTGTTCTGTGAGAGTGTCAGCTGTTCTGTCTAAATGAGAAAATATTTGACCCGTTATAACAATATATGGATATCTTCGTCATAAACAAGAATGTACGGAGTATGTTCTAGTAATGCCACTTATTGTTGAATTGTTGTTATTAGGGAGGGGAGCATTTCCTAATAATAACCAAAAGTATCGGTTATATATGGTCAAGTATAAATTGTATGATTGAGAGTTGGTTCTCGTTTATGCATCTGATGTGAATATATGATGGAAGGTTAAAGGACTGGCGTTCAATAAGTATTCATGGCTGACGACGCATAACGCTTTTGCCCAATCGGGTTCAACCAAATCGGGTACAGGCGCCATACTCGTGGCTCCTACGAACCAGGAAGACTCCATCACTACCCAGCTCCATGTATGTACTCTTTTTCTTCTCTCGTTATCCCTCTAGCTACGTTACTTGGCTACTCCAGAATTTCAAAAACCCCTAGGTCCAATCTACGTACCACTTCCTCGTCTTCTTCCCTCCGGCCATCAGAAGTTTGTATACGGAGTATGTTTTAATGGTATGTTGGATGAACAAAATGATATTATGACATATTGAATCGTGTTTTGGACATCTTCGAGCAGTGTTTAAGTCAAATTTCTATCAATAGCCTTTCTTAAGGGAGGGTGAAAAGATGACTTGGCATACGATAAAGTTCTTCCATTGCAACTTTGAAACGTGATAATTAGCAGAATCTTGTGATGCTCCCTTTTAGTTTCACAAAAGTTATAAACTTTGTCAAGGGCATATGTTGGAGGCAACAAAGAGCCAGTCTATCATAAACATTTCATAATCGCTCTCTTTTCCATTCTATCTTTGTAAGACTATTATATGATACTCGTACCATATATGGAGTAATTATTATCGACATTTTCAAATAAAATGCTCCATACATGGTATGGGGCGAGCCGGCGAGTCCATTGAACATTTGAACTTTGTTTAGTATTTTATTGAAGTTTTTGCCTTAAAGTTAAGGATATCTCAAGACATTTTCTGCTCAATAATTTATACAACTTCATGTGACTATATACCAAGTTGTTATTGTTTGATGTTGAAAAACTAATATTTTTTCTCTATAGAGTCACGCACTTAGTCGCATTACAAAAGAGGAGAGGGGGATTCAAACCTAGGTCTCGTCTTAACCATTAGACGAAGACATCTTTGGTAGGTTGAAAACCTAATGTGAATGTATTAACCAAAAAAGAAGGTCGAAACAGGGAGCATATTTCAGAGCACTGTCCTCTGATTGTATCAGTTTCTTTTAACAAAGAATATATTCAGAAAGTTGGTGTTGATATTGTTATTAATAAACATTGTGCAATTAACAATAAAATAACATGGGTGTAGCCTGTAGGGCATAATGCAATTATATAAATGGGAAGAGTTAATTATTGAGTAACTTTTTGGTGTATAAAGCCATCGGCTTTCTTGTATGGACCGAGATGTAGAACACCCAGCGCTCACACTGTGTCGTTTATCCGAGCTCTTATTCACTTACGAAGTATAACTGTATTTTACTAGTACTCAATGGATTTTAGGATTCACTAATGGATTTTAGGATTTCAATGGATTTCATGCAAGGTGATCTAACAAAATGTGTTATGATCGCGCAGAATGGAGTTCGAGGGCTAATGCTCGACATGTATGACTTCAAGAATGACATTTGGTTGTGCCATTCCTTTGGAGGCAATTGCCTCGATTTCACTGCTTTTGTAACTTCATCTGCATCCTCCCTCATCTAAATCCGTACATTACGCTACTGTCTCTGAAATTTGCACTAATGTGTTATTTTTTCACCAAATACAGCAACCAGCAATTAATGTTCTCAAGGAAATTCAGACTTTCCTTGAAGCAAACCCAACAGAGATCGTTACGATCTTTATTGAAGATTATGTGAAGTCACCAATGGGCCTGACCAAGCTCTTTAATGCTGCTGGACTTACCAAATTCATGTTCCCTCTATCTCGGATGCCTAAAGACGGTACTGATTGGCCAACTGTGGACGATATGGCGCAGAAAAATCAGAGGTTGTTAGTCTTCTCGTCTATCAAATCTAAGGAGTCGTCTGAAGGAATTGCGTACAATTGGAATTATGTGATAGAAAATCAATGTTAGTTTTCTTTTCTTTCCCTTTAATCCATTCCTTGTGATACGTTGTTAGAATGATGTGTGTGTGTGTGTGTGTGTGATATGATGAAATTGCAGATGGTGATGGAGGGATGTCGGCTGCTAAGGCTGAATCATGCCCAAACCGTCATGAATCTCCTCCAATGAACACAACAACAATCTCGCTAGTACTTGAGAATTACTTCCCGGATAATCCCAATTCTACTGAAACCTGCCTATACAATTCAGCTCCCTTGATTAAGATGATGAATACCTGCCTTCAACAGGATGGAAAAAGATGGCCAAACTTCATAGCTGTCGACTATTACCAGGTAATCGTTCTTATACGGCATGTAGCATCAAGCCGATGTCGCCCACATGCTAGCTAAGCTGACAGAACTATTGACTGTTACTCTGGTAGCACTCGTTCGTCATGGTTTGGGTTCAAAACCACCACGAACATAACTTCCCCGATGATTACACCTAAAAAAAATGATTCACTGAAATTTCGACATGTTTTCTGGATTTTCATTGCAGAGGAGTGATGGTGGTGGAGCTTCGGAGGCAGTTAACATAGCAAATGGTCATCTAACATGTGGATGTGATAATATTGCATACTGCAAGGTAAGCTTTCTTTCATCTTGTAGGATTGTCTACACCTCACGGCTTATCGTATGAGCAGAATTGGAAAAATCTTCAAATTTCTTACCATGTTAGGAACACTCCCCCTCCACCAGCCGCATTATCGTATGAGCAGAATTGGAAAAAAGAAAAGGTCTCTAACCACGGGTTGTGTATGAGCAGGAAAATGGAAATTTTGGGTCATGCAATGTCCCAGTCCTGGCTCCGCCTCCACCAGCTGCATTATCGTCATCTACACCGTCTGGACATCACACACTATCTAATGGCGCTGTTAAGCATGGACGAGAGAGCCTACAGCGTTGGTTGTATGGATGCTTGCTTACATTAATATTTTTGTCAAGCTTGTGAAATGCTGCCATTTGATTGTTTTGTATTGTTATCGAGCTACAAACGGCAGATGAAATTTTCAGGGAGTTAGTAGTACACATTTGTTTCCACTTGTATAGAACAATGGAAGATTGGAAGAGGCGTATGGTCGTATGTGTGTCGCTGGCACTTGTCTTCTTGAATACTCCGACCTTGTCCATTCTATCTCGAGTCAGTTATAAGCATCAGGCTTCGCTCTATAAGTAATACAGTCGGTCCGTAATGAAGAATTCATTAAAGAATCATGACAAGCTTGACAGAAAGAAACTGATGATCATGTCCTACAAGAGGTTTTGTCATGACTCATGATATAAGGCAATCATAGATGAGAGCTTACATGGGCAGTCAGTTTGTAAGAAACTTTCTTGAACTTCGTTTCTGATTTCAGTGACACGACTAAACCGACATCAATTTCTCACAAAATGACAAATCAACGTTAAGTGTTTAGTCCTTTCTTGAAATACTAGGTTTCGGCCTAAACTTTGAGCGGTCACAAAAAAGAGTGATTGGTAAGGGTACATTCACATGTAGATGTAGACCCTTGAGAAGGTTGTCTGTCTAACCAGCTAGACCAATTCTGCGCATATGTAAGACATACTCTTTTGTACAACTCTTGCCAACAGACTTGTTTTTTTGGTTCTTCATTTTATGAGTAAACTTCCTAGGAAAACTCACGTCTTTGTATTTTTGTATACTTTCCATCCCCGTTTCTTCTATATGCATTATACTGCCTAATTTTCTGAGCTTTAAAACTTTATGAGTTTTAGTATATTATTCGCATTTTGATGCCTTTTCAGACCAAACCGTGGTGGTAAGATGAGGGGTGTATAATTTATGGCTAGTGGGTTAGGTTATTGAGATGTAGTTGGGTTGAATATATGTCATTAAGACACCATTTAAGTAATACAGTATTATTAAGAAAAAGTCATCTTTAAATTGTTCGTGACCACAAATTATAGTATACAATCGTTTAAAATTAAGAATTTACGGTCGTTCGTGACCACTTCAGATTATTTAGTAACCACTTTACAAGGAGTATTAAATAGTGACCACTATTTAATACTCCGTACGAAAAAAAGTGTTAACTATTTATCAGAAAGTGGTAAATAAGTAACCCAAAATGGTAACTTTTTATCATAGATTACAGATTTTACTATTGTCACACGGTACAACGGATATACACAATAATTACTGGTCAGTGACATATTAGTCGATTGGTCACCGACTCTAGTTTGAGAAGAGTGGGTTAATAGTAAGGTTTACAAATGAAGTGGATTATTTAAAGAAGAGACTATAATTGAGATTATTCATGTTAAATTGTTTGAACTTGCTCAACACGACATAGGAGGAGTTAGCTGGCCACGTCGAGTTCCGTTTTACGCTTCTTAGTCTGTTAATTCGATTTATATAGGGTTATTACCTACTCCTGTACTTGACCCAAAAAAAAAAAAAATTACCCTTGTTCACCAATGGTTGCTTATTGTTTGCATCTGTGGGATACTATATTCCCTGCAACTAAATGTGATAATGAGACGAGACAACTTATGCAACTCGAGCTCGGCTCTACCAATGCTCGATCAGCGCAGCTCACGTGAGCGTCACATGTGTTCGGGCTTGGCTCGTCAACTTAATGAGTCAAGCTGAGCAACCATAAGTTCAACCCAAAAAGCTCGCGAGAACCGGAAAAATCCCGAGCAACTGGAAATGTTATTTTAAAATATACTCATAGTAATCATAATTATACCATTGTTTCACCGTATCAAATATTCACATTGATTTACCAGAGTACCTTTTATATACTCCATATATCTTTTGGATATCACATTATTAAAAAAAAGATCAAAGGAAAATGCAGAAAAATTTAATACTTATATATAGGCTTGAATTTGACTCAAACTCGCGTTTTAGCATGCAATCTTGTTTGTGGACTCAACTTTTTCAAGTTCTAATAATCTCAAGATCGGCTCAAGCTCGTGTTCAGCTTGTCTCGTTATCACCCTTACCCGCAACCATCCCGCTCTTCTAACATCCCCCTGATTATTATCATCAAGTAAATTCACTTGTATCCATCCATCCATCCTCTATTCTAAATGAAGACCTCCTTTATTGCACATATATACATATATCTCCTATCAACTAACTTTACAATAGATGGACAACCATATGAGTACTGTGCAACTACAATCCATACAATTGGTAATTGACCAAAAAGCTGAAACCAGAGCTCTCAAAGCATTAACTTGTTGCCATATTAAATGGGAGGACAATGAAGAGGGAACAAAGCAACCAATGTGTGAACAGGACCACCTCTGTATGTTATAAATAACACCTAAACACTGATACACTACTTCTGACCCAATTACTCCAAATTAAATTCCACATGAATATGTCTTTGTTCAGAAACAAAAAAAAGGAAAGATCCCAAAAATATTCAGAAATATAATACTGTACTGTCCAACAGGTATGGCAGGAGCAAAAAAGAGCGAAAATTATCGCTTTGTATACAGTTTGTTAAAGCGATGATACCATTATCGCGCTTTAAACATATGCTAAATACACATGATTAAGTTATTGCTTTATTCATTTGCTTGGGTAACCAAGCACATTACCTACTCCCACCCTCCACTGGCCCCAAAAACAAGAAAAAGACGGTATAAAGGATATTAAATACTGAGTAGTAGGGAGGACAACATATTGTGAAAGGGAAGTAGATATAAAAGAAAAGGAACCAAGGAGAAGGGACAACCAAACACATTATATAATCTTTTTATTAATCGTAAAATTTCATCGCATTTATTACTATGTTGCTATTACAGGAATAAATGGGCATACGCATCAACAAGCGGCCCCAGCCCGCTTTAATGATGGTATACTGTACTACTGTGTACGCGTAACTCGATTTACAAAAATGGTTTATATGGATTTTAAAGTATTTTACATAATTGAGAGTGTGAGAGATGAAGACAAAGACTGGAAGAAAAAAAGGGTATGAAATGATCGACATCGTAAATCACCTGGCAGAGCAATTGCTTGAACAAAGATGAATGATATCATGTTCATTTAATAGCAAAAAAAATATGCATTCCTTGGGATGTAGATCACTTATAATACTAGGATGGTGATATAATTTAAGTCTAGGAAAGTCCAGAGGTCTTACTATCTGTTCTCTAATCTTTCACCGGCTTCTGTTCTGTCCCTTCTTTTACATCCTCGACATTTGTCTTTCCTGCCGTTCGACTGCGATCCTGATATATGAAGTAACAGAACATGTAAAATATAGTGGGAGTAGACATGAACATGATACCAATCGAGATTAAATTAGGATATAAAGGGTATCAACTTGAAATTCTTGGGTGAACTGAACATTGGAACATAATCACAAATACTCAATGGTTTTCTATTCTCTTTTGTCTAAAGGGGGTCATGAGGGAGATTCGGAAGCTAAAGAATTTTGAAACAATGTCATGAATAACACTCCACAGTGACTTTATCAGCTACTTAGTTAACATTTACACACATACACCAGTTGTACATACAAAAGCAACCAAATAATACAGAGGGTATAAGGTTAAAAGAATCATACATCTCTAAAGGAAGAATCTTGATCAGCCTCAAGCATATGTACAACTTGTCCCATTTTAGGCCTTTTTTGTGCATTTGGATCCACGCATCGCAATGCTACTAACAGGGTTTTCTTCAATGCTCTGGATGTAGGCTTCTCCGGTAGCTTAGGATCCAAAACTCCCTCTGGATTTCTGTTGGTAACCATCATCTTAAGCCAATCTACCAAGTTCACCTGCACATAGACCACGACATATTTAGATACATAACGTAAAAATATTATTCATGGAAACTGGATTTCATCAACTAACATAAAAGTAAAGAATTAGACCTCTCCTGGTGGGCGGCTATAGTCAACGGGATTTCTTCCTGAAATTATTTCCATAATAAGGATTCCGAAACTGTACACGTCATTCCTCTCGTTCAACATCCCAGTACTTGCATACTCAGGTGCAACATAACTACAGGAAGGGACACTTCCAGTGAACATCAAATCCATACATACAAAGTTAACAAACTCAATTTCGGTAAGGTGTTGCATACCCAAATGTTCCCATCACACGTGTCGTCACATAACTACTCTCAGACCCAAGAAGCTTGGCTAGGCCAAAGTCGGAAACTTTTGGGTTCCATTGCTTGTCCAATAAAATGTTGCTCGACTTTATGTCCCGATGAACAACCTTTGGCTCAAGGCCCTCATGAAGGTAGGTAAGCCTACATGCATTTCAGAGCAATGCTATGTGACAAATGGGATCAAAAGGACGATCTTACAATCGTGAGTAACTAAGAAATGAGTTTTATACCCTTTGGCTGTGCCTAGAATGATATTCAGCCTGATTTCCCATGTAAGAGGACTGGTTGGACCTACATCTCCATGAAGCCATTGTTCCAAGTTCCCATTATTTACATACTCGTAAACAAGCATCCTACATCAACCCAAAACATAAACAGAAACATAATCATAAACACGAAACAAACCCCAATTATGCAATGAAAACACAGCCTGATTTGTCGAGAAACAAGTCAACACACCGCTGTGCTCCTTCAGCGCAGTAGCCCAACAACTTAACCAAACACTTATGCCGTACTCTACCAATTGCTTCCACTTCAACCTTAAACTCTTTCTCCGCTTGTCCCCTGCGATAAATCACTTAATGAAAGTGTACAACAGCAACAAAGCACCCTTCTTTACACAAAACAAAACCATATAATACTTCAATGCCTGCAGTCTTACCCCTACTAACATTCGACTAAACACAGATATTGGAGGCTGCGAGGATTCGAACTCCCAAACCCTTACGGTGATAATTGAGGCTCAACTATTATATCTTCTATAGTCTATTAGAGGACGGTTTCCGAAACCAAAACACAAAGTGGATAACATATTAACATAGATAAAAATGCATAAGAATGAAGGGGGACTGACTTGTTATTAAGTAAATTTTTGACAGCAAGCTGAGTGTTGTCATGAAGAAGACCATAATAAACAATACCATAACCACCTTCACCAATGACATTCTGATCAGAAAAGGAGTTAGTAGCATCCTCAAGCTCCCTAAGAGTGTACCAACGACCCCAACCCAGATGGGACACTTCAGGAATACCCACAGCCACAGCCACAGGTGGGGGTGGGGGTGGAGGTTGAGGGGGACCCACACCCACCTGCTCAATTTGGATTCTCCTCAAAACTGGGCTATCTGATTCATTCTCAGAAACCCTTGAAGAATTCCTATCCGGGTTCGGGTTTATGTTGCTTAAAACCCTATTAACAACATTATGATTGTGATTATTCTGAGCTGCTGATTTTGCAACACTGATCTCCTGGATTTCCTTGGAGATTACTGGGATCATTGATGAAGAAGTTGCTGCAGTGGCAATAACGCGCCTGCGCTTTGAGATGAACCAAAGAGACATAACAAAGAGGAAGATAACAATGGCGGCTCCAACCCCAATTCCAATCACAACCCATAATTTGATACCGAATATTGAGGTGGGTTTCGAAAGTTGATCATCCATGGAAATTGGAAACACACCCCCTGCCTCGGCCTCGGCCTTTGGTTTTGTACAGTAGTAGTAGTAAAAGAAACAGTGTGTTCAAATGAGTTTGTTTCCGGCAGGCATTTCGACAAACAGCTGGTGGGCATACAAGTAGACAAAGTAAAGAACAAACACAGTGTAAAAGGTGGGGAAGATTCAGAAGAGAGTGGGTGGAGCTGGATTTTGAGTGTATGAATGAAAAGTGTTGCGACTAAGATTTTTTTTTTGGGTTACCAGGAAATTTTGTATTAATATATACCCTTATCGCGATTATAATAGAGGGGAAGGTGACGGCTCGAAACTAATTCACAATAAAGTCTTAAGTCTTAAGGCAAAAGCCCGTCAAATATTTTCTTTAATACTCCGGATACTCTGACACTTACCGGTGCTAAAGGTAATGATTAAGGTTAATCTAGCGAATCCTAAATCAATTCTCACATATTTGTCGATGAGATAGATGTTAATCTAGTGGTTAGGACGGACATATCATCTCAAGTTCAATTTTTCGTTCTCTTTTATTGTAATACGACTAAATGTATATATCATTGGAAAAAAATTAACCTGCTATAATATAGGGGGAGGGGATTCGAACCTGAGACCTACTGTCCCAGAGCACCTAGTCCTAATCACTAGGCTAAGACATCTTCAGTTATTACTGTGTTAAATTGAAGGTTTGTATTGTGTTTTTTTTTTTTCAATATAAGGGAAGATTAGAACTTAAACCTACCATATTATCTAGTACATCTAGTCTTAATTATTACGTCGAAACATCTTTATTATTTATATGAATGTTAGAACTTAGACGTTAACTCGATGCAATCAGGTTATTACTGTAGAAATTAAGGTACAAAAAGACAGAGATTAATAAAATGATTAAAATGTGGTGTGGGTGGTAGAGAGCAATAAATGCACCCATGAGATGAGATGAGATGAGATTTCGCCGACTGTTGCGATCAAAATAAAGGAGGGGGCTTTTTTACTCTTGGGTTTGGGACTGGAGGGTTTCCTACCCAACAACTTAATCCCCCGTTAAGGGTTCGTTTGGGATGAACATAATGATTTTGTGGGTAATAGAACAAAAATGAACTAGAATTGGAGGAGAATGGTACTTAGTTGTGGCATTACTTGGGGGAGAAGAGACTAAGGGGAGCAATGTTTTCCCCCCCAAATAGGCTACATTACCCTCATTTTCTCCAGTTCCGCTTAGCATCATCAGTTCATCACTACTCTTCGCCATTTTTAGTTCATATTTGCTCTATTACCTTCGGAATCATTGCCCTCATCCCAAGCGAGCCCTAAAACTTAATCCCCACCGTCTGCTTATATAATTATCTTTCTTGAATTAGTCTTATACGCAGTATCTTTCTTTTGTGAGAAAAAAAGTGAATTTACGAGGCTAATTTAAGAAGATGGAAGGAGTACAGTACTTCTTAATTGTGTTTTAGGGGAAAGGATTTTTTGCGCTACAGTTTAGTGGAGGCAAGTTCTTTCATATAACACAGTCCTTTTCATTTCTTTCGTTTTGTCTCCGACCACACATTAATTTCTTTCTTCAATCTTAAAATGTCTTGATTGACTTGTTGAGTTGGTGGTACACCTTATGAAAGAGTAACTATGGTAGTTCTTCACTTGGAATTGTCCTAAGAACTTTATTTGTTTTGATAAGTTTGTCCATTATGACAAAAAAATCTTTCAACATTTGACAAATTTGGTTTAAAAATAAGAACCAAGTTTGTACTGAATTTAAGACAAAGTTGGCTAATTGCTACTCCCTCCGTTCCAATCAATTCCATATACTTATTTTGCACTATTCATAGGTGAGAAGAATCATCGATATAACTTTTAATATATAAGGTAAAATATTGTAGACGCCCACATTTTGACCGCCAGATGTCTATAGTAGGTCCCACCAAGCACCCGATGATGATAGGACACAAACATGCTTTAATGGGCTCGGATATGGGCTCGAAATCATGGACATTTGGTTTAGGCTTATTACGGAGTACAAATCTTACAAAACCAACCTCAAATCCAGGCCCAGTGGGTCGTTTCGAGTCAAATGAGACTAATTTGGGTCGATTCCGACACCGGGGGTAAAACCGTCTTTTAGCGACCGAGTCAAACCCGGTCAAAGATATTTTTCCCGAGTCACACGAGCTGGCCGTGACACTACACGGCTGATTCGGACTCAAACACCAAAAAAATCAGCTTCGAATAATATTAAACAAATCCGTTTAAGGATAGAATTCGATCTCAAGTAGGAATTCTATCCGGAAACCGAATCAGACATCGACCGAGCTCCAGATGCTCGGCCAAGACATCCAAGACAGCCGAAATACTCCCCATTCAGCCGAGATTTTTGGCTTCTTCCCTAAGAAACGAGAAGTTTATTCCCTTACGAACTCTCGTATTTCCTATCCAAACCGGTATTTCTTGCGTGCCACACAAGCAAGACTACCTCGACTCCTATAAATAGGACCTCACAGACACGATTTCATACACGATTAACGATTACATACAACAATTTTTTAGCAACCAACATATATATCCGTCATCCTCGATATCGAAAAAAGGCAATACAAAGCAAATCTCGAAGTATCCTCGAAGTCCCGACGAAACCGTCCCAGCCGGCCGAACCCAACGTCCCACACGACCAAAAAACGCACCAATCCGCACCACCTTAACTCACCCGCATCATCTCGACGCTCCGTGCCTAAGCCACCGTCCGACGAGCCTTATACCGAGAACGCAAAGCATGTAGGTTGAGGGTGTAAATCAAACCCGATTCTTCTTCCTTTCTCTCTCTTTCTCACGTTTTTTCTTCCCTTTTTTTAGTTAGTTTTCGTCGGTCGTTTCATATTTTAATATGGGTCGTTCATCGCATATATTTTTCTAATATCGATATTATTTTCATATTAACAAACATTCTTAAGATGCAATATCAACTCCATAGTTGAATGTTGTGACAAAAGGAATTAAATCAAAACTCGACGATATAAAGTCGTTACATCTTTTTCTTTTTTTTCGTTCAAAATTTTATTTTATCTTTTTTTACAAAACCTTTTTTAATTCATTCCGAATACTCGATATCGATTTCATAATCAAATATCGGGTACGACGAATATCGAAAGCATGAATCGAATACAAATTAATTCATATTTTGTACGCGATTTATCAAAATTAGCAATTTCGAACAAAAAAATATAAAATCGGACAGACCCGCACGCGCCACGCCCAGGCGACTCGCCCACGGGCCTGAAATCCGAGTCGTTTTTTTTAGCTTTCTTCGTTCGTTTTATTTTATTTATTCTACGAAACGATTTCAAAATTTACATCTTTTCTAAAGCTATTCCGAATATTTAATATTGATTTCGTAGTCAACTATTAAATATAACGAATATCGAAAATATTAGATCGAGTGCGAATTATGCAATATTTGTACGCGGTTTAATAAAAACGTCGAGTCTTCGAAAATCGTCCCAAAAATCAGACCGACACGCGACTCGCCGGCATCCCGGGCGAGCCGCGCGGCCGGCTGCCTCGACGCCCCTTTTTCTCGTTTTTTTTATTATTTTTCGAACTTCGTTTTTTTATACAAAACATCGTTTTTAACAATATTTTCCAGATTTCGATTAATATTTTTTTTTTTCGATCTCGTATATTTATTTGCTATATTATTTTCACAAACCGTTACTAACTCGTTTTCTCGTGTTTGTAGCTTTTTATTTGTTTTTATCGTTTTATTAGACTAAAACGAACTCACATGCTAAAATAACTTTGACGTTATTAGTTTAATATGCATTAAACGACTTAGCAACCCAGTTTATTTTTCTCACATGCTTAAGAAAATAATGTTTGCATATCATTCAACCGTCGAACTAACCCGTGTACACAAAAAACGAACGATATCTTAAGAAAGGCCGCTAAGTGCGGGTGAGGTTGGGTGTTCTTAGTGAACTTCCCAACACGTACCTTCACCCCTTACTCAGAACCATGCTTTCCGGATGTCCGAATCCATTGGCTACGAGAGTCATTCAATATACGATTAACCGCCCAGTCGGCATCGGTATCGATATGCAAAGGGACGAACCCAATAAACTCTGACATCGGAAATGGGCCGTATTTTGTATACGGCCCACTACGACATAGAGTGGGCTCGAACGGTTCCGAATAACCATAAAATTCGGTGGCGACTCCTACTTCGATTTAAATTTCAATTTGACCATCTCATATGGAGATTCATTCGCCTCCCCAAACCCGCGCGTGGCCGCGTCGGGGTGGACCTATGTCATGTCCACAATTTGGCGACTCCGCTGGGGATTAACTGATGAGTCACTTACCATCGGCATCCCTAGGGTGAGACTCGAAAAGAAATCGTTCGAATAGTAATGTACACGTTTTAGTTCAATTGGCCATGCATAACCCAATCTTTCCCGGACCGGTTACTTGTGACCGATGTCCCACTATACCACGGTGCGTTCCTACTTGGACCCACTAAAGACATCGATGGTGGAACTCGTTTAGGTTTTGCGGCATATCCTAAGACCCACTCGGCTTAGGGAGTCCGTCCTCAGTACGAGAAAGCCATCGTTGTTGGTATAGACCCTATTAGACCGACCGAGACTTAGACTAAGAGCATACATGGCGTCGTTATACTGTTTCCGTGACTACATGCTACTTGGTCCGTGTCTCATCCTTTTTCTAAAAAAAAAAACCGTGTTTTCAAAAAAAAAACTTGCATCTTTTTTCGAAAACTATCCATTTTTCAAACCCGGAAAGCTGCCGAATTTAGGACTTATGATTTTGACTCAAAATAGCCTATTTTTAGCCGGTATGCTGTCCAAACCTTTTCAAAAATTCAAAATCTCGGGCCGATAAACCTTTTTTTCGATTTTCAAAAAAGATCGGGCCGTCCAACCCGACTTTGCTCGGTTTTCAAAATTCAAATCCTCTTTTCAAACCTTCTTCTTCTTAGGACTTCCCGTATTTAGCAGTGTCGGGTTTTGTCATAAGTAGCAAGAGTCTATAGCGTCGAAACTCCGTCGATCTTACATCACGGGTTTCCACCCCATCCCAAGTCCGCCTTATTAGTCAAGGCACGACCTACCTACGTAGGACAAACTTCTACAAAGGGAAGCCCACTTACACAATCGAGTCCAAAGTCTGGGGATTAGCTCACACGTAGGCCTTTCTTCGAACGGGACTAGGCCCACTATGCCGAAATCCTAAAGAAAGCCCACCGTCCATGAGTCACCCGTCTAGGAGTCGGTTTTTAGTTCGTTCCCGAGTCTAGTCATTTTTCTCGGGATGCACCTTTCGATCTGGGTCCGATTCTGATTACACGGTGTTCTTACAGACAGGCCACCTCACACCCGAACCATGACTAAGGACGCTATTGATCAACTGAACACTTCGTTGGCCAAGATCCAAGAGCAACTTGACCGAATTAGGGGTGATCAGATCGCCATTGTTACCCGGGTTAGCGCCATCGAACAGGACAGGCCCAAGGACGAAGATGAAGCTCATGGGCCATTAGCCGAATTGACTAGCGCAGTCCTCAAACTACAAGAGCAGGTCCATTTGTCGACCCACAACTCGATCCATACGGAGAATGCTCGAAGTTACTCTCGCCTGACCGACCAATTGCCTGCCAATCTCAATTTGACGGGCCTCCCGATGTTCGATGGAACAGAAGACCCGGTATTACATATCTGGGCCTTCAAAGAGTTTATGGCCCTAAAAGGAGTCAAGTCAGACATGTTCAAGCATCTGTTTGCCTCCTCGCTAGAGAAGCACCCGAGAGCCTGGTTCTATAGGCTCGATTCCAAGAAATACAAGTCTTGGGACGACGTAGCAACGGAATTCTCCCGGAACTACGCCGACAATACGGAGATCCAAACCACCATGCGCACCCTGGAAATAATGGCCCAGGAACCAAAGGAAGGGTTTACGAAGTACCTTCAACGCTGGAGGGCTGAAAGTGTCAAACTGGTCGATAAGCCCAGTGAAAAAGTCCTAGTTGAAGCCTTTGTCAAGAATCTCCTGCCCGCCTACCGGATCCATCTCCGGTACGCCATCATACCTAGCTTCGCGGTCCTAACCGAAATGGGAACAAGAATCGAGGATGATCTAAGGATGGAAAGCCTCACTAAGGCCTCCACCAAGGGATACCAAGGGGCCAGCTCAATAACAAGCAAGCCCACATCCACCGCTGCCACTCGTAGCATTTTTGACGAGGTAAATCTACTTGATAACCCGTCCAAGAAGAATACGCCACCCCGAGTATTCACCGACATAGGTACTACCTATGCGAATGCCTTACAAAGGCTTTCATCAAAAGGCCTCATCGCCCCGATAGGCCCAACACCTGACCCTCCAGTTGAGCGTCGCTCCAAATTCTACGATGCTCAAGCCTACTGCAAATACCATCAGGGTAAGGGACACGATACCGAGAAATGCTGGAAACTGAAGCATCTTATCCAGGATCTCATTGAAAGCGGGAAAATCCCTTTACCCGGAGGCAAGCCCAACAATAAGGACAACCCGTTGGCCACTCACGCTATCTTCCCCGGAGAGGTTATAGATTGCTCACACCTCATTTCCCCGTTTACCCCACAAATCAACGGGATCTGGTGTGACGATGAAGACAACGTCTATCTCACTAAGGGAGAAGCAGTCCCTATCACATCCGAGGAGATCCAGAAGGTTAAGTCCAAAGCCTTAACCAGCAGTCAAGCCCTCATCCTCACCGAACCATCGCCCAAAACGGAGGTTGTCCCGGAAGAGCCGCCAACTACTGAAAAGGCTCTGGTAAAGCAGCTGAGCAAGACTCGAGTTGACCTCTCTATATGGCAACTCCTAGTTAGCTCTCAGGAACATCGAGAGGCACTCACTAAGGACCTCGATCAAGTCAAGATCGACTCTATGGCTACTCCAGCTGAAATGGTAGCCACGGTTCTGCCCCACCTAAAGGGGAAAGCAAAAGAAGAAGGCCCGCTCATCACCTTCTCCAATGCTGATCTGCCATCATTTGGGCTAGCCCACAACATGGCTCTCTACATCACGGTAATCTGCCGTGAAAAATATCTGCCCATGACCCTTATTGACGACGGGTCCGCAGTCAACGTCCTTCCCTTAAGGACCGCCAAAGCCCTTGGTATCACCGAGGCCGACTACATTCCTACAACCCAAACTATTCAGGCTTTCGATGGGAGTCCAAAGTCCGTAGCCGGGGCCGTAAAACTCACTATCATAACAGGCCCGATAGAGAAAGAGCTGGAATTTCAAGTGATTGACGTGACCTCTTCCTTTAGCCTTCTTCTAGGAAGACCCTGGATCCACTCGACCAGGGCTGTGTCCTCTACTCTGCATTGGAAGATCAAGCTACCTTTGCACGATACCGTCATCACTCTAGAAGCCACACCTATGACTGTGGCCAACTGCAACACCTCGGGCCGCACCGATCTTTGGGGGTTCGACTTCATAGGGGCCATCGAGGAAGAATACCTTTTCCGACCCTACTTTACTGTTAGCATGGACCGGATGTTACAAAATCTGGGCTTTCTACCAGGGGTCACGTCAAGGCCCGATCTCCCTGCAGGAAAAATCCTTGAAGTCCTTGACGACGGGAGAGTTCAAACCGGTCTAGGCTACACCTTGACCCCGGAAAATATGGGCCAAACCGGAACCGGTAAAGTCATCTTCCTTACGCCGGTGTTCGAGTCCGTCCAAACAGGCCTATATCGGCCCCCAACCACACGCCCTGGGACCCACTTGGCCCAGGTCTGCAACTATATACCCGACGACATCTTCGCCCTCGTCCAGTCCGAAGATGCTAAGAATGTTGAGCCCGCACTGGGGCTACTTTTCGGGGAGGAGCTCGCGACCCCGACACCGAAGGAGGAGCTGGTTAGCCTCATTCTCCGCAGCCGCACTTTCGATCCATCCAAGCTGATCTCGGATGTCAGATCCGGGACAGGTAAGAGAGCCTGGAGAAAGACTGTCAAGTAGACTAACAGTCAAGGAAGGACTTTCAAGCTTATCACAGGGGAGGGAGAAATGCCAGAATCTGAGTCTGAGTCTGAGTCAGAGTCCGAGTCAGAGTCTGAGATCGAGTCTAGTGAGTCCAGTGCTAGGGTCAGTCCTGTAACTCCCCCTCTCCCTTTAGCTTTTCCTGGTGCTTCGGGGTCTGTCCCGGGCACCCTACCTATCCCGCCACTGACTAGCGATCAGATGACAGCTTTTTTCGAGCTTTTCTCTCAATTTATGAATAATAACAACCGTTCTGCTTACGACTTGTCTCATTTTCAAAAATTCCTAAATTTTCAAAATATTCTATGCAATGACATTGAGAAACCCGACGAACAGTATCCTTACCTCCACATCTGATCGAGCAATTAGAGCAGAGGGAATCCCGCAATCCGGTAATCGAAGAAATCGAATCCATCAACGTGGGAACAACCTTAGAACCTCAGATGCTTAAGATAGGGTTATCTCTAGATCCCGGGGAGAAACAACAATTCATGGATCTCCTTCAAGAATTCAAAGACGTCTTCGCATGGTCCTACAAGGACATGCCGGGGATAGACCGTGAAATAGCCGAGCACCATATACCGATCAAGGAAGGGTTCAAACCAGTTAAGCAGAAACTCCGACGCATGAGGCCCGAATGGTCCCTCAAAGTCAAGGAAGAAGTCGACAAACAATTCAAGGCTGGGTTTATACGAGTCTCCGAGTATCCAGATTGGGTTGCGAACATCGTACCGGTCCCTAAAAAAGATGGTAAAGTGCGTGTCTGCGTGGACTTTCGGGATCTTAACAAGGCGAGCCCGAAAGACGATTTCCCGTTACCACACATCGATATACTGGTGGATAACACAGCTGACCATGCCCTTCTATCATTCATGGACGGGTATGCTGGATACAATCAAATAAAAATGGCAAAGGAAGATATGGATAAGACCACCTTCATTACACCTTGGGGTACTTATTGCTATACCGTCATGCCATTTGGCCTCATTAATGCCGGGGCCACCTATCAACGAACCGCCACGACTTTATTACATGACATGATGCATAAAGAAGTGGAAGTTTACGTGGACGATATGATCGTCAAATCCAAGCACAGGGACGGTCACATCACCGCCCTGAGAAGATTTTTCACCCGATTACGCAAATACAACATGAGACTAAACCCTCAGAAATGCAGTTTCGGGGTAACCTCTGGCAAATTACTGGGTCACATCGTCAGCCAACGCGGTATCGAAGTCGATCCAGCTAAGATCAAGGCCATCACCGAGATGCAGCCTCCTAAGACCGAAAAGGAGATAAGAGGTTTTCTCGGAAAGGTCCAATACATCAGCAGGTTCATTTCAAAACTAACCATGGTGTGTGAACCGATCTTCAAAAAGCTGAAAATAGGGGAACGGTTACTATGGGACGACAAGTGTCAAGCAGCCTTTGACAGAATCAAAAAAATCTTGTCTTCACCGCCGGTCCTGATGCCACCTCAGCACGGTTTACCTTTGTCGTTGTACCTAACCACGACAGAGACAGCCATGGGGGCTATGTTAGCTCAAACGGTCAACTCCGAAGAACGAGCAATATACTACATCAGCAAAAAGTTTTTAGAGTACGAGTGTAAGTACACCATACTCGAAAAGACGTGTTTAGCACTGGTCTGGGCCACTAAAAAGCTCCGACATTACATGCTCAGCCATGAGGTACAGGTACTGTCAAGGATGGATCCGATCAAATATCTTTTCGAAAAGCCCATTCTCAACGGCAGAATATCAAGATGGACCCTGATATTGGCAGAATTCGATCTAAAATTCGTACCACTGAAAGCCATCAAGGGCCGAGTAGTAGCCGAATTTCTCGCTGACAGTCCCGTAACCGAAGAAGGACACACCGACACTTGGTCCTTCCCAGATGAAGATATTTTCCATACAGACACCGAGACATGGGATTTATACTTCGACGGAGCGTCCAACTTCCGAGGATTTGGGGTCGGAATCCTCCTAATCTCGCCAAGAGGGGAACATTCTCCCGTGTCTATCAAATTGGACTTTGACGTCACCAATAACGCCGCTGAGTATGAAGCATGCATCCACGGGCTACAAGCCGCCGCCGATTTAGGGGTCACAAACCTCCGAGTACACAGCGACTCATCACTGGTCATTAACCAAGCACTCCAAAAATGGAAAACCCGAAATACCAATCTCGTGGCCTACCAGGCACGAGTAAGGGATCTCGAGAAACAATTCCAAAGGGTAGAATACATATACCTACCTCGGGAAGAAAATCAGTTCGCAGACGCACTCTCAAAACTGGCGTCCTTACTAAATATTCCCGATCATATGGCCAGCATGCCGATTTGCGTCGAAAGACGATCCGAGCCAGCATATATCCATGACATCGAGGATATCGAAGTACCCGATCCCGAGCCATGGTACAAGGCGATCCAGACATATTTGACAACCAGGGAGTATTCACCCGGGGCCGATAATCGAGCCAAAAAGGCCTTGCGTAGGCTAGCAACCCAGTTCGTCCGTACCGACGACGGGCAACTTTACAAAAAGACACCACAGGGGGATCTCCTTTTATGTGTCGACAAGGGTAATGCTGAAAAGGTCATGGCCGAAGTACATGACGGCGAGTGTGGTCCTCACATGAACGCCCAGATGCTAGTCCGGAAGATCATGAGACTTGGATATTACTGGAACAGCATGGAAACCGATTGCCAGCTATATGTCAGACATTGCCATAATTGCCAGATTTTCGCTAATGTACAGCACATGCCACCATCCCTGCTGTATACCATGACATCACCCTGGCCATTTTCAACATGGGGAATCGATATAATCGGAAAGATAAACCCCTCGGGAACCGGAGGACACTGTTTCATTTTGGTAGCAATCGACTATTTCACCAAATGGGTCGAAGCAGAATCCTACCTTATTCTCAACGCCAGCCACGTTGCCAAATTTATCCAAAACAAGATAATATGCCGATATGGGATCCCTCATGAATTCATCAGTGACCACGGGACCCACTTTCAGGCCGAGACGGCAGCCTTGTTAGCTAAATACAAGATCCAAAGACATACGTCTTCACCCTACCGACCCCAAACCAATGGAGCGGTAGAAGCAGCTAACAAAACCAATGTCACCATACTCAAAAAGATGGCTGACAATTATCGGGACTGGCCCGATAAGATACCATTTGCCCTTTGGGGATATCGAACCTCGATTCGTACTGCGATCGGGGCAACACCGTATTACCTTACATACGGGATGGAAGCGGTCCAACCTGTCGAGCTGGAGGTACCATCACTCAGAATTCTACTCGAAAGTCAAGTACCGGAAGCCGATTGGGTTCGAGCACGATATGACTCGTTAGTACTTCTAGACGAACGACGATCTCGGGCTCTCAATAACATACAGATCTACCAGAAAAGAATCCAATGGGCTTTCAACAAAAGGGTAAGGCTCCGGAATATCAAAGAAGGTGATCTAGTTCTCAAGTCCGTACGAGCTTTATTACCAGTAGACCCAAGGGGAAAATTCAAACCTAACTGGGCCGGACCTTATTTGGTAAAGAAGATTCTATCGGGTGGAGCGGTGATGCTAACAGATCTGGACGGGAATGAGTTTGTCAACCCAACTAACCTGGACCAGCTGAAACGTTATTACCCTTAAACCCGTTTCTCTCAATGTCATTCGCAAAAGTTTGTTAAAAACATCTTTTCAAAATAAACTTTTTAAAGACAAGTCAAAAGCTAGAATTACTTATTCTACTGTTATAAGCATCTTGAACCAATAGTCTTGATGTATTTCGAAAATTGCAATTTAAAGTCTGAATTACGTTTGGTTTGATTCCGCTATTTGTGGATACGTAGGCAGCCCCTCAAAAGGGCACAACCACTGCAATCGAAAAAACAGGAACGGTTTCTAATAAACTTTCTTCATTTATCTCAAAAAATTCGATTACAAAAAATCCAAAAAAAACAACACACGAATAGTACTAATATTTAAATAATAAAAAAATCGAAGGCATTTTTCCCTTTCCCTTGTCCTTAGTCTCTTTTTCGGTCCACCGACGTCGACGTGGAGGTGAACGCTCCCGAATCATCAAGGGAATCTCCTTAACCCGGGCTCGTTTCTTCGAACTGGATTCCCCGGTCACCTCGGTCGGTCCTAGCCGGATCCGTGCCCTCTCGGGTAGCCGCTCCCGCGGCCCAAGCCTGTCTCGGACCGCTAGCTTAGGTCCAAGCCTTCTCTCTAAGTCACTAGCACCGGCCTCTTTAGCTCGAGTCTTAGTCTTTGACTTAGAACCTGACTCCGGCCCGACAAAGGTAGTTGGAATTTCTTCTTCAAAGAACCATCTATTATCCTTCACCGATTCTCTACGGGCTAAGTCAAAAGCCTCATCGGTCTTTAAAGCTTCACGGGCCTCTTTAGATTCTTCAGAAGCCCATTTAAGATATGATTCGGAAACCCAAGCGGTCTGGCAAGGACGGGGTATAGTCCACATCACACGGGTAAACCAGCGTTGTAGCCATGTGTCACACATAGCGTCCGTCAATTGGACCGAAACGCTAATAATTGCTTCAATTTCGGGGATCTGCTGAAATGAACCAAACTGCCTTAGAAGACGATCTGGGTAGATATGGACGGTCCAGTCCAAGGACAAAATCACCAGGTAATGGGCTTTATCTCTTTTAGCTAGGCCCGTCATCTTCGAGAGGAACCACCAGATCACGTTCCACCTAATCAAGGGCCCGCCATGGAATTTTAACTCTTCATCCCAGTACTTCCGATTTATATGATGATTGGAGCTGATTCGTCGAGACCGTGAGCCTATCTGACAGCTTCGATACCTGGATATGCTCGTCGGGGGCTCTATAAATGACAGGCGCTCGGATAACCAAATCTGCAAAAATTTTCGAAAAGTCAAAAACTTTCGAAAAATCAAAAAATCCGAAAAAAAATTCAAAATTTTTTTTTCGAAAAATTAAAAATTTTCGGAAATTCAAAAAAAAAAATAAAAAAAAATCGGAAGTTCGAAAAATTCAAAAAAAAAAAAATCGGAAATTCGAAAAAAAAATCATCATCAATTTTTTTTTTTTCGGAAATCAATTTTTTTTTTTTTCGGAAAAATTTTCGAAGAAAAAAGAAAAAAAAAGAGGTCAAATACCTGCAGAAGACGAATGCCGTCCGTTAATTGCCGATCTGGATCAAGTCTCCTCGCATCAAGGCCCATGATGATCTCCCCAGTTATCAGCCAGGTTGGGCTGTAACCTGCCTCCATTTGATCCACTATGCTGATTAGCCTAATTTCACCCAAACATGAGTCAGCATCCATCCGACCTTCGAAAGTGTATCGATGCAGCATACAGAAGGCAAAGGCCCTACGCCTGTGGTTAAGAGAAATTCTGGGACCATTGGGATCCATAAATTTATCAGCTAGGTCGAACAGGGAAACATAATTTCCCTTCACCATACGGGAAGTCTCAGCATGGGACAACCCAAGAAAGTCCCTCAGCCTCCTCCTTGGATCAGGGTAAAAAGGAGGAATAGCAGGATGAGCATTGGGGCACCAACCCCCTACAGCAGCAATCTCTTCGGGATGGGGACATATTTCTCCCGGGGAAAGGCGAAAACATGATGGGTAGAATCCCAAAAGGTCAAGCAAGCATCTAGGAAATGGGTATCCACCTTAAGTCGCTGGAGCGGGAACAAAGCTACAATTCCCATCTGAGTTAACTGGACCTTATCTCCATCTCGAAAATCTTGGGCCCACGCGTGAAGCATCGCGGTCAGATATTCGATTCCCGTAGCAGAAAGTTTTTTTTATCTTAAAAAGTCTAAAGGGATTTTTAAGATGGGAAGAAAATATTTCAGGTTGGAATATGAGAAGATTTAAGGGCAAGAACTCTCTATTTATAATAGAGAAATCCCCTCTCCTAGTCACCCCTGGAATAGGGATTTTTGCGATATTCCCTACTTTACCTAGGCATACAGGCCTAACCAGGAGATTTTAGAAATCCGTGTCAGAATCTGATCAGGAATCAAGTCATCCTAAACATTCCTTTTCTTCCAAACTTTTCAAAAAAAATTTCGCCATTTTCAAAAAAAAAAAAAAAATTTCGGTTTTTTTTCCAAAAAAAATCAACCAAAAATCATTTTTCTCCCCCAGCACGAGTCGATGTTTATGTGTATGTTGCATGCAAAACAAACAGGTATCCCAGGACTCCCGGAGAATTCTCAAAGTTCTCAGTGAAAATTCAAACAACATTTTCGCTGAGGAATCGGATGTATCAATAAGAGGTACATACGCAGCTTCTAATAGAGGCTCCCACGCAATTTCAAGATGAAGATTGTCTGTAAACAGACAAATCCAAGACTTTTTTAGTAGAAAGTCCCCGCACCGTTATCAACATCTATCCAGGTATGATTTCTATCTTATGGCTGGCGAGCCCTTCACGCAAGTCTAATGGACTCTAAACGACCCGATCGGAAGTCTGCCAAGTCTTAATCTTTGATTGACCTGGTAGCTACTCTGACTTTCGCCTTGTCCAAGCCTCAGTCAGAGTGGGGGCTCTGTAGACACCCACATTTTGACCGCCAGATGTCTATAGTAGGTCCCACCAAGCACCCGATGATGATAGGACGCAAACATGCTTTAATGGGCTCGGATATGGGCTCGAAATCATGGACATTTGGTTTAGGCTCATTACGGAGTACAAATCTTACAAAACCAATCTCAAATTCAGGCCCAGTGGGTCGTTTCGAGTCAAATGAGACTAATTTGGGTCGATTCCGGCACCGGGGGTAAAATCGTCTTTTAGCGACCGAGTCAAACCCGGTCAAAGATATTTTCCCGAGTCACACGAGCTGGCCGTGACACTACACGGCTGATTCGGACTCAAACACCAAAAAAATCAGCTTCGAATAATATTAAACAAATCCATTTAAGGATAGAATTCGATCTCAAGTAGAAATTCTATCCGGAAACCGAATCAGACATCGACCGAGCTCCAGATGCTCGGCCAAGACATCCAAGACAGCCGAAATACTCCCCATTCAGCCGAGATTTTTGGCTTCTTCCCTAAGAAACGAGAAGTTTATTCCCTTACGAACTCTCGTATTTCCTATCCAAACCGGTATTTTTTGCCACACAAGCAAGACTACCTCGACTCCTATAAATAGGACCTCACAGACACGATTTCATACAAGATTAACGATTACATACGACAATTTTTCAGCAACCAACATATATATCCGTCATCCTCGATATCGAAAAAAGGCAATACAAAGCAAATCTCGAAGTATCCTCGAAGTCCCGACGAAACCGTCCCAGCCGGCCGAACCCAACGTCTCACACGACCAAAAAAACGCACCAATCCGCACCACCTTAACTCACCCGCATCATCTCGACGCTCCCGTGCCTAAGCCACCGTCCGACGAGCCTTATACCGAGAACGCAAAGCGTGTAGGTTGAGGGTGTAAATCAAACCCGATTCTTCTTCCTTTCTCTCTCTTTCTCACGTTTTTTCTTCCCTTTTTTTAGTTAGTTTTCGTCGGTCGTTTCATATTTTAATATGGGTCGTTCATCGCATATATATTTTAATATTATTTTCATATTAACAAACATTCTTAAGATGCAATATCAACTCCATAGTTGAATGCTGTGACAAAAGGAATTAAATCAAAACTCGACGATATAAAGTCGTTACATCTTTTTCTTTTTTTTCGTTCAAACTTTTATTTTTATCTTTTTTTACAAAACCTTTTTTAATTCATTCTGAATACTCGATATCGATTTCATAATCAAATATCGGGTACGACGAATATCGAAAGCATGAATCGAATACAAATTAATTCATATTTTGTACGCGATTTATCAAAATTAGCAATTTCGAACAAAAAAATATAAAATCGGACAGATCCGCACGCGAGTCGCGCCACGCCCAGGCGACTCGCGCACGGGCCTGAAATCCGAGTCGTTTTTTTAGCTTTCTTCGTTCGTTTTATTTTATTTATTCTACGAAACGATTTCAAAATTTACATCTTTTCTAAAACTATTCCGAATATTTAATATTGATTTCTTAGTCAACTATTAAATATAACGAATATCGAAAATATTAGATCGAGTGCGAATTATGCAATATTTGTACGCGGTTTAATAAAAACGTCGAGTCTTCGAAAATCGTCTCAAAAATCAGACCAACACGCGACTCGCCGGCATCCCGGGCGAGCCGCGCGGCCGGCTGCCTCGACGCCCCTTTTTCTCGTTTTTTTATTATTTTTCGAACTTCGTTTTTTTATACAAAACATCGTTTTAACAATATTTTCCAGATTTCGATTAATAATTTTTTTTTTCGATCTCGTATATTTATTTGCTATATTATTTTCACAAACCGTTACTAACTCGTTTTCTCGTGTTTGTAGCTTTTTATTTGTTTTTATCATTTTATTAGACTAAAACGAACTCACATGCTAAAATAACCTTGACGTTATTAGTTTAATATGCATTAAACGACTTAGCAACCCACTTTATTTTTCTCACATGCTTAGGAAAATAATGTTTGCATATCATTCAACCGTCGAACTAACCCGTGTACACAAAAAACGAACAATATCTTAGTAAAGGCCGCTAAGTGCGAGCGGGGTTGGGTGTTCTTAGTGAACTTCCCAACACGTACCCTCACCCCTTACTCAGAACCATGGTTTCCGGATGTCCGAATCCATTGGCTACGAGAGTCATTCAATATACGATTAACCGCCCAGTCGGCATCGGTATCGATATGCAAAGGGACGAGCCCAATAAACTCTGACATCGGAAATGGGCCGTATTTTGTATACGGCCCACTACGACATAGAGTGGGCTCGAACGGTTCCGAATAACCATAAAATTCGGTGGCGACTCCTACTTCGATTTAAATTTCAATTTGACCATCTCATATGAAGATTCATTCGCCTCCCCAAACCCGCGCGTGGCCGCGTCGGGGTGGACCTATGTCATGTCCACAAATATAGTCGTATAAGATTTTATTTAAATTGTCTAATCAAGTGCATCATGAATATCAACTTTTTATAATTTTTAGAAATATATAATTGAAGATATAGATAAAAGAAAACGTGCATTGGTGCACGTGATAAAACAAATGTATGAAATTGATTGAAATGGAGGAAATATTTTTTTTATTAATTATTTTTGTCAAACCCATTTTATCTAAGAGCTTTATTTAAAGTTCTTGAGTTTGTCAAATGAGAAATGACAATGACACTTTATTTTAAGTTTGTCCATTTTGGGGCCTTCAGCTTGTGCTTTGTGGCATGGCATGGCTTCCTGGTAAACCAAGCTCAATTGACCTCTCCCAGACGAGATGGACTCTAGGTGAGACTCCTAGAGTTAAGGATGGTTGCCCGCTTCCTCCACCTACCAATATTTCTGACTTGCTTGATAGCTCGGGATCCTGGAGCTATGATAAATTATGTTGCTACTATGATGATCCTTGGGTTAATAAGATTATGTCATGCCAAATTCCTCGCGATGGTAACGAGGATTACTACTACTGGCGCAGGTCTACAGATGGAAAATTCTCAGTCAAGAGTGCTTACCTGCTCGCCTTTGATACTTTTCTCCAAAACAACAGCGTTGGTCCTCCTCTGGATCTAAAACTGAAATCCTTCTGTGGCAAATTTCTTTGGAAACTTAGGGGGCCCGCAAAATTGAAATTTTTTTTATGGAAAATTCTGAACAATGCTCTCCCTATTGGCTCAGAATTCCGCAAACGTGGTCTCCCTTTCTCGTCTGAGTGCCCTCTTTGCAACCTTAATTATGAGGAATCACTGGAACACCTCTTTCGTGACTGTCCGCTATCTTCACGGCTTTGGCTGGGTTCGGATTTGGGTATCCGGACTGACATGTCGACTATTATCGATCTTCGACATTGGATTGTGGAGTGGATTTCTTATTTATGGACTCTTGATAAGGATTGGTCTCGGATTACACAGTTCGTTCTTTCTCTATGGACTATTTGGATAGCTCGTAACAAGGCTAAATTCCATGGGTTACAGCTCACTGGTCCTGTTCTTATGGCTATTCTCAATTCTCAACTTAGTGGTCTTAATGATTTTATTACAGGTAGGGACTCCTCTCTAGAATCTAATATGAAGGGTAATGATACGGTTTTGAACAAGGTTAAGGCCGGACAATCCCTCATAATTATTGGCCCTGGTCATGGTTGCTCACTTTCTTGCATTAAAGTTGATGGGGCTTGGAAAGACCTTGGCAGGGCTGCAGGAGGCTGGATTGCCCACTCTTTCTCTGGAACTTGTATTACTCGGGGTTTCGCTTCATTTCGTGCTGCTTCTCCGCTCCATGCTGAGGCGAATGCACTTCTGCATGCTACTCTATGGGCGAAAGAAGAAGGCCTGCTCCACATTCACATTCTCTCTGACTGTTTATCCCTGGTCCAGCAAATAGGTGGAGTTATGGACGTCTCGCCGGAAATTTGCAGGATAGCAGCTCAGATTCAGAATGCTTTTTCATCTTTTCATTGTGTTCATGTTTCTTTCATTCCTAGACAATTTAACAAGGAAGCCCATGACTTAGCAGCTATGGGCATCAGGAGTTAGATTTCTTTCTGTCTTGGTTGGCAAAAAAAAAAAAAAAAAAAAAAAAAAGTTTGTCCATTTTGATTGCTCTCGGAGTTTAATAAATGATACTGTACTCCGTATTAGCTATATAAATAGCTCGTCAGTCGTCATATAGCATAAGAATTTCAATTCAATTATCTCCCAATTTTATAATCTTATCATGGTATTAAAGTCTCTCGATTCTTGAACTTTCTAAAAAGCACTTCCGCATTCTTATCGTGGCCTCGTGGGTGGTCGAAAAATGACACCGATAAATATTCTTTCATGAAAAAAATTAGATCTTCCTCTAAATTGAGAAGAAAGTAAAACATATCATACTCTCCTCTCTTTTTACTCAGATCTTTAAAAAAATCCAATTTTGATCAAGGTAGTACAAATCATGACTGGCGAGTTACGTCCAACCATAATCACCATGATGATGGTCCCAATTTGTTTGGAATTCGAAAAACTTAGCGTTCTCTAAATAATGAAATTGACGAATAATTTTTTGTTTTGCTGAAGTTTAATTTGTTTAGGTATGACTTTTTGACGAATAAATAATGAGGAAGTCTGTAATGGCGTACATGAAATAAGATCGGCCTCTGCAAAGATTGTCGTAGCTACGACTTTTTGTTCTTTGAGCCACAAACGACGCCAAATTGTTTGGCTACAAACAATCAAACATAAATTAATATAGATTTAATGCCTATATCTATAAAGCTTCCTTGATGGAATCCTCGCCTTTTAGAAGATTTACGGCTTCGTTAGTCGGCTAAGGAGAATGTTTCTGCATGGGAGAACAAACAAGGCCTCGGAGGTGGTCCGAGGGCCGAGGCCCTCTCCGATGCCTAAATAAGACTTTCTGCCTTGATTCAACCTTTCTTGTGAGGAGAAAGGCGGCGTAGTTGTCTAATCCGTGCCTTAATTTTCTTATCCAAATTGCCAAAGAAATATTAGGGTGAGTGCGTTCTTACATCAATTTATGTCATCAACAAATTGTCATCTAAACTCCTCAAGAACCATTCCCCTTATGAGCTGTTTTTTAGTAACTATTCCAAATATGTCTCATATGCGAGTCTTTGGTTGTTTGTGCTATGCTAGCACACCCAAACTTGGCAGTGACAAATTTGATCCAAGAGTCATTCCTTTGTTTTTCTTGGATATCCTTTTAGAAAGAAAGCTTACAAACTTCTTAATCTTGAAAATTTAGTGTGTTTACCTCAAGAGATGTTGTCTTTCATGAGCAAATTTTTCCTTATCATAAAAAAACCTATGCTCATCTCCTTTTGTTAACACTTCTCTCACTGATCCTTCATTTTCCTCCCTCGTTGCTGATCCTCCTGCTCCCATCCCACCTATCACACTTGGTTGATGATTCTTCTGCAATTACTTACAATTCTACACACAATTACACCCCACTACTCATGTTCCTCCTAGACAATCAGCTCGAGTTACTTAGCTTCTTTCTTACCTCAATGACTATAAATTCCACCTTCCCCACCTACCCTTTGATCACTCGCGTAATCATACCTTAACCTCTTTGTGCATTTCTAATTAATTCACCATCCATTAATTCCATTTGTTGTAAAATCAGTACAAATCCCTTGTTATATGTCAGGTTGCTTCTCCATATTCAGGAACCAATGACTTATTCAAAGGCTGTTGATGTGTACCATGAATGAAGAGATGCCATAGCCAAAGAGTTCTTTGCTCTTGTAGCTAATCATACTTGGAAGTTTGTCTCTCTTCCTATTCGCAAGAAAGAAATCAGCTGCAAGTGGGTGTTTAAAGTTAAGCACAAATCAGATGGCTCCATTGAAAGATACAAAGCTCGTTTGAATTGGTGGTTAAAGGGTACACTCATAAGGAAGGAATTGACTATACAAAGATCTTTTCTCCTGTGGTTAAGATGACTACAATTCGTTGTCTTGTTGCAATAGCTGCTAAAAATAAATAGCCTTTGACTCAACTTAATGTCAGCAATGCCTTCTTGCATAGTGATTTATATGAACATATATATGTATCCACCTCCAAGTCTTATTCCTTCTCTCCTGGTGGCACTACAAGAAAACAGTCCAAATGCAACCTCACCCGCGCGACCAAAATTGTCGGTCGCTTCTGCAGCAACCGATTAAAAATAAGGGCTACTGATATCGGTCGTTAAGCGAAGAGACCGAGTGAGAATAAAATATTAAAAAATACGCATAACGTAGCGACCGATATCGGTCGCTACAGAAAATGTGGGCGACCGATATCAGTCGCTACGTTTATTATTATAATATATACAACGACCGATATGAGCAGTGTATATTAGTAAATTAATTTAGTGAAAATAATGTGTATTTGGTTGTCTAAATTTTTTAGATAAAAAAATGAAGAGATTTGAATGAAAATGGATGTATGAGAAAAAATTTGATAAGAGAAGATGTCTCACTACACAATTTTTAAAGGGTGTTGATAGTTTTTTGGAGTTTGCTAAACAACAACCCGAGTACACATTGGATGATAGAGTTAGATGTCATTGTGTTAAATGTAAAAACCTCAAATTTTTGAAGATCATTGTGATTAAGAAACATATTATCTCAAATGAATTTTCTCCAAATTATTATCATTGAATTTGTCATGGTGACGTCCCATGTTGAGGAATCCGAGGTCGAACAAAATGAGGGCGGGTTAAGAGGAATGATAGTTGATGTAATTGAGTGTAATGTTGTGGACATGACATAGGTCCACCCCGACGCGGCCACGCGCGGGTTTGGGGAGGCGAATGAATCTCCATATGAGATGGTCAAATTGAAATTTAAATCGAAGTTGGAGTCGCCACCGAATTTTATGGTTATTCGGAACCGTTCGAGCCCACTCTATGTCGTAGTGGGCCGTATACAAAATACGGCCCAATTCCGATGTCAGAGTTTATTGGGCTCGTCCCTTTGCATATCGATACAGATGCCGACTTGAGTGGTTAATCGTATATTGAATGACTCTCGTTGCCAATGGATTCGGACATCCGGAAACCACGGTTCTGAGTAAGGGGTGAGAGTACGTGTTGGGAAGTTCACTAAGAACACCCAACCCCGCCCGCACATTAGCGGCCTCTACTAGGATATCGAATGATTTTTTAATACGCGCGTTAGTAATACGATGAATGATATGCAAACATTGTTTTCCTAAACATGCGAGGAATTGAATGGGTTGCTAAGTCGGTTTAATGCATGAAAAATTTAACCTCAAAGTTGAATTTAACATGTGAGATTCGTTTTAGTATAATAAAACAAATGATGAAGAAGATATGAATTTGCTACAAGGATAAACAAACGAGTTAGTATCGATTTGTGAATAAATAATATAGCAAATATAATAAATATACGAAATAGAGAAAATAAATATTAATCGAAATCTGAAAAATATTGCTAAAAACGCTGTTTTGTATAAAAAACGAAGTTCGAAAAAATAAAAAAATAAAAACGGAAAAGATGTGTCGTGTGACAGCCGGCCGCGCGGCTCGCCTGGGATGCCGGCGAGTCGCGTGTCGGTCTGTTTTTGAAATTGGTTTTTTGAAAATTCGATGCTTTTATTAAATCGCATACAAATATTGCATAATTTGTACTCGATCTAATATTTTCGATATTCGTTATATTTGATAGTTGACTACGAAATCAATATCAAATACTCGGAATAGTTTTAGAAAAGATGTAAATTTTTAGAAATCGTTTCGTAGAATAAATAATAAAACGAACGAAAAAGCTAAAAAAAGGAGCGCGGGTTTCAGGCTCGTACGCGAGTCGCCTGTGAGGGGCGCGACTCGCGTGCGGGCCTGTCCCGATTTCGCTCGTTGTTCGAAAATCGTTAATTTGATAAATTGCGTACAAATACGAATTAATTTATACTCGATTTATGTTTTCGGTATTCGTCGTATCCGATATTCGATTATGAAATCGATATCGAACATTCGGAGTGAATTTTATAAAAGGTTTTGTAAAATTGTTTTTAAAAAAGAAAGAATTTGAACGAAAAAAAAAGGTGTAATGATTTTTAACGTCGTCGAGATTTAATATAATTCTTTTCGATACAATATTCGATTATAGAGAATCGATATCATATTTTTAAGAATGTTGTTATATGAAAATAGTTTTTGTAGTATCGATATTAGAAAAAAAAAAAAAAGAGTGACGAACGACCCGTAAAAAAGGACGACACTCGACCCATAAAAAAAGACGGACGACGAGAAGGAGGAGAGAAGAAGAAGGAGAAATCGAGTTTGGTACACCCTCACCTACATGCTTTTGTTTACTCGGATCGGGGCTCATCGGGACGTGGCTTGGGCACAAGAGCGTCGAGTGGATGTCGGTGAGTTACGGTGGCTCGGTTTGGTGTGACGTGTGAAGGGTGTCGGGTATCGGGCCGGTTTCCTTCGGGTATAATATCGGTTTTCTCGATGCTAAGTGTGTAATTGATGTATGATAATTTATGTGTGTATATCGATGATTGATCTCTGTCTGAAAGTGTTGTATGCAAGGGGCTATTTACAGGGAGTTCCCGACCTTGGCTAGGAGAGTTTGAACTACCGTTTAAGATAGGAAATATAAGAAGTCGAAAGGCATGAGGATTCCGCTTGCTTGTCGAAGAAGCAAGGGAACACGGCTGGTTTGTGCTCCTCGGCCGAGTGTTTGCACTCGGTCGGGTGTTTGAATCGGTTTTCGGATAGGATTCCTACTTGAGATCGAATTTCATCCTTAAACGGATTTGTTTAATATTTTATGTAGCCGATTTTTCGTAGGATTGGAGTATGAATCAGCCGTGTGAGGTGTCACGGCTGACTCACGTGTCTCGGGAAAATCTTTGACCGGGTTTTGACTCGGTCGCTAAAAGACGGTTTTACCCCCGATGTCGGAATCGACCCAAATTAGTCTCATTTGACTCGAAACGACCCACTGGGCCTGATTTTGAGGTTGGTTTTGTGAGATATGTACTCCATAATGAGCCCAAGCCAAATGCCAATGATTTTGAGCCCGTTTCTGAGTATTTAAAGCACGTTTGCGTCCGATCATCATCGGGTGTTTGTCGGAAACTGCTATAGACACCTGGCGGTCAAAATGTGGGTGTCTACAAATGTGTTTAACGACGAGGGCATATATACTAATGATGATGACCAAGCAAACCCACAAGAGCCAAACCCACGAGCAAAAACATTTTTTGATATGTTAGATGCTTCGGAAAAGCCATTATATGGAGGGTGTGATATGACATTGTTATAAGTCGCATCTATAGTGACCCTTAAATGTGAGTATAACCTACCATTTGGGTGTATAGATGGTTTCGCTGCCTTGCTTGAGAAGCTCATCCCAATAGACAACATCATGACCAAAACATTCTACACTACCAAAAAATTAGTAAAAATGTCTTCAACTTCCGCATCAAAAGATTGATGCTTGCATTGTCCTGATGATGCATGTTCTTTTGGAAGGAGGATGCTCTATTTGAAAAATGTAAGAAATGTGGTAAGGGTAGATACAAAAGTGTTGATAGAATATTATTTTGAGGGGTAAAAAGGGAAAGAGTGCTCCGAGGAATAAGAAATCTATACCGTCCACTTAGTCGACTAACCTACGTTCTCATCGTCCCTAGACTTAAAAAATTATATGCAACCAAAACCATTGTTGAACAAATGAGGTGACATAAAGAAGAAACTCGTGCAGAGGGAAAGATGTGTCATCTTAGTGATGGCGAGAAGTGGAAGCGCTTTGATAGAATTTACCCTAATTTTGCTAAGGAACCCCGCATTGTGCGACTTGGGTTGTGTACCGATGGGTTTGCCCCTTTCGGTTAATTTGGTAAGTCGTACTCCTGCTGGCCTGTCATGGTCACACCATACAACTTACCCCATGGTTGTGTATGAAACCACCGTTCATCTTTCTTTCTTTTATTGTTCCCGTCCCAAAAAATCCCAAAAACCATTTGGATGGTAGGTTGATGGGCTATTTGGGAGTGTTGTAACCACAGGGTTTTTAAGAGTGGACAGCGGGATGATCGAAATATATATCGTGAAGCGTGCTATGGAGGTGTTGGAGGAGATAAAAGAAAAGGCGAGTGGGAGATAAAGCGTGCTATTTGGGAGTGTCGTAACCCTAGGAATGATGGTGTAAAGGACCCTTCATACAATTGGTGTATGTCTAAGATCTTCCGATCAAGAACCACCATTATGGTTACTCTAGTCATAAATGCAGTAGGTGAGTGGGAATCAGTGATTTAGTAGGACTTGGTACAATCAGACAAAAAGGTACTGTATTAAACCAGTAGCTAATACGGATTAAAGTAGGCTACTATCTAGTGCATCAAAACTGGTAAAAACCTGACATGTAGTTGCACGCCCCCTGACCCCTGCCTACCTCCATTTTCAATGCTATCATTCCCAATCACCCACTCTCTCTTCTCTCTATTTCTCTATTCTCTTGGTTCAATACAAAACCCTGAAAATACACCTTTCACAACATAGAACTTCCTTCACTGTGTTGATAAACACGACGACACTACTCGATCAACACAAGTTTGCAGCTCGAAACTATATGATCAACTGATAATCTCGATCATGTCTCGTTTCTTGTTCATTTATTCATCTCTCTGTCGCCAGCTTGTCGTTTTGAGTACTTGAACATGCTGTATCTAACCTCCTGATATCAACATCCACAAGTGAAGTAAATAGAGCATCACAGATTATTCATAGGAGTACAAAACAAAATACAGTAGGAGTAATATATATAGTACCCACTAAAAATACTTGATGAAGTAGTAGTCCCCTGGGTTGCCATTCCAGCTGCCGATCCTGATCCATGATTCATCTGAGATCGAAAGGGCCAGAATTGGGGATGGAGGCATGCGTCTGAGTCCGACTCCAGCTCAAACGCAGCTGTCCTCTTCGACTTATTAGAAAGAGTAGTGGATAAAATGGGCCGGCGGATTGAGGGACTACACTGCTGGTGGTTAGCTAAATTAAAAGTTGAGTAAGATGATGTATCAGCTGGGTTAATGTTGAGTACTGCATCTGTAATGCTAACATGATCAAAGGATGCACCAGTACTGTTGTCAAGATTATGCATTCTTCCCATTTCAGACAGCTGATGAGTAGCATTTGTAATGCCATGGTCCTCGGGTAGACACATTATCGGATGCAAGCTCATTCCATTCCGCATTGATAACATCTGAACACACGAATTGCCAGGCGCAATATTCAAATTTCAACGCGAGTACGCGACAATCAGTAATAATAATGCAAGGGTAGCTAGTCCACCAAACCGAGATTTTTTTCATAAATTTCTAAAAAAAAAAAACACATTATTCTACATGATTAATTGACTCCAAATCTACTAACATCCATCTTCCATCATTTATATTTGAGATTGAACTCATATTGAACGTTCTGGGTCCGGCAGGAGCGCACAAGTTAAGTAACAAGTGCAATGAATTGGTGTATGTAAAGCGGATAATCAGTCTCCATAGTCCATACCTCTACAGCTGGTGCATCGAAAACAGTGTAATAATTGCTAGCTACTACGGAGTATGAATTTTAGTTAAACTCGACTCAATTAATAGGATCGATATGCATGTCCTAGGCATACATGCATGAAATCGTATCTTGGTTATGGATGGTCTAACATGAATCGCATGAATATTATAAACGATACTAAATTCTAAAATTATAATACGATCAAAGGTGTCTAGAGATTTTTTTTACAACGTTTGAAAAATACTCCGTATTCAATTAGAAGAAAAAAGAAAGGCATTATTCTTCTTCTACAACTAACCTGAACCTGCAATTGAAGCTGCTTCAAATATTCAATGGCTTCATCCAACATTGAAGCCTTATCCGTCTTCCCTCAAAACAAATCAAAATATCCATCAGTTCAACAAATACTAACGACCTATTCCAAACTTAATTCCCTCAAACGATAATGTAAGTAAGAAATTAAAGTTCTTTTGATTCTAATTCAAATTATTAATCAGCAAATGAATATAATGTAACCTTGTTTGAATTTGGGATAAGATTCTGTAATGCTTTCATCTTCTCGTTAATCCTGCTCCTCCTCCTCTGTTCTCATAACCCACAAAAAACCAATCACTATTTCATTCTCGATCTAAACTCAACAGTAATATACGGAGTAAAAGGTAAACAAATGATGACTAAGATTTGGAAAGGGTACTCATTAGTCCGTGAACAAACCTTTTCGGACAAGTTATGAACTTCAGCCGCTCTGGTCCTCTTTGACTGGTTTCTTGACAGACTCTGCCTCTCATGTTCACGTTCATCTTCCTCCGCTTCCTACACATACATTCCACAATAATAATCTTCAAATTATATACTCCCTCCGAGTTCCTATTACTTTGAAATTGATTATATCCCTTATTTCCTTTTTAGGTTATCCGATCTTGAGTCGCTCATTTTTCCTTCCTTATTTTTCACCTGAACATAGAAACTGGGAGTCTGGGAGTAACTTGCAACCAAAAATAAAATAATTTTAAAAAAAAGGTATTTTTGTTGTTTAAATGTACTGTATATAGGAAAAATAGGATGTAGTATATATGTAATGTAATGTAATGTAAGAAAACCTCGCTTTCATAATCGCAGTAGTCAATAATGTTGGGAGGGAAGGAGGAGATCCGGTCTGAAGCAGAGAAAACCGTGGCTGGACCGGGGTTGAGATTATTAATAAGAGTTGATGGCAAGGAGCAGAGAAGTGGTGAGTTACTGTTATTACTACTGTTACTAATATTAATACTATTACTACAATTAATGTTGTTGCTGTTATTAGTAGTAGTAGTAGTTGCAGCGGGGTGCAGTAGCGTAGGAGGGTTGATAAGAAGAGGCGAAGAAGAAGTGGAAGCGGTGGAGGAGCGATGGAGGAGGTGGTGGAGGAAGGCGGAGATATCGTCGGGTTCGGGGTGAGGTGAGGTGGGTGTGGGTGTGGGTGTGGGTGTGGTAGTCGAATACGTCATATTTGTATGTGAAAGAAAATAAACCAGGACAGTTTAAGTTTTGTTTCTTGAATGTGATGGATAAAAGCAGTACGTACTAGTGAGGAAAACTTGAAATGAGGAATTGAGGATGGAAGGGAGAGAGTGTACGAAGAAACTGTGAAGTTATTGAAGTATGAAGCACCAAGTTTTGATTTAGGTGCAACTACGAGCTTTCGTACGTTTGGCTCATTGGTTTGGAGTGGCCAAGATATTACTCCTTCCATCCACCAAAGACGGGAAAAGGTCCATTGATGAAGTGATATGTGTGTGGACTCAAATTGACAAGTATGATCAAATCACATATAAAAAATAGGGTTTTTTGTCAAAAGGCACCTAACATTTAGGCATTCTGTAAAAAAGGTAGCTATAGTTTTATTTTTTGTCCAAAAGCACCTTAAATTTACATTTTTTTGTTGAAAGGCACCAAACCTCAATTTCCGTCAAAAAACCGTTAATATTGACGATCCTCCTCTTTTAATCATCTTCCTTCATCTCTTAATCAACCATTCTCTCTTAATCAACCCTTCTTTCTTAATCAAATTCAATCTTTCCTTAATCAAACCCAATCAACCATTTTCCTTAATTCAACACTCATTTTTTAATCAAACCCTCGTTCCTAGCTACTCTTCATTTGCATACATCTCAATCAATCTCCATTATTTAAGTCATAACCACCAAGTTTTTGCTCAATCGATTAGTTTTCGATCATAACTTTTCATTTTAGTAATCATTAAGTTATCAATAACAAATTAAATTTTTTAATTCAATTTTTATTTTTATGTTATTTACTCTTAATTTCGGGTATAATTTTGGAGTAGTGTATTAGAGGTTATTAGACGAATTTTTGAGCTATTATTGAATTGAAATTTCTGTTGTAAGAAACTAGGAACACTAGTTTGTGTTCAAATTTGTGATTTATGAGTAACCATTTGTTATTTTTTTTTGTCAATTCATTTTTGGTTTTAATAACCATTTGTATTTCATTCTTTATGTGTATAGTACTTAAAGATGCCATTTTAATTGAGAATATGCAAAAGTGAAGAAAAAAAATGTGTGGTTCAATTAAGGGGAAAATAAAAGGGGTTTTGGATGGAATTAAGTTTTTTGGGAAGGAAAAAATGAAATATTTTGGCCTTGTGATAAATAAAGGGGATGAGAAAGTGAGATAATAAAGGTAATGTAAAGAAAGAGGATAAGAAGATGTTAATTGAGTTTGATTAAGGGAATGTTGATTAAGAGTTGAGAAAAAAAGATTAAAGGATGAGAACCGTCAATATTGACGGTTTTTTGACGGAATTTGGTGTTTGGTGCCTTTTAACAAAGAAATGTAAATTTAAGGTGCTTTTGGGCAAAAAAAAAAACTATAGGTGCCTTTTTTGCAAAAGGCCTAAATGTTAGGTGCCTTTTGACAAAAAACTCTAAAAAATATTTCTAAAATACAAATAAAAATACCGAAGATGTCTTGACCTAGTGGTTAAGACTAGGTACTAAGAGATCGTAGGTCTCAGGTTTGAATCCCCTCCTCCTGCATTGTAATGCGACTAAGTGCGGTCTGATAGGGTGCTACCGGAATAAATTAATGAAAAAAATTAAAAATCTCTATTTTGATTTTGTGTCAAATCCAAAAGGGTAAACATGTAATTTACCATTTATTATTTATTATAAATTATTTAATATAGAATATTTTAACTAAATTAATATTTATTGTACTCCCTCCGATTTTTATCTATCGTCTCTGTTTCTTTATTGGGCTGAAACACTCTTTCTTCCCTATTTCTATTTTGGGCCATCAACCTGTGGTCTAAAATCACTCTTACATTTCTCTCTCTTCCTTCTTTTATTTTGAGCCACGCATTCTTACACCCTTATTTTCTTCCCCAAAACCAAAGGGGAAGATAATAAAAAATCAGAGGGAGTATCTTTTAAGTGATTCAAAAACAATATATCTATCTCACATAGAGAGTAGTTAGAGCAATGTTAGCAATAGATTTGGACTTAATCCAAAGGGTGAGTGGAGTGAAAATGATGATACATCAATGGATCCTTAATCTTAAGGATTGAGCAAAAATCTCCACTTTGAAGGATTATTGAGAAAAAGGGGAGAGAGAGAGAGAGCAATTAACGTGCAAGTTGGTGGGTTAATTGCTTATTAAGTTGCCTTAAATAAATTTATAAAATGAAATAAATAAATAAATAAAAATTAAATGTATTAGGTACGATAAATGTGGTAAGATGAGTGGGCTCTAGATAAAAGTGAATTCATTGATGTACGTGCATTTTATAAGAGAGAGAAAATGTGGTAAAAAAAGTGAGGTGGAAGAGATGAGGTCCTCTATGGAGAGAAATGGTATCCATGGGTTACCATGATTAGGGCTGTTCACCGGTCCGGACCCGGACCGGACCGGACTGGACCGGACCGGTGTGGACCGGAGACCGGCGGAGGGGGGAATGGGTGACCGGCGACCGGACCGAAGCTTGGTAAAACCGGACCGGACCGGCCCGGGTATACCGGTCCAAAAACCGGACCGGACCGGGTAGACCGGCTGTTTTGTAGCTTTGTAATTGCGTCGGTAATCGGAAATTCGGAATTAGTAATAAAGTAAATATCAAGTAAAATATCGTCTTGAAAAACGTAATATAGCGTCTTAAACCAAATAATCAATAAAAAGTCGAAATCCTAACAATGACTTATTGTCTTAAAGCAAACACACAACGAATAAAAGTTCGGTAAATCCGAATATCCGATTTTCATATTGTCAATGAGTAGTGACATGGGGACGATCTTCATCGATTATCATTGTATTCTCCACCTCTGAAAATAAGAACAAAAAATAAATTTAATACCCTAACATGAAGACCATATTAAATTTTTAGTATGTACGACAGCCAACAATTGCTTATACCTTCTTCAAGTTGTTCCAATTCTTCCAATTTCTCCTCTACGTCAAGTCCACTATCTTTTCTTGGTCGAATCCAATCTTGAGCACATAAAAGCCCTTCCACTAACTTTAATTTAAACCATTTAATCCAATTAAATTTACAAAATAACATTATGTAATACAAAATAATTTATATCATGTAGTAAGGATTGAATAGAAAAAATTAGAGACTACCTTGGGAGTCAAAGAACTTCTAAACGGAGTAAGATGACGTCGACCGACACTGAATGTAGACTCCGAGGCTACTGTGGAAATAGGCATTCCTAGAACATCACGAGCCAAATGTGCTAAAATTGGATATCTATGACTGTTCAATTTCCACCATGCCAACACATCAATACCTAGCTCATGTTCGCTAAGCTCCTCGTTCAAATACCTATCAAATTCCGAGCTTGCATAAACACCATCACCTCTTCGCATCCGCACTTGCATCTCAATAGATTTTTTAAAATCTAAAGAGTCTAATTGTCCCACACTAGATCTCAAATTAGTTGTAGAATCATCATTTTGAGAAGCAGAGGAGCCATACAATCGTCTATACTCATCAAATAGATCTTTTGCCTTATTATACACTTGCTCTTTCAACTCTTCATCTTTAGGTGCCCCATAAATACGAGTAAAAGCAATTTTTAATCCTACTAACTTCAACTTGGGATCAAGGATAGCACCCATATACATCAACACATTCATTTTCTCCACATCCCCCCAGTACTTATCAAATTTCTGCTTCATAGCCAATGCCATAGCTCTAAATTCATTATCGGTACTTCTAAGCCACGTATTCAATTGTTCAAGCACACGAGCAATGTAAAAGAAACTAGAATTGCTAGTAACATACAACGAACCAGAAACTTGCTCAGTCAAGACTTTAAAATCTCTCAAGAACGACACCATTGATTCTACAACAAGCCAATCATTCTCGCTAGGAGCTCCAGAATTTTCAATTTCACCTACAATTAGATTGCCATATTCATCTACAAACTCAATATTCGAATCAACCTCATCTCCTTGGGGGTTCAATGGAACATCAATATCACCGAATGCATACTTATATTTTAAAGCAGTTTCCAACATAGTAAATGTAGAATTCCATCGAGTAGGACAATCAAGTGATAACGATAACTTACATTGTGTATACTTGAGAGCACATGTTTTGAAGTATTGTTGCCTATTTGGAGAACTTTTAGCAAACTTGACTGGATACCTAACCTTACTTATGGACTTCTTATTTGTTTTCAGTCCATCCCAAACAATAAGGTTAATAATGTGGGCAATACATCTCACATGAATATAATTACCCCTAGCCACCAAATTTTGCTTCTTTTGAAGGAGTTTTTTCAATTCTACACAAGCTGTGTCATTAGAACTGGCATTGTCCACTGTCACGGTAAACACTTTATCCTCCAAACCCCATGACTTAAAGCATTCATCAAGAATATTAGCAATATCTTTACCCTTATGACTATAGATTGGACAAAAGACAATAATTTTCTTATGCAAGTTCCAATCATTATCAACAAAATGGGCAGTAATACACATATAATTTATCTTTTGAATGCTTGTCCATGTGTCAGTAGTGAATGACACTCTTTGTGATGACTTTAGAAAGAGCTCTTTAAGTTTAACCTTCTCACCCAAGTAAAGTTTATAGACATCTCGAGCTATGGTAATGCGGGAAGGAATACGAAATGAAGGGACACTCACAGACATAAGACGCCGAAAGCCAATTTTTTCAACAAATCTAAAAGGCAATTCATCAATTACTATCATGAAAACTACGGCTTCCCTAACCTCATTCAAATCCAAGGTCCAACTCTTTAATTGACCTTCTCCGTCATTATTACCAACCCTATCAAACACAAGCTCAGTTTGTTTGCTTCTAGATTTATTTTTTGGGGCATCAGGATTAGCCGGACAAGTTTTCCAATGATAATTTACGTTTTTCGAGCCATTCTTATTACCATCTGATGCAAAGATCTTATTAAGACAATAAATACACTCCGACCTTCTCTTACCATCTTCGTCGTCATAGTCACGAAAATGAATCCAGTACCCCGCTTTCCTGTTAACTGTGACATAGTTACGCCCTTCAACTGGTGGTCGAGGAGGCAACAATGCCTTAACACCGATTTCATCCACAGATTCATCATCTTCTTCTAAATCGATGTCGAGTCTTTGTCTTTTACCTCTAGAGCTTGTCATCTGAAAATCATAAAATCATATAAACAATAAATACTAGATAAAGAGACATTACAAAAACGAGAGTGTATTTTGATTTTTGAAGCCTACCGACTACAGTAAAAACAGGCAAACAGGTGAAACAGTAGAGGGGCCAGAGTCAGCAGACAGCAGCAGCCAACAGTAAAAAAAACAGAAAAACAGAATTACAGTCATTCGTGCATTACAACACCGAATGACCATACCTCTAATTACAGAAGATTAGAAGAACAGAAGAACCGTAGAACAACTGCAGACACGAGTTTTTGGTGCAAAAACAGAATTTTTCGATGCAAACCAGCAGGGCAGCAGCGAACAGTAAAAAAAAAACAGAAAAACAGAATTACAGTCATTCGTGCATTACAACACCGAATGACCATACCTCTAATTACAGAAGATTAGAAGAACAGCAGAACAACTGCAGTGTGCAGTCTGCAGACACGAATTTTTGGTGCAAAAACAGAATTTTTCGATGCAAAGATTAGACGAATTTTACGATGCAAACAGAACAAAGGAACCCAAAGATTACCTATGCAGGTGCCGGGTATGAAGGATGCAGCTCCAAATTTTTCGATGTGAATTTTGAAGGCTGTGAGCCTGTGAATCCTGTGATTGATGTGAATATTACTCTGTATTTGTGAATACTGTGATTGTGAACAGAGAAGATGCAAAGGATAAATTAATCTATATTAACGTATAATGATATATTTGAATATTTGATTCCTTAATTTTAGGTAGTAGTTTATGAGAATTAGATTGTTTTTTATCATTCAAATTAAGGCAGTTGATTTGTAATTCAAATTCTTAAATATTTGCCAACAAAATCTTTCCAAATCTCACCTTATTTTCCTCATTGAAGTATCTTCATTCAAATTTGTCAAGATTTTTGAGTTGGTGAATATCCTGCTAGGCTGCTAAAATCTCCACCGATTTGCCGGCCGGTTTGCGCCGGGTAGTACCGGGTCACCCGCGGGTCTGGACCAGTTAAGACCGGGGACCGGAGACGCCTTTTCCTCAACCCGGCGACCGGCCCGGAGGGTGGCCGGTCCGGTCCGGTCAGCTCCTCACCGGTCCGGACAGGTCCGGTTCACCGGTCCGGGTAGTATACTGAACAGCCCTAACCATGGTCTTAGTTTTATTATTATTTTATTCTTATTAGTAGTTCTCACTGATTTGCGGAACCTCAATTTCATTGTGTGACAAATTAATTTAATTTTTTTATTATTATTTGAGAACGTTGTTACGTTTTATTTTATAGTAGTACCGCAAGCGTACGAGTATTGTAGCATACGGGTCGATCTCAGGGAGATGAATGATTAAGTACTAGCTAATTTTTTACTCAAGTTATCTACGTCGAATAAATCAAAATGGTGATTAACTAATGTCTAACAAACTAGATGTAATAAATCGAGATGAAATCAATAATTAAAAAAAACCTAGGGCAGTGGTTCACCATTAACATGGATTATCGATGCAATCAAAATGTGACACTACTGATAACTCGTGATTTTACTCGTTTTTGCCCCATATTTCTACTCTTATTCGATCAATTTCATAACCCGATTTGTTAGTAATTAGTCATTTTACGTTTAATTAGATTATTAGTCGAGTCTTGTATAATTAGTGTCAAATTATGTATTTCTCGGGATTTTGGTACTGCTCTAGTCATTTTGATATTATAGGTACCGGAAGGATCGGGTCGACTTAAAACCGAGACAAACCGAGACAAGTCAAGACGGGTCAAGACTAAAAGAAGAAGAGGGCACTATGCTCAAGATGACAATGACTATTCAGCCCTTAGATTTACTTATTTCCTTCTCATTTAAGTGAGGGTGTTTTGGTAATTTTGTCTTTTTTTTGTTTGGATGAAACCCTCCATTTTGAAAAACAGAGAGAGCAGCAGAGATGAGAGAGAGTGGAGTAAGCCGCAGCAAACCTCCAGGCTCCATCTTCCTTCTTTTGTTTATTTTGATTAATTAATTTAGCTTTAATTGATTTCCTAATTCAATTTATCACTTAATCTTTTGGGTTTGTGTAATACATACTTTCCTCTTTATGCATTAATTTCTCTTTTGATTTAATTCATCTTTCCCCTTTTTTTATTTATTGTCTTGAGTTTATGTTTGATTTAGGTTAGTTAGCTTAAAGTTGTCATCTTTATTGTCTATTGTGTTTAGAAATATGATTCTAAGTTTGTATTTTATATTTATCTTGAATAATTAGTATATGTTATGTTAGATTAGTTTAATTAGTTAGTTTATCTAGTTTAATCTCACTCTTATTAATTGATCCGCGTAGCTAATTATAATCCGAGACCGAACTAGTACTCGATCCCGATCTCTCTGTGGATTCGACCCGACTTACCCTTACAATTCTAGTTTAGGTTAGTTGGTTTATTTGATGGTTAGATTGACGACAAATCCGGCCATCAACTACTTTGTCAAATTACCGTCTTGGGTGAGACTAGCATTCCTATTTTAATCAATACTTTAAATTCTCCGTCGAGACATAAAAAGCCTATCTAGCATGTTATAAATCCTATTCTCATGGCACGAATAACAAAACTAGACGCATTAAGAATCGATACTAACATGTCCCAATTATTCCAATTCACTATTCTCTTGTGAAAGTTCAAATCTTGTTTCGGTTCTCTAAATTAAAACCCGACTCTCGTCGTAATTAAAATTGAGTAGAAATTAATCGACAAAGATACAAACTTTTAGGTATGATTCATATGAAAACATCCAACTCTCGTTGTAATGATAATCTAGACTCAAACCTAGCAATTTAAACTAATCAATCAATTATTATTAAGCACAACCGGAACAAACCCAATTCAATAATTCAACAAAGCGCGATTAAAATGAAAGTATCAATAACCCATATTATCGGCTCACCGAGCCCTAGATAAAAGAACTACTCACAATTCATAATCGAACTAACAATCAACAAATAAGATAAGTAAGATAAATAGTAGAGAATTAGGAAAACTTATTCTTGATTGATGAACAAAAGGATGAACAACCGTCTTCTTCAAAGTCTTGGAATAATTAAACTAAAATGCATAAATCTAATAAAATTGCCCAAGTATTGTGTATGTATGTAGTCTAGGAATGATGAGCATGTTCTAATAAAAATAGTAATCCAATATAAGTAGGAAAAAATAGAGGGAGATCAAAAGTCACACGTGAGTAACTAGCTATTCGCTAGTAGCGGCACATTTCGCTACTAGCGGCACCCTGGAAGCTTCACAAATTGCATGAATTCTGATGAAGCCTCTACTAGCGGCAGTTTCGCTCTTCGTCATCCACTAGTAGCGGCACTTGAAATTCTTTATTCTCTCTTCTTTACTTTTCCTTTGATTTCTTCTCTTCTTTTCTTCATTCAATCCTCGATATAACCCGGAATTTGACACGTATACCACCACTATAATCCGGGCATAATAAAATAATTTCTCGACTCTTCAAAATAGCTAGAACCGTCATCAAAAATCACATACATAATCAAACCATGTGAGATCATCGGAAATGCTTCAAATGTCACTATATCGCCCCAAAATTAACTCTCAACACCACAAATACGACGATATATACTCACAATTAGTGCTAAAAATAGCACTTAACAAACGTCTAGTTCAAACTCGTGGATATAAATGAAGGTCGTTCTCACATTAATCGTATTGTCTAGGTGAAAATTGAAAATATTAATGGTAGGTAACAAAAGTAAATTGTTTGTACAAAATAATTAATTGAATTCGTTCTTAACATACGAAGAGGTGTGTATACTACAAAAATCCAGCCCAATTTACGGCGGACATATCCGGCGCAAATTCGACGTTGCGTAGGACTAGCCGATGCAAACTACCGCCGCGTTTTTTTGACGAGAGCAGATTTTTTGCGTCGGATAATCCGACACAACGTGATTTGCGTTGCCATTGCGTCGAATAATCCGGCGCACCCTTGGAGGGTCAAATGTGTACTCCACATGACACTTTCGATCACTTTCACGTACTCCTCTTGAGACACACTGTCACCGGTATTCTTGGTTAGATGTATACTGGAATCATAGGGAGTGTGCAACGGCTTGCTATCAAATTGATTGAATTTCTTCAGAATTTTCTCAACGTAATGAGATTGACTCAAGCACAACCCAAATTCAGTCCTCGTAATCGAAGCTTGTACTACTGAATTGAGGTATGAGGTTTTGCTGTTTGAGTCGTTTTATCGAGTTGACATTCACATGTCCTAATCTAGATTGTCATAGAGAAACAGACTTAGCAATATAAACGAAAGCGGGAACATTCTTATTAATTGTCTCAACATCGAGAACGAATAAACCACCATCACAAAATCCCTTCCCAAAAAAATTAGCATTTCTAGCGAGTACAAGTTTGTAGGATTCAAAAGTTATTTCAACCCCGGCCTTGTCCATAAGTGACCTAGAAATTAAATTCCTCCTAATTTCGGGTACATGCAGCACATTGTTGAGTTCAAGGATTTTTCCTGAGGTTAGTTTCAGCACGACTTTGCCCTTTCTATGAACTCTAACGGAGCTAGAGTTGCCCATAAATACACATTCATTCCCGGGAACCTCAGAATATTCCTTGAACGTGTTCTTGTTAGAGCAGATGTGCCTTGTAACACCCGGATACAATACCCATTCAGACAGATTGCTAACTAAATTGACTTCGGATACTACCACAATTATGATTTCTTCTGAATCAGACTCATCTAGGTGTACTTGTGTTCTATTTTGTCGGCGTTTGTTTTTAAACCCTTTTGGACATAATTTTGACATATGACCCACTTTCCCACATGTGAAGCAATTTCCCTTAAATTCCCTTTTATTATTTTCACTTTCCTTGAATTGTTCAGTTTGTTTAGGTCCATAATGTTTGTTAGGAACTTAGGACCTTTGTGGGAATTTTTCTGCCACTTATGATTATTTTTCCTAGATTCGACCAAATTAGCAGTAGAGGAACCATGTTCAACTCATTTTTCCTTATCTGAATCCTATTCAGCTCCTCATCAATGATGGTGGGATTTGTCGTGGATCCCGACACCAAATAAACCAACTAATCCTAACTAGTAGCTAGGGTAAGTCGGGTCGATCCACGGAGACGGAAAAAAGAGTTTAGACAAAGGTTTACCTAAGGACTAGACTATGTCAACAAAGCTAAACAACTAAAACAATGAAGGGGGATAAAAATATGACTAAGAATAAGCTAAGTATAACAACTAAAGCTAAAAGATTCAACTAACTAGAGGAATAATAGCTAAGATGAAGAGGAAATCAATAAGGAAAGAACTAGGATACGGTTGGGTTCAAGGGTGATGAGATGATCAAGGGAGAGCAAAGGTGAAGGGGCTGGGTAGTCAAGCTATCTAGGTATAATCCGGGCTCTCGCTCCTAAACCGACCTAGAGGTTCCTCGCTCTCGCGCAAGAACCCATCCTAGCGACATGCAAGGCCACAAGAAGAAGGCAAGAAAACATGCATTTGCAACTACAAGTCATTCAAGCATTTCATCAAACATGATCTATGCATACAACTAAGAAGCAACCAAAACTTCCACCAACAATCCACACTAGGGATGGCAATTTCACCCGCATCCACCCCGCACCCGATCCACCCGAGAAAAATAAATGGGTGCAAATCCGATTAAATGGATGAATAGCGGGTGATGGATGAGACGGGTGATGGATTGGGTCGGATGCGGGTGGAGCATCATCCCACCCGTAATCCGTTAACCACTCGACATTCATCCATTTAAAAAAATATATTATAAAAATTACCCGAGAATAAGATAATGTCCTATGTTTTCCTTAAACCTTATTCATTTTTATTTCCTAGACTAGACTTAACTCAAATAATACTACCCTGACGACAAAAGGGGTCAAGTCGCAAGCTAGGTCTCGCAATAAATTGTTTTCGATTTGGTATTTATTTCACAAAATAATAGTCCGTGGTACAAACGAATCACCCGTTAAATCACCCGAACCACCTATTTCACCCGTGGATGACGGGTGGATCGAATAAAGACGGGTGATGGATGCGGGTGAGGCTTCACCCGATCCGAATCCGACCCATTGCCATCCCTAATCCACACAAACTCTTAATCACCCATGAAGGCACCCAATTCCCCTACTAATCCTAGCAAGAGGATTACTCACATACATATCTAAACTAAAACTAACACAAACTAGAGAAACCAACATAAGAGCAAGAACATTCATAATGAAGAACAACAAGGATGAACAATGAACAAAAGATAAAGAATAAAACTTTACTAACAATGAAAGATAAAGGAAAGAGAGAAGAAGAATTATACCAACTAGAGAAGATGAATCAAAAGATTGAAACTTGTATATAAAGAAAACCCAAAACCTCCACCAATGTTGTCAAGATTGGTAGATTTTTCAAGAAATCCAATAATACAAGAGTAATTACTATGATTAAGATAAGATTAACAAAAGATTAAGGAAGGATTAAGCTAATTTACACTAATCTAACCTATAGTAGTCTAGGGTTTCATGATGTCCCTAAAACAATACAACAGGGGGTATATATAGGGTTGCATGAATAAGGGGAATGAAGTGTCGAAGCGTGAGGAGAAACAGGGGGCTCACAACCATGATGAGGGGGCTCACGGCCGTGAGGCACCCCCGTCATGGCCATGATGGTCATGGGTCACGGCATGATGCCCTAAATCTTCTTCATTCCTCTCGTCGCTTCTTCACCGCTTGCTACACGGTCATGTAGCCTCTCGGGATGATTCCTTCTTTCTTTTCCTCGGCTCAAAGGAAGTCTCGTGACTCGGAATAGGCGCTTATGACGTAGAAACCGATTCCAAAAGCCGCGTTCTTGCCATAGGAACCTCCAAACACAAGACAACTCAAGAGAAGTAGCCCAAAAACCGCTTTTAAAAGCGATTAAACTAAGGAAAAACAAGTAAAGCAAGAAGGAAAGACGATATAAATCAAGCATATCAATCAACTTTTATATGAGACACAAGTTCGAGGAGGGAAAAATCTTTTTGTCTGTGTTTCATATTGTGGACAAAATTTTGCCAAGACGGGGCAAGTTGGTCAAGCAGACAGTTGGCTTGAAATATTTCACAGATTTTCATTACCTCGGAAGAGATTTCGGAACACAGATTTTCAAATTCATGAACATAGTCTAAGACGGGTTTATCATCCGACATTTTGAAAGCTAGCCATCGGCTACAAGCGTATTTCTTAGACCCGTAATCATTGCTCCCATATTTCAGTTTCAGAGCATCCCAAATTTCCTTAGCCGACTTAAACTTGCTAGATATCATAAATAAGGCGGGAGTCATATAATGGAGGAGCATTCATCGACAAGTTTTATTATCTCTCTCAAAATCCCTCCTAATATTTTCAGGGGTTTGAATATTAGTTAGAGTATAGTCTACCCTTATTTGACCCAGAAAAAAGTCCATTTTATCGGACCATATTTTATAATTTTTTTCGTCAAATGGGTCAAATTTTGATATATCAGGAATTATGGGATTAGTCAACATGGTATATGTCACGGAATAGCATCATACGCTTCACTACTAGCCATAATAAAAATAAAAGAGCAAAAATCGACTTTAGATTGTTATGCGAATAGTGAATAAATAAGGGGGCGTTTGGTTCATCAAAGGGAAAGGGAATGAAATCAACAAAGGGAAACATATGGAAAAGAATAGGATTACCCCAAATTTAGGTTGTTGTTTGGTTTCAATAATAGAGAATGAATTTAACCCAACCTTCACCCAAACCTCAACATTAGCGGTGTGCCATCATATTATTTATACTTATGTAAAATAAAAAATTATAAAATTAATATCTAAATTATAAAAATAATAAAAAATAAATTAAGGCATCAAAAATTATTTTGACCCAACTTCGACTCATATTTGACATGACCCGAAAGTGTGTTGGTGTTCGTAATGGTGGTAGGTGGGCCTTGGTGGTGGTGGTCATAGTGGTGGGGACTTTGGTGGTGGTGATGATGGTGGGCCTGGTGGCGGTTATTGGTGATGGTGATGGTGATGGTGATGGTGATGGTGATGGTGAGGACTAGGTTGGTGACTAGGGAAAGGGAATCCCATTACCTTGGGGAGTGGGGGTAAGATATTAGAGGAGTTTGGGGGAAAGGGAGGGAGAAAGGGAATGACTAAATTGTTAAACAAACACAAACAAAGGGAATCATGAACTTTGATTCTCTTTCCCTTTCCTGAATACCTCAAACCAAACGGTCCCTAAACAAGACGAAAAAAGGAATGATCTTTTCTGATAGGAAAGGTTGTGACGTGACTTGAGGTCATTGTCCTAAAGTCGATTATGTCCCGTCTACTTCACACAGACTCCTTGACATTCGACCTCCAGGATTGCACAACTGCTACGATCTTTGTGTAGATAGGTAAAACCGTAGATGAGTTACTACCAAAATCGTTGGCAAAATTTTCACTCAAACTATAAATTATATTACTACTTTTTTGAAAGAATATTTTTGTGATAGAAAGAGAAGTAGATGAATGATTTTTGGATGATTGAAAATTATGGGATTTGATGGTTATTTATAGACTAAAGTACTTGACCACCAAGCACAACACAGCACCATGGATGTCATGGTATGACATAAGAAGAAGATGTCACGGAGATGATGTAACTACTTCTTCGTCTCCAAGTATCCAAGCTACTTACATTACCATTACACAAGTTATATATCATCGCAAAATCACAAATAATTAAACTTCTTTTGAAGCATTTTTCCAACATACCTCAAGTGCAATCAGTAAGAGCATTAATCTCTTCGATCTCACTCCAAGATTTTTTGAGGTTGTTGAACGAAATACTCAAATACTAAGAAGCATTACCTTCTTGAGATACATTTCGCAGATCTTTCTTCAGTTGATGGAGAAGAAAACCATCAATTTGGCCATACATTTCCAATACATCAAACCACAGATATGTTTCCGATAACTAACTTAACAAACTTTGTAACAGATCAAATTATTTAATTATATCAAACATGATCCATAAAAAGATGTTTTCGACTAAATTTTAAATTTGTTTTAGCCAAAAGTATGAAACAAATACATCTATACGATGATTACAAGTATTAGACACTACTTAATCATCACGTTTTTATTCTAATATTGGAGTATGTAAAACGTTCTTCAAGAAGTTTAACAACGTTGGATGAAAACAACGCAGGACATAAAAGATAAAATTATGGTCCAAAGAGTAGAGATCTTAATTTGTTTTTCCAAGTGAGTGCTACTAGGATAGCAAATAAAGGGCCGGGCCGGGCCGGTAATGTCTCATATTTTCTGGAAGATGAGAATTAAAGGACATTACCCCTGCATAATGGGCATGTGTTCCTGTTCGTCAACCACTGCTTAATGCAGTCGTGATGGAATTCGTGACCACACCTTAGAACTCCAAGTTCTTGCATTGCCTTGAACTCATCCTATATACAGTATCAAATTGCAGTGTTAGCATATATTATTAGAAACAACTTCATTCAGTAATATTAGGATAATAGCTCCAATTATTATTATCATTACTTCGTATTATGAATGAGGGAAATTTTATTGATGGATAAAAAAGTAGTTTACGAGTAATTAATGGGCAGCCAAATATTATCTGGACCCCACCCCCTTAGCTATCGTTATATTATTATTATTATTATTATTATTATTATTATTATTATTATTATAAATAGGTGAATTTTATTGATGAATCAAAGTTTTACAAAAAAAAAATGGTGAACAGTCGATATTATTATTATTATTATTATTATTATTATTATTATTATTATTATTATTATTATTATTATTATTATTATTATTATTATTATGTGTTATGTATGTATAATGAATGTATGAAGTTAAGTTTAAAATCATACCCAACAAATGCAACACTTAGCATTGGAGGTGGAGGGACGACACTTCTTGCTTTTAAAAGCTAGCTCCAACATATGAGGAGGGACCCCGTTACTGACGAACCCTATTTCTTCTTGTATAGCAAGGATTTGCTGCATTATTATTATTTAGAATAAAATAAATGATAGTTAATTAATGTATTTTATTTATATAATAACTAAATAAAATCTAGAGCGCAGCGGAGTATATAAATATATATAGATTTATGATCATGTAAAAACCCATCAATAAATGGAAACCGTCATGATGAAAAACAAGTAAAAAAAAAACAAAAGAAAAACGCGTTAGGCTTGTGAGGGAAGGAGAGAAGAGGGTTGGTCAGCCGGTGGGGCACATGAGGCCAGTCAACCAGGTGGTTCAGCCGGTTGGCAGGGCCTACTCTCTTGGCCGGCCACCTGTGCCCCACCAACCGGTCAGCAGACTCCATTCTCCCACCGGCCTGACGTCTGTTCTTCGTGTGTTGGCTTGTTTTTTCTTGGTTTTTCACGATTCTAATTTATTGATGAGTTCTCACTGGATCATGACTCCTTCTATATAAATATATGTATGGAAGTAATTACGTACCTCATAACTCATGTTATCAAGCTCAGACAAAACGATGTTCATATTTTCAGGATCAAGATTAAGTATAGACTGCATAAAATGACCCGGATCTGAAATTGTATCTTCCTCATCGTCATACTCACTCCCATCCACATTTCCATCCTCGGTCTCCTCAGTCTCATTGTCATTCTCAATCTCATTGTTATCGTCCTCTTCAGCATCCTCCATTGCTTCATCACTATCCTCGGAATCAGAATCACGAGACATTGGCATACAAGTTCGGCAAGGACACTATGGGCAGACAAAAATTCAAAAAAAAAACCATTTAATTGAGGCTACTTTAAAATTTTCATATTATCTTAAATAATTCGGTTTTCCTAACGTGTACCCAGTGGGCACACGTTAATAAGTTAATTATAGGAAAATTATCATGGATATTGTCTGAGTATGATAAATACGGAGTAGAACTTAATATTTCAATTTATTATGATAATATCCATGTTAATATTGCTATAATTAACTTATTAACGTGTGCCCATTAACCTTTAATCATTTAACCAATTTTCCCAATTACACAAGAAACAAATATAAAGATAAACTTTTAATCACATACCTCTACTATCTATCTATCTCTCTATAGTATTGAAATAAATGGAAAATAAAAATATTTCCAGATGTATAAAAGCATAGTAAAACAATGTTAAATTTTTTTTTTTCGAGCTCTTCAAAATGTTTGAATCACAAAAAAAAAAAAAAAAATTGACGTCAAAATTAAAATATACCTGAGCTTACATGTACGAGTATTATTCATGAGTTGCATTATATGAGTAATTTTTTGACTTAAATATTTATTTACATCAAAGCTCATAAACTTTACGGAGTATAATTTTATTCAAAAGCTTAGTAAGTACGTAGTATAACACAATTGTAGTATAATTGGTGGTATAATCCACTAATTAACCGGAAATAAATGTCAATTTAAGAAATCAGTTATTATTTTATTTTGTTTATCGTTTTACATTTTCTATAATTCGTCTCTCTTCTATAATTCTATTACATGTCTACATACCCAATTTAAATTTCTCTGATTTTAAATAATTGTCTCGTTTAAATATAATACCCTCATATATATTCATGAAACATGACAATCATTTAAAATTGGAGGTTGGAGGGAGTATATTAAAGTGAATTGTTATTAATGTATTGTTTTTTCAATTTGTGAGATTAGTTATTATACATAATTATTACGGATTATAACATTTCTTCATTAATTATTTTTCTTAATATTTCTGCCATTTTTTTTTCCAATTAGTCCGATTATAACATTTCTTCATTAATTATTTTTCTTAATATTTCTGCCATTTTTTTTTCCAATTAGTCCTATTTGACGTTTTTTAGAGGGGAAATTTTGTCAAATGGGGCTAAACGGAAAAAATAGAGGGAGCAGGTAAAACGGTAAAACAAGGTTTAAAACAAAAGGGCGCGGTGGAAGTAAAAAGGATGGAATGAATCAGACCTCACATTGGTGGACAGGATGAGCCTCATAGCCTGATGCCTGCAAATAAGGTTAAAAATCCGAGTAAGTTTGACTAGTGGCTAACAACTTTTACTTTTACGAGTAAATTCTACTCAATCCTTTCGAACACTATTTTTTTGTCCATTACCTCAATATTTGTGAGGAATATTTTAATGAAATGAGACAAAAAATAGTGTCCGAAGGGAGTATCAGTTACTACATCAAACTATTTACATTTATACGAACCTGATTGTCCAACTCTTGACGTTCCAGAAGACGATTTACGTCATTACTCACTGCTATTGTCGGATAACCCTATTCAACAATCAAAAAATATTCACTCATCATCATTACACCTGACCCATAAATTCATAACCTAACACATTTTTTACTTAGACTCGAAGTCTAAAAGGCATAGCCTCAAGCCATACAACCTCCATAAGATCGCTCTTATAAGAGTTTGAATCTGAGACCCTTTGAGGCTTCACCCTTACAATTATGGTGAAATTGAAGTATAGAACGAAAGTAGATGTAAAGATACGAGTGAATCCCATACATTTTGGGAACCAGGCAGGGTCGACATTTCGGACCCAAATCCCATCATTAGATTCAGCTCTACAGGGGTTGCCTGAATCCAACTTCCACCAAAATTAATCGCTACAGTCCGAGGTGGCGTATTCGTATTCGTAGCCACTGGATTGACTTGAGGTGGCGCAGTCACGGCCGTTGGATTGACCTGAGGTAACTGAGGTGGCGTGTTTGTAGCCGATGGATTGACCCGCGTTCCATCCACATAATGCGGTACCTGTTTGTCATAGATTAAAATACGTATAGCAAAAACAAATATAGAGAGATCGAGTGAATGGACGACAACAATTATATATGTATGCATGCATGCGTACCGGATTGATACGTAAGGGAGTGTTGAGAAACAGATTCAGGGTAAGTCCATTCGATCTCACGGTGATATGGTTCAGTTGCACGTCCGTAAGATTATGATCAGATGGTGCGACATTGGACTCGGGTGGGGCTAAAGTGAGCCACTGGTTGCTGTTAATATTAGGGTTCACTTCCAGACTTGTTGTCGATCCAAAGGGATGGAATTCGATAGCAGGGGTGTTTTGGACCGACGTTGATCTTGTGACACTATCATGACCGTTCATGTTCATCATACCGTTGTCCAACATGGTTAACCCGAAGTGTTCATGGAAACGATATCCACTCACATTCGTGTTTGGATCATTTCCCACGTTGGAGTTGGCGGAGTTATTGTGAGTATTCATATCAAAGACGGGCATGGTTAAGTTGGATTGCTCAGGCGATTGATAACCATTCACATTTGGATTGCTAAGGTTGTCGTTGCTCCCATTATTTCCCAAGTTTTCCATTTGTTTCGATTGTCCGTACGTACTTCCAACAAATGCCTGAAAATAAACAAACGATAAGATATCTAGTCCAGTCGAGGCCAAATCATTGATAAATGTTACGAGTAATACATGTATTATTAATGGTGAAATCAAACATTTTACGAAACAGAGATAAAGGACAAACTTTTATAAATAAATAGAGGTCATAATTTAAAGATTGATATAAAAAAGTTGCAAAGAATTATAAATCGACGGGCACTAGTAATTCATAAAGATTAGCATATGAATCTTTCTCTCTCCGAACATCTATATGTTAAAAAAAACACTTCAGATAAATGTACCTAGCACTAGTTATGAAAATTTAGGGCATTCTTAAAGGCACCTCTATAATTCATTGTAATGACTAATGAAAATGTTCATTTTTTTCTAATTGATTGTTCTTAAGACATCTTGGACATTCAAAATATGGATTCCGGAAATCTTTCAGGAGGTCACCCATCCTTGGACTACTCTCAGCCAAACACGTTTAATTACGAAGTTCTTTTGGATGGACAACCAGAAAAAAGAATACACTTTGTTGATAGGGGTAGTATTATCATTTTCTTTAAGCCCTCATCTGAGCACCTTAAACAATATCCAATGTACTCTTAAACCATATCCAATGTACTCTTAAACCATATCCAATATCCTCGTAAACTCGGGGTACTACAGTTATGGTCAATCAAACTTTTTTGGTCAAACAAGCTTTAATTTATTGACATATGTGATATGTCATTGTCATGACTTTTGAAACTGATACTTTCTCTTTCAAGGTTTATCGTCTTTGATAGATCTCCAGTAAAAATGATTGCCTTTAGAAATCATGGTTAAAAGTTATCGTCAATCAGTGTTGCCGACCCATTAAATTTGGAGGTCATGTTTCAACATTAATAATATGGGGGCCCTTAATATAAAAAGTAAGACAAAGGGACTTGAACTCGCGACCTCCATGATAGTTTTAGGTGTCTTACCCACTGAACCACTATACTATTCCTTATAAAATGGAATTGCTATTTCATACACGCTTTCTACTACGTTGTACGGAGTACACATTTTGTCACCAAATTTTCCAACACTACCCTTCTCACGGTTCACGAGAAATCCTCTCATTCTTTGCCTAAACCTAACAATATTTGGGGAAAAAAATCATCAATTACAAGTCTCAATTAGTCAATTAACAACTATAGTTTCAATTTATCACTCTTATTACGTAGATTTCTACTATTTTGGCTTTGATCTATTCGTTTTGCTTTTAATTTTTTCAAATCCAATTTTTTTATTTTTTCGGATTTTTTTATTGAGTGAGTCAGTATTATCGGAGGCGGCGGGCGATGGCTGTAGAGGGGAGGTCGACGTGGATAGAGGTGGCCAACGTGGTGGGCATGGCAGTTATTATCCACCAACAGAGAGAACGACAGCAAGGGAATGGGGGTGGCTGAAGGAGGCTGGTGAGGAAAGTGGGCGGGGGTAGGGTGACCAGCAAGGGTCGATCGGCGTCGAGAAATGAAAGGAATGACTGACTCGAGGATGGTGGTTGGCTGGGATGAGAATATTGTGTATATTTTTTTTCTCTAAAATTGAATGGGGCAGAAGAGAAGACAGGGGTAAATACAGAATATATGTGTACAACGTAGTAATTTGTGTGTACGATTTAGCACGTCCCTATTAAAATTGTATGAACATATACATATTGAGGTCCTTCATTGTTTGGGTCTCGGTTCTATGAACCGAAATGAACCCCTGTTGGTCCGGCCCTAGGTTTTACTATGAATTGATCATGTGATTAAGTTTACAATGTTAAAATATGCGAAAATATGGTTTTTAAATCTCAGTACACCTACCTCGTACATGTTATCATTTGTTCACAAGTGGAGTACTAAATAAGTGTATATCTTTAATACTACGTACAAATCAACTGTCTAATACAGTTAAAAACTAAGTCTTGTGTGTTTTAAGATACTAAAGAAAAACTCAATCCCCTCTTCACAGCGGTTGTCATCCTCTTTTTTTATGGTGATAAACCCAATTTCCTTCTAAATTGTTCGTATTTCGTCTTTTAGTATGATAAATATACAAAATACTCTCACTAGAAGAATTATTTGCCCTGACACTCAAAGAGTCTGCCCTCTCATTAGGAGTGTTTTTGCCTAGCAACATTAGTTTTGATCTTGATGCTCTTAGATATACAATGATGTTTGATCTTGATGCTCTTAGATATACAATGATGTTTGATCTTGATGCTCTTGATGGACTGGGTACATTAGTTTTGAATCAAGTTGTGCAAAGGATGTTAGACTATGTGAATAATATACAATAAACCTAAGGTGGTAATTCTGGATTTGCAGGTCTTGCTCATAAATCACTGTTTAACCCCCTTAAATGTTCTGTTTTTTTAGAAATTACTCCATATGTTTGGTTTATCAAGAATTACCCTTTAACTTTACTAAAAATTAGAATGTGCACCTAATCCACCTTAAGTCTTCTTTCCGACGAGATTATTTAATTTAAGATCATTTTGCCATTCCCCCCAATAATACCCTATCCCCTTTCCCACCCTCACTCAGTCACTCATCCAAATCTATCAACCCAAAAAAACCCAAAAGACCCCAAAATCCCAAGAACCCAAAATCGACAAAGCTCAAATCAACCCAATTCGACCCACTTTCTTTGAATTCTAAACCTTTGGTACAATTCATTCACTGGAATCATACCTCCGTGGCTACGAAATTATCCAAGCCTAGGTGCTCTTATCCTACGAAGAACCAATTTTTTTGGAGAGATACTTGCAAGCCTGTGCGCTCTCAAAAATCCAAATATTAGATATTGCTATGAATCACTTCACATGAGTAATCCCAAGATGCATAAGTAATGTGAGCGCAGTGACGGATAGTAATACAAGTGTGGGGTTGTCTTTCGGTAAAACTGTTAATGTGCTTGGTTCTGTAAGCATTTCTAATGGAGATGAAACTTCAATTGTTTTATGGAAAAGGGAAGAACAGAAGTTCTCAGATTCACTAAGATATGTTAAATCCATCCATTTGTCATTCAATGAGTTGAGCGGAGGAATCCCATATGGAATATTTAATCTCATAGAACTGGAGTCCCTTAGACTATGTCTTGTTCCTAGGCTAGGGTTGTACATAAGTGTGGTGCTTAGATTTATCGTTGATTTCTGGGGGAGTTTTTGGGAGTTTGGCTATCAAAACACTCCGGAAACATTTTTGATTCCGGCTCCTTCAAGACATTTGTGATTGGTTTTATGAGATCATCATACGTATCATACCCCATGCCTAGAAGAAAGCTCGACGTTGATATATGTAGGTACTTTGACATCGTCGATTTGGGTTATCTGAGCTTTGTCGGCTTGGGGTTCTTGAGGTTTTGGTTTTTTTGGGTTGATAGATTTGGATGAGTGACTGAGTGGTGGGTGGGTGGGTGGGTGAGAGGGAGGAGAGAGAGTAGGGGAGGGGAGGGGGGGGGGGGGGGGGGGATGGTCCCAAAATCAAACAATCTCGCCGGAAAGATCACTTAAGGTGGGTTGAGGGCAAATTCTAATTTTTTTTGTAAAGTTTAAGGGGTTAATTCCTAATAAACCAAACGTATGGGTAATTTCTAAAAAAATGGAACATTTAAGGGGATAAACAATGATTTTCTCATCTTTTTGTAATAATATAAAGATTGTAGTTTAATGTTGCATCTTTGGATTATAGCTGATACATGTGCATCTGATCATATGACCATTAATATTCATTGATTCATGATGTTAGAATGTTAAATAAACCATTATTAATTTGGTTACCAGATGACCAAGTATTTTTTTTAGCCAGCAAAGATAACAAAATAGAGAGCTTAACATATATTTAATGCTCATGGTAGATAGATCATGAGTATCCTTGTTAAGTCCCCTAGGAATGTAAGAAACATAAACACAGTGAAAAGATAAAAAAAAGGATGTGAAGATGGTCAATAATCCTGCAAATCTCTAGCGAGACGTCCATTAAAACGCCAATCTGTAGAACAAGGGAAAGACAGTCAGTGGAGAGATGAAAATGGAGAATCTCGTGGGAACGTATCCAAAGTGTAACCTGATGAAGGGTAAGAGCCTCGGCGTGAAGAGGTATCGCGGCACGAATTTTAGTGTATTCCTGAACAATATAGACCCCAGCCTTCGAGAAGGCAACCCATCCCCCTGCAGCCTTACTGTAATCTTTCCATGTCATATACGTATTAATGCGGGTCATAGGGCAGTCCACACCGGAGCTTAAAATCTTAAGAGGAAGACTGTTTTTTACATCATTCAGATCCGACAGTCAAGGATCTTGTGAGAGATCAGACTCCAAGCATGTGTCTGTTTCAGTAACCACCGCGATCTGGGCCTTAAGGAGGGCCATAAGAGTATAAGACCATGATCAGAGAGGTGTATTTCTTGGAACCTAGCTTTGTTACGGACAATCCAAATCGTCCATAGTATGTAGATAATTTAAAAGGGTGACCCAATACCAGTCATTTTCAAGATTCTAAAGATAAGAGATCCAGCCGACGATCCAATGCCTTATGTCAAGGTGTGCCGACATATCTGTTCTTATGCCCAGGATGGATCCCATCCACATCCGGAAGGAGATGGGGCCATCGCGAAAAAGGTGATTGAAGGTCTCAGTAACATTATGCGAGTTGCAAAGAGGACAACCCGAGGTGAAAGACGAATTGCGCCTCTGGAATTCCTCCCCAATGGGAAAGGAAAAATTAAGAATTTTCCAAAGTAAAGATTTTAATTTGATGGACCCTTAATCCTCTAAAGATATTTACTACAGAAGTTTTTCAACTTATGTTCCAATGAGAACCCAGTTGGGTTGTCAAAAATAAACAAATCGAGAGCCAACCTTTACGCTTTTTTGACTATGAACTTGCCATTCGTAGATTTGTTCCAATAGAAGTAATCCTCATAATTGGATAAAAGAAGTTGGCAGGATAAAATCTTATTAACCCAAACGTCATCGTAGAAGCAACTAATCTTGTCTCGACACCAGGGCCCCGGATAATCCAGAATTTCATCGATATTAGTAGGTGGTGGTAAACTACAATCCTGTTTATTTTTTCATTGGATATTCACCAAGAACCCCATTCGATTGAGATAGGTTAACAGAACTCGGCCGTCTGGGCGTCCAGGTAACCACGCCATACCAAGGCATGCAAAGTGAAGACCCCTTTTAATTATTTTTCATTCCCAGGAACAATTATGCGACGGGGCCGAGAGCATGTCAGGAAGAGTGAGTGCATTGCATTGGTATTTAGAAGATAGCAATTTGCTTACGACCAAATTAAGGCAATTCATGATCTTCCAACCAAGATTGGCCAAGGGAGCTGATCAAGAACTGAATGTTTCGAATGCCTAAACCATCATCCTACTTAGAAAGGGAGAGGTAGAGGGTACTCCGCCAGTGAAAGATTATGCATTGCCTAGTACCAGCCCAACAGAAATAGGCAAATAGTTTGTTAATCCTATTTGCCACACTTACCGGTATCTTAAATACCGATAGGAGATGAACATAAAGTGGGGCTAGAATAAAATTAATGAGAGTAAGTCGTCCAGCTGGCGAGAGGAAATACCCATTCCAGGAGGATATTCTTCTGACAACACAATCATAAATATCATTGTAGAACTGTGTGCTATTTCGAATGACATCAAGCGGGACTCCAAGATATTTTCCCACCGGAGTTGTAGAGGAGATGCTAAAGGAACGAAAGAAGAATCTAGCCACCTCAAGGGTAGTATTGGGACTGAAGCACAAGGAAGATTTTCCTTTATTAATAAGCTGACCCGAGGCATCGCAATATTCTTCGATTGCGAGCTTAAGATTCTCAATACCCGTTTTGTTACCTTCCAAGAAGAACATAACATCGTCAACAAAAAAGAGGTGCGAGATAGAAGGAGAATGCCTGGCAATCCGAACGAGACGGAGTAGAATATACAACCAGTTGTACATAGTGATAGAAATAAGGAAGATAATATTGATGACAAGCTATTACATTTATACTCGTAGTATTAAACTAATTACCAAATACAATTAGTGTTAAGCAAGCTAAATACAAAGCCCAGTAGAGATAAGAAATTACAAGTAGATAGACAACCCCCCCCCCCCCCCCTAAAATGGACGGCCTAGAAGCAAACTCGATTCTGGAGAGTAGCATATGAAGCCGGTCATAAGGAAGAGACATCGTCAAAGTATCGGCACAAAAATGTTAAAGGAAAATAATAATTGTATGCATACAAGGAACATGAAAGGTGTGTTTGAGAACAAAAGAATGATTGGTACGTAGAAGGATGAGACTTTTTTTTCGTGGAGAAATATAGGTTGAAGATGACAAAATTATTGTCAAAATAGAGGCTTAGTTGGTTCATCATAGTGAGGAATTTGATGGTTACGCATGGTTGAGTGGTTGGGGGGTGCAGAGTTGGAAGAAGAAAAAATGTTGTTGTTTTTTTAAGGCTCGGATCAGAGATTTTTTGATACCGCTAATGAATTTTATAAGGGGAGGCCAAGAGGGCAACAAAGCTTTAAAAGGGTTGCCAAGAGGGCTGTAAAGTTTATAAAGGGATGTCCATCAGGGCAAAAACCAGTTATAGGTGGCCGCGTAGGCGACAAAGTTAAAGAAGTGTAGTTGTACGAACAACCAAGTTGATAAAGGCGGTCAAACATGAGGCAACAAAGTTTTAGAAGGGGTGGTTGCACAAGCAGTCAAATTTGTAGGGGTGGCCAAATAGATGGCAAAGTTGAAAAAGGTGGTTCAGACAAGATTGTGAAAGGATGTCCATGCTTGATAAGAGGTGACTAAGTTTAGGAGAGTGATCGAGACCATTTTTTTTTTTTTTTTCATTTTGAGGTGTAACAGAGACCAATATTTTTGGAGGGTGTCATGTGACAACAAAGGTGAAGGAGTGCCCGCGTTGACGGTAGGAGGTGCGGCCGAGGCCAGGCTTACAAAGGGGTGTCAAACGGCAATAAAGTGAAAAGGAGTGTCCGTGTAAGCGACAAAATTTTGAAGGTGTGGATTGTAGATCAGTTTGAGAAAAAAGTTTGTAGGGTTGATTACTATAGGATAATTGATGCAATTCGTGGATGGCGGAAGGTGAAATAAAGGTGTAGTGGTATGTGGTGGTAACGGAAGAGAATTAACTCTCAATGTGTTAACCTTTATCCAGAGCACAAGGCTCTAATACCATAATAGAATTATGAGGAAGATAATATTGATGACAAGCTGTTGCATTTATACTCGTAGTATTAGACTAACTACCGAATACAATTAGTGTTAAGCAAGCTGAATACAAAGACTAGTAGAGAAAATGAATTACTAGTAGATAGACAATAGACTAAAAGAAATCAAACAATAGCTAGATAAAACTTTATCTACACTGAATAACTCTATCATATAGTTCTATGTGCAATTGTTTTTGTGATTTTGAGTGTTATCACAAAGTATTTGAGTTTTGTTGTAAATTTTTTGAAATTTAATGTAAAGTTTTCGAGCTAAATCATATAAATGTTTTGCTCAAAAACTTATAACTCAGTTCAGAAATTTGTATAAGCTCAAAAAATACATATACATAAAACCTCCACTATCTTAAGACGGTTGTACATACAATTGGTGATATAATACTATTTTCCTTTAAATATGGGGAATTCTTTTTTCTGAATCTAAGTCTTAAACCTGCTTGTTACCTTGAATAATAGGTTAGAAATGAGCAAGTCCATCATGTGAAATGCATGTCAATAGTAGGGTTTATTATGGGGAAGTTTAGATTACTTTGAGAACACCGTTTATAGTTGAGATTATTTATGTAAAATAACTCTAAAATTATTAAAAGAACTTATTTCAAGTTCAAAAATTCCTTCAAATTATACTTTAGAGTGTCTTATTATTGTAACCCACCCTCTAACCAAAGACATTTTTCTGCTAAAAATATAATTTGGAGCAATTTTGAAACTTTGAATAGATTTTGAGATTAATTTTTAACAATATTTTTTAAAAGGGAGTAATTTTAAAAGTTTATATCATAAAAGGAAATAAATGAGTAATTGTTAATTTACTCTTAACAATCATTGAACTTGGACTACTAATTACTCCGTATATAATAAGTGTATACAACATTATTTAACAATAAAATATTGAGACCTAAAATGTTAATATATCGCTAAAATATTATTTCATTAAATTAACACAACGAACTTTATTTATTCCAACGAAAAAATCTCTTTAAACACGAAAGTTTTTAAAGATAATATAACTTAGGCTACTAAGGAATTATTAAATGTATCTCCTTTAATAAGAAAAATATATATTGCGGATCTAAAATGTTACTCCGTAATACATAAGTGAAATACGTCCGCATTAAATTAACACAACGGTCATCATTTATGTTAACGGAAAATTCCATTTAATTATAACGAAAGTTTTTAATTAAAACTATGTAATTAAATTACGCTCGTAAAGGTAAATACAAGCATTAGGGAGATCGATTACATGAAAAATAACTTAGCTAGCACGCAACAATAAAACGATAATTTAGGTAGATTGACTAACGATTGTTAATACAAAACTTTGATTAAAAAGCATTTTATTCGAAAATATTTCATTCTCAGTCATCCGTTAGTTGAACTTTTTTATGTTATTTGTGATTAATATTTTAATCAAATCCGACTCTTTTCATCTGATCTAACTCAACATTTATTATTCATTTCAAATAATCTATCTATATATCTAAAGATAAAAACTGTGATCAAAATATATACTTGTACTATTAATTAATTAAACATACCTAAGCAGATAGATTATTAGCCAGCAGCATGCAGTTGCCTAGACCACCTGAAATAATCAGCACAAGGATTAGCAAAAGAACTGATAGAAATAATAGATCAAGACGTACATGCAACAAAAACAACTATAAACATATGTATATGAAGTATATATGTGAAAACAGTACGACTGAAAAATGATAGTTGAACTATCTCAACCAAAATCTTAAGACGATGGTTGAAAACTCAAAAATATTTATACTGTATACTCTAACAAAAACATTCAAGATTATCTACAAATTGCACCAAGAAAATATCAAATAATTTCATCTACAAAATGAAAAATGTAAATGATTGATGTATTCGTGAAAGGACACCCTACTCGACATATACTCCCTCCGTTCCATTAAGATTGCCCCGTTTTATTTAAAATATTCCTTGCATATGATGAGAAATTGGGCGATCTTTTTGGAATGGATGTAGTATATACAACTGAGATAAAAAGATCAACAATAATAAACTTTATACACACGATGACAAGACCGTAACTTATGTAAAAATCAAGAAAGAACCATTACACTTATCATCAATGGAATATTCAAGAAAAAAAAAATAAGACCAAAAACTATCAAGAGTATCAAATTATACATTAAAGGAAGAAAATTAAATTGGATCTATAGATTTGTGACACATCATTTCAAATATATGTATAATTTTATTTTATTTTAATGTCAAATCAAGTCCACGTATTTATGAATAAAAGAATTATTTATAATTTAATTTACCTAATGAAAATAATATAGATGATCCTAGACGATAAAATTTATAAGAAATGGATTAAAAACACCAACAAAAAGAATATGATCTATGAATTAAAGACATAAAACCCAAGAAAATGGTCTTTGAAAAACTACAAATTAAATTTTTAAAAGTGTTAGTGATCGATTCATCAAGCATGAATCGAAACATAGTCATTGTTAGAATATATAATGTTCTGGAACCAATTCATCAACCAAAAATATTAAGAGGATGGTTGGTGACGGTTAAGAAATATTTATATATACTCTAACATTTATATATACCCTAACAATCACTAAGGACAAAAGGCATCAAAAAAAAATGTAAATGAATAGAACAAATAAAATAAAATAAATTGAAGAAATCTTAGGATTTATCTCCAATATCCCATTTTATAGATTCATCAAATAAAAAAAATTAATAGAATTAAAAAACAAAAGGAATGATTATAAAGAATGAGCAAACAAATAAAAACAAAAAACAAAATTAAAGCAGAAAAATTATCATAAAATTATACTCAATGATTCATGTACAAACCTAGTTGTACTGGCTAATGTTCATTCAGCATTTACCATGAGCTTTTCTATGACTACTTTTTAATATAAAAACAAAATTAAACAATAATAATAAAATAAAATAAAATAAAATAAAAATAATAAAAAAGGAGAAAAACAAATGTAAATGAAGAGACAACCTTTGAGGGAGTGTGTATGAATACGGCAAAGTGTGAATAAGAATGGTGAATTTATATATAGGAGGATATGATGAAGGAAAAAAATTAAGTACACTAAAAATCCTTCAAGTATTTCCTTAACCGGATTTAAATAATTAAATATTAAGTTTCCTAATAAAGTTGATATTATTCAAATGAGTGCATGCATATTATGTAGCAACAACAAATTATTAATATAAATATCATTGGTTTATAAATAGTAGGGTGAAACAATTTATTTATTTATTTATTTATTTATACAAATAAGCAAGTGAAAAAAAGAGGTTGGATACGTAATTAACACTATGTCCTCAAGTGGTCTCTCAATAACGCAATTAAAAGACCATACCGTCTTTTAATAAAATAGTGTGACAACTATTCAAGAGATTGTAAAATAGAGTATAAAAGAGAAAAAAAAGGAAGGAAATGAGAGAGATGTGAACTGGATACTCACATTGTTTTGTAAGCAAATTACACCTAATAATTTTCTGTTGGTTCAACGAAACGCGCATATAGTCGTATTACAATATAGGGGGGGAGAGATTCAAACGTGAGACCTATTGTCCAGGATACCCAATTTTAATTAACCATTAGGTTAAGACATCTTCAATAGACCTCATAAATTTATGTTTTTAAAAGAAGACCTCAATGCATCATCTCATGACATGTTATTAGTTCATAACTAATCGATAATAAGTTGTTAATGTTTTATAAATGCATCATCTTATGATATGTATGATGTCCGCTATGCATATATTTTACATTTTAAAAAATTTAAGTCTCTATGTTCGCGATATATTATTACTCTTTCTATACCGCCGTGATTTAAATTAAACCTAGATTTTGCCACTGACAAAGTAAATCTCAAGAAAAATTTGTGACATATATACCATCGTCATTCATATTTGATGTCCAAACATACAAGTTACTATGACGGAGGAAACACTAACACAGAAGATTTAAGAAATCTCTATGGATTGCCAGGAATGCAAGCGTCTTTAATGGTATTGTACGTACGTACCCAATGGAGAAAGCGCCATGAGATTGATCAAATCTCAACTGGCAACTGTTTTACAAGCGGTTTGAAGCAACGCAAAAGGTAAGGAATCAACCACCGCTTTAACTGTTGGGGGAAGTAGTTTCCTCAGTAGATCCCGTATTAGTAAAGGTTCTACAATTCAAATTGTCGGGTCTTCTCCCTCATGCTGTCCTCATAAGCTTATGATGGATGCGGCGTGAAAAAATCATGAAAATTTTGCGGCAGGATGGATCATTTTTTACTCCTCTGGAAGGTATGTCGCTGAAAATAGTAAGAGAATTAGTGTCGCTTCGCCTCTTCAAGCAGAAGCTCTTACCCTTTATATGGCAGTTTGTTGGGCCAATGAACACGGTTTTCTCCATCTCACCCTATTCAGCGACTGTCTACAACTTGTTTTCCAGATTACTGAAGTGGAACAACCTTCTCCACCTACCCTCTGGATTATTGAAAACCGCTTGTGGTGCTAAGTCCTTAACTCTCTACATCTTTCCCTGCTGACAAAAAAAAGATTTAAAAGTATTGGTAGAGAAGGACAAAATAGGACAAGTTAGTCATCTGAAAATGCATGGCCATCACCATGCAAAATTCAATCAATGCGTCCGTAATGGTGATGCCTAATGGTTAAAACTTGTGGTTATCAGCCCAAGGGTCTCAGGTTCAAGCCCCTGCAAGCGCCAACTTGTGGGAGTTGTATGCATGGCTTGAGACTATGCCTTATAGACTTCGAGTTTGTTGCCCACGGGCGGTGTACCTGGTGTACGTGGTTTGCAGACTATGCGTACACTGGGGGTTTACCCAGAGTGCACCAAAAAGATAGCGGCTGCGGGTTCCCCCGTCATCAAAAAAAATCAATGAATGCATTAAAAATATAAACCAACATTTGGTTTAAGTAAATACAAATGTATTATTGTAATTTAAAGATAAATCTAAAGACGATATGAAACTATTTTTGCACTCTCATTCCAAAAATATATTTTGTTTACCGTTATTAGTTCTAAATATATTTCGTTTACGTCATAAATTAGCATTTTTACACACACTCTTCGTAGTTTTTTTTTTTGTTGCAGCTTTAAAAAAATGGGAGTTGCATTATATTATTTGGATGTGCATAATGTTTTTCTCCATAATATAGTAACCTGACAGAAGTTGTGTATATGAACTTTTCACCGACTTTGAGATAGGTAAAGGTGGGAAAGTGTGTCGTTTACGCATTGTTTTGTATGTCGTGTGTGAAGCCTCTTGATGTTAGTTTTCTAAATTGGCAACTACTCTTCGATATTACTCTCTCATTTTCACTATGATCTTCAATGATTTACTCATTCTTACTCCGACTATCCTCTCTTAGTAACACTGGTGCATGGTGGCATGTGCCGATAGGTAATCTTTGATGTAGATTATATATTACTTAGACATTTATGGTGATAATGATACGAATGTTGTTGCTTCGTTTAAAGCTTATCTAATGAGCCACTTTTACATGAAAGATTTTTGGCACATTAAAAATACTCCGTATTTCATTAGCTTTTAAGTAGTGGTTCGAGTGTTGAAGACCTCTTCCTTAAAAAAATGTGTTGGATCATATCATTTCAAAGATATAAATCTTGGTGCACGAATGACCATCACTTTACTTGATCAAATTCATCAAATCGATCTGGATAAAGGTTTCCATCTTGGTATTAAATTCATCATAATGTTAGGCGAGGTTGCGTGAGTAATGAAATGATAAAATGTTAAATACTTTAACTTGGTATATGGATGAAGTTGTAAAAAGAGATAGACTAAAACGGAAAGTTGAGAAACGAGACAATCTTTAAGAACCTATAAAAAAAAGAATACAGGATAATCTTAGTGAGATATATAGGGAGTATAATTCATGCAAAAATAAATTCATTGACATTTATTTTAGAACTATTGTGACCTAAAACTTATCTAATATGATGTTGATATGATTTGAAATGAATTATACCCTAAATAGGTTTTTTTGATTAAGTTAGCAAATAAGGCCGATATAAATCTAAACTATGTCATGTACTGATCGATTCTAAACTAAAATTATCCCAATGAAATTCCGTTCAGTTTAACTTAATTCTAAATTGAATGGAATCACCCATTTGCATGAGCTAATACGACTTAAGAATATAGCTAAATTACTTTACATACTCCGTAATAAATACCCCGTAATGATCAAAACAACGAAAGTTATTTCTCATGTTGCGAACTCTTCCCCATGCTGCAAACGTGGCTGTAATCTCTGATTTATCGTTTATGAAGTAATATCCCTCAAGGATTTCATTCAAAAAAAAAAACGAAAGTTATTTCTTATCGGTTATACAACTGTCAGTCGAATTAGATGTTAATTCCATATTGGGAATACTCATATAATGAGTTCGAATCTTATAGAAAACATATTTTCTCATGACTAAATGATGAGACATAGACAAGTGATGTGTTGACAAGCAAATCTATTCGATCTAATTGAAAGGTTCATACTCTGTATCTCTTAATAAGATTTATCTGGAGCGAGTGAACCAAAAGGTGGCGGCGGCTGCGGGTTTCCTCATCACCAAAAAAAAGGTTCGCACTTATTATTACATAAACATGAATGACGAGAAGAATATTACGAGAAAATAAAAGATGAGAAATATGTGAAGTTACAATTATTATACTAACCACGTAATCAAACAAAAATTAGAATAAACTAAAGTGTGAACATTACTTAGAGTTGACCTAGAAAAGAAAGCGTGAACCTTATATAAGTATAGGAACTATGAAGTATATATATATTATAGGGTTATTTCATGGGAATAATCTCAACTATGCGTGTACTTCTTAAAATAATCAAACTATACGTAATCTCATTTCAATATGACCTACGCATTCATTAATCTCGCTTTGCTATGTATGAAATCATGACTTGCTATTACCGGTCATAGTGACTTGTTGTAACTTTCTAGGGTTTTATTAGGTCCGTTGCAGTCATCGTGAAATCCAAAATTATAATAAAAATATTTTTTTCATAGCTTTCAAGGCTAATTGAAAAAGAAATGGAAGATGAATTTTTGTTTTTTTTATCAATAGCCGAAAGTGAACACGAAATGTGAATTAGAAGAAGGAGAAAGAGTTGAATAAGAGAGATTCAACAGGTAGCCGGTCACCCATAGCAAAGCGAGGTTAATGAAGGCGTAGTTCATATTAAAATGAGATTACGTATAGTTTTGATTAATTTAAGAAGCACACGCACAGTTGAGATTATTCCCATGAAATAACCCATATTATATTAATTGACAAATTTGTTTCAATTATACATGGCAAATAGGTCATTCAATTTAGTTTTAGATCTGGTTAAACAAGATTGCTTCTATCTGACTTGGCTTTATTTTCAATTTCATTACAGTTTCGGTCACGATAAATTCAATTATCTACCATAATTAGTCTGTGTTATTCTTTCCTCGGTTCAAAGTCAGATAAATTTCAGTTCATGTGAGCTTCGTGTATTGTATTATTGAATTGGATGTCATAAATTCTAACATTAAAAGCATGGGAAACAATCGTGTTTTGTTATTCTTTAACAGTATGAGTCAACAACGATATCGGCATACGAGGATTTAACGTCCACCAGGATAAGACGTGACGAGGAAACTTTGGAAAGCCCATGTCAAAATTACATGAACGCTCTGGTCCGTGCGTCGACATTCCAAATCGGCTTGTGTCAAGCGCCTATATACGAAAACATTCATGTCAGACGACTGTCCTTGTCCTTTAGTCTATGCATCGTGCTACGGGTTAGTTTGTGTCCAATATTCAATATGACTTTTGTTTACGTGTTCTGATTACAGATCAATTTTCAGTTGTATGTTTACCTTCTATAGTTCAATTCATGTATTTGTAAGTATTGTGAAGTCCGAGTTGTATTCCGCCCGTGTAACTTGTAATTTACGTATACATTTCAAGCTCTTTATTTCAATTGGATGGCAATTTATCGCTTTCTAAAAGAAATTCACATGCTAAAACAACTTCGACTATTCTAAAGTGCATTAAATAACGTAGTGCATTATAATTCTCATGCTAGATTCAAAACAACGGTTATTCATGTATAATCGTCTTTCTAACGCGCGCACTCGAAAACTATGTCCAGGGGAGGATGGTTGTCCTAGAAAGGGGGTTCCCAAAACATACCCCTAGAAAGGGGGTTCCCAAAACATACCTTCATCCCTTACTCGAATCTATGGTTTCAGGATGTCCGAAACCATTGGTCGCGAGAGTCACTAGATATTCAATTTGATAAGGGAAGAATCCCTAAGTTCTAGTACTATAAGGCAAATCTTGCTTTGTGTTTGACTAGCCTAAGTATAAAGTGAGTTTGTACGACCCGAACTCCCACAAAATTCAGTGGCAATTGCTCTTCAATTTTATTTCAATTCCAGATTAATTTTATCACAAGATTCATTCGCCAAGAACAAACTGCGAGTGACCGCACTAGTGGATTTTGCCATGTCCACAGGTTGTTTGATATTGGGGGAGTGATTGGTATTTATATTATGAAATTGGCTTGACGCCTATGATTTGTGGCTTAATGCATCTGCGGGGTTAGTTTTAGACCTAGCTGAGACATTGATCACTGTCTCCACCCTGATTTCTCCTCCTAGGAGAGTGTTTAGGACATGTGTGATAATCCAAAATGATGGTATTGGTTTGTGGCCTAAGTGACCTAGCTAGTGACAGTGATTAATCTTTGTATGATAGAACATTATGATGGAGCCAAGGGGTGTGGTATAATACTATAATTGTGATAGTTTGATGACTAAGGACTTGCTTAGGTCGTTGAATTAGACAAAATAGTCAAGCAAACATATTTATATCCTAGAGGCTAGAGCTATACTTACTACAAACTTAATAAAAAAGAACTTAGCACATTAGTAAGCAACATGGTCGAACCACGGAGATGGGACTAATCGGTAGCTAGAGCAAACACACGAATTAGAGTAAACGGGAAAAATGCACAAACACAAATACAAATGACAACTAATGAATGAAAACACACATGAATCGGGGAATTTTGGTTTGATTTGGTGAAACTAAACTAAACAAGAACAAATAGAATAGACAACAAGCAAGAAAGAAGTTGATCATGGTGAATTCCCCCAATCAATCCCACTTATAAGTCTAATGGTCAACTCTTCCCTCAAATAATTTCCACTTAATACAATTACTACAAGATAATGGCAATTAAGATCGAGAATAATTCTTCCCAAAATTACCCTACTCAAAGTCCACTATTCGTCAACTAAAACTCATCGACAAATCTTAAATGCTTCAGGTTGATATATCCTAATTTTGTCTAATAAATGTATGTACTTTCTTTCCACCCTCCCATTATTGTTGAGGGGTGCCTGAGATAGATTAATGATGTACTATGCCCTTTTCTTTAAACAAATCAATGCAAATTCCTTGTACAAATTCATTACCATTGTTTGTTCTGATGATTTTAACTTGTGCATTGAAATGATTTTCTACGTAAGCCAAAAAAGACTTTATCACAGAATAAACTTGTTGCTTATTTTGTATAAGATATGTCCAAGTACTTCTAGAATGATCATCTAAAATGGTGAGAAAGGATCTAGCCCCTGTGATTGTTTGAACTTTATAAGGTCCCCACAAGTCCACATGCAACAACTCAAAGGATTGTGGAGCTTCTATTAAAAGGTTCAGAATGGTGTTTGGCAAGAATTCTTCTTTTCCTTACATCTTCTGCATCAATGGAGGTTGGTTTCATATAAGATCAGAGCTCACGGTTAAATGAATTGGGTTTCTTGAATTAAACTGGGCCAATATTCGCCAGGTGGATACTTGTGCGTTTTTTGTCGCTGGGAGACGCTATTTCGCACCATTCGGGTTTATAAGTGGGCTCACATGTGAGGGGGGAGTGTTGAGAATTGGCTTCTAAACCCAAATAGTCACATGTGAGTACCACATGGATGGAGGATGGAAAGATGTTCCACCTTATAAAGCAAGAGGTTACTCCCTCTATTGCTAATTGGTTTTAGGGTGGAACCCTCTTGCCTTGTGGAGTGGACTCTTTCCGACTCTCGGGTGTGGCCCATGCTCGTTATAGAATTTCACACCTTCAACTCCTAGGTCAAAGTTGATACTTGAATATCGGCCTTGAGTCATTTCCTTGTTTCTTTGCCTCGGGAAGTCTTCTTGAGCCAAAATCTTCACTTCACAGACATGCTACAAGAGTACTTACAACCAAATCTCGTATAAACGAGTTAATGACATATAAAAGACATAAAACTACGAAATTACATACAAAAGCCGCAATCCAACAAGTACATCAAAACAATGCCAAACTAAGTCAAATACTACCAAAAGTACCACAATATGAGCATAATTATCATGGTATAAGTCACTATCATCATAGTTTGTCAGCATGGGTAGAATATGCCATAGATTGCATGTTGGTATCAAATGATTTGGTGAACGACTCAAATGAAACAGGCAAGCTAGATAACCATATTTCATGGGGGGCTATGACGATCCAAATGATATTTTCGATCACTTGGTGAGCAATATAAATTACAGGTTGTTAGTATGCTTGGTGTTCGGATTGATTGTACGGGAAGGGAGAAAGCAGCTTATGACACGGATGAGGACTAAACTTCCAAAGTCTTGCTTAAGATGGAGTATCCATCGTAAATCTTAAAACGGATCAAATACTACCGCATGTGTCTAACAAAGACAAAACATTTGTCACTTGCAAGACTACTTGCCATGTGATTTGGTGTATTACTTGACCCGTCTTAAGGTTACGACGGATAGTGTCGTCACAAACAAAAATTTGCCTTATTTATATTTATAGACTTCAATTCAGATGTTGAATTTTTGTTTTGTAATAGCTTGGGCCACTGTTAGTTAGATTTGAAATAGTTGTATTTTGCAAACTCTTGTAAGCTATTTATTGTTTGGTTGCCAAATTTCGGTCACACTAATTAAATTAATATAAAATATAAACAAATGAACGAGACAGACATAGTATGATATACATCAAGTTTTACCTAGAGTTATGTATAACTAGTTGTATAATCTACTCATTGTCTGACCGAAAAATAGTATTATACAACCAGTTGTATGTACAACCACCTCAAAGTTGTTGAACTTTTGTGTATAGTTACTGAGCTTATACAAGTTTCTGAGCTGAGTAATACATTATGTTTTTGAGCTTAAACATTAACTCCATCTGATTGCCTATTTTCGTCTCTATTTCCTTTTTTGAGCGAATAGATCATTTCATTAATAAAAAGTCATACGACATCTACAACTTATATCAAAATTGAACGGATACAATACTATAACATTTGAGTAAAATAAATTCTCGTCAAAACAAAGATCTCTCACTATGATTTTGATCTCCGTTTATGCACATCCTCTTTCAACATATCGTTGTTTAATGATATAGCTTTTCACAAGCGGGTCTTCGGATCTTCCAAGGTTTTGAGGAGAATCAATTTCATTTAACCTAATAGATTTTAGCCGGCAGTCTGACATAAATTGAGATACCTACAACGAATGATTGCGGTACTGATCTTTCGCGTCCTCTCCGCTATCATAGATTCAGTATCTCTACTAAAAGAGAGAGCAAAACTCATCAATTGATGGAGATGAAACTTTCCTAAAGGAGATGATTTATTATAACTAGAAAACAAATACCGATACTAATATTAAAACGGTATAATAGTTAAATTGGGGGGACTTATCACCAATTAATGGCCTGGTGCTAGCCTCAAGGTTTTTTTTGGAAGCTAGGTCTTTTTGGAGGTTAGGGATGAAGGAGAAGGGTTTAGAATTAGAAGCGTTAAATGCAATGAACTTATGAACTAAATTTTTCTCTATTTTTTTTTATTGAATTGAGTTTTATCTTCTTCCCTCTTTCCATTTAAAGGAAAAAAAAATTCACCCATTTTACCTTCTTTAATTAATAGTTTAATACTCTGTGATATTTCTCTCTCATATTTTTTTCAATCATTTATTCTCATTTAATTAATATAATATTTCTTACTTTTTCATTCTGCTTTTAATGCTCCCTCCATTTATTAATGTTCTACTTATTTTTCACTTTGGGTCTTTTTTTTTTTTTTTTTTTATGTTCTACTTGTTTCAATTTTTTCCATATTTGTCTCTTACATCTTCATTTTTTAATGCTTTCTACTATGGTCTACTTGTATCAACTTCTCTCCTATTTTTATTCTTTATTCATCTTACTTAAAAATCGTGTATAAAGCAAGCGGATAGAACAAATATAAATGAAGAGAGTAATATAATACTCCCTCGTTAATTTTCACTCTAAAAAGAAAGGGGAAAAACACAAGCAATCGGAGGGAGTATGTATTTAGTTCGACAACTTTATACTAAAATTCAAAAAATTTACAACAAAACTCGAAAATTTGGTGATAATACTCAAAATCATAAAAAACAGTTGTATGTAGATCTATTGACAACTCGTTGTATAATCTACTCACTTCACCAAGCATGAAATCTTGAAAAATTTTGGTTTTGCAATTATCACTTTGTTTTTTTTTTAACTAAACACCATTGCTTGTATTTGTGCTTATAGGAAGCACATTTCAATCATATCTGATTCCCAAAATTGTTCAATCATATTTCAAAAATAGAAAAACAAAACATATTAGCTGGATATTCCAAATTAACCCAAAAATAGGATGGGTGATTCATGACCATAAAAGTTTAAATCATGTTGATTCATTTCTTTTTTTACTTTTAAAATCAAGAAATAAATAAAAAATAAAGAATCTGGACACATAACAAGCAAATCAATATGGATTTAAAATAATTTAGTACCATATCCAGGAATAACTTATTCACTAAAAAAAAGACAAGAGAGTCATTTCAACTTTTCCGCCAAAATTTCTATCATTTATTACATATATTGGGCTTGGCAATATAAATTATTGTCCAAATACATTACCAGTCCAATAGTACAATGTTCATCCTAATAATAACCAAAGCCTTATCATCTCTCAATTCTACGAATTAGATATACATACATTAAACCCCCCAAAAAAAGACAGAACATAATAACCAAAAATCTTTTCCCATACTTTCTAATAGATTCAGTAAATGGTAGAAATTTTGGCGGAAAAGTTGAAATGACTCACGGACAAAATACGGGTCGGGTCGGGTCAAATACATCTCACAGATAGAGTTATATTAGGATTGTGCATATATAATTTCGGATGTCTTCAATTTTATCAATTAAAAATTAATATTCTTTTTCAATATTAATCAAATTTAATACCACTAATGTTATTAAATTCAATAATTCTTTAATTTAGTAAAACAAAATCAAGGGACAAAAAAATTATTTCAACTTTCCCGCCAAAATTTCTACCATTTACATATATTGGGCTTGACAATATAAATTATTGTCCACATTCATTATCAGCCTAAGCTAGTAGTACAATGTCCATCCTAAATCCTATAGGACCTGGACCCGACCCAGTGTTCATACATTGGACCTAGAGGTGGACCCGACCCGATGTTTCATACATTGGACCTAGACCTGAGGCGGATCCGTTAGGGTTCCAAATGTTTGGACCCTAATCGACCCGATGGGTATTTGTAGACCCATGTGTTCGATATCTTTGATGTATGTACTTTTTGTAACAAAAAAATGTCACTAATTGTAATAAAAAACATATAGATTAAAAACTGACTTTCAAAATGCAAACATGAATGTTTGAAACCTTTCAAATCACTAAAACCCGTTAATTTAAATGTTTTGTATTTACGACTTTCTTTTTTCCTTTTTGAATATTAAGGGTCCAGGTAAGGATGTGGATCTTACAACTGAGACTCGGACCCGTAAATTTTTAGGAGGACTCATACACGACGCGTACCAACGACCCCATCATCCTAACTACTACCATATTTGATAAGTGTAGTTTGTAGTGCCTAATTGTTGTGTTTTGGTCCCATTTTCCTTGTGGAATCGCTCCTTTGGAGCGATTCATGGGCTTCTTATGCTTCCTTTAGTTCGTTTCAGGTTCCCGAGGCCGATTTGGAAGAGTTGGAGCGATTCCGACTCAATACATACATATTTTGGAGCCAACGAGATAAAGGAACGATGACTCGAGGCCTTGGAATCGACCCCGAGACCTTGAGACCCAATCCCGAGCCTCCGAGACCCGATCCCGAGTCCCGAGAATCGGTGGGAAGCCCATGAGAGGTAAGGAAGGACCAAGGATCGTTTAAGGAAGGCATACAAGGCCCATCCAGTTCGGGATGGCCTCATCCCGTTCGGGATGGGGGTGCTACTTTGAGATGGCTGCTGTGAGCCCATCCCGGTCGGGACCATCCCGTCCCGATCGGGATGACAGAGCCGTCCCGATCGGGATGATTCTCCCGGTCGGGAAGCTACAGAGGCAGCACGGGCTTCTTCTTTTCTTCTCCTTCATTCTTGTACCCATATATATACTCCCTTCTTGTAATTTTAAGACATCTTATCTTACCCTAGATTAGTTTAAGCCTCAAAAACCCTAGATTTGTAATTAATCTTGTATTAAGAAGATTCTTGAAAATTATTCCAAGATTGACAACCTTGGGGTTCTATTTGGGTTTCTTATTTATACAAGTTCTCATCTTTTCTTCATCTAGTATTGGTATAATCATCTCTACTCTTGCTCTTAGTTTATTTAATCTTGTTTGAATCTTTTCATATTGTTATTGTTATTACTCTTGTTATTCATTATGGATGCTTGTTTAGTGGTATTGATTTCCTTTATGATTGTTAGTTTATTCTTTGTCATGAGTGAGTAGCCTTCTTGTGGGGTTAGTAGGGGGATTAGGGGTAGATTATGGATGATTAGGGTTGATTAAGGGGAAAAGGTTATATCTTTGTTGTTAGTCACATTGTAGGCACTCTATGTGTTTGTTGATATGCTTGTATGAGTTGTAGTGGCCATGCTTCCCATACTTGTTCTCATATTCTCATTGATTGTCTATTTTGTGGAAATGTCGAGAATAGTTTAGTCGCGAGAGCGCGGACTAGGGTCTAAGTTGCGAGAGCCCGGACCCACCTTGGCATCGGTTTAAGTTGCGAGAGCCCGGACCGACCCTAACAACTAGGAGACACCTATACCCTTGATCACCCCAATTAACCTTCTACTTCTATGAACCCGACCTACCCCACTTCTTTCCATATTTGTGTTAATCCTTCTAATTAGCCATTGTTCTTTTAGTTTATTCGTTAGTCCGATCATTAGCTTAGTCATACTTCTCCTCCATCATTAGTTTTCCTTTTATCGCTTTCTTTGTGTCGTTTTTGGTAGCATAGTCTCGTTTGTAAGCCGACATAGTCTAAGCTTTGATATACCGTCCTCGTGGAATCGATCCCGACTTACCCTAGCTACCCACTAGGTTAGTCGGTGTTTTATGGATCGGCTAGGGACGTGACAAATCCTTACCATCAATTTGGCGCCGTTGCCGGGGACGGTGCATTGTTTAGACTTAGTTTGCTTATTTCTAGACTTAGTTACCCCTCTTTATGCTCTCCCATCTTCTCTTGTGAATATCCTCTAGATTTTTCTTTTTTCCTTAGTTTTATCTCTTCTTTTTCTCTTTGTCTCTAGTTGTGTTTGCTATTGTCGTTGCCTAGTGCCCATAAAGCACTAGGTGTTCTTACGTTTGTTCTAGTGTGTAGTGTATGCCTAGGAGGGGAGGCGACTTCTATCTCTTTAATCCAGAGCCGGAGAGACTCTTTCGAGCCTTTCGCCAACGGACGATTAATCGGGTTAGGATCTCTCAACCAAGTGCAAGCACCACTCATCAAGGGCAAGCCCAAGGAGCCGACTTGAGCATTTCACCTCGAGAGACGGCCGGAGGGACCTTCATCAATCCCTTCGGTGATTCTTCTCCTAGTTCCCCCTCCTCTTCTACATCAACACCGTCTACACCACCATCGTCTCCCTTATATCCAATCATGCCTAAGTTCTCTTCTCACTCAACCTTTACGGAAGACGTTTTGTCGGGTCCATCCCCTCTACCGGAGGCATATACCGGGAATTTTGTGGCGAAAACGCAATTTATCCAATTGGTCGAGAGAAGTCAATTTAGTGGGTTACCAACCGAAGATCCTCATCAACACATGGAAACCTTTTCGGACTATTGTGACGCTATTTCACAAACGGGAATAACTCAAGACCAAATCCGGTGGGTATTATTTCCTTTCTCTCTTATCGGTAAAGCGAAGCAATGGTTCAAGGGGTTGGACAAAGCAAGACTTGGCATTGACACTTGGAAGAAGCTAGCCTTGGCCTTCTACCAACAATTCTATCCCCCGGAGAAGACAAATCTATTGAGAGCCTCTATCACGGGTTTCCAACAACGCGATGATGAAAGCCTCTACGAATCGTGGGAAAGATTCAAAGCCTTGATCCGTTCTTGTCCACACCATGGCTTATCACAATGGTTCCTCGTACAACAATTTTGGAATGGGCTATATGAAGACTCGAGGGCCATACTCAATATGGGATCTAACGGTAGGTTTACCGAAGTGGAGGATGACCAAACTTGGTCAAGGATTGAAGAGATGGCGGTGCATAATTCACAATACTCAAGGCCTAGGAAGGCAAATCGGGGAGGTAGGCATGAGGTTGATGCCATTACACAATTGAGCATTGATCTTGGGGCTCAACTAAGAACTCACATGGAGACCATTGACAAAAAGCTCCAAAGCCACCTCAACCAAGTTCAAAGCTCTAGTTCCTCCAACCAACACTCGATCCATGATGTAAATGCTTTGGAGTTTTGTTAAGTGCTATTTTTAGCACTAATTGTGAGTATATATCGTCGGATTTTTGGTGTTGAGAGTCAATGTTGGGGCGATATAGTGATATTTGAGTGATTTCCGATGATCTCACATGGTTTGAGTGAATATGTGATTTTTGATGACGGTTCTAGCTATTTTGAAGAGCCGAGAAATTCTTGTATTATGCCCGGGTTATATTGGTGTTATGTATCGAATGCCGGGTTAGATCGAAGATCACATGAAGAAAAGAAAAGAAGAAAATCAAAGGAAAGCAAAGAAGGAAGAATTGAGAGTTTTTAAGTGCCGCTACTAGCGGATGACGAAGGGCAAAACTGCCGCTAGTAGAGGCATAATCAGAATTTTACCAATTTGTGGAGCTTTCAGAGTGCCGCTAGTAGCGAAATGTGCCGCTACTAGCGAATAACTACCCGTCCATGACTCTTGATCTCCCTCTATTCTATCCTACTTATATGTGATGCTTATTTTTATTAGAAGAACCTGATTATTCCTAGACTAGAAACACAATACCTATGCAATTTTATTAGTTTTATGCATTTTAGTTTTATTATTCCAAGACCTTGAAGAAACGATCGTTCATCATTTTGTTCATCAATCAAGACTAAGTTTCTCTAATTCTCTACTATTTATCTTATTTGTTGATTGTTATTTTGATTATGAATTGTGAGTAGTTCTTTTATCTAGGGCTCGGTGAGCCGATAATATGCGTTATTGATGCTTTGATTTTAATCGCGCTTTGTTGAATTATTGAATTGGGTTTGTTTCGGTTGTGCTTAATAATTGATCGATTTGTTTGAATTGCTAGGTTTGAGTCTAGATTATCATTACAACGAGAGTTGAATGTTTTCATATGAATCATGCCTAAAAGTTTGTATCTTTGTCGATTAATTTCTACTCAATTTTAATTACGACGAGAGTCGGGTTTTAATTTAGAGAACCGAAATAAGATTTGAATTTTCACATGAGAATAGTGAATTGGAATAATTGGGACATGTTAGTATCGGTTCTTAATGCATCTAGTTTTGTTATTCGTGCCATGAAAATAGGATTTATAACATGCTAGATAGGCTTTTTATGTCTCGACGGAGAATTTAAAGTATTGATTAAAATTGGAATGCTAGTCTCACCCAAGACGGTAATTTGACAAAGTTGTGTCACATTTGATTGCATTGATAATCCATGTTAATGGTGAACCATTGCCCTAGGTCTTTCTATTATTGATTTCATCTTAATATATTACATTCCGTACTAGTTTGTTAAAAATTAGTTAGACAATCATCATTTCGATTCCGTCTACGTAGATAACTTGAGTCAAAAATTAGCTAGTACTTAGTCATTCACCTCCCTGAGATCGACCCGTATGCTACAATACCCGTACGCTTGCGGTACTACAAAATAAAACGTAACAAGTTTTTGGCGCCGTTGCCGGGGAGGTAACGGATTAATATTAGCTTAGATTTTTGATTTGTTAGATTACGTCTTTTTCCGCGTACATTGGTACGCTTTCTTTGTTACTAATATTTCTCTAGTTACGTATTGTGATCTTTATGCGCAGGAGTAAATCGAAGGGTTTATACGAATTTGACCCCGAGATCGAAGCCACCGCTAGAAGACGAAACGCAGAGAGAAAGAAGAAGCAGGCTCAACGTGAGCCAGAACCCGAAGAAGTAGTTCTTAATATCGAGGAAGTAGTCACTGATACCGAGGTAGAAATTACTATGACGTCTATTAAGGATGAAAGTGCTCCTAAAGTTGTGCTCAATTCGAGCATTACGAGACCCGCTGTGGAAGCAAACAATTTTGAGCTGAAGACTTCATTGATTTCATTTGTTCAACAAAATCAATTTAGTGGGTCACTAACGGAAAATCCTAATGAGCACATCAATACTTTCCTTGAAAATTGCGACAATGTGAAGATTAATGGGGTCTCCAATGATGCTATTCGATTGCGGTTGTTTCCATATTCATTACGAGATAGGGCTAGAGAATGGTTGCGAAATTGTGATGCCGGCTCTTTTGATACATGGGACAAGCTCTCCACCGCGTTCCTTCACAAGTTCTTTCCACCGGGTAAGACTGCAAAGCTACGCAATGATATTAGCTCATTCATTCAACATGAGAATGAATCATTATATGAAGCTTGAGAACGGTTTAAGGAACTCCAACGTCAATGTCCACATCATGGTATTCCTAATTACCTTCTTGTCCTTACATTCTATAATGGTGTGAAGCCGGAATCTCAGATGAGTCTTAATGCTGCTGCTGGAGGTAGCTTAGATAGTCTACCATGGAATAAGGCTAAAGAACTAATTGAGGAAATGGCCGCAAATACATATCATTGGGGTAGTGACCGTCAAGTGCGAGGAAGGAAGGTAGAAAACAATGACTTGAACATGGTGCATACAAGGCTTGATGATTTATCTCAACAAATTTCCAAGATTAGCCTAGGTGGTTCGAGTTCATCGATTTCTACGTGTCATTTGTGTGGTATTCGGGGTCATGATTCAACTGATTGTGGAAATGTGTCAATGGTGGAACAAGCTAATGCTCTTTATCAAAAGCAACAATTTGATCCATATTCGAATACATACAATCCCGGTTGGGCCCATCATCCAAATTTCTCTTGGAAAAACAACAATGCTCAAGGACCTTTCTCACACCACCAACAATCTTCTAGGCCTTTCAACCAACCTCCGGGCTATGGGCAAAAGCCTATGTTCCGACCACAACAAACTCCACCGATTCAACAAGTTCAACCGATTCCACAACAAGCTACACCAAAGTCTAATATGGAGTTGATGTTAGAGCAAGTCCTTGCTCAACAAACTCAATATATGCAAAATCAAGACAAGAAGAATGATGAGTTCTCGACTTCAATTTCTCAAATTAAGGCTTCTCAAAAAATGACCGAAACTCAAATGGCCCAAATGGCTCAACAAATCAATCTTTTGTCTAAGTCGGGTGGACAATTCCCGGGGAACACTGAAGTAATTCCCAAGGGACAGATAAATGCGGTTACTTTGAGAAGTGGGAAGCAACTTGAAGATCCGGTGCGACCAATTAAAGTAAGCAAGCCGGAGATTGTGGTAGTGGATGAGACCGAGGTAGAGCAAATTATTGAAGATGCTGCAATTGAGAAAGTGGAAAAGGATAAGCAAGCCGACGACACATCTACACCCGCAAGGGTACATTATCCTCATATTCCCTTTCCACAAAGGTTGGCACGAGAGAAGCTAGAGCAAAGGTATGGTAAGTTCATTGAAATTTTGAAAAAGCTTCATATTAATATCCCATTTTTGGAAGCTATATCCGAGATACCTTCTTACGCCAAGTTTCTCAAAGACCTTCTATCAAACAAGAGGAGACTAGTAGAGCATAATGTTGTTGCTCTATCGGAGGAATGTAGTGCCATATTGCAAAACAAGTTACCAAAGAAGATGCAAGACCCGGGTAGTTTTTCTATTCCATGCTCGGTTGGTAATGTGGCTATCCAAAAGGCATTGTGTGATCTTGGAGCTAGTGCGAGTCTAATGTCATTGTCTATTTGTGAGAAACTCCATATGGGTGAATTGAAACCCACTTTGATATCTCTTCAATTGGCCGATAGATCGGTAAGATACCCTCTTGGTATTATTGAGGATGTTCCCATTCAAGTTGGGAAATTGGTGCTTCCTTGTGATTTTGTTGTCATGGATATGGAGGAGGATATCCAAATTCCAATTATACTTGGAAGACCATTCTTAGCCACCGCCGGTACACTTATCGATGTGAAGGGTGGTAAACTTTCAATGTGTGTTGGCAATGAAAAGGTGGAATTCGAACTCCACAAATCTATGGGGCAACCAACATTGAAAGAGGTATGTTACCGTGTTGATGTTATCGACAAACTAGTTGAAGAAAGAGCTTTGGGTGATGCATCTACTGACCCACTCCAAAGTTGCTTAGTTGAGGACAATAATACCGATGACATAGAGGTGCTTTCATATACTCAACTCCTTGATTCCTCTCCCTCTTATTATGATCATGGTCCTTCTTTTAAGGTATTATCGTTGGAGTCTACACCCGAGGTACGTCCTAATCCTCCTATAGTAGAATTAAAACCCCTTCCCCCAAATTTGAAACATGCTTTTTTGGGTGCTAATTCTACTTATCCGGTTATTGTCAATGCTAACCTTAATGACACTCAACTTGAGAAATTGCTTGATGTTCTTCGTAAATACAAGAGTGTTATTGGGTATACCATTGATGATGTCAAAGGAATCAATCCATCTTTTTGTATGCATCGTATTTTGCTTGAAGACGATCATGTCACCTCTATTGAATCGCAACGACGCCTTAATCCTAACATGAAAGAGGTTGTCAAGAAAGAGGTTTTGAAATTGCTTGACGCGGGCATCATCTATCCTATTTCCGATAGTGCATGGGTGAGCCCGGTTCAAGTGGTTCCAAAAAAGGGTGGCATGACCGTTGTTAAGAACGATAAGGATGAATTGATTTCTACTAGAACGGTGACGGGTTGGCGCATGTGTATCGATTATAGGAAATTGAATAAAGCCACCCAAAAAGATCACTTCCCCCTCCCATTCATAGATCAAATGCTTGAAAGGTTGGCAAAACACTCATTCTTTTGTTACTTGGATGGTTATTCTGGTTTTTTCCAAATCCCCATCCATCCAAGTGACCAAGAGAAAACGACATTCACATGTCCATATGGCACGTTTGCTTATCGTAGAATGCCGTTTGGATTGTGCAATGCTCCCGCTACCTTTCAACGGTGCATGATGGCTATCTTTTCTGATCTCGTAGAGCGCATCATGGAAGTTTTCATGGATGATTTCTCGGTCTATGGCACTAACTTTGACACTTGTTTACAAAATTTGACTAGAGTGCTTCATAGATGCAAAGAAACTCATCTTATTTTGAATTGGGAAAAGTGCCATTTTATGGTGCAAGAGGGTGTAGTCTTAGGACACATTATATCTAATCGGGGTATCGAGGTCGATAGAGCCAAAGTGGAAGTCATCGAGGGACTCCCACCCCCTACTAATGTGAAAGGGGTGCGAAGTTTTCTCGGTCATGCGGGGTTTTACCGTCGATTCATAAAAGATTTTTCAAAAATTGCCCGCCCACTAACGGAACTATTAGCCAAGGACACCCCTTTTGTGTTTTCTAATGCGTGTCTTGAGGCTTTTGACAGGTTGAAGAAGGCTCTCACATCAGCACCTATTATCCAACCACCGGATTGGACTATTCCCTTTGAGTTGATGTGTGATGCTAGTGATCACGCTGTTGGGTCCGTGCTTGGTCAAAGGAAAGATGGCAAACTCCATGCCATTTACTATGCTAGTAGAACTCTTGATCCTGCTCAAGCTAATTACACCACAACTGAGAAGGAGTTTTTAGCTATTGTGTTCTCCATTGAAAAGTTTCGGTCCTACCTTGTAGGTTCGAAAGTTATTGTTCATACGGATCATGCGGCACTTAAGTATTTGTTGCAAAAGAAAGATGCTAAACCCCGCTTGATTCGTTGGATTCTATTGCTTCAAGAGTTCGATATAGAGATCAAAGACAAGAAAGGCGCCGAGAATGTGGTAGCTGACCACCTATCTCGCCTATTGTTAGAAGATGACGATAAATTACCCATTGATGATTCCTTCCCGGACGATCACCTTTATTCTATTGCTGCTCTCGAGTCCGATTTGCCATGGTATGCCGATATTGTGAACCACTTATCTTGTGGGATTCTTCCTAAAGGTTTAAGTTCATACCAACGCAAGAAATTCCATCACGATGCTAAGCACTATTATTGGGATGACCCACATCTGTACAAGTCGTGTGCCGATGGAATTATTCGTAGGTGTGTACCCAAGGAGGAAATGACATCGATTAATTCTCATTGTCATGATATGCCAACTGGAGGGCATGCTAGTACAACGAAAACCTCCGCGAAGATTCTTCAATGTGGTTTTTATTGGCCCTCTTTATTCAAGGACGTTGCACAATTTGTAAAGTCATGTGATCGTTGTCAACGGGCCGGGAATATCTCAAGGCGGAACGAGATGCCTCTTAATTTTATATTGGAGGTTGAATTATTTGATGTGTGGGGAATCGATTTTCAAGGCCCTTATCCCTCCTCTTATGGGAATAAATATATCCTTGTCGCGGTCGACTACGTTTCTAAGTGGGTGGAAGCCATCGCTACACCTACTAATGATGGCAAAGTCGTGGCCAAATTTTTCAAAAAGGTTATATTTCCCCGATTTGGTGTCCCTAGAGTGTTGATAAGTGATAATGGGACTCATTTTATTGAGAAGAAGCTAGAAGCATTGTTGAGGAAATATGGTGTTCAACACCGATTTGGGCTCCCGTATCATCCACAAACAAGTGGACAAGTTGAAATCTCCAATCGCGAGATTAAAACTATCTTAGAAAAGACGGTCGCAAGCTCGAGAAAAGATTGGTCAATGAAACTTGACGATGCATTATGGGCTTATCGCACCGCATTCAAGACACCAATTGGTACTTCACCATTTCGATTGGTGTATGGGAAATCTTGTCATCTCCCGGTCGAATTAGAACATCGTGCATTTTGGGCCATCAAAGCTCTTAATTACGACTACAAGAGTGCGGGAGAACGCCGTCTTTTGCAATTGAATGAACTCGATGAGATTCGCCTTGAATCTTACGAGAACGCTCGAATTTATAAGGAGAGGACAAAAAGATGGCACGACAATAGAATTTTGAGGCGTGAATTTCATGAAGGGGATTTAGTTCTTCTATTTAACTCACGACTTAAACTATTTCCGGGCAAGTTGCGCTCGAGGTGGTCCGGACCATTCCGAGTCACCAAAGTATTCCCATATGGATCGGTCGAGGTTTCTAGTGATGAAAATGGGAGTTTCAAGGTCAATGGTGCGCGTCTCAAGCACTATATTGCAGGTGATCCGATTCCGGAGAAAGTGATTTATACACTCTCCGTCATTCCCACCCTCAATTGAAAAAAACAGGAAGTCAAGCTCGTGACTCTAAACAAGCGCTTCTCGGGAGGCAACCCGTGTTGTACATATTTTTATTTTATTGTAATTTTATTTTAATTTGTATCACTAAAAAAAAAAAAAAAATCAAAAAAATCCAAAAATACGAGTGATACGGTGTTATAATGAGTCCGAGATAGCTAATTTGACTCATTTTTGCAGATCGAAGAAGCGGGAATTCCAATTTCCAAGTACAAGGCCGCTAGTAGCGGCCACGGAAGGCTATTTGAGCCGCTACTAGCTGCTTTTTCAGCATCTCAACCAAATTTTCATGCTAAAAGTTGATTTATGTCCGCTACTAGCGGATAGTGTCGCTACTAGCTGCTTCTTTTTTGTCCATGAGCAGGTATATTCAATACTTCTCCTTCATTAACTATAAAACAAAAAAACAAAAAAACAAAAAAAAAAAAAAAAAAAAAAAAACAAAATAAGAAAATAGAGGGAAAACGTATAGTGTGCAAAGGAAAGACAACCACCACCATCCACCATAGTCAGCCGCCCCCTCCCCCACCGCCGCCGTTGCCACCACTGCCTTCCACTCACCACCACCACCGCCCTCTACCACCACCTCCCTCTCTCTATTGAACCCAAAAGAAGAAAAAAAACAAAAACCCTAACTTTTGGGGTTTTACTACCAAGAGCAATTTGGGGCAAAATTGGAGTCGGAATCAAGCAATTGTTGTCCGTACGTGGATATAGGCGTCGGTTTCCTTTGCTCTCTTCTCTCAATTGAAGGTTTGATTATTCTTTGCCTATTTGTGTCTCATCTTTTAATTTCAATTAGTAACTTTTTGTATATAAATAATTTGATTTTTCTTTGAAGTTACTAATTTCAATTATTTGAAGTTACTAATTTCAATTATTTGAAGTTACTGATTGTTGACATAGAAAAAAAAACATAGTGTCCGTTGAATATGAATTGTGTTGGTGGTGGGCTGTGAATTTTCCTCATTTCGACACATACTTTGGAATTTTTGGAATTTTCTTGTGAGGTGATTGTCATCTTACGACGGGATTTGAATTGGTCATTGTGTGAGTGTCGTGTGAGCTTTGTTGAGTCCGTGTCTGTGAGTGTCCTGTGAGAGTATTTGAGAGAGTTTGGTTGATTGTGAGTGAGTGAGTTGAAAAGAAAAAAAAGAAAAAAAAAAGGAGTGAAAAAAATGGGACGGAGTGTAAAAAAAGGCAAGGGTCCTGTGTCTAAGTCGAAGTCTAAGACCGTCTCTACTCTCACGATGCATCTTTCGGTTCCACCGGGTCTTTCACATATAAATGGTGATGAGCTCGTCTATCTCACCAATTTGAGACAAGCAAACCGTCATGTCCTACCTACTAAATTCTTTGATCGAGACACTTTGTCACGGTTAGGATTACTAGAGCCTATGTCGGTGTTGTTGAAAAGAGTGGGGATGGAAGGGTTGTTGGAACGACAAGCACCAACGTATACTAGGTATACTTTGGAATTTTTGGCGACCTTGAAAACTTCAAAAAGAACCGAGGGCCCAGTTATTGATTTTAAACTTGGTGGAACTTCCCATCAACTCTCCTATTCTAAGCTTCGAGAGATTTTTGGATTTGTTGGAGAGTGTACAAAAGAGTGGAGTCCGTTCAAAGGTGGAGATTCGGGCATATTTTGGGCATCTATTACGGGGCAAGCTATTAAGAGAAAGGGGGATGTCAGCTCTAGTATTCCTCACCCATGTCTCCGTATGATTCACCGATTTTGGTCTATGGCGATTTTCTGTCAAGGGGAACCATCGAAGATTAGTCAAAATGAAATGGGTTACTTGTGGGCATTGATGCCCGAATCTTCGATGGTGCCTGATTGGGTTGACCTGTTTGTATCTAGCTGCCTTAAGTGTAGGAAGAACGTTAAAGGAAAAATTAGCATGGGCGGCATGGTTACATTAATACTTACCCATTTGGGAGTCACTATTCCTAGCACAGTTACACCGGTGACGGGAGGTCATTTGCTCGATTTTGATACATTGGAGCGTACATTTATGATTCAAGATTCGGTGGCCCGTGGTTATTTTTTATGGAGACGTGGTCCGAAAGCTTCACCTTACTTACGATTGCCTCGTTCTACGGAGCAATCTATTCCTACCGGGCCAAGGACCATCGATTTATATATACCACGTGACCCACTTACTCTCTTGGAGCCGGGTGACAAAAGGGTAGCGAAGCGTGTTCTAGAAAATGATGATGATGCTATGGATGACAGTGATGATGAAATTGCGACCGAGAGACCCTCTCCCTCATTCACACATGCTTCATCTTCTAGGGAGTCCGACATGTGGAGATTAGAGTTCGATGATTGGCGGGCGGAACAAGGGTTAGCTATGCGGGAAGTGCTAGAGTTGTGTCGAGGTTTCGACAAGTTTTTATCGGCTAGACATCCTAACACATACACTTCCCCTTCGGAGCAATTTTATGCAGAGTTGGCGGCCGAGAGGAGCGCTATTAACAGTCGTCGGGAGGCACGTAGTGGCTCTCGTCAACCTTCTGGAGACTCCTCTGATTCTTCATGATAGGTGATTTGTCCCCTCTTTCCTATTTTTGTCTTTGTCGCATTGAGGACATTGCTCGATTCAAGCATGGGGGAGGGATATTTCACTTTTGTATATATTTATTTTCAAAAAAAAATTAAAAAAAAAAAAGAAAGAAAAAAGAAAAAAAAAATCCCGCTAAGTCGAAAACCTGAAAGGGCGGCTTAGGCAAAAAAAATAAAATGGGAGGCCTCGCTAGAATGAAAATCTGCAAGGGCAGACGTTCTAGGCAACATTGAGGTTGAGAGTGGAAAAAGTGAGTACATAAAAAAAATAAGAAGAAAAAGCTAGGTTGAAAACCCGAAAGGGCGGCCTAGGCAAAATGAGGGATTAAGAAAAAATGAAAAAAAAAAGTGAAAAATGAAAAAAAGAATAAAGAAAAGAAAAAAGGAAAAAAAAGAGCCGCAAGAAAGAAAAGGGGCCATAATATCCCGTACTATGGGCAAATAGTAAACATCATGGCGGTCGGCGACATAAGAAGACGGCGTTTGGAGGTAAGGGTTAGGATTAGGATCATTTTTTGGCGTCGTAATTTTGTGTTGGAATTGGATTGTGTGTAGGGATCGTTGGTTGCTGTGATCCCGTTTTTGGATATGCTTGTGAATTGATGTTTATTAATGTTGATATTATTGGCTTGTGGTTAGAGAGTGTTTTTGAGCTAGCATGGGGGAGTCATACACTGACTTGACTCTTTGATTTATCTTTTGGTGTTGACCATGCTAAGCTAGACGATTTCGGAGTAGGTAGTGAGGGCGATATAAGAAGGAAGTTGTGAGCTAACTTTTTGTGAGTGAGGGAGTTCGCTAGACCTTGCATTGGTATCGTCTTATGCCTTTTGAGTTTACTCGAGGACGAGTAAAGGTTTAGCATGGGGGAATTTGTTAAGTGCTATTTTTAGCACTAATTGTGAGTATATATCGTCGGATTTTTGGTGTTGAGAGTCAATGTTGGGGCGATATAGTGATATTTGAGTGATTTCCGATGATCTCACATGGTTTGAGTGAATATGTGATTTTTGATGACGGTTCTAGCTATTTTGAAGAGCCGAGAAATTCTTGTATTATGCCCGGGTTATATTGGTGTTATGTATCGAATGCCGGGTTAGATCGAAGATCACATGAAGAAAAGAAAAGAAGAAAATCAAAGGAAAGCAAAGAAGGAAGAATTGAGAGTTTTTAAGTGCCGCTACTAGCGGATGACGAAGGGCAAAACTGCCGCTAGTAGAGGCATAATCAGAATTTTACCAATTTGTGGAGCTTTCAGAGTGCCGCTAGTAGCGAAATGTGCCGCTACTAGCGAATAACTACCCGTCCATGACTCTTGATCTCCCTCTATTCTATCCTACTTATATGTGATGCTTATTTTTATTAGAAGAACCTGATTATTCCTAGACTAGAAACACAATACCTATGCAATTTTATTAGTTTTATGCATTTTAGTTTTATTATTCCAAGACCTTGAAGAAACGATCGTTCATCATTTTGTTCATCAATCAAGACTAAGTTTCTCTAATTCTCTACTATTTATCTTATTTGTTGATTGTTATTTTGATTATGAATTGTGAGTAGTTCTTTTATCTAGGGCTCGGTGAGCCGATAATATGCGTTATTGATGCTTTGATTTTAATCGCGCTTTGTTGAATTATTGAATTGGGTTTGTTTCGGTTGTGCTTAATAATTGATCGATTTGTTTGAATTGCTAGGTTTGAGTCTAGATTATCATTACAACGAGAGTTGAATGTTTTCATATGAATCATGCCTAAAAGTTTGTATCTTTATCGATTAATTTCTACTCAATTTTAATTACGACGAGAGTCGGGTTTTAATTTAGAGAACCGAAATAAGATTTGAATTTTCACATGAGAATAGTGAATTGGAATAATTGGGACATGTTAGTATCGGTTCTTAATGCATCTAGTTTTGTTATTCGTGCCATGAAAATAGGATTTATAACATGCTAGATAGGCTTTTTATGTCTCGACGGAGAATTTAAAGTATTGATTAAAATTGGAATGCTAGTCTCACCCAAGACGGTAATTTGACAAAGTTGTGTCACATTTGATTGCATTGATAATCCATGTTAATGGTGAACCATTGCCCTAGGTCTTTCTATTATTGATTTCATCTTAATATATTACATTCCGTACTAGTTTGTTAAAAATTAGTTAGACAATCATCATTTCGATTCCGTCTACGTAGATAACTTGAGTCAAAAATTAGCTAGTACTTAGTCATTCACCTCCCTGAGATCGACCCGTATGCTACAATACCCGTACGCTTGCGGTACTACAAAATAAAACGTAACAAGTTTGCACCTCCTTTGCCTTATTTTGAGATGTGTGATACTTGTGGAATCGTTGGTCATGATCCTATGCATTGTAGAGGGAGTATTGAGCAAGTGAACGCCTTTCAAGCGTTCAAGCAAGGTGCCTCCTACTCTAATCAATACCAAGCTTCCAATCAAGTCCCTCAACAACAAGCCTTTCAACATCAACAACAACATCGTCCCTATGTTCCACCTCCTCTACGGGACAAAAATGAAAGTTACCAAGGTTATGTGGGTAACCAAAGACTCTTTAACAACTTCAAGCAAAATAACCAAGGTAACTTCAACAACAAGCAAGGGTTCCAACAAGGGAACTTCAATCAAGGTGGTTTCTAAGGAAACCAAAATTTCCAAGGAAACCGGAACTTTCAACAACAACAAAACCACAATCAAGGCCTTAATCAAGGCAATTCTCATGGGTTCCAAGGGAACCATCAACAACAAGCAAATCAAAGTCATCAACAACAAAGCAAGCCTAGGAGTCGGTCTCCTATCCATGACTATGGTACTCCGTTAGCCCTCACCGATACTCCACATAATCCATCATCTCCACCACGGGATTTCGACGTACACAAGTATATGATGGATATGCAAAGGAGTAATCAAGAGATGGCAAGAAATCAACAAGAGTTCTTTTCTTACGTTCAAAAGGACAACCAATCAAGAGATGCTCATGCGAAGTCGATGGAAACCCGAATATCTCAACTTGCTTCGGAGATCTCTACAAGACAAAAGGGGCAACTACCTCCTCAAGGCGAAACACCAAAATTTGAGCATGTAAATGCTATTACTACGAGGAGTGGTACATCCTATGAACCCCCTTTTTCACCTAGTGAGCAAGAACCAAGACAATTCAAGAAGTCATACCCTCCTCTCAAGATAATGCAAGCTTTGACATTCCAATTGAGGAGCAAGTCTTATGGGAGGTCGAGAAACCCCAAGAAGACAACCCTCCCCCTCTTCAAGAGAAAGACAAGGGAAAAAGGAAAGTGTCCTTTGAAGAGTCCACCCCGATTGATCAAAACAAGTACCAAATCAAGTTGCCTTACCCATCGAGACAAATAAAGACTAAGGTGGACACTCATTACGACAAGTTCCTTAGTATTGTGAAGAAATTGGATGTTAGTGTCCCGTTCACCGAATTACTTACCCAAATCCCGGCTTATGGAAGATTTATGAGAGAAATCTTAGCTAGGAAGAGATCCGTCGATAAGGAAGAGACCGTAGCGTTCACGAGGGTGGTGAGCGAGCTTATCCAAGGTTCCACGCTTCCGAAGTTGAAGGATCCGGGTAGTTTTTCGATCCCTTGCACCATAGGCAGCTTCTTGATCAAGAATGCGTTATGTGACTTGGGCGCGAGTGTGAGCATCATTCCGTATTCTATTTGTTGCCGACTCGGAATGAAAGAGTTGAAATGTACGTCCCTCACCCTCCAAATGGCCGATAAATCATTCAATCGACCATTAGGAATGTTAGAGGACGTACCGGTACGAGTGGGGAAATACTTCATTATGGTCGACTTCATTGTGCTTGACATGCCGGAGGATGCCAATACTCCCATTATTCTTGGGCGCCCATTTCTACACACCGCGGGTGCCATGATCGATGTGAAGAAAGGTAGGATCACATTTGAGTTAGGCGAGGAAAAGATAGTGTTCGACCTCCAAGGCAACACTTCGCCTACTAGCGATGAGACATGCAATATGATCCAAGCCAAGAAAGACATCGATCTAGGGGGTGAAACGGAACAAAGCTTGAAGAAGTACTCTTATGTACTTGAGGATGACGACTCCGATATGGAGGAAGATGAGTGCCCAATTCATGGGCTTGATGACAAGTTGAAGTGCAATGACAAGGAAGAAGATGAACCTCCCTTGGGGCCGCATGAGGACCGGTGGACGTTTGGGTATATCCCCAAGGACCAAAAGTACAAGTTCAAGTCGTTGAACTTGGAAGAGCGGGATGCCCCGGGAACGTCAAGGCAAGGCCATGAGGAGCCTTGGGATGTGGTCGGTTACATTACGAGCTTAATTGAAGACTTCTCTAGGGCCTTCGACTTGTTCTTACGTGCCCTTGATGGAAATGGAATTGTTCAAGGTTGTTGAAAAAGATTGGAGAAAGCACCACCTTGGTTTGACGGAGTCCCACAAGAACCGTCTCCTTGTATATATCCTTGTATTATATTTGCTTTGAATTTTTGTGAATTCTTGTTATTTGGATTATTGATGAGCGAGGCGAGAGAGAGAATTTGATGCTTGAATTGAGTTTGTTGGATAGGTGAAGTGAAGATATCCCTAGAAAGGATTGGCAATGATATACCTTGGGTTGTAGGCACGAGGATCGGGTTTTTGAAGCTTGGAGCAAGCTTTTGGGGATAGTGGAAGTTGAAGAAGACCCATCCTGGCCGGGATGAGGCGTCCCGACCGAGAAGGGTAATGCATCCCGACCGGGAAGGAGTCGTCCCGATCGGGATGGGTGCGCCATATTTGGAGCTTCCTGTGAGTCCGTCCCGACCGGGATGAGAGCGTCCCGACCGGGACGGGTGTGGCATCCCGACCGGGAAGGAGCCGTCCCGATCGAGATGGGTGTATCAAGGTTTGGGCTCACTGTGGGTCCGTCCCGACCGGGATGAGGTCGTCCCGACCGGGACGGGTGAGGGAACCCGATCGGGATCAATCTTCCCGACCGGGATGGTCCTCTGCTCCCCCTTTGTGATTCTTCTTCGCAAATCAATTCCACTCAACCGTTTTATGCCCCCTCCCAACCTCCCTATATACCCTAGCCTTATCATATGCCCCATGTACTTCATTGTCGTGCCCTCACTCCATTTCCTATCCTCTTTACACCGACTCTCGCATCAAATCCCATCCCCTCACACCATTACTACCCCGACCGTGAGTCCTTCTTGAGTGCGAAGCGAGATGGCACCCGAGAAGACAAGCGACGAGCCTTCAATGATCTTCGAGACGATGGAGCAAGTGAGTTACTAGCCGCTTGGTTTGGTAACTATCCTTACTTTTCCGTCTTTTTATCGCTTGTTTTTCATTGTTTGCCCCCCCTTCCCTTGAGTCATGGGATCTTAGTGGCCTTCGAGGCCGTAGTATGGTTGCTCCCGACTCCCGACGACGTAATTACATCGAGAGTCAATCGAGTAGTCCTAATTGCAAGATTTTCACCCTTTTTTAGGAGTTAGTCGGATTTGGACGGAATCCGGGCTAGGTGACTTGATTACACCTAGCCCTCCCCTCCCATTTCCTTTTTATTTCTTTCTTTTTTATCTTTCTTCCCCCCATCCATATCTTTTCTTGTCTCGGCCCACGGTGATTTGATTACACCCCGGCCAGACGCTTTCTACCCTTTTCTCCATCTTTTCTTTTTAATTTTTAGCTTTATTTTCGTAATTTCTTTTCTTTTTCTTTTGTCTCTCCGCACACTACGATTGAGCATATGAGGACATTGCTCGATTTAAGTGTGGGGGAGCGATATTCTATCGTAGTTAGTTTTATTTTTCCCCTTTTTCTAAAAAATCCTAAAAATTTGAAAAAATTTCACAAAAATCAAAAAGATTTTCTCTTTTGCGTTTTCATTTTGTGTCTATTGTGTCGTATATTTGTTTGTGTGTGTGTTTTGCCTCCCTTTCACCTTATAGGTCGCTTACTCACCGATGGCTTTGGAAAGCTTTCAAGATGTCCGGTAACATCTCCTATCCCTTTTTCCTTCTTTGTCTCTTGCGGAATTTGGAGGAGAATGTGTTGTGGTGTGCTCGGGAGGAGCTTTGTAAAGTTTGATGTTGGTTGGTTGCTCATTTGGAAGCTAGGGGTGGTGTTTATGTTGTGTATATGTTTGTTTTGTGTTGTTCTTGTTTTTGTTGCTTCTGTTTCTTTTTCCTTCGTGTTCGTTGAGTCTTTGTTTTGTGTTTTGTTGTGTGTCATGTGCGTAAACCGTTTTCGAAAACCCGGTTTAGAGGCTAGTGCGTGAGTGTGTACTTTCCCTTTTTAGTAGTGTAAATCGAGTCTTGGACCTTAGCCTAGTAGAATGACCCTAAATCAATGAGTTCGTTGGTCCTTTACCTTGAGTCCACCTAGCTTACTAGGAATTTACTGCGGGATTTGCACCTTTGACCATTATGACCACCCACGGTGTGAATAGGCCTTGGTTACCGAGTCTCGTCCCTTAGGTGACCGTGTCTAGGGTTGTTTGATTAGTCCAAGTTCTCCACTTTTTGTGGGTTTGAAGGGAAGGCGCCGTCCCGACTCACCCATTGCCCTACCTCTTACACATACCCACACCAATAAATTGCAAATTGTTGATTCTCTCTTTCTTGTTACACAATGAAATGCCAAACATGCCAAATCTTGCCAAAAGGGCAAAGAAAAGAAAAGAAAAAAAAGAAAGAAAAAAAATGAAAGAAAGAAAAGAAATGAAGAAAAAGAAAAGCCAAAAGCCAAAAAGAAAATAGAAAAAAAGAAAAAGAATGGCATGGCAAAACAAAGTGAAAATGCAAAAGAAGAAAGAAAATGCCAAAAGAAAACCCATCTCACAAAAAAGATATCCCCACAAAAATAAGCCTTTTTCCGACTTTTGCCGTGAAGAACCTACCAAAGGACCGAGTGCCGAGGAAGGATGATAGTGGCATTAGTCGGTCTTCCCTCATTTTGCATGTTTTCCACCTTTTTACTTAGACTAGCTAGGCGGTCTTGGACACGGGACGACCCTCTTGGCTCACGCTAAAGGGGGCGGGGTCTCACTTACCTACAGTGTCGACTAACACCGTGGTTCTCCACTTTTCCACTCCGCCGATCGTCCCGTAGTACGTTTTTAGAAAGTTAGGAGGACCTAGGTAAGTTACCAACGTTTTTGTTGCTTTATCGTCATACTATTAGGGTTTAGTCCACCTTGGTTTGTATTGCTAGCTTGGGAACGTTGTCACTTACCTCGAGTCCTAAACCGGTGCTTCTTTCACCGCTTTTTGAGGGAAGCGGTATTTCTTTTGTTTTGGGTACAACTGTCTATGTGTTTGTTTGTGTGTTTGTTTATGTGTTTGTGTCCGGTTACATCCACAATTTTGTCGCAAGACCCAACTTGCCTTGCGGAGTACACTTTTCCTCTAAGTACACTCGCGTGAGTTGAAGGGGCGTAGGGTGCGCTAATACCCATTCGGCTAGTTTAGTAGTTAGTGTGTGCTTACTCGAGGGCGAGTAAGGGTTAAGTGTGGGGGAGTTGATAAGTGTAGTTTGTAGTGCCTAATTGTTGTGTTTTGGTCCCATTTTCCTTGTGGAATCGCTCCGTTGGAGCGATTCATGGGCTTCTTATGCTTCCTTTAGTTCGTTTTAGGTTCCCGAGGCCGATTTGGAAGAGTTGGAGCGATTCCGACTCAATACATACATATTTTGGAGCCAACGAGATAAAGAAATGATGACTCGAGGCCTTGGAATCGACCCTGAGACCTTGGGACCCAATTCCGAGCCTCCGAGACCCGATCCCGAGTCCCGAGAATCGGTGGGAAGCCCATGAGAGGCAAGGAAGGACCAAGGATCGTTTAAGGAAGGCATACAAGGCCCATCCCGTTCGGGATGGCCTCATCCCGTTCGGGATGGGGTGCTACTTTGAGATGGCTGCTGTGAGCCCATCCCGGTCGGGACCATCCCGTCCCGATCGGGATGACAGAGCCGTCCCGATCGGGATGATTCTCCTGGTCGGGAAGCTACAGAGGCAGCACGGGCTTCTTCTTTTCTTCTCCTTCATTCTTGTACCCATATATATACTCCCTTCTTGTAATTTTAAGACATCTTATCTTACCCTAGATTAGTTTAAGCCTCAAAAACCCTAGATTTACTCTCACTCATTAGTTCTAATCTCTCTTTAATCCTTAGTTAATCATTGTAATTAATCTTGTATTAAGAAGATTCTTGAAGATTATTCCAAGATTGACAACCTTGGGGTTCTATTTGGGTTTCTATTTATACAAGTTCTCATCTTTTCTTCATCTAGTATTGGTATAATCATCTCTACTCTTGCTCTTAGTTTATTTAATCTTGTTTGAATCTTTTCATATTGTTATTGTTATTACTCTTGTTATTCATTATGGATGCTTGTTTAGTGGTATTGATTTCCTTTATGATTGTTAGTTTATTCTTTGTCATGAGTGAGTAGCCTTCTTGTGGGGTTAGTAGGGGGATTAGGGGTAGATTATGGATGATTAGGGTTGATTAAGGGGAAAAGGTTATATCTTTGTTGTTAGTCACATTGTAGGCACTCTATGTGTTTGTTGATATGCTTGTATGAGTTGTAGTGCCATGCTTCCCATACTTGTTCTCATATTCTCATTGATTGTCTATTTTGTGGAAATGTCGAGAATAGTTTAGTCGCGAGAGCGCGGACTAGGGTCTAAGTTGCGAGAGCCCGGACCCACCTTGGCATCGGTTTAAGTTGCGAGAGCCCGGACCGACCCTAACAACTAGGAGACACCTATACCCTTGATCACCCCAATTAACCTTCTACTCCTATGAACCCGACCTACCCCACTTCTTTCCATATTTGTGTTAATCCTTCTAGTTAGCCATTGTTCTTTTAGTTTATTCGTTAGTTCGATCATTAGCTTAGTCATACTTCTCCTCCATCATTAGTTTTCCTTTTATCGCTTTCTTTGTGTCGTTTTTGGTAGCATAGTCTCGTTTGTAAGACGACATAGTCTAAGCTTTGATATACCGTCCTCGTGGAATCGATCCCGACTTACCCTAGCTACCCACTAGGTTAGTCGGTGTTATATTGACCGGCTAGGGACGTGACAAATCCTTACCATCAATATTCTAGGTAAGGGGAATAAGTCATCTTTCCCCTACATACGTTTTAAGTCCTATGTTTTAAGTCGATAAGACTCCCGTAATACTATCAAAACCCTAACCTTTGGGATGAAATCAAGAGATCTACGGAGATTGAAATTTGTAAGCCTAAATCTTTCGATTATAAAATGAAATTCTTATTCCATATTATTTTCCGCCTTGTTTTTTTATTATTGCAGGCGACACAAAATTTGTTGTTGCACATGGATCAGAGCTTATTTACATTAGAAGTGAGTATGAGTAGCTTATGAAAGACAATACTTAAGTACTTAAGTCACATAGTTCAATATCCCAAGTTCCCAACTGTATCTACACTGTTGCAAAGTGTGTTTGGTTTGATTATTGACAAAGGGGTTGTCATTTGTTCTCACATTAGAAACAATTTTTGCTTAATAGTAAATAGTTGAATCTTCGGTTTTATGTAAAGGATGGTAAAACTCCCCTTGCCTTCACTAATCAAAAGGTACAAGTATTTATATACAATCCTAATCAGATTACTCCTACTCCTAGATACGAAGGAACTAACTAGATACTTAGGAACTAGTAAGATAGTAAATACAATACAATGAATATATGATGATACATTGATTATATTCTAATACGCCCCCTCAGTCGAAACGAGAGGTGACTGGACGTTGAGACTGGAACGAAAATCATCGAACATGGCTTTAGGGAGGCCTTTGGTGAATATGTCAGCATATTGATACCGCGATGGGACATGTAAGACACGTAGCTGACCTAAAGCAACCTTTTCACGAACAAAGTGGATATCCATTTCAGTGTTTGGTTTGTTGATGGTTAACGGGATTACCGGCGAGGTAAATGGTGCTTACATTGTCGTAATAGACGATGGTGGCTTTTGATTGAGGGCAATGAAGTTCAAGAAGTAGATTACGAAGCCAGCAAGTCTCGGCTACAGTGTTGGCAACACCACGATATTCGACTTCTGTCTTGGAGCGGGAAAATGTGGGTTGGCGTTTTGAGGACCATGAGACAATGGTGTCGCCTAGGAAGACACAGTACCCGGAGGTGGAATGACCAGTGTCTGGGCATCCTCCCCAATCAGCATCAGAATAGGCAATGAGAGAGTGCGTGGATGAGGGACGGATGGTGAGGCCATGAGATGTCGTGCCGCGGATGTATCGTAACATGCTCTTGAGGGCGGCTAGATGGGGCTCGCGGGGGTAATGCATGAAGAGGCATATTTGTTGGACCGCATAGGAGATGTCTGGACGCGTGAAGGTTAGATATTGTAGGGCACCCGCGAGGCTGCGATAAAGAGTGGGTTTGGAGACGGGAGGGCGTGGCGGAACTGAGTTTGGCCTTTGAGGCACCCGGTGTCTGAGATGGCTTAAACGATGTCATGTTGGCACGGGCCAAGATATCTTCAGCATGCTTAGATTAGGACAAGAAAAGACACTCTTTGTGTCAGTCAACGGAGATACCCAAAAAATAGCTGAGAGGACCGAGGTCAGTCATAGAGAATTTTGATTTAAACTACTGAATAATAGTGTCACTGAGGTGGTCAGAGGAGGAGGCGAGAATAATATCATCAACATATAGAAGGATGTAAGCAGAGTGGTCGGTGGTACGGAGGACAAAGAGGGAGTGATCGACACGGCGTTGTAGGAAACCGATGGACTGGACAAAGGAGGCGAAACGTTGATACCAAGCTCGGGAAGCCTGTTTAAGGTCGTACAGAGATTTCTTGAGGAGACAGACATAGTCGGGATGCCGAGAATCACGGAACCCTGGTGGTTAGTGCATGTAGACAGTCACGGAAAGGTGTCCATGTTAGAAAGAATTTTTCACATCTATTGATGGAGGGACCATTGACGGGAGACGACGACAATACTGAGAACGGTGCAGATGGTGGTTGGTTTGACAACAGGACTAAAAGTTTCTTCACAATCAATTCCGACCTGTTGAGACCTGTCATTGACAACGAGACGAGCTTTGTACTGCTCCAAGACACCGTTGGATTTGAATTTATGTTTAAATAACCACATGATGCATCGAGTAACATTAGCATCACATGGCCGGGGCACAAGAACCCATGTATTATTTTTAATTAGAGCATTAAATTCGTCGGTCATGGCATGTTTCCAATTGGGATCGCGTAAAGCACTCAGAGGGTCTCGGGAAATAGGTGGTGGCAGTGAGGTTAGGGATGAAGCGGGGTTTATGGATATCATGTTTGCTACGGGTTTCCATGGGATGGGATAGGTTATCAGAGAGGATGGTGGAGGTGGGCTGAGAAGTGGAGATGGGTTGGGCTTTGGGAAGGGGTAGGTGTTTGGGGGGGGAGTTAGGCTGGGAAGGTGAATTGGGCTGCGAATCAGAGTGGGCCGAAGAGTTAGTAGTGGAGAGAGGTGAGGAGGTAGGGTTAGTGGACTGAGGAGGGGATTGGGCCGGATTTGGAGTAGTTTTGGGCCGCCTGGAGTAGACCTGGAGAGGAGGGGTAGTGGATTGGGCTAAGTGGTGGGTTAAAGAAGGAGGTAAGTCTGAACATAAGAAATCATAGGATGGTGGGTTGGGACATATTTTTTCTTTAAAGTGAAAAATTATTTCGTGAAACGTTACATGTCGATTGATGAGGACCTTATTGGTTGACAAGTCGATACACAATTAGCCGCGGTGAGCGGAAGGATAGCCGAGAAAGACACACAGCGTGGACCTTGGATCGAGTTTGTGAATTGTGGTCAGAGGGAGATGAGGGTAACAAAAACAACCAAAAACAAGGAGATGAGAATAAGATGGAACTTTGAGGTAGAGACTTTGTGTGGGAGAGACGTGACGATTAACTATACTTAAGGTTAGATTATGGAGATATGTAGCCATGGCGAGAGCGTATGACCATAGATTAGGGGGAACGTGAGAATGAGTTAGAAGAGTACGGATAATGTTATTAATGGTTCTAATTTTTCGTTCGGCTTTTCCATTTTGACTAGAAGTGTGGGGACATGAGAAGCGAAATTGAATTCCGTGTTGGTGAAAGAATGAGTGATAGGGATCGTTATCGAATTCTCAACCGTTGTCGCATTGAATTTTTTTTATTTTTCAATTAAATTGAGTGGAAATGAGATTGTGAAATTGAGATAAGAGGGAGAAAACTTGAGCTTTAGTTTTTACCGGAAAAGTCCATCGAAAATTAGTAAAATCATTAAAAAAAACAAATAATAACGATGGTGGAGATGTAGACATTAGATGCATACATTACGTGCATTTAGCCCAAAAAAAGTACGTAGTACGCATTACTAGACGTTTGACAACGTAAACCAAGAGCCAACATCCAATAGATCGAGCATGCATTGTTACACACTTACACGATACAATAGAGCAATTTATCTTCACGACTTCACCTAAAGATCTTGCAAAATCAACTCACTTTATTAGCACCTAAACTTCTTGCAAGACCAATTCAATAAAAGTCATGTATACCAGATCGAGAGCCAATGGCAGGTTACGTGGTGGATACCCAAACAGAAAACCAAATTGTAGGAGCGCGAGCACGCGGTCCAACAACTAGTCTTCTTGTTAAAAATCTGAAGTAAATGGAACAATATCATAGGCTTATAAGATTGGCATCAGAAGGGCAAAGTGGCAAACTGTTCCACTTGAGTTTAAAGCTAAAAAACAATCCTTCAAACCTCTTAGATATATCTACATTATTATTTCTGCACTCGATCGAGGGAGTAAACTTTTTTATATAAGTTTCATTTTCAAGACAATAACCCTTTACTTAACTTGACAATAATCGATCTCAGACTACGAACGGAAGCTGCATCCTCTTACTACTGCTTTTCTTTTTCCTCCATAGAAGCTTCTTAAACAATCCTCCTGATGTAGTCATTTGTTGTTTTTTGAAGGGCACAATGGTCAAAGCGAGTCGTAACCTACTTTACCTTTTTGACGCATAATATATAACATGAGATTCTTTACCTACTTTTTGCCCTAATACAGCTCCTACCGCCTTATCACTAGCATCACACATTATCTCAAAAGGTAATGTCCAATTAGGAGGTTTAATCACTGGTGCGGAAGTTAATTTACCTTTTAATGTATTAAATGCTTCATTACACTTATCATCAAACACAAATGGTACATCTTTAGCAAGTAAGTTAGATAAAGGTGATGCAATAGTGGAAAAGTTCTGTATAAATCTTCTATAGAATCCAGCATGCCCTAAAAATGATCTTATTTCACGCACACAGCTAGGATAAGGTAACGAACTAATAATATCTATTTTAGCTTGATCAACTTCCAACCCTTTAGCACTGACAACATGGCCTAGGACAACTCCTTTTTCCACCATAAAATGACATTTTTCAAAGTTAAGCACAAGATTAGTCTCGACACATCTTTTTAAAGCAAGAGATAAATTATGGAGACATAAATCAAAATCATCACCAAAAACAGTAAAATCATCCATAAAAACCTCCATAGAATTATCAAGCAAATCTGAAAATATGCTCATCATACAACGCTGAAATGTGTCAGGAGCATTACAAAGTCCAAAAGTCATTCTTCTAAAAGCAAAAGTACCAAAAGGGCATGTAAAAGTTGTCTTGTCTTGATCCTCGGGTGCTATAGGAACTTGAATATACCCAGAATAACCGTCTAGAAAAAATAATAATAAAAATAAAATAAAATAAAACATCACCATAAATAAATAATTAATCCTAACAATATTCGAGACATGCAACATATGATATAGTCGGGTTAATCATCGATTCAATTAATTAGACTCAAATAGATCGGTAACTATTTAATCCCTTGTAAGCAAGTAAATTAACAGTTTTATCTTTCTTACTCGTTAAACTCCGTTAACCACGCAAGTTTAATCCTAACTAAATTATATCGACTCAACCATGTAAGCACATATCAAGTCAATAAATTTAATCGCATTAAGAACACCAATCAATTGAATTATATAGAACCAGAAAGCTGCAATTAAATATAACTCAATTATCATACAAAATTCTAGTAGTTAAATTAGACCAGTAAGCTGCAACCTAATTTAAAACACTATTAATTTAACAATCGACTCATGTAAATAATCTAGGTGATCAGGCTAAATTAATAAACATGAAAACAACAGTCAAATCGTGAATTTCATACGAATATCAAAGTACTAATTAAACGTTAAAACTATAACGTAATCTCATAACTCAACAATAATCGGTACATCACATGTTCGAATAACTGAAAGATTAAACTAAATAATTAATTAAACAATAAATAAATTAAATAAGATAGATAGATAGATACAACCGTTAAGATAAATTAGGAGTTGAATTGATCGCGTCCCGTATTAAAATCCGGTTGAATTTGTACCGACCTTGGCCATGAAGGCCAATGCCTTTGCCCTATTCCTATGTGTGTGTGCTGCTCCTTCTTCTCTCTTTTTTTCTTCTCATTTACATTAAAGCCCTAATGCTTCTTTTATAGTGTTGATTTTGGTCTTAGTGAAATTATTTCTTTCCTTAATTAATTGATCTTGCTCTTACAATTTCACATCTTCTTCTTTCCTTTTTACACCGGATTTTCTTTCCTTAATTTTCCATAATGGGCTGATGGTTTCAAGCTTGATTTCGACCCATTAGATGATGAAATTTGATTTTGATCTCTTCAACAAAGTTGTTCATCTTGAACTTAGCTTTCCAATGCATTTTGATTCGCATTATTCCGACATCGTATGAGTGAGATATTGTTGTCTTAAGACAGACCTGCAATCATACATACGATTTTTGGTAGTCATTTACATGTATACATATTAAATAATTAAAATATATATTAAATACCCAATTTAGCACCAAGAATAATACTCCCTCCGTTTCTATGATATCTTCCACCTTAAAAGTGACACATTTTTTAAGAAAAACAATAAAATAAGTAAAAGTAGAGAGGGAGTAAAGTAAGTGGGCCACTAGGTAAGAGAGAAGTGTGATAAAAAAAAAAGTGGAAGAAATCAAAGAAATGGTTGAAAAAGGAAATGTGGAAGATATCAAAGAAACAGAGGGAGTATAAGACCGATAATATATCAAAAGTTACTAAAGTTATACCGTTTAGCTCAAATAATACAAAGACGACATAGAAAATATAATATTAAGGGGGTAAAAATACGCATAAATATCGACTTATCAAGCTCCTACTTCATTGTTCCCTGAATTATATTCCTTGGTGCTTATGATTTCTTTGGCTTCTAGTGATTGATCACGTTGGTCAATCCCGTAATCAACGTCAACTTGCATCTGATCTAATAGAGAGGACCGTTGCTGGCATGTCAAACTCGGCACATTCGTTGTGGATTTGTTGGAAGTTACGAGATTGTGTGATTTGACGCCAGTGACATCAGTAAGGTTAGTTGCAATTTGACGCCAAATGAAGTGTATATACCGTGTCTGTGTCGTTGGTGACTACAATTTCCTTTATTAGCGTGTTTCATGGGCAACTACATTTGTGTAACCGTAAAGATTGCGGAACGTGTAGAGTTTGGATCCTTGAAGATTGAGGATTTTTTTTTGAATTTAGCACATGTTAATGGTTGTCTAATGCCTAATTGTTTGACTGCTTACGAATTATTATACGAATTGTTCTTTACTTTTATCGTAGGTCACTCTCAGTCTTTTACCGAGGTTTCATGTTCGACACGATATTTCATGATCGATATGAACTATTGAACCGAGTGTGACTAAAATCTTATCCCGGTGCATTATGATGTCTAAATGCACTACCTAGATTACGTCATATCTTGGAAATATGGAGAAAATCTAATAATATTCACAATAGTGGGGGGAAATAAAGAAAGATATGTTTATTATTATCTTTAAGAGATATGATAATATCAAGATAGGGGAAAGAATAAAGCAAGATGAGCTTCACCAAAGATGTGGAGATGTCGTGATCTCCCATGATCTAGACTATCTTTTATTTCAAGTAATAGAGTAGAATAAATTCTCACACATAAGGAGAGTATACGTGGAGTGATATTAGTTAGTTGTTTTATTTATTATTTCCTACTTAAGCACTTGTAATTTAGGCAACAATCACTCTAATGATTTCGTATTGTAGGCTATTTAAAGCCACAACAATAATGTATTAGAGGGGAAGAATATAAATTATGAATTGAAAGAAATACACGGTTGCATTTTGATCTTTTGATCATGGTGTTTACTAAATTCGAGAAGGTACTTCGAATTGGCGATAAAAGATTGGGCTCCAATCTCTTTCGTGATTAGTTTCGGGTTCAAGGTCGAACTACGGGCTAAATATCCCTTTATATTTATCGTTTATTTCCGTTCGTCAATAAATTTCAAGGTTACATTAACCTTTTCCGCATTTTTATTTCGCATCAACTATGATTCCAACGAATAAAAAAAAAAGTGAAAGGAATGAAAATTTGATTCCGTGAATGTCAATTATGCAATGATGATAACAGGTGATAAACCCGTTTTTTAGGACCATAAATCCGTTTGACCCGAACCCGAAATGACCCGTCAATTTAGGGTCGAAACCCGACCCATCCGTATCGACCCGTTGGGTCAACCATAATTTATTAAAATTAATAAAAAAAAAAAATTATATATTATATTTGGATATATAATTAAAAACTTAATATTTTTGATATTTTAAATTACAAATATAGATAAATACTCTCTCTCATCCATTCAAACATTTACCTGAGAGGTTTCACAACTTTTAATAAAAGTGATAAAACTAAGGGTATTATCGGTAAATCAAATGGTTTATTGGGTTCACCAAACTTAAAAGTAAGGAAAAAATAGTGATATTTTGTATAAATACAACTTTTAATAAAAGTGATAAAAGCAAGGGTATTGTCGGTAAATCAAATGGTTTATTGGGTTCACCAAACTTAAAAGTAATGCGTAAATAGAGTAAGGATATAAGGGGATTATAAGGTAAAGTGTTTTGCCAAAAGAAAAATGTAAATAATTGATTGAATTGTCAATAAAGAATTGAATGGATGAGGGAGTAGTCAATTTAATTCAACTTTTTTTTTATCATTTAATAATAAAATGATTTTAAATATTGATTTTGATATTTTTTAGAATATAAAATTATAATTAAAGAGTATAAGGACTTTTAAAATAAATAAAAAATTAATTTTAAAAATATTTTTTTTACTTAAAAGACGGTAAAAAATTAGGCGTTCCAAAATTATTTTTTACTCGTATTCTAGCCTTAACCCAATCCAAGACCCGTATGACCCGATCCATATTTGACCCGACCCGACCCAAGACCCGACTCGTCCGACCCGTTTGTTAGGTCTATTTAAGACGGTTTTAAACCGAAAGTGGGAGGTGTAATTTCAACTCGACTAATTTCACGATCACAACAGGTTCCCTCGTTTTTTCAAAACTCTAATTTTTCCCTCTTTTGCGATTCTTCCGTTAATAATTTTGAATTATTAACGAAGTAATTGATTGATTGAATGACATTGTTAATCTAGCTGATACTGATGTGATTAGAAAAATAAAAATTACTGTAGTAATTAATTTGTTACTTGTCTTAATTAATGTTAATCGCCGATCAATTGGTAGTGTAGATTTGTTCTATTAGTACTAATTAAGTTGTTAATTGACTTAGTCGATGTTAATTTGCCGCCTAATTGTTGGTGTAGATGTGTTGTGTACTGGTATTAGTACTAATTAAGTTGTTAATTGACATAATTGATGTTAATTGTCGCCTGATTGGTTTGATTTGATACCATTTCAATCTGTAATTGTGCTTTTCGGACTGAAGATTTCGTGTGATTTATTCCGGTTTCAAATAGTTGTGAAAGAATTGGTGAAACCTGGGTTTTGTGGTTAGAGGGTGAAAATATTTAGGGGAAGGTATGTTGTTGTTGATGGATTAAGGTATACTCGAACTATGGAAATTTCAGTTGAAGTTATCGAAATTGTCATTGCATAGGGGTGCTTTTAGATTCTGGTTACAATTGACAGTGACGAAGGTCGTTCAAAAGTAATGTTGTATTATAGGTGTTGATTCATGTTAAAAGATGATCAATCATCGATGTTTGATATCTATTCAAGTCTTTAGGGATCTGGCTCTTTTCATTTGGTTAGGAAAATCTTGGTCGGAGAATCTGTTTTAGGAGGAAAAAATGTCTTCGGAATTTTGGACGAGGTTGTGGCCTGTGGGGAAGGTATCTTGTTGATGGATTAAGGTATACTTGAACTATTGAAATTTCAATTGAAGTTATCGAAATTGTCAGTGCATAAGGGGTGCTTTTAGCTACTGGTTACAAATGACAGTGACAAAGGTCGTACGAGAGTAGTGTTGTATAATCGGAATATAGCTTAAACAACAGATTGTATAAAGGTGTTCAAGTACTAATTACAATGTTGATTCATGTTAAAAGATGATCTATGTTTGATGTGTGGGAGTCGTTAGCTCTTTTCATTTGGTTAGGAAAATCTCGATGGGATAATCTTTGTGTGAGGAGGGAAAATGAGAAGTTGAAGGGAAAAATGTCTTCGGAAATTTGGACAAGGTTCTGGCCTGTGAGGAGAGAATTAATAGAATATAAACGGGTCTCAACCATCGCCTTAAGGTTTTGGTTGAGTTGGTTCATTAACATGGTATCAGAGCCAGAGGTCACGAGTTCGATTTTGGTTTAGTTGGTTAACTATCAAATATTAATACCCATTCAAAGTCATATTAATACATAGTAATTATTTAATAGCACCATTGCTTGATCTTTGCTGAAGTTTTCTGAATTGTAAAATATATCAGGAATGTGCAAATGGCAGTATTTAATGTGCTCGGTTTACCAGGTCTTTCAGGACGATGATGCCTATCATTTTTGCACCCCGACTTTTACAGCTGGTTATGCGGAAGATGGGGGTAAGTTTATACACATCCGGCTTTCTTACTGCATTATATTACATATATTGGGAATAGAGCTAGGTGTCTCGGATCTTAACCAGTTTTAGAAATTCTGTGAGAAAGTAATCTCCTGCATTGTACTGGTTCCTTTTACTGTTCAATCTATGACTGCTAATGGCTGTTATTGAAACACTGCAAATCATTGCTTGAGAAGTCGATGAGCGACTCCAGTCTCATGTGCTTCACCAAAGTTAATTTATATGGCTAAAATAAAATTGATGCAAAAATTAATCTATCGTTGTCGATTTTGTTTAGGTGATTAGTAAGTATATTTAGCTAATATGGATTACAATGTCAATGGTTAGATGCATACAGCCATTTAATTCCTTTAGGTCATTGTTGAATATAGTACTTCGTAGTAGTTATCTAAATGTTACAGTACATGTCATGAACTCGTGATGTCAGTATCGGAGTACTACTGTACTTAACACCACGACACGATGTTTAAAATGATTAAAATATTTAAGAATTGAAGATTAGAAGCTGAAATATGTGTTATGAGATTTCTACAAACATTTTGAGCACACCAATAGGAGTAGAAAATTTACTTATACTGGGTCCTGCAGGCTGATGTTGTGCAGTCGTGCACTAAATTTTTTACTCCGTATTTGTTATCAAGCCACTTGAAACAGTCAACCATATGGGTGTCTGGATGCACAACTAGTTGTTGATGTCAACTTAATTGAGTACTCCATGTTGTGTGTATATAGTTCTAAGGGAGTAAGACGCCTCCTAAGTTAAGTGATAAAACGAACAATAATCCCACATCATTCCAACAATCCAGCCATAGTCCTACTCCTGCATATTTATTTCCTCACCTCTTATTTCAGTGACTATTTAAGAAGTTATTTGGGTTAAGAGTTATCAAATTACTACTCAAAACTATATTAGCAACAAATCTTCCTATCAGTGCCTTACATTCCTAGCTACCACCATGTTATTCCAATACTTCACTTAGTTGTCGTATCCTGTAAGATACGTATCTTGTCGGATACGATACAACACTTGGACACTTCATTTTGAGCCAAAATATCAAAAAGTCTTTACAAAATAGCCGTATCCGTTCAGAGTAACATAGGCTACCACACAGTCACAACCTTCATTTCTTTTATAAACAATGGCAGAAATCGGAGTCAGTCTTGCAGGAAAACTGATTCAAGTGGTGGGGTCTGAGGCCATCAGAGAGATTTTCTCAATATTGGGATATCGCTCTGAGCTTGACAAACTCAAAGACACCTTTACCACTATTAGGAACATCCTACTTGATGCCGAGTCCAAGAATCAACTCTCCAATGAAGAACAAAACTATGTTCAAAAGCTCAAGGATGCTGTTTATGAGGCTGATGATGTGTTCGATGAGTTTCGTACTCTTGCTGAACTTAAGCAATACAACAAGAATAATAAACATTTTAAAAAGGTACGCGACTTGTTTTCTACCAAAAATACGCTTAGTGTCGCCCACTCTATGTCTCGGGACATTAAGAAAATTAGAAAGAAGCTTGATGATATTGCCAGTAATCATAGCACATTCAGTGATCATAAGTCATTCGGGTTTAGTACTGACTCCGAACCTATCCGGAAGAGAAGGGAGGAGACTTGTTCTTATGTGTATTGCGATGAGGTTGTCGGGAGAGAATTCGATCTTAATAAGGTTGTCGGTATGCTTTTAGATTCTGGTTCGCAAGATGGGGTTTCTTTCCTCTCTATAGTGGGAATAGGAGGGCTAGGTAAAACTACGCTGGCCCAACTCGTGTTTAATGACAATAGAGTTAAGTCAGAGTTTCCCTTGAGGTTATGGACATGCGTGTGTGATGAAAATGGGGCAGATTTTGACGTGAAAGCAATTCTTGCTAGGATTCTAGAGTCAGTGTCTCACGAGAAGCAAGATGGTTTTACATTAGATTTGGTACAAAAGAAACTTCTGGGTTTTCTTGGAGGGAGGAAATACTTGATAGTGTTAGATGATGTATGGAATGAGGATCTTGAGAAGTGGCGTAGTTTAAGAAAATTCTTAATAGGGGGTGGAACAGGATGTAGGGTTTTGGTAACCACCCGTTCTGAAAGGACGGCAATGGTCGTAGATGGGGAATATAAATATGAGTTAAAAGGGTTGTCTCCTGAAAATTCATGGCGTTTATTTGAGATGACAGCATTTGGGGAAAATTGTGTACAAAATGAGAATTTTTCTGAATTGAATAAGCTTGGTGAGAAGATTGTTGAACAATGCTGTAATGTTCCACTCACTATTAAAGTTGTGGGAACACTTTTATATGGCCAGAGTGTAAGTAAGTGGAGATTGTTTCAAGAATGCGGATTAGCGAAGCTTAATGATGGAAATAATAAGATTATGTCCGTCTTGAAACTTAGCTATGATAATCTTGAATCTCCGTTAAAGACTTGTTTTTCCTATTGTGCAATTTTTCCCAAGGATTTCAGAATAAATAAGGAAAAATTGATTAGACTTTGGATGGCACAGGGGTACATAGTTCCATTTGATGTACGCCAGAGCCTAGAAGATGTTGGGGAAGAGTATTTTTTAATCCTGCTACGAAGATGTTTTTTTCAAGATGTAGAAAAGAATGAAATTGGAGGAATTGAATCATTTAAAATCCACGACTTGATGCACGACGTTGCTCAAAAGGTAGCAGGCAAGGGTTTTGTGGCAGTAAGTTCTATCCAAACCAATGTGGGAGATGCAGCCCATCACTTATTTCACATGGGAAGTAAATGTAATGAAAATGTTTTCTCGAAGTGTAAGATCCGATCATATGTTCGATATGGGTTTGAGATAAACTTTCCAGTAGACAAACTAGTAAAAAATTGGAAGTTTCTTAGGATATTAGATTTGCATGACTTAGACATCCGGATTCTACCAAATTCAATTGGTAAACTATTGCATTTAAGGTATCTTGATCTTTCTGACAATAGGCGTCTAATTGCGCTTCCTGATTCAGTTACAAACCTGTTTAATCTGCAATCATTAGATCTAAGGAGGTGTTATGGCTTGGAAACATTGCCAAGTTGTTTGGCCAAATTGGCAAATCTGAGACACTTGGATATAACTGGTTGTTATCACTTGAGGCATATGCCTTGGGGTCTAGATAAATTGAGTTGCCTATGTGTACTTACTAAGTTTGTGGTGGATGGAGGAAGTTCCATTGGAGAGCTAGAAAAATTATTAGCATTGAAGAACCTAAGAGGAAGCATTGAAGTTCGTATAGTCGGGGACATCATGAGTACCATGGAATGTAGGGGTGGATATTTGAGAAGTATGAATCATCTTGAGGTATTAAATATAAGTATGTCTGGTGATGGAAACCATGAAGGTTTGCTTGAAAAACTCGAGCCGCCTCCTTCTTCAAAGCAACTCAATTTGTCTGGTTACAATGGTACTGAATTTCCATTAAGGTGGCGTGGAGCGGGAAAAGTAAGTAATTGGGTCACCTTTCTTCCCAATCTTGTCGACCTTAAGCTTTACGGTTGTTCGCATTTGTTGTGCTTGCCGTTGTTGAGCAAACTATTTCATCTTAAATCATTGGTTCTTAATTATATGCATAAATTGGAGTATGTAGAGGATTCTACCAAAAATGACATTAATAGAGAAGTGTTTTTTCCATCCCTCGAGAAACTCATAATTTCATGTTCGAGGGAGTTGAGAGGATGGTGGAGAGGGGAAGATATAGACTGCAGCAATCGTTCAGAGCCCTGCTTTTCTCGGCTCTCTGAATTGGAGATCTACAAGTGTGAAAAACTAACGTCATTTCCTGTGTGTATAAGCCTAAAAAAGCTTACTTTGAAAGGTGTGAACAAAGAATTATGGATCACGAGTTTGGGCCAAGAGAATGATTCGATCAAATTAAGTGAATTGCAAGTAGACAACATCGATTACCTGAAAGTGTTCAACACGAGAGATCTAACTAGCCTTTGTATAGAAAGAATTAGTGAGATAGAGAATCTCTCAAAACTTGAGGAGACATTCAAGGGGTGTCGATCCTTACGGAGCCTTCGAATTTTTTATTCTGATAGCTTGAGGTCTCTTGAAGGAGCAGGGTGGGAACATCTAACAGCTTTGGATTCACTAGAATTAAGTTCGCTCTATGATTTGACATACTTGGGAAGAACAGAAGACGAAGAAGTTGGAATGCCATGGACATCTATCGGGGGAAGACTCCGATCCCTTGAATTATCAGTGTTGAAGATGGAAAGCATCCCTAAAGGGATGAGACATTTGACTTCCCTTGAAAACTTAACAATTGACCATTGCTTGCTATTATCCCTCCCCGAATGGTTAAGCTGCTTGTCTTCTCTTCGATCCCTTCGTATTATTGGCTGCGAGATGTTCGAGTTGAATGCATCTGTAATGAGGGACCTCACCTCCTTGCAGCATCTGGAAGTATGGGATTGTCCGCTTACAACCGAAAGATTCAAAGACCCGAAAGGAGAGGAGTGGGCCCACCTCCGACATATACCCTCTGTTGTCATCCGAGAAGATTATTAATACTCCGTTGACATCCGGGCAGATGTAATCAATCAAGGCATTTCAGTTTCGTGGGTCGTCTGTTATGTAGGTTAGCATTGTCAATTTGCGATGAGCTAGTATTTATTTGCGTGATGAACTAGTATAAACAGGTACGGAGTACAATTTATTCACGATATTTATAGAGTTTTATATTTTTAGAATAATTTTTCTAAAAATTTAATTGACAATACCCAAGTTGACTTGTAAAATAAATTAACATTGCAAAAATTAGCAAGTGACATAGGTAATTCATGAAATGTCTATATTTTTATGAAGTATTATTTCTATTTTATCACGTACTGTAGTTAAATATATCACCTTTATAATATTTTTCAACTTATTTTAACGGATGAGTTGTCTGCCTTCTTTTCCCACAATTTCCTGCATGAATATCCAGTTGAATGCAGGTATAATGCAGGACATCACCTCGTTGCAGCTGCTAGAGTGAAGGGTTGTCCGCTTACAGCTGAAAGATTCCGAGATCCGGATGGGGAGGACTGGGCTGAACTCAGTGGGCACGTACATACCCTCCGTTGACGACATCCGGCCATATTAAGTCACTAGTCGTAGCTGAACCTTGCTGCACACTTAACTTCATCTTCATCTTCATTTTGGATGCTTCGATAGGTTTGCTAAGCATATATGAACCGTCTCAATTCTCATATGCGAGACAAAGGTAGATTCCTGTGTATATTCTCTATGTACTTGTATGATGAATGTTTTAGTCTCATATGTAAAACGGTAGTAATCAATTACGTAGTAGCTATCAAATCCCGGTTTCGTCACTGCAGATAGGAATACTTCACTGTGCTAGCCTGGTATTAGGAAGATGTCTCTGGTTTCTGGACTGAATATTTCGTGTGATTTATTGATCCGCTTTCAAATAGTTGTGAAAGAAGTGGTGAAACCTAGGTTTTGTGGTTAGAGGGTGAAAATATTTAGGGGAAGTATGCCGGGAAATGTATGCACCAGAAATGATGCACAAACTTGACCATGTAAATGACATATCGAACAGTACTTTGGAATGATTATATAACTGAATTTTGTTATCTTCATTTTCCTGTACTTTGCTACCGTCCTGCAGGGGCAATCCACAATCTACATCCTACAGGCGGTCAAAATTTGTAAAGCCTGCAAATCCCCCTAAAGTAGGGAGTATCTATCGTATTGTTGGGTTTGTCGATGATGACTAACCTATTTAATTTGTGTTTTCTTAGTTCAAGCTTTTCAGGTTGTGCATAATCGAGAATTAGTTGATGAATGATGAATGATGGATGATTGATTGAAGATCAAGACAAGTTTCAGGTTGTGATTGAAGATCGAGAATTAGTTCAAGCTTTTCAGATTGTGCTTTTATTTTCCGATTCTCTACGGAATGTATAAATGCAATTTTAACTTTTGTTGTTTGAAAACGTACGAAACTTTCTACAGCGCGCTAAAACTATTTCAGTTGGTTAACTACGCACATTGAACACCGTTGATTGTTTAGTAAAGCAAACATTAGATGCATACATTACGTGCATTTAGCCCCAAAAAAAGTACGGAGTATGCATTATTAGATGTTTGACAACGTAAACCAAGAGCCAACATACAATAGATCGAGCATGCATTGTTACACGATACAATAGAGCAATTTATCTTCACCTAAACATCTTGCAAGACCAATTCAGTATAAGGCATGTATACCAGATCGAGAACCAATGGCATGTTTCGAGGTGGATACCCAAACAGAAAACCAAATTGTAGGAGCGCGAGCACGTGGTCCAACAACTAGTCTTCTTGTTAAAAATCTGAACAATATCATAGGCTTATAAGATTGGCATCAGAAGGGCAAAGTGGCAAACTGTTCCACTTGAGTTTAAAGCTAAGAAACAATCCTTCAAACCTCTCAGATATATCTACATTATTATTTCTGCACTCGATCGAGGGAGTAAACCCTTTCATATAAGTTTCATTTTCAAGATAGTACAATAACCCTTTACTTAACTTGACAATAATCGATCTCATACTGCAAACGGAAGCTGCATCCTCTTATTACTGCTTTTCTTTTTCCTCCATAGAAGCTTCTTAAACAATCCTCCTGATGTAGTCATCTGTTGTTTTTTGAAGGGAACAATGGCCAAAGCTCCTACTTCATTGTTCCCTGAATTATATTCCTTGGTGCTTATGATTTCTTTGGTTTCTGGTGATTGATCACGTTGGTCAATCCCATAATCAACGTCAGCTTGCATCTGATCTAATAGAGAGGACCGTTGCTGGCATGTCAAACTCGGCACATCAGCTGTGGATTTGTGGGAATTTACGAGATTGTGTGATGTCGTCATTGCTTTTAATTGCTTTCCTAAATGTAAGATGGTTTCTTGGCACTCAGCTAGCTTCTCCGATGCTGCTGATATCTCCCATTCCTGCACATTATCCCAGAATTCCGCAGAAATCACTATAAATTCTGTGATATATCAACCTGAACTTTTACGATCTGAATAAACTGAACTAATTATGATACAGTATGGTCTAATTGAAACTTACAGTCTGAAGTTTCTCTTTGTCATGATCCGGGTGATGACTGGTATCCTTCTCCATCGCGCTGCAACCACAAAATTTAGTAAATGCCCACATCAGCAAATGTAAATGCAATAGGGTTCTATTAAGTTCGATGTAAACTGCAGAAGGATACCTTTCAAGCTGGACCTGCAAATCAAGGCATTTGACCTCCAACTCTTCACATAGATTCATCTTGCTCGTCAATTCGCCCTTTAATGCAACAAAATTTCGATGGGCTTCACGCATCTCACACTTGACAGCCAAAAGCTGCACACTAAGATCTTCGATCAACATCACATTACTTTCAAACTCGGCATCTATCACAGCCTTTGACTCCTTCAAGGCCTCTAACTCTACAAGCATACTTGCTTCTATTTCACTTTCGCTCCTGGTTTCGTCCCAACCAAACTGTTTCTTCACTGCATCCTTCATAGTTGACACATCTTGAAGGGAGAAGCAATGGTTTATTATCCATTCCAAAGCAAATGTCACCACCTGTGTAAACGCTTCAACGTCCGCCTTTCCATTGACAAACTCATCACATGTTCCCAGGAATTTCTGTAGAATATCAGCTAGTTCAGAAGTATTCCACTGAAAAACACGAACAAAGTTCTTCGGATCAGAATCTTCGGATTTTAAGTTAATCCCTTCGATAAGTTCAATTAACCTTGAAATCGACATGGTTATTCTTGATCCCAGGGGTTGTTTACTCTTTACTTCACTGTCAACAACCCCGGAAACTGGAATCAGCTCTTTTCCTGTACTTTCTGACAAGGAATGCATGTCAGTTTCACTTTTTGACAGTAGAGATTTTTCAGTGGGCTTATCAATACAAACCAGAGCTAACTTCTCCATCTCAGCAAAATCATCCATGAAATGATTAATGTCTGACATTGCGACTGATGATTTACACGGGGAGGCCCATGACTCAGCACAACTTCCCTTATTATCATCACTTCCGAAATCTGACATCAAAGCCAATGATAGGTCATGTTTAGGAAGCTCTTCAAGCTGTGCCTCAACTTGGGATAATTTTGTAGCTGTCTTTACATACATGTTTCTCGAAACTTGAAGCTCGTTAAGACGCATCTGAAGGGTTTCACGCAGTAAACTGTTTTCGTCCTCCAATGCTAAAATTTTATCACTCAGGAGATTAAGTCTTTTCTCGGGTGATGATTCATGGTGATTTTTGACCCCGTAGTGCGACTGACTGATATTTAAGTTGGATTTTCTCCTGTGCAATATGCCTACTTCACTCTTCATTTTAGCCACGGCGGCAGGACCCGGCAACCTTTTCTGAACAAGAACTCGAAGCCTTTGACACTCTGATTCTAGCTTAGCTATCTTCTTAACATTCTCCATGTGGTTTTTTTGGGTTGCATCAGCTGTACGTCGATTGAAATCTTTCTCTTCATTCCGAATATCAACTTCTTTCTCAAGTACACGAACTTCGTACCTAAGGGTATTATTGTCTTTCTCCATATTTTTTATTCTTGTTAATAAGGCATTCATATTGTCTTCTGCCTCAGCTATTTGATGACTTAGATCTTCAATGTGTTGTTCCTTAAGCATAAGCATTTTGCCAAGTTCAGAATTTTCCACATTTAATTTGGCTATGCTTTGGCTTGCGTCTTCTAATTTCTCCTCGAAAAACATCTTGGTTTCCTCAAGTTCCGCTGAAGCCTTTCGTAGAACATCATGAATCCTTTGCTCTTGATCTTCTCGAACAAATCGTAGCTGTTGCATGCACTCTTTTAACGCTGAATCGAGATGGCGTATCCTTTCTTCACAGATGTCTCTTTGTTTTACAGTTTCATCTAGTTCAGCTTTTATAGATGATGACTTTGCTTCTGCTTTCTCCCATCCTATATACACACAAGGTGAAGGGACAATGATCACTATTGATACACAAATATATGTTAAGACGAGCATTTAAACAACCTAATGAAACATGCTTAAATTATTTGATGACTGACTGATGACTCGACTCATAGCAATTGACCAAATTAAAAACATATGTTGCGTAAATATAGAAGGAAATGCGGTGGTAGATGCAGCAAGCGTACCTGCAAGGGCTTCTTTTGCTGTCTTAGCATGTTTGTTCACGGTATCATCTTTAGCAGTACATTCAGAAAGGGTCGAAGAAAGCTTGTCCCTCAGCTGGACAACGTCCCCCTCGAGCTGCGTCTTTTGAGCAAGAAGCGCTTGTATCTGGACAAACAATAAGCTAGCTTAGAAGGGTCATCATGGATATGAAAGTAGGCCATCCCATAGTAATGCTCGTGTCAAAACAAACAAGAAATTAGAATTTCTGTTTTTTTTCCTTTCTTTTTGGGGTTTTATTTGTAGTAATCAATACCTGTTCCTGATGTTCTCTTGAGACGAGTTCCTCTTTCTCGGCAGCCATGATAGCCGTTTTGTCCGAAGATTTTTTCCTCCAAAGCCATGATTTGTTATCTGTCATCTCACTAGTCCTGAAATGCCACACTGTAATAATTTAGAACTTGTTGCATCAGATCAAGGAATGCAGTATTGTTCATAATGTAAGTCAGTAAGTAACACACTTTTTTACTACACCATTGTACTAAAATGAGTAAATGATTCAGTAAAATTATGGAATTCACACCAAAGCATGTGGATTCCGGTAAAAATCGTTGATTCGAGCATACAATGCAATCATGAAATAGATTTGATCAGCAAAAGTTGAAAAAATTCCCATAAATCCTCAAGAATACCTAACATTACTACTTGAGCTTACAATTATTGGGCATCGTGCGCGCGCGTGTGTGTATATGATCATTGTTAGGTAGTACTCCACAAGGGTAAGTAAGGGTAAGGCAGGACAGAATTGGCATAACGATGTGGATTGGATGATTGGGACACTCTATCTATGTTATTTAGACACTTTATCTCAATGCAGAATGTATGTGATGCATCAAAGAATAGAGACAGCAGCTAAATTTGATACATATACAAAGCATACAGTGGCCTGGCTATATTATTGATGGATGATTAAAGACAAACTGAAAATTAGACGACTGCTCAGTAGGCCCTCTTCTTTGCGGCCGACTCAACTTAACCTTGATATGGCTGACGGTGAACTGAAGTAAACTATACTAAAGTGGGCGGGCTAAACTGAGGTCCGGCCAATACCTTGATTGCGTACTTTGTGTTGTGAGTTCGTTGTGACCGGACCAACACTAAAGAAGTCCGATGATCTTCCCTGTTGGCAATCCTATCAATAGGACCCCCTATATTGTCATCTAGGGAGTACAGAGTACGGACTACATAATTACAAGGCAACAACAATTCAACAAAGCCCAATTGAATGATTGAAGTCCGACCCCCTCGACCATTATATTTATATCCTATTCCGCAAAGATTTAATTGACTGTGGGAAACAAAACCTATGATTATTAATGCATGTTTCAAGTACGGAGTTTTATATTTTTACTGTATATCATATCATAATACTCCATATTAAATACAGCTCCTACTCACTAATTAAACAATACAGATGGTTAAGTCAACTATATCCCATTAAATTAGGAAAACAAGACTGAAATTTGCAGCTTACTTAATTTATACTGCTCCAGATTCCACTCTTCTCAATGCATAATAATGGCTCTTTTCGTCTCGATCATTTATTATCATTTGATTAAAATACTCGTCAGACAACAAATAATCGAGACAGACTTAATTACAAAACCCAATGTTTATGTTTATGTTTACTCAACCAATGCAGCAAGAATAGTACGGAGTGAGTATTTTCAAGTGTACATAGTAGTACGAGTAATAAATAAAGAAGAGCAGCAAAAAATAGGCAGAAATCTAGCTAGTATCCCATTCACCAAAACATAGCAGCATTGGAACACACAAAAATATACTACATTTATTTATGCATTTTATTCATGTGGCATTGCATGCATGCCTCAGAAATGGATAAGCTAAGCTAGTTGCATACATAAAACTTCACAACAAAATAAATAAATAAATAAACAATTAAGTAAAGAAGAGAGAATTTTTATTATTACCTGTAAGTGATTGATTAGCAGAGGTAGTTTTGAGAGAAGTACAGAAAAGGATGAAAAAGTATACGAAATTTAGAGAGCATTTAATTAAAATGCAGAGAAGAAAGAAGAAATAGAGGGGTTAGAAATAGAATGTCATGTAATGTACTCATGTGTGACTGTGTGTCCTGTATAAAAGGGGGTAAAAATGTAATGCGCCGACACAATAAAAGCGGGAAATAAAAGGTGGAATGAAGGGTAAAAACAAGAGTGGGCAGGTTAAAACATGGGACATGAGTACAGTTGTACACACATTAATGGCGTCTAGATTGTTAAATAGAGAGAGGAGAGGAGAGGAGAGGAGAGGAGAGCAGGAGAAGGCGCAACGCAAATAAAAAAGAAAGGCGAGAGAGGAGACAAAAGAAGGTGGGTGTAGTGGTTGGTAAAGTAGTGCAATAGGAAAACTATAATCATGGTTTAAAGTTATAGTGTCATTATCCCCAATTACTATAGTCTTCTCTTCTCTATATCATCTTTTGCATAGCTCTACTCTAGTCTTCTAATATCCTCTGCTTCTGGCTTCTAGGGCAAGATGACTTGAGAGACTTCAATGAGTGACATCTTAATAAAGGGATCGTTTGTAGATACTCCACTATTAATTGTACACTTACTTATTAATGCCTTCCATATTATAGGTGTATATGTTGTTTATTTTTGGCAAAATCTTATCTGCGACGATAATATCTGACGGATCAAATAATAATCACTTTGGTAGATAAAGTCAAATACCACTTGCTACTCCTATGTAGAGCTGGCAAACCGGACGCGCCGGCCCAGCCGTTCTTCGTGCTCTCCTAGCCCGACTCAGTCATGCCTAGCAGGCCCGTCGTGCCGTGTCGAGCTGTGCCCAACTCTGAGAACATGCGCCGAGGCACGGTACCCAGTCCGGGCTCGGTCGTGCCTAAGTCGTGTCCGACCAAATTTTCAGAATTTTTCATTTTATTGGGATTTAGAGTCGTGTCAGGCTCACCTTGCCTCGTGTTGGGTCGTGACTAGGCACGTGTTTTTCTTTAAATTAGTGTCGTGGCCCGACTTGGGGCCAATCGTGCCGTACCCGTGCTATCGTGCCGGACCGGGTCGTGCATATTTACGTGTCGTGTCGGGCCGCCGAGATGGGCCCAGCCCGATTTGACAGCTCTACTCCTATGTTTGTTTTTCTATCAAGTGGTTTTATTATGACGAGTATATCCATCACAAGGGAGACTTACCCATTTTTTCAGGTTTGTATTTGCATACAATGAATATATTGAATTTGAAGTATTTTGGGGGACTTGGTGTTATTAAATCACGTTATTTTCAATTTAGTTGAGTTCGTTTTAGTCTCATTAGATTTATTTTGTCTCAATATTTTAGGCTTTTAGCATAGTTCAATTTAGTATAATGTTGTTCAGTTAAATCATATTCAGCTCAATTCATTTCAGTTTAGATTCAATTAACTACTTCACTTGAAAAAAAAACAACTTAATGACTTAATCTCATGTCAACTCATGAATTGGTGACAGTTGACTCATTTAGTCTTGAAATTAAAGTGCCCTTTAAGTTTTTTCTCTTAGGAGGGTTTGTCCCTAGGTTTTCCCTAGGGTTGTCTTTGACATTGTCAGGACTGCACACATATCTGTATTGATCTTGCTAATACTAAATACAACAACAATACATACAACGACAATACTCTATGGCTCTCAATCATTACGATCTGAATTCAAACACAGATTGAGGCAGCACTGGAGTGCAAGGATGGGCATGGTGCTGAAGTGGAGTGGGTCGAGGACGACAAAGAGACAACGATGGTCGAGAGGTTTGTGTATTGTGAGTTGACTTTGGACTGAAAGATCCGTGAACCTAAAAGGTCTAATCAATACCATAATCGGGGTATGGAAGGCCAAGGAGTCGGTTATAGGCGAACTGGTAGATAAAAAGGCAAAAACTATGACTTTCAAGTTCTCCAACACTAAGGACAAGGATCGGGGATAATGGGCAATGGGGATAATGGGCAATGGGATGATAATGGGCAATGGGATGATGACTATACCATTAGCAGCGGATATTCGTGGATCCGACGGTCCGACCAACTATTACAGCTTCATCTTGGACTGAATTCGCTTGGAATTCTTGGAATATCCCTAAACATGCTCATCTATGTTGGATTATCATTCATCGAGGATTGAATGTGAAGGAGAAACTGTATAATTTGGGGTACATTGCGGATAACATCTGCTGCTTATGCCAACAATATCCTGAAACGATGGAACACCTATTCTTTAACTGTCTCTATGCCATCAAGCTGATGAACCTAGTTCACCAGTATTCAGGCTGTACTCCTACACTTGGTTACGTTCTTAATATTGACTCTAATAATGTCCACAAGAAGCTTCATGTGGCTCTACTTGCTGCCTGCTACTACCACGTTTGGGAACAAAGAAATAAGGCAAGAATGGAAGATAGTATAAGTCATCCTGAAAACGTTGTGAGGAAAATTGCAGCTGAGATTAGAGGAAGGATCAAACTTGGAAAGAATGATAGTTTTACTAGTCAGGATATTTGCTTCTTCAGGCAGATTGGATACAATACCTAGGGTGTCTGTATCTGATTGATTTCGCCTTTTCTTTTGTTGTCATATATTCGCTGTACAGAATATGCTTGTAACTCTATTTTTTGATGAATGATATTACTCACATTTCACCAAAAAAAAAGGACAAGGATCGGGTATTGGATGAACAACCATAGCACTTCGAGCCTCACTTGCTTCTTATGGCCGATCTGCGTGAAGATGCCATCCCATTTTTTCTCCATTGTGGGTTAAGATATATGATTTGCCGGTATCGGGGCGAATGAATGATGAGAACGCTTTCAATATTGGCAATACAATTGGTACTTTTGTGGAGGTGGACAAATCTCTCAGCCCGGAAATTAATAGGTCGATGAGAATGAAAATCATTGTTGATGTTCGAAAGGCCCTAATTGATACAATTGTGTTGCGCTCTAAAGAAAAGAAGGCTTGGAATGTGAAAGTTTTTTTATGAGAGTCTCCTTCTTTCCTGCTATGCTTGTGGTCTTATAGGGCACGGGGAGAATGAAAGACTGTGGGAATAGGAGGAGGCCGGTGGGAGAGGGTGATGTGAGGCTATTTCAACCCACGTTTATACCTATTTAGACTTGTTTTCGTTTGCCTTTGTGCAACTATTGCACGATTATCGCCATAATATAGTCTTTGTCGCACTAGCGACCTCTCTTGTGCATTTTACGTATTTTTGGGCGTTTTTCCTATTTTTGTTGTAGGAATCCCTCATTCGAGAACATACCCGAGCCCACGAGGCTGTAGGAGATCGGAACATCGTCTCGAGATGTGGGAAATAGACAAATAGTCATAGTCCATGTCCCAAGGAGTGAAACCATGAGAAAAGAGGCAAAAATATAAGTGATCGGGCAGAACAACAGACCACTGGCGGAACTTTTTACCTCACCGGGCAAAGTTTCACCTCGACAACCACCAATCCCCCTCTGCAACCCCACCGGGCAAGAATTTCGTTGACCGGATGAAGTTTTACCGATGACATTTTTGCCATCTACAGAAGATTTCCACCGGGCCAAAATTTCACCCCACTTGACGAAGTTTCGCCCGACGGTGTTTTCGTCCACAAAGTAAAATTTCACCCTATGAAGATCCGCAAGGCAATGTTTCACCCCATGAGCTGAAATTGTTTTGGGCTTTGTTTTAAAACTCATTCAAGACTCATTTCATATATGCCCAAAACTAATCTTTATCATACATTAGGCTTCATTCTAGTTTCTAATTAGGGTTTTAGAGGGTTTTTGTAGGAGACAACTTTAGTCTTCTTCTTCTTCTTCTTCTTCTTCAAGTTTTAGGTATGAATCTTCATCTTCTCTAATGCAAGTTTTCTTCATTGTTGGTACTTTCTCTTCTTCTCTTTCTCTCTCCTAATTAACGAATTTTGGGAGTGATACAATTGAATTTATTTGTCTAACTTGGAATTTTTGTGTATGTATTCACCCTTATCGGGTTTGAGTAATTTCGATTACTGACCATAACTTCTTCAATGCGAAAGTGGGTTTAGTGAGGTTGGATTGAGAAAACGAAAGGTGACTTGCCCTTTATCGATTGTGTATCATTCATTTGATTCTTTGCATCATATGTCTCATTTCAAATTCCCCGACTCCCCTAACGTCTTTCCTCTTATTTGAATTCCGTCTTAGTTATTTTAGCACGGTCACCTTGGTTTAGTTTCAACCACTGTAAAAACCACCCTAAAAGACCACTTACAGTTGTTGACTTAAACTCGAAATTAGAATTTCATCCCTATGATCGATCTCGAATTCCACTACTACATTCTTAGTTTGTGTGTGTCGATTATAAATATTGTTTGTGTACGATGTGCGACAATCGGCCATCAGAGGGCAAAAGGTATGATGAATGCCTCAAAGCCTCATTGTGGCGGGTGACACATCGAGAAGACTAGGGGAGAAGGATGAAGAATCCTGCATGTGTAAAATGTCTCTTTGAGGAGCAAGAAGAAACACGGCTAAAGCAAGAGGAGGTCGCTAGAATGGTGGATTTTCTGAGGGGTGTCTCCTTGGTGGATTGCGTTCTTGTTGGGTTGGACGAGGGGGAAGTATGGCTCACAAAGTACGGTTATGGTGGAGCAAGTCATGACTAGTGAAACTTCAATGAAGGGTATTCTACCTCTAAGGGAGCCGACATCTGATCTTGTGATGGCAAGCTGCTGACGAGAAAGTACTTAAAGGTGAGAAGACCCATGTTGAAGCTAGGTGGGGGAAGGAGCACGAAGGGGGCTGGTGGGATCTTAATTAGTTGGAAATAGAAAGAAGGGGGACGAGGTCGACGCTCGAGACGTAACCGAAGTGATGTCGAAGCTCGGAAAGCGAAGCCGGAGTGTGGAGGATGTGATGGATATATCAATAAAAGTAGCGGATGCTGGCAGAGCCCAGCACTGCGAACAACAATGAATTGAAACTCTCTAATTGGAAATGTCACGGACTTGCAACCCCTGACGGTTGGCTGCCTCACCGAGTTGTGTTAGAGGGAGTGCCCAAACATCGTCTTCGTAATGGAGACGATGATGAGTGGGAGTGATCTCACTCGGTTACGTGGTCGTTTTGGTCATAGTGACAATATTTGTGTAATTAGTAGAGGTTGTTCTAGAGGACTGGGGTTGTAGTGGGAAGATGTATGTCCGGGAGGAACTTGTTTTCTATGATAAAAATCATGTTGTAATCGAGATCCTGAGTGAGTCGGGAAAAGCTTTATGGAGGGTGCAAGTATATACGAATGGTCGGAATGTGAGAATAAACATAGGACGTGGAATATGATTAGTAATATATATCGGGCGTCCCGGATTCCGATTATCCTATCTGGTGATCTTAGCGAGATTCTGAGTCCGGATGAAAAAGAGGGGGACAACCTACAAGCAAAGGGAGTATGGATGCGTTTCAGGGGTACTTGATGTTGGTTTCTTGAGGAATTAATTCACCTGGAAACGAGGTCGTATTGTGAACAATTTTTTTAGGGAAAAACTTAATAGAGGGGTGACCACGAGGCGATGAAGGGAGTTATTCCTGACTATTTTCGTCGTTGTTAATCTGATAGTGATAGTAATTCAGTGTTGTATATACACCGGGATACAACAATATTGAAAACTACAATAGTTACAAATACTAAACTATTACAAATTACAACAACGGAAATTAAGAATTGCTTGGATATCTATGTAGAATCGTGAACGGAATCACTTTCATTCAAGAATAATCGACCCTATAGTGTCCCAGGTTACACGATTTTCTTGTGGGATAAGACTACAAGAGTACACTCTTATTCCGACACTAGAATTTTGAGCAAGAACTTATGGAGTTTGAGAATAAAATCACTTTACAAAGAAAACAGAGAAAAACGGAGACATAGGCAGAGAGCCAGAGAATCTGTAAGGTTTTACTCTTTTGATGTATTTGCATAATCGAGTGGCAAAATGCATCCTTATGCCACGTGAAAGTATGGCAAAGAATAACCACCATGTCATGCGACTTTACACGTCAAAATGACGGTTGGTAAAGATAAAGATCCACAAATCACGTATATCCACATGCATATAACGTAACGCACACCTCGTTTACACGGGTTCCGTACTCCGAACAAGATTCCACACGGGTATAATCAGAAATGTAAAACATATTCACTTGATCATTTATACAAACCGCAAGCTCGTTTTAGACTTAGAGAAGCTTGCACTCCGCACTCCCAACTCATCATATAGCTAAACCGAGTTCACCCTTCTTTGTAACTAAACCCCGACTACACCATATGAAACGGTGATTAACTCAAATCACCAACAGTCAGATCACGCCCCACTGCTTCTTAAAGAAATTGAAGATCAGACAGGCGGTATTCGCGAGCATTCTTTTTGGTTCGAACCTTTTTGGCTCTCGGATCCGCAGTGTGGTGAAGTGGTGCAAGAGACATGACTTGTCGAGGGAAAGATCAAGGGGAAGGTTAAGGCATGCTCATCACGGTTGAAATCTTGGACGCGGAGGAGGTTCGGTGAATGAATAAAAAATTGAAAATAAGGGAAGCCGAGCTAGGGACGTGGTAGAAGAAACCGACCTCGACTGATATGTTGAATATGTGTTGGAACTGACCAAGGAAGTTCCCAAGTTGAGATGTCAAGTTGAAACGTTTTGGTGAACTCGAGCAAAGTCTGACAAACTCTGAGATGATGACAAAAACACGACATATTTCCATCATAAGTATAAACATAGGCGGAAAAGGAACAACATCGTGGGGCTTGAGGATGATAGTGTGGTGTGGCAAACAGGTGCACTAGAGCGAGATAGAGTGCGTGGTGACGAAATACTTCATAGTTGTCTTTAATACGAGAAATCCGAGCGAGATGGAGGATGCACAAAGTACTAGTCTACCGAATGGGGTGAGACTCGAAATGAACATGTTACTTGATCGACAAATAACGGGGGAGGAAGTTCGCAAGACACTATTTCAAATGCATCCCAACAAGTCTCCAGGACCAGACGGGATGATCGCAATGTTCTATCAAAAATATTGGGATGTCGTGGGGAAAGACGTGGTGGATTCATCACAAATTGGTAGGAAGGAAGGGAAGAGCTTTGTAATGTGAACGAGACGACTGTGGTTTTGATACTTAAGTGCAATTCTCCACGGAAATTGATGGAGTTCAGACCAAGTGACGTTATGATTATTGGTGGTGTAGTGATTATCGAGGTTAGCCAAGACTCTGATCATGATCCCTCTTTGATTTCTCCTCTAGGATGTGCAAACTCGGAATGACAGTGTTATTTTGGCCTATGGCCAGGTAGTTGGGTTTTTTTATTGTGATTATGGAATGGAATGTTGGAATAGTGGATAACTGTTGTGAGGGATGGTTATCAGTGAGACAGTGAGTCGGGATATTTAATTACTCCCTCTGTATCTATATGTTCGTCCACTTTGTTTAATACTCCATCTATTTTCTTGAATTAGCCTCATTGACCCACTTTCCCCTTCACAAAAAAATAAAAGCGGGGCTAATTCAAGAAAATGGAGGGAGTATATGTGAGGAGTATTATATTGAAAGTGGACGAACGTATAGACACAGAGGGAGTATATTACATCTTTTCATTTTGTATGAATTGTTGTACTTGGCATTGGTTGACCGATTATCCGCATCTTAAATTGTCACCCAGTTACTGGGGGCCTATGATGATCCATTTGATATTTTCGATCTTTTGGGAGCAGTCTAATATGAAGGTTGTCATGAATGTAATGGTTGTATTATGGTTGATTGTATAGGAAGGGTTTGCGCAGTCACGACATTGGGTCTAAACCTCGTTGAAGATCATAATCGTAATAGTGTATTATTCATCGACCGTAGTAGTTATTAGATAGACCTAGTAATTGTGACAATGTAATGTATTGTATATTGTTTTAAATTGGCTTTTGTTACTGTATTGTATTGTAATGACACTGTCACCTCGGATAACCGAGATGGTAACATCCTTATTTACTCGAGAAGGTTTTGACAAAACTCTTGGGTAAATGAGGGTGTTAGAATGGTTTTATAGCTAATTTTAGAATGTTAGTGCTCTATAGCTAGCAAGTTACTACTCCCTCCGAGTTCCTATTATTGTCCCACTTTTCTTTTTGGGCTGAGTTTGATTTTTGTCCCACTTTTCTTTTTAGGCTATCAATATGTGGTTCACAATTACTTTCTCATTTCTCTCTCTTCCCCCTTCTTTTTTGAACCACTCATTTCCCCTTCCTTATTTTTCACCCCAAAAACTTTTGAGACAATAATAGGAACACGGAGAGAGTATATATTATTGAAATATATTACGTCATGTTCAAAATGGTTCTAATTTTTCTTACTTTCTTTAATTTTTTTTTACGTCATAGATGATGCAGTTCTTTTACTTTTTACTTCATTTGTAAACTCTTATATCGTACTCCCTCAATTTCATTAATATCTTTCACTTTCTTTTTTCAATCCAGTTTCTTTTTCTTGCTATCAACCTTCTCTCTTACTTAGGTGAGCCATTTACATTAGTTTCTCTTTACTTCTACATATTTTATTATTTTTCTTAAGAAATGTATCACTTTTAAGGTGAAAGAAATCAATGAAATGGGAGAATAGTTTATTATTGTAAACAAAGTCTTTGTCACATATTTGGTGCTATAGATTTCTTTTTTCAAATATGATGCAATTTTGTTTACTTTTTACTTCAATTTGAGTCACTTACTATATTGTAAAGAAAGTCTTTTTCACATATGTGAAACAATAGGCTTTATTTGGCTTAAAACATAGGGTTATTTAACATGAATAATACCAACTTTGGGTGGTATTCCATCAATAAAACCAACTTTAATTAATACGGGAATAAACCAACTATGAGACATATTATACGAAAATAAAATACGCTTACCTGCTACCGCCTACACCCGTCAATATTACCACTAATGCAAGGTTTACTGACACTCTAACAGTAAAGTAACCAATTCACTTTTAACTTCATTAATTCCCAAACTTAAAACTTCAAACTTCAAATTAATCACTTCATCTTCATCACTTCATCGTCAATTCATCACTTCATCACTTCATCATTCACTTCGTTGAAGGTAATTTTTTACGAAACTTTTATTTGTTTATCTTTCTCCGACTTTTCTACGTCCGTGTTTATAATTGATTATCATTAATTTTGTCGAAAATCAATTTTCAGGGGTATTGTCAAGTTTATTCCTCAATTTCGTGGTTCGACAATGTCAACAATGAGTTTTCTTTTCATTTCCCCAAATCGATTTTTCAGGGTTTAACTTAGGTTTTCGATTTTTAATTGGTTTGATTGAAAACGTAGGTTGATCCAACCCTAAGTTAAAACGTAGGTTTAGGAGAGAGAATTTGATTTAGGGGGATTGAAGAAGATAAAGATGTGTGTTTATTAATAGTATGGGACCCACAAAAACCGACTTCATCCGGTCATTTAAGAGACAATTTCATTCTCATATAATATGTCTCAGAGTTGGTTTTATTCTCATATTAATTAAAGTTTGTTTTATTGATAGAATATCACCCAAAGTTGGTATTATTCCTGTTAAATAACCCTAAAACATAACTAAAGTCTGCTACAAATCATGTGCATTTCTTAAGTTTCATTAAGCTCAAACTATTACTTCCTCGAATCATAACTAATTATCCCATTTTATGAATATATGAGGAATTTTTTTAATGAAATATGACAGTAACTTATGAATGAAGGGAGTATGAAATACCGAGTATTCCACAACTTAACGTGCGGACGTGGCCCGTGCGTCACATGAATTTTCTATGCTTACAAAAAGAGAGGTACCTTACTACCTTGCCACTTGTTTGCTTTCCATTTACTTTTATGTCTTTACTCTTTGGGATTATGTATTTTTTCTGAACACATTTTTGTTTGTGATGCAGATGTACGTTATATTGTCGAGGGTTGAGACCGGTCATCAAATATCATCAATTTAATTATATAGAAGAGAATGTAAATGCTTTGTTCTTAATTATCCTTTTATGATCTATTAAAGCGAGTAGTATTTGATCCAATCTATACTACCTTCATCCAATTTTAATCTTCCTACTTTCCTTAAAGGGTTGTCCATCTTTAAACTTCCTACTTACAATATTTCCTCTTTTGGTTGATTTTTGTGGTCTATATCATTTCTAACCCCACATTTTTTCTCAACTCTCATTTTCCACCACATAATCCACCCTTAATTTTTGTGCCACTCCCCCCATGAAGTTTAAAGTTGGATGGAGGGAATACTATATAATAAAACAGAAACCACTACATTGATCTTCTTGCGCCAAAACGCACTTTCCAAAAACATCATAATTTTCATATTAATCTAATCTAATAATAAGAATCATTAATTTAATATAATATTATAAATAATTTCTATATTCACAAGATATTTCTGGTATATAGACCTTAAAATATCAAAGACATGCACGGAGTTGAAATAATTTGATAGTAATATCATTTATTTAAGCGGGTTAAAAATATTTGAAAAGTTTTCTACAAGGCTACAATAATACGACTTAATGAATATAATAAATTATACTTCCTCCATTTATTAATGTTCTACCCATATTCCACTTTGGGTCATTTTTTAATGTTCTACCCATTTCTATTCTTTCCATATTAGTCTCTCACGTCCTCATTTTTTAATATTTTCTACTATGGCCAACCTATATCAACTTCTCTCCCATTTTCATTCTTTATTCTTATTCTTTAAGAAACGTGTATAAAGTATATGGGAATAACATTAATAAATGGAGGGAGTATAAATGGATCACGATATCCCTAGAAAATAACACTCATTTGTATTTGTTCTTCTTTGATCCAATACCAATCAATGAGATAATCTTCTTACAAAAAATATCCCTAGAAAATATTTTAGCAACTTAATTAAAATACATAAAGAACAAAAATGACACCCGCAAATATAATTTATATATCTATTTAATATGTAAAATATAATATAGAAACACCTATATTTTTCCATCTCATTACTCGTGAAGTCATGTTTCACAGTTAATTCCAACTTACATAAATATTATAGGTCCTTTAGTTGATTAACACTCATTTATTAGTATCAATAAAAAGGTACTAGAAATTGTTTTATTTGTTAATAAGTTAAATATTACACTTTGATTTTTCATGAGGTTCCAATTAGGGGTCGAATTTTTTAGTCACGATTCCTTGAAATATTATGTGGTATTATTTTGTTCTATTCTACAAGTAGAATTTAACTTAAATAAAAAAAATATAAGTTAAAACAGATTTACTTAGTAAATGATTGTACTACAAGATACGTGTATAAACATGAAATCAAATACATGTTTAAACATGCAGTATATCTTACTATTGATGTTCATGTGTATATGCTTCATTTTGATTTTAATTTTATACTTTTTTAAATATTGTAAATTGTATAGGTTACAGTACTAGAGATTGAACATTTGTATAAGATTATCTATGTACGGAGTAATTCTTTTATTTAAACCCGTGCAACATTGCACGGGTGTTAACCTAGTATCACAATATGACGGGATATCCATTTATTTGGTAAATAAAGCAAATCAATTACTATTCCATTTGTATAGAATTATAGATGAGATACTTAGCTTTATTCACCAATAATTTTATTTTTGTCTCATCCATCTAAATAATTACTCCATTAAATTAAAAAGAAATTGTGCTTAGCTTTCTGCTTTACATATAAGTGGCAGGTTTAGTTAATAATGAGCAGTACTTACTCTTCTTGTATTGGCATCTTATTGTCCTAATTTAGCACTAGGAAGAAGAAATTGATGATTAAGGGTTAGGTGCCGTGATGTTAGCATATTGGAGGTCCCACTCCACTTTTAACTTCTCTTTAACCTTGCACCCGGTGGCGGACTTAGGATTTTTCATTTAGGGGGCACACAAAAATTCCGATATTTTTTAAATTTGTAAATTACTCCACTTTTTACGCTATTATTTTATCTATAAATTACTTTATTTTTTTACGTTGATATAGAACTTGAAGTATAAAGTGATGAAATTGATTACATTGGTCCCCTAGGTCCGCCACAGCTTGCAGCATTGTTATTATTTGGTTGGTATGAAGTTAAAGGCTTTTAGCATACAAAATGCTTCCTTAAGCTCTACTCAATGGATGTTTGCTTCTATTTGTTTATCTCTAATTATCTTACGTGACAATGATAATTAATGATGTGTGGAGGACAATTAACAAGGACTTTTCTTCTTGTTAACATTTAACAACATGCTTACAATATCGTTTCAGCTAACTACATGACACTTTGTCGCGCAGCAGGTTCCTTTTTATCCATATTCCGTGCTCTCTAGGATAATACTTGCTCATTGAATGTACGTACGAGTGCTAAAACAACTACAGAGTAGAATAAAACTCGCATAAATGTGCAATTTATATACTCTTTTCGTCCTAATAGGTAGTTCACATCTACTTTGTACACAAAGATTAAAGTGATAAAGTTAGATAGAAAAGATTTATTGTTAATTTATTAAGCAATAAAAAGTAGGGTGTGAAAATTGGAATATAAAAAAAGAAATTGTGAACTATTGACTAACACACTCCATAAAGAAAAATGTGAACTATTGACCGAAAAGGGGGAGTAACTTATTATTTACTCATATAAGAGAATTGTTTTATTTGATCATGGTAACAAACTACAGTAACAACTACTCCCTCCGTTCTATTTGGTTGTTTGCGTTTGCTTTTTGGGCACTATTCATAGGTGAGTGAAATCGTCTATGTAACTTCTAATATTTAAGATAAAATATAGTCATGTGGGATCTTGCTTAAATTGTCTAATCGAGTACGTTATAAATATCAAATTTTTATAATTTTTAGAAATACATAACTAAAGATATAGACAAAAGAAAGCGTGCATTGGCAAATGTGAAAAAGTAAATGCAAACAATCAAATGGAACGGAGAAAGTATCAAATAATGATGTTTAGAGAATTGTTTTAGTATTTGATCAGGAAAAAGTAAACTACAGTAACAACTGGAGTATCAAATAATGATGTTTTTATTATAATTTATAAAATATACTTAAATTTAATAATAGTTCGTTGTAAGATGATATATGAAGATTGTGGTCATGCGTGAAATGTAACACCCCTTTCCAGCTCGTCAGGCTCTGTACTGGTCCCACAAACCAACACAGATCCTTTCCAACGTATTTTAACCTAACTCATGCGCATCCTGACCGGAGACCTTTCTTTTGCATGGATGACTCAATGTAGGGTGTTTCAATCACTCCCACTTGAAGAACGCCACGTCCTCTTTGCGCCTTACAACATAACCGCTGACCCAGAATCCACCTCCGCTAAGTGCCAAATACACGATCGCGGGGTTGCTCTGATACCATTTGTAACACCCGGCCCAATCCTAGGACCAGAAATGTTAACCGCGGTAGCTCGACAGGCTCTGTACTGGTCCCACAAACCAACACGAGTTCTTTCCAGCGCATTTTGACCTCACTCATGCGCATCCTGGAGACCTTCCCAGGGGATCACCCATCCTAAAATTATTCCCACTCAAGTGAGTTATTTTGCATGGATGACCAGAAAAGAAAGTGCACTTTGTTTATATGAGTAGTATTTTTAATCCTTTTAAGCACTAGTCATTTCAACTCATAAATAGGACGTCTTCAATGTAGGGTGTTTCATGAAAACTTTATAAAGGATACTTATGATTGAAGAAAATAAATTATACTCCGTATTTTGTTTGTAAAAGTTAAAGTTAGAGATTCATATCATAAAATAAAAACATCCTTTAGAAAAACGTGATGAATATACTTTTTTTGCTATAAAATTACGGAATTACTTTTTCATATTGCATGTTACTCAATCATCCCTAAAATTTCCTGATTATTCCTATATTATCCTTCTCATACTTTTTCGTACCTTTTCAAACCTACTGCTTTATTTCTTTTCTAAAACACTTTTAATCCAAATTCTTTCTTAAACCTCGTCAAATTTAAAAATCGATCGATCGTTATTTTGGAATTCGCTATGGATTATAGTTCGGTAATCGATATTTTAATTTACTTACAAATTATGATTTAATTGATAATTATGTTTAATTGTTTTTAGAAAGTTAGGGTTCAGGGTTGGGACGCCGGAGGTTGCCGGAAGAGATGACGACGGTCGGAGGAGTTGTTCGGGCAGCGACGGCGGCAGGAGGAGGACGAGCTGTGAGGGCAGTGCGAGAGTAGGACGAGAGGATGAGGAGGACGGGAGGAGTTGTAAAGGAGGAGGATGTGGGTTACATCGACGACGACAGAAGAAGGACGAGAGGAGATGTAGAGGGGCGGCACCGGCGCTGGCGGCCGGAGAAGAGAGGAGGTGGGAGGTTGGTGTTTTGGGTATTTAGGGTGGTGTGGGGAGGCGGCGTCGGAGGAGTCACTACAAAAAAACAAGTCAAATTGCGGCGGAAAAATCCGCTGCAAATATCTTAATTCCGACGCAAATCGACGTTTACGTCGGACTGACCGATGCAAAGGTGTCGCCGCAATATTTCGTCGCAATTTTTTTTTGTGCGTCGGACCTGTCGACGCAGAGGCTAATTGCGTCGGAAATGCGTCGAAAAAACGGACATACACTAAAAAGTCAAAAAATAGTCAAACTGATTTGCGACGGACTTGACGTCACAAATTCCGTCGCAAATTTTATTTGCGACGGCAAGTCCGCCACAAATCGTGGATATATATATATATATATATAGAGAGAGAGAGAGAGAGAGAGAGAGAGATATAGGTTCTAATGAGTCCCTATATAAGTGTTGAGTCCCTAAGTCCTCATCCCATCCGTTGGATGGGAGATGGATGAAGGGACGAGATTAATCACTATATTATTAAAAAAAAAAAAAAAGATACTGCTTCCAACAAAATAGGAAGGAAAATATCATTCAATAACCTATCATTCACATTTATTCAATCATTTACTCTCTCATTCATCATCGTTCTCTCGTTCATCATCATTCTTTCGTTAAAAAAAAAGATATATTGCTTCATCATTCTCTCGTTCATCAATTCAGTTTCCATTACTTTCTTCATCGTTCTCTCGCTCATTCAATCATTCATTCTTCCTTCAAAACCACACAATCAAGACCACATTCAATAAGTAATCGTCTTCATCGCGCTGTATTATACGTTCGATCAATCCGGCTTCTACTTTTCATTCAATGGCTGATATGCAAATCGTAGTAAACACAAACGGTGAGTATATATACATTGTAGTTTATACTGGATTGTATATGGGAGTCATTGATGATATTAGATTATTAGTTTCTACTTTTCTACCTTGAACTGCATATTCATCTGCGCACACGAAAACATATTGGTTTATTTTAGTTCACATACTGTGTTACTTTAGTGTGGAGTGTCTGTTACTTTAGTGACAAACATCTACGGAATATTATTTTTATGGTCTGTTACTTTAATTCATTGGAGATGTTACTTTGGTTAATAATGTCTGTTATTGTAACGCATTAAAGAGTCATGGGATATATTAAACCGCCATATTAAAATAATAATAAAAAAAGATCTTGTTTCCTATAATAGTGGGACGTGATTGCCAACAAAATAGGAAAAAGATATTGGTTTATTTTCTAATTTTCTAGGTTGAACTGCATATTCATCATATGAAATTTGCGCGCACACAATATATTGAGTTATTGTAGTTCATATACTGCGTTACTTTAGTGTATAGCATCTGTTACTTTAATGTCTACCATCTGTTACTTTATATGTCGTGTTACTTTAATACACTCCATTCGTTACTTCAGTGCTTTTCATCTGTTATTGTAGTGCACTGTAGTGTCGTAAGAATAAAGGAAACCGCCATATTAAAAAAAAAATTACAATAAAAGATACTGTTTCCTATAATAATGGAACGTGATTGCCACCAAAATAGGAAACAATATCAAAGAGTAACGCCATATAAAAAAAAAATTAAAATAAAAGATACTGTTTCCTATAATAATGGGACGTGATTGCCACCAAAATAGGAAACAATATCAAAGAGTAACGCCATATAAAAAAAAAAAAAAAAAAAAGATATTGCATCCTATAATTATGGGACGTGATGACTGCAAAATAGGAAACAATATCAAAGAGTAAGATACTGCTTCATACTCTCATTTCTGATCATTATATGAATTTTTTGCATTAACCTATACCTGGTGTTATTTTGATACGCATTATCTGTTACTTTAATTCATACTATCTGTTACTTTAATGTCTGACCTCTGTTACTTTATACCTGGTGTATAAGCATCCTCTGTTAATTTAATCCAATGTTACCTCAATGCACTTCATCTGTTACTTTAATTCTTCTTATCTGTTACTTTAATTCTTCTTATCTATTACTTTAATCCATATTTCAAGTTTTAATTGTTTTTCCCCGTCACGTTTATTGGCACTGTTATTATTTTTCAGTAGACGCAAAAGCACATGAATGATGTAGGGATGTGGGTGAGAGTTTCCTCCATTGTGCGGTGGTGAGATTAAATCAAAGCTTCTGAGATGATGATGAAGAAGAAGACGGAGAGGACGAGAAGGATGAAGAAGCAGAATTATAAGTAGAACATTATGAGTAACAAGTGTGAAACATTGAAATTGTAATGGAGTTGATTTAGTTGGAATCTTGTACCACTTTTTGTTTTGGAGTATCTTAATAAAAACAAACATTGTTATTTTTGTTAATTGGAACTCCTGTTTTTGCAAGAGACTACTATGCAACGTAACAGATTTTATGAGTTAAAGTAACACAGTTCATGAATTAAAGTAACATATTGTATGAGTTAGAGTAACAGTTTTTGCAAGAGACTATGCAACGTAACAGATTTTATGAGTTAAAGTAACACAGTTCATAAATTAGAGTAACACAACGTATGAATTACAGTAACATAGTTTATGATTTATGACAGTAACATGGTAACATACGTATAATGACAGAAGGGAACAGATGATTTTTTGCTGAAGATGAAAAAAAACTTAATTTTAAATAAATATGTTGGGTGAGAAAAAGAGGCAATTAAAAATTGGATAGGAGAGAGAATTTGTATTGAGATAATTAAGGAAGAGAGAGAAAGAAAATATATTTAGTAGATATTATAGTTATTTCCTTAATTATGAGATCAAATCTTGTCCATTAATCTAACATTGAATCAAGGGCTAAGATGAGGACTCACGGACTCAACATATATAAGTGGACTCACCTGATCCCATATATATATATATATATATATATATATATATAAATCCTAAATGATATATATAGTCCAAATAGAATTTACCGTATAAAATAATATAATTTAAATTTCAAGATATAAGTAACATGGAGTATCGTTTCTTACAATTTTTCACAAACCGAAAGAATACCATTACAAATGTTTTCAAAAAAAAGAGTGTGAAAAAAATATCAACTCATCTTATGTTTTCTACGAAAGGTGCAACATACTTATGTTTTTCTGCAAAGATAAAAAAAATATCTACAAAATTATTAAATCCTAACTAGAAGATCCGACTAATTAGCTCCCAAAAGTGAATGCGAGAATTGCTGCTTTCATCCGGAAGCACCGCCAAGAGCATTTATCTGGTCACATGAAAGGGTGGTTAGGGCCGAGAAAGACGGTGAATATTTTCAAGAAAATAAGCACAGAAGTCAATGTAACTTTATATGACATCTATATACCTATAGTACATACAGAAAATTTAGTGACAATACATCATTCAACGCTTAACAAAGGTAAAATAGAAGAGCATATTCACATACTATCTCATACGAAAATATGGTTTCTCCTTCCACATCACATACTACTTGACTATGATGTTAAGAATGAAAAGAAAATAAAGAAAATGTCATACCCATGTCCGCTTTTGATATGGCTAAGAAACTTTGATTAGTGAAAGTATATAACTGCACTGAGAAAATAAAAGGAGAGACAAACAACAACATCAGCATTAAAATTAAAGAAAATTAGAATATGACTATAAAGTAATGGAAAAAGGATAACGTTCTGTCGATGCTACACATCATAACGAGAGGAGAAGCTTTCGCTACACTGAGAAGATTCAATACCTGTTACACATAAGAGTGATTCAGAATGCTTATAATATGTTTACATCTAAAAAATATACTTGTAGTGAAATCATGGTTCAAAGCGTAGAATAAGAAGTCAAGCAATGTGAATAAAAGATGTACTAATGTACATCTTGTGCAAATATTGAAAATGATGGCAAAAAAATTAATTATTTTCATCACTTTTGATATACTTCTACTAACCATTCTGTTCATCCTAATCTCAATCTCAAATAATAAAAGTTGGTGGATTGGAGTTTTTTTTAAGCCAAGTGTTTTTGTCTATAAAGATGTTCTCATAAATACAACTACTATTACTACAATTACTATTACTATTACAAACACTAACAAATATTACTACTAATACTACTGCTACTACTTACTTCGTAGTACTTAGTAGCAACAACAAGAGCAAGAGCAACAACAACTACTACTACTACGATATTACTACTAAGCTAACAAATGCTATACTAACACTAACACCAACATCATACCACGACCAATACATTACAACCAAACTACTACTACTCCAATACTACACCACCACCACCACCACCACCACCACCACTACTACTCCTACTAATACACCAACAACAAAAACAACAACAATAACGATAATATTACTACTATTACCACTACTAATAATAATTACACTACTACTAATACTTCTACTACTAACATACTCCTACTATTACTAACAACACCATACTACCACGAACACACTACTAGCTACTACTAATTCTAATACAATAATACTAAATTCTCATCACTAAACCTACTTAATCTCAACTACTACTACTACTACTACCACAACCTCAAGAACACCAACAACAATAATAACAACACCACCAACATCAACAACAACAATAATACTAAGACTACCACCCATACTATCATCTCTATCATTTTACTCCATGCAATGAGTTTTATGTATTTAGGCATTTTCATTAATCATCAAACATTACTATCTTTTTGCTTGAAAAAGGTGAAAATCACCACAACAACAACTACTACCACCACCACCACCACCACCACCACCACCACCACTACTACAAGAACAAGAATAACATCAATAAGGATCCCTTCTTCTCACAAAACAACAACAACTACTACTACAACACCATAAACAACAGCAACAACAACCCACAACAACAACACCATCAACTACAATAACAACAACAACCAACAACAAGAAAACCCACAACAACAACAACAACCCACAACAACAGCAACAACAACAACAACAATTATAATAACATTAGTAACAAAAAAATCCAAAAAATAACCCCAATAACAAAAATCGCAGGCGGAAAAAGGGTGAGTGGAAGGATCATGGGAAGGGGAAAAGGAAAAGGGGGTCGCCGGAGTAGTAGGGACGCCGGTGGTGGGGATTCGCCGGAGTTCCAACAAGGGTGAAATGGAGGAGTTTGGGGTTAGGGTTTGGGGTCGGGGGTTATGATTTGGGAGAATTGGAGAAATGACGAAAGAGAAAATGGTTTCGCTGTCATTTTATCGGGTTTTTTTTCTTCCAGATTGCGTCGGACTTGCCGTCATAAATTCCGTCGCAAAAAAAATTGCGACGGAATTTGTGGCGGAAAGTCCAACGCAATCTGGAAAAATAAAAAATAAAAATGCCTGGATACAGGCTGTCCTTGCGTCGAATTCAGAACGTCTACGTCGGTTACTCCGACGCAATTGTATTCCGACGCATAGATTGGCGGAAAATATATGTTCTTGCCGCCTTCATCTAGCGTCGACATGCGACGGGTATTCTGACGCACCATCTGGTGCGTCGAGCATTCCATCGCAATCAGACGCATGCATTACTCTTGCGTCGGATTTTTGGTTCGCCACAAACTTTTCGCCGCAATTTGAGTTGTTTTTTGTAGTGAGTGTCCGTGTGGGGGTGGCGACGGCAGTGACGGTCGGAAAAGGGGGAGGGAAAGTGAGAGTGGGTGGTCATTGGTGGTGAGGGTGGCAGCCATGGGATGGGATGAGGTGGGGGCGGTGAGGGTGGGTGGCTGTAGCTTTGTTGTTAGTTGTTTTTTCCTTTTTTTTCTTTTTAATTTGGATTTTACTTTATTATTTTGTAATTAGATTTTTGTGTTAATTATCAAATTAATTTTGATTTGTACGGTTCAAGTAAGACATGATTTATTGACTGAGTTGACGACCGACTTTGACTATTATTCTGAAAGGATAGAAGCTCATTCTCTTTGCACGACACTTGATCATTGGACTGGTTCCGCACCTACTCATAAATGGTTTGATACTCAATTTGTTATTGTCGCAGCAAACTTGTATAATGCAATTATCGTGACCCTCTCAGCCCATGAAAGTTGGACATGTTTACCAACGAAGACACCAACTACGGAAAAAGGACCTAAAAGAATCGTGACAATTGTATTAAAAATGTAGTGAATCTTTTATTCTTTAGGAACATATTAATGTTTTATTTTGATTAATATTATTAGACTTTGTGCTATTTATTTGTCATATTTGTAATAACGAAGAGCGCACTTACTTGCATTATAATATAGAGAGAGGGGGATTCGAACCTGAGACCTACTGTCCCAGAGCACTAGTCCTAAACACTAGGCTAAGACATCTTCGGTAACAACAATATTATCAACAATAATAATAGTAATTATGATAATAAATTAGGGAACAAAAAATAAAATAAAAAAATTACAAAAAATAAATATGAGTACTAATCATTTTTTCGTGAAAAAATTCTTGAAAATAATAAAAAATCTTTTTTAAAAGCAAAAAAAGAATAGGGACTTTTAGAATTTTAAAAGCGAAAAAAATGAAAAAAAAAAATGGCGGCCAGAGTAAGGAGGTGGTGGAGGGGTGAAATTTGGAACTTTTAGAAGTTTTGAGATAAATCTCAAAACTCTCTCTAATGCAATTGTGAGGGTAAGAAGAAATGAGAAGGTCAACTGTGTGTCACCCGTGAAAAATTTCACGGGTTGTCCAGTTTTAGTTTCATATAAAATATTATGAAGTCAATATCGTTTGGAAAGAGTACGTTAAGAGACTGAAAGTTAGTTAGTATACTGATAGGTGTAAGAAACTAAAAACAACACGTTACACATTGAAATGTGTGTCTAAGAAAAGTATGATAGCCGTGATTATTTTAGATTATTCGTTCAGAGTCTGAAAGTTAATCTATTTATTAATAGGTGGACAAAAGTATGAACAACATAGAGTACGTAAAGTAGTCAATTGTCCACCGATGAATATAGTTATACTAAACGCAGAAACTCGTATAAACCCGACCCTTATGATAAATGTAGAAATCCGTATAAACCCGGCCCCTATAAACCCGACCCTTATACACCAATCGTCAAACAGTCAAGCTCTCTGTCATATTACTGAACGTACACAACCCTATAAACTTCATCGGAATGTGTAATGTATAGAAATCATTTTTATTGCTTCAATAAACGCATTCAATATTGATAATAAACCTTACGATACTTCAGAATTTAAAAAGTAAGATCAATAGACTCCCGTAATTTATCACGTGTATTACACTATAGTTTTATACTTCGTATTACAAACTAAAGGCAAAACTTACTGGTATTTATCGAGATTCATTTAATACTTATTGGTATCTATAAATAAAGTTAAAAGGGTTGTTTATGCATTTAATTTTTTGCCACGTGGCGAACATTAAATGCTTTAGCAACCTTTTATTATTATTAATTTTTTTTTATGAATGGAGAATTTTATTGATGAATAAAAAACAGTTTACAAAAAATTGGTGGGTTGCCGAGATATAATCTGGGCCCTCACCCCCTTAGCTATAGCAAAGCTAAGTCTGGTAAAAATAAAAGGAGCAGTGCGTGCTCCGGCATCCTGTGCTATCGAAAATTTTTGAATCCTCTTGAGTAAGCCGATAGCATCCGCCTCCAATTCCCCCAGTGAAGAAAAGGAAAAAGGCAAAAACCCATACCCAAGCCCCGAGCATAGGCCCTTGTACTTAGCGCATTTGCGCCGAGCAGCGTCTTCCACAGCACGGCCTGGCATGAAATCAGAGAGCCCGGACTGAGTCAAAGGAGAAGACCCGGTAAGATCGACGCAAACGTCACACCCCCTGTCCCACGAATAAAGAAGCAAGTCTGCAGGACGTAAGGATCTGTCATGATCTTCAACCAAGCCAATTTAGTCCTACTGAATTTTTCCCTTATATATATATATATATATATATATATATATATATATATCACCAAGTTTTGCCTTTACACAGTGGCAAATTTTGTCTTATTAAAAGATTTCCCGATCTATTTTAAAAATATTCTCCTCGGTTGTATACTTGCTCTTTGTTCGTTCTAATTTTTTAGTGCTAATTTTTTTTGGTGCATTTTTTGTTGTTTACTGAACTTACGTGAAGCCACTAATCAAGTCTGAAATTCCTCGCTTTTTAGGTAAATAATTTTATTTTAATTGATTATTTATATAGATATATTTCAAGTTAACTTTAAATATAATGGATTTGGTGTTCATGAGAGTGTACTTTTATATATATTCAAACTTGAAGAAATTTACAAAATATAATTAAGAAGAGGTTACAACTGTTTTTGTTTTTCAGTTTCTTGCATTCGGCTCTGATTTATTCTTATTGCATTTTGTTTTGTTGCTTATATATGTATTGTTTTTTCATGATTATAGATAGATGCGTTTCCGTTCTGTTTTTAAAATATTCATTTCAGTTGTACAATTCTTCTTCCTTGATTCTAATTTTAGTGCTGATTTAATCTTTTTGCATTTGTTTTTGTTTAGTAAATTCATGCGAAGCCAATAATCAAGTCTGCAATTTTTCATTTCTCAGGTATAATAATTTTATTCTAATTTATTATTTATATAAATATATTTCAAGTTAACTTTAAATATCACGGATATGGGGTTCATAAGAGTGTGCTTTTATTTATATTCAAGCTTCAAGAAATTTACAAAATATGATTAAGAAGATGTTGCAGCTGTTTGTGCTTTTACAATTTCTTGCATTCGGCTCTAATTTACTCTTATTGCATTTTGTTTTTTGCTTACATATATGTATTGTTTTTTCATAATTTTAGAGTTGTTATAAAGTTTTCGCTTTATTATTAAACTTATATATATATATATATATATATATATATATATGAGATCTCATAAGGCCATCACTTTTTTTAAGTCCATAAGTCTTATTAGTGGCCATTAGATTAAATAAGATCAAAGGCTAAGATTAAAGTATGAAACAAGCCATTATGATTACCTAATCTAGCATTTAATAATGATATTTAACACCTAGAAAAAGTCATTGTTGCTCTCTAGAAAGAGTCATAATTGCTCTCTAGATAATCTAGATAATTGCATTGAAGAGAGTTTGTGATTTTAATTGCATATATAACCATTGCTATGAAGAATTGAAAATTGTTGAACATCTACCGCCTAATAATTCAATTCAGTTGTATTTTTATACCTTGTACTGCATGTGTCGAAACTCTAATTCAATTACTCTATCACTTCAGCACCATTTTTTAAAACTTCAGCTTCCGTAACTAATGAAATACTCACTTGAGTACCTAGTGAGTACTTCGTATTTCATTAATATGATCTGAAGTTACAAAATATATGAACTGAAGTTACATGATATATAAACCGAAGTTACAAAAATATATAAACTGATTAATGACGCATAATGTAGTACGAATGAACAAAACAATTCGGAATGATCAATTTCCTCCCACGTTTCTCCTTAAACACATCAAAATCAAAAACGTTATTCACAAAACGCAAAAATTATTGAAATATTCAAGAAACCTAATTTGATGGGAAGAACATATACAATCAGATGTTCTAAAGCACAAAACTAATTGCATTTTCGTTATTGGTACAGTATAATTTTATTGATCTGAAGTTACAAAACATATGAACTAAAGTTGCAAAACATATGAACTGAAGTTACAAAATATGTGAAGTTACAAATATTTATTAAACTTATGTTGTTATGGAGATGAAGTTACAAATTTATCAGTTAAAGTGGTGTTATAAAGTAACTGAAGTTGCATATTGACCAATTAAAATGAAGCTACAACCTGAAACAATTGAAGTGACGGATCAATACAGTTGAAGTTCCTCTAGATACACTTAGAGTTACGGATGCTGAAATTTCAAAACATATGAGTTGAAGTTATAAAAGAAATGTGTTGAAGTTTCAATACATACAATTGAATATTTACAACAGTACGAAAAAAAAAAGTTTATTACAACAGTACGAAAACAAAAGTTATGTTGTTATAGAGATGAAGTTACAAATTTAGCAGTTAAAGTTATACTATTATTTCTCCGCCTGTTTCTGTCTCTCATTTAGGCTCGATACAAGCAACGCAAGCCTACGCCCCTTACATTTCACAGTAACATTACCGACTTCTTCCTCCTCTTCTGCGTCGACACTCTCAACCTCGACAATTTCCTCTTCCGACGCCATATACGCTACCACATACAATGAACAAAAAATGCATAGGAATTAATAAGCATGGTATAATCTAAAAACTAAACTATTAACAAACAAATGAAACAGAAATCTAATAACAAACCATGAAGAAAATTACTGACAAGCAATCAGAAATGCATTATTGTAGCATTATTAACCGTACAAAATCACAAATGCAGTATTAACAGTACAAAATCACAAAAAGAAATCAGTAAACAGACCCAAAAAGACCCAAAAATATGATGAGTTAGACACAAAAAGATTAATTAGCAAAAGTCATGACTCAACGCAAAAACCCCCAAATTGTGAATAATTAAACCCTAATTTCGTTAATTAAACTCGCAACAATTAAACCCTAATTTCCCTAATTTCGCAACAATTAAACCCAAATTGTGAACAATTAAACCTTAATTTCGCAATTAAACTCGCAATTAAACCCTAATTTCGCTAAAACCACCTAATTAAATATGATGAGTTAGACCCAAAAAGATTAATTAGCAAAAACCATGACTCAACGCAAAAACCCCCCAAATTGTGAACAATTAAACCCTAATTTCGTTAATTAAACTCGCAACAATTAAACCCTAATTTCCCTAATTTCGCAACAATTAAACCCAAATTGTGAACAATTAAACCCTAATTTCGCAATTAAACTCGCAATTAAACCCTAATTTCGCTAAAACCACCAAAACTCGTCAAAAAGAGTCTACGAAACTTTGATTATAGAACATACCTTTACCTGCGAAAGGAGGAGAAATTGATCGAGAATAGGGTACTTCAACCAACAAAGAAACCCGATTAGAGTGAGCTGATGGGATAATGGAGTGGGAATAGAGTGAGCAGGAATAGGGTGAAGTATAATGAAGGTGGGAATATTGAGGGGGAAGTAATGAAGTGAGAATAGAGTGAGCGGGAATAGAGCATGCTTTGGGAACAGAGTGAGGTATAATGAAGGTGGGGATATTGAGGGGGAAGAAAAAGAGGACTGAGTAGTAAAGTTAATTTATTTTTTTTTCAAATTAAATGTTAAGTAAGATCTCGGCCATCCATTTTATTTTAATCCAATGGCTCATAGTAAGCCTTATGGACTGAGTAGTAAAGTTAATTTTTTTTTTTTCAAATTAAATGTTAAGTAAGATCTCGGCCATCCATTTTATTTTAATCCAATGGCTCATAGTAAGCCTTATGGACTTATAAGAGGAGAATGGACTTATATGATCCCTTCTCTCTCTCTCTCTCTCCCTCCCTCCCTCCCTCCCTCCCCCCCCCCCCCCCTCTCTCTCTCTCTCTCTCTCTCTCTCTCTCTCTCTCTCTCTCTCTCTCTCTCTCTCTCTCTCTATCTATATAGATAGATAGATAGATAGATAGATAGATAGATAGATAGATAGATAGATAGATAGATAGATAGATAGATAGATAGATAGAGAGAGAGAGAGAGAGAGAGAGAGAGAGAGAGTCATTTACTCTTTGTGAGTCCCTAAGTCCTCATCCCATCCATTGGATGGAATGAGGATGGATGGACAAGATGCATCCATTTAAAAAAAAAAAGATTTACTCTCCTAAAATAACTCCCAAGAATTTAGGAAACAATAACTTCCTATCACGTTCATTATCATTCACGTTCAATTTTCATTCCACGTTCATTCACACCTAAAAAAAAACTCTTTCTTCATTCACGCTCATTCACCGATTTTGTACTCGAAATTCTGCTACAATGGATTCAGTGACCGCATCATCGTCTTCAACGGTTGATAAGCAACTAATCGAGTATAACAATGGTGAGTTTCAGTGTTTCATTCACGTTTTTATTCGTTTTTTCTTCATGGATTTCAATAGTCATATTGCTTTCAATTTGCGTTTTCATATCAATGTTTTATCGCGTCGAATTGTGTTTTTTTTAACGTCGATCTTCATGTTTATAGTGCTTTCATTGTCATTTCATATCACAGTTTCGTATCAATTTGTGTTTTTTTGATGTCATTGCGTTTTGATATCACAGTTTCGTATCAATGGTATTTTGATATCTCGATCTCTATAGATTACAGGTCTTTATGCTTTTTATTTAAGATTTTCCCTGATATCCATTGATACTATTTTTTTGATTTCAATTAACGCAGATTCGTCGTTGAAGTAACATGCCTTCTGAGTAAAAGTAACACTTAATTGCAATTACAGTAACACAAATGAACGTTCAGGAAAAGGGTTTTGATGATATGCTAGAGTAACGTATTGTACACGTTAGGGTAACACCACTTATGAATTACAGTAACACATTATTTGCATTGATGTAACGTTGTTTGATGATATGCAGAAACGTCATTGAAGTAACATACCTTCTGAGTTACAGTAACACTTAATTGCAATTACAGTAACACACTGAACGTTTAGAAAAAAGGGTTTGATGATGATGTTAAAGTAACATAGTGTAATAGTTAGAGTAACACAACTTATGAATTGATATAACCGTCAATTTTAATGTTGATATTGCTTTCATTGTTATTTCATTCATCATAGTTTCCTATCAATGGTTAGTTGTTCTATTGATCTTTATAGATTCCAGGGTTTTATGTTTCTTATTTAGGTTTTCCATAATATACACTGATACTATTGTTTTGTTTTATATTAACGCAGAAACGTCATTGAAGTAACATACCTTCTGAGTTACAGTAACGTAAGCTTCACTGATATTATTGTTTTGTTTTTTGTTGAAGCAGACACGGCACTGAAGCTTCATTGATACAGACTTCTAAGGGCAAAAGACAAGGCAAATGTGAAAAGCTTGTGCGGATTAATTTTCATGTTGAAAAGCTTGTGCGGATTAATTCGGGAGTTCAGGTTGCAGAGACAGTCGGTTTCTGGGGAGGGGGGGGGGTTTGGCAAAACACAGGAACTGGATTTTGTACACATTTTTTTACACATAGCGCTGTGCTACGTTGCAATTAACTATATATATTTATTTAATACATGTGTATTTGGTTAGAGTAATATCTCATGTCTATTGGAGTAACACCATTCGTTAGTTACAGTAACAGACATAATGCATGAAGGTAACTGAGGACAGCAACGTTGTTTAAACAATTCATTACCAAAGTAACTGAGGATAACTTGGATTAGAACCATTCATTACCAAAGTAACAACATTCACTTTTTAAAGAACCATATATAATGCGTCATTGATAAGCATTGTTTAACCATGAGACAAAGAATAACATCATTTAATGACTTAGAGTAACATCATTTGTTCATTAAAGTAACAGTTATAATGCGTCAATGTAACACAATGATTATGAGACCACGTTTGTATATTGGGTAAACTTCATTCATTCCCATAGTAACATCGGTCGTTAATTAGAGTGACAGGAACAATTAGTCAGGGTAACAGAGTTTAACAGCGTTGTTTCATTGGTGATAATCAAAATACTAATGTACATAACAAGTTTCGAAAACGATACAAAGCATTATTCGTAATTAGAAAAAGTTGACATAATTCGTTAGACACGTTATTTTTTTCGACCCTTTGTTGGCTTGCTCTTGGGACCATCGATGATCTTTTGCCTAGCGTCCACATACTTATCTACGTTATCCAACAACCGCGATCGCACCTTGATTTGTCTCCTCCTTTTGTCATCTGAAAAGTACAATAATTATGTACAACTATTGTTACAGTTTAATCTGGTATATAAAATTAAAGTACAACTGATACGAGTGAAAGAAATACCATATGTAAAGCTGATACGCGTTAAAGTAACACAAAGAAAGTGTTAGAGTAACATAGAGTGCAAATTAGAGTAACACGTCTACAAAATTAAATGTACCAGATTACTAGCATTCAAAGTAACGCAAAGATGGGATTAAAAGTAACATATCTTGTACATTACAGTAACACATGGTCGTCTTTAAAATAACATCATACATGTGTAACACTAACTGAACAACCCCTTACAGTAACACCTCAAGTTTATTACAGTAACTGAATATGCGCATTAGAGTAACATTCAATATATGTTAGACTAAGTATGAAGAGTAGAAGCATAGTAGAAGCATAATATGAAGTAGGTGAATTCAATTAAACTCTATAGACGCATACCCAGATACCGCAACAATCTTTAGTGAAGCCAATTAATTATAGGGCACAAACGCAGCAAAGTAAATCAATCAATAATTAGCGAGAAAATTAATGAAATCAGATACGAATATAAACTAAACCTAGTTCTTTAGTACAACAATCGAGTATTAGCGAGTTACCTTGTATTATGCCGCCTGAAGATTATCTTTGCTGAAGTTAGAGAGTTGCTTCAATATAGCCTTGCTTGAGTTGAAGACGGGAGGATGCGCGGGTGTGTTTTGAAAAGAAACAGAAGTCGAGCGATTGTGTTTGGGATGATGAAGGTGAAGGGTTTCAGTTAGGATGTGAATGAAAAAATTGAATGTGAGGAAAAAATTGAATGTGAGGAAGTAACGTGTATTGGTTGGAGATAATTAAGGGAGGAGAGAGGATTTAATTTTATTTTTACCAAAATATGTTATTTATTGCCTTAATTACTAGAATCAATCACCACCATCCATCCCACTCTAGATCAATGGTTGTAGATAGGACTCATGGACTCAAAAAAAATAAAAGGACTCACTTTATCCTTCCTCTATATATATATAGATCTAGGATCCTTTGAGGCAGCTGAACTCGCCGCACCCATTGAGGCACAATTTCAACCATTAGATTAAAATCAAATTAAAGGCTAAGATTAAAACAAAAACTCATACATAAAAAAAATTACCCCAAATTTTTTTCCCGGGGAAAAAAATCGATATTTTTCGGAAAAATTTTTTTTTTTCCGGGAAAAAAAAATTTTCGGAATATTTTTTTCCAAAAAAAAAAACAATTTTTCCGAGAAAAGAAATTCGGAATTTAAAATAAAATTGGTGTATATAAAAACAATTTCAGTGTACATAATAACTGTTTTAAGGTATATAACAATTCTATTATATCAAATAATTAAGTACATATGCCAATTATTTCAGTGTATATATGTTGATTAATTGGTGTACATAGTAACCATTTGAGTGTATATAACAATAACTATTTTACTGTATATATATTTAGTTCTTAAGTGTATATATATATGTAGTGAGTTTAATAGCGTATATAATGAGTTTTTTAGTGTATATAACAGTTATTTTGATGTATGTTCCATTGTTGATTAACTGATGTACATATTAATTATTTGGGTGTATATAACAATTATTTTACTGTATATATTGAGTTCTTAAGTGTATATATGCAGTGAGTTTAATAGCGTATATAATGAGTTTTTTTTAGTGTATATAACAGTTATTTTGATGTATGTTCCATTGTTGATTAATTGGTATACATAATAACTATTTGAGTGTATATAACATTTTTTTTATTTAAGTGTATATAACATTTTTTTTACTGTATATATTGAGTTCTTAAGTGTGTGTATATAGTGAGTTTAATAACGTATATAATGAATTTTTTTATTGTATATAACACTTATTTGGATGTATGTCCCATCTTAATCTAATGGTCCAGATTGTGCCTCAATGGGTGTAAGGAGTTACCCTGCCTCACCGGAACCCACCTCTCTCTCTCTCTCTCTCTCTCTCTCTCTCTCTCTCTCTCTCCCTCTCCCTCTCCCTCTCCCTCTCCCTCTCCCTCTCCCTCTCTCTCTCTCTCTCTCTCTCTCTCTCTATATATATATATATATATATATATACAACGGCTCAGATTTAATCTTCAAAAGAGAAGAAAACCTTCCCAAAGTCCCTCCCTTACATCTCTTTTCTCTCTCCTCTCCTAATATCAAATATTCATGTAACCCAATTTCCTCTACAAATTTTGCTCTCAAAATTGAAATGCTGAATTTTTCCGGATAAATGCTCAATTATAAGTTCCTATTGCTAATCGTAATTTTAGATTGTAGATTACTTCATTTAATTCTTTATAATTTTCCAGATATTCATTCAATTCATTCAATTCTTTGATTAAAACTGCAATTTTTGTAGAAAATTCGTTCCTATTGCTCAATTTTCCGAAAAATTGCTCAATTGTAAGTTCTTGTTGCTTAATCGTAAGATTAGATTGTAGATTACTTCATTGAATTCGTTTTAATTTTCCAGAAATTCGTTCAATAATTTTATGCAAAATATATGCGTTCATTAGAATACTTGAATATATGCCTTGGAATACTTGAATATATGCGCTGGAATAATTGAATATATACTCAGTTATTCCAACGCATATATTCAAGTATTCCAACACATATATTCAAGTATTCCAACATATATATTCAAATATTCCAATTACTCTAACATATATACTCAGTTACTCCAACACATATACTCAACTATTCTAACATACATATTCAAGTATTCCAATTCAATTTTTTTCACCGACTAATACTGTTTTACAACAGTCGATGATGAAGAAACAATGCAAGAACACAAGTTCAGAGATATCAAAACATCTACCGTGTCGGAATATCAGAAAGACGCATTTCAAAATGGTCGAACTTGCCATATTTTAATTGTCGTATCCCATATGTAATTACACGTATAGAATTAAGCAGTTACTCCAACATGTTTTGTTGATTATTCCAACAATCATTCAATTTTTTTATTGAATCAATCAATTATTCATCTTCAATTACTTTAATGTCGTTATTTCAATGTTACAAGCAGTTATTCTTATGTTCGACAATAGGTACTCCAACATTTACTAATTGCTGATGGAATCAATCAATTTTTAAATCTTCAATTACTCCAATGTCGTTGTTATTCCAATGCTTACAGGCAGTTATTCCTATGTTCGACGACAATTACTCCAACATTTTACTAGTTCATTGAATCAATAAATTTTTAATCTTCAATTATTCTAATGTCGTTGTTATTCAAATGCTTATAAGCAGTTATTTCTATGTTTGACAACAACTACTCCAACATTAATTGTTGATTGAAACCACATGTAAAGAAATACATCTTATAAAAACTATTACTCCGTATATTCCTCATGAGTTTTGAAACATCTCTCTATCTTAGGCATGAACTCATCTTCTACCGTCCTTATCCAATTGTCGTTGGCACCCGGAGTGTAAGTCAAGCTTAGAGAATTCGTGCCATTTTCAATAGTTGGTGATGAGCATTGTTGCGAACTTGGCATTGTTGCTATCAACTGATTGAATGTCTGCAAACATATTCAGATACTCCAATATTCAAATTCAAGTACACTAATGCATATTTTCAAGTACTCTAATGCATATATTCAAGATTATGCAAAAACATACATTCAAGCACTCAAAATTCCGGAAATTCAAATACCTATTTTAACCTACCAATTCAGTTATTCCAACATACATGTTCAAGTACTCCAACATATAAATTAAAGTATTCTAAAACAAATAGTCAAATACTCCAATGTATACGTATATTCAAGTATTCCAATTACTCCAAGACATATACTCAGTTACTCCAACATATATATTCAAGTATTCCAACACATATATTTAAGTACTCTATTAAATTTTGAGATTCATATACTCAAGTACTCCAATTACTCCAAGACATATACTCAGTTATTCCAACACATATATTCAAGTATTCCAACATATATATTCAAGTATTCCAACGTATATATTCAAGTACTCCAATTACTCTAACATATATACTCAGTTACTCCAACATATATATTCAAGTATTCCACCATACATATTCAAGTATTCCAACATATATATTCAAGTACTTTAAAAATTCTGAGATTACCTTCAAGTTGATTCATGTCTTCTATGTTGAAATTGATATTTTCATAAAGAATTCTGGAAGAATTCAAAAACGAATAGTAATTCAAAAAAGAATATATGTCGTGATAAATTACCTTACAAAATGAATAGGCGTTCAAAAACAAATAGGTATTGAATTATAACGATATTACCTTCATGTTCATCAACAATAGGTTCATGCTCGGTGAAATTCATGCTCATCAAAAACGAATATCGTATAAAATTTTTGGAAATTTGAATGAATTGAACGAATTTTCGAAAATTGAATGAAGTAATCTATAATCAAATCTTACGATTGAGCAATAGAAACATACGATTGAACAATTTTCTGTTTAATTAGGTGTTTCAATTTGAAAGATATGATCAATTTTTGGGAGAAAATTTTTTGAGAGGAAATTTGGGGTTTACCAAACCCTAAAGAGAGGAGAGAGGAGAGAGAAACGCTTAATGAAAATTTGGGGGTTTTGTTATCTTTTGAGATTTAATCTCGACCGTCGATCTTGCAAGATCTAACGGACCGAATTATTAGCGTATTTACACCAAATTTGGTGTTTACACCAAATCCCACCTCTATATATATATATATATATATATATATATATATATATATATATATATATATATATATATATATATATATATATATATATATATATATATATATATAGAGAGAGAGAGAGAGAGAGAGAGAGAGAGAGAGAGAGATCAAGTGAGTCCACTCATTATAATTGAGTCCGTGAGTCCTCATCTCCACCCTTAAACTAGAGATAGATGAATGGTTAGGATTTGTTTTGTCAATTAAGGAAATAACTGACAAAATCTTTGCAAATATTTCATTTTCTCTCTCTCCTCTCTAATTATGTACTCAAATCTTCTCTCCTATTAATTTTTTTTCACTGATCTTCTTTCTCTCACACAACACATTTCTTCAAAATGAATTTTTTCCAGTTCACAAATCCTCCCGCATAATTTACTCTCCGTTTTGACGCTGTTTATTTTGACTCATAGATTGTGTTACTTTGACTCATACAATGTGTTACTGTAATTCATAAAGTGTGTTACTCTAACACGTAAAATCTGTTCCGTTGCATATAATAGTCTCTTGCATACACAGGAGTCGTTCCAATTAACCAAAAGAATAATATTTGTTTTTTATTAAGGATATTCCAAAACAAAAATTGGTACAGGAGTTCCAACTAAATCAACTTCATTTCAATTCCAATGTTTCACATCTATTACTCATAATCTGTGTTATTGTAACGCATTAAGTATGTTACTCTAACGAATAATGTATGTTACTCTAACAATATACTGTCCTACTTAAAATTCTGATTCTTCTTCATCCTCCTTGTCCTCTTCTTCATTATCATCATCAGAAACTTTGATTTAATCTAACCAACGCACCATCTTTTTGTTGTGAACCTTCTCACATCAAATCCACAAGCCAATTCGCAGATTTTATAGAAGTTTACTGTCTCATCCACATCCTTGAAGATCTGCCATAAATATGGAGGAAACTCTCACTCACATCTCTACACCATTCCTGTGCATTCGATTCTTGGCAAATGCCACCTGCACAAAATTAAACAACGTTACATGGGACATGTGTGTTACATCAATTCATATGTTGTGTTACTGTAACGAATATAGTATGTTACTTTAACATCATCGTCAAAACCATTATTCTAAGCGTCCAGTGTGTTATTGTAATTGCAATTAAGTGTTACTGTAACTCAGATTGTATGTTACTTCAATGACTTTTCTACGTTAATACAAAACAAAACGGTAGTATCAATGAAGCATATGCTAAATCTAGAATCTATGCTAAAACAAGAGCGATGAACCACAGTTATTAATCCATGATTAATCAAATGAATAAAATATCACCTTGTGCTTCTTTGCCAATGCCACCTGCAAAAAAATAAAACAACGTTACATCTATGAAACCAATGTATTACTTCAATTGACAAGTCTTGTTACTCTAACTAATACAGTACGTTACTTTAACATCATCATCAAAATCCTTTTTCTAAACGTTCAATGTGTTACCGTAATTACAATTAAGTGTTATTGTGATTCAGACGTTATGTTACTTCAATGACGTTTCTTCCTTAATACAGAACAAAACGGTATTACTAATTGTACATCATGCAAAACCTAAATAAGAAGCATAATTAAAACCCCGGAATCTGTAAAGATCGAGAGAGCAACTAACCATTGACAAGAAACGATGATGAATGAAATAACAATGAAAGCAATATAAACATCCAAATTGACGTCAAAAAATAACGGAAACATGAAAGTTATAGCAACAATGAAAATTGACGTCAAAGAAATATTGAAACTCACCATTGTTATACTCGATCAATTGCCCATCAACTGTTGAAGAAGATGATGGTGTCATTGAATCCATTGTAACGCGTTTTCGACCACAGTATTGATTGAATGAATGGATGAACGTGATGAAGAAAGGATTTTTTTTCACGGTTGAATGAATGAATGAGCGTTATGAATGATGAATGAACGTGATAAAGTGGGTTATTGTTTCCTAAATTCTTGGGAGCTATTTTAGGAACGTAAATCTTCCCTTTTTTTTATTTTTAATGTAACGCATCTTGTCCATCCATCCTCATCTCATCCAATGGATGAGATGAGGACTCATGGACTCATATATAGAGAAGGACTCATAAGAGCCTCTCTCTCTCTCTCTCTCTCTCTCTCTCTCTCTCTCTCTCTCTATATATATATATATATATATATATATATATATATATATATATATATATATATATAGAAAAAGGATCAAGGGAGTTTGGTGAAAAGTGGGAAGTTGGGAAGTTGTGTTGTTGACCCTTGATCTTAGGTTGAATGAATGGCTTAGATGGATGATGTATTAAAAAAAAAAAGAACAACAAACTGACAAGCAACAGTGGAGAGAGGGAAGCAACCCTCCCCCTCAATCACACTTCGCAGCAGTGGAGAGAGGGAAGCATTCCTTCCTCAATCAAACTCTCCCTTCTTCATTACTTCCCTCCTTTTCAATTCATTTCCCTAATTCAATTCATCTCTCTTTGACAAAACTCCATCAAATAAGCTCCATTAATAACTCCGACCATACTCCGTCAACAACTCCGATCATACTCCGTTTTTAACACAACATGACGGATAATTATACCAAGGTATGTTTATGCATAAACTTTGATATCTTCATTTTTTTTAGCTTCTTGTTCATCTTCATCTTCGATCATCTTCATCTTCTTCAAACTTCTTTTTATTTTTCATATCTTTTTTTTTTTTGGTATTTATAAAATTATTCATCTTCATTATCTAAAAAAAAGAACAACTTCATCTTTAAGATGGAGTTTGAAGATGAAGTTGTTATTTTTTTGTGGAATGAATGGAGCTTGAAGATGAAGATGAAGATGAACAAGTCATTTAGTGTGTAATGTTTTTGCAGAATTGCAAAGTCACACTCATTATGTTGTACAGTCACACTCATTATGTTGTAAAATCACGCAGATGTACACTCATTGTAGTCACATATTCAGTTGTATAGTCATACTCATTATGTTGTATAGTCACACTCGCTATGTTGTAGAATCACGCAGCTGTAGAATACCTTGAGATTAAGGTATCATTCGTTGAATCATCTTCATCTTCATGCTTGTTTTATTTTTATTCATCTTCATTATCCAAAAAAAAATGAAGGTTGAATATGGATGAATGAATGTTGAATATTTAATGAATGTTTAGATATTTCATTTTTTTAAAGTCATAGTCGTTCATTCATCCATATATATTCAACTTTCATTTTTTTTTTTTTGTGGATAGTGAAGATGAATAATTTTATAAATACAAAAAAAAAGTATGAAAAATAAAACAAGCATGAAAATGAAGATGGTTAAACGCATGATACCTTAATCCCAAGGTATTCTACAGCTACGTGATTCTACAACATAATGAGTGTGACTATGCAACATACTGAGTGTGACTGTACAACTTAAAGTTTGTGACTATACAACTTAAAGTGTGTGACTTTTTTCAGGTATTTTTAATCTACGTTCAAGTTTCCACGTTCGTCAAATTCCTACTTTCGAACCTCGATGATTTTCAGGTATTGTTTTTATCTTTTTAGAGCATCTTTAAAATAATTAATCATCTTCATCCTCATGCTTGTTTTATTTTTCATTCCTTCTTTTTTTTGGTATTTATAATATTATTTATCTTCATTATCCACAAAAAAAAATGAAGGTTGAATATGGATGAAAGAAAGTTGAGTATTTAATGAATGTTTAAATAATTTGCTCTGATTCATATGTATAATCATCTTTCTAATTATGAATGTGACTTTGATAATGAAGATTGAAGAATAATTGACTGTATGGCTTTTATTTTCCATTATACGGTTTCAGTTTTGTAATCACACACTTTAGGTTGTACAGTCAGACTCGGTATATTGTATAGTCACACTCATTATATTGTAGAATCACACAAATTCTTACAGTGATTAGTGTATGTAATCATCTTTGCTAATGATGATTGAAGTATAAATAAGTACGAGTATAATTTAGTTGTATAGTCACAGAGATTATGTTGTAGAGTCACACAATTAAAGTTGTACAGTCACACTCATTATGCTGTACAATCATGCAGTTGTAGAGTCATTGTAGTCATATATTCAGTTGTGTTGTGTGATTTAGATTGATTGTGTGTTTTGTTGCAGCGAAATAGTTGGTGGAAAGAGGAATGTTGGTAAAAGGGGCGGTGGGAAGAAGAAGGTCGTGGAAGATACAACGACCGACCACGTAATTGGACAATGTATTGTTGCGCACGTACCGGAGACCATCGTTAAGCTCTTGTGTGTTTATGTGAGATACAATATTTTCTTTAGGATGAACGTACTATGTGTAAATGATGTTTGGTGGGTTAGAATGTTTTTATGTTTGACGTACTATATGTAAAGGATGGACTTTGTCCAATGTAAATATATTTTTCATCGCTATTTTCTGGTTTCATAATTAATCACGCGAGGTCTATAGCAAAATCACTTATCCTTCCACCTGTGTGACTATACAACATAATCTCTGTGACTATACGACTAAATTATACTCGTACTTATTTATACTTCAATCATCATTAGCAAAGATGATTACATACACTAATCACTGCAAGAATTTGTGTGATTCTACAATACAATGACTCTACAACTACGTGATTGTACAGCATAATGAGTGTGATTGTACAACTTTAACTGTGTGACTATACAACATAAACTGTGTGATCCTAAAACATAATGACTGTGATCTTACAACATAACGAGTATGACTATACAACTTCAACTGTGTGACTATACAACATAATCTCTGTGACTATACAACTAAATTATACTCGTACTTATTTATACTTCAATCATCATTAGCAAAGATGATTACATACACTAATCACTGCAAGAATTTGTGTGATTTTACAATATAATGAGTGTGACTATACAATATAATGAGTGTGACTGTACAACCTAAAGTGTGTGACTACAAAACTGAAACCGTAAAATGGAAAATAAAAGCCATATAGTCAATTATTCTTCAATCATCATTTGCAAAGTCACATTCATAATTAGAAAGATGATTATACATACGATTCAGAACAAATTATCTAAACATTCATTAAATATTCAACCTTCATTTTAATCTTCGCAACAATACATTGTCCAATTACGTGATCGATCGTTGTATCTTCCACGACCTTCTTCTTCCCACCGCCCCTTTTACCAACATTCCTCTTTCCACCAATCATTTCGCTGCAACAAAACACACAATCAATCTAAATCACACATACAACTGAATATGTGACTACAATGAGTGTACAGCTGCGTGATTGTACAACATAATGAGTGTGACTATACAACTTTAATTGTGTGACTGTACAACATAAACGGTGTGATCTTAAAACATAATGACTGTGATCCTACAACATAACGAGTATGAATATACAACTTCAACTGTGTGACTATACAACATAATCTCTGTGACTATACAACTAAATTATAACATTAATTAAATATTCAATCTTCATTCATTCATATTCGACCTTCATTTTAATCCATATTTAATCTTCATTTTTTTTGGATAATGAAGATGAATAATTTTATAAATACAAAAAAAAGATATGAAAAATAAAACAAGCATGAAGATAAAGATGATTCAACGAATGATACCTTAATCCCAAGGTATTCTACAGCTGCGTGATTCTACAACATAGCGAGTGTGACTATACAACATAATGAGTATGACTATACAACTGAATATGTGACTACAATGAGTGTACATCTGCGTGATTCTACAACATAATGAGTGTGACTGTACAACATAATGAGTGTGACTGTACAGCATAATGAGCGTGACTTTGCAATTCTGCAAAACATTACGCACTAAATGACTTGTTCATCTTCAAGCTCCATTCATCCCACAAAAAAATAACAACTTCATCTTCAAACTCCATCTTAAAGATGAAGTTGTTCTTTTTTTTAGATAACGAAGATGAATAATTTTATAAATATCACAAAAAAAGACATGAAAAATAAAAAGAAGCATGAAGATGAAGCACGAAAATGAAGATGAAGATGAAGATGAAGATGATGAAGATGAACATACCTTCGTATGATGATCGAAATTACTGACGGAGTATGGTGGGTTAAAAACGCAGTATGGTCGGAGTAGTTGACGGAGTATGGTCGGAGTTATTAATGGTGATTATTTTTTGGGGTTTTGTTAGAAAGAAATAAATTGAGTTGAGAAATGAATTGAAAATGAGGGGTTTGGGAAGTGTATGAGTGAAGTAATGTAGGGATTGATTTGGGTGAGGGGATGTTTCCCTCTCTCCACTGCTGCTATGTCAGTTGATTGTCTCTTTTTTTTTTTAATAATTGAACCCATCCATCCACCATCCATCTTAGGATGAATGGATGGGTGGGATTAACACTAAGAGAGAGTTAGGTATATATATATATATATATATATATATATATATATATATAGAGAGAGAGAGAGAGAGAAAGAGAGAGAGAGAGAGAATATTAGATAAAGTTTTAGAAAGCTTGTGATTAAAATAATGTACGTGATAATAATGAGATAAAATATTAGATAAAGTTTTAGAAAGATTGTGATTAAAATAATGTACGTGATAATAAATGTACTAACAAAATGAATATCTTTGTTGAAAAGTATAAAAATAAAATAAAATAATAGAGTAAGTTAAATCAAATGAAATTTTCATTCTTTATCAATGAGTATTAATTTTCTACTCATTATTATAACATATAATAGTTAAATAAGGGTAAATGAAAAGGTTTTCGTCAATTACTAATGTAATTAATTACATTTAATAAAAAAAACTTAATATCACATATAATAATACAACAAATTATTAAATAAAAGTTTTAGAAAAGATTGTGATTTTTGAAAATGTAGGTCATAATAAATTTATTAATGAAAACAATTTGCATTGATTTTTACATTAAGAAATGAAAATTCTTATTGCTGTAAAAGGTAGTATTAGATTGTGATTAAAATAATGTACATGATAATAAATATACTAACAAAATGAATCATCTTTGTTGAAAAGTATAAAAATAAAATAAAATAAAATAATGGAGTAGGTTAAATCAAATGAAATTTTCATTCTTTATCAATGAATATTAATTTTCTACTCATTATTATAACAAATAATAATTAAATAAGGGTAAATGAAAAGATTTTGGTCAATTACTAATGTAATTAATTACATTTAATGAAAAAACTTTAATATCACATATAATAATACAACAAATTATTAAATAGAAGTTTTGGAAAAGATCGTGATTTCTGAAAATGTAGGTCATAATAAATTTATTAATGAAAACAAATAAATTTATTAATGAAAACTATTTGCATTGACTTTTACATTGACAGATGAAAATTCTTATTGCTATAAAAGGTAGTATTACACAATTTACTATTTTCGATTAAAAAAAAAGTACACTCTTATGAACACAAGACCCATGATATTATTTAAAGTTAACTTGAAATATATTTATATAAATAATCAATGAATTATGACAAATATTAATTAAATAAGGGTAAGTGAAAAAGTTTTGGTCAATTACTAATGTAATTAATTACATTTAATAAAAAAAACCTAATATTAATTACTAATGTAATTAATTACATTTAATAAAAAAAAAACTTAATATCAAATTAAAGTTTTAGAAGAGATTGTGATTTCTGAAAATGTAGATCATAGTAAATTTATTAATGAAAACAATTGGCATTGATTTTTACATTCACAAATGTACGTTATTCTTTCGATACCATGTTTTATACAATCATACATGTTTTATACAATATTATTCTTTCGATACCATGTTTTAAGAAAATTAATTACCCGCATAATCATACATTCGAACATCTTAGGATACGTAGTTTATAAGAATACGGATAAATTAGAGGTTAACTAAATCGTATAGTACAAATTAAATCAAACTCCTGTGTCAGCTACAAAAACTAAACCTATCGATAGTATCGTAGCAATGGATGATGACAGAGTATTCGTAGCCCACAAATAAAAACTAGGAATACAATCGAAATAATTTATCCCAATAAAATAAATTCCGTCGGTTTCTAACTATTTGTTTCTTCACCATTGAATAGTATTTATGCTATAATCATCCATGAATTCTGACTCAACCTTTCGTGCCATGTAGTAAGCATTTTCTACCAAACCAAATTACACCAAAATGACATAAATAATCTACAATAAATGATAACTCTTGGTGCGCTCAATTTTTTCCCGATAAAATCGCCACCTCAGGCTTTACACTGAACACTGAAAAAATACATACGATCCAAGTAATCGTCAAATACAGTTGAACGTTTTCGTGTAATAGTTCACCAAAACTGTTACAGAATTTCTCGATACGAAACACTCATGTTCATAACACTTTTTCCTCCCGTGTTGAGTTCAGATAAACTGTTCAGAATATCAAGAATAAATGGTCTAAAAAAAAATGTTTCAATAATATCCTAAATTTATTATGATGAAATTAATCGGCGGTTATGATCTTCTCCATTACCCAACATTGAACTGAGTTCATGATTACTATAACCCTTCATTTTTACATTAAAAACAACATAGAGAGTATAAAATACATGAAAACTCTAGAACCCAAAAAATAAAACTTACGAATAAGTTGAGGATAAATGATGACACCAAGATTAGTTTAGGCGAAAATTCTTAGAAAATTTATCGATACGGAGCACCCATGGCGATCAAATCATTATTTATTTATTAGAGTTCAAACCCATATATAAATATTACGAGTATTGATTAACGAATCACAATAATAGTTGCCGAGCAGATGACCTCTTCGTTTAATCTATATTGAATTGAATAAAATCTTTAATTAGAATACTCAATCAATCCAAAAAAGGTTTGGTCTACAATCAAAACATTCGGTTACTACCTTTTCGTTTGCCCTTACATTTAATAGACTTTGTGTTTACAATAATACATACATTAAGTTTATACAATATTAATCTTTGGATGCCATATTTTACGAAAATTAATTACCCGTATAATCACACATTAAGTTTATACAATACAATATATATTGATATTTAGATACCACATCTTACTAAAACTAATTACCCACCTAAAGAGGTCGAAATAAATTGCGACTTTTGGAGTACTCAAAAATAAAACACACAATTGAACAACTAACTATAAATACCACAAAACCAATCACACAATCACAATTCAAAATGATGGCAAAAAAAAATCACAATTCAAAAAGAACATAACAAAAAAAAGGAAATGGCTCCCCTTACCACGGACATAGCAACAACGGTGTCATCCAAATCCCGCTACCAAATAATCGCTCGAGCAACTAGGATGTGGAATGTGACACTAAAGGCAAATGACATCCCCGTGTCACTAGATGTGATTTTCCTAGATGCACAGGTATAAAATATTATCTTACCAATCACAATAGAATTTACCCAAATATTTACTGACGTCTATGGGAACCATTAATTAACAGGGAGATCATATACATGCAACTATCAATAGAAAATGGATGCACAGTATCAAGGAACTACTTCAAGAAGGTCAAGTATACAAGCTAACACAATTTGACGTTGAAAAAAATAAAAGAGGATATCGTCCCGTCAATACAAATGAAAACATTATTTAGTTCACACCATTCACTTCCGTCCTCGAGTCACCACAAAACGAGAAACAGATTCCAATGTATAAGTTTGAATTTCATCCGCTGCATCTGCTTGAGGAAAGAAGCAACTAAACAGACTACTTGATAGGTAACTAACCCAAATTACATAAATTTACTGCTAATTAGAGTGTTCACATTCACACACTAACTTGAAGATACATGCAGATGTCGTAGGACTTCTGACGGGAATAGAGGACAAGGCTCACGTTATGACAACAAACGAACCTACAGAAATACGCCACATCTTCATTGAAGACGAGAGGTGAGATTTCATGTTAAAGGTATTTGTCATAAACTTTATTCGATAATACGTTCTCCTACTCGGCTACCATCTTGACTGCAACTTTTCGATTAATTCATTCACGCAATCCTTAACTTCTGAGATTTGTCTTTTGCATTGTCATAGTTAGAGTTTTGAAAATATTTATGCATTGATATTTAAGCCTACAATGTTCAATGTACAGGGACAATAAAATTAGGGTCACATTATGGGGAAAGTCAACCAAATACGTTGACGGAATTTTCACAACAGAATCCGGCAAGCCTAACACAATTATCATTACCTCAACAAGAGTTGTCCTATACAACGGTAAGAAGTAATTCCCCCAATTTTATTTTCTATATGTTACTAGACCTGCTTACTTTCAATGCAGACGAATACCAACTACAGAGTACTTACGGAACAAAAGTGTATATAGACATGGACATACCTGAAACAAGAGAGTCATTGGAAAGGTAACTCTACACACAAAGCATTTGCTAGAAACTAACTACTCTATAAGAAGTCCGACAAATTTGGTATAACTATTTATTTTTACAAATAAATACAGGGTTACATCTCCAAAATCAGTTGAACACCTCCAAAACAACATACGACAACAAATTGAGGACACAATGATAGCCAATCGAAAATCAATTAAGGAGCTCAAGGAGATGGAGATCACTGACATATATGGTAAGATAACATTTACAATAACTATATAAAAATTAAGAGAAACTCAATCGAAATATAACAAAACTTTTGTTCAACCGCAATCCAACGTACAAAAAGCAACCTACACGTGTCACGGACAAATAATTGACATTAGGACGGACATTGAATGGAGATACATCTCATGTATGTCCGACGTGTACGAAGGGACTCGGAACCGACAACTATTGTCACAAATGCCGACAGCAGATACAATACCCAACTCAAAGGTACCAAATAATACTCAAGCAAGATTAAAATGGTGTCTTTATGCTACAAATGCAACATTTTAAAAAAAATATACTACCAAATGAAAAATTACAGTTACAAAATCATCAGAACGTTATCAGACGGGGACAGTGAAGCAAGTATCGTCATTTTTGATAAAGAGGCGGAAAAAATAATTGGGCAACCGATAAACAAATTATTGGACATTTACGAGAAGGTACATGTACACTTGTCCCAATATTTCTCCCAGTCAACTTATCACCAATGATACTAATTTTTCAGCAAATTATGACAACTCAACCACTCTAAAAAATTACAGGACGACGGAAAACAAAGAGTATACGACATACTACAGAGTTGTATTGACAACTTTTTCACATTTAAGGTCACGGTAGGAACAAACAACTACGGCCAAGATAGAGAATTAAAGGTGCTGAGAACTTACATTGCCAACAATATATTAGAAGAAGTAAGTGCGACTCAACAACAAACGAAAAAGGTACCAAACTGAATAAAAGTGGGTGAAGCTCGTACACTTTACATTTAACAGTTTTGAAAATATATTTGGAATCAGGCTTCTGGAGATGGACCAAAGGAAACAACCTCAAAAAATATTGAAGAACCCCAAATGGAATACCCACCACACAATGAAGACGAGTCAATCAGACTAGACGAGTAAGTAAATAAACTTTGTTTTAGCACCAAAAAAAAGAGACAACGCAACTAACAAATTTGAACATGACACAGGAGCAAAAGCGATGAAGGAAAGCGTCCAAGAAGCTCGACAACTATCAAAACACCAGCAAAGAAAAAGGAACACCGCCACACTTATTCTTAATTTCAATATTGCCAATGAACTATTTAATTAAATTGAACTTCTTCTTGTAACCACCCACTTTATGAACTATTTCCATTATCAAATTATTGCAATCGAAACTACATTTCAACTATCTCCAATTCCGTTAAATAAGAAATTGATCCACATGTAATTTCAGACAACTACTACGTATATACATTCACGAAACGACTTGGTGGATGATTTACAAAAACCAAGGCATGCGATTGTTAAGCTGACACGGTCTAATCGCGTTACCGATATCAAAATAATCCTAAATACAACTAACTGATAGATAGTGATAAATAGGGTCGATTCCACAGGGAGGCAAATTGAATTTATAAGTCGGTCGATTAAAAGGTCCAATTCACAAAGTGCGATTTAGTTTGTTTCAGACTGACAGACTACAGCAGACAATAAACTATGATGCTAAAATATAAAACTAAAATTAAAACAGTAAACTAGTATGAAAAATGAAAATAATAAAATTAATGGAAGAAAGACACCAGAGTTACAGGATCGTTATAAACCAAAATAAGCACAAATACAGTAATCAAACAATCGATTAATATGAACTAAAGGGTATAGACACGATCCTCTCGGATCACTAGTCGCCCTAGAAGTCACCTAACGGGCTCTCGCTACGTATTAGGGAATTCTATCGATTACAACGGGTCTTATCCTTTCCCGGGCTTTCGCTACGTAGGTCGGGATTACGAGATACAAACAATCAATTAAGGCCTATAATTAATTATTCGTCGTTGAGATGTTGCAAGAGCGATAAAGTTCATAAAAGTCGATTTATTAATCTACTGCATGAATACAAATACTGATTTATAAGTCACCTATAACTCTAGTGAAAAATAATTTAGCTACTCATAATTACAGTAACAATTATTATACTAATGATGATAATAAAAATGGAATATGTCATGATAACAGGATGAAAATGAAAGATGAAGAATGATGGAATAATTACAAAAGTAACTGAATTACAAAACTACTGGAGAAGGGAGAAACATGAATTAATAAAAAAAAAAAAAAAAAAAGAATAACTAATTAATTACGCTAAACTGATGACTTCTAAAAGGAAACAAAAAAATAAAATCTAATACTACTGGAAGAGGGAGGTAGGGAAGAAGAAGAGATTTACCCAATTGAGAGATGGCAGAAATAAAGAAATAGAAAAAGAAGAAGCCCGAAAATAATAATACTGAAGAATTCTCAAAATACTTGAATTAATTGCTGAAGGTCGATTACAAAAAGCTTCGAAATAAAAACTAATTGTATTTTTGATTACAGAGAGAACAAGGAAGAAGATGAAGCAGAAGAGTTATTAATAAAGATGATCCAGATCATGAAATTCAAACTGTATTTAAACTGCTTAACCCTCAATAAAATGTCCTTCTTTTTCTGCTATCTTCAATCCCACTAACTAGGTAGTGGGAAGAACTGAAGAGCGTAATAAGGGGAGGAGTGGGTACGTCAACTGAATTAGCTTGCATTGGTATCTCATCCCGTAGACTTGGATTGTAGGCTGGTAGACTTGAGATCCAAGTCTACGGGCTTGTCTGCTGCACTTTCTTAGTATACAGACTTGTTTCCCAGTCTATAGACTTGTGCTTTAGTCTACAGCTTCTTACTCCCTTCTTCTCAGTCTATAGACTCACAGTCTAGTCTATAGACTTGCTTCCTTCTTCATCGGTTTCAGAGCTTTAAGATTTTCGATGCAATTTTTAGCTCTTTTAACTACTCGGTCTCGATTATCTGCAAAAATAACAAAAGAATACCCGAGTAGCACATATGGGAGAAAATAGCGTAATCCGACTCCTAAAATAATAAATCGACACAGAAATGCGTGCCAAAATAGGTGAAAAATCAAATAGGAACGGCACGCATCAAATCTCCCCAAACCGAACCATTGCTTGTCCTCAAGCAATCAAACACAAGATCTATGGGAACGGTATACAACTCAAAGCTATTTACCCCGACTAGACTCGCTACAAAAACTAACTCAAGCTAGCAACACTTAGAAGACATGAACTGACTCAAGCTATGGCATAATCGAAAGAATAACAGTGAACCGTCAACCTTGCTAGGCTTATCATTGTCGGACTCTCGCGGTTACACTCTACTCTCATGAAGGGGAGGTGGAATATAAATGTGAGAGAAAGAAAGATGCTCGCTTAATCTGCGACCTATAAACACATGCATGCAATCTAATGTGATGACAATCTCTACCAATCATTTGCACATTCAAACTAATCGAGACCAAGACACATATCGAGGCATAAAATGGTGAAATGGGATATGTAAGTGATGGGTAAGAAGGGGTTATAATTTCGGGAATGTGGAGGTAATAGTCGAGCTAGACAATCCAAACTTCCAAACTACATTACCAAACTACCAAATCACACAACAGATAAAATCAAGCCGATTAATGACGGCATTCTCCATATCTTGCTTATTTCACCAAAATCAACTCCACAATATTATCACAATTAAGTATCGGAGTTCACAACTCAATTCTTTTTCACTTTTCTTTTATTATTCATTTTTTTTTTTTTGAAGATACAAGAACGGAAATATATATACACCAAATCAACTTATCTCAGCAAAACATCAACATTACCATGACTAGCTCGAGTAGGGTAGGCAGTTTAGGCTTGTGGTTAATTTTGTAGTAATGGGATAACTCGATTTTTTTTTTTCCTTTTTTTTTTCGAATACAGGAAAGGGAAATAAAAAGTGAGAAAGAGAAACCTCAATACATGCTATAGTTACGACCCGAATGCACAAAGACTTAAGAGACTGACTTCACACTTATGCAATTCGATGTTACATGCGAAATAGGGAGAACTACTCTCATTCCTAAATAGACCGATCATGGATGTCATCGGTCTCAAAAAGCTCTAAAACTCAGAATTTAAGTAGTTTGCCAACAATTTAAGCCAAGTTTATTCGTTTACTGAAATTACAATTGATTTATGCCATAACTCAAGACTCGATCAAGTAAACTAAACTATCGCTAGAATGAGAAAGTTAATGAAACGAGAAAAGAAGAGACAAAAGCATTTTCATCATTGTTGCTTAACCCGTCCCGACTCCTAAAGACTCCTAAATGCCTAAAGACTAAAATAAAAAATGCATGCGAAAATGCAGAAAATATGCAACTAATGCAAATTAGTTACCCTCCCCAAACCAAACAGTACAATGTCCTCATTGTATACACAATTTGGACAACAGTAGATAAGTGAAAAGTAACTAAAAATGCAAAACTAGAGAGTGAGGAGGAGAGGAGTACCTAATATATACAAGGGGTTCCCCAAACCGAACTCTAGTCATGGTCGGAGTCTGACGCAACCGTGGGCGATCGTGGTTTCCAAGCATCAGGTGCGGGTCTCGGATCTGGCGGGTTATGTATCGTGATAGTGCCACGACCCGACCTAGCACTCCTAGTGACGACTCGACCTGCCGAACTTCTCCTGGTCGGGGTACGTCCTGAAACATTACTAACTCGACCACGAGGGGCAACGCTGCTAGTCAAACCGCCGCGAGTGCGTGGACCACGTGAAGGCTGTCCCCTAGTGGGAACACTACTCGACGCACCACCTCTAGTGCTAATCCCTCCCGACGGGCCTCCCGACGGTGCTACCCGAGAGTCTGAGTTGACAATAGCGTCTCGGAGCTGCCAAAGCTCAGTGAAGAGGTGGTTGATGGCGATGCTGTGCTCGACACGAAGTAGTTTACGGTCTTCTGCCGCCTCCGCGTGGTGTCGCGTGAGCTCCTCACGGAGCTGTGTGTACTCCTCACGGAGTTTAGTGAGAGAATCGGTCAGCTGACTCAGTCTATCATCAGTCGAGGGTAGGGTCGCGGTGGGGGTGGGGTGGTCGGTTATCGAGGGACCTGTTACGGGTCCTGGTGACGGGGTAGTGGATGGTTGAGTGGGTGTCGAAGTCGATGGTCTAGCCTCAGAAGATTGCCTGACCTCCAGTGTAACACCGGATGAGGGGGCAGGGAGTAGTAGTGAGGGGTAAGGGGGGTCTGAACCCGCCGAAGTCGACTCGGGGAGAGGGGTGAGTGAAGGGAGGGTGGGATAGGGGAATGTGACAGATATTGCTGTCCCGAGGAGCCAAGTGGGCGGCGTGCCTGCCAGCCACTTGAGGCGCCTCAAGTAGTCGTCATCGAGTGTGTCAATGTTGCCTGGGTTAGTGGGTGTAAGGGTGTCAATGGGGTAGCCAGGGGCTAATCGCCGTGCTAAGTGGGTGATGAGACCGCCACATGCGATCGTGTTTTGCTTCCCCTTTCCGACACCGGAGAGGTGAGTGGCCACTAAGTGGGCCACATTAAGAGTACGAGGGGTGGTTTGGGCAAAATTGAGGTGTGCATCTAAGAGGCCGAGCTCGTACTTGTTGATTTTATGGGCCTCGTTGCGGCCAAAAAGTGAAGAGGCGAGCAACCTAAACCAGTACCGAAGTACTGGGTGATGCACGAGGGATCCTTGAAAATGGTCCAATGGGTGTCTAATCTGACCCGTGATGGCCTTCCACAGCTCACTGTAGTCGTCGGGGGAATTTAAGCCAAGTAAGCTGCCTGAGTCTCGAAGACCAAGTATGGTAGCAAACTGGGAAAGTGGGAGGTTATGATGTGAGTTACAGAGCCTAAAACTAAGGCTCGACCCCTCGTCGTGAATGAAAAACTCAAACGAGCTAAAAAATTCAGCAACTAATGTGGGGTAAGTGAGGTCTCCCATATCCCGTAGCCCGTGCATACCCGTACCGACTAAAAGTGCACACATACTATCCCAAAGACCCAATTTACTCAACGTTTCCGCACAAATAAAACGAGAAGCTGCTATCTTTTTATCAGTAGAAAAAGAAAGGAACTTCTCACGTTGGGTGGCGGATATAAACTCGACGGTTTCGAAACCTGGGACCGGAGGAATGGCGAGCGGTGGCTGCAGAATCACGGCCTCGGTTTCCGTGCCAGCTGGTTGCTCCGTCTCTAATGCTGTCCTGATTTCAGCCTCAATTTCCGTGTGTACGTGCTGTCTTGGCTCTGAAGTTCTTTTCTTCGTTCGTGCGCGTTTCCTTGGCGGGTTGTCGTGTTCCATGATACCTGCAGAATAGCAACGAACACAGAACCCAGAAAAATAGCAGAAACTCCAAAAACAAAAACGAACAGAATCAAAACAATTCAAAACACAATGAACAGAAGGAAAACCCCAGAAATTCGAAGTTCGAAATTCCAGAATTGGAAGTTTGAACTCGGAATTCAGGGAACACAGGCGTGAAACCCCGGACCCTCGAACAGACCGACGAGACAGAGTAGTGGACGGGCGGTGAACGGTGAACAATGGAGATTGACGGCGAAGGGATTGGCGGCAGAACTGAGCGGCGGAGGCAGGGTCGACCGGAGGGTGGAGGGCGGTGAACGGCGGACAGAGCGTGCAAGCGAACGATGGAGATTGACGGTGAATTATGCAGGCGAAGGGATTGGCGGCAGAACTGAGCGGCGGAGACAGAGTCGACTGGAGGGTGGAGGGCGGACGGAATCCGGCGAAGGAGCGGCGGAACAGAGGGCGATGGGTGATGATGATGCGCGGTGGGTGGGGTGAACGGAGTCAGGCGAAGGGAGCGGTAGAGAGTGATGGTTAGGGTTAACGGGGTGGGAGTTAGTAAGCAAGTCTATAGACTGGGTAGATTTAGAATGGTAGATAAGTCTACAGACTGAGGTGTATAAGTCTATAGACTAAGTCTGTAGACAGAAAGCATTGAGTCTCTAGACTGGAGCACTCAGTCTGGCATACTTCACTAGACTCGGTCTAGTATTGTGTAATTCAATAATCCCTGCACACCAACTTGAGATAAATATAAGTATCCTCGTTCTCACTCACTAAATGCAAATTATATTATTTATTTACAAAAATTGGAAGAAATACGAAAAATAAAAAAAAATAAAAAAAATACCCGGGTTGCCTCCCGGCCAGCGCTGGTTTTTACGGTCCCGCACGACCGTGATTCAGGGACTGGGTTAAGATTTGAGGTTGAGGTGAACGACCTCGACGGCTCCAACACTAACGCCTTCGTGATACAACTTCAACCGTTGCCCGTTAACTTTAAGAATTTCTCCTGTATCGGTTGTGATTTCAATAGCTCCACTCTTGCTTACGGAAATGACGGTAAAGGGACCGCTCCACCTCGATTTCAGCTTTCCTGGGAACAAACGCAAACGTGAGTTAAATAACAAGACTTTATCACCAATTTGGAATTCTCGAGAAAGGATCCGCTTGTCATGCCACTTTTTCGTTCGTTCCTTATAAAGCTTAGCATTCTCGTAAGCATGATACCGAAATTCCTCAAGCTCGGCTAGCTGTAATTTCCTCTTTTCCCCACATAGTGATGTATCGAAATTGAGATCTTTGATAGCCCAAAATGCCTTATATTCTAATTCGACTGGTAAATGGCAAGCCTTGCCATAGACAAGTCGATAAGGGTACCGATCGGGGTCTTAAAAGCGGTTCGGTAAGCCCAAAGAGTGTCTTCAAGCTTCAAACTCCAATCTTTCCGTGTTTTTGACACCACTTTCTCAAGTATGGACTTGAGCTCTCAGTTGGATAATTCAACTTGGCCGCTTGTCTGTGGATGATAAGCCAAGCCGGTTCGGTGTGTTACTCCATATTTAGCTAGAAGGGAATCTAGCTGCCGCTCATGAAAATGACTTCCCCCATCACTGATGATAGCTCGGGGAACACCGAACCTCGGGAAAATCACCTTCTTAAATAATGAGATGACAGTCTTTGCATCATTGACTTGCGATGCAACAGCTTCAACCCATTTGGACACGTAGTCCACAGCAACAAGGATATACCGATTTCCCTTGGAGGAGGGAAAAGGACCTTGATAGTCAATTCCCCAAACATCGAACAGCTCGACTTCTAAAATTCCGGTTTGAGGCATCTCGTGCCTCCTGGAGATATTCCCGGTTCTCTGGCAGGCATCACATGCGAGAATAAAAGCATGAGCGTCTTTAAATAAGGTTGGCCAGAAAAATCCGGATTGCAAAACCTTAGCAGTAGTTCTAGATGGGCCGTGGTGACCTCCATAAGCTGAAGAATGACAGTGCTGTAAAATACCCGGTACCTCCCACTGAGGTACACATCTCCGAAATAGCCCGTCAGCACACTCCTTAAATAAATACGGGTCATCCCAAAAATATTGGCGGACATCATGGAGGAATTTCTTCCTCTGCTGATACGAGAAATCTGGTGGTAGAATATTGCCAACTAAATAATTGGCGTAATCGGCATACCAAGGATTCTCTGTAGTAGAAATCGCCATAAGAGAATCGTCAGGAAAGGAGTCATCGATAGGGAGAGTATTCCCTTCATCTACGACCTGTAGCCGGGATAGATGATCGGCTACTACATTCTCGGCCCCTTTCTTGTCCCGTATATCTAAATCGAACTCCTGGAGTAGGAGTATCCATCGGAGGAGTCGGGGTTTGGCTACGTCACTCTTGGCTAACAGATATTTTAGCGCGGCATGATCGGTGAAGATAATAACCTTGGACCCGAGCAGATAAGTTCTGAATTTTTCTAGCGCAAAAACCACCGCTAGAAGCTCCTTCTCGGTCGTGGCATACTTCATCTGGGCCTCATCGAGCGTTCTACTAGCATAGTAGATGGCACTCAGCTTCTTGTCTTTTCTTTGCCCTAATACTGCACCAACAGCATAATCACTGGCATCGCACATAATCTCGAACGGGAGATCCCAATCCGGGGCCTGAATGATCGGTGCTGTGATCAGCGCTGTCTTCAACCTGTTAAATGCATCAAGACAATCATCATTAAACTGAAAAGGCGCATCTTTAAGGAGAAGGTGTGTAAGTGGTTTCGCAATTTTAGAAAAATCCTTGATAAACCGGCGATAAAATCCGGCGTGACCAAGGAAACTTCTAATTCCCTTAACATTAACAGGGGCGGTAATTGCTTAATCACTTGCACTTTCGCCTTGTCAACCTCGATGCCTTTATCAGAAATAATGTGACCGAGAACAACTCCCTGAGTGACCATGAAATGGCACTTTTCCCAGTTCAATACCAGATTGACCTCTATACATCTCTGCAAAATCTTATCCAAGTTAGTGAGGCAATCGGAATAATTAGACCCGTAAACACTAAAGTCGTCCATGAATACTTCCATGATTGACTCTATATATTCTGAAAAAATGCCCATCATACATCTCTGAAATGTAGCGGGGCATTACATAGCCCGAATGGCATCCTGCGATATGCGAAAGTGCCATATGGGCATGTAAAGGTGGTCTTTTCCTGATCGTCAGGATGAATGGGTATCTGAAAGAACCCGGAATAACCATCTAGAAAATAGAAAAATTTACGGGATGCTAGACGTTCTAGCATTTGATCGATGAATGGGAGGGGGAAGTGGTCTTTACTGGTAGCTGTATTCAGCTTCCTGTAATCGATGCACATGCGCCAGCCTGTGACTATTCTAGTGGGTATCAGTTCATTTTTTTCATTTTTTACGACCGTGGTCCCTCCTTTCTTAGGGACCACCTGAACTGGACTAACCCATTTAGAATCGGAAATGGGATAGATTATGCCGGCGTCTAGAAGTTTCATGACCTCCTTCTTAACTACTTCCTGCATGTTCGGGTTCAACCTACGTTGACCCTGAATGCGTGGTGTATGACCTTCCTCAAGGTTAATCCGGTGCATACAGAAATCCGGACTAAGACCTTTCAGGTCATCAAGGGTATAGCCTAAGGCCTTCTGGTTCTTTTTCAGCACGACCAATAAAGCAGATAATTGGTCGTTGGTAAAAGTGGAATTAACTATGACTGGATACCTTTCGGTATCATCTAAAAATGCATACTTGAGATTAGGAGGGAGAGGTTTAAGTTCAGGTTTCGATACCTCGACAGCATATGAGGTATTTACCAAATTGTGGACCTTCTCACTTTCCGTCTCAGTTAGTTCACGCTCTTCCAATGCTGCTGCTAACATATCAACGATAGCCTCATTCCTTCCTGCTTCCTCTGCACATGCTTCTAAACACATCAAAGCCTCAAACGGGTCCCTTAACAGGGGACCCGATAAAAAATCTGACACTGACTCTTCAATTATGTCTATAGCATAGCATGTGTCCTCTATCATAGGCTTAGCCATGGTCTGGGCAAGGTTAAATGTGACCCTGTCATCCCCTACCTCTAATGTCAAACGACCTTGCTTGACATCAATTACCGCCCCCGCAGTGTGTAAGAACGGTCGGCCTAAGATAATCGGGATTTGGACGTCTTCAGCCATATCAAGCACAATAAAATCGACAGGTATAAAAAATTTACCTATCCTAACTGGCACGTCCTCTAGTATCCCTAAGGGCTGTTTGACCGATCGGTCAGCCATCTGAAGAGTCACGTTAGTGACTTTGAGGTCGCCCATATTCAGTTTCTCGCAAACTGAATAAGGCATGACACTGACACTGGCACCTAAGTCGCATAATGCTTTATCTATGGTCACTGTGCCTATGGTGCAGGGAATAGAAAAGCTACCCGGGTCTTTTAGTTTAGGAGGAGATTTCTTTTGTAGGAGTGCGCTACACTCCGTAGTAAAAGCTATGGTCTCGGTTTCACTAATACTTTTCTTACGACTCAAAATATCTTTCATAAATTTAGCGTAAGAAGGTACCTGAGTGATGAGCTCGGTGAACGGAACCGTAACCTGAAGATTTTTCACGACCTCCATAAATCTCCCAAATTGTTGTTCCGTCTTTGTGTTACGTAACCGACCCGGGAACGGAAGCTTAATCTGAACTGGGGCCTGTTTGTTGATAGCTGAACCTGAGCCTGTGGACTGTACTGAATTTTTGTCGGCTGAAAGTTCGGTCTGCAGACTGGCATGGTTAGTCTGTAGACTGGTATGCTCGGTCTGTAGACTAGCGTTCTCCTTCGTACCGGTCTGTAGACTGGTTATTCCTTGCTCTTGGCCAGTCTGTAGACTGGCGTTAGCATTCTGGGCTTCTCCCCCAGTCTGTAGACTGACCTTCCCAGACCCAGTCAACTTTTCTTGCTCCTTCTTGCCAGTCTGTAGACTGGCACCACCAGTCTGGACTAATTCAGTAGACTCAGCTTCAGTCACATCTTCAATATCTTCAATCTCAACCAGTTGATTGTTCGACGGCATTTTAGGACCCTCATAACTAGTACCGCTTCGCAACGAAATGGCATTGGCGGTGTCGTGAGGCTGTTGTGGCTGGGACGGAAGAGTACCCGGCTGCCTCTGAGCTTGAGACGATGCTAATTGAGCGACCTGTTTCTCGAGCATCTTAATAGCGGTGGCATGATTCTGATCACTCTTCTGGACGGTCGTCATAAGATTCATCATCATGTTTCTTATCTCGACCATCTCGAGAAATTGATGATGCTGAGGAGAAGCCTGGTTCTGTTGAACCGGTTTTTGAAAACCGGCTTGATTGAAGGACTGATTACCTTGCTGCTGGAATGAATTCTTCGGAGGAGGGATATAAGGTTGTGGTTTCGGTGGTGGCGGTGTGATTGGATTCAACACGTTCTGGCTCCGGTAAGATAAATACGGATGTTGTCGGGTAGCCTCATTATAATGATTGGAGAACGGATTGCCTTTGTAAGAGCCAAATGCATTCACTGACTCCATCGTACTCATACAATCGACGTGATCTGGAGAGCCACAAGTATGACATACCGGACCTAGCTGCTGCTGCATGGCATGAACGGGCTGGAGTTGTGAGCTACTAGGACTGCGGAGATCCTCGATCTTCGCGGTGAGACTAGCTATTTGAGATGATAGCACAGCAATTGACTCATCGGCAGCTTCTTTCCCTTTAGGATGATATTGGCGGGGCTGACTATATTGGCTGTCATGGATGGCCATAGATTCGATTGTCTGTAAAGCAATATTGACATTGATGTCATCGAATCGGCCATTGTTGGCGGCATCCAATATACGACGAGCTTCGGAGGTACATCCGTTGTAGAATGTAATAGCCAAGAACCAAGTATCGAGCCCGTGGTGGGGGCATTCTTGTTGAAGCTCCTTATATCGCTCCCATGCTTCATATAAAGTCTCGTCTGAGCGCATCCGGAAGCTAGTAATTTGGCTTCGTAGCATTGCGGTACGCTCAGGTGGAAAGTACTTCCGATAAAATGCGAGAGCTAAGGTGTTCCAATCGGCAATCCCCTCGGCCACCCTGTTTAAGTTGTTGATCCATCTTTCGGCCTTGCCCGTTAATGAAAAAGGGAACATCATTTCCCTAATCTGGTCTTGTGTTACCCCATACTGCTTAATTGTGGAACAATAAGCAAGGAATTTCCTTATATGGTTATAGGCATCTTCACCGGGAGTACCACCAAACGTACTCCGTTCGATCAAGCTGATGAAAGCTGGCTTGATCTCAAAATTCGCTGCTGCTACCGTTGGAGTAGAGAGAGTGGGTAGCACGTCAGCATTGGGCCTAGAATGATCAGACAATTTTTCCGCCATTGGAGGAATATCAGGAATAGTGATAACAGTTTCCTCGGGAGGCGGGACTTCGTTGTTGACACTCTCTAAGTCGGATTGAAGGTCCTCGTAAAGACTATCAAGCTCTTCGATAGATTCAGCCTGACTACTTTCTCTAAAGAACCGTAGCTGTCGTCGCAGAGTACGTTCTGGCTCGGGATCAAAAGGATGGAGCTCCGAGCGAGAAGACCTGGGCATATAAACAACTACAAGTAAACAATGAGATCAGTCTCAAGGAACTGTCGTTCCTTAAGACGAAAGACAAATTAATCAACTAACTAATAAAATTGCGTCGCCTCCCCGGCAACGGCGCCAAAATTGACACGGTCTAATCGCGTTACCGATATCAAAATAATCCTAAATACAACTAACTGATAGATAGTGATAAATAGGGTCGATTCCACAGGGAGGCAAATTGAATTTATAAGTCGGTCGATTAAAAGGTCCAATTCACAAAGTGCGATTTAGTTTGTTTCAGACTGACAGACTACAGCAGACAATAAACTATGATGCTAAAATATAAAACTAAAATTAAAACAGTAAACTAGTATGAAAAATGAAAATAATAAAATTAATGGAAGAAAGACACCAGAGTTACAGGATCGTTATAAACCAAAATAAGCACAAATACAGTAATCAAACAATCGATTAATATGAACTAAAGGGTATAAACACGGTCCTCTCGGATCACTAGTCGCCCTAGAAGTCACCTAACGGGCTCTCGCTACGTATTAGGGAATTCTATCGATTACAACGGGTCTTATCCTTTCCCGGGCTTTCGCTACGTAGGTCGGGATTACGAGATACAAACAATCAATTAAGGCCTATAATTAATTATTCGTCGTTGAGATGTTGCAAGAGCGATAAAGTTCATAAAAGTCGATTTATTAATCTACTGCATGAATACAAATACTGATTTATAAGTCACCTATAACTCTAGTGAAAAATAATTTAGCTACTCATAATTACAGTAACAATTATTATACTAATGATGATAATAAAAATGGAATATGTCATGATAACAGGATGAAAATGAAAGATGAAGAATGATGGAATAATTACAAAAGTAACTGAATTACAAAACTACTGGAGAAGGGAGAAACATGAATTAATAAAATAAAAAAAAATAGAATAACTAATTAATTACGCTAAACTGATGACTTCTAATAAAATCTAATACTACTAGAAGAAGGAGGTAGGGAAGAAGAAGAGATTTACCCAATTGAGAGATGGCAGAAATAAAGAAATAGAAAAAGAAGAAGCCCGAAAATAATAATACTGAAGAATTCTCAAAATACTTGAATTAATTGCTGAAGGTCGATTACAAAAAGCTTCGAAATAAAAACTAATTGTATTTTTGATTACAGAGAAAACAAGGAAGAAGATGAAGCAGAAGAGTTATTAATAAAGATGATCCAGATCATGAAATTCAAACTGTATTTAAACTGCTTAACCCTCAATAAAATGTCCTTTTTCTGCTATCTTCAATCCCACTAACTAGGTAGTGGGAAGAACTGAAGAGCGTAATAAGGGGAGGAGTGGGTACGTCAACTGAATTAGCTTGCATTGGTATCTCATCCCGTAGACTTGGATTGTAGGCTGGTAGACTTGAGATCCAAGTCTACGGGCTTGTCTGCTGCACTTTCTTAGTCTACAGACTTGTTTCCCAGTCTATAGACTTGTGCTTTAGTCTACAGCTTCTTACTCCCTTCTTCTCAGTCTATAGACTCACAGTCTAGTCTATAGACTTGCTTCCTTCTTCATCGGTTTCAGAGCTTTAAGATTTTCGATGCAATTTTTAGCTCTTTTAACTACTCGGTCTCGATTATTTGCAAAAATAACAAAAGAATACCCGAGTAGCACATATGGGAGAAAATAGCGTAATCCGACTCCTAAAATAATAAATCGACACAGAAATGCGTGCCAAAATAGGTGAAAAATCGAATAGGAACGGCACGCATCATAAGCGGATAATCCCGTGAATTTCACGGGAGACGTACCTAGTTTACTCTTTAAGAGTCTATTGGTAATTAATTATACAAACCTAATCAATACAAATTATTCATTTGGGACTACAAATACATTTAAGATTCTTATTTCTTTAAAAATCAATTTACTTTTTTTTTATGCACTTAGTGCAAAACTCATCTAATCTCACAAGATTGTTTATAAATTTATTATATTTACAAAGATTATATAAGTAATTCTTTATGACAAATGCATAATTAATCAAACACGATAATCATATATGGGATAGCCTTACAATAAGCGTATAACTCAAACACTAACATTGAATATAACATGATTTATAATGTTTGATGAATATCCATTGTTAAAAAGTGTAATTTGATTTTTGTAGCCTGTATGAGACATTGATTTAACTTAATAGTTGAAGTTTTCTTTACCTTAATATATGATATTATATTGTAAGAAATATTATTGGGTACGTAATTAAACTACCAATTAAATGGGTGAAAAACAACTATTACTTGAGGTATAAAATAAGGTGAGCTCGTACAATTGTGAGGGTAAGAAGAAATGAGAAGGACAATTGTATAATTCTCAAGTAAACATGCAATTATGAAAAAAAGACCATTAACATTTTCCAAATACGTTAATAACCGTATTTGATACAAAACTCGAACCGATCAAAAACCGTATAAATTATACCCGCATAAACCCCGCGTAAAGCCCTCCGACCCTCCGCCGTCTCAACCGCTGCAGATAAGTGATTGCCATAGTTTCGAAAGCACCACAAAGTATTCACCGGAATTTCCAGAAAATTAATTAGGGTTTGATGGCCCCAAATAAGCACCAAAAATCCAAACCTAAGAAGCATCAACTTCACGTACTTCTCTAAATTCCCCCCTTTTCTGTTGTCTTTTATTTCGTATATTTGTTCATACTTTCAGTTCGTCTTTTGTTCTTATATTCTTATGCTCAAAGCCCTTTTCTTTGTGTTTTTCAATCGATTAATATACTCATGTGACTAGTAAACCTCTTAAGCAGAGCAATGTTAATTAGTTATTTGTTCTCAAATTATTGTTTTGTAAAATTTCTTTTCATTATAAATATAAATATGTTAAGATTATGTTTTATCTTTATCGATTCGAGTAATTATAGTCGATGCCAAAATTTTACGATTTTGACTTTACATAGTGAAAGTATTTACCATTGGTTTGGATAAGAGGTAGCAACGATTATAGAATAATTATAGCCTTGTAGGATACAACGGTTTTACGCAAGACTAATTGTGGGTCCATATATGCACTTTAGTGATTTCAAGGCTGTGTTTGCATAGAAGTTTGTGTTTGACTGTGGCAGTAGAAAAAAAATTGACACAGATTCTTGGTTATATGCTACTATGACAGCATATCCGTCACAAATCTATGACGGGGCAAATATCACCCATAATGGTTGATAAAGACAAATCATTTCCCACTCCTTGAGCATACCCATACCCATGTGAGAGATATTTGACCGTTACAGCCGAAGACTTAATGGTTAGATCATGTACTAGTGAAGAAAACTTAAATTTGGACAATTTGTTAATTAAGAAGAGCTGAGTATGTTTTCTTAAGATTTATGAAGTGAGTAGTTTATATGGTGTTTGTAATCGTTTTAACGAAATAATAAATGGGGAGTAAGTGGTTGACATGTAATGTGAAATTGATATTAGATTTGAGCGTTGGATATCTTGCTTTGATTCTTTAAATCTTACAATTTGAAAGTTGGAACCTAGAATTGGCGGTTTGAATAGATTGTGAGGAGAACATTATGTCTTTTTAGTTCGACTATATATATGAAGTTGTTTTGGCCAGGCTAAGAAACATGGAAATAAGGCCAACATCTCTGATTTCCGTGCTCAGCTTGATATGTTGGGTTTGAAGATTATACAAGTTACGGCTGATGGTAATTGCTTTTTCAGGTTGGATATAATCCTGCTTCAGTATGTATAATGTATGGCTTTTGCTGAGTCTTACTTGACTAGTTTATTGTAGATATTGGTATGTAGTTTTTTATTTTTTGCTTGAACTACTTAAGCCATGGTTGGCTGTCATTTGTATGTATTGAGGGTGGAGAGCTATTTATTTGCCATACTACTCCTGTGCTATCTCAGCTTGTTCGGATCTGAGTTGATGATTTACTTTAGCTTGCAGGGCCTTGGCTGATCAGATGGAAGGCAGTGAGGAGCAACATAAAAAATATCGTAATATGGTCGTGCAGTATATTATGGTATATAAGCCTCATAAGAAAACCTTTTTTTTTCATCCGTGCATGGTTTTCTTGATGTATATTGTCAAATTGAATCTCTACAATATGATCTTCTTTCACTATGCTCATCATCAAATGTATTAATATGTTACCGACATTCTACGAGATTTTAGGTCTTTGTTGACCCTCAATTATTGTCCTCCACATACGATGATTATAGTTTTTTGTTCAACAATATGCTGTATTCCCATTAGATTCATGCATTGCTGCTCAAGTGGGATTTTCTTGGGGATATTTTGTTTTGTGTAATGGGAAGGAATAATATACTTCAGCAACTATGCACCTGTCTGATTTTCTTCTTCTCAAGTATCTATTGGATTTTAGGAGTGAATCGCATTTTGGGTAATGGTGATACAGAAAAATCGTGAGATGTTCGAGCCTTTTATCGAGGATGATGTACCTTTTGAGCAGTATTGCCAGTCTATGGAAAAAGATGGTACTTGGGCTGGACATATGGAGTTACAAGCGGCATCTCTTGTAACTCATAATAACATCTGCATCCATCTTGTGAGTCCTTTCCCTACCTCAAACTGGTCATTACTTGCTTCTCTCTCTCTCAAGTCTAAACATTCTGTTTTTCTTTTTTGCATTAATAATACGCCAATTCATTGTCTGTGAAATTAGGACCTGAACTTTCATTTTCTGTAGCGTTAAGGATCCGTACTTCAAATGCTTAGCATAAGAACCTAACCTACGACTCTCGGAAATATTTTCACCAATTTCAATGTTTTTTTTTTCCGGAATATATATATATGGGTAGATAGAATACGAACTATCTTACGGTGCAAACTGTAAGAACTTAATAAGAACCATTATAATGATGAGTAATTAATTAGAGGCCTTAGTTGGTTGCTTATATCTCGTAAATCCCGACCTAACATTTATTGCTAAATTCCGAGTGTCAGGTTTTTGGTTTGTGGTATTTCATGTGTTTCCCGCGTATTTTTCCGAGTAGCATAAATGAAAGAAAATAACGTAAACCGACTCCTAAAAGTAGCACAATGACACGAAAATGCGTGCCAAAGTAGGTGAAAAATCATATAAGAACGGCATGCATCAGTTGTATATAACTCACATGATTATTTTTCAAGCACCCATTCTATTAAAGTTCTTTTATCAAATGTGCAAAAAGGTTCTTGTGTAAAAATATTTTTCTTGATTTGGAGTATATTTGGTGGTTTTTAACTCTCTGCATTCGGAGTTATTATTCATAAATTTCCTTGGATATATGTACAGATTTAGAAGTTTCTTTTGAAGTAGTGAAATATTTGCTGCTCATGTTGATATTGCAGCATATGTCACCTCGTTGGTATATAAAGAATTTCAACGGTCACGGGGCAAGCATGATTCATTTGTAAGTAATTTCAATTCTGATATTCTCCATCTGTCAAGTATTGGTCAGTGTGAGCTATTGTGTAATGGCCAGCCACACTAGTCTGCCAGGTTGTTGATTGTATACTGCTTGTTTCTATCTGTGTAAATGGGTGCCAAAGACCTTGAACTTGAGTCCTAGACACTCTTATTAGTCTTGCTTGTTTTTTGGGATATTTGGTTGGGGCATAATTTTCCATCAGGGATTAGACATATTTTTATTTGTCTGTAGATAATGGTTAATTTTTAGCTTCTTTGTGGTGGTAAAACACGGGTTTCTTTGGAAGGGTATTTCATTAAATTCTGACACCAGGGGACTGTGGTCCATGATACTTGTTCCTTGTGTAATTGTTTATTGCTCTTCCTCTTTTCTCGAAAACAGCCGTGTCTTTTTGATGATTTCACCTACTGATTCCTCAAGTTTAGAAGGATGTGATGTTGAGATGTGTAATATAAATGTCATAAACTTCTATTTTTCGGGGGATATCATGTTTGCGTAATTCTATCTTGTTGAAGTGCATTAATATTGATGAGCTTCTTTTCCTTTATGATCCACCAACTTGATTGAGTGGAGATAACCTTTTCGCAACAAATTGTTTAGTGTACATTACTTGAAAACTTGGTGCCTCATATAGGTGAAGTTCAGTCACATGCCTACTATTCTATGCATATATTGCTTTTCTACAGGTCTTATCATGATGGCGAGCATTACAACAGTGTGAGAATGAAAGAAGATCCTTGTGATGGACCTGCGAAACCAGTCTCTATAAAGGTTTTTATCTTCAACAGTTTTTCATTTGTAGATTTTATGATACATGGTTTTACTTGGGTAGACACTTTTTCTGTTATTAGGCTGGATTACTTTGAGCATTAATCCATGCTTTCAATTTCTCTTTCCATGTTGGCACTATTAAATCTTGCCATTGCTAGCTTATGGTGCTTAAAGTTCATTCATGTGATTAGTTTTGACTTTCAGTAGAACAGATACTGATTCCCTCTACTTATATAGGCTGATGTTAATCTTACAGCAAGTTCACAAGCAGCAAAAAGTTCAGGTGTCCATTCAAATGCAAAAACTTCTAAATACGATGGAGCGATGAAAGTGGTTATGGCGAGCAGTACTTGCTATGACGCTGAAAAAGTTGAACAGGTGAAGTTACCCCGTTAAAATGCAATTTTATAAAAGTTTGGCTTGATATTTGCTGCAAGTTTCTAGCAGTGATAAAATACGGAGTGAATTCCATACACGGCTAAACTTTAGTAAATTGGAAAATGTTAGAATGCATGGAAAGGAAGGTTAGAAGCGGCTTAAATTCGGCATATATTATTTTTATCATCATATGTGGGTTTATAGTCAATACTCACAAGTAAAAGTTTAGGTGGACAAAATAAATCATACACCAAGAGCAAGATTATCCTAGTGCCTCAAGGGCTATTCTGCTAGGTTCGAGAACTGCATCAAATGCCTACCACTACACCAACAACATCAGAGTCTTAGTCCGATAAAGATTTGGAGTCAGGCTAACATGAATCACTATCCGAAATTGTCAAGTGGTCTCCAATAAAACAAACATATAAAAGGCATAATAATAGTAATAGTAGTAGTAATAAGGAGAATGATAAAAATAATAGTAAAGATACACCCTTTCAAGTTCAAAATGAAGTTGAAAGCGTTAATAATAATATTTTTAAAAGGGTTACAAGTTCTCTGCCCCCAAATAATAAATAAATAAATATGAAAAAAAAAGAGATACTCCTAAAATATCATCAACCACCCAAATTCTCTCCTTCCACATCGTCCTATCCAACGCCAAAACTTCCCCTATCCCAAGAAACTTCATATCGTCAAATGATTACCACCTCACAATAAAAAGAAGTGCAGTCGGTTTAGTCATATTTATTCTGTCATAATCCAGAACTAAAGAATGACAAGTGCTGTAGATATGGAGAACGAAACATACAACAATGAGGCATGATTACAGATTTACTCTACTTTCGCTGCATGTTTGTGCGATTGACCTTTCTCATGCCCTCCCAGAATGAGGATCAGAGATATAAACATGGAACTGTTAACATCAGCTATCTACACTAAGATGTTTGATTGAACTGCACCTCTATAAACTTCTCGTTCTTTATTCTTCCCTTTTTCCCTTTTTTAAGAAGATGGGTGGAATTCGGTCTGGTGCACGTGGACATAGGCTTAGCAGTAGGGCAATGGGGGCCTGCAATACAAGTGTGGCGAAACCTGCTATCTCTGTCGCTCATTGACAATTGGAATGGAATATTCTTTTTCCGATTGTCTACTAAATTTATTGATTCTCCACCAAAGAAATAATCATCGAGGACTCTTAAAAAAAGATTTGGTTGAGGGTAAAGGATTAAATTTTTTGGTGGGCAACATTGGCCTTTTATGTCAGCATCATAAAACTTGTGTGTTTTTCTTTTTGTTGTATGACACTCCTCATTTTGTTGTTGATGAGGTTACATTGGAGACAAATATACTGAATTAGTATTTCAACTACTGACTCTTGTGTTGCAGAGTGACCTTGGAAATATGGCGGTTTTTTAGTTTGTCATGGTAGCTTATGTCAAAAACTCATATAGAAGTTAATATTTTTCCATTTTTTCTCTTTATTACTCAGTAGGTTTTACAGCTAGTAGATGGTGATGCCGATGCTGCAATTGAGTTCCTGATAGCAGAGAGAGATTCTGGAGAAGCGGATGAGCATTGTATTCTTTTTGAGGATGACGTTGATGACAAAGGTGAATGCTTGTGTGGTATTGTTCTTGTTCTATTTGATTGTTCATCATCATTGAGCATTGAGCAACTAATTTAACTTCTATCCTTTCTTGTGAATTCAGGCTTTGATCAAAGTCACAATTCAAGTGAACTCATGGATAAAGGAGTGTTTGCTAATGGTGAAGATCAATCAGTTGACCTTAAACGAAGTTCCGATGTTCCATCTTCATCCATTGTTGATAAAGTGAGTCAATTCTACGGAGTATCAGTTGTTTTCTTACCATCACTTCCGTCCCTTTGGTCTCCATCTTCTTATTTATTTATTTGACATTATGGTTAGTTAATATTTTCACGCTTCAAAGGCTAGGACACTAACTACATAACTCACGTCTTTTTTTGTTCAATGGCAAACGTAACGTTGTTGGATGGAGTTATCCTTCCCCCTGTTGTAAACATTTTTTATTTATAAACCGGGAATTCATCTTGTGGTCTTTGCTTGCAGAAAATCCCTAGAAATAAGGTCTGTCCATGTGGATCAAAGAAGAAGTACAAGGCCTGTTGTGGGGCAGCAGCTGGGAGGGCCTCTCCTAAATTTGAAGTGTAAGTTTCGAAAATAAAACCATGCATCCCAATTTTATCGTCCCCATTTCTCACTTTGTGTATCTCCAATTAATGGTCCCTTTCTATTTTGGGTAACAAATATAGTGTATGTTCCACATCACTTCATTTTCCATAACCATTTCTTAATTCTTCTGTAAATAAAAAGGGGACAATAACAAAGGGATGGAAGGAGTAATTCTCCTTACATTTTTGCATGTATGACACCAAAATTAGTGTGCAATAGATTACATAAAGATATGGCGCCATTATCGGCAATAATATTATGGTTAGGGGATGAATATTTGTTAGTCAAAAGTAAATGCTACCCCCTTTCCTTGGTCTGTGTTAAAATTGAAGGTAAGAAAATGAGTGAGATAACTAGAATAATTTTTAGTCATCACTCTAAGAAGATTTCAGGCAATTGTTGGAGTGCACTGATGTATTTTGCTGCAATAATCTTACCAGTGAATCCGAAACGAACTCTAGAAGAGGCAAGAGAGGGAAGCAAGGGAAGAAAGCAGCAGCTGCATCCACTAGACCAGATGGAGGAGCAGTGCCTGATATGGGTGCATTATGCATCTGATTTTAAGGTACTACATACTTTACCCCTCTAAAAATTTTGCAGGGGGACGGTCCTGACTCCGGACTCCTGTTGTAGAAAGCTGGGGTCGGCTTTTTCGGTGTATGGAGTGTTGTTTCCGTTAACCGGATGAGCTCACCTCATATTGCTAAACTCACTCCGTCCTGTCATAGTACAGGGTTACTCCAGTTTTACCTTCAAAATTAGTTTTGCTCTACAAATTGTGAGAAAAAAAATTATTTCGAACTATCCAATAGTAAGCCAGTACAGGGTTACTCCAGTTTTACCTTCAAAATTAGTTTTGCTCTACAAATTTTGTGAGGAAAAAAATTATTTCGAACTATCCAATAGTAAGTCAGTAATGAAGTAACTGAACGTAAATGTCGCGCTCCTATTTCTTATAACTCCCTTCTCTTACTATGTACTCCATCCGTTCAAATCCAAAGAGTACATTTTTCTTTTGGACACTATTCACAACTGAAAAGAAGCTTTAATATTTTCGACAATTTATAAGAGAAAATATAGTTATGTCGGATCTTGTTTGATTCGTTTTTATGAATAAATTAAGAATATCAATTTTTTACTAGTATAATTTTTGTTAATGTAAAAAAAAATATCGATAGTGCAAAACGCGGTCCCATAATTAAATGTCTTGAAATTCACTATATGCATCAATCCCGTGGTAATAAAAGAGGGAAATGCTTCAAAATAAAAACATATAGAAGCCTTATGGGGGCTCTTCAAACAATGTTAAAATCTTACGAAACATGCTATGTATTCGATTCTATGTCGTCTTTGATCCTTTGCTAACCGTTGAAGTCAATTCGGCACATATCAGTTGTTTCTAAATGGTTTAGACAAACAGCGTCAAATACTCAGAAAAATCGTCGAAAATTGTTGATTTTGAAGGTTATTATCTACGCTTTTTGGTCCGACTAGGTCCCGAAATCAAATGTCTTGAAATTCGCACCATAATTACCCCATAATATACCCATAATCTTGATGATGATAATAAAAAAGATAAATGGTTTAAACGAAAGACATTTAGAGGCCTTATGAGTACCATTCGATTCGTGCGGATATTTAACGAAACAAGTTATATAGTCAATACATAACCGTATTCAATCCTTCATTAACAGTTGTTAGTTATTTCAACTCATTTCGGTTGTTCTTAAATTAAATTTGCTTGAGCAAACATCATAGATTTAGAAAATTTGTCGCAAATTTTGAAGGTTATTATTTATCTTTTTTTGGTCATACTAGATCTCGAAATTAAATATCTTGGAATTTTCACCGTAGTCACCCCTTAATAAATACATCAATCTCGTGGTAATAAAAGGAGAAAATGGGATAAAATAAAGACAATTGGGGGCCTTATGAATACTCATTGAGCCATGCTGAAATATTGATAGTCATTTGAATGCATATTGGTTGTTTCTAAATGGTTTTAACAAGCAGCATTATAGACTCAGAAAAACAAATAAAAAATGTCGATTGTGAAGATTATTATCCACGCTTTTTGGTTCGACTAGGCCCCGAAATGAAATGTCTTGAAATTCGCATCATAATTACCCCATAATATACACAATCTTTGCGGTAATAATAAGGGAAAATGGTTTAAAAGAAAGACATTTAGAGGCTTTACGAGTACCATTTGATTCGTGCGAAAATTTGACGAAACAAACTATATAATTAATACATAGTCGTCTTCGATCCATCAGTAACTGTTGATATAAAGTCATTTCAACTCATATCGGTTGTTCCTAAATTGTTTCAACAAACAACATCATAGATTCAGAGAAATCGTCGAAAATACTCGATTTTGAAGGTTATTATCCACACGTTTTTTGTCATACTTGGTCTCGGATTTAAATGTTTTGGAATTGTCACCATTATCACCCCTTAAAAAATACATGAATCCCGTGGTAATAAAGGGGGAAAATAATATAAAATAAAGACAATTAGGGCTTTATGAATACTCATCGAGTCATGGTGAAATTTAACGAAACAAGTTATATATACTTGATTCTAAGTCCTCTTGATCCTTTGCTAACTGTTGATGGTCATTTCAACGCATACCGGTTGTTTTTAAATTGTTTAAACATGCAGCATCAAAGACTTAGAAAAATCGTCAAATTGTCGATTTTGAAGGTTATTATCAAAGTTTTTTGGTCTAACTAGGTCCCGAAATTAAATGTCTTTAAATTCGTACCAGAACTACTTCATAATATATACATCAATTTCATGGTAATAAAAGGGGGACGTGGTTTTTGAAATAAAGACATTGCCTTATTAGTATTCTTTGAATCGTGCTAAAATTTGAAACAAGCAATATATACTCGATTCTAAGTCGTCTTCGATCCTTTGCTAACTATTGATAATCATTTCAACGCATATTGATTGTTCTAAATGGTTTAAACAAGTAGCATCATAGATTCAGGAAAATCGTCAAAGATTGTCGATTTTGAAGGTTATTATCCACGCTTTTTGGTCTGACTAGGTCCCGAAATCAAATGTCTTGAAATCCTACCATAATTATCCATAATATACACATAATCTTGGTGGTAATAAAAAAAGGAAAATGGTTTAAAAGAAAGACATTTAGAGGCCTTATGAGTAGCATTCGATTCGTGCGGAAATTTGACGAAACAAGCTATATAATTAATACATAATCGTCTTCGATCCATTAATAATTGTTGATATATAGTCATTTCAACTCATATCAGTTATTCCTAAATTTTTCAACAAACATCATAGATTTAGAGAAATCGTCGAAAATATTCGATTTTGAAGGTTATTATCCACACTTTGTCAAACCAGGTCTTGGAATTAAATGTCTTGGAATTTTCACCATAATCACCCCTTAATAAATACGTCAATCCTGTGGTAATAAAAGGGGAAAATAGTATAAAATAAAGACACTTTGGAGCCTTATGAATACTCATCGAGGCATGGTGAAATTTGACGAAACAAGTTATATACTTGATTCTAAGTCCTCTTGATCCTTTGCTAACTGTTGGTAGCTATGTTACCAGATTTGGAGTTCGGTGGTGCGAACTTCGAACCAGTTCATTCGTACTCGAACTCCGTTCGTTCGCGCACTGAGTCGCCGGAATTCGCGAATCAGGTCGGTCAAATCAACGAACCTAAGTTGCCCAGAAGAGCGAGCTATGACCCATAGCTTTGCACCGCTTTCACTCGCCGGAGAAGGCTGACTTTTGTGAGTGAAGAGCTCTAGGGTTTTTGGATTTTTTGAGTTTTAGGTGGTCTGAGCGGCGGAGCAAATGGGGAATAGGGTTTTAAAAGTGAGGGAGAAAGTAGATGATAGCTGTAAAGTGGGTTGAAAGTAGATGACATCTTTTAAAAGTGGGGGAGACTCATATTTCCATTTTTTCAATACTTTCATTAAATAACGACTATTTGACTTTCAGCAACTATTTGACTACTTATTTGATTTAATTTTACCTAAGACTTAATTTTATAGTAGAATATCTATTCGCATTTCGAATCCAGTTCACTATTGAAAGCGAATTACGAATTACGAACTCGAATTCGAATCGAATCGAACTACGAACTATGTAACATAGGTTGGTAGTCATTTAAACGCATATCAGTTGTTTTTAAATTGTTTAATCAAGCAACATCAAAGACTCAGAAAAATCGTCGAAGATTGTCGATTTTAATAGTTATTATCCACGTTTTTTTGTCTAATTAGGTCCCGAAGTTAAATGTCTTGAAATTCTTACCATAAATACTCCATAATATATACATCAGTCCTTTGGTAATAAAAGGGGGAAGTGGTTTAAAATAAAGACATTTGTATGCTTATGAGTACTCTTCGGATCGTGCTAACGAAACAAGCAATATATACTTGATTTTAAGTCGTCTTCGATCCTTTGCTAACTATTGATAGTCATTTCAATGCATGTCGGTTGTTTCTAAATGCTTTTAACAAGCCGCATCACATACCCAGAAAAAATCGACAAAAACTGTCGACTTTGAAGGTTATAATCCACGCTTTTTGGTCCGACTAGGTACGGAAATCAAAATATCTTGAAATTCGAACCATAATTACCCTATAATATGTACATAATCCTGGTGGTAATAAAAAAGTGAATGGTTTAAAATAAAGATATTTAGAGGCTTTTTGAGTATTTTTCGAGTCGTGCTGAAATTTTGATGAAACAAACTATATATACTCATCTAAGTAATCTTCCATATTGATAGTCGTTTCTAAGTAATTTCAACAAGAAGCATCATAGACTAGCAAAAATCGTCGAAAATTGTCGATTTTGAAGGCTATTATTCACGTTTTTTTGATCTTAATAGGTCTCATAATTCACACCATAATATATGCATCAATCCCGTGGTAATAAAAGAGGGAAATGCTTGAAAATAAAGACATTTAGAGTCCTTATGAGTTTTCATCAAACCATGTTAAGATTTTACGAAACAAGTTACATATTTGATTCTAACTCGTCTTCGATCCTTTGCTAATCGTTGATAGTCAATTCAGCATATATTGGTAGTTTCTAAATGGTTTAAACAAGCAGCATCATAGATTCAGAAAAATGTTGAAAATTGACGATTTTGATGTTTATGATCCACGCTTTTTGGTCAGACTAGGCCCCGAAATCAAATGTCTTGAAATTCGTACCATAATTACCCCATAATATACACATAATCTTTGTGGTAATAAAATGGAAAAATAATGGTTTAAAATAAAGACATTTAGAGGCCTTGTGAGTATTATTCAACTCGTGCGGAAATTTGACGAAACATGCTGTATAATCAATACATAGTCGCCTTCAATCCTTTAGTAACTGTTGATAGTAATTTGAACTTATATCGGTTGTTCCTAAATTGTTTCAACAAACTGCATCATAGATTCAGAGAAATCATCGAAAATACTTGATTTTGAAGGTTATTATCCACGTTTTTGGTCATACTAGATCCCGAAATTAAATGTCTTGAAATTTCCACCATAATCACCCCTTAATAAATACATCAATCCTGTGGTAATAAAAGGGAAACATATTATAAAATAAAGACAATTAGGGGCCTTAGAAATACTCATCGAGTCATGGTGAAATATGAAGAACGAGTTATATACTTGATTCTAAATCCTCTTGATCCTTTGCTAACTGTTGATAGTCATTTCAATGCATATCAGTTGTTTTTTCAAAATTGTTTAAACAAGCTAAGTAACATGAGAGACTCAGAAAAATCGTCGAAAAGTGTCGATTTTGAAGGTAATTATCCACGTTTTTTTGGTCTAAGTAGGTCCCGAAAATTAATGTATTGAAATTCGTACCATAACTACCCTATAATATATACAAAAATCCCACGATAATAAAAGGGGGAAGTGGTTTAAAATAAAGACATTTGTATGCCGTATGAGTACTCTTTGAATCGTGCTAAAATTTGACGAAACAATATATACTCGATTCTAAGTCGTCTTCGATCTTTTTCTAACCGTTGATAATATTCCAAAACATATCGGTTGTTTCTAAATGGTTTTAACAAGCAGCATCATATATAGACCTCAGAAAAATTGACAAAAAATGTCGATTTGGAAAGTTATTATCCATGATTTTTTGGTAGAACTAGGTCACGAAATGAAATATCTTCAAATTCGCACCATAATTACCCTAAAATATACACATAATCATACTCAATCCTTCCGTAATTGTTGATAGTCATTTCAACTCATAACGGTTCTTAAATTGTTTTAACAAGCAACATCATAGATTCAGATAAATCGTCGAAAATACTCGTTTTTAAAGGTTATTATTAACCTTTTTTGGTCATATTAGGTATCGAAATTAAATGTCTTAGAATTTTCACCATAATCACCCCTTAATAATACATCAATCCCGTGGTTATAAAAGGTGAGAATAATATAAAATAAAGACAACTAGGGGCCTTTTGAATACTCATCGAGACGTGGTGAAATTTGACGAAACAAGTTATATACTTGATTCTAAGTCTTCTTGATCCACTATTTTGGTCTCAATAGGTTCAAAATTAAATGTCTGAAAATTCGTACCATAACAACTTCATAATATATGCATCAATCCCATGGTAATAAAAGGGGGAAGTGGTTTAAAATGAAAACACTTGTATGCCTTATGAGTAATCTTCGAATCGGGCTAAAATTTGATGAAACAAGCAATATATACTTCATTCTAAGTCGTCTTCGATCCTTTGCTAACTATTGATAGTTATTTCAACGCATATCATTTGTTTCTAAATGGTTTTAACAAGCAACATCATAGACTCAGAAAAAATCAACAAAAATTGTCGACTTTGAAGGTTATTATCCACGCCTTTTGGTTCGACTAGGTTCGGAAATCAAAATATCTTGAAATTCGAACCATAATTACCCTATAATATATACATAATCCTGGTGGTAATAAAAGGGTAAAATGGTTTAAAATAAAGATATTTAGAGGCCTTATGAGTACTCTTCGAGTCGTGCTGAAATTTTGATGAAACGAGCTATATATACTCAATTCTAAGTAATCTTCAATCCTTCACTTACTATTGATAGTCGTTTTAACGCATATAAGTTGTTTCTAAGTAATTTCAACAAGAAGCATCATAGACTCGAAAAATCTTTGAAAATTTTCGATTTAGAAGGCTAATATCCATGTTTTTTGGTCTTATTAGGTCTCGTAATTAAATGTCTTGGAATTCACACCATAATATATGCATGAATCTCGTGGCAATAAAAGAGGGAAATGCTTGAAAATAAAGACATTTAGAGTCCTTATGAGTACTCTTCAAACCATGTTAAAATCTTACAAAATAAGATATATATTCGATTCTAAGTCGTCTTCGATCCTTTGCTAACCGTTGATAGTAAATTAAGCACATATCGGTTGTTTCTAAATGGATTAAACAATCAGCATCATAGATTCTGAAAAATCGTCAAAATTGTCGATTTTTAAAATTATTAAGCACGCTTTTTGGTTCGACTAGATCCCGAAATCAAATGTCTTGAAATTCGCACCATAATTACCCCATAATATATACATAATTGTGGTAGTAATAACACAAAAATGGTTTAAAATAAAGACATTTAGAGGCCTTGTGAGTACCATTCGATTCGTGCGAAAATTTGACGAAACAAGCTATATAATTAATACATAGTCGTCTTCGATCCATCGGTAACTGTTGATAGTTAGTTAACCTCATATCGGTTGTTCCTAAATTGTTTCAACAAACAACATCATTGATTCAGAGAAATCGTCGAAAATACACTATTTTGAAGGATCCACAAGTTTTTTGTCATACTAGGTCTCGAAATTAAATGTCTTGGAATTTTCACCGTAATCACCCTTAATAAAGAGGGAAATAGTATAAAATAAAGACAATTAGGGGCCTTATGAATACTCATCGAGTCGTCGTGAAATTTGACGAATCGAGCCATATAATTGATTCTAAGAGGTCTTGATCCTTTGCTAACTGTTGATAGTCATTTCAACGCATATCGGTTGTTTTTAAATTGTTTAAACAAGAAGCAACAAAGACTCAGAAAAATCGTCGAAAATTGTCGATTTTAAAGGTTATTATCCACGTTTTTTTTGTCTAACTATGTCCCGAAATTAAATGTCTTGAAATTCATACCATAATTACTCCATAATATATTTACATCAATTCCAAGATAATAAAAGGGGGAAGTGGTTTAAAATAAAGACATTTGTATGCCTTATCAGTACTCTTCGAATCGTGCTAAAATTTGACGAAAGAAGCAATATATACTCGATTCGAAGTCGTCTTCGATCCTTCACTATTTTGAAGGTTTATTATCCACGCTTTTTGGTCTGACTATGTCCCGAAATGAAATATCTTAAAATTCGCACAATAATTACCCAAAAATATGCACATAATCTTGGTGGTAATAAAAAGGGAAAATGGTTTAAAAGAAAGACATTTAGAGGCCTTATGAGTAGCATTCGTTCGATTCGTGCGGAAAATTGACGAAACAAGCTATATGATTATTACATAGTCGTTTTCGATCCATTAGTAACTGTTGATAGTCATTTCAACTCATATCGGTTGTTCCTAAATTGTTTCAACAAACTGCATCATAGGATTAGAGCAGAAATCGTCGAAAATACTCGCTTTTGAAGGTTATTATCCACTTTTTTGGTCTCAGTAGGTCCCAAAATTAAATGTCTGGAAATTCGTACCGTACAACTCCTTAATATATGCATAAATCCCATGGTAATAAAAGGGGGAAGTGGGTTAAAATGAAGACATTTGTATGCCTTATAAGTAATCTTCGAACAAGGCTAAAATTTGACGAAACAAGCAATATATATACTTGATGTCGTCTTCGATCCTTCGCTAACTATTGATAGACATTTTAACGCATATCGGTTGTTTCTAAATGGTTTTTAACAAGCAACAGAAAAAATTGACAAAAAATATCTACTTTGAAGGTTATTATCCATGCTTTTTGGTCCGACTAGGTCCGGAAATCAAAATATCTTGAAATTCGAACCATAATTACCCTATAATATATACATAATCCTGGTGGTAATAAAAGGGTAAAATGGTTTAAAATAAAGATATTTAGAGGCCTTATGAGTACTCTTCGAGTCGTGCTAAAATTTTGATGAAACGAGCTATATATATATACTCAATTCTAAGTAATCTTCCATCCTTCACTAACTGTTGATAGTCGTTTTAACGCATATCAGTTGTTTCTAAGTAATTTCAACAAGAATTATCATGGACTCAGAAAAATCGTCGAAAATTGTCGATTTTGGAGGTTATTATCCATGTTTTTTGGTCTTATAGGTCCCATAATTAAATGTCTTGAAATTCACATCATAATATATGCATCAATCCTGTGGTAATAAAAGAGGGAAATCATTGAAAATAAAGACATTTAGATTCCCTTATGAGTACTCTTCAAACTATATTAAAATCTTACAAAACAAGATATATATTCGATTCTAAGTCGTCTTCGATCCTTTACTAATCGCTGATAGTCAATTCAGCACATATTGGTTGTTTCTAAATGATTTAAACAAGCAGCATCATAGATTTAGAAAAATCGTCAAAAATTGTCGATTTTGAAGGTTATTAAACACGCTTTTTGGTCAGACTAGATCCCAAAATCAAATGTCTTGGAAATTCACATTATAATTACCCCATAATATACATATAGTCCTGGTGGCAATAAAAATAAAAAATGGTTTAAAGGAAAGACATTTAGAGGCCTTGCGAGTACCATTCGATTCGTGCGAAAATTTGACGAAACAAACTATATAATTAATACATAGTCGCTTTAGAGGCCTTACGAGTACCATTCAATTCTAAGTAGTTTTCAATCTTTCACGTACTAACTGTTGATAGTCGCTTTAACGCATATTAGTTGTTTCTAAATGGTTTCAACAAGAAGCATCATAGACCCGGAAAAATCGTCGAAAATTGTTGATTTTGAAGGTTATTATCCACTTTTTTTGTCTCAGTAGGTCCTGAAATGAAATGTCTTGAAATTTATACCATAATTACTCCATAATATATGCATCAATCCCGTGGTAATAAAAGAGGAAAACGCTTGAAAATAAGGACATTTAGAAGTCGTATGAGTACTCTTCAAACCATGTTAAAATCTGACGAAACAAGTTATATATTCAATTCTAAGTCGTCTTCGATCTTTTGCTAACCGTGGATAGTCAATTCACCAAATATCGGTTGTTTCTAAATGGTTTATACAAGCAACATCGTAGATTCAGAGAAATCGTCGAAAGTATTCGATTTTGAAGGTTATTATCCACGTTTTTGGTAATGCTAGGTCTCGAAATTAAATGTCTTGAAATTTTTACCATAATCACCCCTTAATAATTACATCAATCTCACGGTAATAAAAGGGTAAAATAGTATAAAATAAAGACAATTAGAGGCTTTATGAATACTCATCGAGTTGTGGTGACATTTTACGAAACGAGTTATATACTTGATTCTAAGTCCTCTCGATCCTTTGCTAACTATTGATAGTCATTTCGCATATCGGTTGTTTTTAAATTTTTTAAACAAGCAACATCAAATATTATAGGGTTATAACTAGGTCCCTAAATTAAATCGTTGAAAAATCGTCGATTGTGAAGGTTATTATCCACATTTTTTTGTCTAACTAGGTCCCTAAATTAAATGTTTTAAAATTCATACCATAACTACTCCATAATATATACATCAATCCCGTGGAAACAAATGAGAAAAACCTTTTAAAATAAAGACTTTTAGAGACCTTATAAGTACTTTTCGAGCTGTTCTAAAATTTGACGAAACGCGCTATATACTCGATTCGAAGTCGCCTTTGATCCTTTGCTAACTGTTGATAGTCATTTCAACACATATCAATCGGTTGTTTCTTAATGGTGAATACAAGAAGCATCATAGACTCAAAAAAATTATCGAAAATTGTCGATATTGAAGGTTAATTATTGACGTTTTTTGGTTTGACTAATTCCCGAAATAAAATACCTAGAAATTCGCACCATAATTACTCCGTAGTGTATACATCAATCCCTTAGTAATAAAAGGGGGGAATGGTTGAAAATAAAGACAAAGGCCTTATGAGTACTCTTCGAACCATGTAAAAATTTGACAAAACAAGGTATATATTCAATTCTAACTCACTTCGATCCTTTGCTAATCGTTAATAGTCAATTCAGGACATATCGATTGTTTCTAAGTGGTTTAAAGAAGCAACATCATAGGCTCAGGAAAATTGTCAAAAAAAATGTCAATTATAAAGGTTTTTAACCACGCTTTTTGGTCCAACTAGGTCCTGAAATCGAATCTCTTGATATTGACACCATAACTATCTCATAATATACACATAAACCTGGTGGTAATAAAAAGGGAAAATGGTTTAAAATAAAGACATTTAGAGGCCTTATGAGTACTATTCGTGTCGTGCGGAAATTTGGCGAAACAAGTTATATAATCAATACATAGTCGTCTTCGATCCTTCAGTAATTGTTGATAGTCATTTCAAATGATATCGGTTGTTCTTAAATTATTTTAACAAAAAGCTTCGTAGATTCCGAGAAATCGTCGAAAAAACTCTATTTTGAAAGTTTATTATCTACCTTTTTTGGTCATACTATGTCCCGAATTTAACTGTCTTGGAATTTTCACCATAATCACCCCGTAATAAATACATCACTCTCGTGATAATAAAAGGGGAAAAGAGTATAAAATAAAGACAATTAGAAGCTTTATGAATACTAATCGAGTCGTGGTGAAATTTGACGAAACAAGTTATATACTTGATTCTAAGTCCTTTTCGATGTTTTTGCTAATTATTGATAGTCATTTCAACGGATATCGGTTGTTTTAAATTTGTTTAAACAAACAACATCAAATACTCAGAAAAAGTCAATTTTGAAGGTTATTATTCACGTTTTTTTTCTAACTGATTCCCAAAATTAAATGTCTTGAAATTCGTACCATAACTACTCCATAATATATACATCAATCTCATGGTAATAAAAGAGGGAAGTGGTTTAAAATTAAGACATTTGTATGCCTTATGAGTACTCTTCGAATCATGCCAAAATTTGACGAAACAATCAATATATACTCGATTCTAAGTCGTCTTTGATCGTTCGCTAACTGTTGATAGTCATTTCAATGCATATCTATTGTTTCTAAATGATTTTAACAAGCAGCACCATAGACTCAAAAAAATCGAAAAAAATATCGATTTTGAAGGTTATTATCTACGCTTTTTTATTCGACTAGGTTCGGAAATCAAAACATATTGAAATTCGAACCATAATTACCCTATAATATATACATACTCCTGGTGGTAGTAAAAGATGAAAATGGTTTAAAATAAAGATATTTAAAGGCCTTATAATTACTCTTCGAGTCGAGCTAAAATTATGACGAACGAAACAAGTTTTTTTACAAGTTTTTTTTAGAGAGTGTGTGTGTTCAATTTACAAAGAATGACTGCATCAGACTATGTATCCATCAGATTATGACGAAACAAGTTATATATACTAAATTCTAAGTCTTCTTCGATCATTCACTAACCATTGATAGTCGTTTAAATGCAAATCAGTTATTTCTAAATTGTTTCAACAAGAAGCCCAATAGACTCGGGAAAAACGTCAAAAATTGTCGATTTTGAAGGTTATTATCCGAGGTTTTTGGTCTCCCTAGATCCCGAAATTAAATATCATGAAATTCGCACCATAATTACTCCATAATATATACATCAATCCCGTTGTAATAATATGAGGAAATGGTAGAAAATAAAAAACATTTAGAGGCCTTATGAGTACTCTTCGAACCATGTTAAAATTTGCGAAACAAACTATATATTCGATCTTAAGTCATCTTCGATCATTTGTTAAACATTGATAGTCAATTCAGCACATATTGGTTGTTTCCAAATGTTTAAACAAGCAGCATCATAGAACCAGAAAAATCGTCGAAAATTGTCGATTTTGAAGGTTATTATCCGCGCTTTTTGGTCCAACTAGGTCCCGAAATCAAGTGTCTTTAAATTCGCACCATAATTACCCAGGGCCGGCCCATGGGCTGAGCAATTCAGTTCATGGCACCGGGGCCCAAGAAGAGGAGGGCCCAATATTACCTGATTTGAAGAAAAGCAAAAAAAAAAAAATTAAAAAAAAAACCTACAGAGCGTACTCTACACAGAGAGAGAGTCATTTGAATAATGAATGTCAAGTAATTAATTATGGAAAATACCAATACCTTCCATCTTCCTTTTATTCTTTCCCAAGATTTACTAATTTTCCAAGATTTACTCATTACTATTATAAAGAGTATAAATTTAAAATTTTATCTTTAATTAATTTCATACATTATTCCTTTCCTCAAAAAAAACTCCGTATATGGAGTACGTTATTACTTGTCTACGTAATACTACGTATTACGTTTGATTCGGTTTTATTTGTTTATAAAAGGAAGACCTATATTTTTTCTCTTGTATCATTGTATCAACTCCATCAAGAATTATTACTTCCAATTCAATGATTTGTTTTTTCTTAAAAAAAATATACTCTATTTTATGTATTTTTTAAAATAAAGGGGGCCTCAAAATCGAATTTTCGAACAGGGCCTCACAATGTCATTGGTCGGCCCTGTAATTACCTCATAACATACACATAATCCTGGTGGTAATAAAAAAGGGGAAATGGTTTAAAAGAAAGACATTTAGAGGCCTCATGAGTACCTTTCAATTCGTGCGGAAATTTGACGAAACAAGCTATATTATCATTACATAGTCGTCTTCGATCCATCAGTAAATATTGATAGTCATTACAACTCATATCGGTTGCTCTTAAATTGTTTCTACAAACGGCATCATAGATTCAGAGAAACCGTCAAAAATACTCGATTTTGAAGTTTATTATCTACCTTTTTTGTAATACTAGGTCTCGAAATTAAATGTCTGAATTATCACCATAATCACCCCTTAATAAATACATCAATCTCGTGGTAACAAAAGGGGAAAATAGTATAAAATAAAGTCAATTATGAGCCTTATGAATACTCATCGAATCATGGTGAAATTTTACGAAACGAGTTATATACTTGATTCTTAGTCCTGTTGGATCTTTTCCTAACTGTTGATAGTCATTTCAACGCATATCGTTGTTTTTAAATTGTTTAAACAAGCAGCATCAAATACTTAGAAACATCGTCGAAATTGTCGATTTTAAAGGTTATTTATCCACGATTTTTTGTCTAATTAGGTCCCGAAATTAAATGCCTTGAAATTCTTACCATAAATACTCCATAATATATACATCAATCCTTTGGTAATAAAAGGGGGAAGTGGTTTAAAATAAAGACATTTGTATGCTTATGAGTACTCTTCGGATCGTGCTAACGAAACAAGCAATATATACTCGATTCTAAGTCGTCTTCGATCCTTTGCTAACAGTTGATAGTCATTTCAACGCATATCAATTTTTTCTAAATGGTTTTAACAAGCAGCATCATAGATTCAGAAAAATCGACAAAAACTGTTAATTTTTAAGGTTATTATCCACACTTTTTGTTTCGACTAGGTCCTGAAATCAAAATATCTTGAAATTCGAATCATAATTACCCTATAATATTTACATAATCCTGGTGGTAATAAAAGAGGGAAATGGTTTTAAATAAAGACATTTAGAGGTCTTCCGAGTACTCTTTGAGTCGTGCTGAAATTTTGACGAAACAAGCTATGTATACTCTATTCTAAGTCATCTTCACTCCTTGACTAACTGTTGATAGTTATTTTAACGCATATCAGTTGTTTCTAAATGGTTTCAACAAGAAGCATCGTAGACTCGGAAAAATCATCTAAAATTGTCGATTTTGAAGGTTATTATCCATTTTTTTGGTCTCACACTAGGTCCCGAAATGATGTGATTGTCACTCTCGAGTTACATGTTTGATTCCTACTGGCCTTGCAACGATATCAGCCAAAGCATTCGGAATTGGTGTAGTAAGTTGAGTTAGGGTTTTATTGAAATCGATATCAACGAATTTTTATGGAATATTCCTTGAACTTGGACTTTTTTTAGAAAGCTATTTTGGAGACGGGTTTGACCATAAGTCCAAAACACGATTTTACCCCTGACGGTGGTTTTGACTCAAAATAACTTTAATTTATCAGAACTACAGCTTGATAACTATCTGATCGCGTTGTTCATAGTCTATCAGACTTGTGGAAAGAGGGTCATCAACCATAAAATATAAATCATACATGATACCTATATATATTATCCGAGATAACTTGAATTGAGTATGAGAGTCGATCGAATTGTGATGACTTGCTTATGATCGGGTGAGAAGCCTAATATGTAAAGAAGAACACAAAGGACATAGAGTCCAATCTAGGATGGGTGACGGATGACATGAAGACAACTAGTATCATAGAGTCCAATCTAGACTTGATGTTTGTTAATACCCAGCAGTCTATAGGCTAACCCAAAAGTCTATAGACTTGATGTTTGTTATCCAGCAGTCTATAGACTAACCCAGCAGTCTATAGACTAAGACTAACTCTTTGCTTGTATAACTTCAGTAGATTCATTGTTGTTAGATTAATTCAACAAAAATAACAAAAAACATTACAACTCAAAACAGCTCTCTAGTACAAACAAATCTATATTCACTGCTGTCTTCTACTTCCTAAATTAATATCACATTGCTTTAACTCAATATGGTATCAGAGCTGTAGGAATGAGGAGACATCTAACTCTTACTCCCTCCCATCCATTCAATCCTTGACATGGGGGGTTTCACAAGTTTTAAGAAAAGTGGTAAAAGTAAGGGTATTATTGGTAAATCAAATGATTTTATGGGTCCACCAAACTTAAAGTTAAGAAAAAGTAGTGGCATTTTGTGTAAATAGAGTAAGGATATAAGGATTATAAGGTAAAGTGTTTTGCCAAAAAGGGAATGTAAAGAATTGATTGGATTGTCCATTTATAGTAAGTGTAAAGAATTGAATGGATAGGAGGGAGTACAACTCAGCAATTTGCTCAACTAATGAGCACTCACAAGGGCAAAGAAATTAGTTACTCTGAGTTGGAGGATGAGCTAGAAGCAAACTTTGCAGGTATGACCTATTTGAACTGCAATTATGTATCTAATGCGACACAAGAGTGGATTATTGATTCAGGAGCCTCCAATCACATGGTATTTGAGGCCTCCATTCTGGAAAATATCAGGGAATTGACGAATAAACCGAGGATTAATCTACCAACAGAAGACACAGCAGTGGTCTCACATGTTGGTTCATATACTTTTTATAATGGATTAACTCTGAAAAATGTCCTGTTTGTGCCTACCTTTAAACACAATCTGCTTTCTGTCCACAAACTCGCAAGAGACGAGAAGTGTCATATAACCTTCTTTGATGATATGTGTGTTATACAAGACTCTCACACCATGACTACTAAGGGTATTGGAAGAGAACACAAGTCTACTATGTAGTGAACAATGTAACCCCATCTATAGTAGGTTCTAATGAGGTAGAGAGTAACAAACTAAATGGTTGTAATGTAGCAGTGTCTAGTATTAAGTCAAGTCGAGGAATGCAATCATGTAGTACAAGTTTGGAAACTGATTGTGTTCCTGATGATATGTGTAATGAAATGCCAATTTTCAATGAAAAAGACTCAGAAGTCTGGCATTTAAGATTGGGTCATGCCTCAGTAGGGAAACTAAAATATATTCCAACCCTTGCTAAGAACCTCTCCTTGAATCCAAAGGGAGTGTGTATGGTGTGCTCTATGGCCAAACAAACAAAGTTGCCTTTTCCTTTGAGATCACAAACAGCCTCTAATATATTTGATCTTGTACATGTAGATGTATGGGGGCCATATAGAAAGGAAACAAGAAATAGACACAGATTCTTCTTAACTCTGGTGGATGACCATAGTAGAGCTACTTGGGTATATCTTATGGTGCATAAGTCTGAAGTAGCAGGTCTACTTGTTCAGTTTTATAATTTCGTCAAAAATCAGTTTAATACCACAATCAAAATTCTAAGGTCTGACAATGCCTTAGAAATTACTGAAGGAGACAGTAAGAAATTTCTTCTATCTAAGGGTATCTTGCATCAAACTAGTTATGTGGATAGACCACAACAAAATGGGGTAGTTGAGAGAAAACATAGACACTTACTAGAGATCAGTAGGGCTATAAGGTTCAGTTCAGGGTTGCCCTTATCATTTTGGGGTGATTGTGTGTTGACAGCAGCATACATCATTAATAGACTGCCCACTCCACTGGTGAAAAACAAGACTCCATATGAAGTACTTTTCAAGAAACCACCAAATTACGATAGAATGAGGGTGTTTGGTTGCTTGAGTATGGTCTACAATCCAAGTAGAACCAAAGATAAGTTTCAACCAAGGGGTGTTCCTTGTATTTGCCTAGGGTATCCCCTAAATCAGAAGGGATACAAGGTGTATGATATAGTAAAGAAGACCGTGTTTGTCTCTAGAGATGTGAAGTTCTTTGAACATATATATCCTTGCAAAATCAAGAATTTTGCCCAACATATTCCTACATAGCACTCAGGAAACTATCAAGACAATCCTCCTAGAGACACAAGTCTGTTCATTGAGGAAGTTACACCCTCACCAGAAGACGAAACTAAAAATTCTGGTGTTTCTGCAGAAAATACCCCGCATTCTGTTCAAACTCCAAGCGAGACTGCAACTCAATCCACTATCCGTGTTCCTGACAGACCTAGAAGAGAAAGAAGAGCCCCAGAATGGGCAAAGGATTTTGTTATAAACAATCCTGTAATGGCTCCATCTAGTGTGGCCAATGTAATGCAATTGCATCTGGATAAACCGTTTGCAGGACACACTGAATTAGAGTCAGGAAACACTGATCCTTCAACATTTCAAGAAGCTGTCTGTTGTGTGCTAAATTTAGACCGTTTTTCCCTCCATTTAGACCCGTTTTTCCCTCGTTTTGCGAGTTTTGAGTGCGATTATCGCCATATTTTGTGTACTTCTCGCATTAGCGTCCCTCTTGTGCGTTTTACGTGTTTTTGGTAGTTTTTCTATCAATTTTGATAGGTTTTGCTACAAAAATCACGATTGAGCTTCCACGAGCACAAGAGAAGGGAAAACCGTCCAAAGAGCAAAGCACACAACTTAAAGTTTAAAGCCATCCGATCGAACAAACGAAGAATGAGGCAAGACTCGAGACCAGAAAAAAATGACCGGGCGAAATTTCACCCGGTGAGACACCACCGGGCGAAATTTCACCCGACGGTAAAAATTGCCTCCCGAAGATTTTCCGAGCTTACTCACCGGGCGAAACTGACCGGGCGAAATTTCGCCCACCGGGTGAAATTTCGCCCGATGGTGAAGATGTGCCGAAAACGCGAAAAAAGAAGAAAATCTCACCGGGCGAAAATTTCACCCGATGGGAATTACTGACGAGTCCGCAGGGCGAAGTTTCACCCCATGGAGATGCAAAGGGAGATTGTCTCACTAATGGAGCATGAAGATGGATTTGGGCTTTAGGTTAAGGATCCATTAAGAGATTACTATATATATGTTACCCTAATTCATTGCCTAAACTCACCTCTCCATTGTGCTAAGGAGGGAAGACATTACACCCTTCCACCATCTTATTACACCATCAATTAGTAGTAGTAGTAGTAGTAGTAAAAATCCTACAAAATTCCTAGTAGTTTATAAAGTAATTAGTAGTAGATCTACACAATTCTCATCAACAATTGTTTAGATCTCAAGTTTGTAGAAGATTATTCAAGGTTTATTTGAAGATTTGTTGGGTTTATTGGAGGATTAGTGACAAGTTCTCCATTTTATTCACCAAAGATTCAATCTTTATCTATGATATCTTCTTATTTCTTATAGATCTACATAGTTGGTACAATTCTCTTCTACTCTCTAATCTCTATTTAGTTTTTGTGATATTTTCTCATCATCATCTTGTTCAAATCTAATTAATATGCATGTTGTGATGAATTTCATAATGAATTGTGAGTAAATTTCTTGTTGGGGAGTTTAGGGATGAAGGCTTGGTTTATTTGAATATAAGGATGTTGGTGGGTTGCTTGCATGTTGGTTTATCTTATTTATGGTGTTGTGTCATTGTTGTTTTAGTCCGGCCAACTAGACCGACCTTGACTAATTTCTATCAATATGGGGAAACTCGGGGTAGAAATTACCATGACTAGGGACTTAACCTCATTCACCGCGAAAGTGGGTTTTTAGGTGAGTTTATCGACATTGTGACAAAAACTCGATCCCGACCTTCTTAGACCCCAAGTACCGAATCCCGACTTCTCCCTAACACCTTTCCCTAAATTGATCACCTCTAAACCATCATCGTACTAATCCCTCTAGTATAGACTCGACCTCAAAAAGAAAACCTCTCTCCAAGACATCGAACACGACACTTTGAACTTCACAACAAACACCGTTCCCTGTGGACCGACCTCGACTTACCACGATTACTTGTTTGTTTTTGTGATAATTCCGAGTCTATAAATATTGTTTGATCCCCCGTCCTTCGCTAAAACGACCGATCCGATTGGGGCGCGATCACTGTCCAAGAATAAAAATGGATCAAGGCAATGCAGGAGGAATTGCAGGCGCTTCAAGATAATAATACCTGGATACTTACTGACTTACCTAAGGGGAGGAAGGCCATAGGGTGCAAATGGATTTATAAGACCAAATTCAACCCAGATGGATCTGTTAACAAATACAAAGCAAGGCTGGTAATTCAGGGGTTTAGACAACAATATGGGGTTGACTTTGAGGAAACTTTTGCTCCAGTGGCAAAAATGTCCACAGTCAGGGCCCTCCTCTCAGTGATTGCCATTAATAACTGGGAAACCTGTCAGATGGACGTATCTAACGCTTTTCTACATGGAGAGCTAGAGGAAGATGTTTACATGAAGATTCCCATGGGATATTGTGATGGAGTAGTACAACATACTGCACAGGGGGAGGATGATAGAACATCAGGGAAGGTCTGCAAATTGCTTAAGTCTCTATATGGACTAAAGCAAGCTCCTAGACAGTGGTTCTCCAAACTGTCTTCCACCCTTCTTGAGTATGGGTTTAGACAATCTCACGCTGATCATTCCCTCTTCATCAAGCAAAAACATGAAAGTACTACTGTGGTATTGATCTATGTTGATGACATGGTTATATCAGGAGACAATGTTAATGAAATCAAGTCCTTAAAGATGCACTTGAACTCGGTCTTTCACATGAAAGACCTGGGTGAACTAAACTACTTCCTTGGCTTAGAAGTAACTAGGAATAACACGCGCATCTTTATTTCTCAACAAAAATACACCATGGATCTACTAAAATCATTTTGGATAGATAAATCAAGATCTCTACCGTTACCTCTTAATCCCATTCTCAAGCTTGAACCTGGTAAGGGAACACCATTACCCCAACCAGAAACTTACCGAACATTGGTGGGAAAATTAATCTACCTCACCATATCCCGTCCTGACATAGCCTTCTCAGTCCAACTGCTAAGTCAATTCCTACAAAATCCCACCTCCGATCATATGCAAGCAGTCAAAAGAGTCCTCAGGTATCTCAAGGCTGCTCCAGGTCAAGGTATTCTCTTTTGCGAGCAAATCTGCAGCACAACTAACTGCATATTGTGATTCTGACTGGGCGTCTTGTCCCTTCAGTAGAAGATCAACTACAGGATATTGCATATTGCTAGGAGACTCTCCAATCTCTTGGAAGTCCAAGAAACAATCAGTAGTGTGTAGATCTTCTGCTGAAGCAGAATACAGGGCAATGGCCATGACCACTTGTGAAGTTACTTGGCTATTTCAGCTTCTACGAGACCTGCGACTTAAACATCTAGGACCAGCTCACCTTAAGTGTGATAATCAAGCTGCCTTAGCTATTGCAGCAAATCCAGTATATCATGAACACACTAAACACATCGAGGTCGATTGTCATTTTGTCCGATAAAAGATACAACAGGGCCTACTCACCACTTCATACGTCAACACCAAGGATCAAGTTGCTGACATATTTACTAAATCATGTCCCATATCTCAACACCGGCATCTTATGTCCAAGATGGGAGTTGCGCGTTCACTCCACTCTCACCTTGAGGGAGAGTGTAAAGAAGAACACAAAGGACATAGAGTCCAATCTAGGATGGGTGACGGATGACATGAAGACAACTAGTATCATAGAGTCCAATCTAGACTTGATGTTTGTTAATACCCAGCAGTCTATAGACTTGATGTTTGTTATCCAGCAGTCTATAGACTAACCCAGCAGTCTATAGACTAAGACTAACTCTTTGCTTGTATAACTTCGGTAGATTCATTGCTGTTAGATTAATTAAACAAAAATAACAAAAAACATTACAACTCAAAACAGCTCTCTAGTACAGACAAATCTATATTCACTGCTGTCTTCTACTTCCTAAATTAATATCACATTGCTTTAACTCAATATAATAAGTACTACCTCCATCCATTTTATTACTTCAATTCCTACTTTTCTTTTTTGATTGTTCATCTTTTTTTTTTGGTGAAATGTAAGAATTGCATTCCTCAAAAAAATTCATACAACGAAGGCCATATTTCGATATAGTACACAAAAAGAAGCCAAATTGCTTAATACTAGACTAACAACTATAGCCCATTTTTCGAAGGCAGTCTACATCTTCATTCGTGAGATCATCCTTCAAGTTGATTGTGATTCTACTTCTAGCTTCCATCACATTTCCTTTCGCCACGGTATAAGGACTGAGTAAATTGTCTTCCATTCTGAATATTTCCTTTTTAGTCTAAAATGAGTGCTAAGTAGACATTCTGACCCCACATTTTTTCTCTCAACTTTCGTGTTCCACAACATATTCATACCCTTCTTTAATTTTGGAATCACCTTCCCCATGAAATTTAAAGATGGATGGAGGAAAGGAATATAAGATTATACACTACAATAGCATTGTACAACGAAGGCAAATTTGTCGAGCTTTTGTGTATATTTATTGATCTTATAAAAGTTTCTGAGCTGAGTTGTAAGTTTTTGAGCTTGAAAATCTATGTGAATTAACTCGACAACTTTATATTAAATCTCAGAAAGTTTACAGTAAAATTCGAAATCTTTGTGATAAAGCTCAAAATCTTAAAATCAGTTGTACATGGAGTTATGTACAACTGGTGGTATAATCCTCTAATTGTGCAAGAAGTACGTAATAAGTATGGAGATAGTCCAAGTGTGTTGTTAATTAGGTATTGAGCCGACATGACGTATAACATCCAATCCCATATATAACAATGAATAAGATAGATGAAGAGAATCCACAACCACAATGCATAGCACATACACATACACATACGCGAGTAGGTCATCCAAAATGGAGATGCCGTCCATTAACACTTGAAAACAACACCAATCCATGTCGGTGACATCCTCTTAATAATAATAATAATTACTCCTATAATTCGCCCCCACGCCTATAAAGATACCACAACACTCCACTCCACTCCCTAACTAACTCACCCAACAAAATCCTCACCTTTATATAATAACCTCAATTTAAATTCCCACATCCTCCCAAAAAATAATAAAGAACCAACCCCATATCCCAAAACTCCCCCTCTTCATTCTGGACAGTCGATTCTCACCTGCGACGTAGTACAGAGAAGAGAAGATGGAGGTGGTGGGTGGGACGAAGAAGAGGGTGAGGGTGGCGGAGAAGCCGTACAAGGGGATAAGGATGAGGAAGTGGGGGAAGTGGGTGGCGGAGATTCGAGAGCCCAACAAACGGTCGAGGATATGGCTAGGGTCGTACTCCACACCCATCGCCGCCGCACGAGCCTACGACACGGCCGTGTATTATCTACGAGGTCCATCCGCGAGGCTGAACTTCCCGGAGCTGCTGGCGGCGGAGGGACGCCTTCTGGACTTGTCCGCCGCCTCCATACGCCAGAAGGCGGTCGAGGTCGGCTCCAGGGTCGACGCCCTCGAGACCTCTTTTCAGCAACGCCCCGCCTCTCGTCCTGTTTCCGGGGGCTGTTGCTGGGTTAACGTTGTTGAGAAACCCGACTTGAATAAGAAGCCTGAACCCGAGGACTCTGACTGGGAGGAGGATCCATGATTAATTTTATATACACAGACACGAATCCGACACGACGTGCGTAATCTCATCTGATCGATGTGGTGTATCATAAAATGGGGATCACAGTGAAAGACAGACAGACATGGACCACCAGAATGGAAGAGAGAGGGTCAGGGTCCGATCCTATCCTATCCGGTCCGATTTGAAGTGGGGGATAATTATCTTTTATTTAGAGTATGTTTTTTTGGTTTTAATTTGGTAGTGTTTCGGGGTCGGGTCGGGTCGACCCGACAAAGGTCGGTGGGTGGATGGGTGGGGCCAACAAGAGAGATGACGAAAGTAGTAAAAATGTGGGGACTACGTGGAATTCTAATGTAAGTAGGTCGGTAGGATGGGATGGGATGGGATGGTGGTGCAGTGGTGCGCTATAAATTCTGTTCCACTTTAATTTTTCTTCTTTTTGGTTTCGTTTCGTTGTTTGTTAATGGTTAGTTTAATGAGGCGGATAATTTGAGGCTGTACAACAAAAATACAGTATATTGTAAATATACGCTGCTGCTGCTGCTTTTTGCATTTTCTTATGGCTACTCCTGCTCCACCTCCTCTCCTTATTCACTAGTTAGTTAGCTCAAATAACAAAACTCTCTTGCTCCAATCATGTACTATCTCCGATTTTTATTTATTATTACTCGTATATGAGAAATATTTTATCGAGATGAAACAAAATAAATAAAAATTGATGGAAGTAATTCATACTCTATTTTATTTTTATTTTATTTTTTCTTGAAAAGATCGCATTACATCGCAGCTGAAAATCGAATCCTCAACTATAGTTACCCTGTGACAAACTGACAATAGGTTACATATTTGAATCTCTTTCTTATATTGTAATGCGACCAAGTGCGCTTAGTTGAATCAAAAAATTGATACTCAATATGTGCGTGATAAAGTAAGTTAATTTGGAAAAAAAACATTATCTTATAGAGTACATAATACAGAGTATAATTGACAAAATATTATTCTGGACCGTATAAGACAAGACTATTATATTAGACAATTGAGATTATGTGATATGTTAATGCCTATTACTCTGTATATATGTATTTCGAATTAGAATATATCGTATTCTTTTATAAAAACTCAACACACACGTCGAAACTGTTGGAAATATAGGGTCACTATAGGGGCGATATATAACTAGTAAATACACGTTGTTGTGTCGTGGTATGAAGGCCACTGAATGAGAAACAAAATCGCCCCGACTACGGTACAAATCGGAATGGGCGTCGTCCCCCAAGGTCACACAACACTCCTAAAGATTGTGTACTCAACCATTAGGAGTTGGAACTCGATGGTATACTCAGAATTTATCAAGAGATTTGGATGATAATATTTGATGTGTATGCCCATATGACCTATCATGCTCATATTTATATAATAAGTGTCACATGAGATTAACTTCAAAATGCATCCAAAGTCACTTTATGATGGAAAATAAATTATCATTATTCTAAATATAATGACATTCATAACCATACTAATGAATTGGTGTCAATATACTACTTAATGGGAGATACCCTTACTATGCAACAATAGTCAACATATTGTCTTTGCATTATTTCTAACAATCCCCCACTAATGCAAATGACAAACCAAAAACAAAAATTCTGAGCATATGAAAAGGTTGACACTTAGACGTTAATATCTTTCGATTTGAATTAACGTATTAGTGAAATGAGTCAACAACTTACTTACAACAAGAGAATATCTTTCGATTTGAATTCCTTATTGAACTTCGGTTGAATTATCCTCACAACACATATCATACCTTAAGTTCCACACGAGTTCCGCAATACGATTCAACAAATTTATGGCCAAATGAACCTTGGGATTTTGATGAGTGCTCTAGAAAGATAACTCAATCTCTCGTAGAAGAAGGTCAACCCTTCACACTCACTTAGGTGATTCTATCAAGGATATATCCACATAACTCACTCGCTTATGAGCTATAGAATCATTAAGAGCTCTAAAGCTCAACCTCTCAATACTACGTACGTTGAATCCATCAAGTCCTTCACAAGAGGACCACCCAAACATAGGGATATAGATTCATTAAGAGAAATATCTCAACCTCTATCATTACGGTGATCACATCAAGTCCGTCTCACAAGGACCACCCAAATTTGGGCTATAAGACCATTAAGAGCTATATGCTCAACCTCTATCATTCCGGTGATCTCATCAAGTCCGTCTCACAAGGACCACCCAAATTTGGGCTATAAGACCATTAAGAGCTATATGCTCAACCTTTCAAATACACCAAATTATATTTGATGATTTCAACTCCCTCAAATCTGCATAATTCATGTGTGTAAATCAACACATCATTTTAGCAATATGAAGCTGAAATCAACATCAAACATTGCATAGCAATTGATCCCACAATTATGCAATAAATATTAAGCTCACAATCACCATGCATTACCCGGTAAGGTTAAAAGAGCAAAATAATACGCATACATAATAAATAAAATTATAACAGTCTTCTCAATAGACTTATAATAAAATTATTATAAAGATGCATGAAGCTTACTCATGATCATTGTGCATCTCACCTTGTGATCCAACATCTTTATAAATATCCAACATGTTGCAATTCTCAATATTGCACCATATATACATCATCATTCTTATATTAGAGAACAACGATCTCGATGATTGTTTCACTTATATTTTCTCTTTGCAAATCCACAAATTAAAATATATATCATTTACTCACATAAAATCAATCATCATAATCTCATATAGTGTGGTGTAAGCCAAATGTACAACATAAATAAATAGACCTTACGCAACCATTATTTATTGACTTAATCAACAAATGAAAACTCTTACATTTGGTTCCATTATTCATGTATAAAACACGCTATCGATCATCACTTTCCCCCACAATCAGAGATATACATACTATTCACAAATTATAGGATATCAACTCAAAAATTGATGCATGAATAATTTTGTCAAATAAGTTAAATGACTTCCCCCACATGTTGTCATACCACGAAATAGTGACAAACATAATCATCGTTCAAACAAAATATACAAATTATTCATTCATTAATCATCCCAACTTTTAGATATCAAATAATTATGCTTGACAATTTATCTATTCCATAATCTATTCTTAGAGTACTTTATCAAATAATTCATCCAATTATTTAATACATACTTGATCAAGATTATGCATGTCGAAAAAAATAAAATATTTAACCCCCACATATAGCTTATTTTACTCAAGTGAGCATTGATGCGTCTCTAGTGTGAAGTTAAATTCTCCTTCCAAATGTATCCAAAATAATTTACAAGACAAGTACACACATGTCTTTTCAAAACATTAGTAAGGATACGAAAAATCACACTAATATATAATCCCAACATATATTATACATATTCAATTTTCTCAAGCAAAACATACATGATGTTCTTAAATTGATTAATGAATAATATTCAATATCATATATATTAAGTGCATAGAATAAATTTATAACGGCTATATAATAAATCCAAATATTGCCGTCATTACTCATAAGAGCATATAATCTCCACATGGTGTCTCCCAAGACAACATAATTTGCACAAAATCATTAATAATTAATTATTACTCCACTAATAATCACATTAATTATTTTGATCGTAGGCATATAATATTCTCCATTAACACAGAAAAACATTCACCTTTTAGTTGTATACTAATACAAACATGTGTGCAAATTCATCATCCATCATGAAATATTGAGACTAACACATTCAACATATGTTCAGAAATAACATTAACATCCTACTCTTATCAGATAATTTATCTTCCAATTAATGACGATAAATGATACTCATCTACCAAACGTAATTATTTTATCATCATGAATCACAAGAAGACAAGAACTAAACTCATAGATACCATACCTCATTCTCAAGGATGAATATTGATAATAAAATAAGATAATACCATCCACTCATAAACCTTCAAAAACTTTCAGCATACTACCATGACATTGTGTCCTGTTTTCCGAAGGGTAAATGGCAGAATCAGCTCACGGCTTCAACTAAAGAGTTGTAGCCCTTCTTCTTAGCTTTCCAACGCCATATTACACGTCCCAATCAGAGGTCTAGAGACGGAGTTATTGCCATAATACCGAACTGATGTGTCACCCTCAACGAGATGAATCTTACCAATGAAACAAGATAGTCAATTGAAACAATTCCAATGACTAGTGATGAACACAATCACAGTAATAGTGACATAATTTCGTTTCTCAATTGTTGGAAATATAGGGTCACTATAGGGGCGATAAATAACTAGTAAATACACGTTGTTGTGTCGTGGTATGAAGGCCACTGAATGAGAAACAAAATCGCCCCGACTACGGTACAAATCGGAATGGGCGTCGTCCCCCAAGGTCACACAACACTCCTAAAGATTGTGTACTCAATCATTAGGAGTTGGAACTCGATGGTATACTCAGAATTTATCAAGAGATTTGGATGATAATATTTGATGTGTATGCCCATATGACCTATCATGCTCATACTTATATAATAAGTGTCACATGAGATTAACCTCAAAAGGCATTCAAAGTCACTTTATGATGGAAAATAAATTATCATTATTCTAAATATAATGACATTTATAACCATACTAATGAATTGGTGTCAATATGCTACTTAATGGGAGATACCCTTACTATGCAACAATAGTCAACATATTGTCTTTGCATTATTTCTAACAGAAACATCAAAGAAGAAGGGTGAACATCAATTACTAAAATTCTCAACTTTTGACAAGTGGAAGATACCCTTTTAACATCACTAAGAGGGCGTTTGGTTCGCTCGATGTAAATATGATGTATGAATTTAGAATGAACTTAATTTATAACTTATGTTCGGTTGACGAAGTATCAGGAATCATGTTCTAACCTCATATGATAACCCTGATTTGATTCTTCATTCCGATCACATACATTTTCGTGAACCAAACGTCCCCTAAGAATAGGCCAATCTAGTGCAGTAATTTTCATGGGTTTAGATGGTGTTGGGATTGAGAATTGTAGGATGAAAGTTGCTTGTTTGTTATTTGGACACTTACGTGGGATAATACTTTAGTCTTATTACAAGCAATTATATTCGGAGTAAACATCTGTAGTCTGTAGAGATATATACAAATGAAAGATTATACTCCCTCCTATTTTCCATTTTCTTCTATCTTTCCTTATTAACACTAATTTTCTTTTCTTTCCGCTTTCATTTTTGGACGTACTTTTAATCATTTTTTATTCATCCTTCGATTCTTTATTTTTTTTTTTCCTCAACACACAACTCCATTATCTTTTCATACCTCGCTTTTTACCATTTTCTAATTTCCTCTGCAAAAGAAGGGGAAAAAAATGGAGAATAGGAGCAAGTATATATATGTACTAGTAACTCATTTGAAGGAAGAGAGTATTGTACTCCCTCCGGACACTATTTTTTGCCCCATTACCCCATTATTTGTGAGGAATATTTTAATGAAATGGGGCAAAAAATAGTGTCCGGAGGGAGTATTTCACTAATTTTTTAATTTTATATGGAATTTTCACGCGGTACCCCATATTGTTGCATTTTCTATATGGTATCCCGTTACTATCCCTACACTTTTATAATTATACATGATAGCCCTCACTTTTAGGATATTATGTATCCATATCCTTAACAACGTTTTCCGTCTTCTTTGACTTTCTTTTTCTGTTAGTTGTCTTGCTTTAACTATACTTAATTGGTTGTTTATGTTAATTTTAAACTTCTTTTTTTTCTTGTATAAGCAACACAATTAACTGAAAAAAGAAATTTAAAAAAAAAAAACGGAAAACGTCATTAAGAGTATAAAGACATAATACACTAAAAATGAGGGTACCGATTATAAAAGTGGACGGATATCACATTGAAAAGTTAAAAATACATAGATACTAGGTAGAAAATCTCATTTTATATATATACTCCCTCCGTCCCACTGAGATTGTCCTGTATAACTCTTTTTGGGTAGGTTCTTAAAGATTGTCTCATTTATCAATTTTTCCTTTTAGTTTATCTTTTTTACAACTTCGTCCCTATTAAGACAAAGTATTTCATTTTGCCATTTCATTAACCCACCCCACCTCACACATCACCTATAAAGTAGTCATAATTGCCTACATACCCAATCATTACACAATTTTTTTAATTATTGTGCAAAAGTAAATGGGACAAATATTTTGAGACGGAGGGAGTATATTTTTGTTATAAATCTGGGATGGATTTAATGACCTTAAATTAGGACTAGTATGAAGTGACAACCACGTATTTTATACAATCACGTATTGTCAAATCGGGAAGGAGTTAGTGATGATTGGATATATAGGGGGATTCATGTTGATCCTGGTACAGAGTTGGGGTGCTGGACTGTTGGGTCGGTCAGCCGTAGTGATTTTTAATTTGTACTCGATCTCCCTCACCCCTCACTCAAGTGTGTGAAGTTGGAAAGCTCTAGTATTTCTCAATCAATCAATCAATTATTTGAGTAGTGGTGTTGTGTCATTAAACTAAACATTTAACACCAACCGACCATATTTAGGCAACTAAGTCAAAATTACTAGCTATAGATATTTCAATATTTTTATTTATTGTATGGACGGAATTCATCCATTCATATCATATCATGTTACTCCTCCCTCTAGGCTCTATAGCAAGTCTATTTCTTACTTCACCAAAAAGGTATGCATTAGGTAACTACTCTTAACTACTCATCCTTTCATATGTCCAATTTTATTGTCAAGTGTTATCATTGATTCAACCACTACTCGGAACAACTAGGTAGTTTTGCCTCACCAAACCTCCTTACCTTGTTTTAAAATTCCTCATTCACTAGTAAGTCTCTTGTGAAATCGTTTTATTTAAGAATTAGTGATATATATGACCACAAATTTTTACGTGTAATGGAAATATTTGTCGCAAACGTGCAAAAGGTCAAGTACTATCCCGTGTTGTAGATAAAACAAAAGCAAAATCCTAGGGAATGACAATCTGTTTGGTCTTATTTACTCACATGGATAGTATTTATCCCGTTGCAAACTTGTGACAGATATGTCCATCACAAGGAAGACTTGCTGACATATGACAATTTCTTGAAAAAAAAAAATAGAAATTATTTTGGGTCACTTTAGAAACTTATTATCAAAATAGGGTATACGTAAGTTTGATTTTACGAATCTAGAGACGTAGACTAAATAAATCTGTCATTAACAATAACGAGTTTATATGGTAAATTTGAGACTAAATAAATGTAAGACAAACAAATTAAGACACAAATGGTATTGAAATGTAAGACGAAAAAAATGGGTATTAGGGGATAAAAAGATGGGAAAAGGAAAAATAATTAAGGGGCCGTTTGGTTGAGGGGTTACAGGAAAGGGAAAGGGAATCAACCTCCTTCATTCCCTTTGTGGTTGTTTGTTTTAATTTTTTTGCATTCCCTTTCCCTCTTTGCATTCCCTCTCAAATCCCCATACCCCTCTAATTTCATTCCCTCACCCCCAAGGGTTTGGATTTTGATTCCCTCACCCACCACCCCAACTCATCACCCACCACCCTAAAACCACCACCACTCTGGCACCACTACTAATGTCACCATCACCAATGTCACCACCACCACCACTAATCTCGTCACTACCGCCATCCTGAGACCGTCACCACCTCGTCATTTCTATTCCCTATAATTTCTAAACAAACAATAAGGAAAATCTAAGGTAATCTCTTTGATTTCCTTTTCTTTACCCTTGTTTACCATGTTTATTCCCTTTCCCTTTCCCTTTCCCTTTCCCGTGTTTTAACCAAATGCCCCTAAGGGTATTGTTTGGGATAATTTCGCATCCTCAAGAGATGACGTGGAATACCTACGGTCAAAAAGTCAATACGCGAAGAAACTACGGAATAACACTCGAAAATCAAAAGTCAAAGTCGTAACAATCGGGAACCCGATACAAGAGAAAGTCAACATGGCAACACAAGAGTAAAGTCCAGTAATGGCATTGGGCCGAGCAGCAGCCAAATCCAAAAGTGGGCCAAAGACAGCCCAAACACCAGAAAGAATCCTACTCCAAACAAAGGACTCGGTCAACCAACAACTTCCTAAATTTTAGGATAGTTCCACCAGAGGAGGAGAGAAATCAGGAGGAAGAAGAGGGAGACGTTAGATACAACAGCCAAAGAAAAAGAGAAGAGATATAACCGCAACAACGACAACAGAGGGATCATTCAACTCATCGTCAACACACTTCAACTCCAAAACACGAAAGCAACTAGCAAAATATAGCTTCCGATAATCCGAAATCGTTACTTGTATTCTTTATTCGTTTTCTCCATTCATAGTAGATATTTGGCGGGATTCCGACTCCCCCCGCGGTTTTTCCCACATTGGGTTTCCGCGTCACCAATTTTCGTGTCTCTTTACTTTCTTTTGTCATTCTTTCATTCGTAGATTCGATTCATTCCATTAGTTCGTGAAACGTTAGTCCGATCACTTTAACCCGCAACTTAAATCGTAACCCGGTAAATTTTTACCAAAACAGGTATTACTATTAAGAATGGGGTTGATTAAGTGTAATTCAAGAGTAGGTTTGTTAATTGCTAACGAATTTTCGATTTTTTTACGGAAACCCTAGATGAGAAACTAGCTACGCACAATAAAACTAATTGGACAAGAAAGAAATAAATCAGATCTAAGCATATTAAGATGAATTAAACTAAATACTAATAATAAACGAATAAGAACTAAAGAACAATCAATTGAAAGCAATAACAAAAGAATGATAAATAAAAGACGATGAATTGAAAGAAGAAATGAAATTGAATACCGAATGATTAAGAAAGTAGCAAAGGATTCGATCTTGAAAGTACGTAAAATGAAACTAAGAAAGCTCTCTATCTAGTTAAACTAAACTAAGAAAACTGAATAATGAAAAGGTCGTCTTAATCCCGTCTTAATATAAGCTTAATAAGATAAGAAAATTGGACCCAAAATAAGGCATATGCGTAAATAGATTAGCGGCCCGGAAAAAGGTCAACTCAATCGAGACCAAGGAATGACTCGATCGAGTCTCCTGATGAGATGCTCCTGCCCAAATTTAACGACCCAACTCGATCGAGTCCAGTAGATGACTCGATCGAGTCACCCTGTCAGTTACAGCATCGCTCACTCAACTTCAAACAGCTGTCATTTCTTCGTTACTTCTTCAAATTGAACATGCAATATGCCATTGGAAATCTAAGAGAAATAGTTCTCCAACGCCACCAAAATCACCCTTAACTTATTGGAGTTGTAGAACTCAAGATATGGACGTTTGAAGTTGACACTTCTGCAATCGATCATTCTTTCTTCTCGTTTCGCGTCTTTTTCTGTTTTGATTTCCATTCCCGTCCTCGGCTCAATCATTTTAGTTCTTCAAGACGTAAATGCATCCAAAAACACGCATACCTTATAAAATAACCCGAGATATGGCAGTATCGACTTCCTAGCAAATATCGACAATTAAAGCTCACTTAAGAAGGGAAAACATGATAGAACGATCGTTGGGGGAGCGATAGAAATAAATATAATAAGCGTTGATCACTAGGCTGGCTAGGCTAGTTGGTAAATTCATTAAGGTGGATGGAGCATCAACCTCTAAGACGCGGCTTGGCTATGTACGTGTCATGGTGGAAGTACAACTAGGGCAAATAATGTAGGATAATATTAAATTCAAAGACGAGGAGAGGAGAGTGACATAGGTGCAAGTCTTGTTTGAATGGAAACATGTTCTTTGTGCGAAATGTAAAGGCTATGGCCATGAACATCAACACTGTAAGAAGGAAGAGTTTAAGCGAAATATGTCTCATAAACCTATAGTGGTGGGGCAGAGGTCGGCCATGGAAATATTGAATCAACCTACTAAGGTGATCCTAAGACAACCTAGAGACATGCATCCCAAAAGGATACTCAATACCAACTTGGGCAAGGGTGGGAATCAAGCAGATTCTCCTAGGCAGAAACTGAACACTGAGGAAAGGTGATTAAAGAAGTTTCCTTTGCGCAGCTTGTTACTGGTGTTGTTCCAAGACAACACGCTAATGTAAGGAAAGACGCTCAGTAACCCTTAACTCCTGATGATTAAGTCACAGAAGATAGGCTTTTGGAATGTACGGGGCATGAATGATAAGGGAAAGGAACGTACAATAAGTGTGAGTTCTTAAGAAAAAAAGAAGTTTATGTGTTTGGATTGAACGTACAATAAGTGTGAGTTCTTAAGAAAAAAAGAAGTTTATGTGTTTGGATTATTAGAAACTAAAATAAAACCATCTAGTATGCATAATCTCACCCCATGTATACTGGAGAATTGGTCTGTCACCACTAATATACAGTGTTGTTATGGTGGACGAATGATCTGCGTATTGTGGAATCGTAATAATGTTGAGGTGCGACTCATAGATGTATCTGCTCAAGCAGTTCACTTGTAGGTGCAGCCTCATGCTACTAGAAGCTATAACTTCACTTTTATTTATGTGTTTAATAATGTGGAAGAGAGAGAGAGTTTGTGGGCGAAGTTGAGGGGATTTGCTAACCATGTGTCTAGCGCATGGGTGGTGGTAGGTGGTTTTAATACGGTTCTTAGTGCCAATGAAAGACTGGGTGGGAACGGCGCTGAAGCTGAGATGCGCCCTTTTAGGGATTGTGGTTCAGACTGTTCTTTGGTGGATATTCCATCGGCAGGGGCTTGGTATACCTAGCCTAACAAATAGAGGAAGGAAGATCGAGTATTTAGTCGTCTTGACAAATGTATGGTGAACAAGCTGTGGGCGGATGAGTTTCTTGATGGGTTTGCTCATTTTCTCCCAGAAGGAACATTTGATCATTGCCCTTGCATCATTCATATAGATAAGAATACTACCCCCAAACGTAGATCGATTAAATATCAGAATATGTGGAGTTCTAACGCTCATTTCGTGGAAGTGGTTGAAAGCTACTGGTCATCCATTGTTGTGGGAAGCCATATGTACAGACTAGTTTCCAAACTGAATGGGTTAAAGAAGGGACTGAAGCAACTTAATTCTAAGGCATTTGGGAACATTGAAAGTCGTTGTTAACAGGCTGAACTAAAGCTGGCAGTGTTGCAGAGGAGGTTGCAAAGTAATCCTAGAGATGAGGAAGCAAAAGATATGGAATGGGAATGTAACCAACAAGTTATTAAGTTGCAACATGATTGTAGATCTTTCCTTATGCAGAAGTCAAAGGCCACCTGGTTGCTGGAAGGTGATCAGAACACTGCAGTTTTTCATGCGTTGCTGAGAAAGAGAAGAGCTCATAATAGAGTGGATGTTATAGCGGATGATAGAGGTGTTATTTGCTCCTCGCCTTTAGAGGTACAACGGGCCTTCCTGAGTTTCTATCAGTCCTTACTGTGAGAATCACTTCTCACGATACCAGTTCAGAAAGAATTGGTCAAAAATAGTTAAGATTTGTACTCTTGCACATGTGCAGGTGCTCCTGCGACCAGTAACAGCGGCTGAAATCAATTAAATAGTCTTTAGTATCCCCAAGGATAAGGCCCTTGGTCCTGAAGGATACTCTAGCAAGTTTTTCAAAGATTCCTGGGATATCGTAGGGGAAGCTATGAAGAAATTTTTCGCGTAAGGGAAATTGCTAAAGCAGGTTAATGCCACTACTTTGACCCTTATTCCAAAAGTTGATAAACCGCAATCGGTGCTGCAATTTAGGCATATTGCGTGTTGCAATGTGGTTTACAAGTGTATTTCAAAGATTTTAAGTAAGCGGTTGAGTCTTGTGCTACCTAACATTATTAGGCCTCAACAAGGAGGGTTCATCAAGAGGCGGAATATTATTGAAAATGTACTCATGTGTAAGGATTTGGTTAGATTATATAATAGGAAAGCGGCGTCCCCCAGATGTCTGCTGAAAATTGATATTCAGAAGGCGTAGGATAGTGTTTAGTGGACTTTTTTAGAACATATGTTTGATGCTCTTCAGTTCCCCACACAATTTACTGCGTTGGTAATGGAATGTGTGAGAACAGTTAACTTCTCGTTTAGCCTGAATGGCGACATGTTTGGTTTCTTTCAAGCGAAGATCGAGAGACCTTCGTCAAGGGGATCCTATTTCACCCTTGTTGTTCACCATCTGTATGGAGTACTTAAGCCGTACTCTCAACTATGCAACTTCAAACTTTGGATTCAAGTTTCATCCCAAATGTGCATCTATGAGGCTCTGCCATCTCATGTTTGCGGATGACCTTTTGTTATTTTGTAAAGGGAGTCAGCAATCTTTGCATATTCTTATGCAAGCTTTTGCCACTTTTACTAAAACGAGAATGAGCATAAGGAAAGTCTCATCTTTTCAGTGCTATTTGGATGTTGTTAGGAAAAACGAGGCTTCAGCAGTTACAAGCTGTGCAGCTGGTGTTTTGCCTTTCAGATATTTGGGAGTTCCAATTCGAACTATCAAGTTGTCAAGAAGTGATTGTGCCAAGCTTTTGGAAAAAAAAATACAGGCAGAATAAGGAGTATAGGGGCTAGGAGGTTGTCCTATGTTGGGCGTCTGACTTTGATCCAATTAGTTTTCTCTCAAGTTCATGTGTATTGGGGCAATGATCTTCATCTTGCCTAAATGTGTCCTGGCGAGAATTGATGGAATGTGTAGGACATTCCTGTGGGAAGGCAAAGAGGATTATCAACGAGTCCCTCTAGTTACTTGGGATAAAACTTATCTACTTAAGAAGGAGCGGGGATTGGGATTGAGGCAACTGACAAAGTGGAATATGGCTGCTATAGGGAAGTTAGTTTCTTGGGTCTATGAGCAGAAGGATCGTTTATGGGTTCAATGGGTGAATCACTTCTCTTAAGGGCCATATTATCATTTGTTTTTGTTTTGTATTTACCGTACGGAATTTTTTTGATTAGAAGATTTTAGATCCGTTAAATTGGTTGGGTTACAATCCGAGTCGAGTTGATCGAATTTCGATCTTAGATTAATGGGTCTTTTTGGGTTCTAGTCAAATGGATCGTGGATCGAGTTTCGACATGTCTAGATTTTTTACACCGTATCGTAAGAACCGTAAACACGGACCTATGTGACAATATCGGCACACTTTGAAAAAAAATCTAAACCTATCCAAAACGTTAGGTAATTTATTTTAACATTAATAATTTCTAAATAATGTCGCATCAATTAATTTTTTTAATCCATAACAATTTGGCACCAATTACATTTTTTACTAATCCATAACAATTTGGTACCAATCATAATGATGCTTCTAATTTATTTACTGTTGTTCGTAATGCTAGCAATAATCTCCTTTAGGAGTTTTTATCACAAGTTAATTTTCCTTTTTCTATGTTGTAGTTTAATTGTCCGTTTTGGAATAAGTTTGGCCCTCGGGTGTTATGGGTGTGTTGGTTCTTTTCTAGACTCTTTCTCTAGAGTGGTGGTGCTCTATAGGAAGGTCGTTGGGTGGCGCGAACTCCGTTTCGTTGTTTGGGTTTGCTCTTTGATTTGCTGGCCTTGTTCTAGGCGTGTTCGACTTCCAAAATGCAGGAGTTTTCACTCCACTGATGACAGGTCTTCCAGGCTTGTTTTCCTCGTTTCCCTTCTACGTCTTCATGGCGTAAGTGCATTTTGTGTGTGCCAGTCGTCCTATCAGCGATCGTATGGAGTTTACAACTTGAATGATGCTATGGTGGATGCTAAAGCTCGAGCCCTTTCTACTGATCTCCGTCAGCATGCTTTGGCCCTTGGACTTCGTAGCTCCTTTGTTTTTAGTTGTTATTTAAGTTTAATTATGTTCTTTATGTATTATGTTTTCCCCCAACCCCTTAACTACAGAGAGCACTATGAACACGATGTAGTGTTGACTCTGTTCTTATTGTAGGTTGGTTTTGTCTTGGCTGGCAAAAAAAAAAAAAAAAAAAAAAAAAAAAAAAAAAAAAAAAATTTACTAATCGTGCATCGGATAATTTTTTTACTACCAATTTGTCACTTTATTTACCAATTTATCACTTTTGTGCCACTTTATTTACCAATTTGGTAATTTGGAGCCTATGAATCAGACCTCGCGATCATTTCATGTGGCTTGAGCATTTTAATACAGCAATTAGCTAAGGCTCATAATCCGGGAACGAGGATCCAAGAGGAGGCTTTCATTGTCGAACTTCGTAGACATGAAGGAAAAAAATCCTTATATTGGAGGTTGTTCAGTTAAACAAAAAAATTGTAGAACAAGCCGTAAATTCAGCCAAAAACATTTATGCAGTAACGCAAATCACTGATGTTTGCAGAACTGAACGGATATTACAAATACCCTCGAGTCAAGAAGACACCCAAACACACCAGATACTGCACCATTGGTACAGAAACAAAATACTTGAGCAGAGGACTTAGAAGCCAATTTAGTTTTCCGAACAAATTAACACTACCCGAGTCACTAAATATTAACGGTAGTCACCATTTATACATAAAACACAGCTGGAAAGGCGGTTCTTTAAGGAGCACAAGCTGCAGCCTACATGCTACCAAACCCCTAGGAAATATCAGATTCACTGTCAAACAGCAGCCGGGTACTGTTTAGCCTGTTGGCGAACCCTTCTTTTGTATTCTGTTGTATCCTGCAACAATTTAAGCCTTATTTTAATACGAAACCAATAATAAATTAACACATTTTGACATGGAGAGAATAAATAAACACTGGTGTAGTTCAAATGCCCTGACTTTTTGTTCAGGTCTATAATGGATTTACCCTCAATACTTCCAGGGTATCGCATACCCTTTCCCTACTACACTCCACACCCTACACCCGCCATAGCACCTTTAAGCGACACCCACCAGTCCACCACCTCCTATGACACCAGCACCACCACCAGCAATATCAGCAAAGCATCTATCCTCCACCACCAGCATACCCTATGTCGGTCAGCCTGGGAGAGAGATCGTCGATGTGATGGTGCTGGCGTACAAAGTCATCCGTGAGTGGAAAAGGGTGGTGGATGTTGGTTGGTAGTCATAAAAAAAAATACATACGGAGTTAAAGAAAGAAAGAGGTGGAGTAGAGGATGGTTGATCTTAAGGATTTCCTTTCCCTTTTAATTTCAAATCAAAGACATAAGAAAGATAGGATAGATTATCCCCCACCATCTTAGCTGAGGAAGAACATGGACATGAAATAACGGCACCAGCATTGTAGATATGACCTCAAAACAATATAACTTCATAATAGATGGATCAATGAGTAATTTTTCTCCACGTAGACTATCACGCACATTATTTTGAAGTAAAACAAACATTCTAAATATAACATCTCATATGAAGCTGCCATTTGATGATATACTGAAATTTTAATTTTAATCCGTACCTGAATAAACAGGTGATATCCTTCAGTCTGCGCAGGATCTTGCGGATTAGGCTGATCCAGCAAGTCCTGAATGCCAACAAGAATCTGCTTCACAGTAATTGCAGGCCTCCAGTCCTAAAACAAAACATCAGAGTTATTACTTTCTAAGCGTCAAGGACAAATATTTCAAAAACTCGTAGACAAAAAAAACCACAAGTACTCACACAATCTTCATTCAAAATGGACAAGCAAACTGTCCCTGATGGGTAGATATTAGGATGGAAGAAGCCTTGCGGAAACTTGCACTTGGGTGGTTTGCTGGGGTACTCTTCACTGAATTGCATAGTCAACGGATAGAAGCCACCCTCCCAATCAGTCTGCATGAATGTGAACTCTTATTAAGTAAGTACTCAATACTCAAAAGTGAAAGAAGCATAACATTTTTAAAAGTAGATTAAAGTTTAAATTCTCGCCTCATGGGATATGATTCCGTACACATTAAAGAAGAACAAGTAATCCGATCACATATTAAAAAGAGAAGGTGAGTAATCAACATCCTCCGAGAGGGTTTAGCGTGGTCTAATTCAAGGGCGGTTCAAGCTACATCCCACTCCCCAGGTCTCAATGTAGCAGGTAACACACGGTTTATACTTTTGCCCGTACTTGGTGTATATGACTCGTTAGTGTAGCAAGAACAAATTTACACACTCCCCAAAATTAAGGTGAGTCTTACAAATCATACATTCTTAGTAAAGCACTTAAGAATAACATTATACATTCGCGAATTCCATAACTAATATGAAGCGGATCATACTGAAACACAGTGAACATCAAGTTTCAAACTCAAACGAGAAATTGCAGGGCGTGACGAACTTAAAACCCAAACTACATCTTCCTGACCAAAAAAAGCAATCCAACTTCACGGATTCAGTGATTCCACACAGAAACTGACATCAATAGGAAATAGGAAAGGAATGAAGATGATCAATTGTTTACAGCACCGAATTAGAACTGAACTGTAAGTCTGTAACACAGATGCAGACATGCAGTTGATATTCAAGAAGAAGAAGAAGACATACACCAGGTTTGCCAGGGATAATGCAATTCCAGAGCAGTAAATTGACAGAACCATCCTGCAATGTCTCCGGCTTTGCCACAAAACCCTAATAAATTCAATCACAGTAAATTACAGAAAAAATCAAAACCCTAAAATCCTCGATTTCTTAAAAACAAATACAGTAACGGGGAAGAAAACAGTAAAAGGAGTGAGTGACAGACGTGAGGGTGATTGCGGCGCCATGATTTGCGCTCTTCAGCGAGACGGCCACGAGCAATGCCTCCAGACATGCTTGCTTGCTTACTTGCTTCTGTAGAGTCTGGGAAATGGAATGCGTTTGTTGTGTGAGAAGGGAGAAAATAAAAAGGCGAGGGCGAAGAGGGGGGAATGTCGGCTGCCGTGCTTTGGCGTATTTACCACCCAATGAAAAAGTGGGGTATCTCGTGTCTATATCATAATCGTACGGTTCAGATTTTATTACCCCGGCCCCCCACAACTCCTCTTCCTACCCAACTACTCCCTCCTATCTTATTTTGGTATTTTGGTGTAAAAATTCTCGGGAGGACGGTTTCTCCATGAGTTATTAAAAGATCACTTATCCGTACTATTTTAAATTTTATTTGTACATATTTTGTGTTTAGATGTACCTCTAAATAACAACTTTGTTTATACCGCTTTTTATAAAAATCGTACCTCATTTATATTTGTATACTCCCTCCGAGTTTCTAACCTTGCCCATTTACTTTTTGGGTGAAAAATTAAGGAAGGGAAAACGAGTAGTTAAAAAAGAAATGAGGAAGAGAGAGAAACTTGAACGTAACAACTAATAAAAATAATTGAATTAATTCTTAGTTGTAGTACTTTATGACCAAGCGATTAAAATAGTCTCCAAATGTTCACAGCAAAAGATTTTTTTTTTCTTTTTGGTTAAACGAAATGTTAATTTCATAATTGTGACGTTTTAGTAATAATTGTCATAAATCAATAGAGAACATGAAGAATAATTAATTCTTTTATTTTTTTTTAATTAATTCTTTTAATTCTTTTAATCTTTTGCTAGATGGTGAGGGTGACAAGTGATCCATCCTTTCAATGTCACATGTTACTTAAATACTAATACTCAACCTAACTTTTAATATTTTTATATACTCCCTCCCGACCACAATGATGTTCTCATTTATAAATGGCATATTGATTAAGAAATGGGTAATGAAAGATGGTAAATTGTTGGGTGGGGTTCAAGATGTCAAATCACAAAAAGTAATCAATAGAAAGAAAGTATAATGGATGAATAAGGAAAGTTTTGAAGTGGGAAAATCTTAGTGGAGTTTCCTTTTAAGGAAAGTGGGAAAATCTTAGTGGTGGGGAGGGAGTAGATTATATAGATTATACTTGTAACCTCATTATACTCCTTCTATATATATATTCGTCTACTTTCAATAAAATAATACACCTATATATTAAACAAAAGTGGACGAACATATAGATACGGGGAATACTTTTTTCTATCTATGCTTTTCGTCAATAAAAAAATTATTTAAATTATTTATGTCTCTTGTTTGGACAATATTTTAATTTTAATTGCATGGTTAAAATAATGGTAGTCAACGACCAATGCATGTCAACTTGGCCTGATTCTAATTCCAGCAGCATGTTCTCTTCTACTTGTGTGGCTGTATTTTTCGCGTCCATTGCACGCTAAGCTATTGACTTTCGTGGCCAAAGAAGACCCAATTCAGACTTTAGCATTCCATACAATGATACATTGATACTCCCTAGTTCTAATAGATAATTTATACTCCCTCCGATTTTTTATTATCTTCCCCTTTGATTTTTGGGAAGAAAATAAAGGTGTAGGAATATATGGTTCAAAATAAAAGAAGGAAGAGAGAGAAATGTAAGAGTGATTCTAGACCACATGTTGATGGCCCAAAATGGAAATAGGGAAGAAAGGGTGTTTCAGTCCAATAAGGAAATAGGGAAGATAATAAAAAATCGAAGAGAGTATTTGCTTTATACACAGAGAGTAAGCTGACAATGTTAGTGAGAGAGCGTATGTTGTTACTCCCTCCAAGTTCCTATTATTGTCTCACTTTCCTTTTTGGACTTAGTTTGATTTTTGTCCCACTTCCGACCATCAATCTGTGGTTCACAATTATTCTCACATTTCTCTCTCTTCCTCCTCTTTTTCAACCACTCATTTTCTCTTCCTTATTTTTCACCCAAAACCTTTTGGGACAATAATAGGAACTCGGAGGGAGTACTTTATATCAAAAAAAAAGTAGAGTGTGAAACTTAATAAAAAAGAAAGTGTAAAGTATTGACCGATGCACCTAATAAAGGAAATTGTAAACTATTGACCGGGACGTAGGGAGTACAAGAGAAGGTAAACAGGTATCGGTCAATTTGGACGGGTCGGTTCTGGTTGAATAATTTTCGGCTGCTAAATTAGGTCAAGTTTTGGATTGAGTCGAGATATTTTGGATTTATGTCGTTTTCGGATTTATCATATCCCATTTTTTTTGATATCAGTACGTATGTGGCAATAACTACTGTATAAAAGTCGAGTCAAATTAAGTCGAATCAACTCGATTTACATGTCAAATACTTCAGGTGTCAAGTCATACGAGTCACTTTATTTGAATCGAGCAATACGAGTCGATTCTGTTTTACTAAGTCTAAAGATAAGCCCTCACTTTAAACATTTGGACCACTAGACGCAATAAAAGAGAAAATCTAGAGGAACTTTAAATAGTTATGTGCAACTTAGCACATTTATATAAGTTACTCCCTTCATCACATTATAATGTTTCCACTTTCTTTCTTAGGAATGCGCATGAGTGAGGACAAAATGCGGCGGAAAAGACTGGTGTTGGTTTGTGGGACCAGTACAAAGCTTGAGGAACTACCGTGGTTAACATTTTCGGTCCTAAGAATGAGATGGGGTGTTACAAAAAGTATCAGAGCAACCCTGCGACCGTGCATTTGACACCTAGCGGGGGTGGATTATGGGTCAGCGGTTATGCTGTCAGGCGCAACGAGAACGTTGCGTTTTTCAAGAGAGAGTGATTGAAACTCCCCACTGATTGAAGATGTCCTATATTATGAGATCCCCTTAAAGAGATTTGAAGTATTACTCATATCAACAAAGTACACTTTCTTTTATGGCCATCCATGCAAAAGAACTCCGCAATTAAGCGTGCGTGGCTGGGAGGAGTTTGAGGATGGGTGACCTCCTGGGAAGGTTTCCGGGATGCACATGAGTGATGACAAAATGCGCTGGGAAGGACTCATGTTGGTCTGTGAAACCAGTACAAATTAAAGCTTGGCGGGCTACCGCGGTTAACATTTCCAGTCCTAGGATTGGGCCGGGGTGTTACAAATGGTATTAGAGCAACCCTGCGACCATGTATTTGGCACCTAGCGGGAGTGGATTTTTGTCAGCGGTTATGCTGCCACTAGCCCGCCAAGCGCAACAGATTTTGGTCAGCGGTTATGCTGCTACTAGCCTGCCAAGCGCAACGAGGACGTTGCGTTCTTCAAGTGGGAGTGATTGCGTTCTTCAAGTGGGAGTGATTGAAACACCCCACTTTGATTGAAGATGTCCTATTTATGTGGTTTGCCCATGATAAGGATAAGAACTCTACAGTTAAGCGTGCTTGGCTGAGAGTAGTCTTAGGATGGGTAACCTCCTGGGAAGGTTTCCGGAATGCGCATGAATGAGGACAAAATGCGCTGGAAAGGACTCGTGTTGGTCTATGGAGCCAGTACAAAGCCTGGCGGGCTACCGCGGTTAACATTTCCAATTCTAGGACTGGGCCGGTGTGTTACAGCTTGCATGTCGACTCCCCCACCTCACCTTCGGCCCTTGCTTCTCCTGCCCCTCCTTCCTCTCCACCCACTCGCACCATCATGACTCGACTCAAGAACAATATCATAAAGCCCAACCCCAAATGTACCTACACCGCTACCTTATCATCCTCTTTACCCACAACCACCAAACAAGCCCTCCTTGATCAACGATGACGCACAACTATGAATGACGAGTTTGACGCGCTTGTGCGTAACCATACCTGGACCCTCGTCCCTCGTGAACCACACCATAATGTTGTCGGCTGCAAATGGGTTTACCGCATTAAGTATAAACTTGACAATACCATCGACAAATTCAAGGCTCGACTCGTCGCCAAAGAGGTTCATCAGCGTCCAGGTATCGATTACTCTAAAACTTTTAGTCATGTACTATTGTTCGCATCTTACTTTCTCTTGCTGTGTCCAAGAGCTGGCCGTTCCGTCAGCTCGATATCAATAATGCGTTCCTTCAGGGACGCCTATTTGAGTTAGTCTTTATGTCACAACCGCCCGGGTTCTCTTACCCTAATGATGTATATATGTTGTAAGGCCATTTATGGCCTGAAGCAAGCCCCGAGAGCTTGGTATACGAAGCTCATAACCCATCTTGTGTTCAACGGATTCTGCAGCTCCAAGTCCGATCTGTCATGTTTTGTGCGTCTGTCTATGTCGCCTATGTACTTGTTAGTCTATGTTTACAATGTAATCGTCACTGGTCCGTCTCCTACCTCCGTTCAAGAGTTTATTATAACATCTTTCGCTGCTTTGTTCTTGCTAAAGGACCTCGACCCTCTGTCTTATTTTCTCGGTGTTAAAGTTTGACCCACCACCTATGGTCTACATCTCTCTCAAAACAAATACATCAGAGACCTTCTCGACAAGTACCAAATAATGGCCGTGTCGAAACCAAGTCCCACTCCCCTTACCCCCGATTTACATCTGATCTCCATCCTGATGATGGCGACCCTCACCCGGATGTCACCAGGCCACTTATCGAGCTTTGCTCGGGAGTCTTCAATACCTATCATTAACACGGCCAGATGTTTCGTTTACTATTAACTGTCTTGCCCAATTCTCTCAAGCTCCTCGAAGGTTGCACTGGCAAGCTCTTAAATGTCTATTACGCTAGCTTAACGATTTATCTGGCCATGGTCTCCCCGTATTTCGGGATGGTCCGTCGTCACTCTATGCCTTTAGTGACTCTGACTAGGCCGGTGGCAAACGTGATTACATATCTACGACTAGGTACATCGTCAACATCGGTCGGAATGCAATCTCTTGGCCTCCAATAAACAGTTTCATCCTCTCTATCATTGAAGCGGAATATAATATCGTACTGTTGCCGCCACTGCCACCGGGCTTGCTTGGGTCTCCTCTCTACTAAGTGAACTCGGTATCTCCCCTACTGTTCCTCCTGTCATCTATGTTCGCCCTTGGGTCGTCCCCGATTCGAAATTCTACTTTCCAAGATTGGTCTTGCACCTGGCTAGTCCATCTTGCGGGACCGTATTAGGAATTATAATATCTCATATATTGTGTACATTGTTATCTTTGTTAATTTTGCATAAGCTTGTGTAAGTAGAGTAACTCACTAATTCTATGATCGTTAGAATAGATTATGATTCTATAATCTTAGATTTTGTAACCAACTATATATATTTGTACATGATTAATGAGAATGTAAGTTTTCACAAAATCATTCCCTTGAGTTTCAATACCTCTATCCCCCGTCAATAATTTAAACTTTTTTTATGAGTGTATTTGTCAATGATTTACATTTTAATTTCCTTTTTTGGTACACAAATTCTTGGGAGAGACGGGTATCTCCATAAGTTATTGAGAAACGACTAGTGAGTATCACTTTATATGTATTATTCGTATTTATTTTATTATTATACTAGGTTTGCCCCGTGCAAAATTGCACGGATGTGTTTTTTTTTTGGTTATAGAACAAAATCAATATGAAGTTTGAACATTCAACATCATATTCCCTCCATTCACAGATGTATTTATAAAATTTGTTATGAGTAAAGTATAAATAATTGAAAGAAAACTGAAGTAAAAATGCAAAACTAATTATTTAAATACAAAATATTCAAGGTTCTACAATTAAAATAAAAAATAACTATGCCATCATATATTAGTTTTATTATCAAATTAGACAACAAAAAGTGTATTTTATTATTAGAATAACTGTCAAATGACATGTATATAGTATAAGTTTATTTTATTTTTAAATGTCTTAAATATATAGTTTCACATAAAAAAAAATTAAAGCTAAAACATTTAGATCCATAGACAATTTGTCCCTTGAATACCTGATTGCTTATATTGAAGATCCATGATATTTATAATGATGTGGTATAAGATTTGTTGTATCCGTTAGATAAAAGTGATCTTTTATTTGTTGAACATGCAGAGTAAATAGTGAGGATTAGCATAGAAAATGGCGAACTAATATGTAACAACACATATTTAGATATGAGCCAACTTATGTGAATAAGATTTATAGTTTAATAATAAGTTGGTTTCATATCAGGTAATTATAACATCATTCTTTAAGCTAAGTAACCAAGTTTGTGTACAGTCCTTGAAGACACATGTCACATATGTTGGTAGTCAATGACTATCGTAAATTACACTTTACAAATTTGAACAATATCGAAACTTTCTCCGGCACTAACAATATAGTGGGGGTTTACAAAGTAGTAAAGCAAAATATGAAAATCGAAAGATGAATGACGCATGCCAAAAACCAATGGCACGTGACTATTTTAGCTATGCACGGACTAAAAGCTTCACTATTCCAGTATGCGGTCACAACACAACGCTATAAAGCTACACAAAAACATCAATATGAATATAGCAGCAAGATTTGGTTATGATTCTTATCCATGCATATCTGGATCCGACGTTTAGGGTATAAAGATGTTCATAGGAGATAGAAAACCTCAGGATATTAAAGAGTTAAATTATCTCGATGTGCAAAAACCATACTCAAAATCAAAACGAAGATTAACAATCTAAGGAAACAAAGAAAAGTAATCACATCTGAAATTTATGGATTAAGATAAAGTAACGACTTTATTGTAAACGGTATGACCAAGTATTTGTAACATAAATTGATATAAACATACAACCTATTACGCACGTTCGATCATCTTAGAAAAAAACATTTCTTCAAAACAAAAACTAATTTCAATATTTTTACATAAAAATAGTAAGATAGGATTAGGGAGTAGCATATTGTTTTTCATTTCAAACAATAAACTTGTGAGAGTTATTGAGAAGAAAGTACATACATAACAATGAAGAAAATTGAAGATTAGGGAAAAAATGAAGTATTAAAAAATCACGGATATACATCTTATAAATAAACAAATGGCACATGATCATCTAAAAATAAATATTAATAATTTATGATTTATAATAAAAAAAAATCTTAAACAAATTAAGCAAAGAGATGATCAGAAGAAAGAGATGATGAGGAATATGTGAATTAATTAATTACCTGCTGTTGAGAAGTGGGACTGTCTACATGATTCATAAGAGCTCTACGTGATTTCTACATCCTTCATCAATCCTTTACACCACCAGTTGTCACCCTACACTATTTCAAAGATAATATCAATTACTGACAAACCATACGATAAAAAAATGTGAAATTAAGCAAAGCTAACAACTTCCTAAAACAAACACAGAAGTATCACATAGCTCTACTAATGAAAGCCTCCTTATAAATCAACAAAAATGTGAACTTAAGCAAAGGGAATGATTAGTAAAGTAAGGCCAATTCACTTGGCTTAAAACTTAAGGATGACATCTAAATAATTTTTCTTAAATTATGAAAGCCTTTAGAATTAAGTAAATGTTTAAAACATGTTAACATACAATCAATTAAAGCACCCATCTTTCTTCTCCATTTATATAAGTTTATATGCAATTTTCATTGAAAACATACCGAAAGAAAGAAATCAATCTTTTAATTATAGATACTTGAGGAGAGAACAAAAAGATCGTACCGAAGCATCAAGTAAGATCATTTCAACACCATATATGATCTCTTTTTTTGATGATTGCTGACCAACAATTCTGTCCGGCTTCTTCGATTTTTAGTTCCCACTTGCGCATCACTCTAGCCGTAATTGTTATTGCGTTCATGTTTTTATTTATTTTTTTTTTTTTAATTTCTGAAATGGACTTTTGTTGAAATTGGAAAGCCATGGTGGAGTGAAATTGTGGAGAAGTTGGAATAAATGTCTTATTTAAAGGCATGAAACTGCATTGTAACTCCCCACTAACATGTAGTAGTTGAAGAAGTTAAGTGGGAAGTTTAAAAACTGATTTTTTTTAAAGTAAAATTGCCAACTCACCGCCATGTAATATCCAAGTAAGCGCTTAGTTGGCCGCCTATGTGGGTGAACGTGGTGCCTCCATTTTCTTTAGCTTTAATATATAAAAGATGTACCTCTAAGTGACAATTTTGTTTTGTACCTATTTTTATAACAAGTGTATCCCTTTTATATTTGTGTACTCTTTTAGGTTAAAAGCACGGCTTGAGTATTTGTTTGTATCTTTAATAATATTAAAAAACAACGTCTCATTTTTTTTTCTTATCTTATATTTTTTTTGAAGTGCGGATCAATTTCATTAATAATAAACCATACGACATATACAAACGATATCAAATTGAACTGAATACATATTTGTTAAAAATAAATAAAGAACATCCTTAAGACAAAGATCGCTATTCGAATAATACGCTTCTGCATAGCCTTCTATATATCGCTGTTGATTGACACAGTCTTTCGCGAAGGAATCTATGGATCTGATGATATAGTCTTCAAAAGATGAATTTTCTCTATTTTGAGAAAGAGTAGACCGAGATCTGACCTCGATTGTATTACGTGGAAATTTCAATGCTCCCATAATTTTGCACATAATTCTTCTTGAACCTCAGAGAACAAACCCACAAAAAATATGGGAACAAACCCATCCATTGATGGGACAAATCTCCAAAAAGAAGAGGCAAGATTTATTATAATCTAAATAAACTATTAAAAATTAACGATAAAGATTAAAATTTGGGACTTACCACTACCAGAATTGGTAGATGGCAGCCCCGAGGGAGATTTTTTTTGGGGTTTGGAGGAGAGGAAAAGAGGGGAGGAGAGGTTTTTTATGATAATTTGGAATGGATGACTAGTTCTAAGGTTTTCTTATCTTATTTTGATGTATAAAGCAAACGTAAACCGAGGGAGGGATAAGGAGTAGTTAATAATGAAAGGCAAAAGCATTTTAGCAATGATCTCTCAAATATTAATTAATACGGGCGGCGTCTTCGGTTCACTTGCAATTTGCAAACAAGCTAAGTGATAGAGAGTGTTGAGGATCTGATCTGATCTGATCTGCAGAGAAAGTGGAGGTCTGAGATTGATTCGATCATGGCTACTAACTTCACTTCAATTCCAATAATAGGTACTGTACACTACTGACTACCCCTTCTTTAATTTCCGACTACTCCCTCCCTCCTTATTATTCTTCAATTTCGCAAGCTTTGGTTATTGTTGCTCTCATTTATTCCCCAATGTAATTAAAGTTTAGGCACTTGTAGACTTACTTATAATAACTCCTCCCTCCGTTTCATGTGGAGAGGAAATGAGGAAGATATCAATGAAATAGAGGGCTCTACTTTGGTTGGTAGAGCCTAGAGGGGAGTACCGCTTCGCTATTATTGTTTCGGTTGTAGTCTGGATTCGAGTCCGCAGTCAAACTTTCCCCACCTCTAGTTAGTAGTTAAAGCTGCTAGAACAACCACCACTTACCACTTCATGCATGGGGACGGACCTGTGTCCGTCACTACTTATAGGTGCGAAAGTGGCAATTAACCCCTTTACTTGGTTAATTAATTGTGAGATTAACCCTTTCAGTTTTCAATGTAATCCGTACTAAGAGCAAGGGCAATGGTTAGCATTTAGCAACAACCTTGTAAGTTCAATCAATGTATGCAGATATTAGTTCACTAGTAGAGAAATGGGATGATGCAAACATGGCTGAGGATGCTGGTGTGCGCAATGTTGTCAGGCAATTGGATGAAGCTTGCAGACAAGCTGGATTTTTCTATGTGGTACTTTACTCGCAACTACCTTTGCTTCATTGATTAGTAATGGTATATATTTGATCAACATTGTTTTAGTGTGTGTTTAGAGGCGTATGTACTACGTAGTGCAATTTTTTTTTTGTATTTTGTCTTTTTTTTTGGTCCATCGAAAAGCGCATTTAGTCACATTACAATATAGGGGAGGATATTCGAACCTGAGACCTATATCTATAAATAACCTCTAAATTTTACGGATGACTATAAAAAGATTTTCTTTGAATTCGCCACTAGGTGTGTTTGGATAGAAGGATTTGGAGGGAAAGGAAGACGAGGGTTTGGAGAGTTGTGAATTTCTTTGTTTAGTTAGCAAAATGGGGTAGAGTATTTGGAGTTTACACAGGGAGAGAAAATGAATCGCTCAATTTTCCTCCTCAAAAGCAAAATTATTTCTCTTCAACGAAACGAAGATTTCACAAAGTTTTTTTGACGTTGGATAAGACGATGTGGAGGGAGAAAATTCGGGTGATGATGACATTTGATGACTATCTTATTATTTTGTCTTTTTTCTTAATTTTTTTTCATAACTATTTTTTTTACTTACTAAATTATTCTTCTTTAACTAGTAATAGTAACCCTTTTAATTTTCTAATAGCGTGTTCAACTTTATTTTAAGCTTGAAACTATGTATTTTTATTATTATTTGTACTACTCTTCTACTATTATCCCTATTATTCTGATCGTTTTTTGAAGACGACTTGGCGATTTTGGATATTGATTCATGCTAGCGGACTCCAAATCTTTTGAGTACTAATGCTCCGACGTTGTTTGAAGCAAAGATTTGGAGGGAAAATCACCACTTCATTCTCCCTCCCCTCCCCTTCCCTTTCCTCCTTCTCCCTAAAAGAATTATGAAAGACGAAATAGATTGAATATTATTGAATTGCATACTAAACAAGAGGTACAAGCTACTACATTTATACATTAAGCTAATCTTAGTAAACTAGGCAATTGAATCATATACAATGAATATATATGGCTAATGTATCACTAATTGATGCTAATTGTTATAAATACATATTTTACAATATCTCGAGATATTATGATATCTCGAATATAGCGTAGGAATATTATTATTCCTTACAAAACCCTTCCTTCCAATTTTTTGCGGATTGACAGCAAATTAAGAAATATACTTCTAGGCTACTCTGCAATATTTAAAGATTCTCTTTGAAAGGGTTCTAAGCTTCTGAATTATGTTCTTTGTGAATCTATCTTCAAATGGAAACGTATAAATGAGGTTATGTTCTTCGTGAGACTAACCAGGACGACTCTTGCCAATGCGACTTGCTATGCTTTGTTTGGTTGATGTCTATTGTTTATGGTCTTGCTCATATTTTTTTGTTGTATAAATATTGATTTGGTTCCTGTTATTGTTGGAGTAGAAGGGCCATGGGATCCCAGATACTCTTCTCAAAGAAGTCAAAGATATCACACGCCAATTCTTTTACCTGCCTCTCGACGAAAAAGTCAAGATTAAGTTATCTGCAGAAACTGGATACAGGTTAGCGGTTGCCGGTTAGCCCCCATCTCTCCCCCCAAATGATATGATATCCTTGTGATTTTCACGGGGGTTCCAATCTGAGTAGCTGTTACATAACCTTTGAACTGCAGAGGGTATCAAGAGGTAGGGGATAATGTAACGAAGGGGGTTCCTGATATGCACGAGGCCATTGATGTGGGTGATTCTTTCTCAATCATTCAAATTTTAATTGTTGCATATGGGGCATAGTTTCTGTTAGATCAGGAGCATGTAATTAGAGATAAACAGAGCAGTGTGATTGTCCGAACCCGTAGTAAGTTCAAAATATAAATAATCAGGTACACATAATATGTACTCTGTATGAGTTAGTGCTAAACGAAAAGAAATGTGAGGTTGAAACTTATGCATTCTTCTGAAATTTTTATTTACTTATAATACTCCATACCTTTTGGTGAGAATTGGATTGTTTGATTCTGAATTTATCTTTGATGTTTAGTGTTATAGAGAATTAAAACATGGTGCTTATGGAGATCTCGGAAAACCAATGGAAGGATCTAACTTATGGTAAGTTAACACTTAGCCTGCTGCAAGGTATGTGTTAGTGAGCATAATACTATATCTCATGCAACCCATCACATATACTGGAAGTTCCATCTGCTACATAGTATTGAGCTCTACCCACATGCAGTAAGTTCCATGTGCTGGTACTTAGTACGTAGTAGTTTAGAGTATTAACAATATTCCTTCAATTAGTTCAATATATGCAAATCAAACGAGATAGGATTGTCACAAGCACAAACCGTGTCCATGACGGGTTTGTATAGATTGTAGTCAAGGCCTTTGACAACCTTCGATACAATGTCTTCAGGGTCGAGAATTCTACCCATTAAAGCAAATTGGTCAATGCATGCTTTAATGGCATTCATGTACTCGGTAATTGATTGGTCGGTGGTTTTCACTATAGAATCACGACGGTCCTTGATTTGCAATATGTGAGCCCGTGAAGGGTTAGCGTATGTGCGGGCTAATATGTCCCAAGCCTCTTTCGAGGTTTCGGCTCGGACAACGAGGGCTTGGACAGCTGAGGATAAGGTGCTAATGAGGGCGCCTAAGATCAGTCAGTCTTGTTTCAGCCATGTGAAATAAGCGGGGTTTGGTGTTTCGGTGTTATCATCACCAACAAGAGTTGGTGAGGGTGACGGATTTGATCCGTCTAAGAAACCCAACGGTCTCGGGTATCGTGCTACTCCCCTAGCTTTCGCAACAAGCTGTAACTGACAGAATGTGGGATAGTTGGAAGTGCCAAGACGTATAGTTTAGGGGAGTAAGCTTGACACAATGACTCAAGTTCAAAGAGATGAGAGGTGCAACGGTTTCGTGGGGGTTGGACACGACGGTGCCGCTGGTGGTCATGATGGTAACGGGTGTGGTTGAAGAGGTGGTGAGATGTTTGAATATGGTTCGACGAGGTTGAAGGCTAATTTGGAAGATCGTTTTTTAGTTCTTAATATCATATAAGACTTGTATATTAGAATGTTTTTAATAATTACAATGTTGACAAGGTTACAACATATATAGTGGAGAAGTGAGACTAAATAAGGCTAATAATAGGGGGCTTTTACACGAGTATGCAAGATAAATCAAGTAGTCCCTAAAATCAAGCTATTACAAATGCATTCTCACCGTAAATATAGGAAGATTTTTATCTTGCATATTCATGTGTAAAGGCTCCTATTATTAGCCTTATTTAGTCTCTTCCACTATATGTATTGTGTCTGTCAACATTAATTATCAAAAACATTCTAATATATACAAGTCCTATATAGTTATATGGTATTAAGAAGTCAAAAACGATCCACAAAAATTAGCCTTCAACCTCGTCAAACCCTATTCAAAAGTCCCACCACCTCTTCAACTAGACCCGTTACCACCATGGCCAACTACAAAATTGTCGTGCCCAACCCCCACGAAACCGCTGCACCCCTCACCTCTCTGAACTTGAGTCATTGTGTCAAGCTTACTCCCCTAAACTATATGTCTTGGCACTTCCAACTATCCCACATTCTGTCGGTTTGGGTTTCTTAGACGGATCAAATCCGTCACCCTCACCAACTCTTGTCAGTGATGATAACACCGAAACACCAAACCCCGCTTATTTCACATGGCTGAAACAAGACGGACCAAGCCCTCATTGTCCGAGCCGAAACCTCGAAAGAGGCTTTGGACATATTAGCCCGCACATACGCTAACCCTTCACTGCTCACATATTGCAAATTAATGACCGTTTTGATTCTATAGTGAAAGCCACATACCAATCAATTACCAAGTACATGAATGTCATTAAAGTATGTGTTGACCAACTTGCTTTAATGGGTAAAATTCTCGACCCGAAGACATTGTATCCAAGGTCCTCAAAGCCTTGACTATAACCTATACAAACCCGTCATGGACACGGTCCGTGCTTGTGACAATCCTATCTTGTTTGAAGCACTCCATGAGAAATTACTTCAACACGAACTTTTTATCAAGCAACAACCCACCACTAATGTCTTCCAACCCCACCTACCCTCACAAGTCCACTACTGCGGCAACCTATGGACCAATAACACCCCTGCCTACAAACCACTCGCCCACAACCCTATACCAACCGAACCGTCGTCCCTTTAAGGGGTGTTGCCAATGGTGTCGACAGGTAGGTCATGTTATAGCTGATTGTCCACTCTTCCTTTGTAACAAGTTCCATATACATGTAATGCAAAGTAGTGCTGTTGGGGAAATCAAATTTCTCTATTTGGGAGCTTAATGACTTGTATTTCTAAGTTTATAATTGTAGGCTTGTAGCTTCTCAGAATTTGGTGATAAACCACTTTTTATTCTTCATACAGGCCAGCTAATCCTCAGAACTTCAAATCAGTGATGGAGCAGTATAGTGCGTTTTGTACAGGCAAGCAGCTCTCCGTTTTGTTACATTCCGTAATGCGAAGTAACTTTGGTGATATTTGGCCTATTGGCAGATAGAATTTGCAAGACTTGTCATCATAAATTTATCAGAACCACTATTTGCATATCAGTTTACAAAAGTTGTAATTATTGTAGGTCATGAAAAAATATCAGTCAAAGTCGATACTATTTGACCACCAAAGTCAATTAATAACATATATACGGGACAAATGTAGTAAAGTACATGTTTATATCGCTCGTTATTTACTTGGGGCGATTTGTTCAACCCGTCTACAGAACTTTCTAGGAAGATAATGCGAGGTATTGCTTTGGCCTTGGGTGGCTCGGTATATATGTTGGAAGGCAAGATAGCCGGGGACCCATTTTGGGTTATGCGTTTGATCGGCTATCCCGTGGTCTCCAAGGCAAACAGTGGCATAAAACCTGAAAACGACATTGGATGGTAATAGTTTTAATGTTGCGAGTGACATTCCATTTCCTTGATTTTACCAATTAATTTGACACTGTTTCTTATTGTGACAATAAATGCTCATGTACATCAAATACAGTGGGGCACACACTGACTATGGTGAGTTTCAATTCATGGAAGTTGTTGGCTTGTTATACTACTACAACAGTGTTTAACCTGTTTAGGTCAACAGGTCTTTTGACTCTAGTCAATCAAGATGAGGATATAACAGCTCTCCAGGTATGTGATTTTCTCTTGAATGCTTCAAGCAAAGCCTCATACATCCCACTTGTCTTCATGTCATACTATTCCCTTCCTAGATTATATTGGACCTAGCAAACAGCTCATTTGGGTTAGGTACGGCGGCCCATTCGGTACTGTCAGATCACCTCTGTTTGTATTTGGATAGAGTTGGATAATTTCTGATTAGAGTTATGTCCTAGCTAGTGTGTTATTATCAAGTCTTTAAGTGAGCAAGGATCGATTCGAGGTTATAAAATGGGTCAGATTGGGTTCTGGTTTGGTTATGCCATGTTTAGCAAAGATTCCAAGCTAGAATGACTGTTTATTTTGTTTACACAAAAAATCGTTACGTACCATTAAGTAACATTGTACTCAAGCCAACGCATGCTTTTATGACGTTCATTTGAGCTTGATGGACTTCAAAAGATAGATAAATATGAAGACATGTTTGAAGCTTATTGCCAGCCAAATTAGACTTCTGAAGGTTTTGTATGAATTCATTGATGGAGATCGACATGTCCTCATTTTGTTTGTCCCACTTTGGAGTTGATACCATAGGTAGGACCTTGAACGCTAACCAATGCAGGTGTTACTACTTTACTACTCCGTATCTAGGTTGCTCTGACTCTTTACTTTTCTTGACGTACCAATGTCAAACACTCATATTCTCACATGGGTAACTCACACTTCTTTGAGGCAAGCGAGTTTTCTTAAAAGTATCCGAATTTGACACTAGCATAGCTAATTAAGTTACATTGCTTACTGTAACGTGTGGCTCTCAAATAATAGTTTGGATAGCGATCTTGGTTTTGATTGAGCTCAAATGTTTACAAGGTTCGGAATCATTCAGGAGAATGGATCTGGGCTCCACCAATCCCTGGCACATTTGTCTGCAACATTGGCGATATGCTGAAGGTGTTTGCCATACCCCTTTTTTTTACTTTGCTTTGACCGTGGATTTTTTAAAATTTAAGGCTCGTATTTTACAGATTTTGACAAATGGGATGTATGAGTCAACTCTACATCGGGTCATCAATAATTCTCCAAAGTATCGGATTTGTGTAGCTTACTTCTACGAGGTTAGCCTTTTTCTTCCATCATTCATGGCTGTGTGTGTGCACCTCTCAACAACATACTTGACAGCGCGCTAACTGAACTTTGATTGAATGTGCAGACAAACTTTGATGCAGTAATTGAGCCTATGGAGATGTGTGTGCAGAAAACTGGAGGGGTTGAGAAACTCGGACAAGCTGTTTATGGAGAGCATTTAGTTAGTAAAGTGACCACTAATTTTCGGTATTAATGAATTTCAAGTGTTGTTATGGAAATAAAGTGTCTTTGTACGAAATCTAGATGAGTTTCAATAGCTTTTGTACATTCGAAAACTCAAATATCAAATGGCTGAATAAAGAATGATATGCACGCCATTTTCTCCGCTATTTGTGTGCTTGTTTCAGACTCGTCTTCGGCTTGTTGTAAATACCCAAGGCCCTCTAACAGTAGAAAATACTCGTAGCTGTCTACAAATTAGTACTCGTATAAATAAAAAATACTCCAGCATGTGACAAAAAAAATCCTAAGTAGCTCATAAATACAGCAATGCACAGTACATATCGTGAGTGTATTTCCACTTCAAAATTGTTTTAAACAAATGTTACATGTCACTGCAAGCTAAGAACATTACATCTAACATTCTTAGGTAATGTAGAAAGTATCCAAATCAATCTGATAAATGCTTGCGGATTTCAAACCCTGATCATAATTCATATATATAAGCCTTCTGAGTCGAGCGACTTTACCAGAAAAGCTAACTAACATGAACTTCAATTTGAGCTTTAACGAATAACCGGTTGAGGATACATTCACGTACAGTATAACAAGGGTCCTCATCGTTTTTCAGCCGCCGTGTTCAGTTGGCACATTTATCCTTCAAATGAAGTGGAATATCAACACCAAGCTGTCGAAGCTGATCCACCACTTTGTAAAGGAGTTCGAAAGTTAGCTTATATTGTCCATTGAATTCCTCACGTACTTGGGGTTGCAATCGGAACCACTCCCCTAGCATCTTGTGAACATGAGCGCGGACCATCCTCCAGGGCACGGGATACTTTTCGCAAAATTTCAGGTATTCGGTGAGCAGTTCTGCTTGGTCTAACTTTCCGTTTATACCACTCTCTTCACCAGCATCTACCCATTCATTTGTACGAAAACCAGCAAAGAGGGCTGGATTTTCAAGAAGGGCATCAGCCGAAAGAACACCTTCACAACCAGTTGCCTCTAAACAGCTGTCGACATCATCCATGTGTCTAACATTTCCATTGGCAAGAACTGGAATCCTAATGGAATTTCGAACCTCCTTAATTGAACTCCAATCTGCCCTAATTTTCTTCTGGTCCTTCTGATCCCTAGTTCGGCCATGAACAGCTAAAAGAGAGCAACCAGCTTCCTCCAGCATTCTGGCATAGTTTATAGTATCTTGCAAATTAGGAAAAAGCCTGATTTTGCATGAAACAGGAACTTGAAGATTTTGAGCTAATTTTTCCACTAAGGACCGCACAAGAGGGAGGTTGTCCATCAAAAAGGCTCCATAATTACCCCGTCGGGCAATACGCTGAGGACATCTGCATACAGAATGTGATAGTGTTATGAGCCCCAAGCAAATGTTCCATGCAAAAGCAGGAGTCGAAGCATACTACTTTCAGCAGTGGTATACAAATCAAGAAGTAGCAGGATTGATCAAATAAATTACCCCAGATTAATATCAACATAGTCACAGAATGGTTCCACTTTACGAGCAGCTTCAAGTAAGATGTCTGGATCATTAGCACAGAATTGGACAAACAATGGCCGATCCTCCTGCACACATATTTTAATGCAGCAATTACTCTTAGTCTTGATATGGCGTAAGTAATAATAATGGTACTCCCTCCATCCTAATTTTATTGTCCCCTTTTCACAAATCCTCCATCCCAACCTAAGCCTCTTTCTAGTTTTGGTAAGAAATAGTGTATTTTCAATATCATCTCGTTTTGCATAACCATTTCTTAAATCCTCCCAAAATAGAAAGGGGACAATAAGAATAGGGTGGAGAGAGTATGAGGTAAAATTGGTAATGGAGTGCAAACTTCACAGAATACAGAGTGTAGCCCTTATAAGACTGCTAAAGTTCTGTGCCTCTCCTTCAATATAAATTCAAAGGAGAAGGGGACATAGGCTGAATCATGAAATAATCATGACGGAAACTACATAATTTATGTCTTAACAATAAAGGTAAACGAGGAAAGAGAAAGGGATTCGTCTATTAACACCCACGTTGACCACTTAAAACTTCAACATGAACAGAAAAGGCTTCTCATTATACATTGGAACTAGAAATTCTGTAAGTGGTGGTGGCCATGGAAACAACAATCCTTCTCATACATGAAGTAGAATTTAACATTTAGACAAAATGATATGAGCAAACATATGAACACAAGGATGACAAAATATATAGGGCACTTAAGTATATAGAACCCTATTACTCAGGAAATCATTAATTCACTTATGATATTATTTATTGGAGTCTTTGGAGACTTACCGCTGATCTAAACCTATGACGAAACGACAACATTGGTAATTGATGATGCTCAAAGTTCAGGAGAGTCTGATACTGAATCATAAATTCACTAATGAAACTATTCATTGGATACCTTATCAGAGATCTAAAACTATGACGACATTGATTCTGATAGTAAACCACACCAAAAATTTGAACCCTAGTCTCAATGGTAGAGGCTACATCTAAACTACCAGGTGGACACATGAACTACGCTTAGGTTACGCCAAAAGACAGCACTTCAGCATTTCGGTGCCACCAACATCTTGCATAACCAAAGGTAACCCATATCCCAAAATAGTGTTTGAAACAATTATAAAAACTACACCGAGGTACATCAATTTAGCATTCATATCATACAACGTGTCCAATATCTCTCAGAGTTTCTATAGAAAGTTTTCGTGCTTTTATAATACTCCCTCCATCCCACTTTTTATCGGTTATGGAAAATGAGATACACTATACTCATATTTATTACCCAAGATTAATTTGGGATAGATAAAGTGAGGAAAGGGGACAATAAAACCGAGATACTGGAGATGGGGGAGTAATTTCTGGAGCGCACTTTGATTTTGTCCGAGACATAAAAGTACATGTTACACAACGATCTGAAACAACCGCCCATACGATCCATTCTTTCCAAATCAATATCAATGTGTTGACATATTCTTCTCCCTAATTGATCATCTTACTCCAATGGTTAAGTGCTCGACCAAAAAAAAACTACATCTCAGCCGTATTTCTGAAGAATTAGAACTGTTACTTGTGAGGGCCGATACAAAAACTGGAATTAAACCGGTGTACGCCATACAATGATCTTTCGGAACCAAATCAGCTTAATTACAGAATAACAAAAATAGGAACGAGAGAGAGAGATGAAAAGGAAACCTTGCAGGTGGAGAACTCCATGGATCGATACTTTTCACACTCGGAGAACAGCCGGGCGTGAAGCATAGGCGTGTAAGCAGCCTGGGCGCCGTACTTGCGGCAAAGCATCCTGAAGGGGAGCTCCGAGCAGTCCACCATGGGAGCAACCACTGTCCTCGGCCGCCCTAGCTTCGTCCAATGGGCCCACGCCCGCTCTATGTGCGCCTCCCCGCTCAAGTACCCCCGAACCACTCCTTCGCTCTCTTCCGCCGCCGCCGCCGTGGTTGTGGGGGCCGGGGAGGGAGAGCAGAGGAGGTCGTCGAGGTTGTCTTCCAGGGGTTGAGTGCTGAGTGACGCCATGGGGAAGAGATGAAGGGGTGCGAGTGGGTGGAGCGTGCGGTGGTTTATGCGGCGGCGATTTGGAAAGAGGAGGGGTAATTTCATGAGCTCCTGGCTGCGCCGTTTACCATTGCCGCCCAAAATACCATTGTTTTCTTTTTTATCAGCGTACGAATACGGGTTTTAATTAGGATGCCCTACTTGGCTACTACCCTTTTTTCTTTTCTCAAAAGATGATAAGTAGTCTCGACTCTCGACCACAAATCTCGAATGTTGCATTTTTTTTACAACGAAAGATCTCGTAAAAGTGATCAAAGTGAAAAAAAATAAGCGATCACTTTCTGGATTCGCTGTAAAAATTTAAATACGATCAAAGTTTATTTGTGAGAAATATTTTACTGACCATAACTTTTTAACACGCGTTCTGAAAGTGATTTTTTTTGCCAAGTCATAGATCTCATACATATAGCTAAGGTGGGAAAATGTTCACGATTTTGGAGCTGGTGACCATGATTTATCAACAGTTATTTTATTTGATAAAAAGAGAGGATAAACCATTATAAAATGAAACAATTCAGGGATACTACGAGTGTGGACATGACATAGGTCCACCCCGACGCGGCCACGCGCGGGTTTGGGGAGGCGAATGAATCTCCATATGAGATGATCAAATTGAAATTTAAATCGAAGTTGGAGTCGCCACCGAATTTTATGGTTATTCGGAACCGTTCGAGCCCACTCTATGTCGTAGTGGGCCGTATACAAAATACGCCCAATTTCCGATGTCAGAGTTTATTGGGCTCGTCCCTTTGCAGTTCGATACTGATGCCGACTTGATCGGTTAATCGTATATTGAATGACTCTCGTTGCCAGTGGATTCGGACATCCGGAAACCACGGTTCTGAGTAAGGGGTGAGGCTACGTGTTGGGAAGTTCACTAAGAACACCCAACCCCGCCCGCACATTAGCGGCCTCTACTAGGATATCAAATGATTTTTTAATACGCGCGTTAGTAATACGATGAATGATATGCAAACATTGTTTTCCTAAACATGCGAGGAATTGAATGGGTTGCTAAGTCGGTTTAATGCATAAAAATTTAACGTCGAAGTTGAATTTAGCATGTGAAATTCGTTTTAGTATAATAAAACAAAGGAAAAATTATAAATAACCACCACGTATTTACAATCTTTTACAAATTACCACCACGTATTTTGTTTATTACAAAATACCACCTACATTTTTACGTATATTATCAAAGCACCACCGTATTTCAATTCCGACTCTAGTTTACTTAATTTCCAACTTACTAAATGAAAATAAATGATCTAATGACGAAAGTAACCTTATTACTCTATTCACCCTTTGTACAACCTAACAAAAAAAACTAAATCAAACCAAAAACGCAATCGCAATCCCAGTATCATCCCCAATCCCCCATCCTTCATCTTCAACCTTCAACCACCATTCAATCTTGATGAGCTCAATGAATCATCGAGCTTCAATCTTAGTTTTCTTCGAGCAGTAATGGAAACGAAGTTTGTAATTCCGAGTTCGAGGATTACACCGACGAGTATACTGTTAGAATTATAATTATAATTCTAACATATACGTCATCAGTTTGGATGAACTATTCTTCCGCCAAAGAGATCTGATTCTCCACCTTCTCCTTGTTTCTTCTCTTACAGGAGTTCAGACAACTAACGGTCAACATTTATCTATCTCAATTCTCAGTATGTTACTAATGACGATGATGATCGGGAAGTTTCGTCTCTCGATAATAACGATAAATACATCGAAGAATTAAGTAACTTACAGTAATTATTTAAGCTCGTTTAATTAATCAATTTAACTATCATAATTGAATTAATTATAAAATTGTACGGAGTATTTTGATTAATCGATTGTCCATTTGGTAGCTGATACGGAGATTGAATGGTGGTTGAAGGTTGAAGATGAAGGATGGGGGATAGGGGATGATACTGGGATTGCGATTGCGTTTTTGGTTTGATTTAGTTTTTTTTGTTAGGTTGTACAAAGGGTGAATAGAGTAATAAGGTTACTTTCGTCATTAGATCATTTATTTTCATTTAGTAAGTCGGAAATTAAGTAAACTAGAGTCGGAATTGAAATACGGTGGTGCTTTGATAATATACGTAAAAATGTAGGTGGTATTTTGTAATAAACAAAATACGTGGTGGTAATTTGTAAAAGATTGTAAATACGTGGTGGTTATTTGTAATTTTTCCTTTTAAAACAAATGATCAAAAAGATGAATTTGCTACAAAGGATAAACAAACGAGTTAGTATCAAATTGTGAATAATAATATAGCAAATATAATAAATATATGAGATCGAAATCTGAAAATAATGCTAAAAGACGCGGTTTTGTATAAAAAACGAAATTCGAAAAATAAATAAAAAAGGAAAGACGTGTCGTGTGACAGCCGGCCGCGCGGCTCGCCCGCGATGCCGACGGGTCGCGTGACGGCCTATTTTTGAAATCGGTTTTTTGAAAATTCGATGCTTTTATTAAATCGCGTACAAATATCGCATAATTTGCACTCGATCTAATATTTTTGATATTCGTTATATTCGATAATTGACTACGAAATCAATATCAAATACTCGGAATAGTTTTAGAAAAGATATAAATTTTAGAAATCGTTTCGTAGAATAAATAATAAAACGAACGAAAAAGCTAAAAAAGGGGTTCGGGTTTCAGGCCCGTGCGCGAGTCGCCTGGGAGGGGCGCGACTCGCGTGCGGGTCTGTCCCGGTTCCGTTGTCATTAGAAAATTGTTAATTTTGACAAATCGCGTACAAATACGAATTAATTTATACCCGATTTATGTTTTCGATATTCGTCGTACCCGATATTCGATTATGAAATCGATATCGAGTATTCGGAATGAATTAAAAAAGAGTTTTGTAAAATTGTTTGAAAAAAAGAGTTTGAAACGAAAAAAATGTTAATTCTCTCCGCGTTCGAAATCGTTGTATTTTTGTAAAAAAAGTAACGATTTTTATTAGCATCGACGAGATTTAATATAATTCTTTTTGATACAATATTCGATTATAGAGAATCGATATCATATTTTTAAGAATGTTCGATATATGAAAATGGTTTTTAATAGTATCGATATTAGGAAAAAAAAGCGACAAACGACCCGTAATAAGGACGACACACGACCCAAAAAGACGGACGAGGACCCATAATAAAACGGACGACGAGAAGGAGAAGAGAAGAAGAAAGAGAAATCGGGTTTGGTACACCCTCAACCTACATGCTTCTGTTTACTCGGATCGGGGCTCGTCGGGACGTGGCTTGGGCACAAGAGCGTCGAGTGGATGTCGGTGAGTTATGGTGGCTTGATTTGGACGTGAAGGGTGTCGGGTATCGGGCCGGTTCCTTCGGGTGTACTATCGGTGTATTTGTGTGGTATGATATCGAACGTTTTAGTGTATTGTATGAATGCTTGATGTATCGTGAATATGAATAATTATGAATGATAATTCATGGTGTTTGATGATTGATAATGAATGAATTTTGAGTTGTGCAAGGGGCTATTTATAGGGAGTTCCCGACCTTGGCTAGGAGAGTTTGAACTACCGTTTAGGATAGGAAACGTAGGAATTTGAGAGGAATGAGAATTCCGCTTTCTTGTGAAGGAATAAAGGGAACCGGCTGGTGGGTAGGCTACTTGGCCGAGTATTTGCACTCGGTCGGGTGTTTGATACGGTTTTCGGATAGAATTTCTACTTGAGATCGAATTCTATCCTTAAACGGATTTGTTTAATATTTTGTGAAGCTGATTTTTCGTAGGATTGGAGTATGAATCAACCGTGTGAGGTGTCACGGCTGACTCACGTGTCTTGGGAAAATCTTTGACCGGGTTTTGAATCGGTCGCTAAAAGACGGTTTTACCCCTGGTGTCGGAATCGACCCAAATTAGTCTTATTTGACTCGAAACGACCCACTGGGCCTGATTTTGAGGTTGGTTTTGTGAGATATGTACTCCATAATGAGCCCAAGCCAAATGCCAATGATTTTGACTCCGTTTCTGAGTATTTAAAGCACGTTTGCGTCCGATCATCATCGGGTGTTTGTCGGAAACTGCTATAGACACCTGGCGGTCAAAATGTGGGTGTCTACAGAGCCCCCACTCTGACTGAGGCTTGGACAATGCGAAAGTCAGAGTAGCTACCAGGCCAATCAAAGATTAAGACCTGGCAGACTTCCGGTCGGGTCGTTTAAGGTCCATTAGACCTGCGTAAAGGGCCCGCCGGCCGGAGACTAGAAATGTACCTGAGTTGATGATGATAACTCCATGGGGAATCGGACTTGTCGTATAAGTCTATGCCGCTGGGGAGTTATGTGAATTGTGCGGTCTTGAATTGTACCTGTATAAGTTACATAAAATTTTGCATGCAACATGTAGGTGAAACAAATATGACTCGCGCTGGGGAATAAAAAAATGATTTTTGCTTAGTTTTGAAATCGAAGTCCTGAAAGCAGCTCACGTGCTAGGAAATAGGTTTTCAAAACTGAAATGGGTAGAAAAGAAATTTGCAATTTAAATAGACCGAAATTTGACCTTGTCGAAAAGGGTTTTCTCAAATGGCTAAGTTTTGCAGATTTTAAAAAATGAGAATTTGAAAAGAGAGACCTATCGACAGACTCGACGCTGGGCGTGACCGGACGAGTTGACAGACACGACTGGACTCTCGAGGGGTTGGACCGTGACTCAGTAAGAGGGTGGGCCACCTAACAAGACTCTTAAGTTGCGTTATTCCGTAGCCTAGACGAGTGGCAATCAACATGGTCGAACATCGAGGTGGGATAGATATGCTATACGGGGTTGCAGTAGTCTGTAATGAGACTGTTGTAGTCTAGTGCTCTCCTGAATTTTTGATTTTAGGGTACATTTCCAAAGTGGGTATTGCTTCGAGTTCTGACAGATTCTTGTCTTCGATTGAGTCGAGTACTAGGACACACTACAGAAAGGAGGCTAGATTTTTTGAATTTATATGGATTTTGTGAGTGGATGGAGGCTTTCTGCCTAAGAGAAGCCCCCAGGATGACAAAGCTAGCTATTAAGAACATGAAGGTGTTGTGACCGGAATGATGATGCTTTTTGAATGTGTGTCAATGTGGGTGGTTGTGCCTCTGTTGAAAGGCTGCCTACGTATTCACGTGTAGTGAAATCAAACCATGCCGTAGTTCAGCGTTGAAAGATATATTATGGTGCCTAGTCTAATAGGACTTCGTGTGTAACTAGCCATAGCAATGGTGTAGGCTAGGTGCATTCCCAATGATGTCTTGATCAAAGGGCTAGAATGGTTAGGATATTGATCCTGTGACTGTGAGCATTCTCCGGGATAGCCCCCAGAGGTGGTGTGAACTATTTGGGCATGTTCTATGTCAACCGCAGGTTGAATTCCCGTGCTTGGGGTTGGTAACTGGTTTGAATGAGAAGAATTGGGATGGGATTTGACGAGTTCTGCTCTCGGGGATTTTAACGAGTTCTGCTCTCGGGGATTTTAACGAGTTTTGCTCTCGGGGATTTGACGAGTTTTGCTCTCGGGATTGTGTATGATTAGGTAAGGGATTTGACGAGTTTTGCTCTCGGGTCTTTGACGAGTTTTGATCTCGGGTCTTTGTATGGTGATTGTGAATTTTGTTATGTAAAGGGGAAGCCGAGTAAAATGGCTCGAACTTTGATCGGGATATGTTTGATGATGCGGGATCTGGTTTCCATGTCTGCCCTAATGGTTAGGGGTATCCTACGGAGCTTGAATCCTCCAAATTCCGGGCTGTCTTTTAGCCTGGGTCTCGGGAAGGTCTTGAGGGTTGTAATGTGAGAAGGCTAAATGTGGTGTTAGTTGACCAGCTTGATTGTTTCTCCCTTATTGGATGGTATGAGTATTGATCTTGAGTGGACCGTTGACCACGGTTATGGGCATTTGAGTATTTTTTGTTGGTTGACCTCTTAGCCCCGGTCATGGGATCTTCATTTGTGTTGACCGTTCTGGTCGTGGATGCTCTTTTTTTATGATGACCTGCTTTTTTGTTTTGGCCTTTTGCTTTTTTCCTGGGACTTTTGATTTTTTTTTGTCCAGTTTTTTGTCTTTTTTTCTGTTGGTCAGACTAACACCGTAGGTAGGTATGGTTGATCTTGTCGGAGGGGTGTTTATTGTGGGAAATGAGCTTGCCTCCCGTCTTGAACCCAAACTAGGAGACTACCTAGATTCGTCATTGGATTCGATACCGCTCCTGCTAAGTGTAGTTTTGTGGCTTGCTATGTCAGACATGGAACATGTAAAGGAAAACACGGGTCTCGATTTCCTGCAGTCATTATAGATGTGCCTATAGTCACGTGCATGTGCTCACAGTGTATGATGGTGTTTATCATGTTCTCGGAAACACATAAGGAAAGTATATATGAGCAATAGAAAAGCTGATTTTATTGAATTTTGAAAAAGAGGACAGAATGCAAAAGACTCTGACTCTGACTTTGACTTTGACTTTGGAAGAAATAGCACATCCCAGACTCGGACTCAGACTCGGACTTAAATCAAATCCGGACTCTCGGATGATGTTGTCAATTCAGCTTCTAAGGACTCAAGCTGATGTCCAGTATAGCCTTCAGTAGAAGTTTCACCCAGATCTTCATTATGTCGAAGATCGTCTTCAATCCTGATGCCCATTTCGGTAAGCACTGCAAAGTTGGAAATGTCGGCATACCTAAGATGGACGCAGTAAGAAGGTAGGAGGTTGTTGATGAATGCCTCCACTAGTGTCTTCTCGTTGGGCTTGTCTACCAACTTCACACTTTCGGCCCTCCACCTTTGAAGGTACTTGGTGAAACCTTCCTTGGGCTCTTGGGCCATGATTTCCAAAGTACGCATCGTGGTCTGGATCTCGGTATTATCGGCATAATTCCGAGCGAATTCCGTCGCCACGTCATCCCAAGTCTTGTACTTCTTGGGGTCAAGCCTGTAGTACCAGGCTTTCGGGTGCTTCTCGAGGGAGGAAGCAAACAGGTGCTTGAACATGGTTGACTTCACTCCTTTGATGGCCATGAATTCTTTGAAAGCTCGGATATGTAATACCGGGTCTTCAGTCCCGTCGAACATTGGTAGGCCCGTCAGGTTGAGGTTAGCGGGCAGCTCGTCGGTCAAAGGTGAATAGGAACGAGCATTTTCCGTATGGATTGAATTGTTGGTCGACAGGTGGACCTGTTCCTCCAGCTTGCGGACTGCGTTGGCCAGTTCAGCTATGGGCCCAGTGGTTTCATTCCCGACCTTAGGAGTCCTTTGTTCCAAGGAACTCAAACGGGTGGCAATGGCGGTTTGGTCTCCCCTTATCTGGTTCAGTTGATCTTGGATCTTGGCCAACGAGGCGGTCAGTTGATCAATGGAGTCCTTAGTCATGGTTCAGGTGAAGGGCGGCATGTCTGTAAGAATACCGCGTAATCAGGAAAGTTGGTTCGGAACTCAAATTCACCAAGGCATAGGAAATAGCGCGGGGGGAGAGACGACTCCAGTTTGGCTCGGGTTAGACTCTCCTAAGACAAATGTGTAGGATATGATCCTCGGAGTGATCGTGATTAATCGCTCCGTCGGAGAATAGCCCCCAAGTGAGGCTAAGGACTCAGATAGGACTCAGATGGTGTGGCATCTAAGTGGCTCGAAAGTGGGGTACGTGAGACACGTGTAAGACATGACCCTTAGAGCAACCGTGATTGACCGCTCTGATGAAGGGTAGTCCCCAAGTGGGATCGAATATTTGGTTGAGACTCGAGTGTCGGACGAGTGACCCTTAGACGTAAGGGTCACAAACCTTTTGTTATAGGGCTATGCCTTGTAAAAGGTTGACTCGGAAAAGACACTTAAACGGGCGACTCGTGAAAGGTGGGCCTCCTTTAGGATCCAGCTGTGTGGGCTGGGCCCTGTTTGAAAGGAGGTTTATGTGAGACGTTCCCTAGACTTTGGACTCGATTTGTGTAAACGGGCCAACCTTTGTTAGAGTATGTTCTACGTAGGTGGGCCTTGCCTTAGTCTAATAAGGCGGACTGGGATAGGGAGGAAATCCTTGATATAAGATCGACGGAGTTTCGACGCTAGAAGACTTGACGACTCACGACATGACCCGACACTGCCAAATACGGGAAGTCCTAAGAAGAGGAAGGTTTTGAAATTTGATTTTTGAAAGCCCGAGTAAAATCGGGGAGAGGAGCCCGGCCCTTTTTTTTCGAAAAAGAAAACGGAAAGGCGGACCGGGGAGGGTTTTGAAGGTTCGAAAATATTTTCGAGTTTTGAAATGGGCATAATACCGGCTAGAAATAGGCTATTTTGAGTAAAATCGTAGATCCTAAATTCGGTATATGTCCCGGGTTTTGAAATTGGATATTTTGAAAAGGATGCAATTTTGAAAATGACGGTTTTTGAAAAAAAAAACTTGTGAATCAGGTAGCACGTAGTCATGGAAACAGTATAACGACGCCATGTATGCTTTAATTCTAAGTCTCGGTCAGTCTGAAAGGGTCTATACCAGTGTACACAGCCTATCGAGAATCGGGGCGGACTTCCTAAGTCGAGTTGAGCTTAGAACATGCCGTAAAACCCATACGAATCGGCTAATGGACACCTTCGACATATCCAATTTGGACTACATCGATAGTATAGTGGGACGTCGGTCACCAGTACCGGCCCGGGAAAATATGGGGTTATGCATGAACCGTAAAACTAAAACGCGTATTGTACTAGTCAAACGATTTCTATTCGAGTCTCACCCTGAGGATGCTGAAGGTCAGTAACGTATCAGCTAATCCCCAGCGGAGTCGCCAAATTGTGGACATGACGTAGGTCCACCCCGACGCGGCCACGCGCGGGTTTGGGGAGGCGAATGAATCTCCATATGAGATGATCAAATTGAAATTTAAATCGAAGTTGGAGTCGCCACCGAATTTTATGGTTATTCGGAACCGTTCGAGCCCACTCTATGTCGTAGTGGGCCGTATACAAAATACGGCCCATTTCCGATGTCAGAGTTTATTGGGCTCATCCCTTTGCAGTTCGATACCGATGCCGACTTGATCGGTTAATCGTATATTGAATGACTCTCGTTGCCAGTGGATTCGGACATCCGGAAACCACGGTTCTGAGTAAGGGGTGAGGGTACGTGTTGGGAAGTTTACTAAGAACACCCAACCCCGCCCGCACATTAGCGGCCTCTACTAGGATATCGAATGATTTTTTAATACGCGCGTTAGTAATACGATGAATGATATGCAAACATTGTTTTCCTAAACATGCGAGGAATTGAATGGGTTGCTAAGTCGGTTTAATGCATAAAAATTTAACGTCAAAGTTGAATTTAGCATGTGAGATTCGTTTTAGTATAATAAAACAAATGATGAAAAAGATATGAATTTGCTACAAAGGATAAACAAACGAGTTAGTATCGAATTGTGAATAATAATATAGCAAATATAATAAATATATGAAATCGAAATCTGAAAATATTGTTAAAAGACGCGGTTTTGTATAAAAAACGAAGTTCGAAAAATAAATAAAAAAGGAAAGACGTGTCGTGTGACAGCCGGCCGCGCGGCTCGCCCGGGATGCCGACGGGTCGCGTGACGGCCTGTTTTTGAAATCGGTTTTTTGAAAATTCGATGCTTTTATTAAATCGCGTACAAATATCGCATAATTTGCACTCGATCTAATATTTTTGATATTCGTTATATTCGATAATTGACTACGAAATCAATATCAAATACTCGGAATAGTTTTAGAAAAGATATAAATTTTAGAAATCGTTTCGTAGAATATATAATAAAACGAACGAAAAAGCTAAAAAAGGGGTTCGGGTTTCAGGCCCGTGCGCGAGTCGCCTGGGAGGGGCGCGACTCGCGTGCGGGTCTGTCCCGGTTCCGTTGTCATTCGAAAATTGTTAATTTTGACAAATCGCGTACAAATACGAATTAATTTATACCCGATTTATGTTTTCGATATTCGTCGTACCCGATATTCGATTATGAAATCGATATCGAGTATTCGGAATGAATTAAAAAAGAGTTTTGTAAAATTGTTTGAAAAAAAGAGTTTGAAACGAAAAAAATGTTAATTCTCTCCGCGTTCGAAATCGTTGTATTTTTGTAAAAAAAGTAACGATTTTTATTAGCATCGACGAGATTTAATATAATTCTTTTTGATACAATATTCGATGATAGAGAATCGATATCATATTTTTAAGAATGTTCGATGTATGAAAATGGTTTTTAATAGTATCGATATTAGGAAAAAAAAGCGACAAACGACCCGTAATAAGGACGACACACGACCCAAAAAGACGGACGAGGACCCATAATAAAACGGACGACGAGAAGGAGAAGAGAAGAAGAAAGAGAAATCGGGTTTGGTACACCCTCAACCTACATGCTTCTGTTTACTCGGATTGGGGCTCGTCGGGACGTGGCTTGGGCACAAGAGCGTCGAGTGGATGTCGGTGAGTTATGGTGGCTTGATTTGGACGTGAAGGGTGTCGGGTATCGGGCCGGTTCCTTCGGGTGTACTATCGGTGTATTTGTGTGGTATGATATCGAACGTTTTAGTGTATTGTATGAATGCTTGATGTATCGTGAATATGAATAATTATGAATGATAATTCATGGTGTTTGATGATTGATAATGAATGAATTTTGAGTTGTGCAAGGGGCTATTTATAGGGAGTTCCCGACCTTGGCTAGGAGAGTTTGAACTACCGTTTAGGATAGGAAACGTAGGAATTTGAGAGGAATGAGAATTCCGCTTTCTTGTGAAGGAATAAAGGGAACCGGCTGGTGGGTAGGCTACTTGGCCGAGTATTTGCACTCGGTCGGGTGTTTGATACGGTTTTCGGATAGAATTTCTACTTGAGATCGAATTCTATCCTTAAACGGATTTGTTTAATATTTTGTGAAGCTGATTTTTCGTAGGATTGGAGTATGAATCAACCGTGTGAGGTGTCACGGCTGACTCACGTGTCTTGGGAAAATCTTTGACCGGGTTTTGGCTCGGTCGCTAAAAGACGGTTTTACCCCTGGTGTCGGAATCGACCCAAATTAGTCTTATTTGACTCGAAACGACCCACTGGGCCTGATTTTGAGGTTGGTTTTGTGAGATATGTACTCCATAATGAGCCCAAGCCAAATGTCAATGATTTTGAGCCCGTTTCTTAGTATTTAAAGCACGTTTGCGTCCGATCATCATCGGGTGTTTGTCGGAAACTGCTATAGACACCTGGCGGTCAAAATGTGGGTGTCTACAACGAGGTAAGAAAACTCTATCGAGTCATCAAGCTAAGAGTGATAATCCACCATGATTATTTTCTTGGATGAGCGAGAGAATTTGGTCCATTGACTTACAAAATACATTGAAAAGTAGGTCAAGAGTCAATTGTGTGCAATCGAGATCAGTGGCGGACCTAAGATTTTTCAGCTAGGGGCCGGGGGCACTATTTTTTCCGACATTTTTGCATTTTAAAACTATTTTTACGATATATTTTTCTATATAATAATGAACAATGGGACTTGTCAAAAAATGCTTATATATGTTTTAAATCATATTTTTATCACACGGTTATTAAAATCATTACCAAATTAAATAAACTAATTACATTATATAGGAAAAAATTGAGATAAATATTTGCAACGTGTCGTGAATAATAATCTATAAGTAAAAGAGTGAAGGTTTTGAGAAATAGTTTAAATATAATATATAGAAATTTTCATTAAGTTATGACATTAAGTATGAGGTTGTAAAGTTGGTTACATGATTAGCCTCATGTTCAATGGACCTGGTTTCGAATCCCTTATCCAACATCATGCTACAAAAAAATGCAGCAATTGGGATTCAAGATAATTAATCAGACAAATACCTAAACCACTGCACCAAGGAAGGGATTGGAAATGAAGCACATTGTTTCCCTTGTAAACACCCCCAATTTGTACATGTTGTCTACTTGAGTCGTCGGTCGACACCCAATGATGATCGGACTGCAATACATTGCATTTTTACGATATTTTGGATGATTTTCTATGGTTCGGATTAAAATACTACTCGAAAATATTAATTCAACATCTAGACTGTTTTAGTCGAGTCGTTTCGATCGCGTCGACACTAATTGAAGTCAATTCCGAGTTTCCGACTCCAGGACTCCGAATCGATCCCGCAATGCAAAGTTAAACCCCAAGTCAACCAAGTCAAGTCTCGAAAACCAAGCTCGAGGTCCAAATGATGGACCGCGTCAGCGTCACTTTGATGCTCAAGCAAACCCTTGAGATATTAATTAGATTACGTATCTCCCCATTTAGGAAACTTTTGCAACTTGCAGCGCCAAGCAATTGAGGCGCGCGACACCACGCATCACAAAATCGAGTCGCACAGGCCCAGACACCTCAAGTCGAGGTCGCCTGGTAGCACGCGTCTAATTAAGCGTGAATTTTAACCTAAAAAACTATAAATACCTCATTCCCTCGACCATTCAACACATAATAACTTCACGTATTGAATCCTTGATGTGCACATTACGATTCCTAACTCGATTTTTCTCCTTTCCTAAACCTTAATCCCTCAATCTTTCGGGTTCATATATAATCTGATCAATCCTATTATATCCCGTATAGAAGTTTTCTATACAAAAACACGATTTCTTAAATCGGACCCCTCACAATTAAATTGAAGTAAGAGAATTAGAAGTCGAATTAAACGGTTCTTAACCTAAATAGTTAACTATGTTCTTAACATAAATAGAGACTATTATTGACGTCATATAGTTGTTTTATTCGTCTCGCTTAAGTCGTTATTGTCACTAGTACGATTTTTGTAGACCAACAGGTCATGACCCACCAAAATTGACGCACGCACTAGTATTTTCCGAACACAGTGTGCAAACCTCGCTCATAGCTTTGTCCCTAGTCGCAGTGCATGTCCAATTAGACCCCCTTGACTAAATCGTTCAATTTACGTAACGTCCACAACTTAAAACCCTAATTAAAACACTTAAATCCAAATCCGAGTAGTCATATTAGATCTGTTCTTATCGTTTCTATGCATCGTCTTTAGCAGGTCGACATATATCATCCCGAAGCCATCTCATCCGAGTAGTGAGGCTACCTAGCTCCCATGTCAAGGAATAAAGGAACTAAAACAATGAAGAAACTCAAGGAAGGAGTTGAAGATTGCAGAAGAGCAGTAGACTTACATACGGAAAGCGCATAACTGGAGAGCACCTGCGCAGTTTGCGTAGGCACCCAGTACAGTCTGCACATTTCACCTGTGCAGTTGGTAAGGTGTAGTCGTATCACCAATCAAGATTATCCTAATACTACTAACAAGAAGCTAGCGGTAAGTAGGGTATCGAATCCACAGGGAGACGGTCAAATTGTCTAATAGCTATGACGATTCTAAATTGCTTTTAACGGTTTGGTTGTTTGTTAACTAAGACTAAAACACGCACAATCAAAATATGAATAAGTAAATTAACGGGAAGTCCAGGGCTAAAGGTTCACAATGAGCATTCGCCGATTATGCGATAACAACATTAAACACGTAAACATGCTAGTTGGCTATAATACGTTCTCTCGAAACTGTATCAGCCTAGGAGGAATCTAACGGGCTTTCACTACTTATTAGACTCCCTACTAAATCGCGTGTGGTCTAAATCCAACTAAGCCCTCGCACATGAACTAGAATTTCCTAAATCAGATTAATAAGTTGTGGCCTTTAACAAATTAATCATTCTTTATAACATGCGAAATTGGCAATAACATAATTACGAGTTTAGTATCGAAATGGCAAAACCTAAGAAATACTCATCGATTGTCCTCGACCCTCGCGAGAAGATTAGCTACTCATAGTAACTACGATATACCAAATAACAAATTGAAATAACATGAACAAAGAAGGAAATAAAATCTAGTAGAAAAATGTTACTAATTGCGACAACAAAATCTAGCAAGGATAACGAAACTAACGAAATTAGAACGACCTAGATGAGGAACGATGAATATTAAAATGAAATACTAGGACTTGCATAAAACGAAATTACCGAATCAGATTACACGATCGAAGAGAAATTAAAAGCCGAGAATGTTAAAGTCACACGTAGTTCTAGGTAATGCTCTAATAATATCATTATAAAATGTTCCTAATCCCATACTTAAGGAAATGAAGCGAAACCCTCAGTAATAGGCACGCAGGTCGGTCGGTCGGCCCCCGGTCGAGTACAGGGTCTGAGGCCCATGGCAAATTAACACACTAAAACTCGAACTAATCGAAAACAAAGTAGAAAACACTTCAGACCGGCCGACCGGGCCCCGGCCGCCTACCGGTCGGCCGTCCTTTTGCTGGTGGGAGATTGGGTCGAATCTTCGGTCTTGGGTCGACTTCTTGGATCGTTTCTTGCTTATTCGTTAAATGACGAGTTCGTAATATTATTGGTCATGTTCCGGGAATGCTCTTCTAACCAGATATGAGTACAATTGTGCTAAAATCCTCGTCATTGCACAAGATCTACAAAAGCACTCACCCAAGGTAAAACATTAGAAGAAATGGCCCCTAAGAGCGCATTCTGACCGAGAAAAGAACAACGGAATGTGATAAATATTCAATATAAATATGACAAATCAACATTTTGCGCAATTACCGTTCCCCATCTGCGCCTGGAAGTTCCCCGTTTGCGCAATTCCACTTTGCGGCTTTTTTTTAGCACGATTTTGCAGGGCTTAATCTAACTTAATTTCATTTAATGGGGTTGGGTTACATTGAAATGAACCAAGTGACTTGAATTAAGTAAGATTAATTAAAATTAATGAGACTAATCTTAACTTAAATCAATATATATTAAATATACTAATAAAGATGAACATTATTAATCAGAGTTGAAAATAAGATGCAAAGAACAAGGCCCAATAAATACAGTAATTATTGTGTACAACCGTTGTACCATGTGATAGTAGTAAAAGTTTGCAATTTAGGATAAAAAGTTATCATTTTAGGTTAGTTAGTTATCACTTTCAGATATATAGTTACCACTTCATATTAAAACGTGGTCACTATTTAACTTAAAGTGGTCACTAAATAACGTAAAGTGATAACTTTTTACCATAAATTAGGTCCGTCGTACGGTACAACGGTTGTATAGTATAATTTGTGTAGATAGAATACTACTTCCTCCGATTATTTGGATTGCAACATATTTCTCTTAGGATTGTGTCATTAGAATTGACACATTTCTATAATGGGTATGTTTTTATTAGTGAAAATATTTTACTTTATTAGTGAGACACACCATTCGCACCCACAACCTTATTTCATGTGTAAAAAATAAATGTTACAATTACAAAGAACCAGAAGTAATACTCCCTCCACCCCACTAAGATTTTTCCACTTTCCTTAAAAGGAAATCCCACTAAAATTTTCTCACTTTAAAACTTTCCTTATTCATCCAATTTACTCACTTTCTATTGGTTACTTTTTGTGATTTGACTTCTTGAACCCCACAAAATAATTTACCATCCTTCACTATCGATTTCCTAATCAATGTGCCATATTGAAATGGGAACATCAATGTGGTGATGAGGGAGTAGTAATGAAGACCTCATTAAGTCATTATTCGTCTCCCTCCTCTCAACAAAAAACCTAGCCTCCCAAAAAATAACTTGGGGCTACCACCATTAATTGGTGGTAAGCCCCCAATTTTTAATTAATTATATCATTTTAATATTAGTATTATTAGTATTTTAGTTATAATAACTTAATAAGTCCTCTCCTTTTGGAGAGTTTCGCCCCATCAATTGATGGGTTTCGCTCTCTCTTTGAGGAGAGATGTTAAATCTATTATAGTGGAGAGGACGCGAAAGATCATCAGTGCTATAATCGTTCATCATGTGGTATCTCAATTTATGTCAGACTGGCGGCCACAATCTATTGAGTTAGATGAAATTGATTCTCGTCAGAACCTTGAAAGATCCGAAGACCCTCTTGTGAGAAGCTGTATCATTAAACAACGATGGGTTGAAAGAGGATGTGCAGAAGCGGAGATCAAAATCCTAGTGAGAGATCTTTGTTTTAACGAGAATTTATTTTACTCAAATTTTATATTATTGTATCCGTTCAATTTCGATATAAATTGTAGATATCGTATGACTTTTTATTAATGAAATGATCTATTCGCTAAAAAAAAAAAAAAAAAAAAAAAAAGTCATTATTCGTTACTCCTCACAACTACTCTCTCTCTCAGACGACCAAATCCAAGTTGCAACACTAACAAAATAAAATACAGACTAGACTACTCCTTTAAAAAAGGCTACATATCCGGCTTCCTGAATAAAAGAAGAAACATGTTTTAAACTGGAGCCAGTATTCATCTCCATATTTTGAGTTGTCCGAATATTTCTGCTAATATATTTTATTTATATTTTTATATTAACAGTAAGTAAGTAAGTAAGGTGTAAGTACATACTAGCAAAAGCGCAGTTGGTGGTGGAAAGTGACCACCAAGCAAATCAACCTTTAATCTCAAGCAAACTCCCAACCCCCTTTTCATTCATATAATCAATCCTTCTCTATTCAATTCAATTCAACTCAACTCAATTCAGTCAACCAACAATGAAGCAGCTGTCGCTGCTCCAGCAGACGGCGTCACGGCGGAGCAACACCCTCCGAACCACCACCACCACCACCGCCGACGCCGACGCCACCTCCGCCATGAAATCCCCCGCCGCGCTCTTCTGGATCCTACTCCACGCGCTCTGCTGCTTGATCAGCCTCCTCCTCGGATTCCGATTCTCCCGCCTCGTCTTCTTCCTCCTCTTCTCCCCGGCCTCCGACCCCCTCTACCCCTCCTCCTCCTCCGCCATCCCCGCCGCCATCTCCAATCGCACCTCCAGCCGGGTCGTCGTCGGCCGCCACGGCATCCTGATCCGCCCCTGGCCCCACCCCAACCCCCTCGAGGTCATGCGGGCCCACAGGATACTGGAGCGCGTGCAGACCGAGCAGAGGGCGCAATTCGGTGTCAAGGATCCTAGGACTCTCATCGTTGTCACCCCTACCTATGTCCGAACCTTCCAGGCTCTGCATTTGTCGTCTCTTATGCACTCCCTTATGAACCTCCCTTACCACGTCGTTTGGGTGGTTGTCGAGGCTGGCGGTCCCACTAATGAGACCGCCGCCTTCATCGCCAAGTCCAGCCTCAGGACCGTTCATTTAGGGTTTCGTCAGCGGATGCCTGTTACTTGGGCTCATCGTCATCGGGTTGAGGACCTAATGCGCCTCCAGGCCCTCAGGTACACACTTACCTTGATTCCTTATGTCAAATGTTGCTTCAGTGACTTCCTTGTTATTTTTGAATGAATGAATGAATTGCAAACCTGATTGATTGATTGATTGGTTGGTTGGTTGTTGGTAGGATGATGAAGAAGTAGTTAGAATGTAAGGTTGTATTAGCTGAGATGAGGACGCTCTCTTGGATTGGGATGTTGTCGTTAATGCTCACCGCCACCAACTATTGAATTTCGTTTGGAAAGGCGCAGGGCGTGTGCCTTTTGGACGCAAGGCGCACCTAATTTTAATAACAAATTTGTACTTACTAAATATTATTTTGGGAACAATAATCTTTTTACGAGAATTTAAGTTGGCTAACATACAAAGGAATAAAATTGGGGAAAAGAAATGGCATAATTATAGATGTAGATGAAAAAGATATGCGGAGTAGAAAGTAAGTACTCCGTACTAGTGAGCCTCGTCTAAAAGGCGCATCTAAGATGCATTGAGATGCTTCATCCAAAACGTGCCTTGGGTACACTCGAGGCATGTTTTGTCAAATAAAGATATTGAAAACTGTCCACCTCCAAGTTTAGCCATCTCGTCACATCGTTTTTACTGGTGCAGTGATTGGAATTAGAACTAATAAATTTTATGATGTCTTGGTATCTTGTTTGCATTGACCCATTACCTGTTATGAAATTGGAGTTTCAGAAGGAATTTAATTGATATTAGTATCAATTTTTTTAGGAGCTTGTAAGGACTTTGAAATATCTCTAATACTATATTTGCGGGTACATGGACCAGATTTGTGACGGAGCAGAAGTTGGATGGGATAGTGGTGTTTGCTGATGATAGTAACATGCACAGTCTCGAGTTTTTTGATGAGGTGCAGAAAGTGAATTGGGTTGGGGCACTTACCGTTGGAATTCTAGTGCATTCTGGTGATCCTGACTCGCCTTTGAAAGTGGGTGAAATGGAAAAGAAGAAAAGTTCTTTGCCTGTTCAGGGACCAGCGTGTAATTCGTCCGACAGTTTGGTAGGTTGGTATACTTTTGATGCAACTCCTTATGCAGAGAGAAGTGCTGTTTTTATTGGAGACATGGGAACTGTGCTGCCTAGAAAGACAGAGTGGGCTGGGTTTGTGTTGAATTCAAGATTGTTGTGGAGGGATGATGGTGATAAGCCGGAATGGGTGAATAACCTTGACGATTTGGCTGATGAGACTGTGGATAGCCCACTGTCGTTGCTAAAGGACCATTCTGTGGTGGAACCCCTTGGAAGTTGTGGCCGTAAGGTTATGCTTTGGTGGCTTCGTGTTGAGGCTCGTGCAGACAGCAAATTTCCCCCTGGGTATGTGTTGCCTCCTTTTAATTTGGTTTGATGTGATATAAAGCTAAAGCCTTGTGTTCTCAATGTGACTTTGCATGCATTCCAAGTTCCCATCATTGACCCCATAGTCCATGCTTAATCATTTAAACTTAATAATTTAAAGCATACTTGTAATGTAGGGTGAAAATCTAGGAGATGAACCAATTGAATTGCTACTGCTTTTGTTTTCGTGCAAACGGCATAAAGATATCTATTGTTCATTACTCTGCATTTCTCCAAACATCAATTATGATTTTCTATACCTTCCCCTCCTCTTTTAGGATAGGAATTCTGTGTGAGTATGTCTTTTGGTCTTTTGGCAGTAGATAACATGATAATGATATTTTTAATTAAGAAAACTATAATTACAATTCCCAGTAGTAAACGTTGTACCCATGCCCCCCACCTCTCAATGGCGCCTCGAATATTTTACTGCTCCGGCTTTCTTGATATGTGCTGGTTTTTAGTGTCATGTGATTTGCCTCACATAGACTAACTTAACCCTTTGTACTGTTGGAAGTCTTGTAACCTGGAAGTAGAATTTTGGTTTTGTTGAACCGTCATGGTTAGGTTACTTGGCCTTTACCTGGAGGAAGTTACTTCTACCTCCTCATTAACCCCCAATTCTTGTCCTCTCACTTAATCTGCGGTAGGGGGGTCAACTTAGACCAGGTCAAAGAGACCAGAACATGGTGGTTGCGTGGTGGTTTTTGGTTGTGTGTGTCATGGTGATTGTATGGAGGCCCTGATAGGATTACCTAGTGGATCGGGAAGGGTATGGGATATTGTGGTGGCTGGTGTAGGGTCAGGTCGGTGGAGAGTGATGGCTAGAGTGGTGTCAAGTGAGTCGAGGGTAGGGTTGTGACTTGGGATTTGTTTCCATTGCTGCTACTCCATTTAGCCCCTTTTTTTCCATTTGTTTCTTCGTTTGAGGGGTCTACGTTTCAGTTAATGGTAGTTTGAAATTGACTCCCTAATACTTAAGTCAAGATTTATTTGTTACTCTCCTCAATCCAGTTCAAGTGATTTGGGTCGCATCATTTTTGCTAAGGTCCTTGGTTTCACTTACTTATTTAATTGTGGATGATGGATTTTGGATGTATATACCCTTTGGAAGTGTTGTAAGACGACGGAAGCTAATGATGCTCATGACACATCTTTATTGTTGCAGATGGGTCATTGATCCTCCTCTGGAGATAACAGTCCCTGCGAAACACACACCGTGGACAGAGATTCCTCCCGAACTCCCAGCAACTGAGAAAGTAACCGCTATTGAAGAGCATTTCGTGGAAGAACAGACAGTTAAACGACCTCCAAAAACTCGATCAAAGAAGAAAAGCTCACGGGGTAAGAAAAGGCGTGAAGCAAGAGTGGTAGACACCCAATTTTCTTCAAGACAAGTAGGAGACAAATAAGAAGTTAAAAAACCCTTTCGTTATCTGCGGGATCTTCTTTGAATTACACCTGAACTGAATGTCGGTCCAACATGCCCAGACCTCGTCTCATACACCGACATATTTCTAGTGAAAAGCAGATATATATACCTTATATATACTAGCAGAGGGTCAAGTTGTTGTGGACTTGGACCAAATGAATAGGTTTATGCAGTGTATTTAGTTTTCATCCTTCATTTGGTTAATTCTTTCCTCATCATTTCTAAGTGATTGTCAGCTTATTTGGTTGGTCATTGTTCTTCAGCTTTGTGAGAAGTTAAGTCAACTCAGCTGGTTAATCTTCCATATGTCCCCTTAGAAACGGAACGATTGCTACCATTTGAGCCTTTAAAGTCTATATGCATTATTATGCAGTGCATCATCTTTGATATATACACCTTCTGCTCAATTTTGTAATTCAAATGAATGAGATCGGAATATCAGAAAACGGCTGTCTCAAAACACTGTCTTCCAACTGTCTAAATTTTGGTTCTCATTTTCTTCTTCCTTTTGAGAATATAACTCTATTCTCTTGGAAAGTAAAGGTGCAAAGACTGTACAAACGGAAATCGTAAAATCCACATACTACTACATGCTAGTAACAGTAGAATCCTTCAACCGAAGAATCTCACCTCACCGCCTTTTACCGGTGATGAGGAATCTGGACGGGCTAAACGGGCTGAGATCGACAGTACTTGCCTGGCCATGCATGATGAGCTCGGCCAAGGCGGCTCCAGTGGCAGGCCCATTGAGGATGCCCCAACAGCTATGACCTGTTGCTACAAAGCACCCTTTTGCACCGGGAAGCTCCCCAATAACGGGGTTACCATCATCGGTGCATGGCAGAAAGCAAGCTTGTTCAGCTGTCACTTGGGCATTCCCTTCCTTGAGGTGTGAAGATACATTCTGAGCGACCCGTTTGAGTGTCTTGATTGAATCAGGATTCGGTGATACATCTTCTGGGTTATCAGGCACTTCCTCCGTTGATGACATACCACATACGTACACCTCGCCTAACAACCCACATTGACACATCGGTTAATCATATATACCTCACCGTAGTTTCATCATGGATGATTAGGAGAACGGGGAATGCGTTATCAAGCATCCTACATTAACATTCAATCAACATAATGGTCTACGAGAACAGGTAAAACATACTCCCTCCGGACATTATTTTTTGCCCCACTCCATTAAAATACTCCTCCCATATATTGAGCTAGTGGGGCAAAAAATAGTTTCCGGAGGGACAAAAAATAGTTTCCGGAGGGAGTAACACACAGATTCTTGTTTGTGACATCTGTCACAATTTATAAGGGGTCAAATAGGAGGCATAAGACAAAAACAGTGTGCTTCACAAACTCACGAGGGGTCAAATAGGAGGAAAGTAGTACCAGTAGGACGAGGATAGACCTCGGGGTCCATAGGGCGATCACCAGGAGACTGGAAATAAGTCAAGAACAAGGCATGTGGCGAGATCGCCTCGGGTTGGTTAGGCTCAAAGACAACACTATGCGCCTTCATCCCGTAAACCCGAAACAGGGAGGATAGCATGAGCAGCTTAGAGGACCATGGCCCAACCGCCAGCACCACCGCCTCCGCCTCCATAACACGCCCATCCTCCAACACTACGCTCTCGCCCGGCTCCACAGCCGCCACCTTCCCGATCACCACCTCCGCCCCGTACTTCTCCACCGCCTCCGTCATCACCCTCCTCGTGAACAGCCCCGGATGCACCTGCGCCGTCGTCTCCGCCGACCCGATTTGCTTCCCCTCCTGGGCGGAGCCGTCCACCCAGTCCGGGAGGGGCCCCCGGGGGGAGGGGCGGGAGGGGGCGGGGATGGAGGAGTCGTTGACGACGAGGCTGAGGGTGGTGAGGGGGCGGTAGCCGTAGGAGGAGGGGCCGTCGAGGGCGGCGGAGAGGGAGCGGTGGAGGGCGAAGCTGGCGCGGGCGAGGGAGGAGACGGGGCCGTTGTCGCACCAGTCCAGGGCGAGGAAACCGCCGGCTTTGCCGGAGGCGGCGGAGGCGATGGAGGATTGCTCGATGAGGGTTACGGCGGCGCCCAGTTTGGAGAGGAAGTAGGCGGTGCAGACTCCAATCACTCCTCCGCCGCATACGACAACCTTTTTAGCCCGGCTTACCGTTTCCGATGATGTCGTCGACATTTTAGCTTTAATTTGAAGAGGGAGACGAGGTGAGTGATGATAATGATGAGCAGCAGGGATTTTGATTGTACTCAACATATGTGTAAGTCTGCCCTTCCTTTATTTAGTTTACGTTTTTGATTTTGACAAAAATAATTGTGGAAGAAGCTACGCAGTGGGAGACTTAGACGTTGTGACACGTTGACGGTGAAGTGAATATCCGATTGATTATATGCGGACTACTCCCTACATTATATGATCAAATACTCCCTCCATTTTCTGCGTTCTTCCCTACGGAGTAGTCCCTCGATTACAATCATTGATCCGTATTTTTTTTCTTGAGTAGGTCTTCTGAGAGACGGTCTTTCATTAACTTTACTGAGAGACTAAGCACGTATCAAATCTAATAGAAGTAGGTACGATTAATATAAAAGAGTATACAAATATAGAGAGGGTACACTTCTTATAAAAAAACAGGTACAAAACAAAGTTGTCATTCAAGGATACGAATATGACATAGAATGCTACTGAAAAGTGGTCTCTCAATAAGTCATTGAGAGACCGTCTCTTCCAAGATTTTGGATTTCTTTTTAGGCTGAGTTTCATCTTTCATCCACTTTTTATTTTAGGTCATAGAGATGTGGTCCACCCATTTTTATCTTCCTCCTCCTTTTAATCACTCACTTCACATCCCTTATTTTTCACCAAAAAAATTAAATGGAACAATCATGAGAACTCAGATAGATTATTTTTTATTTGATTTAGTTTAATCTTTTTCTCACTTTTCACCCACTTTACCATCTTTTATTAATATAATACACCCTCTATTCAAGTCAACCCTTTCCTTTTATTTTTTTACGTTTGTCACCACGCATTTTACGTTGTTAATATTTTTCATAATATCAATATATATATATATATATATATATATATATATATATATATATATATATATAAAGAAGGATCAAGTGAGTCCTCCTATATATATTGAGTCAATGAGTCCAATCTTGGACCATTGATCAAGTGAAAGATAGATGGTTGTGATTGCTTGAGGTGAAATAAGGAAATAACTAACAAATCTTGGTAAATATATCATTTCTCTCCCTTCCTTAATTATCCAAATGCAAATCTTCTCTCTCATATCAATCTTTTAATTGCCTTTTTCTCTCACACAACAAGTTTCTTCAAAATTAAGTTTTTTTCATCTTTACCAAAAAATCATCATTTTTCCACCGTCATTGTACGTATGTTACTATGTTACTGCCATAATCCATAAACTATGTTACTTTAACTCATACAATGTGTTACTTTAATTCATGAACTGTGTTACTTTAACTCATAAAACTGTGTTACTTTAACTCATAAAATCTGTTACGTTGTATAATAGTCTCTTGCAAAAACTGTTACTTTAACTCATATAATGTGTTACTCTAATTCATGAACTGTGTTACTTTAACTCATAAAATCTGTTACGTTGCATAATAGTCTTTTGCAAAAACATGACTTCCAATCAACCAAAAGAATAATGTATGTTTCTATTAAGAATACTCCAAAACAAAAATTATAAAACTTCATTATAATTCCAATGTTTCACACCTGTTACTCTAAGAACTGGATATTGGAAATCAAATTACACTCATAAACTGTGTTACTGTAACTCATTAAGTATGTTACTCTAAGGACTAGATATTGGAAAATCAATCAAACTCATAAACTGTATTACTGTAACTTATTCAGTATGTTACTCTAATGAATAATGTATGTTACTCTAACAATATATTGTCCTACTCAGAATTCTTCTTCTTCTTCTTCTTCTTCTTCTTCTTCTTCTTCTTCTTCTTCTCCTTCTTCATCGTCTTCATTGTCAAACGATGACTTACAAGACGTTTCCTAATGATTCTTTCTTCTTCTTCTTCTTCTTATCATCTACATCTTTGAAGATCTGCTCTATGTATGGAGTGAAACTCTCACCCACATCCTTGCACCATTCCTCTGCTTTTACGTCTACTACAAAAACAAGAACAATGTCAATAAACGTGGCGACAAACAAACAATCAGAACTTGAAATATGGCGGTATTCTAACCAAAACATTAATAACTAAATCCGATGACATGTTACTTGATAACTCCGTTATTGACCGCTTTTCTACACCCGTTTGACGTTTATTTAGCCTCGATTAATCGTATTTTCTTTGGCATTCCGGCTCATTTTGCCTATATTTTGTATTACACGGGTTTTTGCGTTTGTTGTTCGTTTTTAGGCATTTCCGTGACGAAAACGATGAAACTTGAGCATGCCCGGGTAAAAGGAGGTACATGACCCGAGTTCGAGCCTAAACAAGCGCATAGAAGACAAGAAACGGGAAAATGGGCATAGGAAGAGAATAGCACGGTCCACCGTGCGATTCTAAAGTCAGAAGGTTAGGACCGTGCGATTCTCACCGTGCGAAACGCATGTTTCGTGCGTTACTCCGGTTTTGCCATTTCACTTCGTTTTTCGACCGGTTTTCTATGTAACCTAATTAGAAGTATAAATACTCAAATTCTTATTTTTGCCTCTCAAGTTTACATTACACAAGATTTTATTTTGAATTATTTGGGGTTTTAGAGAGGATTTGTAATTTCTTGAAGATCTTCATCTTCCTTATTGTCCAAGATTCAAGCTTTTTATGATTATTATTATCTATTCTTCCTAATCTCTCCATCCTCTTTAAGTGGGTAATTTTTGCTTCTTCCTTTGCTTTAATTTTGTTAATTTCTCATTTTTGTTAGTTCATCTTAGTAGTTTACAATTGATTAGTTTTCTTTTGATTTGTTCCTTCTTCCTCTTGTTCATGTTTGTGAGCCTTTTCATGTTAGACATAGAAACCCCAAATTAAAAATCCCCAATTTGACCAATTTTGTTATTTGTTTTTATTTTGTTAGTTCTCCATTGTTGTAGTTTGTTTATTTCCCATTTTTATTTGTTCCTCCAATTAGATTTTCCCAAAGTAGTCATTCTTGCATGATTAGTAGTAAAAATCAATTATTAAGAATGTTCATAGTTAAAGATTCCACCTTTACACTTAATTTTACTAATTTAGTCATGTTTAGTGAGTAGTCTTTTTCTAGGGGACGATTTGACCCCGGTATGCCTAGATTGTGGGTTTGAATTCCGTATTTGGATTGTTTGGGATAAATGGGAATTGGGTAGTTTGGGGGATCGGGAATCGACTTGGCATTTGGTTGTGTTTGAACCCTTGACCCTTGTCCACCGACGGGAGTCGGTTAGGTCTAGGTAGTAAACCTCGTCTCTTGTCATGCCTTGCCCCGCCTAGTTGAACACGGGAGTGAGAACTTGGTAGGGTACCCAAATTATCGGTTTAGACTCTTCACCTTGGGAGAGGGGAGAGAAAGGACCGGGATTAGACGCGGACTTAATGAGCCGACTCACGAACCCGGGAGGGAGGTGATCGGTTTTAGCTTAGTTGGATTACGAACCCGGGAGGGAGGTAGCCAACCCCAAGAGGCGTTCCACTATTCCTATCATCCCTAGCAATCCGATGCTCGGTATTCCTTACTCACGATTATGACATGTTGGAGGTTAAGTCGGACCCTAGGCCTTTCTCTATTGAGTAACCGTCGTTTTTAGTTTTAGTTTGTTTCTTATTTAGTTTTCTATTTTCTTTTTGTAGTTGTAGATCACCAATCCTACCTCTCTATCGACTTAGATAAACTATTAGAATTAAAACGACTAGGAATCACCCCACTCCTTGTGGACCGACCCTTTCTAGTGCAACGATTATATCGTGCACTTGCGAGGTAATTAAAACCCCAACAAGTTTTTGGCGCCGTTGCCGGGGATTGTTAGCGGTACTAGTAGTTTTATTTCTTAAGTTTAGACTAAGTCATTACTTGTTTTGCACACTTCGGTGTGCCCTTGCCCGTGTTCTAACGTCTACCTTTTAGTTTTTGTATTGCTTTGCATGAGTAGGCGGATCCTTGGGCTTTCACCAATCCACTTGTTGAACCCCGAGATCGAAGCTACGGCAAGGCGGTACAACGCCGAAAGAAGAAGACATCGAGTGCAACCGCCTTCACCTCCCATTACTTCCGAATCCGAAGAAGAGATTAGATCCGAAGACACAATTGAGTCCGACGAAGAGGTTAATTCTCCGAGACCCCCTTCTCCGCCTCCTCATATGGCTACTATAAGGGAAGAGTCGACACCCCAAGTGGTGTCACAATCGAGTATTACAAGGCCCGAGGTCGGAGCTAACAACTTTGAGATCAAGCCCGCTCTCATCCAATTCGTACAACAAAACCAATTCTCCGGATTACCCCTCGACAATCCCAATGAGCATATCAATGTGTTCCTAGAAGCATGCGATAACGTAAAAATCAACGGAGCGTCGGAGGAGGCCATTCGCCTAAGACTTTTCCCGTACTCGCTAACGGGAAGAGCCAAGGAGTGGTTGAGGTCCCAACCGGCCGGCTCCTTTGACACTTGGGATAAACTCTCTAAAGCTTTCCTCTTGAAATTCTTTCCGCCGGGTAAGACGGCAAAATACCGTAACGATATAACAAACTTTGTCCAAGAGGATCACGAGTCGCTCTACGAGGCATGGGAAAGGTTCAAAGAGTTATTGAGGCAATGCCCCCACCATGGTATAGCCCCCCACGTGGTCATCCTTACTTTCTACAATGGCGTTCGATCCGAATATCAATTAGGGTTGGACGCGGCGGCCGGTGGTGCCATTGACTTAGTTCACCATACCGCGGCCATGGAGTTTATTGAAAAGATGGCCTCCAACAATCATCATTGGGGTGGGGATAGAAGGAAGTTGAAGAAGCAAGACAATAGTGAGACTTTGAATGCTCTTAATGCAAAAATCGACAATTTGACAAAACAACTTTCTCAATTCAAGCAAGGGGGATCAAGTTCTTCTAAGGAGACAAATGAGTTCTCTTGTGAGTTATGTGGAAGTCCAAGTCACGACGCCGCCGAGTGTTGTGTTGTTACTACAATGGAGCAAGCCAATGGCATATGGGAATCCAACCAAAGGCAAGCATTAAACAACAATAATCAATATCACCAAGGGCAAAGAGCGTTCCTATCTTATGGGAACAAGAACTTCCAAACTCCATTCAATCAACAAAAGGGAACTTTCAATCAAAACTTCCAAAGACCGAATCAAGGTTTTAATCAAGGGTTCAACTTCCAAGCACAAGATACATCGGGTTTTCAAGCAAGAAATTTCCAAGCAAGACCAACATTCAACACCACTCCCTTTCAAACCCCTCTCCAAAATCAATTTCAAGTTCCATTCCAAACTCCTACACCCTTCACTACTCCTATACCACAAGTCCCACAACAACAACAACAAGTTGTGCCACAACAAGCTCCACCACCAAAGTCCAATTTGGAGATACTTATGGAGCAAATGATGAGCACTCAAAATAGTTTCATTCAACGCCAAGACCAACGCCACGAGGAGACTACATCTTCTATTTCTCAATTGAAGAGTCAAGTCCAAAATGCCCAAAGAATCACCGATCATCAAATACAACAACTCGCGAATCAAGTCAACGAGTTGACCGTGTCAAGTGGGACATTTCCGGGTGGCATTAAGGCAAATCCTAAGGGTAACGACGAATTGAATGCCATTCAATTAAGGAATGGGCGCATATTGGATGAAGTTGTGGTTAACAAGAAGAGGAAGACTAATGTTGTGGATGAAGTAAGTGAGGAAGCAAATGGTGAAAAAGAGGGTTCAAATGAAGTGGTTGTTGACAAACCACCTATTGTTGAAGATCAAATTGTACAAGAAACCCCAAAGGCGACTAGAGAAGTCAAAGCATATGTGCCACCGATTCCATTTCCTCAAAGGTTAGCTAGGGCCAAGCTTGAGCAAAAGTATGGGAAGTTCTTGGAGATGATGAAGAGTATGCATATCACACTTCCTTTCCTTGAGGTCATTAGAGACATCCCCTCCTATGGCAAGTTCTTGAAGGATGTCATTTCTAAGAAGGCATATGGTGAGCAATTATCGGTGAGCCTCTCAAAGGAGTGTAGTGCCGTTCTCTTGAACAAATTGCCACAAAAATTGGAAGACCCCGGGAGCTTTACTATTCCATGCTCGATTGGCTCTATCAATATTGAGAAGGCATTTTGTGATCTAGGGGCAAGTGTAAGTCTTATGCCCCTTTCCATCTTTAACAAACTTGAAGGCTTTGAGCTAGCTCCCACGAGAGTGTCCCTTCAATTAGCGGATCGTTCCGTTAAATATCCGATGGGGGTAGCCGAAGATGTACCGATCAAAGTCGGGAACTTAATCATCCCGTGTGACTTTTACATCATGGACATTCCCGAAGACACCAAGATTCCCATTATACTTGGTCGTCCATGCCTAGCCACCGGGGGAGCTCTTATTGATGTCAAGAATGGTAAGCTCTCACTTCAAGTCGGGGATGACAAGATGGAATTTTCACTTGAGAAAGCCATGAAAGAGCCTTCAAATGTTGGATCATGCTACCAAGTACAAATGCTTGAAGAGTCTACCATCGAGCAAGATGATCATTATGCCCTTGAGGAGTCCATTGTCGGGAATTCGGAAATGGATGCGATGGAATATACTCTAGCTATGGACTCAATCTTGAAGCAATGCACCACAAGATCACTAGAAAGTTTGACCGAGGAAGGGTTATATGAGGAGAGATCTACGCCTCCTCAAGTGGAGTTGAAACCTCTTCCTTCATCTCTTAAATATGCTTTCTTAGGTCCTAATGAGTCATACCCGGTTATTGTCAATAGTGCACTTAATGACCATCAAGTACATGACTTGTTGGAAGTCTTGAGGAAATATAGAGAAGTCATTGGGTACACTATTGATGATATTCGTGGTATTAGTCCCGCCTTATGCTCTCATCGTATACTCTTGGAGGATGAGAGCACCTCATCCATTGAGCGTCAAAGACGTCTCAATCCGGCCATGGCCGAGGTGGTGAGGAAGGAGGTGCTAAAACTCCTTGATGCTAATATCATTTATCCAATCTCGGATAGTAAGTGGGTGAGTCCCGTTCATGTCGTCCCTAAGAAAGGTGGGACGACGGTTGTCAAGAATGATAAAGGAGAATTAGTGTCTACTAGGCCAATTACCGGGTGGCGCATGGTTATAGATTACCGTCAACTCAACAAAGCCACCCGGAAAGACCATTTCCCCCTCCCCTTTATAGACCAAATGTTGGAACGCTTGGCCAAACATTCTTACTTTTGTTATTTGGATGGATTTTCGGGATTTTTCCAAATCCCGATCCATCCCGATGATCAAGAGAAGACTACTTTCACTTGCACTTACGGGGTATACGCCTACCGTCGTATGCCCTTTGGGTTATGTAATGCACCGAGCACGTTCCAACGTTGCATGATGTCTATTTTTTCCGATTTTGTGGAAAAGACCCTTGAAGTATTTATGGATGATTTCTCCGTTGTAGGGTTTTCTTTTGAAAATTGTTTGGAAAACCTTGATAAGATCCTACAACGGTGTAAGGAAACCGGGCTTACACTAAATTGGGAAAAATGTCACTTTATGGTGACGGAGGGGATAGTCTTAGGCCATGTAGTGTCTAATAGGGGAATAGAAGTTGATAGGGCGAAGGTCGAGGCTATTGAAAAGTTGCCTCCACCTAGTAACGTTAAGGGTATTCGTAGCTTTCTTGGTCATGCGGGGTTTTACCGCCGCTTCATTAAAGATTTTTCCAAGATAGCTAGACCCTTAACGGAACTCCTCGCCAAAGATGCCCCTTTTATCATGACTAATGCTTGTCTCGATGCTTTTGATAGGTTGAAGAATGCTCTCATTTCGGCCCCTATAATCCAACCACCGGATTGGAGTCTCCCTTTCGAGCTCATGTGCGATGCAAGCGATTTTGCCATTGGAGCGGTTTTGGGACAAAGGAAAGAAGGAAAACTCCATGCTATACATTATGCGAGCAAAACATTAGACTCCGCACAAGCAAACTACACCACTACTGAGAAGGAGCTTCTAGCGGTGGTGTACTCCATGGAGAAATTCCGGTCTTATCTTGTAGGATCGAAGGTTATTGTCCACACCGACCATTCGGCTCTAAAGTATCTCATGGCCAAGAAAGATTCCAAGGCTCGTTTACTCCGTTGGGTTTTACTCCTCCAAGAGTTCGATATTGAAGTCCGGGACAAGAAGGGAACGGAAAATGTGGTCGCCGACCATTTATCTCGTCTAGTGCTTGATGATCATGATCCGGAAGTTCCTATAGACGACTCTCTTCGAGATGATCATCTATTAGCCCTATCAATGGTAGAAGCCCCATGGTATGCCGATTTTGTGAATTATATTGTGTCGGGGATCGTGCCTCAAGACTATGACTCCCACAAAAAGAAGAAGTTCTTCCATGATGTTAAGCAATTTCATTGGGACGATCCAAACCTATACAAATCATGTGCCGACGGTTTATTCCGAAGATGTGTACCCTATGATGAAACCAAGTCCATTATAATGCATTGTCATGACATGCCTTGTGGCGGCCATGCAAGCTCGATGAAGACATCCGCTAAGATACTACAATGCGGATTTTATTGGCCCACCATTTACCATGACGTAGCCACCTACGTCAAGAGTTGTGACAAATGTCAAAGGAGCGGGAACATATCAAGGCGCCATGAGATGCCACTACAATATATGCTCGAGATCGAGATTTTCGATGTACGGGGGATAGATTATCAAGGTCCTTTCCCCTCCTCTTGTGGGAACGAGTATATCCTAGTAGCGGTGGACTATGTGAGTAAGTGGGTTGAGGCAATCCCCACTAAAACTTGTGATGCGAAATCGGTGATGAAACTCTTGACCAAGATTATATTCCCTAGGTTTGGAGTCCCGAGGGTCTTGATTAGTGATCGGGGTACTCACTTCCTTGAGAGAACCTTGGCCACCATGCTCAAGAAATATGGGATTCAACACAAGAAGAGTCTTGCATATCATCCGCAAACAAATGGACAAGCGGAAATTTCCAATCGTGAAATCAAAGCGATTCTTGAGAAAACGGTCAACCGGTCGAGGAAGGATTGGGCATTGAAAATTGATGAAGCTCTATGGGCGTATCGCACGGCCTTCAAGACCCCCATCGGAACTTCCCCATTCCGTCTCATATACGGGAAAGCTTGTCATCTTCCCGTTGAAATGGAACACAAGGCATATTGGGCGATAAAGCATCTCAACTTGGATGTGAAGAAAGCGGGTGAAAAGAGACTACTCGACCTAAATGAGCTTGATGAATTCCGTCTACATGCATATGAAAATGCAAAGATCTACAAGGAGAAGACTAAAAAGTTCCATGACAAGAACTTGGTACGGAGAGAATTCAAGGAAGGCGAGTTAGTTCTCCTCTTCAATTCAAGATTGAAGTTATTCCCGGGGAAGCTCAAGTCAAGATGGTCGGGACCGTTCAAGGTTGTAAGGGTATTCCCATATGGCTCAGTGGAGATCAAAGGGAATGAAGAAACATTCAAGGTTAATGGTAGCCGACTCAAGCACTATTTTGTCGGCCAACCAATTCAAAGGGAAATTGCTTCACTCAAGATAAAGTAATCTCATTCATTAAGGATATCATTATTGTATATTCTCATCTACTTCATTCGGTCGAGCCAACGACCTTAAACAAAGGCGCTTCGAGGGAGGCAACCCCGATACTTGACACTTTTCTACCTTTTCTTCTTATTGGATTTTCTTGGAGGAGCACTTTTGTGACGATTTATATCGTTTTTGGAGCTTTATTAAGGGTTTGGAGCATATTGGGTTCGATTTGGGGAGCTTAGAAAAAAAAAAAAAAAATTTGGGAAAATGGGGGTAGCAAGGGTAACGCACGGTCGACCGTGCGATTCTCAGATCAGAAGGTTGGCACCGTGCGCAACCGACCGTGCGAAACCCATGTTGCCGTGCGAAAAAAAAAAAAAAAAAATTAATACTAATACCCGACCCCCCCCCTCATTCCCTCCTATCACACTATTATTACTATTACTATTATTATTATTATTATTATTATTATTATTAATACTAATCCTTCACATCTTCATCTTCCCCAACATCCATCTTCATATCTCCATTAAACCTTCATCCACCTTCAACCTATTTTTCCCATATAATCCTCAAAACAAACCCAAATCACCTAATTTTTGCACCATTCTCTCCCTTACTACTCCCTCTTCACTCTACACTACACAAATCCACCATAAATAACAAAGTTCATCATCACAAAAAATTCCTAGATCTAATTTTTAGCCTTTTTACTCTCCTTCAAATTGACTCATCTTTTGAAGGACGGGTATTTGAAGCGCCGCGGTTCTTTTGAGATTACTTTGAGGCGATTCCGGGCTGAAAAAATTTTTCCGGGTGGGTGACGGTTTTGATTCGGGTCGGAGACAACTTCTACAGCATACCTCGTTGGTCCACATCTACTCATGGCACCAAAAAGACCAATAATAGGTACGGAAGCATCTTCCTCCTCCGAACCCGCTCTTACAAAGCAAAGGGTAAGCTTATTTAAATACAAGTCTGATAATGTAGGCTTTAGTTTAGAAAAACAGCGTGCTAAGTATAAACAACTTATGAAAGCGGGATTTAAACCGACTCGGTTTTTTCACCGAGAGACTACGATAGCAACGGGCATAGATGATGATCTAGATGTCCTAATAGAGCGGTTTAATTGCCCGATTGCTTTCATGCATGCCTATAGTTTTAAGTCATTGACTTGTGAATTTCTTGCAACCGTCACCACCAACACCTCGGGCCACAACCCATCCATCTCATTCCAATTACTAGGTAATGAATTTACCTTGAGCTTAGAAAGGTTGGCCCGAATCCTCGGTATAAATTTCATTCACCAAGCTAAGGAAAAAGCCTCTAAAAAGGCGGAGGTAGTCAAGGAGAGAGCGGAGTTTTGGAGGGAAATTGCTAGGACCAATGAACCGTATGAGGCTAGGACAACCGCTCTTAGTGAGATACGCAACCCCGCTCTCCGTTATGTTTTGCGCCTATTTTCGGAAATCCTTATCGTTTCTTATGAAACCCAACACCGGGTGAGCGCGGTAGCACTTCAATCACTCATGGAAGTGTTATATAACCGGCCTCTAACAATCGACTTCACCAAGGCCGTGGTCGCACACCTTCATTCGATGACTGTGGTCACACCTAAAGTAATAGTGGGTGGGGGTCTAGTGACATTGATTGCCCAAGGGTTGGGAATGATTACAGAACCGGAACCTAGAGCCTCCGGCGGTACCTACATTGACACCGACTACCTTGAAAACTCAATTTGTATCACCACAATGGATGGAGTCGCCCGACTCCTATTTTACATAACCTCCCTTCGCTCCATGATACTATCGGACAAGCCTCATGTTACGATCTCAAACCGGGAAAATTGGGGTATGCCTTTGAGAATGAATGAATTTGTCCGTAAGGTCATCTACTCCCCTTGGGAATACGCCAATTATGGCCATGACCCTTCCCGCATCGTGTATGAGGACGAGTTTGAGGATGAGAATGAGGAAGAGGAACAAGGTCGTCCTCTTGATCCTCCCCGCTCATCTATGCACCAACCCGGTCCCTCTTCTTTCAACACCGGTCCACAATTTGGGTATGGGCAAGGTTCACAATTTGGACATGGGCATGGTCAACAACCACCATTTGGGTACGGACAAGGATTTCCCCAACCGAGCTACACACCTTGGGATATGTCCGCTATTACTACCCAAATCAACACACTCTCGGACCTTGTGACCTCTAACCACGAGGAGAATCGTCGGTCCATCGAGGAAATCCGAACATTATCCCAACAACAACATGAAGAAGCGATGGGATCTATCCACCGAATTGAAAACTCGGTAAATTCTTTCTTTGATAGTTTCTACTCTCGTTTCCCCCCTCCCCATTGAACTTCATGATTTCATTTAAGTGTGGGGAGGTAGTTTTCGGTTGTGTTGGTGATCGTTGAGGAGTTGAGTGGTTGTGTTGTATGGTGAGGAGTGGAGTATATAGGTGGGGTGAGTTTTGGAGGGTGAGTTTGGTGATTGTTGGATGCGAGTTTATACTTGAGGATTCGTGGAACTTTGAGTGGAAATTTTTGATTTGGTGAAACTTTTGTGATGGCTAGATTTGATGAAGTTATTCTTGGTGTATTTGCTAGTGTTGAGTGATGAATGATGAGAGTACGATTATTGCTCCCGGAAATTCGGTGATGTGATTACACCGGATTTCCATTTTCGAAAAATCCAAAATTATTGCTCCCGGATTTTCGGTGACTTGATTACACCGAAAATCCATTGAAAAATCCAAATGTTTTGCTCCCGGTGCTTTAGTGACTTGATTACACTAAAACACCACTTGAAAATCCAAAATTTTTTTATTTTTTTTATTTTACTTTCTTTCATTTTTTTTATTAGATTTTCTTAGTTTCTTTTAATCTTTCCTTAGTTTTTTTTAATTCCTAGTTTTCTTTACTTCCTTTCTTCTTTCCATCTTGAGTTTTGCATTGGGGACAATGCAAAGTTCAAGTGTGGGGAGGAGTCTTGTGTGTCTAGTTTGATTTAGTGTAGCTTGTGTACATATATTTGTTTTTGTGTTGTTTCCTCTTTTTCCCTTGTGTAGGTAAACAACCCGTCGGACGCCAAAAATCAAAATCCGAGGTAGATGGATGAAGACCGTCCCGGTATATTCTTTCCACCTTATTCCTTTTTTTCCTTGCATTTGTTGAAGGAGGATGGGATTTTGATTGTATTGGAGGTTCTTGGATGAACATTTGGGTTGTTGGTTGCTTGCTTGCTTGTGGAAATTGATTCATTTGTGTTTTGTTTTATTTGTTTTCTTTATTTTTGTGTGATTAGTGTCTAGTCTAGTGTGTCTTAGAGTAGTGTAAAACTTTTCGAAAACCTAGTCTTGAAGCTTATTTTTGGAGCTTACATTCTCTTATTAGTTTTACTTACCTTGATGTAGGACTTGAATCTAGTAGAATAGCTTTAAAATACTAGGTTTATCGACATTCTAGCTTAGGTCCACCCTCCCTACCAAATAGATTACTCGGGGGTTTGCATTTGACCATTTTGATCCCCCGTGGTGTGAAAACTCCTTGGTTACCGTGTCTCGTGTTCCTAGGTGACCTTTACTCTTATGACCATTTTTTTTTATAATCCAAGTTTACCTATCAAATACCACAAACACCTTCCACATTAATTTTTGCCTTTTGTTTTTGGTGATTCTATTACGTGATGCTTCCCCCACTTCAAAATCGAAAAAAAAAAAAAAAAAAAAAAATCGAAAAAAATCGAAAAAAGAAAGAAAAGAAGAAGAAGAAAGAAATCAAGGGGAGAAAAAAAAAAAAAAAAAAAAACTATGAAAATCGAAAAAAAAAGATCACCACATATCAAAATAAATAAATTTTCCGTTGATTTGGGGAGCCATCGTGAAGGGCCTACCGAGGGACCGAGTTCCTGAGGAAAGAAGATAGCGGTGGTAAACCGGTCATTGGAATTATCACTTTTCTATTCCTTTTTTACTTGGATTATTTGGTCATATTGAGTTTTGGGACGATCCTTCTCTTTATTTCATAAAGAGGTCGAGGCACACTTACCTACAGTGTTTTATAACACCACGGTTCTACCTTTCCACGCCATCTTACGCCCTCTTGTAATTTATTTGGAAGGTTGGGAGAAAATTTGCTAGATTATCGATGTTCATAGTAATTTATAGCTATAGTATTAGATTTTTGTCCATGTCTTGTAGGTTAACTAGTTTGAGAATGTTAGTTTTCATAATAGGTGGATGATTAGTGCTTTTCCCGCCGTCTTGATGAGGGTGACGGTGTTTTCCTTTTGTGATGCAAACATGTCTTGTATTTGTGGGCTTAATCGATTGTTTGTGTCAATAGTTTTGTGCAAGACCCAACTTGCCTCGCAACGGGATACCTATCCTCATGGTATGTCGTTGTGAGTTGAAAGGGCGTTGAGTGCGCTAATACTCATGCGGTTAGTAATAGTTCAGTGAGTGGTCGAGGGATGCTTATATTGTGCATTCACTCTTTGTAGTCTAGGTGCTTGTCTTTGCCTTTGTCGCGCTTACTCGAGGACGAGTAAATGTCTAGTGTGGGGAGGTTGATAACTCCGTTATTGACCGCTTTTCTACACCCGTTTGACGTTTATTTAGCCTCGATTAATCGTATTTTCTTTGGCATTCCGGCTCATTTCGCCTATATTTTGTATTACACGGGTTTTTGCGTTTGTTGTTCATTTTTAGGCATTTCCGTGACGAAAACGATGAAACTTGAGCATGCCCGGGTAAAAGGAGGTACATGACCCGAGTTCGAGCCTAAACAAGCGCATAGAAGACAAGAAACGGGAAAATGGGCATAGGAAGAGAATAGCACGGTCCACCGTGCGATTCTAAAGTCAGAAGGTTAGGACCGTGCGATTCTCACCGTGCGAAACGCATGTTTCGTGCGTTACTCCGCTTTTGCCATTTCACTTCGTTTTTCGACCGGTTTTCTATGTAACCTAATTAGAAGTATAAATACTCAAATTCTTATTTTTGCCTCTCAAGTTTACATTACACAAGATTTTATTTTGAATTATTTGGGGTTTTAGAGAGGATTTGTAATTTCTTGAAGATCTTCATCTTCCTTATTGTCCAAGATTCAAGCTTTTTATGATTATTATTATCTATTCTTCCTAATCTCTCCATCCTCTTTAAGTGGGTAATTTTTGCTTCTTCCTTTGCTTTAATTTTGTTAATTTCTCATTTTTGTTAGTTCATCTTAGTAGTTTACAATTGATTAGTTTTCTTTTGATTTGTTCCTTCTTCCTCTTGTTCATGTTTGTGAGCCTTTTCATGTTAGACATAGAAACCCCAAATTAAAAATCCCCAATTTGACCAATTTTGTTATTTGTTTTTATTTTGTTAGTTCTCCATTGTTGTAGTTTGTTTATTTCCCATTTTTATTTGTTCCTCCAATTAGATTTTCCCAAAGTAGTCATTCTTGCATGATTAGTAGTAAAAATCAATTATTAAGAATGTTCATAGTTAAAGATTCCACCTTTACACTTAATTTTACTAATTTAGTCATGTTTAGTGAGTAGTCTTTTTCTAGGGGACGATTTGACCCCGGTATGCCTAGATTGTGGGTTTGAATTCCGTATTTGGATTGTTTGGGATAAATGGGAATTGGGTAGTTTGGGGGATCGGGAATCGACTTGGCATTTGGTTGTGTTTGAACCCTTGACCCTTGTCCACCGACGGGAGTCGGTTAGGTCTAGGTAGTAAACCTCGTCTCTTGTCATGCCTTGCCCCGCCTAGTTGAACACGGGAGTGAGAACTTGGTAGGGTACCCAAATTATCGGTTTAGACTCTTCACCTTGGGAGAGGGGAGAGAAAGGACCGGGATTAGACGCGGACTTAATGAGCCGACTCACGAACCCGGGAGGGAGGTGATCGGTTTTAGCTTAGTTGGATTACGAACCCGGGAGGGAGGTAGCCAACCCCAAGAGGCGTTCCACTATTCCTATCATCCCTAGCAATCCGATGCTCGGTATTCCTTACCCACGATTATGACATGTTGGAGGTTAAGTCGGACCCTAGGCCTTTCTCTATTGAGTAACCGTCGTTTTTAGTTTTAGTTTGTTTCTTATTTAGTTTTCTATTTTCTTTTTGTAGTTGTAGATCACCAATCCTATCTCTCTATCGACTTAGATAAACTATTAGAATTAAAACGACTAGGAATCACCACACTCCTTGTGGACCGACCCTTTCTAGTGCAACGATTATATCGTGCGCTTGCGAGGTAATTAAAACCCCAACATTACTCTAATGCTTTAAACGTGTTACTGTAATACATTAGGTATGAATGAGAGTATGAATGACAGTATAAACGTGTATACTGCTATGAATAAAAGTATGAATGAGAACGTTATACTTTGATATTGTTTCCTATTTTGATGGCAATCACGTTCCATCATTATAGGAAGCAGTATTTTTTTAATATGACAGTATTCTAAATCCTTTGTTACTTCAATGCATTACAGTAACAGATGACAAGAATTAAAGTAACAGATGAAGTGCATTAAAGTAACACGAGATTCAATTAACAGAAGATGTCTATACACAGGGTTAGACACTAAAATAACAGATGGTCTATATTAAAGTAACACATTATGTGCATTACAATAACTCCATATATATGTTTGTGCGAAAAAAATCATATAATGATCAGATCTTTAAAAAATCATACTACGAACGTAAAATCTAATAACATGGAGCATCTTAATGACTTCCATGACAATGAAAGCGTAACAATTGATGAAGATTATGAAAACCCTAAATAATAATCATTGAAGATTATGAAAAAAAACCTAAATAATAAACCTAACAATCTGCAATCTATACTAACATAAGAGCAATGAATCGTTTATATGAATATATGATGAATGAAATGAATAAAATTGACGCAAAACATGAAAGTAATATCGAAACTCACTATTGTTGTACTCCACGAATTGCTTATCAACAGTTGATGATGATCTCGCGATCATTGAATCCATAGTAACGTGATGTCGAGCACAGATTTTGAATGAATGAATGGATGAACGTGATGTTGGAAGCGTTTTTTTTAGGTTTGATGAACGTGGTAACGTGAATGAATGAATGGGTGAATGAATGTGATATTATTGTTTCCAAAAATTATGGGAGTTATTCTAGGAAGCAGTATCTCCCTTTTTTTTTTTTTTTTTTTTTTAATGTAAATTGTAGAATGAATCTTGTCCATTCATCTTCATCTCATCTAATGGATGGGATGAAAACTTATGGACTCATATATAGAGAAGGACTCATAAGAACCTTACTATATATATATATATATATATATATATATATATATATATATATATATATATATATATATATATATATATATATATATATATATATATATATATATATATATATATATATATATATATATATATATATATATATATATATATATAGAAGTGGGATCAGGTGAGTCCCCTTGTATAAGTTGAGTCCGTGAGTCCCCATATCAGCCATCGATTCAATGGTAGATTAATGGCCAAGATCTAATCTCGTAATTATGGAAATAACCATAATATCTTTGAAAATATATTTTATTTTCTCTCTCTTCCTTTGATTTCTCCCGCCCAACCTCTCTAACTCTTCAGTTCTCACGTTTCACCGCTTTACTTCACATCGCTTTACTTCACACCACGTTTCATCTAGAGCAGAGCTATTTTGATCTTCTGAAACACTCCCGCCTTCATTTTCGTCTTCTCATCTTCGCTCATCTTCGTCTTCTCTTCGCTCATCATCGTCTTCGTTCTCTTCGCTCATACCGACTACATCCACGCAGCTACACCATATTTGAACTCCAAACTTAAGGTAAATAAGGGTTTTTTCCTTTGTTTTTAATTACTTTTATGGTAAATTAGGTCTTGTACACCATATTTGAACTCCAAACTTAAGGTATATAAGGGTTTTTTCCTTTGTTTTAATTACTTTTATGGTAAATTAGGTCTTGTTCGTGATGCTAACTACCTTTAAATTAGGTCTTGTTTTTGTTTTATTTCTCTCAACCTGTATGTAGAATGCGCGATTGATTGTATATATTTCTCCCCTGCATGTTATTTTTGTTACTGTAATGAACATAATTTGTTATTTTGACTGGTATCATTCGGAATTTTAATGAATAATCTATTGGGTTACTTTAATTTATGTACTGATAACATATTAATGTAATGTTTACAGAATGTATGTGTTTTTGTTACTTTAATTCATATATTATGTTACTTTAGTAAATAATTTATGTTACTGCTATGCGTAGATCCATGACAAGGATCCCTTTTCTAGAACTTTTTTATTGGGTTACTTTAATTCATATATTGGGTTACTTTAAATCACATGACATGTTACTTTAGTATAGTACAATGCGGATGAGGGGTATGTTATGCGGATGAGGGGTATGTAATTCTGTAGTCAGTTTGTATCATTGGCATTATTCTCATAATAATATATCTTCAGATGGCAGAAGAAGGTAAGATTGTTGTTGCTGGTGAGAAGGAGGGGCAGGTTAAGAAGCGAGTTCAACGGGCAAAGAAAACGACTGTCAAGCCATCGAAGTTGAAGACACTAGCTACCGGTTTGACAGATGCAGCCAACGTCGACCGTTCGTCTTCTGTAAGGTGCAGCTCGCAGCTCCTTGTTGATCTAATATCTAATTTAAACCAGAGGCAGCGGGAGGCGCTTTCAGCGATCGGATTTGGCGGTGTACTTGAAATGCACCTTAAGAGCTTCCCTGTAAAGTTTGCTGCTGATTTCATGACTTTATTCAGCGATGACACGCTGATTTTTAGATGCGGTACCAATCAGTTCCTCGTAAGCAAGCACGATGTACATGACTGCTTCCTCCTTCCACTTGGACCGGACCCTGTTGAGCTGCTGCCAATGGGTCGATCGAAGGCGGTCGAAGAGGAGTCCGTCGTGGCGCTGAAGAGAAAGTGGAGGGGTGACTTTGATGTCGGTAATGAAAGCGATGCAATCCCTCTGTCAAAGGTCCTTAGGAAACTGCAAGATGATGTAGGGGGTGGAGAGATGTTCTGTAGGATGTTCGTTCTGTACAGTATGTCGATATTCTTCTGCCCGACGTCCAACCATGGGGTTGATCTGAGACTACTGAAGGTTGTGCAAGATGTATAGCAGATTAAAAGCCTTGACTGATGCACGTTCATACTGGATGGACTGGCGCAGGCGGGCGAGGATTTTGTGTTCCGTAACCGATCATATTTACTTGGCTGTGTGCCGTTTTTAATGATTACATACTTCCAGCGGTTTGCCTACCGCAATCTCCCGTGCCCGTGTGATCTCCCTTTGATCAAGCACTGGGATCATAAACGCATTCTTGAACGGTTGGCCGGCGAGTACATTTGTGGTGGGCTGGGCCGGCTTACCCGATCTGATGTTGAGTACCCCCGTTGTTTACATGCGGTGAGGGAGGGAGAACCGTCACCGCCGTTGAAGATTACACAGAACCGTCACACTGACGATGGTTCATTGCCTGGACAAGAGGACGATAAGTTCACCACCATCAAACTTTCTCATGGTCTTGAAGATGATAGTGAACTGAGAGCCAAGGCGGTCGACGTAAGTAATCATGTCAATAATTCATTAATGAATCTATTTGTGTCTGTGTTGGAAACCATGGAATCAGTAAGGATTTAAATCTGTGATGTCTGTAACTCTGCATGTTACTCTAACATATCTTCTGTTACTTTAGTGATCAACATGTGTTACTTTAATTCTTACAATCCGTTACTTTAACCTGATTCGTCCACATTATTGCTCCAACATATATGATGTTACTTTAATCCATACCATTTGTTACTTTAGTTGATAATATCTGTTACTTTAGTGTATACTCTATTTTCACTATACATTCTTTCAGCTTATCATTCAATGTTACTTTGGTACACGTTTGCAACATAATTATTCTTTCCTGCAGGAGGTCCATCACATTCATCTGATGATGGGAAGGAATGCAATCGCATTCCATGATTGGTGGGTCTCACATGCTGCGAAGATCAGGAGGATAACTTCGGGCAATCCATTACCCGAAGACCCGGTGCCATCACAAGTAACCCAGGCATTCTGGGGAGGAGCAGAGCTGCACCGGGTGGTGGATGAAGTTTGTGAGGCGCTGCGTCGCGCTAGGGAGTTGTCGGAGCAGGGGCCAGTACTTGAGGCCAAAAATACTAATCAAGCCGAGGAGGATGATCCTAACATTCAGCCATACTCGACGGCTGAGGTTAATGATATTCAGGGGGGACTGAATTTAAGCAGTGACCGCCAGATAGTGCTTTCTCTGTGGGATATTGACAGAATTGGAGACGAGGATGTCGGTGAGTGTTTGTCGGTGGTGGTAGACGGAAGGAAGGTCTTCCACCCTTTCTTTTTTCATTTTGAAAAGCTGTTGGGATGCATGCAAGTCGTCGATGAGAGGCTTGGGTGCTCTTGGGACTGTGACGTCCCAGATCCTGACCAGCTCACGGTGTCGGACTTTCTGGGTGGGGACGGCAGGCTTTTCAGGTCTGTTTTGTCTGTGAGGAAAGACGTAATTGACTACGTCTTCTACAAAAATGAAAAATACAGTACATCGTAAGTGGTCTACATCACCTAATTCTTTTTTAGTGCGCATTATTGTCGTTTTTTGTTAAATGTTTCATAATCCTTTCGATTATTTGCAGGGAAATGATTGTGAGGTTCAGTGACTTTTTCAACATACCCCGTGGTGAGTTGGCCACGCTTGCGCCCGGAGAGCAGCTCTCGAATGCTGTGATTGACTGCTGGTGCATACTCATGAATCACTTGACAGCTGCCCAGTCTGCACCGCGTCGGACATCACGATGCTTTTTCGGTGTCAGCCACAGCGTAAGCTAATTTATTTACTTGCTTATCCCAAATGATAACTGTAGTTCTATGGCTGTGTTACTGTAATGTACTCTCTGCATTACTCTAATGATATCGACCTGTTACTCCATGCAGGATACAGCTCTCCAGATTTGGAGAAATAGAAAGCGTGGTTTGTTTGTGGACATGAGCGAAGCATTGTTCAACTTCTGGAACATATGGGTTGATGCAAACGAAGGGAATCTCGAGCTAGATTCTGACCTGGTATTTTTGATTTTAGATCACATATTTTGTAAGACTTGAATGTCTGCAAATCTGCATGTTACTCCAACATATCTTATGTTACTTTAGCAGTTAATCGACGTTACTTTAGTGAACAATATGTGTTACTTTAATCAATGAGAACCGTTACTTTAACCTGCATCATCTACATTATAATCAGTATATATGATGTTACTTTAATTCATTCAACTTGTTACTCTAGTTTATATTATCTGTTACTTTAGTGTCCACTCTCTTTTAACTACACCAACATGATACCCATTTCCTACCTACAGGTATTCGTTCCGGTGCTGTCAGAAAACAATGACCATTACAGCTGCGCGTGTATCAATTTTTGGCAAAACGGATTGAATACCTTGATAATAGGTCTTACGACGAGGGGGAGTTTGAAAGTCTTCCTTACGTTGGGATGGCACGGCTCTCGGTAAGTCTGCTTCATTTTGGTATATATTTAAACATTCCTTCATTTTCTCAGTCTTATATATGTATTTACTTTTTTTTATCTTATACCACCTAGGCTGAAGAAATGGGCAAGTACATGGTTCAGCGAGGCATCAACAAAGGGGCCAATGTCTCCTCGTTCCCTCTCGTCAACGTCCTGTTCAGATGGCAGGGCAGCGGGTTCTCGTCTAACGATTGCGGCGTATATCTCATGATACACATGATGTTGTATGCCGGGGAGGCCTTTGACTGTCCCTTGGGCACGAGCGAGGCGAACAATCTGTACATGGCAGAAATCGCGGCGACGCTGTGTCTCTGCGACATTAACAAGGAGAGGGACATGTTGATTTCGCGGGTGTCATCCTTTGTTACTGACAAAGCCAACCTTGCCATCAGTAAGACCATGTCAGATGTCGCCACGCCCGTCAGTGAGTCCGAAAAGAGGTCACGAGAGCCGACCCCCGACGTGCAACCGTCTAAAAAGAGCCGCGTGCTACCATCCACTCCAGGAACACCTGCTGTAGAAGCCGCGTATATATCACCGGACACTGCCGGTGAATTATCTATTCTTGGGAGTCGATCTAGGGGGAACGGGGACGGCTTAGGCTGCTCCATTGACTGTGGCAATCCAGATCCCAATGCACCCATGGCATGTCCATTCCTTTCAAACAACAGGACCCTGTTGGGCTTTGTTGAAATCTTGTGGAAAAATGTCGTGGACTACTGCTTATTTCAGCACAAAAACTACAACAACAGGTAATAAGGCGAACACTACACATATTTGGAATATATAGTGTTGTTTAAATTTTTGTCACCTATCTCTTGTCTTCAAAGCATACTGATCTGTCCTGAATGCAGCGACATGGTTGCGGAGTATTCACCGTCGGCTGTAATGACCCGGGGTGATGTGATGTCCATGCTCCCGGGTAATGACATGTCGTCCTCTGTCGTCGAGTGTTGGTCAATGCTCCTGAACAGTCTCGTCGTGAACGGCAGCGGGTCGGATGATTACCCTAAGATGGCGTTCCTTGGTCTACGGCAGACGGTATGTCTAACGAGTTACTTTGTACATATGCATTATTTTTGCCTCATATTCTGATTCTTTTTAGAAAACTCTTGACTAGAGTAACACTTCAACTGCATTGAAGTAACACTCTACACCTGTTGCGGTAACAAGGATACCAACTAATTACTGTGTAGTTACTGCAAATATTCACACAATCCTAACCTTTTTACTGGATGCGATCATGAGGATTATTGCCGAAAATCAATCAGCGTCCTTAAAGAACGCAAACGCATTGTTGAACGAATGGCATACTTTCAAGGATAACTGTGGTGATACATTCCAGGTGGACGCTGATCTGATCTTTGTGCCCATCAACGTTGACGGGTACTTCTCATGCGTAGCCGTCAACCGAAAGAAGAAGACAGTCGATTTCCTCGACCACCGTCGATACACAGCGATCAGAGAAACAGATCTATTTGCAGCCATCAAGACAATTGTTAGTCTCTCTATTCTTCATTTCATCAGTTTTTTATCACAATCTTGTGCTCCAATGAGTGATTTCCTTGACCACTATCATCAATGATTTTCAGGTGGCGTCAATGAGTGACTTCATTGACGCCTATGAAGTTCCTGGTGCGGCGGATATTGTGTCTTACAAGTTCCGCTCTATTAAGCTTGGCTGGCAGTCCACAGTATGTAACAAGGACGAGTCAGGGATATTTCTTCTGATGCATATGCTACTGTACGAGGGCCGCGAATTCAATAACGATGACCTCCACAGGAAGGTTAACAGAAGATACTTGGTCATCCAGCTTGCAGCAACCATCCTCCTAGCAGACCTGAACATTTATCGAAGGCGGCTGATCGGTGACGTAGACAAGTTTGTGGCAGCTAGGCCGAAATTAATTGAAGAATTGAAGGGTACGCGAGGAAAGAGCCGGAAACGGTAGTCAGTAAATGGTTAGATTAACTGAGTATTATTTTGTACAAGGTTTAACCAAAAAACTAAGTGTCATTTTGTACAAGGTTAACCTATACCTTAAACTTTGTCACTCTATCCGTCAAACTTTGTTACTCTAACCCCCAGAATTTGTTACTTCAATGCATGTCATGTGTTACTTTAATTCTTACATCTTCTACGCTGCATGTTAATTTATATCTGCCATTCGATCAACACTTAAAAGATGATATCCCGTGTTATTCCAACTCATCTATCACGTTACTTTAATGAATAATGTTTGTTACTCTAGCTGAATCTTCCTTTACCTACTATATTCTCCAAGGAATGAATATCTGTAAGGAATTTACATCTGCAATGCGATCAACACTTAAAAAATGATATCCCGTGTTACTCTAATTCATCTATCGCGTTACTTTAATGTATAATGTGTGTTACTTTAACTGAATCTTCCTCTACTTATTATAATCTCCAAGGAATGAATATCTGTAATTCAATAAACCTTTACAAAACATGTTACTGTAATGTTCCCAAATTAATACCATAAAGAACAAGCTATGTTACTATAAGGAAGAAAATTTCACTAATCAGAATACTGGTTCATCTTCTACATCTTCCTCGTCCTCATCTTCTTCTGATTCTGACTCTGATTCTGATTCATCGTCAGACGGTTCGACAGGTGGTGGCGGCCGTGTTGCAAAGGGATTGGGGCAATTCCTCTTGTCGTGGTGCGCCATCTGCTTACAATTGTTGCACATGCGCTTTGGCTTCTTTGCAAGTGCAATTGATTTCGCCTTGCTCGATAACAACCTCTTTCCGCTTCCTTTTGTCTTGGAAATCTTCGGCGGGAGTATCGTTATCTCTGCTGTTGACGTACATCCTAGCATCTCTTCCAATTCTTGGGTTTTATTCAATGTCTCGCTACTCCCAATCGGCTTAAGCTTCACCCTGAATTCGCGGATCAAAGCGGACATGTTCTCCACATCTTCTTTATTAGCAGACCGTAGAATACCCATCGTCTCATGAACTTCCGACCACAGTTTAGACATCTCTATCTGCTTTCCGTCTATGTTGTCGATTTCTTCGCCTTCCACACCGTCATCAACAACACTATATTTGCGCAGCGCATCCCTCGACCACCTTCCAGCTACGTAGTTATCGGGTATACTAGTCAGGCCCTTCGAGGAATATATCCAAATTATGTGTCGACACAGTATTCCCCTTGTCTCAAACAATTTACACGTGCAATTGACGTCCGATGTTTCTGCAGGAGGTTAGTATAGCATTAAGATACACAACCCACCCACTCACAAATCAGTTCGCGTTACTTTAACTAAAACTATGTGTTACTTTAATTCGTGATTTTTGTTACTTTAATACTGCATCCTGTGCTTTATCTACAACCTACAAACCGCGTTACTTTAACTGCTAAGTTATGTTACTCTAACACATTCATCCCGTTACTTTAACTTATAAATCCCGTATAAAATAAGACAGCAAGCAGGCAACTGCGTACCTTGTTTGTAGTGGACTAGAAATTCTTTACCCCTTGTGGCGTCCCTCACCGTAGTTACTTCAGCCCCATCCCTTTCAGCAAAATCTCTCACACTGCACGTCCCCACTGAACACTTTACCCCCTCTTGAAATTCATCAAACACCACGTGGGTGTATACCCTTGCAGCGTGCTGTTCTATCAGGAAGTGGGTCATTGTCTTCGGCAGAGATTGTACATTCTCGCTGTCAAGCTTTTTCTGGTTATACCTCTGCTGATCCATGGCGCTCTCGAACCGCATCCAGAATTCAACCAACGTTCCATGCTGGTTCTTAAACCGCTTGAAGAAACTGTTTTCGCTCTCCGATCTCTGTGTTGTTCGCATTAAGCCTCCCATCTTCAGACCCCTGCAGTGCGCCATGACCCACTGCTTCCTAATCGAAAACGCAGTTTCGAACCACTGAACATCTCCCACGTCGTGCTCCTCCATTATTTCCATCCACCGCTCGTCGAACTCCGCTTCATCGATCTCGTCATCCCACACTATTGCATTCAATTTCTTTAGGAATTCCTGGTAGTCGGCCCGCGAGGCGCCGTATTTAGTGGGTACCTTATTCATGATATGCCACATACAAAATCGTTGCCACGCCGATTTAAACATCTTCTCAAACGATGCAATGATACCGGGGTCCTGATCGGTGATGATGTACTCAGGCTCCTTGCCGTCCATAGCCGTCAGGAACCGTTCGAACACCCAGTTGAACGATTTCTCATCCTCGTGCGCGATGAGAGCGCCACCGATCGTTTGTGGTGATCGACACCGGTGAATGGGGTGAATATCATCTTATATTTATTCGTCCCGTATGTTGGGTCGAACGAAACTGCGTCACCAAATAACCTGTAGTTCCTCCTGGCAACACCGTCAGCCCAAAAGACCCTGCTCAAACTACCATCCTCATCCAGGTCGTAATCAAAGAAAAATCCCTTGTGATTGTCCGCCATACTCCTGAAACGATCGATGAATAACTGACCGTCCCTCTCATGGATGAAGCACTTTATATCTCTTCCAAAGTTTTTAAAGTCGACCAGGCTGGCACCTACGTTTGCGAACCCTTCAACATGCTCCTTACATATCTTGTAAGTCTGCGTTGCACCGATCTTCAGCTGCAACAATTTGTTGATTAAAGTAACGTATGACAAATGTTGAAATAATAGTTAGACGTCATTAAAGTAACATGTTGATTGAGTAACCAGAAATTGGTAATTAACAGACGGCTTTTCATTAAAGTAATGGACTACATAAACCACAGTAACGCAGTATCTGCATTAGAGTAACGAAATATTAATACAGAATGTGAATGTGAACATAAACACGCAGTGATCTCAATTTAAATGATTGAACCTGCAAGAAGTTACTCAACACATACCCGTGAATTATTCAGTATCATTTGCTTGTGGTACTTCGTGAGGTTTCTCGATAACTTATGGAACTCTCTGTCTTTTGGTGAAATTAGCTCGTGGTTGTGCCCGCTGTGAAACTTAATAATTCTAAGAGGCCTGCCTTCGCTGAACAACTTAATTCTTGCCATACAGCCAACACGATGGACCTTTGTTTTCCTTTTTGGTGCCTCCACAGCGACTCCCTCTGTCTTCCCCTCAGTTGCTTTCCCCTTCGACGTGCCCTCCTTGGATGCCCCATCTCTGTTGACTTTTTTTTTTTGTAAAAACCCTGCCTGTTGCATACTAGCAGCTTTGATTTAATCTCACCACCCCGCCATCTTTTTGTTGTGTACCTCCTCACATCGAACCCGCAGGCCAATGCGTAGATTTTATAAAAGTTTACCGCTTCTTCCTGGTCTTTGAATATCTGCCCTAGGTATGGTGTGAAAGTCTCACCTACATCCCTGCACCATTCGTGTGCTTCTGCATCAACTGAAAAACAAAACAGTGCAGTGAGGTAATTAAATTAACAGAAGATGCGTATAAGATAGACATACAGTAACAGATGTATGGCTTCACAGTACCGTCTAGTGTTCATTAAAGTAACGAATATTGTGCACCAAAATAACTCCACGCATATTTCATCCACGTATTTAAAAAGTATGTGATGACATGCCGTTTACATACAATGAGCCTAAAATCTAATAATAAGGAGCATTTTAATTGCTTCCGTCTACAGTATAAATCACTAACAAAAAACTTACAGTTTGTTTCTTTGACAGGTTGAATATCAGCCATAGAAGGAGATGTTGCAGCGGCAGAAGGTTGAAGATTAATGGCCTAACGTCTATTATGATTCGTTGACTGCAATCGTGTACTTTGATTTCTAGGTTATTTTGAAGCAGTATATTTCTTTGAATGGGCAGTTACTCTCTTTATTTGTTTCCTATTTTGTAGGTAATCACGTCCCACTATTATAGGAAACAATATCTTTTTAAATCATTATTTTAATACGGCGGTTACATATATTCCAATAGCTCTTTAATGCGCTACAATAACTGATGCTAAGAACTAAAGTAACAAATTTACGATTTAAAGTAACAGACCATAAAGTAATGAAGCTTTGGCATTAAAATAACAGACATTCTACACTAAAGTAACACATTATGTGAACTAAAATAACCCAATATCTTTCTGATTTAGCATGGTGGTTTAGTATCATCTTAATGACTCCCACTATTATAGGAAACAATATCTTTTTTTACAACACTAATGCGTTACGATTATAGACGTTTCAATCTAAAGTAATGGAAGTTTGTCACTACAGTAACAGACATTATACACTAAAGTAACAAAGTATCTGAACTAAAATAATGCAGCGTTACTATAGTTCAACGTACAGAAGTAGAAACTAAAAATTTAGTATCATCTTAATGAATCCATATCGTTTCAACTATAAACTACAATATATACTCACAGTTTGTTTTTTCCACGATTTGCAAATCAGCCATTGAATGAGAAGTAGAAGCCGGATTGAATCACAAGCAGCGCGATGAAAATAAATGGTTATTGATTGTAGAAGAGGATTGACTGAATGCGTTATTGATTGCGTGGTATTGAAATAAATGGCAGCGACGTGATTAAGATGATGAAGCCTGAATGTGATTTTGATGAATGATGATTGAATGGGCGAGAGAACGATGAAGAAGAATGGGCGAGAGAACTACGAAGAAGAATGGGCGAGAGAAGGATGAAACGTATATTTAGAATGAAAGAGAGAATGAATGATTGAATGATGGAGAATGTTACGTTACTGAATATTCACCTTCCTATTTTGTAGGATGCAGTATCTTCATATTTTTTTTTCATTAAAACAGCGATTTATCTCGTCCCTTGATCCATCTCCCATCCGTTGGATGGGATGAGGACTTAGGGACTCAACAAGTATATATGGACTCATTAGAACCCCCCTATATATATATACTATATAATAAAACAACAACCAAAAGCATATTTTTTCCCGCCTACCTTCAACACATGCATTGCACTTCATTTTTTGGTCCAAGCCCAATATAATCTACGAGTATTAATTTTTCCTACCCATCCCAACATTTTTAAAGCGGAGTTACTCTTCGCAGTACCAATTTTATTCAACGCAATACTTTGTCCACATAAATTTTCATCATACGCCATTCACTAAAAAAAGATAAATATTATTACAACTCTCAAACTCTCTATTGCAACCCTAAAAATCATCCAATTTTTTCAATTATTATCGATTCATTTCAATTCTAAGTATACAAACATTCAATTTATCAAATTTATAAGATTATGGATATAAGTTTGATCGAAGAACAGGTGTGAACTGTTAATTATTGAAATTAGGTTTCTAGAAATCGTTCAATTTTTTCAATTATCATCGATTTCCTCCAATCCCTATTGAATTTAGGGTTCTAGAAATCGACCAATGTTTTCAATTATCATCGATTCCTTCCGATTCTAACTATACAAATCATTAATTTGATCAATTCATGGATATAAGTTAGATTGAAGAACAATTATGAAATTAGTTTTTTTCTTGGTTCTTTTTTATCCAAAATTATTTTTTTACTTAATATAGTACGGTAAATATTTTTTTTAAAACGTGTTGTGTCAACAAAATTGAAAAAATACTCTCGATCAAAGTTTTAAAAAATATGTATTGCGTCAAAGTTGGAAAAAAAATGTACTGCTTGGTAAATAAACAACCAAAGTTAAAAAAAATACACTGTGTCAAAGTTGAGGGGCAAAATTGGAAATATCGTATTGCGTCGAGTAAAACGCGTACCGCGAAGAGCAACATCCTTTTAAAGTTGTCCTGTTAATGATTCCATAATACACATACTCACTAATTTCCAAATATGATCTATTCTATCTATGTTCGATACTTCCTAAAAATTGTTTTCCGTAATTAATATTATAGTAATATTTTAAATGCATTCTTTCCAAAAATAAAAATAAAAAATCTTTCAACCATTCCATAATAAATTTCGTCAACCTTATTACTGATTTTGCCCAAAAAAAAGGTCTTCATAACATATATTCCTTCAACATTAATTAGTGATCTTTGCCTAAAATAATCACTTCGGGAAATATTCTTCCAACATTAGTTAGTTATAATAAGTCTTCATAACATATTCATTCACATTAATTATATTGAAATTACACATTTTACGCATTACACAATTACTATAATGCTTTGTATTACTCCCTACATGAGTAATCATTAATCATTACTAGATCAAATAAGATCTCTTTAAAAAAAATACTTTGTATGAAATAACAGTCACAATTATGTTTTTAATGTTACACTTGACTTCCTTGAGATGGTTCCAAATAGAAAATGAAATTCATATATTGAGTTACTCCTACGAAGAGTGAAATTCAGACTATCTTAAAAGTTTAAGCTAAAATTAATTAACTCAACAAATAATATCAAACGTACGAAATATGAGTGTAAACATAGGAGTACTAGCTAGGTACATGTCGAACATATACCTTCGACTCTTCGCATTGATTTTCATGTGTATATACGATATATTTCATGTTGATTTTAAGCGTATACCTATTTTATATTATAAATTATTTCTATTTATGGTTAAATATACAAATAAGATCACCTATACAATTCTTGTATTTATACACGTGCAACTAATTTGCACATGTATAATAACCATTAATCTAATATAATACTTCATATTAATCAAAAATTTCATATTAATAAGATATTTATGGTATGTACATCTGTTACAATGTCAAAGACACAAGTTTATAATATTTTGACGGTAATATAATTTATTACGGGTTAAAACATTTGAAAACACCATTGATATAGATATGTTCACAAAACAACTTATTATGTTAATTGTAATTTAAATTATTTTTATACTAATAATCAAACATATATTAAACATTGTTGAAAATGTTTTTTATTTGATAGCTAAGTTATTACCCGTGCGAAATGGATGGTGTAAATAAAATAACTATGTAGATTAAAATAACATTGGACAGGTATACCAATAATAATTTACCAATATTTCGTCTATTGATAGTATACTTACTAATGAAAAATAAATTATTTGGAATATTGAAATCGGAATGTATTACACGACTGTTATGATATTAATCTGTACAAAAGTATTTATTACGGTGTATCGGAAAAAAATAGTATTTTTTATTAATTTGCGAGATAACAATCACACTTATCTTTTTCCTTGAAGTGATTCCATTTAGATGTCTATTTTTTATTCGCAATTTCTTAAAATGTTTTGTGTTATGATTTTCGTATCAAGTTAGTTCTACTAAAAGTAAATTTTTCATTATTTTATAAAACGTAAGTTAAGACTAATTACTCAACGAATAATCATACCAAACATAAGAGATATGTGTATATCATCATAATAGTTACAGATCAAGCATGTATCCCTTAATTTTTCATGCGTGTATAATTCAAGTTGATTTTAAGTATATATCTATTTTTTCCCATTATTATAGATTATTTTTGTTAAAGGTTGATATCCAAATATGATTATTTACATAGGTCTTTTATATATATACCCGTGCAACTTTGCACGGGTTCTAAACTAGTATATATATATATACACACACACTTCGTAGTTTAATTACAAAAAGATTAACAATAATGATATCATCGTAAGAAATTGACAGGTAGTATTGTTAGGCGAGATATTAGGAGCATATTGCTCTATGATTTGTTATAGTAACGATATCGTGTTTGATATTATTCCATATAGGTTTTGTTATTGGTTTCCTATTTATATGCTATCCAGGGGCGGCTTAGGCCCGGTCCAAGAAGAGCAGCCGAACTGGGCCTCTAAAATATAGGCCCAAATTCGTTACTTAGGCCGAAATTTAAAAAAAAAACAAAAACAATAAACTCTGTAACTTCCCTCTGCGTTCTTCAGTCTTCAACCTCCCTAATTTTTCTCAATCTCATCAATCAATTTTAATTGAGTCTCAATTTTCTCTTTTCCCACACTGACGTTTCCACTCCCTAATAGAACAATGTTCATCTTTCTCAATGATACAACGGTTCACCAAACTTATGGTTATAAATTCCTCATAAATTATTTCACAAATCATAATCATCAAATTCTTATCTTTCACAATCCCCTATCAATTTAAAATTTTCCTGTGTGCTCCATTGATTTGGCAATTGGTACTGTGTTCACAGTGAAAGTCGGATCTTTTCTACAAGGTAAAAAAATTTCAATTTTTCCATTTTAGTTTGTTCTTTCTGGGTTAATGACTATTGACTAATGAGTTTGTTTTTTTTTTTTTTTCATATCTTCGATTGTTTTAGCCTTGCTTAATTTTTTCTATCTGGGTTATTTCTGATTTGGGTAAATGGGTAATTGGAATCTGGATTTCTGATTAAAGTATTTAAAGGGGTTTGTAATAATGTAATTAAGTAATTTGATTGTTATTTTGAAATCATGAAATATGTGGGATAAGGATTAAGAATTAAAGAATAAAGATTTAATTATTTAAAGAGTTTGGATTTGATTGTGTTTTTCCAATCAAGATTAAATATTTAAATGATTTAATATTTTAATGATTAATTAAGAAATGAATATATGTCATGACTGTGTTTCCGTTTTTGTAATTTGTTCAATTGTTTTACTGTATCTTTACTACTTTCAATTTATATTCTGATTTTGTTTATCACCTATTTCAATTGAATTTTTCATCTAATTGTTTGAATTCTTTTTTTTTGCAGGTCCCGAAAATTTTTGGTGAATAGAAAATATAATTCACTTTCCATTTCCATTTATTCCTTCTTACAAGGTTGTTTCTTTCCTATTAGCATTTTTTAACATGCCACCAAGGATAAGAAAGTTTGAATCTGGGAATGATAAACGTAAAAAAAAGCAGCGTATAGAAGCGTTAATTCGATCCCAAACAGGAGCTCTTGATAAATTTTTTGTGAAAGAAAGAACGGTTAATAATAATAATACTGATGTGGCTGTTGAGAATGAAAATGCTGAAAGTTTTTCTCAAAATGTTGATATTGATGTTGTGATTGCAGATGATGATAATATTAATAATGCTGATGTTGATGATAATAATGTCGGTAATGATAATAATGTTGATGCTGATAATAATAATATTAATTTTGATGATGATAATAATAATAACAATGTTGATGATGGTAATAATAATATCGATGCCGACAATAATAATGTGATTGATGATGATGTTATCGTAGAAGACGTTAGAAATCGTGGCGATGTTCAGAATGTGATAGATATTTTTGACCCACGAAATTGGAATGTACTTGACTCTCATATGGTTAGCGTTTTAGCGGACAAAGGTCCTCGAAGGGATTTATCATTTGACAAAGGACCCAAAGGTAAATGGTCTAGGCAATTTTCTTCGTCATGGTTTACGCGAATTTTGTCAAACGGAGAGAGGTGTGATAGAGATTGGCTCGTATACTCAAAGGAGCTTGATAGAATATTCTGTTTTTGCTGTAAAACATTTAGGAAAGGGGGCGGTAGAGGTCAACTAGCCAATGAGGGGTTTTCGGATTGGGCACACCTTAGTAGTAGACTCAAGGAGCATGAAATGGGTGCTGAACATATTACTAATATGACTGCCTGGTATGATTTGCGTGAACGTGTTCGAAAGAATAAGACAATTGATAAAATTGCTAGGAAGAATAGGGAAAAAGAGAAAAGTCATTGGAAAAATTTGTTGCAAAGAATTATATATGTTGTTGAATTTCTAGCAAAACAGAATTTGCCGTTTCGTGGAAAAAAGGAAAAATTATATCAAAATAACAACGGCAATTTTTTAGGATTAATCGAAATGTTAGCAAAGTTTGATCCTATTATTCAGGAGCATGTTCGTCGTATAAGTACCCGCAAAATTCATTCTCATTATCTTGGTCATACTATTCAAAATGAGTTGATAATTCTCATTGCTTCTACGATTAAATCTGAAATTCTTAAAAATGTGAAACAAGCTAAATATTTTTCTGTTATTCTTGATTGTACTCCCGATATTAGCCACCAAGAACAGATGTCATTGATTTTGAGATATGTTGATGTGAATTCTAATTCTGTTTGTGTTGAAGAATCTTTTTTGGGATTTTTGTGTGTAGACGATACTACCGGACAAGGTCTTTTTGATGTTCTATTAAATGAGTTGAAAACACTTGACCTTGATGTTGATAATGTGAGAGGCCAAAGTTATGATAATGGGTCAAATATGAAAGGTAAGCACCAAGGTGTACAAAAGAGACTTTTAGACAAAAATTCTCGAGCATTTTTTACTCCTTGTGCTTCTCATAGTCTTAATTTAACATTATGTGATATGGCGAATAGTTGTAATAAAGCAAATGATTTTTTTGGAGTCATTCAACGGATATATACTATTTTTGCAAACTCTAACAAAAGATGGAATATTCTTAAGGAATATGTATCTGATCTTACTCCAAAACCATTATCATCTACTCGTTGGGAAAGTCGTGTTCAAAGTGTTAGAGCTATAAGATTTCAAATTGCTGAGATACGTGAAGCTTTGCTTCAAGTAGGAGAGGTTGATAACGATTCCAAGATAAGAAGTGAAGCTAAATCCTTAGCAAAAAATGAACTTGGTGATTTTGAATTCTTGGTTGCGATAGTCATTTGGTATGAAATACTTTATAGAGTTAATTATGTTAGTAAAAGCTTACAATCACATGATATGGTTCTTGATGTTGCAATCGAAGATATTAAGAAATTGGTGGTGTTTTTTGAAGAATATAGAGAAGTTGGATTTTGTGATGCTATTAGCGAAGCTAAAAAAATTGCCATTGAATTGAATGTGGATCCAATATTTCCAAGAAGGCGAGAAATTCGAAGGAAAAAACATTTTGATGAAAATCAAAGTCGCTCCTCAGATGTACACCAAACTACCGAAGAATCATTTCGAGTGAATTATTTCTTATACATTGTTGATCAAGCTATTGGTTCGCTTAATAGAAGATTGAACAATATCAAGAGTTTCAAAATATGTTCGGATTTTTGTTCAATTCTACTAATTTGCTATCATTAGATAATGATACTTTGCATTCTAATTGCAGTAATCTTCAAAAGGCTCTTACGAGTAAGGATCAGCTTGATATTGACGGAAATGATCTCTACATGGAGCTAAAGTTGCTTAGAGACATTTTGCCCGGTGAAGAGATGAAAGCGATTGATATCTTGGCATTTTTGAATCGCAAATGTTATTTCCGTAATGCTCTTGTTGCCTATCGAATTTTGTTAACTATACCTGTGACGGTGGCATCTGCAGAGAGGAGTTTTTCAAAGTTGAAGTTGCTGAAATCTTATTTACGCTCAACAATGTTGGAAGACAGACTTAATGGATTGACATTGATAGCCATAGAAAAAGATTTGTTGAAGAAGCTTGATTATGAAAGTTTAATTGATATGTTTGCTTCACAAAAAGCTCGAAGAAGGATCCTTTTCAAATAAACCGAGTACTTGTCCGAAAGACAACACATGATGTAGTGATGTACGGTTTTGAATAAATAGATGATGTTATCAAAATTATGTACTTTATTATTGAGTAAATTTTTAATTTTTTGGGCCTCATTTTGTGGCGGTGCACTGGGCCTCGATTTACTTTGAGCCGCCCCTGATGCTATCCTGTGTACTATATAAGACTTGGACTTGGTTTAATAAAGATAACACAGATCATCTCAACTTCTTTGTACGTTTCACAATTCAACATGGTATCAGAGCCAGAACCCTAATTTTTCCAAAATCTCCTAAATTCTTAATCGTTTGTTAACATGTCGGGTGACGCCAATACTCCAACTCCTACTTTCAAAATTGATCCCTTGTCTCCATACTTCCTCGGATCAAATGATGTCCCTGGAATCAAAATTTCTACCGTTACTTTAACTAGTTCAAACTATGATGATTGGTGTCGTTCAATGCGCCGTAAATTTGGTTTTTGTGACGGATCCATTAAGAAACCCACCGAAGAAAATTTGCTTGAACAATGGGATGTGGTTAATTGCACTATTGTGCAATGGCTCCGCAATACGATCGATCCGTCATTGCTAAAAAGTGTGCCCTATGTCGAGGAAACCAATAACAAAACCTATATGGAATAATATCAAAAGGAAGCCAAGCCTATGTGGAAAGATCTGGAGGAGCGTTTTGCGGTCGTGGATGGCACGTCAATTCATTTTTTAAAGACTGAACTCGGTAATTGTCGGCAAGTTAAAGGTATGTCTGTAACCGACTATTATGGAAAATTGAAATCTCTTTGGGATGCTCTTGCTGTCCATGAACCCCCGTTTGCATGTGTCTGCGGTCGTTGTACCTATGATATCTCGACTAAGTCTACTCAAAGACTTGATAATGAAAGACTACACCAATTTTTTATGGGACTAGATCATACTTTATATGAAACTTTACGTAATCAACAGTTTCAATTGGTCCCTCTCCCTTCATTAAACCGCGGGTATCACTCCGTCCTTCAAGCCGAGCGTCTGCTCAAAGGTGACGGTGTGACACCCAATGATACACCTGATATAATGGCTTTTGCTGTCCCCTCTGCCTCTAGTATGTCTCGCACCCCGGCAGAGTGGAAGGTTTTTCGCGAGCAAGAGAAAGCTGAGCGTCACAAAGCGTTCTGTGAACATTGTTCGATCCATGGTCATGAGTTTAAAACTTGTTTCTTTCGCCTTAATAAGTTCCCTGATTGGTGGGGAAGTCGGCCAAGGACTTTGGCCGAATTTAAGCGCAAGAAAGGGTCTGCCTCGGGTTCGGGTACTGCTGCCAGGAACACCGAGCCCATAGTCCACGCAAATGTGGTGCATACTACTACTTCCCTTGCTTCCTCTGATAGGCTTTCGGGTAAGTCCTCATTTTGGATAATCGACACAGGTGCTTCTAATCATGTCTTCAACAAGTGACTTATCGCTCTTTGTGGACACGGTTAATATTCCACCTAGAGCTGTGGGGTTGCCTGATAGCCAGCGTATTATTGCGTCTCAAATGGGCACTGTTCGAATTAATGCTCAGATATCTTTACATCGGGTTTTATTTGTTCCCCGTTTTACCTGCAATTTAATCTCCGTATCTCAATTGACAAAAGATAATAATTTTGTCTTGCTATTTGATAATACTTCTTGCGTAATACAAGACCGTTCTTTGAGGACGATGATTGGAGTAGGTTGATCAACGTATTTTATTGTCCCCCGACAACCGTTTTTTGAGCTTTTCTTCTTCCATAATTATATGTTTAATGTCGATTTCTATTAGAAAGTCGATACTGTCGGTTCTCGCGCTATTTTGCAGGTTAAGTGCAATTTCGAGCATATTTAGGAGTGATAAGCCCAGATAGCCGAGACGAGGACGAAGGACGGGGAAGAAAATGAAAAGCCGATGAGCAAATGAAGAACTCAACCACGAGTCCAACAACATCCACTCGATCGAGTAGTGCTAGGCACTCGATCGAGTGCTTCTTATACGAACTCAATCTGGAACGATCACACATCCACTCGATCGAGTGACATTGTGTGCACTCAATCGAGTGCGTTATACCTAGGCCGCGGATCAGATTTCAGCTTATTAGAATTATGGGCCTGTTTTGTAAGTCCAACTGATTTCTTTTAAATCAGTTGGAGGAGGATTGTCAGACACACTTTTTACTTATCACTTTTCATTCTATACTCAAAACATTACGTTAGTTTCGCTTAGATAGAAAACTACGTTCGTTTCCGTTTTTCTTCGAAAGATTCATCGTATTCTGTTCTTCCCTTTTCAGATCTCAAATTGTTCGGCATCGTTACTTTAATTTTAATTTTAATTTTAATTTCAATTCTCTAGTTTAATTCTTGTCTTAATTCCCTAGTTTAATTCTTGTCTTAATTCGTTCTTAATTTTCATAGTTATCTGATTTCAGTCTTGTAGTTTAATTTAATCTGCATTCATCATGTTTAATTGCAATTCATATTTTGTTAGTTTAATTATAATCATCATGAGTAGCTAATTTTTATCTAGGGTTTAAGGGGATCGATGGGTGTTAATTGGGTTATAGAAAATTGACCTGTCTCTGATTATATGAACGGTCGCCTGAATGTTGTTTTAATTCTGATTGATTAATTACCGGCCAGGATTAATTAGTTAGTATCACAATTAGGACTTTTCGCCGACCGGGTTAAGGACTAATTAGGTCACGATATTTTGGGTAGACTAGCTTATTAATTCTAGCGATCGCAGGTTAAGTTTAGTTCTAAAGTTTGTGGTAGTACCGACCGGACCTACACCTTAGACAGTTCGATTATTGACCTGTTAGTTGACTCCCTGACCCGATTGACATTCATTGTGAACCTGAGATCCTAGACCTTTTTATTATTGATTTACCTTATAGCACTTAGTTGTCAGTCTACTTAAACAAACAGAAAAACAGTGACCCGTAATCTTTAGTCTAGACCTTAGAACGAGTAATTGAGTCTCGTCTCCTGGTGGTTCGACCCCTACTTCACTATCTACATTAGCTAGTGGACCTTAGGGTATCTTTGATTAGGGATACGACTACCCCTATCAAATTTTGGCGCCGTTGCCGGGGAGACGGTGTTATTTATTTACTTGTTTTGTGTTTTAGTCTTTAGATTGCTTGTCTCGAGGAACTTCGGTTCCTTGAGACCGTTTCTCACATTTTTTCTGTAGTTTTCTCGTATGCCCAGGTCCTCTCGAATTTCAGGCTACGTACCACCATTCGATCCTGAACCAGAGAGAACTCTCCGCAGGTCTAGGAAATTCTACAAGGAGATTGCTGAGACAGAAAGATTAGAATCAGTGGAACATTCGGACGACGAGCATATATCCGAAGCACTGTCCTTTGAAGAGGATAATTCCACTACTGTCCCCGAGACACCGCTAGTCAAGACGCCTCCCAAACTTGCTAGCCATTCCGAGCCGGAGCAAAGTGCCCTACCGAAACCATTGAAGAGGCCCACGGCCACTACAGGTACATTTGAGATTCGCCCGGCTTTCATTACGTTGGTGGAGCGAAATCAATTCGGTGGAGGTCCTGATGAAGACCCGGCGAAGCCACATGAAGCTCTTCACCGATTATTGCTCAACTATACCACTCCCCGCGGGAGTGACACAAGAAGAGGTGATGGAGATGCTATTCATGTTCTCCCTACGCGATAACGCGAGAGACTGGATCACGGATCTAGACAAAGAGACCGAGGGAATCACAGACTGGAACTCCCTAGCCTTAGCTTTTTACAAACACTACTACATGCCGCAGAAGACCAACATGTTGAGGAGTCAGATTACTAACTTCCGACAGACATCTCACGAGAATATCTACGAGGCGTGGGTAAGGTTTAAAAATCTAGTCAAGGAGTGCCCACATCACGGATTCGAGGTATGGTTTTTGTGCAATCAATTCTATAATGGTTTATATGACGATTGCCGAGCTACGCTCGATTCTGCAGCTAATGGCAGGTTCCAAAACAACGTCGATGATGATAAAGCATGGAAATTGATTGAAGATATGGCTACTCATCACTCACGTTGGGGAAATCCACGAGGTAACACCCGGGGAAATAGTGGTGACTCCGAGTCATCAAATGTCATAGTTAGCCACCTAGCCGCTTTAACTAAGCGGATTGACTCCATGGAGCTTGCTAGAACCCAAAACCACCAACAACAAGGCAGTATGTACCAAGTTAATGCAATGTCTGAGGTTGTTTGTGAGAACTGTGGGAATATGGGTCATTATACCCAAGAGTGTGTGGGTTTAGAAACGGCGAATGCATTTCAATCCATGAGACCACACCAACCCTACATGAACCAACCGGGCTATGACAAATCCTTGTTGTCCTATAGGAGTCAAAACGTGCTCAACCCACCACCACCCGGCGGTAACAAAACCGTCCCATATGTAGCACCCCATAACCGACCCTCCCAAAACCATAACAATAACCGACAATTTCAAGGAGGGCAACAAAATTGGGGTAACCAACAACAGTGGGGTAATAACCAACCTTGGGGTAACCAACCTTGGGGTAACCAACAAGGGTGGGGGAACCAACAACAATTCCAACCGATCCCACAAAACCAAAACCAAGCTCAAGCTCAAGCTCCAACCAACACCGAGTTTGCGGAGATTAAAGCATTGTTGATGCAAGGTATCCAAAGTCATAATAAGCTAGAAACTCAAGTCAACCAGATACTTGCCCATAACAAGATGCTAGATACCCAAGTAGCACAACTTGCCACCCAAAAGCAAGCTAGGCCACCGGGTACTCTACCTCCTCAAGGCGAACAGTCACATGAGCAAGCCAACGCGATAACGTTGAGAAGCGGAACCCATTATGAAGGTCCGAAAATGCCCGAGGAGTATGTTGTGGTTGATGAAACCGAGTTCGAGAAGCAAGAGCTAGCCGAGGAAGCGTTGAGTAGGCCACGAATTGAGGCTACTCGATCGAGTAACACCACCTCACTCGATCGAGTAGACCCCCTAAAACCTGGAAGAGAGCAGTCAAGTGTACCACTCGACCGAGTCACGCCTGACTCGATCGAGTTGGAGGTCACTCGACCGAGTGGTATCAGCCCACTCGGTCGAGTAGACCCTCCAAAAGTGGTCAGTAGCCCCCCAGTGATACCACTCGACCGAGTGCCTACAGGTGACTTGATCGAGTATGATGACACTCGACCGAGTCAGCCTGTACTCGATCGAGTGGAGACCGTAACGCCTAACTCATCTTCTTTTCATCCCCAGGTTCCAATTAAGGATGCTAATTCTTCTCAAGCGTCCCCGTCTCAAGCCCAGGAGCCTGCGATTCCGATCATACTTCCATTTCCCCACCGACAGCGTAAGACAAAGCTTGATCAACAGTTCGGTAAGTTTATGGAAGTCGTCAAGAATCTGCAGGTAAGTGTTCCTTTTACTGATTTAATCACTCAAGTTCCTGCTTACGCGAAATTCATGAAAGAAATACTAACTCGTAAGCGGTCTTTTAGTGAGACTGAGACAGTTGCTTTCACAGAAGAATGCAGCGCGCTACTACAGAGTCGTACTCTCCCCAAGCTCAAGGATCCAGGGAGTTTTTCTATCCCTTGTACTATAGGGACACTAGCTATCGATAAGGCCCTGTGTGACTTAGGAGCTAGCGTCAGTGTCATGCCATATTCTATTTGTCAGAAATTGAATATGGGTGTTTTGAAATGTACTAATATGACTCTGCAGATGGCTGATCGATCGGTCAAATATCCTTTAGGTGTCTTAGAGGATGTTCCGGTCCAAGTAGGGAAATTCTTCATTCCCGTTGACTTTGTAGTCTTAGACATGGCTGAGGACGCCATAATCCCTATTATCCTCGGTCGCCCTTTCCTACAAACGGCAGGGGCGATCATCGATGTCAAAAATGGGAAGCTCACACTCTCCATAGGAGATGATACCGTGACTTTTAGTCTCGATCAAGCTCTTAAGAAGCCCATGATAGAGGAGTCCTGTTATAGTATAGATGTCATTGATTTGGAAATAGAAAATTATATTGACGACTATCTTGGCAGGGACCCTTTGGAGAAATTGCTTACATCCGGCGATGCTGATGCCGAGAAGAGATCATGGAGCGCGGAAGTGGATGAGCTGGAACACTTGCTAAACGGAAAGGAGAGCACTATCGAGAAGGTATACAGTCTCGGCACCCCTAAAAAGGAGGTCGAGGTGAGTAAACCTGAACTAAAACCCCTCCCCTCTAATTTGAAATATGCATTTCTAGATGATAAGGGTCTAAACCCCGTAATTGTCAACGCTGCACTCACAGATAGCCAACTTTCGGAGTTTTTAGTCATCTTACGACGACATAAGAAGGCTATTGGGTACAGTATTGATGACCTACGCGGTATTAGTCCCGAGTTTTGCATCCATCGCATTCACTTAGAGGGAGACCATAGACCATCCATTCAGGGACAACGTAGCTTGAACCCGAACATGCAGGATGTGGTTAAGAAGGAGGTTATGAAACTCCTAGATGCTGGCATTATCTATCCCATTTCCGACTCTAAATAGGTTAGTCCAGTCCAAGTGGTCCCTAAGAAGGGTGGGACCACGGTTATCACGAACGAGAGGAATGAACTTATTTCTACTCGATTAGTGACTGGATGGAGAATGTGTATTGACTATCGTAAGCTGAACGTAGCTACTAGGAAAGACCATTTCCCACTCCCCTTCATTGACCAGATGCTAGAGCGTCTCGCTTGCCATAAGTACTTCTGCTACTTAGATGGCTACTCGGGATTTTTCCAAATCCCAATCCACCCAGACGACCAGGAGAAAACAACTTTCACCTGTCCCTACGGCACCTTCACATACCGAAGGATGCCTTTTGGCCTTTGTAATGCCCCGGCCACTTTTCAACGTTGTATGATGTCCATATTTTCGGACCTTATCGAGTCTGTCATGGAAGTCTTCATGGATGCTTTCAGTGTATATGGCACTGATTATGGTGCATGTTTAATTAATCTTACACGGGTCTTGCAACGTTGTGAGGAGACCAATTTGGTCTTAAACTGGGATAAATGTCACTTCATGGTGACTGAGGGAGTTGTTTTGGGTCATTTAGTGTCCGAACGCGGCATCCAAGTGGATAAAGCGAAACTCGAGGTGATTGAGCAATTACCATACCCCGTTAATGTTAAGGGTGTGCGGAGTTTTCTTGGTCACACGGGTTTTTACCGCCGTTTCATCCAAGATTTCTCCAAGATTGCCAAGCCTCTGACTCAGCTGCTCCTCAAAGATGCCCCGTTCGTCTTTACTGACGAGTGTGCTCGAACTTTTGACAGGATTAAGCAGGCTCTTGTATCCGCACCTATTATCCGAGCTCCCGATTGGGATTTGCCTTTCGAGGTTATGTGCGATGCTAGCGATTACGCTGTAGGAGCCGTGCTTGGGCAAAGAAAAGACAAGGCTTTACATGCGATCTACTATGCTAGTCGGACGTTGGATATGGCACAGGTTAATTATGCTACCACAGAGGAGTTGTTGGCCATCATCTATGCTCTAGACAAGTTTCGAGCCTATCTCATTGGCTCGAAGGTGATAGTATATACGGATCACGCAGCCTTGAAGTACCTTCTAGCGAAGAAAGAGGCCAAACCGAGGCTTATCAGATGGATCTTATTATTGCAGGAGTTCGATTTGAAGATCCGTGATAAGTCCGGGGCCGAGAATGTCGTAGCCGATCATCTATCCCGGCTAAGATATGATGGCGGGGATCTCGCCCCAATTGAGGATTCATTCCCCGATGACCATTTGCTCGCTATTACCATGGATACTCCATGGTTTGATGATTATGCCAACTTCCTAGTTGGAGGTACTCTACCTCCCAACCTTCAGTATCAGCAGAAGAAGCGATTTCTACATGATGTGAAGAGGTATTTTTGGGACGACCCGTATCTCTTCCGAGAATGTGCAGATGGCCTATTTAGGAGGTGTATTCCCGAGAGTGAGGTACATGCTATCCTCACTAGATGCCACTCCTCCCCTTATGGTGGACATCACGGTCCTTCGAAGACCTTTGCGAAGGTAATGCAATCGAGCTTTTATTGGCCCACTATTCTCAGAGATGCCACCACTTTTATCCGTTCTTGTGACGCATGCCAACGAACGGGAAATATTTCTCGGCGACACGAAATGCCTCAAACCGGGATTCTTGAGGTAGAATTATTTGACGTTTGGGGTATAGATTATCAAGGACCGTTCCCTTCTTCTTAGGGGAATCGGTATATTTTGGTCGCCGTAGATTATGTTTCCAAGTGGGTGGAAGCCATCGCTTCACCCACTAATGATGCTAACGTGGTGATCCGGCTCTTTAAGAAGACAATATTAGTGATGGTGGTTCACATTTTCATGAACGCCAACTCACTAAGCTATTGAAGAAATACGGTGTTCACCACCGTACCGGGCTAGCCTATCATCCACAAACTAGTGGACAAGTTGAGATCTCGAACCGTGAGATCAAGTCTATTCTCGAGAAGGTCGTCCATACTTTGAGAAAAGATTGGAGTTCGAAACTCGATGATTCTCTTTGGGCTTACCGGACCGCATTCAAGACTCCTATCGGGACATCCCCGTATAGGCTTGTTTATGGCAAGGCTTGCCATCTACCCGTAGAGCTCGAGTTTAAGGCTATGTTGGCCTTAAAGGAGCTCAATCTCGATCCGAAGCTAGCCGGAGAGAAGCGCCTCATGCAATTGAACGAACTAGATGAATTCCGTCTCCATGCTTATGATAACGCGAGAATTTATAAGGAGCGGACCAAAAGATGGCATGATAAGCGCATTATCCCCCGAGAGTTCCATGTCGGCGATAAGGTACTTTTATTTAATTCCCGACTTAGACTCTTTCCCGGGAAACTTAAATCCCGATGGTCTGGACCGTTCACGGTGACTGAAGTAAATAAATTCGGGTCGGTTACACTCACTACCGACAAAGGCGAAATATTCAAGGTGAACGGTCAACGCCTCAAGCTCTATCACGAAGGTGCATATGTCGGTGTCATAGAGGCCATGGACCTCAACGACACTCTCGATTCCACCTAATCAAATTGAGGTAAACCGGTCGAGCGGGACCGTAAAAACCAGCGCTAACCGGGAGGCAACCCGGCATCACTTGTATATATTTGTAATTTCCTTTTCCGCAATTTTTATTTTTATTTTTTTGCTTGGTAGCTCTAATTGGGAGTTAGTATTATTTATCGAGTGAGGACGAGGGAATTTTACGGTTTAATTGATTTAATTTCAGGATTTTGAAGCAATTTAGAGGAAAGCAAAACGAGAAGTAGCAGGTACAATGGTCACTCGACCGAGTGGCCCATGCACTCGGTCGAGTGCCCTGACGAAGCAGCTACTGTCCATTTTTCATGGGGTCACTCGATCGAGTGTGCCATGCACTCGGTCGAGTGCCCCTGAACCGGGTTCAACTTCGATTTTTCCGTCCTCCTTTATTTGTTTCCTACTTCTTTTTTTCAAATCAGTTTTTCTAATTAAAACCCCCTCTTCCCTCACAAGTCTTAAGAACCCTAACCCCCAATTCACCCAAATCACTCCCAATTCATCAAATCTTCACCAAAACTCACGATTTTTGCTTCTAATTTGCAATTAGTAGTATCTACTTGTGTTCCTTGGTGTCATTTTGTGAATTTTTTGTCCCTTCTTCCCCAGTTTCGTGATTTTCGTGCCCCCTCAAGGTATATTTTGGGTTTTTGATTTCCTCACTTCTTTTCTTGGTTTTATGGTATAAATTCATCCTTAGTTATATACTAATCCCATTGCATGCTTGATTTTGTGTTGATTTCACCACTTTGTGCTCAAAAATCGATTTTTGTGTATAGGGTCTGATTTTGGCCGAAATTTGGTATTTTTTGTGGGATTTTTTATGTAATTCTGTTTTGTTATTATGCTATAGTCATGGCAGGAAGAAGGAATCCACCCCGAAACAACAACAGGAACAGGAATGCAAGGCAGCCGGCTGTTCAGCCTGTGCCAAGTTATGAAGAAATTACTTGCAGGGACGAGGCCCAGAGAGCTCGTTTAGTTACCTTGATACCTAGGACGATGGAGGCTACCCGGTGCTGCTCGTCGTAATTCGCAATCGAGCTCGGTTTGAACGAGCAACTATTGCACCTCTTGTCCATGACCGGATTCGGTGGCTTATGGATGATGCGCGTATTTTATATACACTTTTTATACATTTTATACGCGCATTCTCATGTTTATTGAATAGTGAAAACTATTATTTTGCCCCGAATTGGCTACTTTGTGGTTGTATTGTCATTTTGCAGAAACGGAAGACAAAGGAGCTAAAACGAACCAAAACCGGGCCAAAACGAAGCTGGAAGGAGCTGTTCGCTGAAGCGAGCGATAGTCGACCGACTATTAAGATAGTCGGTCGACCATGACGATAGTCGACCGACTATTACTATAGTCGGCCGACTATTCTGGAGCTGCAGAGATCAAGTTGATAAATGATTAGTCGACCGACTATTACAATAGTCGGCCGACTATTCCCTGGACCGCGGGCAGATTTCGTGATCAGCAAGAAATTTCCTAAACCCAAAGAAGTTTCCTAAACAGTTTTTAACTCATTTAATCTGTATAAATAGGGCTTTTCAGCCACATTAGAAAAAACTTCTACACAACTCACACTTCTCTTTAGATTTCTTTTAGACTTCTCTTTCATTATTCTCTCTAGTTTAATTTCTTCCTAAAACTCGGTTATTGTAAGAACTTTTGGATTCGAATCGCCTTCATTCCTTCGGTAATTTTATTAATCTTTCTTCCTTCTTCTTTGATTGATTTATTAATCGGTAATTTTATTCGTCATGTTTAATCTAGTAAATTCTTTTATTAATCTTGTTGTTCTTAATTTAATTACGAGTAGAATTTATTTGTCTCCCAGTGAATTCGATCCCGACTTCCCTAGCTATATTTTTAGTTAGACCGTAGTTGGTTATTTTTGATAGGTATACGACTAGCTTATCAAATTTTGGCGCCGTCGCCGGGGAGACGGTGTTTCTACTTGTTATTTTAGTTTATCTTTTGTCTTAGGGAACTCCAGTTCCTTGAGACCGTTCTCACCATTTCCATGAGGATTATTATAGATTTTCCACAGGAGCCGGATGAGACTTTTGGAGCTTATATGGAGAGATTTTGCGATTGGCTTAGCTCTCTCAAATCCGCTCGTTTCACTAATGAAACACTTGTTCTTACAGTCATTAAAGGTATGACAGACTCTACAAAAGCCTATATATTTTCCACTTGTAAGGATTTTGAAAGCAAGTCCTATGAAGAGGTGATAGAGTACTTTGACTGGTTAGCTGAAGAAAGTGTGAAGCCCGACTTTTCACTATATTTGACTAATGATGAACCCGTTGGTGAGACTAATAATGCGGTTATCTTTAAGGGACCTTGTTTTGACAATGAGATAGGTTGTGACGAAAGTTATGACACGAGTGTGTTGGTTCCATTTTGTGAGAATCTGCGTGATGAGGTTCATAAAGAAGCTTTTGATTCGAAAATCGAGGTTGGATGGGACGAGTATGAGCACGATATTGTAGATGAACCATTATTGGTTACTTTGCCTGTTATACTTTCTCCTTCGAAGGTTTTGGGCTTAGTTCCCCCTGTTCCACTCCTTTTTCCACCTTTATGCTTATCGGCCCCACTGCTGCCAATTTTTGACCATTTTCCTACAACCACTAACACTTTGTTTTTTGATTTTAATTTTGATGCTCCATGTCTTGCGGACGAGGAGATTAGTGCAGTACTTCATGTGGAAATTGGTCCTCCACCCCGTGATAAGATGTTTCATTCCATACTTTTGACATTTGATACTTATATCTTATCATGTGCTTATATTTGCTTTCATACTTCACATGCGCAGGAATATGACATGCTACTTAGGGCGTTGATGTGTTTTTTAAGTAAAATGACGAAGTTGGTATATTTTGATGCTTAGGAGCGGTTTGGGGAAGGTCTCCGCTCATACACATCTTGTAAGTAGTTCTTCTTTTTCTTTTTGCATTTTCTTTGTCTTGCATTCCTTTCCCATATTTATTGTTGCCTCTTATTGTTTGCTGTACACAATGAGGGCATTGTGTGATTTGGTTTGGGGAGGGTATGCTGCTGTCTGTTTTCATCCATCTGCATATTTCTTGCATTTCCGCATGCATAAAAAAAATCAAAAAAATCATCAAAAAAATGTTTTTGCATTTAGCCGAGTCTTAGCTTAGTTGAGTCGGAATGCTATGTAGCGATGATGATAATGCTTCTATGTCTTCATTTAGTTGCTTATGCTAGTGCGACGTTAGATTTTTTGTATATAATCACATGCGACATTTTTGCATCTTTGGTTAACGGTACTGAACGAATAAACTTGACTCATTGTTGGAAAACTACTCAGATTTGTAAGAAATTAGAGCCTTAAACTGATGACATCCATGATCAGTTTCCTTTAGGTTGAGAGTAGTACTCCTTATGAGACATGTAATATTAAACTGCATAAGCATGACATTCGTCTCTTAGGTACCTGTACGTTTTTGACTCGTGGTTTTGACATGTGCGAAAAAAAGGCAAATCCTTTCTTTTAATAAATCCCCATGAGCCTCACATAGCCAAATTGACCTGTTTGACCCGTTTTTCAACTACATGCTATATATTGCCTACCCTAGTCAAGCTAGTAGATTAGTTGAACGGAATTATTTTTTTTCGGGTTGATTGTGGCACCGTGATGATTGAAAAAAAAGGGAATTGAAAAAAAAAAAAAAATTGAAAAGAAAAAAATCAATGAGAAAAAAATCTTGAATGAAAAAAAAGAAAGGAAAGAAGAAAAGAAAAAAAAATGAAGTGAAACTAGAAGAAGAATGTGTTTTTGCTATGAAAAAAGAACTGATCTCTCTAATTTCATAGTTATTGGTGAGAAGCGATTTTTATAAGGCGCTTGTTATTATCCCTAATTTCTTCGACTAGAGTTTGGTGAGAACGGAATGAATTTTATGTTGATTGTAGTTGTACTAGCTTGGCTTTTACCTCCTCATATCCATATCGTTTTGCCCCTTCTTACCCGATTAGCCTCACTTTATACTATATGTAAGTCCTTGGCACTTGTCATTACCCGATAGAATGCGTATGTACGGTTATTAGAGATTGATTTCATGTTAGATTGCATGCATGTTCTTGTAGGTCGCAGTTTAGGTGAGTGCTTTGTTTTTTCCACTTTTACATAAACTCACAATATCACCCGATTTGTGTGATGAGCGATCCGTGAGAGTCCGACATAGACGAGTCTTGCAAGGTTGAAGGTTCAGTACTATTGTCATTGGTCAAGCTTGTTGTATGTAGTTGTTTACATTTATTTTAATCGTTGCGCATTAGTTTGGGTGACTTTGAAGCATATTCCGCTATGAGCTATATACATTCCATTAGGATTGAGTTATCGTTTTGTGCTTGCTTGAGGACAAGCAAGGGTTTGGTTTGGGGAAATTTGATGCGCGTATTTTATATACACTTTTTATACCTTTTATACGCGCATTCTCATGTTTATTGAATAGTGAAAACTATTATTTTGCCCCGAATTGGCTACTTTGTGGTTGTATTGTCATTTTGCAGAAACGGAAGACAAAGGAGCTAAAACGAACCAAAACCGGGCCAAAACGAAGCTGGAAGGAGCTGTTCGCTGAAGCGAGCGATAGTCGACCGACTATTAAGATAGTCGGTCGACCATGACGATAGTCGACCGACTATTACTATAGTCGGCCGACTATTCTGGAGCTGCAGAGATCAAGTTGATAAATGATTAGTCGACCGACTATTACAATAGTCGGCCGACTATTCCCTGGATCGCGGGCAGATTTCGTGATCAGCAAGAAATTTCCTAAACCCAAAGAAGTTTCCTAAACAGTTTTTAACTCATTTAATCTGTATAAATAGGGCTTTTCAGCCACATTAGAAAAAACTTCTACACAACTCACACTTCTCTTTAGATTTCTTTTAGACTTCTCTTTCATTATTCTCTCTAGTTTAATTTCTTCCTAAAACTCGGTTATTGTAAGAACTTTTGGATTCGAATCGCCTTCATTCCTTCGGTAATTTTATTAATCTTTCTTCCTTCTTCTTTGATTGATTTATTAATCGGTAATTTTATTCGTCATGTTTAATCTAGTAAATTCTTTTATTAATCTTGTTGTTCTTAATTTAATTACGAGTAGAATTTATTTGTCTCCCAGTGAATTCGATCCCGACTTCCCTAGCTATATTTTTAGTTAGACCGTAGTTGGTTATTTTTTATAGGTATACGACTAGCTTATCAATGGACACTACGTGAGTTATCTTACCGAGTACTCACTTTAGAATTCTTAAGTTCATTTGAGTTTGATAGACAAGATAGCATGATATCTTTTCGGCTGAACAATGAGGAGCAATCCATCTACCTTAGTACCCTGTCCGAGTGTCTAAGGCTTACCTCTGACCAGGATGAAGACATCCTAGACATACCCGAGAGTTCGAAAGCACCTCCCTACTTTGAGTTATTTGCGGGTCGTAGAGCAACTGTCACCGCTATGGCACTCAACGCCATCCCACACCCTACTATCCGCCTCTTCTTGCGGATTTTGAGTCATGTGGTTTTTCCACACTCCGACATGAGTAAACTTCACTCATTGGAGGTGTTGATTTTAGGACACTACCTAAACCCCTTTAGGCGATCCCTGAACGCGTTCAGTGCACCGGGTATGATCTGTGTCGGAATCGAGCGCCAGATCCATGGATCTGGACCGCTCGGTTGTGGAGCCATTGTCACCGCGCTAGCAAAGCGCTATATTATGGGTTTTGGGGATACAGTAACTTATGAGAGTCTCACCGACTGCGTCCCTTTGCTAGATCATAGCTACCTCTTCTCGACTTTGAAGTGGATTCGGGGCAATCCCTCGAACTTTCTGTGGCGCGTCTGAGACAAGGTTTGGATGAAAATCCCGGTTGTCGAAGGGACAATCCTACCCCCACTCCTCGCCTCGCAACCCACTCCCGCAGGCGAGGACTGATGGTGGGATTTGCCGGGGGTCCCACCGTCAATAAAAAACCGACTATTCCTAGTGGGTAGCTAGGGCAAGTAGGGTCGATATCCACGGGGACGGTAAAGTAGAGTCTAGACTAGGTTGGCCTAAAAACGAGACTAAATCACCAAACAAACACAAAGAAAGCATTAATTGGTAAACTATGGTGGTGGAAGAGGTATAACTAGGCTAACAATGACTATCTAAACAATGCTAAAATGAAATAACTAATGATCAAACTAACAAACAAACTAGAGTAAATGATGGCTAACTAAGAGGATGAAATCAAATATGAAAGGAAGTGGGGTAGGCCGGGTTCTTAAGTGTAGTAGGGTAATTGGGGTGATTAAGGGTGTAGGTGTCTCCTAGTTGCTAGAGTCGGTCCGGGCTCTCGCTACGTAGACCGATGCCGAGGTAGGTTCGCGCTCTCGCGTCTAACCCCTAGTCCGCACTCTCGTGTCTAAGACTAACCTCAACACAACACAAAATAGACAAACAATGAGAAGATGATCACAAGTATGGGGAGCATTGGCCACTACTACTCACACAAGGAAATCAACAAACACATAGAGTGCCCATAATGTGACTAACAACAAAAGAGTCACCTTTTCCCTTAATCAAACCCTAATCACCCATAATCTACCCTTAATCCCCCTACTAACCCCACAAGGAGACTACTCACTCATAATCAAGAAGAAACCAACAATAACAAGAGAACACAACATCATAAATCAAACATCCATAATGAAGAACAAGAACAATAACAATCAACAAAATATAAAGATTCAAACTTGATTAAATAAACAAGAACAAGAGTAAAGAAAGTTATACCAACAACAAGAGGAAGAAAAAGATGCAATCTTGTATAAATAAGAGCCCAAATCAACTCCAAGGATGTCAAGCTTGGAGAAATCTTCAAGAACCCACTTAATACAAGACTAGTTACAAACTAGATTAAACTAAGATTAAAGGAAGATTAAACTAAATGGATGAACTCTAAATCTAGGGTTTATATCTTTTAGAGAAGCTTAAGAGAGTCTAATGTAATGTAGGATACATAAACAATACAAGAGGGAAGTATATATAAGGTTACAAGAATGAAGGAGGATGAATTAAATGAAGTCGAGCAGCAGCCCCACGGTCCCGACCTGGACGGACCGGTCCCGACCGGGACGGGATCATCCCGACCGGGACGAGCTGGTCCCGACCGGGACGGACCCAAAACAGAAGCCCTTGCTTTTGTGCACCTCAACCGGGTCGGGTTGAGGCCATCCTGACCGGGATGAGCCTTGTAGGCCTCCTTTAAGCTCCTTTTGGTCCCTCCTTGCCTCTCATGGGTTTCTCATCGATTCTCGGGACTCGGGATCGGGTCTTGGAGGCTCGGGATTGGGTCCCAAGGTCTCGGGGTCGAATCCAAGGCACCGAGTGATCGTTCCTTCACTTCGTTGGCTCCAAAAAGTGTATGTATCGAGTCGGATTTGCTCCAATTCTTCACAAATGGTCTCGGGAACCTAGAACGAACTAAAGGAAGCATAAGTAACCCAAAACAAAATAGGCACTACAAACTACACTTATCAACTCCCCCACACTTAACCCTTACTCGCCCTCGAGTAAGCACAAACTAACTACTTAACTAGCCGAGCGGGTATTAGTGCACCCTACGCCCTTTCAACTCACGCGAGTACACTTAGAGGAAAAGTGTACTCCGCAAGGCAAGTAAGGTCTTGCGACAAAACCGTGGATGCAACCGGACACAAAACACATAGACAAACAAACATACAAACAAACAAATAATCGGTTGCACCCAAAAAAAAACAAATACCGCTTCCCTCAAACAAGCGGTGAAAGAAGCACCGATTTAGGACTCGAGGCAAGTGACAACGTTCCCAAGCTAATAACACAAATCGAAATGAACTAAACCCTAATAGTATGACGATAAAGCAACAAAAACGTTGATAACTTACCTAGGTCCTCCTAGCCTTCTAAGAACGTACTACGGGACGATCGGCGGGATGGAAAAAGGATGAACCACGGTGTTAGTCGACACTGTAGGTAAGTGAGACTCCGCCCCCTTTAGCGATGAGCCAAAAGGGTCGTCCCATGCCCGAAACCGCTTAATTAGTCCAAGTAAAAAGGTGGAAATATTTGCAAAGTGAGGGAAGACCGACCATTACCGCTATCATCCTTTCTAGGGACTCGGTCCTTTGGTAGGCTCTTCACGATAATAGTCGGTAAAAGGCTTATTTTGAGATGTCGGGATTATTTTTGTGAGACGGGTTTTCTTTTGGCATTTTCTCTTTTCTTTGCATCTTTGCTTTGTGTGTTGCTATGCCATTTCTTTTTCTTCTTTTCTATTTTCTTTTTGGCTTTTTGTGCCTTTTCTTTTTCTTCAATCTTCTCTTTCTTTCATTTTCTTTCATTTCCTTTGCCCTTTTGGCTTGATTTGAATTATAGACATTTCTTTGCAACAAGAAAGAGAGATTTCAACAAATTGCAAATTTATTTGGTGAATATATGTAGAAGGTAGGGAAATGGGTGAGTCGGGACGGGCCCCTTCCCTTCAAACCCACAAAAGGGGAGAACTTGGACTAATCAAACAATCCCAAACATGGTCACCTAAGGGACGGGACTCGGCAACCAAGGCCTTTTCACACCGTGGGTGATCATAATGGTCGAAAGTGCAAATCCCGTAGTAAATCCCAAGTAAGCTAGGTGGACTCAAGGTAAAGGACCAACGAAATCATTGATTTAAGGTCATTCTACTAGACTAAAGTCCAAAACTCGATTTACATTACTAGGAAGGGAAAGTAAACACTCGCACACTAGCCTCTAAACCGGGTTTTCGCAAACCTTTTTACACACAGGACAAAACTACACACACAAAACAAAGACTCAACAAAAACGAAAGAAAAAGAGACAAAAGGCAACAAAATAAAACAAAACAAGACAAGCACATGAACAAAACAAACACCACCCCGAACTTCCAAACAAGTCACCAAATCAACCACAAATACACATCAAGCTCCTCCCGAGCACACAACATCACAATCTCCTCCAAACTCCACAAGAGACAAAGGGGAAAAAGGGATAGAAGATGTTACCGGAGGTCTTGAAGGCTCTCCAAAGCTATCGGTGATTTAAGCAACCTATAAGGAAAAAGGGAGGCAAAACACGCAAAACAAAACAAATATACGATACAAAGACACAAAAATGAAAAACACACAAAAGAAAATCTTTTTGATTTTTGTGAAAATTTTTCAAATTTTTATGGTTTTTTAAAGGTTTTTCGAAAAACTACGAAAATAAAGCTAGACTATTGTAGACACCCAAAATTTGACCGCCAGGTGTCTATAGCAGTTTCCAAAAAACACCCGATGATGATCGGACGCGAACGTGACTTAGTATACTCGGACTTGGGCTCGGAATCAATAATATCCGACATGGACTTTTAGTGGAGTAAAAATCTCACAAAACCAACCTCAAATTCAGGCCCAGTGGATCGTTCCGAGTCAAACAAGACTAATTTGGGCCGAAACCAACACCAAAAATAATTCCCGTCTTTTAGCGACCGGGTCAAAACCCGGTCAAGACAAACCCGACACAAAAAACGACCGGATGCGTCTCGAAACTTGCGCCACAATCCAAAAATCAGCCAAAATCATTCCAAAACAATGCAAATCAATCACAATCAATCAAGCACAAATCAAGGGCAATCACGCCCAAAATAGCCCGGTTTGATTGATCCACTCGGTCGAGTGGAGCCTCACAAGGACTGTCCAGGTGCATTCGCGAGGGCACTCGACCGAGTGCACCCGCGCCACTCGGTCGAGTAACCCTATATCATGCTCCCTATAAATACCCGTCAATCCTAAGCACAAAACACAACTTTCTTCAAGCACAACTTTTGCAATTACACAACACTTACAAACTTCACAACTTGTTGCATGCATACTCATCCCATACACACAATACTACGACCCTAGCAACCCTAGGCAAAGCACATCAAACCCGAGCCCCTCGTCCCTCGGAGAACCGGCGAAGCATACACACACATATACACACCATAACTCGCATACATCCTCGATATTCCCAAGCCCGTGCCGCTATTACGAGTCCATTCCCGAGGTCCTTACTAAGCATGTATGTTGAGGGTGTCCTAAACCTCATCTCGATCTTTTTTTTTTCTAGTCTCATTTTCATTTTATTTATCGTATTTTCGTATCGTATTCATAATCGTAATCATAATAGTGACACTAGCATTAATATTGTCACACTTTCGCGTCTTCATTTTTGCATCATCTTTTTTTATCATCATTATCGTCATAATATCGCGTAAATACATTTTAGTATGAAAATTCGGTTTCGAATGCGTTGGACTATGATAATCAACCTAAAGTCATAGTTGAACGCATTTAATCCCATTTCCAATTAGTATGGAACCCGTTGACACGAAAACCGACGTCACATAATCCGTAAGGATTAATATCGACGTCGTGACGTAGAGGGGCGCAATTCCGTCACTAATCAAATTTTTTATCTAACAATAACCTTTTTCACAAAATTCCGATAACGATATTATAATCATATAAGACATGATTATAGTACCGACAAACCGAGTTAAATCTAAATCCGTCAATATTTTTATTTGACTCGGCCAATCATCGATTTAAAACACATTAAAACAAACGAGTCACAACTCGTACAGGTACCACTCGACCGAGTACGTAGGCTACTCGATCGAGTAGCACCCAAAATTTTGGGCAGTAGCCACGTTTAATGACACACTCGACCGAGTCAGGTCACAACTCGGTCGAGTGGGTCCTGTAGCCCAGAAAACCGAGAGCTCTTTTTATATCATTCGAGCCTCGTCCTTTTAAAAGCGACTTAGTCGACACGTGTAAAGTTAATCACGTAGCTTTTCCAAAATTCATGCATATCACTTCACTTAGACGATTTTGATCGACGGTCTCACATTATTAATTTTATGTCGACGACTCTTTAGTCGTATCCGATGTAAAATTAATTTAGACTCAATTTCTCGAGGTGATAAATCGGGACAAGGCATCGAGGTTCGAGATCGGGCTAGCACCACGTCTAGGTCTCGAATCTCCGTCCCTTGATTAACATGCAATATAATGTGTAATTAATTAAGGTTCGTCCACCCACACAAAATCACGGTCTAGTTTATACACGGGTCCGTTTATAATTATTGCTCGTCATTTCAATTGTATATTTCAATTGTTCTATTTTATTGTACGCCGTATTGTGAATTCCGGGTTGTATTCCGCCCGTGTAACTTGTAACCGATTTATTTCGCTTTGCTTTATTTATTTGCGTTTTACCGTTTATAAATGAACCCTCGCATGCTAAATCACTTCGACAATAAATTAGATGCATTAAATTGACGTAGCTCACATTTAATTCGCGTGCTTAGCTAAAACGCTGTTTGCATAACATTTCATCGAATCACTAACGCGCATATTAAAAAGTCAAACGATGTCCTAGTAGAGGCCGCTAAGTGCGGGCGGGGTTGGGTGTCCTTATTGGGCTTCCCAACACGTACCCTCACCCCTTACTCAGAACCGTGGTTTCCGGATGTCCGAATCCATTGGCAACGAGAGTCATTCAATATACGATTAACTGCTCAAGTCGGCATCTATATCGATATGCAAAGGGACGAGCCCAGTAAACTCTCAAACCAAAATGGGCTATACTTTGTGTATGGACCATGGCGATATAGAGTGGGCTCGAATGGTTCCGAATAACCATAAAATTCGGTGGCGACTCCATTTCGACTTAAATTTCAATTCGATCCTTCTCATATGGAGGTGCATTCGCCTAACCCAAAACCCGCGCGTGGCCGCGTCGGGGTGGACCTACGTCATGTCCACAATTTGGCGACTCCGCTGGGGATCAACCGATGTGTGCCTTACCATCGGAGTTCTCAGGGTGAGACTCGAATAGAAATCGTTTGACGAGTACAATATGCGTTTTAGTTTTACGGTTCATGCATAACCCCATATTTACCCGGGCCGGTACTGGTGACCGACGTCCCACTATACCACGACGTATTCAGCTTTGGATACGTTAAAGGTGTTCATGGTCGACTCGTATGGACTTTGCGGCATGTTCTAAGCTCCACTCGAGTTAGGAAGACCGTCCCGTTTCTCGACTAGACTATGAACACTGGTATAGACCCTATTCAGACCGACCGAGACTTAGTGTAAAGCATACATGGCGTCGTTATAATGCTTGCGTAACTATGTGCTACTTGGTTTCTGTGTCGCTTTCAAAAAATCGTCATTTAAAAAAAAATGCATCTTTCCAAAAATATTCAAATTTTCAAAAACTCGGAAAGCTGCCGAAATTTAGACTTAAGATTTAACTCAAAACAAGCCTATTTTTTTTTAGCCGGCATGCTGCCCATTTCAAAATTCAAATTTCCGATCCACCATTCGATTTTCGAATTTTCAAAATTCAATTTTCAAATCCTCGCGATGCCATTTTCAACTTTCAAATCTTCGAGATGTCGTTTTCAAATCTTCGGGATCTCATCTTCAAATTTTCAAATCGTCGGAAATTCTTTTTTCCAACATTCAAATTTTTAAATTTCAAAATATCCAATTTTCAAAACCCAGGACACATACCAAATTTAGGACTTATGATTCTACTCAAAATAGCCTATTTCTAGCCGGTATGCTGCCCAATTCAAAACTCGAAAATATTTTCGAACCATCAAAACCAAGGCCCGATACCCTTTCCGATTTTCTCGAAAAATCAGGCCTTTCCCCGAAATTTTCTCGGGTTTTCCAAAACTATCAAATTTCAAAACCTTCCCCTTCTTAGGACTTCCCGTATTTAGTAGTGTCGGGTCGTGTCATAAGTAGTCAGGGTCCTTAGCGTCGAAACTCCGTCGATCTTAGATCACAAGTTTCCTCCCTATCCCAGTCCGCCTTATTAGACTAAGGCAAGGCCCACCTATGTAGGACATACTCCTACAAGGGAGGGCCCGTCTACACACTTGAGTCCAAAGTCTGGGGATTAGTCTCACGTGAACCTTCCTTCGAACGGGACTAGGCTCACCAAGGCCGAAATCTTAAGGAAGTTACACCACCTACGAGTCATCCGTCTAGATGTCTTTCTCGAGTCCTTTTTTCTCTTTTGGGTCGCTCGGGATGTACTTGTTTTGATTCCAAGGTCTGGGTTCGGTTCCTGATTACGTGGTGTTCTTACAGACAGGCCACCATCCACCAGGCTCACCCGCAAAATGGAAGCTGCTTTAGCTGATCTGAAAACCTCTGTGGACGCCATGGTCGAGAAACAGACCGACATTGATGCCCAACTGACTGAAATGAGGGCTGGTCAGGTGGCGATTGTTGCTCGTCTGGCTACGGTGGAGCACAGGACTCCAAATGTCGAGCTTACAGGGCCGTTGGCTGAACTAGTCAGCTCAGTGCGCCGGCTGGAAGAACAAGTCTACTTAACTGGGAATAACAACATCCATCGGGAGAACAGTCGGGATTATAACCCGTTAAGTGACAAACTGCCCGCAAACCTGAATCTCACGGGCCTACCTATGTTCGAAGGGACTGAAGACCCGCTACTACATGTGCGGGCCTTCAAGGAGTTCATGGCCATTAAGGGGGTGGACTCTTCTATGTTCAAGAACCTCTTTGCTGCATATCTGGAGAAACACCCAAAGGCCTGGTACTATAGACTAGACCCAAAGAAGTTCTCAACCTGGGACGACGTGGCTACGGAATTCGCTCGGAACTACGCTGATAACACCGAGATCCAAACCACCATGCGGTTTCTAGAGGTTATGGCCCAAGAACCCAAGGAGGGCTTTACTAAATACCTCCAACGTTGGAGGGCCGAGAGTGTCAAACTGGTCGATAAGCCCAGTGAGAAGACTTTAGTGGAGGCCTTTGTCAAGAACCTCCTCCCTTCCTACCGGGTTCACCTCCGGTATGCTGTCATACCCAATTTCACCACTCTTACTGAAATGGGCATGAGAATTGAAGATGATCTAAGACAGGAGAGCCTGACTAAGGCCTCTAACAAGGGTTACCAAGGAGCTTCCTCATCCACTACCAAACCTCCGGCCGCAACCCGAAGCATCTTCGACATGGTTAATCTCTTGGATGCCTCATCCAAAAGAAACGTCCCTCATAGGGTATTCACTGATATAGGGACTACCTACACATATGCCTTACAAAGGCTATCTTCCAAAGGCCTGGTCCAGCCGATAGGCCCAACTCCTGAAGTTCCAGTTGAAAAACGCTCCAAGAGCTACAATGCCCAAGCCTATTGACACCGAGAAGTGTTGGAAGCTGAAGCATCTAATTCAGGCTTTAATTGAGAGCGGGAAAATACCACTACCCGGGGACAAGCCAAGTAACAAGGACAACCCCTTTAGCTCTCATGCCATCTTCACCGGTGAGGTGATAGACTGTTCTCATCTTATCTCTCCTTTCATCCCACAAATCAATGGGATTTGGTTCGATGATGAAGAAGATGTATACCTCGCCAAAGGGGAAGCTGTCCCCATTACCCTCGAAGAAGTCAGGAAGGCTAAATCCAAAGCTTTAGCCAGTAACTCCCTCACCAAAGACGGATCAGTCCAGGCAACCATCACTGAACTTACCAGGACGGAAGAAGCCATTGAAGAACCAAGCACCGATACGGCTCTTGTCAAACAATTGAAAAGGGCCCGAGTTGACCTCACTATATGGCAACTCTTGGTTAGCTCACAAGAACATCGAGAGGCGCTTACTAAGGCTCTCGATCAGATCAAGGTTGATTCCCAGGTCACCCCTACTGAAATGATAGCCACTATCTTACCCTACCTCAAGAGCGGGTCCAAAGGAGACGGCCCATCAATCACCTTCTCAGATGCCGACCTACCACCGTTCGGGGCCTCTCATAATCTGGCTCTGTATATCACGGTAATTTGTCGGGGTAAGTATCTTCCAATGACCCTAGTTGACGACGGGTCCGCTGTGAATGTCCTCCCGTTAAGGACTGCCAAAGCCCTCGGGATCACTGAGGCCGACTACATACCAACTACCCACACTATCTAGGCTTTCGATGGAAGCCCAAAAGCAGTTTCCGGGGCCGTCAAGCTGACTATTGTGACCGGCCCGATCGAAAAAGAGCTAGAATTCCAGGTGATCGATGTCACCTCTTCCTTCAATCTACTCCTAGGAAGACCATGGCTCCATGCTGTGAAGGCGGTATCTTCTACTCTACACCAAAAGATCAAAATGCCCCTGCAAGACGGTATTATCACCTTAGAAGCAACCCCAATGACCGTGGCTAGCTGTAACACTACGGACCGCACCGACCTTTGGGGGTTCGATTTTGTAGGGATGATTGAAGGAGAATACCTTTTTAGGCCCTACTTCACCACGAGCATCGACACGATGCTGCAAAACTTGGGGTACTTACCGGGGGCTACTTCGAGGCCATACCTTCCAGCTGGGAAGATTATTGAGGTTCTGGATGACGGGGAATCTCACTTCGGTTTGGGGTATGCTATAACCCCGGGAAATGTGGTCCGAGCAGGAATTGAGAAGGCCTGCAACATCATCAAGGGTACCTACTTGGGCCCTTATAGCCCAAGGCTGAGTGATTACTTCGTCACACCCGTATTTGGGGCTATTCAAGTTGGCCTATATCAACCAACCATCACGCATCCCGAGGCTGCACTAGCTCGGGAATGCAACTACATTCCAGATGACATATTTGCCCTCATCCAATCCGAATCCAAGGAGGGTACTGACAATGCCGAGCCCGTGCTGGGACTCTTATTCGGGGAAGACAAAGCTGTCCCGAACCCCAAAGAAGACTTGGTGAACCTGATCCTTCGAAGCAACAAGTTCGACCCTTCAAAGCTGATCTCAGAAGTCGGTGCTGATACCGGGAAAAGAAGCTGGAAGAAGACCGTCAAGTGGACCGACGGTCAAGGCCGAGTCTACAAGCTGACCACCGGGGAAGGAGACGTGCCAGACGCCAATTCCGAGTCTGAGTCCGAGTCAGAGTCTGAGTCCGAGTCTGTATTCGAGTCTAAGGGGTCTGATGCTAGAGTCGAAACTGTAACCCCTCTCCCTATAGTCACTGCCACCGGAGCCTCGGGGTCTGTCCCGAGAGCACTCCCAATCCCGCCTCTGACCAATGATCAGATGACCGCTCTCTTTGAGCTGTTTTCCAAATTCTCTATCAATAATAACGAAAACCGTTCCGCTTATGACTTGGCTTATTTTCAAAATACTTTCAAAAATACTTTTTGCAATGACATTGAGAAACCCGATGAACAGGTGTCCCTACCCCCACATCTGATCGAGCAGCTAGAGCAGAGGGAATCCCGAGACCCGGTAATCGAAGAAACTGAGTCTATCAATGTGGGAACAACCTTAGAGCCCCAGATACTTAAGATAGGGTTATCCTTAGATCTCGAGGAGAGACAACAACTCACAAGCCTCCTCCAAGAATTCAAGGATGTCTTTGCATGGTCCTACAAGGACATGCCGGGTATAGACCGGGAAATAGCCGAACACCGTATACCCATCAAAGATGGGTATAAGCCGGTAAAACAAAAGCTTCGAAGAATGAAGCCCGAGTGGTCTCTCAAAGTCAAGGAAGAAGTAGACAAACAGTTCAAAGCAGGCTTCATACAAGTGTCTGAATATCCAGACTGGGTTGCGAACATCGTGCTGGTACCCAAGAAGGACGACAAGGTTCGGGTATGTGTAGATTTTCGGGACCTTAACAAGGCCAGCCCAAAAGACGATTTTCCGTTGCCACACATCGACATATTGGTGGACAACACGGCTGATCATGCTCTTCTATCATTTATGGACGGGTATGCCGGATACAACCAAATCAAAATGGCAGAAGAAGACATGGGTAAAACCACTTTCACCACACCGTGGGGTACTTATTGTTATACAGTTATGCCGTTTGGGCTCATTAATGCCGGGGCCACTTATCAACGAACAGCCACGACCTTATTACATGACATGATGCATAGGGAAGTGGAATTTTATGTCGATGACATGATCGTCAAGTCTAAAAACCGAGATGGGCATGTCGCTGCCCTAAGAAAATTCTTCACCCGCTTGCGTAAGTACAATATGAGGTTAAACCCTCAAAAGTGCAGTTTCGGGGTAACATCAGGCAAATTACTGGGCCATATCGTTAGCCAACGCGGCATCGAGGTCGACCCAGCTAAAATCAAAGCCATCACCGAGATGCAACCTCCCAAGACCGAAAAAGAAATAAGGGGGTTTCTCGGGAAAGTCCAATACATCAGCCGTTAAAGCTAACCATGGTATGTGAGCCCATTTTCAAGAAACTGAAGATAGGAGAACGAGTATTATGGGACGATAAATGTCAAGCGGCCTTCGACAAAATCAGGGAAATCCTGTCTGCTCCACCAGTACTAATGCCACCTCAACCCGGTTTGCCTCTATCGTTATACCTAACAACGACTGAGACAACCATGGGGGCTATGCTGGCCCAGACAGTCGATTCAGAAGAAAGGGCCATTTACTACATCAGTAAAAAGTTCCTAGAATATGAGTGCAAGTATACGATGCTTGAGAAGACATGCCTAGCTCTAGTTTGGGCCACTAAAAAGCTCAGACACTACATGCTCAGTCAGGAGGTACATGTTCTGTCCAAAATGGACCCGATCAAATATTTGTTCGAAAAGCCCATTCTTAACGGTAGAATGTCCAGATGGACTCTAATGCTAGCTGAGTTTGACCTCAAATTCGTACCATTAAAATCCATCAAAGGCCGGGTAGTAGCCGAGTTCCTCGCTGATAGTCCGATATCTGAAGAGGGCCATACCGATACTTGGGCCTTTCCTGACGAAGACATATTCCATACTGACGCCGAAACATGGGACTTGTATTTCGATGGAGCATCCAATTTTCGAGGCTTTGGGGTCGGTATTCTCCTAATCTCACCCCAAGGGGAACACACCCCGTTGTCCATCAAATTAGACTTTGATGTAACCAACAATGCGGCCGAATATGAAGCATGCATCCACGGGTTACAAGCGGCTACTGATTTGGGCATTACGAATCTCCGGGTTCACGGGGACTCATCCTTAGTCATCAATCAAGCTCTTCAAAAATGGAAAAGTCGGAATGCCAATCTCGTGGCTTACCAAGCACGAGTAAGGATTCTAGAGAAACAATTCCAGAAGGTAGAATATATCTACCTCCCCCGTGAAGAAAACCAGTTCGCGGATGCACTTTCCAAATTAGCATCCTTACTAAACATCCCGGAACATATGCCCAGTATGCAAATCTGTGTCGAAAGACGGTCCGAGCCGGCGTATGTCAACGCCATTCAAGATATTGAGATCACCGATCCAGAACCTTGGTATCAGGCTGTTCTAACCTATTTGACTACGGGAGAATATCCACCAGGAACTGAAAACCGGGCCAAGAAAGCCCTGCGAAGACTGGCCACCCAATTCATACGTACGGACGACGGTCAGTTATACAAAAAGACGGCACAGGGGGCTTTACTCCTATGTATCGACAAAACACAGGCCGAAAAAGTGATGGCCGAAGTACACGACGGCGAAAACGGTCCGCATATAAACGCCCATATGCTAGCCCGAAAAATCATGAGGCTCGGATACTACTGGAACAGTATGGAGACCGACTGTCAATTATATGTCAAACATTGCCATAATTGTCAAATTTTCGGCAATGTTCAACACATGCCATCATCCCTATTATACACCATGACATCACCATGGCCATTTTCGACATGGGGGATTGACATAATTGGAAAGGTGAATCCTTCCGGAACGGGAGGCCACTGTTTTATTTTGGTGGCAATCGACTATTTCACCAAATGGGTTGAAGCTGAATCATACCGTGTCTTGAACGCCAAGCACGTGGCCAAATTTATCCAGAATAAAATCATATGCCGGTACGGGATCCCACATGAGTTTATCAGTGATCACGGGACCCACTTCCAAGCAGAAACCGCTACTTTGCTAGCAAAGTACAAAATCCAGAGGCACACATCTTCGCCTTACCGTCCCCAAACAAATGGAGCGGTAGAAGCTGCTAATAAAACAATTGTCACCATACTCAAAAAGATGGCTGATAACTATCGGGATTAGCCCGACAAAATACCCTTCGCCCTATGGGGGTACCGGACATCGATCCGAACTGCGACCGGGGCAACTCCATATTATTTGACATATGGGATGGAAGCGGTCCAACCAGTCGAATTGGAAATACCTTCTCTCCGGATCCTGCTAGAAAGTCAAGTACCCGAAGCAGATTGGGTTCAAGCTCGATATGACTCGTTGGTTCTTTTAGACGAACGGCGGTCCCGGGCTCTCAATAACATCCAAATATACCAAAAGAGAATCAAACGGGCCTTTAACAAAAGAGTTAGGCCCAGGAACATCAAAGAAGGCGATTTGGTCCTAAAATCGGTTCGTGCCCTACTACCGGTTGACCCAAGAGGAAAATTTAAACCCAATTGGGTTGGGCCATACCTGGTCAAGAAGGTTCTATCAGGAGGAGCAATAATGCTGACAGATCTGGACGGAAATGAATTTGTCAACCCGACCAACCTAGACCAGCTAAAACGCTACTACCCCTAAACCTTATCTCAATGTCATTCGCAAAATTTATTTAAACACTTTTTCAAAAATTTATTCGCACATCTTGAACTCATAGTCTTGGTGTATTTCAAAATTGCAAAAAATCTGCGCCCGAACTACGTTTGGTTTGATTCCACCAACTGTGGATACGTAGGCACCCCCTCAAAAGGGCACAACCACTGCAATAACGAAAAAAGACAGAAACGGTTTCACTAATACTTTTATTATTCCAAAAAAAAAACACACCGATAAACTCGGTATTTCAAAGTTACAAAAAAAGAAGCCAAAAAAAAAAACACTACAAAAATAGTAATAATATTTCAAATAATAATAAAAGAGAGACTAGTCATATCCGGGCATCTTGCCCTTGCCTTTGTCTTTCGGGTCTTGAGGAGCCCGCGGATGTCGGGGCGGCGGCGGGGGCGGGCGTTCCCGAATGACAACGGGAACTTCCTTAACCCGAATCCTCTTCTTCGACAGAGGATCTTCAGCTATAGTCACGGGCCCAAGTCGAGCCCGTACATGCTCCAGCAACCTATCTTTAGGACCAAGTCGGTCCTGGGCTGAAAGTCTCGGCCCTAGTCTCCTCTCCAAATCGGTCTGGGGGCTCACCTCCCCCTGAACACCTCTAGCATTGGACCCCCTAGCTCGAGTCCTAGTTCTTCTTCTCTGACTTGGCCTCAGACGGACTATGGGAGTTTGAGTCTCCCCTTCAGCAAAGAAATCCCGATTGTCTTTGACTTTTTCTCGCCTAAGCAGGTCGAAGGCCTCGTCGATCTTCAGAGCAGCGCGAGCTTCGGCAGTCTCGGCTTTGGTCCACTTTTCGTAGGAATAAGACACCCAGGCAGAATGAAGCGGTTTGGGAACGGACCAAGTAACTCTAGTATACCATCTCTGAATCCAGGTGTCACACAAAATGTCGGTCAGTTGGGTAGGTGCACTCACAACCGCCTCATTCTCAGGGATACGCTGTGTCCGCCCATACTGCCTGAGTATGCGGTCAGGATAGAGGTGAACTGTGTGGCTAAAGGACAGAATCACCTGGTAACGTGCCTTGTCATCAGGTGCCAAACCCGTCCAGGAATAAATAGGCCACCATAAAACCATCCATCGTATCAGCGGACCACGATGGAACGTTAGTTCTTCCTCCCAATATTTCTGAGTGATGAGGCAAGATGAATCGGTGGGCCGTCTCCTCGTCGTCACCTGGTTGAACCAATATTCACTCGGGTTGGGAGGAGGCTCGATCTTGGACAACCTTTCAAATAGCCAGAGCTGAAAAAAAGTAGCGCTTATGAAATTTCGGACGAATTCAGGCGTCCGCATAAGGGCACTCGATCGAGTGCCGGGGTCACTCGATCGAGTGACACCCCTAAAACGTGGCAGAATGCTCCTCTACGAGAGCACTCGATCGAGTGCCAGGATGACTCGGTCGAGTGCCCCTGTAGCAGCACATCGCGAAAAAATAATAATAATAATAATAATAAAAAAAAAAAGAAAAGAAAAGGAAAAAGCGATATACCTGCAGTAAACGGGTGCTCCCCGTGAAACGGGCTGACTCATCCCTCTTCCGGTTGTCTAAACCCTGAATGATCTCCCCCGTAATCAACGATGCGGGACTACACTCCGTCTCCATGAGATCAGCAACAACGAGAAGACGAACACTACCCATGCAAGACAGCAGGTCCATATGGCCTTCAAAGGCGTACACGTGCAGCATACAGAAGGCGAACGCCCTACGGCTATGAATGGGCGTAACCCGGATGTCATACGGGTTCATGAACTTCTCAGCTAAGGCAAGCAGAGAAACGGTATCCCCTTCGAGCATGCGGAATACTTCAGCGTGGGAAAGCCCCAAAAATTCCCGTAGTTTCCTCCTAGGGTCTCGAACGGAGAAAGGGACTGCAGGGCGGAGCAATGGGTTCCACCCTCCTATGGCAGCAATTTCCTCAGGGAGGGGACAGATTTCGCCCCGAGGGAAGGCGAAGACGTGATAGGTGTCATCCCAGAAGGTCAGACAGGCGTCAAGGAAGTGACGATCCACGTGCAACTGACGAAACGTAAACAGTTGGAATATACCAGACTGCCTCAGAACTACCTTGCTCGCATCCCTAAAACGGTGTGACCAATCTTGCAGCATGTTGATCAGACGGTCGATACCCATGCTGAGTTTCTTGAGAGGAATAAAAAGTTTTCTTTTAAAAGAGAAGAGGAAGCTTTTTGAGAATTGTGACGAAAAGAGGAACAAGGGTGATGTATTTATAACATCAAAGCCCTGGAGCATCCCCTGCAGCTGTGCCTCCTTGGCCCAAGCAGGCCTAGAACATACAGGCCCGACCCATGATTCTTCCTCACAGACACAGGAATTTAGTCATCCCGAGTAGCCTGTCGAAAATTCACAAAAAATTCAAAAAATTTCAAAACTTTCAAAGATTTCAAAAAATTCAAAAATCATTTTCCCCAGCACGAGTCATTTTACTACCTACGTGTTGCATACGTTTTATGTGACTTTTACAGGTACGACTCAAATAGGGACATGCAACCCTCTAAAATCTCCCCAACGGAAGCCCAAGGCGGCATTTTCCCCGGAATGGTACGGGATGGGCCCACATATAGGCACACCCAGGACTTATGCAACAAGTCCGATTCCCCACGAAGTATCATTAGCAGCTCAGGTATGATTTCTGACTTACGGCTGGCGAGCCCTTCACGCGAGTCTAATGGACTATAAACGACCCGAACGGAAGCCTACCAGGTCTTAACTGACTTGGTAGCTACTCTGACTTTCGCCCTGTCCAAGCCTCAGTCAGAGTGGGGGCTCTGTAGACACCCAAAATTTGACCGCCAGGTGTCTATAGCAGTTTCCAAAAAACACCCGATGATGATCGGACGCGAACGTGACTTATTATACTCGGACTTGGGCTCGGAATCAATAATATCCGACATGGACTTTTAGTGGAGTACAAATCTCACAAAACCAACCTCAAATTCAGGCCCAGTGGATCGTTCCGAGTCAAACAAGACTAATTTGGGCCGAAACCAGCACCAAAAATAATTCCCGTCTTTTAGCGACCGGGTCAAAACCCGGTCAAGACAAACCCGACACAAAAAACGACCGGATGCGTCTCGAAACTTGCGCCACAATCCAAAAATCAGCCAAAATCATTCCAAAACAATGCAAATCAATCACAATCAATCAAGCACAAATCAAGGGCAATCACGCCCAAAATAGCCCGGTTTGATTGATCCACTCGGTCGAGTGGATTGACCACTCGATCGAGTGGAGCCTCACAAGGACCGTCCAGGTGCATTCGCGAGGGCACTCGACCGAGTGCACCCGCGCCACTCGGTCGAGTAACCCTATATCATGCTCCCTATAAATACCCGTCAATCCTAAGCACAAAACACAACTTTCTTCAAGCACAACTTTTGCAATTACACAACACTTACAAACTTCACAACTTGTTGCATGCATACTCATCCCATACACACAATACTACGACCCTAGCAATCCTAGGCAAAGCACATCAAACCCGAGCCCCTCGTCCCTCGGAGAACCGGCGAAGCATACACACACATATACACACCATAACTCGCATACATCCTCGATACTCCCAAGCCCGTGCCGCTATTACGAGTCCATTTCCGAGGTCCTTACTAAGCATGTATGTTGAGGGTGTCCTAAACCTCATCTCGATCTTTTTTTTTTCTAGTCTCATTTTCATTTTATTTATCGTATTTTCGTATCGTATTCATAATCGTAATCATAATAGTGACACTAGCATTAATATTGTCACACTTTCGCGTCTTCATTTTTGCATCATCTTTTTTTATCATCATTATCGTCATAATATCGCGTAAATACATTTTAGTATGAAAATTCGGTTTCGAATGCGTTGGACTATGATAATCAACCTAAAGTCATAGTTGAACGCATTTAATCCCATATCCAATTAGTATGGAACCCGTTGACACGAAAACCGACGTCACATAATCCGTAAGGATTAATATCGACGTCGTGACGTAGAGGGGCGCAATTCCGTCACTAATCAAATTTTTTATCTAACAATAACCTTTTTCACAAAATTCCGATAACGATATTATAATCATATAAGACATGATTATAGTACCGACAAACCGAGTTAAATCTAAATCCGTCAATATTTTTATTTGACTCGGCCAATCATCGATTTAAAACACATTAAAACAAACGAGTCACAACTCGTACAGGTACCACTCGACCGAGTACGTAGGCTACTCGATCGAGTAGCACCCAAAATTTTGGGCAGTAGCCACGTTTAATGACACACTCGACCGAGTCAGGTCACAACTCGGTCGAGTGGGTCCTGTAGCCCAGAAAACCGAGAGCTCTTTTTATATCATTCGAGCCTCGTCCTTTTAAAAGCGACTTAGTCGACACGTGTAAAGTTAATCACGTAGCTTTTCCAAAATTCATGCATATCACTTCACTTAGACGATTTTGATCGACGGTCTCACATTATTAATTTTATGTCGACGACTCTTTAGTCGTATCCGATGTAAAATTAATTTAGACTCAATTTCTCGAGGTGATAAATCGGGACAAGGCATCGAGGTTCGAGATCGGGCTAGCACCACGTCTAGGTCTCGAATCTCCGTCCCTTGATTAACATGCAATATAATGTGTAATTAATTAAGGTTCGTCCACCCACACAAAATCACGGTCTAGTTTATACACGGGTCCGTTTATAATTATTGCTCGTCATTCAATTGTATATTTCAATTGTACTATTTTATTGTACGCCGTATTGTGAATTCCGGGTTGTATTCCGCCCGTGTAACTTGTAACCAATTTATTTCGCTTTGCTTTATTTATTTGCGTTTTACCGTTTATAAATGAACCCTCGCATGCTAAATCACTTCGACAATAAATTAGATGCATTAAATTGACGTAGCTCACATTTAATTCGCATGCTTAGCTAAAACGCTGTTTGCATAACATTTCACCGAATCACTAACGCGCATATTAAAAAGTCAAACGATGTCCTAGTAGAGGCCGCTAAGTGCGGGCGGGGTTGGGTGTCCTTAGTGGGCTTCCCAACACGTACCCTCACCCCTTACTCAGAACCGTGGTTTCCGGATGTCCGAATCCATTGGCAACGAGAGTCATTCAATATACGATTAACCGCTCAAGTCGGCATCTATATCGATATGCAAAGGGACGAGCCCAGTAAACTCTCAAACCAAAATGGGCCATACTTTGTGTATGGACAATGGCGATATAGAGTGGGCTCGAACGGTTCCGAATAACCATAAAATTCGGTGGCGACTCCATTTCGACTTAAATTTCAATTCGATCCTTCTCATATGGAGGTGCATTCGCCTAACCCAAAACCCGCGCGTGGCCGCGTCGGGGTGGACCTACGTTATGTCCACAACTATACTAGAATATCTCTCCCCCAACTTAAACCGAGCAATGTCCTCATGCTCGATTGTAGTGTGCGGAGACACAAAAGAAAAGAAAAGAAAATACGAAAATAAAGCTAAAAATCAAAGATAAAAGTGAAGAAAGAGTAGAATGTGTCCGGCCGGGGTGTAGTCAAGTCACCATGGGCCGAGACGAGAAAAGATATGGAAAGGGGAAAATAAAAAGAAGGAAATAAAAGGAAATGGGAGGGGAGGACTAGGTTTAATCAAGTCACCTAGCCTAGATTCCGCCCAAATCCGACTAAATCCTAAAAAAAGGGTGAAAGACTTGTTAATTTGGATTTTCAAAATGACTCTCGATGTAGTCACATCATCGAAAGTCGGGAGCAAAAACTACCGAGGCCTCGAAGACCGCCATGACACATAAGCGTAAACGAGGAAGGGGATAAGCAAGGGAAAACAAGCAACGACAAGAACGGAAAAGAAAGGATAGTTGCCGTACCCATAGGTTAGCAACTCACTCTCTCCATCGTCTTCAATTATCCAAATAGGCACTATGCTTGTCTTCTTCATTGTTAACCCGCTTCAAACTTGATAAAACCGCATGGTTGAGGTAGTAAGCTTGCCATAATGTTAGGAGGTGGGATTTGATGCGAATATCGGTGTAAAGTGAAGAGGATATGAAGTGAGGGTATGTAAATAAGGTGTAAGGGTCATATGATAGGAACAAGGAGAGGTAGGGAGGTTGGGAGGGGGTATACAATGGTTGGGTGGCTCAAATGTCGAAGAAGAGGCATAAGGTGGAGCAGGAGACCATCCCGGTCGGGATGGATGGTCCCGTTCGGGATGACACACCCGTCCCGGTCGGGAAGCCTCCTTCCCGGTCGGGACGGAACTTCAGTAAGCTCGATAATATGCACCCTCATCCCGATCGGAACGAATCCTTCCCGGTCGGGATGCCGTACCCTTCCAGGCCAGGATGCTCTCTTCATGGCTTCCAAAACCCCAAAAGCTATTCAAAGCTTCAAAAACCCGCTCCCTTGCTCACGATCCAAGCTCTATCGATAACCAATCCTTTCTAGGAGTCATCTTCACTTCACCTATCACAATAAACTCAAATACAACATCAAATTCTCTCCCTCACAACGCTCATCAGCAATCCAAATAACAAGAATTTCACAAAACTAAAAGGAACTACAAGAGAAAGAGATATATACAATGAGACGGTTCTTTTGGAACTCCGTCAAACCAAGGATGGTGCATTCTTCAATCTTTTTCAACAACACTATAGCCTATTCCATCTCCATCAAGGGCACGAAGAAACAAGTCGAAGGCCCTAGCAAAGTCTTCAATCAAGCTAGTAATATAAGCATTCACATACCAAGGTTCTCCATGACCTTGCATCGACGTTCCCGGGGCATCCCGATCTTCCAAGTTCAATGGCTTGAACTTGTAATTTTGATCCTTCGGGATATACCCAAACGTCCACTTGTCCTCATGCGGCCCCAAGGGAGGCTCATCTTGCTTCTTGCCTTTCAACTTGTCATCAAACCCATGATATGGGCACTCATCTTCCTCACTCTCGGATTCATCGTCCTCAAGTACATAAGAGTAATTCTTCAAGCTTTGTCCCGAATCTTCCCCTAGATCGATGTCTTTCGTGGCGTGGATCATGTTGCAAGACTCATCATTAGTAGGCGAAGTGTTGCCTTGGAGGTCAAACACTGGCTTTTCTTCGCCTAACTCGAAGGTGATCCTACCGTTCTTCACATCGATCATGGCACCGGCGGTGTGTAGAAATGGGCGCCCAAGAATAATGGGAGTGTTAGCATCTTCCGGCATATCGAGCACGATGAAATCGACCGGAATAAAGAACTTCCCGATTCGTACCGGCACGTCCTCTATCATCCCCAATGGTCGGTTAAGAGATTTATCGGCCATTTGGAGTGTAATGGACGTACATTTTAGCTCCTTCATCCCTAATCGATCACAAATGGAATAAGGAATGATTCTCACACTCACGCCAAGTCACATAATGCTCTCTCGATCTTGTAATTGCCTATGGTGCATGGGATCGAGAAACTACCCTGATCCTTCAACTTTGGAAGCGTGGAACCTTGAATAAGCTCGCTCACCACCCTCGTGAACGCTATTGTCTCTTCCTTGTCGATGGATCTCTTCCTAGCTAGGATATCTCGCATGAATCTTCCATATGCCGGGATTTGGGTAAGTAACTCGGTGAATGGGACATTAACATCCAATTTCTTCACAATGTCTAGGAATTTGTCAAATTGGACATCCACCTTAGTCTTTATTTGCCTTGTTGGGAAAGGCAACTTGATTTGAACCTTGTTTTGCTCAATAGGCGTGGACTTCTCACATGACACTTTCCCTTTACCCTTTTCTTTTGCTTGAAGTGGGGGAAGCTTGTCTTCAATGGGTTTTTCGATCTCCCATAAGACTTGCTCCTCCATTGGATCTTCCATGCTTGAGCTTTCTTGAATTGGAGATGCAACTTTCTTCGTTGGTTCTTGCATTGGCTCTTGCTCACTAGGGAATGAAGGGGAGTCATAGGATGTACCTCTCCTCGTGGTAATAGCATTTACATGCTCGAATTTGGGTGTTTCACCTTGAGGGGGTAGTTGCCCCTTTTGTCTTGAGGAGCTTCCCGAAGCAAGTTGAGATAATTGGGTCTCAAGCATCTTCGTACGGGCATCTCTTGCCGCGTTTTCCCCTTGAATATAAGCAAAGAACTCTTGTTGGTTTCTTGACATCTCCATTTGATTTTTATGCAACTCTTGATTACTCTTTTGCACATCCATCATAGTCTTTTGAATGTTGAAATCTCGAGGAGGAGATTGTGGATTATGCGGAGTATCGGTGATGGTAAGAGGAATGCCATAGTCATGAGTAGGAGATCGGCTCCTAGGCTTGCTTTGTTGTTGTTGACCTTGAGTTGTTTGTTGTTGACGGTTCCCTTGGAACCCATGAGAATTGCCTTGATTAAGGCCTTGATTGTTGCCATGGTTTTGATTTTGATACCCTTGGTTGTGGTTTTGTTGTCCTTGGAAATTTTGGTTTCCTTGGAAACCACCATGATTGAAGTTCCCTTGTTGGAACCCTTGATTGTTGTTGTGAAAGGTACCTTGGTTATTTTGCTTGAAGTTGTTGAAGGGTCTTGGATTACCCACATAACCTTGATAACCTTGATTGTTGTCCCTTAAGGGAGGTGGAACATAGGGACGAGGTTGCATAGCTTGTTGTTGAGGGACTTGATTGGAAGCTTGGTAATGATTAGAATAAGAGGCACCTTGCTTGAACGCTTGAAAGACATTCACTTGCTCAACGCTTCCTCGACAATGCATTGGATCATGACTAACGATTCCACAAGTATCACACATCCCATAATAAGGCAAAGGAGGTGCAAATCCCAAAGCATTCACTTCTTGAATCGAGTGTTGGTGGGAGGAACTAGTGCCTTGGACTTGGTTGAGGTGGCTTTGGAGCTTCTTGTCAATGGTCTCCATGTGTGTTTTCAATTGAGCTCCAAGGTCAATGCTTAATTGAGTAATAGCATCAACCTCGTGCCTACCTCCTCGATTCGCCTTCCTAGGCCTTGAGTATTGTGAATTATGAACCGCCATCTCCTCGATTCTTGACCAAGTTTGGTCATCATCCACTTCGGTAAACCTACCATTAGATCCCATGTTGAGTATGGCCCTTGAGTCTTCATATAACCCATTCCAAAATTGTTGCACAAGGAACCATTGTGATAGACCATGGTGTGGACAAGAGCGGATCAAGGCTTTGAATCTTTCCCACGATTCATAGAGGCTTTCTTCATCACGTTGTTGGAATCCCGTGATAGAGGCTCTCAATAGATTTGTCTTCTCCGGGGGATAGAATTGTTGGTAAAAAGCTAAGGCTAGCTTCTTCCAAGTATCAATACCGAGTCTTGCTTTGTCCAACCCCTTGAACCATTGCTTCGCCTTGACAATTAGAGAGAAAGGAAATAATATCCACCGGATTTGGTCTTGAGTTATTCCCGTTTGAGAAATAGCGTCACAATAGTCCGAAAAGGTTTCCATGTGTTGATGAGGATCTTCGGTTGGTAACCCACTAAATTGACTTCTCTCGACCAATTGGATAAATTGCGTTTTCGCCACAAAATTCCCGGTATATGCCTCCGGTAAAGTGGTTGGACCCGGCAAAACGTCTTCCGTGAAGGTTGAGTGAGAAGAGAAATTAGGCATGATTGGATATGCGGGAGAAGATGGTGTAGACGGTGTTGACGTAGAACTAGACGGAGAACTAGGTGAAGAAGAATGGATAGATGAACCAAAGGGATTTATGAAGATCCCTTCGGCCGTCTCTCGAGGTGACTCGTTAAAGTCGGATCCTTGAGCTTGCTCTTGATGGGTATTGCTAGTACCCGGTTGAGAGTGTCTAACCCGATCAATCGTCCGTTGGCGAAAGGCTCGAAAGCGTCTCTCCGGCTCTGGATTTAAGAGAAATAAATCGCCTCCCCTCCTAGGCATACACTACACACTAGAACAAACGTGAGAACACCTAGTGCTTTTTGGGCACTAGGCAACGACAATAAACAAGCACAATCGAAAGACAAAGAGGAAAGAAAGCTAAGTAAACAAGAGAAAACTACAAAATATGCACAAGGGATGATAGAAGAGCACAAAGAAGGGTAACGAAGTCTAGCTATAAGCAAACTAAGTCTAAACAATGCACCGTCCCCGGCAACGGCGCCAAATTGATGGTGGGATTTGCCGTGGGTCCCACCGTCAATAATAAACCGACTATTCCTAGTGGGTAGCTAGGGCAAGTAGGGTCGATATCCACGGGGACGGTAAAGTAGAGTCTAGACTAGGTTGGCCTAAAAACGAGACTAAATCACCAAACAAACACAAAGAAAGCATTAATTGGTAAACTATGGTGGTGGAAGAGGTATAACTAGGCTAACAATGACTATCTAAACAATGCTAAAATGAAATAACTAATGATCAAACTAACAAACAAACTAGAGTAAATGATGGCTAACTAAGAGGGTGAAATCAAATATGAAAGGAAGTGGGGTAGGCCGGGTTCTTAAGTGTAGTAGGGTAATTGGGGTGATTAAGGGTGTAGGTGTCTCCTAGTTGCTAGAGTCGGTCCGGGCTCTCGCTACGTAGACCGATGCCGAGGTAGGTTCGCGCTCTCGCGTCTAACCCCTAGTCCGCACTCTCGTGTCTAAGACTAACCTCAACACAACACAAAATAGACAAACAATGAGAACATGAGCACAAGTATGGGGAGCATTGGCCACTACTACTCACTCAAGCAAATCAACAAACACATAGAGTGCCCATAATGTGACTAACAACAAAAGAGTCACCTTTTCCCTTAATCAAACCCTAATCACCCATAATCTACCCTTAATCCCCCTACTAACCCCACAAGGAGACTACTCACTCATAATCAAGAAGAAACCAACAATAACAAGAGAACACAACATCATAAACCAAACATCCATAATGAAGAACAAGAACAATAACAATCAACAATATATAAAGATTCAAACTTGATTAAATAAACAAGAACAAGAGTAAAGAAAGTTATACCAACAACAAGAGGAAGAAAAAGATGCAATCTTGTATAAATAAGAACCCAAATCAACTCCAAGGATGTCAAGCTTGGAGAAATCTTCAAGAACCCACTTAATACAAGACTAGTTACAAACTAGATTAAACTAAGATTAAAGGAAGATTAAACTAAATGGATGAACTCTAAATCTAGGGTTTATATCTTGTAGAGAAGCTTAAGAGAGTCTAATGTAATGTAGGATACATAAACAATACAAGAGGGAAGTATATATAAGGTTACAAGAATGAAGGAGGATGAATTAAATGAAGTCGAGCAGCAGCCCCACGGTCCCGACCTGGACGGACCGGTCCCGACCGGGACGGGATCATCCCGACCGGGACGAGCTGGTCCCGACCGGGACGGACCCAAAACAGAAGCCCTTGCTTTTGTGCACCTCAACCGGGTCAGGTTGAGGCCATCCCGACCGGGATGAGCCTTGTAGGCCTCCTTTAAGCTCCTTTTGGTCCCTCCTTGCCTCTCATGGGTTTCTCATCGATTCTCGGGACTCGAGATCGGGTCTCGGAGGCTCGGGATTGGGTCCCAAGGTCTCGGGGTCCAATCCAAGGCACCGAGTGATCGTTCCTTCACTTCGTTGGCTCCAAAAAGTGTATGTATCGAGTCGGATTTGCTCCAATTCTTCACAAATGGTCTCGGGAACCTAGAACGAACTAAAGGAAGCACAAGTAACCCATAAATCGCTCCCAAGGAGCGATTCCACAAGGAAAATGGGACCAAAACACAACAAAATAGGCACTACAAACTACACTTATCAAGGACACACCCGACCCACCGAGCTACCTCATTCCCGAGGAGCTCTTCATTTTTGACGAGGGCGTTCAACCCCCTCGACGTAGGGTTCGTGTAGAGACCGTACCCGATGAGACCGAGCCCTCTAGGGCCACACCTACACCCACCCCGACTTTCCCGTTCCAGACTCCGGGTGCCGAGTTTCCGTACCCGTATTCATTTATGTATGATCCAGTTTATGAGCACCAGAGACGGGTACCCGAGGGGATTAATCAGAGCATCGTCAACCGCGAGATCCACGAGTACATGCTTACTCAAGGCATCTCGGCACCTCAGCACCCGTCCTACTGGAGAGGTCCGGGAGATACTAGTGGTATTTTCAACGATTATGGTGTTGATCCAGCTGCTTGGGGTCCGGACTACAGGCACACCTACGGCGGCCTAGGAGCACAGTGGTTGAGAGACTTGCGACAGTCGGGTCCGCAGGGTGGTACTAGCGGCTCATGCCAGGGCGATACTGGAGTCTGTCCATCTGGGACCGGTGGAGACGACGAGATGGCTGATTAGCCGGTTTGGGGGAGCTACCATTGTATATACGGTACTTTCTTTCCCTTTTATTTATGTTTTTACAGCTTTCTTAGATTTTTCTTCCCCTTAGGTCGAGTTGTCCTTAGGATTGGCTGTGGATTTGTTTGTCGTATATGCTGTAGAGTCACATTGAGGACACTGTGACATTTAGGTTTGGGGGAGAATTTGTGTGTTTTTGTGTGCTTTCAAAATTTTTAAAAATCCAAAAAAATTGAAAAATCAAAAAAATCCAAAAAGATTTTATTTTTGTGTGCTTTGTGTCTGTCTTGTGTCTGTTGTGGAACATGCATAACGGCGATGATGACATTGCGTTTTACATGACCTCTTCTAATTGACAGCTAAATTCGTACCTGAATGCATGTAATACTTGAGATGAGATGATTTTGATATGATTGCCTATTGAACCGTTAATTGCCAAATGAGTAAATTTGACCATTTTGTCGGCAAACCACAAAAATTATGAGGATTTAGAGCTTCTTAGGCCAGTAACATTTATAACTGGTCTCATTTATAATTAGGAATTGAGTGGTTTCTCCTTATGGAATGTGTAACATAAATTTGCATAAATATGACATCTGTCTCTTGATATTGAATACGTGTTTGGTTTGAGGAGGAGGTACATGAGGAAAGGCATTTATGTTTTTGATGAGCTCCACATAGCCAAAATGACCCATTTTTACTACCCTGTAGATTTAGGTTATTTTTCCTCTGTTTAGCCCGTTTCAGCTGTTGTAAGACAGTTTTCATGATATTTATATCAATTAGCTACAACCCAGAACAGCCTACCTTACCAGGACAGTCGCAGTGAACTTAATTGAGAATTATTCCACTAATCGGTCATAATTTGGATTTTTACATCTTTTGGATCTTAGTGGGTAATACTGTTATGTGACTTTGTATTCGCCTTCCCCTTGTCTGAATTGAAAAAAACATAGAAGCATGAAAAAGAAAGAAAGAAAGAAAAAGAAAAAAAAATGGAATTAGAAAAAGAAGAAAAAGGAAAAGAAAAGGAAAAGAAAAAAAACATATATGCTTCTTATAGTATTTCGGGGACGGTCGAGATATTGTAACTAGAATTGAATTATAATTAGGAGGATGGCAAAATTCCCTCTTATGCTCTTTTGAGTTTTATTTCTAGTTAGTGGCCAGAATTCATAGTTGAGGTTTTTGGATGGATAGTTTTTATTGTGTAGCTGCGACTACTGGTCTTAGCCCCACATTTCCATACGTGCTATAAGCACAATCCATTTTATTCCCTCACATATAAGCCACCCTTTGTAAGTCCTTGACATATACTATGGTCCTGATTGGTGGAACACGTATTTGATTGAGGAGAATGATTTCATATTCGATTGCATGCATATTTCATAAGTCGAGTGAGTGTCTTTATCCTTTCCTATCTTCACGTATATATATACTTACCCGTACTTATGAGTGTCGAGCGACAACCGTAAGGAAGTCCGACATTATTGGTCTTGCAAGATTGAAAGTTTGGCAGATGATGCGCGCGGATTGTCGTCTATCCTACGCGGTCAAACAATATTTATAACCCCGGAATACTACTACTACGTAGTAGCGGTAAGTCAGGGATCGATCCACAGGGACGGTCGAGAGGGGTAGTCGTTCAAGTCAAAGTCTATGAGTAATTGAGTCGAGAAGGGGGGTTTGGTTGAGTCGGGTTACTAAATGAGCTTGCGTGATTAAGGTGAGAAACTATTGATGGGAAAGGCGTTAGGGAGAGTCGGGGAATCGGAAATAAAGACAAGATTCTAATAATGCAAGAATTATCACAAGATGTATAAGGGAGGTTCCACCTTTCGGTTTCCCTACCAACCAAGTCTAAGCCCGCTTTCGCGACGAATAAACTACGGTGTCTAGACGGAATTACCCAAACCCGGAGTTTCCCCATATTGATCCGGGTGAGTTAAGTCAACCTAGGTGATCAAGCTAAGTCAAACATAACACAACAATCCCATAAAGACAATATCACCCTCAAATGCAATGATCTCACAAAGATTAAATCTTTATCTATAAATCGTCCTCCCCTAACCCCCTAACAAAAGATCTACTCACTAATCATGGTGGTTAACAACAAAGCATTCATTAAGAAGAAAATAATTAAAGCATGCATAAAATCTACACTAACAAATATACTAATGGAGAAAAGGGAGAGGAAAGAATTTTACCAACAATGGAGGAAATATAAAATGGAAGAAGAAGATTAATAATAATAAAGATTGAATCTTGAGAGAAATACACAAGAATTTGTCACTAATCCATGCATAAATCTTCAATCTTCAATAATATAAATATGAATCTTCAAGAAATAAAACAAGGGTTTTGTCACATAAATCCTTGTAAAACCCTTGAATCTTCAACAATTAAGCACAATCTTCAATAAAGATGGAAACTTTACTACTCCCTCCGATTACCTGTGTTCTTCCTTATTTCCTTTTTGGGCTGAGTTTGATTTTCTTCCCTCTTTCCATTTAAGGAAATTTTTTCATCCCTCACTAATTAATATAATATTCATCTCTCCTACTTTTTCACCCCCACTTTTTCTACTTTTTCTCATTTAATATTCTTCTCTCCTACTTTTTCACCCAATTTTTCTCATTTAATTAATATAATATTTATCTCTCTTACTTTTTCATTCCACCTTTCATATTTAACTAATATAATACCCCCTCCTTATTTTCTTCCCCAAAAAGAAAGGGGAAGAACACAGGTAATCGGAGGGAGTATTAATTATGGAGTAATTGTATTAATATGAAGTAGATCTATAATTATTTGTAGAGAATTTTCTAAGAGAGTTTTACTACCAACTACTATTACTACTACAATGGAGGTTTTCTATCCTACTCCTAAGAGGCACAATCAAGGCTCTCTTAAGGCACACCTTGGCTCAAAACCCTAGGTTTTGTATTTATAGAGTTGCTTAATGGGTTGCACAAACTTCAAGGCCCAAATCCGATTTCTTTTCATTTTGCAAGACCATCACCCTTTGTATCTTCATGGGGTGGAATTTCGCCCCGCGACTCGACGTAATAATCCCACCGGGTGAAATTTCACCCGGTGAGATTTTCTTCGTTTTTCGCGCTTTCGACTCGTCTTCACCATCGGGCGAAATTTCACCCGGTGGGCGAAATTTCGCCCGGTCAAGTTGCCCGGTCATGCGTGCCGTGAAAATCTTCGGGGATGAAAAAATATCGTCGGGCGAAACTTCACCCGGTGGTGCATTGACTCTTTTCCGGTCTTTTTCTTCGTTTATCAATTAGATTACTTGAACTTTCAGTTGTGTGCTTTGCTCTTGGACCGTATCTCTCTCTTGCTCGTAGAAGCTCAAACACGTTTTCGGTCGAAAATCCTATCAAAATAGACAGAAAACTACCAAAAACACGTAAAATGCAAAAGAGAGACACTAATGTTAGAATTACGCAAAATGTGGCGATAATCGCACTCAAGTCTCACAAAACAGAGGAAAAACGGGTCTAAATGGGAGAAAAAACGGTCCAAATTTGGCACACAACAATTCCCCCACACTAAACCGTTGCTCGTCCTCGAGCAATGACCCAAAAAGAAACTAGCTACTACTACTAAGCTAGACTATGCTAAGCCGATACGAGATAATTAACAGGCCCGCTCCGTCCCTTCAACTCACATCGAGATACCCATGAGGTAGAGTACCTCCATGCAAGGCAAGTTGGGGCTTGCTCAAAATTGGGGTTGCGACTAACACACAAACATACACAAAACAAAGAAGACACACATAAGGAGATAGTCGCAACCAAAGAGAAAATAAATCACCGAATCCCTCATCGAAACGGCGGAGAAAGCACCGATTCGAGCTTAAGACAAGCGAGAACACTATCAAGCTAGTAACACAAATTGACATGGACAAGATCCTAATAGGATGACAATCAAACAATAAAAACATTGAAAATTTACCAAGGTCCTTCTAATTCCACTAAAGATGCCTACAATGGGACGATAGATGGAGTGGATAAGTGAGAACCATGGAGTTAGTAAGCACTGTAGGTAAGTGTTATGCCGTCTCCTAAGCTAAGCCTAGAGGGTCGTTCCAAACTCGAGAAAGCCAATTAGACCAAAAAGGATGGATAAGTGTTTGCAAAATGGTAAGGATTGCCATATTACCGCTATTTTCCTTCCTCGGGACTCGGTCCTCTAGTAGGCATTTCACGGCAATAAGACAATCAAGGGATTATTTGGGTTTGGGAACGATTTTTGAGATTTTGATTTTCTTTTTCGGTTTCTCTTTCCCCATTATTTTGATCGAGGGCTTTTTTTTTTGTTTTTTTTTTTAATAATGCCCTTTCTTCTTCATTTTTCCCTTTTTCTTTATTTGAATAGCCCATTTTTGGCTAGATGTTTCATTTGAGGAACAAGGTAAAGCACATTTTTGCAAGCTTATTTGTGGAGATGGATGTATGGTAGAGAAATAGGCTAGTCGGGTGTGCACCCCCTTCGAACCCATAAAAGGATGAAAGTTTTGGACTAAAAGTGGCTTCTCAAGTAAGGTCACCTAAGAGAACGGGGAACGGTAACCAAGGCCTTATCACTCCATGGGTGGTCAAGGTGGTCAAATGCAAATCCCGATGTAGACTCCTAGTAGAAAAGATGGACTCATGGTAAAAATCCAATGCAAAAATTGGTTCAAGGTCATTCTACTAGAATTATGTCCAAAAATCAAAAAGGGTCACTAACAAGTGAGTAATAAACACTCGGCCTAATCTCAAAATCGGGTTTTCGAAAACTTTACCTAGACAAGCTATACAAAAGAGAACACAAAGATGACAAAAATACGAGAAAACAAAAACAAAAACACAATCACAAGTAAAGCCAAGCACTCCAAACTCCATTAAGTCAACACAATCCACAACCACCAATTCCAAAATGTTCACCAAGTGAACCTCCAAATAGCATATGCGCCCAAACTCCATGCATAAGAGAAAGAGATAAACGAAGGTAGAAAATATTACCGCGCGGTCTTCATTTCATTTCCGCTACCTTCCGTATCCATGCTAAATGGTTGGCGGTGTACCTACAAGATGGAGAATGCAAGACAATACAAGTAACACAAAAACGAAAATAAAAGAAAGAAATAACTAAAAAAAGAAAAAATTGAAAATTTTTGGATTTTTGGGTTTTCTTTAAAGGAAAAATGAAAAAGAAAATGGATAAAAGATAGTAGATTCCTCCCCCACACTAAAACTGTGCATTGTCCCCAATGCACGAATAGGAGAAGAATCGAGAAAAAGAAAAAGAGAAAAGAACGGAAAATCTTTTTGAATTTTTATGATTTTTCAAATATTTTTGGATTTTTCAAGATTTTTCGAATGTTTTTGTATTTTTCAAGATTTTTCGAATGTTTTTGTATTTTTGAAGGTTTTTCAAATGTTTTTTGGATTTTTCAAAAATTAAGGGAATAAAAAGAAAAGAAATGAAAGATGAAAAAGAAAGAGGAAAAATAAGAAAAATCGATAAGGGAAGAAAAAGGACGTAGGTGTAATCACATCACCTCGCCCGAATTCTGCACAAATCGGGAAAATTAAAAGAAAGAAAATTTTGGATTTTTCAAATGGTCTTGGCGCGATCAAGTCACCGAAGACCGGGAGCAATAATCAGGTCCTTCTTCTCTAAGGCACCTGCAATAAACCTCAAGTGTGTAACGACCCAAGTAGGATCACGGAGGGGCTTAATTACAATTCCTCAAGTCAACAAAATAATCATTTACAAATCAACCAACAACATAATTTCAAATGCCAAAAATTGGCGCTGCAAGGACTGACAAAGATTACGATAACTGAGACAAGAGAACAGACGAATGACGACTGACAATGACAACTGACACCCCCACACTAACACTGACAACACTCGACCACTCACATAAGACCTGGGGGACGAGGTGGTGGTGGGTAGTAAGATCCTGGCGGAGGCATACCGAAAAATCTATCAAAGTAGTGTTGTTGCTGTTGCAACATCTTTTGGTTCTCCTCTGCCGCCAACCTCGCCGCTTGGGCATCCCTAGCAGCCTCCCTAGCCATCTCAAAACTGGTCCGAGCGTACTCAAACTATCCCTAGAGTATGCGTACGAGCCATGCGCAGTATCGCGCGCATCTCGGGCCAAATTGTAGGCATCTTGGGCCAGGTTTAGTGAGGATGTCGAGTTCTCCCAAGTCTGACGTGTACGATTATAGACTTCCCCCCATTGGTTGTAAAAGTCCTCTGATCCAAAGAACGAGGAGTGTCGCGGAGGACTCATGTTGACGTCCTCCTGAAAACCAGGGGTATACTAGGTGAACGTGGAGTGTCGGTGTGGTGTGAATTCCGAAAAGTCAGGGGGTGAAAAATTGTGAGGTCTGGGGTTCGGGTTGGTGGGAGGAAGAGGGTGCATGTGATGATGACGGTAAAGTCCTATAACCCTCATCCCGAGAGGTTCTAACCTCTGGTTCCTCCTCCGACGCATCTACGACCTCTATATCATCGTCGCCAAAGTCTAAGGGTCCCTCGGGGTATTGAACTATACGAAACTTACCTCGGGTGTTATCCCGAACATACTCCCCGGACCTCTTCGGCATGCCGAAGTTCTCTTCAATATCTAGCCTTACCCAATCGGGGTTAGGCATTGCAATGGCGCGCAGCTCAGTAATCTTATACAGAAACAAACTGTTATAATCCCCTTTCTGGGGCCACACAAGAAAAGGACAATAAACTTCATCTATGAAAATTCCCGCTCCATCAACTGGTGCTAAATCGCTAAAATCGACTTTCAAGGCTCTAGCTAACATCGTTACAACACCGCCGCAAGAAATGTTCTTGCGGCCGCCCTTCGCAATCTGAGCGAAATGAGTAGCTAAGGCCTCTGACATATCGATCGATGGGCCTCTCTCCGAAACTGCATCCTCTAAAAGCTGAACAGCTGTAGCGCTACAGTTGTGATGCGTATCATAGCTCGACAAGAACGAGTTAGCTATGATGCACGCCACATACCGGAGGATGGGGTTTCGGATCGAGAAAGAACGCATCTTTCCTCCCTTGAAAGGCCTCTGGCGGGCTATTTTAAACCAAAATCGATCTCGGCCGAATTTATCGTCTCGAGTCTGGCCCGCCCTAGGCTTTCCAAGGATTGAAGAGGGTAAACCAAGCAGTGCACCGAAGTCTCTCAAGTTGAGGACGTACGAAGTCTCTCGCAACTGAAAAGAGACAGTGGTATTATCGTCACCACTTAACTCGAAAGTTGCGAAAAATTCGCACGTCAATTTCTGAAAAGTTTCCTCCTCAGAGGCATAAAAATTGATGAGACCAACACTTCGGCACATTGCTCGTACCTGCGGTTCTATGCCCATACGCTCAAGTACATCTCGAGCCGCCCAACGAGTTGGCTCGAGACGACAGACCCATAATTTTTTACATTTATCGACATGAGCTTTCTTAGCAAAATATAGACCAGACAAAGGTTCACGGAAATTACGACGGATTTTCGGGTAACATACCTCGAGCGGAACAGGTTGTTCGCTCGGAACGGCTCCTTGCATTTGAACAGGCATCTGGACAGATTCGTCCCGAGCCTCGGCCGGTTGCTCTTCGGACCTTGAGGATGATGTTGACCCCGAACTACGATTAAGCATTGATGAAATCCTTTTTCTTGCCATTTGTTTCACTCTCTTCATCCTTGATGCTTGAAATTTGATGATTATGTGTTGACGGTCTCGATTTAGGGTTTGTTGGAACTTGAACAATTTCTCAAAACAAACTCCAAGGAAGTGTTAGGAATGTGATGGGGATGAAGAATATATAATTTGATTGAATTTTAATGGAGGAATGAAGGGATTAGAGATGGTTTAAGGTGGAGGATTTGGGGTTTGTTTGGGTTTTTGGGGTTTTGATTGAGGAGAGAGATAGGAAAAGATGTACTACCTCCATCCAATTTTAATCTTCCTACTTTCCTTAAAGGGTTGTCCATCTTTAAACTTCCTACTTACAATATTTCCTCTTTTGGTTGATTTTTGTGGTCCATATCATTTCTGACCCCACATTTTCTCTCAACTCTCATTTTCCACCACATAATCCACCCCATCCTTAATTTTTGTGTCACTCCCCCCATGAAGTTTAAAGTTGGATGGAGGGAGTATAATGAAGATGGGAAGGGTGGGTTTGTGTAGACACCCGCATTTGACCGCCAGGTGTCTATGGCAGTTTCCAAAAAACACCCGATGATGATCGGACGCTAACGTGTTTCTATGCGCTCGGATACGGGCTCAAATCCATTAATCGTTGGCTAACACACTTACGGAGTACAAATCTCAACAAACGGACCTCAAATCCAGGCCTAGTGGATCATTCCGAGTCAAACAAGACTAATTTGGGCCGAAAACGACACCGGAAATAAAACCGACTTTTTGCGATTGGGTCAACCCCGGTCAAAGTCGTTTCCGAGACACACAAAAACAGCCATACAATCCATCAAAAGTCCAAGTCAAACACAAAACTCATCAAACACCCAAAGTCAAGGTCCAAAACAATGGACCCGTGCAACCCGACTGGGCCACTCGATCGAGTGGGCTTGTTTTGAGCCCGGCTGCAGGCTTCACGGGCCACTCGACCGAGTTAGCCCTCTACTCGATCGAGTAACCCTAATCCGGGTGCCCTAGCCTTGCATATATAAGCAACCCCCATGCAACACAATTACACAAACTTTTCACAACCCTACAAAACCCTAGAGCAACCTTACACACACACGCATACTACGTCTTTTGCAAACCCTAATCAAATCCTAATCAAACCCTAGCAATCTTACACTAGCAAAAACCCTAAACCTAGTTTTAGGAATCAATCCCGAGCCACCACAACTCAACCTCCATAAACCTCGAAGACTCTTGTGTTAAAGCCACAGTTACGAGTCCGCGCCGAGACAAGAACATGTAGGTTGAGGGTGTCAAAACCCTCTCTTTTCTTCCCTTTCTCTCTTCGTCCTCTGTCTCCTTTTTCTCCGTCTTTTTTTCGTTTTTTTATTTATTTCGTTCGTTGCGTCATAATATCGATAGTACTACTAATATCAAAGCATTAAAATATTTATCGATTTGTGTCGAATAAGAAGAATACCGGGATAAGGAAAACCGCATATACAAGTGTACTGCACACGCGTCGTCGGTCGCTTATCCCAATACCCCGACTATTTGATTATTGAGATAAATTAACTTAAACAACAATTCGTTATTATCTCTCGTCATCATCATCATTAATCTTGCATTCATCAATTTTTAAAATCAATTTTAATAAGGGTCGAAACCCGTTGACACGGATCCGAAATCACAATCCCTAGGGATTTATTTCGATGTCGGAGAAGTCGAGGGAATCAAGTTCTTTTTTATTCAAGTAAAGCGTCGATTTTAGATTCGGTACCAATTCCATAATTAGATATCGAATCTAACAATCAAGTCATATGAATTAATTAACGTGATTTGTTCATATCACGATAATTAATTTAAAGCGACTAAAATCAATTTATCTTTTTTTTCTATTTCACTCTAATATTCCATATCGATTCAAATAATCGAATATGAGATACAACGAGTATTCAAAATTAGAATCGGGTATAAATTCAACAATATTTATATTCGGTTCAACAAAATTCGCGATTTATAAAAAACCAAGTCGAATATAAATTGTGCAATGTTTATGTCCGATTCGGTAAAACCGTCGAATTATCAAAAATCAAAAGCAATTTCAAAATCAATAATTAAATTGCAAGCGAACCAAGTTCGTACATGTAACAGCCCTAAATTTTCGCGACCAAAAGAAAGAATAAAATAGGAAAATTTAAAGTCGTTACTCCGCATTTAGCTCACAAGGCCAAATGCAGGGCAAAAGAATATTATAAGAATTAAAAACAAATATAAATCCAATGAATAATTAAATGAAAACGTTGCAGCGGAAGACTTAAGTCCCACAAAATTCAAAATGGTTTAAAACAACTTCAAACCAAAATTCAAAATAAATATAAATAGCTTGGAGGTAAATGATAAATAATAAAATCCTTCCTCGCTCAGCATCCCGAACCAAATGCACCCATGCAGCATATTAATTGTACCTATCAACTGTACCCAAAACACAAATAGGTACAGGTTCCAGCGGGGGAACGACCCAAAACAAAGGACGTCAGCAAAGCTGAGTAAAATATACTCCCTCCGTTCCATTGAATAGTATACATTTGCTTTTTTGACACTATTTATAAGTATAATGAATTTTCGATATAACTTCTAATATATAAGATAAAATATATTCATGTGGGATCTTGTTCAAATCGTCTAATCGAATGCATTTCGAATATCAAATTTATATAACTTCTAGTAATACGTAACTAAAGATATAGACAAAAGGAAACGAGTATCGACATACGTGCATAAAGCAAATGGATACAAATGGTTGGAACGGAGGGAGTATTATATTGAAAACGTAAAACAATAAAACAATAATTATAATTTGTAGTAAACTGAAATCAGAGTTAAATATTATTGTCTCAATATCAAACCAAAAGTACTGTGAAAACAGTAGTCAAAATCAAATTCAACCAAAATATATTTTCTCCACCTGTGTGCCAAGGTCCTACCCTTTTAGCACGATCTAGAGGTACCACCTATGCTTAGCTAGACTTACTATAGTGCGCACTACTCACATTTGGGCAGTCAGTAGGATGAGGCTGCCAAAGGAGGAAGTCTAATTACCTAGCAAGTGGGGGGCCGGAAAACCCCCACTTAACACAACTCGGGCCAGGAGTTCAGTTTTGGGACAAAATCCCAGGGACGTCTCAGACGCACCTTAACCTCATAGACCAACAGAGCTCCCAGAGTCTGTTATAACCACAAAAAATTGTACCAAAATAGTACCAATACGTGACTTGTGTCAAAGAGTTCCAATATCCAAAATATTACAAAAATATCGTAAAAATTCACCATTGACAAAATAATTATAAAACCGTTTCAAAAATATAATTTAAACCGAACATGCTCTTTACTTAAAGGTGAAAAGGTCAAAACGTCCTTACCTCTTGAGACGGTCAATCCAAGCTAATATTATTCCAAAAATTCTTTTTCCTCGAATCCACAAGCTACAAATAATATAAATTGTACTCAATAATCACCAACTAGAATTTTACAACTTACTACATCAACTTGTCTAAATTCCTATCCTGTAAACAACCCATCTAAGTTATACGTAAACGTCCTCATTGACCCATATGCTAATGTGCTCATAGGCATTAGTTTGTTTAGTCATGACCCAAGATAATTAAATACTCCTAGAAGTAAAACTCCCACTAGCCATACAGGCATACGGATCATTAAAATATATATGAACCAACACCATTACAATTCCCCAAAGTACAGCATAGTGCGAAAGGAATCATAGTCTCAAGTTTTTAATGACTCACGCAAGGATTAGATCCGACTACTAAGCAAGCCCGATGTAAGGTCAAAAATTAGAGTAATACTACTTGCGTCCCAGTCCCAAACGGTACTTGACATGCCTTAAACCAAATCCGATACTGCCCACGACATCAACTCTCTAAGACGACCACAAATTGGGGTAAGGCAAACGACCAAACAATGATGACAAACGGATCGACAATCAACTAAAGGCTGACAGTACAAATAATAAAATTTAATTATCTATCCAATAATTTATGCCGAGAAGACGGTTCTGACCAAAAGGAAACCAGAACAAACGTGTTGTAACTCAAAATATTTCGACCTAGTTCATATTTGAACCATTAAGTATAAAACAAAAAGATATTTGGTCAAGAAAACTTACAATTTAGATGTAAAGGATGTAAACACGGATTGGTGTGTAAGTAAGGATCAAGGATCGATTTTCCGGACGGTTGATTGACTGAAAAACCGGATGAAAAGAGGGAGGAAAGAGTTTTGCCATTGTGGTGAACTAGGATGAATGACTGAATTGAATGGTAGGGGTGGGGTAGATACGTAGGGTTTAAGTAGTTTTTTTTTTCCTTATTGTGTTTGACTCGAAATCAAATCCGATACAAAGTTGATTAATAAAATAACGTTCTATTTTAAGAAATCCAAAACCGATTTATTATAAGACGACCCAAAATACTTTAATATTATAAAAATATTTTTCCAACTTAAAACTCGATTTAAATAAAAGTAGAAAAGTCAAGCTTTATAATTGACTCAAAAAATAACGGGGTGTTACAGACTTCCCTCTTTAAAACAAAACTTCGTCCTCGAAGTTTAAACTCATCCTCGAAAATAAAGTCTCACATTACTCACGAATGTCCAAAATGACTCGCTCACTCCATATATCCAAAATCCACCAAAATTCTTCATATATCTCCAAAATAAATCATTTACTCCATACATCCAAAATCCGTCAAATTAACCAACCTTAAAGATATCTCACATTTCTAAATCCTCAAAAATTCAAGAGCACCTAATTCCTCAAATTTTAAAGTATACAACTTCACCATCACCTAAATCCACAAGATAAAATCACCTAATTCCATAAGATAATACCAAAGTTCGAAACCACCACAATTCTCATACACCAAGGTAAAAGTATCACTTGTCAAGTTAAGAGCATGTCGGACAAATTTTTTTTTTAATTATTTCAAAATTTTGAAAATCACAAGTTCAACCATTTTACAAGTTCGTAATGCACAAAATCAATCAATCAATCAAATAAGTGCGTTTAGCACTACCAAACCAACAATATGTGCGTTGAGCACGAAATCACCAATATGTGCGTTGAGCACAAACAAACCACAAATATATATAACCAAGTAATAACAAATAACCAATGATATTGTGCTTATTAAATATCAACGATAGCCAAAATATTCATATTTGTAACCAATAAACATTGAATAACAAGAAATCACACAAGGACATCCTTAGTTTACCACAAAAACAAGTAGTCGTGCATATTTCTACCCACCTTAAAATAAAGCTTCGTCCTCGAAGCACGAAAAATTTACCTTAGGCAAAAAGATGAAGGTATTTGTCTCTCATGGTTGGCCCAAAATTCTCCCAAAATATTGGAACACATGTGTTCGCTACCTAATATAATATCCTTTGAGACCCCATGATAGTTGCTTCTTCTCTCACATCTCCTTCATTGAAATAAAATGTGCACTCTTGATTTGTCTATTAATTATAACCCCAAATCATATTATTACCTTACTCTGACCTTGACAACCCAACTATAAAATCCATATAAATTAAATTCCACTTCCACTCGGAAACTCCTAAAGGATCTAACTCTCCCTGATGTCTCGTATGTTCACTCATAACTTTCTAATATATCAAGTATTGAGCCAAAAAATCTGTCATTTGTTTCTTCATACTAGTCCACCAAAATCCTAATTTCAAATCCGCATGCATTTTATCACCTCTCAAATAACATAATACATCATTTCCTTTAAAATTCGAACGATTCCTCACACCCCTCATCCCAATGAAATTTTATGGCTTTCTACATCAGTGTAGTCATTAATCTATCTATTTTGGAAAAGTCCTTCACAAATTTCCTATAGTAACTAGCTAAGCCCAAAAGCTACGAATTTTCAGCCACAGATTCTGGGTTAGATCACTCCTTAACAACCTTATTTAGCAGGATCTACCGATACTCCATCCTTAGATATAATATTCCCCAAAATTACTCGTACCAGTCAAAAATCACACCTCAAAACTTTAGCAAATACTAATTTTCTCTCAAGATGTCTAAGATAACTCGTAAATGTTCCTCATTCTTCTCTTCATTCTTTGAATAAATACTATGTCATCAATGAATATCACAACAAATTATCTAGGTAAGTCCTCAAGGTTCGGTTCATCTAAGTCCATAAACACATCAGGTGCACTAGCCAACCCAAAAGCATCACAGTAAACTCATAATGGCATTATCTAGTAGAAAATATAGTCCTAGGTAAATCCTCAAGCGCTATCATTAACTGATGTTACTCAAATTGCAAATCAATTTTAGGGAAAATAAAAGCTCCCTTCAACAGGTCAAATAAGTCATCAATCCTAGGTAAGGGAATCTTATTCTATACAGTAACTTGACCCAATTTCCTATAATCAATACATAATCTTAAAGTTACATCCTTCTTTTTCCATAAATAAATTAGGCTCACCCCAAGGCGGCACACTAGGCCTAATTCATCCCCAAAATAACATCAAAGTAGGGTAATGGAAATTCTATTCGGTTTGCCTTAAAATCATGATCATATCACCAATAAAACTGACACATCCCTTATAAACGCTCTTACAGTTTACTAAGTCCCCAGATGGCATGGCAAAAATTATAATCCACAATTTCACTAGATTCAACATTCATTTTATCCACAAACTCAGTCGAAATAAAAGAGTGAGATGCACCAGAATCAAATAAAACATGAGCTGAAATAAAATTCACTAGAAAATTACCCGAAACGATGTCTGTGTTTTTGGCTTCCTCCCTATTCATGACATAGAGCTTCCCAGTAGGCTTCTTGCTATTCTGTGCAACATTTACTTGGCCCGCGGGTTTACTAGCTGTGGTATCGTTGGTCTGAGTTGGAGCTGGATTCCTAAAATTATTGTTAGTTTGGGACCTACCAAAATTCTGTGTGTTCCTCTGACTCTCAAATCGGTTACTCTGATTCACACTAGCACTAACAGATTGTGTAGCACGAGGTTTCCCTGCCTTCTTGTTCCTACACTCAAATTCTCAATGTCCTAACTTCCCGCACCAGTAGCATGTCACCTTATTTCCCTGACAGTCAACGCCTGGGTGATCTCCCTTGCATAACTTACAGTAATAATGTGGGGTAAAGTCATTAGTTGTTCCCTGGTTTCTACCTCCCCAACTATTACCTTCTTCCTTCCCATTCCCCCCAAAAGATCGGGAGTTCTGTTGAGTGTTATTGTTAGTATTGAAATTCCCTCTCTTCGTTGGGGTGTTAGATTGACTCCCCTGAAACTCCCTCTTCTTAGTCCCAGTACTTCCCATCTCAACCTCCATCTTCTGGTTACTCCTCTCAATATTAACAGCCCTAGCATAAACATCTCTTAATGAAGTAAATGTCTCTCCAGCAAATCTACCCTTAATCTTCCAATGTAACTTATCCTCAAACCTAGATGCTTTAATCCCCTCAGTTGGCACTAGCTCCTTAGTAAAACGACTAAGTTCAACAAATTTATTGTAAAAGTCTTTCACACTCATCTCATGGGTTTTTTTTAGGTCTCCAAATTCAGCTAATTTTTGATGTTTCACATGTTCTGGGAAAAATTCAGCTTCTAACATTTCCTTAAGAGTATCCCAGTCTTTATCATATAGTGTGTGGGTGCCATTAGGATTTCTTCTTCTAATTGGTTTCATAAAGTCCTCTTTCACAGTCTGCCACCAAATATCCGCCTCTTCTTTCAGATAGAAGACAGCGATCCTAGCCCGAAATTCATGTGGACAACCTACAGCTAGAAAAATTTTCTCCATCTCCCTAACCCAATTATCTAGTTCATTAGGATCCCCTTTCCCAGTAAAAGTTGGCGGTTTCTTCTTCTGTACCGCTTCAGACATTCCAGCAACAGTGGGTGTAGGATTATTCTCATTCTCAACTCTATCATTCATATTCTGGGTAACAGTGGTCATTTGTTGCACAGCTTGGAGAAGAGCTGCATTCTGAGCTATCAATTGTGCCATCATAGCGACCATATCATTGTTTTCATTTTCTCTTCGTGGAGGCATTGTTACTATAGATATAAACAATATTCTATTAAGTTCAAGTATAAGAAAGTTCAATCACAAATCACAAATATTATAAACAATATTCTATTAAGTTCAAGTATAAGAAAGTTCAATCACAAATCACAAATATTAATGCAAGTAGCATTCATCTCTATCACAGTTCAATTAGGTAAGAATAGTAACAGTACTAAACATGACAAATATAAATATACATATATACATAAATAAAATAATTCATGCGTATGCAATGCACCCAATCCACCCATCACTCTCGGTTTAAAAAGAAAGGTTTTTTTTTTTTTTTTTTTTTTGTAAAGTAGTATTTTTTTTAAACCATTTTAAATTTTGCAAAACATTTGAGAAAGACCTATTGCTCTGATACCAACTGTAATAGCCCTAAATTTTCGCGACCAAAAGAAAGAATAAAATAGGAAAATTTAAAGCCGTTACTCCGCATTTAGCTCACAAGGCCAAATGCAAGGCAAAAGAATATTATAAGAATTAAAAAGAAATATAAATCCAATGAATAATTAAATGAAAACGTTGCAGCGGAAGACTTAAGTCCCACAAAATTCAAAACGGTTTAAAACAACTTCAAACCAAAATTCAAAATAAATATAAATAGCTTGGAGGTAAATGTTAAATAATAAAATCCTTCCTCGCTCAGCATCCCGAACCAAATGCACCCATGCAGCATATTAATTGTACCTATCAACTGTACCCAAAACACAAATAGGTACAGGTTCCAGCGGGGGAACGACCCAAAACAAAGGACGTCAGCAAAGCTGAGTAAAATATATTATATTGAAAACGTAAAACAATAAATCAATAATTATAATTTGTAGTAAACTGAAATCAGAGTTAAATATTATTGTCTCAATATCAAACCAAAAGTACTGTGAAAACAGTAGTCAAAATCAAATTCAACCAAAATATATTTTCTCCACCTGTGTGCCAAGGTCCTACCCTTTTAGCACGATCTAGAGGTACCACCTATGCTTAGCTAGACTTACTATAGTGCGCACTACTCACACTTGGGCAGTCAGTAGGATGAGGCTGCCAAAGGAGGAAGTCTAACTACCTAGCAAGTTGGGGGCCGGAAAACCCCCACTTAACACAACTCGGGCCAGGAGTTCAGTTTCGGGACGAAATCCCAGGGACGTCTCAGACGCACCTTAACCACATAGACCAACAGAGCTCCCAGAGTCTGTTATAACCACCAAAAATTGTACCAAAATAATACCAATACGTGACTTGTGTCACAGAGTTCCAATATCCAAAATATTACAAAAATATCGTAAAAATTCACCATTGACAAAATAATTATAAAACCGTTTCAAAAATATAATTTAAACCGAACATGCTCTTTACTTAAAGGTGAAAAGGTCAAAACGTCCTTACCTCTTGAGACGGTCAATCCAAGCTAATATTATTCCAAAAATTCTTTTTCCTCGAATCCACAAGCTACAAATAATATAAATTGTACTCAATAATCACCAACTAGAATTGTACAACTTACTACATCAACTTGTCTAAATTCCTATCCTGTAAACAACCCATCTAAGTTATACGTAAACGTCCTCATTGACCCATATGCTAATGTGCTCATAGGCATTAGTTTGTTTAGTCATGACCCAAGATAATTAAATACTCCTAGAAGTAAAACTCCCACTAGCCATACAGGCATACGGATCATTAAAATATATATGAACCAACACCATTACAATTCCCCAAAGTACAGCATAGTGCGAAAGGAATCATAGTCTCAAGTTTTTAATGACTCACGCAAGGATTAGATCCGACTACTAAGCAAGCCCGATGTAAGGTCAAAAATTAGAGTAATACTACTTGCGTCCCAGTCCCAAACGGTACTTGACATGCCTTAAACCAAATCCGATACTGCCCACGACATCAACTCTCTAAGACGACCACAAATTGGGGTAAGGCAAACGACCAAACAATGATGACAAACGGATCGACAATCAACTAAAGGCTGACAGTACAAATAATAAAATTTAATTATCTATCCAATAATTTATGCCGAGAAGACGGTTCTGACCAAAAGGAAACCAGAACAAACGTGTTGTAACTCAAAATATTTCGACCTAGTTCATATTTGAACCATTAAGTATAAAACAAAAAGATATTTGGTCAAGAAAACTTACAATTTAGATGTAAAGGATGTAAACACGGATTGGTGTGTAAGTAAGGATCAAGGATCGATTTTCCGGACGGTTGATTGACTGAAAAACCGGATGAAAAGAGGGAGGAAAGAGTTTTGCCGTTGTGGTGAACTAGGATGAATGACTGAATTGAATGGTAGGGGTGGGGTAGATACGTAGGGTTTAAGTAGTTTTTTTTTTTCCTTATTGTGTTTGACTCGAAATCAAATCCGATACAAAGTCGATTAATAAAATAACGTTCTATTTTAAGAAATCCAAAACCGATTTATTATAAGACGACCCAAAATACTTTAATATTATAAAAATATTTTTCCAACTTAAAACTCGATTTAAATAAAAGTAGAAAAGTCAAGCTTTATAATTGACTCAAAAAATAACGGGGTGTTACAGTACAGGTGCCACTCGACCGAGTGCCTTAGTCACTCGATCGAGTGACATTACAAAATCGAGTCAGAATGCTTTTTACGACCACCACTCGGTCGAGTCTCACAGTGACTCGATCGAGTGGCCATGTACTCGACCGAGTTGGTCAATAACTTGGCCGAGTACGGTCTGTAGCGCGAAACAGAATCGTCTTTTACAGGTCCACTCGATCGAGTCCATCGACCACTCGATCAAGTGACCCATAACGATTAACACAATAAATCGTACATTATTCGATTTTCAAAACTCGGTAGTAATTTGTGATTTATGTCAACACGTGTTTAATCAATCATGTGTGTTACTATCTTTTCAAACCATGCATCTCATATTTGCACAAACCGTTATTATTCGCTATATCATTACATCGTCACTAACGCGTTTGTTATTTCTGTTGTCAATTTAATCTTTGTTCGTTTATTGTACTAAATGAACCTACATGCTAAAATTCCACTTTGACGTAGAATTAATTGCATTAAATTGACTTATAAACCCGTTTTAATTCCATTCACATGTTTAGGGAAAATAAATCTTTGCATATCATTTTCCCGTTTTACTAACGCGCGTATTGTAAGTCATTCGAATTCTTAGTAGAGGCCGCTAATGTGCGGGCGGGGTTGGGTGTCCTTTGTGGGCTTCCCAACACGTACCCTCACCCCTTACTCAGAACCTCGGTTTCCGGATGCCCGAAACCGTTGGCGCACGAGAGTCATTCCATACACGATATCCGATAATGTCGGTATTGATATCGCAATGCAAAGGGACGAGCCCAATAAACTCTAACATCGGAAATGGGCCGTATTTTGTATACGACCCACTACGACATAGAGTGGACTCGAATGGTTCCGAATAACCACAAAATTCGGTGGCGACTCCACATAGACCTAAATTTCAATTCGATCCATTCTCATATGGAGATTCATTCGCCTCCCCAAACCCGCGCGTGGCCGCGTCGGGGTGGACCTATGTCATGTCCACAATTTGGCGACTCCGCTGGGGATTAACTGATGCGTGACATACCATCGGCATCCTCAGGGTGAGACTCGAATAGAAATCGTTTGACTAGTACAATACGCGTTTTAGTTCTACGGTTCATGCATAACCCTTATTTTCCCGGGCCGGTACTCGCGACCGACGTCCCACTATACCGTTGATGTACTCCAATATGGATATGTCAAAAGGTGTCCATAGTCGATTCGAGTGGGTTTCGCGGCATGTTCTAAGATCAACTCGACTTAGGAAGTCCGTCCCGATCAACGTCTAGACTATGTACACTGGTATAGACCCCTTATAGACCGACCGAGACTTAGTATAGAGCATACATGGCGTCGTTATAATGCTTGTGTGACTACGTGCTACTTGGTTTCCGAGTCGTTTTCAAAAAACCGTCAACTTTTCAAAATTGCATCCTTTTCAAACTATTCGATTTCAAAACCCGGGACACATACCGAATTTAGGACTTATGATTTTACTCAAAATAGCCTATTTTCTAGCCGGTATGCTGCCCAAATCAAAATTCGAACTTTCAAAACCCGTGGCCCAATGACTTTTCGTCCTCTTTTTCGGAAATTTGGGCCATTCACCGAGTCCACTCGGTCCTTTTTCAAAAATCATCAATTTTCAAAACCTTCCACTTCTAGGACTTCCCATATTTAGCAGTGTCGGGTCGCGTCTTAAGTTGTCAAGGTCTTTAGCGTCGAAACTCTGTCGATCTTACATCGGGAGTTTCTTCCCTACCCCAGTCCGTCTTATTAGACTAAGGCAAGGCCCACCTACGTAGGACATACTCCTACAAAGGAAGGCCCGTCTACACACTCGAGTCTAAAAGTCAGGGGATGTCTCACGTGGACCTTCCTTCGAGCAGGACTCGGCCCACATAGCCGAATCCTAAGGGAGACCCACCTTTCACAAGTCACTCGTCTAGGTGTCTTTTCCGAGTCAACCTTTTACAGGGCATAGCCCTATAACAAAAGGTTCACGATCCTTACGTCTAAGGGTCACTCGTCCGACACTCGAGTCTTAGCAAAATTATCGATCCCACTTGGGGGCTACCCCTTAACATGGCAATCAATCATGGTTGCCCTAAGGGTCATGTCTTACACGTGTCTCACGTACTCCACTTTCGAGTCACTTAGGTGTCACACCATCTAAGTCCTTAGTCTCACTTGGGGGCTATTCTCCGACGGAGTGATTAATCACAGTCATTCTGAGAATCGCACCCTACACACTCGTCTTAGGAGGGTCTAACCCAGGTCAAACATGGTCGCCCCATTTTCGGACTCACCCTTCTGCAGCTCGAGTCTAATTTGCAGTCGTTACCTCGTCTAGGTCAACATTCAAGTATCCCGAGCCGAGAGTCTTTGTCGACTCGTCACCTCGGGCCGTGTCTAGTTTGACTCTCTCTCTTGCGCAAAGCCGAGTTTAGGCGAGTTCTAACACCCGTCGTTTCTTCCGATCAGGGACCCTATGAACGAGACACTACCAAACCACAACAAATCCCACGCCGTCATGAAAGGGGATATCCAGGGGAGTATGCTTATGCTATCTTGTTCCATTAACAACATCTTCTCGAAAATCAATACTGCCCTAGATAAACTAAGTTCCAGGGTAACCACCATCGAAGAAGACCTTGTAAGAACCCGATCTCGTCTAACACAGCTAGAGCAGGCAAGGCAGCCGATCACCCAACCGAGCCATTTGAAGGGTGAACACTCTTACGAAACCGTCCAATACCCTCAAGATGGCAAGGCCGAGAGAGGTAACCCTCAAGTCACCTCTCCAAAAATCAAGAACCAGTCAAAGGAAAGGACATTTACCCACTTGGATATGTCCTACACCGTCGCTTTCCAGAGGTTGGTTCCGAAGGGCCTAGTGCTACCTATAGGCCCAACAGCCGACCCACCTGTGGAGAAACGTTCCAAAGCATGGAACGCCGAGCATTACTGCGAATTCCACAAATGGAGGGGACACGATACAGAACAATGCTGGAAGCTGAAACACCTCATTCAAGACTTCCTCGATGCCGGAAAGACTCCCGTTTTGGAAACATTGTCACTTGCAAAGCCCCCCGTGGACTACACATGGCCCGATGACCGAAGCATCCAATCTACCTCTCATGCACCCAATAGTCCGGATTTGATTTAAGTCCGAGTCTGGGTCTGAGTCTAGGATGTTCTATTCCAAAGTCAAAGTCAAAGTCAAAGTCAAAGTCAACATGTATTCTGTCCTCTTTTCAAATTCAATAAAATCAGCTTTCAATATTCTTTCTCATATGTGCTTTCCTTATGTGTTTCCGAGAACATGATGAACACCATCATACACTGTGAGCACACGCACGTGACTATTATAGGCACATCTATAATGACTGCAGGAAACCGAGCCCGTGTTTTCTTTTTTACCTACTCCGTGTCTGGTATAGAAAAACCACATAACTACCCGTAGCAGGGGCGGTATCGAATCCTATGACGAATCTAGGTAATCTCCTAGTTTGGGTTCAAGACGGGAGGCAAGCCCATTTCCCACAATAAAACACCCCTCTAATAAGACTGACCAATCCCTACCTTAGGTGTTAGTCTGACCGGCAAAAAAAAAACGAAAGAGTACTGGACAAAAAAAAAATTAAAAAAAAATCGAAAGTCCATGAAAAAAAAAAGCAAAAGGCCAAAACAAAAAAGCAGGCCATCATCAAAAAAAATTCAGAATACCCATGACCGTGGTCAACGGTCAATTCAAGTGAAAGCCCCATGACCAGGGTACGGTCAGAATTATCAATACCCATGACCGTGGTCAACGGTCAACTCAAGTGAAAATCCTTTGACCGTGGTACGGTCAAATTCAAAATTATCCATGCCATCCAATAGTGGAGTAACAATCAAGCTGGTCAGTTAACACAACACTCAGCTTTCTCACATTACAACCCTCAAGACCTTCCCTAGACCCAGGCCAGAGACAGCCCGGAATTTTGAGGATTCAAGCTCCATAGGATACCCCTAACCACTAGGGCCAGACATGGAAACCAGATCCCGCATTATCAAACCGGCTCTCGAAGCTTTAGCTCCACAGAACCGAGCTCCAGATTTCGAGTTATCAAGGCCATTTACTTCATTATCAAACCGGCTCTCGAAGTCTTAGCTCCACAGAACCGAGCTCCAGATTTCGAGTTATCAGGGCCATTTACTTCATTATAAAATCGGCTCTCGAAGCCTTAGCTCCACAGAACCGAGCTCCAGATTTCGAGTTATCAAGGCCATTTACTTCCTGTGGACATGACATAGGTCCACCCCGACGTGGCCACGCGCGGGTTTGGGGAGGCGAATGAATCTCCATATGAGATGGTCAAATTGAAATTTAAATCGAAGTAGGAGTCGCCACCGAATTTTGTGGTTATTCGGAACCATTCGAGCCCACTCTATGTCGTGGTGGGCCGTATACAAAATACGGCTCATTTCCGATGTCAGAGTTTATTGGGCTCGTCCCTTTGCATATCGATACCGATGCCGACTGGGCGGTTAATCGTATATTGAATGACTCTCGTAGCCAATGGATTCGGACATCCGGAAACCATGGTTCTGAGTAAGGTGTGAGGGTACGTGTTGGGAAGTTCACTAAGAACACCCAACCCCGCCCGCACTTAGCGGCCTTTACTAGGATATCGTTCGTTTTTGGTGTACACGGGTTAGTTCGACGGTTGAATGATATGCAAACATTATTTTCCTAAGCATGTGAGAAAAATAAATAAATGAGTTGCTAAGTCGTTTAATGCATGTTTAAACTAATAACGTCAAAGTTATTTTAGCATGTGAGTTCGTTTTAGTCTAATAAAACGATAAAAACAAATAAAAAGCTAAAAACACGAAAAAACGAGTTAGTAACGATGAATAAATCGAATAAAAAACATAAATAAATAAGATGCATGATTTTTAGAAAATATTTATGACACGTGATTGATTAGCACGTGTTGACCGAGGTCGAAAAAAGAATTTATTGAAATATGTCGCGAAAGTCACATTTTAATATGATGTTCGAGAAAGAATTAAAAATAGAAAACGAAGAAAATAAAAAAAAGGAGGGGAGCCGTGAACCGGCTGCCGCGCGGGTCGCGCGACCCGCGTGGTAGCCCGTCGAATTTTTATTTGTCGAAAAGTCGTTAATTTTTATAAATCGCGTACGAATATGGGTTAATTTATACTCGATTTATATTTTCGATATTCGTCGTATTCGATATTTGATTATGAAATCAATATCAAATAGTTAGAATGTTTTTAGAAAAAGTTTAAAAAAGTTTGTTTTGAACGAAAACGTAAAAAAAAGAATTTTGAAGGAAAAATCATGTTAATTCTCTACGCGTTTAAAATCATCGAATTTTGTAAAAAAAAAGGTTAATGATTTTGTTAGCATCGACGAGAATAAATTTTAATTTAGTTCTTGTAGGTACGATATTCGATTAGAGAATCGGTATCGTATTTTAAGAACGTTATTTGAAAATAGTTTTACTATCGAAAATAAATAAAAATATGATGCGATGAACGACCCATATTAATAATTAAACGACCGACGAAAAAATAAATAAAACGACGGACGAAAGAAGAAAAAAGCGTGAGATTAGGGAGAGAGGAAGGAGAAAAGACGGGTTTGATTTGCACCCTCAACCTACATGCTTTGTTTACTCGGAATAAGGCTCGTCGGACGGTGGCTTGCGCACGTGAGCGTCGAGATGATGTGGGTGAGTTAAGGTGTCGGTTTTTGGGACGTTTTTGTGTGTGTATGTGGGGCGTGGATCGGCCGGATTGGACGGGATGGATTCGTCGGTTTTTTGGTTGCTATTTCGGTATTCCTTCGGACGTGGATTTCGAGACTTAATTTTTAGATACGGGTTCTGAAAAATTATTGTGTGTCGGGATTATTGTGTTGATATTTCATGTTTTTTTTTTTGAATTGTCGGACGTAAGGTCCTATTTATAGGAATTGCGGTGGTCTTGCTTGTGTGACAAGAAACACCGGTTTGGATAGGAAAACGAGAGTTCGTGAGGAAATAAAACTTCTCGTTTCTTGGTGAGTAAGGTAAGGATACTCGGCTGGTGGGAGTATTTCGGCTGTTTCAGCCGAGTCCTGGGAGCTTGATCGATCTCTGATTCGGTTTCCGGATAGAATTCCTACTTAAGATCGAATCCTATCCCTAAACGGATTTGTTTAATATTATTTGAAGCTGATTTTTTTGGTGTTTGAGTCCAAATCAGCCGTGTAGTGTCACGGCCAGCTCGTGTGACTCGGGAAAAAATATCTTTGACCGGGTTTGACTCGGTCGCTAAAAGACGGTTTTACCCCTGGTGCCGGAATCGACCCAAATTAGTCTTATTTGACTCGAAACGACCTACTGGGCCTGGATTTGAGGTCCGTTTTGTGAAATTTGTACTCCTTAACAAGCCTAAACCAAATGTCCATGATTTCGAGCCCATATCCGAGTCCATCAAAGCATGTTCGCGTCCTATCATCATTGGGTGTTTGGTGGGACCTACTATAGACACCTGGCGGTCAAAATGTGGGTGTCTACAGAGCCCCCACTCTGACTGAGGCTTGGACAAGGCGAAAGTCAGAGTAGCTACCAGGCCAATCGAAGATTAAGACCTGGCAGACTTCCGATCGGGTCGTTTAGAGTCCATTAGACTTGCGTGAAGGGCTCGCCAGCCATAGGATAGAAATCATACCTGGATAGATGTTGATAATGGCGCGGGGACTTTCTACTAAAAAAGTCTTGGATTTGTCTTGTTGCAGACAATTTCCATTTTGAAATTGCGCGGGAGCTCCTATTAGAAGCTGTGGATGTACCGCTTACTGATACATCTGATTCCTCAGCAAAAATGTTGCTTGAATTTTCACTGAGAACTTTGAGAATTCTCCGGGAGTCTTGGGATACCTGTCTGTTTTGCATGCAACATACAGATAAAACATCGACTCGTGCTGGGGAAAAAAAATGATTTTTGACTGAATTTTGGAAAGAGATTTTATTATTATTTTTTTTTGGCGGAAAAACTAAAAAAAACCGAATTTTTTTTTTTGAGGCGGAAAAATAAAAAAAACCGAAAATTTTTTTTGAGGCGGAAAAATTTAAAAAACCGAAATTTTTTTTTGAGGCGGAAAAATTAAAAAAACCGAATTTTTTTTGAGGCGGAAAAATAAAAAAAAACCGAATTTTTTTTTGAGGCGGAAAAATTAAAAAAACCGAATTTTTTTTTTGAGGCGGAAAAATTAAAAAAACCGATTTTTTTTTTTGAGGCGGAAAAATTAAAAAAAACCGAAATCTTTTTTTTTTTTGAGGCGGAAAAATTAAAAAAAACCGAATTTTTTTTTTTTGGGGCGGAAAAATTATAAAAAAAACCGATTTTTTTTTTTTGAAAATGGCGGAATTATGAAGGAAAAGGAATGCTTGGGATAACTTGATTCCTGATCAGATTCTGACACGGATTCCTAAATTCCTCTGGTTAGGCCTGTATGCCGACAGACTCGACTCTGGACGCGAGAGGACGAGTTGACATATGCGACTTGGGCTCTCTAAGGGTTAGACCGTGACTCGGTAGGGGATGGGCCACCTAAGATGACAAGACTCTTAAGTTGCGCTATTCCGTAGCCTAGGCGAGTGGCAACATGGTCGAATCCTCAGAGTGAGATTGTTTCCGTACGACAGGGCTTTGTGGTAGCAATGCCATAGACTGGTGTTCTTTTGCATTTTTTTGGTTTCGGGGCATGTTCCCAAAGTGGGTATTGCTTCGAGTCCTGACAGGTTCTTGTCTTCGACTGAGCCGAGTACTAGGACACACTATAGAAAGGAGGCTAGTTTTTTTGAAAGTATATTGGATGGAGAACTTCTGCCTAAGAGAAGCCCCCAGAACGACAAAGCTAGCTGTTGAGAACATGACAGTGTCGTGACCGGAATGATGATACTTTTTGAATTTGTGTCAATGTGGGTGGTTGTGCCTTTGTTGAAAGGCTGCCTACGTATTCACGTGTAGTGAAATCAAACCATGCCGTAGTTCGGTGTTGAAAGATATATTGTGGTGCCTAGTTTATTAGGGCTTTATGTGTAACTAGCCATAGCAATGGTGTAGGCTAGGTGCATTCCCAATGATGTCTTGACCAAAGGGCTAGAATAGCTAGGATGTTGATCCTGTGACTGTGAGCATTTTCCGGGGTAGCCCCCAGGGGTGGTGTGAACTATTTGGGCATGTTCTATGCTGACCGCAAGTTGAATTCCCGTGTTTGGGGTTGGTAACTGGTTTAGATGTTTTTGAAAATGTGGTGCTAGGAAGTAAGTGGCTTTGGTGATTCGAAATCTGGAGCTCGATTTTGCGGAGCTAAGGCTTCGAGGGTAAGGTATTGTAATGTGGTAGGAAAGGGGGAAGTCGAGTAATAATGACTCGAACTTCGATCGGGCAGGTTTGATAATGCGGGATCTGGTTTCCATGTCTGGCCCTAATGGTTAGGGTATCCTATGGAGCTTGAATCCTCAAAACTCTGGGCTGTCTCTAGCCTTGGTCTCGAGAAGGTCTTGAGGGTTGCAATGTGGGAAGGCTAGATGTGGTGCTAGCTGACCAGCTTGATTGTTTCCCCCCTATTTGATGATATGAGTTTGATCTTGAGTTGACCGTTGACCACGGTCAGGGGTATTTGAATATTTTTTTTTTTTTGGCTGACCTCTTAGCCCCGGTCATGGGTTTTTTATTTGAGTTGACCGTGTCTGGTCGAGGGATGTTGATAATTCTTTTTTTTTGATCCTGGCCAGCTTTTTTGTTTTGGCCTTTTGCTTTTTCTCTTGGACTTTTGATTTTTTTTTTTTTTTTGTCGGTCAGACTAACACCTAAGGTAGGGATTGGTTAGTCTTATTGGATGAGTGTTTATTTTGGGAAATGGGCTTGCCTCCCGTCTTGAACCCAAACTAGATTCGTCATAGGATTCGATACCGCTCCTGCTACGGGTAATTTTGTGGCTTTCTATGTTAGACATGGAACAGGTAAAGGAAAGCACGGGTCTCGATTTCCTGCAGTCATTATAGATGTGCCTGTAATAGTCACGTGCATGTGCTCACAGTGTATGACGGTGTTCATCATGTTCTCGGGAACACATAAGGAAAGTATATATGAGAAATAGAAAAGCTGGTTTTTATTGAATTTTGAAAAAGAAGACAGAATACAATTGACTCTGACTCTGACCTTGGAATAAATAATATATCCTAGACTCGGACTCAGACTCGGACTTAAATCAAATCCGGACTCTTGGATGCATGGGAGGTAGATTGGATGCTTTGCTCACCGGGCCCTGTGCGGTCCATGAGGGGCTTTGCAAGTGATAATGTTTCCAAAACGGGAGTCCTCCCGGCATCGAGGAAATCTTGGATGAGGTGTTTCAGTTTCCAGCACTGCTCTGTATCGTGTCCCCTCCCTCTATGGAATTTGCAATAATGATCGGCATTCCATGCCTTGGAACGTTTTTCTAAAGGTGGGTCGACTGTTGGGCCTATAGGTGATATTAGGCCCTTCGAAACCAATCTTTGGAAAGCGACGGTGTAGGACATATCCAAGTGGGTAAATGTCCTTACCTCTGACTGGTTATTGATTTTCGGAGAGGTGACTTGAGGGTTACCTCTCTCGATCTTGCCATCTTGAGGGCATCGGACAGTTTCGTAAGAATGTTCACCCTTCAAATGGCTCCGTTGGGTGATCGGCTGCCTTACCCGCTCTAGCTGTGTTAGACGGGATCGGGTTCTTACAAGGTCTTCTTCGATGGTTGTCACCCTGGCATTTAGGTTATCTAGGGCGGTATTGATTTTTGAGAAGATATTGTTAATGGAGCAAGATAGCATAAGCATGCTTCCTTGGATGTCCCCTTTCTCGATAGCGCGGACTTTGTCGTGGTTAGGTAGTATCTCGTTTATAGGGTCCCTGATCGGAAGAAATGACGGATGTTAAGAACTTGCCTAAGCTCGGTTTTGCATACATGTAAGAGAGGGAGTCAAACTAGACATGGCCCGGGGGGACGGGAATGACTAAGACTCTTGGATCGGGAAACCCGGACGTTGACCTAGACAAAGTAACGACCGTGAATTAGACTCGAGCTGTACAAGGATGAGTCCGAAAATGGGGCGACCGTGTTTGACCGCGTCGCGTGCTCGGACCAACCGTGGTGACCTAAACCTAGGTGACTCGAGTGTTCGTAGTATAGGTACGACTCGAAGAAGGCATCGTAAGGACGCTGGTGTAGGATGGACATGGGGTACTCCCTAGGGTGACCATGGTTGACTGCTCGGGTGGAGGACAGCCCCCGAGTGAGACTAAAGACTCAGATGGTGTGACACCTAAGTGACTCGAAAGTGGGATACGTGAGACAACACGTGTAAGACATGACCCTTAGAGCAACCGTGATTGACCGCTCTGATGAAGGGTAGCCCCCGAGTGGGGGTGAAGACCGACTCCTAGACGGGTGACTCATGGACGGTGGGCTTTCTTTAGGATTTCGGCAGAATGGGCCTAGTCCCGTGTGAAGAAAGACCTACGTGTGAGCTAATCCCCAGACTTTGGACTCGATTGTGTAAGTGGGCTTCCCTTTGTAGGAGTTTGTCCTACGTAGGTGGGCCGTGCCTTGACTAATAAGGCGGACTTGGGATGGGGTGGAAACCCGTGATGTAAGATCGACGGAGTTTCGACGCTATGGACTCTTACTACTTATGACAAGACCCGACACTGCTAAATACGGGAAGTCCTAAGAAGAAGAGGGTTTGAATTTTGAAAACCGAGCAAAGTCGGGTTGGACGGCCCAATCTTTTTTTTGAAAATCGGAAAAAAGGTTTATCGGGCCGAGTTTTGAATTTTTGAAAAGGTTTGGACAGCATATCGGCTAAAAATAGGCTATTTTGAGTCAAAATCATAAGTCCTAAATTCGGTAGCTTTCCGGGTTTTGAAAAATGGATGGTTTTCGAAAAAAGGTGCAAGTTTTTTTTTTTGAAAACACGGTTTTTTGAAAAAAAAGAAAAAAAAAAAAAAAAAAAAAAAAGATGAGACACGGACCAAGTAGCATGTAGTCACGGAAACAGTATAACGACACCATGTATGCTCCTAGTCTAAGTCTCGGTCGGTCTAATAGGGTCTATACCAACAACGATGGCTTTCTCGTACTGAGGACGGACTCCCTAAGCCGAGTGGGTCTTAGGACATGCCGCAAAACCTAAACGAGTTCCACCATCGATGTCTTTAGTGGGTCCAAGTGGGAACGCACCGTGGTATAGTGGGACGTCGGTCACAAGTAACCGGCCCGGGAAAGATTGGGTTATGCATGGCCCATTGAACTAAAACGTGTACATTACTATTCGAACGATTTCTTTTCGAGTCTCACCCTAGGGATGCCGATGGTAAGTGACTCATCAGTTGATCCCCAGCGGAGTCGCCAAATTGTGGACATGACATAGGTCCACCCCGACGCGGCCACGCGCGGGTTTGGGGAGGCGAATGAATCTCCATATGAGATGGTCAAATTGAAATTTAAATCGAAGTAGGAGTCGCCACCGAATTTTGTGGTTATTCGGAACCATTCGAGCCCACTCTATGTCGTGGTGGGCCGTATACAAAATACGGCCCATTTCCGATGTCAGAGTTTATTGGGCTCGTCCCTTTGCATATCGATACCGATGCCGACTGGGCGGTTAATCGTATATTGAATGACTCTCGTAGCCAATGGATTCGGACATCCGGAAACCATGGTTCTGAGTAAGGGGTGAGGGTACGTGTTGGGAAGTTCACTAAGAACACCCAACCCCGCCCGCACTTAGCGGCCTTTACTAGGATATCGTTCGTTTTTGGTGTACACGGGTTAGTTCGACGGTTGAATGATATGCAAACATTATTTTCCTAAGCATGTGAGAAAAATAAATAAATGAGTTGCTAAGTCGTTTAATGCATGTTTAAACTAATAACGTCAAAGTTATTTTAGCATGTGAGTTCGTTTTAGTCTAATAAAACGATAAAAACAAATAAAAAGCTACAAACACGAAAAAACGAGTTAGTAACGATGAATAAATCGAATAAAAAACATAAATAAATAAGATGCATGATTTTTAGAAAATATTTATGACACGTGATTGATTAGCACGTGTTGACCGAGGTCGAAAAAAGAATTTATTGAAATATGTCGCGAAAGTCGCATTTTAATATGATGTTCGAGAAAGAATTAAAAATAGAAAACGAAGAAAATAAAAAAAAGGAGGGGAGCCGTGAACCGGCTGCCGCGCGGGTCGCGCGACCCGCGTGGTAGCCCGTCGAATTTTTATTTGTCGAAAAGTCGTTAATTTTTATAAATCGCGTACGAATATGGGTTAATTTATACTCGATTTATATTTTCGATATTCGTCGTATTCGATATTTGATTATGAAATCAATATCAAATAGTTAGAATGTTTTTAGAAAAAGTTTAAAAAAGTTTGTTTTGAACGAAAACGTAAAAAAAAGAATTTTGAAGGAAAAATCATGTTAATTCTCTACGCGTTTAAAATCATCGAATTTTGTAAAAAAAAAGGTTAATGATTTTGTTAGCATCGACGAGAATAAATTTTAATTTAGTTCTTGTAGGTACGATATTCGATTAGAGAATCGGTATCGTATTTTAAGAACGTTATTTGAAAATAGTTTTACTATCGAAAATAAATAAAAATATGATGCGATGAACGACCCATATTAATAATTAAACGACCGACGAAAAAATAAATAAAACGACGGACGAAAGAAGAAAAAAGCGTGAGATTAGGGAGAGAGGAAGGAGAAAAGACGGGTTTGATTTGCACCCTCAACCTACATGCTTTGTTTACTCGGAATAAGGCTCGTCGGACGGTGGCTTGCGCACGTGAGCGTCGAGATGATGTGGGTGAGTTAAGGTGTCGGTTTTTGGGACGTTTTTGTGTGTGTATGTGGGGCGTGGATCGGCCGGATTGGACGGGATGGATTCGTCGGTTTTTTGGTTGCTATTTCGGTATTCCTTCGGACGTGGATTTCGAGACTTAATTTTTAGATACGGGTTCTGAAAAATTATTGTGTGTCGGGATTATTGTGTTGATATTTCATGTTTTTTTTTTTGAATTGTCGGACGTAAGGTCCTATTTATAGGAATTGCGGTGGTCTTGCTTGTGTGACAAGAAACACCGGTTTGGATAGGAAAACGAGAGTTCGTGAGGAAATATAACTTCTCGTTTCTTGGTGAGTAAGGTAAGGATACTCGGCTGGTGGGAGTATTTCGGCTGTTTCAGCCGAGTCCTGGGAGCTTGATCGATCTCTGATTCGGTTTCCGGATAGAATTCCTACTTAAGATCAAATCCTATCCCTAAACGGATTTGTTTAATATTATTTGAAGCTGATTTTTTTGGTGTTTGAGTCCAAATCAGCCGTGTAGTGTCACGGCCAGCTCGTGTGACTCGGGAAAAAATATCTTTGACCGGGTTTGACTCGGTCGCTAAAAGACGGTTTTACCCCTGGTGCCGGAATCGACCCAAATTAGTCTTATTTGACTCGAAACGACCTACTGGGCCTGGATTTGAGGTCCGTTTTGTGAAATTTGTACTCCTTAACAAGCCTAAACCAAATGTCCATGATTTCGAGCCCATATCCGAGTCCATCAAAGCATGTTCGCGTCCTATCATCATTGGGTGTTTGGTGGGACCTACTATAGACACCTGGCGGTCAAAATGTGGGTGTCTACACTTCCTAGCACCACATCCTCAAATACATCAAATCCCGAGAGCAAAACTCGTTAAAATCCCCGAGAGCAAAACTCGTCAAATCCCCGAGAGCAAAACTCGTCAAATCCTCGAGAGCAAAACTCGTCAAATCCTCGAGAGCAAAACTCGTCAAATCCTCGAGAGCAAAACTCGTCAAATCCCCGAGAGCAAAACTCGTTAAAATCCCCGAGAGCAAAACTCGTTAAAATCCCCGAGAGCAAAACTCGTTAAAAATCCCATCCCAATTCTTCTCATCCAAACCAGTTACCAACCCCAAGCACGGGAATTCAACTTGCAGTCGGCATAGAACATGCCCAAATAGTTCATACCACCTCTGGGGGGCTACCCCGGAGAACGCTCACAGTCACAGGATTAATATCCTAACCATTCAAGCCCTTTGATCAAGACATCACTGGGAATGCACCTAGCCTACAACCGTCATTATGGCTAGTTACACACGAAGTCCTATTAGAATAGGCACCATAATACATCTTCCGACACTGAACTACGGCATGGTTTGATTTCACCACACGTGAATACGTAGCCAGCCTTTCAACAGAGGCACAACCACCCACATTGACACACATTCAAAAAGCGCCATTATTCCGGTCACGACACCATCATGTTCTCAATAGCTAGCTTTATTGTCCCGGGGGCTTCTCCTAGGCAGAAGTTCTCCATCCACTAACAAAATCCAGATAAATCCAACAAAAAATCTAGCCTCCTTTCTGTAGTGTGTCCTAGTACTCGGCTCAGTCGAAGACAAGAATCTGTCAGGACTCGAGGCAATACCCACTTTGGAAATGTATCCTAAAATAGGAAATCCAGAAGGACACCAGACTAAAAACAGTCTCATTACAGGCTACTGCAATCCCCCCATAGCATATCTATCCCATTTCGATGTACGACCGTGTTGCCACTCGCCTAGACTACGGGATAGCGCAACTTAAGAGTCTTGTTAGGTGGCCCACACCCCTATCGAGTCACGGTCCAACCCTTAGAGAGTCCACTCCGTGTCAGTCAACTCGTCCTGTCGTGTCCAGAGTCGAGTCTGTCGGTAGGCCTCTCTCTTCACATTCCACTTTGAAATTTGCAAAATTTAGCCATTTGAAAAAAGATCTTTTTCGACAAGGATTTCAAATTCAAAATTTCAAAAACTTCAAAAATCATCTTCCCCAGCACGAGACATTTTACTACATACGTGTTGCATACATTTTTATATGATTTATACAGGTACGACTCAAGCGAAGACATGCAAGTCCTCAAATCTCCCCAGCAGCATTTTCCGGGATAGCACGGGATGGGCCAACACACAGGCACACCCAGGGCTTACGCGACAAGCCCAAATTCCCCACGGAGTACAATCATCAAGCTCAGGTATGATTTCTGTCTTGCGGCTGGCGAGCCCTCCACGCGAGTCTAACAGACTATAAACGACCCGACCGGAAGTCTACTAGGTCTTAACGGGCTTGGTAGCTACTCTGACTTTCGCCTTGTCCATGCCTCAGTCAGAGTGGGGCTCTGTAGACACCCGCATTTGACCGCCAGGTGTCTATGGCAGTTTCCAAAAAATATCCGATGATGATCGGACGCTAACGTGTTTCTATGCGCTCGGATACGGGCTCAAATCCATTAATCGTTGGCTAACACACTTACGGATTACAAATCTCACCAAACGGACCTGAAATCCAGGCCCAGTGGATCATTCCAAGTCAAACAAGACTAATTTGGGCCGAAAACGACACCGAAAATAAAACCGACTTTTTGCGATTGGGTCAACCCCGGTCAAAGTCGTTTCCGAGACACACAAAAACAGCCATACAATCCATCAAAAGTCCATGTCAAACACAAAACTCATCAAACACCCAAAGTCAAGGTCCAAAACAATGGACCCGTGCAACCCGACTGGGCCACTCGATCGAGTGACCCACCCACTCGATCGAGTGGGCTTGTTTTGAGCCCGGATGCAGGCTTCACGGGCCACTCGGTCGAGTAACCCTAATCCGGGTGCCCTAGCCTTGCCTATATAAGCAACCCCCATGCAACACAATTACACAAACTTTTCACAACCCTACAAAACCCTAGAGCAACCTTACACACACACGCATACTACGTCTTTTGCAAACCCTAATCAAATCCTAATCAAACCCTAGCAATCTTATACTAGCAAAAACCCTAAACCTAGTTTTGGGAATCAATCCCGAGCCACCACAACTCAACCTCTATAAACCTCGAAGACTCTTGTGTTAAAACCACAGTTACGAGTCCGCGCCGAGACAAGAACATGTAGGTTGAGGGTGTCAAAACCCTCTCTTTTCTTCCCTTTCTCTCTTCGTCGTCTGTCTCCTTTTTCTCCGTCTTTTTTTTCGTTTTTTTATTTATTTCGTTCGTTGCGTCATAATATCGATAGTACTACTAATATCAAAGCATTAAAATATTTATCGATTTGTGTCGAATAAGAAGGATACCGGGATAAGGAAAACCGCATATACAAGTGTACTGCACACGCGTCGTCGGTCGCTTATCCCGATACCCCGACTATTTGATTATTGAGATAAATTAACTTAAACAACAATTCGTTATTATCTCTCGTCATCATCATCATTAATCTTGCATTAATCAATTTTTAAAATCAATTTTAATAAGAGTCGAAACCCGTTGACACGGATCCGAAATCACAATCCCGAGGGATTTATTTCGATGTCGGAGAAGTCGAGGGAATCAAGTCCTTTTTTATTCAAGTAAAGCGTCGATTTTAGATTCGGTACCAATTCCATAATTGGATATCGAATCTAACAATCAAGTCATATGAATTAATTAACGTAATTTGTTCATATCACGATAATTAATTTAAAGCGACTAAAATCAATTTATCTTTTTTTTCTATTTCACTCTAATATTCCATATCGATTCAAATAATCGAATATGGGATACAACGAGTATTCAAAATTAGAATCGGGTATAAATTCAACAATATTTATATTCGGTTCAACAAAATTCGCGATTTATAAAAAACCAAGTCGAATATAAATTGTGCAATATTTATGTCCGATTCGGTAAAACCGTCGAATTATCAAAAATCAAAAGCAATTTCAAATCAATAATTAAATTGCAAGCGAACCAAGTTCGTTCAGGTGCCACTCGACCGAGTGCCTTAGTCACTCGATCGAGTGACATCACAAAATCGAGTCAGAATACTTTTTACGACCACCACTCGGTCGAGTCTCACAGTGACTCGATCGAGTGGCCATGTACTCGACCGAGTTGGTCAATAACTCGGCCGAGTAGTGTCTGTAGCGCGAAACAGAATCGTCTTTTACAGGTCCACTCGATCGAGTCCATCGACCACTCGATCGAGTGACCCATAACGATTAACACAATAAATCGTACATTATTCTATTTTCAAAACTCGGTAGTAATTTGTGATTTATGTCAACACGTGTTTAATCAATCATGTGTGTTACTATCTTTTCAAACCATGCATCTCATATTTGCACAAACCGTTATTATTCGCTATATCATTACATCGTCACTAACGCGTTTGTTATTTCTGTTGTCAATTTAATCTTTGTTCGTTTATTGTACTAAATGAACCCACATGCTAAAATTCCACTTTGACGTAGAATTAATTGCATTAAATTGACTTAGAAACCCGTTTCAATTCCATTCACATGTTTAGGGAAAATAAATCTTTGCATATCATTTTCCCGTTTTACTAACGCGCGTATTGTAAGTATTCGAATTCTTAGTAGAGGCCGCTAATGTGCGGGCGGGATTGGGTGTCCTTTGTGGGCTTCCCAACACGTACCCTCACCCCTTACTCAGAACCTTGGTTTCCGGATGCCCGAAACCGTTGGCGCACGAGAGTCATTCCATACACGATATCCGATAATGTCGGTATTGATATCGCAATGCAAAGGGACGAGCCCAATAAACTCTGACATCGGAAATGGGCCGTATTTTGTATACGGCCCACTAAGACATAGAGTGGGCTCGAATGGTTCCGAATAACCACAAAATTCGGTGGCGACTCCACATAGACCTAAATTTCAATTCGATCCATTCTCATATGGAGATTCATTCGCCTCCCCAAACCCGCGCGTGGCCGCGTCGGGGTGGACCTATGTCATGTCCACAGTTTGGCTGGGTAAGTGGCGCGGGGTGATACTTTGCCCGACGGACTTCGGGTCGGTTTTCGACATTTCCGCACTACTTCACTACCGGGCGAAATTTCGCCCGGTCAAATTTCCGTCAAATTCCAAGTCGTAAAATATTTTTACCGCAGGGCGAAATTTCGCCCGGTGAGATTCCACCGGGTGAAGTTTTGCCCGACGGATTTTCCGTCAATTCCTTATGTTCGAGCAAGTTGCCATCGGGTGAAGTTTCACCCGACGGACCTCGGGCCACAATTCCACCGGGCAAAACGTTGCCCGGCGAGATCCTTCACTCCGAATAAGCTTCTTGCTACGAAAATTTTTCTATGACTCGGTCCAAATATCCTTAGCTTCTTCAAAAATACAACTCATCTTCTCAATCCAATTCGTTTATAATCGTTTAAAGCGCGATTCCAAAAATTCCCGAGAGAAATCTTCATGTCTCCTGCAAGTGCCAAAGAGAAAGCAAACTCCCAAAAGGAAAAATCTAAAATCTATTGTCCAGAAAGAAAAGAAAAAGGAAAAGAATATACAAATATTTACAATGGTGGTTATTATGGACACCACCAAACCGAATTTAACGTTTGAGATTAGTTGGGGTTGCTTAAAAAGCAACCGGAAGGGTCTTGTTCATTGGCTCCAAATTCCATGCTACCGATCTTGAGTTTTTCCTTGAATTCCGGCATACCCATAAGTTGCACTACCTCGGGAACCATTGCGAACTCGTCGAGAATGTCTTCATCGGAGGTTGCACCGAGTATAAATAGGGCACCGTCATCTTCTTCATCGTCGTACTCAAGATCCTCGGTAGAAGGCTCTTCATTTGATGGGTACTCCACCATTTGGTTCCAGAACTCCAAATTAGGAGGATCTTCGTGAAGGAACGCGGGAAGCACAAATTGGACCGTTTCATTAGCAACATTGAAAGATAATCGACCTCGCTTCACATCAATAATTACCCCACCGGTAGCTAGGAAAGGTCGTCCCAAAAGGATAGGATTCCGCTCCTCGATTGGCATATCCAAAATGACGAAATCGGTGGGGATATACAAGTTTCCCACATTAACCATGAGGTTACGGGCCAATCCATAGGGCTCCTTAGTGGTTCCATCGGCCATTTGCACATTCGGGGGTAAAAATTCCAAATCTTTAACATAGATAGTACGAGCAATGTCCAAAGGCATCAAGCTTATGTCGGAACCAAGGTCACATAAAGCTCGATCTATCAAGACGTGGTCGATGGAGCATGGAATGGCAAAACTACCCGGATCACCTAATTTGATAGGAATTGTGACTCTAGGGTTAGTTCTTGGAGAAATGGGAGTTCTTTCTTTCTCGGCGGGTTTCAAAATGATGTCTCGGATGTAATCGGACGGGGTAGGCATAGAAGGGCTTGTATCAATGTTCTCGATAAGGTCGGTGAAGGTTATCATACCCAAAGCTTGATCATCAAATGGGATCGGTGGCTTACCATTCAAGGGAGGTTCCTCAATCCTAGAGAGTAAGTTCGTATCCTCTATCGGAATTTGTTCAATGACAAACGAAAGGTCTCCTACAAGGTATTTTGATGGATCTCTTCTTGGTTTCTCGGTGACATCCTTGACCACATTCTCATCAAATTCAATGATTGAGGGATGAGATGTAAAAGCTTGTGAGTCAAAAGATTTCACCGGTTCCTTTTTGCACATTACCTTAATGGCATTCACGGAAGCTTGGTTGAAAGAATCGGTCGGCTCTTGAGGTGCTCGAGCTCGCGACATGGCTCGTGCCTCTAAAGCTTCAAGTCTAGCTCGGTTTGACGCATTCTCTCTCAACAAGAACTTGATAGTTTCTTGAATGTCATGAAAGGATTGAGAATTACCTTGGAAGTTCCTTGGAGGACCTTGATTAGGTGGTGGATAAGCTCCAAAAGGAGGACCTTGATTAACTGGAGGATGATTTCCGAAGGGAGGTCCTTGATTGAATGGTGGATGATTTCCAAAGGGAGGTCCTTGATTGAATGGTGGATGATTTCCAAAGGGAGGTCCTTGATTTGGTCTCGGTGGTCCTTGAGGATGGAAACAACCTTGATTCATGTGAGGAGGCCTAGGTTGATAATGAGGTTCATATGAATTAGGATAAACCCTTTGATTGGGGGCTCTTGGAAAAGGATGTGATCCTTGAGTCGGCGTGGAATGAAATCCGGTCCCCAAATTAGGATTGCTCGTTTGAGGCTTTTCATATGTCTCTTGAGTGTTTGCTTGATGAACGCTCTCCTTTTTCATACAAAGATTGGAGTCGTGGTTGTATTCTTCACAATTATCACAAGGGATATCTACCCTATACGGCTTTGGAGGCGAGATAGATGTTCGCCTAGGTGGTGTAATTCTTCTTGGTGGGGTGATTCTTCTCGGTGGATATACTCTTCTTGGAGGAGAGACTTCTCTTGGTGGAGAAACTTCTCTTGGTGGAGACCTCGTTTCGGGTTGGAAGGTGTCCCTAACAACCATAGCTTCAAATCTCTCAAAAAGTTGAGCGAGTTGTATTTCAAGAGAGGTCTCCATGTCATTCGATGATTCCGAGTCTCCACTAGATTCACCCTCTTGAAATTCCTTAGCATACACATCACTCTTGGTTATCTTGTCGAGGAGTTCATGGGATTGATTCTCGTCGAGTAGGAAGAAGTCACCCTTTGCGGTCGCATTGAGAATGTCCCTAGCATCGGCGGATAAAGAATAGAAAAACGTCTGGAGCATAAGCCAATGAGGGATACCGTGATGTGGGCACTTCATTTGTAAAGTCTGAAATCGATCCCAAGCCTCGCTTATACTTTCATTTTCGCCTGGTCGGAAGGTTTGAATCTCCATTCGATATTGATTGATCTTGGAAGGAGGATAATATTTTTCTAGAAATGCATTGGCCAATTGATTCCAAGTTTGGAAGGTACCATCGTTGTGGCTTTGTAGCCATCTCCTAGCATCATCACGAAGAGTTTTGGGAAACAACAGTCGATGGAATTGGCATGAAGTAAGTCCATTCAACTTCATTCCAATTAGCTTCTCTTTAAATATCGCTGTATTCTAGAGCATCTTCTTGTGGAAGTCCATGATAAGTGTCTTGTTGGACTATGGCAATTGAAGAAGTCTTGAGCTCAAAGTTATCGGGTATGGTTCCATATGCGATGGGAGAAGAAGTTTGTTCATGGGTGGGTTGGGAGTGAGATCTTAAAGTAGGCATGTTTGTTTGTAGAGGTGATTTTTGAAGAGGAAGAAGAGGGAAAGGGAACTTTGTGAGATTTTTGAGAATGGTGGATGGGTGAAAAGTTGGTGTAAGATATGGATTAGGGTTCACTTTGGTTGATTTGAATTCCGAAATAACAATATCGTCTTGCTTGCACCGGTATGGAATAAGCAATGCCAAATATTATTGTTCCTGAACACAACTCAATTCAAAGATGAGACTCCTATCACCGAGCGGTACTAGGGTAAAAGGAGAAGAAAACAATTACTCAAATACAATGACAAAAACACAACTAAATGATCATCGTCCCCGACAACGGCGCCATTGTGATGCGCGCGGATTGTCGTCTATCCTACGCGGTCAAACAATATTTATAACCTTGGAATACTACTACTACTACTACTACGTAGTAGCGGTAAGTCAGGGATTGATCCACAGGGACGGTCGAGAGGGGTAGTCGTTCAAGTCAAAGTCTATGAGTAATTGAGTCGAGAAGGGGGGTTTGGTTGAGTCGGGTTACTAAATAAGCTTGCGTGATTAAGGTGGGAAACTATTGATGGGAAAGGCGTTAGGGAGAGTCGGGGAATCGGAAATAAAGACAAGATTCTAATAATGCAAGAATTATCACAAGATGTATAAGGGAGGTTCCACCTTTCGGTTTCCCTACCAACCAAGTCTAAGCCCGCTTTCGCGACAAATAAACTACGGTGTCTAGACGGAATTACCCAAACCCCGAGTTTCCTCATATTGATCCGGGTGAGTTAAGTCAACCTAGGTGATCAAGCTAATTCAAACATAACACAACAATCCCATAAAGACAATATCACCCTCAAATGCAATGATCTCACAAAGATTAAATCTTTATCTATAAATCGTCCTCCCCTAACCCCCTAACAAAAAGATCTACTCACTAATCATGGTGGTTAGCAACAAAGCATTCATTAAGAAGAAAATAATTAAAGCATGCATAAAATCTACACTAACAAATATACTAATGGAGAAAAGGGAGAGGAAAGAATTTTACCAACAATGGAGGAAATATAAAATGGAAGAAGAAGATTAATAATAATAAAGATTGAATCTTGAGAGAAATACACAAGAATTTGTCACTAATCCATGCATAAATCTTCAATCTTCAATAATATAAATATGAATCTTCAAGAAATAAAGCAAGGGTTTTGTCACATAAATCCTTGTAAAACCCTTGAATCTTCAACAATTAAGCACAATCTTCAATAAAGATGAAAACTTTACTATTAATTATGGAGTAATTGTATTAATATGAAGTAGATCTATAATTGTTTGTAGAGAATTTACTAAGAGAGTTTTACTACCAACTACTATTACTACTACAATGGAGGTTTTCTATCCTACCCCTAAGAGGCACAATCAAGGCTCACTTAAGGCACACCTTGGCTCAAAACCCTAGGTTTTGTATTTATAGAGTTGCTTAATGGGTTGCACAAACTTCAAGGCCCAAATCCGATTTCTCTTCATTTTGCAAGACCATCACCCTTTGTATCTTCATGGGGTGGAATTTCGCCCCGCGGCTCGACGTAATAATCCCACCGGGTGAAATTTCACCCGGTGAGATTTTCTTCGTTTTTCGCGCTTTCGACCTGTCTTCACCATCGGGCGAAATTTCACCCGGTGGGCGAAATTTCGCCCGGTCAAGTTTCCCGGTCATGCATGCCGTGAAAATCTTCGGGGATGAAAAAATGTCGTCGGGCGAAACTTCACCCGGTGATGACTCACCGGGCGAAACTTCACCCGGTGGTGCATTGACTCTTTTCCGGTCTTTTTCTTCGTTGATCAATTGGATTACTTGAACTTTCAGTTGTGTGCTTTGCTCTTGGACCGTATCTCTCTCTTGCTCGTAGAAGCTCAAACACGTTTTCGGTCGAAAATCCTATCAAAATAGACAGAAAACTACCAAAAATACGTAAAATGCAAAAGAGAGACACTAATGTGAGAATTGCGCAAAATGTGGCGATAATCGCACTCAAGTCTCACAAAACAGAGGGAAAACGGGTCTAAATGGGAGGAAAAACGGTCCAAATTTGGCACACAACAGCAGGCAATTGTTTGATTATGGCATGATTATTGATCTCGTTGCATTCTTGAGCATTACGTGTTTTCTCGTCGGTTTTAGTTGATTTTAGGAGAATGATTGTAATTCAGCTATGAGTCGTGTTTCACATCACTTGTCCTCGTTTATATATATTAGTTGTTTGCTTGAGGACAAGCAAAGGTTTGGTTTGGGGGAGTTTGATCAACGTATTTTATATCGTATTTTATTGTCCCCCGACAACCGTTTTTTGAGCTTTTCTTCTTCCATAATTATATGTATAATGTCGATTTCTATTAGAAAGTCGATACTGTCGGTTCTCGCGCTATTTTGCAGGTCAAGTGCAATTTCGAGCATATTTAGGAGTGATAGCCCAGATAGCCGAGACGAGGACGAAGGACGGGGAAGAAAACGAAAAGCCGAGGAGCAAATGAAGAACTCAAGCACGAGTCCAACAGCATCCACTCGATCGAGTAGTGCTAGGCACTCGATCGAGTAGTGCTAGGCACTCGATCGAGTGCTTCATATACGAACTCAATCTGGAACGATCACACATCCACTCGATCGAGTGGCATTGTGTGCACTCGATCGAGTGCGTTATACCCATGCCGCGGATCAGATTTCAGCTTATTAGAATTATGGGCCTGTTTTGTAAGTCCAACTGATTTCTTTTAAATCAGTTGGAGGAGGATTGTCAGACACACTTTTTACTTATCACTTTTCATTCTATACTCAAAACATTACGTTAGTTTCGCTTAGATAGAAAACTACGTTTGTTTCCGTTTTTCTTCGCAAGATTCATCGTATTCCGTTCTTCCCTTTTCAGATCTCAAATTGTTCGGTATCGTTACTTTAATTTTAGTTTTAATTTTAATTTCAATTCTCTAGTTTAATTATTGTCTTAATTCCCTAGTTTAATTCTTGTCTTAATTCGTTCTTAATTTTCATAGTTATCTGATTTCATTCTTGTAGTTTAATTTAATCTGCATTCATCATGTTTAATTGCAATTCATATTTTGTTAGTTTAATTATAATCATCATGAGTAGCTAATTTTTATCTAGGGTTGAAGGGGATCGATGGGTGTTAATTGGGTTATAGAAAATTGACCTGTCTCTGATTATATGAACTGTCGCCTGAATATTGTTTTAATTCTGATTGATTAATTACTGGCCAGGATTAATTAGTTAGTATCACAATTAGGACTTTTCGCCGACCGGGTTAAGGACTAATTAGGTCACGATATTTTGGGTAGACTAGCTTAATTCTAGCGACCGCAGGTTAAGTTTAGTTCTAAAGTTTGTAGTAGTACCGACCGGACCTACACCTTAGACAGTTCGATTATTGACCTGTTAGTTTACTCCCTGACCCGATTGACATTCATTGTGAACTTGAGACCCTAGACCTTTTTATTATTGATTTACCTTATAGCAGTTAGTTGTCAGTCTACTTAAACAAACAGAAAAACAGTGCCTCGTAATCTTTAGTCTAGACCTTAGAACGAGTAATTGAGTCTCGTCTCCTGGTGGTTCGACCCCTACTTCACAATCTACATTAGCTAGTGGACCTTAGGGTATCTTTGATTAGGGATACGACTACCCCTATCATAGGTGAACTACGAGATGGACTGTACTTGCTTGATCCGGAGAACAAACCTTGCTTGGTGCATACGGTGGGGCCAGGCAAGTCTTATGAAGTGTGGCATCGACGGCTTGGTCATCCGGGAGCTAAAGCGGTTAAATCTATTTATTTGAATTGTCCTATTAATAAGAGCATGGTGTGTGATGTGTGCCATCTTGCTAAACAAACACGTACTAGTTTCGATTTGAGTGATAACATGGCTTCGGATATCTTTCAAGTAATTCATTGTGATCTTTGGGGTCCATATCGTACTCCTTCTTCTTGCGGTGCTAGATACTTTTTAACTATTGTGGACGACCATTCCCGATCCGTATGGGTTTACTTACTTCTTGACAAAACTGAGGTTACTAGCATGTTTATGAGCTTTTTGGCCATGGTTCAAACCCAATTCTCAAAAATCGTAAAAACTGTGAGGAGCGATAATGGTAATGAATTCAATGCTATGGCCGCATATTTTTTTTTCAACAAGGCATTCAGTTTCAAAAATCGTGCGTCGACACGCCTCAACAAAATGGGCGGGTTGAACGCAAGCATCGACACATTCTTAATGTGGCTCGCTCTTTGTTGTTTCAAGGAAATTTGCCTACTTCTTTTTGGGGTGAATCAATTCTCACAGCGGCATATTTAATTAATCGCACACCTACAAATCTCCTTAATAATAAATCACCATATGAAATGTTGATGGGCACCCCTCCGTCTTATTCAAATTTGCGGGTCTTCGGATGCCTTTGCTTTGCTCATAATCAAAAAACAAATGGTGATAAATTTGCACCCCGAAGTCGTAAATGTATATTTGTCGGGTACCCACATAATAAAAAAGGTTGGAGGGTTTACGATTTGGAGGCGAAAGTTTTTAGTGTCTCTCGTGATGTTCTTTTCTATGAAGACATCTTTCCATTTTCTGGTCCATCTGATTTGGAGAATGAGCAACTAAGGCCCAATAATGAATATCTCCCTCCTGATTTGGATGATGAGCAAATAAGGCCCAATAGTGAAGACCTTCCTCCTGATTTGGATGATGAGCAAATAAGGCCCAATAATGAAGAGCCCACTCCAGCTGCTACAAACTCGCCTGCCATTGAAGTTCTTGAGCCCAACCCCGAACCACAAATGATGGGAAAAGGTCACCGGCTCAAGATTCCGAATTCTCGATTGCAAGGTTATGTCCTCGACACAACTAACAGTCCATCCTCGTCCAGTTCGCCGAGTCCGCCATCATCGCCCTCAAGTACTCTGTATTCTTTAGCAAATTACATTAATTGCAATACTTTTTCCAATCAACACAAATGTTTTTTGGCTGCTATAACTACGGGTGTCGAGCCGACCTCGTTCAAAGTTGCATTACAGGACGAGGGGTGGTGTCGTGCCATGAAAGACGAGATTGATGCTCTTGAATCCAATGGTACATGGGAACTTTCCGAACTTCCTCCCGACAAGAAAGCCTTAGGATGTCGATGGGTCTATAAATTTAAATATAAATCTGACGGCTCAATTGAACGGTTGAAAGCTCGACTTGTCGTCTTTGGTAATCATCAAGTCGAAGGCTTGGATTATGGAGAAACTTTTGCTCCCGTCGTTAAAATGGTCACGATCCGAACTCTCCTTGCTGTAGCTGCGGTAAAAGGGTGGGAATTGCATCAAATGGACGTTCATAATGCTTTTCTTCAAGGTGATTTGGATGAAGAGGTCTTTATAAAGCTTCCGCCTGGTTTTACTCGTGGTCACGAAGGGAAAGTGTGTCGCCTAAAGAAATCACTCTATGGCTTGCGACAAGCTCCTCGTTGCTGGTTCGCAAAATTAGCTGGTGCTCTCCGACAATACGGGCTTCGTCAGTCCTACTCGGATTATTCGCTCTTTACTTACTCGAAAAATGAGGTTAGGCTACGTGTCTTGGTCTACGTTGATGATCTCGTTATTGCTGGTAATACTTCCTCGGCAATCTCTACATTTAAGGATTATTTGAATCATTGTTTTAAAATGAAAGATTTGGGTATTTTGAAATACTTTCTTGGCCTAGAAGTAGCGAGAAGTAAAAAGGGCATTTTTCTTAATCAGCGTAAATACACTCTTGATATTGTGTCCGAAACTGGTCTCTTGGGTGCTAAACCCGCATCTACACCCATGGAAGTTACGCATAACCTTGACACTGATCAGAGTCCGTTGATTGATGATCCGGAGCGCTATCGGCGCTTAGTAGGTCGGCTTGTTTATCTTGCTGTCTCCCGCCCATACTTGTCTTTTGCAGTTCATGTCTTATCACAGTTCCTACAGCAACCACGAGAAGCTCATCTAACTTCCGCATTACGCGTTGTTCGGTATCTAAAAGGAAGTCCATGACAAGGTATTTTACTACGTTCTGATAGTAGTCTTACGATTTCAGGATGGTGCGACTCTGATTGGGGCACTTGTTCGTTGACTCGTCGTTCCGTGACAGGATGGTTTGTTTTTTTGGGTAATTCTCCTATTTCTTGGAAGACAAAGAAATAACATACTGTCTCTTTATCCTCGGCAGAAGCAGAATATAGGTCCATGGCCGCCATTGTTTGTGAACTTAAATGGCTCCGTGGACTTCTTTCTAGCTTGGACGTTGTCTTTCCTTTGCCTATGTCCTTGCATTGTGATAGCCAATCGGCCATTCATCTTGCCCAGAATCCCGTCTTTCATGAACGAACCAAGCATATTGAGATTGATTGTCACTTCACTCGAGATGCGATTACATAGGGTATTGTTAAACCGGTCCATGTTTCCACTACTAAACAACTCGCTGATATCTTCACCAAGCCATTAAGTGTTCGTCAGTTTCACTATCTCCTTCGCAAACTGGGCATTCTTGACTTTCATGCTCCAGTTTGAGGGGGGGTGTTAGGCGAGATATTAGGAGCATATTGCTCTATGATTTGTTATAGTAACGATATCGTGTTTGATATTATTCCATATAGGTTTTGTTATTGGTTTCCTATTTATATGCTATCCTGTGTACTATATAAGACTTGAACTTGGTTTAATAAAGATAACACAGATCATCTCAACTTCTTTGTACGTTTCACAATTCAACAAGTATCTATCATAATTGGACAATATATCATTCTCAATCTTTTCGTAGTTACACTATTAATGTGCGACTAGTACGTGAGCACATGTTAGAATAATCGATGCAGCGAATATGGTTCAAAAGAAATGCAATAATCATGGTCAATTGGATTCATGCATATTATTGTAATTTTTAGGAATCATATCAACATATACCAATTCAATCAAATAAAGATAATCACTTGAAAAAAATTATAAATTAAACCCTTAGAACATGACAAAATTCATCCAACAATTCAACAATAATATAATCACAATATGAAACTCCTAAACCAATCCATCGCGTGTATTTTACTAGCCATAACATTTACACCATTATTCACTGTGAAACCTAATTCTTCACCATTGATGTTCAGGTTGT